>JAECXX010000005.1:5572500-8072500 GCA_018153305.1 Drosophila kurseongensis | reverse complement strand
GTGGCGCCTCGGGTGCAGTCCCACAAATTACACTATGCCCACATAAAGCTGCACCTGTCGTCGTTGCACTGGCATACCGTACCGGACTCGAAATTGGGACTCGGACCTCGGATCTCGGATCTCGTACTCGGATCTCGGAACTCTGGGAATTCAGAACTCGGAGCTCTCGGCTGGCTGACTGATGTGGTGACCACGTTCGCGACCACGGTGCGAATTATTATTGTTACTCGCCGCTCAACGCAAGTCGCTGCTGGTGCTGCTGCTGCCCCGTCGACGGAAAAGTTCGCGAAAGCAGCAAAAGTTGCTCTTGCTCTAGTTGCTTTTTTATATGTTTTCATGGAAAATGGGAGATGATGATGATGACACCCCACAGTGTGTGTTTTTGTGTGTGCTTGCTGCGATGCGTGGTACCTATGGGCCGCCCCGCCCCTATCCCTCCCCCTATCCAAAAACACCCACTCATACCCGATTATAAATTTGCCTCGGCCACTGGGCTAATCACGTATTCCTCTGCTCTACTCTCTAATATCGAGAAAACACTTCAAGCCAAGAAGCGCTAGTCGAAAAAGCGATAAATATTCAGCACCACACACACACAAACACTGGCGTGTGTGCTAAACCACCTAATTAACAAGAAAACAACGATTCGATATATGTACTATATTTCTCCACCTATTCGCATACAAACACACGAACACACGTCTACTTTTATATGCATGTTTTTCTAAATATTGAACATTTATTTTTGGATTTTTGGAAAGCCATTTGAAAGCAGTTTCTATGCCCTGCAAATGCACTGGGTTATAGTGACTGGTCTGAATATCCGGTTGTTTAAGTTTCATATTTTTTCATAGCATACTTTTCGCAGAGCAAGCTGGGCTTAGATTGGATTTCTGTTTGCAGTTGATTGAAGTGAAACCACAAACAAAACTATTGAAAAATGCTGCACAGAACCAAAAATCTTTATACATAATTTATTCCACAAATACGAAAATGTTGGATTGGCTTTTTAATTGATACAAAAAACCAGAAAATACATAAGATATGCACTAGGAAATACTTATTAACGTATTTTGAGTATTGTATTTAATGTTAGATCGTCCCATATAATAGGATTATAGTTATAATCATTCTTATTTTGACTTTAAACCACGTGAAAACAAAAAGAAATTTCAAAATTCATGATAATGACAAACAATAGTCACAATTAGGAGGAATATTTTTTTACATATGTATGTACAAATTATGTCAAGTTTAAATGTGTTAAAAGGAAAAAATTAAGAGTTTTACAGATAAACTAGATTGCATTTTAAGCGAGGATATTTGTTTAATTTAAACCCAGTTTTTAATGTTAATAAAAATCAAAATTGATTACTTATAAAATTCGAGAATTGATAAATAAGAACAAAAGTAATAGATAACTTCAACGTATCTTTGCTGGAAGTAGCCAATCAATATTCTTTTGAGTGTGATATTCGGTATGGCATTAGACAGGCGTCTATTGGCACACGATTCGATATTTGTTCGGTATTGCGTTCATTGTTTGTGGTTGGAGTATTTTTAGTGTTCATCTGCTTATATTTTTGGAAATTTTATTTTGCTATCAAGTGCAGAAGCAGAATCGGCAAAATCAACAACTTAGCGATGTTATTTTGTTGTGCACTCTGCAATTTCACCAAGTTCATGTGCTTTCGGTGCGCTCAAGCACAACAATTAGTGCATTCAATGTGTTTTTGCCATCGCTCACCTGCGCTTTTAACCCCCTTGTGCCCCCCGAATGTCAGCGAAATTTAACCCATGCACAAAAAGCTCCGCTGCAGAGCAAGAGAGCACCTGACAGGCAACTAAGCTGCCTGTATTTCACGCTAGAAAGCCAGCAAAAAATAATATGTTTAATGTTTGTGAATGATTAATGGCACATTAGAATTGAAATTGTTTTTTGCCGCCACAGCAGACGCAGCAGCAGAACCCGAATCCGAATACGAATCCGAATCCAAAGCGCAGCGGAGCAGTGTATACATTGCTATAATGTGCAAATATTTATATCCCCCGTATAGTATGTGCTCTTGGCTGCTGCTACCTGAGTGGAACAGGTGAGTGTTTATAATGTATCGCATATGCATGGCCAAGTGCGGAAAAGAGGCAAAAACCAGGCAGAAGATACACAGCACGTTGAGTGAGTGTGTGCCCATACAATATAGTGCCCCATAAGCCAAACAAAATTATATTAATTTAAACTGCACAGCGGATAATACCTTTTCAAAATTGTGTATATACAAAAAAATCATTAGGTAGAGATAAATGATACTATAAATTGTGTATTAATCATAGCTGTTTGTTATATAGATTCGATATTACCCTAACCTTTGTATTAACCAGCTTATTATATTCTTCTTAGCCTTTAAAATATTATATTTTACTTATACAATACATATTTTTTTTTTTAATGTCATTCTTTTAAACAAAATGGATCTTATACATGTATTTGACCTATTCAAATGGTAATATATGTTTATATATTTTATCTACGCAGACTATTTTTTTATACACAACATCATCAAGCTGTTCATGATAATGACCGAAAAATTGTGTTTCCATTGGAGATATATCTTTTAGAGGCGATAAATGTTTTGTAAAATATTGTAAAATCAGAGTTTTCAAAAATTTCATTATTTCACTATATAAGCTATAATGTCGTTAAGCATCGTGTTTTCATATTAATAGCTGTACCGCTCAGGCACATTAAAATATCTTGCAAAATTACAAATGGCCTGTTGTATTTTTTGCTGTGTTATTTGTCCGGTGGGAGCTTAGATTTCGTTCCGTGTAGAACGCCATACCAGCCGATAGCATCTCCCCAAGTATTTGCTTAGTCGTGTGTATTATTTCGGCTGCCAAGTTTTGTGCGGCTGTGTGCGTCCTTGGGGCCCCCAGTGCGTTATGATGGAAGATGGAAGATGGAAGAGCGTGGCCCCCAGCCGATGCCGGCAAACCCCAATTCAAGTTAAAATCCAACCGAACTTTGCCAAATTGCAAAAGCCACAAAACCAAAACATTTCGTCGCCTGCTGTTGAAGTTCCATCGAGTTGCCCCAAGAGTGGCAAGAAGAGTCCCGCAAGAAAGGCACATGCATAGTAACTTCCTTCGACCCATTCTTCCCCACCCAAAAAAAGAGTTGGCAGAATTTCTTAATAAACTTTAATGACTGCGGGTGTCCTGGCATGTGTTTGTCACTTTGGCCCTGGGTGCAAGTGCAACTTTGATGGACTCATGTTACGTTACCTGTGGACCACTTTCTTCGTCACCTGCTCGTTGTTGCCAACTCGGGTGCTTTGTAGCCACAACTGGCTGCTCTCCAGGGTCGAAACAACAAACTGTTTACTTTGGCAGCTGCCAGATGTACCCATTCCATTATTCAACAGTATTAATCTTTCAAGAAAAATTAAAATAATGACCATTAAATAATTTCACATTAAACGTCGGCTTTCAGCGTACTCGATAAATATCACATTAACTGAAATTAAAATATGGATAATGTCTCGATTCATTTTATACAAATGTGCCTTGGGTGAATGTGCCAAAGCTTTTATTTTTTTTGCTTATTAATTAACATAAGAATAAACTTGACCCAACAAATTAATATTTGTCGACATACACAATTATTTATTGACAAATATTTACTTTATTGCCAAAAATTAGCATTGAATTTAAAAGAAAATAATTCAGAATAAAAACATTTAACGATGGATGCATTATTTTAATGATTTGATTTCTTGTTGAGCCTTTGAAAAGAGATTTTTAATACCTGTATTTCTAAAATATGAAATTGATTTTATACATTTGTATTACAATATTGACAATAAATTCTGTGAAATTAGCTATTTAATGGGTTTCATGTGTTTTATAAGGGCCATCTAATGTAGAAAAAGTTTAATAAATAAAAATATATTTTCCAGCAATCTTTATTTATTCTAAATCATGTTTAAAGCTTTGAATAAGGTAATGCAACTGTTTAAATCACCAAAGCTAGTGTGGGTTATTTTAAAATGTCTTAAGACCATTATTCATCCTTATATAAGTTAAAACACCTTTGGCTTTCACCTGCTGGCGCCTCGAATTATGCAACGACTTGTCGGGCGGCTACTTTAGACTTCCTGCGGATGCAAGGCGAACTTGAGAATGTGCTGGCCAACTGCCTCATCCTCGGAGATGGCCGTTTCAATTTCGCCTATAATTTAGTTGACCATCACGTACCAGAGTCACGCATGCCATTGGGAGGATGAAGGATGGAGGTGGGTGGTGGGTGGATGTGGATTCCGGGTGGCAAGTCCGTGCAACAAAATCCGGGGTCTATGGGTGGCCACTCATGCATTACTTATGAAATGACTCGGGTCAGATACAAGGTATCTTAGTTGCCATTGGCGGAATGTTCTCAGATACTAAATTGGAAACATCCCAATCAAATTCAAATCAGAAAGGCATTCATTTGCATGCGGATTGACTTCCGAGATAGATACGCCTATATATTATGCACATAATTGCACTGGGGATCTATCTTTCGCCGCCTAATGGGAAAACTAAGTTGGCTTTGGCGAGTGAAAATCGCCGAGGGAGAGCGCTTCTTAAATTTTCTTTAACGACTAAGATATGCACCTTTATGGAACTTTTGGAAACTATGTGACCTACCTAAACTTGGCAAAGGGAAATGTGTTTGTCGGTAAGCTGGCTTGAATTTTTCATTTGTTTTCGGCGAAGAGTTGTGAAATATTTAAATATTCTGCGCTAGAAAGGACAACTTAATAGTACAAAATACCAAGAGAAACTTTTCAGTTTGAAGTACATTTCTGATTCTGTTCTGTTAAAAATTTACATAGAGCTCCCTAACTAAATGCATTAAATACTAAAAAATTAACAAAAAAATCTGAGAAAAGATTTTACCAAGAAAATATTTCCAACAAATTTTCTGCCTATCGATATTAATTAAGAATACTAAGATCTCTTTCTTTTGAACTTAATTACGGTGCTATGTATTTTAAAAATTTAAGTATTCTGCTCACAAAAGACAGGCGTTCGACAGCTGAAATTCTTTATGTGAAACAACATAAATTGGGGTCACCAAAACCTTGTCAATCTGGAAAACAAATTCCATTTAAATTTAACACAATTGAAATTGTGGGTTCACTAAAAACTACAGAAATAGATTGCACATAAATACTTAATGATTTCCAGTAAATAAACGGCGAAATGGAAATTCGGAATACCCCTTGAAAACCTCCGCTCATCCATTTGGATGTCTCGCTATAGTGAGACAAACGTCCATGACTCCTTCGACTTGGGCAGGCCATTGGGAATGACTTTTTTTATACGACTGCGATGCGGTTTTCGCCGTTTAATGGTCTGGGTCATAAAAAAAACAGGAACCCTCGTAACAATCCTCCCCTCCCCACCCTGTCTCGGCCGGCATCTGCAATCGTTTTATTTAACTGCTGACTTGTTTGCGCAAATTAACACATTTATTTACACCGCAATTTGTTGCTTAAATATTTATCGAAAGCGGAGACGAAGCGCCACCGAAAAACAAATTGAGCAAGGGCAGTAACATTAAAAATTTTTCGTTTATTTCATATACAATAAGTACATCCAGATAAACATATACATATCCAAGTCCATACAATACACATATACATAGAGGCATATATATCCGCGAATACACATGCAGAGACGATTCTTTGTAATCATATCACACACACAAACGATATGGCACGCATACTGGCTCGCATGCAGCATAATTGAGAGTAAATTAGCGCTATACTTGTATATAGGAATTGCTCAGCGCGTTTCGCAAGTCATCCTCCTTCTCGTCCTTTTCTGCTCTCGCATTCCTATTTTCATTACTATCTATTTCCCCATCGCCACACTCAGAAAAAATTGCGCCTAAATAGTTCTTAAACATAAATATTGTAGTACAGAAATTCATTTCCTAAAAGCAATACAATAAGTTACTGGTAATAGTATTTATAAGTAAATAAGTAAGTGATCAAAATAATAAAACACATTTAAATACAATTTTTTAAGAAATAAAAAAAATAACTAACTATAAATGGTTTTTCGCTCAATTTAGGTTTTACATATATGTACCTCATGTTATTTTATGAAAAGGTTAAACCTTTTTTTAAAGATTAGAACTTAATATTTTAGTTGGCTCAGTAAACTAACATAATTCTACATTTTCTTTTCTTGAGTTATTTACTACCTTGAACTTTATTCGTTAAAATATTAGAAAAAATCTTTAAAGATAAAATACATTTAAAAAGTTTAAGGACAGCCTTTTTGAAACGCCGCTTTTGGGGCATAAAGGATTTTTATTTTCTGTAATTAAGGACGATTTCATTTTTTCTGAGTGCCTGCGCATCCTGGGGCTCATCCCTACTCTGATATGGTTCCGCTTAAGCGAGAACGCTTAAATTCGCTGGATGTGGCAATTGTTGCATCGCCCGGCCCACCACCACCCCGTGTGGAGGCCATAAAAAGTGCCGAGCACGGCGAGCAGCCAGCTCCAGGATGTGGGCGCTCGGGCTGTTGGGGCGTGCCCCTGCAGCGCCAGCTGCTCCTTCTCCAGACAGGCCCGGAACTCATCGTAGTCCAGGCGCGTGATGGCGCAGTAATGATTGAGCATGCAGCGGCCCGAGCAGACCGGCCCGGACTGATATCGCACTGAGTTGGCTCGGAGGTATCTGTGGGGGAAAAATGAAAAAAAAAAAAACACTGAGTCGGGAGTATGGGTGTCATTTGGAATCCCTGTTTGCTTTCGCCTGTATCGGCCGGCCAGTCGGGCAACCGGGCTTTCATAAATGCTCTTAGCCAACCCTCTATCTCCCATTTTGATTTACATATTGCAGCACCTCTTGGGCGGGTGAAAGTGCTCAACGATGGCCTGATTGAACGAGTCTACCTGTGTGGCCCTTAAATTCTATACTCAAGCTCTGCATTTTCCTGAATTGTTTATAAACTCGATAATCGAGAGTGCTTATATATTTCAAGCGAAACGTGTAGGTTATTAAAACGGTTTCTCTTCAGAATGTAAAGTCTAAAGAAATAAAGAAATATACTCCACACATAAAACTGTAGAACTTTTTCTCAATAAATAGTTTTTGATTAATTTTCATTTTAAAAACAATCTGTATAATGTAATTAATATAAAGCTCATTCATAAAAACCTTCATACAACAAAGATATCAAATTTAATATACAACAAAAAATTAACTCTTTTATAAAATTAAATTGTATGCATACGTAAGTTTTTCTGTAGTCCTTATTTTAACCAAAAAATACGCAAGATATTTTCAGTAAAATGCTCAATTAATTGTGATAAAAATTATATCTGCATCACATATGTACGCTATTTTTTTTTAGCGGGTTTTCATTTTTAAACGGTTTTATTCGATCACACATTTAACAAAAAAGGAAGACTATTTTTCCCAGCAGGCTTTTGTAAAGTGAGAACTGGGCACAAAACGGCTAACGGATTACGATGAAATGAAAAAGATAACCATTTTTTTAAGTTCGTTAAATCGGAAAAATGCTTTACGGGAATAAAATGATTTAAATGATTTTAAAGTTACGTTTTTTCGCCGTTAATTGGATAATTTTGGCAATAAGACGTAAACCGAAAATTATAAATGATTTTATAGTTTTCAAAATTTGATTCAACCTAAGATATAAAGATAAATAATAAAGATAAAGATAAGGAGCAAATAATAAAATTCTTACCAATTAAATAAAAAAACATTAGCTTTTCCGCTTTTTTGTATACTGCATTATTTAACTTTAGTTACTCAAACTTTATTTTCCATTGTAAATATCGGCTCTGCAAGTAAATCTATTTGTGAGCTCCAGGGATTACCGGCCGGATCAATCAAGACAGGGATAATTCAGCCCAATCCAATTACCTGGCGAACGAGGAAAGGTCTGTGCCCGTGAAGCGTTCCGCGAAATTGTGCAGGGCTCCGGCGGAGATCTCCGACAGGCCGTAGTGGTTGGTTAGGTTGTACTCCAGATGCCAGGTGGGCTCGTTGGCCCGGTTGGCCAGCGACAGGTTCAGCCAGAACTGGGTGTAGTCCAGCACCTGGCCGCTTCCAGTGTCGAACTTGTAGAGCCGCAGGGCGGGATTATTCGATGAGCCGATTCCCGCCTTGCGGGGCACAATCGATGGGGCAATCATCAGCCACGAAATGGGATTGCCTGCCGGCGAAAACAAATTTTAGTTCCCTATAAAATTAAACGAGTTTTTCGTCCGCCATATACTCATGTGATTTTTTAAACAAGAAATAAAGCGAAAATTCTTGTACTACAAGTTTTAAAAGGATTTCTGGACATACAATAGGTTTTTTACACGTGTTCCATTTTGTAACTACGTTTTTAAATCTTTAAATTTTATCTTTAAAAAAGGCACTTCTAAGCCCATTACTTTTCTGACATACATCCGATTTCCAAATACTTCTAAATGATTGTGGTTTAATTCTCTAAAAATCGTTATATTCATCTTAGGTTGTATTTTTGGGTCGATTTTATGTCATTTTTATGAGCTAACCCTTTTCCAAATTTTCGAAAAATGACTTTGCTGAAAAGCGACCAAAAACCTGCACTTTTAAGCCTACAACTTTTCTTACAGACATCCGATTTCAAAGGGGCATATTTCCATATGATTGTGGTTTAATTCTCTAAAAATCTGTAAATTCATCTTGGGTTGTATTTTTGGTTCGATTTTTTGTCATTTTTATGAGCTAACCCTCTCCAAATTTTCGAAAAATGGTTACAAAATATATAAGAAAGATGTTTAACCTTTGGCATCGTAGATCAGGCGGAAGGTGTCCGAGTGGAGGTGGCCAAAGAACTGGCCCTGGATGACCGGGGCAAACTTGCGGACCATCTCCAGGTAGCGCCGGTTGTTGCGTTCCGTGAAGGTAACCTGGTTGTGCCGGGGCCCCAGATGACGTTCATCAACGCCGGGCGGCATGTGACCCACTATGTAGACCTGGGGACAAGAGTCAACAGTTTCAGTTCATTTAATCCAACTGGCGAATAAAATGAAATCAGATCCTTCAGCTGCAAATTAAATATTATAATTAATCAAAAGGGCAGCGCGCT
Organism: Drosophila kurseongensis; assembly: GCA_018153305.1. Classification (NCBI taxonomy): domain Eukaryota; kingdom Metazoa; phylum Arthropoda; class Insecta; order Diptera; family Drosophilidae; genus Drosophila; species Drosophila kurseongensis. The sequence goes on along the minus strand of JAECXX010000005.1, from coordinate 8,063,353 downwards.
ATCCGATTGGATTTTCTGTCACGTGATGGCCGCGGGGCAGAATAAAAATATTAAATATTTACATATGAAAAATCATTTTAAATATCTCATTAATTTCGAAAAGATTTCAACTTTGAGTTTAAGAGCTGCGAATATTAAATTATTGTACGTTATTATTCAATGACATTAATAAGCCTTTCTTTGGCATTTTAAGTATCAAACAAATTGTTGCATTTTGATGATAGATTATAAATGTGTTAAATTGAAATATGCGGTTACCTATTAACAATACAATTGTAATGAACGTGATTTTTATATCGAATTTAACTTATTACAGTTGGTAAAGCTTCTTTGGTAATAATAGTTTTCACGTGATTGTATTTTATATGTGGATATTAGGAAAGTAATCAATTTTGTTTAATTTATTTATTTCCCATACACTTTAAAATGGTTAGTGAAAATGAACAGAAATTGCTAATAGAATACAAAATAACATTAACTGTTGTGTATTTTTCAAGGAAATTGTATTTTCTGTTTCCTACCGTTTCCTGTTTTTCCTTGGACTTGGTGAGCACCTCCTCCAGCCAGAGCCACTGTTGCTCCGCCAGCAGTTCATCCTCGGCAGAAACGGAGCTAACGGATGCCTTGGGTTCCGCATAATATTCAGATGACCATCGCAAACTGTGCGATATCCTGGAATCCGGATCGGATTCGAGTCTCATGAAATTTGTATTCAGTGCCACGATTCGGAGGCGGCTCTTGGTCTGTTCGATGGAGTAGTACCCGCCCTGGTCGAAGGTCACCAGGGCCTCCGAGGGCAGCCAGTGGCGCCACAGTTCGCCCAATCTCCGATAGCTGCCACTGCCGTCCTCGTGGCCTAAAACCGGGAAGATGAATTGCGAGGAGAAGCTGCGTCCCAGCAGATCCGTGATATTCCGCAGGATCTCGTGCTGCTTCTGCTCGGAAAGCGGTTGGGCGGAATGGGAAAGGGCATCTCCGGTCCACAGGACGAACTCCACATTGTCGCCCTGCTTGGCCTTCATGGTCTTCACTGCCGATTCGATCAGGCTCCATGGACTGTCGCAGTTGTAGTGGCCGAAGGGACCAGGTGCCTCAGTCGCCGCATTGTTGGCCCCGGATCCGGAAACCGATCGAGCCAACTGCCAGCAGCTCCTGTAAATGTCACCTTGGGTGGAGTACAATGTGTCCAGGTGCAGGTCGCTAATGTGCCAGAAGTATCCTGTCAATAAATACGTAAATATATGTATATGTTCGTTTTATATGTATTGATCAATACTGTACTGAATAAAATACTTTTTCAAGGATGTAAATTCTTAAATATCTATATATAAAAAAAAAATGTTTTATTATATCTTTAAGTCTGTTCCCGGCTTCTGTTATACAGCTTCCTTAAGCTTAGACTTTTGCAACGTATATGTTTATGTTTTCCTTTTATAGCATTAAAATACCTTCTTTATAATACATTTTATTGCCTTTATAAAGAGTATTCCGTCATGGCATTAAAATACCTTCTTTATGTAGGTCAATAAAACTAAAAAAAAATATATATATATATAGCTAAATATAATAGGAATGGAGATATTTAAAATGGCTTGTTTTTAATTAATTAAAGGGTAACTATTAGTGAGTTTAAGTTAAAACCAATGGTAGTTAGTAGTTTGTGCTTCAAGCCTCTTCCTAATGTTTAGTAACTTTGATGTTTTAAACAGACCTATGTTGATATTTGAAATGTCCCACAGATTTTAATAATTTTGTTTTGACAAAATACCAAATGGCTGGCCAATTGTTGTAGGTAATTCTCTTCTGTGAAGTCAGGATCGAGATTAGAGTTTGACTTTGGCAAAGTCGGGCCATTCCTGGCCGGGAAAGGCCATTTGCTGGGCATTTGCCCGCCGGCTGGCCTCGCGTCGAATTAAGAAAAACCTGGGGGTCCGTCAGATTTCCCTGCAGCTGACTGGTTGACTGACCTGTGATCAGCTGGCTTCTAGTTCCAGTTCTACCTGGCCCAAACGCGAAGTCGCAAAGTCAGTCAATTGGCGAGGCAACGTGCTGACCGCTGGCCACTCCGCAGATCAGTTTCATTTGGCATGCCCATCGAACGGTTGGCCAAGAGCGAGGTGATAAGTTGAGAAAGGTTTAAGAGGCGTTCGAGAGATACTGGAGGCAATCCTTTCATGACCCGCGAGTGCACGGACGTACGAGTTCAAGATCGAGCAGGATGAGCCTGATCAGGTTGGGGCTGGCACTGCTGCTTCTGCTGGCCACCGTGTCGCAGTTGCTGCAGCCGGTCCAGGGTCGCCGGAAGATGTGCGGCGAGGCCTTGATCGAGGCCCTGGATTTGATTTGTGTTAATGGCTTTTCACGCAGGGTCCGCCGGAGTGATGGTAAGTCGAGAGACCTGCTTTATCCCAGCCCACATCTAATCCCCGTTTCTCGGCTAAAGACAGAGCGCGGTCCCTGATCCGGAAGCTCCAGCAGCCGGAAGAGGAGTCGGAAAAGGAAACGGAAACGGACACGGAGCCACCGGCCAGCGGAAATGGTCGCAAGTTGCGGCGCCACCGGCGACGCATCGCCCACGAGTGTTGCAAGGAGGGCTGCACCTACGACGACATTCTGGAATACTGCTCCTGATGACCAGCAGTTACCGAATCCCAAACAACCAGATACCAGATACCGAATCCCAGAAACCACACACCAGATCCCGAAAATCAGACTGAGATTTTGTGGCGACAGGGGGCAGAAAGTGGGCTGGATGACAAGGACAATTTCCAGAAGCTCCAGACCGGCAGGCGTTTTGCAATTCATTTTCCTACACTTAACCCTAACTATAACCGTAATCGTATTTCCAAATATTTCATTGTAAAATTCTTAGTGGAAGCAAATAAAGTTACTCTCCAAGCAGCAGCAGCAACAAAAGAAGAGTCCTCTGCTTTTTGTGCCCGGCGGCATTCCACCAGCTGTGCGGCATGGGTAATCCCCGAGCCATCAACACCCCAGCCACCACCCAATTACGCCCCCAACCCAACCCAAAATTCAACCCAAACTCACACAACCAACAACCACCCACAGGCAGCTGCCATTCAGCACCTCCAGTGCGGTGGTGCCCTTGTTTTCCGAGAACAATAATGGAAATTATGAATTTTTAATTAGATGACGTTCTGATTTTAATAAGCAAAACAATGGCACAGGCGAAACGAACGACGGAATACACTCAGTTTTAATTCGATTCTCATCTTTCTCTGGGGCCTTGCAGTTTTTTTTTTATGAAAGGAGCGCAGACAATTGACCGATACGAAAAAACAAGTAAACAACTTCCAATCAGTAGCGGGTTTTTCCCACAGATAAGTTTGCTATTTGCCCACAGATTTGCAGTGATAATAATTCAGGGCTTACAGGTAAAAATCTACCTGATTTTGACGGACTCAAAGGCTCAGTCCTCTTATCATATTCAAAACGGACTGCGGGAAATCCTAAGTTGGCACTTCGACAAGATAATAAGATAACTGAAGCGGCGTTATTGTTTTCGGGCCAAAAACAATTGAAGAAGTCAGCTCTTGTTGTTATTTAAATGACGACTGCCTTTGAAGAGCGGCGGATAATAAAACCAGACAGCTCCTGTTTTTATTTAAAGATTTAAAAAATGTTCAACACCCTAAATAGATGAAAATGTTTTCTTTTGTTATTACGGCAGGTTACAAAAATGTCATTACTACACTTTTTGTTTAAAAGCTTTGATAAAATTACCAAAAAGACTAGTGGCTGTTGTAAAGGAAATTTAATATTTGTTATTAAGGTAAATATGTGCATAGCGTCCTACTTTACCTGCCTCAAATTTTATGGGAATTTACTTGATCAATTTGTATTGGTTTTATTGGTTGTCTAATTGGTTGAAATATCTACCTAAAATACTGCATGTTTATTAAAAATAATTGGATTTTACGGCAATAAACTTGTTAAGAGAGTTATGAACAAAAACATGCAGTAACTTTATGAAGCGTATCTTATGAAACACACATTTCAACAGCTGGTTGAGCACAGAAATGAAAAATTTCTCAACTTGAGATGGTTTAGGGCACAGCATGCCAAAATTGGTGAGCACCCACAACAGCCAAAGGGAACTCGATGCACGTCATCTTGTTTTTCAGCAATCAAGATCATTGCTTTATTTCTTGGGTGAGAACGTAAACAAACGTCAGCTGACATGCGTAAGGCCCCCATGAGTTTATCCCACTCCCATGCCACCCAAAAGCTCAAAATTTCCGACATATCGTGCCTGCACATAGGGATAAATAACAACACACACACTGGAGTGGGGAACTGGGGGCTAGAAACTAAACCAGACCGAACTATGGTGCTAACTGACACCGCGGCTAACGCATTTTGACACTGCTCAGACGATGGATACGCGCGGCAGACATGGCAGACGTGGCAGCCTCGGATCGGATCCGCATCGGGCTCATATAAAACCCTCTGCCGATGGCTGGGAACCAAACAGTTGTCGACGGGCCACTTGGCAGCCTTCCACTCCGGGGACAACCCATACACACACACCACACTCACTCATGGACAGCGATATGCGTCGCAACACGGACAGGAGGATCCTCCTCCTCGGCCTGGTCCTGCTCATCCTGATGATCGGCAGCGTGCAGGCCAACATTAAGCTGTGCGGCGACAAACTGCCCGAGGCTTTGTCCAGGATCTGCGTTTATGGCTTTAATGCCATGACCAAGCGAACTTTGGGTATGTGCACTCCGCAATTTACCTTTGTACCCTTGCAGAGGGTTTGATAATTTATGTCAGAAATTTGCAATGCTAAGATCAAAGTAAATCAGGAGCATTAGCAGGCTATCTGTCCGTCCGTTTCTGATTTAATTAAAGTGTTCAAATTGATAAAAAATCGTTTTATAAAAAAATAAAGTTTTTTGCTGCAAAGGTTTTTTCAAATTGGCCTGCCGAAGTTAGCTTTTGTTCTTGTTAATCAAAACAAAATCTCTTAAATATTCGATGTTTAAATGGGATACCGCTATTGAAAAATAATATAATAGTAACAGACGCTTTGAATTTAAATATAAACAAGAGAGAACGCTATAGTCGAGTGCCTCGACTATTAGATACCCGTTACTCAGCTAAACAACTTTAGATTTTGCATTAACATAATGTAAATTAGAGTGACCACAGGAAAAAAGGACAAAAAGTTCAAATTATCAATTTGAATTAGCGATCTCTTAGAGCTGGCAGCTTTACAGCACGAGCATTAGCAGCAGCGCTGCTTTAGCGCAGGCAGCTTTTGTCCTGCACCAGCGTACACACATACGCCATTGTTTGACTCAGACCTCCAATTTGGCTAACTTGATTTGATTTGCATAGTTCTTGGGATATAGTTCGGTATTGACAAATGAAAACCATCGCAATTTCCTTTAATAGAAATCCTTATCGAGAAATAACGTTGACTCTGTTGAGCACCTTGGCCAGCTGTTCCAAAGTCATCCGTTAGATGGCGCTATTGTATTGCGTCGGAAATGTAGGCGCTAGCCAGGCTTAAGCGTTTAATGAGTTTTTGGGCGTTAGAGTGGGCGTGGCAAACTTTTATTTGGCCAATCGATAGGTATTGACGAAACAAATATATATCAATTAAAATTTTTATAATAGCATCAAAACTGTGGCCACAGCTTGTGGCTTGTGGGCGTCAGAGGGGGCGTGGCACCATTTTGAAACAAACTTGCGCTGCGTAGGAACTCCTAAAATCTACATGCAAAATGCCAATCTTCTAGCTTTTATAGTTTCCGAGATCTCAGCGTTCATACGGACGGACAGACAGACGGACATGGCTAGATCGACTCGGCTAGTGATCCTGAACAAGAATATATATACTTTATAGGGTCGGAAACGCTTCCTTCTACCTGTTACATACTTTTGCACGAATACAATATAAATAGCTTTGATAATATTATTGTTTTTTGGCCAGTAAGCTTTTGACATAATTTTAAAAGAGTATTACATTTTATTTAACTAATATGTGGTATTGCATTTATAATCATTAAATAATATAATGTGAAAATATATATAAATGTTTCAACAAACATATGTATAAGTTTGGCAGAATAATCTTACAACTTATACGAACAGAAAAAGTTTCTGAGAAAATGACTTGCCAAAAGCTCTTAAAGATTTTTTAAAAATTATTTAGCAAATTTTTATAAACTTTTAGATAATCCGATGAACTTCAACTATATCGATGGCTACAATGACAATTTGCTCCTGTCTAGGATGTTTGGGGAAAGTGCCGGCCAGATGCTGAAGACGCGACGTCTCCGGGAAGGAGTCTTCGACGAGTGCTGCATGAAGTCCTGCCGTATGGAGGAATTAATGCGATATTGTGCTTCCAAGCCCAGAACGTGAACTTTCTATTAACCTTCTAACGACACCTAAGATTGCTGAAAAGATATGAACCGCCTGGGGAACAAAAAAAGCACTCACGTATTTGTTGTTGTTAGGTCGCTATTGAAGCTTACTCAATTCCATTCTTGGATATGATATATATGCTCATGTATGTGGGATGTATGCGCATAATTTATAATCGGAAATCAGAGACAGACACGCGAATCGAATCGAATCGAATCGGAACACCGGGATGTTATTCATGTAGATATGATTGTAAGGGCCTGAATACATCGCCTGGGTATAAATTATTAAATAAATTATGTATTCAAACTGCTGCAGATTGGCCAACTTGATTGGTAATTAAACGGGTATTACATTGATTTTTCATTGTCGTTCATTGCAGTTAATTATTTATTGACCCAGCGGCCGGAATTCTGTTTCCAACTAAGTTGAAAAGGAAAAACAGATTTTAACGAGCTCTACAGACTGTGTAATAAAAGTGTATTTTATGACAACAACAGATAACGAAATATTACTATATGAATGACTGGTCAAAAAAAAACGTATAGGTAAATATGGCATCTTCGTACTAAAATCTCACAACTTGTTATATCCTTGCAGAGGGTATTATAATTTCAGTCAAAAGTTTGCAACTCAGTGAAGGAGACATTTCCGACCCTATAAAGTATATATATTCTTGACCAGGAGAGTCGATCTAGCCATGTTCGTCTGTCCGTCCGTCTGTCCGTCCGTCCGTTTCTACGCAAACTAGTCCCTCAGTTTTAAAGCTATCTGCTTGAAACTTTCCCAAAAGTTGTATTTCTATTGCAGGTAATATATAAGTTGGAACGAGCCGGATCGGGCCACTCTATAATATAGCTGCCATATAACTGAACGATCGGAAATGCCATAACTTTGGTGTTTTAAAAGTTAGGAAGTTGGGATTTTCTATGGGTTTTATATTTGACCAATCAATCCGACCTACCAAATTTCATAAGGATCAGCCGACTCTATCTTATAGCTGCCATATAACTGAACGATTGGAAATGCCATAACTTTGGTGTTTTAAAAGTTAGGAAGTTGGGATTTTCTATAGGTTTTGTTTTTGGGCAATCAATACCAATTTTCATAAGGATCGGCCGACTATATCCTACAGCTACCATATAACTGAACGATTGGAAATGCCATAACTTTGGTGTTTTTAAAGTTAGGAAGTTGGGATTTTTTATGAGTTTTAAGAATACATCATATGAATAACTTTGAAGAGTATAATTTACAGAATATTCTGCAAGGGTATATCAACTTCGGCTCCGCCCGAAGTTAGCTTTCCTTTCTTGTTTAATAAACATCTGCGTTAAAAGTTTGAGACTAAATGTAATCACAATTTGTATAAATCGATTTGATACTTAAAAGCGATAAGTTTACTAAAATAACTTTCCAGTTGATTCCCATCATAATTGGCCAATTTTATTATAGTTTATTTGTCCATTATCCAAACCCTAATTAATTCTATTTTAGTACAGGGATCGAAGCTATCATCATGTCCACAAATCTAAAACTATTTATTCAGCTTGTTGTCCTTTTATTTTTGTTCAAGCAGGTAAGTTTTTTTAGTTCAGCGATATTTATAAGAATTTATATATTTTAAAACTATACAGAACGTTTCGGAGTTTGAATTTACAAATATAAAATGTATTTGTTTGGATGAACAATTCAGTAGTTTCGAATATTGCCTTCTAAAGTCGGCCAATCGTAGCTACAAATACTTTTCCCTAAAAGTAAATTTATACAAGGCTCCCGTGACCAAAGTGAAAGTAAGTCCAATCATTTTCTTTTTGTATATTTACGATAAAATTATGTTTTGCCATTTTAGGTAAATATGGTGTTGCAGAAATGATTTAATGGATACAGACCTTTCTTATACAATTTCACTGTGGATGCCTGTAAATTTCTGACGAATCCTGCAGCTAACCCAATAGCTAATTACTTTTACGGATTTCTGACAGTCCACACAAACGTAAATCACACCTGCCCTTTTAATGTAAGTAAAAGGTTATATTTTCTTGCTGCGGTTTTAATTATCAAATTATTTAGACTCCCATTATTTTCGATAAAGTAACATCCAATTTTGGTGGCCACCGAGTTACCAATGTTTTGCCGTTTCCCGAAGGCGATTATCTTTTGGAAACCAATGTGTTTGTTAATGAAGTAAATAGAGTTGTCTTGAAGATTTATGGCTTTCTATCTTAACAGATATTTAATGTCAAAAGTGTTTATGTATTTATGATAAAGCACTTTTTGCTTATTTAAAACAAATCGAAAGATTTGACGATATGTATTAATAATAAATATTTTCTGATTGCTTATGAAATATAATAGACTCGAAAACATTTATCTATTCGACGATTAATTTCTTCCGAAAATCCTTTTTTATATAAGGTATGGGTTAAGTTTTAAAAAACTTGCCGAGGCTGAGTTTCTCTTTGAAGAGTTTTTGCGTTATAAAATATATCTATTTTAAGCTGATTTTAATAAATTTTTAATAAATTTACAGCTTTGGTGTAAAATCAATTTCAAAATCGCAGGAACATCAAACCGTTCAACAAGATAATTTTAGATGGAAAACAAGAGAGAACGCTATAGTCGGGTGCCCCGACTATCAGATACCCGTTACTCAGGTAAAGGGAGTGCGAGGGAGATGGAGATAGAAACTTTGATCACGCATAACTTTTTAACGAATGGTCCGATTTGAAAAATTTCTTCTACATTTCGATAGGTATTGATAAACACAATAAAACTGCATTTTTACTTTTCCGAAATATTTAAATTTTTAAAATCGTATATATGCGATTGTGGGCGTTAAAGGGGGCGTGGCACCTTTTTGAAACAAACTTGCGCTGCGTAGGAACTCCTAGAATCTGCATGCAAAATGCCAATCTTCTAGCTTTTATAGTTTCCGAGATCTCAGCGTTCATACGGACAGACAGACAGACAGACAGACGGACAGACAGACGGACAGACGGACAGACGGACAGACGGACATGGCTAGATCGACTCGGCTAGTGATCCTGAACAAGAATATATATACTTTATAGGGTCGGAAACGCTTCCTTCTACCTGTTACATACTTTTGCACGAATACAATATACCCTTTTACTCTACGAGTAACGGGTATAAAAATGAAAAAAAATAAATCTATATATGTTCTGTGGATGGAAAGATGTTATAAATTTCAGGAAGCCATCATAATTACAATAATAAATTTGTAGTATTCAGAAGTAATATTTTAGCAGCATTTGTCTGCCAAAGACAAAAGCAGAGTATATTTAATCCGTTTCGGTCTTTTATAAATGGTAACATGCAACAGGCTATAATAGAAATGGTTTGGATATTTATATATGCACATGGTTGGCTTGGAACCAGTTCCAGAGTTAATCACGTAGAGTCAGTCAGCTATCAGGCGGAGGTTGATGGTTGTAAAGAGAGATTTAATAGACTTCATCGCAGTATTCCAAGAGGACGCTCATTGAGCACCCGTTCTTGCAGCACCTGTCCACGATTCCCTGCCGCGTGCGTCGCCGAATGCTTGACAAAGAGTTGCGCAAATAGTTCCCAGAAGATGAACGATCCGTGTCATCGCTATCCTCTATCTCATTCCTGGCAACGTACTGGAGGGGATTGAGGGCAAGGTCCACATCGTTGCCCACTGTCAAAAAAGTTGCTGATTCGGGGTGGTTTGGGAAAGGATAATGTCAAAGAACTTACGCCCGCTGCGTTTTGCTATTGGCATGGTATTATATGTCTTGCATAACGAGTCCAACACTCTATTGAGTTTACTGCTACAGTAAATATCAAGTCCCTGGGCCGTGGGCACAATGGAGCAGGCCAGGAAAATCATTACGACCATCGAAACGAGGAACACGGACTTCGACATGGTTGTGGGTTCTCGAATGGATTTTGTGTGGTCGAGCTGGGTCGAAAGGTGACTGATGCTAGTTGCCCCACAGGAGCTGGCTTATATACAGCTCGGGAACTGGGTCTAGGTTGGGGTCTGGGTCGGGGTCTGCCATTAAATCAGGGTCTGGGTCGAAGTCTTCCAAGTCCCCACACATTATCCTCTAAAGGCAGGATGTCAAATTGTGTTAGCACACGATGAGTGCATTTCGGCGTTCCCTTTTCTTATGGCGCCTCTAACGCCTGGCTAAACTCGTCCAATGTCAAAGCTGTCTTATGCAAATGCCTATTTGAAAATGTGGGGTGGCGTTTGCCAGTGGGCGTTTGCTGTCAGCCAATTAAACAATTTATGTGTAAACAGGCAGGCCGTGCTAAGCCCTGCATTTATGAATAGCAAATGAGTCCTTGGTCCCCATACCCGGAGTACCTCCTACCCAATACTTACCAATGCGAGCCTGGGCGAAGCTGGTGTAGGCCAAAAGCCAGAGCCAACTGAATGGGGCCAGCATCTTGGCAACCAACGAATTAGGCCTCCTTCTTTAGAACTTTTCCTTTGATTGTTGTCTTTGCCGCTCACACAAATTCTTTTTGCACTGTCTACTTTTATTCATTAGTCAAAGTTGGTGCTGCATAAATAAGTGATTACGAATCGGATTACGAATGTTGTTGGTTGCTATACTATATGTGTGTATGTATGTATGTGTATGCATGCTGGGGGATAATGAGTGGAGTTAAGTGTCCTATTTGGGTAGGCAATAGGCGGCCAGCTCCTCGTAGGAGCAGGACTTCACGCAGCATTCATCGTAGACACCACCGGGCAGATGTCTCCTGTGGCGACGCGTCTTGATCAGGACCTCGGCCCCATACAAATTGGTCAGCAGGGGACTGAAGGAGTAGCCATAGCCAGCTCCTGCTCCTGCTGCTACTCCTGTTCCTCCTAATGCCCCTGCCAGCGACTGCCACTCATTCTCCTCGTCGCCCGACGACGACGACGGGACACCGCGCTTCTGGGGCAGAGAGTTGTAGCCGTGGGCACACACCACATCCATGGCATCGGACAGGGCGGAACCACACAGCTTGTGGCTGCCGGGGGGTAGCTGGTGACCACTGGCCATGACCAGCACGGCAGCCAGGATGCTGGCGATTAGCAGCTGCAGGAGCCGGAGGCCATGGACTGCACCGTTGTCCTTGCAAAACATCTTCAGTCTGTGCTGATTGCTTTGGTCTGCAACTGGTATTTATACCACTAAGTATCTGTTAGTACCTCTGATGCAGTTCAATGGCCTCTTAAGCTCTTGCATTGCAACATCGCAGTTCCCAAGGACCTACCCTCTAAATATCCTTTTTAACACTTATATTTTTGACATGGTTTCACCCAAATTGCACTCTTCTATTTTTAGCTCTTCTTTCAATTCCAAAATGCACTGTTATAAAAGTATTTGAAGTACTTTTTATCATGAAATTAGTTCATTTTACACATTCACTCAGAGAGCATGAAAATTAAATACCTCTTCGTATTTAACTTGAAATTAAATTTTACAATATGCCTAGATATATGTATATTGGGAGCTGTCAAGCCTTCTTAGGACCAATTTCTAAATGCTATGTTAGGTTCTGGTTTGAAATCTGTGAAAAAACTTAACATGAAGTCTAAAAGTTTAAAGACACAGGTTTTCTCAATGTGATGTTATTATTTGAGTGAGAGTTTTTAGTCAGAGAAATATTAACACTATATTTTCGATTCACCAATTTAACTAAATGTTCAAACTTAATATGACATTGAAACAGCCTTTGGTAATACAATAAAACTAACTAAGAAATCAGAGATAAAGAACTACCTTTGTTTGACTTCCTATTTTGGTTAGGAATTATGTTGATTAAGAAAACAAATTTGTATTAAAATACAATTATTTAAAGGTTAGAAAATTATTTGAGAAAACCAATTTTATATGATAATGTAGATCACAGATTGTGCAAACTTATAAAAAGACAACAATTTTGATAACTTCTTCATGAGTTTTATACTTAGTTTTGACAAGTACTTTGCAGCTTAGGCAATCGATTTGTTCCAGTGTAATCACCGCCGAAATTGCACCCACTCCATAACCCTTTCGCCCAACCTGTTACTTTGCCGCTAAGAGGCTCTGACTGCTGTCGATTGCGATTACGATAACGCCAGATTTGTAGGGGATTCCGAAACGGGGCAGGGAAGGGGGAGGGGGAGCTCGGCGGCCGACTGAGTGGCAGCCTCATTACCATGTTGTGGCAAGGTGGAAAGTATGCTTCGATGAGGCTCCCCTGGCGGCAGTGTGCGAAATCGCTCCGATCGCAGCCCGATTGCTGAGTTGCATGGCGATGCCAACAGTTGGTTGCCAGCGCTGCATTCGAACGTTTCCCCCGACCACAAAGCTCCGGAAAAGCAGGAAAAAGAGTCGCGAACAAAATCGGGAAAATCGAAGAAAACAAACAAAAAAAAAATCGGAATAAATCAAGGCGAAATGGTGCTCGACATTAAGATGTGCCGATTTGATAATGTGCCCTGGGGCTTTCGCTTGGTGGGCGGGGCGGACTACGACTATCCGCTGACGGTGGTTAAGGTTAGGCCCGATCTAATCCTACAGATATCTACAGATATATAGTACCCTCCTGAACAGTGCGCCGCCCACCTCATCTGTCACCTGCCAAAGATGCCCCACCTGTGTGGTTTTACTAGTCGTTGGGAGAAATCTAATCGCCTGTCGGATTCAATTCAGTGTTTTGCCATACGCCTTTTTTTTCGGCTGCAATTACGTAACGCATAATGTGCGTGTGTCCGTGCGGATTTGCAGCATTGGCAAATTAGTTAATTAAAGTAATTCCTCTGCGCTGGCCAGTGCTCTTGCTCTTTTGTTTATCTAATCGACAGGCCCATGTATTTCCCGCTAATGAGCCGCATAATGGCAACGGCAATAAACTTATTCAAATTTTAATTGTGTTTCAGTTGCAGTTGTGCTTTGTTGCCTATGCCTAAATTGCATTTGGCGATTCGCATTTTGTAACATTGTGTTGACAACAGCAACAACAATGGCAAAACATCGGCGTAAATCCGAAACAAATGCAATTTTTAATTGGCAAACTGTAAAACGCACACAACAACTGACCAAAATACGAGGGCCGCTAAAAAGTCCATTTCCTCTCGATTTCAATAAATCAATTTAAGCCGCAGCAAATTATAAACATTCAATGGAAAAAGTCATAAATTGTGTATCAGTATTTAAATTTTGTTAACAAATTGTGTTTATTTTGCATAAACAAATTATATATAACTCATACTTTGAATACAGATCAATTAAAATAATGCTTTAACATGTTCCACCTATCTAATGGATTATAGAGGGTATAAAAATTGTTATTAGAACTTAGTGTTTAAAAAACCTTGACACTTGATGCGTAATTATTAAGTAATGTTGGACTATTTAAAAAAACGTGAGCTGAAGAATATTAAAATATGAAGATTAAAACACAAAAATATAATTTGGAGATTGTTGCGAGCCAATTCATAATTTAAATAATGATTCTTTATTAAGACTGAGCTAGTAAACATGTATCTTAAAAATATAGCTTTAAGAAGTCGTTTTTAAAAGCACATCTTTCTATTTGACTTCATACTACTTTATGGATTGTGCAAACACACCTCCATATGTTGGCTCTGCAAACACTAAACAATCTTTCGTAATCTTTTGAAAAACCTCTGTTTATTCAACCACTCTTCACCTTGCCTTACCCATTCCCATATATATATATATATATATATATATCCAGGCTAAGCCCTAAGCCTGTGTTCTATAAATATTCGCAACCTCCGTCGATGTCGAGTGTTTGCCTTGCGAATTCACCGCTGGAAATTGACTCCACCGTAAGTGAAATGCAAGAGGCCCCTGGGAGAATGGAAGACCCCAGACTTGGTTTGGGGGAATCCCCTGCCATTGCCACCCATTATTTCCGCCCCCTTGTGCGGCTGCTCGCCTGCAGTATTTGCATTACTAAGTCCTCTTGGCAGCCAGTGTCGTGACTTTCTGGTTATGAGCCCGGCTTTCGCATAACGGAAGCGACAACAATCACCGCGAAAACAATGATGTTTATTTGCTCGCCAAAGTGTTGCAAAACCACCTGAATTATACAATAAAATTGAGTGAACAAACCCCTTTAAGAGGTTGTTCTTTTTACCAAGAAACATAATCTTTGCCGTGCCGATTCCCATTTCAGTCATAACATTTAGCATGCCGACGTCTCATATATCCCGCACAATTTCAACCCTATGGAAACCTACAATTTAAATGCTCAATTTGCGCCAATTTGTCCGTACTTTATTACCCACAAAAGCCATAAAGCATATATTGTGCATAGTTATTGTTGTTCACATAACAATTTGACATCAAGTATACGTAGCTGTGAAAATAAAAACCTCGTTTAACAAATGTGTATGTTAAATACACCATTTTGTAGATACAAGCTTCGATAATTTTTCTAGCTACAATTTAAAGTCATATATTTACTCATTAATAAGGTTAATAAGACCAGGAGTATTTAATTCGTAATCTAAATTGTTTTTTATCATGCAACAGTTTTTAAGTGAATTACTCTTACATTATGTTTTTTTTAGTTTAAAGATTTCGTAAACCCAATAAAACATTGCCCAAATTATTGCAATAATTTGGTAAAGCCAAAATAATACTAAATTTAATTTTAAATTAAACGACAAACCTCTTTAAAGCTTTTTATTTTTTTTAATTGTTTATAGATCAAGGAAAACAATTATAAAATATTAAAAATAAGAAATATCATTGTATTTAGCTCTGATTCCGAAAACAAGAATTCCATCTGTTAAATAAGGAGAAAACTGTTTATATTCATTAACGATATATTTGAGTGGTTAGACAGGGGTTGTTCCACTTGCTTCGCTTAATTGAAGTGTCGTTAATGAGTTTCCACTTGTTCTCGAGCACCCCTCGCTCCGAACCCCCCTCCCCCCGGCGAACTGAAGCGCCTCCCCCCTACGAATTAGGCATTGTCTTCGGTCCGCTTGGGTGTGTGCGTGCTTGTGTGTTGGGGTCTGGGTCTTCTGGTCTTTGTTTTGTTGACATTTGGCGCCCGTTTTATTTTTATGCACTTAGCACGCGACGCCGCCGTCGTCGGCTAATAGAAATTCTCCCATTATCGCATCCATTGTGCGGGTATCTCAGCCTCGCATCCCATGGTATCCGCATCTGAACTGGTATCCGCATCTACATCTAACCATGTCCACACGCTTCAAACGATAGGTGACCGAGGGCAGCATTGCTGACGAGGCTGGACTGCGGGTCGAGGACATCATCGTGCGCATCAATGACACGGCTGCCACGCCCCTCAGCCACGACGAGGCCCACCGCCTCATTATGAACAGCGGCAGCGTCTTCTACTTCGGCGTCTACCGGTGAGCTTCCTTTTCATGTCCATGTCCATGTCCTGGTCGGGGTACGGGTCCCGGTCCCTTCCCATTCCCGCCTTTGTATTCCATCCGCCGAGGGCCATTTATCTCAGCTGAGCGGACTAACAACCCAAGAACGATTCCTTATACCCTTGTTTTTCAAGAAACTTACAAAACACATTCGCTTTCGCTTGTCTGCATATAAACACAAAGGTACTTTTAGCTCTTACTACTATTTTTATAACTTGCCAATTGAAACCGGTTAATCTAAAACAGTATAGGCTCACATTCTTTAGATTAATCTACTTTGAAATTATATTAGCAAGCTGATAGCTTTATCAAAACCATACATTATTTTAAATGCTAGCTATTTTTAAATCATATAAAAGGCAATCGTGGTAGTCGAAATAGTCAATAGTGAACATTTTAAATGTTGTTGTTCTGTATCGTTTTAACTAAATCTTTTATAACATTCGGATTTCTAAATCATTAAATGAAATTTCGGTGAAACATTGTTTCTAATTTGTCTGAGCTATGCAATTAAAATTAATTCTATAAAATCACTAATAATATAATATAAATAATAATAAGTTAAATTATATAATTTACTTTATGACTCTTATGTGATTGACGAATTAAAATGTTAATAAAAGCATCAGAGTAATATTATAAATCAAATAAATAGTTCTGGTTTGAGATGAGATAAAGTCTCTTAGATGATAAATTATAGAGTATCCACAGGCTAACCATGCTTTTTCAAGCATTGTCTTCGATTCTATTCTTCCCTTCATAAATTCTGCTCATTTTTTTCGGCACTGATCCACTTGCAGGGAGAACGAGGAGGACGCCTACGAAATCCTCACGAAGTTCCCAATGAGCGAGGGTTCGTTGACCAAGTCACCATCGGCGTCCATTTCGCCGTCGCCGACTCCATCGCTGTCCCAGCTGACGGAAGCCACAAATGCCCGCACTCCGGAACCGGAGCCATTCGTCCCGCCTCCCAGGGAATTCGCCACCATTACGGCTCCAGCTGTGGACGTGGCCGTGGATGTCGGCATGGCGGCATGTCGCCAAGCCATGTCGGAAGTGCATTCGGAAGGCAATGGCGGGGATGTGCCCGCCGAGCCAGAAGAAGCCGTTCCCAACGGGGGTCTCTACTTGCCCGATTTGCCCGATCGCCCGTGCTCGGCGCTGTCCGAACGGCAGGAAATTAAGCTGGTGGAGGAGGAAATTGCAGCCGTGCTGTCCGGCGAGTCGGAGGTGCTCAAGGAGCACAATGTCCTCGGGTGCGTATCATTCAATTTCACCCATTTCCTCCTACTCCTCCGCCATCATCCCACTTATTTATTGGCATGCCACTGGCGAGTTCTTTTAACCGCTTCCATATGATAGCGTCAATTTCTATAGGATCTTCCCCAAGCCGGGCGTCTGCATGTCCAGCGATGTGCTGCGCTCCCTCAACGAGGAGGTGACCAAGACCAAGCTGGAAAAGGACAAGGAGAACCGCCAGTGGTCCACCTTCCTGCAGCGTCCCAATCGTCCCGTTCCGAAGAGCAAGCAAATGCTGGAGGCGGAGCGGCGGGCGGCCAATGCCTACAAGGTGACGATTGTCAAGTCGGCCCCACGAGAGAAGTCACCCATGGTGAGTGGTCGGATTATGCTGCTACACTCAGAGAAAAATCACCTCAAATGAAAATCAGACACACCGGGAGATCCAGTAAAACGGGACGATTATCCAATAAATAATTTAAATTGTTTGGATCGAGGAATTCACTTTCTTAATTGTTATTTTTCGAACAACAAATCTTTGACTAAGAAATTCGAACATCCAAACCTAAAAAGGAATAGTGTTAGAACTTTTTATCGTAATTTTCTTTTTGCTGACTCAAATATTCAAACTCTGGATGAGAAAAAAACTTTTTCCGAAAATATAATTTTACTCGTTGACAAAAGATAACTTGAGAAAAATAGTCTCCGAAAGTTAGAAAGTTTTTACAAGGGACGGTAAAAAATTAGTTTCCTAAAATATATTTAAAACGGCCATTTTTACTTACTATGCGTTTATAAAAATTAAAATGTTAAAATTTTTTTTATTTTGTATACGGAATATGAACGTTGATAATCTCTTAAGAAAATAATTTGTATTCCAATGTTTAAAAACAATTTTGGAACTTTAATTAACTAGAGATATCGGGTTATCTTGTTTATAGGAAAAGGTTACCTATTTTAGAAAATATAAAACAAAGAAACACAACTGATTTTGGGGATTATTCATTTCTGAGTGCATTGTTTGTTGTCCAGATCAGAAGTTAATTTGTGTTTACGTGTGACAGCCGGAAGCTAAACCGGCGCCAAAGGAAGCCACTCCACCCAAAGAGGAGGAACCGGTGCAGGAGGAGGTGGTGGCGGAGCAGGAGCCTGACCCGGAGCCCGAGAAGGAAGAGGAGCCACTGCCGACGGATAGCGAGGTGCCGAATTTGGAACAGCTGCCGGAGAGCGAGTTGCCGGACGAGCAGCCGGAGAAAGCCGATGTGCCCAAGGATGTTTGCGAAGCGGAAGTTGCCCCATCGGACCCTGGTTCACCCGCTGGCCCCGAAGCTTCCGAGGCTCCAGCAACCCCGCCGGCTGAGCCCAGTAGTACTCCACCCAAAACCGACGAGGAGTTGGCCCTGGAGCACCAGTTGGCCGATGTGCAGCGACAACTGGCCGCCCTCTCGTCACTGCCCTCCACCATACAGTCCACCCTGGATGCGGTGACCAAGCAGCTCGCCGAATTGCTGCCCACCTTCAAGCTGCAGCAGCAGGAGAAGGATAACGAGAAGGAAGCGCCACTGCCACTGCCGCAAATCGATGAAAAACCGGGCGATGAGGATGGGAATGGGGAAACCACTATCAACACCGCAGGCGAAACGGAGGATGCAGGTGCAAAAAACTATGCCCAGGTCGACAGTAATTAAATTTTTCTAATGGCGCACTTTTGCGTATATCCTTGCCCCCAAAACCCACAAAAACCCCCCCAAAAATGTCCTGCAGGCAAGGGCATATCCATATCTGCCACTGACAACCCACTGGGGCCATGTGAGAGTAATGAGGATAGATGCGATGCCAATGACCGGGAAGTGGCGGAAATATCGCGCTCCACTGACGACAATCGCCTGGCCAAGGACAAGAAAAAGGATCTGGAGCAGGAGCCGTTGTCCGAGGAGCAGAGCTTCAAGAAGCAGAAGGTGAGTGTCGGCAAACTGGCCCTGGGAGCCATGGCGAAATGAAATCCCTGGCAGGGCAGTTAATGTAATTAGGCTGTCATGAGTTGGGTCTAGCAGGTTTTAATGGCATTAGAGCCCGGGTCTGTCTGCTTCACTACCTGCGACTTGGACTCGTGCTAAACTATTTAGAGCAACAGGATTAGGCGGCCTGCTTTATGGGAAATGTTTCATTGTCTGAGCGATGGGGCAGAAAAGTATTCCAACACCTTGTTTATAGTGGGTTTCTCCTCTCCCAGATGATTTGCTAAAGGCTTTGCTAGGCCTTGATTAAATATTAATACTTGTTGATGAAATTTATATGAGGAAAGTTGGGAAAGGTTGAAAGGCACAAATTGATGAGCACTATTTTTCAACATAAAAAAGAATCACTTAAGTATTCAAGTCATATGTAGTCATATAATTTAAAAGAGTGCTTTTTGAATGAACTATTTATAATTGACAATAATATGTTTGTTATATTTTCCTAATTTTAAAATTGTTTTTTTCTTGTGTGTTTTGTTTATTTAAAGAAGAGCTTAAAATAAAATCAGCCAAGCAATTAACTATAACTGAATGAATAATTTTTTAGATTAAAAGAGTGCGCTGGCTTAGACTGTACTTTCCCATTAGTTAGCTGTCTTTGAGGAACAACTATCCCAACAAATGCTGCACTGCCTGATTTATTTCTATTGAGATAGCAGCTCAAGTTTATATAAAGAGTTTTTGCACGCCACAAAAAATAAAGGAGGACTTTCTGCAAGGCATCAAACAATTCGGTTGAGTTCCGAAGTCAGTTTTTATCCCGTCAAGCCTTGAGCAATGTTATCCAGCTGCGGGCAGCTGGACCTTCTCTCTTGAGCTTTGTGGAGCTGCTCCACCATCGCCCCCTCCCCCCTCCCCAGAACACTGTCTTAGCCTCAAACTCCGTGTCCACAAATCAAATTAACTAAAATGCCATTTGGTTTTTGTCTTTTTCTACTTGCAGCATAATGTGCGCTTCCAAACGTAGTTAGTTAGCTTTAATCGAGTTTAAATTTTGATAAATTGCCAACAGCAAGTTATTTGTAGCGTTGTGCCCAAGATGGTTCTCTAGTTGAATAAAGCCCTGACAGCGGCAGGGGAAAAATGCAGAAACCAAAAGACAATTAGTAGGCACCAAGTGGAAAGCCCTTCAACAATGTTTCGTCTCTTTTTCTTCCCCAATGCCCACCCCCCCTCTCCACCTTTTTGTTTTTCTGCCCCCGTGGGTATGTGCACTTTCCGCCCGTCTGTTTGGTTTTGCTAGAGACACGATGTCATTGAGGAGCTCGAGGAGCATTTGGTGCGCAAAAACAATCCCCGGCGGTCGAAGCGGGCCTTTGGGCCATTGGTCCCATCCTCGGAGCGTCCGCTGGTCCTTCCCGGCGGTCGGCGCTGGTACCGTCCCAAGGATGCCTACAACGATGAGTTCATAGCCGAGACTTTGAGCGCCCAGGCGGAGCTCATCACGGGCAGCACTCTCGGGTGGGTAGAGTAGTCCTAGTCCCTGGCCTGCGTGGCCCTAGCCCCTCCCCACAAGCCCCCGCTCATTGCGGCCAGTTGGCAATGTTTGGCCATGTTTGCCGTGGCCAGGCTCTGCCTTCGCCCATCATCTCATCTCATGTCATCGCATTGCCCGCAAAGCAAACACAGGCACCGAGAAAAAATACACCAAGGTATCGATTTACCATTTTCAGCTGAATTTGGCTGTCAAATAATCAAATTTCTGAATATTTCAAATCAATGGGAAGCTTTAACATGACAGCACACTTGCGGGCAATAGAACAAATTGCTTTAATTTTGTAAAGATTTCTCTGAGAAACAGAATACACAAACATTTTAATACCTTCAAAAAAGAGAAATACAATCAACTAAACAAACGTTTTTCTTCTTAGAGTTTTTCTTTTTAAAGCTTGTTTATTTTCTGTAGAAAAAAATGCATCACAATGAACTTAAGATTGAATATTGTATTTTGCACTATGATAAAATCATTTATTTAAATGTCTGCTTAAATTCAGATTTCTATTTTATGATTTCAACTAGTAAATTAATTAAAACCAATCCGACATTTAACAAAATTAAGGTGTTATGAAATGCAATTCAAGAAAAACATAACTTTTAAAGACGGTAATTTAAAAATATTGATTGACCATAATGATATTCGAGGATGTACGATTTACACAAGTAAACATCTCTTTTGAAAAAAAGTAGTAGGTGAGAATAAACATTTTTGCCACATTTTAAAGCACTAGATTACTTCTACAAGTAAACTTCCCATTTCACAGATGGATACATATACATGGTGACAATTTTTCTCAGTGCCCCTGCGGACACTTCACTAAAAACCATAACGTTAGCTCATCCCAGGCATTCATTTACTTCACTTCTTCACTTTTCCATGGCCACTCGCCCCGTCTCCTTACATCGTCCATTGCACCATAAATTTGCGCATTAGCAGCTGTCCATACGAGAGCCCGTTGCTGGGCTACGATTCCAGGTAGTGTTTCATTTGGCTTCGCTTGATGAAGTGCCCCGGATGTACCAGAACCAGAACCATACCAGAACCCATATATACGTAGCAACTAGCACTCCCATTATGATTATCGTTGGCATTATCGTTAGCATTACGAGACCGAGACCCATTGTGCATTGCCACTCTCATCCTGATTCGCATTCGCATTCTCATCCGTCTGTGTGTCCTGTGACAAGGCCTGCAGTTGATTTGACTTTCCTCCTGCGTTCCGGTTGAGTTCTTTATGCATGCCGCCTTTGCTCTTGGATATCTTTTCTCCTTGCTCTTTGCCTTTTGATTTTCATTGTAGATTGCATTTTGGAATCGTTTGTTCAATGGCGAGCATATAACACGCCAGCGCTTCAGGTAAGTTTTTTCCAACCGGGTTCCCAGTTCCCAGTTCCCAGTACCGAGTACCGAATCTCCCCAATCTCAATCCCATTGCCCTCACTTCTCGACTCTTTAATGAGGCTAACAACTTCTCTTTGCTTTCGCTGTGTGTTTTTGCCCGCCCTTATCTTGTACTTAACCAATGGGGGAATCGGACTGCTCTCGACTCCCGATTCGCCAGGGAGCTGCAGGGTCTCAGTCTCGGCCTGACCATGCAAAAGTAAGTTGTCACATTGGACGTTTTCTTATGTTTTCTCCGGTTCATTGCATGCATATGTACGGTGTACTTCTGGTCCCGGGAGCACTGCACTGTACTGCACTGCTGTGCACGGCATTCCCCCAGTTGCGTTCGCAATTCCAATTTAACGGAGGCTCCTTGCCCATTCGCAGGGTCAACTTCATGAAGTACCAGAAGCCGGAGCGCAAAATCGATCTGAATCGCAGCGAGGTGTACAAGTATCTCAATCCGCATCTGGACAGGGCACCCGTGCGAGGCATCGAGGTGCGTGCTCCGCTGGTGGCCGCCGAGTCCGACATTCGCCAGTCGCTGCAATCGTAGGAATGATGTACCACCCCGAATGTTCAACAGCAGCCCCCTCCCAAGACCAGCCCATTGTTACACTGAGAATAAAGCCCCATACAACGAGGATTTTTGATGGGAAAGGAGATCATTGTAAAATTTGGCAGAGAAGCGTTTAGGGAGTTTCTAGTCTTCATAAAAAGAAAAAAATGAGAAAGAAGAATTTATTTATATCTCACAAGATTTAACCCTAAATCTAAATCAATTACTTAATGTCCAGTTTGAGGTGCAAGATCAAATGAGCTTGCGAATTCCTTGTTGTCTCTGAATTAAGAAACAAAATATGTGCTTGTGAACTTCCAGTTATTCTTGAATAAAACATTTTCATAGTGCTTACAAAATATATATATAAAAAAGGAAATAAATATATTATTTTTGTATGTATTTTTTATGTAATCAATTTCTTAAGAATTTTCTCAAAATCTGTTTTTACAAAGAATTAATAGCCAATCAATCATCCCTAAAGAAATGTTATAAATAATAAATGAGACAAATGTAGGGTGGACATAAGCTGCGAACAATACTTGCGATTTCTTGGCAACAACTGTTTCTAAATAAATATGACCACATACACAAACCGATTTTAGTAATAAATTCTTATCAGCTTCAAAACGCTTCTCTGCTGACTTTTGGAATGCTAAATTACCGACATATCCTAGAATAGACAAACATATTTCTGTTAAAATATATAAAACCATATATTAAGAAAGCTTCAGCTTGTTTTCAAAGGAACTTTTATGCTGGGTGAACTGCAAGGATTGGAATATTGCAGTTCGGCCCTTGAATTGATGTGCTCATTGAACTTTTAAGATGGGAATGTATAAATTTATTTTTAAATTGGCTTCCCCCAGTGCAGTCGATTATCGCTTAAGAAGCTCAGCGAATATAAGCATCAATATGCTAACAGAAGCCGAGTTCGCTGCCATTGTGGAGAGCGGGGTCGCCTAATGCGATATTACATAATTTGTGTGCAACAAGGCGTATGTGTAATGTGTCGTGTGCATTTCTGTGGCATATACTCAGTCGCTTGCCGTTGCAATTTTCTTTTGCATAAACATAAAAACGACGCGATGTGTGTGCTGATGTATGTGTTTTTGTCTGCTGTGTGGGTGACAAGCTCTTCGAATTTGCATTTATTATGGCAAATGAATTGGGTGGCAACAAAAAAGTGGCAAATGACATGGCAAAATGGCAAACAAGCAACAGTGGCAGCAGCAGCACCACCACCACAATAAACTCGTATTTAGTTATGGCACAAACACTCGCGTCATAGCCAAATCAAAATTGTTGTCACGTTATGATGAAAACCGGGACGAGCGGATGCGATGCGCACATTTCACTTGCCCCAAACAGTGTGGAACAGCCGGAATGATGAGACACTTTTCTTTTTGCCGAAGCAATAAAAACGCGCCAACTTAATGCGAGGATACACGAAGCACGGCTATTCGTTAAAGGCGCGTATTTTGCGAGCATCCAAAATTCCGAAGCCCGAACTTGTCCGAGGATATGCGATGCTCATGGACGCTCGTCTTGGACTGTCACAAAGGATTGGCGTTATCATTGCACTGGCTACAGGCTGCGCTTTGAGTCGAGTCGAGTTCGGTAATTTTTGGGACAGCTTTCGAGTGGTAGCTTTTGAGCGTTTTTCCGAGTGTTTTCCCTTCGAGCTTTGAGCGGAAAATTCCCCCACGAGCGAGCGTCCATCTGCCGGGGGGCAAATCACTCTAGGTTGGGGCAGGACTGGTCCTTTCAGGTCGCGAAAGGTGAAAATGCCGGAATGTCGGAAATAAAATTAAGATTTGTTCAACTTGTTGGCTAAAAGTTTGACTCGGCTAATTTGTATGCTTAATTGCCAAGCGCCATTTACACTAAGCTACGCGAAAAGCTTTGAAGTCGCTAATTCGATTGGAATCGTTTAAAAGGGTTTAGTTTGCCTTCTAATTAGATAAGAATATTAATTGTCCAAGCTTAAAATTAGACGCTAGGGGCAAATTGTTTTGTAAAAATTCGGGTTTTAAAAATGCAATATCTTTACATACTTCTATTTAACTAAGCTTCATTCAATTTTTATACCCTTGCAGTTGGTATTATAATTTCAGTCAAAAGTTTGCAACGCAGTGAATGAGACATTTCCGACCCTATAAAGTATATATATTCTTGACCAGTATCACCAGGAGAGTCGATCTAGCCATGTCCGTCTGTTCGTCCGTCCGTTTCTACGCAAACTAGTCCCTTAGTTTTAAAGCTATCTGCTTGAAAGTTTTCCAAAAGTTGTCTTTCTATTGCAGGTAGTATATAAGTCGGAAGGAGCTGGATCGGGCGACTATATCACATAGCTCGGAAAAAACAATTCAAAAAAATTATAACTTTGTTGTTTTTAATTTTTTTGTTGTTCTTTGGGATTTGGTAATATTTAAATATTATGGAATTACGGTTTTAATAAAATTAAAATCGGACAACAATATCATATAGCTGCCATAGAAACGTTGGCAAAATGAAGCGCAAAATCGACATAGCTTCATTGTTTTTATATTAGGTATAAAAATCGAAATGTAGTCGATTTGAAATAACTGCAAGGGTATATAAACTTCGGCTTGCCGAAGTTTGCTTCCTTTCTTGTTTTTATTAAATTAAGTAAAAATCTTAGATAGTAAAATACTTACTTATCTGAACTGCAGAAAAAAGCTAATTTGCTTGGCCAAGACCTGATAAGCTGATGAGTCTGTTTGGTGATTGTGATCCGTTTTTTAGCCATAAAGTAAACACTTTGTTTTAAATTTTAAATTTTTATTTGAATTTGAATAAACAATACTAGACAACAACTACTTAGAAGTAAGTACAAGTTCATACATACAAGTTACATAAAAATAGTTTGGGTTAGGCTCTCAGCTCAGCGCTGCTCCGAGCGAATAATCTTTGAAATGTACTATATTGTGTATGCGGTGTATATATGTATATAGTCATGTATAAGTACAATGTGTTTTTGTGTGGTTTTGCTTGTGTTTTTGTGTGTTTCGATAACCTGACTACAAATACAAAGAAGGCAAACTTACAGCGGCCACTTCGCACGCGTAGCATTCACTTTAAAAGAGAGCTTCGGCAGAAGTGCATTATAACAATGTCGTTATAAACAAACAAATTGTTTTAGAGGGGGGGTTTTTTGTGTGTGTTTGACACTAATTATCACTACGCCAGTTGAAGTTAAATAGTTTATGGGTTTCTCTTAGTTTTCCCCGCTGGGATTGCTTCGATTTGACAGATCTAAGCCAAGTTTATAATAGTTTTGTGTATATGCAAATGCAATTATTGCTAATAATACATGCGAAACTCCAACTGAATAAATAATTTTGTTTCTTTCGTTGGTTTCTTTGTGTGTGATGCAAATTTGTGACCCTACTTTCCGTGGGAAGGATATTTGTCTAGTTCTGACAAGTCAGAGGTAAAGTTTTCAAATTTGATAAACCATCAACCGAATTTGTTGGCCTCAAAAATATTCTTTGCTCTCTGCTCCAAGTCACCCTGGCTAATAATCTAATTTGTCTCTTGATTTCAGTTGCAATTTAGGTACACGATTCCGCCTTCTTCTGCAGCTCAAACCGCTTACAATCACAAAGTGCAGACCCCGCATATATTATACAAATATGTATATCGGTATATATGCGACGGGTGGTTCAGGTGTATTTATGTGTGGCTTGTCTCTAAATACTAATTGCAGGTAGTTCGTTAACGCTTTCACACCAGAATTTCGCAACAAATATGTATCGTATTTGTATTTGTATTGTTTTAGTTTTGTTTTTCTTTGCTTTTGCTATAGTGATTTTGTTTTTGGACCAGCGTAAAACGTGGCTTGGCTTTAATACTTTTAATCTAACACTAATTAAGTTCCAGCCAAACCAATTCTAGGCTGGTATGTTGGTTTGTTCATAGAAATCGGGCTCATCATCGTCGTTCTTCTTCATCTCGCTGCCATCCAACTAAATAGGGTAAAACCATTAGCTATAATTTACTTAAAATTTTAATTCAAACACATTACCGCTTGCATTTCCTCCGGCTTATAGAGCTTTGTCAAGTTCTGGCGTATGGGCACCATCATGATCAGGAAGAAGGGGAAGGCCAGCGAGAACTGGGACGACTTCACGCTCCACAGGACCACTAGGCACAGGACCTGGATGGTGGTGAACAGATGCAACTTCCAAGGACGCAAACGCTTCACATATGGCGTGGGAGGATAATGCTTGACCGGCATGAAATACAGTCTTATTCTGTGGCATAAAGGGATTATATAAATTATAACTGATAATGAAATCTAATCCCCAATAACATACCGCTCAAACAACTGCACTCCGCTCATGGAGGCCACACCCATGTACAGGAAGACTCCGAAGAGCACTGCCATGGGAATCAGTCGCAGGAGCGGGGCCATCAGCACCGACAGACCAATCATCAGGCACACAAAGAAGCCGGACAAACGCTGCTCCTTCACATCAACGATCCTGGGCGACTCACCAGGAGCATGGGTGCTGAAAAAAACGAATTGATTATTTAAGTTCTTGTAAGGCAGGACTCTTACTCAAACTCACCGTGACATAATGGTGACCGAGGACACATGGGTCACTGATCTCACAGTGGCGGCACAATGCCAGGGCATTCCGAACAGTCCGCAGGCGGAGTTGAGTAGGCACAGCAGCACAATGTCCCAGTGCAGCCCGGAACCCTTCTTTAGACCACGATCCGGCTTGTCCACGATCAGCTCAGAGATCTGTGACTCCATGAAGATGAGGATGTAGACCAGCAGGGCGGGCACTACGCAGGCGAACGGTATCCACGTGGAGGAGGTATCGAAACCGATGTACCAGCCACGCTTCAAGGGATCACTGGGCGACAGACCCTCTGGAACCACTAGCTTCTCCGTGTAAACAGCCGGCACCAGGTAGTCCACCAATACAAAAATGGCAATGGAGATGGGCACACCAAAATCGCCAAGGGCACGACGAGCATTGCGACCCAAAAAGTGGGAGTTACGGAAGAGCTTCAGGTAGTAGGCAACCACAAAAGTCGCCAGTGTGAGGATGGTGCAGAATAGAGCGGTATTCGGTTGATTTTTGGGTAGCGATGGAGGACCCATCGGCATGGCCGTTGTGGAGATATTCACCGCCATCTGGGTAATGTTCGCAGCCACACCAGCGGTCACGTTGAAGAGGCTTCCATTTGTGGCATGGTTATGTGCAACCAGCGTCGGCGGTGGCAGATTATAGTCAGACAACAGGGGATTTTCCTTGTAGATCGAAATCAGTTTCATAAACGTTTCTACAATGTAGATGAGCGTGATCAGCGCCGAGAAGATCTCCTGGGTGAATCTCGTGAGCAGGCGCACATACACACTGCCCTCGAATGCGGAAACCGTCAGGGATATTATAATTAACCATATCCCTACGTAAACCCTTAGGGACAGGAAATCAAATCCATTTTTCGTACAAAACACCATGAGAGCTTCATCGAATAGTAAGAGTGGTCCAGTGGTTCCGATAATCACGAGCGGTTGGCACGAAAGACAATGGAAGACGATGCCCACCAGGGAGCACGAGATCAGCGTCTCCGAGATACCAATACAGCTGTCTGTCTTGGCGGAAACGAGACCTCCAAAAGTGATTGCGGTTGAAAGGCAAGCAAAGTACATGAAAATGGTGGCTGCCAGAGTTTCAGTGTTTAGACCATCCAGGATATCGCTCTTGTACATGGGCATTCTGCGTTTCAAATCATTTCTTAGTCCACCCCACAGGCGTCCGGTCTTCTCCAGCGGACTGGGCTTCTTCTTCTTTTTGCCATCCTCATCATCGGAGCCGCCATCACCTCCACCATCACCATCGCCAATCGTAAATCCAATAGCTCCCAGCGTTTGCTTCTCCAGCAATGCCTTCTCCTCATCCTTGCCGATCTTGATCATCTCGCTGTCTCGCTTCACCTGCAGCGCCTTGATCTTTCGCGTACGGATCCAATCCTTTTTAGCCTTCAGCTCCTCGAAGGGCAACAGATCGTGGCGATCCCAATTACCGGGTGGCAGGACAATAGAATCATCCAGGAACTCATTGATAGCCGATAGCAGATCCTTGCGATCGTCGGCCTTATAGGCAATGGAGTGGAAGTGCTCGTTGGCCATCAGCGTGGAAATGGAACGACCCACTTCATGGTAGTCCAAGTCAAAGTTACGGGGTCCCAGGAGCACAAACATGAATCTCACAGGGACGGGAACCTCTGTCAATGTGGGCATCAGGACACCCTCCGACAGACGGACAAAGGCAATCGTCGGCTGCTCCAGGAACTCCACGGCACCAACCTTTAGTTACAATAAAATTATCACATAATTAATAAATAATAGATTTAGCTTGTAAAGAGACGAGAACCTACCAGCACAGTGGTGGCCTCAGCACCAGCTGGAATCCTCTTCAGGATCGTGTCGTTCTGCAGCTTTTTGAGATCCTCCTGCGACGAGGAGTACATATCGTCCTTCATGTCGATCTTTAGCTCATTGCTGCGCTTGCTGCCTCCAATCTCATTGGCCGGCATGATCCTGATCTTCTTGTCATCGGTGCCGCCAGACAAATTCTGTGAAGCATTCCGTAGAAATGTTAGTAAAGTGGAATCATAAGTTAGTTTATTTTTTGGGGGAACATCAAGCAAGCTTCACATGCAAAGCTGGTGCCAAAACACTAAACACAACTTAAAAAGTACCATCGTGCAGTTGAACAACATCTGAATTTAAAGTATATTGTAAAACAGAGTGCGGTCTAGGGCAGCAGTAGAGTCTAGAGTAGCGAGTGGAAGGGATCTAAGGTACTTGAAACAACACAGTCACAATCACAATTGAGAACTTGCCAATCGTGGAGGTGGAGAGCACACATAAAAACAGTGGTTCTAAGGGGGGAGAAGGGCTATGGAACTTGGCTAACGTGGTGGGGCTAAAAAGAAACATCGCGAGTTCTATAAGCGCATTTCGGCTGCTTCTTAATCCTTCTACTCCAGGGAATGAAACCAGAAAAATAAGTTATCAGATTAAATAATTTACAAAATAAAAGGAAAATGTAATAAAAATAAATAAATTAATCTTTTTTAAAACTTCTGTACAATTACTATTAAACAAAAACAGAAGTGTACATTTTTCTGACAGACTTATGATTTTAATTTAATTTCCTAAGTCTAATCCGGATTTAAAAGATAATAGTTAATAGTTTAAGTTTCAAAAAGGAAACATTCATACTGAAATTGAATAGTTTCATAAGTAACGCAAAGCTGTTCTTTCATAACCCCAATAAAAAACATAATATAAATATAAATATTGTAGACTCTTGGCAACTTTTTGATTAGGTTTTATTTAAAACTTCAAATTGAACACCAATTCCCTTGAGATTTCTGTGAATAGAATCTAGCCACTTTGTAGTTTCATTCCCTGGCTTAAGGAGCGGAGAACGAGAGGAGGAGGTTTCTTAGGGGGTTCTAGTTCATTACACCCAGGTAGGACATCGTGGAGTGGCGCCGGTGATCGATCGCTGCCGCTGCTGCAGTGGCAGTGGCCACGTTCAGCATCGCCGCTGTGGGCGGGGCACTGGAGGTGACGCAGATGCTCCGCCTGGCCTTTGCCAGGTTGCGAGGTGGCTGCTGCGCCTGCTGGTGGGAAGACTCCGCACCCATCCATAGAAACTTTTGTTTTTTTGGAGTGCAAGAAATTTTGAAGTGTGTGTATTTTTTTGTTTTGTGGCGAAAGAAATCAGTAAACGCACAAGAAAGAAAGAAATTTAAGAGATACACAAACGGTTGGGCAAAGCGGCGTTTTATAAGATATCTGTACGATCATGTCTATATACAATTTGGCTGTTCATTACCGATTTGGGTATAAGTTGCTGTTGTTGTTGTTGATGTTGTAGTTATTTTAATTGTTGATGTTGGTGTGCGAGTTGTGAGTCATGAGATGGCAGAAATAGACAAGAGAATAATGACGACGACCATGGGGATTAAAAACTTTTGTCACAATTTTCACTGAAAGCCAATTATTTATAGCGAACAGGCACGATGTCAATAGATAAATGGATGGATGATATTACGATATTAGAATGACAAGAAGAAGGCACAGAAGTGTTAGCGAAACCATTTGGATGAAACAAATGAGGAGCAGATTATCTCACCTGCAGGCTGGTGTAGCTGTTGTACTTCCGCTTGGTGAAGGGCAGCACACCCTGGTGTTCGTTAACATGGCGATGGCGCAGGAGCAGCGAACGCATCACCGAGGGCTTGTCATTGATGTCGATAAGGTCCTCGATCACCATCTAAAAGGGTTAACAAAAACATTTGCTTTATTGTGCAAAGAAATTATTTGTTCTAAACAAGTGTTTTAAAAACATTAGTAGTACTTCAACTCAAGAATAAAAACATCATTAATAATAAAACAAAATAATTTTTTTTAAGATCTAAATTATATCTATTTTTCTTAGGGAAAGCTTACCTGTTCTACTACGCGATAGGCCACGGCGGGCAGGTCCTTTTCGTTGAGGTCCAGCAGGACAACGCCCGTTTCCAGGCAGCGACGCAAATTGAGCAGCGAGTGGAAGGAGAGGGAGGCAACATGGGGCTTGCCCCAGCGATCGGAGCCCTCCTCCACATCCTCCTCATATTTGATCCAGCGGGCCGTCTCCTTCCATTCGCGATCCTCGCCCACGCCAGTGAGCTCGTCCAATTGCACAAAGATCTGTTTACAAAATATGTTTCAACAAATTAACTAGGAAAAATACTAATATATAATTTATACAGACCTCATGAGGACTATGGTCCACCTCGGGCTTCTTGTTGGTAAAGGGGGAAATAGTTATCTGGGGCAGCTCGCGCAACTTGATGGATGAGTGATGGATCTTGTGGCGACGAAGGGCACGAGGGTCGTCCGAACGATGTGATCTCAGCTCGTTGAGATCAGCCTCCTATAATGGGGTAAAAATAAGAGATTAGGTCTAGAACTCTGGACTAAGTCGGGGAGCTATTTTCGGGGCTAAGGGCACGGCCAAGGATAAGATGGTCAACCTGTTTAGCCGGCATTTGGCCATTTGTCTACAGGTGATTCCGCATATTTGTGGGTTAGCAATGAGAGTTGGAGAGACACAATAGCTTGTTAAGTTAGATGAACTGAACTACGGTTAGGTGGGCTAAGGTTTCTTTAGAGGATTCGGTTACTAGACTGGCTCTTTAAGGGCCCTACCTCCAATGCCGTGTCCTCAGGCTGCACAGAGATGCGACGCGCACCTGCATCACCGTTTTCCTCGAGCTTGTTTTTGGGTTCCACGCTGTCCTGATGTGAGAATTTACGTTGTCTATAATACTGATGGCGGCTATAAAGAGAATCATAAGTTAGTTATTTTACTGTTGTATCTACCCAGTGTTATTATTTTTATTTATTTGTATGTACATATTTGGTGATATACAGTTGAGGAATATTGGGCTGAGATTTATAGGATCAAGATTTTATATAGCTCATACCTTAAATTATTTTAGAGGTATTATCTTTTATTTAAAAGGTAAAAAAACTGTTCAGCAAAATTAAATATTTACTAAAAATATATTGGATATCATAAAAATATTGCCTTGACACTTTGAAAAAAAACAAAGTATTGATAATAAAATTACCCTCTCATAAAATATTCCCATATATATTATTATCTAAGTGACACAAATATTAGTCTAACATTTTTAATAATAATGAAATATTTCATGTTTGATGTTTATTAATATTAAATGATTGCTAAGTCTTAAAATCAAAAACGTATACGCAATATCACTTTGTTGTCAGCGAGAGTCATTGGACACATATCACGCATACGCAATGTTACCCAATGTTTTTTAAAATATTTTTTTTCGAAATCAGAACCTAAAAAGTTGTATATTTTACCTTCTTCTGCGTTTACGTTCGTGCGATTGATCCGTGGGCTGTTCATCATAACTCAAACTGGGCGGGGTAATGACAATCTTCTTCTTGCCGCCGAACTGGACGTGCTTCTCGTCCACCGAGTTGTCCGAGTGATCGCCGTGTCCGGCTCTCTCCGACACTAACGGAAAGTCCTCCGGGATGTCATCGTAGTTTTGTGCATTGTTCAAAGGCTCTGTTTGGCTCTCGTACTCCGA
Source organism: Drosophila kurseongensis (assembly GCA_018153305.1). Lineage (NCBI taxonomy): Eukaryota > Metazoa > Arthropoda > Insecta > Diptera > Drosophilidae > Drosophila > Drosophila kurseongensis. The sequence goes on along the minus strand of JAECXX010000005.1, from coordinate 8,030,669 downwards.
GTCCTCTTCTATGTTCAGATCGTTTGTGCGAACTGTAAATATACCCAAATTAAACTTCTCATAGTTGATCAACCCAATGGATCACCTACTGCTATTCTTTTTGCGGGATCCAATGGGCAGCTGGGAGTTGTCCTGGAAGGTGTTTACATCGAACTTGTCTTTGCGTGAACTGTTGCCGGCAAAGACCTTGTCCATTTCCGAGTCCAGCAACACCTCGTCGGGATCTTCATTGCCGGACTGCAAGACAAAAGACAAATAGAGATAGCAATTGTCGTTACTCAATTGTTTTCATGCGTTTGGTCACGTTGTGCATGAGTCAAGTTGGCGCAAATACTTTTCAATTAAGAATCTATAGGAAAAACAAAGTCAGACAAGTCATGTGACTCGCAGCATTATTGCTCGTCGTCACGAGTCTTTCGACATGTTGACGATCTGTGGAAAGCACTTATAGGGGCGAGAAGAATTGGGGGACAAATGAACGTCTCTGTGCGGACATTAATCATCTCCCAACAAGTGCGAACGCACGCATTAGAAAACCATAAAGAAATAATAAAAACAACTCGACATTCCTTCATCATATCCCAGACTTTTGCGGATGAGAAGCCAACTGGATTCACTGGGCGTCGTTCGTAATTGGTTTTAATCGATCTCAATTGATTTTCATAGTGACGAAGGCATTGATTGCGCACTTCGCTCAATCATCATTATTAACAACAATATTAACATCATTGGGCAAAAATGAAATATATTACTTTGCCTCCAGCGAGAAACAAGTAAACCCAATTATTCCCAATTGTTGTGTGGCTATCAGATTACTAACATAGGAAAAATCTGAAATTGTTAATTAAAAATCACTGAAAAGGTTGCAGGGAATTTAATATTCCCTTTGTGTTCATTTAAGGCTTTTTTTTTCTGATGAAAATATTAAATTATTTTGTTAATTTGTGTGCAACAATTTAAAACAATATCCTCAAGCTGGGAAATCGCACATCCATTTGACATTCCAAACAGTTTTTAAAATGGAATCCATTAAAGATAAATAGAACAAACCGCTAATGACTTTAAATAAGAATGTTTAAAAATAGAACTTAGTACATCCATTTAAAAATATAATATATAATGTTATTTGCTAGAAAAGAAATAATGTACTACTAATGTACACTACAAAATAAATAAATACATAGCTGGGGGACAATTTCAAATCCATTTGCTACTATGTTCTTAATAATATACACATCAAATATGTTCACACTTTGCACACATACAGCCAAGTTAGTCAACATATTTTGCACGGTATTTCACCCTTTAATAACACGTCCTTGAGGAGGGCTCTAGGTGTTAGAGTATTTTCCCCTGTTTTGTTTACTACGTCAACATGAAAATTATCGTATGCTGTGAGATGTACATAAATGCAAATGGAATTAACTAAATGCGATATTACGCTTTGGGCACTCAAAGGACCAGCGATTCCCGGTCAGGTCTGCAGCTGTTGAATATTTCATGCCAACTTTAATACACTGGTCGAGCGAGCGTATCCTTGACAATTACATTCACTTCCTGATAAGCCGGGGGCAGATAAGGGCGGAAACAATGGCAAACAGAGTTTCAGTTTGAGTTTATAAATAGAAAAAATTTAATAACGCTGAGAGCCTGCACGTGGGAACGTCAATGTGTCCACCGACCGGCAGCAGAAAAGGAAGACTAACGACCAAGTGTATGTGTGTGACCCCAGTGGGTGGTGGGTGGTTGTTGTGGGTGGTGTTTGCATGTGATAAGCCCGAGCGTAACGCGCCATGTTACGTTAATTAATCGATAAACACTAAGTTGTCCCATAATGACTTTGATACTAATGTTGCTTCTCGTCATCATTATGAAGTTGTTGGCATTGCTGATTTACAGACAGATACGAACAGGCAGGCAGTAAAAGTATTTTGTCATTTAGCCATTAGCTTGATGCCCATCATAATGTGGCTACAAGTCAGCTACATAAGCCACCCACCAGCACCCACCAGCCACCCACTCTTCAGGTAACCACAACGTTCTAACGGAGCATGCAGCAAGCCGACGGCGCTTATCAGAATAATCGATGGTATGTTCGGGCCCCAAAAACAACCCGACCTGCCACGCCCACTGCCCCGCCTCCCAGCCATCTGAGCTGTCAATTTTGGTTGTTGTTTATTTAGCATTCGGAGTGGAGCCAAATGAATATGCACGGGCCATACTCCTATCCTTAATGCACACAGTAGCTGGCCAAAGAAATAGAAGCGCAATGAGATCATCCAAAAAGAAAATTCGGTTAAGGTATTGATGGAAATATTACATTTTTTGTTGTACACAACCTTAAAATGAACATGTATCTGAACTTTAATTTGCTATTGTCTCTCATAAATCAACATTTATAAAATATCAGTAACTTTTAGCTTTTAATTCATTTCCTGCCATAACAATTTCTTCGCCTTTCAATTTGCATAACATCTTTTTGGTGCTGTGTTGACATTTGCTTTTTAGAATTTTATTTTTGCTCAAAACCTATTCGAGTGACAGGTGTTGTGTGCAGTTACAGTCGCAGTTATACCACAAGTTCGCCCATAAAGCTCAGCGTGCATGTAAGCAGCTCAGAAGCCCGCTCCAAGTTGGGCCAACAACAAAATAAGTTGCGCTGAGTTCGCGGAGTGATTCTGATGTGATTTGACATCTGCGAGGCGGCAAGCGAGCGGCAGCACGTGACTTACAAGTCATAAGCAAGTTAGGTGCTCGTGGCCTAAACAACTTTTTGTCCAACTTGCCAAATTGAATCAAATTGCGGCTAAAGCGAAACTTGTTAAGATTTTGCGAGTTGCCAACTGTTGTTGTCATCGCCAGCGAATAAGTTTTTACACTTGGCCCGCACAGCAGATTAAAAGTTTGTCTTCTGCAACGTATCGCGTATAACTTTGTATTTATTGGAAAACTGTTTGAGTTGCCAAAAGAAAGTCGGGAGGAAAAATGGTTACAAGAGAGGTGAAAGCTGAAGATTTGGTAAAGTTAATATTCCCCTTAAGAATAAGCTCCAAATGTGTTGGCTCAGATGAAACGTAATCCCTTTATGGATTAATATTATTAAATGAAGTATGAATATTACAAAGGCAACTTTGATATTTTGAATTGTTTTCTTTTTAATTAAACTGCGGTTCTAAATGAAAACCTAAAGGATTTTTTAATCTTTTAAATATTTTAATATAAAATATTTATCTCAAAATAATAATATCAAACAAATTGGTAAGCTAAAAATGTATGTGGATAATCCTAAGGTTATACAAAATCATTGTTTTTTTAGGTTGCTAATTTTTTTAATAAAAATTTTTTGTGTTGGCCCAACATCTGGCCATAACTAACAGGCTCATAAAAAGTGTGCAATGCGAGTGTACTTAGGCAAAAACAGAAACCGTTTAACTTTACATTTAACTTTTGACTTTGAGTTGGATATATTTATGCATGTATACACAAAACTTTTTATTTGTTTGCAGCTGTCGAATTTTTTCCACGGCTTGTGCATAATTTGGTGAATTTTTGTTGCCTCGCTTTCCCTACGCAGTTAGGTTATACTTTTTTTATATATTTTTTTTGCTGTTTGTTTGCACAAATTAACGATGCTTCTATAACGCTTTTGTCTGACTGTCAGCCCGCGCGCTCAGAAGTGTGTGTGTCTGTGTTAATTTAATGTGAATTCCGCAGCGGAAATGCTCGCACAAGCACAAGAGCGTCGGGAAAAGCGGAAAAGCGGGTACAGGATGTCGGCGGGTCAGGAGAGGGGGGTCAGGGGTCAAGAGGCGCAGCGAGACGGACACGTGCGAAAGGTTAAACTGGTCATTGGGCGGAGGAAAAGGCACAGGCGTTAAAGCATCGTAAACGTAATCTAGTGATGGGAAATCATGCTGACAACGCTGCTCAACCTCTGAACGACGTCTATATTCTCACACTATAGATTTTCACAATAGAAAAGTGTTGCATACTTCAAGGTCAGCCGATGGCATTGTATTTGTATGTGTGCGAGGGTGAGAGTGTGTGTGCAATAAATAGTTGAGGCCTGCTCTATTTATTATCGTGCGGTTGGAACTGAATAGAAAATGTTCCGGGTAATGTGGGGAATTTTATAGGAATTTAGCATTTAATGAGTTTCCTTACAAAATAGAAAACTAAAATAACTGCTTTTAACATTTTGTGGGGAAGGGAAAGGCTTGATGGGAATCTTTAATTTAAGTAGTTTACTATATAGTAAAAACATTGATAATAATCTTGTGTTAACTGAATGAAATTTTAATAAATTCAGAAATTTATAAGCTGTAAACTTTAAGCTGAAAAAAATTATGTAAGCACATACAAAAGGGGTAAAATATTACCTGAAAACTTCGAAAACTTATAAGGGAACATGAAATATCAAATAAGTTTTGAAAGTTTATAAATATTCTGTATTTGAAAAACTAAGGCGGCTTATATAAACGGAACTTGTACAAAACTTAAATTAAGCCCCAACTAACTTTCCTACCTTGAGGGAAAACATAGTCAAAGTGAAAACCACTGTTTTCACCACCCAGGTGTGTGGGTGTATAAATAATGCATGAACTGCTAAATAATTCACAACGTTTTTATAATGCAGACAAATTGGAAACACGAAACCGCAAAATCCCATTCAAGCAGTCAATCATTCATCAATCCGGCAAACCGAAACGAAACTCGGTTATTATTGGTAATTTTTAAGATGCCACACACAAAAGACACCTTGAAATGTATATGTATATATATATATATAGGACCACAGACACACGTGTGTGCAGGGAGGTTGACTCCTGTCGCTTGGGTAACATTTCGGTAACATTTCTGGGTTTTTTCACTGCCACTGAGCCGTTTTATTGCCCCAAAAAGTATGCAACACCCAAAACAAATTTCCTCCGGAATGTTCGAGTATACATAGATACATATACACCAAGGATCTTTGAGTTTGGGTGCCTGTGTCACATAAAAGGCCAACTCACTTGTTGTGCCCAGCTGCCAACTTTTCGACTATAATTTTATAAATGAAAAAAAAGGACAAAATTTGTATGTGAAAGGCTTTTCCCACTTTCCCTGTGTGTGCGTGGGCTCTTTTGAAACAATTTTCAAGGCTGTGTGCTCTTGAAAAGTTTGTTTGCCAGCCAACTTTTCGTGCGTTTTTGATTAACGCTAATAGATCAAACAAGTTAAACTAGTTTTACGCTTTACCTTGAGGGCTCCCAGCTTTTTTTGCTCAATTTTATTTGTAAAACTTTCAATCACGTTTGCTAGTTTGGTAAGAGTTGCTTTTCGCGAAGCCTTTTTGCCTGTTGCACTTTGACCCGCGAATTATGAAATTCGATATTTAGCGGGGAAAAAAACGAGCCTGTTCCGTTTACTGGGAAGGCTGCCCAGCAAATGAGGAGCCATGGCTTGCGGCTGCTGCTGCTGCTTTTGCTATTACCTGACTTTTTGGCCAATGCGCAGGCGTGGGTGAAAGCGCGCGTATAACGGTAGGACACAGGCCGCTCAGCTGGCAGCGCTGCAGCGTTTCGGCCATGCTCAGCTGATTCTCAGGGCCATGGCGGCGGGCGGGCTTTACTATGCCACCACCAGCCCCCCAGGATTTGCAGCTGCTGACGTAAATCGGAATGCAGTTTTCGCCAAAAAGCTTTGCTGGGCAAAAGCTTTGTTCGCTCGGCATTTTTTGTTTTCAGTCCCCCCCCACAAACCCACCCACTGCATAATTAATGGCAAAGCTTTTTCGCTCACAGGACCTCCAGATGGTCAAGGCCACTCAAGGCCAACACTTAGTGTTTTGTATGGCCAAGGATTATGGTCGAGAAAAGCGCGGGGCGGGGATGGTTGTGTGCAAAAAAGCTTTTTTTCGTCATGCACAAAAATCTATTCACTTGATGGCACTTTGAACAGCAAGCCAGTACATTAAGGCTCATTAACTGGCCGCCCATGTATGCGTGTGTATTTCGGGTAATTAGCGATAACAGTCGAGTTGTAATGGCTAATTGAGTTATGTGTCCCCGTACACCGCAGCTCAAGATGATAGGTCGCTCAGGGGAGCTGAATTATGTAAGACCATAAACATCAAATGAGTTGGATAAACGACAAGACCAGTAATTGATGGATTATTCCAATATGTAATTAATATTTAACAACTGCTGGTATTGGTATATAAATTGGGAGCATATATCCTTTGGCACAGCACATGTTTATGCATATTAAGCGAGCTATTAATCAGTCGAATAATAATTATATTCAGTTGATTAGCAAAAAATTGTAATATGCTAAATTTGGAGGTTCAAAAAATCTAAGCTAAATTTATTTGAATAAAATCTGGAAACTTATTAAAAAACATGATCTTGCTATCTGTGTCTAATACATCCCAAAGATACTAAAAAAAATTACCCTTTTTCGTATGTAAAATGTTTTGTTACTTATTCAAGTTTATTTTTAGACACATCTAATCTTAGTTCAGGTATTCCAAATTAAGATATCACCTAAATCATGGCATACTTTGTGGTGCAATTAAGTTAATTGAGGTTGCTGCTCCCACGGCAACTGCTACTTGATGCTTTCACCTGGCCAGGTGTCAATGAATTGATTGCAATTACAATTCCGCTGTACTATTACTTTTCATTGTCAATGCCAGAATGAGTGCAACCGCGGCAGCCTTGACCACGAATATCGATTTCCTGTTCTGTGCTTGTGAAATGTGTGCTGTGAGTATAATGTGTGTTCGCTTCATTTGAATGCTAAATGTCTAACTAGCTTCCTGTTACCGTTATTGCCAACTGTCAGTTGCACAATTAAAATGCGTTTTTTTCGACGCGTTTAGTGTTTAGCCTTTAAGCTGACAACGTGTTGTCGCCCTCCAGCACCACACCGCGTATACGTAATGTTGGCAAAAATGCGAGCACAAAAGCGGTACTTTCGCATGAATGAATGCATGATTAGGCACGGCACTCTGATCTACTGCTGAGTACTCGCACACGAATCCCAAACTGAAATCGAAATTGAAACTGAAACCGAAATCGATTTGCTGGAAACTGGTTTCTAAATTGTGTCACTCTGTAGCTGGCGGGCATATGCCGGTGTGCCCAAAACAACTGACACACTGCGGAAATGTGTAGAAAAGTAAACAACTGAGAAATAATAGAAACCACAAAAAAATCAATAACAATTACTTGACATTACTTTGCTGGCTGGCGAATAAATTATTCACAAATCGGCGATTGCAAAAAAAAACAGATTTAAAAACTGATTTATTTAATGGAAAACTACCAACGGCAGCACATTATATTCATTTTTTGAAAAAGTTTGAAGGAAACCTTGACTGGGTAAAAGTCGTATCGGGATCATCATCATCAGCCGTAGTATGAGCTCATTTTCGCATTTGCCTAATTAATTTCCCAGCCAAAAGTCAATGCATTAGGCGGGATTATTTATAGTTAATCTATCTACACATAGGAAATACACCTGAGAAATGATGGAAGTCATTAAAAGGCTTATTTATGTATTTATCTTTTTTGGATTTTAATATTAATGCAACACAAAAAACTTTGAAAGCGTTTTAAGACTTTTTTTTCAGCACCGAAAGTAAAAGTCAAATAAACTCAGTGTAGAATTTAATTACTTTTCTTGTTCCCAAACTTTCAGTAATTATTGCCAAGTGTAGGTATAGGCGTATTAAGTGTATTAAGCTTACTCACCTTCTTTTTCGTATTAAAGCCCAGGAAAGATAATTTGCGGACATTATTCTCCCTGCCGCTGGCCGAACTGAAGCTCATCTTGAATGTTTCGTCCGCTCTCCTTTCTTAATTTTTGGTTTAATTTGATTCCAATCCGAAGATTTAGGGGTACTTAAAGCTGCCTATTTGATGATCAGGCAATGCAATGGCATCGATGTGCTGGTGTGCTTGGTGATTTGCTGCGGCCACTGTGGATGCTCCAAGAATCTCGGCATTCGGGGCAGCGAATTCAACGCCCTGAAATTTAAAAACAAAAAATAATAGATACAGAAAACGAAGCAGAAATCGAACAAACAGACGCGGGTGCTTTGAACGCAATTTCATTAATAAACAAATTCGACTGTTGCTGCTGTTGTTTTTTTGTCAATTGAAGGCGATGCCACACAAAAATATAAGTACCGAGCGCAATAAAAAGCATTCGACGCGACTCAATTAAAGTTAAATGGCAGCCACACGCATAGTTAGGGCGGCGGAGGGGGGCGGGGTCGATGAAGCACGCGACTTTCGTTGACGGCTCGTGATCAATTTGCGTTATTTGAACACTCAATTATTATTATGGTATCAGGGGGAGAATAAATGTGGCAATCGACACACCAAGGCGGTATTCTTTGCCACTCAGATCGCTCACTTAACGATCTGCATCTCCATTTCCAGAGAAATGAATCTACACTGAAAAAAAGGTGTCCCGAACATATAACTCAATTGATTTTTCTAAACACATTTTTCGTTTGAAGTCTAAGTCTTTCTGCAGGTATTCTTCTAAACAGAATAAAAAGATTATGTTACTATCTCAATTGTTTAATATCAATAATAACATTATTAAATCAATTCTAAGCTTATCAAAAATTAATATTAAAATGACATCAACATGAAAAATATATTTTGAAGACGATAATAATAGAACTTTTAATTTTTAAATGTCATGCCTTGTGTCACAATTCTAAGATTAGTACAAATGAATCAGATATGGTTAATTGCCATCTTATCAAATTATACTTGAAAGAAAGGAGTGAGCAACTATTTCTTGAAAATTTTGTCGCTTGGTTATTTTATTAAGAATGATTGCAAATATCATTTATAAATATAATACAAATATACATAAGTATGCTATTCTCTCAGAGGTTATATAATTTTTGTCGTTACATATTATTACGAATTTGGCAAATCTAGAAATTTTCACATTTCACTTAAAACAAAAGATGTATTTTTTTAAGTGCGCGAAGGCAGATCTTTTTTAAAGTCTCGTAACGTACTGCGACAGCTGACTGAAATTAATAATGGCCACCCCTATTTGTAGCCATATCAGCCCCTGCGATTTGGGGCGTGGCAAGCGTTGAACCTATTCGGCAATCAACCGAAACAAACACAAACACAAAGCGAACTGGTAGCGGAGGCCAAAAGTCCAGTGTTAAATGTAACGTGCCCGCGAGTCCTTAATAATTCAATAAGCACCTTAATGGGTAGAGCCGGCCGTCTGGCGGGGTAAGAATAGAGTAACCGAAATACGAAACACAAGTTACACAAATTCAATTAGGCACCGCTGGCCTGGTGGTTTGTACGACGACCGAATCGCGAATAGGGTCCACTGGGGCGGATACGCGATATTCAGGACACCGACGAGGCTTGCTCCGTGGCGAACGAATGCCGTGTGAACCTGTTGCGGCTGCAAATGCGCTGATTTATGTGAGCTTCTTTCTGCCGCCAAGAACGCTTGAAAAGTGAGCCGGCACCCGAAGTATCTACGAACTGCGAAAAATCCCCATGCCTTTGTGTGCGTTTGTATCGGTGTGAGGAGCAGCGCTTCGTTTCGTATCGTATATCGCGTAGACAATCCAACATGAGTCTCGTGCTTAGACGCTGCGCCTTAAGTTAGCCCGTCCCATTAACTGCTCTTTTTGTTTTTGTTGTTTGCTACCCACAAATTTTCACTTTGGTCGCGTTGATTATGTAAGAAAATGTGACTTGTCTTTGGGGAGGGGTTTCAGTTCCATGTGCCTTGGATATTCACTCTTTGTTTGCCATATGTTCCTCGATAAAAAAATACTGAAATATGTCTTTCCCGTCTGACCATGGATTAAAGTTAAGTTGCCAAGCAAACAAAACTTTGGCTTTTGGCAACCTTGATATTGCCTCGCGTCTGCATAAAAGTGGGTGGCATGTTACGGTAAACGCTATTAACTAATAAAAGGATTTCAAAGTTGATCAATGGCTGAATGGGGCGGAAGCCCTTTCAAGGTTGCCGAATAAATATTTGAACACCCAGTCCAACGTTTTACTGCCTTAGGGAATGCTTTGTAAATCCCTAAATTGCTTCGTTTATTATTGATACTTATATTTGTTTCCAACCTTACTATTTGTATTTATATTTGTATAAGTAATAACTTAAGTAACTTTGTTGAGTCTCACCGCTGTTTTCTAAAGACATACTTTCGACGAATTTATTAACACGTTCGCCTAAATATTTATTTATTTGTTAGAAAGACCAGAATATATCTAAAATCACAAAAAACCCTTAAACCAACCTATGCAACAACTTTACTAAAAACCTTATTAGTTTTTGACTAAAATATGTAAGAAATTATGATTTTAAAGATTAATCTTTAGCTATTTTCGTTTAGGCCAACTCAACTGATTTTTCCTTTGTTTTTGGTAGGATTGCTCGGGGATCGCGTGACTTAAACCAAATTCGATACGATAAAGTGCACGTCGCTGGGGAAAACAAATAAATTTACACATTTTATGGCAACCACAAGGGAAGTAGACGGATAGCAGTCAGTTGCATGTTATCAAAATTAGAGGCAACTTAAAACTTATAAATATATAAGACACTTAAAGGCAAACAAAACGGTGCGGCTGCAGGTCCCCATAAAACCCGAAGGTGTTACAATTTAAAACCCCAAAAAGTTCCAGTGGCAAGAAGGGAGGGAGGTGAAAATTAACGTGGTGATCAATTTTATGGGTTCATTAGCGGGCGCTGGCGAAATGACGCCAAACGATCGATCGTACGACGGTCTGACTTAATTTTGATTTAAATTATTTGTTTGTATATACGTACGACCGGTATAAAAACGTTAGCGGGTATCAAAAAAGAACCGCCTACACCTTAGCGGCCTTATCGCTAGCTGGGCTAGCCATTCATTTCGATTCCGATTCAGATTCCGCTCCAATTTATTAAAACAATTGACAGTAATGTATGGGATTTGCTGTGCGGCGGCTTCGTACATTATCAAATTGTCTATTATGTGTCGTGTTCCGAAATTGATTTGATTTAACCCTAGAGACACGTCAATTAGCCGCCCGCTGATAAATGATAAATGGCCCGATGAGGGCTTTAAATAGCCAAGTAGCTTATGCAATCAGTCGGTGGAAAGTTTGAGTTTTATCAGTGTTCAGTCTCGTGCGACGTCTCCTTATCAAACACTAATTTTCCCCGGCCAAATCTTTCCAGACCCGACCGGTTTTTGTCGGTCAGCTGCTGTTGCGGATCCTACTTCTGCTGAAACTGCAACACAATTTACATTCACGTGCCGCCGAACAAGTTGGAAACCGGTTTTTTCGGTCGACCAAATTGCAACAGTCAACACTGGAAAAGGCAGCTGCAACTGGAATTGAAATTGCAACTGCAGCTGACATTGAACTTGAAAGCACTCAAGCGCCTCGGACTCTTTTCTCATTTCTTGCCGGAAAGGGGTTTACCCTCTCCCTCAAAATACGGTAGCGCAACCACTCGAACGTATAAATGTCAGTTTAAAATCCACTCGAGATATACAAGTACCGCGGTTACCTGCTAAAATGTCGTTGACGACGCCGGTAATTATACAGAAGTGTGCCCATATAACATTTTCGAATATATGAGTGCATTAAAATATTTGATAATTGGAAACGCATTGTTTAAGTACAGCTATAAATCTTGCTGGCCCATAAATAATTATTTTAAACGATACCTAGACTGATTACCAAACCCTCGACGTGCGATTCATTACTATAAACTATACTTAAGACGCACAAATACCTAGTTCAAGTGCACTTATTGGAATAGGTTAGTAATCATACAATTACACTTTACAATTCAATTGAAAGGCGTTAATTACCATTCAGTGTTCGGTTTAAAAGTGTAATATTATCAAGTAGTGTCGGTTACAGAAGCTAAATGACCGAATAATTGCGATTATCGCATATATTTGTACAGTGAATTACTACACAATGCCTTTAAAAAACCATACAATTGATATAAACAAATAATTAGTATTAATTAATTGAATATAAGCCAACATAATAATTCAAATGGAAATAAACCAGTTAACATAAACAAGCCATGCATTAAACTCATTGTGAAGGGTTGCTTCTTTTGTACAGTATTTTTATTTTTTTAAATTTTTTTTAAAAACCATTAAATTAGGTATAAATTTAAATAAACAGTTTTACACAACAATATTTTTTTCTTATTAGAATTTTAGACAACATAATAGCCCAGCAAATAGAGTTATACGTTCGTTTAGCACTGTACTTCCACTTTCCACTTGAGTGACAATATTCTCCGACCTTGAAGGATTTATGATCAACAGTGTTGTTTGTTCAAAGGTTCAAAGCACTTCAAATCAATTGCATTCGAAACACGACATTTGAAACGGACTGAAAACATTTGGCAACGCTTCACCGACCACACAAAATCGAAACACACGAAAAGGCTGAGATCCAATTCCAACTGCAAATATAGAACCAAACTTTAATTAGCCTACTACCATTCAACCTATGAGTAACCGATCAACTAACTGAACCTCCCGCAGATCGACGACCGTTGTGGGGGCTGACTAGCCGCACATGTTAGCCCCAAATAATTATTGTATCGATTGTATTTCCTTTAACCGATAAGCAATATTCGTTTACTTAATATGAGCTGTTTTCCTTAGAGTGAGTAAATGGTTTTCTTCAGAAATCGCCACAGATGGCTTCAGCTGCCCTTAACAAAAACCTAGTCAGCAATATTTTATTTTCTTTTGTTTTCGTAAATCACTCCCCAAAGAGAATGCTTATATATATATCAATAGCAGATATGGATGTTGCACAAGGGGAATGTGTATCTTTGTGATATCCAGAACGAAGCGATTCGGTTTGTCTGATTAACCCTTCCACCGGTTGTCGGTGATTTTTTTAATGATTCATAGACATTTTTAAGCGTGATGAAATGGGATGTCTTATCTAAAAGGCGTCGTATCTTATGAATAAGTTAAGAGTCCTAACTAAATGTTGTGCAACAACTTTTAAGCTGGCGAATTTATGATTTTACATGTACATTGCATTTTATTCATATAAATATTTATAAATTTATCTTATTTTTTTTCCCTGTGTTTGATAAATATGAGTATTGTATATAATTTTGAGATAACTCTATAGAATTCGACAACAAATAAAAAAAGTATTATTTTTACTGTCCTTTTAAGATTGCTTGTTAGATTAGTATTGTAATTATATTTATCGAAAAATAAATTATGACTTGAAAATATTTTTGTAAATATTTGTAAAATAAGAAAAACTTAGCAAATTTAAAATACAGTTAAATTAAATTAAAAAACAGTTTATTTTTATATTGAATTACTACTATATTTATTTATTTGGGATCACCTTACACCTTTGTCTAGGCCAGTACTTCCTCCATATCAGCTATTGTTATAAAATACTTCAGTTTGCTGGCCACTGCAAATTCTGTGTATCGTTCGCAGGAACAATAAATACTACTCTCGAAAAACGCAAAATTACAACAACAGACTCGCCACAAGTTGTGTAAACAAAAGTGTAGAGCAACAATTACAGCTACGGCAGAAGCGGCAATAACAATAAAACCCAACTTTAAGCGTCATGATACATTTTGGTTAAATATCAGACAAGAACAATACCAGAAAAAGCAGGAACAGCAAAAAAAATAACCACCCAAGTTGAGATAAACAAATTCTAGTTAACATTGTGTGTTTATCGTGTGCGGGTCGCGACTGCAGCATATTTGTTGCAGAAAGGGGGCGGACCGGGGAGAAAGCCAAATTATTGAGCCATTACTCACCAGTTTAAACCTTAGGGGCAGAGCAGGGGGCATTCGGAGCGAGAGGGTGCCAAGAACAAATATTTACCACACAGCGAAAAAATACCACCGAAATTGGACATTCGTTGCGTAATTTACGATATTGATATAGGTCTTATCAGCGTGACTTTTGAAATTATACATATACATTTGTGTAACTTAACATAAATATATTCCGCAAAGCACAAACACGTTTTTAAATTAATTGGAATTGTAATTTGTAACTTTAACAAACCAATTAAATAAATATACAAGTTCAATACAATATTACATTAATTAAATGTAAAATGTTTGCATCAATAAGTGTAAGCTTCTGTTTAACTGCCGATTTTAAATTGATATAAAATGTCGTAAATAATTTTTTTGGAAAGTGAAGTCTAGAAAGTGCAACTAGCTGTTCACGTGCTGCACAAAAAGAGGGGGGATGTCGGGAGAGGTTCAAATGGGGGACCAAAGGGGAACTTCGAGCACACTCAGTGCTGATAGCAGAAATTCCCCCAAAGTAGAGTTTTGGTGCTTTTTGCCCCTGTTGTTTCTCTTGTTGTTTCAGAAAATTTGCATAAAAAGCAGACAAACTTAGCATAAAGCGCCGCGGGGAATGAAAGACAAACAGGCGGCATTGGAGGTGGAGAAAGGAAAGAAAGGGGAAAAAGGCAGATGAAGAAAGAGTGAGAGCATAGAACGTGGCACTACGTGCCCGGTACAACTGAAACTGTGTTAGCTCTGCTTGTCGAACAAACACAAAAACAAAAACAAAAGGCAAAAAAATCAAGAACACAAAAAAAATAAACCCTCACCGCCCCTGGCCAGAGATCCAAAATAGAACCAGTTTCCAGAGTTTCAGTTTCAGAGTCACATGCTGCAGTTGCTCTCGGACCTGACTTGATTTATCTCTTTTGGCTGCTTAATAATTTGTCCGACAGCCAATTGAAAATCGGGGCCAAAAAGTTCTTAGCCAGCAGCAGGCGGACAACAGTATTTAACAATATTTAGTTTCGTAATTGTTGTGCCGCCGAGTAAGTTTCGCATTTTCTTTGACACTTTTCCAACTGCGAAAAAGCCCAGTAAATATTTATTCTTACACCGAAAAAAATAAAAAATGATTTTGGATTATTAAGAAGATTGATATTAAGTTATAAAAATATTTCATATAACTATGAATCAAATCAATCTTTTAAAAACGAAAACATTTTAAGAGTTCTCCAAAAATGTTGAAAATTTAAGTTGATTTTAAAATAGAGGTACATTTTTTATAATTATATTAAGCAGTCAGGAAACTAAAAAATAAATTGAGAGCCTTTTTTTCAAGAATACTCCCCTACTGATTGTGAAAGTACCACTTCAGTTAATGACGTGATGCATTTTCTACCGCTTCATTTATTGCTGATTCTGTAAAATTATGTTCATTTTATATTCAATCTTAGAAGCTCTAAAAATGATGTAATGTTTACTTTATATTTTTTGTGGAACTGGTAAACTGAATTGATTATTAATTGCAACTTAGGAAAAAAGATTTCTTAAATTAATAATTGTTGTTTGTAATTTTAGATACTCTTTGACATAAATACGAAATTGATTGAAATTTTTTTCTGTGTGGAAAACGGGACAAAAAGTCAAAATATCCACAATATAAAGATCTTTCGCACGAAAATAGCACAGACACAACAACAACATGGAACAGCAGACCAAAATGAATTTTATAATTGACACGTACTTGAAGTATTCTTTTACTTTTTACCTTTTACTCGGCCACGGGCGCCAACAACAACAATAGCGACCACTGATGACGTCGCCGTTTGGCGAATTTCGGAAATTTTCCACTGTGCCTCAGACACAGCTCATTGAAGGGTTTTTTTTTGTCAAACCGATCGTGTGGGGTCCGCTTCCTAGGGTTTATTGTACATATATTTTTTATGTTTCTTGTTTTTAATTTTTGCTCGGGGGGTGACAACAAACAAATCGAACACACAGACGGCGTACGAGGGAGAGATAGGGGGCGAAACACACGCACTGGCTGGAAAAAGAAAGAGCGCGAGTACGAACTGGTCGATAAAAACAACAGGCGATAAAGGAAAAGGCAAAGGCACACGAGAAAATTGGCAGGGAAGAGCAACAATAACAACGGCGTTATTTGTTTGTGGTTCTTGCGTGCGCATGCGGTGGTGGTGGAACCTTTGTATTTTATACTTTTCACTCTTTAATTTTTTTTATGTTTTACGACATTCCGTCTTTTGGGGCAAACTTGAACTTGGCGAGCTCTTTTCCGTAGGTTTTATTTCGGTTTCAGTTTTTCTGTGCGAGCAGCAGCACGTTTCCGAGCGAAATGATTTACAGTTCCTGCCGCAGCACGTTTTTAACCGGAGCGATCGAAAACGCAAATGCCGCAACAGCTGGCTTGACGAGAGAGTGATCGCTCTCTCCCGTACAGTGGTATTAATCCCCAATAATCTGTACATAATGTAACATAAAGCAACCCTCTACACATTTTTTATTTGGATAGTTATTTCTGTCTTGTTTCTATATTAAAGTTTGCAGCCTTCAACTAGTCGGCTACGCAATTTATAAATCTTTTAATTCACATTCATTAAACGGTGAATTCACATTTATTTTCAGACTGAATAACAATTTTTTTAATCAGACACTTTGGTAATGAATTTCAACAGCAAAATTATGATTCAGAACTGTGATGTTTCAAACGACATCTTCAACTAGTCGGCTACGCAATATTCCATAGACGAATGATTATAAGTCATTTTTACGAAAATTTTGGGACCATTGAAATACACTTTAAGCATAAAATTAAATTTTTTTTTAATTTTCATTAGCTATATTAGTTATACACTATGAACATATGGTACACAACTTTTTGTATGTTTAAAATTATCATAAAATTGAATGATAAAATGCATTGCAAATATTGCTCCATTTAAATTTCTTTATCAGTTACCATAAAGAACAAAATTCTTTCCAACAGGATTTTCGAATGTATTAAATGGATTAATTAATGCATGTTTTTTCCACTGTGCAAGACCACCCTCTCTCAGCTTTCTCACTCTCTCTATCTCCCATTTCTGCCCTACCTCTTTTTATGAAAGGCTGCATTTAACCCTTCGCAGGGTCCCTTTTCGACCCCCCGCTGAATGGTTGCCTTATCTATTAATATCATTGCGTTTGATTTTTTATCTAAAAATAAACAGCACTGGCTGAAAATGCCAATATTTGTCCAGCAATTCACGTAATGCAAATTAACGGGCACGACGCTCTAATTGATTGATTTGCATTTGAAATGAGAGGCGACAGAATTGATCGGTTAAGAACTGTGCGACACTCGATGAGAGCTCTTTAGATGGTCATAATTTTTACCAACGTCTACATGTCAAATAATTTTGATTGCGGGTTTATACTTGAAAATTTATGACGTACAATTGAGCCAAATAATGATTAAAAGCAGTCAGCATTTGGGTGTGTTTTTGGAATGAGTTATCACCGATAACGGCAAACAGAAAGCTTTCCCGTGGAGTCTAGGATACTCCAATTGGGATTTTCCGATAGCTGTCTACGTCAGAGTTCCATTAGTTGTGAAAATATAAATTTCGTATTGATTGTTACAATTCACAAACACTTGATAATTGATCCGAAAAGTGGTGCGAAAATTTTGTCATTTTAATAAATTAATTAGGGTCTTATTTGACAGCTATTTTGATCGAGTGGCGATAGGAATTTTTATGGTTAAGGCTGCTAAGCTTTGTTAAAGACGGCGAATAAATAAAATGTTAAGAGTGTGCCGGACGTCACCCTCTCTCACTATTCGCACAATTAAAAGTCCATTAAGTGATAAGCAAAAAAAAGTTTCTCATACGTATGGGCGATAAAAGTCTAGCTGGCACAGCTAATGGTTAAGCTAAGCCCAAAAGCAGACTGTAAAAATGGTTAAGCAAAAAGAGAACCAGAAAGTAGGCACCATTGAACGATAACAAGCGTTATAACCCTCCGAGCGGAAAAAGGTAAACAAAGCAGGAAAAGCACTCAAAATTGAGTGAATTTCATGCGCAGGCGTCGCTGTCGAGGTGAAAAGCTCGATTCCATTTGAGTTGTCCCAAAACTGTTGCTATCATCCGTTGTTGTTGTTGTTCCTGCAGTACTGGACTTTGGACTACATCTTCATTTTATCATTTGATTTACCTGCTGCTAAACTTTAACAATGTTCACTTCCGTCGCCCAAAAGCGAAATAGCGCCTTTGTGTTTGCTTTTCTGTTTAGGGGTTGGATAGGGAAAGGGGCAGGGGGAGGGAGTGGTGGCTAACGGGCGCGGGCAAATGCCTAAGGGTTTATGTGAAACTATCTTTTTTTCAATTTTCCCGCACAACTCCTGCCCCTTCTGCACCTCCAAATGCTGCCCACATAAAGCGGAAATGGAAGTTTTGTAAATGTTTTCTTTTGTATTTCTTTGCAGTTACCCATATGCCCGCTGTCATTCTCTGGGAGAAAGTCGAAATAGTCCAATCGATTGCGTAATCAATGCCTTTAAACCCAATATTTACATATTCTGATTATGCAAATCGTCAAAATCATTTGGTTATCAAACACACATGTATGTACAAAGCAATACATTTGTTTGAATGCTGGGCTTTTGGATTATCTATTGAACCTAACTTAATTAATAAGAACAGCCTAAAATTATTGTTAAAGGCCATTTAATACAATAGTTGATATCATCTATTTTCATCATCTTATTTTGTTATCATTTTAATACAAATATCCTGAATTGTTTAATTTGATATTTTGTTACATTTATTAGTAAAGAGGATTGTATTAGAGCATTTATTAAGTGCTGTTGCAATAAACACTGCTAATAATATTCACCATGTGTTTTCGTTAAATAAATATCTGTTTTTGGGTATCCAAATACCAAAATAATACCTTAAGTTGTACAAATAGTTTTAAATAAACTGATAATATAATGTTTTCTCTCCCTGCAGGCACCACAAATACAAACGCAACACGGCGCCTTTGAAAGATGAGCGAAAATGGATCTAGTAGTAATAGGAGAGTGTGGTGAACGGTGAATGTGGCAGTGAATGGTGGGGTGTTGGGTGGAGAAAGTGGGCTGTGGAGGTGGGTGGTGTGTGAAGGACCACATGGCCGGGCAACTCGTGCACTTTAGTTTTTGGCTTGCAAGTGTTGTTCCTATTTTTTTATGACACTTGACGCTCAGCCAAGCCATTCGGTGGGTGGTGGATAGTGGGTGGTGCTCTGTCTCCTTTTCTGCTGAGTGGGTGATTGGGTGGTTGGGTGGTTGGGTGGTTGGGTGGTGGCGGAATGCAAGGTGGTTCTGAACTCCTGAGCTGTTGGTTGCCAACGTTTTTCGTCATTGTTCGCTTTCCTTTGCACCTTTGCAGCTTTGCCTGCATGTGGCTTCATTCGGTTTGCCTTTTCCTGCATTGATAAGAAAGTGCTTTTTAATAGCCCTACACTCGGTTATTTGTACACAAGAGGAAAAGAATGTAGAATGCAGTGTCAAAGGGCTGATTTGATTGATTTTGATTGTGCATATTGAATGAAGACGAAATTCTATAGCCTATTGTCTATATCTTATTATGTTACATTCTATCAAATAATAGCTTTACCTTCTTTCGGTATTTCTAATAATTGAACTTTACTATTTTTCGAAAGCGCATCAAAATGGAAATAGACAACTAATCTACAAATTAAAATCTTTTCTGCTTCCTTTTTAAGTTAAAACAATTCAAGATTAGGCATTTTAATATATACATATATAAAGACTACTTAATACTTAAACTAATTAATAAAGAGTAATACTTGGAAATCTTTTTTCAGAGTAAAAAGCAAATCAATAAAAACTGAACAATGATACGTATTTTAATTAAATCTAACTTCCAAGTTTAAAAAGAGCTAAGTCTAATGAATTTTGATACAAATGATAGCCCACTCAAATAGCAATATAAATTTATAGCCCTAAAACTCAACTTAAATAATATTTTTTTGTGTGGAAGGCTTATCTTTTTGCTGGGACTGTAAACTTCGGGCCATACTTCACGCAATAGACATTCATTAACAAAGCCTCCTATCAGCTGTGAATCACTAGGTATTCTCTTTGTTTCTCTTACTACCAGTAATCGTAGAGCCAAAAGCCCAGCTAGATGGTATAAAGAGCGAGCTTTCCCAACGCTCCGATCGCAGCTTTGTAGATTCTTGGGTGCTCGGGTCTCGAGTCTCATGCGTAGTCCGCAGTCAGTTGGTTTCGACGCTTTTGGTTATTAATAATAACAGCAAACATGACGCGACTCTCTTGACTGGAAGTGTAGTTATAGCAAAAAATAGTAAAACAAAAAAAACTGATCGCTTAATTCAAGGTCGCCCATGTGAAGTAATAAAGAAAATCAACAGGTGGAAGTGAAGTGAAATTCGCAGTGCTAAAGTGTCAAATCAAGTGCCCCAAAAAATACAACGAGCACTTGAGAATTTCTATTTAATTACGCCCGACACGGGCACAAACATATGTGCTCACCGATAAGATAAGCCAAAGGTGGGTATGATGGTGAAAAATGGGAATATGCATGCCGAGACAAATCTGCGGCTGAAACTGAAACCTTAACTAACCCAAAAAACCCAAAGCGAAACCAAAGAAACCAAAGCAACAGCCGCAAAAGTGTCGATGTCGTCGTACACTCACGGAAAATGTAAAACACATTAATAAAATATGGTGTTACTGTGGGAATTTTGACTACTCTGTTTCTATTTTCTATTTTTATTTTTTTTAAATTTGAATCTAGTTAAAATTAATAACGTTATGTAATTGGGCCCAAAAACAGTTGCGTAATTTCAAGAGATACAAAAAAATAAAAAGCAAATGTAAAATGCCAAAAATAAATAACATCACAGGCAAAAATAGCTATACTGATTTGATAAAATTCCATAGCGATGACCCAATTTGTTACTGTGCAGTTTCTATTCACTTGACGCGTGTACTTTCGTTTCCCGGAATGCCATGCATATTAGATATCTGGTACAGGTCTGGAGCACCTCCAGTCCCACATTCGTTAGTTGGCTCTAGGGCCTGGGCTCAAACTCAATGAGCGGGGTAATTGTTTAAACAAGAACAACAGGCGAAGTGCTGCCGGGCATACAAATCGATTGCCATGGCAAATATCACCCATACGCACTGGAGTCCCCACTGCGCGTGCTTCCTGCTAATGCCGAAATGTGTGCAAAACGAATATAATATATAATTAAAACTAATTTGATGACACACTCGACTCGGGCGAAAGGCGAAAGACGAACTCAGCCAGTCCAAAATGGAGAAGGCGGGAAAAGGGGACTCCTGCCAATTGCGTAATTATTATGTGCACAGCACAACACATATGGCTCGTTACACTGACGATGAGTTGTGTGTACGACATATGTAGGTATATGTGTGTTTATATAAAAGAATTTTTTAAGTACGCAAATTGACAAACAAACGCAGGCAAAGACGACGGCAACAATTTGCAATTACCGGGCCTCGAAATAAAGACCATGCCAGTCCCCGAAATCCGAAACTGCACGCTCCGTTGATGGCATTAAACGGGAGCGAGAGGCCAGCCAAAAGCTGTGAGCCATGTTAATAAAGACTAAGTAATAATTAAGTGGTAGGCATTATGATTTGCCTTGCTAGCAAGCCGAAATGCTCGAAATACCCTCTGTCAGTTGGCATTTATGACCTGGTCACTTAATCATACAGCATGCAAATAAGCCCAAGGAGAAGTCCAAGTCTTATCTTGCTCCGCACACCATAATCCCACCCACAATACCACGCACTCCCACGACCTTGCCACATCACTTAAAGGCTTAAATCCATGGCTTTTCATTCAGATCACGTGTCCCCCGACTTCCGAAGACTTTATTCGCCTGCAGGCGGCTGCTTCCAATTTGCTCGAATAGTTTTCGGTGAATATTTAATCAAATCCACTAGTAGTCGGTAATCAGTACGAAATCTAAGAGCATAAAATCATATGCATATTAGAGCCGAGCTAATAATTACTATACTTGCAGGCAATTTTCGAATGTGCTTAGAATTTAATTAATTTAAAAGTGAGGCCTTCCAGCTGTTCGCTCTTTAGGAACATTTGCCAACATTTAATGATGGGTAACTGATTAAAATATTTCCAGCAAGGCTTAAGGCCATGTTATTTAAATCCAAAACCGCACTAGATTTGAATTTGAATTCTCACAAAAATCTTATTGTCTTAAATATATTATTCTTAATCACTATACATTTTAAAACTCTCAATCTCTTTACACATATACATAGAAAATATATGTCGAATATTAAAATAATTTTAGTTCATGGAATTACAAAAGCAAATTCGTTCCAAAATTAGTTGGCGAAGGACTCTAAAATCCTTTATTTCTCTTCTTCTTCTCTTCTAGTATTGTAGCATTGGCTCGCCTACAATTATTTTTTTTCAGATTTACTTTGAAATTAAGCCCCTTATATTTTTATTTTAACAGTAATCGAACTAATAAATTTTTTCGGATTGCATCAATCAGAGAAAACTAGCACAATGAGCTCCCTCTTGATTCTTTGTCATTAGACCCTTGCAACTCAGCACTGAGGACCAATCAATGTCAATTTCGCCTGATGTCAACCAGGAGTTCAATAAATGCGCCCGGTGATTTCAGTCATCTATGCAAAACAATCTTTTCCATGCAATTCAAGCCGCCAAAGCCAGGAGGCATCATTCAGCCGCTTTCAAAGGCCCAAAACCAGGCTAAAAATCGGGCTGTAATTCATTCATATGCATTCACTATATGGCACTCATCAGCATTCGGTTCACACATGCTGGGGAATATGGGCTTCCGGCCAGAAGGCGACCAGATGTTGCCGTGCGCCCTTTCTCCAATTTTTCAAATCAAAAGCTGCTGCATTGCGCATACGCCGCGTGTGCTGCACTGAGTTTTGAAATTCCCAAGGGGAAAAAGGGTGCCCCCTTACCCATTAATGTGCTCATTTCCCCACATGCCGAACTATGGATTCCGCTTCTTTGGCAAGTTTTGCATCGCAAAACGCTTCCTTTTGCTCCAACTCCTGTTGCATTCGCTACGAAAATAATATTAAAATTTATGATGACAAACTTTCAACGCCAGCTGCAAAGATTTGCAAAGCCAGAGAAAAAAAAATAAAATAAATAAAAAACGACAAGCGATAGCATAAAAAATACCAAAGCTTCTAGGATGCCCAAAAAATGCTAGGACCAAACATACATTTTTTATTAATATATATATATACATGAGTTATATATAGATGTATGCATGCATGCATATATTTTCTACGTTTGACAATTCATGGGAGAGTATCGGTTTATATCGGGGCAAGCGGACGCTTTCAATATTCGCCCAGCTTTGAGCTTACTTTTTCCATTTCCCAGTGTCATTTTTGAAAAATTGATTTATGGCCAATAGTGTGTGGAGAGCGGGTCGATTGGGGGGTCGCAAAAAACCTATCAAGTGTCTACTGCCGCTATCTGTTCACCCATCCCCTCACCACCTCTTCTGCTGTGTTTGGTTTGGTTTTGGCCATACATTTTTCCGCTGAAGGCTCTGAGCCATCGACAGCCACAGCCAAAGTTGCTCAATAACCAAGCATATAGATCAGTTTTTAACAATCCACCGTCCCCTGGTATTGCTTTAAGTCATTTTCACTGCACTTTTTTGTCTGGCCGTCGAGCTTAAACCGATAAATTGCTGAATTGTTCAACTACCGAAAGGGGCGTAGTCAGAACTTTTATTTTGGCTGTTATAAATTAATAAAATGTTAGTGTTTTGAGGTGAGAATTCAAGCATTTAAAATTTTTACTATGACTATTTATTGCTTTTATTATATTTAAGGAGCTTTTATGGACATGTCTCCTAATTTTTAAGCCATTTAAAAACTAGGTTTGAGACCTGTGGATTTTTGGTGTAAGCTGTATCCGTATACATATTTTTTTTATAGGTAATGTATGTTTTTATATAACATATCCCGAATTTGGTATAACTCCGCCCCTGATTGCCAATAAAATGTCTGCGGCAAGACAAAATGAGCCGTCAATTAAAACGTTTCAAACAAAACAGTGAAAGCAACAGTGGGGGGTGCAAAATAAAAAGGGGTCGAAATCCAGGGCAAAAAGAAATTGCTCATTTTTGCGCATTTCAAATGGAAATTATTTCGCTTGCGTTGAATGGAAATTGCCGGCTGGATTTTCACTCAATGCCGCAGACAGTTATGGTGTTTTACTGTAGTGCGTTGTAATTAAGCGTTGACTTGTTCAATTACCAAAATGGAATTGCTTTTGGTGGCAGAACAGCCCAGCCGCAAACGTCCGCGTGAATTGCCAGAAGTTTTCCCGATCCCAAACGAAGGCCAACGAAACTACCTGACCGGATCTGGCACCTGTAGCGACTTGTATCCGCGTCAATTTGCATTAATGGCGTGGAAAACGGGGAGTTTTGGGAGTGGGCGGAGCTTGGGAGTTGCTGAAAACGCTGCATGCTAAAATAAGTTGGCCTTCTTCTTGTTTGCCGCTGTCAGCGTTGCAAAAGAAGACAAAAAAGGGAAGTTTTTGTTTGCATTAAAATTGTCAGCGGTGGCAACTTTGGTGAGGTTTCGTTTTAATCATGGCACAAAACTTTGCCCCGACAGCGCAACTTACTGGAGGGATTCCCTCGTGTCCCTTAGCCCCTATTTGCGACGCATGTGGTGGCATACCATTTCAAGCCTTTTGCACACTCTGGCAAAAATTGGATTTAAAAGACCCACTAAGATGTGGCATTTAAGGAATGAAAACGATTTCAATTACTCACTTGCCTCGCAGATCAATACGGTCCTCATACGGTGAAAAAAAGTTTCTTGAACATAAAACTTAATCTATTCTATTATATTTGCACATATAAAACATATATTTATTTAAATAATAAAAATGGTAAAAAAAGGATTGGATATTTCTTTTGTCTTGAAACTTTTTTCTTCATTTTAACAACATTTTTAAGCATTTGGTGTTTTGAATGAAAACAAATAATTTACTTATGTATTTAAATAACATAAATACAAAAAGTAGCAAATGAAAAAGAAAGAGTTACGACTTCAAGTTTACTTGTTATTGATTATTAGACGTAGTTAAGAAATCTCATTTCTTAAATCAGTTTTTCGACACCTATATTGAGTTTTTTTAATGTATTATTTTTGCCAATTTAATATTTGCAAGCAATTGGTATAAGCCAGAACAAGTATTTTTATATGCCCTTTCATTGGGTGCCCGCATTCCGCTCTATAATTTGTAGAGTAACTAGTTAATTGTTTTCATTTTATTAACATTTGTTTTGGCCATACCCTTTTTTCCTCTCCATTTATTTAGTTTTTTATTTTAGTAAGCAAATATTTAATTCCAAAAACAAGGACTTTTAGATCCCTTTTCGTTGGGTGCACGCTGTATATTTTTTTTGCGGGGTCGCACAATTAAAATGCATGGACCATGGCAATCCGAAGTGTTGTAAGCGAGCAGCTGTTGCATGCCACATCGATTCGAAATGGGGAATGGTTATGCTTATGCATGAGCCACGCTGTCCGGG
Organism: Drosophila kurseongensis; assembly: GCA_018153305.1. NCBI lineage: Eukaryota > Metazoa > Arthropoda > Insecta > Diptera > Drosophilidae > Drosophila > Drosophila kurseongensis. Next base: position 8,005,214 of record JAECXX010000005.1, on the reverse strand, counting down.
GTAAACCGATGGAGCTTCCGCAGGATATCCGAGCGACCCAAAAACCCAACCCCCCCACGATAAACGGGCACCAACCCATTGACCAATCTTGGGCATTACTTAAGGTCCCTGGCTGCAGTCTCTTGGCCAACAATTGGAGTTATTTATGCGCATAATTACCTGCACTGCAGCCTGTAGCCATTTGCATATGCGACCAATATCGGGGATCTGCACGGGATTTATCCTGCGCGCATACAAAATGTTGCATTAGGACCAAAACTGGGAGCCACCAGCTTAGGGCACCTGTTTTTGCCTTGCCTTTGGCTTATTAAATGCAAGAGTAACAAGTGAAAACTCGCACAAAACAAACTGCAAAATTGCCTCATTATGTGAAAAGGCAGCAAATAAAAGTTGGCAGTTAGCACAAAAGAGCCACGTAGCAATGAGGGGGTGGTGGTGGGCATGAGCGTGTTCGGGGGCGTGGCACTGAAAATTTATGCAGCACAAAGCCGCGGCAAATGTAAGTAAGCCAAAGGACATAAGCAGGCATAAACACAGCCGGATCAACTGAAAATATACGCTAAGGCAGCGATGGAATACTCTGCAGTATGGGGAGAAACAAAATTTATTGAAAAACTCCTAAGGGGAGTTGTGTTTAACTCAAAGAATAATAAATTGGTGGTGTGTATATAGCATACATTTAAATAATCAGCTTACAAAAGCAGCTTCAAAGCTATTTTGTTATATTTTAAAGCGCCAAAAATTCTTAAATACCTGATGGGTGTAGAAACAGCAACTTTTTATTATAATAAATAATCCCAATTAGAAAAATTTGTAGTTTAGGTTATTAACACATCCCCAAATGTATAAAAATAAACAGCTTTCTGTTGTATAAAGTTTATATAGCTTTCAAATATCTATTATTTTCTTTGACCCAATTCGACCAAGCTCAAATAAAACCAAAACATACAAATACAATAAACAAGTTTATGACAATTTTGACGAGTAAGCCAACTATGCAATTAACAGCAATAAAATGTGTGTTATAAATACATTTATGTTTAAGGAGACTTAATAGAGTAAATTGTGTTGACCACACATTCCTTTACCAACTATTTATGCAGCCCTAAACTGAAGTCAATCCGCACTTGAAACACATTTACCTACCGAATAAGCCCTGTCACTCAGATGGCTTTGGTGAAATGCATTTCCTGCTTAAACTTATTATTGAACAAATTGTGTTATCGAGTGGCGGCGAAACCGGCGACCTAGTGGATATGGCTGGATCCGGCGCGAAGGACCACCGGCACAAAGGGCAGCCCCATTGAGTGCACCGACGCGTCGACGGCTCCCGGTGGGTGTAAATTTTGTTATGCGGCAAATACGCCATAAAGCTACGTTGCAGAAGCCCCTAGGATGAGGGTAGGGATGAGGTGAGGATAACCAAAGGGGAACCAAGCTGGGATGCAGGTCTTCAGCTCTCCCAAAGGCTGCTTGCATTTGCGTGAATATATATGGCTTTCCCTCTGTTAGCCGTCCCTCTGTTTTTCTCCCCTCTTTCGCTCAGTGCAATCGGAGGTATGAAAGAAGTTTGGATCCGTATCCGGGGCCGGGGTCGGTCCGTTTCCACCCGTCCGTGTTGTGCATGTGCGGCACTCTAATAAAATTTAATAAAAAACGTGCACCGCGCCATAATGCAATGGCAATGGACTCGCCCCAGGGGCTGGTGTTTCGGTGGGTGGGGCAGTTGGCGGCTGCTTGGTGGTTTGGCGGGACAGGTGTATCATTACCTGCACGCCAACCACAAGCCAGCCGAGCTCCCAGCATATCAATATGCCGTGCGGGGAGGATCTTATGACCAACCTACTCATTTGAATCTTCTGGTGAATTCATTCCCACATAGAAAGAAACAAAGCTTCTTATTTTATATTTCTAAAGAATTTTATACAGTAAAAAAGGGGACAAAAACAATTTCATCCCACCATTATTACTGATTTCACTTTAATTTAACTTAGTTTAAATTCCATTTTAATTAACTGGGATTTTTATTATAAAACAAAACATAACAAAAATAAAAAAGAGTGGTCTTAACAAGTAAATATATGTAAAAATATGTTATATCCAGACAATGGAATCTCTTTATATTTGGAGGCAACTATCTAAGCGTGAGATGATAAAACTATCTATAAGTTAATACAAATCTTAAGATATTTTAGTTCAAAAACTGAGAGTTTTTGTTTCTTCGCTTGGCATATGAACAATATTTTCGATTCGCTTATATAGGACTATTTATTGTTCATTATTCAAATGCCATTTTGATAACCCAATGACAGAAGCTATTTAGATTTGAGGAACACTGACACATTTTGGTAATATTTTGTTTCTATTTTCTCAGTCTAGATAGAAGGGCAAATACATAAGTATAAGTAGAAAGAGGACGTTACCACAAAGCTCCGCTTGATGTAAGATGCCATGGGCAAGTGTGTCTCCCGGCAGTCGCCTCCGCTCCACGAACTCGTGTCCCCAGCCGCGGAGCATCATCAATCTGTATTGACAATCGCACTGTCGCACGAAGATTTGGCCCAGGCCCACAAAATCTGGCAACAGTTGACAGGGAGTAATGAATACATAACAGCAGGCAGCACATCATCCCGGCAGGAGGAACCCTTTTATTACACCATAAGCCGACGGAAACAACCCGAGCAGGCCGTGTTGCACATCGAATCCCTTTACAATGATGCCCCAACGGAACCACTGACATCAGCCAGCGAACCGGAGTACTCCACTTGCCAGGAATTCCTGCTGCACGAGCTGCTGCTGCAGGCCATCGAAGGCGCCGAGGAGCAGGGCTCCACCAACCACATCCTGAACCAGGCCAGAATCAGGCCAGCACCTCAATTACCAGTCGGGAACAACGGCTGGCTGGCGGTGAGTGGATATTGATATATGTTTACAACGCACTTGAGGGTTCTGCCGAAGCACTATCAATAAGTTGCGAATTCGGAACTGCCGAAGTTGAGTCTGGCGAAAATGTGGTGTCGGTGATGTTGTGGGTCAACAATCTTTTCTTTTGCCAGACTATTGTCTGCCTCAGTATTCATTGTTTGTAGAAAAAACTGAAATAAAATTGGTTGATATATACAAATATGCATTTAAGGTGAAGACAACTATAACATATCTTGATATTTAAAGTTATTAGAAATTATTGAAAGGATTTCGGAGCAATTGGTGTGACAATTTAGAGTTACAGAGATTATGACACCACAATCATTAGATCACCAAAAAATACAAACCAAGATAAAAACACAGATTTTAAGAGAATTAAACCAGAATCATTTAGAAATATGCCGCTTTAATTTCGCATGTTGGTAAGAAAAGTTAGGGTCCTAAAAGTGAAGGTTTTTTGTCAATTTTCGGAAAAGCCATTTGAAAAAGGACGAAAAATCGGAACAAAAATTCAAACCAAGATGAAAATACAGATTTTTAGAGAATTAAGCCACAATCATTTAGAAATATGCCACTTAGAAATCGGATGTCTGTAAGAAAAGTTATGGGCTGAGCAGTGAAGCTTTTTTGAGATTTAAACCACGATGCAGTTTTTGGACCATTTTCTGAAAATGTATTTTTTAAAAGTTTAACCCTTATACAATTGTTCGATCAATTTTTCGATCGTACCAAAGCGCTACATAAAAAAAGGAATAGTAATTACAATGGAAAATACGTAAATATCCATACATTTTCCACTTGCCGTGGTTCGGTTCTTAGCTAAGTGACAGTCATTCCGCTAGATGGCGTTGCATGCAGCCACCCCCAAATTTAGACCATTATCTTCGAGCAGCCACTTGTTTTCCTCGCTGTGCGCATGAGCGAACACTGAGAGCTCGCTCTCCGTCTGTTTTCCATTTTCTCCCCCTGTGGTCAAGCAATAGAGAGTTTTACGACCAGACCCACCACAAGAGGACAGGGAAACCCATTCGTTCCGTGAGAATTTTCAGCTCGCCATTCAATTTTCCGTATGCCGTGCTTTCACAAGTGAAAAATCGTCGCCACTCTGCCGAAGCAGGAAAAACTTAACAAAACTGTTGAAAAAAAAGAACAACAAATAGCCAAAGTAAAAAACCAGGAAGGCAATAAGAAATATAAACGCGGAAAAACAGTGCGAAAAACGTTTGCATAACCTGAGGCGTGAAAAGTGCGAGCAATCTGCAAAAGATTTTTCCAGCAACCCGTTAGATTTTCAAGGACCCCGTGTGGGTGTACTGGCAGGTACACTCGCTTTGTGTATCTGTGTGCGGCTCAAGTGCAATTATAAATGGCGTAATTTGTGCGCCGTGGCGGCCGTGTCATGAACATAGCCGTACTGCATCCTAAAGCGGACTTTTTAAACACCAGGATCAAGACGACTCCCCGGGGAGACAGCAAACGGACGGAGGCTCGCCGGGAAAGCGAGTGCCTCTGCCGACGACCTGCAACATGGATGAATGCGACAACCCCGTCGTCGTTGTCTCACTAGGAAAATTCACATCGCAGCAGCAGAACGAGGGGGTCGCCGAACCGAGCGCGGAAAATTCCGACCAGGAGCACCAAATAAGTCACAAAGAGCCGAACATCGATGATAAGGAAGCGCTCCTAGAGCAGGACCTTCAGAAATCAACAGTCGAGGAGGACGCAGCTATAGACGCGGAAGTCGAGGCAGTCATCATGGTACCAACATTAAATTTGCATATTACGGATTAGTTACCATTGCTGGCGACTCGTTTTAAGAAAATTTGTAGATAGTTTTCGACGCTTCTTGAGCTGTATACACATAAAAAAATGTTTCATAGATAGCTTCCTGGTTCAATTAATAATATATTGTTAAGGGGTATTCCGGTTTTCACTTTAGAATTATTGGTTTAATTTATTTTCTTTCTTGAATCTTGTTAATTGAATAATATTTCGTTAACTAATATCAAATGAATTTATTACGTTTATGTTTTTGGAGTTCCAAATATAAAAGCTTATACTTCGCCATATTTAAAAGCGATATTATATATTTTAAAATATCTAAAAAACTCATTGAAATTTAAGTGATTTAAAACGTTTTAGTTATTGTGTTGAACAAATATTTATATTTAACATAAATTAAGTAAAATTTCTCGAAATGGAAAACCGGAATGAGCCTGAAGGACACTTTGTATTACTATTGAATCATCGAACTATTTCGCGTATATACGCTTTCATATTGATATTTATCATGATTCCATAGAAAGTATCTCACAAATAGTTATTGTTGGTAGAACGTAGTGAGTCACGTAGTTAGCTAATATATATATATATATATAAATCCTTTTGTGTATTGTCTCTTGTTGGGGAAGTCCTCGAGGCTCCTTTGTTTCCGTGCGCCTCTCATCTGTGCTGACCCGATTTGCAAATGTGTTTCGCTTTCATCCTAATCGCTTTTTACCCCCATTCTCCTCCACATTTTCCCCTTTAGGGCCAGGCGGAGAGCAAGAAGCAGGGCAGCAAGTCGAGTCGCCGCCACCACAATGGCAACGGAAATAGTAATGGCAATCCCTCGGAGGTGCTGGAGCAAACGGTGCACACCAAAGGCACCGCCATGTCCTTTGGCTTCCGCAAAAAGCTCAATGGGACGCCCAAGAAGTTCAAGAAACTCCTGGAAGGCGGCGACAAAAACGCAACTTGCACAGACACAAAGGACGACAATGGGAATGCAGGTGAGTCGAATTTATGAAATTTTTGAAGAAGTATTAAACATAGCTATAAATAACGAATAGGAAAATCTATTATTTCTTATTTGATTTATTATTATTATTTTTCATTTATTACTTACTGAATTTAATTATATAAAGTCAGCTGGGTTAAACTTTTCGAATCATATGTTTTAACCTATCGATTAATTGATTTAAACAAACGTAAATAAAATATTTTTTAAAACTTATTTCCAAATATTTACTAAAATATATATAAATTTTAAACTAAACACTTATAAATATTTTGGGGACGCTATATCTTTTGAGACACATATTTTTTAATAACTTTTAAGCCATTCAGAAAGATAAGGATGAAGAAAGGATAATATAAAGTTGCATGCAAAGCTATTAGAGTATGTAGTAAGATTTTAATAGGATATTCTTTTTATTATTATATTTTTTGTTAGTTTGTATACCTAGGTAAACCTTTTTAAATGGCAATAGCTGACCAAGTGTTATGGCTTTTTAATTTGGCGACAATTTGGCCAATTTAACAATGAGCTGACATGCCAACATTTCATTGGAATCCCCACTTTCTTTCCCCCGACAGCTGCTGCTCCCGTTCACTTTGAGAAAGTAGGCGCCGCCGCTGCCCAGAAGAATGGCACTTTGGTGGCAGGTGCGGCCGGGGCACGATTCGGCTATCGTGGGGCGGTGCCACGCCCCGCTTCCGCGGGCTTAACTGCGCCCAGCGAGGAATCCGAATCGGAATCGACGGCCAATGCCCAGAACAACAACAATAACAACAACAGTCGCGGAGCGGGAGGCGGTCCGGTTTTGGTGAGCAATTGTGAGTGTCGTCGGCACTGCTGCCACAAATAAACGCAGAACTTTCCCCCTTTCCTCCGCCGATATAACTTCCTTCGATTTTCCGCAGTGAAACGCCGCTCCAAGAGCGCACACGCCGGACGATCCGGCGATGGTGAGCCCAAAATAGCCCAGCCCAAGACGCTGACGTTCAACCTGAACCAGAACACCACCATCGAGTACCAGCGGCGGCAGTTCTTCGGCGAGATAGCGGACGAAACGTCGGGTTCGGCATCGGGATCGGGATCGGTATCGGGATCCGGATCTGGGTCGGGATCCAGAGCAATGCAGCCGCGCTATAACTACAACAATCTGGCCAGCATGCACGCCAATGTCATGTGAGTAACTCTTGATTGGGACACAAATCTGATTACTTTATCTTATTTATTTATATCCTTACACTACAAGCGTAAAAGTATATTGCGTTAGTAATCATAATAAATACCCATTATTAAGGTTCGGAACCGGGAGAAAATTCGGTCAATCAAACGTAAAGAAAATATTATAATTTTGACCTAATATTTTGTGATATTTTTTTTAATTTGTGCAAAGAAAATAGACAGCGAAACAATTTTACCATAAAACCTTTGAGAATAATACCTAATACCTAAGAAACAAATTTAAATTTTAAATTTAATAACCTAACAATATAAAACTATCTTCTTCACTTTCACAGAGTTCGCCCCACACCGCGACCCACTCCGGCTAGCTTTGCCAAGTTCACTTTGCAGACGGTGAGCCTGCCCAGGCCGGAGTACCCGGTGGCCATCAGTCTAACGGCCACGACACCGACCACGCCCAGCAGCAGTGTCCAGTCGCCGGTGCCCACCCACGCCCACTCCACAGGAGCCCGGGCCAAGGACATCTCCACTAGTTCACGGCAACATCCCTTGACCTCCGTGCATGTCCAGCCACAAACACGTCATCTTGACCAGAAGAGCGTGAAGCAGCTGACGAATAACTCCACTCGTCGAGGATTCTCCGGCAGTCGGGAGATTAGTGCGGACTCGGGGATAGCCAGCATGGACATGGCTCTGGACAGCAGTTCGGGCAGCTCGGTGGGTTCCAAGAGGAGTCGCAGCAGGCCCAGGAACCTGAAGATGGTGATGAGTGGACGGCACACTTTTGAGGTGCGCGATGCCGATGATCCGCCCTCCAGTGAGTCCAACTCCTTTGTGGAACCACTGGCACTTCCGAAACTACCCACTGATGGGAGTCAGAGTATTCCCCTACCACTACTGGGCTTGGTGCGATCCAATACGGTGTTGAGTCGGGAGAGCTACGAAAGACGTCAGGCGGAAACTCCAGGATCCCAGGATCAGCAGGATCAGGAAGCGGAAAAACCCAAGACAAGTGGCTCCGATGAGAGCGAGAGTGTGGACGAGGAGAAGCTCTACCTGGACTCGTCCACCTCCGAGAAGAGTGCCAAACACCAGAGCCAGACCTCGGTGGCCTCCACTTGGCGTCTGCAGGCGGGTGAATCTCTGGCCGCCCAAGATTGCAGCAGCATGAGCATGAGCATCAGTAGCGATACCCAGGCACCGGAGAATCCCAGAGATATTGACAAGGAGGAGGACATGTCCTTGGGTCTGGACGAGATAAGCCTGGTCAACACCGACATGCAGTTTAGCACAATATGTAAGTGTTTCGATTAGTTCTTGGCTTGTCATTTGAGTAACTTCTAATCTTCTCCAGCTTCGATGACGGAAACTCCACCCAAACTGGGTCAGGAGACCCTGCTCAATCTTCACCTGGTGGACAATCGTGAGGCAGGCACCTCTCGTCCCCGCTCCTTTAACAATGCCCTCAACGAATCCAAGTTTGCCGAGTTGGCTCTGGCCAGTAGTAGTTGCCTCCTGTTGGATGATGAGACTTCACCCACTGACAGTTTGGTTAGCAGCACCGAGGACTCCGAGGAGGCGGGTGGCAAGCTGCAGAAGCACAAGTTGAACGAGGAGCGACAGCAGAAGGACATCGATGACATTGATTTAGATGATATATCCCCGGTTCTCGAACTGGATTTGGATCCTCCGGGCAGCCGCAGTCCCATTTCACCTGGCACCCCCACTCACGCCTCACATTCCCTTTCGTTGGGTTCGGATTGCGGAAATCTAATAGATGATGAGATCGCCGATCAGCCAGCTTTGCTGTGTAACAGTGAAGCCCACGAGGTGGCCACGGATACACCCACTTTGATGGAAACGCTCACCCACACCCAAACAGGATCACTGCGATCCTTGAAGAGCCAGTCGAAGGCTCGCACCGCTTTGCAACAGGCCATTGAGTTGAGTTTAAGGACTCCGGCGGCGGTGCGAAAGGCAGTGATGGATCGGGCTGAATCTCTGGATACTCTATCGCCCTGCGAGTCCATCTGCTCCGACGACCTGATGATGGACTTCGATATGAACAGCAGTGTGGACTCCATTGATCACATGGCAAATGCCACGGGACGCAGTCGCAGTGGCTCCGATCTTCACAGGATTGGCACTAGAGGTCAGGATATGGATCCCATGCAGGCGGAGACCGAGGCTGAACTTCTTTCGGAGTTGGAGCGCAAGGGCAGCGATGTGATGAAGGAGCTCAATACACTATTGCGAGGAAGGAGGCAGCGCGGAGGTCCAAGGGAAAGAATTAGGTGAGTTTAAGGTCCTTTTTTTACATTTTGAAAGCATTATTGGAAATGTTTTATATCACTTCGAAACTGTTTAAACTAGATAAAGGAGAACATATATTTTAAATTGAATATTCATGGCATTTTTAAAATTGTGCAATTTCAAACATCTTAAAATTGAGAAACTAGACAAAATCAAAAAATTCTTTAATAATAGCTGAATGGGTCAAAAGTTCATAGTACATTACCCAATATATGGGCTCACGTAACTCAGTATCTCCACCACCAGTCAACATAAAAATTTGGTTTTACACCCTCAAAAATAAAACCTGCCATCCCGAAACCTTATCTCTAAAAAGTGATCTCAATTTTTGGAAACATTTTCAATTCTCCTTACCTATCCAAAGCTAATTGAATTGGCTGCATCGGGTCAGAAATGTGGTGGCGGTGGCTCTTTGAGTTCGCCTTTGATTTGGTTTTATTAGCTCTGCACTTGGCAGGCGGCCAGCGACTGTTGGAATATTATTAAGTGCATTTTCCCCGGCGGTTTCCGCCGCCTTCCCTGCAACCCAATTCCACTTGAGGTGCTGCAAATCAATCAGCAGACTCTCCCCCTTTTCAGTAGTAAAACAGCCTTCATCTTTCTTTGGCTGCTAGACTATTTTTTTGTGGCCGGCCGGTAAAAGATTGCTCAATTTAGCCCTAGAAAGGCAGCGATTTATTACTAGATCCATTCAAAGTAACTCAAAACTTAAATTAAGGGTGCAACTTAAGTAGAAGGAAACAAGTTTAAACAAATAAAACCTACATTACGTATAGGTACGTTTAAAAGTAAAGTAGACTTAAGAAGTCTGTTAACTAAATTTTAAAAAAAGGGCATATAATAATTTCCTATTCAATTTCAGGTGAAATGCAAAGTTATGAATATAAGAAATCAAATATAGTAAATATTGGCATAGTTTAAAGCCTATCTTATAGCGACTTGCACATACACATTTTTCTCATTATGGTAGATTTTACCCAGGGTTTAAATAAGTATAAAAATGAATTAAATAAAATAACAAAAGTATGCTTACTTTATCATAAATCATTCAAAAAAATCGATTAAAATCATATTTGTATTAGGCTGGTGCTCATATTAAATTGCTAGACTATTTTCTAGATCAATAATAGTACCAACCTAATCCCCTTGTAAACTCTAGTGTTAATGTGATTTGTCATGCACATCCAGGAATATTCTTCAATTGATTTAGCTACCTAAACAAACAGCCAGTGAATCTCACGTGTTTGCTTGTTTGTTTGTGTGTTTCTGTTTGCCAAAGGGCGCTCTGGGGTTAATCAAATGCAATTTACTTTGGCCAGCTCACAGCTTTGGCATGGCACGCCCTTCCCCGCCGCCCCGCCCTCTTTTATTTTAAGGGTAAATGGGTAATGGAAATGGAAATTGAAATTAGCCCAAAATTAGACAGACATCAGTGGGACAGAAAAGGCCAGGAAAGGGACAGGTTGGAACTCACAGGTTCGAATGGGTGTGCGGATGGTTTTGTGTGTTTGTGCAGTTGCCAAAGGTTACTCCATTGGCGAACCCATTGGCGAATCCATTGGCCGTCCCCATCCATTCGACATTCCCATTGCAGTTCCCGTTGTCGGTCCCAATTGCCGTGTTTTAGCGCCGGCTACCAGAAAGAGAAGGGGAGAGCCATTGGGGCATGTTTATGGCCCAAAATGCTGCAGCCAACAACAACTCTGTGTGGGCCTTGTGCATTCTGGGCGAAGCCAAAGCCAAAGACGCGACCGACTTCAACGGCACTTGGCATTTCCAATTGTCTATGCCTCCCACCACCATCTTTCCTTTTCCTTGCACAAAAAAAAATATTACTATTAAAGTAACGAATTTTTGTATGCCTGAAAAACATATTTTCTAACTCACTAGTATTGATAAATTGAAACTATAAACTTAGTCCCGCAAGCTAAAATAGTAAAGCTAAAGGATTAAGGCTACAAAATTCTATTCATTTTCTCATTTTAATCCTTCTGTTAGCTTAATAAAACTTATGGAATTTAAAGATTAAGATAAACTTTTAACATACCACGGAGGACCAGAAATCGGGCCATAAAATATTCTACATTTTTATAAAAATGTCAAAAGTCCACTTTACTAAAAGAGTATTCCTTAAGAAATTCAAGTCTTTCTAACATGATGATTAATTAAAATATTAGTATAAATATTATTATCTTAATCAAATTTTCTTCGGATAAATATAATTACTAAGTGTCGTCAATTAAAATGATTTCACAAGTTGTTTATAAATGTTACAATATTTATTCTTAGTATGTGCTTTTTTTGATAGAACGCCTTTGTTCATTTTTTATTCTCTGTGTGGCATTCCCGTCTCTATCTATGGGAGCTCCAGACTGGGTCTTGGCTTTTTCGCCAAATCGTGGTCGTAGTTAAGATAACATTTTGACTTTGGCCGGAGACTTGATGGCGAGTGCCGCATTCTTTTGTCATGGCAACGAACTAGCAGCAACGGCAACAGTCACAACAGCAACAGCAACAGCAACAGCAACACTAGCAACAACAACAACAACAACCGGCAACGGCACGACATCAACATCGATGGAGTCGTTTCTGGCTATAACCAAAAGTTGGGAAAAACTTTATTGCTAGGAAAAATCAATTGTCTGCGTCTACATAAAGACTGGTGAATATATGTGAACCTGTTTCGTAGCCAACAGCCAAATAACTGCAAAATGCCGCTGGCCATGGCTAAATGTTTTGTTGCGGTTTAACCTGTCACTCGATGGATCCAATAGATGCGCCTGCGTTGGGACATTGGCTTTCCTTTTTAAAAAAATGTTTAATTTTTTTTTTTTAATTTTAGCCGTAACTAACATTAGAAGGCCAAGCTGGAAACAGCCAGCTGCAGATAGTACTTCATAAGACCACCATTCACATGCAAAACCGCACTTGTGGATTAACCTTGAGACTTGTTAACCCGCTTGGCCGGTGAATGAGTCATACTATTGGCCATGCTCCAGCCCCCCTCCCCCTCCCTCTGATCAGCCTCAGAAAGTGCTGAATAAGCCCACTCAATCTCGGTTATTATTGCCTCTCAGTTAACCCGCTCACGCGGATGCAACAAAAGCCGCATTGTGATCCCCATCTCGACATTCCGGGTGCATAAATATTATGGCTGTAGCTGTTGTCGTCGCGACCAAGAGATCTGGCTTTCTTTCCCTCTTTTATTTTCTTCATTCAGCCAGCATCGTCTAACGGCTGTGCCACACACTCTGAGAACGTTAACAAAAGCGGCCCAGACCCACACGACCATCTCCTTCGGCCCACCAGCAACATTCTTACCACTGCTTGCCGTTCATGTTGCTCGTGTAAGCGGTGTTGCTGGTGCTGTTGCTGTTGCTGCTGGTGATGTTGCTATTGCTGGCGGGAACGTTTGGAAAGCGAAACATTGGTAACAACAGCAACCAATTACAGTGGGTTCTCTTAGTAAGATAGTAATAGTCTTGCTCTTAAAGGAATTTTTCAATCATACTGTTCAAGTTGTTTTTCGAATCGAATGAACGCATAAAATAAGAACACACAAATCTTTAATTTAATCTGCTTCTTTGGATAATTAAAAATAGTTGCAAGGCTAAGATACATACGATCAAATGTATGTATTTTGATGTGATCAGCAGAGGGCAGTTAAAAGACAAATTAGATTTGTATATTACCCTGATATACAAGTCGTCCCACTGTCATGTTCCATTACCATATTATACCACTCCATTACCACTTCAGCAGGGGCCCCAACTCCGATTTTGACTCCAGTATTAAACAAGATCTCAAAGCGTGCGGTTCGGTTTATGAGTGCTGTGCGGCTAAGGTACGCGAAATAATAAATTATGTTCGTAAGCCAATATCAATTCCATCAGCAATATCGTTTTGAAGAGCGCTGCCAATAAAGGCAATTGTAAATTGGTAAATTGTGCAAGAGTCGTTGTTCGAAAAGCGCGTGGGAGCTACATATTGCGTAGTCCAATTAAATTGCGTTGTTAATAACCGAAACAAACTAATAAAAAAAACCAAATAACCAAAAGCAAGAGCCAGTGACCGCAGGCAGTCGTCGCCTCCAGTGATACGCACTGGTGCCTCTTCCATGCCACAGATACAGATACTACCTGCCCATCCAAAGCTTCAGATACAGATACTATTTACGGGCGGTCCAACGCCGACGCCATCGAACGACCAGCGTTCATAACAAAAGACACGCCGCGGGCACAAGTGTCAATGAAACGAGCGTTTTGCCTGGGATACGTTTCGCATTTGGCCTAGACCCGCAGATTCAAGTGAGTAGAAGAAGTACGGTGGAACTCATATAACTTCATCATCAAGAAAGCGAAGTTTCTTTTGCTCACGAACCCATTTCGGTAGCTTTAGTGCAATATTTTTATGGCGGTTTTTCTCAAGAAATGGTTATTTTTAAATTCTGGAGCTGCCTTAATTGCGTGGAGAACAATTTAGCATTGACCTTTTATTCAAAAACAATATCTTAAAGTTCGATTTTTCTTAAATCGATTTTTAATACAATACCTGATACACAATACTAAACCCAGTTTTGACAAACAATTCACTTTAAAGAAAATATTAAAAAAAAAACAATTCTTACTGTCTTAGTGATTTTAAAAACAAAATGTTAAGCAAATTCTATTGATAGAATGTTATATTTAAGTCTGAACAAAACTAGAAATGAGAAGTAATTTGAAATATTAAAATTAAGCTGAGGCATATAACCAATTTGGCCTGTTGTTAAAAACTATAGTACAATGCGTACGAGTATTTACGAAGTGAATTGTCGGTAAAATCTGAGAGGGCTAACAAAGGCACACAGAAGCTACAGAAAGCCCAGAAACCTTAGCCAAGTGGTAGCCAAAGTGGGTGATGATTTCCGCTCTTGGCTTTGCGTAATTCGATATGCAACCGGGGGCAAAACTCAAAAAAAGAAAGAGAAAGAGATGGGGTAGGCCCAACACAATGGGCCAAAAAGTGTGTCACATGCAAATGCAGGCAACGTTTGGAAAATCTTTTGGAATTTGATGCCATAAACGTAACAATTACAGATATCAGGCACATAAAGAAAGATAGTGTGTGTGTGTGGCAAGAAATGAAAGGGGGGAGGGGGGTTAGAGGTGCCCCCTTTTATGGCTTTTCAGCCACTTCAAGTTCAGTTGCATTTGCGACGCGTTCAGGTTTTGGTTACGGATACGAGTACGGGTTCCCATCTCCATCGCCATGCATAATTCAACAGAATGTTTGCCACACAAACTACGGACATACCATCGAGTGCAAATACAGATACAGATAACTGCTGCTACCTACCTTCCTATCTACCTGTCTGCCTCGAAAGTGCTCCCCAACTCCGAATTCCCCAGCCCCAAACTCAGTCTCTGGGCATATCCCCATCTTAACCATCGTTGATCATCATCCTCGGCTCACACACTTAAAAAAAGCTATTTTCTATGATATACTCTTTTATGTTTGTAATTAATCAAAAATAGGGGTTCTAAAAGAAACATTTTGTTATGATTCTTCACATCGGGATTTAATTTGAAGGTCGTATTTTTAATTAAAAACTCTATTAAAAGCTGTATGTTGTAAAGTATGTTGTTTTAATCTTTTATGATTCTTTTAGTTCTGCAAATGGTTGTCCAGTTTTATTGATAGTGGAAATATATTTATAAACAACAAATATTTATGTTTATAATTTATGTAAGCTTATAAATTTTTCCATACATGTAGGATAAAATAGTTACCTCAATAGAAGGGAAAATTGATGATCTCTTGAATAAGATCTAGTTTTTCTCTGCGTGGAGAACAGAGAACTCTGGGCACACGAGATACACACCGGATTCTCATCAGAGGCGGCCGTGTGAGAATGTTGGATATTTCTTTATTTTTTATGGCCATTACCATTACTTGCGTGGCTTGCAGCTCGCACCCCCTTCCCGGTGACTCTAATGAAGCTGCCTTTCCATTTCCACTTCCACATCCCCTTCCTATATATTACATACTATTGGGATAGGTACCATACCATATGTACAGCTCCAAAGGTCTCCGGACTCTTTGACAAATGACGTTTTGCCGCACAAATTGATAAGTACCGTTGGGGAGTGAAGTTCGAGTAGTGAATGTCAACGCCTTAGCTCCATGGATCGCTATATGATTGTGATTACTTGTCATTGTTGGATGTTGACGGTTTACTGTTGCAGCTAACCAAGTGAGCCAAGTTAGCAGCAGTTGCCGTTGGCAGTGGCGCGTGTGCACTCGCAAATGAGACACATTTTTACTTAATGTGTAGAAAGGTAGCTGAAAAGCAGGTGCGTAGCCACGAGGGAATTTTCAGGGGCTTTCTACTCAGTTTGTAGTATAACTTATCATCAGAAAAGGCAATTATGTGCTTAAACGATCATCACGTAACATAATAATTTTGTATACGAAATGCTTTTACTGTCTCATCTAGATCTTATTTCCAAATTTCGTGCTAAATGGATTTTTTGTCATTTACATATACTTTAGAGAGATTAAAGAGATTGTTAGAAAAATATGATGAACAATAAAAAATATATTTGGACTTTGCTCTAAATGTCTATAAAATAGAAAAAAATAGTTTGGTAAATGATATTTGATATTATGTCTTCATTGTTGTTTGAACTTGAAAGCATGCAATTCCAATTTATAAGGATCATAAAATCTCTTTATAACTTACCTGAGATACTTTTGAAAGAATTACCGCCATAAAGATCTAACAATCTTTTAAGTTACCCCTTCCCTCCTCCCCTGCAGTTATTTCCTTATATATACACATAAATCCATTTGCTGCACTTGTTGCAATGACAGGCATTTTGTCGTCTGACAATCGGTTTTGTTTTTTGTTTAGAGTACGAAATATCCGGCACTGCCGCCTGCCGAGTTTCGCTAAATTGAGTTGTGCAAAGTACTCGTATTGTTTTGATTTCGGTGGATCTCTTTGGGGCCCGATTTCTGCATTCATATTCATAGTACGAAAACCGCATAAAGTTGGCGTGCGAAATTCACAAACATGTGGAATTTTGCTGGCTGAGTCGTTGTTGTGTGTGGGATTTGGGAAAGTGTATTTTGTGTTTTATGGTTTGGACATAATGTACACTTTAATTGCTTTTGGTTTGGACACACTCGAGTGAGTTCATTTGAACTTTTGGCTATACTTTGTAACACAAAATTACCAAAATATGTTTATTAGAAACGTACAATCATGTATAGGTTTTATGCTTTGTTAGAAAAGATCTTGTTCAATTATAAGCAAACTAAATAAATGTAATATCTTTATTCGAATTAAATTCTGTTAAGGTTCCCCCACATAAAGTCACATAACTAATTTATTAACTTTGATTTTTTCGGATACTAAATGCTAGTAAAATCTGTCAGAATAAAAAGTTTCAAAATAAATAATAGTTTTCCAAAATAAACAAATTTTCTAATTCATAAGCAAATACAAATAACAACCACAAAAGCTTTACCTACATTACCCAAAAAATTAATCAGTTTTTATCGGCTTGGCTGATCATTCCAAACAGATGCAATCAAAACCATCACAGCAGGGAATTTCCTTTTAATTAAAATGAAAAAGTGCTGAGAACCTTTTCAACGCCGACAAGGCCCATCTAACGGTAAAAATAGAAGGGGACTCCATAACAATAAAAGATATTATTCCACTTTCATCACCGCTCCAGATGAGCTGAAAATTGTTCACAGTCCATTTCGTGCAATTCGCGATCATCTTAATGCGGCCTTAAACAAACTTCGCAGATTCAAATATTCAAATTGCCGGTGTGCCAGTTCCCTGGGGCCAATTGCTCTCGGAACTTAGCCATCTGAACTCGGATAATTAGTGGAGGAAAGTCTCGTCTCACAAATCCGTGAGATGCTCGAATTAATTTCTTTGTCGTAATGGATCCACTAACCGAAATATCTTCATAATTACGGGCATTATAGTGGAGCGGAAATCCATTAGCCATTAACCTTTGCATACAGCCGTGAATAATCGAATAAGCTAACTATTGAATGCTGTTTTGTTTTCTTTTGTTAGCTTTTAATACCTTTTTCAACAGTTTGTTTAAATTATGCCGTAAAATTTTGAACACTGCGCATGTGTAAGAGCCCTCCTCCCCTTTCCCCCTTGCATTTGGGTGACTGCAACACGCAACAGTTGACTTTCACCAGCCAGCTGAAAAGCAGCCGCGTCTGTGGATTTATTTCCAGCATGTCGTGCAGGTTACCCCCCCACCTGTCCCTCCTCCTCCTGCTCAACCATCTTAATTGCTCATTGACAACTGCCGGCTGGAACTCCTTTGGCCAGCCCTAATCAAAGGCATTTCACTTTCATTGCGACCGCGTTAATTGAAGCTGGCTAAATAATTGCGAAACTCACCCCTACACTAAGGCTACACTTGACTAATTTAATTGCCCACATTAATATATTTTTATATCCCGTCATAAAGGAAATTTAAAGAAACAGGAGGATACTTGACTTTACTATTTTCATTTTTACTATGAAACTTATAAATTACTTTAAAATGGTAATATTCCAATATCAAATTTTATTGAAATCCATAAATTTGTAACATTTAGTGACAAATAAAAAAATTTTACCAAAGAATACAAATTTGAAATAAAAATAAAAATAATACATACATCTGATATCTTAAGAACAATTTGCAAACGATTTGCAGTACCAGCTTTAATTCAACCTGGCCTAAAATTTATGTATTTATAAATCTATAAATATAATTTATTCTTCTTAAATGATATATCTCTAAAAAAATAGTATGACAAATTTGTTAAGTGTAATGGGGTCACACAACATTTTTCTACAAAGTCTCCACACAGCTGTTGGTGGTCTGCGCATGACCAGATTGTGTCATTCTTGCAGAGCAACAACATGGAGCATTAGGGTCCAAGC
Organism: Drosophila kurseongensis; assembly: GCA_018153305.1. Taxonomy (NCBI): domain Eukaryota; kingdom Metazoa; phylum Arthropoda; class Insecta; order Diptera; family Drosophilidae; genus Drosophila; species Drosophila kurseongensis. Next base: position 7,987,065 of record JAECXX010000005.1, on the reverse strand, counting down.
AAAGGCTGAAAGAAATTCGATTTGTCAGCTTGGACGATGTCGGAGGCGGGTTCTGGGCTCAGCAAATCCTCGCCCAGCGGAGTGCGGAGGGTCCGAACGGATCTGAAGACCTCGGAAAATAGATTCCTGGGGAGTCACCAGCGAACCAGCTCACCAATGACCATCAAACAGCGGCATATCCATTACCACTATGCGACCTTTATGGCCAGCAGTGCGCCGCAGGCCATCGAAACATATCACAGGCACTGTTGGATACCACCTTTTAATTAATTTTATCTTTTTTTTTTTGCTTTGACCATTAATCAATAATTAAATCTATTTTTTACAGCGCCCAGCTGCCCGCCCGTGCCACCAGATTGCTGAACCGGTCGCGTCTTCAGGACCAACAGCTCACCGGCAACGATTCGGATAACAGTTTGAGGTCCACCCACAGCGGCGGAGCTTCGGCGGCCGTTGCCGCCCGGAAGAGAAGCACGGCCAACTCCAGGACATCGTCCGGCTCCACGGCCAGTCTGCCCCGCCAGCGGCACCTGCAGCAGCAGCACCTGGGATTGGGCGGCGGAGCTGGTGGAGGAGGAACTGCATCATCCGGCCACAGGTGCGGCGGCGAGCTGCACAGCTCCTCGGACGATCTGATGTTATATGACAAGTCCTTCCGCAATGCCATGATCCAGGATGTGCTGCAGTTCAAGAAGCAGCTGCTCCGACTGCGACGCATACTCCAGGAGGTAAGTGATGGATATGTCCTTAAATGGATACAATATAGGGATAACCGAATAGCAGAAAAAAGTTATTCCTCTAGCTTCAAACAAAAGGTTGAAATCCTAAATTATTTTAGGAGATAAGTTTTAAAGTCAACTTAATAAACTTTTATTGTGGATATAAATATTCCCATTTCACCTCCTACCATATTGAAATCCAAAAATATTAAACTTAAAATTTTAATCAACTCTTTAACTTTTATTTTTAAACTAAAATGTAGACTCCTTTTAAGTTATTGAAAAAAAGTTTGAGTTTTGCACATTTTGACGAATTAACATTTTAAAACTAGCAAAATAATATTTTTAATTGCAAACTAAATAATTTGTTGAAATATTGATAGAATCAAAAAGGTTTCTTTAAAATAAATTAAGTTGTTATCAAAGCTGAATTGATATAATAATTTTATGAACTCCTACATTTTCAGGGCTTAGTTTCTGAAAATAGAAACTATTTCCTTTTTACGTTCTGTAAATGGAAATGTTTCTTTGTTTTGTGTTCGGTAAATGGCAATCAAGTCTTTGTTTACATTTGTTCAGATATTACATTGAAATTACTTTTTTAATTTTCCTTTCAACTCCACTTTTCTTTCCTTAAATTTCCATGGCACACCCATCACTCACACTCACCATTCACTTGCACAACTCCTAGGAGCCAGATTTTGATTTCAAGCGGGTACGTTGTCGTCTTTGGTTCGAATTTATTTATTTGTGCCCAAGGCAATCCATGTAAGAGTGATGAATGGAAAGTAACCTGCTGGTTTTTATTACTCCTCCGCAGACGGAAACGCTCAATCCTTTCGAGAACGACAACGTCCAGCTGTTCGCCGCCTGCGGATTGGATAGTAAGCAGCTGAATGACATCGATCTGGCCAGCCTCACCTCGTCCACGACGGAGGACCCGCTCCAGGAGCTATCGGATCTACGTAGACAGGTGGTTTACCTTCAGGTATTTGCACGTTTTTTGCATTTCGTTTGCTGTTAAGCCGGGAGAACACAAAAACTGGGTCACAAACCGAAATTTCGGAGCAGGACAAGACTTTTCTATTGCATTTTACTCTCGCTGTTGTTCTTAAATGTTTCCTAGACAAATGGAATCTTACTCTGTATAGCATGTAACATATCAAATCATGAAGAATACTTTACCTATGCTTATTGTTAATCTATCTTTGAAAACAACATATACATTTTATATAAATACCGCCATAGTTTTGTGTTGATATGTATTATATCGAAAGTTAATTTTGCACTTTGACTTGCCACAGAACACAGATCATACAACAACCCAATAAACAGATAAAATATATTTGGCAATGAATCAAATGAGCGAAAATAATTTAAAGGCCTTCGTAATGAAATTTTTTATCTTTTCGTCTATCTATGAAAAAAAAGATTGCCCTTCTAAATTGCAAAAAATAATTAATTTCAATGACAATAATTTAAACTAAAATAAGTATGAAAACAAAAACTAGTTCGAATCAAAACTGAAAAGTGGAAATTTAAGTTTCTTGACTTTTACTATCTACGCTAAAAAATTGCATTTGCTGATTTGATCATTAATTTTTTTAACAGACCAATTGATCCGCTTTACACTCCTTACACACATAAATAGTTCAAAGATTTGTGTACATTATTAGCTGTTGTGAACAAAATATGCTTTGATTGAGGACAGTATAATTGGTTTCTGAACTCAGAAAATCCAAAAAAAGAGAAGCACTTATTTAATTTAATCAAAGCATGACTGTCTTGAAAAGCAAAAACTAAGCCAAGATAGATTTTTACCTATATAGATATAGTTTTCACACTCTCTGGCTTAGATATAACCACTAGTGACCTTTCATGCCTCGCTCCACAAGAGTGAACTGACATTTACTGATCTGTGGTCTCACCTCCCAATCCCCCCTTTGCGATCCCCAGGGTCAAGTGGACGATCGTGATCGCACCATCCGCCTGCAGCGCGATCTCATCGAGCAACTGGAGGCCGAGAAGCGGCAGAAGGTGTCCACCAATGGCGGTGGGGATCCGGGCAAGGAGCTCATCAGCATGGCCACCCAAACGGAGCGGGTAAGTTCGGCCTCCGGGTATATATACGTTATATACACGATATATATCTTAGCGATCATATGTGTTTGCACAACATTGACTAACCGAAAGCTATCGACAATTTCAATTCCGATTCCACTTTCACAGACACGACCACTTGCCATTGGTGCGGAGGGTTTGTCCAGGTAGGCAAACTTTCATGTTCGTTTCAATTTCGGCCATATACCTTGTACTCTCTAGCTGCATTATTTATCTTGTTTTTATTTTTTTGTTGCATTTTTTTGTGTTTCGGTAATTTTGTGTAATACTTGTAATTTTTCGGGGCTTTTCATCAACCGCAGCTGCGCGGTCGCAAACTAACAAAACTAATACAAAACGATGCCCGCCTGTTGCTGCTTGTTATTGTAAATACACTGAAACAAGTGTTTGTAAAGTTAGTCAACATTATTCAAGAGGTTTGAACAATTATCAAAATTATTTTCCTTTTAATAAGTCATTAATTAGGACGTTATAAAATCGTTACATTAGACTTATTTTAAAATATATTTAAAATGTATGTACATATGTACGTGATAATAATTTTATTAATTTATTCACTTTTATTTGATTGATTTATATTTTTTGAAGGGGCAGATAAGCAACCAAATTTGATCACGTCATTTTATTAGCCTTATTAATGGTTTAGTATTCAAGTTTTGTTAACTTTTCCTAGAAATTAATTTATTTAAATTGATTTTTTGTGTGTAGTTGCCGTTGGCCACTTGGTGTTGCAAGTTGCTGCTAGCTGTTGCTGCTGGAATCGGTTACAGCTGGCTTCACGCTCCGCCGGCATGCAAATCAGTTGGCCACTTTTTGCCAGCTCTTGACGTTAATGGCAGCAAATTGCAATTGGAGCAGTCTAATTAGGGCCGATTCTGCAGTAGCTAGAGCTGAAAGCTGAAATCTGCAACATCAGCTTGGACAGCAGCAGCAGCAGGAGGTGGAATTTTCATTTTAAAAATTGACTAACAATAGACCAGATCTAGCCCCGATTAACCCATCTGAATTTCTTTCTTCCACACCCGCCTCTAAAATGCTCCCATGGAATATACACCCCTCTAATCTTAAACATTCCGCTATTTAGACTACAATTTGGGGAGCAACAGGTACTATTTTGTGATTTCATCCTAGCCATCATTGTGCTCTGTGCCATCAATCTTATATGTATACTACACCTAAGCTATAACTGTATGGATAATTGTAACTCTTGCACTTGAGACACTTAGTTCCCAAAAGCATTAACTAACCTATAACTAAATGAGACCTACATAAGCTTTAATATATCTAAGATACCTCTAAGTATGTTACTAATTTGTCACTGAAAATTTAACACTGTTTGTGAAACGTTTTAATTGCATGCGGCAATTAAATAGAGTCCCAAGGTAATGCAAACTAAAAAAAAATAACCTAGAACACGTTGAGAAGATGGGATGGGCGGAAAGTAAAATAAAACCATGATGATTCAAATGAGTCATGAATCACATAGCGTTCTTATCGGTTGACAACAGTTATTCCGGGTTCTTGGGGATTTTTCTTAAAATATTTATCCAGCTTAAATTCTATTTACATAAAAGCTGACACAGTAAAAGTTAAAGATTTTTCCTCGGTAATGCCCATTTAAACAAAGTCCTTCACATCCCTTTAAATATTCGATTTAACTAGATACTGAACAAAAAATCGATTTTTCAAAAAATTTTAAATCAATTTTTATAATTTATTCAAAGAAATGTAATAAAATGATCCAACTTAAAATCAAATATATGTTATTAAAATCGTATCTTGAATATTTTTTATAAAACATCCAATATAAGTCATTTCAATTGGAGGTCTAAGCTAAGAATGATGAAATACATTTTTTTATAGTTGCTCAGAAAGTTAAAACTGAATAAAAAATATGTCTGATCCCATCTTCTCTCCTAAACAAAACTTATATGGCATGGGCAAAGTTAGTGGTTCCTTTATAGAAAACAATACATCTGTTTGGTGCAGCCCACTAATCTTCATCTCTCTGTTCGCAGAAGTAAGCCCGAATATACCAGTTATACCACGCACTTTCCGACGCTCCACTTGCACGATTCCACGCTGGCAGCCACCACGATAATCCGCCACCACCAGAGCAACCACAATCAGCAGCAGCAGCAGGAGAAATCCTGTCCAGGTCTCAGCCAGACCCGCCGGCACACGATAATCTCCACCACGCTGACCAACTATAATCAGCAGCTGGCGGCCGCTTTTCCGGATACCCCAAGACGCTCCTCCATCGGATGGGATACGCCGACTACGATGACCACGCCCAATGCCAACGCCTACAAGCCAGTGAGGATTACGCTGATCGGTGAGGCGCTGCCCCTGCAGAATAAGTCATCAACCGGATCGCTATCATCGTCATCGTCCTCATCCTCCTCATCTTCAACATCTTCGCTAACCCAAAATCCAAACGTGGTCAAAATGCGATATCCCAATGGCTGTCAGAGTGTTAAGAACGGGTCAAGTGCGCATTATCAGCCGTTGTACAACAGCAACAAGATGACAAACCCAACCGTAACTATAGTCTGATTTAGAAACCAGTTTTCAGTTTTGAATCCATCTAATTTGCCTACGCAAGTCTTCTGGGAAAAACGCTCTAAAAACAGAATCAATAATTGTGAAAAATAGACCTAGTACAAGATCTTAATTAATGTTAGCGTCTTACGTATATTTGCATCTTAGCCAAGAGCTCTTGAAAAGCAGTTTAGTAAAATATTTGCTTGTAAGGAATGTACTTTAAATATCTCCATACATGTATATCCATTGCTTCAATATAAAATTAAAATAAATTAAACCGTCTTTTTTCTGGCTTAGTTTTGGCTTCCAGATGATATTTTATTAGCCAGATATATAATATCGCCAATCTGAGCATTTTCAAGAGCCTCCAAACGAAATACCCATAAGCACCAAATCTATAAAGTGTGCATTGAGTGGTATATACTCTTTATATATGTAAAATCTATAATAGATCATAGAATATTTTTGATTGTTACTTGTTTTCGCCTAAGTTTTAGTCTAAGTTAGTGAGTGTTTCTTGGTTTAGTTTTCCTGAAATTTTGTATAATATGAGCTACGATAAATGTCTAAGCCACTCGCTGAATGAGGAATCAATAATGGCAAAACATAATATTTTTTTCTTCAAGAGCACAATAATCGTCAAGTAATTAACCAATATTATATAACTTATACTGTATGTAAACCACTATTAAAGAGTTATAGAAAGTACCTATCAATAGAGAAAGATAAACAAGTGTGTGTTTGATTTGGAAACATTTCACAGCTGTTGAGTGGCCGGCCCCTGGTCAAGATGCCATTGATGACGCCTCAAACCGGCTTGGAATTCTAAATCCCCCCTCCGATCTCCTCTCTTTACAAACTGGATTTGCATTTTCATTCGCATTCTGAAACCGTTTGCGAATCCTCAGTTGAGCCCGAACTCTGGAGCAGATATGTTGCTGTCTGCCAATTGGTTTCTGCCGCTCTTTCTGTGGCTCGGCTGCGGGGGATTTCCCTTCCTAAACGGAGCCGATCTCTGCCAGCCCATTGGTTGGCGCGATTTCCAGTGCAGCGAGGTGGCCTCCTTGCAGGATCTGGTGGATTTGGGAGCCGAGAACTGGCACACACTCTCCATTCGGAATGTGCAAACGGAACTGGAGGTGGGCTCAGGTGAGGTCTGGAACACAGGCAAGGTTTTAGTACTCATCTTGATACACAAGGCAGGGTTTTAGGAAATAAAAATAAATAGACTTATTCAAAAAATTTAATTTATTTCAAATTAAAATTGGTATTATATAAAAGTTGAACCCAGAAGCTTAAACCAGAATAATTATTGGCCAAAAATAATAATCTGAAAAATACACCAAAATGTTTAAAATAGCATTGCAATATTAAAACCCAATAATAAGCTGAAAACATAAACAATGTATTTTCTCAAAAATGTAAAACTCAAAAACAAACATTTTTGGTACTCAAAACCCTTTTAGGTGAGAATGCAGATCACCTGGCCAACTTAGTCGAACTGGATTTGACAGCAGCAGCTCCAATAAATCTTCATACCAGCGGCTTTTCCATTCTGCCCAATCTGCGGAACCTTAACCTCAGCGGGTGCGGTCTCGTTGACATCCAGGGAATCCACTTTGCGGCTGAGTCAGCGCTTCAGCGGCTCGATTTAAGCCACAATCAAATGGAGCTTCTCGACCGGGACTTTTTTGGCAATCTGAGGAAGTTGATTTATGCGAATTTTTCGCATAATGCCCTGAAGCAATGCGATCTGCCCCATATGCCACTGCTCAATCGCCTGGAACTGGGCCACAACCGCTTGGTTAATGCCACCTTTGGGGTCTGTCCACAGTTGCAGGAATTGATCTTAAATAACAACCAATTGGCACAGGTGAGTCGACTACACTTTTTTTAATCCTGATATTTAATTGGCCATATTGATATCACGTGAGGATCAATAGGAATCGTTCATCAGCTCAGCTTTATTTTAATATTGCCAGTTAACCGCAACGAACTTTAATGCTTCATGTGTGCTTAGTTGGATTTACAATTCAGATGTTAAATTGGTCGTAGTGATCTATGGCTTTTAGCCGTGTTGTAAAAAAACAATCGAATATTTCTTGTTTATCTATTGAAGCAACAATTTGTAATTGAAAAACTAAACATTACCAATGATACTTTTGAGAGAGTGAGATAATTAATTCTAATTTTAAAGCTGACCAAAATATTTACCAACATCTTATCCCGATTTACGTAAATAGTTTTGTAAACAAGTTTTTATGATTTTACTTGACGACCTCAAGTTTGTACAAGTTTAATCTACTCTTATCTGGAGAAATTTGTAAAAATCTAGACTATTAGTCATTCATATTATGTTATCATTCCAAATTTTCGTGAAATGGCTTTTTTCGACCTATAACCTGTATTTCTAAGCCAATAACTTTTCTGACAGACATCCGGTTTTAAAGTGGCATACTTCTAAATGATTGTGGTTTAATTTTCTAAAAGCCTGTATATTCATCTTGGTTTGTATTCTTGGGTCGATTTTTCGTCATTTTCAAAAACCAAATTTTCGATAAATGGGCTTGCCAAAAACCTGCACTTCTAAGCCCATAACTTTTCTTACAGACATCCGATTTTAAAGCGGCATATTTCTAAATGATTGTGGTTTTATTCTCTAAAAATCTGTATTTTAATCTGGGTTTGTATTTTTGGGTCGATTTTTCGTAATTTTTATGACCTAACCCCTTTCCAAATTCTAGAAAAATAGCTTTGCTAAAAAGTGACCAAAAACATGCACTTCTAAGCCCATAACTTCTTTAACGGACATATTTCTAAATGATTGTGGTTTAATTCTCTAAGAATCTGTACATTCATCTTGGTTTGTATTTGTGGGTAGATTTTTCCTAATTTTGATGATGTAACCCCTTTCCAAATTTTCGAAAAATGGCTTATAAATGATTGTACCTGGATTCTCAAAAGTTTAAATCTTGATTTGAAAATTGTTTTCGACAATTTAGGTTATATTTTTAAATTGTGAACTAGCATGATGTTATTTCATTCGGTCTCATACCCTTTAAGAAAAAAAAGTCTATTTAGATTTAATTTATTTACTTTTATGGATAGAGGCAAACGATCTTTTATGTTTAACCTTTAAAAAAATGTTCTTTTAGTTGGACGTTAACGCCTTTCGTGGACTCCATGGTCTATTGGAGCTGCAGCTCAGCGGCAACAGGTTAAGCTCCATTGGTCAGGAAACCTTTCAGCCGCTCTCTCAACTGCGAGTTTTAAACCTTTCACGAAATGCGCTCGATGCACTGCGTCCGAGTGTGTTTGGAGCAATCCAAAACTTTGTGCTGCATCTGCAGCAGTTGGATCTGTCCGGGAATCGTATCCGCCTGCTTTTCGACAACCAATTCCGGGTTCTGGCCAGACTACAAATGCTGGATGTTTCGCGGAACAGTATAGCCAGCCTGAGTGCAGGTCACTTTGTGGGCTTAGGTGCGCTACGCAAACTTTATCTGCAGTATAATGCTATCTTAGAGATCAAGTCAAGTACCTTTGCTGCCCTCGTGAACCTGGACACTTTGGATTTGTCCTACAACAACCTGGAGTTCTTCGAGGAACAGATCTTTGGGAGCAACACCTTGACGCGCATGAGGAGACTAAACTTGAATGGCAATCATATGAAGCACCTGCATCCATTGGCCTTCTCATCGATGCCATTTATGGAATACCTAAAGCTGGGTCACAACGAACTAAAATCTCTGGATGTTCGCATGTTTGCCCCCATGCGGCGTCTTCAGAAGTTACATTTGGGCCACAATCTGCTGGAGGAGATTAACCTTGACGTACTGGAAAGCCTCAGTAGCGTCCAGGAGATCCTGGTGGACAACAACCGACTCACCTTTCTGTCCAAAGTGAATGTAAGCTTTCCCAACCTGAAACGAGTGGCCATCGAGGGTAATCCTTGGCAGTGTCCGTGCTTTGTGAAGCTGCAACATTGGTTGGCCACCAGAGATGTTGTCTATCTCCGCGATAACACGGGTTACTACAAGGGTGAACGGCCCCTATGCATAGTGACCAGTGTGGATTACTGCATCCAGAATTTGCAGGCAGTACGTCGCCTGGGAATTCTTGGTGATTTCCAAGGGGAGCAGGTGGAGGCGGATGCCTTTGATGACGATGCCAGTGCAGCACAAGACTGATAATTGTATGATTTCTATAATTATTATAACCGTTCAATGTATTTTAACAATTCCTAGAATATAACTGAATAAAAAAAAGGTGCCAAATTTTAAACTCCCTAAAAGATACCGAGTTTTCTATCGTTTCATATTTTCAGCCCAATGTTATGCTACTACCCAAAAATACCCTTTTAAAATCAGACCAGGGTGAGCCACAAAAAACGCTCTTAAATTTAAACAAAAACATTTTAAATATAACGCAAAATTGCACGAATAGACATTTTCAGACACGGACATTTTGAAGATATATTGGATCGATTTATCATCTTGCGGGCATTTTCATGATTCCAGCGTCTCGAATGGGTTTTAATTTACAATTAAACAGCTAAAACTCGAATTGTTTAGGCAGACTTGACGCGCAGGGCCAGGGCGCTCAAATCGGCGATGCACTTGTTGAGGGTCTCCTTCTCCTGCTGGGGCGAGATGCTGGCCAACACGTTGCTGGTGATCCAGTTGACCATGTGCTTCTGGCTCAGACGGCGCTCGACGTGGCGGCACTCCACCTGGTAGTCGAGACGGCGCTTCACCTCCGAGTAGACATTCATGGCGCGCTCACGGAACGCGGCCTCCAGCTGCAAGGCAATGTTCTCTTTCTTGGCCTCCATCAGCAACAGGGCGCCGTCGGCGCGCCACTGTTCCTTCTTCTCGGCCTCGATGGCATCGGACAGCACCTTGAGCTCAGCCTCGCGACCCTCCTTCCACTCAGATTCGATTTTCTGTGGAAAAAATTAAAGTATAGTAGTAAGTTTTGGGTTATTAAGATAGATAAGTTTATAAAATACAATTTTTGCTTATTCCAACTTCTTTATCTAGAACTGAACCTATCTCCTAAATCAATTTAAGTTATATTTTCAGTACAAAAATTTGTAAATTTATTTCCTAAAAATTATATTTCCAATTGGAATCAATAAGAAACTTGCCTATTATTTTCTAAATACTATTTAATATTTAAGCCATCCCGAAAAAAAAAAGAAAACTTTAACAGTAATAACAAGAAAGAATAGCTAACTTCGGGCGGAGCCGAAGTTGATATACCCTTGCAGAATATTCTGTAAATTAAATTCTCCAAAACTATTCATATGATGCATTCATAATACTCATAAAAATCCCAACTTCCTAACTTTACAAACACCAAAGTTATGGCATTTCCGATCAATCAGTTGTATGGCAGCTATATGGTATAGTCGGCCGATCCCGTTCCGACTTATATACTGCGTGCAAAGGAAAAAAGGGTGTGTGCAAAGTTTCAATTCGATATCTTTAAAACTGAGAGACTAGCTTGCGTAGAAACAGACAGACGGACAGACGGACATGCTTATATCAACTCGGGAGGTGATCCTGATCAAGAATATATATACTTTATAGGGTCGGAGATGTCTCATTCACGGCGTTGCACACTTTTGACCAAAATTATAATACCCTTAAGGCTATAAAAACAAGCTATTGTTTATATGGACACTAATTTAATTTTTTTTGACTTCATGGTAAGATAAAAATTAGTTTGAAATCCAAAATGTAGTTTTCTTTAGTTTTAAAAAGACGAAAACAAAGATTTTACGAAAAGGTTTTCTGGGGAGACCCTTGGATAACTATGGGTTCTTCTTCAAAGCTTAAGTCATAGATTTTTCATTTATTTACCATAGAAGGGAAAACTAATTTATGTTTTCTAAGTTATACTCACATCGATCTCGCCATCAGCCCACTTGGCGATGACTGGGCCGAGCTTCTTGACGGCGATGATGGCCATGATGCCGAGGGACAGACCGCTGTAGTACTCGTGCTCCATGACGTAGATCTCCTTGGAGCAGAGATAGGTGATCAGACCCACTCCGAAGGTGTAGGGTCCAGTGACACCGGTCTTGTTGTAGAAGAACTGGAACCACTCCTCGGGCAGGAATCCGAGGCGCACCTTGCCGGGATGCTCGGGGCGCTGGCGGCGCTCGATGGCACCACCGGGAGCGGCGGCAGCGGCAGCCGTCCGGGTGGCGGCCACGGTCAAGGGGCGCTGGGCTGTAATTGCAGTGACCCATTAGTATAATTTAATTTTCATTTGCGAAAATTGTGCTTCTTTTGACGTATACACTGCGAATGGGTGATTACATAAACCACGATGTCCGATGATTTTGCAGTGCCGTAACATTTTTCACGGTCATTTGCGGGCGGATTTTCACTCTTGCAGCATTAGTTATGGTGCTAATGATTATCTCCCAATCTTTTTGAACCTTTTTTCAGGTTTACCTGTTAGAAGAGCGGCTCTCGAGAACATTTTCCAGGCAGTTGCGACGAATTTATGCTACTAAATTGCTCCGAAATTGCTAGTTCACAATAGTGACAGGTTAAGAAAGCGTTGCCAGATCAACTAAAAGGTGGTTCCTGTTCAGCACTGATTTTCAACACTGCCAAGGCGCTTTAATTTTAAATTTGTAAACATATATCAACAAGTATTGTTTTATAACTTTTATTTTTATCTTTATCTTTTTAAGTTGTGATTTTAAAAGTAACAGTTTACGGAAGTATCAAACCATCGGCGACAAAAAATTGTAATTTTCCAAGTTTTAGACAAAAAATTTCTAAAATGTTTCTGACTTTGGTCTGAAAATCAGTTGATAGAATAAATTAAAATGAATTGCGACAGCCTAATTTTAATGACATTTTAAGCTATTGTTACATTTCTTATAACTAAAACTGAAAAAAAAACCTCGTCATAACTTTACAAGTTTTTATTTTAAAAAATATTACAATTTGCTAGATAAATTGTGCCTAAGGTAATCAGAATTAGTTGCGAAACAATATGCATTAAAATACTTTTACAAAATACTATAGAAACAGCGAACAGAGTTTGATTTTAAATAATTATCGTTTTAGTGGTTGGTAGGGTTTTCAACTGGTTTTGCCATAAAACATTAATTCGGACTCAGTTCAAAGCTATTTACGTGCAGATTTCATAAATTAAGCATTAAAGCATGAGCATCTTTGTTGTTGGTTGTCGCTAAACTAAATGACTGTCTTGTGCGTGGAACTTAAAACGTAAGAAAAACATACACACGGGTTACTGCATTCAAAAAAAGGGATATTCCAAATCACTCGGTTACAGCAATTCAAACAAAACATCGTAAGACTATTTACAGCAGTGAACAGATAGATATCTTTTAAAACGTAATAATAACCTTATCGAATTATGTTACAACTTTCTACTTATGCCTTTTATGTTGTTCTTTGCTAGACCGTTTTCTCTCTTCTGTATAAAAACGTAATGATTCTGCGGAGGTGTTGCCTAACATTTATAATGAAGGTGTGTCTGTGTGGTGAGTGGGTGCAGGTGTACATATAAATGTTTGTGTTTGTTTGTCTATGCTCGACGGGATGACATAATGCGGTGGACACACAATCATCGTCGCCTTTGAAGTGCTTGTATCTCGGAAGGATGCGGATGCTTGGCCAGTTGCACGGTAGTCCTCCACGATTCGATTCACTCGATGAAGTTGAAGCGGGTGAGCAGTTTGTGGTAAAACCACCGCACCACCTGCTGGACTCGACCGGCCACCCAGGCACACAGGCTGCTGGTGTGTCGCACCTTGGAGGCGTAGTGCTTGATGTGATCTGTGCAGTAGGGAGTTAAGAGGGCAACCAAAAGTACAAAGAAATCATAAAAAGAAAAGCCAAACAAGCCAGCCCGTAAAGGCATTTTGAAAAAGGATATAATAGTGTCCAGGGTGGATGACCTCCGTTTATATAGTTCACATAGGTGAAACCGTCCTTGCCCTTGCCCCGTATATTGTAGTAGTAGGGCATGAATGAGTGTAGCGTGAATCTGAAATAAAAAAAAGGTGCACTCGATTAATAGACGACCGGCACGCAAAGCGATTCCCCCAGATACCTTCTCTTCTCATAGAAAAATATGGCAGGTTGGTTGGTGGTCAGCGTGTGCAGGAAGATCGCCTTCACAGAGTGCCGCTCGGCCGTTGTCAGGTGGTTCATTAGCGCGTCCAGTAGAAGCGATCCGATACCATTCCGGCGATGCGAACGATGAACGCCCAACGACAAGATATAGCCAACGTCGGCAGAACGACCCATCGAGTCCGGCAGGATGCCCTTATCCTGCATGGGAAAACCGCTCAGCCTGGTGTACAACTCATCACTATCACCCATATTGGCTATTACCTCCTTGTTGACATTTCGATAAGGTTTCATTTCGGCAACGATTAAACCAATTATGGCCAGATTATATACAGCAGCCAGCGCAAAGAAGCGCGTACTTGAGGTAATATCCTCATACCATGATAGTGGGTAGTCGATTGGAAACCATTCTTGACACAGCTGGCGCACCTGTTGGGTCATCATACAATGGGGATTATTACCTGGGGCACTGGGGACACCTACTTACCTCCGTCAGATCGTCGGGCACCAGGAACCTTAGCTGCACATCGTTAATGGAGCACAGCGGTACGTGTTCGCAGTCCACACGCGTACTGTCGCTGTTGGGCGGCGTACTGTGTTTGTTGTAGCTGCTCGTAATACATGGTAATGTTTTATGATCTACATGTATTAGTCCCCTCAACTACCGATTTCACTTGCGTAATATTGCAAAGCGCCGTCAATAGATAAACAAAAGCTTCCATTGACAGCAGTCGCATAAGCAGGAAATCCATGTGCTGCACAGCCCACTGATAACCAGAAAGATATATACTCACAGTGTGAATTGTGCCATCCTATTGTACGGGGGGGTGCTCCTCCGCTGCCGATCCCACTGCCACTGCTGCTGCTGCTCTGTCCAATTAGAGCAATTATGTCCATTTATTGCACCACCACCGCCGCCGTCGCCACCGCCTGAACAGGTTAAGCGCGGAATCTTGTCCAACGGAGCCCTCCTCCGGGTGAGTGTTTTGATTACGGCTTGGTTTTGTTGGGTTTGGTGCGTGTTTTCGGGTGTGCGCGCTCAATTGGCTTCAATTAAAATTTACATTTGTCGCGGCTGCGGGATGATGAGGTGGAGAAGGGGTGTTGTTGGGAGGGGGAACATGTAGGAACCACTTGCTCGGTTGCGGGTGCTCCGCTGGTTTTTGTTTCAAGTGGAATCCGGCTGTCCGGAGAATCCCTTACAACGCTGGCCAGGTTGTGCTGCTCCGCTGGTGTCGGTGTCGCATGCCGCTGCTCCTGCCCGCTGGTCACAATTTGCATCGCCCGCAATGATGCCTCATTTGTCCTAATTTAATCGCCAAGCCAAACCAAAAAGAATTGATGAAAACAAATCAGCAGTAGTGGTGGACCTTTAAAGCCAATCGGTTGACGGGGCTGTCCACCCACGAAATTATCGATATGTCGATACCGTGCATCATTATAAATGAAATGATAACTATGTATTTTCTTCAAATGTTTTTTAAAGGTAATTGGATCCTTTTTTTTTAATTTTAAAGCCGAAATGAAAATGTTTTCTTGTTAAGAATATTTCGATTTTAATTAAAGTTATAAGTTCCTAGATTTAAATACAGTTCGATCTGCCTATTGGGTGTTATGAAATAAAAATCTATATGGGAAATTAATTTCAGTTAAAGCGGCAATAAATCTTGAAGAAAATTAAATCCAAAAGAATATGTATAAAATAATAGTATTTTATTAGCTATACCATACATTATTTTCCAGAAAATAACAAAAGTACTTTCCGTTACATTTTTAATCCGTACCATTTCGTTTGTAAACTTTATATTTTAAAAAATATTCCATTTTAACACTGAAGCAGCTTGGGTTCAAAACCTTCTCGTCTGCCCCACCGCTTGGGATGTGCTCGGCGCAGGAGCTCCTTGCTTGGTGGGATCCTCTAGCACTCGCACCACCATCGAGGATTTGGGCCCCGTGCACCACGTGATTCCGTTCTCATCCACGACAAACGTTTCCAGCGTCACCTGAAAGTGTCCGCCACTGGAGATGGGCAACAGGAAGCTGCCGGAAAGGAAATCGCGCTGAGGCTTCACAATCTGGTTAAGGGTCACAGTGTCGTTGGCTCCCTGCTTTGGTAGCTCTTGAGAGGATCGGGGTGGTGGCGTGATCAACTGCGAAGTGAGACTTAACTGCACAGACTCCACTCGCCGGAAGTGCTTCTGCTGCTTGCTAAAATGCTGCAGTACTCCCTCCACTTTGATCACCAGGTTACTGCCCGACTGGACATTCACTGGTTCAGTAGCGCTCCTGGGCTGTGGACTCACCGACAGCTTGATCTGCGTAGACTGCAGTATCTGGAAGAAGTAACGAGGCAGGCAAAGCGGCGTCTTCGTTATGATCTCAATTTGAGCTATGATAACATCCAAATGTCGATTGTTGATAGTCTTGGCATTAGCCGGCTCCTGGGGTAGGTTTTTCTGCATCTGCTCCATTCGCTGGCAACTGGCGGCGAAGTACCGCGTCTCCGGGTGATCGCCAGTGGTTAGGAAAACTGGCGGTTCTGGTGGTGTGGCATAGCAAATTGACTCGATAATGTGAGCAAAAAGAGCGCATTGAAATTCTGCCACTTCGAGGAATTCTAGAGTCACATGGTCCGCATCAAAGGAGGACTTGTAGAGTCTGGCGTAAGTTTCCTCACAGGCCTTTAACGCCTTGACCAGCTTTCGTAGCTGATTTGTTACATGTCCAAACTTCTGCAGGTAATCTCGAGAGTTTTGAGCCAAACTTCCAGCTATCGCCGGTGGTGGCACAATCACCTGGGCGTTCTTCACGGTTACTGCCAGGTGGAGAGTCTGCAGAAACTGTGCCCTTATCTTCAGATACTCCAGCTGAAAGGTGCACGGATGCTGGGGTGAAGAGCAGGCCCTCAGGCTGGCCAACGCCTGCTGGTAGAGATTACTGGCCATCTCCAAGCGTTTCATTAGCGGCATCAAAGGCTCGGGCGCCGTCTTCGGTGCATAATTATCCCGCATATAGGTGTACTCCAAACCATAGTTGAGGATGCACTCCGCCTGAGAGATCTGCGACAGGGCTACAAGGAAATAGTGCATATGATCACTGATCACAATTTGGGAGACCTTGGTGTAAATGTGAGCGGCCACATAGTGATGACCATAGCGACTAGCGGTGCGAGCAATCCTGTACAGTGTCCAGCAGTTGAGCCTGCCGAGACACTTTTCAAAACATTGCACCACTTTTTGGGGTAGATAACAGCCCATTGTGGTCTGAAGCACCAATGCACTGAGGATCTCCACTGTTCGAAGCTGTTGATCGCAGTTCTCTTGGTCGATTATGGTGTTTAACTTGTGCAGGATGAGCGGTAAGCGGGCTAACATTGGATTAACCTGGGAATAGAAAGTATAAGCTATTGTTTTCATAAAATCTATAAGTCATTGTTACTTTTGGTACAGGGGGTTCATCGGTGTCCATGGCATTGTCGTCTTCTATCAGCTCTTCAGATGTGGAAAAGGCGTACTTGCGCAGCTGGAAGTGCTCACAGAGACCCACCAGTGCCTCACACATGAGTTCCGCATTGGCTGGAGGATAAGCAATCTTATCCCCTAGTGTATTGGTCACAATTTCGATGAACGAGGTTCCAAATTCAGCATTAGCTTGGGTAATCCTAATTCCGTAAGTCAAAACCCTGCGTAGATCCCGGGTGCACTCCGCTCGCTTGGCCGTGCAGAGAAGCAAACCCTCCATGTGAAGGTTTACCATATGAAGAATATCCTCCACCTGCTCGCCACTGGACTCTTTTTTCAGACCAAAAGCCACCAAAACCGAGAGAACGGCCATTGCTTGAGTGGCAGTGGTGTAGTCGTCTAGTTTGCTGATGCACTGGATGCACAGGCGGAGCAGGGCCTCGCGATGTTCGCGTAGAAGTTGCTGGCAGGTAAGTGGACACTCACTAAGCTTCAGCAAGATGGAGAGGAAAAGAAATTGCTCTTGGGAGTTCGTACAAGACTCAAATCGACCAATAAGAGCTTTAATAGATGGTTTGGGCCAAGCATGAACACTCTGCCGACCGGCTAACTCGTTGAAGGAGCGCAGCACCTGGATTCGCACGGGAGTTCTTAAATCCTGCATGAAGTCCAGCAAAACCTCCAGCTGACCAGGCACACCCACCAGGGTTCGAGAAGACAACTGGGTGAGGGTGTCTATAATGGCGACCACGAAGCTCTGTGCTGGATATTTGGGGAGCAGATCCATACACAGCTTACTGACCAGCGACGCTGTAGTGGCTTCGTGATGCATATGCCGCAACACGGGAATGAGGAGCAGCTTCATTGGCACCGGAACCTGTAGCGATTCGATCATGTCCGAGATCTTGGCGCACATGCTGATGGCAAACGAACTGGACTGTGCGGCGAAGCAGCTGCTGGCGTAGATGGCAGCCTCCACTTCCACGGTATCGTGGCTATCCAAGGCCCGGCGAATGGCATGGTGCACCTGTTGCTTTTCGGGAATCACACGGGAAACGGCGCCTAAAGTACGAAGCAGCAGGGCCCGTGCCACCGGATCGTTGGAATGCATCACCATGAAGATGCGTCGCACAAAGTTGTCGATATTGAGGATCTTGTCTAGGTGATTCTCGCTTTGCTGGCAAACGCGGAGCACCCAGAAACGTAGGAGATTCGATCCGCTGACAAAGAACTCGGCCAGTTTGATGAACGACGAGTTGATGAGGATGGGAAAGGGATACTTCTCGAAGAGCCGTGGAAAACGGACGATCGCTTCGCACTGGATTCCCTGCTTGGCGCTCCGTAATCCCTTGTCCAGCTCCATGAGCACCGCATTCGAGTCGTGCTCATTCTCGTTAAGGAAGCACTCGTTGAAGGTGCTGACGCGAGTGCCGGTCAGGTGAGCCATGGTTGCAGGTGTCCACAATCACATTTATCGGGGAAAATTAGGAATACTCAGTTTTAAATCTCTATCGACACAAAAACAAACCGGCTGCCAATGCCACTTCTTCCTAGTTTTCCATTCTCAGGAAACGGCATTGCAACGATAGTTTATTACTTTACGATAGTCTACGATAAAGGTATTCCTATCTACTGTTGAATTTAAATATCTAAAATATTTTACTTAGGACCAATCAAAATGTGTTTATTTTTGAATATGAAAACAGGTGTTACAATTAAAATAAACAATTGACTTATATTAAAGATAACATTCCTAATTTATAATTTTCTTATTTTTGTTCATTTGTGATAAAAACTATTGTTGAGCAATTAAATTTGTGTAAAAATAAAATAAAAAATTCATATTTGATCCAATTAATATTAATAAATCACATCAGTGAAAAAACTATCGATAAGGTACCATGTTATTTTTTAAATAAGCAACAATGGTCACACGTAAATTAAATCTATCAGCTGCAATCAAAACAATCCGAAATTGTTGCGAAATTATTGAAAATAAAAGCGAATAAAAAGGCTTAAATATGGGTCGCGCCGAGGTGGGTACGCCAAAGTACCTGGCCAACAAGATGAAGTCGAAGGGCCTGCAAAAGCTACGCTGGTACTGTCAGATGTGCGAAAAGCAGTGTCGCGACGAGAATGGCTTCAAGTGCCACACGACGAGCGAATCTCACCAGCGCCAGTTGCTCCTCTTCGCGGATTCCCCTGGGAAGTTCCTGCACAGCTTCAGCAAGGAGTTCTCTGACGGCTACATGGAGCTACTGCGCCGGCGGTTCGGCACCAAGCGGACCAGCGCAAACAAGATCTACCAGGAGTACATCGCCCACAAGGAACACATCCACATGAACGCCACCAGGTGGTTGACCCTTTCCGACTACGTCAAGTGGCTCGGACGGACGGGCCAGGTGATAGCGGACGAGACGGAGAAGGGCTGGTTCGTCTCATACATCGACCGCAGTCCGGAGGCCATGGAGCGCCAGGCGAAGGCTGATCGAAAGGAGAAGATGGAGAAGGACGACGAGGAGAGGATGGCCGACTTCATCGAACAACAAATCAAAAAGGCCAAGGCAAAAGACGGCGAGGAGGATGAGGGCCAGGAGAAGTTCACCGAACTCAAGCGCGAGGAGAACGAACCTCTGAAGCTGGACATTCGTTTGGAGAAAAAGTTTCAGCCCGACACGGTCCTAGGAAAATCCGCATTAACAAAACGACCTGCCTCTGAAGTTGACGAAAAGGTCTTTAAAAAGCCCAAGTCCATTGCTGGAGACAGCCAAACTCGGTCGGCACTGGACGAGATAATTAAGCAGGAGGAGGCCAAAAAGGAGCGCGCCAACCGCAAAGACTACTGGCTGCACAAGAACATTGTGGTCAAGTTCATCTCCAAGTCAATGGGCGAAAAGTTCTTTAAACAGAAAGCGGTTGTCCAGGAAGTCATTGACAAATATCAAGCTAAAATTAAGTTCTTGGACACGGGGGAAAAGCTGAAAGTGGATCAGGTAGGCCACACATAAACAATAACTAATAATGTATATTAATTAGGAATTTGTATATTTCTAGGCCCACTTGGAGACGGTAATCCCAGCTTTGAGTAAACCTGTTATGGTTGTTAATGGCGCCTATCGCGGATCTGAAGCTTTGCTAAGGAAACTAAACGAACGTAAATATTCGGTCAGCGTGGAGATTTTGCATGGCCCGCTTAAAGGACGAATTGTGGAAAATGTACAGTACGAAGACATATCTAAATTATCTGGTTAAAAAATTGTAATTTTAAGATCTATAGATATACTTTTACTACGACAATTAATCTTAAATATCGAGGACTCCGACGTTTGTGATTATCGAACTTCTGCACAGGAGGGCTGAGAAAAAACTAAACTATATTCTGATAATTATTAATTCGTTTCTTAAACTTGGCCCGCCTAGCATTTAGGTTAATTAAACACGACTTTTTATTGAAAAACTGGAACGGCGTCATTTACTCAGTATATGTGTGTATGCAAACAATATTTTTTGGGCTTCGTTTTGGGAACAATGAAACCGCTAAACAAAGCACGATTAACTAGCAATAACTCGCATACTTGCAAAACTTAAACTAGTTCCAGCATTCGTGTGGTAAAGTGCATGTTCGTGATATGCGGATCCTCTGTTTTATTGTTCTCCTTTTACGCTTCGGAGCATCTGAAGATACAGACGAGGATGCGGAAGCCAGGGCCGCTGGAAGCTGGTGGGATGCATTGCCTCGACTTTTGACCGACATTGGAAACACGAAAGTGAACATTCTCACAGCTGCTCCACTGGAACTGATTTCCAATGCAATCGATACTTTGTGTAAGGATAATATCTTATAATAATTAAAAAACTATTTTAAATTTAAACTAATTAAATTGGACAAAAATGTATAGATTGCTTAAGAAAGCAAATAACGTTTTCTATAATTTAATTTAGTCTTTTGTTTGCCTTAATTTTTGGAAACAACTAAATCAGAATACGTTATATATATTATTCGACTAGGTTCCTCTACACTGTTTGTAGGAAGAGTGCCTCCGCAAATCACTCCCGACATACAGAAAATGCATTTTCAGTATATGACTCCATGCCAGAACTACAGTGTTCCCCTACTGGAGGCATCAAAGCTGTGGAAGCACTCCAGGTTTAGCAAGGGACGCAAGGTGGTGATCCTGGCTACTGGATGGACCAACACTGTAAACGAATCCTCAGCCATTTCTATGATATCCAAGGCATTTATGTGTCGAGGCGATGTAAATTTTGTGGTTCGTTAAGGGGGATCGATTTTTAAATTCTATTGCTAAAAATTCGTTAACAGATTGTGGATGCCGCTGACTATGTGGACACCTTGTACTCATGGTCGGCTCTCAATACCGATTTAATTGGTGAACACATTGGCGTGGGACTGACCCAACTTATAGAGCTGACTCCACTGCGAAACATCCACTTGATTGGTGAGAATGAAACACCATTTACCTGGATAATATCCTCCTGGTGACATATTTTTTTATAAAATTCTTTAATATGCAGGGCATTCCCTGGGAGCTCACATCATGGGTACTGCTGGTCGAACATTTAAGCGGTTGACTGGAAAGCTGATTCCCAGGATAACTGGCCTGGATCCGGCCAAACCCTGTTTCAGGCGGGAAAACATTTTGCCGGGATTGACGAAGGGCGATGCCAAGTTGGTGGACATCATCCACACCAACATTGGCATTTTGGCCAAGCGCGGGCCACTGGGGGATGTTGATTTCTATCCGGGTGGAGCACATCCCATCCAGCCAGGCTGCCTGACCATCTCCTGCTCCCATACACGAGCGGTGGAGTATTTTGCGGAGAGTGCGTATCCCCACCAGATGAAGAACTTCATTGGAAGCAAGTGCGCTTCATGGGAGAAGCTAAGAAGACGGGATTGCTCTGAAGGAATCGTTTCCCCGATGGGGTATCAAATTAATCCCCAAGCTAGGGGCATGTACTACGTAGATGTTAATGGCTGGCCTCCTTATGGTCGTAATGCGCAGCAGACTATAGATCCTGGATTAAGGACTTGCTACCTATGCCAGACGTGAAAATACAAACTCCAGGAGAAACAAAGAGAAACGCTATAGTGCTATAGAGCCGTAACTATAAAATAAGAATATTAGATAATAGAACAATTTTAATAGTTTTTTCTAAAGATTGGATTGTTTTGATTTTGATCTTTGTCCTTCTAATTTTAAAAAAACATTTAAAGTGTAATTCTTTGGATTTTCAAGTATTGATATTATTAAAATCTTGAAAACCAACTGTGTATGATTACCCAAATATCGAACAGAACTGAATAAATATCTTCGTTTGGTTTGGGTGTCTTACTAGTTCAAGAAATGCCTTATCTGATATTTTCAAGAGCAGGTTGATCAATCGCACATATATTATTTTTTTCAGTACCTTATTATATGTATATCTAAGCTATTTTATTTTGTACCACGATTAGTAATCGATCTCCGTAAGATCTAGGTCGTCATCAAAGGCCTCTGATATGGCCTTTTGGCTCTGCATGACGCGCTCTTGTGTTTCTGCAATCCGCCACAGCTCATCGTCGTCGTCGCCCATCAGCATGGAGCGATCTCCGCAGCCCTTGATGTCTGGCCTCGCTCTGGCCCTGGGCGGAGCGGGTCCATTGGTGCGCTTTTGCCGGTTGCCCATCGTTATCTGGCTCTCCTCGAAGTAGTTGTTCGGGTGGGTGATGGTCGGCTCTACGGTGGCGTTGTGGGTGATCTGGAAGTACTTGCCGCAGCCGATCTGGTAGTGACCGCGGGACACGAAGAACATCACCTCCTCAATGGCGCTGGCGGAGAGGCCGTAGGAGGACAGTTTGCTTTTCAGCGATCCCGGGTCCATGTACCTATAGGGACAGCCGTGACAATCGCCCGGTGTAGCCATATCCTTGATAATCTTCGCGCAGGAATAAGGCGTGTAATTCACCATCGAGCCCTTCTTGCCGTAGTTGTGGTAGATATTGTACTCGTAGCTGCGCGCAAACTTGTCCGCGTCCATTTTCTTGGTGAACTCTTCCCGCCAGAAGCGCAACGAATCCTCCAGCGACACGCCAATCCCCTTGAGGAATAGGCCGTACTGCATCCGGCCGCCGTGCTTCATGTGATGCTGGGCGCGAAGATGCTCGTGGCACATGCGCATGCACAGCGGCATAGAGGTCTTAGAGAGCTGGTCGAGCGACTCGATTGGCACCGATGCATCCCGGCACACGGTGTAATCCTTGCCGGTGTACGAGTTGTGCAAGGCCTTTAGCATACGGGAAATTCGCTCGTCGCCCTCTACCTCCTCCACTAGGCCCTTGGCTGCCAGCAGCCCCTTCTCAATCTCGTCCTGCTGCCGAGTGCCCACTATGGAGACCAGATCGTGGGTGTTTACGTAGGCGAAGCCTGCCTTCAAATAGCAGCGACGACCTCGCACCAAATCCATTACCTGGGTGAAGGGCACCTTGTAAAAGTCCAGTAGCTCGATCTTGGCCACACTCTGGCCCACCGTACTTTCGTATAGGCCATCCTTAACCTCGTCCTTCTGGGCCTCAGTGAGAGGATGGATCTCGAAATTGTTGGCCTCCAGGAACTGCTTTACTTCCGCGCTGCTGAGAGCGGCGAACTTGTACCTGAAGAGCTCCATTTCGCGGGCCACAAACCAGCGAATGAGATCCTCGGAGCGGGAATAGGCCAATCGCAGGATGAAGTGCGAGATATAGTCCCGCCGGCGGGTCTGCATGTCCGCCTCTTGTTTGGTCCCTCCGCCGGCAGAGCAGAGCCGCAGGTAGCTGCGTAACCCCTCGCGGGTCAGTTCAGCATTTACGTACTCCTTCCACTCGTCGGAGAGCAGGCGCAGATTCCGGGTGCTCGCGCGATCCAGGACACGAAGCAGGCGAAGGCGCTCCAGCGCCAGTTCCTCGAACTCCTCGATGTGTATGTCGTCCGTTGGCGGATAGTGGTACATCATCACGTTGTGTGGATACTTGGTCTCCAAGCTGACCACCTCCACCTTGACCTCAAGTCGAGGGCGTTTCTTCAGGCGGAATTCCATGATGTCGTGTTAGCGTAAATTACAATTTATTTAATGCCGTATTATTGTTTTGGCGCGTAAATACCGATAGGCAAGATCAGCTGTTGACGTTATCATCGATAGTGCTAAACCTCTTCATCGATAGTAGGGTGTTGTAGGATACCAAAAAGTTTATGGTATGTACTTAATTTTTTAATTTAAATATTTGGCAAAGTATATAAAACTAGAAAGGTTTTTCTAATTTTAATTCATAACGTTATATATTTTTTTGTCCAATTTATTATTATTTTATGATTAAATGACTACTGTTTTTTATTTTAAATGGATTTTTAAAAAAGCTTTGGAGAAACTTGCAAATATATGAAGCGTATTAACAAAGGTTTAAAATATTTTTCCGCTATATAATGAGTAGTAAGAAGATTAAATTAATAATTCAATTAGGATTCATTTAACTTTGTGATGAAAATACTTAATACTCTAAATAAGATTTTGTGTGCTTAACAATTTTTTTGTGTTCAGAAAATTAAATAAATTTACAAATAAGTGTGTTTGTATTGTATATATATCTTATATATTAAGCCAAGCCACGTTCCAAGAAAACAATCGCCATTTGTGCTCTTAATAATATATTTCATTACTGTGTGAGGCCTTATTACGTATGCTATTTTAATTATGTATAGTATTATCATTATGTACTCTTCTTCATTAGGATTAAGAATGAAGGGATATATGTATATTTATTTTTCAGGTACTTGCAAAACTGACTAGAACTTTTTAAATAAAATAAGTATCTCTAAGCCTTGACCTGTCTGGAACCAATGCCTATGACCTCAAGTGATCGTCTCAATCGTTTCCAAAATAGTTTACGCTCCTCCGATTTGGGACTTGCATCGTCCTTGCCAGCCGGCCATTTAATATAGGTTTTTACATCCATCAAGTACTGTAGAGTTTTTGGACGCTTTCTTCGGGGAATGTCTTCCAGGAAAACCAGGATCAAATGCTCCTTGCTGACCTCAAAAATGCTGCAAGGGAAATATGTCAGATTGGTTTACATTTGTATTCTTAAAGTTCCTTTACCGATGCTGTGCCAAATACATTTCAAACTGACACCAGTGGCTTAGCAGGAATTTGGAGGATATGATCAGCATTAGGGAGTATGAGCGATCCATACAGGAGATTATGTTATCTAGGATAGTCACTCCGATCTGGAATGATGATGTACAATTATCAATAACATATTCAAAAATTATGACTATTTTGAAAAAGGCTTTATTTCTAGCTAATTAAGCAGATGTACTAGATTAACAGCGTACATTAATAAGCCTACCTGAAAGTCTCGTTCATGGAGACAAATCGATACATCCCTAGTTTCCTCCACGTTTGGTAATAGTTCGTCGAGCACCCAATGGCGATCATTTTGGCAGTAGCTGATGAAAATGTCGTAGACGGCACTGGGATCTCTCTGAGATATTTGGCTAAAGTTATCCACCGCCTCTTTCGAGGCACTGGACAACAAAGCAGCGGACTTCAAAGATGAGTAATAGTAGTGGATATGCCAGCGCTTTAGATAAATGATAAACCCCAGGATGCAAACTCCAGCTATACTGCCCACCACCGCGATCACCGTGTTCGTAACGCGATGGATTTCCTCCGTAAGATCACTCATCGTCCGGGTCTGGCAGTCGAGCTGATCCACCTGAAGTAGATTGGTGTTGTTAAAGCAGTAGTACTGACTGGCCTCGTAGTCGAGTAGCTGGAACTTCAGGGTGAGATCGCTGTCCAGTTCCTTCAAATGATATGGCGTGGCTGTGGAGCATTTGGCGGCCTTATAATCCTCGGAAAAGATTCGCAGCTTGATGATATGATTCACCCGATTAAAATCCTTTATGTTGCTGTAGCTCTGCTTCAACCAGGGAATGTAGCGACTCTCCCAGAGCTGACGATCAATATGTAGTGTTTCTGCACTCGTGAGTAGTTCCTTTACCACTGCTTTCTGGGTGTAGTTCAGGAGGCTGTAGGAGCAGTCCGCATCCTTGTTATTGGCGGCTGCCACTTCCACCACCGCTCGCAATTGGCAGTCACATATGAAATCGTTATCCCCCAGACTGAGGTAATCCAATTGCTCGAAGTCCTTTAGCATCTCATTAGACAGCATGTTGATGGTATTACTCCTCAGATTTAATACCCTTAAGGCGGAGTTATTATAGAAAACGCTGCGATACCAATTACCGACATGATTCGAGCTCAAATCCAGAATCTCCAGCGACTCCAGGGACTGAAACATTTGCGGAGTCAGGGCATTAATGTTGTTTCCCGCGAGACCCAAAACCTGGAGCTTCTTTAAAGACTTGGACCACTCCAAATCCTTCAAGTTTGATTGCTCAAAATACAAATACTTCAGCGTATCGGCTATTCCATCGAAGGCGTCGTCAATAATATTATACGACAGATAGGGATTCCCCGACAAGTCCAGACCCTCCAGAACCGTATTCTTGAAGATTGCACTGCTAACCATCGGAATGGAGGTGTAGCACAGACTTAGGAACTTCAGCTTGTCCCCCAGATGGGCGAAGGCCACCGCACTATTCCGGGTCATCTTCGAGTGAGAAAGGTCCAAATAGATTAATTCGGGCAGTAGTTTGAACGCATTCTGCTGGATCTTTAGGCCGTATATCAAATTCAGGGCCATCTCCAGCGTGGGCAGCTGCAGTTGGTAGCTGTAGGTCAGGAAGTTTGTGAAGGACAGGTCCAAGTACTGCAATCCCTGGATGTAGAAGAAAGTGTCGTAGTTTATGGTCATTATCTTGTTGCCCGACATGAAGAGCCGGCGCAGGGAGCTGATGTTCCGGAAAGTGTCCTTGCTCACATACTCGATGCTGCAATTGCTAATATCAAGCTCAAGAAGTCGTTGTAGTTTTGGGAAAGTCGCCCAGGCCGCAGATTGCGCTAAGGGAAAGGTATTGTACAAAGGTACAAAAGCAAAATTAATAGAATTTTGATAATGAAAACAATGCAATGATACATAAAAACCCTAAGTAATAAACAGGTTTTGTTAATTAACATTTATTTTGTAAAACCAACAAAATATACTATCCTTTGCAAGGATTTAATAAATTGTAATAAGCAGTGGCGAAGATAATGTGGGGCTTTGGGTTTGAACCTCCCCCCATCTTGAATAATAATTGATAGAAATGGTGGTGCTATAAAAGTTTGCTAACAAAAATTTGTTTAAAAACCGATTTGTTACCTGATGTTTAATCAAAAAAATGTAAATGATAAGCCCTCCAAGTACTATCTATATTTTTTATCGGATTATGAGTTTTTGTGTGTAATTGTGTTTTAGCTAAGGTCTTACGTGCTTTTCCGTGCTTATCAAAGCGCTCTCTTAAAAACCGAATATAGTCCTCATAGCTTATACCGGTTAGGGCTGTGTGTGTTGTGTTTGTGTTGTTTTGAAAGTATAGATAACACTCTCGATCATAAAGATCAGTAACATTATATGCGAGAAATGTTTCGCATTTGTGTTGTGTAGTGTAACTCATGTCCGAGCGGGCTTCGTTCAAGAACCGCTCAAAGGCTGAAAGGACGAAGGTTAACTGACCATCAGAATATGGGTGCAATCGTATTTCAGGATCTCGGCAAAGGTCATGTGAACAGCAATCCTTCTTCACCTACCTTCGGCATCTGGAATGAGGTCGGAGAAGTTGTTTCCCCGCAGCGATAAAAACTTTAAGGAGTCCTTCATGGAGTGCAGTGTATTAAACGGCGCAGCACTTAACGTATTAAAGGCAGCCGAAAATACTTCTATCCTCCATCTAATAAACTTCCTCGCTAATTTCGTCTCACGCAACAGCTCAGAGTCATCCTTTAGGTTACCATGCGATAGATCCAAATACATTTTGTATGCTTAAAAATGTTATACAGAAATTTCATTAACTGGTTATTGAAACTAACATAGAAACCATTTTCTGGCCATAATCTCATGTATTTAAGGTAACATACATATATTCATACTTAAACAATGTTAAAAAAGCTGTTATATAATACATTTTTTTTAACTTTAAAAATGTTGTAAATGTAAAATAAATATATTCTTGAGGCTGGCCCGTCCGGTTCAACGCAAACAAGTCTCTCAGTCTTAAATCTATGTGAATGAACCTTTCCAAAAAGACTTATATTCCAACTTATAGGAACGGACGACTATGTTTTATGGAACAATATCTGTATGCTCTAATATATGGTACACAAAACTTTACATGACTTTCCTATTTTTAAGCATAGGCGCATTAAAAATTTTAATATAATCGTTTTGTATAATAAAAATTTTGTAATAGCGAGGTATATAAACTTCGGCTTAGGCTTCTTTTTTGCTTTCTTGTATGTTTGGTTCTCGAAAAAAAAAACTTTAAAAAAAGCTGTATCAAGTTTTATAGAGGTAGAATATTTATTTATTGTAGGCACCCCCTTTTTCTATAGGTTTTGTACTAGCTTGGTTCGCACTAGCACCGGGTATAAACATTCTGAAAGATGCAATCTAATTTTGCTTGTAAATGGCATCCAAAGCTTTTACCGATAACAAGTACAATAATATTAAATGATTCTAGTGACTTTACTTAACACCAAAAACCTTTTATCAGCAGTCGATTTGAATTGACGGAAGCGTGAATATATATCACTTTGATTGCTGTTAACAACGCTCAATCAAAGTTTGATAGCTAACAGGTTTTTTATTGGGCTAATAAAGAGGCTTACCGAATTTTTGAGTTCCTTCTTTTAGGGTTCCGTTGGGATATAGCCACCATATCACTTCGTCTTTAATCATGTCCAATAGACACCTGTTGCCGTCATCCGATTCGTATTTCATTATCAGGGACTTCAAATCAGTTCTCTCTTTAATGGCTTCATCGGACTCCTCACTTGACGTTGACGTCGTCAGGTCTGGATCTGTGATTACCCCATGGATGGTCGAGAACTCAGAAGAAATAACTTTGAAATATCCCAGCAGCAGGAACACTATTAAAGTCACTTCCAATATATAATTTAAGGACATTTTCATTTAATTACGCACTAGTATTGCATGCACGAATTGGTTATAAATTGATTTGACACTTGTTTGATTTCACAATCGTGCAGATTATGGCGTTATATTAATCGTATATAATCGTATAGTCACTGGTATAAATTGTAATATATATTTAGCCTTATATGACTGTCATATTCTCAGGTTGTTCCAAAATTGCTGCAACATTGTGATAGTTTAACACGGTGAGTTTTGGCGGAAATTTTGTATTTGCGATTAAACGAAGCACACGCTTTAGGTTCCCGAAAAAGACTGACAAGCATGTTAGCCTGGCTATTGGTCAGCGAAAATAATTGGTAGCAGCGATACATATGTGCGGCTAATTCTGCCATGAAACGGCTTATCAATTTTGGCAATATCTTAACTTGAATGGCCCGGGACTATCTGCGTATCGCTATTTCGGTGGCAGTATGTCCCCCGCCGCACGCCCACGCACTTATTCCTTATCGGATAATTATCTGGTCGTCGGGAAATGGTGATTAGTCCAATACTTCAATGGGATCGGTGCTCTGGATCAAACAGGTAATGATATGACTTGTTTTTAGCAAGCAAATAAATTAAGCGCAAACACCTTTTCATACAACTCAAGCACTTGGGAATGTTTGCAGTTAGAAATGCCTTGATTTACTGTGTCCAGTCAAGAATGATAAGAAACCGTTTGGAAAATCTTTGAGTATCAGTTGATCGGCGATAGCGAAAGCTTACCACTAAAACACCTTGTTGCTCAAATGGCCAATTCATTTTTTCTCTTCCCTTTCAGAAATATTATATAGGTTATTGCCCGTGAAAATATTGGCTGATAAATTGGTAGATTGGAAGATAGCGCTCCTGTGGAAGCGATCTATACCATTTTATTCATGTAAGAACAAATGGTCATGAGCTTCCCGTTGAGGAATCTTTTTTGCTAATCTACCTCTAATAAATCAATTCTTTAAATGGCTCGTCAATGCTGTTTCAAAGTACACGTTCTAAATCTTAAATCTATTTTTTTGTTGAGGCATAGTTCGGTATATTAATAGAGCGTACTAATCTTTATTCTATTTATATTTCCATTAAGATTTTTTACTATCTGATTTAAAATAACTTTATAGAACTTAAGAATGACGAAATATGCTAAGATTGACACTTAACACTTAACTCTTTTCTCCTAATTCTAATTTAATTTTCATAGTTTGCAGTGCTACCAGAAGCCCATTTACAAACAGTACAATTTTATTCAATTTTCAATTTTATTTTAATAATGTATTTCTGAATACCTAAAATTCAATATATTTATTGCAAACTATTTTAGTTAAAGTTTTTAAAGTTTTTTTTAAGTTATATTGAACCACGACATTATACTTATAAACGAACGTTAAAAGAAAAAGGAGAGACTTGCGTTTCTCCTCCAAGCGTACCTTAAAAAAGAACTACATGGCACAAAAAGTTAAACATAAGAATCTAGGTGATACTTAACATCTCCGACTTAAACCATGCTTTGGATAATAAGCACAAAACCCATGGTGAGTTTTGAGTTTCCCCTTGCAAATGAAGAACGAGATTGAGAAGAGAGTGGATTGTTTCCCGCTGGAATTTGAGTGGAGTGGGGGTCTACCACCGAACCCTGAGCTCAATTAGAAACAGGTTTTGAGTGCTGAGATCGGATCTCGGCTGTGTTCAGTCGACATCCAGAGCTGAACTGAGACGGTATCTCGCGGTGGTATCAGCGGAAGAAAGTAGAGTTCACAACTGGGATAATAGGCGATTTTATTCGAAGATAACTGACCCGACATCCGCGGTGCACTATGCGCAAATCGCCGGGCAGCCTGGTCTCGGAGGCCTTCTCCAGCTCCAACTCCTCGCTGAGCAATTCATACAGCGACGGCAGCGACCTGGCCAACTGGGAGGAGTACGTGGCCGCCGACGGGAGTCTCTTCTACATGGAGTATGTGAGAAATGAGAAGACGGGCGGCTCGGCGGAGCGGCGGGTGGAGTTCATGCGCCGATCGCTGCGCCTGGGAAAGAAGTCGTCGCGTCGCCAGCCGCACAGCAGCGGCAATCAGATTCAGAGTCAGAATCTGAGTCAGAGCCAGAACCAAAACCAGTCCCACGGCCCGAGCCAGTTGGATTCCCAGACGGAACCGCAAGAGTTCCGATTCTCACAGTTCAAGACGGCTGCCCCCGATCCAAAGAAACTGGAGCTGGTCATTACCGCCGCTGATCGCTTTCGTTTCGGGCGACGATCCACGGCGGTGGAGTCGATCCTGGGCTTCCGGGTGCTGCCCTTTCCGGACCAGCCGGAATGCCTGATGGTCGATGGATTTGTCCACGATCTGAGTGCCCTGCAGCACGGGATTAAGCGGGGAGATTGGTTCAGATCCCTGAATGGCATTGAATTGTATGCCAGCAATGTGGACGAGTTGCTGCAGCAGTTTGTGGAGCCCACTCAGGTGTGTCTGGGATTCCAGTCCTGCGGTGCGGCCAGTGGAGTTTCCCCCGCGGATCCTGCCTACAAGGAAAACTTGCCGGAGGAGCAGGTGTGCAAGGTGGAAAACTTTGCCATGTTCACGGAGAAGTTCGAGCAAATGTTGATAGCCGAGGGGAATTCCGGGAGTTCCCCGGATATAACGCTGCCCTTTGCCATGTTGCTCCTGCCACCGGAGTGCTATCAGCATGAACAGCAACAGGACTCGCTGTACTACTTCCCCGAGACCCCAGAAAACTTCCTGTTTAAGGCCCGAGGAAGCTTCCTTACTCTCCACGCCGTGCTCAGTGAGTTGCACACTCAACCGCTGAGTTCGCGACTTCTGGTGGACCAGGTGCAGTACCATGTTAACTACCGGAGACTCAATGGCTTCCTGGTGCTGTTCGCCTACGCAGGCGGACTCTGCAGTGCGGGGGAGTGCAGCTTGCGATCGGATGAGCTGATAGGCTATATACGCTTCTCCCTGCCTGGGTTGGTCTTGGAGACCTTTAATCAGGAGACTGGATCTGGAAGCAGTTCGGGTCTCAAGTTGTTTCTGCGACACTTTTGTGAAATTCAAAGGACCCGACTCCTGGCCAGATGTCGGGGTCCCATCCGGTTCGAGGAGCTTTTGGGGCAATCGCGAAGTTTGCCGCTGCCCAAGGAAGCCCAGTTGCGCATCTTCGATGCCCTGAGCGAAATGGAGGCCATGGACTATCGCAACTGGAACGATGAGCCACTGACCACACATCGCGAGTTCTTCATTTACGGGAGTGCCCTGTACTTCGACGGTTTCCTGGTGGCCAGTCTGCTTCCGCCGGAGGTGAGGGTCAGTGTGGAGGGTTTCCTGCGCTGTCGCGGGATCTTCGAGTTGCTAGGAGCTGCTCCGGGAATCAGAGTGCGCGAGATGTACGTTTGGGAGGAGATTGTCTTGCCCAGCGCCACAGGACGCTATTTTCTCACCATCTGCACGCGGAATCACCTGAGCTTGGCGGTCATTCTGAAGATCTTCGATGCTCCGGACATGGCTCCGGATGCGGTGGTGGGTCCATCGCTTTTCTACATCGAGGAGATACAGGAGACCCTGGATCACCTGGTGCAATGTGGCATCGAATCGTTGGCCATGTTCTGGTCCGTATCCAACAAGAGACCCGAAGTGCTGGAAGCCACTGCTCCGGAAAACAGGGATCAAGATAAGGAGCCCAACAACCGGCTAGAGTCCTTCCTCAAACAAAAGCTCACCGTTCTAAGTCCTTCGGTGGAGGAAGAGGCCCAACTGTGCTCGTCCCTGGGCGGATCCTCCATACACAGCCTGACCCCCAGCGAGGATGACTCCTCCCGCCGAAGATTGACCCCCATCCATGGCGCTGGCGAGGATTCGGATAGTGGTTCCGATTGGGAAAACTTTGCCGTGCAGCACCCTCTGCACTATGGACTGAATCTGGGTGCCGAGAGCCACAATCAAAGCCAGATGACGGAGTCCATGTGGAAGGAGATCAACAACGTGGTGCCGGTAAAGATCTCCGCCGGCTGGAAGAATTCCGTGCTGCACTACGTGTACATTGACATAGCAAATGGGTCGCTCTTTGCTCCGTTTAACGATAGTTCCGAGAGTTTCTCCTTCCTGTCGGAGATCCGTCAGGCATGTCACATAATCCACGCAGTGCTAGAGAAATCGAAGCACTATCGAAGGCAGCTCACGGAATCCTCGAGAGCACAGTCGAGTTCCAATGGCCACAGCAGCCATGCCCTGTCGCTGGTCAAGGAGCACGGCATGTCCCTGGAGGCCAGCTCGCAACCCAAGCCGGAGGGACAAACCCAATCCGTAAGGAGCAGTCGCTTTGTGGTGGTTGGTCGCCTGTTCCAGTCGCCCGCAAAGGAGGTGTACGTCTGCCATCGCTCCGATGTTCCCCAAAACATTGTTGAAATGGCCTTCCGATTGTCCTTCTTCTCCATGGGATAGAGGTTTAGTTTTGAGTTGCTGTTTTATGTAGGCATTCCCAAAAATGTATTTATTTTAATTCCTTGAGAAAGTCCAGGAATTGAAAAAGCATTTAAATTTATGCGAACTTAATTCAATAAATCCTTACTTAAACTGGAGCTTTAATTGCAAAGGAATCAGCACACATATTTAACTATTAATATTTTCAAATTAATTTATAAATGATTACTCTTGCCTAATTAAAATGTATACATTTAAGAATTTTCGGGATTAATTATTTTAAGAGTAGTCGTGATTGTATCAAGAATTTTCGGGATTAAAAATTTTGAGATAGTTGGGATTGACACAAGAATTTTCAGGATTGAAAAATTTAAGTACGTTCGTACCATAAATAAGAAAATCCGTGATTAACCCGATAATGATACCGTTTCAGATTGTTTTTGCCAACTTTATCCCGTTTTTTTTTATCTGTGTATGATTTATACAAGGTTTTTGAAAATAAGCTTTTAAATTTGCATTCATCTACTTGGGTTTATTTTAAATTGATTCGTAAATCCGCTTATTTGAAGAATAACAAACAATTCAAATTTTTATTTAAACCACATTTAGACTCGGAAAACAATTTAATAAATAAATGTCATTATTAAATATGCTTTTTTTGTTTTGTCTTCTTTTCTTTTAAAATAACCTAACTGAAATTTAAAAGCCGCAAGCTAAAACTCTCACAAAAACTGTATATTTCTTTACATTGCTGAAAATAAATTATGCGAATGTGTTTCATTCATTCATATTTCATACTAGGAGAAGCGATCAAAAATGGTCACTATTTTTAGAGTTCGGTGGGAGGGTTCCATTCTAAAAGTAGTTCCACGCACCAGAAGACAAGAAAGATGTCGAGCAATAAATCCACGTGAACAAGCGGCTCAAGGTGGTGCTACCCAAATAATCTGCCTTTGCCAATTTTTCAAAATACGATATAGCCACCCACAGTTCCGTTTGAGTGTTCCACTAAAAAACATACCATAGCTGAATGCTGCTAGTTCGTTTTAGAAGATAAACGATCTAAAAACTACAATGGATAAAAGGTCAATTAAATGGATCTTCTGCTTTGTTCTCTTCTCAACGGTCATGGGATTGGAGGAGGAAACCGACGGAGGGCTATTCAACATCACCAGTAATCCCTCGGATTCTGAAAAAGTTTCAAAACTACCCAGCGAGGTGCAAAAAGCTGTGTGTACTGTGACTGCCGGGGAGGTAAAAGCATCGGCCGAGGCTGTCACCACAAAAACCCTGAAAGGTGTCTGTGGATCAGGTGTGTTAAGTGATCTTTTCCTATTTTGTTCTTGAATTTAACAATTGTTTGTGTTCAGACGAAATGAACATGGCCTTTCGGAATCTGGAGAACAAACTTTACGAGGAGCTTCGGGTCATGAAGCTGATTTTGGTGCATTTGGCAAAGGCAAGCGGTCTGAAAGTCAACGCCGCTATTCCAACACCTTTCCCCACTTCACTTCCACCCATCAAACCAATGAATCCATCTGCGCAGTCCCCCTTTAAGTCAATAGATCCTGCTAAGAGGATAACCAATTCAACTAAATTTAAGACTGAGGAAAACGAAGTTTCCCCAGACTTCGGTGCTAGAAGGGCGCCCGCTCTGAAGAACCTAGAGACGAATGGTGACACGGATCTAGGAGCTCGAGAAGACGAAGTCGACAAGTTCAATAATACCGTGCTGGCCGATCAGGATCTAAAGCTATTCACCTACTACTGGAAACTGGAAAATGTTACGGAGCTGATTAAAACCCCTAAATTGGCCACCGTTAGTAGCCCAATATTTGGCTTCAAAGGTAAGATTTAAAGATGAATTGGATAACCATCATCAAATACTTGTTTTAGATATAGTTCCACGTTTAAATTTCTTATAATACTTTTCAGGCAAATCATTGCAACTCAAGTGCACCTTCCATCACATGAATCGCGAGCTGCTGAACTTGCAACTAGGATACGGCATCTTTAATCCGGAGTCAAAAACAGGCCAAAGCGACAACATTTTGATGGAAATGGACGGAATCTTTCAGAACGCTAAGTGGAACGAAGACGTGGCACTGAAGCATAAGATTTCCATACTGGATCAGAATCATATCCACCGAAGGACCCAGGACCTCAGTTCACAGGCGCTAAACAAGCTGGACATGGGTTTTGCCATCCCAAACAACGTACTACTGGGCAGCACGTACGTCAAGCAAAACGCTCTGTTGATACAGATTCTTTTATATTTGTGAATGACAGAACAACGTTTGTATCCGGTTGGGCAATTAAAACAAAGAAAGACCAAAACCATGTGCTATTTAAAAAGACCTTCATATTCCTATTCCACTTTAAAGCTTGCTGCGTGCTCCCTTGGCCTTGATATCGAGGAATGGCAGAGCGATTGGGTATAGCTCCTTGCACGACTTGAATGTCACAATATCGCTAATAGGTTTGTGTCGCTCCATGTTCGTGATCTCCACTGGTTCTGCCTCGGTCGTGGCATTCTCGTCGGTTTGCTGTGACACAATGTGAACAGACAGAACGCGTCGCTCATCGCCATCCTTTGCGATAAATTTCTGCAAATTAACACAAAAAGTTGTCAGATAGAGAAGCTTTGATAACAGGTAGTATATGCGCCCACCTTGAAGTATTCCACAAAATCGGCCTTGCTAATTTTACGCAGTATTCCCACCTCAGCCTCTTCCCTTTCGAAGTGATACGTCTGCATGGCTATTTCACCATAGAACTGACTGAATTGCTGGAATATAGTCTTCGGCTTTTCCAACTTCTTCACCGCCAAAGCCTCCTTGTGTCGCTCGAACTCATCCAAGGGCATATCCTCAATTACTTGCTAAATGTATAAGAATTGTGTTATTGCGCTGCCTGTATCAGATAGTCGTTTCTTATTACCAGATAAGTTTGCAAAAAGTTCTCGATACGATCCTCAACAAAGGACGGATGCTTTGCTGACTGCACAATGATGCGAATGCCATTAGCTCCATTCACCTTACGCACTCCACTAAATACGATATAGCCCAGCTGTTCCTTTGTGCGAAGACAATCGTAGCAAGGTTCGGAGAGCACCTGGGAAACCAGGTTCACCATTATATTTGTGTGATCCGTTTGTGCGCCGCACTGCAGGTAGAGCTGTGTGCATGAGCTTTTGTGGAACTCGTTTTCCTTCTCGAACAAGTAGCTGTCGCCAGCAAGCAGCTTGTACTCCCGTTTCTTCAGCATTTGACGTGCCAGAATGGGAAGTTTTGAAGCATTGGTTGCCTCCAGTCGGTTGTTTACGCGTCCCGCGATGTCCGTAGCCTGTTGCTTGGTCACATTGCCAAAAATGAAGCACTCCGTGTGCAGCCGTTGGAAAAACTCCTTAGCAAAGTTCAACACTCTATCGTAAGTCACAACTTAAAAGAAAGATTATTAGTAAACTCACTGAGCAGATATAATCCAAGCTGATTACTTACGTTCCATGGCGTCCAAGAGCTCCACATTCGCCCAGGCATTTTCAGTTAACAGCAGAGCTAAGTAGTAGATGGA
Organism: Drosophila kurseongensis; assembly: GCA_018153305.1. NCBI lineage: Eukaryota > Metazoa > Arthropoda > Insecta > Diptera > Drosophilidae > Drosophila > Drosophila kurseongensis. Next base: position 7,950,003 of record JAECXX010000005.1, on the reverse strand, counting down.
ATGCTGATAGGGTTGCTCAGCCTTAAAGTTTTTCAGTGAACGTACGTATTCCTCCTTCAGGATGTCGAACCTTTTTTCGTCAATGGAGAAGTCAAAAAGATGATCTAAAAGCTTTTCCAGCAGCACAACCTGCTTGTCACTGAAACCACGAATGGTGAACTGAAAGTGAGGGAAAAAGTTCAAATATTTGGAGTTCCTCTTAGTTCAGCAAACTTACATCAATGCCGCACGTCTTGCCCATCACACTGAGTTTAAGACTGGCCAGCTCCGCATCGTACAAGTACTCGTTAAGCTGATCCTTCAGCAGCATCACCATCATATGGTTTAGATTGCAATTGAGAGGATCCAGATAAGCAATCGGATTGGACATGTCAAATGTCATGCAAGCCTTCGGTTTGTTAAACTGATTGTCCTGCTTGTGCCACACTCTCAAAATAGGTGTATCCATAATGATCGTAGGATGTTTGGGAGCATCAGCTGGAACGTCGGAAATGTCAAAGTTCGTGGGAATAAAACTGTTTGGCAGAGCCAATTTGAGGTTTTCATTAAGATCACAGTTTTCCCAGCACTAAAAGATATTCGATTATTTTATAAATAAAATTAAAATACGACAATACTCACATGCACCGTATCCTTGGCCACGCGCTCCACACCATACTTGGTTTTGTAGTAGGGCTCTGCTTGATTGCAATCCTGCTCAAAACTCTGACTCACCATTACGATGCGACTCTTCGCAGGTACAAGTTCATCCAATAAACTTTTAATCAGATCCGGACGCCATTCGTTGCTTAGATATGGAGCGATAAGTACCTCCTCCAGTGGAAATATCTGCATGGAGGACACAGCATGTGTGACTAAATTCTCCGGCTGCTCCTTTTCCTTAAACCGGAATCTCATTTCGTTAAGTTTTACGCACTCGTCGAATATCCACTTTTTGGGGCCCTCTTCGCGCAGCATTCCCAAATACTGAAACACGATCTTGACAATGTCATCTACGTGTTCCAAGCCCTCCTGTGTGAGGTCGACCACAATGTCGAAAAAGCCAAAGCCGTTTTGGGTGTTTTGATGCCCGGCCATAAGACTGGAAGAAGTAAGAGTATTAAATATGAAGTAGGTATTAAATTCAGATAAACTCACTCATTGCACCAGCCCAGTCGCCTCAGTTCGGATAAAATGCTTCCCTTTCCCTCATGACCGATGAGGTGTGTCAAATAGTTATCGGGCTATAATCAAACAAGAGGTTTAGTGGGATAACTACAGATAAGTCTTTTGGGAGTCCTCTGACTGTTCCGCCACATCGCAGTGGTACCTTAAACTTACGCCCGACTTGTAGAACTGCGTCAAATCGTCTGTGGTAAAGCTTATCGTCAGCGATCGGATGTCCTTAATAGGCACTATTTTCACCTTTTGACCATAGCGTTCATCAGCGTATGGGTGACGTGGCCAATCTGGAACATCGACGTTTTTGTTCTCGATTTCGGAGAACTTCTCCAAGACCATGCTCTCAAGTTCGTCCAGCGTTTCTGTCAGAAACTGATAAGTAACTAGTTAAAAACTATTTTGTTAAAACCGACCTTTTCCAATAACAGCTAGGCACATGATGTTGGCGGAGTACCACTTCTTGTGGAACTTGAGCAGCTCGTCCCGCACATCGATGTTTTTCGACTTGGGTATTTCCGAGAGTGTAGTCTTGTTGCCGCTGCCAAACTTGCTGTAGGCATGATCTGGTTTTGCCAGGTGGCGGTTCACCTGTTTGATGCGCCACAGGTCGCTGGGCAAGTTCTTTTCGTGCTCCGAATTTACCTGAATCAATCTAGTTTTTAGTCCTGTGAGAATCAAATCTGGAATTGTGCTTACCGCATTGATCTCCCTCTCCGTGGCGCTGGGCGTAAACAACGGGGCAATGAAGAACTGGGCAAAGCGATCCAGGGCACCATCCAATTTATCCGGTGCCACGTGGAAGTGGTACTTGGTCATCAGGGGATAAGTGGCTGCGTTGCTGCTTCCACCGCTCTGCGAAAGGTATGTGGTGTAGCCATTTTCGTGCGGGTACTTCTCGGTGCCCAGGAAAAGCATGTGCTCGCAAAAGTGGGCCAAGCCAGGCAGGTTTGTAGGATCGGACATGTGCCTGCAGGGGTTTTATTTATAAGACGAGATTTCTAATACGATTTTGACCAAATTACCCCACTTGCACGGACAAAGCCGCCGCCGAGACATCTGTGTTGGGATCACTGATGAGCAGGACCTTCAGGCCATTTTCCAGTTGCAATCCTCTGTAATCACGCGTGTCCTGCAGAGACTTCTCAATATTGTTTAACCTGGGGAAATTAAATCATAGCAATTAGAACACCTCCAAAACAAATGACATACCAATTACCTAAGTATCGGCTCCATGTTGTCTGGCTTCCTGGTTGCGGACTTCTGCGAACCCTCGGCTACAGTCATTTTGGGTTTGTTCAGAGTACTGATGGATCGATGTGATACTACTATGCTGCTCCTCACCGCACTTGACCTGTGCGAAATAAGGCGATTTAGTCGAGTCCGTTGGCGAAAATGTTATTTATTGCTGCCAACCGTCGACCAAAAACCGCTGTTAAGGCAAAAATCGATTTTCTGCACGTAAGATACATTGAGTTTTTGAAATACAAGTAACGTCGGAACTCCGGCTTTACGTAGCGCCCCTACGTTCGAAATTTCTAAAGTGGGCGGAGTAAGTTTTTTGCCAGATGTTGCCGCGTTTTATCAATTTTAAACTTTTTTTGCCAAAAATTAAATTCTACTCGTTTCGCAACAACTACAATAGCATAAAATCATCTGTTCGCAGGGTTGCCAACGTTCCGAATTGGGAAACAAATGTCATGCTTGCCAGATCGTTGGATTTGGCAGTAGTTCCGAAGGGGTTCCCAGTTTTGCGTAACTCGCATTAAATTTAACAAAAAATTAACATTTTAAACATATAAACATTTAAAGGTTAATGAAATGTAAAAATGTATTTACAATTATTTTGATTACAATTCTTCATTATAATTTAACAACAATGTTATAGACGTATTCTGCTTGTTTTTCCCTTTTAATTCATTTCGTTAATTGTAATTACATACAGTTCAATAAATAAGAACATGTGTATTCATATATGACTTAATAATAAATATTTTCTTACAATCCATGCAGTGAGTGAACATTTAAAATAAACTAAATTAATTTCAGACGGTTTATTATAAATAATTTATTTTGAGGAACAACTCTAATAAAACGTTACAACCATAAATATCCCGTGAATTCCCGTTCTTCGATTATGTGGCAGCACCATCCAACCTCCCTCCACAGTTGTCCAACACTGGCCGGCTGCCGTCAAAGCGCGTAGAAGAATTGCGGGCTGTAACTGCATTTTATTATTTTATTGATAGTGCTCCGGCAAAAACCATCACTTGATAATCCGCCGCAGTTGTTTGCCAGATTACAACGATGCCATATTGCCAACCGTAAAGTGTGTGCAAATCCGCAAACTGCGTCGTTACTGATGTGTGGGTGCAGAAATAAATGCAAATTGTTGTAAAATGCTGTGCTTTAGTGTGCGTGTTGATGTTGATAAGTGCAATACGCAAAAGTAAGAACATTGATGCAAATATACGTATAATCCGGGTAATACGTATAATTCCAGAGGTAAGTACGCTCTACGTCCGTGGATTTCGATTTGACCAGCAATCAAATTAAGTTCTAATCAAATTGTTTACCCACTAAAGCTTTGTGTGTGGGTGTGTGTGCGAAAAGTGCAAGTGTTGGCTGCTGCGTTAAGGTTAAATATGGTTTGAAATTGAACGATTTTTCTTTTTTTTCGGTTTAGAAATGGGCCAAGTTTACTGGAGTGTGGGAACTTCAAGATCCCCTCTCAAAGTTTCAGTGCCTTTGTGTGTGTTAGTTTTGGTAACGGTGTTTGTGACCGTTTTGCAATGGCACGAGAAAATCAATAAGCTGGCAAAATTGAAAAAAGGAGACTTCCCAGACATGGCAAAATAACCCAAAAGATTGCCGCTATAATATGGCATACGTTAATTATGCTAATATGCTGGCGTGCTCTGCAAATTCCCGCGAACTGGAATGCATAATTACTAAGCCAGTTTCACACCTCGCATGATGAATTACTCAGATTCTCTCCAAAAATAAATTAAGCTTTCATGTGCTAAAGCGAATTAAAGATTACAAATTCCGGGAATATGTTACAACAGCAATTCAAACATGTTTGAAAACTAAAACACACCTTAGTTGCAATATAAAACAATCCGTTAAAATCTGCATATAAATTCAATGTAAAAAAGCTGTAAAGGATTTTTTAATTCCGCTTTTAGAACTTGGAAATAAATTAATACTGAAATCTACAAAAATTTAGATTTAAAATTTCACAATTAATATCATGGAAAATGTTCATTAAAAGTAACTTAAAAACTTTGTGACAAACTTATGAAAAATGGGTTCAGAAGTGCATGAAAATAATAACTTTTTTATAAATCTAATAAATAGCTAGCTAGGAAGAAAGAAATAAATAATAGTAGCAAAAGTATCAGTCATTAAACTTTGAAACAATAATATTATTCGTTAAATGTTTTTAAAATACAAAATATAAAACAACGTTATAAATATCAGCAGCAGAGGGCAATCAATTTTATAAGTTTCTTTTTAAGTTTACATTTATCAAACATTAATTGCTGTATTGAAAAGATGAATTTATTTGCCGATTGTAGGAAATACATAAACAAAAATAACCGATTGCTATAATTCATAGGGTTAACGTCCGTCCATGTGCGTCGATTCGTACCGCCGACTACATGTGTCGAGACACACTCCTGTTCAAAATAACGATCGCACTCGCCGAGCCCTCAAAGTGTCTTCAATTGTATTGTTGTCGTTTTGGATTTGAAGCGCTTCCTAAAATAGAATGCAGCTCGTCGAGAAGATCGGACAATGGATTCCCATGCAGCGTGGGCCTCACGCAGGAAGAAGCATGCTCATTATGGATTGTAGGCAGATATTTTTAGTGCAGTCCTCCAATTAAGTTCAATTAGAGACCAAAAGAGCTTATCGCTCCGTGTCTGATGTACTGGTTTTCACTTCCTCCGTGACAAGTGAAACGATCGGGGGTCAATGAATTCACTGCGATTTAATAGCCTACGATAAAGTTCCCATACAAAAATCTGAGGCGACTGGGAGAATGGAAACCGTGGCAATCGTGTTTCATGATAGCGCATTGAGTTTTTTCCTAACAAACATTAATTTGCAGACTTATCAATAAATTTGTAAACGTAGATCAGTTATATCAGTTATTTTCATTTCAAAAAGCATGTAATTAAATTTATTAAAAACTTATTCATCGAAACTTTCTGCGTGGGGGAATAAGCACGGCATATGATCATTTTGGCCTTTCCAAAAACGTTTATACAGACTAAATTGGGTTTAATTGAATATTTAGCAAATATATTATTTTTATGACAGCGATTACACGTAGTTTAATGTTATATTAAGAGAGTTGAACATTTTCATTATATTGCCTTCGGAATTAAGTGTTAAGTTCTTAAAAACCTGGTTATAAAATTTGAACTTCGCAGTTAAACTTACCAACATAGGCACTATTTTTAAAACTATTTTAAACAACATTTCAAATGTGCAGATTATCCATTTTTACGTAATTTTAAAATAGAATATTTAACAATTAATCAACGTATTGTTGATTCTAGATTCCATAACATAGTCGTGGCATTTGAATCATTGCTGAAGTGCATGCCCAAAATGGACAACGAGCAGCCGCATCAAGAGTTGGTAAAGTGCGTCCTGGTAGGGGACACGGCGGTGGGCAAAACGCGACTGATCTGCGCAAGAGCCTGCAACAAACACGTCTCGCTATCCCAGCTACTTTCCACACACGTGCCGACCGTGTGGGCCATCGATCAGTATCGCATATACAAAGATGTATGTTACCATTTCAGACGTGAAAGCCCTGGCATTTACTCTTCCCTTTTTTAATTTAAAGGTACTGGAGCGATCTTGGGAGGTGGTGGATGGAGTGAATGTCTCGCTCCGCCTTTGGGACACTTTTGGGGACCACGATAAGGATCGCCGTTTTGCCTACGGCAGGTTTGTAACCCTTTAAAACATTTCAATGTTAGAAACTATAATTTTTTCTTTGACCAACAGATCCGATGTGGTGTTGCTGTGCTTTTCCATTGCCAGTCCAATTTCCCTGCGCAACTGCAAGATGATGTGGTATCCGGAAATTCGCCGCTTCTGTCCGGATGTGCCTGTCATTCTAGTGGGCTGCAAGAACGACCTCCGCTATATGTACCGCGACGAGAACTATCTCTCGTATTTTGGCGAGAAGGGAACCTTTGTTCGGTATGCTTAGCTAACAGGTTTCAGCCGGTTTTCTAAAATTTTTTCTTTTTCTAATTAAAAGTCTTGTGATTCTTTTTATTAATTGCATTTTTCCTTAAGTATAAATCTATTTTTAGCTTTTAAATGAATGCACACATTTAAGAGCTAATTCAATGTTATCAAACTAAGAAAAACCGCTTTAAAGTGATTTCTTTAATTCAATAACATTAGTTAAACACTAAATGCAAGGGTCTTCGTAATTTAATTTAATTGTCAAAGCCCATTCTTTCGTGTTAGTCATAAAATCAGATTGAGTTGGTTGTTAAAAAAAAAAAACTCAAGTACATTGAATGCAAAAATGTATTTATGTTAACCTAAATATCTATCGGTACTTAAACGTACATAATTTCTAATCTTAATTATGTAGTTAGAATTTTATTACTACCATAATTTTTTTTCTAGAGCCGCATTAAAGAGTGACCTGGTTATGCCGGATGAGGCCCGTGCCGTGGCCAAAGAGCTGGGAGTGGCCTACTACGAGACCAGCGTATTCACCTACTTCGGTGTGAATGAGGTCTTTGAAAATGCTATCCGGTCCGCGTTAATAGCTCGCCGACAGCAGCGCTTCTGGATGACTAACCTGAAGAAGGTACAGAAGCCGCTGCTACAGGCGCCGTTCCGGCCACCGAAGCCGCCACCACCGGAGGTCACCGTCGTGGTCGGTCACTACCGGCAGGATATCTACAACATGTTCCTGTCGCAGGCCTACACCGACCTCGTCCTGGTCGGGGCGGGTGGCACCAAGTTCGCCGTGCACAGATTCATGCTGGCCGCCGCCTCCAGCATATTCCAGCGCCTGCTAAGCACGGAGCTCACCGACATGGGTGGACGGAGCAGCAGCGAATCTAGCATGGTCAGCTCAACCTTCGGGGAAGCCACTATAGCGGACTTTAATGACGACACTGAATCCCTGATCCGGTACGAATCACGCACACAACGGTGGGTATCGGCTGCTGATATTGTTCGGCTAATCATTGAGTCATTTTTCCTCAGCAGCATGTGGGAACACCTAAAGCGCCGCTCTAGTTATCAGGCGTTACCTTTAATGGAATCCAAAAGGTCCAACGATTTGTACAGGGAGCTGCATCATCCGGTTCTGCAGAGCATCCGCCTGGTGCACGTGGAAAATCAACGGGGTGTCAACGGGCTGCAGACGATTGTCACCCTCAGCAAACTCATCTCACCGCAAGCTTTGCAGCAGTGCTTGCGATTTATTTACACCGGTACCATTGACAAAGATTGCAATAATCTTCAGGTAATGCTTCTGAGTCTTCTGAGTTATGAATTCGGCAATATTAAATTAACCTCTTACTACTTTGTGATTACAGGAAATAAGAGAAGCTGCCGATCAGTTAGAACTGCCGCAACTAACTCAGTTACTTTCTAGACCACAAACTGTTATGGAGAACTCCAGTGATGAACCCAATCCGCATATTTGTCTTGTAAGAACTTTGACATACTACATATTTTTAAATATATATAGGAACAAACTTTTTTTTTTCGTCTTTTAGCGCATCAAAGAAAGCATGGAACGGCATTGCATCGGTGATGGATGTTTCAGCGATGTCACCTTTGAATTGGACGACGGTTTGATGAAGGTATACCATTTTACTAAGCATTTTAGGAAGTCTAATTAAATTATGTACCTTTGATGAGTTGCAGGCGCACCGTGCTGTGTTAGTTGGTCGTTGTGATGTCATGCGCGCAATGTTGCTGGGTGACTTTCGCGAGGCGCATTCCAATGTGGTAGGAAATGTAATAACTGCCGAGAATTATTCAATATTAATTTAAAATCGCTTTACTCAAGATCGTATTCCCAGGCGTTACAATTTACACATTCCACAAGCTGCTGTGCTACCTGTACACTGACCAGATTCCGCCAATTTCGGCTGTCAAGTGCCTCAATCTCCTGGAGCTGGCCAACCGCCTCTGTCTGCCGCGGCTGCTAAACCTGGTTGAGTGCCGCGTTATCGAAGATCTCACACTGATTTCCCAGAACGAAACCAGTGAAACGGTGGATCACTGTCTAACGTTGCTGGAGCCAGTAAAGGTATGAATGCATTAGTTGTTGTAACAACAAATCTAATTTTTTTACTAGGACAAATCTTATATTAAAATAATGTTAATTCATATAGTTACAGTTGGTCTTTTAAAAATCAGTAAGACCTCGAAAAAATATAAAGATTTAGTTAAAAAATTTTAATTTAATATAATATACGAAAAATATATTGATAATGAAACATTTTATTTCAGCTGCACAACGCACATCAGTTGGCCGAGTGGTGCATGTCGTACCTGTGCGTCAATTACAACCTTATTTGTAAGTTTTCACTCAAGGGACTAAAGGCGCTGCATCAGGATAATCAGGAGTACTTGCGGGAGCACCGCTGGCCTCCAGTCTGGTATCTGAAAGACTACGACTACTATCAGCGCTGCCTGAACGAGTTGAACAAGGAGTTGAAACTAAAGACCTCGAGGCGGGAATCCCCGAGCGATGACGAAGGCTGTCTGTGCTTCACGGGCGGTAAGTGTTGCTACTTTTACGGAATTATCTGCTCCACATCCCAGCACACTTGACATCCCAGACCCAATACTCCAGTCGGAGGATCAGCTCAGGTTATAGTTTAAGTCAGTTAATAACTCTCTTATTGCTAGCTCTAGAGGATATTGTATGTATCACATTAATGGTTTGTATTCGTAGCCAGGTGTCTCGTTATGGTTTTCTTTTCCTTTTGATCTCCTTGCTCATTTACAACGACAACGCCATCATCATATTATTAATGTGCGAAATTTGGTCAAAGTATTCTCTTGCTGGCTGTTAGGTAAATCAAAGCGCAGCGGAGATGTAAGTGGAACCACGGAGAACAGCAACGCAGATAATCAGATCTTCAACAGCGCCGGCAACTCAATCAACCACATCGATCTGGAGGCAGACATGGACCTGAATCTCTGACACCCAGCCCTAGGACAAGGAAGGTATGTACACTATATAAAATTAAAGATGTTAGCTATATTGACATCTTTCAGATCACTACGCTTCATTGTGATCCTGCCGGTCCTGATCTGTTTCATCTGTACGATTCTAAGTATTTTGATACTTTTCCAAATCCACACATAACAAACCTCAAGCGAACACACGATTTGGATGGACGGGAATGGGGAATGGGAATGGATGGGGAGTGGCGCGTCTGCTTTTGACATTACGCAATATATAGAGCGCAAATTTGCCTTAGTGATTACTAATACATAAGTCCAACATAGCTCGACCCAGAACAAAGGAGCATACTGCAAAGTGCTTCGGATTTCTTATATTTATACGCCTATATATAATGCAAAGCATAGACGAGTATGTATGCACATGCACCTCGGCGATGCGAAGCATTTCGCTGTATTGCCTTACGATATATCGGTGTACACTCAACCTGTTCTGCACGATTCCAAGGACGCAGACATGTGTATATCCTTATATTTGTACCTTTACCTAAGACATGTATGTATGTATATTTTTGAATTCCTACTTACGGAAACATTTGTCTAGCCATAGCCTTAAGCAATACTTTATGATAAGGACGCATTTTGTACAGAATGATAGAATAAAGCAATTACGAACAAATCTTCCTTGTTTTAATTTGAAATATTACAATTCATTTATTATCTTTCGCAATAAAACAGTTCACATGCCATTTACTTAAACAGAAATTAAAAACAAAACGGTACTAAAGCCCCTGTAAAGTTTTCACGGTTCTGGTACTCGATTGAGATACAGTACCATCCTCAACCTCTAGACCTTGCAGCATGGTAATCATCTCCTCGTCCGTGATCACAACCTCCGCCTTCTCGTTGTTATTGATGAGTGGCCTGAAGACTGCCGGCGATGATTCGCCACACAGTTCGCGCAATTCTTTTTCCAGCTGATCCTCTTCTTGGCCCACGCCTTCCACGACGCTATTGGACATGATGTCCTGGACTTCCTGATGCTGGTCTAGAGTTTCCCGCACATCGGCCAGAACTTCGTCGACGTTGTCGTACTTCAAGCCAGAATCCGAAAGCACTTTCTTTAAGGTATTTGAACCGATTTTGTAGGCGTCTAGCACAATGCCACTGTTTTGTGCCTCATCCACGCTGGACAAAAGGGACTCGATGTTGTGCAAGGCAATACTGCGACGTTCTAATTAAAATACATAATAAAATATTTACAAAAGTCAGGTAAATATTGGTTATTTCATTGACTAAAAGACCGTTTTACTGTGAATTTAGACTTCAAAGACCTTTTTTCTTCTTTATGTACTTTTTTATCTAAAAAAAACCATCGAAATTTTATAGTTAACCAAGAAGACAAGAAAACGGGTCTTCATTTGAAACAACTATATTCTATAATGGGATTTAAGACAGTCTTTTCAAAAACGAACACTTTTTATTTGGACATTACCGTGATTTTTCTCCAGCAGATGCCTTTTCCTCAGATACGTTTTTGCCATTTGCCGCTTATTTTCTTTTAAGTACTGACGCGCTTTGTCGTCGTTTACTTTGATTTCTTCCTCTAGATCTTCCAACTGCTTTAGTAACTGGGCCTGAGTATTTTGAAGATTGTGCACAGCATGATCTTCTTGGCTGATGTTAAGATCATCGCCCTGTTTTTCTAAATTAAAATTATCTGTACTTAAACGAACATACCGCTTTATAGTTACCAAAACTTACTTGGTATTTTGACCAAATGAATTTGGCGTAACCCTTTTTCAATCTTAAATTCCAGACCGACGATTTGACGAACATTTAAGGCTAACAAGCAAACGCAAATATCTTTGTCTGAATGAATTTGAACTTCTTGGGATTTACAAAGAGATTTGAACGCATCAAAATGCATGAGCTTTCCACTGTTTTCCGATAAGACTTTTTCGGTTATGAGTTCGCAAATATTCTGTAGAGATATTAGAGTATATAAATTAACGAAAACATTGCTTTTATAAACGTATTTGACTTGGAAAATTCAGTTATCTTGTCTAGTACACACCATGCAATAAATTAATTATGTAGTGGTCGACAGTTTAAATATCAACAGCTCCTTACATTTTGATGACATATATGTACTTACGTTTAAGACATCAAGGTGAATCCATTCAACTAAGAAAGAAGCCTCCAGATCCTCCGCCACCACGCTGTGTTTGATTTTGGACCAGCTCCAAGAGAGGGGACGCTTCACCAGGCTGTTGACCAGCCAGCCACTCCAGGAATTCGCAGGATCGTGCTCGAATTCAGTGCGAGAGCGGATTTGCTTCCCCTGCTGCAAATCGGATATCACGGTATCCAAGCAGGCGGGAAGTTGGTCACCACGCATGAACTGCAGTTGCAGATCCCTCAGACTGAAAATAGGGCGTCCCCTGAACTTTAGGTACTCCGCGATCAGATCCTTCCAGAATTTCAGTTTTGCGTCGTAGTCCTCGGTGTCCAGATGTCGTGATCGAAACATGGCGAACTGCACCTGCATAAGGGCGTTATCCGGCCAGCTCGCTGGGAAACTAAACTGAACTTTTCCATTTTCCTTGTCGCCGCTTGTGAGGCTCATCTTGAAAACCTCTGTTTCCCCTGGATCATAAGAATTGCGCGTCTTTTGTGCGTGTGTATTGTTGGACTGTTTTGTCAGCTGTTTCAAGGTGTTGCAAAATTATTCAATATTTGTAGAGCTTGTAAGCGAAATTAAAAAAAAAACAGTTGGAGCCATATTTTTTTCGCTATCCTTATATTTTAAGATCAGTTAAATAAATGAAATGCCTTCGAACACATTAATTAATTTTACCTATTAAAGACAATCATCAATACAAAACACCTTTATTTAATCATGGGTGTATTTAAATAAATCTATGTATTTAAGGTTTATTTTTTTGGTTTTTTTATATGATAGCTGGCCTTTAAATATATTTTTTAAAGGGCTTCAAATTGTAAATTGTTTAATGTTTAACGTAACGTTATACGTTAAATAATTTTCGGCCACTTTCCAGCACCGCCACCTTCGATAACTTGGATATCGATTTACTTTCCATCTATTCCGAATCAGCTGTTCCAATTCAGGCTACTAGATTAACAACTTCTGACGAAAATTTTGTTTGGAAGTTTTTGTTGATTGTGCGAGGAGCTCGTTTCGGCTTGACTTGGCATTGGAAAGTAACACCATTCCAGAGGACTCCGCGAATGCATGGAACACGTAGCTAACTTGGTCGAGCAAGGATTCCCACAGTATCGATGAGAAGAGCACAAGCAGATCCCAGCCCCTGAGTCACGTTCTTAGTGTCTTTCGCCACGGTCCATCGGCAGTTCCATCCACCCACTTTCCCCGCTAAGATCTCAGACCCTGGAGAAGATTTTTGATTGCGTGTGGTTTTCCCATTGTTCCGCGCTGCACCGACTCCGTTTAATTGATTCTTGAAATTCATAATGATGGAGGACGACCAGATTAACCTGCGCAATCAGTTGGCGAGGGGTAAGTCGAGATATCGCAAGAGTCTAGAATATTGTATCTGCATCTCGCTAAGTCCAATTTGCAAAGCACTAGGGAAGGTCCAACCGATGGGCAATTTATCATTAACAACATTAACTATTAACCATGGGTGTGGAAAAAACTTGTCGGACTAACAGTTAAACAGCTACCAAACAAATCTAAAATTAAATTATTTATGTAGTTGGTATTGAAAAAAATCAAGTATTTGTTCCCTGTTTATAAACTAGCTTTTTTTACCTTTTTGTTTTTTGGATAAGTGTTTTTTCTATAAACAGGTGATTTTGATCTGTGTACCTGTGTACAAATAAACACTGCTAAGAAAGTAATCACATGATGCTTGGGAGCAAAACCCGCATTAAAAGCTTCAGTGATGTTTATTTGGCGGGATACTATATTCTTCTTTAAAAGCCTATTTGGTGCCTATTCTCAAAATAATAACAGTAGTTACCATTTTTTTTAAGATGCGAATAAATAAGCAGATGAAGAATAAAATATCATACTAAGTGAGAAAATAATACCAAAATTTTAAAACTTTAAAAACAGTCATTTTAAAAAGTATGGCTTTAATAGAGTATACAAAAATAAATATAACCATTTGTTAATTTTCACTTTGAGGAAATTAAAAAAGCTACACATTTTCAGCAGATCTGTAAATTTTGCACTTTGTTAAATAATGGGAACCGATTTTTTTTATAGCCCGAAAATTGTTTATTCAGCAAATATGTGATTATAATTTTTTGGTCTGCCGCAGAATTGGCACACTTTCATTATGGCTGTGATCTTTTTACACGGAATCATTATAACCGTATTACCCTACTTATAACGGTACTTTGTAGGTACACAAATAATATCAGATAAGATTGTCTAGTAAATCTCTAAACACATATGTATGTATATGTAGCTAATTAAGTTACAATCGAAATCAGTGTCTGCATATAGAGAGAGAATGGCTAGTAGATTTCCCCGAACATATGTATGCATGATTAGGGATCGACTTACCAGCTTTTTTGGGAGGTTTCTCCGTTTGGAATTTGAACTAATTCGAATCGTAATCAGGGTTCTTCAATCTTATCACGCCCTCTGCGCCTGCGGAGAGAGTGTACAAATGGCCCATGAATGCCCAGATGATTGACTATGCATTGACTAGGAATTTTACCAAGTTACCCGAGGTAAATGCAAACGCAGACGGACGTAATAGCGATCACATACGTCGTAGGGTTCACACTGGGTCGTCGTTGCTCTGGCTGTGTTTTAAATGTGTTTTCTTAATGATTAAGTTCGGTTCGGCTCGCCGATGTCCGCTCATTAATACGGATGGCGATGGCAATATGTGTGCCCATATGTACACATGGCGTTCAGTTCGTCTGGAGCTTATACATATGCGAAAGCCGCAGCGCAGCCGCTGCCGCTTCGGGCAGTAAAATTTCATTCAAACGCGTTTCACGTCTGTTTTCGAACGGTCAACAACGGATGGGATCGGATCGAGCGATCGCCAGTTGTCGCCACCGCCTTAACAACACTCATTCGCAGTGATTTAGAAACCTATGAATTGAGCAAACAACCATCTTCAGCGGCTGGCCAACGGTCCACTCCCCTTCCCGCCTGTGATAAGTGCCCGTCTCCGAACTTATAATCCCCTGTGTGCCAGCAAAAAGCTGTGAAAAAAGCAAACAAAATGAAAGTCCCCACGCGCAGCTCGAAATATTCATTCAATTTGAAAATATTCAAATTGCATAACGATAAGAAAACGACTAGCAGCCCCAGTCCACCGACCTCACCTGTGATCTCAGCGAAAAGAAACTCTTGGCGCGCTTCATGGCGATCGGCCTTGGGCTCCAAGAGCAAGTCAATCCCAACGTCCTCGGACGACAGAGATCCGATCGAATTGGAGGCGGAACCAGCGTTTTTCGAGAGGGCTAGGTGCCACAGTTCCAGCTCCTCCTCCTCTTGCACCGATCACCTGTTTCCCGCCATTCAGATTCCCCAGGGCGATGAGCTTATGTGTAAGTTAAGGGAGATCGCCTCAAGTTTTATAAAACGCCAGTCCGACAGCGTTCCAAATCTCCCTTCTTCCATTCCGATCAAACTGAACAAAAATCATTTCATACATACATATATAAGTGAATATTTGCTTTGTTATTTCAAATTGAATCAATTAAAAAATAAATGTTTTTCTTAGTCTGTTATTATAATAATACATTTTGTTAGAAAGCACCAAAAATTAGAAATAAAATAAATAGTGGATTATGTATAATAGTGATATTACGGTTTTGCTGACATTTAAAA
The DNA here is from genome assembly GCA_018153305.1 of Drosophila kurseongensis. Taxonomy (NCBI): domain Eukaryota; kingdom Metazoa; phylum Arthropoda; class Insecta; order Diptera; family Drosophilidae; genus Drosophila; species Drosophila kurseongensis. The sequence continues at coordinate 7,934,801 of JAECXX010000005.1, read as the reverse complement.
TCAAGAAAGTTATATGTTTTTAAACGAGACCATTATGCCAAGCAAGTAGAATTTGGAAGACTTTTGCGCCTAAACCAAACTTAGTGAAGTCTTTTTATACCCTTGCAAAGGGTATTATAATTTTGGTCAAAAGTGTGCAACGCAGTGAAGGAGACATCTCCGACCCTATAGTGTATATATATTCTTGATCAGGATCGCGTCCTGAGTTGATATAAGCATGTCCGTCTGTCTGTCTGTTTCTACGCGACCTAGTCTCTCAGTTTTAAAGATATCGAATTGAAACTTTGCACACACCCTTCGTTCCTTTGCACGCAGTATGTAAGCCGGCCGGGACCGGTCGACTATATCCTATAGCCGCCATAAAACTGATTGATCGGAAGTGCCATAACTTTGGTGTTTGTAAAGTTAGGGATTTTCTATGGCTTTTATTTTTGGCCAATCAATCCGTCCTACCGAATTTCATAAGGATCGGCCGACTATATCCTATAGCTGCCATTGAAACAATTGGAAATACCATAACTTTGGTGTTTTTAAAGTTAGAAAGTTCGGACTTTTATGAGTATTAAGAATGCATCTTATGAATAATTTTGGAGAATATAATTTACAGAATATTCTGCAAGGGTATATCAACTTCGGCTCCTCCCGAAGTTGGATTTCCTTTCTTGTATACTATCAAAAAACAATTATTAAATGCTCCAATTTAATACGTGATATTTGGCGTAATGAGATAGAGTTTAGCACGACTCCTTATTGATAAATTGAAGTGAAATTAGTGTGTTAAATAGGTAATAGGTATTTGGTATTATCGTCTATTAAACACGCAGGTAATTATAATGTTTAGCATTGGTCCTTTTTCTGTACACGCTAACACACCCAAACTAATAAGGAAATGCTAATGGTAATGAATTGTTCAAATTGAACAAGTGGTTTACATAATCAGATAAATGGTTAATTAAAGTGAAATTTGTGAGTCACTTCATTCGATCTTTGCTATTATCGTCTATTGTACCTGCAGATAGTCATTATTTTGAGGTCAAACTCACAAAAACTGAATTCGTTTTTGTTGGATTATGAGGTATATACTGTTAAGATAAGAATCTTGCGAATCTTGAAATCATCAAGTTTGAAGTTAGGATTGTTAAACGGCTCCGAGTGTTTGCATAAATAGATTTCAAGTTAATGTTGATAAGATTTGCCTGCAGGGGACCTTGCAAATTGCTAATCGACATGTGAAGATCAGCTAAATTTGGCGAAACTATACACCTGTAGTGTAATGGGTGTTGCCCGCTAAATGGTCAATTCCCTGGTCAAATCAATGGCAATAACAGACCACGATAAGCTTCGTTCCCGGAGGGCAGATAAGAAAGGTGTGTTTAGCCGGTTGCGGCGCACATGCGTTCATTTCGATTCGACTCCCCAATTCGCCAGTACTCAGCTGTTTACGGCTAATATATTATCCGGCAGCCAGTCAGTCAGTTGGAGTCATCGACGTGTCGCGCTTGGTTGTGGCGTCCGAGTGAAATGTTTCCGGTTTGAGTAATCTACATAGCATACAGGCGAACTGTGCTCGTAATGAACTAAAAGTTATAGCGACTTGCACATCCACACCTAAACGAAAGCTCCGTGGCCGTGGAATATACACCTCAAATACGCATTGCCCGGGTCTGTGGGCTGGGCGAAGTCAAATAAAAATTAAGCGCGTTACCAGTGATTACACGACTGTGTTATGTGCAGTGAATTCTATACTCGAACGGAATAAACCAGCGCCATTGCTTTAAGGGTTACATCATGCCGGAGGTGCTACACTTTACATCGATCTTTGATCTCATCATCAAGAGCGGTGCGTGCACTTTCAAAGTCCAATTCGGTTCAGTAGACACCACTTAAAGGAAACTGCCTAAGGGAAACCTTTACCTAAATGTTTTTTGTAATAATAAATCTGTATCACAGAAAATTTTGGATTGGGTAACATAAATTATTAATTTAATGTAAATATGGTTAGATGGATATGAATTAATCCACAAATATGTCAAAAAACACATTTAAATTAACTTAAATTCGAATTTACTCATATTAAACAGGTTTGCTTAAAAAAAGGTATTAAAATAGAATGAATTTTAAAAAGTGATTTCTACACAATTTCCAATTATAATTTACCCATTATATTACTGCAAAACAAAATTGTGTTTGCTTTACAAACAACTTGAACTTATGTTTTTTTTTTCCTAAAATAGCAGTTTGGCATCAAGTTACCCTTAGGCGATATCTACTGTATATGATAAACAGATAATGTGAAGTACACGCGAAACAACAACCTCTAGCATACCTGTATTGTGACATAGTTTTGCGCCGATTCGGTCTTGACACCATGAACCGCTTTCAAACATTTAGTAGCTTAAAGGTTTGACTTTTTTTGCTCTTGTAATGTTTTGAAACTTGTTGCTTTGCTGCCATTGAATTTATGACAAAAACTTCCCGAACATGTTTCTCGTAGTTGGTTCAGACAGGTTTGAAATTACAAATCAATCAGATTTATTGTATAGTGTTGAAATACAATAACTATTTCCAGCCCTGGTTGCTATGCTCCAGGAACTAAACAAAATTTGACAGTTAATTATTAAAACATTTACAAGTTTCGCAATGCGTCTTTTGTGAGCCGGGGAATTTACGGATGCCGCCCAATATTTATTGTGCCTGAGATGTGTCTCCAAAAGAGAGTCTATAGTTGTTACTGTTGCTATTTCCTAGATGCAGGTAGGTCGATTTTAATCTAGGGAACTTTAGGCACAATGGACAGATCAGCGAAAACAATGTATTAATATCGGAGTGGACACATAACTAATGGTTGTAAATTCAACATTTCAGCAATGCCATGGTTTGGTATGGACATCGGCGGTACCCTCACGAAGTTGGTCTACTTCGAGCCCAAGGACATAACGCCGGATGAGCAGGATCGCGAGGCTGGCATTTTGCGGAATATCCGGCGCTACTTAACCAAAAACTCGGCGTACGGCAAAACCGGACATCGAGATACGCATCTACAGGTGAGATGAAGCAACTATAGAAATGTATATTTGCCGATCGTGGAATGTGGATGTGTGATTTTGTAACAAAGCGGGCTGACGCGGGCCATTAGCATCGGTATTATCATCTGGAATATTATCAGCCCCAGCGCCCCGAGTAGCGATATTTGCGCGTCCAGCCAACAAGTCATCTTGTGCGGGTCGGAACGGGTCGTCTGGTGATTTAACACGGGTACGGGAGCGAGGGCTTTCGAGTGTGAGTGCCTCTACTGTGACCTTCACTCTCGCGCACTCGCCAGCACAGAAAACAAAAATATACTATTAATTGATTAATAATAACACTTGATCTTAATCGTAACTAAGAAGATAGTTCGTTATAATACATTTAAACATCAGTTTCGCATTCTACTTAAAAGTTTGCATTTTGTATTGCTACCTTTTTTGTTTTACGTGTACCCCACGCTAATCTCGCACAAATACGATTCCTTTGTTTACCTTTAAAGCCAAGTGATTCACTGTTAAGTTTATTCGTTTGCTTTAAGTAAACGTTTAAATATTAGTTTAAATAGATAACATTAACACGGATGTTCAAAATTAGGTCATTAATGGTCTTAGAATAAAAACAAACATAAAATATTTGACAATTCAAAAAAATTTAAGGATAGAGTAGTCTTTATTGTCTCTGTTTATTTTTTAAAATATGGATACGGAACAGAATTACAGAATATATATATTTATGTTAATCTATTCCGGCATTTGATAGCTAAGAATGTTTGCTGTCAATTTAGTGATCTAATTTTAAACTCGGGGTTAGTGCCCTACCCCAAAGTAGTTGATTATTTAAAGACTGGTGTGAAAAGTTTTGTACTATTCTAATGAACTATGTCAATTTACAGACGCTGGAAGTTGCTTGCTAGTTTAATTTGCTTTTTTTGTACAAATTACCCTTGTACTTAAACTTTGGATACCTTAAATAAATGGCGAATGCTTATATATTCCGTTTATAACCTAGGAACAGTTTGAATAGCTTGCGCGGGGTGAACGTTGACTTTTGTACTTTTCATTTTTATTTTGTAATGGGTTCAGGAGTCTAATTTTCATATTTATGAAGCACATTTCACTCTTGCGCTTGCGAATAAATATATACAATAGCTAAAAATTAAAGTAATCTTAAAGCTAACGAATACCGTTTTCTCTAAAAATCTAGTTAAATTAGGTTAATGATATTAATTAAATAATATAAAATTAATAATAAAAATGTATATAATTTATTAAGACTTTTTGATTTCAAATGTAATTTTTAAAGTTAGTCAGCTTGTAGAAATTGTATATACCGGACATCATTCATGTGTTCGCTATTTTACTTTATACTTAATGATTTTCTTCATAATTGTTTCTTTCAGATGGACAATGTAGAGATCCGTAAGAGACGTGGCTCGCTGCATTTCATTCGCTTCCAGACCACCGACATGGGCAACTTCCTGTCGCTGGCGAAGCAAAAGGGGATGGCCGAGCTGGTGACCACGGTTTGTGCCACCGGAGGCGGGGCGTTCAAGTTTGAGCAGGATTTCCGCGACCAAGTCAACATGAAGCTGGCCAAATTCGACGAGCTGGACACGCTTATTAAGGGCATTCTCTTCGCCGACCTGCACAACCGCACTGAGTGCTACTACTATGAAAACGCACGTGAGATTCTGTAAGTGGAGTAAGTGATGGCTACGAGGAGTTTCTAACGACTTAAATTTACCAATCATTTTACAGAAAAAGCGAGAAACGACAGTTCAACTTCTCCCAACCGTTCCCATTCATCCTGGTGAACGTCGGCTCCGGAGTCTCCATTCTGGCCGTCTACGGACCCGACAACTATAAGCGCATTTCGGGCACTAGGTGAGCCAGCTTTGGATTCCCTTGTCCATTTTAGAATCCATTCTAATCTCGATTATTCACTTTATGCTTAGCTTGGGCGGCGGTACATTCCTTGGACTGTGTTGCCTTCTCACCGGCTGCACATCCTTCGAAGAGGCTATTCAACTGGCTACCAAGGGCGACAATAGAAAGGTGGACAAATTAGTTAGGGATATTTATGGCGGCGATTACAACCGCTTTGGTCTGCCCGGCGATTTGGTGGCGTCAAGGTATAACATCCGTAAATGAAAACTCAAACACCCAGTTATAAATATGCTTCCTATTTCCAGCTTTGGTCAGATGCACCTCAATGACAAGCGTGTTTCAGTATCACGAGAGGATTTGGCCAACGCTACACTAGTAACCATAACGAACAATATTGGCTCCATCGCAAGGATGTGCGCACTAAATGAGAAGATCGATAGGGTAAGATAGGCATTTAATTAAGGGAAGACAACTCAAAATTAGCGAAAGCTGTTAATATTGTCCTGATTCAGTCTTGAGTACAATCTTAAACATCAAGTAATCGATAACCTCATCTATAACAACCTCCTAGGTCGTCTTTGTGGGCAACTTTCTGCGAGTAAACCCCATTTCCATGAAGCTGCTGGCGTACGCCATGGAGTTCTGGTCCAATGGCACAATGAAGGGTCTCTTCCTGGAGCACGAGGGTTACTTTGGTGCGCTGGGTTGTTTGCTGCAGTTTAACGGTGAGCTGGCCGCCGCCCTTAACGACGGAGTGGAGCATCCAACCCACACAGCTTCGGATGCGAATGAGGGCGTTTCGAGCCCAGATGTAACGACGGTTTCATCGGCTGATGAGCCACCAGAGAAGTCTCCGTTGTCGCCAACAAGCAAACACTCCACTAGATAGTCGCTGTAGCCACATGTTCCTCCTGAGGGCACCCGAAGAGGGCCATCCGATTGTAGCGCATGTACAGTAGACCTAAGATCAATAAGGCAATAGCAACGACTTTGATCCTATGCAGTTTATCTCGGTATTTATCGTACTTCTTTCTCGGCTTTAGTTGTAACTTGAGGACGCACAAATTGTAAATGCATGAAGAAACTGTATGGATAAAGTGCCTGCTAGCAAGCAACGAATTTTGGCCCAACCAAATGCCGAAACACAATTTATTTTATAATTTTCCCCTCGCGTAACATTTTGCGATATGTTACTACCATGCAGTCTTCGTCATTTTTGGTAGTGTTTAGTTTTTTTCTACAGTGATAGATGTTAGCTCTCGGAAAAGTATTATAAATACTTGACAGCGGAACCGCAATTAAAAGTCTCGCGCGCAACAGACAGTTCAAGAGCATGTATTGCATACACGTTGTCCTTCGACTATATGCATGCATACCTATAAGTTTTTACCTTAACGTTTGTGTAAATGATTTAAGTGGATGTTTTAAAGTTTCATTTTTAGAATATAAGTTTGTGGTCATGTTATGATAGGATACAATTTGTCGGCAGGTCAATAAAACTTGTTTTAAAAGAATTGTTGGAGTAATGCATTTTAAAATTTAAAATTTTAATTTGGTGGTGCTCAAAGCTTCAAAGCCAAGGTAAAATTGGCTATTGCCCATGAAGTCAGATTATTTTTCTGCTGTAAAATATGTTTTTGTATAATATTACAATTTTTAACAAACATTTTTTTTAAATGAAATATTAAAACCATTAATGATTAACTGGTGTAATTTATATATCGTTTTAGCAATTTGAATTCCAGAACTAGTACTAAAAATTTGTTATCTAAATAAATATGACTGTTAACTAATTTAGCAATGATATAGATACAAATTTTTTCGCAAAAAGGGTCACCCTTCTGACTCTTTTTTGTTGCGTTTAAATGTCGAATATTGGTCCAAGACAATAATGACCATGTGCACTTAAAATATTTAATTTTATAACTTATTTGACAGTCAAATGTTCATAATTATCTCTTTTATCTCATTTGTACATTAATGTTGCTGTAGTCCCTCTGGATTCCACAACTGGCTTTGAAGTCAAAGATGCGCAGATTATGATCAGTGGCCACAAACATATATTGGCTATCGCAGGCGAGGCTGTAGACGGGCGATGAACCATTGTGTTGCCGCGTTCTTCCCGGGAAGTATAATTGAACATATTTCTGCATTCTTATATCGTAGAGGTTGACCCGTGCATGTCTGCTGGCACCCACCAGCGCCGCATACAGTCCATCGTACTCCAGGGAATAAAAGGCACAGTCGAACGGGTCCTCCCAGATAGCTACATCCCGATCGATGCGTCTATCAAACATCCGAAACGTCGTATCGTAGTTGGCCGTAAAAATGACATGGTCATCTTTCATTTTTAGGTCGTAAATGAACATTGTGTTAGAGTTGAAAACCAATTCCTCGCCACTGTTGGAAAATAAAATGTTTTACATTTTTAAACAATAACCATTTTGTTTTTGTTTGTCTGATTTGCTAAGATTTCTATAATCTATTTTGATCGGCTGTAAACAAAAAAAAATTGGCATAAAAACAATTAGGCCAATTAAACATAAATTAAAACAAGAAAGGAAGATAACTTCGGCAATCCGAAGTTTATATACCCTTGCAGTTATTATAAATCAACTAAAATTCATGCATAGAAGTCGAGTTGTAGTTGATTTATAATAACTGCAAGGGTATATAAGCTTCGGATTGCCGATATTACTAAAAACAATGAAGCTGTGTCAACTTTGCGCTCCATTTTGCCATCGTTTCTATGGCAGCTATATGATATTGTTGTCTGATTTTAATTTAATTAAATCCGTAATTCCACCAAATCGCAAAGAACAAAAAAAAATAATTATAATTATATAATTTTTTTGTAATTCTTTTTTCCGATTGTCCCTATGGGAGCTCGTTCCGACATATATAATATAAACTTTTGGGAAAGTTTCAAGCAGAAAGCTTTAAAACTGTGGGACTAGTTTGCGTAGAAACGGACGGGCGGACGGACAGACGGACATGGCTAGATCGACTCTCTTGGTGGTGCTGATCAAGGATATAGATACTTTATAGGGTCGGAAATGTTTCCTTCACTGCGTTGCAAAGTTTTGACTGAAATTATAATACCCTCTGCAAGGGTATAACATGCTAAAGGCCACGCTAAAGTCTACTGAAAACAAGAAAGGAAAGCTAACTTCGGGCGGAGCCGAAGTTGATATACCCTTGCAGAATATTCTATAAATTACAATATTGGTTGGCCAAAAATAAAATCAATAAAAAATCGCAACTTCCTAACTTTACAAACACCAAAGTTATGGCATTTCCGATCAATCAGTTATATGGCAGCTATAGGATATAGTCGGCCGATCCCGGCCGTTCCGACTTATATACTGCGTGCAAAGGAAAGAAGGGTGTGTGCAAAGTTTCAATACGATATCTTTAAAACTGAGAGACTAGTTCGCGTAGAAACAGACAGACGGACAGACAGACGGACAGACAGACAGACAGACGGACAGACGGACATGCTTATATCAACTCAGGAGGTGATCCTGATCAAGAATATATATACTTTATAGGGTCGGAGATGTCTCCTTCACTGCGTTGCACACTTTTGACCAAAATTATAATACCCTCTACAAGGGTATAATGAAGGTAACATCAGTCCATCGTGTTGCTCCACTATCTCTAATATCACCTAAGGACAAATTTCGGTGAAGTCAGCCAAGAGCAAAGCTTGACTAAATGGAGATTACTAAACCCCATGGGTAGTGTCAAAGCAATACTTGACAAGGAAGGGTGAGTTAAGATGTGGCTACCAAAGTGTTAGAAGTTACCTTTCCACGTGGACGGCCCTCAGGGCCCTGCGATTCTTGTCCTCGTAGAGACCCCCATATAGCCACTGACCATCTGAACTTAGTTCCAAGGCCTTAAAAGCATTCGGCAGCTTCATCACCATGTCAAAGTGCGTCAGTCCGAACTCCTGGGATCGCTGCCACAGTTTGCAGCAGTTATCGGTGCTGGTGGCGTACAGATCATTGACAAAATCCACGCAGAACAGATACTCGTTGACCGGATGCATTCTTTGTTCTGTGATGCCATCCGCATCGTAATGGAAGCACGATCCGCACACTCTTCCCGCGAATATGGTGTCCTTTTTCTTGACGAAATCGGAGATGTCGCTGTGAGTGTTCGTACTGATCTCTTTCTCGTATCGACGAAGCAGTGCATCGCAACTGGAGCGCCGGTACTTGCGCAGGTAGCCCGCATGGGTAATATACAGGGCGTCCGCCTCCAGGCATAGTTTCGTGGGGAACATTTGGGCATGGTGGAAGTAGGGACGTTCGAAGTAGGTTCCACTAGTCCAGTTCTTCGAGACCTGAATGCGATCATAGTTGCTCAGGCGGTTTCGATTTCTGGGGTAGGATTCAAAGGGGTATTATTTGGGTGTTATTTTCCCTGTCTCATCACATACCTCTGCTCGATTCTCGGTCTATTCCGGTGGCCACAAAGCAGCAAGTCAATAGACTGAGGGTAGTAAATGTAATTGTCTATTACGTTTTCCAGAAATCGACTCGCCAGGCCCAGGCACAGCAGATCCCCCTCCGAGCAGTAGGCAAAAATGTGTAGCAGACAGTCGACTTTGAGATCTGTCAGCCTTAAATCCGATTTGTGCATCTTTTGCTGAACACTTTATAATTTAAGGTTTTAAGATAATCATTCTTAGTCAAATCAAAGTCTCTATTGGGAATGGAAACTCATCGATTTCCGCAGAGTACCGATAATTCCCTATGTTTTTTTCATTTTTAAAGGAGATTTTCCAACACTTAAACTTTACCGTTAAATTTCAAAATAGGCAAATATAAATGTTTATTAAGCCTAATAAATGTACAGCAATGTGGATATGTAGGACTTGACCGGTCAGATGCTCGCATGAAAACTCAGAGTATTTATACTCTTTACTCAAATTTAGTAAAAGCTCTGAATACAAATATTCGCATGAATCTACGTGTCTTAATTGCAAAGAGTAACGTAATTAGACCTGCAATTGTGAAATTCAAAATACACATACAAAGCTGCGCATTTATATACTGTTATATATCTAAATATTTTTATATATACATATGTATTTAGGCGGTATTATAATTTCAGTCAAACCTATTGAAAAGTAGTGAAGGAGAAATTTCCGACCCCATTAAGAATATCCTTGATCAGCATCACCAGTCGATGTTAACATCCGTCTGTTCGTTCCTAGGCACACTAGTTTTAAGACTTCCTGAATAAGTCCCGAAAATCTTCTTTCTTTTGTAGGTAGTGTAAAAGTCGTAACGGTCCGGATTGGACGACTATATCACAATCGTAAAACTTATCAGAAAAACCACATAGCTACATTGTTTTAAATGCGTATAGCACAAAAATTAAAATAGAGTCGTTTAACAAAAAAAAATTGTGTAATATGCAAGGGTATATAATTTCGGCATGGCGAAGTTAGCTTCTTTTCTTGTTTTTATTCATGGCTTAAAAAATCAAAACCTAAAATCAAAATTTGAAATTCCTTTATATTAATTAAAAGAGGTTTGCGATTAAATAACTTAACAAAATTAAATTAATCATTACCGCCACGATTTGAGCCCTTGAGCTTTTTAAGCTCTTATATAAAAGCTTCACTTTCTCAACACCTACAAATTTTTATACCCTTGCAGAGAGTATTATAATTTTGGTCAAAAGTGTGCAACGCAGTGAAGGAGACATCTCCGACCCTATAAAGTATATACATTCTTGATCAGGATCACCTCCTGAGTTGATATAGCCATGTCCGTCTGTCCGTCTGTCTGACCGTCTGTCTGTTTCTACGCGAACTAGTCTCTCAGTTTAAAAGATATCGAATTGAAACTTTGCACACACCCTTCTTTCCTTTGCACGCAGTATATAAGTCGGAACGGCCGGGATCGGCCGACTATATCCTATAGCTGCCATATAACTGATTGATCGGAAATGCCATAACTTTGGTGTTTTTAAAGTTAGGAAGTTGAAATTTGCTATGGGTTTTATATTTGGCCAATCAATCCGACCTATGATTTTCTATGAATTATATGTTTGGCCAATCAATCCGACCTACCAAATTTCATAAGGATCGGCCGACTATATCCTATAGCTGCCATATAACTGAACGATCCGAAATACCATAACTTTGGTGTTTGTAAAGTTAGGAAGTTGGGATTTTTTATGAGTATTAAGAATACTTCATGTGAATAACTTTGGAGAATAAAATGTACAGAATATTCTGCAAGGGCATATCAACTTCGGCTCCGCCCGAAGTTAGCTTTCCTTTCTTGTTTTACTTATTTTTAATTAAAGAAAATACAATTTAAAGGAAATTTGTTTATGTACTGTTTTCTTTTTATTAAGGTGGAGGTTATTTATGCAGGCTAGAAGTTAAGGGTCCACTACGATAAATGACAACATAGAATTAATTATTATATATCGCTTTAAAAGATTCGCATCGATTGATGAAACCCGACTGAAATACGCTAAAATAAATAGACAGGAACTGCACATTTTGGGGACAGAAGTCTAAAATACACAATTGTGCGCACAAATGGGCCATGCGTACGACCACGTACTAATACATTTGCAACAAATTAAAAGTATTTAGAACACTGTTTCCGCAATTAGGCACGAAACTGCCGAGATTTTTGCGCTAAATACCTTAACCGAGCATTTGATTGACTTGAAATAGCGTACATACTGTCTGATCTGTCTAGAAAGTATCTCGTATCTTGCTCGCATTTTTTTACGGCAATATCTATATAAGTAAGTGGGATATAAGGTTTTAACTACTTGTGGAGTGATTTAGAAAAACCAAAAAAGAAGGTAACCATTTTCCATTACCTATTAGTTACTAAAAAAAAAGTAAATATAATAAATCCATTAAGTAGACCAGTACACCATATTTAGTTTATGCAAGATAAGGCCGTCGGGAAAAAAGAAATTGTTATTCAGAACAAAGAAGTTTACGGGAAATCTTGAGAATAGACACGAAGTCATAACAAAGAAAAGTGTAACGGCTATTTTTGGGTCAGGGAAAGTAGCGTAACTGTCACTGTTCAGGTCTACTTAATTGTCTCCAAAGCACTTTAGCTTTTATAACCTTAAAAGTGAATTTATAACTGGGCTAGACACTTTTATCTAGTTCGCCCTTGTACTTTCCATTTAACATACTTATTTTTTTTTTCATTGTCACCCCTATTAGTGGATTGTTAAAAACTATTTCTTGGTGTCAAATATTATCTGGAAAAAATATCGTGACTTTTATGTTAGTAAGGAACGCGAATATTCTGGATCGTTCATTCCGTTCTATAAAGCCCGTTAAAATCTTATCAAACTGAACGTGCCAATGGGTTTTACCTTTCATATTACAAAGATTTTGGGAGCTCGAAGTTTTAAATACCTATCTTTAATTTTAATAAGCTAAAATAGGATAATTAAACAAATATAACATGTATTGCCCTCATCCTATTGTCAATAATATACGGTTCCAAGAATCAGAAATGAAAAAAATAATACAGATTTGTAAACATATTTAAATGGTAATCTCTTTTTAGAATGGGTAATTTCCAATGGGTATTTTCCAGTCGGTTTTAGAGCAATCGTTCGTATCTAGGAAAAGTTCATGCGTGGCACTGAGCCCCTAAAATTGATTGTCACAATCTGAAGGTGACGTCGTCGTCAGCAGTTTTCGCGTTTTGCGCAGTTCTCGTTCTCTCTCGCCGACAATTTCATAATCTGAACAAAGTGCTCGGCCACAGGTAAAAATGGTCGAGCTCACACAAACACTAAAAGCGGGCCATACATGCAAAAGTCCATGTCACGTCGGCACATCAGATGACAGTCGTGGGACCTCCGCATTCGCAGCTATTCACAATATTAGTTTATTGTTATTGTAGAGCAAAGTCACAAATATTTCCGTAGCCAAAGTCACGTTCGCCAACCTGATAACTTAAAGTCACTTGGTTGCATTATCAACTTGGGAATCAACAAAGTAATTGCGAATCTCGCAGCTGATACTCAAAATAGTATTCTGATATTCCACTCTCAGACTTCTCTCGATCATTACCAATTCTAAAAAGGCGTGACCTCTCAATTTATCACCTTCGCAAAGCAAATAGATTAGACTGGAAAAACAAAATAGAATTTAGGTTTTGTTTTGATATTTTGGCAAAAATATTTATCTGATCTTAATCAAATGTTGAATGTTGTATTAGTAAACAAAATGACGCATTCTTACTCGAACAATCTGGCTCCTGACTCATTGTTTTCATCTTTTGTAGCATTCCAGTTCTTTGAAATTGAAAAAGAATACACCAACAGTTTATTTTATGCTCAACTGATGACAATTTGTTCTGTAGAAATTAAAGAATTATAGAAACCTTTAAAAACCCAATTGAATTAAATCAGTTTTCAGCAAAGTCCATAATGTAACACTTTAAAAATAAAACCTAAACTAAGCTGCAGCGTAATTAATAAGTCCCCAAGGCCCCATAAAAAAACACTACTTTCAGTAGTCTGAATTATTCTTGGTGAGATCAAATTTCAATGTATTGTTTTTTTCACGATTTTCACTTACAAGACTTTAATTGTAGAAGAAGCGTAATACAGAAGTATTAAATAATAAATAACAATTTGCATTCGTTGCATTTTTTAACATGGAAACTAATGTGTTTTAAAGCCCAAAAGCAAATCAGGGCGACTGTCCTTTGATAAGATCAACAGTTTGCAAAAAAATTAAAATGTTAAATGTACATAGTAAGGTTTTAGGAAGAATCGGTTGCAGGGAGGAGGCTGCGGAGCGGCGCGATTCTTGAACGGATCGGGGCCGCAGCGCGATTGGAAGGCAGTGAGTTCTTGTGTGTCTAAGAGTGTGTCTAAGCGAGGCTTTAAGTCTTTGTTGGCAGTACCACCTGCAGGAAGACGACGTGGAACGCAGTCGGAGTCGGCGCGACCAGGAGGGCCAGGATGTCCACAGTGTCATATCATCCGATATGTCCTATCCCGGCGGCTAGACATCCGGCATTCAGCCGGATCCAGCCAACGCGCCAGCGTGTCCCAGAGAGCAACCCGTGGGTGAAACCACGAGCTCCAATCAGCCCATTTCCACGTCCGTATCCGGTTCGCGTTCCGTGGAGAGGCCGTTGGAGTTCTGGGCCATCTGGAGCGTGGTGCGAGTGTAGTCCAGCGGCTCCACGCCGATGTCCTCGTACTCGTGCTTTTCGCCCAGCGGACAGAGTCCGACCTCGTCCTCGTCGATCGCATCGGCGGCTGAGCCCTCGGCCTCCTCCTCCGCATCGCTCCAGTCCTCGGCCACCTCCACGTTGACTGGCAGGTACATGTGGAAGGGGCGTTGCTCCCGCAACCACGGTGTCAAGAAGATGTGGCTGGCGGTCATGCGCTCCGTGAAATCCTTTCGCAACAGTGACAGCAAGAGCCAGCGCACCGACTTGGACAGCGTCATGGGGATCTGCACGTTGCCGTGCCGGATCACGGTGATGAGGTTGCAGTTGGCCTTCTCGTAGAAAGGATACTGACCCACCAGCATCGTGTAGAGGATTACGCCCAGCGACCACATATCAGCAGGTTTGCCCTTGTACGTCGGTTGGGGGCAAAGTAGTTCCGGAGCAGTGTAAAGCGGGCACCCGATTTTGTCGCTTAGAGTGTCGTCATCGCCGTCGAGTATCATTGAGCCTTCTAACGATTCATACTGTAGTTTGGTTCTGTAATAGAAAAGGAAAAATTCCAATAAAAGTTTGACTCATGGGTAGGTTTTCTTAATTTTAATGTATTTAGAAATTCCAAAATATCCCAATTTTTATGACAATCAGTGCCGGTCTCTGTTTTAGGTTAATTTAAATTATTATCAAAATATTTTCTAATTCCTAAACTAATAATATACAAACTGATGACTGATAAATAGTTTTCAGAATTTAGAAATGCCAATATTTTTTACCAAAGTCAAAGAAATTTAATGATTAACAAAATACTGACTACACCTTGAGTTGGCATTGCCACTATTCTGATCGCAACTGTACCCGAACATCAGACCCAGCGTCGAGCTCTACATCATGTGCAATCCCTGGGCTTGCATAACCCCCGATTTTGTGGGGCCATTAGCTAGCGCAATATCGAAGAGACTTGAATCGATCGGCCACGGCGTTTCAGTTGTAGTTGTCGTTGGCGTTGGCGTGTTGACAAGTCAAAAGGCGAATTGGCCGAAAGAGCAGTGTGAGTTGTTAAGTTGGATTGGTGACGAAAGCGCAGCTTGCGACCCCCGACACCCATGAGCGAGTGCCTCCGCCCCTGCACTCCCCCTCCACTGGCCCACTCCATTGACATTGGCCCACATTCGAATGCAAAAAGTAAAAAAGTAACGAAAACGCCTGCAAACACAGCGAATAGAGCTGAAAGAGAGTCAGCTGTGCTGTGAGTGAGTGAAGAAGTGACGTATCGCAACTTGTTGCTGCAACGGCGCTTCTGCTACAACAATTTGCGGTTCGAGGGCTACGGGGCCAAGAGGGGAGTTCCAATAGCGAACCGACAGATATACAAACACACGGTTGCCGTGGTCTGGTATCCAAACATTTAAAGAGCCAAACACAAAGCAGGCCAAAAAACCTCGAGCTGACCCTGAACAAAAACAAGCTTTGAAAACGCGCCTCTTCTCGTCACAAATTACAGAGTACACTGTAGAAAACATATTACCTTCAACTTGATATCAACAGGTGAGAATAAAATAGCAAGTTGGTTATTAGTTGTAATATTTTTGGGGTAAAGGTCTTGAAAACTAGAATGAACACAGGTTTTAAATGGGAAATATTTCTCAGAAAAAATACTTTTTAACTGTATTTTATTTTTTTTATAAGAAGAAAATTTTATGTATAATAAATACTTAAATAAAACAGTAAGTAAATCTGTTAATGTCACTAATAAATATAAATAATCAATTGACTTTAAGCAGATATTAATTAAAGTAAGCAAAAGGGTAATCTTTTTTATGATATCCGGATACAATTATTTGCAGTTTTCTGAAACCGTTTTGTATTTTTATATATATCTATTTTTATGTTAAGTACTAGCAATATTATAAAGATATTTTAAAGATCAAGGCTTTTATGAATCAATAAAAAATTAATATAATGTTTCTGTGCACGAAATACAAGTTGAGATGTGAAGTGGAGAATAGTTGCAGCTGGTGACCTCGATGTGATAAATAGAGAGGCTTTAAAGAGCGTATTTGGGGGCGGGAGAGTCGGCGATCTCTCTTTGGCACAAATTGAACGTGCGATAGAGGTTAAAACAAAATCAGAAACGAAATACGGAAAACTGGCGGTAGATAAGTGCTCAAACACCTTGGAAGTATTTATGTACAGGCGAGCACACAAAATAAAAGTATGAATACGCGTTTGTATATAGGCACTGGCATATACATAAATGCGTTAAAAATACAGAAGATCAGAGTCAGGGCCACTCACCGCACAGTGACCTTAAAATTTCGGTTCGTTTTTTGGATGTGCGTGTATGCACCCCTTCGGATATGAATATGATATATACACGCCTATGTACACCCAGTACTTATCTATATAGTGTTTTTCGAATGGAAATGAGCGCTAATAATCACAGCGCATTTAAATCGCATTGAACACTTGTTGTTTATTTCTCGCCAAGGTGAGAGAGAGGTATACTAGGTAGAGATCTATGGGTGTCTTCCTTCCGTCGTTTTTGCACTTGGCACAGAACGTCGAAATGACGAAAAAATCTGCCGACATTTCGCTAATTGTAAGCCATACGAAATCGAACAATTGTTCACGTCATTCCCTGCTGATGTCAGTAAAATCGATGATAATAAGAACGGGAGACAGCGCGTTTTCGATTCATTCGTATTTACATGCACGCTAAAATATATTTGGAGTCGAATTGAGGCAAGGTGGGGCGAATATTTCATCAGCCACTGTTATCTACACTCTCTTCTCCGTCACAAACAAACAAAAAAAGAACACTGTAGAAGGTGGCCTCCACCTCCCTTCACCACCCCCACCCATATTGCAAATGCTATGTTGTACAATTCTTGAAATGTGGCAATAAAGCTAGCTTCCAAAACGTGTAATGAAAAAACGGATGGGCCAACATTTTTGCCACCACTGTAACCATTAGCCCTTGTGTATGTACACAGGTATACTTGAGGTCAATAATATAAAGCTATTATGTTATCTGCTAAAAAATGTGGGATCATTTCCAAGCGGAAATATGATAAGAACATTTCTCATTGTTTATGAATAGCAACAATTGGTTAAATTTGTGAAATCACTTTATAAATATTTAAATTCGAAATGGACACTGACGAAATATTTCGTATAAATGTGTGAGATATCCAATGTTTTGTTTTCCAAATTCCACGAAATCCTTCAGGAATGTGATAATCATAATCAATATAAATTACATTATAATTTAAAAACTAAGTAACCGTAGGGAAAATACATATTTTCAAAAATAATTTTAAATTTCACGTTTTCAAGTTTTAAATACTGAAATAACAATCATTTACGAGAACAAATTTATTTTTTTTTTAAATTAAGATATGTATAGATAAAGATAAAGTTTAGTAATAAATTATTTAAGCGTTAGCTTTCATTAAAGTTCAATAAATTTTTTGTAGTGATAAAAAATAATAATATTGGGTAATAATAATTAATGTGTTCTTGGTATATACGAAAATCGCTATTTTGTTGGGATATTACAAAAAAACCACTATTTATTTATTTTTCTATTTTTGGAACTACAATTTGCCCCTGAGCTGTGCATACAGTCGTACGCTTCGCCTTTATGTGGTTTGTCAGTATAATTGTTTTTGTTGGCCTATTGGTGATTCGATTGCAACACTTGTTAAATGTTCAATGTTACCCACAACGACGGCGCCAGCAACAAAAGCAACAACAATATTGCGGGCCAATAACAAGAGCAACAATTGTGGCACCACCAACACACGACCACAAACAAGATCTCTCGCTCATAACGAGTTTCCATCGAATTGCAAAATAAAGCGACTAGCCATATGCAATTGAGTTGATATAAGGTATACATATGGCTATGGATATGGGGTTTTTTGAAGGTGTCACCGGGATTGGGGACGCAACTCACCTGGCCTCGTCGATGAAGTAGAACCGCTTGAGCTTGAGGTCCCTGAGAATAATTCCATTACGGTGACACACCTGGACGGTCTGGCAGATTTGATGGAATATGGCCCTCGCCTCCGTTTCACACAGTCTCTTCTCGTGGCGGATATAGGTGTGCAGATTTTCGTACACTCCGGTCACGCCGCCTGTGGAGTCCCTCTCCTGCGGAACGGGGGCAATGAGTATATAGGTGCGATCCTTGGAGAGAGCAACTATATCATGCACGGGTCGAATCAAAGAATGACCATAGATGGTGCTCCTGCGCAGCTCCTCATCCTGCTGCTGCAGTTGGAAATATGCCCGCTGCACCTTATGGAGCGGCTCGTTGACAATCCTGCAGAGAAACTGCTCCCCGGTGAAGATGTCCACGCAGCGCAGATTGGACGCGGTGAGATCGACCAGGTGACGATAGGAGGCGGGCGTCTTGGCGGCCACGGCGGCCGATATGTGACTAGGCTGGGCGCTGATCAGATAACGATGTTTTATCAGCTTGACGGGCTGGTGATCCGTGGGCTCCGCGGCAATTCCCAGAGCCAAAAGGTCACAGGTTCCTCCCGGAGTCAATAGTTTCTCTCGGATGGTCTGCAGCATCTTGGCATTAGGGAACTCCTTTTTGGGCGTGAAAAGACCCAGTACAGTGGTGTCCTCCTGGTTGGAACTCATGCTGCTGCTGCTGGAGGAGGTCGCTACTGCTGGCGAGGCTGGTGACGAATAGTTGACTATTTTGTTGGCTACCGCAGACACTGTTCTGCTATTTTGGCCGCTACTGTTATCCATGCTTGCTTGTTTACAACTTTAACTTTATCACAGTTCTTGGTCTCGCTACGTCTTCTTCTTTTTCTTTCTACTTCTGTTATTCTTCTTTAGCTTGGCTGTACTTAGCTGTTAATTGTTTTGACATTTAGCGACGCGCCGTTTAGTATACGATTAATTCGGATTTAAACTCTCGATTAAGGTTTAGGCTACTTTGTTATTTTGGCCATGTGCAATGCGGGTACTCGCTTACGAAATGCGGCGATTTTAAAACAAATCGAACACTCAATTCGCGAAACGACACGAAACGCGACCGTCTACTCCGCAGTTTGAATTTCAAATGTGAACGAAAACTGTGACTCGCGTGGCTGGAAGAAGCACGGCGCAAGGAGAATGGGAAAATACAGCGGCGCTCTCGCGCACTCTCTTGCTCGCTCTTACTACACCGATCCGTCTCCATCTCACTCGCTCTAGGCAAAGACTTGGTAAGAACGCGAAGGGAAAGGAGAGAGAGAGAGAGAGAGAGTAAAAGATAAAGGAGAGGCCGAGAGCAACGTTATTTTTCAAAATGTAAATGGACGGGGGAGAGGGAGAACCAGAGCATCGTTATTTTTGAAATCATTGCGTTGAACGCTGAAATTCCCGACGACTGAATTCGAAAAACCTTACTGTACGAGCACTATCTTAACAGCAACCCTTAAAACTTTTATGATTTTACATAATAATCTGCGCACTAATAAAACGTGGCAGTAATTTAAAAAGATAGACGGTTGCCTGAAATTTGAAATTCTAATATCGAACTAATATAAGTACAGTCAACTCGAATTTTGATTTAGTTTTATTTGGGTACTGAGAACATAATATAATATCTTTAAGAACCGAAAGCTATTTGTAACTGTCAATGTCCCCGAGCTGAAATGGCTCAAAGCCTAAAAAACTTTGTCAAAATTTTATTATTTTCTCATTTCAGATTTGCAAATGCGGATAAACACAGTCTTCGGTCAACCTCGGTTTCTGCCAAAGACTGATCATCCAAATTGTAAATAAAAATATGTATAAAATTTGCTAAAAAATCCTTGGTTTATTTTGACGCTTTACCGTAATTTATTTATTCTACAAACAAAATATTTTGTTCCTAAAATATAAAAATATAACATCCAATGGTAATACCAATAATATATTAAAAAAACAATAAGATCAAATAAAACGTTATCGAATTATGAAAGCTTCATTGTAAAATGTTTTGAAGCTATAATTAAATTATTTCTCTTTTTGCTTACATACAGTTTAATATTGAAATGTGTTCTCCAATCTTATGGATCTTCCAAATCGATCATCGAATTTCTTGCTGTGCGTGATCATTTGTCTGTTTATGTATGTACATACATGTATGTATGTATATGTCTTGCTGTTTGTCCTCGAAGTGCAGACAATTTCATGATTTTTGCAGCTGTCCTGAAACGAGGATCACTGGGCTACGCAGGAATTACGACAAGAACAGAAGGTAGTGATCAGAGGAGATCTTCGAGGAGCAGGTAAGAACCACCGAGCGGCATAATGTCGCAGGTAGATTTCTATGTCAGCTGCACTATTCCACCCCTAAGCACTATAGTCCACTATATAGTGCATTGGTGCAGGGCTGTACATGCGATGCAGTTGCAGCTGGCGCAAGGTGATTTCCCACTAAAGACATCCGTCTGCTCTTCGTCTGAGAATATACAGGCACACAAATGCGTTCAAGAAAGTAGCACCTATCACAAGAAATTAATATGACCTTTTTCTATACATACAAAATTATTTCTTTAAGGAAATTCAATAAATATTTTCAAGCAATTCGTTTATTTTACCTCTATTTTTAAGAGTTCAAAAACACAATTGTTATGTCTTATGCACTCATTCTTAAAGTTCTCTGCATATAATTTATTTTAAGATATTGGTTAGAAAATAAATTCAAGTACATTTAAGCCTAACGACTTTTATTTTCCATTTATTTTATATATATTTTTTTATTTATTCCTATTTTTTGGTTAACATTTTCCAAATGCTATTATTTTAACCGCAATTGTTCAGGCAACTTATTTTGGGCATTGGTTTTTATCAATGCGTTTTTCACTGATCTTTTCGATTGAATTTTTCATAATGTAACGATCTTTTTGAAACGCAACGTCCATTTCATTTTCTTCTTCTACTCCCAACTTAGCCGGTAAATACGAATGAGAAAATCGCGAACAGAACAAACAAAACTTTGTCTCTCTCTCATTTTTCGCCGTCCCTTTCCACGTTTTGCATCTGTTTCTTCAAAAAGAAGATTTAAACAAAAATTATACTGGTACCGTGACACCAATCCAACCGAAAAAGGGGTTAAAGTATAAGGGTGACGTTATCAGGCTGCAATTAAAAAACATATTGTTTAAAACAGAAATAGCAACGTGTATGTATGAAATACTTATTCGCCATATTTTTATTGATTCGTTCTGGTCACTGCACTTATTAATATGATTAAGAAGGCAATAACATTTTAATATGAAAATATATAAACAGGAAATATATTCTATAGAAATAATCACGTACATACATACATATGAATGAAAATCACATTTGTTTTTCATCATGGTTTGCAATGATGATTAATTTTTAGCTGAATGCTTAGTAGGGAGAAATTTAAAGTAGGGTCAAATGATTATATGATTATATAAGTCACAAAATAATTGATCCTTAGTTTTTAAAAGCACTTACATCTAAATGAATATCGTTCGTTTTATTCGAGTACAGAATAACATTTAACGGATTATAAATTCACTCAATTGTTAAATAAGGGAACTATTTTCTTAATTCTTTTACAAATAGTAGTATTCTTATAATTTATTGTATTATATTTGACATTTTAACATTTGCAAACAACAAATTGTTAAGCAATTTCACAATGTTATTATATTTTAAGTGGGGGAAGATTCAACAGTCTTTACTCAAAAATAGTAATACGATTTCACCAGTTGATTCTACAATTTCATCAGACTGCATAAAATGACTGTACTTTATATAAAAAAACAACCATTTTACAAAATAACGAAACAATTTTTTATTGTAGAGTCCCTGCAACCCACTGTACTTCAAGCTTAACCAAGAATACGTTACATTTTAAATTTAAATTTGAAGCAGTGTTGTGACCAAAACTGATTCGGTTGAGATATCTTATGAAAGCGGTTACTTTTTTACGCGACTTGCAAAGAGCGATGTGGATGTAGCTTTGCTAAAATTTCCGCGTGCTTTTTGTTTTTGTCTGAACGAGCGAGTTTTTTGTTGTTGCCATGCTGGAATGAAATCTAGATTTCTCTCCCGATTTTAAAGTCGTCAAACTGAATGCGTCATCGGCTGCGTCATCAATTCGGGATGACGACGCTTCGCGATTCCGAATCCAATTCCCCTTCCCGATTCCCCAGTTGAAGCCCCGTCACAACGAACGGCATTCCCTGAACAACCACATAAACTTGAATATCTAGTATACTGGTGGGCCGGAGTTTTATTATTCACTTCGAAGTTTCAGATTCGCACGAAATTGTGGAAGGTGAAGTTCTCGAAGTGAGTGGTTTTTGGATGGGAAATGCATGGCGATGATTGGCATTTATAAAAAAAAGTAGATTAAAACGTTGCACGTGATAAGCACGTCGATTACACTTGTAGTGGAACTACATACAGACATATGTATATTACAAAAAAAAGTGAGAAACAATTTATATAAAAAAAAAACATATTTAAGGTAAGAAATAAAAGAACAAATCAAAATAAAACAAATATTTTGATATTTAATGTTCGGTAAAATGTTGTTTAGTATATATTTAAATTTAAATATAGTTGCATATGTTTGTTGTAGCCTATAATGCAGGTATTTTGATTTGAGTTGATCATGAGTTTATGAAAACTTCGAAATTCTTATCTATAAATTGTTAAAGAGTAATGAAAAGAAATCTTTTGTATATAAAAAAGGTAAAAACTTAAGAAAAAGTAAAAATTGTATTAGCAATAAATGATACATTTTATTTAATTATGTAGAAACACAAATTCGACCCTATGAAAGTGAAATGCTTTGAGATCCTAACTAAATTTAGCGGATCGGAGTAATACCATTTACGAACGGTAAATCGGATCGGGCATCACAGAAGATACACTCTCACTCTTTCGAGCGTGCAGTATACAACACAACAGGTTGTTTCGGTGTTTGGAGAAAGTGCTTAATGCCAACAATAACATCAGGTGCAATGACCACATACCTAGGCGGTGGTTGGTTCGAAAAAAGTGTATAAATTGTCATGGAAACGCGACGCTCTGTGGACGGCAAAACATGCGAGGGAAATGGATCTGAATAAAACTTATAGGGGAACTTTCCGACGAAAAGATTTAATATGAACTACTATGAACCTACATAAAAATACCTTAAGCTTATCCAACATTAGACAAGGTGCTTACATACTGCTAATAGAAATCATTAAAACTTTCTTTTTATTACAAAGAGAAAAAACATGTAATGAAAAAAGCTGTTGAACTTTATTTTAATTATAAGGCACAGAAAAAACATTGATATTGAACGATCTATTTACTTATTTTCTATGTCAAGATATAATAAAGTATCTAAACTGTAAATGATAAAAAGCAATAAATACTCTAGTTCCCGACTACTGTATTTTTCTCATGAAAATTATGTTCGTTTAGTCTTAAAGATACATTCCTTTCAGTTTGAAGGACACAAAACGTGGGTTTAAATACAGCAAACACTTTCCCAGTCACACACATTTATGTGTAGGTGGTGAAAATTACTGCCCTTTTTTCGGGCTTAAGATCTTCCCAGATGCATTTCCCAGATGCCAGCATGTCGAGGATTAGGCATTGTCCAAAATATTTGTATGAAAGAGATACCCCGTCGAAATAGTATTGATGTTTTCTCGCACACATGCTCGGAAATATTATTACCAGTCACGGCGTGGGAACCGAAGCGGAAATGTCTCAGGACGCATGTATAGTATTGCCATTTCTGCTGGACTTAAAGGTTGGTAATTTGCGACACATTTATAATACGGGTAGCACCGGCAAAATTCTTTCAATAGCCAAAATAGCGGTCACCCTGCTTTTCATATTACGCATCGCAGCAAAAAATTAGCTGGTCATGGAAAATGAATTTTTGAAGAAAAAATTAACCCCTTATTCTCATCTCGGGCACAAAAGAAAGTGGAGTACAGACTGCAGCACACCATTAACCCTGTCAACCCCTATATGACAATGGTTTGAGCTATCAAAAGGATATTTTTCAATAAAATATTATCCAAAATAGTTTCATTAAAAATACCCCATCTTGAGAGGTTGGTTTGTCATGCATATGTGCTTTTCCAGGCTTTCCGGAAATCTATTATGAAAGGGTAAAACAATTTCACAGTTTTTCCACACAAAAGTAAATCCATCTACATTTATGAATGAAAAATATTCTTAATCGTATCTTCATGGGGTGGGTTTCGTCCGAATTTTTGTCAAGTTTTCTCATTTTTCACCATATAGATTCAAACGAACTTTGGCCCTTTTCTTCAATTTTGTAATTGCGCCGTTTATTTGCCCATTGTATTTTCTCGCGACCCTGTTTCACCCGAGATGAGCCCTATCTATTGTTCTTTTGTGACACTAAACTAGCTGGAAAACCTCTTTTTATACTGTCATCATTGTTACATTTTTTAACAAAAAAAAAATTGAAAATTTCAAAGAAAATATATGCGCAATAAACGATGATATAATCATGCAATCAGAAATTTGATAAGGTTGGCTTATTTATTTAATAATTTCTTTGGGATTTTTAAAAATTTGCCTAAAAGCTTGCTACGTAAGGCTTACAGTCAGTCTTAAAGTCATCTTTTGAGATTCGCGCTATTTTTATTGTTATCCCGCAACAGTTAATCCAAAAACAAGTTTTTTACATGAAAATGTAGGTCTTGAAAGCGACGGATCCAGCATCCCTTAATGAAATTCCACGCTTCTACGCACTAAATACAGCCTGCAGTCCAAAAAGACCTACAATTGGTCCTGTGCACCAACACCACCTGCTTCCTGTGGAATGATGATGCTGAGATTCCGAGATATCCTTGCAGCTGAACATATGCGCCTACGCTTATTATTAGGGTAGGTTCTCTGCCTGTAGGAGTTTTGGATTTAACGACGCCCTCGAAGGACTTAAAAAATGAAATCAACTGTACACAAGTACAGAAGGAACCACAAGAAACGAAGGTAATCTGTTTCCCCACTGAGATTTTCAGTAATAATAAATAAGGTACCATTAGTTTGTTGTATAAACTTTTTCATCTGATATATCTGATCTTACTTTCAAGATGATTTATTCTAAATATTAATAGATTCAAAAAGGAAAATTATTTCCCAGATCAAAAGCTGTATATTCTTATGATAACAATAGTTAAGTTTAATTCCGAGAGAAACACAAGCCACAAATGTACATCAATTAATATATTTGCAAATATATAATATTGTATATGCTTATTTACACAGTTATATATATATATAAATATATAGGTTTTTAAAGACATGTATGTATTGTTTAACAAATGCTGGGTGTGCATAACGTTTAATAAATTTATTTTGTACGTTTGCAGAGTAAATATGCTTTGCGTAATACCGTTTCTGCTATATTGTTTGGAATAATACACTGTAGACAGCTATACTGTATTGTGGTAAAGGTACGTTGTTATAATTTATACCAAAATGTTCATCGATCATAAGTTTAGCAATATGTCTGGTTCAACGTTGGGTTATCGGAATGCGGAGAATTCGAATGGGATATTTATAGAGATTTTTTAAGTACACCTGTAGCAGGGATTCAGACCGTATCAGTTCGAAAACGCATACAAAATTAGAAACGAAACCATTGCCCTTAACAGAAATAAAGTATTGAATAATTACAACATATCTGATATTGTTCCTGGTATTAAGTAAATAACTAAGCAGTAATTTGTAGAAATCACAGAAAATATCATAAAGGAAAGGTAATCAAAAAGGTAATAGCTATTTACATTTGATTTTTTAGTCAAATATTAACAGAAAATAAAAACAAAACTGAATCCGAAATATTTGTATCTGATTCTAGCCAATGTTCGTTTCGCTTCTAGTCCCTGATCTGAAGTCGTGGTTACAATTTGGAAGAATTGACTTAGGAATATCCGGAGGTTTCGTTTTCGCTTTCCTCCACAATGGACTTCTTGTCCTCTGCCTTACTGCGACCCGTGAATCTCTCGAAGATGGTGTGCTTTCCGCCCTTTTTGCCACCAGCAGCCGCCTTGAAGGATCCCCACGGGACCTTTCCAGCCTCCGAAGTGGTCATTAGAATGGAGTACGAGGAGCAGATCTCGCCCTCTTTGCTATTCCGAATCCCGTAGAGAAAGTACACCACCATTCCAATGCAAACCCAGACGAAGAACCTCACCCAGGTCACGGCATCCAGATGGACCATCAGCAGGATATTGCAGAAGATTCCCAGAGCCGGAACGAAGGGAACCAGGGGTACTTTGAAGATCATGCCACGGGTGTTCTGGTTGTGGACAGCTATTACGGCCACACAGGTGCTGGCGGCGAAGATGATGAATCCGTAGATGAGCAGGGCCCACCAGGTGCCCGTGTAGAGCTGCGTCCACGACACCTTCAGCTCCACGCAGATGGCGAAGCTCAGGAAGATGAACAGCATTACGGCCACGGACACCACGGATCCGGGTTCGAAGCGCCCCAGCAGAGGCTCCAGACACCTGAACTGGGCCTTCAACCTGCCCGCCAGCACCTCCTCGATCATCTCGCTGGTGGGCGAGGAGGTGTC
The DNA here is from genome assembly GCA_018153305.1 of Drosophila kurseongensis. Lineage (NCBI taxonomy): Eukaryota > Metazoa > Arthropoda > Insecta > Diptera > Drosophilidae > Drosophila > Drosophila kurseongensis. Next base: position 7,908,087 of record JAECXX010000005.1, on the reverse strand, counting down.
CATGCTGGATTGCGATGCCACATCCTCATCATCATCGTCGTCGTCATCGGGACTGCCGGCCACCGCTGGCACCCTGATGGTTGTGTGGATCCGCTCCATGGGCCGGTACCGCAGGATGATCACGCTGGCCGAGACTATGGTGTAGGCCAGCAGGGTGCCAATGGACATGAACTCCACCAGCTTGGCCAGGTCGAAGACCAGGGCGAGACAGGCACTCAGCACCCCGGAAACCATTAGGTTAAGCAGAGGAACCTGGGTGGTGGGGTTAATCTTGCCGAAGCAACTGAAGAGCAGTCCGTCCGAGGCCATGGCGTACATACAGCGGGGCAGGGCGAACAGGGATCCCAGCAGAGTGGTGGTCATGCCGCACAGCGCTCCAATGGAGATTAGGTACTTGGCCCAGGAGAGGTTCAGCTGGCCGAAGGCTTCCGGCAGCGAGGCAGCCGGATTGATCTCGCTGATGGGAATCATGAGGGTCAGAGCGGCACTCACCAGGATGTAGCCCACGGTGACCACAAACAGGGAGACGACCGTGGCCACGGGAATGGACACCGACGGGTTCTTGGCCTCCTCCCCGGAAGTGGCTATCGAGTCGAAGCCCACGAAGGCATAGAAACAAGTGGCCGCTCCCGCGATGACTCCTCCAATGCCGTAGGGCAAGAAGCCACCCTCCGCCTCGGACCAGTTCTTGGTGTCCGCATACCAGAATCCCACGCTGATGACCAGCACCATGACGGCAATGTTGACCAGGGTGAGCAGACTGTTGAACATGGCCGTGGCCTTGACTCCTCCGGCCAGGGCAGCCGCATAAACAATGCAGACCAGGAAGGCCAGGATGTCCGGGTATTGGGCCAGTCCGGGCTCATGGATCCCACCGGTCAGCTCCAGAGTGGTGTTGCCTATCCAACCGCCCAGCATCGAGTCCACGTAGCCGCTCCAGGCGCGGGCAACCGAGGCCGCTCCCAGCATGTGCTCCAGTAGGATGTTCCAGCCGATGACAAAGGCCCAGAACTCGCCCATCGAGATGTAGGTGTACACATATGCCGACCCCGCCTTCGGAACTCGCGTCCCGAATTCCGCGTAGCACAGGGCAGCCAGCATGGATATAAAGCCGGCCAGGACGAAGGACAATATGATGCCGGGTCCGGCCATTTCCTTGGCCACAGTTCCGGTCAGCACGTAGATGCCAGCACCAACCATATGGCCGATGCCTGGGGGAAATGGAAATGATTTAGATAAGTGTTGTTTAAGGGGATGGTGCTCAAATTTCTGGAGGTTATTTAGGTGCCATAGAGTGAAGATAAGCAAAATCATATTGTAGTCCTATGTGTTGTGTTTTTAAATCTCTGGAGGTTTTTGAACCAGATCTTGGCTGTCGTAAACAATAAAGCAATATTTAGTGTTTGACTTTCTTGTGCCGAACTGTATTTTTAGCTCTGTAACAATAATTTTTCAAAAATTAAATAAGAGTAAGAATGTTGTTTTTAACGGCTAGCAATACTATTTAACAAGTGAAGAGGTTGCCAAAACCAACATTTAAGAAAAAACTTTGGGTTCGTAATGTTAATCATTAAGGCACTTAAGAATATGTATACCGATTGGTATTTTCAATTAAAGCCCTTGTTTAAATTCCAATTGGAGTTTCTTTGGGTTTCCCTAACTATTAATTTAAAGCCAGCATATGTTTCCCCAAAGAGCATTAAATCAATACGGTTAGACTTTTAGAAACCCAACATGATATTCCTTAAAATAAGCCAAAACTTCAGAAGCAAGCCGGTAATCGATTGATTAATAATCAATTACCCAACAGAGCGATGTCGAAGGTGTTTAGGCATCGGTTCAGCGGCGTTTCCATGACGTCAGTGGGCACCGACTTGGTGCGATTCATTTTGGTGCATATTCCCGACAATATGTGCTTCAGAATCGCCCGTCTCGAGCTCGGCATCCTGATTGATTCGATTGAAACCAACTCCGAAGGAATTCACGCCTCACAGACAACTTTTGGAGTTCAGAACTCAGGGATTTTGTGCTATTTTTTTTGGGAATATTTTGCGGCACTCGGGATACTTTCACTTGTTGTACACGAACAGCTGTGACTGTATCGATTTTTGCATCAATTTCCAAAGCTCTATTTTCACTTGCAGAATGTTTCCACACGGACAGGAATCAGCTTTCCGGTGAGCTTTTTTTGAAGTGCGATAAAAAATGTCACACTAAACAATGTTTCAAAAAATCTATTAAGAATAAGCTATAAAAACTACGAAGGCTAAAGGGATAGTTTTTAAAAAGATAATATAACATTGACAAGAAACAAAAGCTGTATTTAAATTGTAGGGACTCTAATTGACTTACACAATTTATTTCTTACAACAAATATTTTAGCTAACCCGGACGAATAGATTTTTTCCTTCTCTCGAAGTGCATAAAACAGTAGTTTCGAGAAAAATTAACCATGGGCTAAAATAATGCCAATAACATTATACAAATAAAATAGAATATTCTAAAAGGAATATTATAAAACAAGAAAGGAAAGCTAACTTCGGGTGGAGCCGAAGTTGAAATACCCTTGCAGAATATTCTGTAAATTATATTCTCCAAAATTATTCATATGATGCATTCACTCATAAAAAATCCCAACTTGCTAACTTTAAAAACACCAAAGTTATGGCATTTCCAATCGTTCAGTTAAGTGGCGGCTATAGGATATAGTCGGCCGATCCTTATGAAATTTGGAAGGTCAGATTGATTGGCCAAATATAAAACCCATAGAAAATCCTTCCTAACTTAACAAACACCAAGTTATGGCATTTCCGATCAATCAGTTATATGGCAGCTAGAGGATATAGTTGTTCGATCCCGGCCGTTCCGACTAATATACTGCGTGCAAAGGAAAGAAGGGTGTGTGCAAAGTTTCAATTCGATATCTTTAAAACCGAGAGACTAGTTCGCGTAGAAACAGACAGACGGACAGACAGACGGACAGACGGACATGCTTATATCAACTCAGGAGGTGATCCTGATCAAGAATATATATACTTTATAGGGTCGGAGATGTCTCCTTCACTGCGTTGCACACTTTTGACCAAAATTATAATACCCTCTGCAAGGGTATAAAAAAACATGTATTTAATTTATCTCAAGAAACCCCCCAAAGTATACGTTTGGCTATTGTTTTATAAAAGACAAACAATTTATAAGCCAAAAATAAACTATGCATAATTTGTGTAGCATACTTTTAAAACCTTGTCTTAAAAACTTGCTTGTGCTTGTGTTCAAAAACCGGAAATGAAATTGCCATATCCATTTTCATTGAGAAGATAGTTATTGCACCATGCCAATCAATAGACCGACGTTTATAATAGGAATGCTGTCAGTTGATGAATATGGTAAATGGTTTTACAAATGATTGGACAGTTAATAAATCTTAACTAAAATCAGAAGAGTATATATTATGGTCTAAAGATTATTCATTTATATTGATGTTAAATTAACGCACAATTGGCCTTTGCACATTACTACGTACTTTGCACTAAGAAAATTTAATTGTAAAACTTTTATTAAAATTGATATATGGACAAACCTCAACGTCAAAAAGCAAGCACATAAATATGTACTTAATATTTTCTTGTTTTTTAAGCATCGGAATTAATTTTATTCGCAATAAAGGTGTGTCTGAAATATGAAAACTTGCTGAAGATCAAGTAATGTCTACTTTTGACTATTTTTATGTTTAACTATGTCCGATAATGACTAAGTTTCTGAGCGCTGGGTCGCGTATTTGCTTCTCTTGTGCCGCCGACTGTATGCAAGAATATGTGATCTTTGTTGATCCACGCAATAGATATTTTGTCACACCCTTGATGGGACCAAAATATTATAACCATAAGTTTGTAGTTTTATGTATGAGCCCGCAACATTTCATTATGTTTTGTAAAGCCTAATCAACCGAAGTTAAGTGCAATGTATTAAGGCATGTTTTTTAGTAAACATGGAAGAAAAACAATTAAATCTAAATATAGTCGAATAAAAGATACCTGTCTAGGAGGAAAATATTTATTTTATAGTTTTTTTTTTTTTTTTTTGGCAAAATATAAGGTAATCTAAAATGTATATGAATAATATAGTCTTAATAATGGTAACTTCCCTAAATTGTATTTAAAAGGAATTTAGTATACATATTAATCTGGATACTAAGCATTGACAATAAAACTCTGTTTAGATCGACAAAATGTTTGACCTTTTCCTTAAATTTGTAAAAAATATGAGAATATGGCTTAAGGGTTCTACCAATTTCATCTGCTGTCTTGGACACTCTTTTAATTTAATGGACTAAGCTCTTTTTATGTATTCATCGATTTTAATTTGACTGACGACAAAATATCATCGGACTCTGCGAGTACCGGGTGTAATCGAATTGCAGTCTAGGTTACGTGATGTTTGTCAAAGGCAGAAGCGGCTTTGGCACCTCTGCTATCGCGATGCGATCGTGAATGCATGTGGGTACGGGCTTGGGTTTGAGTTTGGGTTTAAGTTCGGGTTTAGTGTGACTATGGCTAAGGGAATTACCTTACCGTCCATCTCCATCCGTATTCTTCCCATGGCGACAGCCCCGATCGCTGACTTACCATTACCATCTCGCCATGACCGTTGCCATTTGGCTAAAATCTATCAGCATCACGAAGCGGACGCTGGGCTTCCAAAACTTTGAATACTAATACCTGTTAGGGATGACCAGGCGCATCGGCATCGGCATCGGAATTGGCGTCAACCTGTCCGCTATGCCGGCTTTAGTTGCATGACAACATCTCCATCGCCATCTCCATATGGCCACCATTCCCATTCCCACTCCCCCTGCGATCCTAGTCCACTCACCAGCGGAGGTAGTTACAATGACGGATTTTGACTCTATGGCCCTAAAAGCACACCGGCGAAGGTGCAGTTTTTCAGCTCAGTTTTCAGTTTCAGTTTTTAGACCCCAGCTACGAAATGTGCCAGTCGCGCGCTTGGGTCAAGATGGCTAAGACGGCGGCTCAAATGGCTGAGACGGCTGAGATGGCTAAGACGGCGTGTGGATGCTGCTCACGCGTCGCTCTGCCCACGATCTGCACATGAATGGAGGAAATAGTTGGCTCCAGGCGATGGGCTACTGGATGCTCTATCTCTGAGCAGTCAATTAAAAAATGTTTATATTAATGATGGTGACATGACGCAATGACTCCGCCCCATAATGGCCATGAAAAAAATGATCATAATACCCTTAGATACGATCCAAGAAACTATGTTGGCCTTGACTTAAAACTTAATGCCTAATGAACGTATAAAAGTGGAGCCCACTAGGTTCAATGGCATTTATGATTTAAAATTTCACTTTTGCATTATTAATAACTTACTCCTTAGGTTTCTATTTCATTTCTTAGTGATCAATTCCAAAGGTTGTATCCACAAAAGTAGATGTTTTTAAAACTATTGTTAGTAAAAGTATGTGTAATTTGTGAAAAAGAAAAATATGATCAAAAACTTCGTTTTAAACCATTAAAGATATTTAAGTGCTAATACCAATTGAATCTAAGTATGAACAGCTTTTTTGGAATTAAATTGAATTTACATTCAACATTTTCAGATTTTTAATTGTATTGACACAACTGTTGTTTTTGTATTTATTAAATGCATTCGATTTAATATTCTATATGTACGAATCCAGTGATCCTACAACTTGTTTAGGCAAACAAATTGAAATGTATTAAGATAATTATCACGTAACCTTTCACATTTAAGAAAAAACTCACTTGAAAGCTGGTACTGTTTAGCCTTTTTTCTAAACGCTTTGAAGATAAATATCCTAATCTGAATTCTTTTTGTATACTTATGTTTACTGCTGCTTAGTACCCGTTTAGTTCGGCGAATAAATAAGCCCAGCTTGGCAATAAATCGTACTACCCGAGTCCAGTTCAGTGTGCGTGTATAAAACCACGAGCGACGTAAAATAAACAACAATATATAAAGCTACTAGCATTGGTGTTTTTTTGTTGCTGTTATTTTACTTGCCGCGTCTTTCGATTTTTGAGGCAATATCCGAAACGATTTTTGTTAAATCATACGCCGTGTGTGTATATAAACGAAGACGAGTCTCTTCGGCGCTTAGTGCGGCAACGTCCACTTCGCCAGCTGCATCCCAGCGATTTTTCCCCAAGCACGAGTCCACCAGCCAGTGCAGTAAGTCCAAGTCCAGTCTGTGATATTCCGAATGAAATGATGGCCGTCGATTAATTAGCCAATTGGTCAATGTGTTCCACTAAGAAACAGCCAAGTGAATTTAAGTGCTTACCACGATGCGCCTCCAATTAAGGCCAAAAAGTGTGATTCGATTTAATGTACTGCAAGTGAATGGTCCAAAAGTGAACTCAGTGAATACCCAAAAGCTAAAGTTTATTTAAGTTATAGAAGGAACCACTCACCAATATTTAATTAATAAAGCGAAGTGGTATACTTTTTTCAATACCTTGGGACTAAAATTAGAATCTTTTGAATCAATAAATTTCCTCATTAAATATTTAATTATTTTAAAAATTATATTTTCCAATTTTAAAGATCTCAAAAAACTATCAAATTACCTTTTTACATTTTACCATCAATAGTGATTTTGTGATCTTAAAACAACATGTTTAATTTGAACACCCCAAAATGTATCTTATTTTTTTTGTAAGATTATTTGAATAATAGAATTATCCACCACCTAAATTTAAATTCATAAATCAAGCTGCTATATTCTTTCTATATCTAAAGTATTAAATGCAAATCTATTGAAATTAAACTGATCTAATTCTAAAATTTAATATAAATTAAAAATGCAACAAAAATAGCAGTTTTTGAATTTGTTTGAACATTTCTCTGAAGTTGACAATTAAATTAAATAAAACAAAAGACTTTGTGAACTTAAAAAGAAATTTAATCAATGAAAGCCACAGAAATTTATGTAATTGTTTTTTTTTCATTAAGTCCCACGCAGAAAAGACCTTGATTTTACATTTAGCCGGTTATCATATATGGTGATTTAAAAAGTCGAAAGTGGAATGCCAGTGACGCAAGTAATTATATCCTCCAAATCAAAAAAAGTAATGTTACGAATGTGACAGAATCATAAAACCAAAATAAAAATGGCAAACTTCGGGTTAAACCCGAAATAATACGGACTATTAAATCTCACGGTTTTAACTGCGCATATTTTTTATTCTTGTACAAATGAGCTTCGGAGAAGATCAATTGATTTAAGCGTTTTGGGATTAATAAGTAGAATTCTGTTTGTAAATCCGTTTACCCGTTTTCGCATTTCTTTGTAATCATTTAAACGCGAAACAAGTTTCTCAGATCCGGTGTTTGAATGTCATTTGCATTTCGTTGTTTATTTGTCAATATTGCTAACTGTATTTTAATTTGTTAAGTACCCCAAAATACAATTCACAGGTTTTTAATGGCAGCCCAGCAAACGCAAATTAAGAATATCGCGGTTTTTATAGCCTATTTTTGAGTTCACCAAACTCTTTGTGAATTTTAGGCACCAAAATATGTTTTGCACTTAATAATTTATGCAAAGTGGCAATAAATACCCACTTATATGCAACGCAAAAATGTAAATTAGACTGTTGATAATATGGCTATTTTAAGACAAGCGATCAGCAGCGGCTTACCAAATTGGCGCCTATCCTAAATTGGCCATAAAACAAATCAAGATGTGACCATAACAGACAGCCAGAATGCAAGATAGCAGCATTTCACCAATTTGTCAATGAATTAAATCCCAATTATGAGAACCGGACTCGCAATGTCGGTTAAATCAATCGCCGCAGAGATCACTCTCGCATTTGGACATACAAACACAATATACATATATGCATATTGAAGCCCGCGGACTAATCACCTGTTCGCCGTGATTAATACCTAGATATACGCCTATGCTAGGCGCTGAAATGTCAAAAGTTCAGGGTGAAGCCATCAATGTCCAAGTTGTTTTTATTAACGCTCAATCGTTGGCCAACACAATTGAATATGATTGCTTATGAACTGGGCACACACTCAGGATCCACAGGCGAAACACTCATTCTTTCCAACTTCCAATTTCGACACCCAAATCACTATTCAATAATGCCTTTTGGAAATTATAATTGCCCAATTATAATTATTCGTAGATTTAGTAGATGATTGTGTACCTATAAATACTCATTTTTACATTCTTAAGTTTGTCTTTCAATCGAAATAAGCCATTAGTGTGTTTGTATAGCAATTAAATAAATGACCTGACTATTAATTTAAGGTTTGCAAATAACTATATCTTGATAACTGGCGAACATAAAAATATGGTATACTTAAAAGCAGGCAAAAAACAAATGAGCAATTTTCTGACATAGTGAACCAATTTTTATCAAATTGGGCATAATTATGCAGTCATATAAAAAACGTGCAAACTGAGATATCAGGCCAATGTTGTGAGCCACCAAAAACCCAAAAAAATTAGGTCGTCAAAGATTAAGCCAACGAAAAGCAGGGAGCAAAAGAGATGCCATATTAATCGTGTTGAATATGAATCGGACGTATGAATGGGCGGGTGTTTCATCATCATCTACTGGATATCTTGCTAAATTTAAGGTCTTTTTTGTACAACCGAGACGAAGCCTAACATTTACGAAAAACATGTACATATTGTTATTTGGGGGAATTTTTGTATAATACAAAAGAAAGGAACAGGAAGACATTATGTTCACTAATGAGGGAAATCGATAAGCTATTTCTTTTTGGCTCTAGGGTTCTTGGACTTAATGAGAGATTTATTCACGGGTTAGAACAAGTATTTATGGGTCGCACCATTGAATCGAATTAATGAGTGGCGCAAGAACAAACAGCAGACTTCTCCCGCCAAAGTCATCCGCAATCAAATGGTACTTTTTACGTCTCGTTAGCCTAATGCTTGGGATAACCTAGACAAAAGGGGCCAGGCCACAATGAAAAAGCACCTAATCATCCGGGGCTAACATCAACATCAATGGCAACAGCAACAGACATTCGGCAAAAACAACAGCGCCATCAAATTGCAGAAGCCAATGCCAACACAAAAGGCCCCAAATCGAAGCCCCTTTATCAACTGCGGCTAAGCAAATAGGCACTAGTCACTATTTGTTTCTCTACTCCCTTTGCTGCTTCGTGTGTGAGTTTTGAATTTATGGATTTTGAAATCCCCAGCTTTTTTTCTTTAAAGGTTAGTTGTATTATTTAAAAACCAAACCCGTTTTAGTGTCGGTGCACAGCACCCTCCATTCGTCGGGCAAAAGAGGTCCGGCTGTTGGCAACTCGTGTAAATACTCGACAGGTTGCACTCAACCGTAATTAGCGATAAAGAAGATCTTACCTCACCCAACGCTAGAGATCGGTTGACAAACCCGGTGAATGCAAATACATATCTGATTTTGGGCGAATTAATTTTTCGTCACTTTTATGCTTTGATATATGGTTTTTAAGATCGTATCGAAATCGCCCTTTTCGCCGAGCTCATTAATGAGTCACCCAAAAGGAAGGTTGATCGGGGCATTAAGTTACCGGCCAATTCAACAAGTACCAAGTTGGCAATAAATAAAAAGCTGAATTAGCAGTTTAATTTTTCAAGCCATAAACAGAAATATTATCCTGTCTACTGTATAAGAAAATAAAGTTAAAATAAATGGTATGGTTGGGCTGACAAAAAACTTAAATAAATTACAAACTATTTTACATACTTATTACTTAGCAATAAAGCTAAATTTTAATATATTCTAAATAATAATGGTTTAATAACATTGAGAAAAAGATTAAATTGTGAATTAAGTGCTTAAATATCTCCTAACGTCTGTAACTAAATTCGTAAACAGCTGTTAGTATACACCATAAATATATTTTATACTTTTTCATTAACTATATTGCAGAATAAAGCTACAGACTTCAATTAAAAATGGTCAACATCGGCCACATTTTCGTGTGGGCCTTGCTCTTGGTGCGTACACTACTGATAACCATCTAGAAACCATAAAATATATATTTATTATTTTGCATAACGCTCAAGGTCACTGTTTCGGGCACTGATCTGAGCGATGATGAGGCGCTCAATGATGTTTTAAGCGAACTTGAGTTTGACGACTCTTCGACCAGATTAACTCGCGACACTTCTCTGTCAGCTAAGCACATCGAGAAGATCGATGTAAAATGCGACCAAGGTAATGGAATGATGGTTGAGGTGGAGTTCTCCGAGGACTTTGAGGGAGTCATCTACAGTCAGGGGTATTACAACGACCCAAAATGCAAGTATGTATTTATCTTAATTAGTTTAATACCTTTTCTTTAATTACATTTTTATTTTAAACCAGCTACGTCAAGGGCGACCGAGCGGGTCGCAGTTTCATATTCACAGTGCCATACAATGGATGCGGCAGCAAGCCCTCTTGCTCCGTGTGTGCTTCGATTGAGAACATCCTGATTATCCAGGATGACAGGGATATTCAAAATAGCTTTGATATCGCACGAAAAATATCGTGCAGTCGGGGCGACGAACGTGAGAAGACTGTTTATTTCAAGCCATTTGTGGTGGACATGCTCGAAGTTATTTCTGTGGATACGCCAAGTGGTCCAGTGGAGTGCTGGATGGAAATCGGCACTGGGTCTCCGCCCAATATCAAACCCATTCAGGGCACTCTTACCCTCGGAACGGACATAACGTTTACCATAAACGTCAAGCACTCGGAACAGGCATGGGACATTAATATACTGCAATGTTATGCATCCGATGACATGGACTTTGAGGCCAGAACCACGAAGAGATTGCAACTCTCGGACAAAAGAGGGTGCTCGATAAAGGAGAAAATATTTGGGGAGTGGCGAAAGTTTGAAGCGCCCTCAAGTCTAACGGCCACCTACTATAATACTCTAAAAGCCTTTAGGTTCCCCGACCGATCCCAGGTTTATCTGAAGTGTGATATAGAACTGTGCAATGGTGCTTGCAAACGGGATTACTCTTGCGGCAGTGTGAATTCATGTTCCGAGGGATCTACGGACCCCCAGTGTCTACAGGATCATCTCATCTCACAAAAGCCACGTTGCTATCCCGGCTCCAGAGAACCAGGGTGCCCAACGCCCACTTCCCTGCCGCCAACAACGATCAGGATACCAATAGCCTCAACATTCACGCCTAGGCCACGGTGCTATCCTGGATCCACAGATCCCAGTTGCCCGCAGCCTACGTTGACAACATCCCAGCCCAGTTGTCCTTTAGGCTCAACCGATCCCCGGTGTCGCGTCAGACCTCCCCCAACAACAAAGCTAAGATGTTATCCGGGATCAAACGATCCGGATTGTCAACCAGCTACTTATCTACCGCCAACAACGAGAAGAACTACGATCAAACCACGTTGCTATCCGGGGTCACCTGATCCTGATTGTCAACCGGGAACAAAAGTACATATTACCACATCGAAGCCTAGGTGTTATCCAGGCTCTGATGATCCTGAATGTCAACCGGCGACCTATCTTCCGCCGACAACGAGGAGAATTCCGACTCCTACGTTAAAGCCACGTTGTTATCCGGGATCCACTGATCCGGACTGCCAACCCGGAACGAGATCACCTATTACTACATCAAAACCAAGATGTTATCCAGGCTCTACCGATCCTGAATGTCAGCGCGCTACATATCTTCCACCAACCACAAGGAGAACGCCAATCCAAACAACAAGAACGCCAGTAACCGCATCAAGGCCAAATTGTTATCCAGGTTCAACTGATGGTCGCTGTCCACAGAAGCCCCAAACGACTCCAAGGCCAAGATGCTATCCTGGATCAACAGATCCCAGCTGTCAGCCTGCATTAACCACACGGTGTTACCCGGGGTCTACTGACCCAGAATGTCAGCCAGCTACCCGTGTAACTCAGAAACCACCTACTACACCACAGCCTAAATGTTATCCCGGATCAAAAGATCCGGAGTGTTCTAATTGTTACCCTGGTTCGCCAGACCCAAGATGTCCCAAGGTTCCAACCACAAGGAAGGCAGGATGTTATGATGGTTCAGATGATCCAAGATGTCAGCCTGCCACATATTTACCTCCATCATCGCGCCGCCCTCCCACGATTGCACCCAAGCCAAGATGCTATCCAGGATCAACAGATCCAAGCTGTCCGCAACCAACTCAACCAACCACAAGACCTAGGTGTTATCCAGGATCTAATGATCCAGAATGTCAACCAGCCACATACTCTCCTCCGACGACAAGGAGGCCTGTAACAACCTCTAAGCCTAATTGTTATCCGGGCTCAACAGACAGACGCTGCCCAAAAGAGCCCGTTTCGACACCAAAGCCTAGATGTTACTCTGGCTCGACAGACCCAGAATGTCAGCCGGCTACTTACATCCCACCAACTGCGGTACGAACAACAATTCCGACATCCAAACCACGGTGTTATCCGGGTTCGAATGACCCTGATTGCCAACCAGCTACTTACTCGCCTCCGACAACAAGAGGGCCTATAACTACTTTGAAGCCAAACTGTTATCAGGGCTCAACAGATAGTCGTTGCCCACAGAAACCTCCAACGACTCCAAAACCGAGATGTTATCCGGGATCACCGGATCCTTTCTGTCAACCAGCAACTTACCTTCCTCCAACAACAGCAAGAACAACGATTCCTACAACAAAGGCAAGGTGTTATCCTGGTTCAAATGATCCTTATTGTCAGCCGCCAACAACAAGAACGCCCATTACTACTTCCAAACCAAATTGTTATCCTGGTTCTACCGATAGTCGTTGTCCACAGAAACCACTTACTACTCCGCAGCCTAAGTGTTATTCCGGCTCAACAGATCCGGAGTGTCTTAATTGTTATCCTGGTTCGCCGGATCCAAGATGTCCAAAGGTTCCCACCACAAGGAAGGCAGGATGCTTTGATGGTTCGGACGATCCAAGATGTCAACCTGCTACATATTTACCTCCTTCATCTCGTCGTCCTCCCACGGTTGCACCCAAGCCCAGATGCTATCCAGGATCAACGGATCCCAGCTGCCCGCAATCAACTCAACCAACCACAAGAAGGACACCTATAACTACATCTAGACCTAGGTGTTATCCAGGATCCAATGATCCTGAATGCAAGCCATCTACTTACTCACCTCCGACAACAAGACTACCTGTCACAACTGTCAAGCCTAGATGTTATCCGGGCTCGAGGGAACGTGAATGTCAACCTGCAACTAAGCAACCAATTACTACGTCCAAGCCAAGATGCTACCCGGGATCGCCAGATCCTGAGTGTCAGCCAGCAACATATCTTCCACCAACAACTGCAAGAACAACAATTCCAACAGCCAGACCTAGGTGTTATCCGGGATCCAATGATCCGGAATGTCAGCCAGCCACTTATTCCCCTCCGACTACCAGGAGGCCAGTAACTACATCAAAGCCAAATTGCTATCCAGGCTCAACGGATAGTCGCTGTCCTAAAGAACCAGTTCCGACACCAAAGCCTAGATGTTATCCTGGCTCAACGGACCCTGAATGTCAGCCTGCAACTTACCTACCACCAGCAACGGCACGCACCACGGTTCCTACGGCTCGGCCCAGATGTTATCCAGGTTCCGATGATCCCGATTGCCAACCACCTGGAACAACTAGAAGGCCTATAACTACATCAAAGCCAATTTGTTATTTGGGCTCAACGGATAGTCGTTGTCCACAAAGACCGCCAACGACTCCAAAGCCAAGATGTTATCCTGGGTCTACAGATCCAGAATGTCAGCCCGCAACGTATCTTCCTCCAACAACTGCAAGACCAACCATTCCCACCACTAAGCCAAGGTGTTATCCAGGATCAACCGACCCATATTGCCAACCAAAAACATATTCCCCACCGACATCAAGACCACTCATAACTACATCGAAGCCCAGATGTTATCCAGGCTCGTCAGATCCTGATTGCCAACCTGCAACTTATCTTCCACCTACAACTGCACGACCTCCCATAACTACTTCAAAACCAAGGTGTTATCCGGGCTCAAGCGATCCCGCTTGTCAACCAGCAACTTTCTCGCCTCCGACAACCAGAACACCTTTAACAACATCTAAGCCTAATTGTTATCCAGGATCCACGGATGCTCGTTGTCCTCAAAAACCACCTACTACTCCGCAGCCAAAGTGCTATTCCGGCTCAACAGATCCGGAGTGTCTTAATTGTTATCCAGGTTCACCAGATCCCAGATGTCCCAAGGTTCCAACCACAAGGAAAGCAGGATGTTATGATGGTTCAGATGATCCGAGATGTCAGCCTGCCACATATTTGCCTCCTTCATCTCGTCGTCCTTCCACGGTTGCACCCAAGCCCAGATGCTATCCAGGATCAACGGATCCCAGCTGCCCGCACTCGACTCAACCACCCACAAGAAGGACACCTATAACTACATCTAGACCTAGGTGTTATCCAGGATCCAATGATCCTGAATGCAAGCCATCTACTTACTCACCTCCGACAACAAGACTACCTGTCACAACTGTCAAGCCTAGATGTTATCCGGGCTCGAGGGAACCTGAATGTCAACCTGCAACTAAGCAACCAATTACCACGTCCAAGCCAAGATGCTACCCGGGATCGTCAGATCCTGAGTGTCAGCCAGCAACATATCTTCCACCAACAACTGCAAGAACAACAATTCCAACAGCCAGGCCTAGGTGTTATCCGGGATCTAATGATCCGGAATGTCAGCCAGCCACTTATTCCCCTCCGACTACCAGGAGGCCGGTAACTACATCAAAGCCAAATTGCTATCCAGGCTCAACGGATAGTCGCTGTCCTAAAGAACCAGTTCCGACACCAAAGCCTAGATGTTACCCTGGCTCAACGGACCCTGAATGTCAGCCTGCAACTTACCTACCACCAACAACGGCACGCACCACGGTTCCTACGGCTCGGCCCAGATGTTATCCAGGTTCCGATGATCCCGATTGCCAACCACCTGGAACAACTAGAAGGCCTATAACTACATCAAAGCCAATTTGTTATTTGGGCTCAACGGATAGTCGTTGTCCACAAAGACCGCCAACGACTCCAAAGCCAAGATGTTATCCTGGGTCTACAGATCCAGAATGTCAGCCCGCAACGTATCTTCCTCCAACAACTGCAAGACCAACCATTCCCACCACTAAGCCAAGGTGTTATCCAGGATCAACCGACCCATATTGCCAACCAAAAACATATTCCCCACCGACATCAAGACCACTCATAACTACATCGAAGCCCAGATGTTATCCAGGCTCGTCAGATCCTGATTGCCAACCTGCAACTTATCTTCCACCTACAACTGCACGACCTCCCATAACTACTTCAAAACCAAGGTGTTATCCGGGCTCAAGCGATCCCGCTTGTCAACCAGCAACTTTCTCGCCTCCGACAACCAGAACACCTTTAACAACATCTAAGCCTAATTGTTATCCAGGATCCACGGATGCTCGTTGTCCTCAAAAACCACCTACTACTCCGCAGCCAAAGTGCCATTCCGGCTCAACAGATCCGGAGTGTCTTAATTGTTATCCAGGTTCACCAGATCCCAGATGTCCCAAGGTTCCAACCACAAGGAAAGCAGGATGTTATGATGGTTCAGATGATCCGAGATGTCAGCCTGCCACATATTTGCCTCCTTCATCTCGTCGTCCTCCCACGATTGCACCTAAGCCCAGATGCTATCCAGGATCTACGGATCCCAGCTGTCCGCAACCAACTCAACCTAGCACCATAAGGACACCGATAACTACATCTAGGCCTAGGTGTTATCCAGGATCTAATGATCCGGAATGTCAACCAGCAACTTATACGCCACCGACTTCAAGATCGCAAATTACAACTTTGAAGCCAAGGTGTTACCCTGGATCAAAGGATCCAGAGTGTCAACCAGCTACTTACTACCCTGCAACTTCAAGAACACCTGTGACAACTTCCAAACCAAATTGTTTTCCGGGTTCGACAGATTTACGCTGTCCTCAAGAACCAGTGCCGACAGCAAAGCCTCGTTGTTATCCTGGCTCGACGAATCCTGAATGTCAACCCGCTACATATCTTCCACCAACGACACTAGGAACAACCATTGCTACGCCTAAGCCAAGGTGTTATCTGGGTTCCAATGATCCGGACTGTCAGCCCGCAACATACTCGCCTCCAACAACTCAAAGACCTATAATTACAACGAAACCTAATTGTTA
This sequence comes from Drosophila kurseongensis, assembly GCA_018153305.1. Classification (NCBI taxonomy): domain Eukaryota; kingdom Metazoa; phylum Arthropoda; class Insecta; order Diptera; family Drosophilidae; genus Drosophila; species Drosophila kurseongensis. The sequence goes on along the minus strand of JAECXX010000005.1, from coordinate 7,891,834 downwards.
TCCAGGCTCAACTGATAGTCGCTGTCCACAGAAGCCCCAAACGACTCCAAGACCAAGATGTTATCCAGGCTCTACAGATCCTGATTGTCAGCCTGCAACGTATCTTCCTCCAACAACGGCTAGAACAACAATTCCTACAACTAAGCCAAGGTGTTATCCTGGATCAAGCGATCCTTACTGCCAGCCATCGACACCTAGAACACCTGTAACAACACCCAAGCCGAATTGTTATCCGGGATCAAAAGATAGTCGTTGTCCACAGGAACAACCCACTACTTCGCAGCCTAGGTGCTTCCCCGGCTCATCAGATCCTGAATGCCTGAATTGTTTCCCTGGCTCCCCAGATCCGAGATGCCCGAATATTCCGACCACAAGGAAGGCCGGGTGTTATGAGGGTTCCGATGATCCGAAATGCCAGCCTGCTACTTACTTACCCCCATCAACTTATCGACCGCCTACAAGTGCGCCAAAGCCGAATTGCTATCCAGGGTCAACTGATCCAAGGTGTCCGCAACCGACACAGCCCACAACTATAAAAACTCCAATTTCAACACCAAGTTGTTACCCCGGGTCTTCTGATCCTGCTTGCGAACCAACAACAAGGGCACCTATTACAACTTTAAGGCCAAGATGTTATCCTGGCTCCAACGATCCAGAGTGCCAACCAGCAACTTACTCTCCTCCTACCACAAGGACTCCCGTAACTACTTCCAAGCCAAATTGTTACCCTGGCTCGACGGATAGACGCTGTCCTCAGGAACCAGTAACGTCACCAAAACCGAGATGTTACCCAGGCTCAAAGGACCCTGAGTGTCAGCCCTCTACTTACCTCCCACCAACGACGGCACGCTCAACTATTCCTACGGCTAGACCTAGGTGTTATCCGGGTTCAAATGATCCCGATTGCCAACCAGCAACCTATTCGCCTCCAACAACGAGAACGCCGATAACTACACTCAAGCCGCGTTGCTATCCTGGCTCTAACGATCCCTATTGCCAACCAGCTACTTATCTTCCGCCAACAACAGCAAGTAGATGTTACCCTGGCTCCAACAATCCTGAGTGTCAGCCTGCCACGTATTCTCCTCCCACGACAAGAGCTCCTATAACTACTTCCAAGCCAAATTGCTATCCAGGCTCTACAGACCGTCGCTGCCCCCAGAAATCGCCAACGACACCCAGGCCCAGGTGCTATCCAGGATCACCGGATCCTGAGTGCCTGCCAGCGACAACGACAAGAAAGCCGATCGCTGGTACCACACCTGTCTATTGCTACCCAGGATCCATTGATCCACGTTGCCCTGATTCCGGGTACAAGGGCACAAGCCGAATCCCCGCCACATATCTGCCACCTCTGAGTGATCCGGGCTACGACAGAACTATTCGAAATGCAAAGACCTTGTTTTTCAATGAAATCAATCACTTGGCACTCACCGATAACAACGTTTTCGAGCTGGACGATGACGAAAGCGAGGCATCTAGGGTAAAGCGCGAGTTAAAGTTCGACGAGAATGAGGATCTCTTATCCAAGAGAATAATGAAGCGAGAGTTTAACGAGCGACCCTCAGAGCAAGAAGTGATTTCCCTGACCCTCGGAGTGCGAACTGGCATCAGTGTAAAATAGTCGTTGAAGGTCTAGTAGTAGTTAAGCATAATAATATTATAATATCATTATACACCGATATGTATTTACCTAGAATGATATTCATTAAATATAAACCTATGTACAAATGTACTTCTCGAATAGGCCTTTTAATGAGGGTTAACGATGATGTATTAACAATATTGCACATACCTATTTCTGGCTTTTAAATTTAAAGCCCAGTCAATTGTACTTTAATAGTTCAATTAAATTTTTTATTAATTATTTAAGAACAATCGATTGAGCCAATTAAAGTTGCTGATATTAAGACTCCGGATAGCGGCAATAGGAATTGCTTTCGATAGACTCGTGCGGAATCCACTCCTCGTACAAGGTCCTTCGATCCTTAAGGGCCTCGACCTCCCGCAGAATTCTCATTACATTACCTCCAACCAGCTTCTTGATGGCTGCATTTCCCCACACCCTGTCCCGAGCCAATTCGGCCAGCAAAAGGGAATAGCTTTTAGGAGCTCCACCTAGTCCAATGTGATCAACACCGGCAACCTTACGAACATAGTTTATGGCAGTAATGGCCTCTCGAACGCCCAGTGTTCGATCTCCACAGCGCTCCAGGTTGAGTAAAATAACACCACCGTTCTCCGGCAATAGGCTGTGGGTCAGAAAAATATTAGTTTGGTCATAGAAAAACACACTCCTCAAAATGTCCAACCTGAGAACATGATCGGGAATGGAAGCTATGTTGCTACTATTGCACATGGAAAGTGGTGTGGCGTTGGTAAGTAGAACGGGAGCCTTAGCGGTTTTTATGACGGCTAACATGGCAGGCTCGCTGAGCATCGAAATCTCCACCAGCATTCCCAGGCGATTCATCTCAAAGAGCATTGTCTAAAAATTGTCAAGGAAATCGAAGGTAAAATTTAATATTCGGGAAAATTGTGCTACCAAAGTACAAAGATGTATTGAAACCCATAATAACAAGTGGGAATCTACACAAATCTTATTAGAAAATTTTAAACCATTTCCAATAGTAAAAGTTGCTTCACAAATACTATGTGAATCGAATTGGATCAATCTATCAAAATTAAGCTAGATATGAAAATGTATGAGAAAGGTTTTTTTTCATTGTTTGTAATTTACCATTAACATATCTGGGTAATTGGTTATTTTTAAAAGCATGGCTGGCTAAAGTGTACATTTTCGATTTCAATAAGATTATTTAAACTACAATATAGTTTATTTCAGTAACTTAAATTGAGTAGATTTAGATTTAGATTTTAACAACTTTATTATATTTTCTGACGCCCCATGGACATTTTCCCATCAAGATTGAACTCACCTGTCCGAATTTGTTGAATGAATTCGTCACGTTCTCCTCGACGAGATAATCGGGTCTTCGGATAGCTGCCGCCGCCCAAGGAGTGGTGCACTCCAGGCTCGTGATGGACACGAATCGAGCTCCCAGCAGGTAGATGGAGCGCAAGACGGCAGTGCTGGTGCCGAGAGCATGGCCCCCACTGATCCCCATGAGGACAGCCACTTCACCCTGGAGGTGGGACTGCTCCATCTCATCCGCCGACTCCACAATATGCATAAGGTCCGTGGCGGCGGTAATGCGCCTGGCCCTATCGATTCCCTCCAGAGTGAGCTGCACTGCATCCAGGTACTGGGCTCCGCACGGCACGGCAATGGGCCAGAGAACAGCACCTATGTGATTCTGCCGCACCTCGAACAGATTGCTGCTGTTAAGACTCATGGTGCTCGGTGGCTTCCAGGAACCCTCGATCAGGGGCGACTCCGTCAGCAGGCGTCGGATGAAGGCAAGTCGGGCCTCCAGGAGCGACGAGGAGCGCAGTTGAAGGGCCAGTGGAATCCCTCCGGCCATGGCGATGCACAGGAGAACTACACCCACGCCCATCAGAATCTTCCGCCCTCGCGATGTCTCCGGTCTTTCGCCCGAGGACTCGCTGCAGGAGTCCTTCTTGGAACTGTAGGTGGGAATTCCCCCGTTGGAGCACCGGATCTTTTCATTTCCCCCTCCAAATTTAGTTATTTCCGCGGGCAGTTCAATATCCGCTATCTCCGTGAACACAAAACATTGCTGCTTGCAGTGCGGCTGATGTTGGTGCAGTGGATGGACCTCCAAGAATTCGCGGCTCGGCACGGGATTCATTGCATCGTCTGGAAGATGATGGTATTTGCCACAGATTTCCCTCGCGGAGGATGTCCTCCCGTGAAATTTGATTCTATTTAACAAGCTTGCACCGCGACGCAAGCTTCAAACTGGAATTGTATTGATTTTTAACACATCCCTGCCAGTCCTGTCACCTGCTAATTTTCTCTCAAGGACATGCGCGCTAAAATTATATGACTTTCAGTATGGCAGCTTCCCAACTAGAGCGGAATAATAATGCTTTTGAATGTAAAAAAATAATATTCTCGAAATCAAACTAAAGATTTTAGAACGATAAACTGCTTGATCAAAACCATATTAATTCAATCTTAAAAAAATGTTATAATCTATCGAATTTAAAAAGGTTTTTGGCCTGTTTTTGATTAAGATAGAAGTTTTATTTTTATTTTAATATAATTAACAGAAATACCAGTTATCTAATCCTGAACTAGTATTTTAACACCCTATTTTTTACTGAACTTATTTGCCCACCTATCATAATTTATCATCAAATTTCGTATAAGTAAACCAGAATAATCAAAATAATATGTAGGCCGACTTACTTTTAACAATATATATTTAATAACTAGATTATTTATTTTTTATGTGCTGCAATTACGATATTCATCAGCTTGTGTGGAGGTAGCGATTCCAGGACGCACAGCAGCTGTATCTGATTGCTAATGCAGTTGGAACTCAGGGCGATTTGCACGGCTTGGGCAAATCGCTCCATGCACTTCTGGTAGGCAGCATCCGTTTCGGGATCCCACACCCCCAGCGCCATTGAGCAATAGTTCTGCAGGGATTTAACGATCTGCATAAGGTCCTGACTGGGCAGGGCTGTTGATTCTCCACTACTGACAAGTTGCTGCAGGGCTCGCAGGAGGGAAAGATGCAGATTACTGTAGGCAGTCCGGTTGGAGACCAAAGGAGCCAGGACCACCCAACGCAGCAGACCAGCTAAGGGAGTGGCAAACGGCATGGCTATAGCTCCGGCTGGCAGGACCAAAGGCTGCTGGGAGGCCTGACACAACGTAGGATTTTCTGTCATCCATTCGGTAATGGTATCCAGGAGTGCATCAGGCGGGGGATTCAGGGTCTGGGAACGCTGCTCATTAAGATACAGATCAGCTACGGCCACCATGAAGTTTGCCGCAAAGTGCGGACCCACCATGGGCAGCTGCTTCAGTTGCTCTGGCGTTTTCCGGGAGTACGAGATAAAATCACTGACTATGTTCTGGGCCACCTCCAGGCTGAGTGGGGTCTTGCAGCCCACCTGTTGCATCCACGTGCCGGCCGAGGAGAGCAGCGGGGCCACGGATCCGGAAACCGCTGTACTGATCAGCCGGGATAGCAGCTTGGATCGTTGCGGATTTAAGTGGCTTCCAAATAGCGAGAGAAAGATGGCATTGCGGGTGGCATCCCTTCCTGGTCGCGAGAAGTACTCAATCAGCGCAATAATAAGTTGAAACTCCTGAAACAGATTCATCTGGCTAATAGGCGGTGCCTGCGACTTGTTTCGAACATCGCCATCCTTGGCGGTTCTCTCCAGGAATATGTACTCGGATATAATTTGCATCACCATATTCTGTTTGTTCCGGCTGGCGATTAATGTTTCTGAAAAAGTAGTTTATGTATGTGACAATATTAATGGAAATAACTTAGTACCCAATCGAGTAAGTGCCTCCACCGCACATGTGGGATAGTTATCCAGTTTCATGTCTCCCTTCCTTAGCAAGGACTTATTATTCTCGACCGACAAAGACATATTTATGTATACTTGAACAAAACTGCGGGGTCTCTAAAAAATGCAAGTCGCACACCAAAATAAAAACAAACAGTTCAATTTTAGAGGTGGGAAACATTTCGATTGACAATTCGATAATCTACTGATGAATGGATAATTTGTGAAAACAGAAAAACGTTCACACTGCCACAGATTATCCGGACTTATCCAGTATAACAAACGAAAAACGTTATTTTAGGAATTTCATACTGTTCATATCTTAAAAATAAAATAAATAAATATAAAATATTTAATAATTCTAAATGAATTAAACAAAAATGCTTTTATTTTGAGTTAAATCAGTTCAATTTAATATCATGAATAAACTGAGCGGTCTTAAAAACTAACATTGATCAAACATTTTTAAGGAAAATATTTATGGTTTTTTTTAAATACATTTAGATTCAGAAAACCTACTGATGTAACAATAATTATTATAACTTTCAGTATGTGCAGAACAAAAAAATCAGAAATGGAAAATTCAGACCCTATACATAAATTTTATTGAAAATTTGAGTTTCACAGCCGATCAATTCTTACTTACATTGCTAAATTCGCTTACATTTTATCATTTCATGTTTAAATATGTACAAATAGGTAACTTTATTAACCGGTAATAAACTCGTTGCCATAGAACAATCTGTTTTCGTAGATAGTTAAGCATTACTAAACAAATTAATGGATACCAAACAGACGCATAGAATAGACCAAATAAAAACGAAAACCAGCCAGGCACTGGACTTAAAAGGACTTTGAAAACGATTGATTACTCCGCTTCCCAGGAGCTCTGAGCAAGTGCGTCTTGAAAAATAAACTAGGAAGACCGGGATTATGTATTGAATGCCTGTGCCTGCATAGGTGCCAGTAAATGCCACCAAACTGGACAAGCTCTCCGTAAAATAAGTGATACAAAACGGCGGAATTATGGCGAGTAAAGGGAACCATACACGCACTAAAAGACTATATGATTCGAATTGTGACATGTCCAGGAAAAGTGATTGAAGATTGTTCTTCAAGGTTATGGCCACAATGGGAAAACTGGTGGAGAGTGTGAAAATAGGGAAAAGGGCCAAGAAATAATCAATGCAAATTAATAGACCTGACCAAAAATCTACGTAGTTCACATCGTAGGGCAGAAAATCCAATGTGTAAAGGTCTTCTATTCGTTCGAAGGCAAAAATACCAGTCATGGCTAATAAAATGTAAAATGCACAGATAATAATATAGTCGAAAGAGAGAATTTTCGAAACCATAGACTTTTGCCTAATGGGTGCCAACAAACTGGGCAACGAATGATGACACATAAACGAGTAGACACAAGCGCCAAAAAGCGGAGGAATACCATATACATTGAAGGTCTCCGGGTGTCCTTTGGGACCTCTAGTGATCAAAAGTTTTAGAGATATGCAAATCATTAGGGTAAAAGCTGCAATTCAAAGGAGTTGTTATTATTTTGAAGTCTTAAATATCTCATAGCTTACCCATCCATCGGAAGGCAGCAGTAAGCATCTGCAAGTATTTTGTTTTTTGTACATTAAAGCAAACAAATGGACCGAAGATCAGAGTGAATCCAATTAAAAATACTCTGTACATGCTTAAGCGAGATATGGTGTGTTCCTTCCAGCAGGCCCGTGATGTATTGTTCTTGAAGTCTCCTGGCCAATACATCAAGTTATTAGTGTCCGTTCCGTTTGTTTGATCACTAAAAGCAGTCGAGATTGGAAAATTAAATAATCACCCCATAAAGTTAATTCCATGTTGCTTAAACCAATTTTTGTTTCATTATCATGATGTGGATGCATAATTAAATAATGTGAAGTGTTTGAACATCATGCCCTATTTTAAGACTTTACTTGTTAACTTTGACTTTCATTACTCACCATACAACGTCACGCAGACTTCTTGCCACGGCGGCGGAATAAATACTTAGATCCCCGTAAAGATAAACTATCAGACAAAGATAGAACATTACACGGCCGAATTCGTTAAAGAAAAGTGTCGCCATTTCGCCCAGTTCGAATTTGTGGGAAAGCTGGTAGTAATGAAACTCCCGGTTTTGGATGGTCAACGGAACCCGCTCGAAGTTCCCAACTGGATCTGCTCCCGATGTGAGAGAGACTTCATCAGCATTATCATCGTTTTCACTGTTCTCAGCGGAACTTCGACTCTGTCGCAGGGCCTGCAGAGTTATCCAATTCCTGACGGCATTCGCACAGGCCATAGCCTCGATGATAAAGGTTACGGTCATATAACTTATGATGGCCAGTAGAACAATAACGATGAGGCTCAGCATCCACCCTGCCCTGGAAAAAACTCCGGGCAGTGTTAGGGCTCCAGTTCCCACAATAAGATTAAAAATGAATATGAAGCCGACCTGTGGGTTCAAAAAGAAACGATTACTCACGGAGCGACAGGTGTTGCGTTCTCGAAATCGCAAATTATGTGCATACGCAGCTAAAATTATGGAAGTGGGCGTACCTTTAGTTTTTCATACAAATGAATAGTGAAAATTCTCAGAAACATGTGTACATATTTTTCTGAACTCTATTAAAACTTGGAACATATTGCACAAACTGCATATGGCTATTGTTTTGGTGAAAGCAGACTCTATTTTAATTAATTTAAGTAAACCTTACCAAATTAGAGTACGTGGGTGCGGCCTCGAGTCCATTGACTAGGCGAGGCATCTTTATGCTGGTTCTTTGTCTTTTTAGCAAGCTTCTATCCAATCCTTTCCCAATCCAATCAAATGCTCAAAAAAAAAACAATAATAGACGAGCAGATAGTGCATTCCATTAAGAGTGGCCAACTGGTGTAAGGGAGCAAATGGCGAATTAAATAGCCTAACGTCGAGTGTAAAGGCAAAGATTAATTTAATACTGAAAGAAGAGCGCCAAATTTAAATTTAAAATTATTGAGTCCGAAAATTCCTTTACCGAAAATTGTTGAGAGTGTACACTACGCGAATATACATTTGAAAGCTAAGGGATATAGCCAACTCAAAGGACATTATATAAGACTATTAAAATAAGCAACAACAGCGATAAGTAGGCACAAAAAAACAACTATAATTTATCTATCCGATCTTTCCTATGGCAGCTACAGGATAAAGTCCGATTGGCAAGATTTTTTATCAGTGATCAATGATCATAAAAAAATACAATTTGGAAAGTTTTATGATAAACTGATCCAATAAACTGCATATAAGCATATCATACAAAAACAGCGAGAAAAACAACAATTTCTTTGAAAGTTCCTATGCCAGCAAAAGATATAGACGACTGATCAGCGGAATTACATAGTTTTGAGGTATACAAAAAAGAAGAGTTAACCTTTTCTAAATATATGAACAGTTTATTTTTCCTTCTATTATTTACAATTTTTTAATAGAAGAGTTTAACTGGTAAAACTCAGTGACGCTGCGCTCAGTGTCGTAGTAGTCGTATAACCGAATCCAAGACGGTTGGTGGTTGATAACCTCATGAATAAGGACAGCCTTCAGGGTCAGGCACTTCTGGTCAACGGGCGTCATTTGATCGAAAAAAACGAGGACCTCTGAGCCCGATTTCTTTGATTCCACGAGCTTTACTGTTGGGACACTCCGGATGTTGACAAGGGACTCCGGGTGGATTACATAGCCTGATGGCAGCTGGATCTGCATTAGTGCCATGTTCGAAGACTTTCCCTGATCGGAGGCTTTAATCGGTGTATATTCGCCGCAAATGTCGAGCACTAAACGTCGTTTATCCGTCTCCGTACCCGTGACGGTCAGCTTGAAACTTGGACTTGGCTCCTTGGTGACTACGTTAAAGCGGTACGAGAGCTGGACGAGAGCGCGACCCTGTCCAGTGGCCGAAAACTTAACCCGCCGAGCGTTCCTTGGAAGCTCGTGGGACTGCAGCATCATCTCATTCTCGGGGGCCACTCTTATGGTTTTCCAGTTCTCGTCGGAAATCGAATACGTAATGTTTATTTCTCCAACACCTGTGTGGGTTTGCAGTTCGAATTTGGCCAGAGCCATTAGGGCCACAACCGATTCCTGGGACGAGGAGAATCTCCCGTTGCTGTTGCGCTTGCTAATCAGCCAATTAACAATGGACATTGTTGACTGTGAATCCTTCAATTCTTTTTCCAGCAGAGCGAGCAGGACATAGGCGGTGACCTCGTCGTCGCTCATGCCGTTTTCTGACCCGGTCCACCACTTGAGGTCACCTTCCTGACTTGCCATACCTTCCAACTTGGACAGAACTCCATCGGCCTTAACATTTTTGGCCAATTGAAGGGCCAGAGCGGCGATGGCCAGATCATACGGCTCATTTGACTGGTCCACTTCACGGGCCACAAATTGAACGGCCTTATCAATTACATTCTGGAACTTGGAGATGTGCTCCTGTAAGTAAAAAAAAAACAATTTTATGTAAATTAATTTTAAGGAATAGGATGATTTTTTTAAACAGACAGAAAGTTTACCTTATTCTCGTAAAAGGCCAGCAGGACGAAAGAGGTAAGAGCCAAGGGAGTTTTATAGTGATTTTTATAGGCCCTGCCCAGCTCGCGGAAATATCCATTTTGTTCCTGCCGGGTAGCGAGGAACTCGAGGCCAGCTGTTAAGACGTTGGAATCAATGTCTATATATTGAGCAGCCTGGTGGAATGAGCGCATTATAAAGGCGGTGATCCAAGTACTGCCCGTAACATCAGCCTTTCCAACAGCGCTAAAGGAACCGTCATCCAATTTGTAGGTCAGTTCATTGTGGTAGCCACTTTCCAAATATTTCTTAGAAGGACCCAATATCTCAGTGTTGTTGCTTTGGCTCGCTTCCAAGGCCAGGATTTGAGATATGAAATTGAACAGATTCTGCTCACCAGTACGCAATCCAACTAGATCGTCCATGTTTGGCAGTTGTGACACCAAGATCCTTCCGCTTACTTTAAAATCTATAAACGTGGAGTCCTCCACAACATCGAAGGGTATTTCCACGTCTAGGGTTTTCTCCTGCTCGGACGAATTCAAGGGATGGTGCCCCTCTAGGTTGACCAATACGGTTTTGCTGGCATATTTTGTCGCGCCCTCGGCTTCCACTTTCAATCTCTGGACGATGGTGTCACCGGCAATTGGGGATACCGCAGTAATTTTCAGATTAATTAGACCCACTTTGTTTGGGCGGATCATAAATGAAGTGCTTTGTACGCTTTTGGCGAGTATCCGTAGTCCCTTTTCCAACTGCCACTTCGTTACATTCGTTACATTCCCATTGGTGGCCTCGATAATCTCGTACTCCTTGTCGGAGTTATCTATCGATAACGTCGCCTCCACAGGAGTGCCCAAGAAGTTGAACACCATGACGGGAATGGAAACTACTTCACCTCTTTTCACAAAATATGGCAGATTGGTGGTAATAAAGAAAGGGCGGAACACATGAAGTCTGGTTGGGATCTTGGTCACGGCAATGCCCGAATCGGGGTTCAAGGAGAAGCCAGTGACAACCCATGAAGTCATAGTATCGGGGATCCGTTTAATCAGCGTTATATTTCCATTGACACCCACTCTGAAAAATTCAGTTTGATGGTAGATTTCGGATTTAACAAGAGAGAACGCTATAGTCGGGTGCCCCGACTATCAGATACCCGTTACTCAGGTAAAGGGAGTGCGAGGGAGATGGAGATAGAAACTTTGATCACGCATAACTTTTTAACGAATGGTCCGATTTGGAAAATTTCTTCTACATTTCGATAGGTATTGATAAACACAATAAAACTGCATTTTTACTTTTCCGAAATATTTAAATTTGTAAAATCGTATATAAGCGATTGTGGGCGTTAAAGGGGGCGTGGCACCCTTTTGAAATAAACTTGCGCTGCGTAGGAACTCCTAGAATCTACATGCAAAATGCCAATCTTCTAGCTTTTATAGTTTCCGAGATCTCAGCGTTCATACGGACGGACAGACGGACAGACGGACATGGCTAGATCGACTCGGCTAGTGATCCTGAACAAGAATATATATACTTTATAGGGTCGGAAACGCTTCCTTCTACCTGTTACATACTTTTGCACGAATACAATATACCCTTTTACTCTACGAGTAACGGGTATAAAAATTACATTCTTACTCAGTTATATTTGAAAATAGCCAAGTGTCAGGAAACCACTGAGAAATCGATGGACGAGTATCCTTTACAAATTCTGAAGAACGTGGGCGGTCTGAAATTAATGCATGTTTTATTGCAAACAAGAAAGGAAGCAAACTTCGGCAAGCCGAAGTTTACATACCCTTGCAGTCACATTTCGATTTGTATGCCTTTATTACTAAAAACAATGTAGCTATGTCGATTTTGCGCTGCTTTTTGTCATCGTTTCTATGGCAGCTACATGATATTGTTGTCCGATTTTGTCAAAACAAAAAGCGTTATCAAATAATGACCTTTTTTTTAAAATTTATATTTTTTAATTTTTTGATTTTATTATGGGAGCTATATGATATTGATGTCCGATTTTAATTTAATTAAAACCGTTGCTCCATAGTATTTAAATATTACCAAATCCCAAAAAAAAACAACAAAGTTATACCTTTTTTTAATTTTTCTCCCGATTGTTCCTATGGGAGCTATACGATATAGTCATCCGATCCGGCTCGTTTCGATATATGTATTACTATAGTAAGCAGGTATACCTGCAATAGAAAGACAACTTTGGGAAAGTTTTAAGCAGATAACTTTTAAGCTGAGGGACTAGTTTGCGTAGAAAATGATGGACGGACAGACGGACGGACGGACGGGCGGACGGTCGGACATGGCTAGATCGACTCTCCTGGTGATGCTGATCAAGAATATAAATACTTTATAGGGTCGGAAATGTCTCCTTCACTACGTTTTGACTGAAATTATAATACCCTCTGAAAGGATATAAAAATAAAGTCATCGTAAACAAGAAAGAAAAGCTAACTTCGGGCGGAGCCGAAGTTGATATACCCTTGCAGAATATTCTATAAATTATATTCTCCAAAACTTAATACTCATAAAAAATCCCAACTTCCTAACTTTAAAAACATCAAAGTTATGGCATTTCCAATCGTTCAGTTATATGGCCGCTGTAGGATATAGTAGGCCGATCCTTATGAAATTTGGTAGGTCGAATTGATTGGCCAAAAATTAAACCCATAGAAAATTCCAACTTAAAAACACCAAAGTTATGGAATTACCGATCAATCAGTTATATGGCGGGTATAGGATATAGTCGGCCGATCCTTATGAAATTTGGTAAGTCGGATTGGCCAAAAATAAAACCCATAGAAAATCCCAACTCCCTAAATTAACAAACACCAAAGTTATGGCATTTCCGATCAATCAGTTGTATGGCAGCTATTTGATATACTCGGCCGATCCCGTCCGTTCCGACTTATATACTGCGTCCAAGGGAAAGAAGGGTGTGTGCAAAGTTTCAATTCGATATCTTTAACTGATATACTACAGTCCCTTGCCATATTATTAGACTCATGCTGCAAATCTTATTTTACTTGATACATATTTCTTGTTGTTTATATGAACTTTTTGTAGATATGTTAATAGAACTTGGGTTTTTGAATATCGCGGGCACTTTTATCCTTTGTTTTATAAAACAAAAAATAGACCTCGGTGAAGATCTGAGAGCCAAACGTAAAGGTGCGTGCGGTTGTCGGGGAATCACGACAGTGAGAAGTGACCGAAAAATTCGCAATATTTGTGTTGAAAATCGAAAACGTTTTGGCAGTTCTTGCAAAAAAAGTTGTTGAAGCCGGCATTGACGTTTCGCAAAGAACAGTGCAGCGGAGGTTAGCAGAAGGGGGTCTTATTGGACGTAGACCAGTTGAAGCGTTGAAGCTGTGTTGGCTGCGAAAGGTGGTCATACAAAATACTGATTTTTGCAAAAAAATGTATTTTCATCTAAAAAGATTTCATTTCGATGTAAATTTCTAATTTTCTATGTGACATTTATTGTATTTACTACTGACGTGTTAAAAGCCAGAAAAACTTTATTTTTAAGCATGAGTCTAATAATATGGCAAGGGACTGTAGTTTGCGTAGAAACAGACAGACGGACAGACAGACGGACAGACAGACGGACAGACGGACATGCTTATATCAACTCAGGAGGCGATCCTGATCAAGAATATATATATTCTTTATAGGGTCGGAGATGTCTCCTTCACTGCGTTGCACACTTTGACCAAAATTATAATACCCTCTGCAAGGGTATAAAAAGGGATAACTAGCTTACCGTGTTTCGGAGGACAGTTATCATTAAATCTCAACGAAGGAATATCTGACAAATAATGTATTAGGTTGGTGAAAATATTCTTCAAATAAATAGACATTTACTCACATTTACACCAGTCTAGGTCGTTGTATATTTCTGCATTGGTTAGCGTTACCACAGCGTTCGAGTACTTTGCGAGATTGTTAAATATTTGGCTATGGTCAAGGTCGTTGTCAGTTGCAAGAAGCAGCACACTCTGGTCAACCCCCAGGAGACCGACAAAAGAATGGGGATCGGTTTTTACCTTGAGGCCCACCAATTCGTTGGGCCTTGCCGTCGCAGGTGCTGTGATTTCAATCTGTTGAGAAGCGCAAAGTACTAATTATTCTATGTTATGTTTTGTGTAGAATCCTACCGAGTTGTTGAATTTCTTTTCAAAATAGATCGTCTTCTCATCAAACCGATATACCCCATCATTAACGCTGTGCACATAAATTGTAGCTTGAGGTATCATCTCAAAGGTGGGTTTCAATGTAAAACTATTGTTTCCTTTATCTACTCGTACATATCGGTTGAAGATTTTATTACCCTGAACGACAATTGTTATTATGATGTAGGAAATATCGTCTGTGGACATTACATTGAATCTAAGCAGGTTCTTTAGTTTGTGTCTGTAGAGTAAAATATATTGATATAATTATGAGTAATGAAAAATTATAGGATCTTTTTAAAAGCACTTGCCTTTTACTATCAACATCGATTATTAGTGCCTTGTCGACCATATACAAATATTGTTCAATGGGAGCCGCATTTTCAAATGTAGCCGTTACAAGGCAAATTTTGCACCGACCGGAAAGCATCGTTTTTAGGGTGGAAATGCCATAAAGGAGGGGACAATTGAATGTTCTAGCTAAATGACAGCACGAAACGTGGAACTTAACTTTATTTGTGGAGTACATAACAGGAGAACCGTCCACATTTCTGACCAAAACGAAAAAGTTATACAATCTTTCTGGAACGAAATTCGTAGGCCACGAGCGACTCTCCAGCTTGTAGCGATGTTGATGGAGGGTCACGTAGGCGGTGGCGTTTTTGCGGAGATCAGTCAGTTCCTCCGTCACAGTAGCCACTATTTTTAAGGGACTCTCGGTGGTGGGCGAAATGGGAAACTCCACATCGACATGACCATCGATGGGCAGTGTTTTCTCAATTGCACTGCCCCCGATCGAAACAACAACAGAACCCTTGACGGCCTTTAAAGTGGAGTATCTGGCCAATATCTTTGCTTTGATAATTCCATCGCTGGCGACCACGTCTTCAGAAGTTTGCAGAATTACAAAAAACTTCGGCTCCATTAATTGGTCCACCTTGATGACCCTTGGTCGGCTTCACATCATCCCACTGTTTCATCAGATTTTGAGCTCCATCGTGAATCTTTATAGAAATGGGCTGGTTGATCATGGCGGGTAGGGTGCCCTTATCCAAGAAAAGAACTCTGAACTGCATGAGATCAGCGGGCTTGTAGATGGCCTTGTCTGTCTGGATGTAGATAAAGGTTTTGTCGTCGGCAAAGTCAAGTTTTGTGGAGTCCTGGAATTCGACACCCCCAACACCTTTAGCTCTAAGATGGTAATCACCATCGGTGAGTTTCGGTACATCGAAATCCACGTTTTTCCATGACATGGGTGTTAACTGGATTTTCTTAGTTATATTGAATGATGGTCCGGTTAGGCTGACAGAGACATTGGTGGACTCAGTTGCGTTGTGCACGATAATGCCAATGCCGTAAGTGGTATTGGACCGAATAGTCTTGGGTCCCACAATGGAATAGAAACTGTAAATTAAAGAACAAACATTGATTTTACTTATAAGTGTTATAGCACAACAGCAAACTAATCAAAGTTAAGTTCCGAAATAAAAAGATATAGATGTTCGAGTGGAGTTGATATACCCTTGCAGAATATTCTGTAAATTATATTCTCCAAAATTATTCATATGATGCATTCTTAATACTCATAAAAAATCCCAACTTCCTAACTTTAAAAACACCAAAGTTATGGCATTTCCAATCGTTCAGTTATATGGCAGCTATAGGTTATAGTCGGCCGATCCCGTCCGTTTCGACTTATATAATGCGTGCAAAGGAACGAAGAATGTGTGCAAAGTTTCAATTCGAAATCTTTAAGACTGTGAGACTAGTTCGCTTAGAAACAGACATACGGACAGACAGATCCTGATCAAGAATATATATACTTTATAGGGTCGGAGATGTCTCCTTCACTGCGTTGCACACTTTTGACCAAAATTATTATATCCTCTGCAAGGGTATAAAAAAGGTGTTTTTAGTCATTTTTTCTGGTCACTTCTTATAATCTTATTTTTTGCCCTTTGTAAAGCTAAAATATATTAACGTTCTCATTAAAACAATAAATAAAAACTACCAAATCGGCACGTTAAAATTATTTTGGAAAGTCTTTGGATGTCAAAGCATCATTGGGTTATCATCTACTTCCGGGAAGCAAAAAAAAAGGGGTCAAACTAATTTTTTAGAAATTCTTCAAGGAATCCTAAATCAATTTAAATTATAATATTTTAATAGAAGTCTTGTGAAATCAAATACCAGTGGTAACATAATTTTATCTATATAGTTATTTCATCTTACTAATTTAATGCATTTAAATTAATTTAAAATACAAAATTAAAAATTAATTTATCACTCTACGTAGTGACAAATCGTTTAGTCGAACCTATAATCATTTTTCATCATAACATTAAAAAAGATTTACAAGTTGAAGGTAAAGACTTAATTTCCTCATTAGGAAGTGTTCATTAAAACAATAAATAAAAGCTACCAAATCGGCACGTTAAAATTATTTTGGAAAGTCATTTGATGTCAAAGCATCATTGGGTTATCATCTACTTCCGGGAAGCAAAAAAAAGGGGTCAAACAAATTTTTTAGAAATTCTTCAAGGAATCCTAAATCAATTCAAATTATAATATTTTAATATAAGTCTTGTGAAATCAAATACCAGTTGTAACATATTTTTGTCTATATAGTTATTTCAACTTACTAATTTAATGCATTTAAATTAATTTAAAATATAAAATTAATTTATCACTCAACGTAGTGACAAATCGTTTAGTGGAACCTTTAATCACTTTTCATTATAACATTAAAAAAGATTTACATGTTGAAGGTAAAGACTTAGTTTCATCATTAAGAAGTGTTTATATTTTAATTAAGATACATTTTAAACTTACCCAATGGCATTAATTAAAAACACATTTTGCAAAAAATAAAAAAATAGAATGAATCGCAACATATCTCAGTCTTTTATTTACACTTTTTCAATAGAACACTGATAAGAATCGACTAATCAACTTAAAGCGACCCAGCTGAATGAGCTCTACCGAAAGCGGAATGGGATATACCATCTAATATTCCAAACAAACGTTGTTGTTAACGATTTCTGAAAAAAGCTCTTAGAGTATATTATAATTTCATTCACAAGTTTGCTGCGGTGTGAAAGAGACATTTGCGTCCCTGCCAAGTAAATATTATACTGTTAACAATTTTTTAACGAGTAAATAAACTTTATTGTTTTTTAACATATTGGAATAGAATTGATAGATTTAATATTTTATAGAATATAACATTTTCGTAATAGCTTCTATACAAACCCCGGTTTCCGGAAGTTTGCCTCTTTTATTGTTTTTAATTAGATAAGTAAACCGCAATAAAATACATTAAAAATAAAAATATACAAAAACTAAAACGCATCCTTGGTTTTGGGAGGAAACTTCAAAATTTTAAGTAAACTTTTTTAATAAAATACATTTGTCCATTAAACACTATTAACAATTCGAATTTATTTTAAAATAATAAATTTGATTTATGGTAATATATACATTGCACAACAAGCGAAAGGTTTGTAAACAAAAGGCTTAGCTAAAAGTATCAATATGTATATGAAGGCATGCTTAAATTTTATAATCAGAAAGGCTTTAAGAGCGTCCTACTCCTCGGGGATTGCATTGGCGTTTTGTCTTTTTTTACGATTTTCCAATATACTCGTGATGAAAAACTCGCCTGCTTTATAGGAGCTGCGAACCAGCGGACCACTGGCCGTGTACAGGAATCCCATTTGGTTGCCACGCTCCTCCCAGTGTTTAAACTTCTCAGGCGTGACGTATTCTATAACCTTGAGGTGCTTGTTCGTGGGCTGCATATACTGCCCCAAGGTAACACAATCGACTCCGGCCTCCCGCAGATCTTTTAAAGTGTTTTCAATCTCCTCATCTGTTTCACCGAGGCCCAGCATAATTGAACTCTTTGTGATGAGATTGGGATTAAACTTCTTCGCTTCGGTAAGGACCTGCAGGGTTTGGCGGTAGTGAGCACGTCTATCCCGCACATAGGGTGTGAGTTTCTCCACCGTTTCGATGTTGTGCGCATACACATCCAGGCCGCAGTTGGCAATCGTCGCTACACACTCCAGATTGCCCCGAAAGTCCGGCACCAGGCACTCCACGAATATGTTGGAGTTACTGAAAATAAAGGAATTTTTATGTATATAATGTTTAATCTTAGTCTGCATTAAACGTTTTACCGAACTTTAATTTCCCGAACTGTTTCAGCTATGTGCTTGGAGCCGCCGTCTGGCAAATCTATGATAAAGGTACAATAAAATTAACTGACCAGTCAAAAACCATTCCAATACCAACCATCTCGATCTACCGAGGTCAACACAATGTAATCTAATCCCCAGGAGGCAATGGCTGTGGCCGTGTTCACGGGCTCATTCACGTCCAGGGGCGGTGGCTTACGAGCCGTCTTTACGGAGCAGAATCGACAGCCTCGGGTGCAAGTATCACCCATGAGCTGGGAAATATATTCAACAAAGTCGATTAGTAAAAAAAAATGTATTACTTTTTTTATATGTAGGTTAATTTTGTTTATATGCTAGATTAAAACCTTGAGGTTGTACTATTTATAAGTTTTTAGAAAAATGTGGTTCAAAAGGATACAACTTTGATGAGTAATTTCTTAGTCAAAAATATAGAAAAGAGCTTTGGGAGAGGCTCACAACAAATATTTTTGGACAACACAGATTCTTGTATAGATAGATATTGTATTGCTTAAATTTTTAGTTCAATATTCTGTGAGTTTTAAAATACAATTGTTTAAAAAAAAAATGTAATTGAGAAACTATTTCTAACTATTCTTGACTCTTCTAAAAGAAATTCGAAAGAAATACAAATTTTTTGAAGACAAAGTTCAACGTTAATACCGTTTCCACATTTTTAAGCCCATGCATATGTGAGATAAAGAATTTCCAAACAACAAAAACTGTGGAAAATTCTGTGACACTCCCACCAGATAGTAAACATAATCGGTTATCAGCAGAGGTCACCGGGAGGTCTGATTCTATTCTCTCACCATAATTGTAGCTGTCTGGGTGCCATGCTCGCCTCCGCCCCAGCACTCGCCTATGTTCGGACACCGCGCCTCTTCGCAGACGGTGGACAGCTTGAGGTCCCTCATCTGGGCCTTGATCTTGGCGTAGTTCTTGCCCACGGGAATCGTGGTCTTCAGCCAGGGTGGTAGTCGAAGGCGCTGCTCCTCGCCCTTTTCGCGGCGCAGCTTTCCCTCATAGTTGTCCCATTCATTTTTCGTGTACTCCGGATTTTGGACAAAGTCCTGGAAATTGGGTCCCTTGGCCAGACGTTCCCGTATCTCATCCAGCTTTTCCGCATTTGTTGATGCCGCACGCTGTATTATTCAACAAAAATAAATTAATTTTACCTAGAGCATACGAATACAAATTTGTTTACTTACGGTGGCAATTACTATGGGGGCCTCCACGTGTGATTTTAAAGCTCGTAACATAGTGAATATCAAATTTAATGAATTAATCAAGTATTTATCAATGGTTTTTTGTTTGTCGAATCTTATGAAATGAATAGTGCGACCGTGCTCAACCTTAGGGAAAAACAGCTGATTTTCTATTTTTGTAGTGCCTTTTAGTATTAATTCGATTGCAATTAAAATAATCATCATTCCAATTATCATGGGTTAAAACAGTAAATTTCCGACTTAAACAGAATACAGATCTTTCAAAAATTCAGATCTGAGAAAGATACAATATAAAATAAGTTCAACTAGTGTTAGTAATACAGAAACTTTAATACACCTTTATATAATATAATCTTACTTATGTATATATTTTATTATATGCTGATATGACTTCTGTTTTTAAATTGATTATTACAACTTAATTTTGAGTTACTTTGTTAATTACAAATGATCCCCATTGCATATTTTAAGCCACTCCCATGAAACCTTCAAAAGTAATCTAAAATCGATAGCTAAGCCGCACTTCCCGTTGTCCATCACTAGTCTATGAGTCTCCTTTTCGTCAAAACAAAAGAAAGTTTTGCTCCAGCTAATTTACTTTGGTTCCGCCAATCGTGAGTAGCTTCCTATCCATTTGGTTCCAGATCATAATCAGAGATATCCCTCAGAAGTTCCCATCCCACAACTACGGCTTCACAGGGGGCGGCGTCCAGCGCTACGGAGGCGAACGAACGCACACCACTGATGGCTGCTGTCAATCTTCAGGCTTCGTGCTCCTCCGGACTCGCCTCCGGAGACGATGCCACTGCGACCAGCCAGAACGGCGAGGCGGAGCGTTTGGAGCGTCCTCCAAAGCGACAACATCAGCGAAACAACTACGGTTCCGGCAATCAGGATCAACCAGATGCGGTGAGTCCACTAATTCGAGAGTCAGAACCACTTCTAACTATTTCCTTTCTGCCAGGCCATACTTGCAGTTCCCAATGTGGTAATGCGGGAACCCGGCGGTCAAAGACCTTCAAGACTGAGTGGGGGAGGGGGCGGTGGTCCGCCCACAAATGAAATGGAGGAGGAACAGGGCCTGAAATACGGCGCCCAGCATGTGATTAAACTGTTTGTGCCCGTCTCCCTCTGCATGCTGGTGGTGGTGGCCACTATCAACTCCATCAGCTTCTACAACAGCACGGATGTCTATCTGTATGGTTTGATTTAATAACACCATCCTGTACTTTTAATCACAAAAGATTGTTTCTACTACACCAGTCTATACACTCCTTTCCACGAGCAATCACCGGAGCCAAGCGTAAAATTCTGGAATGCCTTGGCTAACTCTTTGATCCTGATGAGCGTGGTGGTGGTGATGACCATTCTGCTGATTGTTCTGTATAAGAAACGTTGCTACCGCATCATTCATGGCTGGCTCATTCTTTCTTCTTTTATGTTATTGTTCATCTTTACGTACTTATATTTGGAGTAAGCGTAAGTCACTTCTATCAAGTTCTTCAATAACGATTTGTTCATTTTAGAGAGCTCCTTCGTGCCTATAACATACCCATGGACTATCCCACTGCCGTGCTGATTATGTGGAACTTTGGAGTGGTCGGAATGATGGCCATCCATTGGCAGGGTCCTCTGCGGCTGCAACAAGGATATCTTATATTTGTAGCTGCCCTGATGGCATTGGTGTTCATCAAATATCTGCCAGAATGGACTGCCTGGGCTGTTTTGGCTGCCATTTCTATTTGGGGTAAGTTTTAATGTGGACTCTATTACTGGGGTGTTGTTGTTATATTAATCCCTTGTTTGTTTTTTAATTCATTTACAGATCTCATAGCTGTTCTTTCTCCGAGAGGACCTCTTCGCATACTAGTGGAAACGGCCCAGGAACGAAATGAACAAATTTTTCCCGCATTGATCTACTCATGTAATAATGATTGACCCCTTTGAAGACTTTCGTACTCACAGTTTTTCTGTTTGATAGCCACTGTTGTTTACGCACTTGTGGGTACTGTTACGCCCCAGCAGGCCGACGCCACATCATCGCCCTCATCCAGCAACTCCACCACAACCACGAGGGCCACCCAAAATTCGCTGGCTTCGCCGGAGGCAGCGGCGGTTAGTGGCTCACGCTCAGGTAACTCCCATCCTCGACAAAATCAGCGGGACGATAGCAGTGTACTGGCAACTGAAGGTATGCCACTTGTGACTTTTAAAAGCAATTTGCGCGGAAACGGTACATATGCATTATATTTTTTATGATTTTTATACTCCTCTCAAATGTGTATATTGCTTTGTTGGCATTTGGTCTGTTTCTTGTACTCTTCTGTATTTATTGTCTTGTACAGTTTTGGTATATGGTATACAGCGCTACTAGTAGAACATCATTAAAGATAATGTCGCGAAATGGTCTGGTCTATTTCAAGGCATTTTGTGGAATTCCACCTTTAATGCTTAATTTCGCTGATCTTCTTTTTAGCCGAGGCTGCTGGTTTCACGCAGGAATGGTCTAACAATTTAAGCGAACGTGTGGCCCGTCGCCAGATTGAGGTACAAAGTACCCAGAGTGGAAGCGCTCAGCGTTCAAACGAGTACAGAACAGTCACTGCACCAGACCCGAATCATCCGGATGGGCAAGAAGAGCGTAAGCATTCAGTACCTTAAATCAGACCATTTTTTAATTCATTTTTTTTTAGGTGGCATCAAACTGGGTCTCGGCGATTTCATCTTTTATTCGGTATTAGTGGGCAAAGCCTCTAGTTACGGCGACTGGACGACCACAATCGCTTGCTTTGTAGCCATCCTGATTGGACTCTGCCTCACCCTACTACTGCTGGCTATTTGTCGGAAGGCCTTGCCCGCTCTGCCCATCTCAATTACCTTCGGATTGATATTCTGCTTCGCCACCAGTGCGGTGGTCAAGCCGTTCATGGAGGATCTATCGGCCCAGCAGGTGTTTATATAAACAAATCAAAAAGACAAGGACATAATAAATGTCCCATAATATCATAGTCTAACAAAGCTTTTTGTAACCCACTTTATTTAACAAAATGCATAGTAATAAACTCAACTGATTATTGATTGCGCTTTGTGATAGTTTTGTCTACTATGTTGATCAGCCATCCGGGTTCCAGTCCGAAGAAAACTTGTCTTGGGTCCTTGGCAGAACTAAGCATATCGTAGGCGGAATCATCTTCAATTTTAGGTAATTGGTAGCCGTATTTTTGGGCTAGCACCAAGCGATCCTGGCTGATCTCCTCCGGATTGGCGAGGTAGCCGCGATTCTTGGGATTAGTGTAGTAGTCGACGGCGTCCTGAGGAGGTAGCATCCGGCTGGGAATAGGCACTCCCTTTTGGAACCACTTCTTTGGATTGGCCAGCATGTGCAGGCTGCGAGGATCGTAGTAGGCGGTACGGATTACCCCGCCGTTTTTCTCTATAGCCGCTATAACAGCCTCGCTGGCGTGCTGCACCTCAATGTTGATCTTGGCCTGAAAGTTGTCCAGTCCGTCATCCGTTAGTTGGAATCCGTACTCCATCTCAGCAGGTTTCAGCTTTAGTAGGCCGGAATTGCACAGAGTGCTGATGTCGATTGGTTGGCTGATGTCTATCCTGTTGGTGTCGATGAGCACCTGCAGCTGGAGCAGCGAGATGGGCGGATACTGGCGCTTCATGTGGTGTCCTTTGTAATAAGGCTCGTAGGGGAATCTCAGGTAAAAAGGCTGATTTCCCGTTTCGTAGCCCAGTCGCATGAAGTTCTGTCGCTGTCCAGATCCCTTGTTGCCCGCTCCGTGTTTGTCACCGCCGTGTTGCGCCCTGCCACGCTTGTCCTGCCGGAAAACATAACATTAGGAAATGGTACTCCAATTGCATGTTGTTATTCAACCACTAACATTCTGTTTGGAGTTCGGATTCGGTCGAAGATTTCCGATTTGCACACGCGGCAACGTGCGCAACAGCTTTAGCGCCTTGTCTGAGGTTTCCCGCAGGTGAGCCATGGCCAAGTTAACTTAATTTATTTGATAAATTTATAAAGGTGAAAAGCAAACTTTAACACGAGTAGAATGGCAAAAGGTGAGACCACAGTTAGCAGGTTAAAAATACCAACCCGCTAAATAATATTTATCATATTTTTAGTATTTTAAAACATTGGTGTATTTCATCATTCTGTTTGCCGTCACACTGTGCTGCGAATGCAAAAAAAACAAAACACTTTAATTTTCAAGAGGTTATAGAAAACTAAATTAAGTAAATTATATTGGCTTATATTAAATACATATATTTAAATAAAATGACGTGTGGAACATGTCGGGGTCACAAAGAGAAAAGTGTGAGGTGCCTTATAGCCGCATTGGACACGATCAAACAGCACGCTTTAAGTAAGTCGAGGCAAAAAGATAAACATTGTCCTATGTAGTAAATGAATTAAAATTTAATAAATAAAATACCATAGTGATGCAGAGGGATTCGGAGGAGAGTGCCAAGGCAATAGAAAACCTAAAGGCCCATAATGAAAAGCTGCACAAGGCGTTGGAGTTGTTAAAAGAGCGCCAAGAATTCATGATTCACGCTCAGAAACGCAGGAAACTGTCGCCCAAGAAGATCAAAGATGACATATCACCTCAGCCCCAGAGTCAAAACTCTCTGAACATGAACATAGCCCTTAGCAGTATCGATCTCTCGGACGAGGATCAGGAAATGGAGGAGGATGAGAGCATTGCGGAAACGGAGATCACTGCCCAAAGCCCGCGCAAACTAAGGCTACCAACCCGGAAGCTGGACATCCACAACCTTGAGAATGTGCAGCCGAACAACGTTTCTGCCACGGGCAGCAGTTGGATTCGTAAGACACCCAAGAATCCGGGAGTCGTCACCAAGCTGTCACTCACGCACAAAAATGGCAACTCCCACTTAAAACAAACTCGTCTGAAATTCGAAGCAAACAGAACTAGCACCTGTGAACAGGATATTATAGAGGAAAGCCCCAATCTAAGCGCCAGCCTAAAGAGATCTCGGCCACCACGATCTTTAATGCAGAGGTAATTACTATTACGATAAATTCAGAGGTGTCACCGAATTATCTTCCAATACAATTTAGCGACTATAAAAATTTGATAAAACAGATCATCTTCGATTTCCATTAGAGCTCTCTTTTTGAATAGTCATTAAATACATTAGTCTTTATATAGTGGATAATATGTTGTTTTTATCCTAAAGATCACATTTAGATAAATTAAAATAAGGGATTACTGTGATACTTTTGGTTACCATTCTTTTTAATATTAAAAGCCAAGGTTGCAGAACAGACACCGCGACCGTTTCAAACGTAGACGACTCGCTTACCACCAGCAGCAGTAGCATCATTAAGATCAGCAAGGCCAGTTTTGAGATGGATATGGAAGAGTTCAAATTGGATAGTTCGGAGCTTCCGACCATGCCGCCACCAGTAACCCCTCCAGGCTTAAGGATCAACAGCACCTCGGATAGCGTGGTCATTCTAACTCCTGCAACCCAGGATATAATCTTCGTGAACGATACCCCCGAAGAAGTTATTAAAATGGGAACGATGGATGTGCTGGCCGAGATTATGAGAGACGACGATGACGCTTGCTCGAACGCTTTGAGACAGTTCGAAATGAAAATGATTGACCAGCATAAGAATATTCAACCGAAGTCCCCAAAAGTGGAAACTGCTATTCCAATTACCAAAGCTGTGAAAAGTGAACCCGTATCCCAACCAGAGGCTGATATGGGCAATGAATCAACGAAAATGCCTCAGGATATTGAAAAGTACCTAGTAGACATCAAAGAAGAGGATAGCAAGGATTCGCAGGAAGAGTTTCCGCGACCCCTTATAGTGAAAAAAGAACCTGCGTTGACAGTCAAAGAACGTTTCAGCATTGAATGCGAGGAATGCGAAAAGGTTGGTACATTTCAATCATTTTCCAAAGCTAATTGTACTACATTTCATAATTATAACCGTTTTTCCAATTCAGTTTATTAATTTTATGGGTTCAAACCTGACAGATGAGAAGATTGAGGACTATTTGGCCAACTGCAAGCACGTTGACCCAAGAAGCTCGACACCACCGGGATTCTGGAATCCCCACATGGTTTCCTTTGCCGAAGGCGATCCCCGCAACGAAGTTTTAATAGACACTCGGTTTAGAGACCAGCGTTTAAACAAATGACATTTAGGGAATATTTGTAACATAAGTTATTCAGTTTAACGCATTTCATTTAATATGATTGTTTATAATTTTGTAATTTGTTTCACAAGTTACCGCGTTTGGCTTGTTCGATTTCGATGGCCGTAAATAAGGACTTAAAGTTTCCAGCGCCAAATCCCTGAAATAGTGACGATTATCATCAATAACTGTTCTTAGCAATAATAGTTTAAGCAATAAATCTTACATTGTGGTTATAGCGTTGGATTACTTCAAGAAAGAGAGTGGGCCTGTCCTGACAGTTCTTCGTGAATATCTGCAGCAGATATCCGTTCTCATCAAAGTCAATCAAAATGTTCAACTTCTTCAGGACTTCCATGTCCTCCTTGATCTTGGTGCGGCTATGCGAAAGCTGTTCCTGCAGGAGCTCGTAGTACGAGGACGGGATGGTCAGGAACTCGGTGCCCCGAGCCTTTAAATTGCTCACCGCTTGGATGATGTCATCCGTGTTAAGAGCAATGTGCTGGACCCCGCCACCACCGTAGTACTCTACGTACTCCTGGATCTGCGACTTCTTCTTTCCATTAGCCGGCTCATTGATCGGCATCTTTACCGTCTCCTCGTAGTTGGCCATAACGATGGATCGCAACGCCGAGTACTCCGTGTGGATCTGGGAGTCGTCCACCGACCAGAAGCGATGGAACTGCAAGATCCTCTCGTACCACGAGGCCACACTCTCCATTTGCAGATCCGGCTGGTTGCCGACCACATGATCGATGAAGTTCAACTTGGTGGAAGGCAAGCCCTTCAGAAGAACATCCTCGGTCGCCCGCTGAAATCCGGGCAGGAAGTCTCCGACATAACCATTGCGCTCTACAAAAGTGTGGGTGGTATCACCGTACTAAAAAAGATAAAAGATTTTTTAAAAATAAATAAAAAGAACTTGGCGGTTAAGACATTAATAATCCCTTAGCACTATAAATAATTTCTTATTTTCTGTATCAATTACCGTCTTGATAGTGGCAAATCTCACGAATCCCTGGTCATCACTCTCATCCCAGATGTCGCGCACCACTTCGGCGCCTCGGGACACCGCCAGGGTAAAGATGGCATTCAAATCCTCCACTTCGAAGGCTACATCCTTGACACCATCGCCGTGGCGCATCAAGTGGAGTCCATGCTCTTCGTCATCCGGAGTGTAGGCCGAGACGAACACAAAGACGATCTTGTTCTGACGCACGGCATGCTTGGCGAACCGTCGTTCTCCGGTCTCTAATCCCTGATAGCCAAGAGGTTCGAAGCCCAGTCGAGTGGTATAATAGCTGGCCGCCTGCTTGGCGTTGCCAACGTAGAAAGTCAGGTGATCAAAGCTTAGAAATTTGCCGGCTTCAGGCTGAAATTTTAGTGAAAATATAATTAATTATCATTTTTTCCTAACAACCGTTTAATTTTTAATTATGAATTTCTTATATTAGATTCGATTTTGTTTCATACTTACTTTGGTTCCTTTGTCAGTATAGCTGGTCTGTTGAAGGATGTTAAAAAAGGAGATTGGTATTAGAGCATAAAATATAAATAATAAATATATATATTGATAAAGTACACTTATTGAATTGATTTTTACATGGACATTGCGAAGAAAACCAAAGTTAAAATTTATTAATTAAATTATTATGCCATATAATTTTAATAAATATTGTATAGTATTTTCTGGACCTTTTCTAGGTTCCCTGGCAAAACTATGAAACTGAGAAAACGTGCCCAACACTCCAATTTTTAATACCATTAAGACTAAAGTACAGTCATGGGAATATTAAAATGTGATTAGTTTACATACAACTTTAAAAACTTAAGGACACATTTTTGTTGAAGCTAACTTTCACACAATCACGATATTATGTAACTTTTGGCACGTGTATCAATCAATTTACCATTATCACTCAGACTCAATTTATTCAAATCCTCTCTTCACACGCGATATAGATTTCTACGTTCCGTTGATCTTACACGATCTTCAAGATGATTATGGCCCGAGCTAAGCCAATCGGGCGCTTTATATAGGGCCCAGCCTCGGTCAGGTGAAAATCCTGTACTAATTTAAATAAAAGCCAAACTAGTATTTTGTTTATTTCAACTGCTATATACATATATCGGAATATCTTAAGTAGCTGGTTGTTGTTCGCATATTTTAACTGAACTTGCAGAAATTTGTTTACTAGAACAGGTGGATTACTTAATTAATGCAATCGGGTAGAATGAATTGCAATTTTGTAACTTACGGCGGGCCTCCATCGTGTTTATTTTTTATCAGTGCGGCTTTTTAGAAGTTTCTACAGTTAAAATTTCACTTCCTAAAGACCGTTACACGAAAATATCGCCAGTCATTATGCAAAATGTTTGAGTTGACGTTAGAATTCTACTACATATTTATGAGGCGGCAATCTAGTTTGCTCTGAGATCGGTTGCCAAGTCGCATTGAACTTGATTCAAGTTGCGA
This sequence comes from Drosophila kurseongensis, assembly GCA_018153305.1. Taxonomy (NCBI): domain Eukaryota; kingdom Metazoa; phylum Arthropoda; class Insecta; order Diptera; family Drosophilidae; genus Drosophila; species Drosophila kurseongensis. The sequence continues at coordinate 7,863,522 of JAECXX010000005.1, read as the reverse complement.
GCCTCCAAAATCGCAACAATAGCAAAACAGAGTGTTAATGTTATCTCGATTATTATTGTTATTGTTCCAGTGCATAATGTGTTTGGCCATTGTAGTTGTTTTGCATTAAAATCAAAACAAAACTGCGAAAACTGGTTTAAAAGTAGTCTGTTGTTATTATTTAATAGCACGGCACACGCTTGGCATAAATAACATATTTTGATGATTGCTTAAAATTGACTATTAATGGCTGGGATAATAACTTTAAGAGGATTAGAAAAGGATCTTAAAACATTAATTTGACAATTTTTTCTTTGTTCTTGGATCCGCTTGATTGAGTTATATTTGAAAAAAAAGACTGGTTATGTTCATTGGAATGTGATTTTCATTATCAAATAGGAGTTAAATTAAGCAAATTCTGTTATTCTTTTAAAAATATTTTTAGGCTTGTGTGATCTTTCGGACTTAATGATAGATATATAACATATTTTGATGATTGCTTTTAATCGACTATTAATTGATAGGATAATAACATTAGAAAAGGATCTTAAAACATTAATTTGACTATTCTTTCTTTATTGTTGGGTCCGCAAGATTAAGTTATATTTGAATAAAAAGAATTGTGATGTTCATTGAATTGTGAGTTGCACTATCGAATAGGAATTAAATTAAGCAAGTTATGTTATTTTTCTTTAAATATTTTAAGAGGTTTTTGATCTGTTGAAGCTAATGAGGTTTTTTTAGACTTTAATATTTTATTAGGAGTTGAGAAGATATTTGAGTTTTTGAGAATAACATACATGTTTTTATATCTGCTTAAGTTACTCAAGCAGAAAACAATTTTTCAAATTAATATTTAATTTTACGCCAAACTTTAAGATCCTATTAATAAGTTATTTAATTGCTCAATGATATTTTGGGATAGGGCAGTCCCTTAATCATTTTGACTGACGATTCGTGTCAGGTGTTTGGCAACATGCGACAAGCCTATAAATTAATCGTTTTTGTCGGTCTGTGGGCTGCCCTAGAACAGCGAACACATGGCGTATGAGCAATTCAGGCAGCTAAGCATTAATGATTAGCCCTAGACAAAGTCTCCCCAGCTGCTGGCGACCAACTAATGATATACTGACAGTTCTAAAGGGGTGGTGCAGAGAAATTTGAGGGTGGAGGACTGCGTTTTGGTCGATTGGTCATTGGCAAGAAGCCAAATCAATGCTTGACATTTATTATGATTGGCTTATTAGGGCGCAGCAGAGGCGATAACCTGGCAACAGTGCCGGGAGTTGTCAGCAAATTGTCCCAGAAGTTGTACAGGCTATAACCATATGACTCAAAATATTCTTGCATTACTAGCCAATTAAACTTCTGGTGAGCGATTGCGAATACTTAAGAATTAGGTATTCTTGTACTTAAGAAATGCACCATTTCGAAGAAATTTCTAAAATTAATAATAAAATTAAATTTAATGATAACTAATATTCTTTAAGGTTATAAATTTGAAATTTGTGTTGTGAAATACGATCACGAATTTATCTACTTTTTGTAAAATACGAAATCAGTTTTCGCATCATTTATGTATGTTATTATCGCCCTCATAAATATAAGGGATTTCTATTTGTTTATTCTACACCTGGCGCTCCTTGAATTCCATTAGTCAATAAATCTGACGCACCCCAGTGGACCTATCCCAATAAAATTGGCCATCGCCTCCATCTAAACTGATTTGCCATTAGCTGAGCAAACTTTTGTCCTTGGCAAAAGGAACGGTATTTTGCTCAGCTCGGGTTTGTTTTGGGTTTGATGTGGGTAGCCTGTTGCTCCATGGGGATATTGTGTTTCCAAGGCTCTCCAGCGAACCTTTTCGGCTCGCTCTCAGTAGCTCTCTCTTACGGTTAGACGGCATTGCCAGCAGGAAAACTTTCTCGCTTGGGGGTTGCTTTCTAAAAGGACTATTGCCAGACAGAAGGATGTGAGTCTCTATTGTTGTCGTCAGAAACTTCGACGATGGTGCACAGAAAACAACGACAGGATTGACTTCCATTAGAAAATACCATAATTAAAAAATATATATAAATTGATTTTGATTTAAAATATTCACAATTAATATTCTCGATTAATAAGGTTTTTTTGTTTTCCGATTTCTTAATCATTACAAAATTATAATTCATTTTTTGGCAAAGGAATAAATAAATATTTTTCTTAAAGACTTCTTTATAATTTGTTCTTCTAATAGTCAACATCAAAATTTTTTTATGGTAATTTAGTATACCTAAAAATTATAATGATTTTCCATTTAAAAACCGTGCAAAAATGGAGATAGTTTTTTTATATTTACTTCATAAAAATATAACCCCTACAAAAATCACTCCACAAAAATTCTCTCAGCGTTGTGTTATTGTCCTTGTTGTCGTGGTTGTTGTTGTTGCCATAGCCGCAAGCTGTCGCCGGTCTACGTCACGCTTTTATCCTTCAGTCGCGTTTACTGCGCTGCCTAAACAACAAGCTAAACAACAAGAGTCGCAGTAAAAAATAGTAAAAAAAATCACAAGTGTGTAACTACTCCAAAATTATCTTTATTGTTTGTTATAATTTAAAAAAAATATAATTAAAGCAACAAAAAAATCAAACGTACTTGAACTGTCGTTGTGTTTTGTGTACAAACAGAAAATCATTTGTCGCCATTCTCTATTTTCCGACCCAAACTTTGTTTTTGTTGCTGCTGTGAAAATTTATGTTCAACTTTTTTTAAATATTGACAAATTAGTGCGTCTCGTTGAGCGATTAAAATCTTAATGTTAGAAAAAACGCGAAAAAACAACACCAAATGGCCCCGAAAAAAACGGACAATTTTCGAGACAAAAAATCCCCCAAAGCAAGACAAAAAAGTTTTAAATGTTACAACATAAATTATACGCTCTGAAAGCATTCTCTAGTTAGTGGTTTAAAAATAGTTTATATATGTTATTTTTTGCGATTTTGGTGATTGATTATTCAGTGTGAAAATGATCATAAATTTGGTAAAGCCTAAGAAAAACTTAGGGCGCAAAAATCATTGCCTAAGTAAGTGCTCATAAAACTGTATGTTATGGGGGAACAGTTTTAGAAGCACTTCAGAAACGAGTTTTTGTTTGAAAATGAGAGAATGGTACTTTGAGGTGCATGGTACTCTCTTGCAGGATATTTCTCTTCCGCGGTCATACTTTCTCCTTACCTTTTAAGGATTGTTTTCTCGGGGTGTTTCTCCGCTGACAAGGGGTACAAAACAAAATAGACCGCATGCGCAGCCCTATCTTAGGGTAGGTGAGATTTTGCATTTGTTAAGTTCAAAGCAGATGTTTTTTGAAATTTTTAAGGAAGGTCGGTTTCGATGAATCAATAAAATACAACTTAAAGAAACGACATAAGGCAATGCTTATAAATTTCCTGTTGAAAATCGAAAACACTGAATATATTTGTTTTTATATAACACATTTTATTTTTGCATAAATAACTACATTTTAATCGATAAGATATTCAATGCCTAATTAAGATAAGATATATATGTACATAAAGTTTTAAAGAGTTTTTAAATGTTTTCAAAATTAATATTTTTAGAATAATTTATTTAAATTATTTGGAACTTTTTCGCGACTTTTTCTTGCTAAAAGTATGTCTTTAGCTGCCAAATTTTGTAAGGTATCTCAGTCTTAAATCTATTTTTTTTAACTTGTATGTATTGGTTACATTTTTAATTCAAAACCTACTTGTACTTTATCACGAGCACGAAAATACTGGCCTCTGGAAGTTTAATTTATTAATATTATATTAACTGAATAAAATTTGTAAAGTAAATTTATGTAAAATGCCGATAAAAACTCTTACTCACAAAATAAGTTTACTGATGTCAACAAATATCTGTTATCTGCATTTACAATTATGAAAGATTACACTACCTTACATTAGCTTAAAATAGAAATATAAACATATTTTAAGAAGTAATACCTAAATAATAGACAAAAAATAAAAACAACTTGCTTTTTAAATTGTGTATTCAACATAATTTTATATGTTGGGCTATTTATATATCTTGTTACTTTTTGCCAGCAACACTGCTCTTATCGCATTTAAGATATGAGTAGAGTTCACTGGAAAAAAATGAAACATAGAGCTTATCGGCTGAAAAAAGTTAAAAAACCTGTAACTATAAAAACCGACAAATATTTTTTTCTGCTTTATCCGGTTTGCTTGATTTGCTGATATGTTAAATAACTTGTGATTTGACTTTAACAAAAATTCAAAGAAAAAAAACAAACTTATAAAAATTGCTCATAGAAATAACGCCAATCAAACACTTTCTAGCATTTTCTCTCGATTAGGCCCACTGAACGCCATTTAAGAGCTCGGGTGAATCCAAATATTTGCATGCAAATTCGCGAATTTAAATCGGCTCGCGTGCTTAAACTCAATCGGAAAGCTTCGACAGAGTAACTTTTTCATTACCTGCCAAATAGACGCGCCCTTTTTGTTTGCCCACTTAGAGAGAGGGGAAGTGCCCCATTAAAGCCATAGAATCATTACCAGGGGAGGTATTCTCGGCATGATTCACTTTCACCTTGACACGATTTCCCCGGCTCCCTTCGCTTGCCATAATATCCTTTGCAGGGCGGTGGATGGTATTAAGTTCTTTAAGCCATATGCCGTCACATAAATGGTATTTTTATACGGTCGAGATATTTACACGCGGACTTATGCCTTTAAGTGCTGTGGTAGCTGAAACCACATCAAGCGAAAAGCATTGGGAAAACACAATAACCGCCCACAGCTCATGAGCCCTGCAGAATTTAATAGTCTTGGGAAATTCTAGAAAGTAAGGTCCATAAAACGATGCTTTCCAAACAACAAATCGGACGGGTTGGTCTGCCCAGATTTACGATTTTGGTCGGAGGAGCAGGGCGCATAGCAGGTTGCAGTTATACAAATAAACAAAAGATTCGAAATGAAAACTTCCTAGTCACCTCTTTTATGTGAGTTTCCATTTTATTTTTAAAACACAAAATTATGAAGCCCAGGGAAAATTACACATGCATATATGTTCGCCTAGGTATAGAGATGCAGATATGTATATGTATATATTTTGAAGGGATCGTTCCGGGGCATTTAGGTGGGCATAAATTATAAAAATATTTCAATGTGTGTCAGATATTGTTTGTTCGGTATGCCAAGGTATGTTTGTTGTTTATTTAGTGTTTTTCTTTGGAAAGGGAAATGGTTCTGCTTCATTTTAAACAAATTACTGGGGCTTATTAAGAGCCATATTATTAATGGAGCATCATTTTTGAGGGTATTTGATTAAATGCCTGTTGATAGCCCGCGCTAATCATTGTAAAGTGTGAACTGAGCGCAGAGTTTTTGTTTATCAGGTGAAAAAAGCTTACTTGATGGTCTCATAAAATTTTTAGACAACTTACTATATCACTACTGTAATATATACTTTACTAGTTTCTGTTTATCCATATTAATACGCCCTGAACTAAATTTTCTTTATAACAAACAATTTATTTTTCAACATGTAGTCTTTAACCAATAAGATAAGATCTGTCCGTTCAGGCTTCATAATCTCTCGCGAATCTCCCTTTAAATGCAACAGCTTGGCGGGAATTGCGTTTATTCAAGTCGTGGGGCTTCCAACTGGCGATCGGGCATTAAGAGCTCCACGAAGTGAATACTCGTGCTGCCCATCGTTTCCCATACCACCGCACAGTGTAAAATATAATATTAGTTTTCACAAAAAATTTTAATTGAATGCAATTAAGTTGCTTAGGAGACCAAAAATAATAGTCCTATTTTGTTGATTACTGACAAAAAATTGTCCACAGAAGTAAATCTCTCATATGTATTTATTAAAAAAAAAGATTTAATACATTTTTAACAGTGTTAAATAGAAATGTGTTTCAGTTTTGTTAAGACCAACAACTTAAAATATATATTTTCATGTTGTATCTTGAGGACCGAATCCCAACAACAATTTTTTTTGTGGCAAAAATAGTGGCTGTTTAATTTTTAGCAAGTAGTTTTTAGTTTTGATATTTGAAATACATTAAAAATTATTGGAATTTAATTAAAATACTGCCAGGGTAGCCCACTGTGCGCCGCTCTGCCGCAGAGGAGAAGTCGGTGCGAGTTGCTCAGAACGAATTTGCATAGGCTGGGAATCGGACGTGTGGCCGTCGATCTTGATGCGAAACCATCGCAGCGGTACGACAAATATTATTTCCTTCACTCCGCCTCCTCACGTGCGTGTGTGATATTTGTAACTTTAATTTATGAGAGCCGTTGAGTGAGTCGCTGGTCAGCTTCTTAATAAATTATTCCTAAGAATACCAGGCATTTTTTTGTGGAAAAAAATATCAACACAATTCTAAAGCCATTTATCAGCAACAAAAGAGATGAAAGGAGGAGATTTTGTGCAATAATTTGTGGATATGTGGAAATGGTATATTTCAGTTTAAATTTGAAAGAAATATTTTGAATATGGTTACCAATGATAAAAATAATAAAAATAAATAAATAACAAAAAAAGAAAAGAAAAACACGTGATTTTGTTTAAAACGGCAAAGTAATAATTAATAAAGTGAACTGAAATTTTAAAAATATTTTTTTGAAAATGCATTTAACTCTATATAAAATAGTGAAACAAATTTATTTTTATTTAAAATTTGCCAGCATTCCGAAAAAGATGAAATATTTTAATGGCGATCAAGATCTAAATCAGGAAATTATATTAAAAAGTACAGTCTTCCTAGAAAAATAAATAATAAATATCACAAGAGATCAACGAAGTATTACTAAAAGCTACAAACTCTAATAACCTTGCCTGCAATTTTTTGCATCTGTCTTTAAATTGGCCTATTTAACCAACTCAAGTTTCCTGCCACATCAAGTTACTGCAGTCGAAAGGAAAACGATAAAAATTGTTGAACAATACAGAAATGCCATTAAACCAATCAGCTGTAAAGTGAATTAGACTAAAGCTGTTCGTGTGGAAAGCACATATAATCAGAGCCATATATGCGATTGGAATCTATATTCAGATCACGACCGCATTTTTAACTTACTATAGTTAGGCCGATCTCTCTAAATCTGAATCTCCGCATCCGTACGACTTACAGATCGGATCCGATTGCTGCGACCGCAACGACGCACAAACTAAACCGAAATAAAACGCCAATAAAATCCAGCTAATTAATGTGATAATTGTGCACAATAAAATGATCGAAATCGGACGACCCAGCACGATGTGGAGCGAATTGGAATCCGTCGGACTTGCCATAGAGTGTTGCCAGTGTCCGAGATTACAGCCATCGCCACGAAGATCCACCGAAAAGCCCTTAGACCCAAAGGTCAGTCTGCGTTATCAGCCTGCGGTCATCCCATCGTTCCTGGCTATAGGGATTGTGCTGGCGATCTCTCTCGGATCTGTGCTCGGTGCTCCACAATCCTCCTGCATCATGTGCGACAAGGAGGACCTGCGTCCCCGAGTCCCACTATTTAGCGATAGCTACGAGGAGTTAACCTTCGACCACCAGGTGTCCCAGTTGTCGGCCATGGAGTCGCTGCAGAAAATCAATGAGAGTAAGTAAGCACCGAAAATAAACTCTTTAAAATTCTCTAATAAAATTCTAAAATACTCTTTAAAGTATTCAAAATTAAAGATTTAAAAACTGCAGACCCATCCATTTTTCGGATTTACCATTTCATTGTTTAGGTAGGAGTTATAGACAACATTAAACAGTTACTAAAATATCATAGATTAAACTAAAAATTTCAACTGAATCTAAAAAAACCTTTGTGCAAAAGTCTAATAAAAGAATTTTAAACAAAAATCTTCCTTGTTTTTAAATCAAAAAATATTTTGCTTAAAAAAAAAAAAAAAACAGATATATTGACGTAAGATAGGTCCTTTGTGCATAATTAATGAATTTTAAACAAAAATCTTCCTTGTTTTTAAATCAGAAAATAATATGCTTAAATAAATAAAAAAATCTGATTTACAATGAAATTGTAAATATTTATATTTAACTGTTCAAAAGTAAACGAAATGATCTTTGTGTTAAATATTACAACAGAATACTTAAATTATACAAATATCCATTTTTATGCAATGTTTGGATCTTTTGTCTTTATAGCAAAAGGTCAGAGCAATGCCTGCAGTTCAATGAAGTGCCCTCCGATGAAATATTGTCTGGGAAATAAGGTAAATATTTTTGCTAACTTCTGGAATAGTTGGGCGCATTTAAATGCGCCTAAGAGCGGAAAAACCAAATTGTCTAATATTCTGTTTCCAGTTTATCAACGATCATTGCTGGTGCGAACTGCAACATCGAGAAGGTAAGTCATCAATAGGTCTGCTTATAATTTAAAAACTTATTTATTTCTATGACACTAAAATAGTACATTTTCCTGTCTTTAATAAAAGATTATTGTCTCTAAATTTAGCAAAATAAATATTAGTCTTCGATTTTTTTATTGAGTTGTACACAATCAAACTAAAAAATGTCCAGATTTTTTTTAAGTGGGTATGAAAGTTTTGGTAGTGTACATATTCACCTAGGTTGATATTTATGAGTTGCCGCATGAGTCTAAGCAGATGGCGTCAAACAATAATAAACAAAACTCTGCAGCTTATCCGCAGTTGCAGACTCCCACAGTAAACACACAAAATAAAGACGTGCCACTAACCCACTTGCAACGCAGTGGCAGAGTCAACTCTCTTAAGAGCCTCATTAGCTCATTTTGTCCGATTCAGAGGCCCTTAACAAGCCGCACTCACGCAAATTACTGGGTAACGTACTGGCGTCGATGACGCAACAGTTGGCCCAAGTATCCAAGCCACATAACTATCCCATGGTCGTAAAGGTGGCAGATACTTATTCCACGGGCTGTGCTCTTCCACTTGGCACGTGATGCGGCGCGGAAGTTGTTAAGTCTGGTCCACTGATTGAACCGCACTCTAATGCTGCGACACGCTTCATTGCCTCAACTTGCAACCACTACAGTGAAGCCTCTCTAGGGAAAATATATTGGTTTTTATATATACATATAACTCTTTTTAAATACATTTAAATCATTTTTAATGCTGAGAAATGGATTAAAGTCTAATTTTAGCTTGAGATGCATTCGATAAATAAAATATTTTATTAAATTGAAGCTCCGGTATAGGTCAAGCCACTTTAAACCACGATTTATAAATGGGATACCCTTACAATTATTCACTATTCCAATATATGAAGTGAAAAATATATTATGCAAATTAAAAAATTTGGTTTTTTAATTTTTTAAATGTGTTACAAAGTAAATTTTGTTTAGAGTGGAATTCATTGGGTCTGAATAAATGAATTAATTTGTTGTTAATATTTTAACTTGTCATGAATCTGACAAAAAACTTATAGACTTTTTCTTCTTTAATTTACTGTAGTCGTATTACATTGGCATTCCAAATGTCCAAGCGTCAGTTTATAATTCTTCCAGTTGTTTTTTTGTTCAAATTTTCGACTTGCCGATGTGCATTCTGCCTTGTTAGGGGAAAATTTGTGGGTTTGGCGTTTTGGATTGTCTACAGTTGAATGATTTTCTTCAAGGCGCGCAGTTTTCCATGCCCCTGTAGTTTTCCTTTTCGAGTGCTCCCGCCTTCGAATTGTATTGTGTTGGTCACTCATTAAATTCAATTTTGTTAATTTCACTTTGTTATTCGATTATTATGCATTTGAGTAGGTTGTTAGCCCATTAAGGTCCCTTGGCAAAAACTGTATGTACTGATTACCGTTATCAATATTAAATAAAACAAGAAAGGGAGCAGTTATTACAAATTGACTACATTTCGATTTCTATGCCTATATTACTAAAAACAATGAAGCTGTGTCGACTTTGCGCTGCATTTTGCCATCGTTTCTTGTCAGATTTTAATTTAATTAAAACCGTAATTCCTAAATATTGAAATATATACAAATCCCAAAGAACAAAAAAAACAACAAAGTTATAATTTTTTGGAATTTTTTGTTCCGATTTTACCTATGGGAATTATATGATATAGTCGCCCGATCTGGCTCGTTCCGATTTATATACTACATGCAATAGAAAAACAACTTTTGGGAAAGTTTCAAGAAAATACACTCATGGACAAAATAATAGGTGTGTTTTTTTTCCTTTTTAACTTTCTATTTCTAATTCATATCTTCTCTAATCTGAATAAAATCAACTTTTTTTCATAACTTCTATTATTTGTCTTAAAAAAAAAAGTAAAATCTGATTCACAAATCCTTTAATATAACACTAAATTTAATATTTTCTTAAATCCTCCAATTTTGGCTGGACACAATAATAGATGTACAAAGATAAATGTTTAAATTAAATTTAATATTTCATTATGTTTGGTCTTTTTTTATATTAAACTAAGTATCTGGCAACTTATAACCGGAATATCCGCCGTTATTTTGCAAGACTTTCTCTATTTGTCTTGGCATGGAGGACATTAACTTACGACATGTTCCAATTGGAATGTTGTACCCTGCTCTTTGGACATTATCCCAAAGTTGATTTTTTTTTGACAAAAAGTGTTTCCGACGTATCTTTTGAGTTCACCCTAAAGATTCTCAATGGGATTGAGGTCCGGGGATTGACTTGGCCACTCAAGAACATCTACATTTTGCTCTCGGAACCAATCCTTTACTACTCGAGAGGCGTGCTTCGGGTCATTATCCTGCTGAAACTTCCATAAAAGTGGCATATGGGTAGCATCACAGTCTCCAATAGCAATCTGCCCATTATTCCGTCAATACGATGAATCGGTCCAAAACCATGCCATGAAAAGCAGGCCCGTACCATTAGGCTACTACCTCCATTTTTCACAGTTTTATATGTGTACTTGGGATCAAATTTTTTGCCTTTCGGACGACGAACTGTGCTTTTGGCATCTTTTTCAAATACATTTTTTTTTGGTTTCGTCACTCCAGAGGATATTACAAACTTTTTTCTGGCCCTCCGGTCCTCAGCAAGTTCTACGATCTAATGAAAATTTGTTCCTCATCTGTAAATTTGCCGATCGAAGCAAACGAACCCTGCGAGCAGTCCTACCTGGTAGGTTTGCTATTGCCAATCGTCGCCGAACGGTCCTATATTGGAAATCGTCCTGGAAGACTTAAACGGGTCGCGTTTAACCAACTTAACCATGCTATCGTCGATCATAGATGATGATTTTCTAAGTGGCCAAGTCAATCCCCGGACCTCAATCCCATCGAGAATCTTTAGAGTGAACTCAAAAGAGATGTCGGAAACACTTTTTGTCAAAAAAAAATCAACTTTGGGATAATGTCCAAAGAGCAGGGTACAATATTCCAATTGGAACATGTCGTAAGTTAATGTCCTTGTAATAGAGAAAGTCTTGCAAAATAACGGCGGATATTCCGGTTATAAGTTGCCAGATACTTATTGTAGTTTAATATAAAAAAAGACCAAACATAATGAAATATTAAATTTAATTTAAACATTTATCTTTGTACACCTATTATTGTGTTCAGCCAAAATTGGCGGATTTAAGAAAATATTTAATTTAGTGTTATATTAAAGGATTTGTGAATCTGTTTTTACTTTTTTTTGTAAAGACAATTAATATAATTATAAAAAAAATTTTATTTGTTGAGATTAGAGAAGATATGCATTAGAAACAGAAAGTTAAAAAAGAAAAAAAAAAAACACACCTATTATTTTGTCCATTAGTCTAGCTTTAAAACTGAGGGACTAGTTTGCGTAGGAACGGACAGACGGACATGGCTAGATCGACTCTTCTGGTGATGCTGATCAAGAATATATATCTCCTTCACTGCGTTGCAAACTTTTGGCTGAAATTATAATACCCTCTGCAAGGGAATACAAATTATCGAGTTCTTAGAATCGCTATCTCGATGGGTTAAATGAGTTATTGGGGTTGTTAGGGGTATATTGACGTAAGATAGGGAATACCTCAAATATCAGGCTCTTTTCCCTGTTTACTTTACACTCAGCTTGGTCAACAGCCTTGTGAATTGTATCATAAAATTCTTAAAACATTTAATCAGTACTGGCACGGAATCCCGTGAATCCCACTTTTTAACTAGTGCAAAATCTCAGGCGTTGTAAAATATAAATGCTCTGACTGTTTGTAACGCAAGTAACAGATAACCAGTGAAGTATTATATTATTATTGACTCAGCCTTTTTTTTTGCGGCTTACGAGTTTTTTAGTATGCTGCAAGCGAATCCTACTACCGGCAACCAATCCAATCAATAAGGAACGTGCCTGGAATAACAATCGAAAAACACCTATCCAGGCAACAGGGTGGGTGGCTATACCTTTATTTCTTGATCACCACTTGCAGGTGCCGCTTATAGCGCCCGATTCAAATATTTCCATAATTGTATACCATTAAATTTGACAGCTATTTCGATGTTCTTTTATATATTTCCACCAGGCAGAAACTTCATCCATTTATAATTTTAATAATTATTCAAATGACGACGGGGTAAATGTGAATCATAACAACTTTGAAAATAATCACTGCATAGATCGATTCAGTAATAACCACATATTTGTTGCCTCGTTTAATCAATCACACTCAATATGCATTTTCTTTTTCAACAATCTGTCATTTTGTATTTGTACCCCATTGTCCTCGACTTGTCAGTCGTCTCTAGAGATTACTAACAACTGCCAGAGTAGGCACCGATTTGACCTAACATATTACACTCCTAGCGCTGTGTCTGCTTTCATTAACTCATAATTATTTAATTGCATAAATATCTGCGACACGCACCATCAAAAACTATTCTGTGTGGGCCTTCTATGTTCCTAAAATTGTAGACACGAAACTTCATTAAATTCAACACGTTGAGTTTTTGTAAACAAATCGGCATCTATAAACAGGCCAACCGAAAAATAATGCAGGCATATGTTATGATCCAATCGAAAAACAATGCCGTTCATATTTAGTCACTCGCCACAGTTTATATTTTCTTCAAAATTATTGTAGATTTTTCGTGCGCAGCTCCTAATAAACATATTCTATTTTATTGATTTCCGTTTCTACTCAAAGCGAACAAGTTTCATAAATTGTGTCTTTAAATTAAGTGTTTTCTATTATAAAAGTTAAGCACTTGATTTCAAAATGGGGGCAACACATTGAAATTGTTTAATTTTTCCAGCGAAATCTGCTACAAAAATACTCAATAGTATTGAAGAGAATTGTGAATGAGCCACCCAAATAAAATAATCAATTTTGAAGATATGTAAACAATGATTTACGACAGTTAGAATCACTACGATGCTAATATGCCAAAAGCGTTTATTGCTCTACCAGTTTTAGTATGTACTATAAATCGATGAATTATAAAAACTATTGTCTTACTCATAATTAGTAAATTATTTTAATGCTTTTCCGTCTGGAATCAAGAGTTGGGTCTTGATTCAAAATGACGCTCTAATTTTCAAAGTAATTTTCACTTTTTGTAGGGGGCGTCAAAAAACTTTTGAAAGTTAAAAAAATGCAATATTGCCATCCCGAAGCGAGTATATATGCAGCGTTCGTCACGCTGCATTTTCCTATATACTCGTACACTGAGAAATACGACTGATGACTAATGTTAATTTTATTATGAAAACCCAATATATTTTAAGCATAAAGTTATAAAAATAAAATGGACTTTCAAAAATTACGCAAATAAGAAAAATGATTTAAATGAAAAAAAGCACCGTAAAAGAAACACTTCAATGTAATAATGCGAACACCTTCATTTAGTTTAGTATAGTATTTAGAAAATAAATGATAAATTTTTTTATTTTACTTCCCATTATTTTTCAGAGGGCCTGCCTTATGTACCTCATGTGTGCTTCGCGGATCAGAAAGTGCACACACCCTACGTTGACTCCTGTTTTGAATTTGCGGCGGTCAAGGAGTGCTGCTGCGCTGAGATCTGGATCAAGAAGTGTAAGTATTAGATATATTTGGAAACTATCATGCTTCACTCCCAATGAGGCGATCATGGGGCTCCGCTCATAGTCTTTGCATCTGGAATCACAATTTCCATGCTAAATGCCCATGCCACTCACACATGGGGAGGGATTAACAAAGCAATGCTAATTTAATAATGTAAATACACTTTTTCGATCATTCTGTTTCCACACGGCGCCTTCGATAAACAAACACATACCAGAAATAACAGCAACAATGGCCAAGAGATCATGTCAATACTCTCCGCTGGCAGAAAATCGAACCATGCTAATTATATTTAGTTTATAACGCTAATTGAAAGCGCTCACAGCTCATTTGCTACTGGGCGTCAAGAGAGAGAGTTCTTAATCATAAAACGTAACAACAATCTTTTAAGGCCTTAAAATATGATCAACTATAAATTTTGAAAAGGGTAATTGGCCTTGGATGTATGTATATTATCGTTGTGCGTAGTTTATACCAAGAAAATTTCGAGCAGATTATCATAATAAACATAACACTTTAGCTAAATTGAGGGCCAGCTCATAAATAAATATGAGTAAAACTGGAATAACAAATTACGAAAATGTTCTCGCGAATATTTTACAGCAGCCCCATAATATTAAATTTCATTAAGATTACTAAACGAAGTAAAAAATAAATCAAAAAGGTAACCCGTTTTTCTCACTATTTTCAGGGCGACACATTTCCGGCAGCTCTGGGATTCAGCACATACCAAAAATATTAGTTCTGCTGCTTTCTGCATTCAGTGTACTGCTCTGGATATGTAGAAGACGGATATTTTGTTAAAGTTCGAGACGTTAAGAGTAAAGTCATCGTGTGAATGTTGTACAACATAGTCATAGCGAAGTAGGATCTAGCCGTAAAAGCATTCGAATAAGTGTACTTAGTTCAAACAATGTCCAATGGTAATCAAACCTACTTGCTAAGCATATATTTAAGCGTTAATAAATACAAGTTTATAAAGCTAACCGACTTTAGTTAGCGTGTGGCTTAGATCACTAAATAAAGAAGCTGTAACTGCTTACGTGCATTTTAAATAGGACAACATATCGAGGAACAAAATTAAAAATAGTTTATAACACGTGCCGCGCCAAATATCGTTTGCTTACATGCTAAATTTCGACTTATTTCCTAGATTCGGTCCACTAAACCTCGAGTTCAGCAAGTCGCCCTTAAGTCTATAGTCTCCATTGTGTTTATAAGCTGGAACGGTTGTTAAGTGTACGCTGCAAGGCATTAACACAGGACAACACGTCCTCGTAGTCCTTAGACCATTCCCGCAAATTGCGTTCTAGTGTCTCCAGTCGCGTCTGTCCCAATCGCATTCCGCCGTGTTTTATAGCCGCGTAACAGGAGCAGGCCAAGAGTTTGAAGCATTGCCGCCGCACAGCATTGTGGGCGTGGCTCTCCCAGTTGGGAGTGCTGGCCACACACTGCCAGGCAATGGTGACGTAGTCCACCAGGGCGTCCCAATGGGTCGAATCATGCAGACGCTTGGCCTGAGATTGCAGAACGCGCTTAAATTCGTTGAGATGCATTGACGCCTTGGAGTAGGCCGCCGCATCGGTCTTCTTACACAAGCGAGAGGTAGGCAGGGACTTGAAGATGAGCCGCTTGGCGTGGTGGAGCTCCTGCTCCAGCGAACTGCAAAGTAGAGCAGGAAGTTGTCGATTTTAAATCTATTTTATCATCTGTATTCCCGAAGATATAAGGTTAGTTACTTTCAATGTGCTACTATAAAACCAAGATATGCCATTGCTCAGTAGTAATATCACGGATTTCCAATCCATTTATTTACGCTTAAAATCAAATTGCATTATTGAAAGGGTCTGATATATCCAAAACATTGCAATACAATAACATAACATAACATATATTTTATATAGTCATTGTTACGACCCTAATTTTTATATGACAAAATCTAGTTTCATTAGATTTAAAAGAAAATTATACACCCTTGTATAATATAATTTTTAATTTTTTTAGAGAAAGGGGTTATCTTGATATTCATACCCTTGCAGAGGGTATTATAATTTTGGTCAAAAGTGTGCAACGCAGTGAAGAAGACATCTCTGTCTGTTTCTACACAAACTAGTCTCTCAGTTTTAAAGATATCGAATTGAAACTTTGCACACACCCTTCTTTCCTTTGATCGGCCGACTATATCCTATAGCTGTCATACAACTGATTCATCGGAAATGCCATAACTTTGGTGTTTTTTAAGTTAGGAAGTTTGGATTTTCTATGGGTTTTATTTTTGGCCAATCAATCTGACTATGTACTATAGCCGCCATATAACTAATTGATCGGAAATGCCATAACTTTGGTGTTTGTAAAGTTAGGATTGTTGTTAGTTGGGATTTTCTATGGGTTTTATATTTGGCCAATCAATCTGACCTACCAAATTTCATAGGGATCGGCCGACTATATCCTATAGCTGCCATATAACTGAACGATTGGAAATGCAATAACTTTGGTGTTTTTAAAGTTAGGAAGTTGGGTTTTTTTATGAGTGTTAAGAATGCATCATATGAATAATTTTGGAGAATATAATTTACAGAATATTCTGCAAGGGTATATCAACTTCGGCTCCGCCCGAAGTTAGCTTACCTTTCTTGTTTAATATATTTTTGTATAGTTAATATTTAAAATATAACTATATCTCGAATTACATATATGCATATATGGATAAAAAAGATATTTAGAGGTTATAATTTCAGTCAAAAGTTTGCAACGCAGTGAAGAAGACATTTCCGACCCTATAAAGTTCAAATATTCTTGATCAGCAGGAAAGTCGATCTAGCCACGTCCGTCTGTCCGTCCGTTTCTACGCAAACTTGTCTCTCAGTTTTAAAGCTATCTGTTTGAAACTTTCCTAAAAGTTGTCCTTCTATTGCAGGTAGTATATAAGTCGGAACGAGCCGGCCCGATCCGGCTTATCATATAGCTCCTAAGGCACAATCGGAAAAAAAAATTCCAAAAAATTATAACTTTGTTGTTTTTAATTTTTTTTTGTTCTTTGGGATTTGGTAATATTTAAATATTATGGAATTTCGGTTTTTTATTAAAGTAGTAAAAATCATAAAAACGATGGCAAAAGCAGCCAAAAATCGACATAGCTTCATTGTTTTTAGTGATATATGCATAGAAATCAAAATGTAGTCGATTTGTAATAACTGCAAGGGTATATAAGCCGAAGGGCTTGCCGAAGTTTGCTTCCCTTCTAGTTTTATTTAAAAAAAAAAAAAATTGATGTAAGCTTTATAATAAGTCTGATCTGATTTTATAAAATTAAAACCCGGATTTCTATTTTTGTAAAAAATCACCATATATCGCATTTTGTTTTTTAACTTTTTTCCTTTGGCAGCTATGTATATAATAAAACAGTTTGCGGATAAACGGACGGAAGGACGGCCGGATCGATTCAATTAACATTAATCAAGAATATCTTATAGGAAGAGCCTCTCTCACTACATTACAAACTTTTGACTACTATTACAATACATTTAGCAAGAAAAACAAATTTCAAAAATTTTTTCCCTTTTCTTGTAAAAAAATTAAATTCCGCCAGAGTAGATCCAATCGAAAATAGAACAGAAGCCACCAAATTTAGTATGTATAAACTTACCTAATATCTGGCGTGGGCAGCTGCCTTCTGATCTCGTCCTCATCGCTGGCAGCCTTTAGGTTGTTCATGATCAATTCGATTAGTTGGTCCTGGGACAGACCCTGCAGCAGGGAAGGTAACGTCGCATCGGTGTTGGTCTGTCCCACAGGACGGTCGTCCATCTTTAGCTTCTTTACTATGGGCGTTCCTGGCCAGAGTTGCTTGGTTGTGGCCATCTTGATGGGCGAATAGGTCTCCATGGGCGTGGGATCCGGCGGGGTACTGCCCATTGTCAGCCGCTTGCGAGGGGAGCTGCGCAGGATCATGCCGCTGGTCAGTTGTAGGTTTTTGGTGGGAGTGCGTTGGAAAGGACTCCGCATGGAGGAGCCACCGGAAGCCCCTCCTGCGCCACCACCTCCATTGACTTTATCCGGCGAAAAGGTGGTGGTGAAGCGCCGGCGACCTCGTTGTCTGATGACCAGCTCATCCGGCGAGGGCAGCGGCGAGAAGACGAAATCCTGGGCCTGCACCACATTCACGTCGTTGTCCACCCGCAGACCCAATCCTCCATTGGCGTTCGGAGTGTTTATTATGGCCGCCGGAGTCGGCTCATCCGGAGTCCTGCGATTGGCGTTCGTCGGGGTGTTGGCCATGCGCAGCGCCTCCAGGCGATCCGGAATCTCGGCCAGCGCCATTCGTGTCTGCAGCGGAGTCGTCATTGCAGATTGCAATTACAATTTGCGATGCGGGGCTCTGCAAAAACAAATCGCATACGCTTCAGGATTGTGTAAACATTTTTACGCCGCCCTGCACCTGACGTATTTACCACTTGGATGCTTCGCTATATCTTCACTGCAGTTTCACTGGTGTGTGCGTGGGTGGTTGCTGTATCTTACTAGCCACTCGGATTTCTTCGTATTTATTTTTTGGCGTGCCTCTCACGAATGTAACTGTGATTTTTCTTTATTTTTGTTTAAATTGCGCCAATTTGCACAAGGTGGCAACGCGCTCTAGAGATGTGCGATCTGCGGCAGAACTATCGTATTCGAATCGATGTTGTACACTCACAATAATACCCTTTCAAGGAGTATGCCCGATATAACAAATAATTACAACCATATATTGTTACACTGTTGTGTATGTGTTATTGTTCTATTTGTTGATAGACATTTCATTTTGTATTCTTAATATCGCTTTGAAACTTTGCACACACCCTTCGTTCCTTTGCAAGCGGTATATAAGTCAGAACGGCCGGGATCGCCCGACTATATCCTATAGCCGCCATATTGATCGGAAATCCCATAACTTTTGTGCTTGCAACGTTAGGAAGTTGGGTTTTGGGGTTTTATTTTTGGTCAATCAATCCGACCTATCAAATTTAATAAGGATCGGCCGACTATATCCTATAGCTGCCATATAACTGAACAATTGGAAATGCCATAACTTTGGTGTTCTTAAAGTTAGGAAGTTGGGATTTTTTTATAAGTATTAAGAATGCATCATATGAATAATTTTGGAGAATATAATTTACAGAATATTCTGCAATGGTATATCAACTTCGGCTCCGTCCGAAGTTAGCTTTCCTTTCTTGTTATATGACATTTTTGCAGTATAAAAGCTATTGACATGAAACTATGCAAATCTAATTTATTTAGTTTTTATAAGGTATTCTTTTCGCTACTTTTCCTTTTTTTTTCGGCAAAGTCTGCAAGGGTATTAAAACTTCGGATTGCCAAGGAAGCTTCCGTTCTGGTTTTTATTAAAATCAAGCGTAGTTTCCGGTCTATTCGAAAAGGTTACCAGAATGAAATCTAATGCCCTCTTCCCACAGAGATCCATCCACCATCCGTTGAACGGATGGTCCAGAAGGTTTTGCCGTTCCGAAAATTGCCAGTTACTTCCCCATCCAAATTTGACGGACTTTTTTATGCGATAGTTAGGCGATGTTTTTTCGGTGCAACTCTGAGTTCTTCTTCTTGACAGTGAAAATTTAAACATTCACTACGAAAATTAAAAAAAATAATGGCGGGTAACTTTTGAAAAGGGAAGGCGCCAATTCAAAAATGCAGTTTATACTTGTAATAATTAATTAATTATCCGTGTGGCAGCATTAGGTGTTGCTCAACTCTTTCCTAGGCGCATCCCGTACTCACAACATAGAGCAGAACATTTAAAATTAAATAAAATATGAAATTATAATAAAACAAAAAACAAACATTTATATATAATGAACTTGATTTGTTACCAGTCAGACAATATTGGGCAAAAGCGGTTCATATTTTTTCTGCAGGCTGGCAAAATTCGATTTGGTTGTTCCCGTAGATCACTTGCAGTCTGTTACCGAGTATCTTTTATAACGCTGTTGTGCTCATTTTAAATGTTCTGCAAAATGCAACGGGCTAAAATGATGAGCCACAGCTGTTCAGATCAGCTGTTATCGGATGGTGGATGGTGGATGTGCTCTATGGGAATCAAAAATCCCAACCGTTTCGAATGGATGGACTCTAAACTATATTTATCGATACTTATTTTTCGTGAACAGCCAGTGAGACTTTCTGGCAGCCCTTAAACATTTAATTTACTTGGCCATCCGGCAACCTTCAGCCTTCTACTCTTCCCAATTTCTTTTGGTTAAGGTCGTCGGCGCGCTGTACGTTTTAATTAATTGTATTAAAAATGGGCAGGATCCATCTGACATTTAGCACATTTGATGCTCAACTTATTACGCAAATATTGTTTATAAGAACATATGTCATAGGTCGCATAACAAAATGAAAAACCGGAGAAAAATTGAATTTGATATGGAGCACGTGGTGCAAGTGAGACTCCTAAGTTCATTTTGAAATATTTAACTTTTTCAGGTAATTAAATAACAAGAGTTATCACGTTATATTCTTTAACAACTCTAATGATGACATCTACATACCCAATACAGAGAAATGATGTTGAAAAATACTTAACATGCATCACCATCTGAATGAGTTTTTAAGGAATAAACGTGTCTTTCAAATTTAAATTCTTAAATGTAATTAACTTTGCAGGTGAATAAATTGTCCAAAGGCAACGAGTAAATATCCCAGCATATTGTTCGATCCATTAAAAGGTAATGATCCTATTTTAACATAATTGTTTTTTATCTCCGAATTGATGACAACTTCATACCCAACTCAGAGAAATTATGTTGAAATCTCTTTAACATGCATCACCATCTGAACAAAAATTCATATTAAGCGTTTATAATTAAAAATATGAAAAATTCAATTAGTTTTTCTTAAATTTTTCAGGAAATGCAAAAGGATAATTGTTCACCCATTCATGTGTTTGAATTTATTAAAAGGTAATTAAAATTCCAAATAACAGAACTTTTATTTTGATAAACTTTAAATTGATGACAACTTCATACCCAACTCAGAGCAACTATGTTGAAATCCTTTTAACATGCATCACCATCTGAATAAACTCTAAATAGTTCATTCTTTAAACCTTAATAGTGCATTACTAACGAATATATTTTTTTTTATTTTGCAGGCAATGCCAAAGGATAAGATCTTTAAAAAATTTTAAAGTCAATATAGCTTGGACCAATTAAAAGGTAATACATGCGTTAAATTTAATTTTTATTTTGTAATTTAAATCCTTTATTGATGACAACTTCATACCAAACTCAGAGAAATTATGTTGAAATCTTTTTAACATGCATCACCATCTGAATAAACTATACATATTTAATTCTGTTAATTTTAGAAGTGCATCACTAACCAAAGTTTTTTTTTTAATTTTACAGGAAATGCAGAAGTATATGATCTTCAAGGCATTCACAGGTGCTTAAAGTTTGGATCTATCAAAAGGTAATACACCTGTTAAATTTACTTTCAATTTATAACTTAAATCCTTTATTGATGACAACTTCATACCCAACTCAGAGAAATAATGTTGAAATCTTTTTAACATGCATCACCATCTGACCAACTACTTGAAAATTAAATCTCTTAATGACTACAAAATATATTTAAGATTTTTTTCATTTCCAGGTGCTGCAACGGAATCATGTCGGAAAAGTCAATTTAATATACAAAATAAACTTTTTATTAAAGCATACAATAAAATATTTTAACTGTCTAAATCGAAGATCTTATAAAACTGTTCAACACGTTCCCCACAACAATAACAAGCTCAGAAAGAGGATCTCCTTCTTGCCCAATCGATTCCAACTGGACGAAGCACCTATGCCATCGTAGTACACTTCTTTGTTAGCTGTTTTCCGCACAGCAGCACCGCCATTGAAGTCGCGTTTCTTCTTGAAGCTCTCATAGTACCAATCCATCCCGTCCTTGCGATCCAATCGATCCACCTGGAGAAGTTCTAGCTCCGTGCGCTTCTGGGCATTCGCCATCAGCTGATGCTCACTGGCCACGCCCTCGTTATCCGCACTGGGCGTGGTTCGCTGGTACTCCTCCGCCGTCGGCTGAGCAACCTGCTGCTGATAGGGCGTGTACACCTTGGTGATGGTGGAGCGTCCTCCGCCTCGTAATGGTGGAGAAGGAGGAGGCTGTGGTGAGACTGTAGGCACTGTGCTTGTGGGACGGGCAGGAGTTGCTTGATAGTCACTCAGACTCTGAGGCGTCGTGGTGGTCATCCAGGAGCGGCTTTTGATCTGCGCCACATGCTCTTCAGCCGGAGGAATCAACAGGATCGTCTCCGCCGTGGTTGTCTGCACCAGAGGGGGAGGCCTAAGCAGAGTTACGGGTTGTGCCTCCAAATCGTCGTCATCGTACTGCGACTCCTGCTCCTGTTCACTGCTCGATGAGGCATCATTTAAAGTAGGGACCTGGGTACTACTAGTGGTTGTAGTGGTCGTGCTTCTTCTAGTCGTCGTCGTTGTAGATGCTCGGGTTGTACTGCTGGTTATTTTCTGCATCAGAGGCGTTGTGGTCGTCACATCGGCAGTGGTTTCTGTGACATCATATGTAGCTGTCTCTGAACTTTCACCACTACTTCTGGTGGGCTTAGGTCTCGCCTGAACGGAGATGGGAATAAACTTCCTCTCACCTTTGCCATGGACCATCTCCGGTGGTTTTCCTGTGACATTCACCGCCTCCACCAAGCCACGTCGCTGCTGAGGATCATGCACAGGCATAAAACCACCGACATGGGCTGGAACGATGGGACGGAAACCACCTCGTTCGATGCTCGATGGCTCACGAAAGGTGGTGCGAAAGACACCCACTGTGGTGGCAGCACTCCCACTCTCATTACTCAGGGCATCCTCCAGGGATGAAGTAGTGGACTCAGTGTCTACATAACGATTCCTGGCTATATTTTGTTTCTCCTGTTCCTGCTGATCCTTCAAATACTTTTCGAATTCGGCGCTATTTGGTTGATACATCCTCGTTTTTCCACGTCCACTAGGCAGGCTAATGTGGGCCATCCGATGGGTAGCGGGCATCTCATCGATACCATCTGTGCGCTGTTTTCGCCCTCGATCCCCGAAACCGAAAAAGCGACCCAAGCTCACACTAGGCAGGGGATATCCAAAGAAAGTGAAAGGTGATCCAGATCCCGGCTGCGGTCTTCGATTAAAGTATTTCGTATGGAGTACTGTGTTATTCAGATCTATATTGCTGTTTAGCGTGGGAATCGGCTTGGGACGCTGTGAAGTACTGATCACGGAGTTGGTGGTATCTGGTGCCTCAGTGGCGTCCACATACTGATCGTAGAAGTACTCACTCTCCCCCACCAAAGGTCGATCTCCGGGCAGTCTGGTACCCTCGTTCGCCTCGCACTCATCGTTGAAATCGTCGGGCAAATCCCGCTGAAAGACATCCCCGTGCTCGTTAAGCAGTGGCAACTGATTTCCATCGGTCCGCTCGTTTCCATAGATATCCGGACCAACACAGAGACTCCTCTCCATGCGGGCTGCTCTCAGGAGGCGTCCATCTTGGCACTTCGGTCCCGGATACGGAAAGTTAGTTTCTTGCAGCCACACCGAGAGCCACTGCATCTCGCAATTGCAGTCAATTGGATTGCCTGTTATAAAGAAAATAAATGTTATAACTCTAGATGTTGTCTTAAGTGTATATGTAGGGATCTTACCATCCACATCCAAAATGGCTATGTTTCCCCGTACATTTCGGAATGTTCGCTCTTTTATGCTCCTAAGTTGGTTGTTTCGCATGGAAAGGACTCTTAAACGGGGCATCGTCTCAAATGGAGCTCCCTGAACGAAAAAAGGTTATATATAGGTTTAACTGTTTTACCCAAAGATTTAAAATTTTTGAACTTGCATTAAACCAGTTACCAATCTCACCTGAATACGACATATTTTATTGTTGTCCATTTTCAGCTCCACCAGCCAGTTAAGCGCCTTCAGGGGCATCGTAGAAACCAATTTGACACCATTGGTAGACAGATCCAAAACCTCCAGATTACGCATGCTCCGAAGACCAATATTCTCCATATTCCTAAAATGATTATTGGACAGATTCAGAAACACCAGTGAATTGGCGTTGTGAAAACTTTCTGGAGATATGTAGCGCAGCTTGTTGTACTGAAAGTGGGAGGCCAACAAACTAGGTAGCTCCTCAAAAACGTGATCCTTCAGCTCCACCAACTTATTGTCGGCCAGGACGAACTCCTGCAGTTCATCGAGTCCCTTTAGAGCTCCCGGCTCCACATTACGGATCTCATTGCTGCTAAGATCGAGATATTGCAACTTCGGTAGGTTCCGGAAGGTGCCCTGCTGGAGTTCCACAATGAGATTATTGGACAAACGGATCTCCACCACATTTCGCCATCCACCAATCACATCCGATTGAACACGGGAGATCTGATTATAGCTGAGATCAATGTCCCTCAGATTGTTCAGATTCCCCAATCCAACGGAAATATCTAGCAGGGCATTGCCCGAAAGATCCAGATACTCGAGCGATCTCTGGGTATCAAAAGCCGTAGGGGAGATGCTGCGTATCAGATTCCTAGACAGATCCAGCTGCTCAAGCCTGCTGTTGTTAGAGAAGAAATTGTCCGTGATGGCCTCCAGTTTGTTGGATTGAAGGTTAAGATTTCGCAATTCTGCGAGGGGTAATAAAGCCCGCTCATCCGCTTCACCCAGTTGATTTTCTTGCAAATGCAGTAACTCCAGACGTTGAATCCCTAAAAATGACGTGTCCTCCAACTGACGCAACTCATTTTGAGCCAGACTCAGGACCCTCAGCTCCGATGCCCCCTGAAAACCATGCCTGGGCAGTTGTTCTATTCGATTCTGGCTAAGATCAAGCATCCTCAAATTGGGCAACTGCAGATCCTTGCTGGCAGCTGCTGGTAGTGATGTGATGTGGTTACCCTTCAGCGAGATACGCTCCACAATCCTTGGAAGTCCTGCGATCATCGTTTTCAACTGATTATAGCTGGAATCCACTTCAAAAAGCCTGTCCAAATGAATGAGGGTCGAAGAGTGGATTTTGGTCAGCTCATTAGAGGATATATTGAGCGTTTCGAGGAGGGGATTGTGACGAAAACTATTGGGCGCTACTTCAGTTAGACCATTCTCGCTGAGATCTAGACGTCTTAAAGAAGGAAGTCCCGCCAGCAACTGGGAATCCACCCTACCAAACTGGTTCTGCGCCAGATCAAGGCCCTTTAGGCCAGGCAGATTCCAAAATGGCAAAGGTAATTCCGAAGACAGGCTGTTATTTCTCATTCGCAGTTCCCTTAAAGCTGGCATAGCCATCAAAGCATCCCTTTCAATGAGGCCCAGTTGGTTATGATTCAGATGAAGTTGCTCCAGAGTTCCATGACCACGAAGAGCTCCATAGGGTAGCTCACTCAGCAGATTACCACTCATGTCCAGATAGCGAAGGGTGGGTAGTGCATCCAGCAAAGCCCTCAAAACCTCCACGTGACCGATCTCATTGTTGTAAATGTGCACTGCCTCCACACCACTTCCACTCGCTTGCAGCAAGGATTCCGGATGAATCCGCCGGATTAGATTGTTCTGCAGATAAATCGTTTTCAATTGGGGAGTGCCTAGAAAGGCTCCGTACTGCAGTTCCGTGATCCTATTATCGTTTAAGTGAAGCTCTGAAAGATTAGGTAGATCCACAAAAGAGCCATCTTCTATGACAGTGATAAGGTTATGGTCCAGTCGCAGTTTCTTCAGATGCTCCAGGTCCTTAACAATGCGACCCACCATGCCCACGTCACTTATTTGGTTATAGGAAAGCTTTAAGCTAACCAAGTTTGGTAATCTGGACAAGGCACGCAAGTGAATCCAGTTGAGGCCGTTGTGCGATAGATCCAGGTTCTTGAGGGAGATCAAGCCATCAAAGAGACCCGCCTCCAAGCGGGTGAGTCCTCCACCACCAGTTATGTGGATGTGCTGCAACTTGGGAAGGTGTCTAAAAAGATGGGAAGGTAGCTCCTGGAGAGCACTCGTCTGGACACTCAGGTAGGTGAGACTAAGCAGCCCCGAGAAATCGGGCAGGTGCTTCAGCTCATCACTCTGGATGGTGATGGCCAGCATGTTGATCATCCCGTTCAGACTCTCTGCCGGAATACTGCGTAGTTGCGGCTCCACCAAGAAGATCTCCACCAGGCCATTTTCCAGCTCATTGAGCCACCCGTTGGAGACCCTTTCAATGCTGTTGTGGCGCAGCATCAGACGCACGATTTGCAGGCTGCCGAAGAAGCGACCTGGTAGGGCTGGCAACTGGTTATTCTCCAGCACCAGCTCATCGATTCGCCCCTTGATGTTTCGCTCCACGGCCTTTAGGCCGTCCATGATCTGCGGCAGGTTGCTGTGCGAGCACCTGGTTGGAAAAACGCAATGGATATATGTTTTAAATTATGTTTCCATAGAAAACATGAATGCACTCCAAGCTGGAATGACTTCCAACTAAAAATTCCAAGAAGAGATTGGAAACACTTTGAAATAATCTTTTGGATTCTGTTAATTCATCGAATTTCTTTCAAGAATTTTTAAAAACATTTTTGAATAGCTCCGAGATTTTTTTAGAAAATCATCGAGATGGGCATTTAGTTCATGGATATTTTGAATAGGCATTTAGCGGATTGAGTTTGCAGAAATTTTAGGAAATTATAAAGAAAAAGCAATGATTTTCTCATTTCAAGTATTCGTCTATTAAAAATGTTATAAATGTGTTGTAAGGGAATGTGTTTGCAAAAGATAGCAACTCACCATATCTGGATTTCCTTTCCTCTCAGCGAACAGCGACAGGGTAAAATAGCCTGCGAGGGAGGACAACTTTCGGCTTTGATCAAACTGGTGGCAATACAGAGTACCAGGAAAATGGGCAGCAACATCTTAACAATCGGCTAAACCATAGGTTTGGTGGGTCGAGCGGGTTGGTTGTGGCCAACTAGGCACATAACTATGGGTGAAATGCATTGCATTAGGTCAAGCCGATAAAAAAATAAACTTAAATGAGCATCTTATTTTATTTCAAAAATGTACCCCATCATTCAATAACTTGGATTATTGAATGTTTTTTACCTTAGCGCTATTTCATCACAATCTATTTAATAATGTCCAAATATAGAGGCCTACAAACCAAAAATAATAACAAACGTCATATGAACATTTGCGCTTTGAAAAGCCTCCCATCGTATATTTATCACATAAAGCAGGTGGAATAGGTTAAACTTAAAAAAAAAATTATGTTTTATTATAGTCGAGGGTTTCGCTCAGCTGTAGACAAGACCCCCTTGATTGCGATTTTTGCCCCTGTCAAAATAATCCGGAACTCTATAATCGGGACATTCCTGCACTTGAAAAATAATTTGATTTCATTATTTAACTATAAAATATATTAGCCATAACACTTCATTTTCAAAGCATTGTTTAATGCTGAGGCGATGAAAAAGCTTTAAATTAAAAAGAAATTCTCTTACATTTGACATTTTTATCATTTATTTGTATAAATTATTTTTAAAGATCACACATTATTTGTATCAATTTTTTGGTATTGTAACCCTGGGATTTAAAGATAAGTAAATAATCCGCATATTAAAAGTATTTGTATTCAAAAAAAATTGTAGGTAAATCAATGCCAAATAGCCGTAGCACCAATTCTTAGCGTGTGCTCAACCGCAATATGTCCATAAATCAGGAGCGAATCAGGGGTCTGTTTCGACCAGCAGATAAGAACCGACTATATAAAGAAGGCCCCACGGCCAGTAAGCCAGCAAACTCGATTGCCCACAATGAATCCAATCGTTTACGCCCTACTGTTCAGTTTGGCGGCGGGTCTGGCCGTCGCCGAGAAGTCGGACTACTGTCTGAGTGAGATCGTGAGGTCGGACGAGAGGATCCGATCGCACGGATATCCGACGGAGACGCACGTGGTGACCACCGATGATGGCTACGTGCTGACCCTGTTCCGCATTCCGTACTCCCACAAGCTGAAGAACCAGAACGAGCCACGCACCCCGGTTCTCCTGCAGCACGGACTGTTCAGCAACTCGGACTGCTGGCTCTGCTCCGGGCCGGACAACTCCCTGGCCTATCTGCTGGCCGATGCCGGATACGATGTCTGGCTGGGCAATGCCCGTGGCAACATCTACTCCCGGGAGAACAACCTCATCTCGCTAAACAGCCACAAGTTCTGGCACTTTGACTGGCATGAGATCGGCACCATTGACATTCCCGCCATGATCGACTACATCCTGGACACCACGGGCTACCCACAGCTCCACTACGCCGGCCACTCGCAGGGTACCACCGTCTACTTGGTGATGCTCTCGGAGCGACCTGAGTACAATGCCTTGATCAAGTCCGGACACCTGGTGGCCCCCTGTGCCTACTTCGAGCACGGCACCTCGTTCGTCTTCAAGACCCTGGGCTCTTTGGTTGGCACTCCCGGCGGCATCTGGAACCAACTGCTGGTGGACACCGAGCTGATCCCCCACAACAACCTGGTCAACCGAGTGGTGGACAATGGCTGCCATTTGGGTGGCGCGCTCTGCAACAACGCCTTCATCATGTTCGCCAATGGCGGTTACGTTAATGTCAATGTGGTGAGTTAAACCAAATTTTAATCAAATCGGGAAGGGATTTGTAACATTGTGCAACTGGGCACTTAAATTGAATCAGTCCGTATTTAAAATGAGATAATTATTTTGAATTTTAAAACTGGACTTGATCAAAACGAACACTTTATTGAATTAGTTTGATAACCTAGATATCAAAAGATCACAGCCAAAAGTCTAATATTTCCACCTAGAAGACTCGGATAATTATTAATAAACTAAAAATAATACTTTAAAAATTCTCCTCTTCTCTAGAGCTCCATGAAAGTCCTGATTGAGACGCATCCGGCTGGATCCTCCAGCAACCAGGGCATCCACTACCTGCAGTTGTGGGCGTCCAAGGAGTTCCGCCAGTACGACTGGGGCACCAAGAAGAACAACGAGCTCTACGGCCAGGATCTGCCGCCAGACTACGATCTCACCCAGATCACCGCTCCCACGCACTCGTACTCCAGCAACAACGATGCCCTGTGCGGACCCGAAGATGTCAATACTCTGGTGAAGAACTTCATCCATCTGAAGGAGGACTACCGTGTGCCCTTGCAGAGTTTCAACCACTTGGACTTCATCATTGCGAGAAACATGAAGGAGCTGGTCAACGATCCGATTATCGAACGTATTAACTCCTACGAAGGTCGTTAGGAAGAAAACCAATAAAGAAACCCGTAATGCACTAATTTCAGTCAGTCATAATTTATTGATCGCTCAAGGGGTATTGAATTTAATTTATTGGGAGCATTATTTTATTAATGTGTAGTGTTACTAAGGCTGAACAAAGCTTTTGTAAATCCAAAAAATAAAAAGAATTTCGGGCAAATGGATTAAACAATTAATACCATCATTTGTATACCCTTGCAGAGGTTATAATAATTTCAGTCAAAACTTGCAACTCAGGGATGTGCACATTTTCGACTCTACAAAGTATATATTATATATTGTTGATCAGCATCACCAGGCGAGTCGATCTAGTAATGTCCGTCCGTCCCTCAGTTTTAAAGCTAAGTAAAGGCTAAGTAAATAATCCGTAAATTATAAAGTAATTTTATGAAAAAAGCCATTTCATTCCAGGTAAGTCCATGACAACTTGTCTCTCAGTTTTAAAGCTATTTAGATGAAACTATGCAAAAAGTCTTCTTTCTGCTGCAGGAAGTATATAAGTTGGCTTACATTCATATAGCACCCATTGGAACCAAAAGAAAACAAGAAAGAAAAGCTAACTTCGGGAGGAGCCGAAGTTGATAACCCTTGCAGAATATTCAGTAAATTATATTCTCGAAAACTATTCATATGATGCATTCTGAATACTCACAAAAAATCCCAACTTTCTAACTTAACAAACACCATAGTTATGGCATTTCCGATCAATCAGTTATATGGGGGCTATAGGATATAGTCGGCCGATCCTTATGAAATTTTGTAGGTCGGATGGATTGGCCAAAAATAAAACCCAACTTCCTAACTTCACAAACACCAAAGTTATGGCATTTCCGATCCCTCAGTTATATGGCAGCTAAAGGATATAGTTGGCCGATCCTTATGAAATTTGGTAGGTCGGATTGATTGGCCAAATATAAAACCCATAGAAAATTCCAACTTCCTAACTATAAAAACACCAATGTTATGGCATTTCCGATCTATCAGTTATATGGCAGCTAAAGGATATAGTTGTCCGATCCCGGCCGTTCCGACTTATATACTGCGTCGAAAGGAAAGAAGGGTGTGTGCAAAGTTTCAATTCGATATCTTTAAAACTGAGAGACTAGTTTGCGTAGAAACAGACAGACGGACAGACGGACAGACAGACGGACAGACGGACATGCTTATATCAACTCAGGAGGCGATCCTGATCAAGAATATATATACTTTATGGGGTCGGAGATGTCTCCTTCACTGCGTTGCACACTTTTGACCAAAATTATACTACCCTCTGCAAGGGTATAAAAAGGAAATACACTTAGACCTTCGATGTTCATTAACATATATCTATATACCCCAAAATATAGTATTTTTAGCAATTTCAGAAATGCGGTTTTAGTTTTATAAAAATCGGACGACTGTATCATATAGCTGTCATAAAAACGATCGAGAAAATGGTAGGTAAAATATTATCTTCGTTGTTTCTAAATATGTACTCCGAGGTATAGTCATTTTTAACGATTTCAGAATCACTCTCGGCTTTGATCAAACTGGTGGCAATACAGAGTAGCAGGAAAATGGGCAGCAACATCTTAACAATCGGCTAAACCATAGGTTTGGTGGGTCGAGCGGGTTGGTTGTGGCCAACTTGGCATGGGTGAAATGCATTGCATTAGGTCAAGCCGATAAAAAAATAAACTTAAATGAGCATCTTATTTTATATAAAAAATGTACCCCATCATTCAATAACTCGAATTATTGAATGTTTCTTACCTTAGCGCTATTTCATCACAATCTATTTAATATAATAACAAACCAAAAATAATAACAAACGTCATATGAACACTTGCGCATTGAAAAGCCTGCCGTCGTATATTTATCACATAAAGCAGGTGGAATAGGTTGAATTAAAAATAAATTATGGTTTATTATAGTCGAGGGTTTCGCCGAGCTGTAGACAAGACCCCCTTGATTGCTATTTTTGCCCCTCTCAAAATAATCCGGAACTCTAAAATCTGAACATTCCTGCACTTGAAAAATAATTTGATTTAATTATTTAACCATAAAATATATTAGCCATAAAACTTCATTATTAAAGCATTGTTTCATGGTGAGGCGACAAAGCTTTAAATTAAAATGAAATTCTCTTACATTTGACCTTTTTATCATTTATTTGTATAAATTATTTTTTAAGATCACACATTATTTGTATCAATTTTTTGGTAATAAGCCATTGTAACCCTGGGACTTAAAGATAATTAAATAATCCGGATATTAAAAAATATTTGTATTAAAAAACGGGGACGGAAGACAACTTCGGCAAGCCGAAGTTTTAATACCCTTGCAGAGTTAGCCGAAATTGCTAAAATTGAAAAAGTAACGAAAGGAATAAGGTATACATTAAAAAACTAGATTTGCATAGTTTAATGTCAATAGCTTTTATACTGCAAAAATTTCATAAAAAAATAGAAAAAAGGGATATTTTCGCATAAAAGAATACGATTTGAAAAGATTCATGTCAATAGCTTTTACACTGTGCGAAATATCTTCCATGCTTGCAAGTTAAATACAATTGTTCCTATGGGAGCTATAGGATATAGACATCCGATCGGGGCGGTTTTCAAACTTGATCTGCATAAACATGTTTGATCCTGATCAAGTATATACTTTATGGGGTCGGAAACGTCTCCTTCACTGCGTTACAAACTTCTGACCAAAATTATAATACCCTCTGCAAGGGTATAAAAACCATTCCTTTCCGGTCCAAATTTTGTCATTGTAGGTAAATCAATGCCAAATAGCCGTAGCACCAATTCTTAGAGTGTGCTCAACCGCGGTATGTCCATAAATCAGGAGCGAATCAGGGGTCTGTTTCGACCAGCAGATAAGAACCGACTATATAAAGAAGGCCCCACGGCCAGTAAGCCAGCAAACTCGATTGCCCACAATGAATCCAATCGTTTACGCCCTACTGTTCAGTTTGGCGGCGGGTCTGGCCGTCGCCGAGAAGTCGGACTACTGTCTGAGTGAGATCGTGAGGTCGGACGAGAGGATCCGATCGCACGGATATCCGACGGAGACGCACGTGGTGACCACCGATGATGGCTACGTGCTGACCCTGTTCCGCATTCCGTACTCCCACAAGCTGAAGAACCAGAACGAGCCACGCACCCCGGTTCTCCTGCAGCACGGACTGTTCAGCAACTCGGACTGCTGGCTCTGCTCCGGGCCGGACAACTCCCTGGCCTATCTGCTGGCCGATGCCGGATACGATGTCTGGCTGGGCAATGCCCGTGGCAACATCTACTCCCGGGAGAACAACCTCATCTCGCTAAACAGCCACAAGTTCTGGCACTTTGACTGGCATGAGATCGGCACCATTGACATTCCCGCCATGATCGACTACATCCTGGACACCACGGGCTACCCACAGCTCCACTACGCCGGCCACTCGCAGGGTACCACCGTCTACTTGGTGATGCTCTCGGAGCGACCTGAGTACAATGCCTTGATCAAGTCCGGACACCTGGTGGCCCCCTGTGCCTACTTCGAGCACGGCACCTCGTTCGTCTTCAAGACCCTGGGCTCTTTGGTTGGCACTCCCGGCGGCATCTGGAACCAACTGCTGGTGGACACCGAGCTGATCCCCCACAACAACCTGGTCAACCGAGTGGTGGACAATGGCTGCCATTTGGGTGGCGCGCTCTGCAACAACGCCTTCATCATGTTCGCCAATGGCGGTTACGTTAATGTCAATGTGGTGAGTTAAACCAAATTTTAATCAAATCGGGAAGGGATTTGTAACATTGTGCAACTGGGCACTTAAATTGAATCAGTCCAATGTCCGTATTTAAAATGAGATAATTATTTTGAATTTTAAAACTGGACTTGATCAAAACGAACACTTTATTGAATTAGTTTGATAACCTAGATATCAAAAGATCACAGCCAAAAGTCTAATATTTCCACCTAGAAGACTCGGATAATTATTAATAAATTAAAAATAATACTTTAAAAATTCTCCTCTTCTCTAGAGCTCCATGAAAGTCCTGATAGAGATTGGCCGATGCCGGATACGATGTCTGGCTGGGCAATGCCCGTGGCAACATCTACTCCCGGGAGAACAACCTCATCTCGCTAAACAGCCACAAGTTCTGGCACTTTGACTGGCATGAGATCGGCACCATTGACATTCCCGCCATGATCGACTACATCCTGGACACCACGGGCTACCCACAGCTCCACTACGCCGGCCACTCGCAGGGTACCACCGTCTACTTGGTGATGCTCTCGGAGCGACCTGAGTACAATGCCTTGATCAAGTCCGGACACCTGGTGGCCCCCTGTGCCTACTTCGAGCACGGCACCTCGTTCGTCTTCAAGACCCTGGGCTCTTTGGTTGGCACTCCCGGCGGCATCTGGAACCAACTGCTGGTGGACACCGAGCTGATCCCCCACAACAACCTGGTCAACCGAGTGGTGGACAATGGCTGCCATTTGGGTGGCGCGCTCTGCAACAACGCCTTCATCATGTTCGCCAATGGCGGTTACGTTAATGTCAATGTGGTGAGTTAAACCAAATTTTAATCAAATCGGGAAGGGATTTGTAACATTGTGCAACTGGGCACTTAAATTGAATCAGTCCAATGTCCGTATTTAAAATGAGATAATTATTTTGAATTTTAAAACTGGACTTGATCAAAACGAACACTTTATTGAATTAGTTTGATAACCTAGATATCAAAAGATCACAGCCAAAAGTCTAATATTTCCACCTAGAAGACTCGGATAATTATTAATAAACTAAAAATAATACTTTAAAAATTCTCCTCTTCTCTAGAGCTCCATGAAAGTCCTGATTGAGACGCATCCGGCTGGATCCTCCAGCAACCAGGGCATCCACTACCTGCAGTTGTGGGCGTCCAAGGAGTTCCGCCAGTACGACTGGGGCACCAAGAAGAACAACGAGCTCTACGGCCAGGATCTGCCGCCAGACTACGATCTCACCCAGATCACCGCTCCCACGCACTCGTACTCCAGCAACAACGATGCCCTGTGCGAACCCGAAGATGTCAATACTCTGGTGAAGAACTTCATCCATCTGAAGGAGGACTACCGTGTGCCCTTGCAGAGTTTCAACCACTTGGACTTCATCATTGCGAGAAACATGAAGGAGCTGGTCAACGATCCGATTATCGAACGTATTAACTCCTACGAAGGTCGTTAGGAAGAAAACCAATAAAGAAACCCGTAATGCACTAATTTCAGTCAGTCATAATTTATTGATCGCTCAAGGGGTATTGAATTTAATTTATTGGGAGCATTATTTTATTAATGTGTAGTGTTACTAAGGCTGAACAAAGCTTTTGTAAATCCAAAAAATAAAAAGAATTTCGGGCAAATGGATTAAACAATTAATACCATCATTTGTATACCCTTGCAGAGGTTATAATAATTTCAGTCAAAACTTGCAACTCAGGGATGTGCACATTTTCGACTCTACAAAGTATATATTATATATTGTTGATCAGCATCACCAGGCGAGTCGATCTAGTAATGTCCGTCCGTCCCTCAGTTTTAAAGCTAAGTAAAGGCTAAGTAAATAATCCGTAAATTATAAAGTAATTTTATGAAAAAAGCCATTTCATTCCAGGTAAGTCCATGACAACTTGTCCCTCAGTTTTAAAGCTATTTAGATGAAACTATGCAAAAAGTCTTCTTTCTGCTGCAGGAAGTATATAAGTTGGCTTACATTCATATAGCACCCATTGGAACCAAAAGAAAACAAGAAAGAAAAGCTAACTTCGGGAGGAGCCGAAGTTGATAACCCTTGCAGAATATTCAGTAAATTATATTCTCGAAAACTATTCATATGATGCATTCTGAATACTCACAAAAAATCCCAACTTTCTAACTTAACAAACACCATAGTTATGGCATTTCCGATCAATCAGTTATATGGGGGCTATAGGATATAGTCGGTCGATCCTTATGAAATTTTGTAGGTCGGATGGATTGGCCAAAAATAAAACCCAACTTCCTAACTTCACAAACACCAAAGTTATGGCATTTCCGATCCCTCAGTTATATGGCAGCTAAAGGATATAGTTGGCCGATCCTTATGAAATTTGGTAGGTCGGATTGATTGGCCAAATATAAAACCCATAGAAAATTCCAACTTCCTAACTATAAAAACACCAATGTTATGGCATTTCCGATCTATCAGTTATATGGCAGCTAAAGGATATAGTTGTCCGATCCCGGCCGTTCCGACTTATATACTGCGTCGAAAGGAAAGAAGGGTGTGTGCAAAGTTTCAATTCGATATCTTTAAAACTGAGAGACTAGTTTGCGTAGAAACAGACAGACGGACAGACGGACAGACAGACGGACAGACGGACATGCTTATATCAACTCAGGAGGCGATCCTGATCAAGAATATATATACTTTATGGGGTCGGAGATGTCTCCTTCACTGCGTTGCACACTTTTGACCAAAATTATACTACCCTCTGCAAGGGTATAAAAAGGAAATACACTTAGACCTTCGATGTTCATTAACATATATCTATATACCCCAAAATATAGTATTTTTAGCAATTTCAGAAATGCGGTTTTAGTTTTATAAAAATCGGACGACTGTATCATATAGCTGTCATAAAAACAATCGAGAAAATGGTAGGTAAAATATTATCTTCGTTGTTTCTAAATATGTACTCCGAGGTATAGTCATTTTTAACGATTTCAGAATCACTTTCGGCTTTGATCAAACTGGTGGCAATACAGAGTAGCAGGAAAATGGGCAGCAACATCTTAACAATCGGCTAAACCATAGGTTTGGTGGGTCGAGCGGGTTGGTTGTGGCCAACTTGGCATGGGTGAAATGCATTGCATTAGGTCAAGCCGATAAAAAAATAAACTTAAATGAGCATCTTATTTTATATAAAAAATGTACCCCATCATTCAATAACTCGAATTATTGAATGTTTCTTACCTTAGCGCTATTTCATCACAATCTATTTAATATAATAACAAACCAAAAATAATAACAAACGTCATATGAACACTTGCGCATTGAAAAGCCTGCCGTCGTATATTTATCACATAAAGCAGGTGGAATAGGTTGAATTAAAAATAAATTATGGTTTATTATAGTCGAGGGTTTCGCCGAGCTGTAGACAAGACCCCCTTGATTGCTATTTTTGCCCCTCTCAAAATAATCCGGAACTCTAAAATCTGAACATTCCTGCACTTGAAAAATAATTTGATTTAATTATTTAACCATAAAATATATTAGCCATAAAACTTCATTATTAAAGCATTGTTTCATGGTGAGGCGACAAAGCTTTAAATTAAAATGAAATTCTCTTACATTTGACCTTTTTATCATTTATTTGTATAAATTATTTTTTAAGATCACACATTATTTGTATCAATTTTTTGGTAATAAGCCATTGTAACCCTGGGACTTAAAGATAATTAAATAATCCGGATATTAAAAAATATTTGTATTAAAAAACGGGGACGGAAGACAACTTCGGCAAGCCGAAGTTTTAATACCCTTGCAGAGTTAGCCGAAATTGCTAAAATTGAAAAAGTAACGAAAGGAATAAGGTATACATTAAAAAACTAGATTTGCATAGTTTAATGTCAATAGCTTTTATACTGCAAAAATTTCATAAAAAAATAGAAAAAAAGGGATATTTTCGCATAAAAGAATACGATTTGAAAAGATTCATGTCAATAGCTTTTACACTGTGCGAAATATCTTCCATGCTTGCAAGTTAAATACAATTGTTCCTATGGGAGCTATAGGATATAGACATCCGATCGGGGCGGTTTTCAAACTTGATCTGCATAAACATGTTTGATCCTGATCAAGTATATACTTTATGGGGTCGGAAACGTCTCCTTCACTGCGTTACAAACTTCTGACCAAAATTATAATACCCTCTGCAAGGGTATAAAAACCATTCCTTTCCGGTCCAAATTTTGTCATTGTAGGTAAATCAATGCCAAATAGCCGTAGCACCAATTCTTAGAGTGTGCTCAACCGCGGTATGTCCATAAATCAGGAGCGAATCAGGGGTCTGTTTCGACCAGCAGATAAGAACCGACTATATAAAGAAGGCCCCACGGCCAGTAAGCCAGCAAACTCGATTGCCCACAATGAATCCAATCGTTTACGCCCTACTGTTCAGTTTGGCGGCGGGTCTGGCCGTCGCCGAGAAGTCGGACTACTGTCTGAGTGAGATCGTGAGGTCGGACGAGAGGATCCGATCGCACGGATATCCGACGGAGACGCACGTGGTGACCACCAATGATGGCTACGTGCTGACCCTGTTCCGCATTCCGTACTCCCACAAGCTGAAGAACCAGAACGAGCCACGCACCCCGGTTCTCCTGCAGCACGGACTGTTCAGCAACTCGGACTGCTGGCTCTGCTCCGGGCCGGACAACTCCCTGGCCTATCTGCTGGCCGATGCCGGATACGATGTCTGGCTGGGCAATGCCCGTGGCAACATCTACTCCCGGGAGAACAACCTCATCTCGCTAAACAGCCACAAGTTCTGGCACTTTGACTGGCATGAGATCGGCACCATTGACATTCCCGCCATGATCGACTACATCCTGGACACCACGGGCTACCCACAGCTCCACTACGCCGGCCACTCGCAGGGTACCACCGTCTACTTGGTGATGCTCTCGGAGCGACCTGAGTACAATGCCTTGATCAAGTCCGGACACCTGGTGGCCCCCTGTGCCTACTTCGAGCACGGCACCTCGTTCGTCTTCAAGACCCTGGGCTCTTTGGTTGGCACTCCCGGCGGCATCTGGAACCAACTGCTGGTGGACACCGAGCTGATCCCCCACAACAACCTGGTCAACCGAGTGGTGGACAATGGCTGCCATTTGGGTGGCGCGCTCTGCAACAACGCCTTCATCATGTTCGCCAATGGCGGTTACGTTAATGTCAATGTGGTGAGTTAAACCAAATTTTAATCAAATCGGGAAGGGATTTGTAACATTGTGCAACTGGGCACTTAAATTGAATCAGTCCAATGTCCGTATTTAAAATGAGATAATTATTTTGAATTTTAAAACTGGACTTGATCAAAACGAACACTTTATTGAATTAGTTTGATAACCTAGATATCAAAAGATCACAGCCAAAAGTCTAATATTTCCACCTAGAAGACTCGGATAATTATTAATAAATTAAAAATAATACTTTAAAAATTCTCCTCTTCTCTAGAGCTCCATGAAAGTCCTGATTGAGACGCATCCGGCTGGATCCTCCAGCAACCAGGGCATCCACTACCTGCAGTTGTGGGCGTCCAAGGAGTTCCGCCAGTACGACTGGGGCACCAAGAAGAACAACGAGCTCTACGGCCAGGATCTGCCGCCAGACTACGATCTCACCCAGATCACCGCTCCCACGCACTCGTACTCCAGCAACAACGATGCCCTGTGCGGACCCGAAGATGTCAATACTCTGGTGAAGAACTTCATCCATCTGAAGGAGGACTACCGTGTGCCCTTGCAGAGTTTCAACCACTTGGACTTCATCATTGCGAGAAACATGAAGGAGCTGGTCAACGATCCGATTATCGAACGTATTAACTCCTACGAAGGTCGTTAGGAAGAAAACCAATAAAGAAACCCGTAATGCACTAATTTCAGTCAGTCATAATTTATTGATCGCTCAAGGGGTATTGAATTTAATTTATTGGGGGCATTATTTTATTAATGTGTAGTGTTACTAAGGCTGAACAAAGCTTTTGTAAATCCAAAAAATAAAAAGAATTTCGGGCTAATGGATTAAACAATTAATACCATCATTTGTATACCCTTGCAGAGGTTATAATAATTTCAGTCAAAACTTGCAACTCAGGGATGTGCACATTTTCGACTCTACAAAGTATATATTATATATTGTTGATCAGCATCACCAGGCGAGTCGATCTAGTAATGTCCGTCCGTCCCTCTGTTTTAAAGCTAAGTAAAGGCTAAGTAAATAATCCGTAAATTATGAAGTAATTTTATAAAAACAGGAGAGAACGCTATAGTCGGGTTCCCCGACTATCAGATACCCGTTACTCAGGTAAAGGGAGTGCGAGGGAGATGGAGATAGAAACTTTGATCACGCATAACTTTTTAACGAATGGTCCGATTTGAAAAATTTCTTCTACATTTCGATAGGTATTGATAAACACAATAAAACTGCATTTTTACTTTTCCAAAATATTTAAATTTTTAAAATCGTATATGAGCGATTGTGGGCGTTAAAGGGGGCGTGGCACCTTTTTGAAACAAACTTGCGCTGCGTAGGAACTCCTAGAATCTGCATGCAAAATGCCAATCTTCTAGCTTTTATAGTTTCCGAGATCTCAGCGTTCATACGGACGGACAGACAGACGGACAGACGGACATGGCTAGATCGACTCGGCTAGTGATCCTGAACAAGAATATATATACTTTATAGGGTCGGAAACGCTTCCTTCTACCTGTTACATACTTTTGCACGAATACAATATACCCTTTTACTCTACGAGTAACGGGTATAAAAAGCCATTTCATTCCAGGTAAATCCATGACAACTTGTCAATCAGTTTTAAAGCTATTTGGATGAAACTATGCAAAAAGTCTTCTTTCCGTTGCAGGCAGTATATAAGTTGGCTTACATTCATATAGCTCCCATTGGAACCAAAGAAAAAAGGAAATATACTTAGACCTTCGATGTTCATCAACATATATCCATATACCCCAAAATATAGTATTCTTAGCAATTTCAGAAGTGCGGTTTTAGTTTTATAAAAATCTATATCATATAGCTGCCATAAAAACAATCGAGAAAATGGTAAGTAAAATATTATCTTCGTTGTTTCTAAATATATACTCCGAGGTATAGTCATTTTTAACGATTTCAGAATCACATTTGTAGTTTTTTAAAAATATGACTACTAAGTCATATAGCCATCGAAATTTTTTTTCGGAAATCGACCTAGCTTAATTGTTCTAAGCATCGAAATCAAAATATACAAGAAAGGAAAGCTAACTTCGGGCGGAGCCGAAGTTGAAATACCCTTGCAGAATATTCCGAATTATATTCTCCAAAATTATTCATATGATGCATTCTTAACACTCATAAAAAATCCCAACTTTCTAACTTTAAAAACACCAAAGTTATGGCATTTCCAATCGTTCAGTTAAGTGGCGGCTATAGGATATAGTCGGCCGATC
Organism: Drosophila kurseongensis; assembly: GCA_018153305.1. Taxonomy (NCBI): domain Eukaryota; kingdom Metazoa; phylum Arthropoda; class Insecta; order Diptera; family Drosophilidae; genus Drosophila; species Drosophila kurseongensis. Next base: position 7,822,987 of record JAECXX010000005.1, on the reverse strand, counting down.
CCTATGAAATTTGGTAGGTCAGATTAATTGGCCAAATATAGAACCCATAGAAAATCCCAACTTCCTAACTTTACAAATCCCAAAGTTATGGCATTACCGATCAATCAGTTATATAGCAGCTATAGGATATAGTCAGCCGATCCTTATGAAATTTGGTAGGTCAGATTGATTGACCAAATATAAAAGCCATAGAAAATCCCAACTTCCTAACTTTCCAAAACTCAAAGTTATGGCATTACCGATCAATCAGTTATATAGCAGCTATAGGATATAGTCGGCCGATCCTTATGAAATTTGGTAGGTCGAATTGACTGGCCAAATAAAATACCCATAGGAAATCCCAACTTCCTAACTTAACAAACACTAAAGTTATGGCATTTCCGATCAATCAGTTATATGGCAGCTATAGGATATAGTTGTCCGATCCCGGCCGTTCCGACTTATATACTGCGTGCAAAGGATCGAAGGCTGTGTGCAAAGTTTCAATTCGATATCTTTAAAACTGAGAGACTAGTTCGCGTAGAAACAGACAGACGGACAGACAGACGGACAGACGGACAGACGGACAGACGGACAGACGGACAGACGGACAGACGGACATGGCTATATCAACTCAGGAGGTGATCCTGATCAAGAATATATATACTTTATAGGGTCGGAGATGTCTCCTTCACTGCGTTGCACACTTTTGACCAAAATTATAATACCCTCTGCAAGGGTATAAAAATATTTCATATGTGTAACATCTGCAAGGGTGTATTAACTTCGGCTTGCCGAAATTCGCTTCCTTTTTATACCCTTGCAGAGGGTATTATAATTTTGGTCAAAAGTGTGCAACGCAGTGAAGGAGACATCTCCGACCCTATAAAGTATATATATTCTTGATCAGGATCACCTCCTGAGTTGATATAGCCATGTCCGTCTGTCCGTCTGTCTGTTTCTACGCAAACTAGTCTCTCAGTTTTAAAGCTATCGAATTGAAACTTTGCACACACCCTTCTTTCCTTTGCACGCAGTATATAAGTCGGAACGGCCGGGATCGGCCGACTATATCCTATAGCTGCCATATAACTGATTGATGGGAAATGCCATTACTTTCGTGTTTGTAAAGATAGGAAGTTGGGATTTTCTATGGGTTTTATTTTTGGCCAATCAATCCGACCTACCAAATTTCATAAGGATCGGCCGACTATATCCTATAGCTGCCATATAACTGAACGATTGGAAATGCCATAACTTTGGTGTTTTTAAAGTTAGGAAGTTGGGATTTTTTATGAGTATTAAGAATGCATCATTTGAATAATTTTGGAGAATATAATTTACAGAGTATTCTGCAAGGGTATATCAACTTCGGCTCCGCCCGAAGTTAGCTTTCCTTTCTTGTTTGTTCTTCATGTTCTCATAATAAGAACTCACCTTCAAGTATCCTTAAATTTTTCCATTGAATCTTAGAATTGTTCGCTTGGAAAAAAACTGAAAATAATGAATTGCAATACTTTTGGCGATTTAATCTGTTGACAGGCAAATGTGCATGTGACAACAAAAAAGTTTATAGCACTTTATTCCATTGAATTTATGGATGGTTTAGCCAGATTAGATACCAACACCAAACATTGGGTTCATGTCAGGTGTCTGGCTCTTGAGTTAAGTTTATTACCGATTAATAAGGAGCTTATTGTTAATCAAAATTTCAATCTCGATTAAACAGTTTGTTTGAATTAATTTGAGATCATTGATAAAATATTTCTTTTTTTTTGTGAGTCGACAGTTTAAAGAAATTTGATTTAAATCGTTTAAGATTAGATTTGGTATTTTAAGTATTGACACCGGTGTGCCAGTTGTTAAAATATTATTATAACACTAATCGGAAAACTTGCAATACTGTGATTTGTTCAGGTTTTGAAATAGAAATGTTGGGATAAACTTATATTTTTCTTGGGGTTTTCGTTAATTTATTTATTTAAACTCAACTCTTTGAAGAGGTTTTAAAATCACAACTCTTTTGTGCTTTGTGTTTTGTGATCACAAAAAGTGGCCTGTTGATATACAAATAAATAGTGATAATAAACAATTAAGCAAATATTGGATAATAGGTTATTAAAAATAATTGCTTCTAAAATTATATGGCAACTTTCGCAGTGGTGTACATAATTTATTATAACTAGTAGAAGAATAACTAACTAACTTCATTGGGCTAAGTGTAAGAAAAAAAGGTCTCTCGCACATGTAAGCAATTTGAAAAGTTTCCTCCAAGATGCACTTCTAACGGCTCATAAAGCGCCATCGTTTGAGGTGGGTCGTACGACAGGAAGTTATTCGTACGCTGTCTTGTGCAATAGCCCCAAAGAGACTCGACGCGTCTTCATAACGTATAGACATTATACCTTTCCATGGCACCGCTATAACTATACCACCCTCACATGCAACTGCGCAACTCGAACCGAAAAAAAGAAACTCTTTGCGCCGAGAAGCGTAACATGGCTTTTCAACGAAAATTTTGTAATCATTTAACAAAAAACTGAAAATACAGAAGCAGTAGGAAGCCGGAGAAGCAGCTGCAAAACATTGGACTAGAGTGAAACGCTAACCGCCGATTCAACTTCGGTTTTAGCTTTATCTTCTGCCGCCGTTTCTACGCATGCGCAGCGGAGTTTACATCAAACGAACCTTGAAATTATTGTCGTTTTCATCATTGTTCGGCCTGGAGTATCTGCATCTGTGGACGAACGTTGTATCTGTATCTGCACCAGTATCTGTATCTCTTTGTACCCGTAGTTGTGTGTAATTTCTTGCATTGCACGCCTTGAAGTCACACTAAGTGAAGACACCGCCCCCAGTCCCTCTTTTCCTCGGAAAATCTCTATAACGACAATTTCACCTGCTCTGATTTCTTTTCGGTCCCCCTTAAACTCTCCTAATTAAGTAACTGTTTAGTTCTACATCGAACGGTTCTTTTGAGAATGTAGATTTAGAATATAGATGTAGGTTAATTTATTAGTTTAGATCGAAAATTACAATTCCAAAACGAAGAAAAAATAAACCTTTTATATATCAGAATAAGTAAATAAATTTTTTTTTTTAATATAAACGTTTAAGTACTTTCTTCTTTTATAAATAAATAAACTTTAACTTGACCAATTAACCCCTTTTGAAGATTTGGTGTTTTTTTTATATTATTTATTTAACATTAAATATAATGAAAAACTATGATGTATCCTTTATGTCGGGCTTTGAGGGGTTACTCGAAATGAAAACGTACAGTATTTGTTTTCAAAAGTTAAAAGGATCGGTCGCTGAAAAGTTTGAGCCTTCTTTATAGATTATACAACACTTTAAATATTAAGTATATATAAATATATATATACAATAAATATAAACATTTGACTTATTTTATGCTTCTAGGAAGACATCGTTTTTCTTTTCATTATTTCTCTTAGATTTATTTACGGAATTTTGGGAAAAGAACAGGGCAATAAAACAGAATTAATTATTTAATTTATTAAAATGCTTGCTTTGTAAGCTTTTATATAATCATTTAACTTATCACAAACACTATTTGACTTACTCAATCATAAATTAATCCGACAGATACTCCTTTTTGACGCACTATTAATCCGATAACACTTTTTATTCTGTTGAAATAACAAAACTGTTACTTCTTTGGGGCAATATTTTCAGACGCCCTGTAGCTTTATTTTAATTTAATTCACTTTACTTTCGAAAGCACTTTTGCTTTTCTTTAAGGCGTTTTCATTCAATTAAGCACCAACACCTGGAACTCATTTGGCATGGTCTTTGTTGAATTCTCCGCGTTTTCTTTAAGCCGAACCGCCTCGTTTGGAATGCACGCGAAAACTGTTTCTCGAAATAAGTTGGAGCCCAGCAGATTACTCAAGATTTCTACCAGAAATGTCGGCTTGAACGGAGCTTCCTGCCTGCGCCATATGGGAGTTGGGTTCCACAGTGGGCGCCACACTTGGCTGGTTCTCGGCGGGGAGTGGACTCCATTGTGGAACTCAGGTGAGCCGATCTGTGACCACGGATCAGAGGTCGCTCTTCCCTCGAGATCGGGGTTCGGCCTGGTTCGGAACTCGAAGCTGTTTACAGCCAACGTTAAAATGAAATTGCAAGTGAAATTATGAGAATTATGGCAGGAAATCACTGTGGAAACAAAGGCCAAGTGCTAATTTTGACATTTAATTTGATAATCTGAACAAACCTTACACACACTGCTGTTTTGAGATTTTTATTTGGATTCCTGTTTGGCAGCCCCAAATGTAATATTTTCATTTTTTTAGCTGTATGGTTTTAAAATGTTTTAAATAAAACGAATAATAATCAACATATTACCGCTTGTGATATAGGATAGTGATATGCAGGAATTCGATTATAAGAAGACAAATTTTAATTAAAGTTATACTCTTCAGTCACTTAAGTCCATTAATTTTAAATAAGTAATGCAGCTTGTCAAATTAAAAACCGGAAGAAATTTTAAAGTATACAATTTGCTTTTAACTTAACATGGACATCAGAAAACTGGCCTTGATTTGATTCTAACTAAACAACAATATTAGGTAGAATAAAGTTATATCAATTTGATTTCCCAATGCACCATTACGTGATCCTCCTGAATTCTTAGGAACTTTTACCATTTCTCCATCGTTAACTGCAGACAAAGTATAATAGTCTAAAAACTCAAGATTTTCTAAATTTTGATCGTACTCTCCAGGTATATTTCCGGGTGGAGAGTACCTGACTACCAGTATCTTTCTTCCATTCGAGTTTCTGCAAATTAATGATTTAGCAGTGATTTAGAATCGCTCATTACTCACGCTGGATTCTTTGGTGCCCATCCAATACCGATGCTCGAAGACGACTTCCACGTGATTGCTGAAAACTTATCGGCCAAAGATTGTTCATATTTGTTTCTACTTTTCTTTGACATGCCGTAGCATCTTGCCCCTTGAGTGGACCAGTATTTAACGCAATTATTATTCACAAATTCGCAAATGTTTTCTGTATAGCTGGGGTTTAATGGATCCGATAAGGGTAAAGCCAGTTGATCCACAAAACTATTTTCCTGGATTTTGTATAACTTTTGATCTGGGATTTTTAAAGTAACCAGATGCTATATGAGATGATTATGTATAAAGTGTATATAAATCTTAGAATATAGCATACTTTTGCATAAGCTTCACAATCTTCGGAGAGTGAATCGGATACGATAAACTCTGGGACTAACCAATTTCTACGATGTTCATTGTGGTAAATTAACACTTCTTCCTTAATGCTTTCATGTCCTAAGCAATTCTGGTAGAGCTAGTAAGAAAGTTGCATTTATAAATGTTCTCAAAAATGTTGGTTTTCAATAACCTCAGAAGCAACCAAGAATATAAAAAGGAACATGTCACAAAACTATATATATTTATTGTTTAAATCAAAAATGACAAATTTGTCTTTGAAACGTCAAAAATAAGTAAATTCATATTTACTGCGGTGTTAAATTAATCTGTGAAAAATATTCAGAGGTGAATAGAAAATGGACCATTGAAAATGAGTAGAAAAACACAAATAATTTCAAAATTAAAATACAAAATTTTTATGGATTAGCTTTTCTAATATACAAGTTAAATACTTATCGATAGGTGCAAAACATGCAGGAAGAAAAAGTGAAATTCTCAGCTGTTTTTGTTTTTCTCATGGCAAGCAAATAATATTTTTAGTTCTATGTGCACAATATTTACTATATTTAAATACGTCATGCAGCTGAGAAAATACGGGTTGTCAGGGCCAATATGTTCCCTGGGTGCCACTAGCTGATAAGACGGAAAATAAGTTCGGAAAACCATAACCAGTCAGACGTATCAACAGTGCTAAATCATTGCACTTTTCTATCTCGGCACTACACGTGTCCGATTTTAATTCGGATTAGGTCGTCTGCCCCACTAATTGAAATGGATTTCAAACTGACCCCTAGGGACTTCAGTTCATTGTCAATGAAATGGAATTTTTCACCCAAGGTTAATTTGTTTTGCGATACATAGAACTATCATTTATCATTGAGTCTTTCTAAATTTTGCATCTGTTGCTAGGTCATGGGGTTCTCGAAATGGTGCTTAAAGTTCTCTATTAATTCTCTAGTCAATATTCCTAATATTTTGTGTATCAAAATTATGTTAAAATTTTCTAAAAAATATAATCAAATTTATATATTTTGAATTCTTCTATTATTAATAAATAATAAATAAATTTGGAATTTTTTAAAAGAAACAATCGCATTAGCTGAAACCAAAAATTTATATACCTTTGCTGCTATAATAAAAACTTAATATTCCATAAAGCGGAGCTATGACGATTTTCCCGTAAATCCATCTTTCCAATGGCAGCTACATGATAGTCTTTTAATTTTTATTTAATTAAAAAAATATAATATTTTATAATTATGTGTTTTATGTTTATACAAAAAAGGGTAAAATTATGTAGTTAAATCTAAATTCAATTTCGAAGAAATCCAACTAAGATGTTTTTATGCACTGTTAAGTCAAAGCTGTACAAGTTTAAAAACTATTGAACTAAGAACTAATAAGATCATGTATATTATTTTAATATTTTATTGTTTTTTTTTTTTTTCACAAGAAAGACCTGCTTGAATAAAGGCTGCGTAAAGTTTCAAAAAGTCATATTTTAAAAAGATCCCGGGTGAGTAAAGAACACTTGAAGCATGGCAGACACACCCCCTAAAGTGGACCCCAAAAAAGGGGGCCTGTCTGAGAACGCAATTACGGAGCACCCTGTAGCCTCCAATTGAGCTTGCATAACCCCCAGCCAACGCAGTACATATTATATGATGTATTTGCACAGATTTAGACATTCCCCGCCACCGAAAAGGAAACCCATCCATCTGAGGCACTTGTTGTTGGCATTTGTCGGGCCTCCTCCATATATTTGCTTTCGTTTTTATTGAATCTCGGACCGGGCCCCAAACAAATTCGGTGCGCCATGGCGACAATTCCCGCTCATAATGAATTTGACTGGCTGCCAACTAACACTCACTAAGTAAGTAACTAAGCGACCAGATGAGACGAATGGAGCCGACGGGATCCGACTGCTCAGGCGATATATGTGAAAACATATAGCGGAAATTAGGCGGGAGTGAAGTAATGCTGAGGGCTTGCTGAAAAACATTTTGCGAATTTCGAAATCAGTTGAAACCCGTAGCTCGCTGGCAGCGCTCGTCGCGAATCGAGAGATCGTCACTCCGGAAAATGTTTCGCAAATGCCTCGCCAGCCTGGCCCTGGCCCCCGTCCCGAGCCCGGTTTTGATTCCCAGGATAGCCCCTATCGCCAGCCAGCTCATCCATCGTCGTTCTGTCCATCAGATGCCCCCCGAGGGCAGACCACCCAAAATTCTCATAACAGGTCAGTCTCCGCGCCACGTGGATAGTCTATATTTATCCCCACAGCAAAGCGTTCAAGGCCGATCAGATGATCCAGCTGTCTATCAATATGAATTACCATATATAAAGCATAAGTTCAAGAAAAATTATGAATTTTTAAATTATTCCAATACAGCTATTCAAATTTTTTTAAAAACGTTCAAAAGGATAAACATTAATCAAAACATGTGACAAAAGAAAGGTTGTTTAGAAAGTCAAAAGGTAAATATTAGATACACAAAAATCGTTTGACACGTAATAGCAATATATATGCCAAACAAAATTATACATACGTTTATCACTCACAACATTTTTTAAAATACTACTTAAAATCTATTAATTTTCAAACATTTGGCCCTATAATTTGCTGCCCAAAAGTGTGCTATATAGTTGTTCAATACAGTTCTAATCGTGAGCAGTCGTCCATTGTGAAATATTATAAAAATAAAAGTAAATTATCAATTTTCTTAAGAGATAAATGAATTAGAGTCAATATTTGGGATCGATGCAGTGCTTCCTCTAGTTACATTTAATGAACTGGGATATCTTATTTTCAGTATTTTCGTTTTAATTATTTGTCGTTAAAATGTAATATTATAATTTTAACTTTTTAGGTGGCCTAGGGCAGTTGGGAATTGAGTGTGCAAAACTCTTGCGGACGCAGTACGGCAGCGAGAATGTCATTCTCTCCGACATCATCAAGCCCAGTCAGTCTGTGTTGGAGAATGGACCGTACATCTTTGCCGATATTCTGGACTTCAAGGGTCTTCAGAAGATCGTTGTGAACCACCGCATCGACTGGCTGATTCACTTCTCGGCTTTGCTCAGTGCTGTGGGCGAACAGAATGTGCCACTGGCAGTGAGGTAGGATTTTACTACAGAAATTTTGTAGTCAATCCGTACTATAAGTCAGAATATTATTTTCTAAGAAACACATTATATATTCTTGACCAAGTATTTTAATATTTATTGGTATTCGCATGAGAATAACCTTTTCAATTAAACATTTTTATACCCTTGCAGAGGGTATTATAATTTTGGTCAAAAGTGTGCAACGCAGTGAAGGAGACATCTCCGACCATATAAAGTATATATATTCTTGATCAAGATCACCTCTTGAGTTGATATAGCCATGTCCGTCTGTCCGTCTGTCCGTCTGTCTGTCCGTCTGTCTGTTTCTACGCAAACTAGTCTCTCAGTTTTAAAGCTATCGAATTGAAACTGTGCACACACCCTTCTTTCCTTTGCACGCAGTATATAAGTCGGAACGGCCGGGATCGGACGACTATATCCTATAGCTGCCATATAACTGATTGATCGGAAATGCCATAACTTTCGTGTTTGTAAAGTTAGGAAGTTGGGATTTTCAATGGGCTTTAAATTTGGCCAATCAATCCGACCTACCAAATTTTATAAGGATCGGACGACTATATCCTATAGCCGCCATATAACTGATTAATCGGAAATGCCATAACTTTGGTGTTTGTTTAGTTAGGAAGTTGGGATTTTCTATGGGTTTTATTTTTGGCCAATCAATCCGACCTACCAAATTTCATAAGGATCAGCCGACTATATCCTATAGCTGCCATATAACTGAACGATTGGAAATGCCATAACTTTGGAGTTTTTAAAGTTAGGAAGTTGGGATTTTTTATGAGTATTAAGAATGCATCACATGAATAATTTTGGAGAATATAATTTACAGAGTATTCTGCAAGGGTATATCAACTTCGGCTCCGCCCGAAGTTAGCTTTCCTTTCTTGTTTGTTTTCACTTTGTCACTTATTTTTAGGGCCTTTAAAATCTCTAAGTCCTTTTCCTATCTTACAAATATATCTATTAATACAAATCCTTTAAAGGGTTAACATCGAGGGTGTTCACAATGTCATCGAGCTGGCTAAGCAATATAGGCTCCGCATCTTTGTACCAAGCACCATCGGAGCTTTTGGCCCCGACAGTCCCCGCAATCCCACTCCAAATGTTACGGTAGGACTGCAGTTTATACAGCCAAAAGTTTGATCGATACTTAAGACCTAATTCCCCAGATCCAACGTCCCCGCACTATTTATGGCGTTTCCAAGGTGCACGCCGAGCTGATTGGCGAATACTATTACCACAAGTTCGGTCTGGACTTCAGATGCCTGCGCTTCCCCGGAGTTATATCCAGTGATCCGCCAGGCGGTGGCACCACAGGTAGGAATGGATAGTTAACTACCGCTACTTTCTACAGAGACTCATGCACATCAATCTACGGGAAAATATCTTTGAGTTACTTTTCCCATTGAAACGATGTCGTTGGGGCACATTTCAAGCTTTATTTAATCCAATTTTGTTTCATAAATGCCTCAATTGATGATGGTTTATGATAATCAAAGAGCATGACAATGGGCATAATTTATACACGCCTTTTTTGGTTGAGCGGTGCAAACCTCGTGACCCATATTAACATTTTCTTTACAAACAATTGAGTTAATTAAATTAAAGACTATTCAAATCTAAGAAATATTATCCCTCAAGAGCTTTCACTTATGGTTGATAGTAGTAAAAGAAAGTAAAGTGATTTTTCGATAGAAATTATGAATAATGTTAAAATTACGTATACGTAAAATCTGCGATAAATCGGAATCATAAGTAAACAATTTTAGTACTTAAAGCAAGACATTTTAAATTATTTTTTTACTTAAGTCCCATAGGGAACTTTGATTTTACCTAAAATGTGTCTTGACTACGTCAAAAAGACTGATTTATGCCATATTTTTTAATAATATCCACTTATAATAAATACTTTAGACTATGCCGTGGCAGTATTCCACGACGCCCTGCGTCATGGAAAATACACTTGTTACCTGCGTCCTGATACAAGACTGCCCATGATGTACATTGAGGATTGTTTGAGGTGAGTGTGAAACCTTAAATTTTAAATAACTGAAATTATATTTTTAAACCGATGGAAATATAATAGCTAACCAGTTTTAGTAATCACAAATTATGATAAAAATAAATAAATAATTATTATTTAATATAAAATCGAATGTTTATTATTTTTTACTTTTTAGAGCTCTCCTGGAGTTTATGCGGGCACCCAATGAGCTGCTGAAGCGCCGTGTTTACAACGTGACGGCCATGTCCTTCACTCCCGAGGAGCTGGTGACTGAGCTGGGGAACCACGTGCCCAATCTGCACGTGACCTACAAGCCGGACAGCCGCCAACTGATAGCAGACTCGTGGCCGGAGGTCTTCGACGACTCGGATGCCCGGAAAGACTGGCACTGGCAGCACAAGTACGATCTGGCCAACTTGGTGGACTTTATGGTCAAGGATGTCCAGGAGAACTACATCAATGTGCAGCCGGAGCAGCAGAAGCTGCAGATCTGATAAACAGGGGAGCGGATCAAGCCGAACAAACAACCGCAACTAGTATTCTTAAGTAATGAAATTCTATCGCATTTAACACTGCATTTATTTAGTGGATACCAACACATCATTTACCTTTGAAAATACAGTAAGGCATTTATTGAAAAAAATCTCATGAACAATTTATTGCTGGGAAAACCATACCAATACGTTTGAAAATTTGAACTTTTACGACTTTATATCTTTCTATATTTTAAGCAACATTTAAATGCCTTGTGGGTAAAGCTTATATTAATATTTAATATGATATTATCAATTATTATTATGATATTATCAAAATTCCAATGGAAAATCTTCTTTATACAGATGTCTACTTTAAAACAAAGTTATATAGAGTGGTTTCATTATACAGATTTATAAGGGTTTACCAGAATTTAAAAATCACTTTTAAAACAGAAAAAAGCCCATATCAATAAATTCGAAACGTTATTTGAGCTTCGCAATGTTAGCTTATGGTTTATTAGAACTCAAATACTAATACTAAGCACCTTCAAGTTTCGATTTGCGAATGCTTATATTACTACTTAGGTTAGGATATACAATGCTCGTTTGGAGTTAAGTCGAGGCTACAGACAACCTTATGGTTTGTTCTTATTGTTCAGATATCAAACTCCTCTTGCTCCTCTAGCTTACGGAAGTGATGCAGACAACCGCCGTGTGTGGCTATGTACAAGTCCGCTTCGGCTTCGCTGCCTATCGATTTTGATTTGATTTTCTTGAAAGGATCTAGAGATTTTCTAGAATTTTTCTGCGATGGCGGAAATTGGTGCTCTGCGGATTCTGTAAACGAGCAGAGAGTGGGTAGAGTTGTCTATCAGTTTTGAATTTTTACTTTCGCTGTCTTCGCTTGGGCGTTTGCTCTCAAGATCTTTCACAAAGTGTTATATTCATAATTCAAACAAGTTTTAGTTTCAAAGTTTGCCTAAAGTACATAAAGTTTTTAATTGATTTTGTGTGGCGTTACTAAACTATTTATTGAGTTTAAAGAATCGTAATCTTAATAAATGTTAAATTTGGATATTTCAAATATTTTTTTCAACGTATTTTCTTCAGTGTATGTAATTGAGTTTCTTTAGCTTAGAAACTTTACCTATTTATTTTCGTATATTGCAAAATTAAATTTTTAAGTTTGAAAATAATTTATAAAGAAAAATTGGAAAGTTATATAAAATTATAGGTTATAGGAAAAACATTATTTAAAAAAATCGTACAAAAAATACACATGCCGTCTTAAAAAATAAACCATCAATATGCCTATATACATGATTTGATGAAAATTTGAACTTATGGTCATAAGCCTTACAAATAACTTACTACTAATTTTAATAGGCAACTTCACATTTGTCTAATTACATGTTAAATACATATCCAACACTTTGTGAAGCCTCTAAGCAATCGCTTCAAGCTGATTGAACATTTTACTTAAAATTGTATTGCTTTTGTATTAGCTGATTGCAATGTTTTGCAGAGTTTACGATTACGTATTGAATCTAGTTAAGTATTTCATTTCTTTAGGTAATTAAGTAAAGTATTCGAACGTCATAAATACAACATTTCGTTCGACTAAGCTGTCGTTTGTACAGTGGGATGTGTGTTCAACAATTTATACAGAATACTTATTTGTTCTTTCGATAGCTGATTGTTATTTTTACAAATTTCATTTTTGGTACGTGTTAAGTATGTGCATTGCAATTAATTTCAATTCAATTGTTTGTTTGCGTTAATTTGGCTTCTGAGAATTAATATGCGAACATTTCAGGATACATTGGCTGTTTGGCAAATAAAGAGAGACGCGTCGCTCGGTGAACTGTTGCATGTGTTTCTTGTGCGCTTTTCGCATTTAGAGTACATGTTCATTTTGGGTTATGTACATTTAAAATTTTGTGTGAACGAGGGCCCCTAAATCATGTGCGACATCATGCAACGACTCACATCACGGTTAGCGCGATGCAAATGACCTTGAAAATGCTGATTAATGCGCTGATGATGATACTGCTGCTGCGGCTGATGATGGTGTTGCTGCTGCTGCTGCGCTGGAAAACTCGTCTCTGATTCCATCATCATGCCGCCGGTAGCCTGTATATCGTAATCCATCAAGCAGGCCTGTGTTCCAATTATTTGTGTTGCAGGCAGTGAAAAAAAATCTGCGAAGTAAGAGAGAGAAAACGATTAATAAGTACAATGGCACAAACAAAATATTGACCTTGTTTGATCTTTTAATATCGATTTAACATTAAAAAGTTAGGTACATTAGAAAACGAATTTTTTCTTAATATTTATATAAATTTAAATGGATGATATACTTTTATAAGAATTTTTTTATTATATTAAGTTCGTAAATTGAAATCTTATTTTTCAGTGCAACAGCAATGCAACACGTTGACACTATCGATATTTGCCCCAATTACTGATCGTTTATTTATAGCCAATTCGAAGCAAAGCAGTGAGTTGCCTTCGTTGTCATTTCTTATCTCTGAGTTCGTTTTTTTTTGTTTTTGTTTGTTCTGATACCTTATCAAAACAATAAGAAACTGAAAGGTAACGAAGTCTAAATGGAGAGTACAAATATATATTCAATTTTAAATGATTTTAACTAAAAATTATATTAATTATCTATCTATTAAAAGAATTCGATTTACAATATTATTATTTTTTTTGCTTGTCCAAAAAAAAAATGTAAATACATAATATTGTTTCACAAATGAAATTTTGTTTAACCAAGTTATCTAAAATGTTTTGTTTTGATAAGTTCATTTCAGTTTTTATGTTTTTAAAGTTAAGCAATTACTCATACATCCCCAAGATTTAATTTTTTCACTTATTTTATCATGTCCATAAATTAACCCAACCAAGAAAACCGATAATAAAAATGTTTTTGTGACCCAAAGCAATATAAACCAAAAAAAATTATTTATGGTCTTTCAAACATCACAAAAGCCTATTATACCCTCTGTAAGGGTATATATTATTGATTCACTTTTGCTAGATATACACACTTTTTTTACCGGCTGTGCATATATCCACCCACACACTGCCTCCTGCCCTTTGTTTTGTTGAAACACTTTTGTTGCAGAATGATTAAACTTGCCAGGCTAAAAATAATTCAAGCCCTTCGTTGACCCCTTCTTCTCCCTAAACCCAGATAATTCACAAATGAAAGTCTTGTTTTCAGTGAAGCAAACACAGCGATATAATGACTGTCAAGCCGGTTTGCTTTTGCTGAAATTAAGCGGCTGTCAAGTGCTTATCGTTTTGAGTGCGGTGGTTTCTATATGTCGTGATAGCACAAATCACACCGAATAAATGGGAAGAGATAACACAGGTCACTGAGAGCCTAAGAAAAAACGAATTGGGCCACAAGGTCAGATAATTTTGTACATTTTCAGGTTTTACAACACTTTTCACGCAACGCCAATTAAATGTGCGAGTCAAGGTCGAATGATTAATAACGAAAATTTCAGAAAAATTACAATGTGTGTTCCGGTTTTTAAATTCACATTGTAGTATTTGTGTTTTTTTCTTATTTGGGTTAAGTTGGTCAGTATCTGATTATAAAGTTATGCCAAATTAGTTAAAAATATTAATAAGAATTATCATATAGGGTATAAGCCATTAATTATATGTAAATTACATTTTATAAAATGCTAATTAACCCGAAAGTGCATGCAAAACAACTAACCAAACAAAAAAGCTTTATCAGATTTAAGTTTTTTTTTGCAAAAAGATAGCACAGGTTACTTCGGTGAAGTCTGTAATTTACTGAATTTACTAGCGAATAAAGCACAATTTATACAATTGCAAAAAAAAAAACAACAACTTAGGATAATTTTGTTAGTTTGTTGCAGATTTTTTGAAATTTAACTTTCAATGTACATAAATTATCTTTAATTAAATTAACTCCTAATTTATTGTTGAAATTTCAAGATTGTTTCTGGACCAGCAAGCCAATAAACTAGTGCTAGATATAATAATAGAAATAACCAATAATAACAAATAATAATTAAGAAATTTGGGGCTCTATTGAAGAGAGGTAATAAAATAAATGGGACTGTAAAACTCTGTATCTTAAAAGCTTTAATATGTTGAATATGACACCTAGTGTGAAATCGAAATAGTAAAGTAATAAAAACCGAAGGTGTACACTGTAAAAAATGTATTAACTGAAAAAACAGCATTTATAATCTCTAATCAGAGGCAGCAATGTATTTCCATCTTGAATAACCCTAAAAGTGCTTACCATTGCAATACTGGGCGGCCAAATCGGATTCATCATAGCGGCACCGCTTGGTGTACACCGGCTGGTCCACATCTGTATCCTCGCCAGGATGCTGACCGGGATTCAGGCGCTTCTTGCAGCGCATTACTTCCAGGGGCAGGACATCCTGCATCGGTTGCCCAACCTCAATGTGATTGTTGTTATTATTGTTGTTGTTGTTGGCGTCGGTCATGAGAGTGACGGCGCGTGGATTGAAAGGATCCATCGAAGGACGCAGCAACCCGGTTTCGAAAGTAGCGGCTGCCGACGGATCGCCATGTGCCCAGCACTCGAAATTCGTCAAAACCATTGCGCGCTGCAGTGGAAATTCCCCAAAAAACGAAAGACCAAACTGTACGAAATCGTGCGGCTAACTGCAGGCGCGTACTTTATATGGACTTTGCGGGCTCTCGTTCGTTAATTACCGCCGAATATACGCAGCAATTGGCAATGGCTGAAATAAATTTAATTAACACAAACGAGACGCGCGAGCTATCGGCCAAAATGAGACTGCGATGACGGCAACTGTTAAAAATAAACCAATAAGCAAGTTTTTACATTTTGCCGCGTGCGCCTTTTGATTCACGTTTGCTTTTGTTTTCTTTCGCTCCAGTGGGACCGCACTGTCGGTGTCGCAATATGCCTGTAGACCCTGGAAAACATACAGGAAAATACTAAATGGACAATGATTACACAAATGCGGTCAAAACCATAGTGGCGAACTATTTAATAATGTTTTTATTTATTTAATATTTAATTTTTGTGATTTTTTATGGGTTGTATATGTCTCATTTAATGCATAATTTTGACTAATAGATTGAATTTTATAGATTGAATAGTAGTATATAGACAGTTTCTAGAAAAATTGCCAACTAAGCTAAACAACTTATTTTGGGAAAATATATCAGTTTTAACATTTTACGAAAATTGTAATTACTCTAGACTTGAAATACTTTTAAATTTTCTGGTAAAAAATATTATATTTTTAATAATATTCCAAAATTTTTGGTCTTTCTGCTTTCATTTATTAAAATAATGACAGTCGATTTTTTTCTAACATTAGTAATTTAAGTAAATGGTAGAAATTACAATTTTGTTATGCATTTAAAATGGCTACTATAATAAATTTCGCGAAAACCATATTTTTTTTGGTTAAAAGGGAGGATCAAGCGTGATATAAGGCAAATCGTTTTATTGGCAATATTTATACGATTTTTTTTAACGTAACGATTGATCATTCCTAGCAATGTTAACTAGAAATATCCTTTTTCCCACCCATACGACCCAATTAGGGTTTATTTATTTGTTTTAATTGTTTGCTAAAAGTTGTTAGCATACTAAAATGAAATTGAAATAAAAATATATAAATAAAAAAGCTTTTAAATTAATAATAATAAACAATAATGTATGTTTAGTTTTGTTAAATTTAAAAATTATTGCACATTAATTTCGATAATAGATATATGTTACAAAATGAATAGTCGAATATTTATGGTATATTTTAGTATATTTGCATTGTGCAAACGGTACTACAATTTTATCATGTGATTTGTGATTTGTCAAATATTTCTGATAACCGAATGGCAGGTCAAAGCAAAAAACGAAATTAAAAGAAATTATTTCTTTTTTCAATTAACCCGGGTTCAATTCAGCTAGTAAAATGTCTAATAAAACTAAGAAGAGCACCGGTGGCAACGGGGGAGCGCCGAAACAAACTCTCCAGCAATCCCACGTAAGTGAAATCATTAGTTTAAATGCCGGCTAGCTAATCCTTTGTTTATTTTGGATGCCAAGGATTCGCAGGACTACAGCTCTTTCAAGACAGTCCTATTTTACTGCATGCTCATCGTTTTCCTGCCCGTGCTGACCTTCTTCGTCCTTAAAGGCTTCGTTCTGGATCGATTCCTCGACATTTCTGAAGTAAAAGTCAATATAGCAGCCGCCGTGGGAGCGGTCGTATCGTTGCATATTGCTCTGGGACTTTATATCTACAGGGCGTACTTCGGGGCACCCGGCTCCAAGGCCTCCAAAGAGGACTAATCCTCATCTACCCGGACTGTTTTCCCCATTTCCATTAACCATAAGTCGGAAAAGCACTCTTGTACATACATACTATATATACAAATGTTTACATGCCATCGAGGGAGGAGAAAGTTGCCTGTAAACCATGTGTAATCGTTTTCCATTGCATAAGTTTCGATAACAGCGTGGAAAGCATGTTGTCAAGTGTTTTGTGTGCATAATTTGTATTAAAAAAAACATAAATAAGTGAAAATGCGTGTGCTGTTTAGAAATTATTCCCTGATAGAGGCTGTCAAGAGACTGCTGCCAAGGCCCCGCAAAAAGATTTACAATCTGGGCGCCTGTTTCGAGCTGGTGGATATTCCTAAGGTTAGAGGTGGGCCTTACTTTAGTTTTGCGACACTGTTTATTTAGGGGAATGTTTTTCATATACATACATATTTAATTTTTATTAAGATGGTACCAGAATTTGCCTCTTATATACATACATATATTTAAATTCATAATAGGGACTCGAGTCAAACCCCAAATTGATTTCCTAATATTTCAATTTAATTTTTGTATTTAATAATCTTGTCTTTATAAGATACGATATTTTTATTGACGCGTATCTAACATAATATATGGTACATTATTATGTTGTCTTTAGAAAAAAACATTGCTAAAAGTTCCCTGTAGTTAAATATTTAGTGCGCCTGTGAACTTTTTATGGAGCTGCCACCTGCTTACACCTAGCGTTGCCACCTGTTGGTATCAGCTCCAACAGCTGTTTTATAGAGCATGGGCTGGCGCATAACTACTTCGTCGGTGGGGGTCAACTTAAAATTCAGTTGGTTTTTTAGAAAAACAAATTGTTGATATTTTATAGAAAAGAAGACTCCGAAGACTGAGTTACCAAAAGTGGTATTTTATTTATTTATTAATAAATAATGGCACACAATTTAATCCCCCTTTTTACGCCCATGTTTTGTTGTGTCTTGGCCCACGAGTTGGACCGAAGAATTTCATAAAATGATAAACTACTAGCCCCGCCAGAGACATCACAGCACATGCCGCAGTCTGCCGCAAATTCGTGCCGCAGACGCACGTCCTTGGAACTCTGCATACCTGGCGCTATTGATCGGAACCACCTGTTGGGGCAGAACACTCCCACTCGTCAAAACAAAGTTCTCAGCCACGTAGTCTTTAGTCAGTCGGTTCAATATGCTCCAACGAACCACAAGAATTTGGACGCTGTGCGTGCAGACAGCTTTAATAGCAACATTGGTCAGGAGTTCCATGCAGCAGAAAGATAATCTTGTGGGGCGCTCACAGGTTAATTTAGGCTACAACTTACCAACTCCCACTTATACTTATACCCTCCTTTCTCTCAACAGATATCGTACAATCCCAGCGAGCTCTCGGAATCCCGCTTTCTGGAGTACAGCAATCTTTCCGATAAGCTGCATTTAAGAGAGGCCATCGAACGAATCTTAATACCCCGAGTTGTGGGCTCGGGAAACCATAGTATTGTACAAAGGTATATAAGCCAGACCTTGATCGATTTGGGCTGGGATGTCGAGGTGGACAGTTTCCATGATGAAGCTCCCATCAAAGGCAAATTGCATTTCCACAACATCATAGCCACCCTAAATCCAAAAGCCGAGCGATTTCTAGTGCTCGCCTGCCATTACGATAGCAAGTACATGCCGGGTGTGGAATTCCTAGGGGCCACCGACTCTGCAGTGCCCTGTGCCATGCTTCTTAACCTGGCCCAGGTGCTCCAGGAGCAACTGAAGCCACTCAAAAAAAGCAAACTGAGTTTGATGCTTCTATTCTTTGATGGCGAGGAGGCCTTCGAGGAATGGGGACCCAAGGATTCCATTTACGGAGCCCGACACTTGGCCAAAAGGTGGCACAACGAAAAAAAACTAGATAGAATAGATATGTTGGTGCTACTGGATCTTTTAGGAGCCCCCGATCCCGCTTTCTATAGCTTCTTCGAGAACACGGAATCCTGGTACATGCGTCTGCAGTCCGTGGAGGCGCGACTGGCCAAGTTGGAACTCCTGGAGCGCTACGCCAGCAGTGGAGTTTCCCACCGCTATCCCACTCGCTACTTTCAGTCACAGGCCATGCGATCCTCCTTCATTGAGGACGATCACATACCCTTCCTGCGACGAAATGTACCGGTGTTGCACCTTATTCCGGTGCCCTTTCCTAGTGTCTGGCATACGCCGGATGATAACGCCAGTGTGATCGATTATGCGACGACGGACAACCTGGCACTGATTATTCGGCTCTTCACTTTGGAGTACCTGCTGGGCGGAGGCGAGGACAAGTAATCAAGTCATTCCCCTTGGTGACTCATAAATGTTGTATCTAATTACGCCTTATCTAACTGACCTGTTCGATATTGAGACGCTGTTAAATGTTCTTATACCCGCCGTGGAACCCTTGTTAACTGACTGTGTGCTTCAAAACTACTTAAGCAGATCTGAAAAACACGGAAACCAAATATTTTTATACCCATGTATTTATAGTTAAAAAAAAAGATTGTTTAGCTAATGACACGTCAAATTAATATATTTTTTGTAATCTTTCGGTTGTCAATGTTTAAGACTTATATAGTACAACATATACATAGTAAATGTACCTTAAAACAAATTTTTAGTAAACTAACTGCACTGGTGGGCAAAATTTCGTTCGTTTCTTGTTACAAAAGAGGAAACAGCTCCTGGTTATAAACTGTCCTTCGAACAGGTATTATTGTATCCTGAGATTTTAGTTCAATGCAATTAGTTTTGTTTCTAAAATATTAAACGTAGTTGAGAATGAAAACTGCGCCATAAAATGATCACAAACAAAATCTTAACGTTAAAACAATATGGAAAATGGTCGAATGGTTCAGATATATTTGTCTTTACTGAATTCTCAGCGGTTGTGATCAAGTTAGCCTACCAGTGCTATAAAGCGTCTCGTTTAAAAAAAGGAGCTCCAACAGATATATGGCAAATTCGTAAACTTACTTAAGAGCTAGCTAAAATCGTTAAGCCTTGATTCAATACTATAGTTATTTAAGGTGAATCATTCGCTAGTCGTTGGAGGAGGTGGACTGTCATTTGATTCGAATGTATCTTCCTTCGATGAAGATGTACCCAAACAGGTCGCTTCCGTATCCGATGGCGTATGTTGCAGTTTAGGCATAGATTTTGCCACCTCCTGATCTTGACCCTTTAACAGCTGTGCTGCATTCAGTTCCTTGGGTATCTCAACAACCACTGCACTCAGTTCGGCACAGGATTTCGATTTAACCCTGCCATGATCGTGGCTATTGCCTTGACATTTGGCTGGAGAAGATGACTTTCTGCCTCCGGGAGCATCACAAACCTCACGGAGATCGGATCGGGAATCCCGGCAACATACTTTTTCGATGCATTCCGCCGCCTGACATTGCATCAGGCATTCCAGAGAGGCAGAGGCATTTTTGTTGGTGGACGGATAAAACTCCGGTTGAATTGTGACCGCTCCGATTCCCTGATCGTGGAAATATGCCCGCACCTGTTCGATGATCTTGAGGTAGAGTTTGGGATTCTGGAACTGGATGTGTATTGTCGCCACGTATCGGTGGGCGGCCAACTGCCATATGTGCAGATCATGGTAACTAATAATCTCGGGAAATTTAGTGACCAGTGTTCTCTCAAAGATCTCCAGATCGATGGAACCCGGAATGGTTTGCAGTAGGATCAGGCAGGATTCTTTCACTGTGAAACAGAATTGAAAAATTATAATTAAAAAAAATAAAATTAAAAAAACTAAAATTAAAGTTTGTTGAATTCTTTGATAATGTCACTTATTTAGGGATATACAAACATTTTATATGTTATTTTCAAGTTTTCATTGTGAATATTGTAAATAAAAAACTGTTAAAAGTGGTCTAAAATTTGTATCTTTTTTTACTATTAAAGGAGAAGTTGTGCTGCTGCTTAAAATAGTTTGCTATAAATTAGTTAGTCCAAAAAGCTGTTGTAAATAATTAGTTTTAAGGGCCATTACTTTAATACTTTGGAACATTAAAGCTTCTAAGTTGTTATATTCATATTTCATTTTAATGATATGTACTTACTGTAAGGGTAACTGAGCGTCACCAGAAGTACACAGGAGAAAATGGAGAGCACGGGATCAATAAACTTGGCCGTATGCTGCTCATCCTCGGCCACATATACGATTGCGGCACAAACAATCACAAATATAGTACTAGACACATCGCGCAGCATTTCCACGGCTCCCTGGCGTTTGGTGGCGAAGTAAACACTACCCACCTCCGCCTCTAATTCCTCGCGTAACTGACGATCATTCCGGGATTTACTGAGTTGCTTTTGCATTGGAGTGAGAGATAGATCCAAATTGCTGGACATGGGTCTGTCAAGCACAACATTTCCTCCGGGAGTCAAGTGCAGAAAGCTTCCCTGATGCAACGTGTATCCTCCAATCAGCAGATATGTAAGTCCATTCAGGATTAGGCCCACAAAACCGAGCATCATCACGGGTATCGGGAGATGCATCGTATCCTGGTGGTCAATGTGGACTAGAGTTTGCAGAGCCTCCACTACCAGCGAAAAGGATAACGACGCCAGGATAATAAACACAATCAGCATGGTCAATATATCAATCCTGGCCCAACCGAAGGTATTTCGTAGCTTCTGTTCCCGTCTAGCCTGGTTTTGTGCATCCGTTTCGGCCAGGTTGACAACCACCCCCGCTCCATTGCCATTGACCTTGGTCTGAATAAGGGTCGGATTTTGAGACTCCGGCTTTTGTTTACTATGCTGCAAGATTACAAAAAGAATGATCGGTTAAAAAATGTCGTTATAAAAATTATACACTATATTTTGCAGTATTAAAAATCAAAATACAGCTCTTTATCAAATTTCCGAAAACACGTTTAATTAAATAAGAACTTTTTTTAATCTTAATATAAATTAGGCAACACATTATGCCTTAAATTTTATTTTCAATAAAAAGTTATTATAAAGGTAAAAATTTCGCGCAAGTTTAAATAACGTATTGCATTCTTATACAACAAATTCTTCTGTGATTTATGGTTTGAAGTAATTTAAAAAATTACTTTTGTATTTTTTCTAATTGATCTAATAAAGCCTGTGTTGAAGAGACAACTTTAATTGCTTTTGTACCATTTTTTACAATGTTGTCCAAAAATTCCGAATGGAAATAGAACCAAATGGAAAAGTTCAATTATCGTCATGCTTTCTAAGCCAAGTCATAACAATTGGCATTGGCCCATCTACAATGGCTGGCAGCTATTTAAACGCTCCGGTGATCGTCCGTCTGCCCCATTATATAAGCTCGGAATCGGCCCACACCACTGTCCACACCTACAACACTGTCAACTGTTGGGAAGCTTTCGATTTCTGGTCTGTCACTCCGCGATTTTTGGCCAAGTCTTGTTTGGTTTCTGCCGTTTTGGGCCTCGTCTTTGTCTTTTGCGAAACGTGCCTGGCACGCTTTCCCATGGCGGCAACGATTTTTGCATCCATTCAATAACAAAATATTAGCTTTGGCTGCTCCATAAATTTTTAGTTGGACACTTTGCTTATGGAAGTATTCACCTTGAATTTAAATCAATTCGTGGCAAATAGAAATGAAGAAAGAGATTTGAAGCGTTGTCACGGCGTTTCTTTGATTAGATATCGTTTGTTTAGGTTGTAATATTAATAATAAAGTTTTAAAGTTAAAAATAATTTGTTTCAAAAGCAAAACCGCAGCAATAAACTGTTTTGGAAAAAAAAGTATTCAAAGAAGAAAGGGAATTCAAAAATGTTTTTTAAATTTTAATAAATAAGCAGTAAGCAAATATGTGTAAAAATGCAAAAAAAAATAAAACATTTTATAATAGTTTCTTATGAAATCAAACTTGTTTACATAAAAATAATAAAAGATATAATTGATTTAGTAATTAAATGGTAATCCCTTACAAAATCAGACCTTTACTGCAATCTAAACCATCCCCAACTATTCAGATCTCATATCTATTGCCATTTTAGCTCCCCACCACACGATCACCATATCTTAACAGAAAAACTAAGGCAAAGTGAGTGTGACTGCAGTCCGTCCGATATCTCCGTGTAATCAACCTGATTTCATGTCACCAGCTGTGTAGACAGAGGCATTACACTTGAGTAGGCAATTACACAGCACAATGCTGATAAGGCCAACGAAGACGGTGACCAAATTGACCGATAAGCCTAAATTAAAACCAAAAAACCACTCCCTACCAAAAATTTCAAAAAAGTGTCTGTAAATAATTGAAACAAAGTCCAAACAAAACCAGTTTTTCGCCAAATAAAAAATTGTGTTTGGAATGCGATCAATACATTTTTTGTTGTCCACAATAAAAGTTCAATGCACCAGCATCTGTTTCGACTTTGCACCAGCACGCGTCATTTCCTGGCCAAAAAAATGTAAAGCCGGCAAGCAAAATAAGCCAGACTAGTCAGACAACACAATTATTTTTTAAAAACAATCACAGAAAATATTTACTGTTGAAGATATTATTATTTGTTTTGCATCGAAATACTACCACGCTTCGCGAAAACATTCAAACATTAAACAACGATTAAAGTTCAATAAATATAATTTATGTATTGCTTTCCTAGGACTTTACATTTTAATTTTATTTAACAAATTAATATCAACGTCATATCTTTCAGTGCTCAAACTGGTTGCTCCACTTACCTTAATCGTGATAACGCAGCCGCCGAGTGCAAAAATGTTGCACAACATGTGATGGGATGCCATCAGTAGAGTGAGTCCGTGCGTCAAGTGGCTGAGGATCAGCTGGAGCACGAAGTAGCAGATCGATAGCACCAGCACAGTGTACAGGGGGATCGGCCTGCACCGCTGGAGTATCTCCTTTACCGGCATTACCTGTGGGAGGAAGAGAACTCTCTCGTTAAATATTTGATAATTTCGGAAAGTAGTTACAGAAATCACTATTTTATTTTAAATCATAAATAAATTTATCTTTTATTATTTGAATGTTATTTAATGTTAACTTATGGTACAAATAACTTACTGAAATTGAAAAAACTTAAAACAAGTTCAAATTATCACTTATTGGTAGAACATTTTTAGATGTAGTAAGTATTCCGTAAAATTTGTCAAAGTATAGAACCCCTATTTAAAGCCTTTTTTATTGGTACACCCAATCCGAACTGTGTCAAGTTCAAGTGTCCTAAACGGGTTAAACGAACTGAACTGATTTGGAGCGATACTGCACTGAACCGAGCTGAACCTGCCATATTAAGGGTTCAGCCCATGCCAACCTCGTATGCAAATCACCATATGATCATCGTCATGTGGGCCTGGGCCTGAGTATGAGCTCCTCCTGGGTTGCATGCAAATGAAGATGCTAAATGGGCCCGTTTTACCTGTGGCTACCTCAGCGTATCTCATCGAATCGATCGCCTCCGACATTGACGTAACTTTACGTGATCGTCAATACATGGCTACTGATTGTTTGTTGGCCGCCTCCCCCGTTTTTGTTTGTCGTAATGTAACCCCAAGGTTGGACCCTATTCGGTTGGTCATTTGTAATGGTTAAATGCCCTCTAGTAAAGTAATTATTGGGGAACATGTCGCGCTTTAATGGTCTTTTCGGAAAATCCAAATGAACGATATTAAAAATTTCAAGGATCAGGTAATTTTAATGATAGAATTTAAGTTAAATATGTTAAGTTAAATATGGAAATAACTAAAATCAAGAACAAAATTAATTGGGTGTTATATGAAATCAATGTTTTCCAATAAATATCAGCTAAAGTTATTTACGTTCCCAACAGCACGGAATTTCATCCCATCTCTGCATATACCAATTCCTGATTTATATCTGTCGCTTACATTTGGAATGCTTAATAAGTGTAATATGCAAATAAACATTATCATCCAGCATTCTATTTTTTTAAATGATGAAACCTCCCCTGCACGGTGTTGACTCCTAAATGAGCCAATTGCATTCCAAATTGTCACACGTGCAATTGTAAATAATTGGATTCGATCAAATGATATAATCTATTGTTTTAGTACCCCCATATAATAGTAATGTAATTAAAAGGTAAGAACAAAAGCGCTAAATGGCGCCTCGGGGGAACTAGATTGTGCACCCCAACAAACAATCAAATGTTTCCCATAGTTCCAGCAGAGACATTGTAGAAATAACAATAACAAGATAATGCTGGACAGGTAGCAACAAACAATTTAGATACTCCCCATAGATACATATATATTTGGGGATGGCTACATACTGTATCTATCTCCCAGTTGTTCCACTTGCCACAGCCACTAAATGTTCATTTCCTCAATTTGATTTCATTTTCATTGGAAATTGGAGGAGGGTGGTGGGAGGTGGGAGGTGGGAGGTAGGAGGTAGTGGAACAGAGGTTTGAACACGAGATAACAAAAGATAAACGGAGATACAGATACAGATACTGAGACATGGGAAACCTTAGTTAGCTTATTGTTGCTGTTGTTGCTAGGGGATAAAAAAGATAACAAAGTGATCCACCAGATAAAAAATGGTGTGATATGGATGGCATGCGGCTGTTAAGACTTTGACTATAAGCTCTATAAGTCCACTCAAAATAAATATGTCTCATTAGGCCTAAAAACGAAAATGAGCTTAGTAATTTACAATCTGTATAGTTGAAACCATTTTTTCTGGTTACTTTAAGTATAAAATGTAACCAGAATATATATGTATATATAGAAACTTTTAAACAAAAGGATTAGTTTTATCTTGAAAGAAAAAACTATTCTGAATAAATGTTGATATTTTTATCAACAAAAAATAATAAAAATAATACGTTTTTATTACTGACAATTTGCTTAAATAAGGTTGGGTAGTTAGTAATAGAAAAATTTGTTTTCTTGTTTTGTAAATATAAGCTAATAGAAATTTTGAACTCAATGCAATATCTTTCCAAAACTTTTTTAAGTATTTCAATAAAAGTCGAGTTTACAATTTTCTCGAGTTGTCTTTAATCTTTACGGTCTTCCAAAATATTTTATTACCCTCGGAGTCAGATCATTGTGGGCTTGCAGTAAAACCCAGATCGTAAATCTGCGCCAAAAGTTGACAATTGGATTGTCAATTAGATCAATGCTCCAACTCACTTCATCAATTGAAAACATCAACAAAAAGCGAAGCTTGCAATAAAATTCGAGACCAACAACACTTGCTTTTTGTTTTGATTTGCCATCAGGTGCATTAATTCTGTTTGTTAGTTTGTTTGATTTTTCGTTTTGGGCCATTACCTGCATACAAATTAAATTTGGCAACAAAAACCATTTGTACTTTGATTTTTGCGTAGATTTTTAAAATTGAATTAAAAAATACTTCCTATGCTGGTCCCTGGCCTGTTTTTAAAGCCAGCAACGGCAGCACCAGCTTATATTTTTGACCATTTGAGACACAATGACAAGGTCGCCGATGCCTCTGGAATTTCTAATTTGCAAGGGGAACAGATAGTAAGCTCGATATATTTTAAAATTCTACAAATATTGTTATTGTCTATCACTGGGCCATAGGCAAAGTGTGATGCCAATATTTTATTACTTTGTTGTCGCTGGCAATTAGCTATAGCCTATGAGGCATATTTGAACACTTTTCAAACGCGCCAAATGCAGATACCTGATAAGCAGACAGAGATAGTTGTCTATCTATCAAGCGCTAGCTCACTTTTATGTGATTAAATGGAAATTGGACAGGTCTACTGATAAGACCGATTTTGAAAACAATATCGAAAACAACTCGGCATCAGGTTGGTGAAAATACCATCGCTAAACGGGGGATTCGGTAGGGAATGTTGATAAGAAAACATGTTGCTACGCGCAAATGTTGCTAGGTTAGATAGGAAAATTTCTACACTAATTTAGAAGATTTTCCCGTTTTAGGGGAGTGTTTTTTTGATCTTCCAAGAACATATCATTATTAAATAAAAAGCAAACTTAATCCCATTTTCGTATTAACATCATAACTTATGAAGAAAGCAAAGATTTAACTAAATACAAACTTGTATTTGTACCTCAAGTATTTTAAAATAACAAACAAGACATCTTGGTTATCAAAGAATTATTACTAACAGAAATCAATACTGTTGACAAAAATATCGATAAATAATAAATAAGTTTTGTGCATGGATTGAATTATCTTTCTTTTCTAATACAGTTGTGTTGCTGTAATAAATTTACTTTCGTCTGACTTCTGTCTGTCTTAAACAAAATAATGAAATTCAATACGTTTCTGCAATTTCTTTTCTTTATATATTTGTAGATAGGACTGCACAGCCCTGACCACCTGTACATATTATAGGCTAAGGCGCACAATTCAATGAAACATTTTCAATAAAATAAACAAAGAAGTGTAAATATTTTAATTACAGTTTTATGTACCACAATCTACGTGAAATCTGCGCCTTCAAATCCATGAATGAGGCGCCTGGCCAAGCACTTTCCCTGCATCCTCATCAGAAACGTGATCAAGTGGAATATGTGAGATTTTTTTGATGATATATAAACCCATTAAAATAATACTCAAATTGATATTAATGCTGATTACTAAAGACCCACTTCAATTACACTTAATGACTCGCCTTTGCAAAAAATTTAATAAAATATAAACATACAGTTGCGGTCGATATGTTATATATAAAACTATAAAGGGTATTTATTTTTCAAAAATTATGAATGCTTAAATAGCATTTTCTTATAATTTTTTTTTACAAAAGAAACTAAGTAAACTAAAAACTAAAATAAGTATATTTTTTGGTAATCAAAAATTATAAAAGAACTTCCCAAAAACATAACTTTTAACTATTTTTATAGTCCTCTTTAGTGACCCTTTGATATTGTTAGTCTGTTAATTTCATTATGATAAAGTTAGTTTTATTTTATGAACGCGTTTTGAAAGGCAACCACTATTATTTTGACCAATTCTGTTTGCTTATATTTTCAACGACTAACGGATGGGTAATTGTTTATAATATCGCGTTGGGAACGCGGCTGAGTTCTTCAGTACTTGAGCCAAGGCCCGGATCAATTTGCATTGAATTAGCTTAGAGTGAGAATTTGTTTTAAGCTCAATCTCAGCCCCGAGACGGTTGGATCGTAGACAGATATAACCTTTAATTAGCGTTGTTTTCGATCAAATTTATTTTTATACCCCGCAGATGGTGTTTTTTTTAGCTTTAATAATTTTTTGGGATAATATTTTTTCACATCGGTGCCAAGGGGCGCGAGGCGTCTTAATAATCACTTGCTAAATGGATTCAGCCAGGCTGCTAACGAATCAGTCATCTATGTACATATATACACATATCTAAAACTGCGGCATTAAGGTGTGTTTTCGATTCCTGTCCCCAGATACGCATCCAAATAATAGTCACACAAGGCCAAAAACCTCTTATCAGTCTAGACCCGTTAGTCTAAAATTGGGATTTTGGCAAAGAACTGGACATTTACCGTCGTTTGGACTGTGATAACCGGGAAAATGCGTGCGTTCCTCGTACGTTGGCTATTTATAGAAGCTTTACTGTAAATTGCTTGTGAAAATTAGCTTTTCCTATTTTATTATTATTATACACACACACGCACGTAAACGATTTAAACTATTTCGAGCACACGCGCGGAATTTCGGGAGCGAATTATCGAGCGTTGTTTACTGCAGCGCGGCTCAAAAACGAATGATCGCCAAAGCCGACGCAAAATATATAGCACACTAATTTGAGGTACGACGGCAAGGCTAGATGTATTTGGCACGCCGACGACTTTGTACACTTTCCGTTACCAAAAATTGTCGCATGAAATTTAACACACATTTTTAAAGAGAATCGTTTTACAACACTTATGAAAAAAATCATAACCTTATCCATGGAGGGGATACAAAAATTACTACATCATTTTTTTAAAGGTTAAGTTAAGTGGTATTTGTAAAACTGATAGAGACAGATTTTTAAAACTATGGTTTTTATTGCTAAGTTATTTAAAAATGATTTTTTTGTACAACTATTACTTGAAAGCAACCTTTTATTTCTGCAAGGAAGAAAGTTAATTTTGATTTACTAATTCCAATTTCACAGAAATTAGTTTTATATGGTATAATACAGCAAAAAATAAAGGTTGAATTTCAATAAAAAGGTTATAATTAAACAAAGTTAACATTTTTAAATTAAAATTTTTAAATGTTTTTTTAAAGGGTATGTTTTTGAATCTAACTGCCCCCAGCAATCTTATTAAATGCAGAGATGTATGAAAACCATATACCCATTGTAACGGTATAAAAGACAAAGAGAGATGGTTAGCAACAAAAGCAATGACCACAGCCGGCAAAACAAAAACGGAATGCCCGCGAATTGAAAGTGAGCGTAAAACTGCACGTGTGTGTGTTTTTATTGGTGGGTGAAGGGGAAAAAGATAACGTGAGGGAGAGAGCTAGAGAGAGAAAGCAACAGCGATAGCAATTGTGTGGGTGAAAAGTGCGTGAGGTTGAGAAATATCAGCTGATAGAGAGCCATAAGAGAAATTTAGGTAAAGAACAAAAAATCAGGTAGGCTTGTATTTTCGCGAGAGAGCTTGTATGTGCACGTCTGATCAAGTGTATGTATGTATGTATGTGTATACATTGATGTTATCTGGGCAAGTTAATGATACTTACATATAAACATGTATGTACATTTGTTTGTATGTTCTTACATCACTTCGAAATTAAATCCGTAATTGTCAAACGCACTGATCTAGCTTATCGAACAAACAAATGAAGCCTATAAAATGTATTTTAGATAGGGTGATTCAATGAAAAGAATATCTAGAAGAATATATTATAGGTATACAAATGTATAAACATTTATACACATTGTATTTTTAAATTTCTTAAGAGCATATTTCGAAGTGACTATTCGGAATAAAAGAGAAAAAGATTAAAAAATGCATTTGATTATAATGATAAAATCGTTATTATATACATTCATAAATATGTATGAATATGTATTACCAATAAAAAAAATTCTGCAATATAAAAATAAACCTATTCAAAACTGAATGCTCAGAGAAAGGAAAAAACCCCGGTTCTAAATAGTTTACCAATACTGTTAAGTACATTCGACGACGACAATTCGCTAGAAGTAGTGTTATTTGTGACCTCAACAATGTGTATCCATATCAATAATTTTACCACAAGCTCACTTTTATTTAAATGCTTATCGGAGTTGATAGGAGGGCAATTAATCCTTGGATGGTAGATTTTGAATAGATAGCACTATGATAGTACGATGCTCTTAGGTTTGCAGCTCGAAGTCAACTAACTAAATTCGTTGTCCACAGCCCAAGCCGTGCCGAATTAAGCGATCTGCGGCCTGCAAATTGCAATTAAACCACGCACATTAGATAAAAAGTCGGCGGTTTGACTGGCTGTCAAGGCAGTTCCATTTCAAGTGGGACACGGTAAGCTTACGTCTTATTTGCCCAAGAATATTTATAAATTAAGAGCCAGTTGAGTTTATTTGTCAACTATGATATCAGCATAGCGAGTTATTAAATAAGATAACCCTGACAAGGTCGTTAAAATAAAAATTAAAAACCTGTAAGTTGTTTTTAAGTTTGTTAACTGTTCTTTATCAAAATAAATTTATATTACTTGTAAAACAAGTTTTATGTAAGGATAGTTATTTGAAAATTATGTATTTTTACTTAAATAATGTAATCAGACCAATTTTACTTAATTTGCATTATTAAAGCAGATTTATCAAGATTAAACTTTAAAGTAACATGAATACTAAACGATTGTTTGCTAAATTACAAAATGGTACTTGAAATGATTAATAATAAATAAAAAATTGTATATGAAATAATTAATAATTGTAACTAAAATATTATTTCTAAATCGTAAAAAATGTTGCACTTTTTAAGCCACATTTTTGATAACGAACATACAAAATTAAAAGTTCGTTATTTTTCAAATCGGATCTTTTTCCACAGTCTGGCATCCCGCTTTATTCTACATTTGACGTACGAGCCTCTTATCTATGGTATGTCTGCAGTTTAGCATGAGGTATTCTGGTATGTTTTTGAAAGACAAAATGATACCATGCTACGGTATGTTTTAATGGATG
This sequence comes from Drosophila kurseongensis, assembly GCA_018153305.1. Taxonomy (NCBI): domain Eukaryota; kingdom Metazoa; phylum Arthropoda; class Insecta; order Diptera; family Drosophilidae; genus Drosophila; species Drosophila kurseongensis. The sequence goes on along the minus strand of JAECXX010000005.1, from coordinate 7,791,698 downwards.
AGGCGCGGTCACACTGGCTTGGAGCAAAACTGCAAGAAATAAAATAGGATTTTAAGCGTTTAATTTACCCAATCGAGTTGGTTCAGTGCGCCGGTACGAAATGGCCGCCATAGTACTAACCCGTAATCTCCAGCTGGCCAGTGAGTAGCGTCGCCTGCGCACAAAAACATCCTGGCAAACAAATTATGTAATATGAGTTTTACCACTAATGTTGTGGCTAATTTTTGTTCCATTTTCGGTTCGATTCCGGATATTCAGAGCACCATGGCAATGGCGTTGTGGGAGTTTTGTGCCTGCGTGGATATGCCGCCGCCGCTGCTCCGCCGGAGGATGCTCCGCGTCCGCTGAAGACCACAAATCCGGCTGCCATGAAGCGAGGAACTGGCGGGCGAAGCAGTTTCAATGGGATTGTGGCCACGGTTTTCGGAGCCACCGGATTCGTGGGTCGCTATGTGTGCAACAAGCTGGGCAAATCCGGCAGCCAGATGATCCTGCCCTATCGCGGCGACGATTCCGATGTGATCCGCCTAAAGGTCACCGGCGATCTCGGCCAGGTGCTGTTCCACTTCTACAACCTGGACGATCCCGCCTCCATTCGCGAAGCTGTCAAGCACTCGAACGTGGTCATTAATCTGGTGGGCAGGGACTTCGAGACCAAGAACTTCAAGTTCAAGGATGTCCATGTCAATGGAGCTGAAAGAATTGCCAGGTCAGTGTCATAAAATAAACTTATTGTAAATCTGGTGGTTCAATTTTAAGAGACTTGTTTCTGTAAAATGGATTACTGCTAAAATCGTATGATCGCAATAAGATCAGATCTAGACGCTCGATATGTATATGTAGATATATATAGAGAAAATAAATATATGTTAATGTCATAACTCCATGATAAATGGTCCCCTTGACAAACTATTACGAATTAAGATAGCATTGAGCGTAAATTAATTTTTATAAATGTGGTCAAACCTACATTTGTATAAAGTTTTAAATTAATAGTGTTTTTAGACAAACCACTGGCTAGAACTTAAATTTTAAGAAATAAAACCTGTTAAGACTAACAGTCTTATAAGCTAATATTAAACTATTTTTGTCTATTTATTCAGGATTTCCCGCGAGGCTGGAGTAGAGCGCTTCATCCACCTGTCCTCCTTGAACGTGGAGGCCGATCCCAAGGATCTGTTCGTCAAGGGCGGCAGTGAGTGGCTGAAGAGCAAGTACGAGGGTGAGCTGCGCGTGCGCGACGCCTTCCCCAACGCCACGATCATCCGTCCCGCGGATATCTACGGCGCCGAGGATCGCTTCTTGCGCTACTACGCCCACATCTGGCGCCGTCAGTTCCGCTCGATGCCACTGTGGCACAAGGGCGAGAAGACGGTGAAGCAGCCCGTTTTCGTTTCGGACGTGGCCCAGGCCATCATCAACGCCGCCAAGGATCCGGACTCCGCCGGTCGCGTCTACCAGGCCGTTGGGTAAGTCACCCTCTAATCGAATAGCTTATTATGACATTACCACAGTTATTTAAACTATTTAATTGGTAAAATATTGTTTTCTATTTTATATTTAAATTCCATAATTCAGAAATTGCTTACAAAACCGTTCTAGCTAAAAATAGTAATAGATTCACGATTTTTAGCCTTTTTTTGGGAATTAATTACAGTGAAGTAAATTTCTTTAATAATTGAGTTATATTTTTTATTTTTATTATTTACAATACCCGAATTCTATAATACAACTCAATATTATTATTGTTTACCATTTTAAAGAACTGTATCTTTAATTTCTGTTAACCTTTTTAGACCCAAGCGCTACCAGCTGAGCGAACTGGTCGACTGGTTCCACCGCCTGATGCGCAAGGACCAGAAGCGGTGGGGCTACATGCGCTACGACATGCGCTGGGACCCCTCCTTCCTGCTGAAGGCCAAGCTGAACAGCTGGATCTGCCCAGGCACCCCGATCGGCGGTCTGCACCCTGCTCGCATCGAGCGCGAGGCTGTCACCGATAAGGTTCTGACTGGAGTGCCCACGCTGGAGGATCTGGGCGTCACGCTGACCACCATGGAGCAGCAGGTGCCATGGGAGCTGCGTCCGTACCGCGCGGCCCTTTACTACGACGCCGAGCTGGGCGAATTCGAGACGCCATCGCCGCCCAAGTGCATCGAGGCCCGCGACGAACTGCGTCTGTTTGCCTAAGCGGAACGTGGCTGATGTCTGTGTTGATTGGAAATTTTTAGTTGGAATTGTTAAGGCGATGCGTCAATAAAGAGAAGTCGACAGATTAAGAGTGATTTTTCTAATAAATTAGTTCATATTAATTATGTTTTCACCTAAGATTACAATGTGCAATGTAAAATCTATTATGGAAATGGAATGGACAACCGTACGAGAGTATCTATTAATCAATCCCTTATGAAATAAAAACAAAGTAATTTCAGTGCAACCTTACAAGTGAACATTTAATAAGGAGAGTCCTGTTAAATGTTAAAGATATGAAACATTTTTGTATATTCTGTATGAAATATTTTGAAGAATTAAAATGCCATTTTAGCATTGTGATTGGAAACGAAAGGACTTTGAACATGTTTCTGAAAATACGCTAGGACGAATCAATGAACATAACCACACGAACGAGTTTTATTTGGTGTAATCTCTTCAACACCTCCCAATGCGCCGTGGTAATGGTAATGTGCCTAAATCAACAGCAATATTTTAAGATCTCACCATTTCAGACAATCCGGAAAAAGACCTCTTATTTTTCCTCCAGAAGTTTGATTTCGAACCAATTCGGCGTTGGAGCCAAACATCTGAGGATAACCGTGAGCATTCGAAGGACACATTGATCTGGGTCATATGACAAGTTTCCATGGACTTATCATTAGACTTTAATAAGAAACCGAGCTTAACACTTTGGATTGGGGAAGCACGTCTATGCTTGTTGGGAATTGGAAGTTCTGAGTCTTCTGTTATTGAGTCCAGAATAATTGCTGTCGACTACGAAATAAACGTTGACCCCTGATTAACCTTTATGCGATCCCGAATTCGCTGACCCTGTGATATATTTTCAATCCATGCCAAAGCATATTGATAAAGCCTGCTTCAGGAGTTTTCTTTGCTTTTATTTTTATACCCTTGCAGAGGCTCAAAAGTGTGCAACGCAGTGAAGGAGACATCTCCGACCGTATAAAGTATATATATTCTTGATCAGGATCACCTCCTGAGTTGATATAAGCATGTCCGTCTGTCCGTCTGTCTGTTTCTACGCAAACTAGTCTCTCAGTTTTAAAGATATCGAGTTGAAACTTTGCACACACCCTTCTTTTCTTTGCACGCAGTATATAAGTCGAAACGCCCGGGATCGGACAACTATATCCTATAGCTGCCATATAACTGATTGATCGGAAATGCCATAACTTTGGTGTTTGTTAAGTTAAGAAGTTGGGATTTCCTATGGGTTTTATATTTGGCCAATCAATCCGACCTACAAAGTTTCATAAGGATCGGCCGACTATATCTTATAGCCGCCATATAACTGATTCATCGGAAATGCCATAACTTTGGTGGTTGTAAAGTTAGGAAGTTGGGATTTTCCATGGGTTTTATATTTGGCCAATCAATATGACCTACCAAATTTCAAAAGGATCGGCCGACTATATCCTATAGCCGCCATATTACTGATTGATCGGAAATGCCATAACTTTGGTGTTTGTAAAGTTAGGAAGTTGGGATTTTTTATGAGTGTTAAGAATGCATCATATGAATAATTTTGGAGAACATAATTTACAGAATATTCTGCAAGGGTATTTCAACTTCCGCCCGAAGTTAGCTTTCCTTTCTTGTTACCTTTTATATGGATTACTATGTATATGATGATATTTCAGATTTTTTCGGATTTGTTTCCTTCCTTCCTAAGGGTTGATGCTTTCAGAGTTAAAAGGTACTCATTAATTAAGGATTTCTATTTAATTTTTATTTAACCTCTGTACTTAATCAATAATAACTAAAAACCTATGATCATAAATATATTGACAAGTAGTTTATTAATTACCAATTAACAGCCAACAATTAATATAACAGTGGTTAGATTTTCGAATCTAATATTTTTTACTGGGCAACAGCTTTACATGCTATTGATAACTAACCTGGTATTTGGTAAGCATAAGATTTTGGTAACATCTCTATAGTAGGGCTTTCAAAAGTATGTGACTAATGCACTGAATCAAATTACTAATTCGTTAATCGTGAAACTAATGAAGTATATTAAAAGAAATGTAAATACCATTATATTATTCAATTAATTAAATTAAAACACGATATTGACGTTCATATTTTTGTTATTATCTGAAATAGTTTATATTATATAGGAAATTTCATTTTAACGCACAATTTTGTGAGCCTAACGGAAAGTGAACAGAAGAATTTCATAATGAAAAACGTATCGTTTTAACCATTTCTTAGTGCTGCAAATGAGTATAACCTTGAAAACCAATGTGCCGAACGCTCTTTTCGATATCTGCTTTCAAAGTGTAGTAAAAAGTTTTAATTTGTTGAAAAATAAGAAAAGCTAGAAAAGAGTATTGACAATAACTAAGTTGGCAGCACAGACAATATTTTAGTATTTTTCAATATCTCTCTTCCGTGTGGCAACGCCCCGGCAGCAAAACCAAAACAAATGACATTTCCAAATCGGTCTGGCAACGCCCTGGATAGTCGGCAAGCTTCGCATTTTTTGCTCTCCGTTTTTTCTTCCTTTGCGACCAGGAGCTTTTCTGCAGGCCAGCAGTTTTCCTCGAAACTTACGCCCGTGCAGATTAATGGCCGGAAAATCATAGTACGGAAAATTCGATTTCTCAACTTCTGAGTGTGTGTGTGTGTAAAGATTTTTAAATTTTCAGCTTGGTTAAACAAAAAAAAAGAAAACAAGCGCGCGCCCGCCTCTCTTTTCGCGTTTTTGTGCGTGTGTGCGTGAGAGTGAGTAAGAAAATTATGGCATAAGTGCATAAAAATTATGATAGCAGAATTCCCACGGTCGCCGACGATTGTGCATAGTGAAACGCGGAAAGGAAGGAAAATCACCGAGGGGGTAAATTCGCAGAAGGAAAGCCGCAAAGGCGTGAAATCGATCAGAGCGAATTCGGCGTTGTCCTCGGAAATTAAGGCGAATTGTAGTTGGTGGGGACAAGAGAGTGTGAAAGCGGGCATCAGCTGTGACGTTGGCAGAGGCAGCGACTGCGACGCCGGCAGAGACAGAAAGCTTGGCCAAAAGAAAAGGTCAAACAAGCAACAACACCCACAAGAAGGAGGAGCAAAGGGACAAGTTGTGCAAAAGGGAGAAGAACAGCAGAGATTGCAACAAAAACAACATCAACGAGAGCAGGAGGTCTGTCAAAAAGAGAGAGTAAAGAAGAAGCACCAGCAAAGGGCGAATAAGAAGAAGCATCGCCCAATAAGTGCAAACAAGAAGGAGCACCATCAGCATCTCCTCATACACAGCGAAAAAACAAGCCCTGTCTTATTTTTAGATTATTTACGCCAGTGTACCGCCGTCGAAATTGTCGCTGTCTCCCCAGCCGGCTGCTGTGACGTCCGAGCAGGCTGCAATCACGCTAAAAGTAACAAATACGCCGCTAATTACGGCAATTCGCGACATTTCGAGCATAAAACCAAAATTTATGCTCTATATCGTCACCTGGAGATCGGTGGCCCGCTCGAACAAGTGCAACAGCAACAGCAGCTGAAAGTCGGCCAAATCCAGATCCGGCTGCGCTTCGAGATGCTCTTCGCCGAGCCACCGCCCCCTCCACCCACTAAGGGCCACGCTCCCACCGCCCACAGCCATGTCCACGAGCCGGAGGATGTGCAGGATGCACATGCGCCACCTGTCGGCGAACAGGTGATGCCGATACTGCAGGATCAGCAAAATGGCGATATTTTGGCAGGTATGGATAGCTCATTATTTAAAAAAATAAAATAGCCTTGCATTTTATTCCTAAAAACTTAAAAATAAATTTAACATCCTCCCGGAGACTACCAAAATATTTTTTGAATCAGAAAAATCATTGCTGTTTGGTTTTTTTGTACTATTATAAATTTCTGCTGTATATAATCTAATTTACAATGGAACAAACCTAAGCTTATGCCTTTAAATTCAATCTAAAATAGATTTTTAAAAATGCAAAAGAATTATTTTACATTTTTTTAAAAGCTCACTGAGTATGAAACAATATCCTAAAATGTTTAACTCATCATGAATACTAATTTTATTTGTGTCATGCGAAGCTACATGTTATGTCTAATTTAAAGGAAATGACTGAACTCACTGATTAATTGTATATAGTTATATTTTCAAAATTCATCATCATAAAAACTGATAAATAATTTTCTAAATATATATGTATAAATATACATTCACATTTCTTTGAACAATGTAGTTAATTTTCCGTGAACTTGTTGAAATGCAAATTCAACTGTTAATTTGCAGTTATATTGAAATATAAAGTACATATGTACATATATACTGCATTTGTGTATTGTTCACATGTGTATACACATTCCAATAATCTTTTAGGGCACTGCACGGAAACATGCTAATTATTTATTTATAGCTTACTTTTAAAAGGTTAGGCAACTTGCTGAATTTTAGAATTATACCCATCTTTACAACCATGAAAAACTACGAATTATCGGAAAAATTTAAAGACTATTTTCTTAAATTAATTTGTTATGAGTGTCAAGGGAGGGCAAGGTTTGGCAATATAATTAGCTTGGATGACTGTTCTTAAATGCTAAGATTTTCTTGCAGTTATTTGAATTTGAATATCTGTTGAAAACTTGTTACTCGAAGTAGGTTTTCTAATTTAAAAGTGAGTGGATTTGCTTCTCTATCGTAATTCGACAGAATTGTGGTTCTCTAAATACACAGAATTATATTGTACTGTAGATATTGATGAATCAGAATCGAAAATTGTTTTTGGCTTTTGAAACAAATTTAACCCATTGAAGCTTACGGTGCCTAGCTGAAATAAATAACTTTATTTGACAAAATCATAAAGTAAAACGAAATCTAGGATTATCTTCGAGAATTAAAAAAAAAAATGTATTCCAGATTAAGATTAAATTTTGTTTCCAGTGGAGCCATACATTTTTTGTTAAAAAGCGTATAAATTAAATTTTAAACTTGAGTTACTAAACTGTCGTCAGCCAGTTCGTGTGTGGAACGCTTTTAATGGCGCAGCTCAAGTTGTTAGGACCCCTTGTTAAAATATTAGTCAAGCGCTCTGGAATCGGAGCACCCAGTGTTTGGCATGCAGTGATCGTGACCTTCTTGCACTACTTTGCCTGGGGCCTTCTCACCGTTCCCTTTATGGAAAAACTTTCGAAATCATTTGGAAATGGCGTGCTCCTTGTCGACGGTTTAGTTTATGGAGTCCGAGGAATAGTTGCCTTTGTGAGCACGCCTGTCATGGGCGCCATATCCGATTTCCGGGGTCGCAAAGTAGTGATGCTCTTGGCGGTAGTGACTACTTACTCACCGATTCCTTTCATGATGTTAAACAGCTGGTGGTTCTTCGCCTTACTCTCCGTGAGCTCCATCTTCGGCAGCACTTACTCCGCATCTTTGGCCTATGTGGCGGATGTCACCAGTCTGGAAAACCGATCGAAGGGATATGGCATAGTGGCATCCAGTTTTGGTGCCGGCATAGCATTCTCCCCACTGTTGGGTAATTTTCTGATGCATTCCTTTGGACCCGCAGCAGTTATTCTGATTGCGACTGTCACTGGCTTGCTTAATATTTTGTTTATTATTTTTGGAGTGCCAGAGAGTTTGGTTTTAAAAGAAATGAGCCTTGTGTTAGAGGAGACTAACGATAGCCAAATGCTTATTAAGGAAAATTGGTGCCAGAGAATGGAAGATCGGGAGAGGGAGGACTTAAAAATAGTGCAAAAAACAATCATTAATTTTAAAGAAACGAAAACCATGTTTAAAGAAAATGCAAATTATCATATCGTAAACCCAAAAGTAAAGGAGAGATTAGATAACGGTATATCTAAAAACAAACTGGAGAAACCCATCCTTGATCTGCAGGATATTTCTGAAGAAGAGCCGACCCTTAAAAAAGTTAATACAAAACATACCCAAAACTTCAACAATATCGGGAAAACCTTATGGTGTAAGAATGAACTGATACCAGAAGTGACTAAAAAGGATACTAAACTTAAAGAAAAGGGCGAAAACTATAACGATAACAGCAGATCTCATCTCTGGGCAGTATTACGCGAAAGTCGAAAAGATAAAAACTTGTTAATGGTATTTCTGATATCATTCCTAACATGTTGGCCCTTCGCGGGGGTCGATTCCACTGCTCCGCTCTACCTTAAAACTAATATGGGATTCGAGTACGAAGAAGTGTCCTTGATGTTGGGACTGCTATCTGTGCTAGGAATCACCTCGAATCTTCTGTTGGGGTATCTTGTGAGCCTAGTGGGTCCCAAGTGGTCGATCCAATTTGGATTAATTTGCCTGCTGTCACAGCTGCTGTTGCTCGGATATGGAACCCGACATTGGATGTTCTGGCTAGGCAGCATAATGGCTGCTTTGGCCACCATTATCCCAGCTGCCAACAATTCACTTGCTTCTATTTACGCCAGTCCTAAGAATCAGGGTGCTGTACTTGGCATGATCTCTGGGATTGAGTGTTTGAGCGAGGGCTTGGGACCCGCTATGTTTGGACTAATATTCTACCTTTTTCAGGATGATTCCAAGATCACTCAAAAAGTAAAGTCACCGATTCCCCTGCCCTTTATCTTAGGTGCCATTATGGTCTTTGTGGCAATCATACTGACCAGTTTAATACAAAATGAGACTTGTGAAAAGAGGCAAAAGCTCTACAAGGTGGCGAAAGATGAAAATGAACTAGAACCACTGACGAAAACAATCAACAAAATTGGAAAGGAAAATGCTGGTTATGTGAAATTAGTGTTTGATGACTACGATTCGGAATGTAATTAATATAGTTTTAACTAAAAATAAAATGCGTAAAGTTACCTTTTAAAATTAGAAATAAATTTATACGTCAATTATCCGTAAAAAAAAGAATTCGCCAGTCTATTTTTTTTAAAGTTATTGGATGTACTGGTTTCAATTAAATAGTCAACGAACTTCTAATTTCATTTAAATAACTATTCAATTTTGTGTTCAATCAATTCTAAAATCAGTAAAACTAAAATCGGGGCGGTATATATAGCATATCATATCAATAGGCATTTTTTATTGATCTTCACTATTTTTAATTGACGTTATAAAATCCATTTGTTTGCTATAAACTGTTAATATGGAAAAATAATTACTTTCAAGCTGATTCAAAGGTCAAGCTATTCTCTTAACTAATATATTAAAGGTAAAAGAAAACAAGAGAGAACGCTATAGTCGGGTGCCCCGACTATCAGATACCCGTTACTCAGGTAAAGGGAGTGCGAGGGAGATGGAGATAGAAACTTTGATCACGCATAACTTTTTAACGAATGGTCCGATTTGAAAAATTTCTTCTACATTTCGATAGGTATTGATAAACACAATAAAACTGCATTTTTACTTTTCCGAAATATTTAAATTTTTAAAATCGTATATAAGCGATTGTGGGCGTTAAAGGGGGCGTGGCACCTTTTTGAAACAAACTTGCGCTGCGTAGGAACTCCTAGAATCTGCATGCAAAATGCCAATCTTCTAGCTTTTATAGTTTCCGAGATCTCAGCGTTCATACGGACAGACAGACAGACAGACAGACGGACAGACAGACGGACAGACGGACATGGCTAGATCGACTCGGCTAGTGATCCTGAACAAGAATATATATACTTTATAGGGTCGGAAACGCTTCCTTCTACCTGTTACATACTTTTGCACGAATACAATATACCCTTTTACTCTACGAGTAACGGGTATAAATATGATCAACTCGACAATCAGCGCCAGCATGTTCAATTCTCGTTTGCACGATACAAATTGTAAACAAATATCTCCCTTCCTCTCTCCCGCTCCCCCAGAAATTTTATCGTCCGTGCAATTAAAACTTATATAAAAATTTGTTTGAAAGAAGTGTTTTGAAGTTGGTATGATTGGTAGAATCATTCAACTTGATCTGTGCAAGAGGAGCTGCTGGTACCCTGCTAGTCTTGATAGAAACTTAAAGGTGTTTTTTTTATACCCTTGTAGAGGGTATTATAATTTCAGTCAAAAATTTACAACACAGTAAAGCAGACATTTCCGACCCTATAAAGTCTATAGAGTCGGTCTAGCCATGTCTTTCAGTCCGTCCGTCCGTTTCTAAGCAAACTAGTCCCTCAGTTTTAAAGCTATCTGCTTGAAACTTTCCCAAAAGTTGTCTTTCTAATGCAGGAACGAGCCGGATCGGGCTACTATATGATATAGCTCCCATAGGAACAATCGGAAAAAAACAATTTTAAAAATATAACGTTTTTGTTCTTTGGGATTTGATAATATTATGGAATTACGATTTTTATTAAATTGAAATCGGACATCTATATTAAATAGCTTGCATAAAACATGAACAAAAGTTTTTTATTTTCTGTTTATCAAAATATTCCTTTGAGATATAGTAATTATTAAGTATATCAGAATTACATTTTAAGCTTTGTCAAAATCGGACAAAAATATCAAATAGCATAGAAACGATGGCTAAATGCAGCGCAAAGTCGGCATAGCTTCATTGTTTTTAGTAATATAGGCATAGAAATCGAAATCGTAATTTTGTAATAACTGTTTGTTTTCTTTCTTGTTTTTTAACATAGAAAAATAGTTTCCATCAACCTTTGCCAGCTTTCTCAAACTGCAAGTAAGTTCTATTCCCATTATAAAGATATGGCTAAAATGGGTCTTCATAAACTACTCGTAACTCTCGCCTCTATTTCGGGAATCGGAAAGCCGCCTGGGGCCTGCTGACAATGTCCATGATAGCCTCTTTGAAGAAAAAATTCCCAGATCACACAATCGTGATGAACAGTTTGATAATGGGTGTCATGAGTATTTGAAGAGTATCGGACATAGCTAAAAAATATATATACTATATACATAGATCTCTTTACCTTTTAATATATTAAGATATTGCGACCGCCTTTGGTTTAAGCAAATTAAACTGTTTATTCCTTGTCATACAATTTGTGTACATACATTTTAAAAATAATTTAGGGCCTTGCACGGAAATATTCAAATTATTTGTTTAGTGGAAATTGCTGAACATTTTTAGAATTTCGCCCATAGTTGCCGTCTTTATAATAATTTAATACTAAGATTCAAGAATTACTGGAAAAATTTAAATTGATTTCTATATATTAGACAAATTACTTCATAAAAATATATATAAAGTAAATAATACAAATTAAAAAAAAAAAGTTTCCCAAAAATTTTTGAATTTTATGGGGGGGTGGGAAATGCTTGGCCATTTATTAACTTTTTAAAAATATCACATAAATAAATATATGTTTAAAACTTGTAATTAAATTACTTACTTTAATTAATTAATTACTTTACTTTGTTTGAAATTGTGTGGATTTGCATATCGTTCGAAAGTCGACAGAATTGTGGTTCTCTTATATATATAAAACTGTATTATACTGTATATATTGATGAATCAGAATTAAAAATGTTAAACAAATTTAACCCATTGAAGTTTAATATTTGTTGCTCAAGCTGAAAAAGATAACTCAAAATGACAAAGTGATAAGTGAAACAAAATATCGATTTTAAGTTTCATAAGAAATTAATATATTTAAAATAAATGTATTCCAGCTCAAAATTAAATTTTTTTTCAGTGCAATAACTTTTTTGTTCAAAAACTTCGTATAAATTGAATTTAAAACTGTAGTTACTAAACTGTCGTTAGCCTAATCGCGTGCAAAACGCTTTTGATGGCGCATCCCAAGTTGTTAGGATCCCTAGTTAAAATATTGGTCAAGCGTTCTGGAATCGGAGCACCCAGTGTTTGGCATGCAGTGATCGTGACCTTCTTGCACTACTTTGCCTGGGCCCTTCTTACCGTTCCCTACATGGAAATACTTTCGAAATCCTTTGGAAATGGCGTTCTCCTCGTCGACGGTTTGGTTTATGGATTCCGAGGAATAGTTGCCTTTGTGAGCACGCCTGTCATGGGCGCCATATCCGATTTCCGGGGTCGCAAAGTGGTGATGCTCTTGGCGGTAGTGAGTACTTACTCACCGATTCCTTTCATGATGTCAAACTGCTGGTGGTTCCTCGCTTTACTCTCCGTGAGCTCCATCTTCGGAAGCACTTACTCCTCATCTATGGCCTATGTGGCGGATGTTACTAACCTAGAGGACCGATCGAAAGGATATGGCATCGTGGCAGCCAGTTTTGGTGCCGGCATAGCATTCTCCCCACTGTTGGGCTACTATCTGATGAATTCCTTTGGACCCGGAGCAGTTATTCTGATTGCATCCATTACTGGCTTACTAAATATATTTTTATCATTTTTGGAGTGCCCGAGAGTTTGGTATTAAAAGAAACGAGCGTTGGGTTGGAGGAGACGAATGATAGCAAGCTGGTCAAGGAAAGTTCGTGCCAGAGAATAAAAGTGGAGGACATAAACTTAAAGGAGAAAACAGCCATAAATCCTAAAGAAGAGAAAACGATGATAAATGGACAAACAGGTAACCATGTCGTCAACCACAAATTAAAGGAACAAGTAGAAGCCGGTATTTTTAAACTGGAGAAACCGATCCTAAAGCTGCAGGATATTTCTGAAGAAGAGCAGACCCTTAAAACCGTTACCACTAAACAAAGCCAAAATTCAAACAATAATGGGAAAACCTTAGAGGATAAGAAGGAACTGATACCAGAGGTCACTAAAAATGATACTAAACTTACGAAAAATGGGGAAAACGATAACGATAACAGCATATCTCATCTCTGGGCAGTATTACGCGAAAGCCGTAAAGATAAAAACCTGTTTGTGGTATTTATCATATCATTTTTGTCAATTTGGCCCTTTGCGGCCGTAGATTCCACAGCTCCGCTCTACCTTAAAACCAATATGGGATTCGATTACGAGGAGGTGTCGTTGATGCTGGGACTGCTATCTGTGCTAGGAATCATGTCGAATCTCCTGTTAGGGTATCTTGTGCGCCTAGTGGGTGACCAGTGGTCGATCCGATTGGGCTTAATTTGTCAGCTGTCGCAGCTGTTGTTGCTCGGACTCGGAACCCGGCATTGGATGTTCTGGCTGGGCAGCATAATGGCTGCCATGGCCACTATTATTCAAGCAGCCAACAATTCAGTGGCTTCGATGTACGCCAGTCCTGAGAATCAGGGCGCTGTCATTGGCATTATCGCTGGGATCGAGTGTTTGAGCGAGGGCTTGGGACCCGCCATGTTTGGACTATTGTTCTACCTTTTTCAGGATAATTCAAAGATTGCTCAAACAGTAAATTCACCAATCCCACTGCCCTTTATCGTAGGTGCCGTTGGGGTCTTAGTGGCCATTATTCTGACCAGTTTTTTAAAAAAGCAGACTATTGAAAAGACGCAAGTCTGAAGAAGCGCCGGAGGATGACATTGATCTGTAAATTAGTGTTTCAATAAAAAAAATAAATGATATAGTTTTAGTTAAAAAGCAAAAAGTTTGCAAAGCAGCTTTTAAAATTAAAATGTTGGTTTTATCGATACAAAAATAAAGTTTGTAGGTTTAACAATTATAGTACGTACTGCTATCTTGTTTTCTAGTTAGCAGAAAAAAAGACTTTTTATTATTTTTTTTACTGATAATTACGAAATATTGTATTGTTTTTAATTTAAGTTGGGGCTATTCTGTTCAAATAAATCTGAAAATTCCCATAAATTTTAACAAGAATTGAAACTGTTTGCTTTTATGGATAATTTAATTTACCGATACTGAAAGAAGGCTAATTATTATTTAACAAAATTTGTAGTTTTAAAAGTTGCGTTGCTAACTTTTTTGCGCATAAAAGTAAATGTTAAAAAGTTTATTTAAAACTTTATTTTATTCGATATTTGAAAAACTTGGAAACCTTAAATGTTTATAAGAAGTGTTAAGTTCTAAGCTCGGCGACTAATATTGAATTAGGTTCTTTCAATATTTTCGGACTAAATTAAGCGATACCCCTCTAAAATACATTAGCTACGCTAAAAGACCATAAAATTGTGATTTCAGTTAGACTTTTGCTGCTTTCTCAAACTGTGGTTTAGTGTGCTTTTCAGTTGTTTGCCCATCATACATATATGGCTAAGTTTGGCCTGAAAAAACTACTCGTAACTCTCGCCTCTATTTCGGGGATCGGAAAGCCAGGTGTTACGCACATTCTGGTCGTGGTTTTCTTGGAGTATTTCGCCTGGGGCCTGCTGACAATGCCCATGATAGCCACTCTGAAGGAAACCTTCCCAGATCACACGTTCCTAATGAACGGTTTGGTGATGGGCGTCAAGGGAATACTCTCGTTTTTATCAGCCCCTCTGATCGGAGCATTATCGGATATCTATGGCCGGAAGTTGCTGCTGCTAATCACAGTGATCTTCACTTGCCTTCCGATCCCCATGATGACGATCGACACTTGGTGGTTCTTTGCGATTAGCGCGATAAGCGGAATTCTGGGAGTAAGCTTCTCGGTTGTGTTTGCCTATGTGGCGGATGTCACGACCAAGGAAGAACGGACCAGATCTTATGGATTTGTATCGGCCACATTTGCCGCCAGTTTGGTGATTGCGCCGGCTTTGGGGAATCTCATAATGGAACTTTATGGAATCAATACTGTGGTGTTCATAGCCACGCTGGTATCCACCACGAATGTGATTTTTGTGTTGCTTGCTGTTCCAGAAAGTTTGCCCAGAAAAGTAAGATCCACTGGACTGAGCTGGAAACAAGCGGATCCGTTTTTAGCCCTGCTAGGTGTGTGTTCAGATCCCAATATTCTGCTGTTGTGCATCGTGGTGTTTATGTTTCTGCTCCCCGAAGCTGGTGAATATTCGAGTGTACCGGCTTACCTTAAATTAACCATGGGATTTGACTTCGTGGAACTGTCTATGCTGGTGGCTTTTATGGCCATTTTGAGCATATCTGTGAACGTGACTTTGGGATCTATTGTGAAGACTATAGGTGCCAAACAATCAATAATATTGGGTCTGTTGTTGGAGCTGCTGCAACTAATCCTGTATGCCGTTGGAGATGAAAAGTGGCAAATGTGGTTGGCTGGAAACGTGGCTGCCTTGAGTTCTATTACTTTTCCGGCCGTGAGCGCCTATGTTTCCCTTTATACGGATGGTGAAAGTCAGGGAGCAGTTCAAGGAATGATCACGGGAATGTCTGGATTGTGTAATGGACTAGGACCCGCTATATTTGGGATTGTATTCTACCTATCCGACATGGACTTGAGCGAGGATCGGGTTCTGATAAGGAGTGTAAATGGAGATCGAACTGTTGCCGGTCCCTTTATGTTTGGAGCCATCTCTGTGTTTATTGGCATACTACTAGCCTCATATATTCCAGATGAAAAGACCGCAAGGGGAAGGAAAGAGGAATTTTCCGCCTTGAAATATATAATCGAAATGGACGAAGAGGTGGCAAAATCTTGATTTAAAGACTTTTAGTTTACATAAATTTATAAAAAATAAATAGATAAAATTCTAAAGAATTTATTTTAAAACTCTAAAGCATGTTATAATTTTTTTTATTTAGTTTCACAATATTTGTGTAGCCACAATGGAAAGCAAACGTTGTAATGTTACGAAATGTATAAAAAATCATTTTAGAAAACAATTAAATTAAAATACGCATAAAAAATGTCTTATTTTTAAAAATTTGGTATGTTTTATGAAAGTGTTCGACAGTATCAAGTTCAATTTCCATTTAGTCTTTTTTATGTAATTTTTTAGTTTCATGGGTTAAAGTATAGACGCTATGTCGTCTGTTTGCGTCATTTAATCAGCCACTTTTCCGCAGCCTCTCAGTCGACGACCGCGTCTGTTTATTTTGGTTTTTGTTTTTATTTTTCTTGGCATTTTCCTCCTATTTATTTATAAATTTTGATTTTGCTCTTCTATTTTGATGGCACAAAATTCACGACAGTTTGTTGACTCTTACGTAAGAGTCTGTGGTTTGTTTTGTTTCCCTCATCAACAACATCGCCCAATCAGTGGCAAACAAAATTTGCCAAAAGATAATTTATTAACAACAATTGCAGGATTCCAAAAATAGACCAAGCTCCCCTAAAGTCCCATGTTGCTCAATCATTTGGCAAACGAATATTCATGTTTGGCAGATGTATTCTCTTATTATTTTTTTTGGTTTTTGTTCAAACACAGTCACCGCCGAAAACTTTCCATTTGAAAAAGCAAATCCCAATAAATATGTACGTAAAGCCCCGACGAAAGAGAGTCGTAAAAATCAGAAAATAGTGTGATTATACCGAAACACGTGCAGGCAAAACCGATTCTCTCACTCTCTCAGGGAACTGAAAATATGGTGAGAATGAGTCTCGCTGGCGTCGTGAGAGTAAATATTATTTAGCCGATATCCAGGGCCGGATTAAATAAAGGTAAGGTGCCGGAAAGGAATTAAATTAGGAGGTATTAGAAGGCTTTCATTGAAAAAAAAAAAAATTATTTAAAAATTCATAAAAATTTTAGCACCATAGAATTTTAAAACAGCAATTAGGTATAACTTAGCATATTTTCAAAAACATTTGAATGATTTTTACTTTGTTGACATTGGTTAATCCAAATATTTCATCCAAAAAATACTTAAAAAATTGATTTTAAAAATATAATGTGTATTATATCACATTGTAGATTGTTACACCCCTTTAAATTAACTTTTTCCTGGGACCAATTTTTGGATACGCATAACTTTTATATCACTATGTGTTTCCAGGCTCACCGATTTTGTTATTTTGGTTTTGTATCTCGTTTTTATGGAATGCTTTTTTCGTTTTTGTTTTTTCAGCCTTTGTCAGCTGTGCCTGGGGTTCTTGCCATTGGCCTTCAATTTCAATTCTTTGCCGAGACCAGAGGCCTGCCAATGTTATCACCCAATCGTATTAATAGTCGCATATGAAACATTTGTTCCGACGAATCCGCCAAACATACCGACTTGGATATGTACATATATACATACATACATAAAACGGGAAACTATTCCATGAATCAAGAGCGAATTGCCGACAACACTTTCCATGATATTTGTTGCTACACAGGGAGAAATATTGGGGTGGTACGAGGTCGAAATCGATAAGCCTTCCCTTAATATGATGTTTTCGTCCCCCATCTCTCTTTTTCGCTATTTCACTTTACGCTAATGCGATGCGAATTTCTATGGGTTTTAATTAGCGTTGCGAATGTATGATGGAAAGCGAGTACAAAGGGATTCTTGAGATACAGAAGCCTAGACCCATACTGACTAATCCTACAATTCCTACTGTACCAAATTCCACCTCTGAAACGCAAAATTATGTCATTGAACTGGCATCAGGCGTCTGTTATCAATTATCTTGGAGCCAATCGGAATTTGACCGTGTTACCAGGCGGAAAAAATTTCCCCGCTGACCGATAACACTTTGACCTTTTGCAATAGACGATTTTGATTGAAAAATGCCCTCGAATCTGTTGCAAATTTTGTTGCCTCCTGCCACTGAACTTTGCCAATGTCAGACGAATTTGTGGAAAAAAAAATTGGGTCTGGTTTTGTTTTTGCTTATGCTAAAAGAGAAATAACAAATAGTGAGAGTAGCGTTTTTCTAATTTTGATACCCTTTATAAGACCTGTCTGGAATATGATTTCTTCCAAAAAACCCATGCTGAGATATAATTAATTACATACATTTTAATGGAATATGTTATTATTCCTATTGTTGAGTTTATATCCATTTGTTTTTACTAGTTTTATTCATTATATCATTAAAATAGATGTGCAAAAAAAATCTGCATAGTTGGCAACTAATTAAAAAACATTAAACAAAATTTAATTTAAAATGACGCGTATAGGCAAAAAGATTATACATTTGTCTTATTTTAAAAAACCTGGTTATAATTCGAGTAAATGGAGAAAATTTTAATTTATAATGTCTCAATACAAAATAATATTTTAACAAAAATTGACTTGTACTAGTAGGTATTTTACAGTATATTTTAAAGACATTTTTATGTAATTTCATCAATGAATTGAATTTCTGGCTATTAAATAATAATTATGAAAAAAATATGAGTATCCGCACGAAATTTAAACTGAATTGAGGGTACCTAGAGTGCTCCAGCCCCCTCCGAAAACCGATTCCCATGTCATAGAGCGATAGCGCGAACACGTGAGAGAGCGAGAGAAGTGTGGGACAAAGCACAGAACGCGATTAGTGGCGTTCCTTTTTCTTTGCTTTCGTATTCGTACTCCTCTTTTTGCCGGCTTTTTCGGAATCTCCCATGCATACAGGCCCTCATTTCGAAAGCCCACGTCGTGGAGATCGGATCGCATTAATTCCGCAACTTAAAAACCTGTAAATTCAAAGACATGTCCCTTTACTTAAAATATAAACTAACGCGTTGAATATTTTTCCTCATTACAGGCACCACCAGCAACGTTGAGCTAATGGAGGCCATGAAGAAATTGGATGCAGATCTAGTGGCTCTTTTTGCCACGGCCGCCTCTGCCGAGCCGCTAAAGCTGAAACATCAGCAAGTCATGTGGCCGGAATCCGAGTCGGAGCAAATTGCCCAGGACTCGGAAGATGAGCTGGTAATCACGCCCGAGATATTCCGCAGCTGCAACGCGTTGCAACTCCATTTGGAGGCGCTAACCTTGCAGCCGGAGGGAACTCAACGCATGGAACTGGTTCAGAACGAGGTGCGACCCATTTTCACCGTGGAGTGCCAACTTTCTGGGGATTTGGTACGGAAGGTGCCGCGCTATCCGATGTTCCACATCATGCAGTTCGAGTCGGAGAAGTTCCAGAGCCTGACGCAGTGCACCCGGTTCGGGCAAACGGCTCAGCGGCAGGTGGATATGGAGGATAAGAGCCTGGAGGACCAGGACCAGAGTGCTGGCCATGTGGACATTACGGTTTGGTGGCGTGAACCGGGCACCTGCCTCAACGAAATGCTCGGCATGGGGCGCCTGGAACTCCGGGAGCTCTACAGGGCATCGCTGCTCGAGCAGTGCAAGTGCGTTGCCATCAAGCGCCGCGATGTCCATCTGGGCAGCGTCTATGTGAAGATCAGTCTGCTGCAGAACTTAAATGGAAACCCGGAGCAGCAGCAACAGCAACAGGGTCAAAAGAACGAAAGTGGAAACAAGGCCGCAGGTGAATATATATGACTAATGTCGTGTGGTTGCCAATCGCAAGAACCACTGATTCTTGGGCCCCCAAATCGAATACAACTGATACAAGCTGAACCACACGACTACAACCACAACTTTCACCACGACCAACAACAAAACCAATACCAAATCCACACGAGCCGCCCACAACCACGCCCACGCCTCCTGCACTTACTCTACATATTATTGATTGCCGTTATCCAAGTGCTGCCCATCATTTTGTCAATAAATACTTTTCATTTTCAAAAAAGAAAGCAAAACAAAACAAAAAACAACCAACAAAATCAAAAACAAACAAATTTTCGTGTTTTATGTTTTTTATCCCAGCTATATTTTAAAACATGTATTTTGTTTTCCAACAGCTTGTTTGTGATCATGGGACACAGTGGGTTGATACAATTTTTGAAACCCTTTGTTAGTTAGCTAAATAAGTAAAATATCAGAAAAACTTTAACTCCATAGTACATTTGCAAATATCCCAGAAAGGTTTTTAAAAACAAATTTGAAATAGGAAAATGTTTTAGGTATTTTAATTTCAAAGTTTATTAAATAAAAGTAAGTCCATAATTAGAAAATAGATTAATATGTCATATTACTTTTTAATATGATGAGTTTTCTGTCGGTAAAATACTTAATTTTAAGTTGTCATTAGTTAAATTGAATAGCTCCTACAAATGGTTCCAAAATTTGCCATTACTTTAATTTTTTATATCAAAATTAATTTTTCTTTGGCTCTTATAATTTTAATCACACTGCCCACTGTGTCCACCGTTTATGATGCTTATAATGCGTCAATTATCGGCCCGATTTAAGATCAGTGGGGCTATTTTTAGCCCACTCAATTCCAGTGGTCGGCCAAATTTTTAGTTGTCCGCTTCTTAAGTACGTGCTATAACCGATTCAACCCGGTTTCACCCGCTTGCAGGGGCAATCTTTCGTTCCGCTTGATTCGATTTTTGGATCCGCTCCTCTGTCGTCAAGGCGATAAGGCCCCGGATCGAAGATCGTAGCTGATTTCGTTCTTGTTTGATTCACAGCTTGAGGGTTCAAGGTCTACTTGAGAACTTTGAACTGTGATTAATACAGCCTTGCATGCCTTACTATCTGCCGTCGACTACATAACTAATCCTGTCTTGCGTGCTTAAATATTTTTCAGTTAACTGCAACTCAAAGGCCGTCTTAACGCCCTCTCAGCCGCCGCCCCCGCTACCCCCTCCTCCCAAAGCCAACAACAACAACAGGGCCATTTTGGACTGTGTCAATTTCATGGCGGAGACCAATAAAGTCCGTCTACTGAGGGGCTATTTATATGCCGGAGAGCTGCGTCAATTAACGGCGGAGAATCAATCGGCCTGTCAGGAACTATCGCTTCAGCCCTTCTGGCAAACACAGCCACTGCTGGTGAAGATCGGCGATGGGGGATCTTTTGAGCTGCAGGAGCAGTTTGCCATCATCAACGATGAGCGATTCCTGCAGAGTGTGGAACGTCAGCAACTGCTCCTGGAACTGCGTCCTCTAAGTGGTCTTGTCCGGCTGCCGCTGCACCAGTTCTTCATTGCCTACAGAGACGCCAGCATCACCAATCATCTGTGCAAGGGAAAGGTGCGAGTGGGTTACTTCAAATTTGGGGTGCCTAACCAGTAACTTATTAAAAGCGATCCTAATGTTGATGAAATCTATTACAGTTGACAACCAGTTTTAATCAAATCGACTGATCCAGAAATATTTTTCTTAAAAATCAAGTTAACTAAACCATATCCAATTATAATAGATTAGTAAATTTTAAGAATTTTCTTAACTTTTGAAAACAATTTTTTTTTATTTATTTTGTTTACTTAATAAGATCAACGCACCTAACTGCTTAAAAACTACATTTAATATTAAGCAGAATAGTATTCCAAATTAAGTTGTCTATATTTCGAAATTGAAGCATAATTTTCTATTAATGTGTACTTTCTATTTATAAATAATTCAGTTTCAATTCAAAATTTTTATTAAACTCGCAGATAACAATTATAAAATTTTAAATCCGAATAAAAGTGAATATTTCTAGTTTTTTAAATTAAATAATATGGAATAGGACCGATTATTTTTGATCAATGTGGAAGAACAGCTTAAGTTTGGTTTGTTTTAGTTTAAACTAAATTTGCTTTCTTTTATAATTTCTTAAATCTATCACTAAATTGTTTTTTTTTTATATTTTTTAGTTACCAGTTATTTCTATCGATGGCTGGGCACCCATTGTCAGCAGTGAGACCCAATCGCCTTTGGGGGAGCTCAAGGTGCTCCTGGCCATCGGCAGTGAATCCCAGATTGCCCAACTGAAGCAGCAGCGCGGCTTCGACCAGGACAACAATCAAGTGTCGGCTCCAAATAGCACCACAGATTTACTAGATATGCTCCAAAATGCCATCACAGCTCCTGCACCAAGTAGCTCAACTCCGGCAATGCCGCCGCCCCCTGCTCCTCCAGCGCCCAGTAACTTCAGCTTCCAACTGCGCATCGTAGGCGCTGCTGGATTGCCCCTGAACCCCGGCTATGGCAAATCAAAGAAGCAGGGAAAACGCCAGTCGGCCGCCAAGCGATTCCCACCCAACGAAGCGCCCAACACCTATGTGACCTTCCAGGCCGTCAACTGCAACAGTCAGACGTACAAGTCACACGAGGGATTGGTCTATGCCACGCCCATTGTGCCGAGGTCCACGAAGCCCCAGTGGCTCAGCAAGTTCCGGGTGGAAGTGAGTCGCGATTACCGCAACAATGTAAGAATATTTTGATGCCCATTAGTTGAAAAATTAAGCTAATATTATTTATTTTTCTTTACAGCCCCAGAAGCTCTTCATTTTAAAGCTATGGAAGAAGGCGATTGTCAGCCCAAACGGCATCACTGAGCCGTCTCCCCACGAAGATGCCATTATAGGGTTCGCTGCCCTCAATCTCAACCAGAAGCAACCGGGCGGAGGTTTTCCCAGCGGATGGCACAACATTGTGGACTTTAATGGACGCGTGACCGGAGGAATAGAGGCGCATGTGGAGCCCACACCGCCCAGTGTGGATACCGTGATTGATCAGTTTGAAAGGTCAATGGAACTCGGCCATTTGCAGTTGGGCCAGGCCATCAAACGAAAGTACACGGAGCTGGAGGAGATCTCGCAGAGATTGCGATCCCGTTTGGTGGATGTGACGGGGGAAACGTTAAAGTTCCCAGAGTTCGATGTGGATAGTGCATTGGATAGTTGGCAGCAGGATGGAGATGATGATGATTTGGCGGAGGATTTCGAAAGGGCTCTGCGCACTCCCACGCCCCCTGGCTCACCAACCCCCTCCACCAGCTTCGCCGCACAAAATCCCAGCAATGCAAACGGCCAGGAATAGCCCAGGGCCAAAAGTCAGTTAAGCGTGTTTTTTCCTCTCTCCGCATCTCGATGTCGTCTCTGATATTGGCTCAAACGGTAGCTATAGTTAACCACCTAGTTGTAGACTATATTATAATACACGGATCTTGATCTGATATTATGCTGTACTTAAATTGGCATCCCAATTTTGCCTCGATTCACCGTCTTATGGCTGTCTATATAGCATAAAATCAAAGCTAACAACGATCACCCAGCGATCGTTTCATTGAGTTAAAAATTATCGATTGAATATTGTTTTAAGTCACGAGAGGATTTTCCCCTGCAACCACACGGAATATGTATTAGTTTCGGAACTGTGTTAATCACCTAAGTATTTAGACACTATTACTTAATAAAAATTTAAATAAAAATAAAAATGCTAAAGCTAAATAAATGTGTTGGCTGTTGGTTTTTAGGACATTTTTTTTGATCAACTTGCATAAAATCTTAATTACAGTTTTACAACAATTACATTAGAGTAAAATATTTGCTTTATCTTCAAATGGTTCTCGTTATTCTTATGGTAAATTTTGTTGTTTTCGTTGCTTTCGCTTGATATTGAACAACCATTTAGCTCAACTGTGGAATTCAACAAAATCGATTAGCACAATCTGATGAAATCCAGCTTATTCTGACTCACGGACTGCAAACTCAAATAATAAATATTTATGACAAAAGGCAAAAACTTATTGACAAACAAGACCAATATGGCTCCATATATAGAAAACTGTCTCGGTTGTGTTAAAATTTCGAGATTAGATGAGTCCTCAGCAAAAGGCCAACAAGTACCTTAAATTTTTACAAAATACATTTCTATATTTTTTCATCTAGGATTACAAAAAGAATAAATCCGAAGGAAATCCGTAATTCCTTGGAATCCTAGTAAATCCACCATTGAAAAACATTTAAATAGATATTGAAAAATATTTTAATATAAAAAATCGTTACAACTATTTTGTTTTGTTTTTTTTTTTTGTGGGGGCTAACCCCTCCCTCACATATCAATATATATGTTAACACAGATCTTGGGTGATCATTAGGACCACCCTAAAATATTCAGATATTGGGGGATCATTAGGACCACCCTAGGGTTTAGTTGCAAAATCAGCATGAACGCCTTTAGGGGCCGAGCCTGTTGATTTTGGTAGTGTCAGCACTTCGCTGCACGAGCGGTCGGCTTGCCGGCCGCGCATAGCTTACGCAAAGTAATATAAGTTTCAGTTTTTATCTTGATGTTGAATAAAGAGCATTGGCTCGAATATAAAACTCCGGCATTGGCCGTTAAGCATTCATCTTATTAATTGAAATGGGTTAGCGTGCCTTAAGGGCCGTTAGCAACGGAGTCAGTTACTCCCAACGTAGCCCTCCTAAAAGGAGAGAAGAGAGCCAGTGGCAACCGCCCGGCTCACCCATAAGAACAACCAGCCACGGTGGCGATTGCGTCATCACCCCCTCCCCGGAACCAGCCACGGTGGCAACTGGAGTGTGACCCCTTACCCTCACGGACAGCGGCGAGGGACAACGTGCGGACACACAAAAGAATATAATTGGCACCCAACTTTAATACCGAATCCACGACACCAAAAAAATGTAAGTGGGCTGATCAAATTTAATACAGTCAAACTTCAAATACGCATACAGGGAAAAAATAAATAAAAATCCCTACAAATCATTTACCCAAAATTTAAAGCAACTGCAAATGTGACTAATGTGAATTAATATCGGCCGTCCCTAAACAAATTTTTTCTTTTTGGACGCCAAGCACCCGGTTTTTGATATAAAATTATAATATACAAAATTATTTTTGTCGAATTAAAACATTCGGCCTACCAATAACTTGTGTTTAGTGTCAACCAATTAATGGCCTTATGAGTTTTCCAGGCCCATATAGGGAGAAATTCTGGTGCCGACCGCGGACCAGAAAAAAATCCCCATTTTTTCAAAAAGCCAAACAAGTATCAAAACTACGATTCTTGGCGTAAACAGGACAACTGGGTAGATCAGGGTAAACAAGACCAGTCCCCTGAACCTATGGACATTAATCCATCATCTTCTAAATTCCGACACCCTACATATTTTAAACAGGGAAACAACACTCAATACCAAAATTGCAGGGCTCAAAAAGACCAAACTCTTCGGAGAGAATGACTGGCCAAAGGCGTCAGCGGGTTAACAATGTTGAGCAGGCCGCAAACGCGGAAGAAACACAAGATTATGAAAACGCGGCCGCAGCCGCACTAAACGCAGTTGATGATGACAGTGACTCATTTGACTGTAACGACCTCGTCAATTTTTTAGGGGAAGGTCCCGCTTGCCCTTTATTGAGCGAGGGTTGGCGGGGAGAACTATAAAAATCTTAGACACTGGAGCGGCAAAGAGTTATGTAAAGCCCCTAAAGGAGCTGAAGAACATAATGCTTGTCGACTCCCCATTCACTGTGAGTTCCATTCATGGCTCCAGTAATATAAAAGAAAAGTGCTTTATGCACATATTTGGCCTAAAGGCTCAATTTTTTTTTTTACTTGATACTATCAACACTTTTGATGCCATAATAGGTTTCGACTTGCTAACGCAGGCCGGTACGGCATTAGATTTACGTAACAGCGTTATCAGGTATGGAAATATATCTGAACAGCTTAAATACCACGAATGCGATAACGTGAACTTCACTAATATCGATGACTTAACAGTCCCAGATTCAGTGAAAGCTGCATTTAAAAAAATGATCCTTAAGAGGAAACAAGTGTTTTCGCACTCTAACGAGGCGCTACCTTTTAACACCTCGACTATTGCCACAATTCGTACGGAGACTAACGAACCCGTATATTCCAAGCTATATCCTTACCCCATGGGAGCAGCAGATTTTGTTAACACAGAAATCAAACAGCTGTTAAAGGATGGCATTATCCGGCCTTCTAGGTCACCATTTTGTTGACAAAAAGGGAATTGATGCAGATGGCAACAAGAAAAAACGGCTGGTGATCGATTTCAGGAAACTGAATGAACGAACCATCGCCGACCGTTACCCTATGCCAAGTATTCCTATGATTCTAGCGAACTTAGGAAAGGCAAAATTTTTTTACTACCCTAGACTTAAAATCGGGGTACCACCAGATTTATCTGACTGAGAAAGACCGTGAAAAAACAGCTTTCTCCATAGACGGTAGAGTATAACAAGACAATACATTCTGTAACAAGGCTACCGCCCAAGCAGGCCTTGCAATCAACCAATGCCGAACAGAAATTGGCGATAATAAGTAATATTGAAAAGGCACAACAGGCCAATCTAAATAGGTGCAACCCTACTAGACAGAACAGAATTTTTGAGGTAGGAGAAAAAGTATACATCAAAAATAACAAAAGGTTAGGAAATAAACTATCCCCACTGTACACAGAAGAGCGCGTACAAGCAGACATGGGAACGTCTGTCCTTATTAGAGGGAGGGTGGTCCACAAGGACAACCTTAGATAAAAATACCCCTCAACTTTTTTACCTTTTTTACTTTATTTTCTTACATACTATATCTTAGCATACTTACACAGTAGTTTTAACCTTTCGCCTTCTTACAGGATTGCGGGAATTTTATTGATAACGTTAACCATAGTTAACGCTAGAGTAACGGATTATTCGCATGCTCAGTACATCCCAATTATGGACGGAATTGCGTTAGTATGGAAACAGAGAAACTTACTTCGACATTCAAGTAATTTGTCCGAATTTTCAATTATAGTAGAAGAAACTACTAGGTTGTCCGATTTATTCCCACAGTCTCATATGAGAAAATTGTTAGACGTCGATACCGAACACGTTAGAAGTTTATTGTCTGTTTTAAAGGTACACCATAGGATGGCCAGGAGCCTAGACTTCCTAGGCACCGCACTTAAAGTAATTGCGGGCACACCTGATGCGGCCGATTTCGATATGCTAAAAATGTCCGAGGCACGTTTAATTGAATCAAATAACCGGCAGGTTATAATAAATACGCAGACGCAGAATAAAATTAATGAATTAACAGAGACCGTTAATAAAATTATCAAGGCAAAACAAAATAATGTAGTTGACACTTCTCACTTGTACGAGGTACTTTTGGCCAGGAATAGAATACTAATAACGGAGATTCAAAACGTAATGCTTACAGTCACGCTTGCAAAAGCCAACATCATAAACCCAGCAATTTTTAATCAAAATGATTTGAAGTCTGTATTTGTTGATCACCCCACAGAAGTCCCCATCATTAGCCTACTAGAGGCGTCTAACATTAGAGTCCTTCAGTCCGATAGTATAATCCATGTGCTAATCGCATACCCTAAGATTAAAACAATTTGTAAAAAGGTCACAATTTTCCCTGTATCACACCAACACACCATCCTGCAGTTGAAGGAGAACACAGTAGCCGAATGCAATAGCGACGTCCTAGCAGTCACCGATTGCGTACCAACAACTTACGCATCGTTTTGCAAACTGGCGGATCACGATACTTGTGCTCGAGGCCTACACGCGGGGAGTACCGCACTATGCGAGACGCAAGCCAGTCACCTGAGCCCCATCGCGTTAATAGATGACGGGGTAATAATAATCAACGAGAGCCCAGCTAAAGTCAGCACTGGCGATGGCCCTGAAATAACTACCAACGGCTCGCACCTCGTCATGTTCGAGCGAGTGGCTCTCATCAATGGCACCGAATACTCCAACCAACGTGAAGCCATAAGGAAAACTCCAGGCATGGCGGCCTCACCGTTACTCAACATCATCGGCCACGATCCCACGCTAAGCATGCCACTCCTCCAGAGAATTAACAGCCAAAACTTGGAGGTCATCCAAGGACTTAAGGAGGAAGTGAAATCGGCTGGAACTACCGACACCTGGTTCGCGGTCGGCGTGGGAGCCAGTCTTCTCATCAGCGGCTCCTTCCTACTCATCATGATGCTGAGGAGGAGACGAGACGCACGGGAGATCAAACAAGCTGTTGAAAAATTCCAGATGACCGAGGACGGTCATATTCCTAAGGGGAGAGTTGTTAACACAGATCTTGGGTGATCATTAGGACCACCCTAAAATATTCAGATATTGGGGGATCATTAGGACCACCCTAGGGTTTAGTTGCAAAATCAGCATGAACGCCTTTAGGGGCCGAGCCTGTTGATTTTGGTAGTGTCAGCACTTCGCTGCACGAGCGGTCGGCTTGCCGGCCGCGCATAGCTTACGCAAAGTAATATAAGTTTCAGTTTTTATCTTGATGTTGAATAAAGAGCATTGGCTCGAATATAAAACTCCGGCATTGGCCGTTAAGCATTCATCTTATTAATTGAAATGGGTTAGCGTGCCTTAAGGGCCGTTAGCAACGGAGTCAGTTACTCCCAACGTAGCCCTCCTAAAAGGAGAGAAGAGAGCCAGTGGCAACCGCCCGGCTCACCCATAAGAACAACCAGCCACGGTGGCGATTGCGTCATCACCCCCTCCCCGGAACCAGCCACGGTGGCAACTGGAGTGTGACCCCTTACCCTCACGGACAGCGGCGAGGGACAACGTGCGGACACACAAAAGAATATAATTTATATACTTATGTGTGTTTGCCATACATGGGTCTGTTTCTATTTTATCGTTTTTCTATTTGCTTAGAAATCAAATCATTTGACGATTGTTCAACAAAAAGTACGATCTGGATATACAATATGATTCAACTACAATATTCCCTACATATGGATGTTTTTTATGAAGTATATATGATGATATTAAAATTCTTAGAATGATTGATAGTTTGACGTACACTTGTATTGGATAAAATGTACGAGTGGGTGCTAAGACATACGACTAAAGCAAAGAATATAGAGCAACGGTCTCTATAAATGCTTTTCTGTATTGTTAGATTTGCTGCCTGATATATGATATATCATCATGTTATCTATATAAAATTATATAAAATACGTATTTCAAAACTGTTCAACCCTTGCCCAGCGGCCTTTTTTAGTTTGCTGTCTTACTAATTACATAGTTATAGGTATGTACTGAATGAGAAGGTGTCGAAAATGTGGACTTCCGATAAAAATACAAATGAGTTGGAATACGGTTGGCTGTATATATGTGTAAACTTCGATTTCTTATATGGAACGCTTCGTCTTCTGTTTTCGATTGATGTGCATATTGATAGATTGAAAACGTTTATATATTTTCTGTTTCTCATTTTGTTTATGGCATCTTTCAGTCAATGACCACGCGAGTAAGGAGTATGCCACGCTTGCTCAACCACAATCTATAAATATAACACATTTTAATAATTAAGAATATCCAAAAGATTGCAGAGCACACTTACCCGAAGCCGGCTCCCAGAAGCAGAGACAGGACGTTGGTCACCAGCAGCGAGTAGAGAATTTCGCGGGAGAACAACGAGTTGGAGCCCAGACGCTTCAAGCGAATGGAGTAGCCTGTGTTAGTCTTCTTTTTCTCGTCCTCATCGCCGGCATCGCCACTGACAGCCTCAAATTTCCAGCTTCTATAAAAAGTCCATTATAAATTAATCCGATATTTTAAAATCATACGATAAAAGATCGAAATGTTAATCACAAAGTTAAGCCTACTTTAAGTACTTTTACAAATTTACTTGTTACTTAAAGTACTAAAAGCTAGATCAATCGATTTTTCAATTATCATTAGGAAACTAACAAATATTATTTTTAACCAGTTTTTACAATTTTCCTGAATTATGTTTGTTACAGAAAAAGCATTTCTCTAAAAAGTTATCTTGTTTCTTAGTGTCTGTGCAACAAAAAACGAAAAGTTTCAAAAAAATAAATGAGCTTCATTTTATGAATGCAATAAGCTATTGTTTTTTAGCTGCACCTAATTAAATTTTAATTATAAACACTTATTGCCCGTCGAAGGTTTCCATTCACATAATCGCAAAATATGCAGAGAATAAAAAAAAAGTCGTTAAATAACTATATCGATATCGTGTTCGTACTTGGGTGGTTGCTCCTCGGCGTTGCGATTCCAGTTCTTCAACCAATCTCCGTTGTCTGCATTCTGTTTATCTCCTCCCTGTCAAAAAAACAACAACAAAGAAACGCATTGTTAACAAGATCACCTCGGTTCCGCCTCGATTCTCATTGCTTACCTTGGTCCAGTAGTTGATGTAGACGTTTCTGAGCTCATCATCTGGACAGAGTTCCGACTGGGGGCTGTTCGGTGGACTTTTCGGGCTATCACGGGGCGTATCACGACGGGAGCTGGCCAAGGAAACGACACGGCTCGACTGGTTCGATTCGCGCTGGGCCTCGCGCAAAAGTCTCAAATATTCCTCGCCATTGTTAAATGGCAACGGAGTGATTCTGTCGGGGCTCTTGATGCCAGCCATCGCAGCTGTTGTGCTCAGTTCAATCCAAGATTCTGAATAAGTAAAGGCAAACGAAATAGGTAAGCATAAGATAGGAGCAAATAGTAACACAAATAGATCACTTCTTTCACATCAAAGCAGGCCTAACCAAGTGGGTGAAAGCTAGAGCAAAATGGTGTGAAATCGAATATTTAGTTGGTGCGTTTGGTTGTAGGTAAATATAGAGTGAGAGATATCCGTGTCGCTTTTTTTTGAGGCGGTTTAAATAAACATATCGAATCAAAATAATTGGAACCTCCCTTCCTTTTAAACTAAGATCATAAATTTTGTCCTTATGACAAACCTTACTTTAAGAACAATAAAAACATCAAATAAATTTAACAACAACAACATTTAAGATCATTAACCTATCAATATCTATTTATTTAATAAATGATCGGGAAAGTGCAATCAAATACATTAGCAATCATTTTAATAAGTGTTAAGTAAGAATACTTGCATAAATAATGTATATGGCTAACAATTTAACTTTGTTTTTAAATATTTAACTTTTTTTTAACAATTTAACTTTCTTTTTAAATATTTCAAAGGTCCCTTAAAATATTTTCGGTAAAACAAATTAAATTAGAACTTCTTTGTTTTAATTTAAATTACTAGATGCCTGTTAACTCAATTTAAAGGTTAGACTTGCCTTAAATTAAATAAAACTTTTATTTTATGTACTACCAATCGTATATTTTAAGTAATTACTTGTCTGAAATTACACTTGTCAACTAAAATATGTATTTTTCTTGTTTACAGTTTTAAGGCCATTATACAGAGGCAGTGCCTCTAAAAATCTGCCATCGTCACCCGCTTTTGCGTTTGTTTTTGTTTGCCTAAACGTAACAACAACTCAACCACACGTTCAGTTCGGTTCGTTAGCCCATGCATATGTTTGTGTATATCTGTTCAAGTGCTCATGCCCCATTGATAAGGCTAAAAACCCCACAACTCGTACAATTTCCGTTTCTTTTCGGCGGATTGTATATATAGAAGCACACATGTTTTGTTTATAGTCTATAGTCGATGCTTATCAACGCGCCACGGAGAAAATTTCATTTTCAAAACAAAACAAAAAACTGGCGATGCAATATGGGCACGAGAAGCGTGCAAGTTACATGTCAGCGATGCTCGACTTTTAGATAAGGAACACAGTCTAACTTCCCTAATTTAAAAAATAATTTAATAGCAAACAATAAAGCAAGTTTAATAGCTACAGATACTTTGCAATCGGCGTTTTTAATATTTTTATAAGGTATTTGCGTTGGCTTTCAAATTTCTTGACAGGAAAGTTTTTAAGTTGATATCAACATTAAAAGACATCGGCTTTAGACTTGTTTAAATTGGTTATATTAACCTATGTATTTTATACTGGGGATTTTAAAATGTCAATATATTTAGAATATTTTTTTAAATTTTGTAACCATTGTAACTTGAATTTTTGTAAATGATCGGTGGTTTGAAAACCACAGGTTTCACTGTAAAAGCAACTAATTTAGACAATTTCACAGTGCGAATCAATTACAGAATAGTTCACATCACTCACGTGGCAGACCAATCATGCTGACAATCGAATACTAAATGCGACGTCTAGACGAAAAGGATGATGCATTTATGATGAATTTTGCGAAAATAGAAAATGGTAAATAGAAAAACCCGCGAGGACAGGTAAACAGAGAACCTGCACAGGTAAACAACATTTGAACCGTTATCGGGAATCCGGGTTACAGGTACGAAAATGTGCAGCGAAAATGGAAACAAAAACAAAGAAAAAGCGTATCGAAGGGTGGCAAAAACAGAAACTTGGCTTGCTGACTCACGGCACGTAGGCCGCTGTCTCCCTCTCTCTTTCTACCACTCACTCCCCCTCCCTTTCCTTCTCTTTCTACTCACTAACTCCCCCTCTCTTAACACCCCTCTTCCTTCGGGCTTTGTTGTGTGCATCTTGATGCGCAGCTGTCCAAAAGACCCTGAGTTGAGCCCATTGAACCGCTTTTATTATTGTATGGATGACTCCTGAGTATCATAATACAATTTCTTACGTAGTATATAGCCCCAATGCACAAAGAAAAAATAACTCCTACATTGGTCATCCATTTTGCACAAATTTTGGGGTCAAACACACCTTTGCCGGCGTATTTTTAACTCAATTACAAAAAAAGTATTTCTCTGAACTTAAAAACATATGAGATTTTTTATAAGTTTTTTTTAGACCTCTTTCAACAATGTTTAATACCTTTTTTCATATAAAAACAACACTTGGTTATGGGATAGTTTATTAGCCTAGATTTATACCATCACAAATGTGATGTATCTCGTAACATATGGTACGATTTTGGTTCAAACTGATAAGATTAAGATTACATATTTTTTTATTGCATTAAATTGATAAAAGAAAATAGAGGTTGAACCGGCATTATTTTGTGAATGACTCCGCAATCTCATAATATAATTTTTAAGCAGTCAACAACCTCGTGGACAAGCCAGAGTCTTTAAAATGGTCATCTATTAAGATTATACTTTTGGCATATTAAGGTGACATTTTAAATACATTTAAAGAAACGAAACAATATTTTCACAATATAAATATTGTAATTGTGATTTGGTAAATTTTAAATTAAACAATAATATATGTATGTAATTAAAAAAACTTAAAATTACGACACTTGCACCAGCCAATAATACTTTAAAATTTTAAAAGATTGTAACTTTGAGAAAATAAAATAATATAAGTAAATAAAAAAGAAAGGACTTTCAGAAAATATAGATTTTAAGTTCAAGTCGTTTCATTATATTAAAAATTCCAAAAATATGATAAATAATATTATATAAACCATATAGTTGTTACCCCATATACGCTGGTTTTAACCTACTTTTTTGGGCAAGTGTAAACGTGGATGTTGATAAAGTGGGTACCCGAAATACAATTGCGGCTAATGCCAAAGGCGCAATTTCTGGAAACGACCGATAGGGAAATGCCCTCCCACAAAATATATTTATTTACGAATTATTTTTGCAAACCAGACGGAAGGAGGGGAAAAGGGACAGCGTAAATACACGACTGACGTCAAACAGGCCAAGTGCAAAGTAAACCCTGACATGAATGAAAGAGAAGGACGGGGGAGAAAAGGAGAAAGAGTGCGTTGGCAGCTTCTTTGTTTTCATTCGGAGTTTTTGCGGATTCTTTGTTGTCTCTCTCCGCTGAGCAAGAACAAGTGCAAAGTAAACAAAACAAAATAAAAACAAAATCAAAAGCAGACAAAGTAAAGCCTTGAAATAGAATATGGGATGCGGATATAAGAAAACTACAAATCACTCCATATGTACGTACATATATACATAAACTTACAACAATAATGCGGCATAACGGGTTACCGTGTTATTGTTATGATTGCAAAAAAGAGAGACGCAAAAAAACACGAATGAAAGGGCAAAGCAAAGCAAAACAAACAACTTACCACCCAGCAAATCTTCGCTTGATTTTGGTGTCGTAGACATTTTGTTTATATATCGTCGGTATGCCTTTTCAACACGTCAACACCCAAGATAACTTGGTTTTATTGCTTTTAACTCGGTTTTAGTTAAACTTTAATTTTTTCTGAATTCGCCCGAGTTATTTTGGCCCTTTTGTGTCTGTGTGTGTGTGTATTCGCTTTTTCTGCTTATGTATGCGTAGGAAAATGCGTTTTACTTTTTGTTTGGCGCTGTTTTTCCACCGCTGCACTCGATTTCGCTATAAATTATTGTTCCGATCTATAGCTTACTGCCACAGCTCCGAAATATTGCAACTTTGTTTAATGCTTCGCCTGAAGCGACTGGCTAGTACTAAAATTAAACACGAGTCGTTCCTACGCACAAGCTTAATGCGTAGTTTAAATCTTTTGTTGCTGTTGCTACCAGTGTGGCTGTTGCTGGGCAGTCGAAATATACCGGAAAAATATACTAAAAAAATATACTAGCAAAAATTTGCTGAACATTTTAAACTGTTTTGAAAACTTATCAGACGTCGTAAATTTAAACCTGGGATATTATGAACGGTTGTTATCTGTCATTATTTCTATAAAAAAAAGTTTTGCTTACTTATTTGTTTTATTTATATCTGATTTTCTTAATTCCCAAGAAGTCTTCCCATATTCAACCACATTTTTGTAAGTGTACGACGTTAGAATTTAAAATGTAGGTATATTTTGACACTGATATTTTTAAAATACGCAGTTATTTTTTTTCCAAGTGAATAGACAAAATGTTTTTTAAATATTCAAAGTCAATTTTATTTTTATCTCGTTTTTAAAAAGAGGTTGAACGTTTCTAAATCACTTTTAGCCACATTTCGCACAAAATAAAAGTTATTTCCTTCAACAATTGTTTTGGGTGAAATAAACAGATCTTTCTGAGGATCGTACTGAGCTCGACCCAGTAACTTGAGAAACTCATGGCGTTCCCGTAAACGAAATTCCCGCGATGCCAGCAGCTCCGGGCACTGGATAATCTGGGCATGAGAAAGGCCCATATCCTGGTGAATGTAGCTGAACCGCTCGACAAGATCATCGGGAGCTGTTAAGGGTGAACAAAATGGTAAATCTCAAAATTGGGGATATCTTTAGCTACACTTACAAATCATCATTAATCGGGGTTTGCGAACCACCAAAGCACTTAGCTCCTTGACATTAAATCCCATTTCCTCCTTAAGGGTGAAAACAGACTTCCGCAGATGCTCCATGTTGTAGGTAATAACATTAGGTTCCCTGGTGGCCAGCAGGCGAAGATCATGGCCACTCAGTTGGAACTCTTTTTGGAAGTAACCCAATCGACGATCTACTCGTCTAGTGGAGAACATCAGCCAATAAGGATTGTGCGTGAAAATCCTTTGTCGGGCTTCATTGGAGAACCTTTTGCTTTTCAGGTACTCCACACGAGTCTGCAGATCCTCAAGATCTTCCTTAAACAGCAGTGGGTTCTTGGTAAACATCCTGCCAAAGTCATCGGGTGAAATTCCTTGATCCACCAGAAAAGTTATATGGGGTTTTACATTCTTCTCGAAATCCAGCTTGAGTACGAACTCCCCCAATCCCTTCCGCTTTTCTATACTATGCAGATCAACTCCCAAACTTATGAACTGCTGCAGGGTATTGGAGTTATTCACATAGGCTGCCAAATTGAAGGAGGGCACATGGGCCTCCCGTTTGCCGAAATCCAGAGCCACTTCTGCGGTAGAAGTTTTTCGGGACACCGGCTCCGTTTCCTTGGCATTCTGTTTGGTGGGTATATCCGGTGGTCTAAACACATCTACCTCGTTTTGGTTGGTTCGTTGTCCTCGCAGATTTCTTATCTGTAGTGTAATTGGCGTATATTTGGCCGCACTTTGTGAATTTTTCAGAATCTTACGTATTACTGAGGAAAACATGTTGGCGGCGTTGCCGGACTACGCAAATGTGCCCATCTGTGTAAAATGTTGCTAGATTCGAGGTGTTAGCTAGGAATAGCTAGATTTATGTAAAAATATATAATAACCATAAGATTTTGATGTATTAAATTTTAGTAATAATACCGATAGCAATAAAAAGACAACAAAGAAAAATATTTTTGATAAAAAGTATTTTAAAATTATTGAAACTTATAATATGCTATACGAAAAATTGTAAGTAATGTATTTACATTTCTTGTTATTTCACTAAGATAAATTATACAATTTTGGAGCTTTAACAGTTTTAGCTACTTATTTTGGTTTTTGAACACATCAAAAATTTATGAAGAGTAATTTGGTATATTTTTCTGAGCCCGGCGGTATATTTTAACGGTTCCGGTAATGGTCACGCTAGATCCGATCTTGGTTTTACTATATGTAAAAAATTCTGGAGCATAAATACAGAAGAAATCTTTGTTTATTGATCTGCAGAGTACAATCAGGAATCTTACGTCTGCCACCTGTTGAACACTATTCCATCAAATCATCATGGACAAATTACGCCGTGTTTTGAGTGGAGATGAGCCCACTCCGGAAGAGGAGAGCAGTATCATTACACAGGTGAAGTTGCTAATAGGAGTGATTTCATTAAATATTTATGAATCTTTCCAATGGGAGGATTATCTTCCATTTTTTTGGACGCCTTTTGGAAACGCCCACACGATCACATGGCGTCAAAAGCTGTGTGACTCAACGCTTATCAGTGAATTTAGTTATATTGATATTGACCCCCAATTATTTACGCAGATTAACGAGATGTCAACTTTAAGTTGGTCCACCCGGATCAAGGGATTTTGCATCTGCTTCGTCTTGGGCATTTTACTATCCCTACTTGGTTCGGTTGCCCTATTTTTGCACAGGGGAATTGTGATCTTTGCGGTCTTCTACACCCTAGGAAATATCATCTCTATGGCCAGGTTAGCGAGTTCGTGGTTTATTTAATACTTCACACAGGCCGGCTAATAAGTTTATCTTCTCCCGTTTCAGTACTTGTTTCCTAATGGGGCCCTTCAAGCAGATAAAGAAAATGTTTGCGGACACCCGGCTGATAGCCACCATCGTAGTGCTCGTGATGATGGTCCTGACTTTCATAGCAGCCATTGTGGTAAGGCATTTTTTGTTATTCATGTTTGGTTCGATAGTACACATAATAAGTTTGATTTCGATTTTGTAAACTGCACGGATTTTGTATTTTTTAGTAGTCAACTTTTCTAATTAAATTTGAAAAATGTTCATATCCAAAAGTAAAATGAATTTTGAATAAGGTTTAAATTAAATTTTTACCAAAAACACATGTTTTTTAATATTAAACTATTCATTTTAATTAGCCCCATGTGCAATTTATTATTTAGGACTTCTAAATTTATAATTAAATTATTTCCTGGAGACATTCGAATTCTGAGAATACTAAAAATATATAAGTTACAATTTTTTTTTTTTTTTAATTTTTAGTTATTTTATATTGATTGGCAATGTTTTTCGTTTTTAGTGGAAAAAACCTGGACTCACGCTTATATTCATTATCATACAATCTCTGGCCATGACCTGGTACTCACTGTCGTACATCCCCTATGCCCGGGATGCAGTAAAAAAGACCGTGTCCACATTCTTGGAGGTCTAGAAAAGATCGCGCCTCTGTACATAACTCGAGAAAAGCTAGATTGGTTTGTAATTTAAGCTATGACAATTAAATCGTTTGTATTAATCTAACTCTAGAAGACAGAAACTCCTTTATATTCGCTTATTAACAAGTATTTTCTTGGTTTGTCCTTTAAATAAATATATATATATATTTTTATACATATATATCTATTTACATTTTATGTATTTAATTTAATCAGTACAGTTTTTTTAAGTGTATGTACATAATTCTCTTGTTTTGGTTTCTCTTTTATAGAATGGCCTGATCCGCTTTGTTTCTGTAGCTTTCAAGTGTTTTTATCAAGATCTTATTTTATTTTCTTCTCTTTTTGCGGCGTTAATTTACCTAGAAATATGAAATAAAAACAGTTTTAGATCAAAAGTTGCAGATATAAAAGTTAACAATAATTGGTTAGACTATTTTAATTTTAATATCGTAGTGCGCGGGGCTGGGTGCATCAATGGATTTACTCCTTGGCACTTGTGCTATTTATTTTGTGGCAATGCAATCCGACGAGAAATGGAGAAAGAGACAGAGAAGGGGAGAAACGCAAGGAGAATTCACATTGAGAGCAAAGAGTTGAAAGAACGGTGTGATAAACCATTAATAAAGCCAATATTAACGTAAGTCAGTGAGTGCAAAAAAGAAAGTTAGTGATAAAGCAGGCAACATTGAAGGGGGTGATCGTTTTTATTTGCTAAGCCACAGATTCCGAATATTTCTGATATTAATTGCAATAGTTTTTCAACTGAATTCATTACCATGGACAGCATATGAAACGGTGATTTGACAGAACTTAATTTAAACAATTTATTTTTAAACATCAATTTTGGAAGAATACTGGTTATTAATTTGAATAGCTTGCCATCCTATTTAATGTTGCCTGCTGTTTTCAAAAGACTTTACATACCTTTAGATGGCGATAATGACTTGGCAGGGCTTCTTTCTTTACTTTTCGTGGGCGTCGATGGAACTTTTTTCAGCTGCCGTTGCTGAAAAGTAAATCACGGAAATTAGCACGCAGTTCGAGTGAAAAAAATGAAATAACTCACCTGCCAGTAAACCGCTACGTAGACAAATGCCACCGAGATTATCACTTGGATAGTCAGCCACAAGACAATGTTGATGGCTTGCGTGCGCTCAAACAACTCCTTGCCATTCTTGATACACAGAATGGCTTCGGAGACCATGATGGCGCCGTAAACCCAACACTGGGTGCCGACTCTCTTGCAGCGCGTATCGGTGACATATACGTAGTATTGCCTGGAAGTAATAAAATGCAAATTAGTTCATGTCTCAAACCATTTTATGATACAAGTCTGTTAAGGTTTTTTTTTTTAGTATTTCTTTTAAGCCTCGAGCTCTAAAGTTGAACAACCGATCTGGGCTCATCTTTTAAAAAGTTAACGCTATCGAGGACTCAGCTTTTTTTGTTTAATCAAAATTAACAACGGAATTGAACGTTGATCACTAGTACTGGAGTCTTTTTCTAGTAGCTGCATAATTCAACAAAAACTTACCTAACCGAAGGCGCCACAAACAGTCCGATGAATATGAGGCGACCGATCACAATGAAGTGATCCGGTGGCATCTCGAAGATGTGCTTCAAGAAGAATGTGTTGAGCTCGGTGACCTGCCAGAAGATCACCAGCTGAATGACGGCGGCGAATCTCATCGCCGTGGACTTGGGATCTAGCCAGCGGATGGCCGACCAGCTTTCCGGTGTGAACTGCAGCATGGCACGCTTGATTTTGCCGGTTGTGGTTGAGATATCCTTGATGCTAGCCCACTTGTATTCACGCATCTCCAGGATCTGGCATATTTTAAGACCCATCCAAATACCCAGGCCATTACAGACTATCACATCTAGGATAAGGGCATCCCACCAGCACTCGATGAAGTTGGGCAGCAGATGAGCAAAGGTGATCTCGGTTATTTCCCACATCACGGAAATGGCCCACAGAATGCCCATGTGACGGATCAGGATTGCCTTAAAGGCCCAGCCCAAGAAATGTCCCCAAGCGAAGACGTCCAAGTGACCCTTAACACGATCCCAACTGATGTCCGAGCAATTGACGCCGTATTCCTGTGAATTCAAAAAATGGTTGACATAAAAAAATTCCAA
Organism: Drosophila kurseongensis; assembly: GCA_018153305.1. Taxonomy (NCBI): domain Eukaryota; kingdom Metazoa; phylum Arthropoda; class Insecta; order Diptera; family Drosophilidae; genus Drosophila; species Drosophila kurseongensis. The sequence goes on along the minus strand of JAECXX010000005.1, from coordinate 7,752,356 downwards.
AGGTTTCATAAATTCAAGTGAGGTAATTTGTTTAGATTTAGAAGTTAGGTCTAAGAGGTTTTAAATTATAAATGGATTTTTTTTTGTTTTTTTGTAAATAAATTTTAATTAATGACAAAAATGAAATACAATTAATTTGGCATACACAATAATATCAGTTATCAGGAACTAAAATATTTTATTAAATAAACATATTTTATTTTACTAAAGATTATTAAAAATTAAACTGAAGGTAAAATATATGCAAATTCAGAACAATAAGTTAACCCACTGATAGAATGTCCTTACCTTCTCCATGTCGATGTGGAAGTTTTTCAACTTCGGATCAATCCAGTAGAATATGCTCCTGATAGTAGGGTAATTTTGGAACATCAGGAATTGTAGCGTCAGCAGGTACAGCACAGAACATCCGAACAATATCCGCCAGACAGCGGGATGGGGTCGTGTGAAAGGTCCATTGGGAAATGCAATCACCGAGATGATCAGGAAGAAGAACACAATGCAGAGGAGGCCGGCCCAGAGGTTCTCATCCACGTTTGCCTCGTTTCTGTAACGATATTGCATTGCTAAGTGGATGATCTTGGATTCCATTGTCGCTACTATTTCAGTCATAGTATTCCTTATCAGCATAGCACGTTTTTCGAGGGGTTTGGGGGTCAATGACACGATGAAGTGAACGTCAAGTACATTACGTCTGTATTTTAGTCGATTCCACTTCTATATAGTGTAGGTTAGTATAGTGCATATATATTGTTTTGGTTTTTTTTGAACCTTCGGCTGTCTGAGTTGACACATTTGGCAAAGTATGCGTGATATTTTTAAGTGCTTAACCCGCTAAACAACAACTAATCTATGTGAGATGATGGCACGTGGTGCAGATTTTTAGGATGGAAGATTAATCAATTCAACAGATTTATGATTGTGTATTAAAGAAAATATTCAGGCGATAATTGTTATATATTATTTAATAGATTTTCAAGTAACAAATTAACAAACTAGAAAACATAATTTTTTTGAATAAAATTAAGTTTAATTTGATGTTATAAAGTTAAATGTTTCTGTTCTATATGTATCACAGTTTCCAAGGTACTTTATGTTATGTTGCTATGGGATCTTTCACAATTTTGTTATATATGTAAATGGAAAATTTGTTATTTAACACTGATAAGGGTAACACATAGGCCTAAGAAGCTGAATATGCTTGTATTTAAAAGTAAAGTAAAAGTGTTTGGAAATTTTTCTAGAACGTTGACTTATTTATTTTTGGATACCTTTATTACTCATTTAGGAATTACTGTTATATAAAATTGATAAGGCTAGAATCGGATCCAACCAAGTATAAGTGCAATATTTCTTTTTTTAACCTTTTTCTGTTACTTACTTTACTTACAACACAAGGTTTTACTAGGGTTAACTGAAATTTCTACAAAAGTAAAAAAATGCAGAGCACAGATTTTGCAGTTTTCCCACCTGACAAGGCAAAGTACATAAGGTCACAATAGACATAAGCTTACAAAAAGCAATGCTAATGCTACCAAATATGAGTGAATGAATAATATGGGTTTGGGGAACTCCTAGGGAATCAAGTGATATGGATATCCTGTATGTTAGCCGATAGATCTGAGGATTGAGGACGCTTATCTCACCTGACAAATGCAAAGTACATGACGGCCAGCACGGAAACAGCCAGCAGGGTGATGGTATGTGGTTTGTAGAAGAAGTCCAGCGATATGTCGTCCACAGGACGTTCGTTGACGATCACGAATGTCTGGGCGATCTCCTCCTTTCGCTTCCGCCTGGCGCCCGCACTGCTGCCACTCCCGTCGCTTCCATCCCGCCGCTTGGTGGGCGTGGCCGGTGCACTGGCCGCCCCTGATTTTCCGAAGGCGGGGTGATCCCCATCGGCATCGCCGGCGGAGGAGGACCCCACATCGCCCGACGAGGTGGGGGTGCCACGTGAATTGGAACGCTTCTTCATCGCCTAACTAAATTCGATTATCAGATGTAAGTGGATGGCGATGGCGTGATGTGGTTGTTAGGTGGTTGGTGGTTCGGAATCGGATTCGGAATTGGTTCGGCGGCCAAGTGCATGCGGGGACAGAAGGTTGCGCAACATTCGATTCGATTCCAAGCCTCCACTTTTGGGTCCTCGCTGCGGTTTCTTCGGCGCGTGGTTCGTGAAACCTCGATTCCTATCGCTAGTGTGCGGGTCCTGGATCCTCGATTTACGTTCGATCGGCGCACGTTTATTTTATCATTCGCCAGCTACCGACCGTTGTTGTCAATTAACATGCTGCGCGCGACTTGGACCAATAAAAATCGACACTTGCCGGCGGCGGCGTTGCCGGATGAGCATTAGTTGAGTCTTGATAACAGGGCGTTGCCAGGCCTTGTGCGGAATGTGTAGGGTGTTGAAGTTTCCTCTTGACATATTCGTTATAAAAAAATATTTCACATTGTTCACAGTAAATAATTAATCAATATTTAAAATTGAATTGAATTAATTTCTATTAATTTTTTATTTTACTTCAAAATTATTCCTTGCTTAAAATATTTTTTATTTAAACTTTGTGTTACGTTTTGTTACTCGTTGAGTCAAATATTCCTAATTAATATAACAAATTAATATTGGCTGTTTAAAATGTATAACCATTTTGTTAAATAAAAAGTATATTCTTATGCAAACAATTAAATTTAATTTTTTTTGTGAGATATCAAATAATTATTTAAAGCGGAACACCCCATACATAGTTACCGCAGCCCTCGAACAGCTGATGGCACTTGTTGACCAAAAAGCAATCCACGATTTTTTATTGATTTCTTAATTTACTTTAATTAAAGCGACCTGAAATGCTGGAAAAGGTAAAAAATATTATCGTAGTGCTCTCCGGAAAAGGAGGAGTTGGAAAATCTACAGTGAGCACTCAATTGACGCTGGCACTACGAAATAGTGGATTTAAGGTAAGCAAATCAATTTCATCATAAAAACATGACACAGGAATTTTCAAGATGTTTATTTATTTCCCTAGATTGGTCTGCTGGATATAGATCTGTGTGGACCCAGTGTGCCATATCTATTGGGATTGGAAGGACGTGACATATTTCAATGCGACGAGGGATGGGTTCCGATCTATACGGATGAAAGCAAAAGTCTGGCCGTGATGTCCATTGGTTTCCTATTGAAAAACCGTGAAGATCCTGTTATTTGGCGCGGTCCTAAAAAGACCATGATGATCCGGCAATTCCTCACCGATGTAAAATGGGAGGATCTAGACTACTTAATCATCGATACTCCGCCCGGAACTTCGGACGAGCACATCACCGTTATGGAGTGCTTGAAGGAGGTTGGATGCCATGGAGCCATTATTGTGACCACTCCGCAGGAGGTTGCCTTGGATGACGTGCGCAAGGAAATAACCTTTTGCAAAAAAACCGGCATCAAAATCATCGGTATCGTCGAAAATATGAGTGGGTGAGTATCACCTTAACCTCAAATTGAGTCTTTCTCTGTTTTAAGATTCAAAGACGTTAAGTTTAAATAGGACAGACATTTTTTAAATATTTAATTCCAATGCTAGAGAGTCTAAATCAACGATCAAGTAAAATTTAAACCATTTTTGTGTGTAATAGATATTGTACGACTATCGTTCAACAATATCCAAATATATTCAAAAACTTTTCTAACAATTTCTTGAGATCATAGGACTGTTAATTTAATTTAATTTAAATGTCGCGTGGCGACACCTCTGGGCTTTAACCAGGTGGTAATCTATCTGATGTTTGATTAAATTACCTTTTGTTTGATTTACCCAGGTTCGTGTGCCCCCATTGCACCTCATGCACAAACATCTTCTCCTCAAACGGCGGCGCTGAACTGGCCACTTACACGGAGGTGCCTCTTCTCGGAACTCTGCCGATAGATCCACGTGTGGGCGTTTTGGCTGGCACCACTGCATCCGTATTGGATGAGTTACCGAACTCTACGACGGCGGAGGTAATGAGAAATATAGTTGAGAAATTGAAATTGATTTCAGTAACCTAAATAAAATAAAAAAAAATACAAAATAATAATTTTTTTTTAATAAACGTTAAACGTTTAAAAAAACTCGTAAACATTATTACAATAGATATTTTTCTGTAAAATCGTTTAAATGGCCTAAGTAGATACAAATCGTGCCTATCCCAACACTGTAAATTATAGTAACTTTTAGGGAACTAAGAACCTTTAAACCGATTTTATTTAGATCTTTAATGTAAGCAAAATGAGACCAAGCTTCGATGATTAAAGGATCAATAAATTAAGGAAATTTCAGTGATAGAAATAATGTACTGACTTCTTTTACTTTAAGTACCTACCGAAAGGATTAAAAAAATTCCACCCCCGAAAATCCAATTCAAAATTAAATATAAAAACAAATTTTTTGTTTTTGTTTAGCTTTGGTTTCTTTCGCTTTATTTGTTATGCTTTTAATGTCTTAAATACATATAATAATAAAATGGTTGTAAAGGAATGAATGTAGTTGATGCGTTTTGGGGAACTAACTATGTACGTATAATAATTTATTATTGAATGAGTGTGCTTTTGATATATACCACTCTTATGCTACAATTCTGGTAGTACGGTAGTTATAATTAACAATTAAAGAGTTTCCTACTAATACTTTCCAATTACATTTACTTTTGTGTGTTCTTAAATGATTTTCTCGCTTTTGCTATTTAAAACTATCACATTAACGTAGGTTGTCTTACTGCTTAATTTAATGGCTTTACTTATTAATTTGAGCGTAGTTTTAAGATCAATGTGTATTAATGCATGAAGTATCGCTAATTATCCGGAAAGGGTCGTCATTGATCGATCGGCTCGGCGGCTTTCAATGTCTGTAGATTGTCCTTAAATCCTGTAAAAGCCATAAACAATGCCCTCTTGTCTGACGACGAAGTTAGTTTATTTTCCTAAGTATTACTAACATGCAGACTTCTTCCACTATTTTGGTATAATTTTCCCTAGTCGATACTAGATGAAAGCTTTTCAAGATCAAAAATCAGTCTGCGGGAGGATGGAAATCACACAGAGAAAAATATCTTTTCGTATTAAAATAGTTCCTATTTGTGGCATGTCAAGAAAATAGGTTTTCACTTTTTTATAATGAAATGATAAACTGAGATGGCAACCTTCAACTGATACTATGATTTTCTCTGTGTATGAATCACAACTAATGCTTCGTCTTCTCTAGTATCATTTCATTTTCTAACCGGATTTAAGAGTGCAACTCTCTCACGGGGCTGTTGGGATACTGTAGCTGTGGAGTCCGCATTATATTTGCAATTTTTGCTCACGAAATAGTTTTTATAGATGAATTTACATATAAATATTAAAATTATAATAATAAAAAATGTAGCCATAGCATAAGCACAGGTGTGATCGGTTTTGATTTGCTCCTGAGGCACATCTGCATAAGTTTTGGGTGTAGATTGTGCTAGGGGGTCCTCCGTATCGTTGGTATCCTTAACCTGACTGGTGGATTCAGGTGCCACAGCTACAGCTGCTGGCATAAGGGTAATGGGATTATCGGTCATATCCGTGATACTAAATTTATTAAGCGAAATTTCAGTGGGCAGGTCATCATTTTCTTCCTTGGTGGTCTCTGCTTTCATATCGCTTTTTGTAATATGATCCCCCGTTGAATTTGCGGGTTCAGTTGATGTGGTTGAGTCAGTGATAGATTCTGGATCGTTGTACGTGGTGGGATTTCTGGTGGTGTCTATTGAAGAATCAGAACTAGAAATTTCTACGTCGTCTGTTACATTCCTGAGATCCGGCGATTCGGAAGAGCCAATATCTCCAAGCGGTTCAGAACTGGAATCGGTATTGGTACTAGGTGTGCTGAAGGATTCGTTTGTTTCCGAAGTGGATGTGGTACTTTCAGTTATATTTGTGAAGTTATAGGCTGTCGTGGATTCACTTGTATCCGGAATGGGGGTAGAGCTTTCAGATGTTATATTAAAACTATTGCCTGAATAAGATTCAGTTATATTCGGAATGAAAGTTGAAATTTCAATAGTTGTATCCTCCTCTGCACTATCATCTCCTCCTTTAATTTTAGGGCCCTTTGTTGTGCCACCCATTGGTAAATGACCATTATATAAACCACTTTCGTCCAGTTCGTCAAGACAAATTAAGCAGCATTCTCCTTCAACCGAAATTGGATTACTGCATGCAACTTGCTTGCATTGATATGCTTGACAGGAAGTTTTTCCATCTACGCAGGCGCACCTTGTACAACCATTATTCTCCGTCCAGGTGTCACCCTCTTGTTTGTATTCCTCGTCATCGGTTAAACAGTTTGAAAGGGGTTCTTCCAATTGGCAGATTTCCTTGCATTGAACGGCCAGCGGTTCGCAGGGATCGCAGAGAGTGCATTTGTTTTGTTTGTAGAATCTCAATTTGGATCCACTGCAGACGGGTTGCTCATCACGGCATTCGTAGCGAGGACAACAAGTGCCGGGCACTTCATTTCCCCTTTCCACCTCAACGACAAACTTGTCGCAAGTGGGCCAATCCCAATCCTTCTGACAAGGCAGGCAGGTGCAATTCCCTAGCCGATTCACACTGTCCGGAGGACACAGTTCTATTAGGGACTCATCCGGATTAATTATTGGCAAAGCTGAAATAAAAGAAAAACAAAAAATGTATTACAATTTTATGTTACAACTCGAACTTCAAAACAAGTCTTTAAATTCAAATTGTAAATCTTATTTATCAGCAACAAAGGCAACCATGTTCCCACATAGAAAAGAAATTCCCCAAGGAGACGATAAAATTCTTTACTGATTTGAATGCCCTTCAAGTTCAATATTAGCATATCGATCGATCTTGAAAATCACATTCCACCCCACCGCAAACCATATAGTCATGATTAGTTCAACACATCTATAGGTAAATTTATAAAAATGGCAATTTGATTAGGCACACTCTTAGGAAATTTCACCAAGCAAACAGAAACCCAATCAAAACAAACAAAATGAAATTTATTTTTGGTGGAATACAAAGTACGGGAGTGACACTCTCGTTTATCATTTATTTATTGTTATTGATTTTTGACATTTTATCATTGAATTATGTATAAAAGGGGGAAGAAGGCGCCAAAGCGATAAAAATGGGAATGGCAAAGTACAATAGCAATCCGAAGACAAAAATATATACAATTGCACTGCCAAACAAACCAGAAAGATTTGAAGCCCTCCCTTATTGGATCGATATGAATCGATCGTTTCATTGAACCAATATTGCCCCAATCGCTGATACTATTAATTTAGTGTGGTAAAGTTTGTTACAAAAATGCGTCGCATCAAAACTTGTTACAAACTCTTCCCTATCGTGATCGAAGGTTATCAATTATTTTCGATATTGACGTCACACTGTCGCAGACTTTGTAGGTGAAGCGCATTTAATTGAACGTAATTTAAAATAGATATAAGTTGTTGCTTTCGTTGTTGTGGCTTTATTCTTCGGCTATCAGGTCGGAGCGATCTATATGACAGCAAGCAGACGGGGCAATTATTCATATGTGTAGTTATGTGTGCGTGACCGTACTCGATTGATTGAGAAGCGCATAGAAGGGCGCCGAAAATGTCAGGGAACTGTGCGTGTTGGGATCAATAGGAATTTTTGGGGTACCTTGAAATTTGTTCTCGTTAATTTGTCTTCTATTTATAACAACCAGAAATGTCGACACTTGAAATGATTTCATTTTATTTCTTGGATAAGTTGTGAAAAAAAAAGAATAAAATATTAAAAAGTATACCAACAAAATTAAGTCATGAAGCCAAACTAGAACTTAATGCTCAACAGTTTCATAGATTTTCCTCGAAATAACTTTGAAACGCCCAACAATAATCGCTCAATCTCAACGCAAAAACTTCATTCTGAATATAGATTTTATGTAAATTTGTTTTTATTAATATATATACATATATTTAAATGCTGAGCTACACAATAAATTGCCCATGTGCAAGCTATTTTGCTTTCTACTGTCTGCTTCACTTATTTGTTAAAATATATATTTTTTGTTGTCTTGCACTGCGGGTTTATTGACCCGAATGGATAGTGGTAATTTTTTATCGCCTATGGGTCAGCAAAAATAAAAAACGGGAATAAACAAGAGACATGAGACGGTGGGGCGTTGGAGAAGGTTTCCAGGTTCCAAAGGTTATAAAAATTCGATGCAAATTACCTAAGCACATATCCGCCTCACAAAATGGATCGGGGCTCATTAGCGGAGATCTCTGGCGACGCGATGATCATTATGGGTTGCGATTATGATGATTGTATAGGGGAGCACCAGCAGAAGTGCTACTACTACTGCCCACTTACGTCACCGGTCTCTGGCCATACAGATAGAGATACACAGATGTGCAGATACGGATACTTTGAAGCTGCGAACGAGGCGATCCATATTTCTTTTTGATTGATCTACAGCCGAAGGCCAGCATGCGAAAATGCAGTCCAGGAGGAGCAGCTCACAAAAACCGATACATATACGGCGAAATAAATTCCAGTACAATTAGCAGTCGCTTATTTTCGTTTCGCATTTATTTTTTTCCTGACACGCTCGTTGACATGCAAAGTTACTTAAACCAAACAAAACGAACATTACACGACAAAATACTAAACAAAAATCAAGGGGAGGAGGTCGACGTCTACTTTTAACTACTATCTAAAAGGTCGTCTTCGGGGGTTCGAGGGGGCCCAAGATGTTAGCCGTTACAAGCGACAAAGACCAAACAGTTGACGGAGTAATTAGACAATGTTCAAGTTAGCTTGAAGCCAAAAACAAAACTACAAACTATTTATTTTTACCATTTTTCAGCTTGTTTCAGCTTTACCCATTCACGTCAATCATCGTGAACATTGAAAAAGTGTCTCTTTGATAATTTGCTGATGGCGAATCTAATTTTCTGTCGGGAATTATCATATTTTCGTACATTTTATGACATTTTAAGCGAACTTTTGGTCATTACGGCAGTCATAAAACGGTGACTTTAGTAACCTGAAAACCAGGAAGACAACAATTCGTTAAACTGTGATTTACTAGCCATGAATCACAGTGATGAGCAAGGGTGAGTCATGTAAAAGTGGTGACTTAATCTAGGATGAGAAGTCAAAAGTTATCCTATCAAAACTAAATAATTAATAAAAGTTCCTTAACAGGAAGTGCTATTACACACCAAAAAAAACTGCCCATGAAAAAAACTTTGGATTAAAATAGTTCAGAAACCCAAAAAGCACTAGATGCTAAAGTTGTTATCGTTTGAATACTATTATAATTTGTTCTTTGTTTGTAAGTTTATACTATATTAAAATATTCACCAAATTAAAAACATTGAATAAATTATAAGGTTAGTAATTGTTAGGAGAATCACTCAATCAAAATATGTATCCATCATATTTAATTTCGAGTTAAGAAGAATCACCCAACCATGTATGATAAATTAAATAAAACAATTCCATTTAAATATAGCTTATCGTCGTGTTAATTATTTTATTAACTGAACTGTTTTTTGAGCACACCCATTGACTTTTGTGATCGTAAACAAAAGCTTTCAAAATTAAAATAAACTATGACAGATGTGATTTAATCACACCCGAATTAAACGGCAATATAATCAATGTATAGCCGAAAAAATGTGACATCAGACTTGTGGTAATCAGTACTATGTTTTTTTTTTAGAATTTGCTTCATTCTAACAGAACAAAAGCAATCAATCTTTTTGCCAACGTCTCTCACACGTCCTAAGTAAGCGTAATTTATGCGATTTAATTTAATCGCCAGCATGTAGAGCAAATAATCGTTCGTCACTCCAGATTTGGTTGCTTTCCGCATAGCTACCAATTAAGAGAGTTCTCCGATTGTTCAGTTCACTTCACGCCTGGCATTACCATTAGCCGGCCACATTAACGTTCCGTCCTTTTGCTAATATTTCCACCATTTGATATACCCTCTGAGTAACCTCCCAGCTGGGGACCAAAGTTTATAAGTGGCCAACTAATTCGTTAGAATTGCGTAAACAAAACATTTTCGTACGCTCGGCGCTTTCTATTTTTTACTTTTTTGGCCCGTTTAAGCCGGCGGCGACAGGCGTAGTAAACCTTATCTTAATTATAGATCAATTATAGTAGTGGGGCTACCATACACTAGGCATATATATTCAACCGCACATCATTAATTATAAGTGCAAACTGAAGTCAGCCATATGTGAAAGGTAAGCACGCCAAATGGAACAGAAAATTAACTAATGCGTGTCGCAACTCAATTCAGTTGCCCTTTCTTAAATATGTACCATATTAAAGGTTTGTTAATTAATTGGTTTGGAATATTTAAAACTAACTTACATTATAATAATATAAATTCTACGATTCAACACTTCTTTGTAAACAATTCAATACGTCATTTGGAGCTTACCCATTTTTTCATTGAATCAATATTTAAAGAAATACTGCAAAAATATTTTAGCAATTCAATAAATATTCTAAAATAATCAAATCCACATTTCTCTTTCTGGCTAAACAAACAAACAAGGCAATATAACCGACCGCGACACGACTTCACAAATTATTTCATATGCAAAAATGAAAACAAAAAGCAGACCTGCTATGAATTTTGATGGGGGGGATGTATGTCCCCCGGTGATTATTTTGTACAAATTGCACAATTACAATTAAATTATACGGCACAGCGTAAAATGCCTGATTAATGACAACCACCCCCTATTTCCGATCCCCTCGCTTCCCAAAAAAAAAAAGGCGAAACGAGAGCAAGCAAACAGATGTGCGGCGATATTCAATTTATATGTTTTGTATACAAAATAATAATAACTATTTTTTAATAATTACTGCACTGGGGCCTCAGTGTGATGTCTTTCGATGGCCATCGTTAGTGTGATGACTGACGCCTTTCTGCTGGGATTATTATGCTGCCTAGTACTGCCCGTTCTATGGCAGCCATCGTTGGCAACCGTACGTAACAGATGTGATTTATACTACATAAACCAATTCCATACTCCTCGAAATAGCTTGATTAAATTGGTTAATTAATATTTTGAATTAAATAATAAGTTTTTGCCTTTCAAAGCTTTTGAAAAACATATGACAAAAAAGGTAGCATTAAAATTAGTTATATTTTTTAAAATATTACAAAGCTATTACGGTTCCTTTTAAATAATCCAATCTGACAAAAGTTTTAAAAAGTGTTTAACAAATGCTTAATAATTGTCTAAATATGTAAGCATTGGGGTAGAAAATGTAAAGAGAAAAGAATTCAAGTATTTTAAATCACCGCAGTATAAACATTTTTTCGTTCTGATATATGTACATATTTTTTAATAAACCAATTTATAAACCATTTCATTAATATGAAGATTTCAAGGAACAGATCCACTTAGAAATGAGCCAACAAAGAAAATGGGATGCAACTTTTGTTTTTCTCGGCCAAAAGTAGCCCCCGTGACTAAGTCTCTAGGTTTATAAATTCAGCAAATGATGCGCATTTTATTTAATGGGCTCACCCACTTGCAGCGCGATTTCGAGATCCGTTGGCGGGACATCAACTGTTCGGTCATTGACCCCACGACTGCGGAGGTCTTTAAGTGCGATATTGTGGAGATGCCGAGGAAGCAGGGAAATTTCCTGAACACATTCCTCTTGCTGCGCCGACCTGTCCCAAAAATGTGGGTGGAACTGAGTGTGGGTCAGATCGCCGACAGAAAGGATCGATTTGTTCAGCAATTCCTCAAAATTCGTGTGGATGGCTGTCAGCTGGTCGGTTTTCGTAGCAAGAATCGCATTATAAATGCAATTATCAAAAAGCTACTGCAATCGGGAAACTATCCAGACTCCTGTCCCCTTCTAGCGGTAAGTTAAGTTATTTTTCTAATCCTACACGATAATCAAATATTATTGGTAAGTCAAATCACGTAGCAGTGGAATATGCAAATTACTAATAGATCATAGGAAAGCGATTTTCGGGCGATGCATTTCAAATTCAATTTGTTTTTTAGTTTTATTTCCATTTAGTAAAAACCTGTTTTTCTGGCCTTAGTAAATAATACGTTCACCGCAGGTTTTGGTTTTTAATTAAATCTTTTAGGGCTTCAAATCAAAGTACAAGAAAAAGATATTATTTGCAAAAGCTAAATAATTTTTTGCTTTTGAAAAACCGAACTGATTGTATAAGGAATAATATTTGTACTTCATGGATAAATAGTTGTTAAATGCGCAGTTTGTTTATGAAAAATTGAATTTGGGTCTTTTATTTGTTTTGCTATCTGAATAAAAAAGAAAACAAGCCCTAATAATAATAATAATAATAATAATATTTTTCGCCTTTGTTAATGGTTTATTTCAAGTTTATGGCAGCAGAAAATAGAAGTCACACCCAAAAAATGAAGCACCTGATTAAATATAAACAAATTTCTGACCTACTCAAAGCCGAAATCTGATGAATATTTTCCGTAATCTTTTTCTTTACGAGCTGAGCGTAAATAGAGCAACAATTTAGTCAAATGTTCTCGCAAATAAACAGAGCTATCTATACGATTGTTCGAAAATACACCGCTATCATTAAAAAACGGAAAATAAACAAATAAAATAAATAAGCATGTATACGAATAAACACATAAATTGCGCATTAACCGAAAAACCAGAGCGGTTTCGACGAAACGAAAGTTTGAATGAAACCCAAATCGATTTCCCAATATCATTTTCATTCGCTAACAGGTTCTGTGTGTCTCCATCCGCAGAATGTCAACTATACGTCCACACGTTTTGCCCTCAATCCGGATCACTTTCCGGCCTACATGCCGGAGATGAAGTTCAACACGAAATTGGTCTTCCAGCTGGGCAGGAATACTGGCCTGATCAGGGCCAGTGTGGATGCCGAGGTGATGAGACGATCGTAAAGAGAAATATTTCAATAAAGCACACATGAAAAAAGTACATTAACCAGGGGCAAATACTCTACTCTTCCATATATACTTATGCGTTTCCATGACTAAGTCGGTGGCAGTGACTAATAGCTTTGGCATGGGATTTATGCCTGGTACACGTTCAGATTAGACGCCTATCTGGGGCATTCGGTTTAAGGTGGAAATGCCTTCTGGATATCTAATGAATATCTATTTTTACCATCGAACCCTGAGATACTGCTGTTCCCCCGAAAAATTTCACTGCCATGACTTTCAAATTATTCGCTCCACATTTAGCCACAATTCCATGATTCATGGCTGAGGAATTTGGCATCAAACTGGTTGACTGATTTCTGCACTTCACTGTTAATTAAACATAAATACAAAAGCACTATCCATAATTTATGAGCTTTTGCTTGTACCAGAAATCAGATTAAAAAAATAAATATGTTTATACAAAAAATGGGGGATTAACTGATTTCAGCACTTCATTGTTAATTAAACATAAATACCGATTAGCTGCGACCATAATTAAGAAGCTTGAAAATGTAAAAGCAATCAGATTAAATACGAAAATTAAATAATTGGTTTTTATAGAGTGTGAACTGGTTTTCTGACTTTTGCGAGTGGTTAAGCATTAAGCTTCTTTTATAAGCTAGATGCAGACCCCCCTCCAACTCTTTTGTATATTATATTATACAAAGACTTATTTGTTGATAATGCGAGTGCAGAAAAATAATAGATTAAGAAAGCTCAGGCCCCTATTCGAGTGCCGGCCAATCAAATTAAGAAATGACGTGAGTCTGCACACAAAAGAAATTTAGCAGAGCATAATTAGAACAGCGTTTATCAAGAGCCCGCCAAAAAAACAACAATTAAAACGCACGCCTTTCACTCGTACATTCTTCAATGTCATGGTCACAGAATCTTTTTCACATTCCTCTTTCTTTCTTATGAGAATTGCCCCGATAAATTCCTTCTCACACCGCGAAAAGTCAAGTGAGCAAAGTCTATTTATCATTTATTGACGTCTGGATTCGTCATCAATATTTTTGCCAAGGCAAATGTATACTGACTTGAGCAGTAGGAAAACCTTTGCCAAGGCCAGCCAAATAAAAAAGAAAAGTGTTTCCGGCCAGCCATTTCCATTTGCATTTGGCACAACAAAGTTTGGAATGGTGGGGGTACGGTGACATAACCCAAACCAGCGAAGTCGGGGAATTCTAGGTCAAAATATACCAGCCACCCCTAGTAACTAAAGGGGGGGAGTTCGGTCTAAATAGCTCACTTAGTGGGTTAGTCAGCAAGCACAATTCTAAGCAACTGCACTCGGAATAAATTTTTCATTGGAAATTGATCAAATTTATTAAAGTTTTATATTTTTACAAACATTTTTCTAAGAACACTTAATTTGAAAGGCACATTTATAAATTTATTTTCAAGTTGAAGATAAAAGAAAAGTGTTAAAGACTTCTTGGAAAAAGGAAATTACACACATTTTAGTTTGTTTTAATGCTTCAGAAAAGTAAAGAATTAAACAAAATTTTTATAACATTTTAAAAAAGTTCTATATTTTTAGCAAAATTAATGAGTTAATTAAATGTTGATATTTTTAATCGTAATTATGTATCTTTAATTACTTTCTTCAGGAAAATATTATACAAAATGTAAGCTTTTTTTATTTTAATAACTTAATTATAGTTTTCTCCAAAGTGCATTCAACCTTTCTGTGGAAATTCCTTGCACGAAAAGCGGATTACAATTTCATCAGGTAATGGAATAAAATTCGAGGTCTGGCCAGCCTAAGAGAGTTATTTTTCTTAATGGCCCGGGGAAAACGGCTAAAACCTAGTGGCAACTTGCCTTTGTTCTGGCTGTTCTAAGTTCACTTATCGTATTCATCTGGATGGAATTTGTTGGCAAACACGGCAACAACAACTGGCAGTTGGACTCCCTATGTCTGTGTGTTTATATACGTAACAAACACGCTCTACAATAGACTATCTGTCGTTTGTCACCCATTCGCACCAATTTGATAAGAGCGCCGCAGATTAAGATGGAATTCCACACAAAAGTGTGCGTTGCCACTCCTGGGCTTTCCATAAAAATCAAGACTCCACTCCACCACCCTCAAGGTAAAGTTCATTAGATTTCAGTAGATTAACACTGGAAGTGTGAGTTTTGTGGAGCTAGGAAATACTATATATCGAGTGAATAAGCGGAAAGTGCGCCCCAACTATTTTCAGCATTATTCACTAAGTCAATAGGGGAAATAAATGGGGCTTAAGAATATTTTTTCGTGTTTGTGCGATAGTGTTATCTATTTCTGCGTATTTGCCATTTCTTTTTGCCAAAAAAAATTTGACCATGTCATTTAGTATTGATATTTATATACATATTATAGTTTGTATACTTGTTGAAAACAATTTTGCGGAATTGGATTTGGTTGTCGATAACCTAACTTATCGGCAATCTTGGAATTATAACAATTTAATTCTAAGTAGTTCTTAAAATAGATAGATTAACAAGTGATTTAATTTTTTGTATTATAACGCGTAAAACCTTTGTTTTTCGAAATTGTTAACGCATTCGACCTCAAGAAGCTGATCTTTATTTTATGGTTTTAAGAACTTTTCCATTTCGGATTCCCCACACAATGTAGTGACGCACTTCAGGTAATATAGTTTAAACAAAAGCTTGCCCATGCCCTTCCATATCCACTATCAAGGTCAATTCGGCAAAGGCCAAACAAAAACGAATCGAATAAAAATAAACAATATTTTGAGAAATGACAAAAAAACTGTGGGGAAAAGTAAACCAAAATACAACCAAAAATACAACCGAAAATACACATACTCGGATGATACGTAGCCATTTGATTTATCAATGAAACTCAGAAACAAAAAAGAACAAAAGCAGAAACCCCAAAATAAGCGCAACACGTGTTTTTGGGTAGGAAAAAAAAGCAAAACAAAGAGTCTGTATGCAAAGAATAAAGAAGAAGGATAGATCCTCATGCCATATGGCCAAATCGTCGCTATAGATAGTTTCCGACACGTCATGAGAGAGATCGAAACGATATATATAGCCCCATGATCCGCTGCCGTGACGTTGACTTTCGACTTCTGTTTTTCTTTTATGGAAAGTATCTCGATAGGGTCAAAGTAAACAAATCCGAAACATCTGAATTAACAGAAGGCAGCTATTCACTTCATAATCGAACTAATTTCGGCACAAATTACTCACCACTTGATTCGAGAATCCACAGGGAGCAGCAAATTATTATTATTATTATTAACTTGTCCATCTTACGTGAGCACTTCGATCAGAGTCCAATTGATCAAATATATATAAACGTATATATAACTTTATTTTATTGGGAAACTTTCAGGAAACGGGTTTCTTTATTTTAGTTTAGCTAAGCCGAACAGAATCTCTGAAAATGCAATAGAACATAAATTTCAAATTAGTTAGAATTAGTTAAAATCCAAAAACTTAATTTATTGTACATGAAAAGTGCCTATACATTTGACTTCTGTTTTGAATTTCACAATGCGTTGCAAGTCTGACTTCATTTCCTTTAAATACATTTTCTGCCTGGGGGTGCATTTTTATCTAATCTTATTCAAATATCTAGCATATTCAGACTTTCTTTGGCCCTTAGATGCAATTTTTCTTATCTTATAAAAAAAAATAGATAGGCATTTTTTTTTTTTTGGAAAAGTCATAACGTCGCAGTTTTTATTCGGATCTGAGGTTTTCTGGTTTCCACCCGAGGTTGTAACCATTTGCCAAGTACACTCTGATTACCGCTCAAACACGCTACTTGCGTTGTTTTCTTCGATTCGCACGATAAGTGTGTTATAACATATGCCAAAACTGATTGCCTGATAACTCTTCATTTTTGATACCACACACAGGGAAAGGCACATGTTGAGCCAGTCGATGCACACAGTTTGGGCCAAAATAATAAAGCTGACTTGGCCGAATGGGATTTTTCCTTTTTTGGCTTCAGCGCTGTTCGATAGTTGTGAAATATATTTCTAAATTACACCTTTACAGCGCTATGCTTTTCCATCAAGTTCTTGCTATGCTGTAAAATGTTTACTCATACGTAATTAGTATTCAGTTTAAATTGAAATAAAGTCAATAACTTTAATTAATTGCAGCAGTATACTTTTTTAGTAAGACTGATAAATAAATGTTAATATAAATTAAACGAACAAATTCAAATATTTTTGGGAAGCGTCATTGTGCGTTTTTCAATAATTTGTAAAATAAACATAAGTATTTCATATGATTATCACTTGATAAATAAATATATCTTAAACACAAATAATTTAAATAAAATTTATATCGTAATAAATGGAAATGCATATTTCTCAAGTTTTTGGATAGTTAAACTTTTTCTATTTTTAAGAAAATTATTTTTTTGTCCATATCTGTGTTTGAGTGCAAGCAAATGAACGGTCGGTCTGGGCGACTAAGTGCAGACATATTTGTAGTAATTAAATTTCCCGTGGGCGTCAGAATGGAAAGCTTTCTGGCGCGTCTGGACGGCCACCGCAAAGGAAATCAGATTTTTCCATTATTTGGCAAAAAAAGCAAAAACGGAAAAAATCCGCCGACACCTGCATTAATGCAAATGCATTTGACCGATTCGCCAGATTTACCGCAGAGCATGAGCCACAGCTAAAGCTACTGCCCATGCGCAAATTTCAGAGCTCAGACTTGACGGTTTATCAGTTTTTGCCATAAAAGGAAGCAGCGAATGAAATTCCATCTCTCGCACTTGCAGCACAAATTATTCATATTGGCCATAAAAAATAAAAAAATAACAAGAGAGCGAAAACCAGAAAAAAAGGCACAAAGCCAGGGGAATTACTTAGCGCCGAAATTAGGTCGATTGGCCTACGCAGATTAGGAATATATGTATGTATATGCGGACTCGATTTGTCTTTACCTTACTTGCAGAGAGTCCAACTGATCCAAAAATAAAACTTCATTGTACTATTTGTTTTCAATTGACGGTTTGTCTGTCCATTTTGTCTCTGTTTCTGTTGTTTTTATTTCTTATTTGGCAATGCTCTGTATTTTCGTTTTGTTAGGGTCGCCGCGTTTTGGTTGATAATATTATTTTAGCGGGTTTTCACTAGCGCACTGCACGGAAGCACAACCGATTCGTTTGGACGTTCTCAGCAAACTGAGCGCAATCGTTGGCCAAATCTAGCCTTTTGTGTTTGGCTGCGCTTTTTTGCTCTTTATTTGTGCTTTAAATGGGATTTTCTCTTTTCGCTGCTCTTCTGATCGTGCTTGATATTTGTTTTTGTGTACGTCTGGTGAATAAATATGGGGAAATGAGAACCGGCAAAAGGCAAACGGCAAAGTAATCGTTGGATAACTTTACTTAAACTCAAGCCTTTTTGGCCAATAGCTCACTATACATTGTATTGGGTTTACATTTCACAAATTTTGACTCTTTCTCAAGATTAATTGAATTGAATTAATTTTTGGGGCTTATTAATAAAGTCTAAGAATTTTCCAAAAAAAGGAAAGGATCTATTCGCCAAAAGCTATTTTTTCAATTCAGAAACTTCAATTCAGTTCGTTTTTAAACGTAACAGATAAGGGTTTCCTACAAAAACATTAACAGCTGATTCACTTCCACTCTTTCGTAATTTGTCTTCAAACCCCTTTTAATAAGCGTTCAACTAAAATATGATTTTGATAATTTTTGTGGGCCATATCGAATTGTATTTTATTTACAACTTGAAGACGTTGGGACATACATTTGTGTATCGCTCTCGTTGAATAGATGAGTTGGTACGCCGCCGATTTAATTCAGAGAAAGAAATAGTTCGAAAATCCAAATGGTCTTCTGTGCGTAGATGATATTCTTTGGACGAATCAAGCTGATAAGAAACCTTGTGAGCGATTGATCGTAGTCGCTGTAAAGTCGCTCTTTATATTATGTGTCTTATGTGCGCGATCTAAACGTAATTTGTCATGGGTTATTGCGGAAGGAAAGGAAATATATTTTAAGTGGGACTTAGTCGAAGTCATCGCTTTAAATAGATCCACATAGCAGGATTATAACGATGGCCAATGATGCATTTTCATGTGACCTTGCAAGTACTTACATATATCCGTCTTTCAAGTGCCCTTGCAAGTAATTACATATGTATATCCGCCTTAGATCCCAATATACACATATTTGCGTTATGATGTATCTCAAGATTCTGTTAAAGGGGATTTGATGATGAACTTACGCCGGTGCTTTGCGGTCAGTGGAAATTGTGTCTGTCATGTTTTAGGCTTGATTTCTAAGGTCGCCATTCCAAGATTCGCCGAGCAGTTTGTGGGTCATGAAAAAGCTACCCACGAGGAGCAGGTGGCGCGAAATGGCGAAGCCCTTCGAGTCATCGGTCTATTTGGCAAGAGTGTTCTGAAGAGAGTGTTCCAAACAAATCCCGACTCTTACGTTTGGGAAGAGAGGGAAAAAAGAGAGTAATATACAGCTTTTCTTACTGATTCCTCTGCCAGCATCGCAGTCGGAAGACTGATGGAATATGACGAGATGATGCAAAATGAAAACCTTGTATCACAAGTTTCCGGTCATTTAAAGTAAAAGGTAGAAATTTAGTGATATACATTTCTTTCTTAATAACGTAAATACTTAAAAATTTGAAATTCACATATTTTATATTTCCTAATATAACCAAGTACATAATAACATACTATCTACAATTCTAAGATTTATTTATATACATATATTATATTTATGTCATTATATATATATTATTGTCATAATTTATAATATTAGGCACCCGAAATAAAAAATATTTTGCTGCTCTATTTAATGTGAGAGGTTCTGTAAAAACAACATATTTTCTAAAATTTGCTGTTCCACTTTTCGTTGCACCACCATTCGTATGCTTAATATGGATCAAATTATTTTTCATTGCGTATACGGGTTTTTTGAAACCAAACGCCCGTTGGGACCTATCGATTATTTTATTGGCCTGGAATATCGATAGCCCAACCAGCAGTGGTTTTCAGTGTTGTAAAGTACTGCGATTGCCGCGTTGCCAGACCGGTTGAATGGAAACAATAGCCAGCAGGAGTTACGTCACTTGGTCAAATTCTGTTTATCTGGCAGCGCTGACAGTACAACGCGGAATTTGTAGCGCACTTATGGGATAAAATTCACAAGCTTTCTCAAAAGTACGTTTAATAAACTACCAAGTTGGTTATCAAATAAAATTAGTGTTTTTGTTCTTGAAGAAAATAATTATATTGTTATTACCTAAAAAACCATTCAATACAACGAACAGATCAATTTAAGGCAAGGGAGAACCATGCTTTATCAAATTAGGACTAACACATCTATAAGTTTCTTTGGTATATTACCTCATATGCATATTCAGTTACTACAATATTTTATTTATTATTATTTGCCAAAATAAAAGCCAGTATACAACACTAAGCCAGAAATTAATTAATAATTTATAAACACAACGAAAAAGACAGGGATATTTCAAGCAATTAGGTGAAACAATCTGTCTTTCAATTTGTATTTGTTTAATTTGTTATTTGTTACTTCTGTTATGCTTTTTTTTATTTTTAATTGATTTTGATCTTGCATTATTTCGCTTTTAATTGCGATTTCCCTCGACCAACTTACGCATCTTTAAACATGTTGTGGCGCCGTTGACGTTGACATTTTCCCGCCTGCCATTTCTCATTGTTGTTATGGCCGCTGGAGTTGCTGCTGAAGTTGATGTTGCTGTTGCCACTGGAGTTGCTGCTGCATGTTGCTGCTGCTGCTGTTGCTGCTGTTGCTGTTGCTGTCATTGGCTGCACTCACAACTGGCATTGGTAATTAGCACGCGCGCCGCTAATTAACACTTTCTGGAAGAGCGGCTCTCCACTCGGTGTGTTTGAGTTTGAGTTTGTGTCCAGGGGCCGCTTGCAATCCCAATCCCCCGACGACTGCAAATTGCACGCGTGGCGGCTGCAACACCGCTCCAACCCGCTGCAACACTTGGAATAAAAATTCCATTAGAGTCCAAGAAAATAGCACAAGAATCAAATAAAAAACGATGTTTAATTGGAGAACCAAAAGTTTATTTTTTGCTACTTTTGCCATTATTTGCGTAATCGATAATGTTATTAATAATATTTAATCGCAATTAAACGAGAATTAAACATTTTAATGTTATCTTTCAAAACATTTAAAACTTGTATATGTTATATTTTCAAATATTACTAATATAATAATAGTATAAATAAGATTATACCAATAAAATATTATTAATAAAACAATATTTTAAATGAAAAATTAAATGATATTGTATATATTTATATTGGTTACGCTTAAGCTTAATAAAATATTTAATCTATTTGAGCTAAAAGAAAATATATTTTAATTTATTTTATTTGATTGATAACTATTTAGTTGTCTTAGCTGCCATTTTAAAGGCTTTAAATAAATAAATACTTCAAGTGCTTAGAAATTAAATGATTAATGGAAATATAAATACATTAAATACTGTGTTTGTATGAGTTAAAAAAAAAAATTAAATGACATATTTAAATAATATGTTTTCTGTGATTTAAAAATTCAAATGCAATTAAAATTATTTTAATAAACATTATTTTTAAATATATTTAAGTAAACTTTCTGGGGTCAGAAAGGGTTACGCCTGGCAACTTTGTGGGACAGTCTTTGTTCCGAGTGCACCGCCACTGAAAGATTGCTCCTGGGTTTGCCTCAAAGCGAAAA
The DNA here is from genome assembly GCA_018153305.1 of Drosophila kurseongensis. Classification (NCBI taxonomy): domain Eukaryota; kingdom Metazoa; phylum Arthropoda; class Insecta; order Diptera; family Drosophilidae; genus Drosophila; species Drosophila kurseongensis. The sequence goes on along the minus strand of JAECXX010000005.1, from coordinate 7,730,608 downwards.
TGCCGCCGCACTGTTTTCGTTGGCTGGCTAAAATGCAAGCCCAAAAATGGTCAAGGTGTTTTTTTGGCTCCTAGGTGGTGTCTTTTTTGGTCCTGACCGTCACTTCGGCCCCCCCCTGCAGCCCCAGAAAAAGCGTGAAATTTTAATTGTGCCTTTCGGGGCGTTGTCGTCTTGGTCGATCGGCCGCCGCCTCGACCCGAAATAAAGATCTCTCGCGGCGCACACAGCTCATCCCGGGGAGATTCCTCCTGCCTTCCTGCCATTCTGCCATTCTGCCCACTACCAAAAGTTGTTCATGCCAAAAAGGTGCAAAAGGCCAAATAGTATTCTGTTGTTTATGTTGTTACATGCCTCGTTGCCTGTGTCTTTTTAGCTCAGCAAAAATGTCCGCTGGAATTCGCACAAGCCACACAGTTGGGATTATGCAGTTGTCTTCACCAAAAGAAATGAACACAGTGGTGTCCCCGAAATCTCTCACAATCTACCAATTTTAATTGTGTCATAGGAATCAATATTAGGAATAATGGTTCATTTTCAAATATTTGTCTATGTAAAAATCCACTAAAACAAATCAACTTTTGAGGCCAACAGTTTTGGTACATTATAGATAATGAAACGCCAAATAAAGGCAATTCAAAATATCATTTTAATTTTATTATTTTCTTATATAATACGTATAAGAAAATATTTATAATATTTATTTATTTGGTTAATAATTAGTATTTGGTTTTAAGGTACTTTCTAAAAATTATATTGATTTGCTTAAATGTTTATAAAAGAAAATAAACATACTAATAATTTATTTATTTAATAACTTAAGGCTTTTTCAGATATTTTTTTTACTCTAAGTATTTATTGAAAATACTTTTTGAAAATGCTTTTTAGTCTGCGATTTAATAAAATTCCTTTAAAATAGATGAGATGAGAATAGATGAATAAAACTATATGATATTATATGTATGGCTTAGATAAGCAAAAAGGAATTTTGTAATATTTCGAGTGCAGTTCCCCCTTAAGGAGTGCCCACTGTGGCTGCACCTGATGTCACTGCGCCTGCAGCCAGCGATCATCCAAGGCTTTAGGGTTACTTTGGTGTTTGTTACTCTCTGGCCAAAGATGAGTCCGCGGCTTTGTGGCTGTTAATAGAGGCTGCGGGCCAAATCAATTCCAGGCCCAACATGTTGGCCTGTCCGCCGGATTGCCATTGCTCCCATGGACACCTTTGCCCTCTGGCCGTTTCATTGGTTGACAATGAAAGTGAGGCAGGCGAAGTCAAGCGCCTGCTCCGTGCCATGCATAATAATTATAATCCATTTAATTTCCGCAGACTCCTCTGCCAGCAATTCCATCGATCATTCGGGGTCACCTGTGTGCGGTGACCCCTGCAGTTTCCCGTCTGCCATTTGCTTTTGCTTTGGATGGGACGTCAGTCAGTGGAAAGCCGAAATGCCAAATATCTAATACGCTTCCACCGAAATGATCAAATTCATGGAATTTTCGCATAAAGCTGCGGACCCAGCCAGTTCCATCCGCCCCCACCCCCCCCACCATTGCCCCACCTCTGCGTAAGGCAAACAAAACGACGCGACAGGTGAATCGGCCGCCCGTCGACTCGCCCCATACGGGGATCTTCGACAGACGGTCGGTCAAGCGGATTCGAATACTCCAAACTCGGTCCGGCTCTTCTGGGCAGAAGATCGGACCAAGACGGGATCGGGAGTGGTCAATGGTCGATGCTCGATGCTCGATGCTCGACGGTCGGTGGGCACATCTTTTTCGGTGTTCACATGTGCCAAATGATGTCGATGGCGGCGGGCGAGGCAAATCGATGCACAGTGGGCCTAACTTCGTTAAAATTCAATTTAAATCATACTTTTGTTTTAATGAAATTGAGCAGGAGAAGTGTTTTTAAAGTATTTTTATATGTTACCATATCAAAAACCCCTGTTTGTAATGTGCAACCAAGAAAATAAAAGTGGGACATTTTTATAATAATAAAACTTTAGTCCTATTTATATTCTATTGCAGTGAAAATAATCTCAGTATTACATATTTGTAGTCTAATAAAATAATTATAAGAAAAATCTCAGATTTTCTTAGATTTTGTTGTTTTGCATTTAATAAAAAATACTAGCATTTCTATTATTTTATTTTTCTATTAAGTAATTTATATGCTAATTTGTATGCTAAAATTACTTAAATTGCAGTAAATACTTTCAAAAATAATTAGTTTCCAAAACACCAGCTATAAAACTAAACATATTTAATGCATCAATATCTAACAAAATACAAATTTAACAAAAATAAATTGACAGGAATGACACACTTTTGTTTTTATGAAAACAAACTTTTTTCTTTTATAGATGTTAATCATTCTTTGATTACTTTATAAATGCCGTACATTTCCAACGAGTTGTTTTCTCGTTAGAGCCCCTAATTATCCTTTACCCATTTTCCAATTAAGTTTAGAGCTACATATGAATTTTATTACCTTTTTTCAATCGAATAACTTTCCGATAAGTTCCACTGTTTCTGAGTTTTTTGTCAGCCTGCGTGTGTGGGGCTGTGTTTGTTTCGGCCACCCGCCTTCAGTTCCTGCCTCACTTCACCCACTTTGCTTTTATTTATTTTTTTCTCGCTTTTCCCCGGTCCAAAGGGGGAGGGGTGGATCCTCGGGTGACTCTTGGACGGGTGCTGCTGGATCGACTGCTGCATCATCTAACGCAGCGGCGGCTGCCAAGATCGATCGTCCTCCGCCCGATCCCTGCACCTCGGCTCCTCTGGGCCTTCCTCTTTTCGGTTTTTCAGTTTTTCTGTTTTTCAGTTTTCTGTTTTCAGTTTTCAGTTTTTCAGTTCGTCTATATGGGCGCGTTGTCGTTTCGATCGATCGTCGATGGCTCGGGTCTTCCGTCTCTGGAAGACTGGCTGGAAAATAATAAAAAAACGTCTGGGCTGTGACCGACCATTACCTGGCTTTGGTCAATTGATGACCAGCTCGATTAGTTGTTGTTGCCGGCTTGGTTACAGCCTTTTAGTCTTTACACCTTCTTTTATTATTTTCCTATTTTCTCCCCACCCGACCTGTGGTGTTGTTGTTTCGATGTATTTAAATTGGCAACATAAATTTTATTCGCAATATTTGCTTTAATGAAGTTTTTCTGCTGTTGCATTTCTTTCTTTTCTGGTTGCTGCAATTGCGCATCATAAAATTGTAAATTGGTGAAAATTGCGCACAATTTGTTAGAAACACGTTCATGAAATGGAGAAAGGAGCGGGTGTATTTAGGGTCAGTGAGTGACCTCCGATATTTGCTAAATCAGATTCGTGCTGTTCATATGCCCTCCAAAATATCAAGCTATTTAAAATATGAACCTTTTTTTTGTTGCCCAAATTTAACATAAACTTATTTTTAAATATGCAAAGGTAAAGATATAAGCATGATTGTATTATGTTTCATACTGTATACAATTTATAAATATTTATTTAAGTAAATAGTGAAGAATTTCAAGCAAAATATACTTATGTTGGTACTTATAAGCCATTTAAACCCCTATAAAATAATATAATTTTCCCATTATTACGGCTTCTCTACGGATTTACATATATGTATATATAAATATATATAATTTAGGGGCATTTTTTAATAACTGTTTGTAGTCTTAGCATCTGAATTAAAATTACATTTTCTTATGTATAAAACTATACATTTCACCATTATCTTTATTTTGGCATTGAAAATAAGTATATTTTCTTACTTTCCCTTTAAATTTAATCTGTGGCTTGTAAATTCATTTCCCTATTGAGGGTTAAATAAACCGCAGAATGAGAGGGACTGATGTGAGAGATGGAAAAGGAAAGAGAAGGACAGAGGTGAGTAGAAAGAGATGGACAGTCGCCATTTGTGGGCACCACCCATCAGCTATGAAGTTTCATCACGTAAGACTAATTAACAGCAAAATAACCTGGCGCACTTGTTTGTGGAACTCTCCATCTCCATATCTCGTACCACCGGCCCCTCCCCCTTCTCCCCTACCCCTTTTACCTCTTACCCCATCCCTCACCCTCCCAATCCCCTGTATATTTTAGCCAGGCTAACCGCAGTCATAATTAACTTGCTGCCGCCTGCAAATTTTAGTGGTTGTTGCCTTCGCGATTATTTATTTTTTTTAGCATCGCTCGACCTCTGTTGGTGAAAAATTTAATTTTCAATAAATCACTTCGAAAGAAGCTGATCTAGTAGAAGCAGCGGTGGGTCGATCGGTTGGCGGTCGATTGCACATTAATATCTAAAGAGAGGAGGGGGTAAGGCAGCAAAAACCTTGGCATTTGTGCTATTAGCCAACCTCTTCCCTTTATCTAACGATAACTCTGCCCAGTTGCAAATCATTATATAAATTTGTGGAGTATGGTGAGTTTTGTGGCGACTGTTGTTGTTCTAATTACCAATAGAGGTTTTATCGCTATTTTTGTGGCGCCTACAAGCAGTGTGTAAAGATACTCTTTCGATTAGGGTAATCTTACATTAGTGACTTTAAAAATCCTAAACTATAATACAATAATCAAAATTGTCAAAATTGGTAATAATTTTTTAAAAGAATAATATATACAAAATGAAACATATTTATCCAAAATTTAAGCGATGACACCGATTTATTTTCCAAGCGATATATTGTTACTGTACCATAAATCAAAAGTTAAATTTGCTTTGATTGTTTATTTTACGATAGATATAAACTAGTCCTAAGACAGTTTGACTTTTATGCCCTTTAAGTTATTTATGCCTCTAGAGATTTGGTGCAGGATTAATATAATATGTCAGTAACATCAAAAGCTTCAAGTGATGTAAAAATGTTTAGGCTTGCCTTAAGCAAACCTTCCTAAAAAGATTTAATACCTATTTTTAACCTAAATAACAATTGTTTCCTTTAGCGCTAAACGTTTTTTAATTATGCACTAAAACGAGAGTTTCAACTCTGTTTGAATCCCAAATCGCCTGCAACAATTTAAGGCGCCCATCGGTTAAGTGGGACATGGGAGTGGACCTACAATTTGCGATGAATCCCCCAAATAGCAGCATTTAATGGCCACTATCATAAAGATTTTCCAAAAAACACTGCCAACTTGCAATTACGGTTTCGTGTAATTTCCCACATTCGCAGATCCGTTTCAAAGAGCATCCAATGCGACTCTAGCCAAGGGTTTCAAATTCCATTCGCGTTTTCCTTTGCTGCCCAAATTGTTTTCTCCTTTGATGGTTTTGTTCGGGTATTTTAATACTCTTTTCTTTTGTGGGTTGGCCTGGCTTTTGTCTTGTAAACTTTTATTGGCCCACAGAAGATGGTGGGGGTTTGGCCGGTGAGTTTGGGGGTTTGGGGCTCTCTGCAGCGCCCATTGCGCAATGTGCGTCGTTGGCACAGTGGGGCACCGACGCGTTTTATTGGCGCTGCAATTAATTGCTACATTTTCCAAAGGAAAATTATGAACTAACATCAATTAGGATGCGGTGGAGTGCGCTGGCGTGTCTGCCGGGATTTCCGCCGAGAATCTCCGCTGGAATCTTCTTCGCTGGCCGGGCAAAAAACAAAACGTAGAGCGCTTAATGATTCAGACTTTTTAATAGGCCATAAAATCTGAAAATCGGCATAGGCGCATCGTATCCCTGCCCGAACATATTTCACATGTTTTTATTATTTTGGGGCGAATACTTTTTTTTCGCTGCCAGCCTCGTTTTATTGCTAATTCTGTTTTTTGCCTTTGGTCATGCTTGGCTTTTATCCCGAGTTCGTCCCATGCGGTTTTATTTGGAAGTTGAGACATTTATAATTGAAATATGTCAACAGTTTGGGCGGGGGGCAATTGATTGAGGACCGAACAATGACGACAATCGGGCTTTGAATGCAACTTTGTGGCAGTGTCATATGCTGAAAGGTTTCTATACTGTTTCTCAATGCGGAATTGATTTTCGTCCGACAGCTGTCGAAATCTTTTTGACAACGATTATAAGAACTTTATTAGACTTTACACAGCTCTGACAAGCCAAAGTGACGACCTCATTTATGATTTTTTTCCTATAGTTATTTTGGCACTGAAACTATTAGATATTTTCCTTTACAATAATAATATTCTTATTTGTTTAATTTACCTTTTCTTTCTAAGTATTCGTAACTTAAGACAACACTGTATACTTACATTTTTGTAAACTTTATATTTTTGTTTTATTAATTGACGTACAAAATATTTTGTACACAATAAACCAACTGAACAAAGGTATTTTTAAAATTTTTACTCTATGAGAGTTCTTCAAATTCATTACATTTCTTATGTATTTTTATACTCTAAATAATAAAAAAATAGATAAAAGTTTTCATTAAGTTATTTTGAGAATTGAAAAAGAACAAAAATTTTAAACATTTTTTTGCACGAATAAGGCTAATAGAATAATTCTAAGCACTATTATTTTCACATATATTAACAATTTCTATATTTTCCACAGCTTCAAAAATAATAATATAATTTTACAAATCAATTTATATCCATCGAATTTCGATTCAAAATTTAAGCTAATTTCATGGCAACAGCTACTTAATACAAAAAATGAAAAAACAACCGCTAATCACTTTCTGGTTTGACCCAAAAGGCCAATTTAGATTAGTTTGGATTTTAAGCAATACAGCGAAAATTATGAGCTCACCTCATAAAAATAACGCCACAAGGAATTTCCGTATATATTCATGCTTAAATATATATTTAATCGGAGGCCCAGATTCCGTTTGATCGCTGGTGCGTGGCAAGTACCGCAAAACGCAAACCTCCTAAAAACAACATTTGCATACTTAATTAATTCAACCAAAGACACGGACACACATACAAAACACCGATAAATATGCAGGCAAAAAAATGAGATGGAAAAAGATCGAAGAAATACACAGAAAAGGCAAAAACAAATATCACAGTATGTACTCTAATTTGGTTGTCAAAACGACTTCACTCTTAAATGAATTCCATTTTAAAATGGATTTCGTTTTTTCTGTTTCTTTTTTTTTTTGGTTTCTTTGGGTGAGTCAAACACAGGCGCCAAATGTTTTGCCTATTTAAAAGTTAATAAAATCATATTATCAATAAGATTTATGGGTTCAGTCGCTGAAAACACGTAATACAAAAGATCGAGAGAGACGATGACGCTCTCAAACGAGAAACTATGCGCCTTAAAATATATAAATTTTAATTAGGCGAACGATATTTGAGAGATCAAGATCGAATCGACTTATAGACGGTGCTCCACGGTCAGGGAAAAGGGGAAAGGGGAAAGGGGAAAGGAGTGCCGAGATCGTGTCCAAGTCGCAGTTGCTGGGCTTGTTTCACTAATTAAGCCAAAATGGGCGCGTGTTTTTCAAAAATCTCTTTTGGTCTTTGCATGATCTTTAATAATTTCGAAATATTTGTGGCATCTTCTGTTGGTGTTGCTGCCTGGTGAGGTTTTTTTGTGGCGTCTCCTTCCAGTGCAGTGCACTGATCTTGATCTTGGCCTGATGATATCCCGCAGTGTGAAATATTTTTTGATGAGAATTTATCATTTTTGTATGCCAACACCACATTGCCTCTGTTTCGGGCTCGATCCTGGATTTTATATACACTTATCCAAGGGGTATTATTCATTCCCATATTTCGGTGACATAATAAACACTGCCTAAATTGTTAAGCTTATGCATATACTTAATTGTATTTTGAAATTTATATTGTCGTTTTTTATTAAGTTATTTTTAATTTCGTGTGTTTTTTAAACATATTAATTGAAGATTTTAACGTTGATATTATGGTTTTTAATAGTTTTGGATAAAAAGCCAAACTTTAAATGTTTGTATGACAAATATTAAATGTTGGGTATAAAAAGCGCTTTTCTTAAATATATTTTGAAGATTTACGCCTTCTTTCAATTTTGTATTTACTATTACTTATTGTATCCTTCTTAAGTGTCTCAAGAGTATTTCCAATTCCGTCTATTTTTATCAAATCGTTTTCCAGCTTGTTTTCGGTCTTCTGTCGATCATAAATTGGTGCAGGTCCCTCGCCAGGTTGACATGCCAAACTGCAGTCAACGGTCGCCGGTCTTCAGTCTTCAGTCTTGAGTCTCCAGTCTTCGGTCTCCTGTCTCCTATCTCCCGTCTCCTGTCTGCCGCTGATAAGCATCTTTAGCCTCAGTTTCAGCATCAGCTACAATACACAGAAATAAATATTTAAGCAATTAAAATTAAATAAAAATCTTATGTGAAAATAAAACTTAATTTTTTTTACCATTTTTGTTTATTAAAATCTTAGTCAAGAAGCTTATTAATTATTAACAAACACTTATCGACAACTTTACTACTTAAATGTCAATGCTAGAAATTCACAAAAAACTCATTTTGATAAGAAAAACTAATGAATTAATGGGTATATTTTGCAAATGTTTTTTCCTGTGCAGAATTCCATCTCCGAAGCTCCGGATCGAAGTAAGTTCTTTCTGGCTGTTCTTGGGTGCTGATTACTAACCTGGATCATAATGATGCTGATGCTGTTTGCTGTTACAGCCATGGATGATGATGAGGATTGAAGGCGAGGAGGATTCTTGCGGATTGGCGCTCAAATTTCATGAGCTGATTGTGCTACTTATACCCAAAGGCAACAAAGTCTACTTTTTGATGATCTACAGAGATTGTAATTGTTGGCTGTGGGAAGTTCTGTGGAATTGGAAAAAACTATATAAACTAGCGAGAAAGTATTTGGGTTGTTATCGACTTTTTAATTGGGCGAAGCAGTAAGCAAGTGAGATTTTATTAGTTTCTTAGTCGTGGCACTAAAATATAAAGAATGCATGATCTTAACACAATTTTTAAGAATTTGAGCTAAAATTTTATTATATATATTATGTAATGGGAATGATTTGTGAAGTAAGGGTCTTAGTAATGAATATTTATTTAAAAATAACATTTTAGAAATTTCATTTAATAAGATACAGTACATAGACATTCAAAAATCATTAGCATTTCATTTTATTATTATGGCTTAGTGTAGAATTCAATCCAATAAATAATAATTTTCTAGGCTATTATAGAAATAATTTCTATTACGAAATATTTGCTATCCACTGACTATATTGTTAAATTCCTATTATTTGTGCAAAAATACTGTAACAAATACCCATTAGAAACACAAATTCTACCATCAATTCCTCAGAAATGCCATGGGAAAATAGTTTCCACGTTCCGAATATATCCATTATACCCCTCTGGATCCAGCGTTTATTGTTCTCTTTGGTGGGCCACACTTTAATCGACGATATTAATTTTCGCCAGTTGCATCTTCATTGAAAACTATTTAAGCCAAATTGTTGCGCTATTTTGTGCACATGATTGTTACAAATTGTTCAATTAATGGCTTAAAAGAGGCTCAATGGGCAGCGGAAAGGCAAGACCGGGTTCCGAGATCCCAGGTTCTCTTGGGTCCGGTCTGCAGACCAGAGTTTGGAGTTGGTAGTTGGGAGTCTGGAGTCTGGAGTCTGGGTAACACTCCTGATAATGGATGTGCGTTTAAGCAGGTCCGTGATAAATTATCGCCCGAACAGCAGGTGTCGCCTCATTGTGTGTGTATGTGCTTGTTTGCAGGGGGAAATCTCTCAGATTTTTCTCCATTTCTTTTGTTCGCACAATTTATTAAAAAGCGAAATTTTTCCTATGCCACATGGAAATAAATAAGCCACAGTTGGCAACTAGTTGCAAACCCAACTGCCATGACCTAAGGCAATCAACTTTAGTATCTCCACCTCATTGTTGGCGACGATGGGCAATTAGGGGCGTGATTTTCCAACAATTTGTGCATTTTTAGCATAATTGAAGTCGCAATAAAAGTGTTAATTAGTTTTTGCATTTCATCCGCCCCGCCCCACCTCGCTTCCCTTGCTTGATTTAGTGCAACGAGCCGCATAATTTATGACAAAATTGTATAGCATCCACTGATTGAATCGAACTGAAATTGTACTGCGGCAGCACTCATAAATTTTATTCACATTTTGTGCGCAATTAAGCGTAAATGCACATGCTGATTATTGTGATTTTCAGCGTTTACTGCCCAGGCAGTTATATTTATCAAAATTAATTATATAGTTTAAGGGAAATTGGGAAATTCGTTGCGGAATTTTCTGACACTTTGGTTTTTCATTTTGTGGCTAAAAAATAATTTTTTTTTCTGAATTGTTATGTTAAGAGGAAGTAAACTTACATATGGCATTGTAGAAACAAAGTTGCAAGCTTTGGTAAATATTTAAATTAAAACAAGGGAGAACGCTATAGTCGAGTGCCTCGACTATTAGATACCCGTTACTCAGCTAAACAACTTAATATAAATATGCTATTGTATTGCGCCATCTACCCCAAGACATTGGTACCACGGGCCATGAAAGGCGGAAATGTAGGCGCTAGCCAGGCTTAAGCGTTTAATGGGTTTTTGGGCGTTAGAGTGGGCGTGGCAAACTTTTATTAGGCCAATCGATAGGTATTGACGAAACAAATACATATCAATTAAAATCTTCATAATAGCATCAAAACTGTGGCCACAGCTTGTGGCTTGTGGGCGTCAGAGGGGGCGTGGCACCATTTTGAAACAAACTTGCGCTGCGTAGGAACTCCTAAAATCTACATTCAAAATTCCAATCTTCTAGCTTTTATAGTTTCCGAGATCTCAGCGTTCATACGTACAGACAGACGGACAGACGGAGAGACGGACAGACGGACATGGCTAGATCGACTCGGCTAGTGATCCTGAAAAAGAATATATATACTTTATAGGGTCGAAAACGCTTCCTTCTACATGTTACATACTTTTGCACGAATACAAAATACCCTTTTACTCTACGAGTAACGGGTATAACTAAGCTAGGTATGGTATATAATAATGAACGCATTTCTTAATTAAAATTATAATAAATTGTATCAAAACTCTGATAATTCCTGTAAAATTTTAAATAAATGCATCTTTGGCTTTTGTCATATAAATAAAATAAATGTTAAATGTGTTCAATTTGTTGTAAAAAGTTTATTTTCAATTCTTTTAATAACATCGTAAGTTTTTTTTAATTATTAAAATTGAATTAATTAATTAAAAGAATTTAAAAAAATATTTATTTTTAAATATTTTTTTACAAAACTTAATTATACAAATTATTGAACAATTTAATATTTAATCATTTTAGATACATAAACAACGTAAAAACACTCTTAAATATAAAAACAACAAAAAGTTGGAATTTCCCTTTTATGTACTCTCTAAATGCAATAACATTTCCTTTTTTAATGTTTTTAGGCTGTTTGAAAGTAACACATAAAACTGGTAACATTTTTCTTCCAACTTCCTGCACATTTCTAGATTGCATTTCTGTCTTCATTTTTTGGGTTTGTTATAGTTAAGAGGGTAATTTGTAAGGCTGTCCCAAGGGACAGTTGCAGTCGTCGCCACCGCCATCTCCACTTTCGGTCCCAAACCACATCACTCCATCATCAACTTTACCATCCGGAGTCCGCGTTGAATAATTGACAGCGATAAGGTATCGCATTGCGCTGACATGTTTCAGGCATTACAAAGGCATTGCGTCGGATGCCCTCCTCCGGGTTCTCGATTCCCGGTTCCCAGTTCCCGGTTCCAAGTTGCCCGTTTCCATTCTCGGCTCATCCCCAAGACCACACCTTCCGACATCCTCTGGGTTGGCACGCGAATTTCACACCAATTCCAATTACACAGCGAGGTGGCAAAGGGGAAAGACCGCGGCACTTGTCTATGTAAACATGCTCCACCTACTTGGCTCAGCCCCTAAAACCATTTTGTGAATTTGATTAATAAAGCCCTGCACCAGCGAACAGATGCAAGCCAACTGATAAGGAACTGGGCCTACACTCAAAAGAAATCCGTATATGTAACTTCTTAAATTAACAAAACTGCCCTTGAGTTAAAAGAAAACGACAAAATAAGAAGTAAGACTTTCTTAAGGTGGCGATTTTTTTGCAGATATTTAGATATGGAAAATAAAATAAAATTTAATTAAAGTATCATTATATAAAATAAAGATAATATAATTAATTTAAGTTAAGGGTACCGTAATGTAATGCCATAAAGTATTGTAAAAAGTTCAAAAATTGATTCTATGATCAATATGATGATTGTGTAATGAAAATCAAAAACGATATAAGATTCATTTAAATACTCACATTGAAATACATTTTACAATGTATTTTCTATACATTGTGTATATAAATAATTATATAGCATTTTTAACTGGAACTTTTTAAAGAACTAAGCAAAAAATAAAACTAAATATAGAAATAGGGAAAAATGCATTATTTTATGCAAACTGTGAGTTAGTCTTTTTGAAAAAAGTGTTTTCTCAGTGTACCTTTCAAGGAGAAAAAACGAACCCGAAGGGGGAAAGCAGGAAGACCAGACCAGGCCAAAACCAGACTGTGGAACTTCAACCAAGTCGCCGCGACGTGTTCTCATCGTCAACTTGTTGTCTGCTTTTGCTGTTGCCGTGTGCGAGGAAAGCTAATCTTTCAATTATAGACAATTTGTCAAATGCCTGGGAGAGGGGGGAACTGACAGCAGGGAAGGGGCTAAGGGGGGATCCGATGTGGGGACACTTTATATAGGTATAGGGTGCAGCAACAGCAACAGCAACAGAAACAGACGACATCAACATCGCTGACGTAAACGAAGTCGTCTGCGCTCAATCATAGACCCATTTATAGGCGTCGAATTACAAGAACAAACTAATCGAAATCATTTATCACGTCACCATGCAGGCTCTCCTTACCGATACTCCCATATAAATATATATTCTCGATGTGTTCCCCTTGTTCCCGATTCTGGTGGGGGCAGAGCAATCAGCACCTATTGTCAGCCCCGAAGTTCCAGCATTCTCCGGAGCTGCGTGTGCCTGCTCTTCGCCAAGGAGACGTTGAGTAATATGATTAATTGGTAAATTATTGGAACTAAAAGGTGGCCCCTTTTGTTGAGCGATGGCTGGGGAATCGAATCCGGAGGGTTTGTGTGGGCGGGGGTGATCGGAGAAAGATGAAAAACATTAGCTTATCACAAGATGCTGACAGCTAAAGGTTTTGGGGCGGAGTTTATTGATGCGATCGGGTGGTAAAAGGTATATCGGAATGCTGGTGGTATTGTTATTCGGTTACAAAAGCCTTTTAGCACACATTTTAAGATATTAATGTATTTAGGTTCCCGTAAGAATGGTATTATCTGTTGTAATCTGTTGTAGACGATCACTATTCAATGACAATTATTTTTAACATATTTAAAAAAAAAATTTTTGGTATTTTCAGTATTCAAAAAATAAACTTATTAGTTCATTTTCTATAAAAAAGATATTCTACTATTTGTTTTTGACTTTTAGTTATAAGACAATTATTTAAACATTTTTCATATGAGACTGCTAGTTCTTGTATGAGCTTTAAATATATAAATTAATTTGTTTTTTCTGACTTGTTCAGCATTATATAAAACTTCTATTCATTTTTTCAGCTAATTAGTGCCCCTTGAGTAGTAGGTCCTATTTACGAACTATTCTGGCAATCGTATCCCGACAATTTTACGAACTTAGATTCGAATTTATAGACCCTGGAGCGGTAGGCAGATCCTCGTTCCCCCTCCAGAAATCCACACTAATTGCTGGCAATTTGTTACATGCCAAGAGGTTGGCCCAAGTCAGCCAGTTCCCTTCAGCGCGTTTGGCTGTAATGAAATTTAATTATGTTGTATATCAACTTATTTGCATATCGAGGCACAGTTAAAGGTTTCAGCCAGATAACGACTCTGCTGGAGATGATTCTCCGCAGAAACAAATGAGCTTCCTTTTCTTGTTCCTCTTTTGCGATGTCTGCTTTGGTTTTCGGAAAATGTTCTGTTCTTTTTTTCGCAAGCCACAAAATCATTTTAATTGCCACTGAAAATACCGAAAAAAATTAGATTTCGTGTGCAAAAATAAAAACAATTCTAGGTGTAGTTTGCAAATATTTTTGTACTATTTTTTTCGGCTTGTACTTGGCAAGCGGAAATAGTTTGTAGTGAGCAGAAAAGACAGTCCATGAACAAAAAACGAGGGAAAACAAACACCAACTGTAACAAGATGATGATGAAGAAGCCAACTTGGCTATAACTGTGCGTTGACCTTTTTTTGGGTGATTGTGGCTCGTCTTGGGCTTCTTTGATAAATGTGAAACATTTAGACGCGATTTGGGGCCAAGATAAGAGCGATTTTGTAAAAGAATTGCGTGAGGGGTATCCTGGGTATGACCGATGGTGGATTAGGTTTCAAGCTTGAATATCATTTTATTAATGGAGATTTCGTAGTGGAATTTTAAAATGGAATTCCCATATTTTGGTGTGCTATGTAAAATAAACTAAATTAAATAAATTCTTCATAATTTATAATTCAATTTTAAAATAATGTAAGCCGAAACTTGATCAAATCAATTTCAAACGAGCAATAATTTTGCATACTTAGCTTTTTTATCGATCACTAATATGAAAAATATGCATTGTCATTTATATATGATATATATATTTTTTTAATTAAACGCCAATTAAATGAACTAAAAGGTTAGATCTAGGGTATCACCAAACTTATCCCTTTAATACCGTAGCTTTCCCACCTTGAAGCTTGCCAAAATAAATGTAAAAAGCGGAGAAAGAAAACAAAATCTTTTTGTTCAAACTGCCGCTGCTTGTTAAATGTTTGTTTTAGCGTTTTTAATTGCTTTAATTATTTATTGTTTGGCTTTATTCCGGGTGCGTGTGTCTGCGTGCCTGTGGTTGTGCTCTTTAGGAATTACCAGTTCAGTTCAGCTCGCAACTGGGCGCCATCAAAACGAATGACTTAGGCAACGAACTTGGGCCAGGCAATTTGTTCGTATGCGAAAGCCAAAGAAAAGCTGGCACAAAACGAAGATGCTGTCGCTGCCGCTGACTGGCTGCGAAGATTTCAATCAATAAATCAATCAATATTTGTGAAAGCTGAACTAAGAGAGTGTCCATCTGCGTGGCAAGATGTCCTCTCTCTGCCTCTTTTGCTGTCCAAATGTCCCCGTCCATCAGTCATACGCATATTTCAATTAACATTCAGGCGAGGCATTTTTTCCCGTTCCCCAACCGATGCGATCCGGTTCGCTTCGGTCTGGTTTTTTATTGATGGAGCACCCCGAACACCATTTTTGCGCCTATGAAACAATTACATTTTGTCAGCCTTTTGATGCTGGCGCCATTGTCTATAGCTCGTGGAAACGGTAGCCGGTCGGCTGTTGCCCATGTGAAGCACAGCTGGCGGGCTTTTAGGGCACAAGAAAAACAATCCAATCCAAACCAATCCAACCACCCACCATCATCGCCGAAACTCCAGAGCTACACAATGTAAATCCCCTACTTGGCATACTGACTCTGACAATCACATGTGTCCGCCGGTTAGGATAAACCCTTTTACGTGGCCAGCTCTGCATACTCTGGTTGCTAATGGAGTACTTAAGGTTCGGGGTAGACTTCATGAAACTTAACGGCTAAAAGTGGATGTTCAATTTGAAATCAGCTTTGAATTCCCTTCAAGATTTGGTTACCGATGGAGATGAAAAATACATCATTTCTAAGCTAATCGTTCTTATTTTATTTTACCAAAAATATCTGCGATAGAAATTTAATTGTTATTATTTAACGCAGTACCTTAAAGAGCAGAAATGTATTTCTTAAAACTATTATTGTTTTCTGATATCTTTTCATAGATTTAAATCTTTCAAAATCAAATACAATCAATTAAAAAAATATACAAATGATTTGGTATTTTGCAACTTAAATAACAATTAATTTACTGCTTTCCATGTAAAAATGTTTTTATGTAAATGTTCTAAGTTGTAACAAATAAACTTGTTTTGTCGTTTATTGCTTAATAAATATTTTTAACAACAGATTATTTTTCAACAAAATTAAAATGCTTATCTAGGTGGTTTAGAATATCCATATCGTACGAAAATCTTTATTACAAGTAATAAATTGTATTTTTCCAATGTTAAATAAATTTAAATTGATAATAAACATGTAGGAGCTTATTTATTTTTGATTAAATTTGTTTTAATGCAAATGAGCTTAAAGCATTTTATTATTCTTTGTGTACTACAGCCGGTGGGTTCTAAACATTCTGCAAGGGCATAGCAAGTTCGCTTTTGCATTTGGTCACCTTCATACCTCCCCCACCTCTGTAAGCCGCCACCCAACTTATCTTTTGTGTTTTTATTTTTTATTTTTTTGACATTTTTGTTAAGTCATCAACGCACACGGCGGGACGTCGCCTTCGCTTGGATCTGTGCTCGGAGTTTCGAGAGTCTCGTGTTGTTGCCTGTGACTGATTAATTTGGCTATTATGGCATTTGGCTTTTATGCGCACAGTTGCCCAGTTTTACCCCCGCCAATCTGGCCGAAAAAAAAACCGAAAATCTCCAATAGCCGTTGGTTTTATTTTCCATTTTGTCTGGGCGTCTCTGCGATGGATTCGATCGATTCGTTTCGATCTTCTTCTGCCTTGTAGCATGTCAAATAGATTTTTGGTTGAGGGGCTTCGGCGGAGCTCATAATAGACCCAGTTAATTGCTAATAGCCGACGGTGCAGATTTCTGTGTCAGTCGAACGTCAAATGGAAATGCTTATTAAAGATGTTTTCGAATGTTTTCGGTGTTCGGCGCTGTTTGTTGTAATTTGTAATTTGCGTTCCGCGTTCGATTCATGCAAATTGTGCATGACGCTTCGCTTCGGTTTCAGTCTGATGGCAAACCATCAAGCATTGACCCAAAATAGTTCGCTGGTTCCCAAGATCCCAAAGATCCCTTAATTATTGAACGCAAGATTTCTAATGGTGAAATCCGTTTTTGATTTAAATTTGGGCGCGGCTAATTTGTCCATCATTAACATATTGGCCCGTTTCCCTGCCAAACTGAACTGTATAATTAAATCGTTTGCCGAATTGCCAAAATACGCAAAAAGAAAACACGACCGAAATCCGAAAATCGCTTCATTTGTCAGGGGCTTTTGGGCTGCCGCTGGCTGCTTTCCTCCTCAGTCTGCAATTATCATAAAATTTTATTAAACTGCTCCACTTTATCTGTCTCCCATCGCACCTCCATTCCATTTTTCCGTGTCTGGTCGCTTTAAGAGCTAAAATTATTGCAGCCAAACAATAAAAACGCATAAACCTCAAAATAATGCGACTTATAAACATTTTCAAAATGCTCTTCTGATGCCTTTTCGGCAGTCGGGTATAAGGCGTATGTCATTGAGTTTTATTAAATTGTATTTCTTGTGTTGGATAATTTTTTCGATTTATATATTCAAAGGTAACTTTTTTGAAATGTACTATATATTCATTAAAAAATTAATAAATATAACTTTTTAGTTACACTTTATTATTTTATATAATTTTAAAACATAGACAGACTTTACAAATTATTTTAGGAACGCGTTTTGTGTTTTCTTTTTTTGCCCACAAATATCAATATTTAATATTTAGTTTTCTATATAATTTTGATTCTTTTAATTACGATTTGAGAACTTGATAAAGATTATTTTTTTAAGCTTGAACAAAAAAATTCGATACCTCCGTGTCATTAATTGACCTTAATTTAACCTATTCATAGTTGAAAAAAAGGTAAATTTGAAACATTCTTAAAATGTTAGTGATGCGTATTTATACTATACTGTAATATTAATTACTGCAGAGTATTTACATTTCGATCAGTCCACAAATCAAGAACCTTTTCTTATACGCCAGCGCGTAAATCACGACGGGGAACAAATATTTAGTGTTAATATCATAAATTGTCACAAGTTGGCCCCAATTTGCCTTGCGTATTATAAATTTGCATTCCCAGAACTGGCTGAGGGGAAATTCCGGGGCGGGATTCCATGGTATTAACCGCTTGTGGGCGTCTCTGTCTGCGGCACATACGACTGGCAAATTGAGTTCTAATGGGAACGAGATGACTTCCCTTTCTCCTCCCCTGGATTCCTTTCTCCCTCTCACCGATTCTCCACCTAAATCTCTCTTAGCACTCTCAATATTTTTAAGGTTTTCAGCATTTTCAATTAGACCTCTGAACTCAACCTGGACTTGAACGCTGCGCTTTTGCCTGCCACGCACAGCTGGCCCCCACAAACTACTTCAACTTCTCCTCCTTCACCGATATACAGTTAAAAAAATCTATTGATCTTAAATATAATTGAACACCATAGAATTTAACTATAATTATAACTATAGCTGATGATAGAATACCATAGATGTTTTATTTAACTATATTTCACACATCAAATTTAAATGTTTACTTTATTTAAAATTGTAAGTCATCAAATTTGTACTGCCTTTCTTAAATTATATAGTTTATTTTAACAAACAACTAAAATGTTTACAATCATTATTAACTTAAAATTGTTAAGTGCTTAAAAATATTAATTGGATGATTTAGTCTTGAAAAGGTTGAAGGTAGTTTCATTATTAATTCAATAATTATTTCTTTATTCAAAGCAAAGTGAAAAAATATATCTATGATTTTGTTCTTAGAATAAATGTAAGATTACTTTTTAAACTGTATACAATGCAATGAAATACTTTCTTAATCTGAAAGCTCTAAGGTGCGTTCTGGTGTATTAAATAAATTATGTTCTATAATCTATTTTTCTATTTTTTTCTCTCTGTGCAAAATTCAGAGTCTCTTTGCAGCTCTGACAAGTTTTCGGTGCTTAAACTGCTTGTGTTTCGAATATTTTAATGAAGTCCATTGAAGTTTTGTGCGAGCGAAATTGCATTTATAAGCCGAGCTTAGATCTTCTTCTTCTGGCTGTTGTTTTTATGTTACTGTCAGTGTTTTGCTGGTTGTTTGGGGGCTGTAACCGAAACGCGTTTATTACAATCTAATGAAGTCGAGAGCCTGGCACTTAACGGTACGAAGAAGCCGCCTGTTACTTGTTTGCAGTTTGTAGCTCGCAGTCTACTGTTTTTGTTGCATCCATGTGGCCGAAGTTGAAGTTACGCAATTATCGCGGCAGATGGGGCATTGAATTGGGGGTATCATAAACAGTTTTGCCAGCTGAATATACGATTTTGCGCCGAAACGTCCGAATGGTCATGAGCTGCCGGTCATCGACTTTTAAGTTGTCTAATTTTTGCAAATGGTAAAAAGAATTTAACGGGGAAACAAGCTTTAAACTTTGAATACAACACATTTTGCTGTTTTAAAATTTACTTAGAGAAAAAATTAGATTTTAAAAATATTTTATAAATATGTAACTAATGTTTACACTTGCTTATACTAAGAAATGATTAAAGTTAGGCAAAATGCCAAAAGGAATAAGAAAAATGTGAAATTAAAAAACTATAAGAGCGTTGTCAAAAATATTTCAGATATTAAATAGTTTTGTTATCAACGAGT
Source organism: Drosophila kurseongensis (assembly GCA_018153305.1). Classification (NCBI taxonomy): domain Eukaryota; kingdom Metazoa; phylum Arthropoda; class Insecta; order Diptera; family Drosophilidae; genus Drosophila; species Drosophila kurseongensis. Next base: position 7,711,112 of record JAECXX010000005.1, on the reverse strand, counting down.
ATTTAATTTAAAAATTTTTAAATTGTATATTTACACAGAAAAAAACAGAAACGAAAAATCTGCAAGTAAACTTCAGACCATTAAGTATAAAAAACTTCTTGATAATATGTTCTTTTAAAACAAAGTTTTAGTATTAAAATAACACCACAGAACTTGTTTAACTTAAGTTTAGAAATTAAACTAAAAAGTATTGTCTTGATGATATACCTTTAAAATACACATGATTTATTTTGAAGACATAGTTTATTCAATTTAAATTGTGGGTTATTCATAGGTTGAGTTTGCCCACAAGGGAAGAAAAACAAATTTGTATAAGTTATATTTTATCATGAAACTTACAAGTTTACTGATGATTGGATCTTCTTTTCTCCAGATGACACATTTTCAGCTTGGAGTTGCCCGAATATGCGTTCGGCTACCGTATTGCAACCTCGCCAACATCCTAGTCCTCGGCCTGCCCGCGTCCCCCATCGAACAACCGAAAAAATAAGCCAAGACATAATAAATAACCGCTGTCATTCATAATGTCAACAGTGCTGCCAACATTTTGTGCTGTTATCTGCGCCGCTCGCGCAATTCTGGCAACAGAAACAGCGACGACAACAACCACATTCTGCACATGGGAACGGAGTTTGGCGATCGAAGTCCGGAGACCGGAGAACATGGGAACGGAGCTGAGGAAGCCACTGCCCAGACAAAGTGGCTGTGGGCCTGGGTCTGGATCTGCGAAATGCAGCGATCCACATGTGAGCTATGGGAGAAGCCGGCGGCGGAAGGTGGTCACCATGGAGCAAAAGCCAAGAGCTACGGCGACCTCTACACAGAAAGAAAAACCTTCGTATTGAGATCCCCATTGTAGGAAAACAACAGAATTTATGGCAGGTCTTCAGAGATCATCTTTATTTTTATAACTTAGTAATTATCTTTATAACTGCTTCAAATTGATTCAAATATGATTCCGTTAGTTAAACTTTTTCTTGGAGACTAAAAAAACAAGACTTTGATCTTAACATTAGGCTGTTGTGATTTTTGGTGTATTATGGTATTTGGTGTATTGTGTCTGGTTCGCCACCAATTTTGAATAAATTTTTGTCTGTGTATATTGGCCATTCTTTTGGCTCTTTCGCATCGTCTGCGCTTTGACATCTTACAGATCAATTCATGATAATCGCTGGGACCACCATGGACCACAAAACGTTCAACTTCGTTCGCATGGTGGAAACGTTTTTCTCTCCCAGCTTCTTTTCGTTTATTTTTTTTGCTCATTTTTCCTTTTACCGGAATTTAACTGTTTTCGCTGGAATTGAGAATTTCCAAAGGCTGAAGTCACTGGAGTCTAGCATGTAATCGATATTTTTCGAGCCACAACGACAAAGAGCAGAAAAACTCATAGGAAGAAGTGGGAAAAGGGTCAACCTATGTTGTTTTTTGGCTTTGGCAACATGCCACCGCACTGCGAGATCTGTCTGTTTTTTCGGCTGGAATTATAGACTTTATTATTGGAGTGCTACTGGTCTTGCCACACCAATATCTATTTCGGTTTTAGTGAGGCACAAATTTGCATAAAATTGCCAATATGGGGGAAAATTAATTACGAGCCGAAAGAAGGTCGTTACACGGCTTTTTCAACTTGACTTTTGCATGGCTGCGAATGTAAATCACTTCGCCATGCCACGCTTTCAACTACTCCGAGCTGCACACACACGGAGAAAAGTGGTTATAAAATAATATAAAATGTTTTGAGAACTGTAAGTAAAAGCCACTTCGTCTATTCTTTATATATAAATTTAGTTGTATTATTTGTTTACAATTTAAAATTCATCCAACAAATTCAGTCAATTTTTAAAAGACCAACAGAAAGTAAATAAACCCTTGATAAATTAAAACAGCTTCTTCTCTCTCTGCAGGCTCTTCAGTTTTATTTTTTGTGGCCTCTGTCGTTTCTGTTTTGGAACTAACTCAACGCTCATCGAGGCATTGCGCCCTCTAACCCTCGGAACATAAATTCAGCAGCCTCAACGGCAGCAGCCCAGTCCAAGACCAAGTCAGAGTCCCAGATCCAATGGACGAGCAGAGACAGACAAGTGGCAGCATTCCAGACCCGTCCAGAGTCGGAAAAGCAAATAGCAAAGGTTCGCGTTTGAGCCCAGTCCTTGGGTCCGTGGACTCAAGAGCACCCAACTCGGGCTAGGGCTCTTTGGGCATCGAGTGTGAATTGATTTTTTAGCCATTCCCTTTCACAGGATAGGGTACATTTAAATTTCAAGTCAACAGGAAAAATCCTATATCCTATTTTAATTTAGATTTTGATTAAAAAAAAGCAAATATTTTGTTCGAATTTGTGAGAATTTTTTGCTAATTAACAATAAATTTTTTAATTACCTTATTTTGACCAAGAAATAATAGTTTAAATGAAAGATTCACTTTGTTATATTATTCAAACTTATGCTAAGATTTCTTTCTAACATGATTTCCATATATATTTCAAACTCTTTTATATCCTATTTAAATTAAGATTTTGATTAAAAAAATATCAAATATTGTGTTCGAATTTATGATAAGTTTTGCTTATTAACAATATATTTTTTTAATTACGTTATTTTGACCAAGAATTTTCAGATTTCTTTCTAACATGATTTCCATATATATTTCAAACTCTTCTTCATTTAAATGAAACAATTTTAAAATAAATAAAAACAAATTAAGATGTCAATTGCTATAAGTTCTGAAAGCATAATATTTTGAAATATTATGTTATCCATTGCATAATTGCTAAATGTGGAGACGATTTAAATTTAAAGATAGGGCATCCATAATTCTTCTTATGGGAAATAATGCCGATTGCTCATCGGTTCTTTTGCATACAAGTGCAACTGGGAAGTGGCCCAAAAGAGGACGGTGCGACCTTAGCAAAATAAAGAAAAGCAGTCCGGAGAGGAGGAGAACAAACCTTCAGCCCAGAACACCAGAGGGACCAACATTTGGCTTCTGCTCGGGTAGCACCTTACCTTAGATATGTTTCGGCAATTTTGGCGAGGCCTGCGAAAAATGATTTGCTGATCGCTCGGTGCCCAGACACTCCATCAATTCGTGATTTTTACGAGCCCAATGTCGTCGACGGAGCAGTAGTTCCATTCCCATGGCAGGAGCATCTCTGCGCATGCGCAACGAAAGCATCATTTAACGCGCATTTAGCATGCAGACTCGCCAGCTTTTGTCTCACTCTTTTTTCGGCCCATTTCTTGGGGCTTTGTTTTTTATTTTTATTTCACTTTTTTTTGTCTTTTTTATTTTTATTTTAGCCATCATCCTTTCGGCTGTGGCTACTGAAGTAGCTCTCGATGCTTTGCCCCAGGGCCAGCGACTGTCAGTCATTTGTCCCAGACGAAGCGTCGTCATCCTCAGTTCTCAGTTCTCAGCTTTAAACTCCTGCCTCGGTAGCGAATCTCCCCGTTTGGGGGCCTGTCTTTATGTAAATTAGTTCAAGTGCATGCGAATCTTTCTTACTTTCTGCAGACACACACCGTTTCCCAGTGCGCGGTTGGGTTAGGTTAGTTTTCGTCAGGGATGCATAGTTCTTCATATGAATAAAGGAGGATATTGTAGGTTTAAATATATTATATAAATGTTTTCGCCACGATTCAAGATGTTTTATTTAAAAAATTACAAAAAAAATGCAAATAGATATTTTTACCACATACTTAAAATATATATCTTTTCTTTTGTTTATTTTTAAATAAATAAAATACAAACATTTTTAAAACATCGTTCTACTTTGAATTTTTACCCAAATATTTAGTAATTTTGCCTTACTTTTAAGTGCCTTAAAAGTATGCTAAATAATTTTTCATCTTAATAAATGATCTTAAATCAGTAAATATATTTGTAAATGGATCCCTTTACATAACTGGTTTATTAAATAGACTTTATTATTTCTGAACTCTATGTATAAGATTTAAAAACATATTCTTGAGAAATCACACATTTAGTTTGGTTCTTACTAAATTTATATTTAGTATATGTTCTTGAAATAATAAACATTTGTCAAGAATTAAATCCCTGCTTTACCAAATTAATAGGATATCGGCTTTCATTGCAACCAATTGCAAAGTTTGTAATTAAGTTGTCATTGAAAACAATTACCCGACTCCTTTATGTAATTCAGTTACTGCTCTATAATTTCCATCCTCTGCCATTGATCCTTTCTAATGAGGTCTGCCTGGAGTTGAGCTTGCAAATGGATATAATGATTTACGGCTTGCATATAACCGATACTTTCGCATCTTCGCGGAGACCCGCACAAACGTTTTAAGGTATTTACCCTCCTGATTTATATAACACTAAGCGCTGTTTTACAGCCTTTGCATTAATGTATTTTCTGTTTGCTCTCGGACTCTGTAACATAAAAGTAGATTGGGTGCTTTCTTTATTACACTTCGTCCATCGGGTTATTTCTTTACTTAAATGGACAATAAAATATAAATGTGCCTGGCGACCTGCCGCCACCCAAACATTTGGAGGATTTATGAGTGCATTAGCGGTTAAGGCGATTGAATTTGAAAATATTTATTTTCTTTCCATACAGTACCAGCATTTTTCTCAGCTGTTTGCCGTCTTTGACTTGGCTTTTATGACTGGACAAATTTTTGTGCCTATAAAAAAATAGCAATTAGGCGTACGTTTAATTACGCCGCCGCAAAGATTCAAGTGAAAGAAGCTGCTAAAGTATTTCTAATGTATGCCAGGCTACAGTAAATATTTTTTATAAAACCTAAATCATAAAACAAATATATCAGAAGGAAGAAACATTTCGTCTCTATACTGTTTATTATAAGAATATTTCTCCCTTTAATATTATAGGTTTTATAAGCCATTTAATTATTTTGTATTTTAAAATTAATAGATTTTATACTAAGCCGATAAGCATTAATAAAAATATTTTAATTTCCTTTATGTTGACATTTTTTATTAACTCCAACTTGTTATTTTTTAACCGACAACTTAACTTATTCGATTAAAATTATCTACAGACTTTAGATTTCCGACATTATAAGCGATTTCTACTGTAATTTCTTCTTGCATTTCTACAGTATAACCGGCCAGAAATCGCTATCCAATTCCGATGGCAATGTCTTGTTGGCTTATTGGTGTTGGCGTGTTGTTTGGCCGACTCGGCAAATGATTTAAAGTGTTGCTTTGCATTACATTTATTGCCAATTGAAATTTGAAGTGCGTGAGAAAGTTGGAAATGGGCTCCGCTCGAGAGCCGCAGCCTCGGATTCATAGTTGCAGTCTGGTTCTTCTTGGCCGTCGTCGCATTTCCGTCCCGGTTTCCCGTCCCCAGTCTTTTGGCCAGGGGCCGTGTCCGTTGCCTGTTTTGGCCTTTGTGCTGCGGGTTAATATGAGCTGAAAATTGGCTTGCTTAGTTTTGTGGTCGCTGGTTGGTTCATCGCAGTCGTTTGTGTTCGTTCGCCGGTGATTTGATAACATTTTTCAGTCGGAATGGAAAGTTTTGTATTTGCAGATGCTCCCACTCTCCGGCGCTCTGTCGCTGGATTTCTGAATCTGTGAATCTCGGGGTCTCCAGTCGCTGGTCTCCAGTCCCCAGCCTCCTGACTCCGAATCTCGGGTCGTCTGGGTGCGGCAACAGATTTGGGAATCGTTTATCGTCCTCTGGCCCCTTCCCTCGCTCTCTATTAACTGGTATCCATCGTTTTTAGCCATTTTCATTCAAACATGTGTGTTGCATGTGCGGCTATTTAAATGGGTTGCTCAAATGAGGGGTGGATTAGTTCCCAAATGGGTTTGCGTTGCGGTAAAAAAATACTTAAAAATATTGTTTATTTAATTGTACTTTTATTTTATGCATTTTTTGTGATCAAGATTACTTCTTTTTATTTCGATTACAATTTATTCCAAATGTTTTAAGTCACGGAAAAGATTTTAATTAATATTCCGAAATAGCTGTAAGAAACTATAAAGACTAAATTTAATAAAACCACATATTTTTAATATTTACAGGACGTATATTTAGTTCAGCTTAATATTATATTGGTTTAATTTTTAATTTACTTTTTCGGAAGTTACAAGAATATTTCATGGCTTGAGCAACAGATAAAAAATATTAATATTTATATTAATAATATATTCAGGTTTTGAATTTATTTCGTAATGAAATGGGCCAATGACTGCTAAGTTTCAAGTCCTACCGCGGATGCATTTAAATACACCATGAAAAAAAATGATATTTTTACAAGATTGATATTCGATGGTTGCTTATTGTGATGGAATCTATTCATTGAAAGAATGCTATAAAATGTTTTAATGGTTAAAAATTTTGCATTTCAAATTTTTTCCGATCCTCCCCAAGGTGTAGTCAACCCATTTCCCCGGCCATTCGCATGCGAAATACTTTGTAGGCTCCACCTACCCACAGGCAAATGAAGCCAATTAAATGCCTCGCTCGTACTCATTGCCTCTTGATTATTTCGCTTTTCTCTGACTTGCTTCCAATTGATTTGTTGGGGGTTTCCATGGCATAATCAGGTACATAAATTAAGGAAACCGTCTAGAGAGCTGGTTTTTTTCTGCTTAGGGGCGGATCTCCGGATTGGTCTTCTTTTTATTCTCATTTGGCGTCCCAGTTCTCGTTTCTGGTGTCTCGTTTGCCATTCTGGCTTATAATTCCATCATTAGCTTAACGCAAGTATCGGTCTGCGTATTGAGATCTTGCCAATTGGTTGTTTAATGGCCAGCACTTAATCTTGAATGGTAACAACGCGTTGGGGCCAAGTAGGCGATTTGATTGTAGGCACACCTGAAAAAAATATATGGACGACATTAAAAATTGCAGTTTCAATTCTTTCATACCCAATAAATGGTACTCAATAAAAATACTTTTTACGTTAGTTACATATTTTTTATTTTAAATGTTAGTTAATATTAATCTTAGCTTAATTGTAATTTATTAAAATTGAACTCGACAAACTTAAAAAATTCGGTATTAAAAAAACGGCATTAATAAATAAATACCTATTTTGATGTTCATAAATTGTACTCCCTAAAATTACTTTTAACGTTAGTTACATATTGTTTATTTTAAATGTTAGTTAATATTAATTGTATAGTTTAATTGTATTTTATTTAAATTTAAATATAAAAATTCAAACAAATTCGGAACTGAAAAAAAACCCGCATTAGTAAATAAATACCCATTTTCATGTTTTATGCTGTTGCTTGCTTATTTCGTCGTTTTATTCCGTTTTGCTGTTTTTTGTGTAGGTATACAAATTTTGAGTGCCCGCCCAACTTGTTATATATGCACATGTTCGATATAATGGCAGCCTGAAAGCAAATTAACAGCGCAAAAAAACAAATAAAAAACCACAAACCCAATACAACAAAAATCGACACCTTGCTCTGCGGATTGACCAATAAAGTTGCAGCTTCATATCGGTTGACGTTGTTAGTTATAGTTTGTTATTGGCTGGCTTTCGAAAATTCGCAAAAAGGCTGCAAAAAACCAAAATCGTTAAAATAAAACGACAACTAAATAACAAAGCTCCTCGCCCAAAAGTGAAACCAGCTTGGGGATTCAAGTTAGTGGTTGCTAGTTGTTGTTAGTTGGTGGAGGCTGCTGCTGTGCTCTTTACTCAAACGGGGCCTCATCATAATTTCCATTTTTGCGGTCAGGCTTCGTCCAATCAGCGCTTTGCACATTAGCTGCAAAAAACGGCCACAGCAATAGCAACAGCAACAATTGCAAACACATGTTGATTGCATTTAGTTGCCGCTGCCTCTTTGTTGTTGCCGTCGTCAATTGCTAGTTGCTGCAGTTGCTGTTGCAGTTGCAGTTGCTGCCGCGACTGTCAGCCATTAGCGCAGCAGTGTGAAATTCGATATTAGTGCAATTCATTTTCAACAACTAATTTTTTTGCCAATCTCTCAATCTTTCAGTTCAGCCATCTTCGCCGCGTTTACAGATTTTTATTTCGATTTTTGCGCTTCATTAGTCTAAAAAGTTGTTGCCTTTGTTTTTTTTACTTTCCCAGTCTTCCTGATTAATTTTACGATAGAAAATATATGTCTACTGCGATCAACACATTTCGGCAAAGTTTGTAAAGCAATTGTGAGGAAAATTTTAAAACTTTCGATTTGGTTTTGAATTATATAAATTTGTTTGAAAGATACAAAAACTTACCAAGAGATTAAAAAAAATGGAATTTAAAAATAATTTTAAGTGAAAAACATTGATATTGAATGTTGTATATATACTTGATACATAATTTAAAATTATAAAGCATTTATTATAGGCCTTGGAGGTAAATACAAGTAATATATTATCCATTTACTTACAATGTTTTAATATTGAAAATTAGTTATAATTGTACTTTATCTTAAAAATTTTTAATTATAATGCATTTTTAGCTTAAAACTATTTGGATTAATTTAGCTGCCACGTATAATTTCTACCAATATCTATAATAAGCTTTGAACTAAAAATTGATTTTCATTATTTATTTAGTCCTTGGTTTGTTTCTTTGGCTTTTGCAATGGACCTTTCGCTAACCTCCTGATTTATTTTACGATTGAAATTGTATTTCTATTGCAATTAGCACATTTTCCGCATGATTGAAGGCTGCCAGAAGTCTGGTCGTCGTTGGTCAATCCGCGAAGCATATGAAAAATTAATTTTGGTCTTTGGGTGCGTTACGCCCCAGACACACTCTGAAAGACTCGGACTGTGGATCCGTTTTCAACAGCAGTTTCTCTGTCTTTCCTTCGGTTTTCTGGCTTTTTACGACCTGCGCGTTTTTAATTACAACTACCGGGCAATGCATTTGCAGGTGATGGGATTCTAGGGGGGAAAGTTGGAAAGGGGCCTGGGGAAATGGACAGTCGTTGACGAGTTGTACGGATTGCACACTGCGCAAATCTTGAAGCACTGCGGCCACTTGTTTGCCTGCTAATTCCAAAAGTCTCGGTCAAAAGGTTTTGATTGGTGTTAAGGCGTAGCAAAGTGGCAGTCCATTGGATGTATTGCCTGATTTCTCAAGAGTAAACAACTGACGAACAGGTGCAAGTTGCGTGTGTTTGTGTAATCTAGAATTACAGTCAGGTCTTGGTAAATAAGCAGGCACAGAGACAAGAATGGTCATTAATTAGGACTCATTAATGTCGGATAACCAATGCTAATTATTTCTAAAAATTCCTGCATACCATAATAATTTAATTGGTAGTTACAAAAAATTGCAATAAAAGGTTCTATACAGTGAAACAGATATATTGTATCACATTGTACCTTAATACTTGTTCAATATAAAAATCCCTAGTTCCATTTTTACTTGTATTTTATTATTCAATATGATATGAATATATAAAGTTTTTGCAAAATAGTTTAACAACAGCAGTTTATAGTTTTGTTGATTGATAAAAGTTTATTAATCATATAATCATAATTATGGTTATAATTCTAACTAATTTATTAAACTATTAGTACAAAGATTTATTTACACATATTTTATTATCCCCTTTAATAACATTTTTCCCTTGTTATTGTTTTTATTTGGGCATAAAGTCCCATCAAGTTATTGCAAATTTATTTAATCCACTTATCAATTTTCAAAACCTCATCACATTTTCCACCCTATTTACATAACCCCAATTACAAATGTTTAAATATGGTTTGTTTCTTTGTTATCTGCGCCCTACATCGATATATCTCCTTATTAATCAACGGTCCACGCTCATAACAATTTAAATTGAGCCAGTACAACAGGTTGAATTCATAACGAATGCTTTACGGATTAACAAACCGATATCTGAAGTTTTCTATCTATATGGCAGACAACAGAAAAAGAAACCGAAATGCCCTTTGGCCAAGTTTTTTTCCAACCGATTTTTGTTGTGAACAATATGGCTTTTGATTGCAACTAATTGTTGTGGAAAATGTAAAGAAATTTATCAAACGCCCATAAAAACTATATCAACAGCATTTTGACTCGGACTACACGCCATTCGTTTGGCTTTTGGGCTTAGGCCATCATTCAAAAGGGGATCTTGAAATAAGAGCCCCGAGCCTGAGCTTGTAGAATCGTTTATAAATTATGAAAATATATGTACATAATGCATATAAGCACAAGTTCAAAGCGCACCGTTTCTTTTCTCTCATAAAACTATGAAAAGCGTTTTTTGTTGATTATTAATTTATTAAAAAAAAAAAATGAGAGATCAGGGGTACAAATCGTTGGCTGCCGTTTCGTTTGGTATTTGGTATTTTGTTGGCTGCAATAATTAAATTTAGATTAAGTTTGGGAGCCGCATTCGACAGTAGTTTAATGTATGCAAATTACACACCATCGACCCCGAAATATCCCCGATCCCTGACCCCATGGGAGCATCATCGCGAGCGAACCGTCGAAACTGTCGATCTGTCGACATTGAGCCAAAGCCCTTTTGGACGTGACGAATCGATTTCCAAAACGAGACATTCGAGACCAACATTTCTTGGGTCTGCTGATCTCCTCTTGGAAATTTGTAACACACTTCTCATAGCATATTTCGTTTTTCCCCCGTCCCCGGCACTTTTGTTTATGATCCAGCAACACCCATTTTCTCAACTTTTCGACTTTTATCATCGACCGGGCTTCGGTTCGTTTTGTGTAATAATATTTTCCCCAAAACGCTTTCCATTTTTCCCCTTCGCCCGCCCGCCAAAAATTCGTGGGCGTTGCTAATTAGTAGCTCTTTCCATCTTCTGGGTGGAAAATGTGCTCGATTTGATTGTGGAAATTTATGTTGAACATTATCGTTTTCCTAAGGAAGGGACTGGCCTATCACAGATGGTTTTTGGTTTGGTTTACGATGTGCGAGCTTGGGGCCGAACGCATTTTAATGAGCCCAAATGAATTGGGTAAAACACTGTGAAATAAGGCGAAGGCGGCTTTCAAATGTGAGACCGAAGCTGCGGTGATTTCGATTTGGGGAAATTAGGCAAATTAATTGGGAATTTCAGGGGAGATCGCTTTAATATGAGGTGTTTGGAGGAGGGTTCATAAAAGTTATGCGCAATCATTTATAAGCTGTAATGGGAGATATATAACTGCTCATAAAAATGAGTAGTTGAGTGAAGGCTTTTATAGTATTCGAATGAACAAGATTTTTAAGTTGTTTGTAAATAATAAATTCTATTATTTTATGAATTAAATAATATTTCAATTACTTTTCACTTTTTAAGAGCTTATAGCTTTTTTATTTAATTTAATTTTTTAAAATAATAATTGATAAAATTGATTATGAGATACCAGAATTTCTCTTACTTATTATCAAATATTTATATCTATTATCTTTATCTACTAACTCAAATTAATTGACATGTTACACAATATTTATACCCTTGCAGAGGGTATTATAATTTTGGTCAAAAGTGTGCAACGCAGTGAAGGAGACATCTCCGACCCTATAAAGTATATATATTCTTGATCAGGATCACCTCCTGAGTTGATATAGCCATGTCCGTCTGTCCGTCTGTCCGTCTGTCCGTCTGTCTGTCCGTCTGTCTGTTTCTACGCAAACTAGTCTCTCAGTTTTAAAGCTATCGAATTGAAACTTTGCACACACCCTTCTTTCCTTTGCACGCAGTATATAAGTCGGAACGGCCGGGATCGGACGACTATATCCTATAGCTGCCATATAACTGATTGATCGGAAATGCCATAACTTTCGTGTTTGTAAAGTTAGGAAGTTGGGATTTTCTATGGGTTTTATATTTGGCCAATCAATTCGACCTACCAAATTTCATAAGAATCGGACGACTATATCCTATAGCCGCTATATAACTGATTAATCGGAAATGCCAAAACTTTGGTGTTTGTTAAGTTAGGAAGTTGGGATTTTCCATGGGTCTTATTTTTGGCCAATCAATCCGACCTATTAAATTTCATAAGGATCGGCTGACTATATCCTATAGCTGCCATGTAACTGAACGATTGGAAATGCCATAACTTTGGTGTTTTTGAAGTTAGGAAGTTGGGATTTTTTATGAGTATTAAGAATGCATCATATGAATAATTTTGGAGAATATAATTTACAGAGTATTCTGCAAGGGTATATCAACTTCGGCTCCGCCCGAAGTTAGCTTTTCTTTCTTGTCGTAGATAAAATCAAAACGAATTAAATTTTATCTGATTTTGGATTTAGTCATTAATTTATTCAATCTGAAAATAATAGATTTATCGACAAAGTAAAATAAATATATATTATCCATTATACATTTACATATGTATTTTTGTTCCTGAAACTCAATTCACTTAAAAGAAACCATCACATATCAGATATCAGGAAAACAACGAGGTGTGCAAAATGCAAATAGTCGACTGATCGATTGACTAGTAAGACGAGAAATAAATAATACATATATATCTATTCATAGAGAGAAGGGGAACCACATTGGACATTCTGGTAGGTGGGCAATCATTTTTGGCCACGCTAATTTCGTTGACCTGCTGATTGCCCGTGGAAATTGAAAATTATCAAATTATGATTTTCTTCCTGCATCGTCGATACGGCAACACATGCCAATCCGCGGAGATTGATACGTCATGTCAATCGTGATTTTGTTTGCTGGAACTTTAACATTTCACCGACGTGATGCGATGTGTTGCGATGTGATGCGATGTGATCGGTGCAGGAGTTGCACTTTTGAGTTGGATCGACCTCCTCCCACCTGGGTTCCAACTTCCAATTCGTCTGCACACACGTCATGCATGTTCATATACAAATTCGCTGCGCCTGATTACAAGATCGGGCTCCATGGATGAGTCCCCTTTTTTTTCGTATTTTTTACTGGCCCCGTGTGACTTCTACGACTATGACCCGAACGTTCAAAATTTGTAGCACTGACCCCGGTGGAGCAGGAAGAGCCAGATGATCGAAAACCCATTCGCACGGCCCGCTCATTGGAACGATGCCACAATATGGCTTGCAAATCAATTGGCCAGAGAGCATAGCCGCAGATTCTCCCAAGAGCTATTTGTGCTTTAGGCTCAAAGCCAGTGTTTTTTGGGAGTGTTTAAATGAATCTGAAATACCCTACTAAAGTAAATACTTTATTAAAAACAATTACATACATTAAGGCAATTTCAAAGTTTCTGTTACATTTCAGTTTTAGTCAAACTTATTTTGTGTTAATCATTTAATCATTTTATTGAAAGAAAAATTTCATTTATATTTCAAATTTTTACATTAAATTACATTATATTTTTACTTTTATTTAACTTGGGATTTTTAGTTATTTTTAATCATGAACATGTTGTATTACACAATTGTAATATACTTATATTTGTTTAATTAATAGGATTATTAAGATTATTTCCCAACCTAAGTATTTGACGATTGTTTGAACTAAAACTAATGAAATAATTTAATTACGATAGAGGTTATTACTAAATCATTATTTTAGTAGAACGTTCCAAATTTGTAATATTTTAGAATTCGAAATATGTTCATTTTGAAAGCAGATCGCAGACTTTATATAACACATATTACCCGGACCCAGCCTCATCGAAGGGTATCGGTAACAGAGTCGAGCAAGTGCACAAAAGTTCGCGGGAACATTTTGCGGCTGCAGTTGATCTTTAGCCATATTAAATTAACCAAAGGCTAGGCCGAGGCCTATGATTGATCTGGGCCCGCCGTCGCGGCCGATTATAAGTCAATGTTGGCCAGGTCGGCGATCTGCGGGTCGATCGGTGGGCTGTTCAGTTGGCCAGGTCGATTGGGTCGGGTCGGGTTTCGCGTCGCTGCGATCGCATGCATAATTTTCAATGTGTGCCGAAGATTTCGAGACCGGGAGACTGAATATTTTCGAATATACATTTTTCATAGCTGTTATTGAGTTATTGCTGGCAATCGAAAGCAGCTCGCTGGGATCGGATCGGATCTTTGGGATCTGAAAAGCAAAGGGTCCAGGGGTTCAGGTTCAGCCAAATGATGCGCACGTTCTTCGCTCAGGTTAAATATACGAATCAATGGTCGGCTAATAAAGTTATGAAGGCTGCGATATATTCAGTTTATTAAGTTACGCTTTTTAGGCTGAGTTGGGAGAGCTATTAGTCGATGTTTTCCCATGACAAATTGATGGAAATTTGAATATTTATAATAAATCATAATGCAGATATTTTAAAAGTTTCCCTATTAAAATGTATATTTGTCTATAACTAAAGCAAATTGTAGTTCCCATATTAGTGTAATTGAGAACTTGGCAAACATATATTCGAAATCTTTATGGGATTAGCATATTAATGAATGAACTTGACAAGTTAATTAAGGCAATTAAGTTATCGGTACGGATTTTGTAATTCCTATAATTTTTCGAATTTCTTCATAGCAATTTGGCTTAAGATAAAAACTAAGCAAATATCGAAAACTAATTAATTGAATTGGAATCATATTATAATTGATAAATTCCTGAACCATTTCCATTTTATGATAAATGTATATTTTTAGTGGCTAATAGAACATCGAAAACTATAAGAAGAATTAATTGAACATCAGTGCTTGCATTTAAAATATAATTGAACCATGCTTACAACCTTTCCATGCCATTAAAATCTCTCCCCAAATTCGTTCCGTTACCAAGATATTCGTTGGCCAAAAGGAAAAATCACAGAACGCAAGACACTGCTTCTACTCGCATAACATGCTCATATAATTACACGCAAAATAATTGTTCTATGTAAGCTGGAAAAGGGGCAAGGTGGGGGAAGTGAATGCGAGAAGCACTATCTATAGAGGTCGCAACCCGTTGGATGCTACCTAAACCGAAGAAAGAACTCATGAAATTCAATGCCTGCCTCCGATTCTCAGACTTTTAGCCTTGAATTCCTTTTGCTTTTCGCGCTGCGGGCTCAGCTATCGAATTACCAGCCAACCGAATTCCCAGTCCGCTCCCGGGGCTTCCCCTCCTTGATGTTGTTGTTGTCTCATGTAATTGGCTGTACATTTCGACACCCCGGCGACAACAACCAAACAACAACTAAAACAACAACCGAGCTGGCGAGCAAGAGTCGTAATGAGCTTGTACACACACCACACCAAAAGCCTAGAAGAGCAACTGGCCAACAAAACCCAACAGAATATATCGAATGCCCTGCATAAGAACGGGAAACTTTGGATCACTTAAGGGTTGTCATCTCAAAGAAATGTATTAGTAACTCTTTATTCAGTTTAGATTGGTAATACATAAAGTAAGAATACATTTTGGCATTTTTAAAAATTATTATTATTTAATTTAAAACTTCAATTGTAAAACTGGTAAAATAAAGGATATTGACATTTAAAAAAATTGTTTTTTGGTTTTAGTTTTTTGTTTGATACTTCAAAATTTAAAATTTTCAAATACTAGGCGAACTATCCTGAAGATATTTCAGTATCTTGTATTCATTCAGTTTGGGGTATATACTTTACACTTTATTGACCTATAATGAAAAAAAAACAAAATATTTAAACAGAGGCAAAGTAATATTATAACAATTCAAGCAAAGTACAATTTCGTTTTTTATCGTTTAACTTAAATCATTTTTTACTATCCTTAAAAAAATTTCGATTTATATTTTTCTTCCAAAAGTATTAAGGTACATATTTTACAGATTTGTGGGCGCGTCTCTTTTGCTGACCACAAAAAAATATTGTTTATGTAGAAAGCACAAAAGCTCGTTATGTTTAACCTGGCTTATTACCAATAAGACAAATCCTAATTATACAATAAATTCCGTTTTGCATGCACTCGCGTTGCGAGTTTTCACTTCGCGCGACGACAACAACGATGTTTGACTAGGCTGCTCTCTACGCCTCCGTTTCGTTCCAACTTGGCCAACCTCTCCGCCCGATAACAATCTCGCAAATTTCTTTGCGAACATTTGCCCAAGAGTTTCGGTTCCGAATGCCGAATGCAGCCTGCTGCATCAGCGGTTGTGGCTACGGGACTTGAGTCAGTGCACATTGGTACAAAATTATAATTGATTATGATATAAAAAAATAATATTTACTTTTTAAATGTATTTATGTTTGTATATATCTCACTGACATAAATATAGAAAGTAGATTGCAAATAGTTTTTAAGCTAACAGATATGTCAAAAAAAGTAGCACAAATAATATTCCATAGCAGACGTTAAAAGTTCCAGAAATTTTTTATAACTTAAACCTATTTTTTTATCCTTTGTTTTCTTGAAAATATCCAAATCTATTTTACCATTGACACATACGAACAACTAGCTTGAAAGAATTGGTACAGAACAAAACTAAATTTAATTTTCTATACAGCCTTCTAATGAAAATGGTTCATCCTATTATAATCCTTCCAGCTTAAACAGAATGGTTTGAAAAAATTAAAGTATAATTGAAAAATGTTTTCCAACAAAGTACAAGTTTAGAATCAGTGTGCAAGGCTGCGAGGCAAGGCGGTACGGCGTAATAAAAATAAAATCATAGACTAAACGATAACACTAGGTGCGGGGGCTTTTGGAAATTGGGTGGGGGAGGGTGGTGCGGTGGGTATAAGTCGGGAAAACACTTGATGGTTAGGCGTGTTGGCTGTTGCGTTCGGTGACTTGTAATTGTGTCTTGTTAATTTCGCATATTTGAGCCAACCGGCAGTTTACAGTTTGAAAGACAAGTCCCTGCTTTATCATCCTATTTTTGTGCGATAATCTTGGTTTATAGTTATAGTTATTAAAGAAATGAACTGTTATTTGAAAAAGTTATACGCACTTAAAAGCATTCATATTTAATCAAATACAATAAAATTAGAATTAAAAATAATTTTTAATATTGGTATTTTTCTTTAGACAATTTTTTAATTATGATACAGCTAGTTTAGTTTTAGAACTAAGTTTCTGGTATTCACCTACACCTAGATGCAGGTCTTTCTTTATCTGTTCGCTTTCATCTCTCACTTCTTCAAAGACTGCGATAAAATTCCCTGCAATTTGTTTGTTGTCCTTCTGCATAGATTTTAAGAAATCATAAGGAGTCTCATTAAAAGCACCGATAGTTTTCCATGCTGATAGGACCATCATCGTCGCCGTCATTGCCATCGCCATCCCGATCATTGTGGTGGTGGCAGTCTGGTTTGGTTTGGTTCGGTGTGGTAGCTCTGCACGAATTTGTTGTGCCATTTGTAACCTGATGGGCTGCTGGATATAAAATCGCATATCTTATGGCATATAGCACGAGTTTTTGACAGGCGACTAGATAATAAAAAGCGACAAGTGGTTACCAGATGACTGGGCCAGGATCGGTAATCTTCCTGCAACCGCCGTCAAATTGCTCCGGAACGTGTTTGCAGAGCTGTTAATTAAATTAAATTAATTGCAATTTATTCAAATTGGGGTTTAGGCTGGAAAATAATGCAGGCTTGATATGCTTTTTATGGCAATGAGTTCCAGCCAGATCCGAATTGATGGGGGGAACGTAAAAATGATTCGCTGACACTCGATATGATTATGAAGTGGGCTGCAGAAATATTTTTGTTTGCTACCATCCTTTGTGTTTGTCCTCGGCCAACTCTCACACAATCGTTCGCTCCATTTCTTTCCTTTTTTACCCTTACCTTACCTGTGCCTGCATATCATATGTGCACTTAATTTATTCAAAGTCACGTTGCTTGCATGAGGAGTTTGGCTGAAAATGAGGAATTCTCTCCGCTGAGTACACACAATTGCATAGTTTTCTTTATAGGACGAGGAGAAGCAGTGCCCATGCCCAAATAGAAGTGAGTGAGTCAGCTAAGTGCATCAATTTCCATTTAACTGTAAGCGATATTTTGCAGTCATCGAAATATTGCCAATATTTGTGCTTCTGCTGCTGTCGCTGCTTCTTCTGGGTGTTATTGTTGTTGCTGTTGTTGTTGCTAGTGCTGCTGTGCCAAATTGCAAAAGTCAAAGCAAGGAAACGAGCAGCAACTTCTGCTTCGACGTTGACGTTGTCTAAACAAAAGACTCAAGCGACGAACTTGGACGGAGCGAGAGAGATGGAGTTTTAGCCTGAAGTGTGGGTGACATCTTCAGCAAACACTTGAGGCGTTTGAGCTATTTGCGTTGATTGTCAAGCCATCGCCAAAAAGAGAGACACACAAAGTCACTAGCGAATTCTAGAGGTGATAGCGGTATTTTGTTAGTTTATTATATTGGCAAGAACTAGTTGGAACAAAAGAATTAACATCGGTATTAGTTTTTGAACAGGTTGCTAAATATAAATCATTCAACCCTTAAATGTTTATTTCAACAGCTATTCACATTAAAATACACGTTGTAAATAAATATCATCCACATTTATTAGACGCTAAAGTCGTAAACAGTTTACTGCACATGGTGTTTCTAATGAAAAGGTCAATTACTGGTACTCTCGAAAATATGAATTGTCGATTTAATATTTATTGCCAATTAAATCGATTTTTATTGTTTATAATTTAACACTTAAATTTGCATAAATATTAATTTTTTTTTTTGCATTTTAATATTGAGTCCTTGATAAAAATAGTTTGCATTTCAAGGCAGCATTTCTAGAATATTAAAGGAATTATAAAATAATGCTGTTATCAAGCAATTAAATAATAATAATAAGCAATGCTATAATAAAATCAAGATAAGACTTTTGTTAAAAAATCCATGTTTGAAGCTAACAACGAAAAATGTTGAAGAATGCGATGAATGTAGAGTTATTTGTTTTATTTTGTAATTCATATGAACCAAAACTATTAATATCTCAATAATGTAAATTCGTTCTTTGTTCTCCATTGTAATAACTTGATAGGCCGGTTAAAAATTATTCAAAATGTAATATTAAAAATTGAAAATAGGTGCTAATTTAATGAAAATCCTAGACCCTCCAGATCTTTGGTCACGCTTCCACCACTATTCCCAAATGCCCCAATGTCTTCCCATCGGAGTCGTGTTATTTTTGTTGTTATTTTAGTGCTACCGTTGGCGGTTGGCGGCTGTTGGTTGTTTTTGTTGTTGTTGTTGCTGGCCGGTGTCTCCATTGCCTGGATACCCCCTGCTGATCACCCTGCCCCCTCTCGAAAACCCCCTTCGATTCCCAATGGTGATGATGCTTCAGTTTTGTTTTGGTTTCAGTTGTTGCTTTGCTTTGTTTTTTTGGCTTTTTTGTGGCCTTTTTATTTTGCACTGCAGCTCCCAGTTGGGGCTGTCTTTTGTTTATTTTCCTAACACTTCAATTGGCATTCCACACAAAAAGCGAAAATTGCAAAACGTGAGTAGTTTCGAGTTCTAATTTAAAATAATTTTTGTGTTGACGCTTTTGCAATTTCTGCCAGCCCCGAGACGCCCGGGCAATGTCTCAATGTCTTTGGAAGCTCCTCTATATATATTTTTATCCATTTCGTAATAGAGTCGTTAAGTGGCCCGTTGCGCTCTTTTTGGTAATTTGATGAACGATTTTTGATAATTTTGCACGTTTTTTTGCACGTTTCTGTTGTGTTCGCTGTGACCTGTCGAATCAGCAAGCGAAAAAATGGAATAGAGAGAGCGGGAATTGATTGAGGAGGGAAGGCCTTACCTTTTTGTCTGATTTTAATATCAAGTGCAGGCAAGTGGGTAATTATTGTTGTTGACTGTGTGTGCCATGTGGTTTATAAGGAGGTCTCATCGTGGTGGCTGTGAATGCTGTTCGCATTCGACGATGCAGGCTAGAAAACGCTGACCACTCAACTGTCAATGCCTGAGTGGGTAAGCGCGGTCCCACCCTCCCATCACATCATTCGCGATGATTCGCACTCGGAGAAATTATTTTAACTATTTAATTGAAATATTGGAATGTTGCCCTGGAGAATTAATTTTATTTAATTTTTGCTTTGCAACTGCTAGAACTTCTGTTGATAGAGCTTAAGAACTCCAGAAAATTTAGATACATCATTTCATTTAATTTAATTGAGAAAATCTGAATAAAAAAAAAATATTAAGTAAGTAATTGATTTAAGTAAGTTTATTGTTAGCAATCTGTTTCTAATAAGAAACTGTTATTATTTCCGACATTTTTTGCTTTTCCAGATTTTATTGATATTTAAAATAATAATACAAGTAATACAAATATTAAAAAAAAAAAATTAACCCCTTTGCAAATAAAATGTTGTTTTTGTGACCTTTAAACTTGTTAAAGGGTAAAATTAGCCGTCTTTTCATTTTTAACTTTGTTAGGTGTCAATTGCTCGCGTCTTGACGTATTTGAAACATTATTATATCTATCAATAAGTGAATTTAATGAGTATTAAATCTCCAGATTTTGAACCTTTTTTGTAATGTAGCTAGAATTTATAAAAAGAAGAATCAAAGAATCAAAATATTAATATAACTAAAGTTATTAAAAATTACGTTATATGGTTTGTAAAAGTATGCTATGTTTTATTATAATTCATTTGCATTTTAATTTCACTATTTACCATTTTTTAGGTGATGAACAACGAAGCAAAAACAAAAAGGGCATTTCATAAATCATTTTCAGTTTTTCTCAAACTTCAACTTACTTTAATTTTTACTTTCGGGCACAGAATATTGCCAACTTAGTTTATCTAAGGAATTTTACTTGTTTCCGATATTCCCGAATTTTTTCACAGTGTACTAGCTGGCTGTGTGTTTGCTTGCCCATTTTGGAGTGCTGCACTTTTGGCCGGCCTGATTCGTCCGCCCCTTCGTCAGCCTGTCGAACTCCACCTGTGTGCGACTTGCGATTTGCATATGTGGCCCCGCAGTTTGGTCGCTGCTTCTGTTGGGCAGCAATTCCAATTCCGAGCTTGACTCCGCGTCCGCGTCCGAGTCCAAAGCCGAAGTTGGGGCTGAAGTGCCCATGAATAGTCACAAAGCATTAAGCACTTCAGGTGTATTGAAGGCGGGCAGCGAGGGGGACGGGGCGGGGCCAGGGCCCCACAATTATCTACACAATATGGCAATCACATATGTAGATATGCACACACTCAGCAGCATCGGCAGCATCGGAGGCAGCAGCTTTTTTCAACCAGTTGTCCAATCTAGGAAGTGCATGAATTGCATTTTCCATATGGCCACAAAACCCGGCAAAAGCCCCCATGACTCCTCCATCTCTCGACAACTGCGTTTTGCCATTTCCTCATTACTAGCCGCAAAAAGTAAGAAAAGAAAAAATTCAGAAAGAAAGAAAAAAATAAAAACGGGTCGCAGTCATCGTCGTCGTTTGCGGCCAGCAAAGAAATTGAACTTTTTCACACCAGAATCGATTGTAATTGAATGCCTGAGGGTGAGCTGGCCGGCCAGGCCGAGGCCTCTGCTAATGCAAATTTTTCCATTTTGACATTGGCGAATTTTTCAAAAACTATAAACTTTCCCGAAAGTAACCCAATGAGGTTAACACCACCAATGGCGTACATTAAATTGCTTTATTTTTCGGGAAGCTCCCAATGATGATTGGGTGTGCGTGCGATCGTCATGATGATGATGGCGATCGGGGAACACCTGCTGCTAACATTTTGCTATAAATTGAAATTTGAAAAAGCAAACGTTTTGGACATGCCCAAAACAAGGTACAAGAAGCAGGTAAACTTTGCGAAAATGAAATTTCTTGCCACATATAAGGATGCCCTAACAAGAAAAAAGTTATTATTTATTTACCATAACCTTATCAGTACCGTAAAAAGTTTATTAAGTGTACAGTCCGAATCAAAAAAAAAAAAAAAATTAAGACGCAAAGCATCAAAATTGATTTAGTAAAACTATTTTTAATTTAAACAAACAAATGTAATATCTTTGGATTTTCACAGCATTTGTTTACTTGTTATAGTTCATGATCTTTACATTTTACAACCATAAATAATGAATTTAAATATGCCCCATCCATCATTATAGATTCAAGTTACCTACGCTTCTCATCTGTTCCCATTAATCTGTGAAACTTCATTAGCCGATTCGATTTCGCCATAATTCTGCCCCACTAATTTCACAACAGGCGCCATACAAAAAATCAAAAATTTGAAGAGAAAAAATTATATTCCCAGGCCCCCACATCATGGTATAAATAGCCTCAGCGTAACCGAAATTTATGGCTTACAACGATTCAACATTAAAAAATGTTGAGACAAAAAAATAAACGAAAATGTTTGTAAATGATTCATTTTCTCGGCTGACGAGATAGACATGAAATCAAAGCAGAGGTGTTTAATTACCAACAAATAAACAAAATGGAATCGATTAATTCAATTCGCCAATTCCAGACGAAGGCCCCGTTATGGTTAAAACAAAACACAACTCACAAAAAACTGTTTGAAATTGTAGCTAAATTTGTGGTCGATCTCGGGTTTTTGGCTTTTTTCTGCCCTTAGGGCAATCAACATTGTATTTGGTAAGATGACTAAAAGAAGGAAACAAATAGAAAGTTTAAATACACTTTTTCAAAATGTTGTAAAATATTTTAAAATCAAAAATTATTTGCACACAAAGGAAAAAATGTTTTTGGTTATTTTATTTTTATTGGAAAAACGATATATATTAAATATAACTTTTTACAAATACATAAA
This sequence comes from Drosophila kurseongensis, assembly GCA_018153305.1. Lineage (NCBI taxonomy): Eukaryota > Metazoa > Arthropoda > Insecta > Diptera > Drosophilidae > Drosophila > Drosophila kurseongensis. The sequence continues at coordinate 7,688,552 of JAECXX010000005.1, read as the reverse complement.
TACATTCATTAAATATTCATAAATTAGCATTAATCACTTAAATCGGAAACGTGTTAAATAATATAAGTATAAAATAAAGACTAATAGTTTTTCAATTTTTATTAGGCCAATAAAAATGCTAGGCTAACGAATATTTTATGAGCAAATCAAGATACTCACTTTTAGCTAGGGTAGTCTGATATCAGAAAATAGAAATCCCACCATAAACACAAACACACGCAGGGGAGACAAAACACAATAATCAACCTCGAAAAGGTTGTGTGCCATTTATCAAACAATGTATAACTTGGCCATTGCCCATGCCCATCGACCATAGCTTGGAACTGAAACTGGACCTGGGTTTCCATCCGAGTGCAGGAGATGGAGCCCAGGCCACTCCACTCTGCCCCCATTGGTGTGAGTTTCATTTGGTGGCTCCAATGATGCATGGGCGCCTCCACTTCCACCACCACCAATCCGGCGATTCACTCCGCGATCCGCACCACTCGCACCGCTCTGGGTCAGACATGTGAGTTCAAACTCATCCGTCAAGTGGTGCGAGGGCTTTCGGTCTTAATGGATCGACATTGAGGAGCGCACGCACTCGGAAAAATGGAATTCTACTTTATTTAAGCCGCCCTTAGCTGAAATAAAGAAGAATTACTCGCTATACAATTTTATTGTTAATAAGTAAATATATAAACATAGCCACAAATTTCGGATTGGGATTTTCTTATTTGATTTGACGTTACAAGGTTCTTGGTTCTTAACATTTAATTTCCTAAAGGTCATGTTATTAATTTATTTATATTCAAAATTATACTAAAACAATGGGTTTTAAGTCTTGGTTCTAGAAATGTATTTTCCTTAAGCTCCAGTTATTGGCTTTATTAACGTTATTAGCAATTTTAATATATTTACCTATTACAACCAGCTGGTAATACATATATTTATATAATTATTTATTATTTATTACAGCACTCATTATTTTTTTGAGTGCACACATACTGAAGATTGCCATGGACTCGCTGGCTGGGATTTGGGATTGCGATTGGAAATGGGCATAGGAATGGGACTGCGTGGCTGCCTTTCCTCTTCTTTCACTCCGATTGCTCGGATCTCATAGGCTAGTTGTGTTTTGGTGTTGTCATTTATCATTTGATTCGGTTTTGATTGTTCCACTGCCTCTCTCGCCTCTCGACGCATAATTGTTAACAAGTAAAATCTATTTAAGCCTTGTTCGTGGCATTGCCGTTGTTTCGTATTTATGTATCGCTGTTGTTATTGCCGCGCTGTTTAATTGGTTCACATGATTTGTAAATTAAACAATTGCGAGCGCGCGAGACTTTTGTAATTTGTAATTGAAAATTGAGCATGAAGAAACGGTGTGAGCTTTGACAGCTTTTCTGGTTGTTTTCCTCTTGTTTCTACGGTTGTTGGCCGTTGATTGATAATATCGTGATGATGATGGCGGGGGGTATGGCCTGTAATTATAGCGGGCAGAGTGAGTTCTGATTGAGCTGGCATTGGTTTCGTTTCTGTGTCTCTCCTTCGCAAACGAGACGATGCCTTTTGGGTGAATCGGTATTAGTGCAACTAAATGTTTTGGCTGAAACCTGACAACAGGAAGTAAAATTTGAATTTTGATAATGAATCTGAATATTCAATGTGTCGATGGCCGACACTTATTTGGAAATGATTGATGGGAGGACAGCAGGTAAGATCTTGATTAGATTGACGGGGTTTTAAGGCTATGCGGAAAGGTGAATAATGTTAACCAACATCGGATTCGCTATGGATAATGCCGATAATGTGCTAATGTATCGGAAACTTGAGTACTTAGTTTGAAAGTTTCAAATATAAAACTTTATTGCAATATGGGGAAAGGGGTTTTAAGAACACTTCCAAAACTAAAACCTTCTTAAATAATAATTTCAACTTATTTCGCGTATTAATATGCAAAAGTAAAAAACTGTTCATCGTTGTTACTCATGGAGAAATATATAAAATATGCTGTAGTTTTATTTTTCCCCAGGAGTTTAATTTAAAAAAGCATAATGTTCAAGAACATATGTATGCTCTTTATATTTTTTAGGCAGGGAACAAAAAAACAGGTCACTTTTTGTTTTTGAAGTCTATTGTACTATATGAGCACACATTTCTTTAAAAAAAATCACAGTAGCCATTTAAAATTGTTAAGAGTTAGTATTTAATATTTTATTTTTGGTCTTTGAGTTTAAGTATTAATACGAAGCAATTGGACTTCAAATAACCCAGCTAAGTACAAAATTATTTCAGCTATTTATAACATTAAATAGATTAATGTAAATGTAATTCTATTACAGCTTAACTGGCTGCTTAAGAGCAATTTAACTTATTTTTTTTTTACTACAAATAAATTCTAGTTTAATACCTTTAATGTCTTTCACTGTTTAATATTTGCCAAAAACCATGCATGATTGGGCCTTGGCAATATCCTGGTCTGCCTGGTGATTATTCGCTGTTTGACACCTTATCTTAATTTATCTATACCATACTTTCCGCTAAATAGGTCCCCGCATTGAATCGCGGTCTCCTGATTCCATGTCCATGTCCATTGTTTGGCATGCAATCTGCTTAAGCCCGGCCCGATCTCTCTCGCTCCTCGAACATCGCTTGACTCGGCTCCGGGTCTTGGCTTTGGTGTCTAGTCCATCTTATCTGGGCAATGCCTGTGGAGCAGATCTCTACACGCAGTTGCCCCCAGCACACGACCTCTCCGCCGATCGACCCCTCCATTTCTCCGGTGCAGCCTGCACAAAGTGTATGTGTATATACTTTTCGCTCATTACTGGGAGAGAAAAGCGGACGGGGCTCGATCCAAAAGATTATAATTGATTAAGATGAATCAGCGTTGCGGTCAAAATGTTTGATGGGAATATAAATTGTTTGTGGTTTTGTGTAACGATGCAAAAGCGAAAGAGACGGCCAGATGGATAGATGGCGATGGACATGAACAAGTTGGCCTAACCAAATCAAATGCAGCGTTTTCGAGCTGCAGACTGCAGGCCAAACGGGCCACATTGCCGCAAGTGCCGCTGATGATGATGCCGTCGCTCAGGGGTTAAGGCGGAGGGGGGTTGAAGAAGACTTTGGGGCATCATCAGCACAATGCCAAAATGCCACTCGCAAGGCGGTAAATCTAAGCCGTGGTAAATAAATCAATCGCAATGCGCTAAGAAAAAATCTGCGCGCTCTTTTTTTCTCTTCTTCATTTCAGCTGCGTTTGATTTTGCTAGATCACTTAGCGAAAAAAGTAACGCAAATAATTAGATTTAAAATTTGATTTTCAGACACCAAATATATTATAAATTAAGGAGTAATGACCAATAAATATTGGGAACAGATGTATTACAGAAATTTATATTAATTTTCTTGTCTTAAAAGATGTGCCCACCTTAAGCTTATGCAGTTATTTACTTTAAACGAAGTTCTTGACATTTTTAAAATCTTAAATTTTACATTTTAAATTTTTTACGATTTGTGTGAAAGTCAATATAGTAATTACTACATTTGTTTAAAACTTAATAAGCTTACATTTGAATTTGAAATTTGAAAATAATGCATTCTGCGAAATAGAACCCAAGTAAATATAAGAAAAGATTTTAATAATTACAAATTGCAGAAGCATTTTATAAATATATAAATTTAGATTTGCCTTTATTGGTACAAAAGTTATTTATGAAAAATCAAATTAAAAGGTTGTACTTGGGTGGGTATTACCAATATCTTTTTTACCTCTTAGAAAATTTCTAAATGAAGTTCAATAACTTATTCCAAGTGTGATTGAGGTGGTATTGGTGGTGTTGCTGCTGTGGCTATTGATGAGCGGCCATCAATATTTGTCTAGTTCGGGTTTGGAATGTGCCCGGGCCAAGACCCGGACTCAGAGTTGGATGCGGACTCGGTTTCGCACTCGGGGATTCCGAGACCCGCTGCAGAGTCTTCCATCTCAGCTCAGCTCATCTCATCTCGTCTCGTTTCTTGACTTGATGCTGATTGCGTGTGGCAAACTTCCTGTTCGGCCACCCAAAGTATTTCTTTTTTCGCGTTTCTGGCTGCACTGCGTTCGCAGATTGGGCCCAAGGCTTGGCCCGGCTAATTAAACGCCCTGAAATACACACCTTCGCCCATTTAGCCAATTTGCCAATTTGCGCCTCAGCACAGTAGCTCCTGGGGTTTATTTGTCTTCGCCTGCCCACGCCCGCCGAGTAATCATAATAATCGTTGAACTCTGATCTGATCTGTCTAAGGTAAGGTCTCAATGAGTGTGTTTTTTCGAATTAAAATATATATTTTTATTTTACTTATCGATCATTTGCATTTGGTTCGCCTGAGAGAATTGCTTTCGTGAGAAGAACTCCTGCCTCGGATGACGTGTCTCGGGCAATGAGACAAAATCCGATTGTCTAGAGAATGTAACACAAAGAAGGCAAAATACTCTAAATAAAATATAGAGTGATGCATAAATAGTCGCTTAATAAAAATGAATAGTCAACAAAAATATTGTATTACAATATTTTACCTTTTGGTGTAACAAGGTGTAATTTGTACTTTTGTTAAAATATCACACTTATCTGTATTCGTATTGTCATACTTTTTCCAATTGCACATGGAAGTATTATGATACAACTTAAACACTAATTCAATAAAAATGTTAAAAGCCGTTTAAAAAACATTTAATAAATAAATTCACTGGAACAATACAAATACAGGCAAATTAGGTAAAACATCACAATACATAAATAATTTTCTTAATGCATTCGAATTGAGACCTAGGCACATAAAAAAATATATTTTTTAATTAATTTTAAAGTGTACTAATATAAGTTGTAATAGATTAAATAATATTTTTAGGGAGTCGTCGCCATTATACAAAATTACACATCTCAATCTAATCTTAACTTAACCCTATTATATAATTTAAGCTTGAAACTATTACGGTTACTCCTTTGTAAGAGAACACACCAATTTAATGTGAAAGTTAAGGGACTTTTCCCCTGTTCTGGCTCACATCCAGATTCAGCTCATGAATGAGGCAATCTAACAAGTCTCTGGTCGCCAGCCGACGCATGTGGGATGTTAAAGGTGAGGTTACAAGCAGCAAATCCGAGGAACCAGACAAAAGGCCCAAGCCCAGACGCAGATACAGATACTCATACGTTTGCAGACCGGGCCCAGAGCCGCGAATTCAGCTCTTTAGGTGCTGCTCGCGTTGTTCCCGTTTCATTTCTGCTGGGCCCCGAATCTCGGCTCACTGTGCCACACACTTAGACTCTAAGGCTTCTCAAGACCCCCAGATTTTGGGCTCGGCGATGACAAAGTGAGCGAATAAGCGACTGCGACGGAGACAGACAGGCTGGACAGACGTTTAATTGAAATAAAGAAGTTTAATTTAGCTAAGCGAGGTGTTGTTGCTGCCTCGAGTGCAATGGAGTGGCGTTTGGGCCACGAGTGTGCGTGGGAACGATAGGTGGTGCAGATAGGCATGGGCCTCCAGCTGCAGGAAAGATTATTGGCTTAGGTCCATCGCTCCCGCCTCCGCCATAGGTGGCGCCACTCACTCACGCACACGATTCAGAAATTCTTGGCATTTTGTTTCTGGCACAATCTGAGGTTTTTACATTATTTAATACTTAAAAGTAGCTCCAATATTTGATAAATCCTTTATAAAATATATCGGAAATAAAATTGTTTATTTAATTTTGATTTGAATATATCCCCATTTAGTGCCTTTTGTTGGTAGATAAATGTAACATAAATCTTTTAACAAACTTTATACGCAAATTTAAATTAGTTTCATTATTTGTACAATAAATCTTTATTTTCTTTCTTGTAGGTCGTAATTTTAAAGAATGCTAATTACAGGTCATGAGCTATCTTTATTTAGGCACATTTTTTCATAAAATCATAATTATATTTTAGCTTTACCCATTTATAATTTTATGAAAAAGATAGAATCAAATTTATGAAAATGTAAATACACATTTAATTTGAAGTCTAGACAGGAACCTTTTAAAGTTGTATCCTGTAAAATATATACTAGTTTAACTTAATTATACCCTTGCAGAGGGTATTATAATTTTGGTCAAAAGTGTGCAACGCAGTGAAGGAGACATCTCCGACCCTATAAAGTATATATATTCTTGATCAGGATCACCTCCTGAGTTGATATAAGCATGTCCGTCTGTCCGTCTGTCTGTCCGTCTGTCCGTCTGTCTGTTTCTACGCAAACTAGTCTCTCAGTTTTAAAGATATCGAGTTGAAACTTTGCACACACCCTTCTTTCCTTTGCACGCAGTATATAAGTCGGAACGGCCGGGATCGGCCGACTATATCCTATAGCTGCCATATAACTGATTGATCGGAAATGCCATAACTTTGGTGTTTGTTAAGTTAAGAAGTTGGGATTTTATATGGGTTTTATATTTGGCCAATCAATCCGACCTACCAAGTTTCATAAGGATCGGCCGACTATATCTTATAGCTGCCATATAACTGATTGATCGGAAATGCCATAACTTTGGTGTTTGTAAAGTTAGGAAGTTGGGATTTTTTATGGGTTTTATATTTGGCCAATCAATATGACCTACCAAATTTCATAAGGATCGGCCGAATATATCCTATAGCCGCCATATTACTGATTGATCGGAAATGCCATAACTTTGGTGATTGTAAAGTTAGGAAGTTGGGATTTTTTATGAGTGTTAAGAATGCATCATATGAATAATTTTGGAGAATATAATTTACAGAATATTCTGCAAGGGTATTTCAACTTCGGCTCCGCCCGAAGTTAGCTTTCCTTTCTTGTTTTTTTTTGTTTTAATATTTTACTAGGTATGAAAATGATTTCTAACTGCCTAATTTTTGCTTACAAATTATAATTTTTTGGGTGTGCCGAAGCAAATTGGTGTCTCCTAAAAGTCTTGGCTCGGAAATCGCATTATTACGCCACAATTACACAAGTTTACTCGTATTTTTTCGCGTGGCGCCCCGCTCCCCCTCGTTTCCCCGCGCATGGGTAATTGCAATTGAAGCGCAATCAATTACTTACCATCCGATCGGTTTCGTTTCCCCTTCCATGAGACCGATGTCCGACTGGAGTAAAAGGTGCCCGCTGACCAGCCACATGCTGTGAGCTGGAGCTGGGATCTCGGATCCGAGCTCTGGCCAAGATTTACTCGCTCAGACTCGCTTAAATGGAGCTAAGCGCGCAGGTTGATTGCGTGCAATTTATTAAGACGCGCTAACAAGACGTGTGAATGACCAAAGCCGAGCAGGAGCGGTGTACTGAATTTGAGTCCGACTCCGTGGCAGGAGCACCACCTGCCCCACCGAGGTGTAATTGCGTCCCAGCTCGCCGGTGGTGCCTGCCTGTCATCCGACGGCTGTGGCCCCAATCGCCGGCATTGTGCAAGCCTCGATTTCTGACTCCTGCCGCTCACATGGCGCTATTTAAATTGATTTTCCGGCTTACTTTATTCTAATCACACCGAAAGACTTGATTTTGTTCGGTGAAAACTGTCAGGGAAAAAAAGGATTTCTATCTCCCAGAGAATAGGATTAGATGCGAAGATATATGGGTTGATAGTAACTTTGTAGCTGGCTTCTGTATTCGGTGGCCTCTGAGTGCATTTTTAATAATTTAAGTGGTACTCTCTGAAAAGATTTGATCAATAACAAACGTGAAATCGTTATAATTAATATAAACTTATTAACTTGTTTTTCTTCTCTGATTTAATTTACCAAATAGCAAAACATGTTTCTAAATTTATTTCATGGGTCAGCATGTATGAATAAGGTTCTTCTAATCATTATTGCTAATATAATTTTATTCTAAATGTTGATTTTTTTTATTATAAGTAATTTTATTGCGTATCCATTAAAAATTTGTATTTTAAGTTAAATATCCTTTTATTATTCATCTGATTCTCAAAAGTCTTGAAGTAATACGTTATAAAAGTATTGTTTATGCCAACACCATTAAGGAACAATTTTACGATGTCCAACGTCTGATCTTACTGGCACCTTTTACCCACAGATCTGCATCTAAGAGATATCCTTTCATCTCGTCTTATCCTACGATTAATCAAAAGCTTCATAATTAATAGTGAAGCCTGAATCGCGGTTAAAGAGCAGCCGCCGTCATGACCCTAGAAGGACTTCCAGGCTTTCCATTCCATTCACCTGGCCAACTTGAGCAACCTGACCTCCTGTCTCACTTTCCAGCGCACACATTCGCCAGTCCCCCATAGACTGGTCTCCTATCGGGCAGTCCATCTCCTCCAGCTCGGGACTCCGGCTTGAGGACTCACAATCAGTGTCGTCCGCTGTTACCACATTTACCACGACAACAGCCCGATTCCGATGCCAATTCCACCCACCCACGCCCCCCTTTCGGGTTGTCTAGTATCTCAACTAAAGAAGCCCATTACTGTCTCATTCCCGACTCATTCAGCTCGTTTAGCATTGCCCAGAGTCAAGGCTAATCTTCGTGGGGTTGACTGACTGCCAAAGGGGGACTATGAACAGCCGATGAACCGACAACTGAGACCCAGACTGCACTCGAAAAATATGCAATAGAGCAGCACTTTTGGTGATTAATATAGGCTTTTTACAACATAGTGATTTACATTATTTAAAAATGTTAATTAAATTAGGAGAAGATTGATCTCTAAAAGTAGGCAATGAAAATTGTTAATCTTACTTACCAATTTAGTTTACAAGTTTTTGAAAACCAACTTTTAATTTGTGGTTCTTAGTCTTTTAGAGTTTTTGGAAATATCTATGTATAAGATATTGTAATTGAATATTAATTTTTTAGAGTGTACGAATACAACTCTTAAGACGACGACATTGGCGACAGGCCATTGTTTTGACTTATTGCCTGGGTTTTCTTTCTACAGCCACAAGATTGATCTCTGTGCAAATGTTTTCTTCTCTCCCCTGCTCGTTCTTTATAGCCCCAACTTATTTTTATTTTTTATTCGATTTCTGCACCGACTTCGACTTGGTCTTGTGCACTTGCCTCCGGTTATAGTGGTTGATGTGAAGTCTGGTGGACCGGCGGGATGGCGGGGAGGACCTGGCCTAGCCCATGAGTTGTTAAATGTTTAACACGTGATATGACAAATAAATTACATACGATCAACAGATGGGCTACACACAACAACTAAAATACAACTAAAAAAAAAACTGATCGCGGCTATGACTTAATAAAACCTTTTAAGCGATCAATCAGCTTTTAATGCTGTTTGCCTGTTGTTCTACATTTATCATCTTCATCATCATCGTGATCATCATCGCAGTGGAACTCACAGGATCGATCAGTTGGCTTGTCTTCCACTTGGATGGCCTGTGCATCGTTTATCATTCGAGTTTTATGCGCAGAGATTGCAGTTGAATGATGATCTCATTCTGGAGTGATTGTAATTGATTAACCTAGGATAAAGTTTTGCAACATGTGCGAAGCTTTAAAGAAAAATCATATACATCTCTTTTCACATTTTAGAAACTAACGTGAATGGTGTTAAGTTAGGGTTTTAAGACTAATCAAAAAACCGTTTACCTCTCATAAAAAAAAAGATTCCTCCTAGCATTTATTTTTATGATTTTAGATCTAGACTAATGGGTATGTTTAACTGTTTTGATCGCAATAAATTATTTATTATAAACCTAAACTGATGTCGGTGTCTGTTTTTTGTATTCAATTTTAAAATTGAAAGTTGAGACTTTAAAATGGTACAGATTTCTGTGATTTTAGATACACAAAGAGTCCAGATCTTAATTAAACGGCTTTTCACATCTCAATCTCAACTGAATCTTTTACTACCGTGTACGCATAAATCTTTAGTGTTCCTTTCCCAAATATTTTTCCTCGGTTTTTGTTTTCCTATACGAATTTATAGAGAAGATCACTTGATGCAATAAAGCACTTAAGAGTCGGAGCCATTTGGCCCGCAGTATGGAAATGGCTGTACGAGACGGAAAATGCCTGCCAATAAGCGATGCCTTGCATGACGAATAGAAAAACTAACCCAAAAGTCACGCTAATAGTAAATTGAGCTCCATTCCAACTCCGACTCCGACTGCAACAGCAACAGCAACTCCCAGCACATGGCAACCCCAAATTGCGAATTTTTCATATGCAACAATTGACACCCTCTAGGCACACGTCGTCGTCATCATGATCGTGTTCCTGGTCAGGAAAGTTCCCAAGATTTGGCCAGTTGCCAGTTGCTGGACGGCGATGTCGGTGGTGGCGGCGATGATGATGATGGTGGTGGTAAAGTGGATTAATGTGGCATGAAATGATTTGGTGAAATAATGCAATGTTGTTGGCTAGTGCAGTGGACACCGGTTCGGTTCATTTCGGGTTAGCTTGGATCACTCAGAAAAATCCTTAGACATTTTTGTTAAATTCAAAATTATTCAGAATTTGTTGCATAATTTTACATACATTTTGTGCTTTACACAACAATTGGTTAACCAACAGTAGATTGTTTTCTTGAAAAGGGGCATATCCAAAAATAAAAATGATTTTTTAAAAATAGTTTTCGGTTTTCAAGCAAATGATTATAAAAACAGCTTAGCCGTTCAAAAAATATTTGGATGTACCTTTTAAAATTATTGAGCTTGGTTGCTTTAATCCTTCGAATAGGTTAACTTTCCTGATTTATTAACTTAATTTTGTATTGTGTCCAAATATATTTGTGCTATAAATTCAATTGTTGTATATTTAAGACCACCTATTTTGTTTGAGTGCCCTGCTACGGTTTCGTCTTCAGCTGCATCTTCAACTTCGACTTCGACTTGGACTCCGGCTCTCACACGCAGACTCTAACGAGTTTTGCTTTCCCCTTTTCCAGCTTTTCCTGCAGCTTTATTGTGTTGTGTGTGCTACCTGTACCAAAAATTTGCACAATTTTCTAGGCCCGTATGGGGGTTTGGCTTTTGGGTTTCGGTAGGTGGGTAACTTGGCTGGTTGGTGGGCATGCAGGGCGAATTCCCAGGCTTTTGATAACACAATTTGGTGCCGCAGACGGCTTCGTTTACCGCAAAGTGCATGTGGGCTTGGGTTCATCGTGGCATCTTCTATTCTTCTCCCGATTCCTCGATGCGTCTGCGCTGGACCATATAAATTCTGACCATAGACGTGTTCGTGCAGAGAAAGAAAAGTGCATTGAGTTATTAGCTTAAGGAAATGTTTAAATATTCATGTATAAGCAAGTCATTTCTGACCTGGATAGCTCCTTAAATTAATAATCTCATCATGAATTCAAAAACATATCACAGGCTCATATCAAGCTAAATTAATAAAACGGAAGAGTTGCATTCATGTAATTTTAAAATTCTACTATTATTTTAAAGGGACTCTTTATTAAAAAAATGGAAAAATGGAAACTTACAAGGAAAACCTATTAAAATTATATATCAATTTCTATATAAAATCCCACAAATTGATCGCTTTTTTTCCAGTGAGTGATTTTTAGTATCCCGCGGTTATTACCTTACTAATAGCAAAACCGTACAGACTTGTAAACTTGTAACGGGTCAGTATGAAAACAACCCCTCCCCTTCGCGAAATCTCCCTCTGTCATCTTGTCTTACCCGTTTTTTTTCTAGTTGGCCAAATGATTTGACTAAGCAAAGTCTGGCAATTGTGACTCACCTGGAACGTCTTACTGATCCCGCTCACCTGTCGACGAAAGAATGTCGGACGAATTGCTTACACAACTTTTTCTAACGAATTTCGTTTGACTTGGCTTCAATTAGAGATTTATCGTTCCATTATAATTTGATGGCTGTGATTTGGTCTGTGACTTTTGTTGATGCTCTCATGTATTGATCAGCTTGTTCTAGCAAAGTGCTTTGATGTAAAAATCTAATAAAAAGGGTTATAAAAAAGAGGAAAGGTGTATCTGGCAAAATTGTGGGAAATAGATTTCAACGACAATGTAACTAGCCAGTCATAGATTCTGGGAAACTGAACCAATATTTATCTTTAAAACTTACAACTTTGCACTACATTAATAAAAAGTCTATTTTCCATTTATCTTACGACTTAGTTCAAATTTATTTTGTATTTATATTTGCATACCCTATTTAATCTTTTCGAAAACAATAGTTACTTATTATTACTTATTGTTACTTACTATAAAATAAAAAAGCCTTGTCTTACAAATCTGTCCCGTTTTAAATTCTTTGAATTTATAATTTGAAGCCCTATTAAATATTTTCGAAAACGATCTGTGCGCATCTTTGTTTATTTTTTTTTCTTCTTTCATTAAAATTCCTCGAGTTCGTGAGCGATTGGCAAATCAGCCCAGCTCCCACACCAAAACTCAACAGCTCACCTCATTTCAGTTCGTTCAGTTCAGTCCAGTTCAGTTCGGTTGAGATCAATTCCCGCCATCAGGCTCAGGAGGCATCATCAGCAAGGCACTTCGCTTTTCGTGCTCTACATAATTCATCATCAATCCACACAGTCAGCGGCAAAAGTCTCTTCCTCCTGCCGACAGGGGGAAACAGAAAAATCTCTCGGCAGTTTGGTGGTGCCTGCGATATTTCCAATCAGACAAAAGGCAAAATATTAGAGCAATTTCCTATCGAGCCGGGAAGAAACCTTTAGCCGTTTTGGCATATGACTTATTTGCTTGGCTGCGCAGACAGGCGGTGCATGGTGGTTAATGGTGGTTCATGGTGGTGCAGAGAGGTGGATCGGTGGCTCTGAGGGTGATTCTGTCCAGTCTGCACCTACAACTTAACGCCGCCAACTATCGGTGGAGATGAACGCCTTACACGTTTGCACAGAGAAAAAAACCCTGAAAACTGTCCCTACTGGGGACTATTAAATGCAATTAAAAATATAGTTTTAGCAATAATACAGTTTATGATTAAAAATATAAATATTAAGTTGAAAGCTTACTAAAAAGATTTTTATTCCTATTTTTATTTTTTAAATCAATAGGAAATGCAATCTTAATCTAAATAACTAACTAAATCTCATAAAATTGTAATCTTACGATCTGTTGATGTTTGATTAATATATCTGGCATATTACTCGTACTATAAAATGCGTAAATATTTTTTACCCAGCAACCAAAACTTTAACCAACCAAAAATATTTTTCCCAATGTCCTTGGATTTATAAGCTTTATTGTATAAAATAACAGCACAACGAAAATGATTCGAACAATTTTTCTGCAAATACATGTTTATATATGTATTTTTGGCTAAATGTATATTGAAAAGAAATATCCTTGTTACGATAAAAAAAAATAAATAAAGTCATTCGGGCTTAAATAAGTTTTTCTCCGTGTGACGTCGCACCTTTTTGCCAATTTAAGTTTGCCCGGCTTTACTTTGGTTTAACATTGCGATTGGATTTCGTATCGTATGTTTCCTTTTTCGAGTTCGTTTCGGTTTTCTCGCTCGCAGAGTCAACTTTGGCATGACTTTTCATCGCTGTCGATTGTCGTGATCAATTGAGAGCAATTTATTATGAAATGAGGGTGAATTATATGAATGAGCGTCGTCGTTGAGGGAACTCCAAACCCCGAGCCGAACTAAAAAAAAGCTCAAAAACGCCAGAGCTCTTCTCATCTCTGCGTTAAGCGCCGCACAATTCTTTTGATCTCTCGGCGGTTATGAAAAATCTTTCCATTTTCCAGCCGTGCTTGGGCTGCCTTTGATGACTTGTTGCACTTTGCATTCGGTTTGAGTTGTGAGTGTGATTTTTAAAAGTGTTTTACATGGGAATCGACATGATATCCAACAGCCAGCCAGCCAGTCAGCCAGTCAGCCAGCCATCCGGCAGACAGTGCCTAAAATATCTGTAAATGCTCGGAAACGATATCTCCTCTTTTTTGCCTAGTTGTAAATTGTCTGTCGACAATTATTTTATTATGCTGTCAACACTTAAATGTAATAATGCCAATAATATTGTTTTATGACAGTCGCAATATCTTCTGTGCCTGGCTGCATTTTCGATATTGTTACCCGACTGCGGTTCTCCGGGGTTTTCATCCATCGTGCACCTCGGAATCGATCGAGAGATCGTTGGTGGATCGCAGTGTGGGTTGCTGGCCGTTTGCCTGGCGGCTCTTTTCGGCTGTTTAATGTCGGTCTAGTTGAGGTCTCCGCCGCTTTTCGGTTTCGTTTTAGTTTGGCTTTGAGGTCAGCCATGATCTCGGATCGGATCCCGCGCTATGCATATAGTTAGTCACTTGGTGACGGTGGGAATTCTAGTCTAAACCAAATCCAAGGCACTTAAGCTGCGCGCCCGCTTTTCTATTTTGTGTTCTGCGGCCGTTACTATTTTTTATGGCCTCCACTAGTAATTGGTTCATTAGCCCTGCAGTAGCCAGTAAGAAGAGAAAAAAACCAAAAGCAATTAGATTGGTTTTTGCCAAAAAGAAGGTAGCGAAAACGCCAAAAACTAAATTCTGGCCCCAATGGGATTTTCAGAGTCTGCTTTTAAGTAGTCCAAAAACGCTTTACCCTTTTGGTATCGTCAACGGTTGAATCAATTTATAAAGACTTTAATTACGTTTTTATTGCTGTTTTGCACACCAAACTATTATTAAGAGCACTGGAAAAAACGGAATATATAAAATAATTTATATTTTCCTAAAAAAACAATAAATAAAAGAACAGTAACGTTTTCGGGCCTTCTATTTAATTTCGTATCCAGTAAATTGTTTAACCGCACTTAACTTAGCTGAATTTTTTTAGACAGGTTCTTCAAAAATTGTACAAACTGCAATAATAATAACAGTTAGAGTGGCATGGTGAGCTGAGCATTAAGTATACGACCTGTGGCAGCAGGTCCGAGACAACCGTCAGCACCTGATTTAAGCAGTTAATCACCCGTGGGTGGCTGAGGAAATTCACATCGTTTCCCTATCTGTAAATCTTCTTTTATGGCACTAGAGCATTTACCAGTCGTCCTTTCTCTTCGCAGTCTTTCCATCTTCTTCTTTTATTTTCTCCTAAACTAATATTTCACTGGAACCTTAGACTTTGATGTATTTGAAAAGCTTAAGAAACTGCAGTTCATTGGAGCTGTAAACCTAGTAGCCCCGAAAGCTCGGTCCACAATATATAATAAAAATCCATGAAGAAACTGCTGCACTAACGGAATTTCTAATCGAATAATGGCAAAAGCGGGTGAGAGAATGTGGCTAGTTACTTTTGGGTTTGTGTCAATGCCTGCGGACTATCAACTCAGGGCCATCAGAAGTGGCTGCTACCATTGGATGTAATAAATAAGTCTCTGCCCGTTGCATTCAAAAAATTGTTACTGCCGATGTTGCTGTTGTTCTGGTTGATGTTGCTGCTGCTAATGTTGCTGTTGCATTCAACCTCATTTCGTGCAGATGCTTTTCGTTTGCGGAGCGGCATGGAAATGTGTGCGCGTTTCAAACTAAATTGCTTTAAATTATCTTTTCGATGCTTTTTGTTTTTTTTTTTGTTCTGTGGCAAGTGGCAGGCCGAGCAGGTCTTCATTTGCACCGAACAGCAGCAATACACTAAAAAAAATATGTAAAGCAGTATAGTTCAGTTTGAATGGAAACTGTTGTTATTTTAAGTATCACTGAGTTTAAGTTCTTATTTACGACAAATTTAATTTGTTGTAATAAAACTACAATACAAATTTTTTTTTAAAGAATTGTTAGCAACATGCCAGTTAACCTAATATCTATAGGTGCAAATATTTTTTCCAAAATGAATTAAATATTGTGATACAAATTTTATTGAACTGTTTTCTTAGAATTATAATCTTTGCTGGCCAACTGGTTAGTTATAAATTAAAACACAATCAATTCAATCTTATTAATTTTTAAACAAATTATTTATAAAAAAAAGTAACTGGTTTGTTGCTTTTGAATACAATTTTTGAGACTGTTATAGATTTAAATAAACTTAATTTTGTTGAATTATAATGCAAAGGCAATTATTTTCATTATTTCTTCTTAAATTTGTACTCGCAAATTGTTTAATTTTTATGTATATTGCAATTTGGTCAAACCATGATCTATAGACTTTGACCATAGGCCGAGTATTTTTCAATGTCAATCTTTAAATAAATGGGAATTTACTTGAAGCCCTTTGATTTTTCCCAGTGTAGCTAACAGCAACAACTACAGCCGCAATCCATCAATCCATCCAGGCAGGCATCCCATGTATGAGCTTCCAGAGCCAGTTCAAGTGCCCGGGTCATCGTGGCTGCCCCCACCCACCGACCTCCTGCCCCCCTCCCCTTTTCCCCTCCCCCTCCTCAGTCCATTTGGCAAGTGTGTATGTGTGTGTGTGTGTGGAGCGGCCGCTTTGTACTTTGGCTGCTGCCGCCGCTGCTTTTGGTGCGCTTTTAGCCAAAGTTTATGGCACTGGGCGAATGCACGGAATGCATGCCACATGCAGCATCCCAAGCTGCAAGTTGCAAGATGCAACCTGCAACATGTAGCATCATCACTGCCTCTGTGGTCCTCCGCTCCCAAGTGCGGCCCATAAAACCTGGCAAATCTGCGTATTTCACATGTCAAGATTTTCGCGAAACAGAGAAGAACAAGTGCAAGATGTGCGACGCTCCCCGCTTGACAGATTTATGGAATTTGCAGCCACAGCAGCGGCAAGACCATCAGGATCAGCATCAGCACCAGCGGAGAAACAAAAGCCATCGAGCATCGGGCATTTTTCGTATTTTTCGTATTTTTGGTGCGGAAAGGTTAAAGGGATCTACCGCAAGATTCTACCTCGGAGCAGACAAGATTAGTAGGTGGTCATGCAATTTCAGGGCAATTAAGAACAATCAACGAGTTTTGATGGATTTGAAACGATGCAACGACGGGGGAACTGGACACGGGTTACAGTTATTTGCGGCATGCCATAAGGATAGGGGGTATTCTTCAAGAGATTCTTCTGGGAATGATTCTTTTTTATACTAAGCCCTAGCCATGATGATTATGAAATCGAGTTCTATGGGAATTATTGCATTTGTAAATATCAATTTCTACATTTTTGCAGTAAATTAAATTCTTAGCTTAATTTACTAAATGTTTAAAGTTTATAACGAACTACACAAATTTCTTTTACAAATATAGTATGTCTTAGCATTTAAACATTTAAATTTTATATCTTAATAATTTGATTATTCCCTTATCCCCGCAATATGTTTGGTATGTTGCCAGAGAAGAATAAATTGCAATACCTCTTTATTTTATTTTGTCTTACTTAATGTATTTAAATATTTTTTAATTTTTGTATAAAACTTTACAAAGTTCAAGCCAAACAAATTACCTTATTTCCGAATCCGCTTTAATAAAATTTTAATCATTAACAACTATTTTAAAAGTACCTAGGAAATCAATAAAATAATTTACTTAAGCCCCCAATTACCATACTTTTTCTGTGACCTTCTTAAAAAATTACCGCACGACTTAAATTATTTTCCAAGAATGATTTCGGTTAACGCTTCACTTGATAAACCCCTTCAAATGTATATTTAACTGAGACTTCTTCTCGGGGCTATTTCCAAACACATCTTCTTCTCGAACTCCCCTTTCCTCCGAAATTAATTTCTATTCTTGCCTAATTGTTTTCGGATCGGCTTTGTGAGTTGGATTGAGCACGTGCTCCCCTCCTAAACGGCCTCTGTTCGCCTGTCCACCCCCTTTGGCCATTTAGCGGCACTTGCTTTTATGGACCAAAAAAAAAGAATATGTATTTTCGGAGCGTACAAGAAGCCAGACAAAAGCCGCGGGTCAGAACTGGTAGCAAGTTGAGCGCTCTTCGCTGGATCTGTAACAATTAGTGCTGCTGCTAGGAGCTTTTGTTTGGCTATTCTCCTTCTGGGGCCATCATTAAAAACTGCTTATAATTATTTGTAGAACGAGACTCGCGGACTCGCCCGCCGATTTGAAAACAATTAAAATTCGAAAATGGTCAGCCAGCAATTTCGGCCATTAATCAAAATTAACGCCACATGCGCTGAACGCTGATCGAAGTCCGAAATTGTGCGATTTTTGGCCAGAGATTTGGAGATGGCAACTGGCTGATTGGGTTTCCGCATTGATTTAAAAAACCCTCCGCGTAAAAAGCATACGAAAATCAGTGGGCCAGTGGATAAAAACGAAATCCGAAAAATTCAAACTGGAATTTTGATTTATGTTTCAATTTAAGCATCGGACTTGTGGCCGATTTCGATTCTGATTTTGGCACCAGAATTTTCCGCCATTTGTTTAGGGGCATCAATCATAAGCCGACTGCACCTAATGAACTTTGAGGCCAGGCAGTTAACGCTCATTAAAGTAGCCACCGCCACTAATCATATGGGGCCTACTTCTTCGGCTCGCTTTTAGACCTACACACGGAAAAATTGTACTGCATTTTGAAAATTTGGTAATAACATCCTTGTCAAAATGACTCATAACTGTGATAAACCCAAGTTCAAATACTTATATTTTTACTATTGCAAAATATAATCAAAGATTGACTTACTATTTATCAATGAAATTTTAACTTTTAAATAAATATAATCACTTTGTTTTAAACACTTGACAAATTTAAGTTTATTTTCATTGCAATTGGTGGCATTATGCAACTGATATTCTCAAATTTTGGCTCGGTGTGGTCAAGTAGTACAGTTCGGTAGTCTTTTTGGGTCCCCTGCCTGCTAAGTTCGAACCGCCTGCTGGGGTGTTTTGATTAATGATCTTCGCTCTGCTCACTGGAATATAAAAAGCCCTTTTTTGGTCAGTCGATCCATCGATTGTCGTTTTCTGTTTTAGTCGGGTTAATAAACTCCCCGAAGTGGACTGTGGAGTGCTACGTATATGGTAATAATGTATAGTCATACTCGCTTATACATGTATAACTATAACAGTTTCATTAACTGTCTGCCACATTAATTAAAACATTTTCGCCAGCAGCATTGGGGCCATAGTGATTGTTTCTTCTTCGAAAAAACATCAATTTACAGTGGTCAACTTGGAATTGGATTGATAAATGGGGAGATGTTTAAAAGAAAGTTTAGTATTTGTCATGGACAGATTAGATATCGGTTTCACTTTGGTTTAAATTCCATTATGACAGTTAACATTACTCGCAGTATATCTTGCAAAATCTGTCCCTAAAAGCATTTTTCTTAAATTGTAGTACTACATATTTTTTGATTCAATTTGTACTTTTAATACCTTTCGACTTTCACATCCAAAATTAGTTTCGTAGTGGCCCAGTGTAATATTTTATCTGCAGGTTGGGCGGTTTAGAGGTGGGCGGCATTATGATGGGGGAACCCATAGTTTACTGGTATTTATGGTAGCCGGGCGATCTTCGGGTAATAGCCACATTTTATAAACAACTTATTTCCTTAATTGATTGTTAACAATGATTGTCGATGAGGCCCCAAGCGAAGCCCCCCGATCGCACACTTCTCCCAGACTGCATCTGCAGTTGGGGCTTTTGGCCACTGCTGACGTTGTATCTATTAACCACGCACTCCATTATTATTTAATAACATATTTCTTAAGTATCTGCCAACCCAGTTCAGAGCACAAAACGAGCCTCTGCCACGATGCTTGGCTTTCTTCGGCATCGTTCGCCTCCTGACCATAATTTGTGGGGCCTGCCTCAGATCCCGATCCCTCTTCTGCTCTTTGATTTCTACACAGAGGGAAATATGATAATTTTGCTTGAAGATCTCCACGGTAATATTTGTGTGGTGGGAAACTCAAAATCGTGTATACTTAAAATGTACAGCGTTTTTAATAAAATGGTAGGAGCAATTGATATACATTTTAAAACTTTTCTTTTTTTTGTTTAAACGATAACATTACAATAATTATTTTAATATTATAGAAACATACATTTTACCATTTAATTTGTTTAAACTAGTGTTTTGCCAATAAACTGTTATTTGGACTTCATATAATAATACTCGGCTTTCTTGGATTTTTATCAATGATTTTGATAAAAATCAAAATTGAACAATAAAAAAAAGGATAATGGAAACAGTAATATATAGTTATTAACCTTGATAATTAAGAATGGTCTTAGTAAAACTTCTTTTATGAAATTGTGCATTATTTAAAATTGGCTTTTGTGTCATCAATCATTTTTAACGTTTACATTTGTTTTAAAATATGGTCTGAGTCCTATCATATTTTAAGTTATATTTTTCCTGTGTGCAGGCTTTAACGTTCGACTCGTCGTCGCCGTTCAAAGTGATTGCCACCCCATTAAAAAAACGGCTGCGCCTTCTAGTTGCTGTTGGTGTTGCTGTTGTTGCAGCCTTGGCTCCTGCCACGATCACTCAATAAGTCTAGACAAAATGTACCTGGTACCTGTGATTGTCGCTCCTCGATGGGGACGGAAGGAAGGGCGGGGGATAGCTGCCGTAATGGATCAGCACGTTGCCAGGTCCGCTGAGTTGAGTTGAGCTGCCTGCCAGCCTGTTGCCTTTCAGACGTCGTCTCTACGTCATCAGCAACAATAATAACAACAGCAGCATCACCAGCAACAACAACCGATATTTGTTGGGGAAGGGGAAGCCCCTTCAATCGTGAAAAAGCCAGCAACCATCATATTTGTTGCATGATTATGTGGTAATTGCGGCTGTCAATAAAACTCCCCCGTTTTATTCTTCACAACCGAAAGCATTCTACGCCTATATTTTCCTCATGAATATGCACACACTGACAAAAATACTCGAAACTATGGGATTCAAGGCGAGGTCGTTAACAAATAAATTTCATTACTTCTAACCATGTTTTAACTTAAGCTAACAAGAAATTCCGTAATTATAATATTACTTATTTATCAGCTTAAACAATATAGTTGATGGTGTTTTATATTTTAATGTGCGATAATTAAACAATTATTCGAACAGGGTTTTCCAAAAGAAATAATATAATAATAAACAAATAATATAATAATAAAACTGTAGTTTTTCCTGCGTGCATATAGACACGTATTTATTTATAGAGAGAAAGATGGATTCACGATGGGTTCCGTTCCCTACTATGATTTAGTTTGACAAAGGAGTGACATCCAAGTACTTAAGTGATTTCTTTACATCTTTTATGGAGTAGTTAATGCGGTATGCGCATAAGACTCACATTGAGCAAAGTCATGCCGGGTGCCCCTTGTGTCCAGTGCTCCTCCCCAGCAACCCCTTGAACCCAAAACCACCGATACACTCTATCCCGATCCATGGCACCCACCAAACCACAAAACCCATACAAAACCCAAGCACTAAGCGGCGTTTAGGCTGCGGCTTTTGTCTGCCTTGTTTTTTCACCCTGGGAAACGATCGAATGCATCCCAGAACGCAACTCCTGTTTCATAATCGGTTCGGGTTTTGTGAATCACTGGGCTCGGAGTTCAGTATGTAAATCTCAAGTGTAGCTACTCGATGTTTATTGTGGTTGGATGTTAGGAACACTTGTCTATCATTTGAGATTTACTCTTGTATTTCTTTTTTACATACTAACTATGTTATTATATTTTAGAAACACACTTAAGTTTATTTTTGACTTTACTAAGCAGTTGAGGTTTAAAAAAAATCTTTCTAGTTTAATATAAGAACAGGTGAAAACTCATATTAATTTTACAATTGAAATAAAACTTTTCACATGTTCTTAAATTAAACAAGAATGGATTTTTTTTATCTATAATTGTTTATTATTATTTTTTTGCTTTATTAATATTCTAAGGTACTTAAAAAAATAACACAAATCTTCCAGACAATATTCTTTCATTCAATTTATATTGTCCGATATTCAGCTGACACAAAATAAAATTCAGTAATTAAAAATCGGTATGTGTAAAAATCGGTATGTGTAAGTCTTAGTTTTGAACAAGTTTTAAATGAAAATAAATAAAATATGATGTTTATGACCCGAAGCATAAATAGTTTAGAGGAAACCTAAGTGCGCGAACATAAATCTCCCCATCGAAGCTCATTTTGATAACTTTGTTTGCCTGGCTGGCTAACAATTTCCGTTCCATTTGTGCAACTGTTAGCCCAATTGCAGACCCCCGGGCCAGTTTCTCGGCACAGTGGGCGTGTTATGCTTGTTACTCGCAGATTGCGGCAATTGCATCCAAAAGTGAGGCCCGCGACTGAGTTTTCAACGCTTCATCGCCAGTTATCGGGCCATGCCCCAATCCAGTTCGAGCGTTTAGTCTCCGACCGTCTAGGTGTTAAATATCGAGAGGCCCGGCCACCAGCTTCCTTCCTTTCCACAGCCACACTGCCATACTGCCATTTGCCATACCATACTGGCATATATATCTGCCGCGATGCTGTGGCATCCATCTGGGAGTTCCAGCGCCGTGGAGACATTTATCGCGCGTTGGTGTTGGCTCTATCTGGGCGATGTGTTGTTGTAGGTGCGGAAAGTGGTCCACACGAGATTAGGGTGTAGCTATCAAGTCGTCTTGCTGTTCCGCTTGCGACTCCCCGGCGAGTGGGTAGCAAATAAAAGCGCCAAAACACTTAATGCATTTGGAGCAGATACACACTGAGGGAGAAAATGCACACAAAAATGCAGTAAAATCCATTTAATGGGTCTTAAATTAAAATTTTTGCTAATTTTGTTGTTAAACTATTAATTTTATATTTCTTTTTTATTTTGGTTAGCCATTAGGTTAGTAATGGTTGTAAAGGATTTAACATTTTATGCTGAACAATAATTGTTTGTATAGTTGATTGCATGATTTATTGGCTTTAAAGTTAAAATTTACCGAAAGTATTAATAACATTTGGAACGAATAGATGTCCATTTTTAACAGGAAGTCGACGATATCATAAGCCTTTCCGTGTACGCAACAAAATCATGCTTGTTTAACAATAATATCACTTAAAAATAATTATGATGTTTTATTTTTAATTGAGCTTTTTCAGTGTAGAGTTTTATTTAATGTGTTTAATGTGATGTTTTATTTTTAATTGAGCTTTTCCAGTGTAAAGACTCACAGTACCCCGGTTCCAAATAGCCCGTAAATGGAGCTCGAAGAGTTAAGATTGGTAGCCTGGGTGCGTCTTCCTCATCACCGTCATCGTCATCGTCATCTTCTGCTTCGACTTCGACTTCGACTTGAGCGTCTGGCTCCGACTGTGTTGAGCTTGTTAGCAAGAAGGCAAAAATGAAACGGTCGCTGCTGGGTGTTGGCCAATCTTTAAAGATCAAACAATAAACTTAAAGATCTGCTGGGTTTCTCTCCCCTCCTTTTCTCGCCTTCGACATGCAAATTGTGCAGCCGAAGAAGTGTCAAACAATGTCAGTGGGAGAATGTGTCTCGCAATTGAAATTTATTTGCACTACAATTCACTGCTGACAATGCGAGGAGGCATTGGGATGTACTACCTTACTTAGCCCGCTTTCCCTCCCACCGACCCCCAGTCCCCCTTCCCCGTTGTTCCGCCCATGTCTCCGAACCCCCTGTCCCCCGGAAAACCCTCTGCCCAAAAGTCACAGTCGGAGCTAGCGATCTCTAACCCGTCAACTCGTCAAGCTGTGAGCGTCAATCCACAACAAAGTCAACGACGAAGACGACGGCCAAGCCTGCCTTGAGGATTACACTGGAAAAATGTGGTGGCAATTATGTTAATTACAAGAACAGTATTAACAAACATTTTTAATGGGTTGGTAAATAAAGACAAATGTAGTAAGAAACTTTATACTTTTAATATATCAAACATTAAATTAGAAAAATATATTTTTTTTTAACCAAGGTTCCTTTTAATCAAGCTATGGCAAATAATTTAATCCAAAAAAAAAAATATTTTTTTTTAATTATGACTATTTATGATCACATGTATTTATACCTTTATACCTTTATAAATATGTAAGTTGTTTAAACATCAGTTCAATTAAAATCAAAAAGTTTTCAACATCGTTTAATTTAAAGGTCCAGTTTTAGTTTAAGCCAATTTGCACGAATATTATAATTATGGAGTTCATAGGGACTGAATTTTTCTTCCTAAATACGTATGGAACAAGGAATACATTTTAGTTTTAGTGATTGGGCTTTTCTTTATATCCCTAGTTGTAATATTAATTCAAATAAATAGACTTGGAAATCCAAATCCAAATCGTTGCTGCTTTTTAGATCCTGACTTTGGTCAGCGACTTTTCTCTCAGTGATTGATTGAGGCTCAGCCTCATTCATGAGCCCAGGGCCCAGAAGGCAGTCAGCGGCATCGAGCGGCAGCGTTTTGTCGCCCGAATCGCTCACAGCTTCTGTGCTGTGATTTTGCCAATTGGCAATTGCCTCCTCCGGTGCCGTGAGCATTTGCAAAATGTCAATCTGGTGCTGTGCATCAATTCAAGTGTGAAATAAATAGAAACGAATCCAGGTCCCAAAGTCTAGCATTTTGCTATAATTTTCGCGCCATTTGCTGTCGACTTTACCGTCTGTCAGTCGGCCGTCTGACTTTTTGCCGATCGTTCGGTGAAGAAAGAGGAGCTATGCTGAAAGTATTTACAATTACGCAAAGATTGATTGAAATAGATTTCGGATTGATTGGCTGCTGGTATGCACATCGCTCGGAGTTCTTTTTCGCAATGGTGGGAATCGCAGGTTGTGTGAAAGAGGTTAAGGAGGTTAAGAGCTCCGGCTCCACGGCGATGGGATAATTTCTAATTAAGCCGCTGTGTCCGCCGCCGCAAGGAGATACATTTTATGCGACACATTTATCCAGCAGATACTTTTTATTGATTGCCATCGGCTAAAGCAGCGCCGCAGGAGTCTGAGAAATCAGCTTTCTCCGGCGATCTCGTAGATCGTGGTGCTCCAAGCAAGACCACGATCAAGACCAAGCCCAATCAATAAAAGAAACTCTTGTTCATCTAAATATTTATTTGTATTTATTTGTGGTGACAGCAATACCAAATCATCACACGAAAAGGAAAAATACTTATGCAACACTAATATTAATAATTTATGCTATTTGCTATACAACTTTGTGCGCCTTGCTTTACATTTACATTCATGGATATTCGTACATTTAAAATTTGCTAATTGTGACTAATAACTCGAGGGAACCTCAAAACGAGTAGGCTTACGCGAAATTTGTCTACCAGCGGTGTTTCTATAGAACGATTAATGTTTTTTAAACTAACAAATACTCTTGGGGGATTGGAAATGTCTAAGTAGTAGCTAGTCATTTAATATTAAGCTTTATATATGGTTTATAGCTTAGAAGAAAACGAAACTTAAAGATTACAAATTCCACTACGATATTATGCATACACGATACAGATAAGCTGCCCTTTTTGCATATTTTGCTACAGTTTCTACTCTTTTATCATTTGTTTAGCTTTTCTTTTATTTATTTTTGTGTTAACTTTAGGTTTCTGAACTTGTATTCTTGCCGCTTTGTAGACGACCGAGAAATTTGTTTATAATTCACTGCATAAATTATCAAAAAGATAACATTTGTGTTATACTTTTCGGTCCCAATATGCAAATACCTCATCGGGGGCCGCTCGACTTTTGCATATTTTGGCAATTTGGTTAGTTGTTTTAAACGATGTGATAACATCTAACCAAAACGGCACGAACTCGTATTTAGCGCTTGTTAATCAGAGTCAAACTTTTCTGCCCCCAAAGAGTCCATTTCATGTTTCGTATTATTTATATAACTCACATGCGTTTATTGTCTCGCATATTTTGTATTTGTTTGTTTACTTTGTGTTTTTGGTGGTGTCTTAGCGGGGGGCTAATTTTCTATTGCCTCAATCGATCTCCGGTGGCTGATAACTGTCATTTGGAAAATGTGTTCAGACCTTAGTGGTCAGATCCAAGGCATTCGAGATGGCCACCTTAACGGGGGATTCCAGCCTCAGACGCTTGCCATTCTCACTGGAGGCTTCTATGAGTTCGTCTAGTTTCCTTTTGATCGTTTCACTGGCCTTGCTATCGCTTAGGATACTATTGTTGTTATTATTATTGTTATTGTTGTTGCTGATACTGTTGTTGTTGTTGTGGGTCTTCTCAATGCTGGTCTTCACTGTCTCCGTGGTGCTGTTGTCCTCTTCCTCCCGTGGCCCCTCCTCTTCATCGGAAATCTCCTCTTCAGGCGTTACTTTCAGATCCTCACTATCATCATCGTCCTCTGTATCGTTTTTCTCAATATCACTGGTAATCTCGGGCTCTGTATCGATTTCAGGGCTACTACTCTTGCTGCTCAGCGAACTTCCAGTGGTTTTCATGCTCAGATCAATGGGATTATCTTGGCCAGGACTGGGATTGGGATCCTCTGCGGCTGGGGTTTCCGCTTCCTGTTGAGCGGGTGAGTGAGGAGGCGTCATGGAGACCACCAGATCCTCCTCTTCTTCGTCATCTACGGCATTGTCTAGTATTTCCTCCACCCTCGCCTCGTCATCCTCTTCGTTTTGGCCATTACTCTGCCGGCTTTTCACCCTTTCCCGGCCACTCTCCGAATTCGGTGTGACCAGAGCTGAAATTGAATAATCCTGCTTGGAGTGTGGCGGTAGTTTTGTTGTCGGCGGTGGACTTTGCTGTTGCGACTTGAGCACTGCATCCAAATAGAAGCGTTTGGTTAGCTCATCGGCTGCACCACCGTTTGTGAGAAGGTGGTTATTGTTGGCATGGTTACTTGGACTTCTGGGTGGTGCGGGTTGCTCTTCTTCCTTGTGGTGCTGCTGGTGGTTGGCAAATGGTGAATTGCCCGGGGCAAATCGCTGGGCTGCTCCACTCGAATTGAAGAGATGCTGCACCGCCGCCGCAGCCACCGCCGCTTGTTGTTGCTCCGGCGTGGGTTTCAGCAGACCCTGGTGGTGCGAGTACAAGGCGGGATGGTAGCCGGGAAAGAGCAGGTGCGAGGGCGGCAGAAATGCAGGTGGGGGCATCACGGGCATGGAAGTGAGTCCCGGGAAAGGTAGCGGCAGGAATGGCGACAAGTCCTTGCGCATCTGTGGTGGTCTGCCGGGCACCACTCCTCCTCCGCCCGACTGACTGCCATCGGCACCGCTCGAAGATCCTCCCGAACTGGATTTTCCGCCCAAATGGAGCAGGGGATTTCCCCGCACCGAACTCACCTCCACTGAACTGTCGGAGTTGTGGGAGTCCGGGGAACTCACCGAGGGCGAGGCTACCACTGGATGCTTGTGCGATCCGTATTCCCCGCTGCTCTCCAATCCCAGCATCATCAGCTCCTCCTTGCTGCGAACAGAGCCACCGGCATTGGCGACGGCATAGAGTCCCGGATAGCCACCCGGATGACCCAGCATTCCCAGGGCGGCTGCCGCAGCCGAGGGCGGTGGTACTCCCGACATGCCCTTGACCCCGTTGGGCATCCCTGCCCCACCGCCCGAGCCCCCTGCACCGCCACCCGCCTGCTGGCTATTGTGGTGCGCTGCCATCGCTGCCACCGCCTGTTGCTGTTGCTCCTGCAGCAAACAGTGGATCTTGAACCAGTTGGAGCGGCGACCGTAGCGGGATCCACTCTTCGACATGCCCACCATGAGGCACTTCTTCAGGCGACACGCCTTGCAGGCGGTGCGGTTCTTCTTGTTGATGATGCACTCGCCGTTGTTCTTGCAGTCCGATATCGACGACAGATTGTTGTACGACCGACCGAAGAAGGACTGAAATTGGAAGAGGAAAATAATATTTACATTAGCAATACATTATTTAAATTAGAACAAAACTATGAAACTAAAATAGTATGCTTAGTTCAATGCAATTTTAATATTTCGGTTATAATTTAGTCAAAAATAATATATTTGAGCTGCCTCTATGTAAATATAATAACACAAATAAATTATTCGAATAAATATAATTGATATTCTGCAAATGAGCTAGCTAGTGTGATAAAAAGTCATGGTAAAAAAACATTATGAAGGATCGCTAACGACTAACGATTAAAAATATACATAAACATCATTAATTTTCCAGAAATTAAAGCCAAGTATGAATTCGACAATATTTTAGTTAATGTTAATCTCCTTGATTGCTCAACAAATACTCAATAATACGATCTAAATAACTGTTTGTGATGTTATTTTAGTAGGTACATATGGTAAAATATAATTTCTGCCTTTTATACAGACTGGCACAGTGGATTACAATTATGAAGTGTATTTCAGACCGAAACCACTCCAGTTCTTTCTCCTTCAACCTCAACCAAACCGAGCTTCTTCAGAAACTTCTTTCATCACAGTCCATGATGTCATTCAATAAAACGCTTTCAATGCTCGACAATAATATCTCATTATATTTTTGTGATGATTCATCGGCTGGCGGGGCAGCTGAGACCCAGACCTCTTTAAACGCTCTGTCAAAAAAGCGGAGAGCCGCGAAAAAAAGAAGAAATAAAGCAAATCGACATGCACAAGCGGCAACCACCTACACCTCCGGCATTAACCGTTGGCTGGGGCACCACAATCAATTGCAACAAAGCAAACAAACAATTTAATTCAATGCGGAGGAGCCATGAAAAGCTGAGAGCCAAAAGCTGAGAAAGAAACAAAAAGCCCCGGACAGACGGCAACATGTTGCTGCTGCTGCTGCTGCTGTTGCTGCCGCGCTGCATGTTGCAAAGGTTATGGCTGTGCAACACTTATGCCAAGTTGCAATGTTGGCAGTAAATCACCAACGCTTCACGGCCTGCCCGCCTGCCTGGCTTTGCAATCAACCAAAAGGGACAGACTGCCTAAATGACTGACTGAATGGATACACTCGGAAAAGCGTGTCACATTTTTTGTTACTTTTCCATTCAGTTTTCGAGGGCTTACACTTTTCCGATGGCTAAGCCTTCTAGATTTGGTTGAAGAGGCTGAAGATTGATAGTTCAGGCGAAATTTAACGATATTCCATAACATGGTTTGAAGTACCATACAAATAGGCAACACATATTGTACAAAGGCAGTACTTCTGACAACATATTTTAAAATGTTAAACAAAATAAATATATAATTTCTTTAGTGTTTTTATGCTTATTTTCTATACTTTGTAATGTTGAGTACAATAATATACAATAATATATTCGATTAAGTCTGGCAAAACCTAAATGTAGTTATGGGTTTTGCCAGCCTTAATCGAATATATCATAAATTTCGATTAAAACATTTTTGGAAAATTAGAACTGATATTTAAAAACAAAATGGATTATATACGAGCACTTATATACGTTTTGAAACTCATTAAAGGGTAAGATAAGAATGTAGAAATAATGTATTGACGTAAGAACATTTTGGTCTTTCTCTATCAAACAACTTATTTTTCCAATTCTGGACGTATAGTTTGGCCAAGTGTAACTGGCTTACTCTCTGCCTGTTTGTCAGTTTTCAAGTTGGTTGCCGTCGTTTTCTGATCGTAGGTGGAGCTTTTGAATGAAAGAAACACCGGTGCTGAGATGCTGACGACGAAGCGCAAAATTGAACCGAGACAGAAACAAAAACAGCAAAAGAAGCAGAAACAATGCGAAAATCCACTTTTAAGGTTAATTGGGCATCAAGATTACTGGGTCGGAAATGGAAATGGAAACGGAGGATTTCAGGCCCGTTCTTCTTCGCCTTCATCGTCTACAGTTTTCTGTTTTCAGTTTCGTTTCAAGAAGCAAAACGGCAGACGGACGGACGACTATTTACAAGCAATTTTGTGCATCAAGGCAGATTCACTTTTGTTTGTTTGTTTTTTCTTGGGCCTCTTTACTCTTTTTTTTTTTTGTGTCTTCTTGTGGGCGTTAAATTAGCCAAGCGAGGCCCACGCCATTGCGAACGAGGCCCAAGCACAAATCAAATAACGCTGACCCACAAATTGTACGTTAGTTGACCTTTTCTCCTTGGCGTGGGCAAAAATAAAAGAAAAACGACAACGAAAAAATCAAACAAAAAAAATAAATAAATAACAAAATCAAATCCCTCGACTGAACTCGAATCGAGTCGGCGAAGAAACGAAACGGAACGAACAAAAAATGATCATCCCACCATTAAAGGAGTATTCGTATTTAAATCAATTATTTGTGGGGCGCTTTGTTTAACTTTGACCTTAGCCTGGGGCATCCATTTGTTGCTGCTACTCCCCCTCCTTTATGATGAACTCAACATTCCAGTTTCGCGGAGAATGGCCTCATAACTTTTTCTGCTTAGCGTTTGCATCACGAAGGCGGCGAATTCGATTTATTGAAATCGATTGAATCGATTGATACGAACGACTTTAAGGTAAAAGGAATGCAAAGTTTAAAAGTGTTTGTTGCTACGGTAACAATGTGTCCAAAATGCGAAGAGATTATAACTGGCCTAACTTAAATGCTAAAGTCCATCACTCCATTAAAAATATTTGTTACTTAAAAAGCCTCGCTGTTAAAAACACTCTTCAAAACACATGGATTTTCGACTAAACAACATGTTAGGATAAACATCACCATTCAAAATTTCAGAAACTGCTCATCATATATGAGTTGGTTGATTTTTTTGTTTATATTATTTGCTTGTAAAATTTTAAAATTTGTTGCACTTACGTAACATTACTAAAATGGAAATCAATAGCAAATTGTTTTGACATCAATGTGATTCTATAATAAATCCTAATCGTCTAACACTTTTTATTATTAAGCTTTACTTTGTATATGACTATACTTAGAATTTGACTCTATGCTAAAAATTATCAAGCTTTACTTGGTATATGACTATACTTAGAATTTGACTCTATGCTAAAACTGATACTTTTTGAAGTTTTACTTAGAGCCTTCTTTTATAAGAGTTATTTTTTTGATCTGTGGCAAGTGTTATTGTATCGAGTACCCACGGTAAGGACTATTAGATATTCCAAGCTAGATAAAATCGCTGCGTCCACCAAATCAAATTCAAATTAATTCGAACATCGAACTCACCTTGCAGCCCTCGCATGTAAAGGCTCCGAAATGGAATCCAGCCGCCGGCTCTCCACACACCTTGCACGTCTGATTCATCTGCAATGGGAACGAACAGAACAGAGGACATGAGAATGGGATTGTACACTTTTTGGGGCGATCTCTAACCCTCTCGGCACCCAACTCCCCACCCACCTCACTGAAACTGAGGCAATAAATTCATAAAATTTCAATTAAAAGCAACAGCAAATCATGACACGAGCATCTGGAGCTCTCCATCTCGTTTCGAGTACCCCAAAGAGAATTGGAAAACCAGCCGCCAGCGAAATTCACACGCATTAAAAATTAAAATGCAAACATAGTTTGTCATATCGCGAAATTGGTATCAACGAAAGAAAAAGAGCACGGCTTAAAACGAAAAGCGAGAAACGAACGACGACAAATGGAAATGGGAAACGGGCCCAAAGGAGCCCCCAACAAATGGCCAACAAAACCCGACCATGAACTCCCTACACAGGAAGAAATTTTCGGTTGCCTTTAACTTTTCTTACATCAAGATAAGCCTAAGATTCATTGATTTGTAATTATATTTTTATATGCAATAGGATACCATTCAAAAATATTTTAAAAATGGTATGTTTTTATATTAGTATTGTATTATATAAGCCCGAAATAACCGTATTTATTTCCTGTGTAAATGGCCAATTGCCTCTTCTGGGGCCCATAATAAAATATGAAGATGGAATCAAATGAAAAATTGCCTCAGAGCACACACACACACTCTGAGCAAACAAGCAGCATTTGCATTTATATGGCAAACTCTGTACCTTCCCCTTTCCCCTTCGCCCCCTCGCAAATAGGCGCAACTTGTAGCTGAGGGAATATTTGTTTATTTATTGCGAGCGAAATGTTTATCAACAAATTGCCATCAATTGTTGTTTGGGTGCCTGGCCAGGAGTTGGCTTTTTGGGTTCCCCTTGTTTTCCATAGTCAGGTTGAAAATGGGGCTGGGGATCAGACAGAGTTGCGTTTTTCTTATTGTCACTTGTAGCTGGAACTGGAGCAAAAACTCAGATGACACGCGCACATGCAAGGAGGGGAAAATTTGGCAAGGAGTAGGAGGTGGGTTTCATGGCCAAGTGATCGTGGGAGACTTTTTGGTGTTTTTTGGCAGTTTACAAAATGATTGATAAAACATGTTTATAATAATAAAGTAAAAATAATGTGCTTTTAACAAAAAGTTGAAGGGTTTTTTGTTTAATAAAAAACTGTTAATTAAAGCCATTACTTATAAAACGATGTTTCAAGTTTTGAACTGAAAATTAAACTGTTGTTAATATAGGCAATTTAAAGAATTTTTTTTAATAGTTGCAAGGTTATTTTCTTCTTCCTTTCATGTTTTTTAATAATATGCTTACAAAACTTGAACATTTTTCCAGTTCTTAGGAAAGAAAATAATTCTTATTGGAATCGGTTTGTACTAATATACGTTTCTAATAGTGATCTCTTATCGGATAAATGGGTATAGGACTGTCTTCTAATGGGAACATTTGAAATGAGTTTGAAACAGATATTTGTAGCCAATAAAATATTATCGTTATCTTATTAACGAACATGTAATAAAATGAGTTCCTATTCATTCAAATGAACGCTTTGAGCTCAGGCCAATTGAAATGCTTTCAAATATATCAAACTAACTGGAAATTGACTGCCCAACTAGTAGCGGATGGCTTAACCGCAGTCCATATCAGACTCATCCTCGAGCCAAAAGTTGCCCACCTTTTCCGAAGGCTTTTGTTATGTTTTATAGCACCAATTGCCCGACGGGCGATTCTCGGCCATAACTCTTGCGGGCCACAAACAATTTGGCACATTACAAAGTAGGAGAAAGCACTCAACACATTCACTTTTTTTATTCGCTTCTCCTGGATCGACCGTCCAATAAGCAAATCCCCGAGGAGGGGGTCTTATAAGAATACCATGCCAATTGGCTTAGTTCGTTCAGGTCTGGGTTCCTTATTTTTCCAGCGGTTGTTGTTATTGTAGGTGCCTTGTTTGACTGTAAAACATGCTAATCTGATTTCGTGTTATGTGTTGAGTTGGAGGTGAGTTTTGGCCCGAGTTTGGGCCTGGGCCCCCTCGACTTGGGCTGGAAATAAATTTCCTACGTTTAGGTTTCATAAAGCGTCGTCGGGTCTGGTCGTTGCTGCCTGCCGGCCTGCCTGGGATTAATCGACAAATAAAAATCACATAAAATAAATTAAAAATTATGAGTTTCAAGTTTCAACAACCTGCGGATTGGCAGCAGATTTAGTTTGATTTTAAATCACTGCCAGCCAGAAAGAGAGAGGGAGGCCCAAACACGTTGCAGATGAGCTTCGCCGTGAAATTTATGCAGACAATGTGCAATATTAAAAAGCCATAAACATTTATTTTACAACAGACAAGCGACACATTCTTGCCAAGGCTCTGGGATAAAGTTGTATTGGGGGAATCGAAGTTATGGCCAAGCATTTCTATGGTTTAACAAGCCCAGAACTAATGTTTTTACTATGTATTCCTAAGTCGTTTGTTTGCTGTCATTCTTGAATTTAAGCCAAGTGCCCCTTTTTGATTTGTGAGTTCATTTTTATTTGCCTAATAATAAAAAGCTGAAATAAAATAATTTTATAATTGTATAATTAGCCTGAAGCCTTAGAGGGCAGTTTGATAATTTTCAACATTTTTTTATCATTTTTTATTTATTTTATTTCTGACGATAATTATACAGCTTTACAATTTGAATTTTATAACTTGTCGTCATTCAATATAGATTTTTATTGGGAATTAATTATAAAGAGTGTTTTATTGATACCTAACGCTGAGTGTAGAATCAAATCACATAGATAGGTTCACTTGAAATCTTTTTATTACCACAATTACCTAGAAGAACTGATTATTCATTCTGCTTTAGTGATTATTGCATTCTCCTTAATCAACCCTCTGAACTCAAACCCGTTTTAATTTCTTTGTTCACAGCGAAAATACGTTTGTAGTATATTGCGTAATTTGCGTAAAACAACGCTGCCCCAAAAACATTTAAAGGCACAATTAGCTTGGCTATTAAGTGAAAGTGTTATAAATTAGATAAAAGAGCGACAAATGTGCCGGCAAAAAACAACAGCATCGTCTGAAAGATTTTAATTAAATACACATAATATTAATAACCTTTTTCTTTGTCAAGCAATTTGTTTTTTTGCGCGACTAACAAAATATTTGTCTGTGCGCAGGTTATTGATGGGCTACGAATATTGATGAGATTTTTCGACTGCACAATGCCAATTTATTTTAATTAGTTGGTATATTTTCCAAAAATAAAAGTTCCCCCAGTTCCTCAGAAGTGCAACAAGTTGATCCAAGACAAATAGACGCCAGAAAAAATAAATACCTGCAAAAACTCCACCAGTCATCATCCACAATAGTGGATGCTGTTGATTTTGTGTGTGATTAATTATGGCGATTGCTGTTCTGTTTGTTGTTTGATGTTGTTTGGTTGTTAACCTTAACGCGCAGCAAAAATAGCAAGTAGAATTTATAATTTTTCATGCCACGATGATGCAATGAAAAAAGTTATATATATAATAATAAGATGCTTTGTTATATGGCTTATTAAGCTTAGCAAATAAAAGAAGCGACCGCAAAAAAAAAATGTAAAATTATTAAAATTCATTTAAGGCACGTTTACTCCAGTTTTGAGCTCGGTTTGCCTCGCCTGAAGCTGTTAAGAGCTAAGTGCCATTAAGACCAAGTCCAAGCTCGGCTTTAGTTTCTGCTTATTTTCATTTTGCTTCCCTCGCTTCTTTTCGGCAGGCAAAAAAAAATTATGATAATTGCCTGACCTTGGCTGGCATGTACTAATACTAATTCAAATTTGCACATCCAGTGCGCAGATCGGATCCCCTCCCCTCCGCCCCTGCCCAACATGGTTCGCATGCAATTATAACAAAGCGCAGGCTAGAGGCAAAAACATAATTTAATTAAAATGAAATCATGCACACAAAGCAATTGCCTCGCTTTGTTCATTGTGCGCTGCGGCAAATTGTTCTAGTTTTTAACTTTTTTTTCGCCTTTTTCGCTTTTTTAGATTTTGCGTTATAAACATTCATGACTCGTCGACACTGAAGACGGTCGTTTGTGGCTCGGTGTGTTGGTGTTGCCTGTTGTCAGTGATGAGCGGATAAAAAATATATAAACAAATGCGGTCTGCTCGGTGCGATTAGCTCAAGACTGCACCTATTCAGACTTTAACAGTAGTGGGAAAATATCTGGCAACTGGCAAAAGGCGAGTGCAGCTGGCTTTTCTATTAATATTCTCATTTCTAAAGCACTAGAATAGAATTTTATGGATCTGTATATTGCCACTCATTAGAAGATATTAAAAGAACACCTTAGCATAAGCTCGATATTTAATAGTTCTTTTTTATGAGTACTAGCCATGGGGTTTCGCTTGTTTGCATCCAATGTTATGAACATACCTCCGGCAACAAGACGCACATTTTATGGTCAATTCTTAATAGGAGTTACATCAGGTGTTCCTTGAATTTTTATTGATAATATAACTAAAACCAATTTACCCCTTTAAACATTTCACAGAGATGATGCTATTTAAATCGAATTAATATGCTAAGAGATGTGCCTAACAAGTCTTGATTTAATTGAATTCGTTTATGATTCGATTTAATAAAATATTTACGGGGTAAATGCAAACACTCCCACAGGGCTCAAACAATGACTTTTATTCGCATTAATCTAAATTGATTACACTTTCCTATTGCAAACTAGTCCGATCAACTTCTGAAGGCAGCTGCAAGGTAAATAGCAGACCGCTCTAGTCGCAGCATCTATTCCAACCCCAGCCAATCAGATGAGTCATGTCGGCGATGAAAACTCGTTTATTCCCCAGTCGATCTGCAGAAGAGCAGCGAAATTTGTCAAAATGGTTATATCGCATGTTTGATATGTTTTTTCTGGCTTTCATTTCTTTCCTCTCCTTTTTTCTGCCGCATTACAAATACTTGAGGCGGTGGAGAGTCAGCTGCACACACGCATTTCTTTCGCTTTTCCTGACCCAGCACCAGCACTCCTCTTTGCTTAGTCACGCGGCCTTTATGCTTAGGCAATTTGTCAAAAAAATAACGCACAACAAATTTTACACACATTTTCAGGGGGCCAGCCCTTCAAAGGCCCTCAGGGGAGTGATCAATCATAGAAAATCTTTCAGTTTGTTTCTGCGATTGTCTGTTGCGTGAGGAAATTATTCGCAGTTGTTATAGTTTGGCCAGTGAGAATTTTTTCTAGCCAATATTTCAGATTTATTTGCAAGCGATTTTTTTTACCGGTATTTTTCAAGCTTAAAAGTTAATTTATTTTGGGGATTGATTTATTCTTAGTTTGTCAATTGCTGCATATACATAACTTTCATATTATCCCAATGTATTTATTCTTTTTCTTTATTTTGTCCAAGTTGCTGAAAACACTTAAATGGGAAATTATCTAAATTTGTCCTTATTATAGACAATAAAGCATAAAAAACTTATCATTTTATTCTTTCAAATACATCCCATCAACCAAATTTGATTTGATGATTGATGCATGTTTTGTTTGACAATTACTGAATGGCCAATGAAAACGCCCTTATTTTCTGCCTTTGCTTTTCACACAGTTACTCCCCCTGTATTTCTTTTCTTCCGTCGTTTTTTGGGTCTCAACACCCCTGGAAAGTCAATCCATCATCATTTTTCGCCTGCTTGGCGGGGCGAGTTCGTTGCCTAAGTCTTTCGTTTTGATTTTCGTACTTAGCTAATTGTTGTCGTTGTCGCCGTCGCTGACGTCGTTGTTGCTGTCTTAAGCTACATAAAAACCAAACACTATAATTATGAGCCACGATGATCATGCCGCTGATGATGATTATCGCGATGATGAAAAGTGCTTAGCAGGGTTTGCAACTTGAAGCATCATCGCTGCTGTCTGTTTCTGTTTCTGTTACTGTTGCAGCTCTGAAGCTCTTCAAGCTGTCAAGCAGGAAACGTTTGGATTTATAATGCTCGTACCGCCCCTTCACTCCCCTCCCCACCTTTCCCCTTCGTTTCTGGTCTCGGTCTCGTCTCTGTTTGTCATTATAATTAATTTGTAACTATTTTTATGAGCTCATGTGAAATTTAAATTGTATTCTCCTGGCGTCCCTGTTTACTCTTTCTCTGTCTCCGACGAGAGCTGCTTTCAGCGCCCATGTGCCAAGTGTTTGTGCAATTTCCGTTTAAAATTTGAAATCTTCCGACAAAAATAGTACAAATTATGCTGAAAAATTGACAGGAAAACGTCAAGTGGGAGAGCTGGGCTGACCGGGAGAAGCGAGGGCACTCATTTTCCTGAGAACTTTAAGTGCAATTTGCAATGCTGAAATTGGAAATGGAAATATTTGCACAGCAATTTTGGTGCCGTGGAAAAGAAATTCTCACAATGTATGCATATGAAATGGGTTCACTTGTTAGAATACTTAATATTAATGCAATAAAAATGCAACCATTAAAATATTCTATTAGGCTTCAGTCCTCCTTAATATACAAAAAGTATATTGCTTGGACAATAAAAAAAATTATATTTAAGCTATATTTATTTAATAATTTTTTTTTAATTTAAAAATAGAAAAACTTATACTTTATTTCCTATTTATTTTACTTCAACTAATTTTTTGAACAATTTAAAATTTATGTTTTTTAGGTGATTAAAATGGGAATTAATAGAAATCAATAAAACGTCAAAAGCTTTCATTTGGTGATTTTGTTACCCATTTTTTGTACTCTTTTATTTAACCAATTTCCATTTTCAATCGCCTTAAAAAAGAACCGATCCCCAGTTAGTGTATTCACTTTTCCCGTATCGCTTTGGCATCTCTTAGTCATTTTTCTTGTTATGCAAATGCGTGCAAAATGTGCGAGGTTTTCTTCTGTTTCCGAGACTCAAATGCACTGCTCAGTGTTGTAGCAGTTCCCCGATATTGTTGCCTTCGGTGTTGTTGCTGTGGCAGTTGTTGTTGCTTCGTTGTTGGCTGCCAGCCACACGTTCACCGATCGCTGTGGCATTTGTTACAATTTTAAATGTTAGCTCAGGCAAAAGCGAGGCAACGGCCAACTAACAAACTTGTGCCAATTGTTGCTTACAAGTGTTTGACTTGACATTTCGGCGTGCGCGTCTTTACGGAATTGGCTCCATACATATATTAGCCATATCTGTGTGCCTGTGTTTGCCCGTAGAAACTTGTATTTGCTCGAGCTTTTTCGCCGAGTGTATTCATATCGGTGGGGGCAACTGACAGCCGCTGCCGCAGGTGAAATGCTCGACCAAATTAATCACAGCCAACAAAATCCCACAAAGGCCACAAAAGTTGGCTAACAAATTAGTAAGCGCTTGGAAAATTGCATTTTAAGTTGCTTTTTCTGATTTTTACCATCCATGATTTGGCATAAAAAGCTGCCTGCTCGATTCAATGAGCATTTGAACTGCACCAGATGCCAATGACTCGACTTGACGTATGCGAATCAAACGGAGGGGCCCACGAAAAAAAACAAGTGCGGATAAAACTTTGGAAATAAATCTTATGCTCAGCATGGCAAGCAGACAATTCAGACAAATAGAGGATGCGACAAAATGAATGGATTGCACCATGAATGGCTGAACGGATGAATGCTTGGATGGATAGATTGCTGACTTGGTTGTCTGAAAATTGTCAGCTACCTGTAGGCAAAAGCTGGCCTTGAATTCTCAAGTTAGCTTGGACACGGCCAGTTGGAATATAAACGAATAACAGTCAAGTAAAAAAGTTGGTAAAAATATGAATAATAATAATGAAAAAAAAAATTTAGTTTTTTCGGTTTCAGCCACAATCCAATCTATTTTCTATTAAGGCTCATCTTATACTTTTTCAGGTGTATATATTTTAGGGTAAGTCAAGACGTACAACTTTTCATTACAATGAATTATTTAATAGTCTTAATAAATATTTCTATACAATTACTGAAAGTCCGCTGCATGGTTAAATGTTATAGCAATGTAGATTCAGTAAACGTTTTTATTTTCCTTAAAATAAATGTGATATGGTAGTAAAATACAGATGCAATCAATCCGCCGTCAGTCTCTTTTCCCCGAAATCAAATAGTCTGTCACTTGGGTGAAATTCTTCCCACGCTTTTTGACCGCTGCAGGAGCCAAGAAATCCTCAAAATCAAATTCCATTTTAATTAGTAGACATTTTCACATTACGTATACGCCAGATCTGACGTCGACCACCATTCTCCCCACAGCCGCCTCCGCACCCACTGCCCTCCTTTCGGCCATCTCTCTCCCCGTGTGTGGTGGGGCCATAAAAGCCGAACAAAATTATAACAGCCAACTTGCAAAACATTTACACCAGCCCACCAAGCAGCAGATGCAGCGGGTGGAGAGTGGAGGTGGATTTTAGGCGGTGGCAGCAGCCGCTTTCTTTGCCTGCAAGAAAAATGATTCATGGCAGAGGCCCGAGACTCCTGCTGGCTTGGTGGTTCGGTGGTTTGGTGGCTCGGTGGCTCTGCTTCGGGCCGGCTTGGTATGTTGCCGTGGTGTGGTTGGCTTTTCGGCCAAAGCGTCTCGACGCCGGGCAGACTATTAACTTTGAAAGTTGTTTAAACAGGCGAGGAGCCAAGAGGCGAACCTCCACCTTCTATTTCTTATTTTTTTCTCCGGCCTTTGCATTGGAAGCTCCTCTTTGTCGTCGTGGTTGGTTGTCTGCACCAGCTGCCTGCTGCCTGCTGCTCCTTTACCTTGCAGCCAGTGTCATCGGCGTCGCGGCTCGTGGGAATTGGATCATTAGAAGCCGGCAAAAGGCGCAGGCGCAGGCAGAAGCAGAAGTGAGCAGAAGTTGGTCAAAGGCGGCACTGAGAGAAAACCTTAGCTCCCCTTCTATTTTATAATATCCATTGTTCATTTTATTAGTTACTTTAATAGAAAGACCATGACGATACCATAAGTATTACAAGGTAAAATAAACAAAAGTGGTTACAGAAGTTAAATATTTTTTCATCAGAAAGTATTGGGAACGAAGAAAACCAAATAGAATAAATATAAATTTTTGTATCAAATTATTATTATTTATTTTAAAAATTTAAAATAAGAAATTAAATAATGAATGTGATAATTTAAAGCAAACAGGTTTAAGGTTTCTATACTATATAATTTCACAACCAACAATTTTAAATTTTATAAGCCAATGAAAACCCACGAAAATAACAAAAGTATTCAATAAATAGTGATCAGATAGTAATATATTTAAGCTTTATAAAATAATAACAATGTTCAAGTGGAACTTTAATTCGTAGTAAAAAAGTAAAAGGCATTTAGAAATAACAGAAATGTGGTTATAGCCTTTTGAATAACGAGCCATCTAAGCCCATATATTTAATGGTAAGAAATCTTAGCATTTAATGTAAATGTGTTGAAGAAAGAAAAATATATTTAATTAATGCTTAATTCATTGCTTTAGGGTGCAATCAATTTGGGTCTGATAAACCTACGAGTATGTTCGAGACAATGCCAATTAATGTTATGCAATGTTACAATGACATATTTAAAATGTCTCTCAGTGCAGCATTCAGATGTTTTGCGAGTTTTCGGCTCGATCCGCCTGCCTTGGCAACCCATCGGGTAATTTTGCATGTGTTTTGTTGCTGGCTTCGGCTGTGGCAGAGTTGCCACCGTTTCTTGTTGAAAAGAGGCGCGATAAGTAAATGTGTCCGCGTCTCTTGGTCGTTTTCCTTTTTTCTTTCGTTTTATTTGCACTTGCACAGCCAACAATTCTTTCTTTATTTTTTCCTCGCCGTTTTTGTTTGTTTTTGTGGTCTTTCCCTCCTTTTTTCTGTTGGCTCAAGCTTCTATTTCTTTGTATGCGATTTATTTGTTTGTTGTCTCGTTGTTATCTGAGTAAGCTTTGACTCAGTAGTTTTTCTCCCCCTCTTTGATTTTCTCTGCCCGATGCTGCAGTTGTTGTTGTTCCCGTGGATTTCGGGGGAGTCAAAAGTCAATTAAATAAGAGCAGTGCACAGTGAAAAGCTTGTACTTGTTGTGGCCTCAGCTGCCTGTTGTTGCTATTTTTGTTGCTGCTGCTGTTGTGTTTTTGCGAAACGAGCAATTTGTGCCTGTGCTATGTGGTTGACTGTTTTTTTTTTGGCTTGGGTTGGGGCCAGAAGTGCACTATGGGAACCATTTCACCAAAAAGTTAGCTAAGTTGAAAAGTGTTTGGTAGAAAAATTACTCGGGTGATTTATGAAAAAGGTTTGTGGCCGAAGTCTTTTGTTTTGTGTGTCATCGTTGAGGAGAAAATTTAGGAAGTTTTTAGAATATGAAAGAAAATTTTTGGAAAAGTAAAATAAACATTTTGGGTGTTAATGTTTTCATTTTTCTTGTGCTTGTCATTTCTTAATTTTATTATTATTTTAGGGCAGAAAAACGAACAAGTAAAAATTTGATCTTTAGAAAGACCCGGAAGCGAAGAACTTAATTTAATTTATAATAATCATCTTAAAAAAAGTTTTTTGCTTAAGTCATTCGGTTTTGTTAGCTAATAAGAAAGTAAAAAAATTAAATCATATTTTGTCTCTTTCTTTTCCTTTAAGACTGACTGCGAGAATAAGTTTCCCTTTTTATTGAATCAAGTTATTCCCATAGCCAGCCCATTCAAAAATTGGGTTTCACTTTCCATAAAACTATTAAAAAGGCGATGAATTAAAATTGAATTAACTTGCGGTTTGCGTTGACTGGTGGGAATCAAAAATAACAGAAGAGTCAGGGATTTGGGCAAAAAATGATCATTGGACTGGCATTGTTGATATTTACTTTTCGACTTCTGCCCAATCTCGTCTCAATGCCAGCTTCCCCCGCCGATTCCGCAGACGAGGGGGAATCATCATCACGTGTGTGCAAAATGGCATAGATATAACAATAACAAAGGCATTTGTTATTAGTAGCCGAGTGCGCTTTAAAATAAACAGCTAATACAACAATGGGCACAATTTGCTCGCTGCGCCACTGAAATCGAAACTGAAGCTGAGCCCGGAGATTCAAGCTCAGATCTAATGTAAGCGGACATGCGGGCATGTAATGATCTTCGATATATGTGTATCTATTTGCCTATAGTATATGCAATTTATATAAATTTAATTCAATTTGCCGAGCTAAATTGTTTAGTTTTTGTTTTGCTCACAATCGTGCAGAGGTCGTTGGCGGTGGCGGGGGTTTCTGTTAATTTCATGATTGGGTCTTGGCTTAATGTGTAATGCCTTGACTCGAAAACAATTCTAACAATTTGGCAGCTCATTATGCGGTGCGCTCGCTCGCTTAACCACGCCAACTTGACTCCAATAAACGATGCACAACCTTGACCTTAAGCCAAATGAAAGATAAACCACAGCGGGAAAAAAAACTCTGCCTCTGCCTCTGCCACTGCCATTATATTTTATTATGGATTACAAACCGAAAATTATAACAATTTTGTTACGCTTCTTTGAGGAAAGGGCCCCGCACCACCTTGCTGCCTGCCCCGATCCACTATCGTTATTAGGCGCCAACTTATCAGCGTAATAAAGTGGCGGGGCAACCAGTTGGAACAGTTTCTGTGCGGTGGCAAAGTGTTGAACTTGAAAACGAAAGCAAAATCAAAACGGGAAAGAAGCCAAAGTCGATTGGGGCGATGGGGAAATACTCTTATTGATTCTGCCCCATCTGTGGAAGCAACTAGAACTTTAATGAAAATATATGGGTCCTAAATATTTGTTGATTCAATTAGGGTAATTAAAGACAAAACAATTTAAGAACTTAAATATTAAGAATTTTTATATATAAGAAAGTAATAAAAAAGGATGTAAGTTTCATTGTCTTTTTCTTTTTGTTAATAAACAAAAATTTGTAGTAGAGTAAATAAAGTTTGAATAATATTTTTTTGGTGAAGTAAACTATGCAATGATTGTTGAAATATTTTTTTATTGAATTCCAAATATTTTTTAATATTGCCTAGAGCATTGTCCTCAGTGTTTTAAGATAACATTCGTATATTATATTATTCTATTAATTTGCATGATTCTTCGACCACAAAACTAGCATTTTTAATACAGAACAAATAGGTTAAAGGCCATTTTATAATATTTATTCCTTTTTGCAAAACTCATGCTATAAGAAAGAGCATTTCAGCTATGTACCATATTTTGTGGGAACCATGAGGCATAAAGTACTTGAAGTTGGTTGGGTGTCTTGTGGAGAGGCGGGCGGGAAAGGGGAGGGCAACCCTGCCCCAACTTATCTTTAAGCCACGCGCTAATTTGAAAATAATGCTCCCCAATCATTTCCACATTTTTTCACATTTCCAGGCACCTCAGCCTTCTTCGCGATCGGCGTGGAGTGAGCAATAAAAGCAGGCAGCCCCTTGCCTTTTGGTTGCTGGCTGGCCGGCCCTCCCACTTGTTGATTGTCTGTATAATTACATAATATTGCATAATTTTGCAAACAGTACTCGGTCGCTTTGGGATTTCTGCTCTGTTAGCTACGTAGAGTCAGAGTCTCGGAAACTCAGAAACTTGGAGTCTTTGGGGTCTCATTATCGTCGGCTGACCGACGATCTTCTTCGTTTTCGCTTTCAGTATCAGTGCACAATGTAGTACTTAAATAATAGAAGTTTAATAGCGTTTTGTTTGGTGCCGGCCGCATTTGCAAGTCGTTAGTTTCTGCCAGTTGCTGCTTCTACTATTTACTATTTTTTTCTCTGTTTTTGGACTACTAATGCATTCAGCTGTAGGATTTTTGTCAAGGTTATCCAGTTGGCTGTGTTAGCGGATATAATGACATGATGCATACGGTGGAAGCCAAAGTCAGCATCAATTTCGGTTCTCTTGTTTTTTCCCCTCAAATGATTTTTTCTTTTTCGCTTTTCGGGAGGAAGTTCAGTTTTAAGATCAGTGTAATTGTGTGTAGTTCGTTCAAGTTCGCTGCCTAAGTCATTTGGCAAGAGCCTAACGAACTTTGCAGAACTTTTCTGCTGGCTGGCAGAATGCAATGTGCAATGTTCCCTCACATGGCTTTGGGGCTTTGGACTGGCTAATTTCGCTCATTAATCATCGAGCGGCGGCTGCGGGAGAAAATCGCTCCGAAAACTGATTACACATGTACGGCCCACCAAATCAAAGTTGTGCCAAAAGGCTCAGCCACATGAAGCCATCTGTTCCATCCCAGTGAAATGTATCTGCAAACAAATGAAGTTGTCTGCCAGCCAACTCATTCCGATTCTAAGGCTCCTCACGGGCCTTCTAGTAGAGTCATCAAGTCCAGGATTGATCATTGATCTTTTGGCACTCAATCCTCCGCCTTCTCCTCGTCTGCTCACGAATTATAAATAGTGCAAATGCGTGCAGTGCATCAT
Organism: Drosophila kurseongensis; assembly: GCA_018153305.1. Lineage (NCBI taxonomy): Eukaryota > Metazoa > Arthropoda > Insecta > Diptera > Drosophilidae > Drosophila > Drosophila kurseongensis. Next base: position 7,644,213 of record JAECXX010000005.1, on the reverse strand, counting down.
CATCATTAGTTTTCGGCCAAAAACCATGGCAATAGACTTGTCTAAAGCCTTGGTCTAGTCTCTCTGTTCCTCCTTTATGTTGCCCTACAACTTGGTCTGGCAATTATACGAATCCATGTGTCTGACTTTAGTTTCGTTTGCTAAATTGTTTCAATTTATTTTGTGGCTGGCATAATTACAGCAGCAGGGTACTTTAATATTTTGATTAGACTTAAGTGTGTATATGCAAAATGTAAAATAAATAATGTTGGAAAACTAAATGACTCGGTGCAGAAATCAAAATAAGTCTTAATAATAATCTTAATTCTTAGTCATCAGAATGTTTCAAGATTTTTTAAAATATTTTTTTAAGATTCAGCATCGTTTTAAGAATTTAAAACGTTCAGGTAGATTATTTTTTTATATTTTTTTAACAGGATAATAATATAAGTACGCTCACTGATAAATAAAATTAATTTTGAATAAATAAAACCATAAATTACAAAACAACCGCAATTAATTCGAAAGGTGTTTATGTCTTACGTTTTCAGGGTTAAATTGACTTTTACGTAAGAAAATTTCTTAACTAAATTAAATGCTCACTGATAAAAAAATTCATTTTGAATAAATAAAACCATAAACTACAAAACAACTGCAATTAATTCGATAAGTGTTTATGTCTTACGTTTTCAGGGTTAAATTGACTTTTACGTAAAGAATTTCTTAACTAAATTATTCTGCAATAATTAATATTTCATTAATCTTAATAAAGTGGATTTTTGAGAGAGTATTTTGTCGTCCTCTTTCAACCCATCGACTCCTGCCTATCAAGTTCGTGTCCTAAGTCTTTCGTTTCGTTACGTTTTGCGCTGCAAGTCAGGCATTTTCTAATTGCAAGTTAATTTCTTGTTGCGAACATAAATTTAACATTCTAATTGAGTTATCAACCGCAACATGTACATACACACGCCGAAAAACAACCGACAGGCGAGGAAGAAGAGGACGCGGTGGTAAAACAAGTAGGAGAAGGAGATGCCGACGCCGGACAACTTTTACAGCTTCTCATCTCATCGTCCTCAAACCGTGTTCGCTTTGGTTTTTCGCATCCAAACTGGCTACGCATGTGAAAAATTGACTACACATGAAGCCACTGAGCTTGTTGTCCGCTCCTCTCCTCTTCTTCAGCTGGCTGCTTTTTCCGACCACAGAAAAATCGCAACAAAGCCACAAGCGTCCGGGTAAGTGCAGTAATTACATTTCGGTGTGTGTAAGATTTTGGGCCTTTGCTAATTTGCCTGCTGCTTCTGTTTTTCTTATTTAGTTTTGGGCATTTATAACTAATTTTTCTCCCGGCTTCTGCGCTGCCGTTGAAAGAATTCTCCAACGTGGAAATATGCACTTTGGCATGGCTCGTAATTAATTTACTTTGTGTGTTTGCCCGCTGGCAGCCGCAAAGGAGAACGACAAACACGAAAATATGAAAAAAATCCATTACGCAAATGTTTATGACCAAAATGGTCAGCGTCCGAAGAAGCAGCGGTGGCAGCAGCCTCTTCATCTGCTGCCAATGCAAATAGAAAAGATTAGCCAAAGCCCCCAGATGCGTGTGCCCCAAAACTGAAGCTGCAGATGGAGACTGGAGACTGGAGGCTGGAGGATGGGAACCGAGTTTCAGACCCGGAGTCAAGTGAGCTTCTCGCACATACATCATAACATTGTAATGCATTTTCGACCGGCCCCGCCTCGCAACAGCCCCCCCTGGAAATTAGTTTTCTTTTTCCGTAGCGTCGTGTCATCAACGGGATTTTGGAGGCGTGATTGTATCGAAGGTCGTGGCAATATGGAGACGCTGTATGAACATTAAAATCCTCGAACATTTATGGCCAGCTAATGCAGATTTGTGTATCTTTCTCATGGTGTATCGAGCTTAAAGATTTCATTAGGAGGAAATATTTTGTGGATTTTTTATGGGGCATGCAAACTAATGTAAATGCCCTAGAAAATATAAATGTACTGCTGTAAATGTTTGCTTTTATGCAGATATATTTTATCAATTCATACAAAAATAAGCACTCATTCAATCAAAAACTACTGAATAAATACAAGTAGCTGTCTCCAATTTATTTTTATAAAGTGCTTTAATAGAATTCAAACTTCATTATTTCAAGCTACGTTTTGTCTTCATCATCCATAGTAACTTGATACGTCGTTATATTAGGATTATTAAATATTGGAGTTTATTTTTATTAGTTTCTAATATGCATAAATAATTATTGCTATTCATATAGCAAAAATTTTTTGCATTTGGTTATTTTAGAGTCTTTGCAAATTATAAAAACATTGTCTTAAATTTATGTATATGGTTTCTTAATATTCACTCCGATATATTTTCATAGCTGAAATTGGATATGCGTTTAAGTCTTATTCTATACGTACGCCAAGAATGTGGCCGAGAAATTATTTTCAGATCCCCAAGTCTAGTCCAGTGGAATTTCCCACCCGTTCCCAGATCGTTTTATATTCATAAATTTATTAGCTAACGCTACCAACTTGCCGCTCGAAGACATCGTTTTCAAAAGTGGCCCAAATTCGTGCCGCTGTTGTTGCCTTCATTTTAATCAAACATTTAGTTTATCGTCTCACATTTCAACTAATTAACACTACGACGGGACCGCCTCTTTTGGCTGTGAGATCTCCGACTTGGTTTATGTTTTTGGCTGGCTCTCGGCTTAGCCAGCCTTCTTCTGTGGATCTTCGGTGCCGGCATTCGACTGATCGACTAAACGAAAATCAGCTTAAAATCATAAAAAACGCACTTAAATAAAATTTAATATTCAAATATTGACATTTAGTGCCATGTTAGCAGCAACTTAGGTGTTTTCTTCGCCTTCTCTCTCTTGCCCATATTTTTCGAGCTGCCCTCCTAGACAATAAGCCTTAAATTATGCATGTGGATTGCTCGAGAGACGACGCAATTCGCTTAGCATTAACTAATTGATCTGCATTAATTTCAAGCCGGGCCTCAAGACAAAAGACGAGCAGGTGAATCGTGTATGCTGGAAATACTCGACGTAGTTCGTATTTGTATTATGATTATTATGAGTTTTTTTCTCCTATTTAAATTATGACATCATTTAAATATTTTCGCCGTTGTTAGCCAGATTTTTGTGTAAACTGGTTTAGGCTACTAACAATTTTCGTCGCTCTTTCTGTCGCTTTTATTGTTTTTGGCCAATTATGCATGCCCCAAACCCCATAATTCATAAATACATTTTGCGCCCAAATTCGAAAATGCGGAAGCGCTTTGATTTTCTGATGCCTTTGGGGCCATATCATACATATCTTATCAATGCTGCCAGATTTTCAACGCACAAATTGTCTTGCTCTCTTGTCGTATATGAAATTATTAATGTCATAAACTTTTTATGGCTTTGCCCAATATTTGGCTCGTAAAATGTTTATTTTTATATTTCTGTGTATGTTATTGTTTATCTTACTCAAATTTTTTGACTGAGGCTATCTTTCAATAAAGTCGATATATGTGAGATTGCTTACCGCATACGGATTATCCTGGTTCATCATTATGGTAATCTGGTATTGTTGAATTTAAAGTGCTTCAACGGAGAATCTGCAAGAAACAATTGGGAAGCTTAATAAATTTAACTTTAGTCAATATTAAATGTTATAAAATTATATGGTATCAAATACACATTCTGAAATCGATGTACAATAATATAACAAAAGTATATTGAAAGCTAATTGATTGTCTGTTTGTTTGTTTGTCTGTAATTTTTTTAAGCAATGTTTTCCCTTATCCAAATTTAAGATTGTGTGGTCCGATCTAAATATTTTAAATTTTAGTTATATTTTGATCGGTGAACGGAAAATTCAGACAACCTATAAGAATATTATGAATATTAAGAATTTAAACAATAACAAGTTTAATAATTCCTTTATATATGAACATTTGTAAAATCTAGTTTTCATGCTCTTATGTAGTACAGCTGGTATAACATTTTCACGAACAAATATCTTTCTGTAATCACCATAATTTTTCTGAGCTGATATTTGAGCCGCACTCATTTAATCGAGGTCTTGCCTTAAACTGATTGAAGATTCGCTCCAAATTCGCTTGGCGTTCTGACATTTAGCCAAGTGAACGCTGCCAGCTAATAACAATAATAATAATAATACCCATAATAATATCGATATTTATTGCGATGCAAATGCTGGGGAAGTGAGCTGCTTAGCTGCACCTAAAAACGACCGGCGAAGACAATCAGCTGCCTCACATCAGCCAGAACAGGCAGACCCCCAAGAACCACCAGAACCCCCAGAACGACTTTGTAGCGCCGGGAGTCACCCTCCATTCAGACCCACTCCTGGGCAGAAGACTCGGCCAGGTCGGATCCCCGCCCTCCGCCCCCCGAAACGAGGTGGCATGTTAACTGACAACAGGTGTTTGCTGCTCGCCGTCCGTCTTGCGGCCTGCTTGCCACATTTGCATTTGATATTTCGCAAGCTTGTTTTGCTGACGCTCTTAACGCGCTCGTACTAAATACTTTCACACTTTGTCCCCGCTCTGCTCTCCTTTCGCAGCGATTGTGCTTTTCCGGCTCGGACCCCTTAAGGATGTTCAAGTCAGCACACGACCTTGATGTGTTAATTTCCCAGCCAACTCTTGTCAGTCATCCGTCCAGGTACACTTAAAAAAAAGGACCACTATAAAAGGGACACTCATATGAAATCTATACCTTACTGAATAAGCATTTTCAATTTAATAATACAAAAAATAGTCAGCCATATCGTTTTCAATATATTAAAGACATGATATGGGTTGGTCTATCTATGTAAGATAGATTGAATTTAAAATAAGTAGATCTGGGTTTTGCTGATTTCTTAGCTGAATTAATTGAAACCTAAATAAAATATAGACAAATATTTTTCCAAAAAAAAAAAAAAAAGGAATTTCATTCAGAATTTTATAAAAAATGTATAAAGTTGGATGTGCTTCTCACCATTGGCTTTTATTGACGAGTTTCGTATTTTTTTTTTATCAGTTTTTTTCAAGTGCTCTGGGACTAAGAAATGAAGTCAGGAAAAAGGCTTGGGCTTGTGAGCAAAAACAAGCTGTGAAGTAGATTGCCCTAGCTAACTAGAATAAGTGCACACTCTGCGACTTGTAGAACACAGCAAACTTACAAGGCACTTGCCATAAGTACGAGTATATGGGGTCTGTCAATATTTACGACAAATGCAAAAGCAATCCAAGTTAGATTCTTCATTTGCCTGCAAGCGAGTCAGGGCAAAATGCACTAGCAAAAAATTGCAATGAAATAGATTTGCTGTTAGTTTGGGCAAATGTTTAAGAATAAAAGAATTTTTTGATTATTATGTCAAAATTTGAAATCCATTAAATCATAGTAGATCCGTAAACGTTTTAATTCTTAAAACAGAAGTTCTTAGAATTCAGATAACTCCTTGTTGTTGATATTCCAAAGAAACCAAAACCATGCCCAGCTATTTCTTTTTAAAGGCCATTACCCATGATTGACTTTATGATCTCAGTCGATCAGACAGCTAAAGCTATACACTCTGGCACTTTCCACTTGATCATTTTATTGTCAACTAATATAATTTCTTTCAGTGCCGCAGTTAATGCCATTCCCATGGATCTTGCCAGGGTTTTCGAATTTTTGTAACAAATATTCTGGCAAATAAAGCTTTACACGCTATTTGCATTATAAAGCAAACATGTGCGGCGACTATATCTGGGCAGCCATCTCGCTCGCACTTGACTTACATTGATTCTGTTATATAGTCGTAAAGTTTATTTGCCCTGCCCTTGCTTTTGTTGTTGTTGATCTAGCCATGTTTTATGGCCACACTAAAAAGTGCACTGGTCAACAAAGCGGCGAGAGAAAACTTTCTCACCAAACTGTAGAGCTTGGGCTATAGCTTCCCTGGACTGTCGTATAAGTGTCATATAGGGGAGTGTGTATATGGTTTGTATAATTAAATCATACGAAACCCCGACAGCCGCAGACAGTTCGTCAGTTAGTCGGATTGTCAAGCGTTATCTGCCATCGCCATCTTCCTTTTGATTTTTTTGTTTTATGAATTCTATTCGTTAATGAAATTCACATGTTCCCCATCTCCAACTCCGATCCCCATCTCTATCCCCGTTTTAATGTTCGCATGATGGATGTGTCTCGAAAAACTCTGAAATGTTCGTTCCGTTTCTTCGATATCTGTAGCCCTTTTGAACCTTTGAACTTACCTGCTTTTACTGGCTGATCAGCCGATCAAGTTAATCCAATTTATTTGCTTAGTGTTTCTATTTTGTTGCGCACTTAAGGTTTGCTTTTCCTAACATTGTGAACTTTCCATTTAAGGTTTGTGTATTTTCGTGTATTTTCCGTTGTTGTTTTTGTTCTGCTTGCTATTATATCTGTTAACCTTGCGCCAATAAAACGTCACTTGAGCGTATAGAGTTGTTGCTGTTTTTGCTCAAATCGCACTTGACTTTTAGAACTTTAGGCGAGCGTGAAGCATGTTTAATATATATCTAGACATATATCTTTTGGGTTTTGCTGTGTGTTTGTGTTTTTGTTTTTAGCAGTGGTGTATATCACAAGTAGGTATATTTTTCATAATTATGATTTCTTTATTTAAATAAAAAGTTTTTGATTTTTGTGGGTTTTAATATCTTTAGGGTTCTTTGTTTTATTTTAAATATAAATTTATTTGCGATTTTTCTTATGATTTCTGTAAAAACCACAGCAAGTTTATTTTATAGAGTGACCACACCTTTGTGTAAGGGCACTCCTGGCTGCGCACGCGCGCTTGCCCTGTATTTCTTTATTTTCCGCTTTCGTTTGCCGCTTTTTACCGCTGTTTATGTTGAACCGATGCACACTTTTGTGGACTGATCTTCAGGTATTATTTGAGAATTATTATTTGTATGTATTCCATTTAATTATGTGCCTATTCCAGCTTAATTTGCATGTGCTGATTTTAGCGGCGGTCAAAACAACGTAACCCCTGGGACGTAAGACGACGCAACGACGACGGCGACGTGCGATCGAGCGTGCGAGCAAGAAGCGCGAGCTATCACTAAAGACTGATGTTAAGCAGTTCTGCAAAGTGCTCAGACCTCTGCGACTCGGCGACTCAGATGCTTTGCAATATCATCCGACGAACGCTCGGTAGCAAACTGAGTTGAGACTTCGGCTACCAGAGAAGTAGCAACAACAACAACTACATCCGACTGGGGAGATGATACTACTATAAACAAAAACTACAAACTGGTCGAAGAAGCAGTAACAGAAACCGAAACAAAAACAAAAGACTGCAAAAGCGACAAACTCGAACGCCGATCGAGTGCGATTGTGTGTGTGAGGAAGAAGACGATTCCGATTCTCTCTAACGGTTGATACAACACTCATCCCCCGAAAGAGAGACAGAGAGATAGAGAGGCAGAGTGAGTTTTGAGACTTGGGAGAGTTGCTTTGAGCGAGAGCTGCTGTCTGTGTGAGCCACCGATTGAGTGATGTTAACTCGAATTGGAGTCGAATATTGAGTCGTACTCATAAACGTGGACCTAGCAGAATTTGAGTAAATTTATTCCGGAAATAAAAATGTTTATTTTATTGATAAATCTATTTTTTATTATAACAAATAAATGCAAATAGTAATTTTATTACTTAAGTAATAAAAAAGGCTCAAAATAATGTAAAACTTCTTAAGTTATTACTTGTAAATATATTGTAAATAAATATTTTTTTTGGCTAAATTAAAATGTAAAAGCAGCTATTCCATTTCATTAAAAATAAAGAAAAAAAGGTGATTGTGCGTCTTCATTATATGATAATATTTGTTTTGTAATCATTTTGTATTTTATATTTTTACTCATTACAGAGCTCCGACTCCAAAAAGTGTTTTTCGTTTTAACTATCTACTCTACAAGTTAATTGTAAAAATTCGGTAATGACCTCCTTCAATATTTGCTTTCTATTTAAATACTTACGTGTTATGTAAAAATAATAGTTTTGCACTTTAGCTTTGAGTGTTTGATCATTTTACCGATAATAACTCTTTATTAATAATAGTCTATTTAAAGTGTAGTCAATAAAATATAAATAAAATAACAAAAACTTATTAATTTGAGAAAACAATTTTTAAACTTTAAATTTTGCAGTTGCCTGCTTTTAATATTGCACTCACTTATTCAACTCGCTCTCTCACCATTTTGTGCGGCTTTTGAGTGTTTTTTCACTCAACAGGGACACACACACGCAAACCAACGTGGATATATCTACTCGAATTCGTTACCACATTTGATTGGCTCGATTAACACAATCGGAGCACCGTTATAACCAGTATACCCACACAGGCAAGCGATGGAGAGAGCGGCGTACTCATTCCGTCACAAAGAGAGAGCGATCCACCAACACCAACGTAAGTGATCGCGCTCCAGTCGTCGTCGTGTGTTATAGATAAACGAGCCGATCCCGTTCGCCGTGGGCGAAAACGAGACCGGACTATATTGCCGTCGCCCGTTTATCGGCCGGCTATATATACCGGCATATATGTTCTCGTTTCGCTGACCAATGCAGAGCAGCTGGCTGAGAGCTACCCATACAAACGAGAGCGATCAATGAGAGCGATCACTCACACAGGCGCACCCATCGAAATCGTATTAGCGGATGCCGGTGGGCGTGGTCTATCGATCGGGGGGTATTACCCACCACCCACCTCCCCAAGGCCCCTTTGAAAATTTTTAGCTCGCAGCGAACTGGATTGAAAGTGCGAGTGAGAGGCACTATGGGCTGCAGAAAGAGAGGGGAGTACGTAAAACCCGAGTGATGGAGTTTTCCTAACGGTCTGTTTCTTTTTCTGATTTTTTTTCCATCTTCCACTAGTTTTTTCGCCCGTTTGGCAGTTGTCAAGCTGTCATAGTTTCGATCATTAAATGCGATATCTGTTGATAGCCATAAGACATTTTACGATATTACTAACATTGTTGGCTGGCGCCCCCTAGTGCGAAAGAGAGACTAAATCGCGGAGCCGCCCGATTCCAGATACCGTCAGCGGGATTAATGTATCATAAATAGCTTAGTTTCTGCAAATTATACCCCAGCCGTATGATAATAGTTACGTATAAATTATAATTAGCCATCTTTATGTCCAAGATCTACAAAATTGAATAGTTGCAGTCCGGCGGCTGCATAATATCAACTGATTGCTAAATAGTTGCCATTGGTAGTACTGGCCATTAAGCAATTTATGAATATTCATATCTTTAGCTCTTAAAGCGGTAAGTGCTTTGCGGCAAATAACGATATTTGCCCCTTTGGTGTATTACAAATAGATACCTATTAAATGGAAAAATTTACATATGTTGGATCAGGTATCTTGTCTAGAAACGGCTTTAACAAAGAATCTCGATGACTCTCTATATTTAATTAATTAAAATACTTATAGCAAAGAAACATAAACAAAATTGATTGCATCAAGTTATCAAAAAATTAAATAAATGCGTTTATAAACGTCAGACAAATAAACGTAAATAAATAAAACTTGATGTTTTCACAATATATTTTAAAGTTCGAACTGGTTAATATTTTTATAAGAAAATATAATTATATTTTTTTTAATTCATACCGAGTATATATAGTATTTGTATTCAATATACACTTTTTAATAAACGTACTTATAAAAGGAATTGTTTACAAATTGTTCGTTCATAATCACGACTAAAAATGGCTTAGCAAATAGGCTTAAAAAATATAACTTCTTAAAAATCGTGTATGTTTGCTTATATCCGCTAACCAATTATTCCTTATTAAATTATGCTTTACGTTTTAAATCATTAAATCCTAATATTCTTTCTGGCTGATATTTGGTAAGAAATATAATTGGTTTTATTTGTATATTAAAAATTATATTTTGATGTTATTTTTCCATTTCCATTTATGCTTTCCTAATGATACTTCTAATTCTCAGTATTGTTTCATTTGATTTAAGACAATTCCCACAACAACTACCCTATTTGCTGTGCCAAACGCTTTCTTAATGAAATATTTTACAGATGTAAGTATTTTCCTTGGCATTTAAAAATGGGCGTGAAGCCAGCTTAGATAGAGGCTCAATACAATTTCTATACTAATTTTCCCACTTTTCCCTGCTTTCTCCTTGCGCATCGTCTTATCCCATTTTGACTTTCGGTTTGAAAATGTCACAGAAGTTAATCCAATTTGCTGTTTTACGACAGGGCACGGAAACAGAGAAAACCCGCAGCTCGTTATCATCTTGTTGCCTCTCGGTGGGAAGGGTAACCCTTCTGCCTTCGGTCGGGAACCGCCTCCGATTCTGAGGTTTTCCTTTAGAGGAAAATGGGGTGTTTTAAACCCATTACAAGGGCCCTTACCAGAAGCAGTTCGCTCTTCTCCTTTTCCTCTTGCGGTTTTCCGATTGCGGTTTCCTTTGCACCCGCACTCTCAGCCGGATACTTTTCACAAATTTTCACGCTTTAATTTTGGCTCCTGGCATTTGCATATGGTTAGAGGGAGACGGGGGAAGAGATGGAAAGGGATAGATAGATCCTGTTAATCCTTGGTGAGCAACAGATTATCCCCGACAATTGTTTGTTCTTGATTTGTTTGTTATGGGTGCACAGCCGGGACTAAGGACTGATTCTCAATTCCCGTTGCTTTCTTTCTATTATACTACAGTCAAAAAAATAAAAGGGTGGTTTTTAAAGAAAGGGAACATTCCCCTTATTCCTTAAAGAAAACCAATTATTTTATTAGTTCATAGTTTTTCAAAGTTTGTTCTTCAATTCAATTGCCAATTTGCTTTGAAATAATATTTACTACACAGAAAGTAAAAAATTGTCAACTTTAAAAAGATTGTATTCATTGGTATCTATTTTTGAAGATAAAGCATGATTTTTTGTTTTGAAAAAAGTCTATACACATAAGATAAATCTTAATTAAGAGTTGAACTTATTTAAATAAGTTTATGAATTTTTCCCAGTGTTGCTTTTCACGAAAACGCTGCCTTACAATTGCAACAATTGCAGCCGAAAAAGGCTCGAGGGGTTTCCTCGTTCGCCGCCTTTCTTTTCCTTCGCTTTTCCGCTGCGGGCCTCGCCCCTTTCTGGTTACAGTTTAATGCGTTCTAATGTATGTGACTTTTGCCAGGATTTTCTCGTTTGCCATTTGCCGCCGTTTAAACTGGAAACTCAAGTGACTTGCAGAATGCAGAATCGGTGAATTCGGAGCGGAATGTGTATGAAAACGGTCTAAAGTCGTCCTGACAATCGGCCATCATCAATCACCCGCTCGATTTGTATTCCGGCCCAGCATGATCGGGCCCCTTTCGATCAATATAAATATTTCTGCTGAAATTAGGTTACAGGCAAATCGTATCCGTCCGCATGAGGCATCCAGTTTCGGCTCAGTTCCAGCTCCAGTTTCAAAAATGAAAAACTTATGTCATGCCAGGCTACCTTTATTTCAGTTTGAAGTCTGTGCATACAATAAATTAATTATAAATGCATTAATCACTGCCAAAATCAACAGCAACCGGAGCTGTATTTTTTTATATTTTTGACAAATACTGACATGAGTGCTCGTTGTTCGTTTCATTTCATTTGGATTTTGGTTCGGTTTTTGGTTCGTTTTTCGGTTTGAGCTTGGTTTCGGTTTTGGTTTTGGTTTTGGTTCGATTCATTCTTTCAGGCGGCGCGTGAAATGAAAACAAAAATTTAAAACACGTTTTCGCGCTTATTTCTGACTAATTTATGCGTTCGATTTGAATTCGCCTCGTTGTTGAATCGATTCCGATTCGACAGAATTCTGTCTTCAAAATACTCTGGCACGTCTGGGGTATTGCTAATATTAAATAGTGTTTTTAATTTTTATGAGGAGTAATGAAAATAATTTATTGGTATATTTTCAATTACGTTTTAATATAAGAGATATATCGGTTCTGAGTTCGGAAATATAGTTCATATTAAACAAAAGGAATGCAACTGATTAAAATGAGTTTTATTGGGTTTTTGTTTACAATATTTAACACAATTAAACTTAATTTCATCACTCTCTTAATAAATTCCATATTGTTTTTAATTATAAATATATTTATACATTTTGGCTTTAAAGGTTATTTATGGTAATTTTAAATAGACCTTTTAATACTTAATATCTTATTGCAAAGATATGAAATTTTTAGAGTCAAGTCTTCCATATTACCTTAATAAACTTAAGCACCTTTGAGCAATTTCAAAGCCGAAACCCGAAAGACCACCAATAAATTACCATCGCTCTTCGTTTTAGAGCATTTCCACTTCGTCAACTCGTTTATGAACCCTTAATTCATTTCTCAACCGAGTTTGATTTTGATTGAAAGCCAGCAAAGAAACGAAAGAAAACAAAATTGATTTCCACCTTGCGGCTTTTCGATGCCCGATGCTCTTTGCATGTTTCACATTTGGCAGCCCCAGTGGCTTGATTTTATATTCGGCTTCGGCGTGCAGCTTTCCGTTCGGATGGTTTTTTATAGAGACACAGATGTATGCAAATGAGATCATTGATCTGTTTTTGGTATCGATTTGTTTTTGAAGAGTTTGGAAAACTTGAAACCAAATCATATTTGACCCTAAGGGGTCGCCACATGCCAAAATTAACGAAAACAGAAATGTTAATTTCGGCATATGAAAAATGTGAACTGTTGACCATATCTCTCCATGTATATTTATATTTGTTTTGTTTCGCTTGTTCGTTTTGGTTTCTTTTGCTCTCTGTCCCCGTTCTACGAGCGCGAATTTGAATTTAATCAAATTAATTATGATTGTCAATGGAGCGAACTGCGCGATGATCAATTTTGGTTGGACTCGAAATCGTCTTCCCCCTTGATTTCGGGGACAGTGATAAATTGGCTGATCAGACGGGGCCCTCGGGCGATATCAATCAGCTTTGGAAGTGGTCCAAACAAATTGCTCCACAATTCAGGCTCCCCGAAAAGCCGTATTAATCCTACACTTTATGGCCGGACCAGTTTTACGAATCCCAATTTCTTAGCCCATCCAAGAACAGCTTCCGTTTTGTCAAAAACCCACCCATTACCATTTCCCTTTCTGGCGTCGTTGCGTGCACAAAAGTCGGGCATTGTTATAATTTGTGTTTTTTACTCTTTTCGGGAAAGATTTTCTCCAAATGTGGCCATAAAATGTGAACGAGTCGAACTTAAAATGCCATATTTAACAATTGTTCCACACATTTGGGATCGGTGGGAACCTGCCCGAAGTTGACATCACACATCAGCCCCGAAGAAAAGCCCAACTCTGTCCGGTCGGACCCATTTCAATGTGTAATTGTAACGCCTTTGTTGTTGTGTTATTAGCACCTTGCAGCCAAATAGACTATGAAATTGTTGTTGTTACTGGCCAGGTGCGAAAGGTTTTTAACCCCCCAAAAAAGATCAGTCCAACGGTGTTCCAGAAAAACAAAGCTTTCGGTTCACTCTCCTCGCTCGCCCGCTGGAATTTCGTGAATTTATGCATAATGGACGTACATTAAATTCATAACATCACGTTGGTCGGTCGGCTGGTCCGCCGGACCCACAAATGAACTTCGGAGGAGCCCCTCTGAAGATGCTGTGAAAGAAGTTCGGTTCCGACCTGTGTTACTTTTCGACTCATTTTAGTGGGTCATAAATGGGGTAAGATTTTTCACAGCCGATTGCGAGAAACGCTCGCCCTGAATGGCCCTGCTCTGTACTCTGAATTTCGCCGAGTGGGTGATTCAGTTTACCAGTCCAAGATGGCTTGATCGGAATCGCGGCGATAAGCGGGGTGGCTTGGAGGCATAAAGGGGCAGACGGTATGAGCCGCTTGTTGGAACTCTTTAAAATGGCTGTCAATTTTATATAAAAGAGGTATAAGTATCACAGATGGTGATATATAATTCAATCCGTCATATAGTAAGAGCTATGATGTATTATTTGTACATTTTTGAATCTTTGATTTAATGCTAATTCTTATAAAGATGAAATACTTTTTGAACTGATTTGATTTGAAAAGGACTCATATATTTGAATGGTGATTAATACTTAATACTTACCTATTTGTCGATTATATTTTTTTTTAAACCATGACTGTCAGTCTTATGGTTTAAATGGGTGTCTAATATGAGCTATTATGAGCTCGAGTTTGCATTTCACACAATTTAAGAAACATAGTTGTTATTTACATTTTACATTTTAAGTCATGTTATTACTTTATACATATGTTACTTTTGATGTTTTTCCATTTAAATGGATTTGGTTGAAAAATGCATAAACAAATTCGTATGCACTTAATTGTTGTGAAAATGGGGCCAAGGAATTAGATCTCAGGTGCACCCAGAGCATTGCGAATTCGTTGCCGGCAGCTTTTCCGCATTTCCCATGGCAGGGTTTTGTTGGAAAGTAGCAGGCCAACAGTTGGCAATAAAATGGCCAGGCCCACAAGGGGGTTTTGGGAGGACAGGAGGATAGGAGGACAGGAGCCGAACTTCAAAGTGGGGCGATGCTGGCACCTGCACTCGGGCCGTGGCATAGCAAATCATTTTGAAATGAATCATATATCTCGGACCATGACACGACGACCCAGAGATGAACTGGCGAATGGGCGCTGGAAAGAGGCGTTGACTGCGTGCCGACAATAAAATTATGAAAATGTATAAATCAATGTGCTGGCGGTTAGCGGTGAAAATCGTATAAAATATGTTTTCAATTTTCCTGCTGGCACACTGGAATCCAATTTAAAGATGGATTGTTTCGCTTTTCCACCATGCTCGGGCTGAACTTGACCCAATGATATTTAGTTAGCCAGGCGACTCGGGCCGAGACAAAGGCAATGTCGGCCAGGAAAGTGGCAAAGTCAAAGGCAGTGGCAGTGGCATCTGCATTATGGCATTGCGGAGTGTTCGGAGCGCTATGCTGCCTCTTTCCCAGGTTGCCACTTTGCCAGTCCGGGCTGACAAATGACTAAGGTCGCGCCGCGTCCGCAGCACAATTGGCCCGTTGGGGCGGTTTCTGTTTGGACGGGGCGGTAAGAAGGTCGTCGGATCGCTGGAGTCGTCTTGGCCTGTTCCAACTCTGATGCATCACACACCGCCAGGCAGCTGCGGTTGCGCCGGACGTCATAGAACACTTGCAAAAGTAATTATTCGATTTATAAATAAATATAATAGAAACAGGAAAACAAACTACAACATAACTTAAAACAACGTTGACAATACAATTTATTATTGAATTTATTTCTGGAAATATATAGGGCCTTTCCACATTCAAAAGATGAAATATAATAGAACTGAAGTACTTTTAGGTTTAAAAATTAAATTTCAAATGCTAAATAAGAAAATATTTTTAAAAAATTAAGATAAAGAGATTAAGCCAACGTTACGCTTATTTTAGTAGGATTATTGAACTACAAGATTTATTTGTTGATACATTTATTTAAAAATTTTATTCTCTTGATTTCAGTTTCGAAAAACAAACTTTTCTCGTGACCACTAACTAATTTATAAGCCCTGCGAATTATAAATACTATTATGTTAGTATTAAAGCTATAAGTTTGTTTTCTCCATTATTAAATAGGTTTTGTTTATTTCGATAATGACATTCTTTAGTGACTTACATTTCTTTATGTGTAGCCAGAGATAGAGAAGCCTCAACTTCGTATCCGAGCAGGTGTTCCGCTACACACAAAAGGCACAGAAACCTCAACTGAAGCTGTTTGATGCGCACGAATTCCGTTTTTAGCTGAGGCTTAGGCGATGCCAGTTTTCAGTTTTCCATTTTGTTGCAATAAAATTTTAATAAGATTTTCCTCTAGAATATACATATAGCCGAATCGTGATGCAGCTCATCGCTCCAAACTCCCAGCTTTTCAGCGTTTTGTGTGGCAATCGATCGCAGCTCCATTTTTGTATTGCTTCGGCTGGCGAAATCCAAACAAAACTCCGCACTTTTGAAGGCTCTCCATCTGATGCCTCTATATAATATTGTTTATTGACTAGATCTGCACGTGTGTGTCAGTGTATTGTTAATGCAAATTGTGCTAAAAACGCTAAACGTTGTTAATGACAGTCGACGTCGACGGAGCCGAGTGTTGAGCTGAAAAGATGGCGATAGATGCACTTTGGGTGTGTCGACTGTTTGTCTAATAGAAAAAATCGCAATCAATATATTTGTATATTATGTAGACAATAATTGCAAAATAAACGATCGGCGATTGTGTGGTTAATTGTTCGATTTCGTCAAATATGAACACGTAGAAAAATAGGATTGATATCAGCCTAGGCTTGGTTCGCAATTAAAACAATACTAATTGGTGGGCAAACTGATTGCTCTTTTGAAAATAATGGACTGTATTGAAAACAGCAATAAGTAACTATTATATAATATTAATTTCTATATATTGCTTTAATTATTTCATTTTCCATTTAAGGAACTATATACTGGGAAAATATTTAACTACTTCAATTTTACTTTTATCGCTTGTTCAGATCTGACATGGAATACTTCACAAAATGTAAAAGATATAAACCTTTAAGTGCCTCCTTCCCACATGTTATCTCTCATTTGTACCCAACTAAATCTTGATGCTGTCAAAATTAGTTAGTTTTCCGAAACGAAACTGGCAATTAAGATGCAGTTTAGCTGCCATAATACTGCTGTTGCCGAATCCCTTGGCGGCTCTTGATCGGCGGTAACTGTTGACCCTCACGCTTGATCACTCAATTAGCCTGACCGCACACGGAGCCCCTAACTAATAACTCCAAGCCCCGACTCCAGATGTTCCTGACATCGCCCACAGCCGTCAACACTGGAGTATAAAAATTTATTATGTACACCCGAAAAGGCAGGGGTGTGGCTGAAAAAAGGGAGATGCCCGAAGGATAAAGAAAGAAATCATTAAAATTTTCAAATGGCCAGAAAAAAGAACAAACCTGACTAAGCCGCAGATGATGAAAAGAGCGTGTGTCGCAGATTAAAATTTCCATGTTTAGTTGAAAAAATAATGCAGAAATCATGAATATAAACAGCAATTGTCATCGGCCATCGGGCGACCCAACAACCTAAACAAGCAATAATATTTGCCTTTCGGCAGTTTGCGCATTTAGAGCGCTCACGCATGTAATTAGGAATAAACTGAACTGAGGCAAAACTGAAAACAGAGAACTGAAAACCGAAAACCAAAATCCCTAACCGCTTGCCATAGATACTTGGAGTTTATCCCTAAGTCCTCGTGCGTGTGTACTTAGCAAAGTCGCTGGATTTTCGAAACACTCGTCGTTTGGGAAAATGTGTGCCAACAAAAGGCTTGGCTTATTTAAATGTGCATTAGAGCCCCTCGTCTTAACCCTAAGTCGTGTCACATGTCAACAATTTTCCAAAACTACGAGCTGGAAACTTCCTGTCCGGCGATTAAAGAAAGTTCCTGGCTGGATAGGAACTACGAATTTTCCCTCAAAAACAAGGACTACACAACATATGGTCGATTTCATGGTCAAGAAGAGCAGAGCGATCGTAAATTGTAGCCGGTAGTTAGTTCAGGTTTTTCGGTTTTTAGGCCATTGATACAGTCATTAGGCTACCGATCATCCCCCGGTTAATTGCCCCGAAATTAGGCTGTCATCGTCGTTTAGTTTCAGGAAGTGCAGGAAACATCGCTGTGGGTCTCGATCATCGGGCAGCCGAAAGGCTTCTGCCGTCAGCTGTTCGTAATCCCTAATAGTGCGATCATTATAATAGCATCACCGTCTATTTGCAATCAAACAAACTCACACAGTTTTTCGTTGATTAATAAACTGGGGATTATTCATAAGCCACAAAGGCAGCGTGGCTGGCAGCTTCTTGTTAATGAGCTCCATCGTGATGAGTTTCTCGAGTGTCGAAGTTTGATGTCTGAGGTCATGCCGTGAATTTATTTCCATCGCTCATAGATCATATTTCTCGCAAGGGGCGGTAGCCCAACACCTGCGTATTAGCCGATCCACCGTAGAAATTTCCGCATTCCGCATTCCGCTGACCCACAAAGTGGCGATCCATTCCGATCCGATCGCTTCACGATCGCCCAAGAAACCGAAAAATCAAAAATCTTGCCTGATATATTTTCCCTTTTGTGCATAATAAATCACACACTTTTTCTTTCGCTGCTGGCGTGGGAATTGAAAACAGTGAAATGGTTTCAATAATCAACGGAGAAACAAAAACCTAATCAATTAAAGTCTCTTATCATTGCGGTGCATCAGCCAGCGCTAACGAATAATATTTTTTCGGTTGTTCCTCGGCCTCTGATTATTGAAAGTGTTTTGTTCAGCTCACGAAGTGCATGTAAAACAAATCGAAATAGTGGAAGGGGTTGGGATGAATGTATAAGGTCGATATATAAGTACTCTGCACATTTTTGAATTTAAATAATAAAAGGTTTTAGGTTATATAAAATAATGGGTAAATAGAATAGTAGATAATTTTAATCAATATTAAATTGTATTATCTTAAAAGTACTGCACTATTAGATAAAATAAATGTGTAAATACTTAACGATAGTTTTAATAAATATTAACTTGCATTATTTCAAAGTACTGTACTATATAGAACCGGAATTAGATTTGTTCTTGTTGTGTGAGCTATATAAAATCAATTAGTATTATACAATATAGCGACCAATTAAAAAACGTAGTTTTCGGGTTAGGCGTTCAAAACAATTGGGTGTTACTTAATTAACGTTGTACTTTGTTTACAACCAGCGTTAAAAAAACAATAACGAAATTATTTCCATAATAAATATTGTTATGAAATCGTAAAGCTATCATTCATTTTCAATTCAAAATTCCCATCAAATCCCAAAACTAGAGAGTATCTATATTTTTTAAGGCTATTCGAAAGGAGGTTTTGTCTGATTAAAAATCCAATTACCGATCATTGACAGTTACGTTGAGTTTGTTGTACTAATTTCAAGATCCAGAAGGGAGCGGCGGTTCGGGGTGGAAGGACAGTCATCAATCAAGTCATGGCCGACAGTCCATGCAAAATTATATCATGTGTTAAAAGTTATGACGGATCATCGGAGGTGTAAATGTAAAGTGTCGTTGGCACTGCCCTCCTTCAATTTGGCTCTTCCTTTTATTGTTTTGTTTTCTCTTTTTTCGCACAGCTTGAGTTTTTGGTAATACATCCACTTTTCCATCCATTACTCATCGCATTCAACGATCGGCGGAAAAAATAAATACGCCCAATCAAAGCAATCTTTCGACACAAACAAAAGGATCGTTCGAGATTTTTATACAACGCTTTTTGATTCCGAATTGACAGGCGGCATACAAATCCCCCGACTGTTGTTATAAATTAGCTCAAAACCCATGCACAATGCACTCGGCCATCAATCATACAAAGAACTTATACGTATACGATATGTTATAAATGTTTTCATTTCACGCAGTTCGTTAAACCGAAGATTCCTCTCCTCTGAGAGGGCACTTCCACCTGCGGATCTCCTTGGATTGGCGATCTAAGATGCTTCGGGAGTATAACCTTAATTGACTTGACGCAAGGTAAATGTTATCGGGCTGTGTCTATCGTATTTTCTGCTGTCAAAGCTCAATATCTGTGACTATCAATTGTTTTCGCATCTGAGTTATCTTTTTTAATTTCAAGCTCGGCTGTGCCCCCTGACCGGGGTCAAAGTTGAGTGTGTGCGAGTGTGTGTGGGTCTCCTTTTCTCCCCATGTCGCGTGTTTCATTAGAGGCGACAAACAAACACAGCCAGTCCGCAGATTTCCAGCAATGATCAGCCCGCGGACCTCGACTCCAAGTCGTTGTCTCACATCCACAGAGAAAAATGTTGATAGTTTGGCAGAACTCATTCCTGAAATAACGAGAATGGTAAAGGAATTTAATTGTAAATGGGAAAACACACCAAACCGATATGTAAAATATATTTGAAGCAATTAATAGTTCTACTATTAGCTCAAAAACGAATTTTCTTTCTGTGTAGCACCTAGCACACAGCATATTGTGACCTCAAAAATAACGAACGTGCGGTAAAAGCGTCGCCAACCTCAGAGAGCTCTAACCTGGCCAAAAGCAACACACTCGCACACTCTTTGGGCCAAGAGTCTTGGTCCAGTCAGCAAGAGTAGCAGCATCGCAGGCAGCAGACTTCTCCTCCTCCCAGCTTATTTTTTCTGTTTTTTGCGACGTGCCACACCTGTTTCATGTAGTCAAGCTCTTTTCTGCCCAAGAACCAGCCATCCAGACATGCACCGAAAATAATTCCCGAAATTATTAATAGAAATCGATGTATGTTTCGGGGTGTAAGCTAGCGACTTACAAATCGTGGAAAAATAAAGCTAAAACTTAAATGTGTTTTTTTCAGAACGATGGA
This sequence comes from Drosophila kurseongensis, assembly GCA_018153305.1. Lineage (NCBI taxonomy): Eukaryota > Metazoa > Arthropoda > Insecta > Diptera > Drosophilidae > Drosophila > Drosophila kurseongensis. The sequence continues at coordinate 7,623,791 of JAECXX010000005.1, read as the reverse complement.
TCTTAAATACTAATTCTAATGTTGTAGTAGTAAGGGTTGCGTGGTTTTGAAATTAACAAAATTAACAAAAAATAAATAATAAAACTGAATTTGGTTTGCGGTTTTTTTTCTAATGGCACACAATCCGTTTTTTCATTTCAGTTTTTGCTATTTTTAGGTGATATAGAGCTTAAAGGGCTTTAGTAACTGTTTATGAATATTAAGCACTTCTTAATTTCAATTAAACATTTTTGATCGGTATTTACAACATTAAAGCAAAAGCAGGAGAAAATTAAATGATAACTCAGATGGCAAATCAAGTTGCATGAAGAGATAAGAAATAAAGATAAGAAGTTTTTAATTAAAAATAATAATAATATTTTTAAAGACATTTTATTAAGAACTTATAGTTTAGTTAAGCAGTTTCAATGTACTAGAATTCAATTAATATATATATAATAATTCAAAATAATATTAACCGTTCTACTTCTGATATCTAAACTGTACTTATTTAAGAAACAAAGTTAAGTTATTCATAATGCTGTTTCCTATTATACCATCCTTTCTTTGAGTGCAGCCAGCGCCTTGTGAGAATTTTTGTTGTTTTGTCTTTGGTGGGGGGGTCTTTGTGGGCAACAATTTTTCGGTCTCTAAACTGACCTTAGCCAGAGATCTGGCTCTGGGAGCTGGCAAACGCATTTCTGATAATGATGGACTGTATTAACCGTTAGCCAAAGTTGAGGCCAGGCAGCTTCGGGCCGGGCCTTTACCTCCATGCATGTGGCCACAACAAGCTCCGGCAATCAGTGGACATTTTAAGATTTTCCAGCTTCGGTGGGAAATTGCTGGTCAGATTTTCGGCGAAAAAACACACTAGAAGAAATGAAAATAGGGGGAGCGAAATAGAAATGAAGAAGAAACCTTCGACAGCTGAAGCTTTCACTCTCGGTCTTTAATGTCGCCTGTCCCTAAACAATTTGAACTTGTCAAGCGTAATCAGTTTTCCTTTCATTTAGTCTGACATTTACCGCCGCCAACGAAGCCGACGTTGACACATGGCCATGTCACCAGCTCCTCAGCCACCTTTCCAGCCACCAGACACCGGAGTGTCCGGCTTCTCGGCCAGAAATGCAGACGCAGACGTGGACGCAGCTTGGTGGCAATTATCAAAAAGCGCGCAACTTTTCACACGCAGCCGATGGCGATCGCAGTCGCATTGCTGGGATGCTGCCGTCGCAGTTGCAATAGTCGCAGATACACCGGTGGCACTAATTACGGCTCATTATAGTGACCAAAGTGTAACATGTTGTCAGCCGCGAGGACAACAAGCAAATGCAATGGGAAAAAATAAATCAAAGGGGCCACAAGCAGAGATCGTAGCCTGGAATACTCTAACAATCAATTAAGTATTTATATTTCAAAATATTTTAACAATTTAGATAAATGATAATTACATAAGGAATGAAGGCCAACATTAATAAGTGCGCAAGCAAATATTTAATATTTAGTTAATGGCATACAATTATTAAAAGATGTGTGATAATATTCACAAATATGGTTTTCCAAAACCGATTTAAATGTATTGACGTAATTAAATATAAAAATAAACTGTTTGAACTCCTTTCAAACAGTCGATATGTCAAATATATTCTAAAACTATTTAGATAAGAATCATAAACAACACCCGAGAATATGTTTCATTACTTAGCTAGGTAATTTCAACCATATTCTTTTTAGCATTTCAATGAAATACTTTCCCATGGGTGTCGCTAAGTAGTGTCTAATTTGTAATCTGCTTATCATATAATTGTCCTTATTTATAATACTTCTCCCCAAAGATATACAGTTTAATTTATCATACGCAAACAAGTAAGTTTGCTTAAAGTTACACAGAATTTTAGTATGAGTCAAGAATCTCTATAAGTGATCATTTCTTAGCGCTCTTTAGTTCGCGCCTAATTGAGTTCCCACATTAGAAAACTCTTTTCTATTTATGGCCTTAACATATACTTCTTAAGTTTATCGTATAACATTAATTCCGTGGTCTGTGGCAAAACTAATCGCAAACTTATCATACCCACACTCCCTGTTTTTTGTTTTTCAACTACGACTCGTGGCTCACACATGCGAGTGGATGGAGTTGGATTTGAAATTGAAGCTGGAGACGAGGTTGAAGTCAAAGTTGGAGGAGATATCCAAACACCTGACAGTTGGCTGTTGGCGCTAACGCTGGGCCTTCGTGTTATTTCTGTTGAGTGACCATTTTTGGGCAGCCAAAGTGCAGCAAACGCAATTCCCAACTATTTGGCTTGTCTTTCAAATATTCTACGTCGTAGTGTTTCGAGAGCTTAACAATTAAGTTCTTGAAGAAGACAGCGCCAACCTATTCAGAATTACGAAATTCATAGTCAAGCTAGGCGAAATGTCAATTTCAGAGTCGGTCATCAAAATTAGCTCCATTACACAGCTCGATCGATCCATCGATCTTGGCTGTGAAAACCATTTCAAGTAGTTTCAGCAGCCCAAAACCCCCAAAAAAACCTTTGTATATATGAATTGAACGATACTCTCACTTGAGACGAAGCCCAGAGTCGTTTGCTACACGAGTTGCCCGAATCACTTATGAAAATCGCTTGAGAAACCCTTGAAAGCCGACGACGATCAGAGTTCGTGTCAACATCATCAATTTTGATCAATATGTATGGTCTAATGCTCTCCCTCTCCATCGATAAATATACACAGTTGAGGGCAGCAAAATATAACCATGCGTTTATATTTAGGAGCGGATGTTCAATATTGCTTTTGACAAAATTTAAACCAATATTATGTATTTGTGCCATATAAATACATTATATTTTATTTAGAATTAGATCGTAGAAACATGGATTTCTTTAAAAATATTGTCTTATTTTTTAAACCATTTTAGAGCTTTACCTTTTGCTAAGCCCTTAGATATTTCTCTATTTCAGCTGAAAAAATTAATACTAAGTTTATACAAATGTAATTCAATTAAAATTAAAATAAATTTCGTTTAAACTATCACTATTATTTCGACAATTGCTGTCTATGTGCATATATCTTTCTCTATCTGCCATTTAAACGACTCCTTTGCCTTTGGGGCCCGATCGTGTTTGAGTTCATCGCATTCGTCTCCGATCGTAGACTCGACAAAAATATGGAAAATTACAATTATTAGGCATTTGGCTTGTTTGTTTATTGGTAGGTGTATTGAGGTTATACGCTAAATGATACATCGATCGTTTGAATAGAGCGATCGAGCAAAACGATCCGGCGCGATCAGCGCGATCGTTCAATTGATTGCCCGCCCGATCGGCCAGCGGACAAGTGAAAATCTCGGGACCGACTGGAAGATGAATGAAAATTGCTGCCTAAATGGCAGCGGACATGATCGAGCCGATCATCACTCCTGGCATGATCACTTTCTTTTCGGACTTTTCGAACATTTCGGACTGGCCGGGGAAAATCCCCGAGTGGTGACATGTGTTCGTATGGGAGATGGGTCGCCTCAACTCTTGACCCAGCTGCATAAGCAATTATGATCTTGATGATCCCCGGTGATCTTGATGATCTTCATCATGATCAATGTCCGAGATCATCTGGAGCGAGGGACTTTGGAGCGGGGACTTCGTCTAGTTAAGTGACGCCCTAGGGCCGCTCGCTGGCGACCCTGTTTAAGTTTATAAAAACTCATTATAATGTCTTATAAATGCACTTGTATCAAGTGGGATTTCTTGATTGCCGTCTCCGTCTGTGGCACTCCCCCCTCTCATCTTCTCATCTTCTCCTCAACACCCCCAACTTTGCTTTTGGCCTGATCTTTAGCTGCTCCTTTTCCTGGTCGCCCTGTCTTGGCACTTATAAAAAATATACAGGAATTTAGATCTGTTTTGATTCAATTAAAATGGGCTATAAAGAGGTCTTTATAAAAAAACTTACTTAAACTTTCTGAAACAAAAAGATTTATTTTAAAAGTAGCTGAATCCTTTGGTATAATAAATAAATAATTATTAAATTGGAATATTCCATAATAAAATGTTTAACTAAATTTAAGATAATTTGTAATGCTAAAATTGACTACAGCTTATGAACCATATATGTATGTATGTATATATACATATATATTTCTTTTTAAATAGATTTTTGGTATTTGAGTTAAAATTTTATTTAAAGCATTACAAATTAACTATTTTTTATTAAATAAACATTATACGATTACGAATTTAATTCAATGCTAGACTCAACATTTTTACTGGTGAAAAGGTTGGGCAATAGATATTAATGGCCTCTGCTCTCAGATCTTAATTCGATATATTTTTTGCAGTGTGCTCGCTGGGTGTCTGTCTTTGAGACTGTGCCTTGCTCTCGACTCGAGTCGAGTCGAGTTGAGTCGACTCCACTCGACTCAACTTTTTGTTGGGGTCCGGGCTCCCATGCTCTCATGCTTAGACACATAGTTCGCTCAAGATCATAACATGACCTTTTGACTGGCAGTGATTTCAACGCCCACGCGTATAAAACAGACCCAACAGCACCACCGCACCACCAAGGCAGAAAGGCCAAAAAGCAGGCAGGAGGCAACCACGCCGATCTGGCTCTGTGGTCTCTGTATGTTTATGGAAAATGGGTTATGAGATATTTCGCTGGCCTTTATCTTTTGGCCATTTCTATTTTGACCATGGGAAATAAATTCTCGGAGCTCGGGTAGGTTGGTCCCTCCGCTAATCGAATGGACAGACCGCGATCTGGAAGGGGGAAAAGCCAGCCACGAAGGACGTTCGTTCTGCATTTTACACCTACGCCAGCCCGAAGGTTCAAGATTCCGCTTGATAACTTGTTGCTCTTTCCCTCAGCAATTCCTTATGTGCGGTAATTGAACTTACGCGTGTGGGGATAGTCCACCCTTGATGGAAAATCAATAGACCCCAAACCAAAAGCCCCGGACCGCCAGTCGCAGGAGTCTTCCTTGTTTTCTTGGCTGTCCTTTTAATTTCCACCAACAAACAGCAAATAGAGTGTGTATTTTTGGAACTGACATCGGGCACGCGATGATAGCTTTAGTTTCTGGGCGCCCCACCGCCCACATAACAAGTTTACCCGACTGCATTAACCCACTGCCAAAAGCGAGTGCAAGGACTGCCTCCACCGAAAACCGAAAAGGAAAAAGAAAGGTTATCACGGAGTCGACGAATTTCGGATACCTTCACTTAATTGTTAGTATCACGCCAAATGTAAATCAACTTAATTTGATTGAGGAATACATAATCTTATTCAAAAATGCCTAGCTAAATCAATTTTTTTTTTAATTAAATAAAAGTTTGAATTTTCAAAACCAAGGAAGTTTTATTGCACTGCTTGTTGAAAAATTCCGAAAACTGAATAATAAAGTGTAGGAATACATTATTTGAATTTACCCATTTAAACTATGTAATTATTTTTGAATGTTTTCTAATAACATTTAATAACATTTTTGTTCCTAAAAATCATACAAAGTAATAAAATGCATTGCAAATTTGTTATTCTTATCAAATTAAGTAAAATACACAATTTTATTTAAATTTAAAATTCAAAGTATTCTGTAACAGGCTTATGGCTGGTAAACATCATACAAAACCCTCAATACTCCTTTGAAAAGGTACCAAAATTGGCTTTGTTTACTCCTTGAATGGGGCTCGTTGTTGCCAGGACGACCCGCTGGCATTCCAATGCAAAACAAATCGAATTTCGGCTGTCGGTGCCCCGGGTTCGAAGGAATTTCAGTGAGGCTCCTGCACAGCCTTGGTGTGGTGCTTCACCGAGTGCTAGGATTCCAGCCGACCTTTGATATTTCTGGTCTGTGAAGTGGAAGTGCAATGAACTGACATGATTACGGGACCGGAGGCCAGGCAAACGCACAGGTTGTTGGACTTGAAGAAGCAGCAATGGGCCAAGGAGAGAGGTGGGTCAACTTTAAGGATATATGTAGTTAATTTATTTATATAATAAGTACATTTTTCAACAGAGGAAATAGCTCGCATGGATGAGATGTACCATCATCAGCACACCTCGCACCATAAGATCGAACGCACTTCCATTCGCACCTACTACTCCAACTTGGATCTCAGTCAGACCTCGACCTCCAACCAAACGTCCAGTCATTCGCGAAGAAATCAGGGCCCGGATATGCAATTGATCCTGCGCCAGCCGGAATATCGGCATGGCAATCAGGCGTACATGAATCAATTGGAGCGGTATATCGACGATCTGGATGTGGATGCCGACGCGGACTTCGAGGACGAGGATGAGTCCATGTACCGCAGGACGAGGAGGGGCAGCTATGCACCCGGAATGACATCCCGTCAGATGCAGAATCCCGCTCGATACGCGGAACTGGTGCCCACATCCCTGCAAACGGCCAAGGGAAGAATGCAGAACTCGCGACAGGAGGCGCAGCAACACCTGAAGCTGCAGCACCAGCAACTTCTGCTGCAGCAACAGCAGCAACATCTCCAGCAGCAACAACAACAGCAACGCCTGCGGAGTCCCAGTTTGCCAGCCATTAGGCAGAGGGTGAGGCACCAGGAAAAGTCGGGGAAGCCAACTGACATTGATCCCGGCAACGGGCCACATCGATTAAACAATCCCCCGGGAGGCGCTGGCAACCCGGTCGGGGTAGGAGTAGGAGGTGGAGTCCAGGGACCTCCTGGTTGCCAGGAGGAGGACACTTCCGGCTATCTGAGCGATACGCCCAAGAATCCCCACACCCCCGACATTTGGTTCAACGACGGTGCGAGTCAAATCGAGAGCATTAGTGGCATGGGCAGTGGCAGTGTCCTGGACGGCGGAGGCGTGGGAGCCGTGGGAGGGGGCGTGGCTGGGTGCCGACGCCTCCGCCGATCGATACAGGCGGGCACCACAGCTGCACCCATTCCTGCACCGATACCCGTCCCCATTCCCCTCCATCCACCCCCGGGAAATCCCATGAGCAAGGCGTACACCATCAAGGGACGACGTGTGCCAGGGCAGGGATACGAGCCACTCGCAGCCGATGGATACATGGCCGATGGGTGAGTAACCAAGTGACCCAATCACACAAAAAGCAAATTAGCAAACTGCAATTAAACACGAAACACTTGGACTGGGTAACCAGCTTTATAAGTTTGGTGAAAAATATATTAAAAGCCGGTTTAAATTAAAAAAAAAAAAGGATTTGAAATTCAAATTATACATACTCGCAGTTCATAAAATATTAATTGAGTTATTAAATTATCACAAATCGTTTATTTTTGTATTGCTGCATTAAATTCGGTGCTTGATTGACCATTAATTATTTATCTGGCTTCTAAATATTTGAGTAGTTAAATTAAATTTGTTGACAACTTACATATTTTATTTCCAATAAAGCCAAACACTTTTTATTTATGGATTTCCCTAAAAAAAAAAAATTAAAAGCCTTTTTAACGAATATGTGATTTTTTAAAAAACTGAAAATGTAGGCAGAATTATGAATTAATTTTGAATGGTACATTTTTATAAAGCAATTCATTAGAATCCATGGCTACGAATGCTATGATTTTTAGGACAACATTAACATTAATTGTGGAATTAACTATATTCTAGATTTTAGTTAAACTTTAAACTCAAAGATTAAACAAATTTGATATTTTTGTTAGGATTACCATTCATTATACCCTTGCAGAGGGTATTATAATTTTGGTCAAAAGTGTGCAACGCAGTGAAGGAGACATCTCCGACCCTATAAAGTATATATATTCTTGATCAGGATCATCTCCTGAGTTGATATAAGCATGTCAGTCTGTCCGTCTGTCTGTCCGTCTGTCTGTTTCTACGCGAACTAGTCTCTCAGTTTTAAAGATATCGAATTGAAACTTTGCACACACCCTTCTTTCCTTTGCACGCAGTATATAAGTCGGAACGGCCGGGATCGGCCGACTATATCCTATAGCTGCCATATAACTGATTGATCGGAAATGCAATAACTTTGGTGTTTGTTAAGTTAGGAAGTTGCGATTTCCTATGGGTTTTATATTTGGCCAATCAATCCGACCTACCAAATTTCATCCTATAGTCGTCATATAACTGATTGATCGGAAATGCCTTATTTTTGGTGTTTGTTAAGTTAGGAAGTTGGGATTTTATATGGGTTTTATATTTGGCCAATCAATCTGACCTACCAAATTTCATAAGGATCAGCCGACTATGTCCTATAGCTGCCATATAACTGAACGATTGGAAATGCCATAACTTTGGTGTTTTTAAAGTTAGGAAGTTGGGATTTTTTATGAGTATTAAGAATGCATCATATGAATAATTTTGGAGAATATAATTTACAAAGTATTCTGCAAGGGTATATCAACTTTGGCTCCGCCCGAAGTTAGCTTTCCTTTCTTGTTTTTAGTTAAATATTAAATTTTGTTCTGCAATAAGTAGAACCGTATATATCTAAAATATATATTTTTATTTGTTTGCAGTTGTTGCTATATGCCCGCTCCGCCCAGCTCCTCGAACATGAGCATGAGCCGCGACGTTTCCACCTCGAATACCTACCAGGTGCACATTGGCAATCCGGAGCAGAGCGACTTCTACGTCCACGAACAACATGAAAGGGAACGTGCCCGCTGGGCCAACTTCAACGGGGGTCTCGGCCATCAGCCATCCCAGCAGCCACCAGGATGGCTCAGTCGCGGGATGCACGATCTCAAGGACAGCGAGGACGATGTCCAGTCCATGCAGTCGTCCTCCACCTACTTAAGGGGTCAGAATGCCCCCCTGGATGCCCAAACTCTGGCCGAAAGGATGGACAAGAGGCGGAAGGCAGCCGAGTACCATAATGCCATCAAGAAGCAACTTCATGAGAGGGAATTGATTCGGAAATGGGAACTGGAACGCCATCGGCAGGAGGAGCAGATCGAGGAGGATCGCATGCGTAGACAGAATCAATTGGAGCAGGAGCGTCTGGAATTCGAGAGGAGAACTCTTCTGGAACGCGAGGAGGCCCAGCAGAAAAAGCAGCAGGTAATGCTGGATGCCATTCAAAAAGCTGAAGTTGCGGCCAAATTGGAAAAACAAATGAAGCGATTGGTTCGACAACCATCAAAATTATCCCAGGAAACAGAAGAGGGGGAGTCCGAGCTACTAAGAGTTCAATCCGTGGAGGAAGAAGAGGAGGAGGTGGAAACTGAGGCGGAGCAACCATTACCCCATGAAGAAGAACCCTCCAATACACCACGAGCTGCACCTCCAGTAATCACCGAAGAAAAAGTCCTGATAGGCACACCCATCAACCTTCGACGCACTATCACGAAACCCATTAAAATACCCAAGGATTCCAAGAAGGAGGAACCTAAAGAAGGTGCTCAAACCAAAAGACAGACCTCTTTTCTGGGAGAAGATAAAGAAAACATGGCTCTGCTGATGCAACCAGCTACCCTTATTCCATTGCCCGTTACCAGCGATATTTTTGGACTCCAAAATGCCATTGGTAACCTACAGATAGCCACTTACTTTATGCAACAGCCCATGCAGAAACCACTTCAGACACCGGGTTCGTATTCGAAGGCCACAATGACCCATCGTACGGATACATCGATATACACAGAGGATGGTTATCAGGCGGAGAAGGAGGAAGAGGAACCAGTGGAGACTGCGAGGTCTGGTAGAACGGACCTGGTCACCGCCAGTGGTTGTTTCTCTCCAGATTCCTTGGAGGTGGACGTGGCTCCTGTTTCGATTCCCGAACAAGATAAGCTAGCACTGATACCCCTTAAGACCCCTCTTCAACTGGGAATGATTAACAGTTCAGATGAGCGAGACGAACTCCATCACGAGTTGGGTCACCAGGCCGATGTGGAGACCCAAACAGAGCTGCCCCTGAATTGCGATCTCTGTTTGTTCCACGATAACTTCTACAAAGTTCTGCTGAAGAGGGAGGTTTCCACCACCACCACCACCCAGACTTCCAAGTCTCAGACCCAACCCGCTAAGGAATCCACTGCTGAAAAGGATCATGAGACCACAACTACCACAACCACCACCACGACAACCACATTTAAGGCTAAGAGCAAGGACAAAGACAAGGACAAGAATCTGAAGAAGAACCAAGGCAAGGACAAGGATGCCAACAAGATGGACGATCGACCGAAGTGGGGCGTCAATCGGCCGGTGGTCCAGTATGTCAAGGCCAGCGATCGGGATCCATTTTGCCTGCGGAAGAAGAAAAACCATCCGAGCACGGCCAAACCACCCAGATCCCTTTCGATGGACTCCCGGCTGGATAGTGTGGCGGCACTCCCCGAAGATCGGCTAATAAATATCGTCGGAGGACCTCCATCTGCCGCGGGTGAACAGGAGGAGGAGGGCTTCCTGCTCAAGGCCCGAAATGTCTGCACCGAAATTCTACCCATTAAAACCGACGACAAGGGCCGCATTTTCCTCAATTTTCGCGAGGCCAGTGCTATTATGAACGAGGATGAGATCAAGGACAAGCTGCGGCAGAAGTACTTCAATTTTGGCCGGATCCTTCCCCGCAGAAGTTGGGCCTCGGCCACCCAGCACGCCCTGCCCTTCAGTGCGGTCACCACTGCTCCTCCGCAGGCCACGGTGGGTGTGGGTGACCTGGCGGATGATTGAACTCAGCATATAATATAAAAATATTTAATTGACCAGGAATCTTTTACAATGCATAAACTAGAACGACTGTAAACCATTTATGTAAAACCTTTAAATATATACATTTGTATTGCAAGCACCTAAATCTGAATTGTTTTTGAAGGATGAGTAACTATAAAGGGGTTTTTAAAAATAAATGTAGTGTAATTTAAAGTTTTTGTTACTTTTCTTTATTAATTTGTCATAAAGTACCATTTTGTTTTCAAAATTCCTTTCTAATAAACATAGGTGCATTGTTCTTCATTTGTTAATCCATATTACATATCTTCACCCTTTTTAAATTATTCAACCTTGTTTTTCTGCAGTAACGGCCTTAAAATGTTGTTTTGCCATAAACAAGTGCCCTTGGCAGTACAAAAATTTCGTCTATATACCAAATGGTTATCAACTATATAAATATTTTTGCCTTCGAAAAACTGTAAGTATATTGATTTATTTAATTATTTAGAAACTGTAAGCTTAAAGTCATAAACTAAAGTTACAGCGGGGGTTAGCGGCCATAGCTACTGTAAATATATAATTATATTAGTTTTACCTAATAACTAAAATGATTTTCCTTTCGAACATAATTTGATCTTGAAGAAAACATCATAAAAAAACAACACATTCTCTTTAAGTAATTGTAAAATGCTATTAAAGGTGCAATAGTTTGCTTAACAACTCTCAACTTGGCTACTTGTTCTGTTGAAATTCCCAGCCCGTGAGAAAGGACTAGTCGATTGTCTGGGAATTTTCGGCTGCCTAGAAGCGGATTCCTCGTCAGGCTTTTGGCCAGGTCTATTAGCAACATTGTTGCTGGAGCTTAACGCTCTGAAAGCCACAAATCACGCAAATGCTGCCACATTGTTCACGGTGAGCTGCTGAGCAGTGTGTTGCTGATCTTTGGCCAGGTCTGCGGGTATATCTTTTGCTGGGGGTCGGAGTCTGTTACACTTTCACAGAACTCAAAATGTCGTATTTCACGCATTTTTACGAGCGTTCGCGTAAATTTATGCGAAAAATCATAAATAACCTGGGCATAAGCTGCCTTCCAGGTTTATCGAGTCCTCGGCATACAAATTTTATTTACCACGAGGGGCGTTCATTTCGGTTTCTGCCAGTGCTTGGATTTTTAGCAAGTGGGCGCTGCATATTTCTGTTAATTAACGCATTTTGTGCTTTGTGTAACTACAAGATATGTTTTGGCAGTTGGTTGTTTGCGATCCGAACTCCACACGTAACAACAATGCAAACATTGAGGAATTAATTGCATGCCTTTACAAGTTCTCTAGCTCCCAAAATCACAGAATCGAAGCCAAGGCGAGGTCGGTCCCCATCACTCCCCCTTTTCCGCCTTCTTTTATTTGGCCACCCCACCAACTACAACAACAAGTTCAATGCCTCGGAATTAAAATTGACCTTAGGGGCCTGGCTATTCAACACACTTCCTAGGTTAAGCTATCTAAACTTTATTGGTCTGGTTGAAATGATTACACTTATCTTTAAATTTCATACTGTTAAACAGGAAAAGTCTTATATTTTGTGCATATTATTTATTTAACTTAATTTAAGAGCATTCACATTATTTATAAATGTTTATATGACAGTTGAGGAAATTTTGGATTTTATTCAAGCTTTCTATTCTTAATTTAAATTGTATTTTGAAATTAAAAGGATGATTTATATAATATAAGCAAAACTTAAGATTTTAATTTTAACATATAACAAAGTCTCAAGCCATAAGAATAATTTTGAAGTAACGCTTGAATTATTTATTACTTTAAAATAAGGGTATACCATTTTCGTTTTACCCTAGAACAGAACGCTTTTCGTATGTTTTTTGTCGTTGGCTAAGGGCAAACAAAGCCAGCCAGCATAATGGCAATAAAAAGTTCTCATTCGTGTTCTAGTTTCGCAGCAACAAGGCGGCAAATTGCATGTGGATGCCTTTGAATTCGAGTTTTTGGCCTGGCACAGTAGTTCGGTGGCCATTCGAGGGAGGGAAAACTTCGGGGTGGTATGGCCGGAAAAATTACATTTCCAATGTCACGTGAGGAAAAAGAGCCAGAGGCGGCAATTGTTCGTGCCGTCACCTTGAACGTATGCCAAAATCAAAGCGACCCCGTGATTAATGATACTTGACTAGAAATTCAAGCCGAGAGATCTGCATTTTTGTCAGCCAGCGTTATTTATTTAGCTAACCCGTTAATGGCGGGACCCTCTTGAACTACAAAACTCTGGCATAATTAATGACACTCGATGTGAAGCTGATTTCGAGTAATTCAAATCGATCAAGGGATCTTAGGACTGTCATCTCTTTTGCGTGATTAATGAATGCCAAAAAACAGATCAGCTTTTGCAACTGTTTTCTAATTGTTATTTTGCCAACAGTCAGCTTGCTGTGACAGTTGCTCAAGATTTTCAAGGAGTTTCCATTTGTCATTTGCCCATTTGGGCCCTTTTGCGGTCACTTGAGGATCATTTGCAAGGCAGCTGCACTTCTCTGCCTCTGAATTTTACCTTCTTTGTTTTAATATGCAGACTGCAACTGAATCCGAAAACCGAACAAAATTTGACGGACAGAGCCCACCTGAGGTTGTTCCCGAGCGGAAATCACATCGACAAACACCACATAAACTATAAAAATTGTTTATTTTCGATTCAAGGCATTGCACTGTATCAATGTCCATAAATTTGATTATTCCTCTGGCCAATTGCTGTAATGGTTTATGGATAATTTATGAATGCCTCTCGCCCGGAATGTGAGCTGAATAATTGAAGAATTTCCAATTTTCATTGCTTCCTTACGCTTTTCTTGTACTTGAATTTGTTTAAGTTTGTTTTATTTAGTTAAACTATTTTTAATATTTTTGTGATTTGCAGTGTCAGCAGACCTATAATTTATTCGGTCCTCTTTATTATTTCAAATCCGTTTTAAAATACTTTTTAAGTTAACAATCAAATATTTGGGTTCGACATAAGCTGACTGCATTACATTTAAATACCCAATATCTGTTACCTGTTACAAAATATACGTTTGAAAACTGCCTGTTTTCTTATGGCTCGATATGGCTTTAATTTTGTTTATAAAAATCAAACAATTTGTAGCATTCGTAAGCCAAATGAAAAGAAATGAGTCTCTTGCATCTGCGCGTTCCCCAAGGACAGCTGGAATATCTCTTTTTTGTCATGGCCACACTTGATTAATTCCATAAAAGGATTACCAGAGTCGGCCGGTTATTAGATAACTTCCGCATAAGGATCTCGCGACTGATGAAGTCATCAGCGTGTCCGAAATGCTGAGCAGGAAATTGACATTTATCACACTTTTACCTTTTGCTCCTCGCTCAAACGCACTATTTTTTATTTGCGCACACGACCCGGATTCCGTCCTTTCTTTTTTATTTATACGGATGGCAGACAATATCCTGTTCCCATTTCAATTGCGATTGTCTGAGATTTTCGCCTTTGTCCCGGGATTCGTTTCGGGGCCATCATTATCATAATTAATGTGACTTAATCAAGAATAATGTTCGCCGAAGGAACAAACGGAATATTGCCTCTAATCAAGTCATCCCAGGGAACCCCTTTGAGACAATAATGCGGTCAACCGCAGCAGTTGAGAGTGAAAAGGAAAGGGTTGAAGGTCAGTTGGGAATCCAGGGCCTACTTTGCATACGGGCAATAAAACCGAAGTTTTCTCCGTCAAAGATTTATGTAGCTTGCAAAAAGGCATTAACGGAAAAGATACCATTTATATAAATATTTTTTATTTTCCAGCCCGACCTGAAGTTGAAGATTTTAATGTTACGGGTGCCCATATGGCAGTTGATATCTCAACCAGATTTGCTCATTATGCGTGCATTGTTGTGGTCGTTTTCCTCTGGCTCCCTGGGCGACATTCGCACGAATCGTGTCCTGATCCTTATCGGCAGCCAGGGTCCTGCTACCAGGAACTAGTCGTCACTGCCCGGACTACTGTGAACATATCTTTGTGTGGCTGCTGGCTGGCTTCCTATCGTCGCACATGTTGACACATTAATGTCCTCGATCCGTGCGTGAGGCCACTGGCAGATCCTAATCGGCGTTACTAACTGGAATCGTGTTGAATCTCACAATAGATTGCATTAATTTTGGGGGCTTTGTTTCCTACAATTAGTACGTTTTTCGGGGTGAGCGCTATTCCGAATGCAATATGCGGGACTTCCTGATCGATGACGATCCAGATAAGTTACAGTTAGGTGTGAAAAAATAACAAAGGCGATTACATTCTGTTTGGATCTACACTTACATAAAAAATGTTTAATTCTAAAATTAAATAAAAAAATAAATTTCTTTGCCTTTTTAACTACAATTTCAATGTCCTACTTGATTAAACTATTTCCTAGTTTGTATTAAAAAAAAAACGAAAAATGTTGTTTATTTACAGGACTATACCTCTGTAAAGAAGCTATAATTTCAGATACTTTCAGCTGTTTCTAAAGCTATACCAAAATTATTGTTCAGTGTAAAGTCTGAGTAATCTCTGTTGAATTCGTGATTGAATTGTATTTATTTCTGACTGTTTCGGATACAGGCTGTATTTTGAACGGGCGTGGTACAGCTGCTCCCAAAAAGGCATAAACAAATCATAACAATTGCTGGTGGTGGGATCGGTAGGATCGGTAGGATCCATGATCCACGCAGGGAGACGCTCACACACGGCAGCAATTTATCATCCACTAAACAAGCCAAGAAATGTCGAAGGAGCGGGGGAAAAGGAGAAAAGGACTTGCCATTGTTAGGCCAACACTCTTTGTCTTCGTTCCGAGGCTTCCACTCCCGAGTCGAACATAAATTGGAGGTGTGTGCGCCATATAAACATTAAATTTTATTTAGATGAGAGTCGGTTGAGAGGTTTTTTTATGGGTGTCCTGATTTCCAACTGTGCCTGATTATTGATTATTCTCCTTTTCCAGTGCACCTCAATAAAAAATGAATTAGGGCATCGGGAATTTCGTTTCGTTTGCTTCGATCGATTTCGTTTTGATTTATTATCGAATCGTAAATTTCTGAACTACGAAGAATGCACCAAAATCCTGGTTCTCTGTCAATTCTTTACAGTTCCTTGAATAGCTTTAGGCACTAAAGTTATATTTTCCCAGCGATGGCGGCGCCTTCGTGTTCTCCGTTCACTTTTGAGGGGTTTTTGTTGATTTCCCTTGACAACGTTTACTTCCTCACTTAGCACCTGGAATCGGGACACACATCTCTCGCCACTAGTTTAGTCCAAATAAAATATTATTTGTTCAGTATTTTTGAATTTTTCGTGCTTTGTTTTTCGTTTTGTTTCGCTTTGTTTTCTGTGTCGAAAACCAAATTTTAATAATGTTAATTTGTTGCGTTTCATGGGACCTGAGATTTATGACGGCCCCTCCAGTATTTTCATCGTCATATTTGGTTTTGTTATTTCCCCAGGTTTCGCCGTAATTATGCTAGTAAGTCGGACTGGAAAGGTGTGGTTCAGTTTTTGTGGCTGGGTTCTCATTTCTCCGGACTTGAATTGCGTCGAAGCGAAGAGGTGCTGATTGTTTGATTTGGTTAGCTAAATGTGAAATGGAATAAATGGTGGGATACGAAAAAACTTGGAAATTAATAATAAAGCGTAATGGCAAAGGACTCGAATAATAGGATAATTCATTTTGTATATTATAAATCTTAAAAAATAGAATATAAATAGCAGCATAAGACATCTGCATCGAATGGGAATTGAATTGTTCGTTATAATACAATTAAATCCGGATTTTAGTACATTAGGAAATATTTTCATAACGCGTATATAGAAGCAGGGTATTTCTATAACTATTTCAAGGTTTTTCCTTTTAATAGAAACGTCTACAAATGTAAACCCCGACCTTTTCTTCAAGGCGTTACCAAATGAGATTAAACAACTAACTTTAGTTCCAGTTAGGCTAAATGTTAGTCGATAATAGCTATTGCCTCCTCTGGGGCATTAGCCATAGTCAATTATTACTTCACACAAGCATAAAATAAAGCTGGAGAGACACGAACAATTTTATAACATTTCCGCATAAATCCATAACACCCGTAAAAATATCATGAGTTTGACAAACAAAGACGAAAGAAGATGCGTAAATGAGGGGCAATCGCCGGGGATATATACATATAGTCGTATTCGAAAAAGACAGCCTGAAGAGAGGAGAGTGGAGTTAATTTGCATATTTTGGATGACAGACGCTGTGGTGGGTCCGACTTTCTGAGAGACTTCCGATGCGGCGTGAACCGAAAAGCGTGTTAATTTTCACTGTGCATTTTATATGACTGCCATATAGGAAAGGAGCGACTGGAGATCGAACGTCTTATGTTAATAGGCGGATCGCAGCATTCAACGCCCCGAAAGTTTCACCGCTTGAAATGTGCTGTAAAGTTGTTAATTAAAACCAAGAAAACCAAGAAAATCCACCCAGACCCCAGCTGAGGACCACACAGCAGCACCAGTCGCAGTCGCAGTCCCAAGTCTCATCTCAGTTTTGGGGGTTTCGTTTACGGATTCCCACCAAGACCTGTTTTATGGCTTGTCCGCTCTTTTTAGTTGCTTTTTGTTTGGCGTGTGTGTGTGTTTTTGTTATCGCTTTCAAATGCACTTGCTGCTCGATTCCAGATATTTTTAAATTTGAATAATTTTGCAAACGGATTCGTACTCGTTTCTTGATTGATATCGCCAGTCAACCTGCACGGCACTCCTGCGGGCCAAACGTCAAAATCACCCAGCCAAGCCAACACTCGAACTCAAACTCGAATAAGTCAGGAAAAAATTAAGAAACTCTAAATTCTGATACCGAAGTTGCACATACGCTGTCTACAAATGGAAGAAAATAAAGTACAATAAAGGGATAATCTTCCAAAAGGAATAACCTCAATATTTCTTTCAAAATAGCATTGCAATTAATAATACAAATTATGTGACTATTGTATTTAGAAAACGGTAATTTCGTATTAAATATTTAAATTTGTCTTTATTTATATATTGACAACATAGGTATGATTATATAATTAAGCTGATAAGTAATTAATATATATATTAAATATTTAAGCATGTGACTTCCCTTTAATCATTAAAGTTTAATGTGTCTTTATTTATGTCAGCAGAAGTATAATTTTATAATTATGTTTCTTATAAAATGATCAATGAGCACTAAACGTTATTAAATTCATCAGGAAATCAATATTATGTTATAGTTGTATTATTAAACATTCTCAGTTTCTAAGAGTCAATTTTAAACGTCCTTTCAAAAGATTGTTGAAATTATAAGACCTATTGGTTGACTGAATTCTGGAAATACCAATAAAACCCCCTTGGAAGGGTATAATTAAAGCTGGTTTTGCATCATTTCGGTTTTGGGGTTATCAATCACACATAGAAAATTTCGTTGTTCGTCGCTGTTTCTGTGCTGTTAGATGAAGCGCGAGTTTGACTGACTACGCCTGGCCAAATGTTAGTCATTAATTATGGCCAGAGATCCAGCAAATGATGATCCGAGCGATGATGAACCGGCGACTCATCATCGTCATTATTGACAGACCCTCCCTTGGTCCCCGCGAAACATGTTCTTTAAACTTTGGCCTTGAATCTTGGCTCGACTTGTCTTGTCTTTGGCATAGGATAGGTTTGGATTTTGTTTTTCGGTTTGCACATTTCCGATGCACCACCCCAAAAACCCCCTCCGCCGGATTATTCACATAATTGTTGTCGTTCTATTCTTGTTTTTCCTTTTCTCGTTTCAGCGTTGCTTATATTTAATTGCTAAAAACTATAATTCTGTCAAGTTTATTATGAAAATAATTATAATGCACGTTCCTAGCCATTGTGATGGCAGAGTTTATCTGAGTGCGCATATCTCTGGGCTCCATCCGAACAATGGTCGTGGCCTGGCAGATTTTGCGTTATAATTACCTCGGCAAGAACAAAACAGAGTCACTAAGAACGCACACAAAAACACACCATTCTCGGTACAAGAATTTGTCCATTGGGTCATTGGGTTAGTGTTAAGTCATTTTCATTGAAATTAGCGGCCAGCGAAAAAATAAGGAGATAGTGGGTTTTTCTTCAAGTTGACCCAGTTTGACATCTATGAAACAGAATGAGTCACGGAAATCAACTGAATCGTCTAGATTGTGATCCCAGAAAAGCTGAGTAATATTGGGTGCGGTTTTTATATATTAATTAAAGAACATATAAATAAGTTTGATTATTTTATTATTATTTTATTTTTTTTATTTAAATTTAACTAGTTTGTTATTAAAGTCTCTCCAGATTTTTTTATATTTTAAGCCTGAGTTATATTACGAGTTCCCATAAATATTGTTGTACTAACTTTGAAAGGAACCTACACTCCTTTGCTTGCTCCCAAATGCCTACTATGCTCTATAAATCTATCTTTGTTGTCACCCAAAATATTCAGGGTATATAATATTTGACATAAATTGCCATTTGCCTGCGCAGCCCCTCCTACTGACACATTTTCCCCCAATTTTGGCATCTAAAACATTTGTGCAAATTGCCCAAGAAATTGTGGCGGTTTCTGGGTTGAATAGTTTGCGAGCCCTCGTCCTCCCTTCGATATATTTATGGCTGAACAGGACCACACCCCTATCGTTGTCCTTGTTTCCGTCCTTGGTCCATTGTTTCGCGCATTGTTGGCGAAAAAGGCATTTGTCAAAAGTCAAAATATTTATTAAGATCAACTGGTTTTTTGGCTGTGGTCAAGAGCGCAATATCTTTCTGTAACCTTAACCGTATCAGGACCCTACCCGTAACCCAAAGACAGCTACGACGACGTGTGCCAAAAATAAAGGTAGAGGGCAAAAATGCGCAAAAAATATAAAACGTGAAAATAAAACGTTTCTGATAAATGGTATGAGCGTTAAATTTTGTCGCTTTTGGCTGATCTAGATAAATGCATTTGAATTTGCATGTTTTATTAAGAAATTTATTAACACACACACACCTCCGCAGATACGGATTCGGATGCAGTTGCACTCAAAAAAATTATATTGGGTCAGTTATTCAAAAATTGCACTTAACAATATGATTTACTGAAATTTTTGAGACATATTTAAGACAAGATATTTAAAATAAAAGGTTATTGAAAATAAAAGAGAAATAAATAAACTAATTTTGCAAGTTATTGAGGTTCATTTTATATTTTTTAAGAACCAGATGCTCTCTTGAATTTTAGAAAGTGCTATATTTCTAACTTATAACATAAATTACTTTTTAAGCACGACGCAAGTAAAAACATACTTTTTATTCATAACTTGATTTTAGATTAGTTAAACATTTCTCTGAGTGTATAACCTGGAGCTCCAGCGATCTTGCCAGATTTTGCCAGCTTTGTCTGCGCCTGCTCGCCGGACTTCGTTATAAATTATGCACTTAAGTTGAGGGTGTATTCATTATATGGATAAAGTTCGACTTGGACTTGAACTTCGTTTTGGGGAATTTCTGCTCCTCCGCTTTATTTCTCGCTTCGGCTGTCTGTTCTTCATTTTTCAACGCCTGGGATGGTCCGTGGGTCTGAGTTTTTAAGGTTTTCCAGACCCGATCTCGGTCGGCCAGTCGTCGCCATCGAAGCCGCCTCCTGCTGGGCCGAGTGACACTGACACTTGAGTAGATGTTTTGCGGTTGATAAAATCAAGAGCAAACAAGGTCTCCCTGGGACTCTGGATATTTTCGATTGCAGGCTGCAGGCTGGAA
Organism: Drosophila kurseongensis; assembly: GCA_018153305.1. Lineage (NCBI taxonomy): Eukaryota > Metazoa > Arthropoda > Insecta > Diptera > Drosophilidae > Drosophila > Drosophila kurseongensis. The sequence continues at coordinate 7,603,390 of JAECXX010000005.1, read as the reverse complement.
ATCTCTGGGCCTGCTCCACGATCACGTCCACCAACTCAGCGAGATCCTTTCGCCGCCGTTTTTTTATATTTTTCATTTTTTACTAATGGTGTGACAAATTTTAAACAAGTAATTTCTGCATGTTGTTTATGGGCCTCGCAACGCTCTCAACGGGGGGATGAGTTCGAGTCGGGTTCGAGTTCATAATAAAATTTATGAGCAATGCCCTGTTTTGGAATTGAGCAAATCAAAAAAGAAGGCGCATAAAAAGGAGTCACATGTGGAATTTCATCGGAAATGATGAGAGCGGCATGGGGAAAAATTCAAAAAATGCTCTCCTTTTTCGAAAGGAATTCTATCGGCATCTATAATAATTCTGTGCATATTTGTTTTTTAGAGGAATATTCAGAAAATAAAACAATGAACAATTTTGTATGGTCTAAAAAGCCAAAACAAAAACAACATCAAAAGGAAGAATTACTTAAACTGTGTTGTATTGAATTTTTATAAAAATTTGACATTATTTTGGGTAATGTGTGGCCAAAAAAATTCTATACAGTTTTAAAAAGAAAAGTTTAATTCATAACGCTCCAGTTTGAACCTGTTTGGTCTAAACTTTTTCCCCATAATCATTGGGAAAGCTTTTCAGTATAAATTAACCCTAATATCACAATCGTCAGATATATATGATTATTGCGGTCTGTTTAAAAATCGATAACAAGTCATCAACTTTATGACAATCTGCGGCCCAATCGACACCAAACCGATGCCTATCAGGCCGTCCATATAGAGCTTCATTATAGTAAATCATAATTCTGCCGGCTAGGGATGCCTCGCCGCATGTGGCGACCGCGATGATGGGGAGTATCGTATCTGATGCCCCAGACACACTCTAAACTATCGGAAGATATTGGCTGGACGGCGCTGGGCTGACAATGAGTGTGGGCCAGTTAAACAGCACCTATTCCAGCCCAAGCCAGCTGGGCTAAGCGCCATCAACTGTTCCCCTCGGACATAAATGCTGCAGTTTACTGTATGTATTATAGGCATTATGGATGACGGAGGAAATTTGAGTCTCAGCCCTGGCAGAGACACAAATTTTCCAACTATGATCGTTGATCGTCTGAGTGTCAATCTGGGAGAGGTTAGAGATGGTTCTTGAGGGCACGAAAATGCTGAATACCTGCTTAAAATAAATGGAAATTTTCCTTTCAATAACACAAAAAAATACGTCTTACAATTGCAATTATTTACAATAACATTTTTATGCACTTCCTAAGTCCGCTAAACAGTTTATAAACACAGATTTGTTAAGCAATTCCTAAAAAATCATACTTAAATTAGACGATTTAATTTTAATTAATATTTATTCTAAGTCCCTATGACTTATAAATAGCTTATATTTTTAATGAGCTTAATTTTGTTAAATTTAAAAATGCTAACCCTTTAGATAGCGGCGGTCGTGAGTCCCATTAACCCACTCACGTGATGTGGCCATCTCCAGAAGGAAACCGAGAAGAGATGCCAATCAGTTTAGCTGCCTGATTCAGCTAGATCTTCCAACTTGCAACCTCCAGCCTCGTTACCTTACCTCCAAAGTCGTCTCATTTTCATTTTCGTCTCAGACTCCGTTTCTCTGTCCATTTGTCCGTGGGTCCCAGTTTGTGTCGCGACATTGACGACTTTGTTGATAATTTTGATTTTATTATGTTAATAAAATGTTATGGTTTAAAATGTTCAGCATTTCAGTTAAAGTCGGAGTCGGAGTCGGGGCCGGAGTCGGAGTCCCAAGTCAGCCAGCTGGTGCAGCTGGCTCAATGGGTCCAAGACGGCTTGGATATGGATGGTGTATGGATGGTATGGTGCCTCGTCCGCTTCTGTCGTCTGTGCATCATAACTCATTAGTGACAATATCGTCGGATGCTCGCCGTGTGGGTTTACCTGATTTCGATAATTGTCTCTGTTAATTGGATTAAATAACCCCAACAAACGAAATATTTTCGCAGGCAGAAATCTGTTTCGAAATATGCACATCGATTTGAATCGCTTGCCGTTCTCATTCTCATTCTCAGTCCCATTCCCATTCCCTGCTCATTATCTTTGGACTTGTTGCTGTTCGGAGGCTGTTTTATAGCCCCTCCATCTCTCGATCGTGGCGCTGTGTTCGCTGTCATGTTAATAACATTCGTAATATGCTTTTTAATTAGTCTACTCTCCGAGGCTCCGGCGACTTGTGGGGGGTCCCCCGAAAAGGGCTCTTGGTTAGAGTTCGGGTTCATCTGGGATCCCGGCTGATTAATGCTGCATTTTTTGATTATGGATCGCTTAAGAGGCCACAAATCGCTGTTTGTTTATGTTAAGTAGCTCAGACGGCCAAAGTGTTGGGAAGTGGACTGGAAACGGGGTGGGGATCACCTGTTAGGAAACATTCTGAAGTGGATCTAGATGCACTCCAAACGAGCCGAACATTTTGTGACATAAATGGATCATCGATGAGATCATCTTCCTAATGAGGTAAAAGTTTCGGAAACAGGTTTACCCACACTGAGATGCAAAGTATGGGTCAATATGATTAAAAAAATCTACTCTGACTTTTCGGCATATGTTTTTGACAAGGAAAGTTGTGTGTTCGAATTTGAATTAAAAATGGTAAGGATTAGTATTTTAAGGAATTCGTATTCTATGTCAATTGGTAATGGCAAAAAGTAAATAAGAACATAAAAGTAACTATATAAGCAAAAAAAGCAATACATATAAATTTTTACAAAATACTGGAAAATTAAAACAAAAATCAGAGCATATTTTGTCTGCGGGTCGCATTTTAACCAACTGCAAAGCAACTCCCATTAAAATATTCGTTTTAATCTTAGCAATATATTTATGCCAACTAAAATTCCACATTAGGTTAGTCTAAACTCTTAAGTTGAGCCCACATATGATGTTTTACTTCCGAGGAATGAAAGAGTTTACAACATACCAGCCATGCTTTATAGTATTTATTTAGTCTGCCTTTATCTGCAATGCGGCAAAAAGTATACAAAGCGAAACCAGCGAAAATTCAACCGCCCACTTCCAGTAAACTTCGACTCCGAACTCTGCTCCAAAAACAAGCAAAAAGCCAACTTAAACATAATGCAATTACTTAAAACTGTACCAGGGCCTGGCGCACACAGTTTAAACAGAACACGCCCCCATCGACGGCGGCTATTTGTGCAGAAAGGCAAAAGCCAGGCAAAAGGTCCGACCTCAAGTGGAGTTGGAGTCGGAGTTGGATTGGAGTCGGAGTTGGCTTTTCCTTGGTCCGCCGAGCCGCAAAAATCTCTCTCTTAATGTAGATCATCTGGCGGCGCTGAGAAGCCGATCGATCAGAGGAGTTTCTGGGGCGGTCGGCGGTCGGGGGAAGGACAGGGCCGGGAACGAGTGCGGCATTCGAGCCATGTGAAATCCATGAATTGCGGCAAAAATACTAAAATTAAGTGTATTTTGATGCAGTCGAACAAACAAAAGCTACACTACAAAAACCTTAAATGTAAGGGGGCAAATATAGATTAATATTTCAAGTTTGATATGCGTGCTTCAATGATTATATTATGTTTTAAATTATTTTATGTTTAACTGTAACGTATATTTTAACCTATATTTTATATAGAGCTAGAATGCTTCTTTGGGATACAAAACAAACTTCACAAAATCTGACAAAACGAAAAATCTTCATACATTTTTTCATGGTATTTATTTATGATGATAAAAATTAATTATTCAGCACTTTTAAAATTATTTATTTATTAATTATTAAATATTTTGTATAAAATGGTTTCTAAAATTATCCACAATATTTTGCAAAGGAACTTACAAAATGAGTTTCTGATTATGAAAATTCTGTCAGAGAATACACAAAATATACTTTTGACTTATTCCTAGGATTTTTGTATCAAATATTAAATATATTTTTATACATTACTCACCTAACACAATTCCCAAACCGATATACCCGATTTAGCAATAACAAAATCCAAATTGAATGCTTCGCTTTGCACTCCAAGCCGAAAAACCACAAAAACAAAAAAGGCGAAACCAAAAAAAAAACCAAAGTGGGTGGAATAATGGGCGGCTATGCGAATTTACTCAGTGCATGATTATAGCGTAGATTACAAAAAGTGCGCTCAAGAGCTCTACCCCAAAACAGCAACAACAACAGCGCATGCGGCTATGTGATTTTTTGGCCAGGAATCGGACTCAGAGTTGGATCTTGGATCGGACCTTCTTGGGTTTCCTTTTATATTTTCTGTGCTTATTCCCGGGTCGACCGGCGGCGAGCAATATTCATAGAGGTCGTCGTGTCGCGGCCACATGGGAGATCATCTCGTCCTGGGCTCTTCCTCTTGTGCTCCTCATATGCTAAGAGAATCATAACACGGACCACACTTTATAGGTGTGCGGAGCGGTCCGGGGCCCTATAATTGCTTTGTACACTCATACCAAAATTAACCCTAAAAACAAGAAATTCGCCTTATTTTTGTCTTCAAAGGCATCGCACCTTAAATTTTAGGGTAAATTTTTCTAAAATTAAGGGCGTTCCTTTCTAAAATCTAAGGCAAAGGGCCCTAAAAACAAGAAAACTTTTCTAAAAAACAGAAAAATATTTCTTAAAAGTAGGGCATCTAACCATAAATTTTAGGGTATTTTTTCTAAAAATTAGAAAAAATGTGCCTACATTCCATCATGATGTAATGTTTCATTCAGGATTTATGGACTTATGTATACTTATGTATGTGTATACACATGTAAATAATTTAAGCACTTCGCTTTTCATTCAGAAAAGTTTGTATGTATTAGTGTTGCACTAATGAATTGCCAATATCGATTTCAACTGTAATTCTGTGGGGAAGAGAGAGAGAAATTGTGTACAATTATGATTTATTTCAGTTCTTACAAGTAAACTCCGATAAGTATCTTATCCGAAAAAACTTATAATTTTATTCGTCCGTCGGTGGGATTCGAACCCAGGTCTCCCGCGCGTGAGTTCAAAGACATTGAATGGAGCCACGGTCACGCGCGAAGAACGCACGGCAAACCAAAGACTATATAATGGGGCGTTTGCGAAGAAAATTAGTTTAAAAAGTTTTTAGAACTCGTTAAGTCGCAACTGTGAAAGTCGAAATATTAAAAAAAAATTTTCTAAGATGATATTTCATGTGACAAAAAATATTTTAATTACTTTTCAATAAAGGGTAAAACCTTTAGTCGTCCTAAGCATTACTTCTCATCTGTGTTTATAACACAAGTACAAAAAATAAAAAAAAGAAAGATGTCGGCAGCTGAAATTGAACTTGCGGTGCTTAGATTTCTGGTCAGACGTTCTAACCCCTAGGCTACTCGGACAGGGTTAGAACAACTTTATGGTCATTTTAGAAAATATTTCCTATGTTATAGAAAACATTTCTATATTTTAGAAAATATTTCTATATTTTAGAAAATATTTCTATATTTTAGAAAATATTTCTATATTTGAGAAAATATTTCTATATTTAAGAAAGCGTTTCTATTTTTTAGGGTTATCGAATTTTTAAGGTTAATTTGAGAAAATTGTTCTATTTTTTAGGGTAAATAATTTTTTAGGGCAGAATTTCTAATTTGAAGAAAAAAATTTCTAAAAAGAAGTACCATTTTTACTAAAATATAGAAATTCTTTCTTGGATTTAGGGTGAGCTTAGTTTATGGCGACAATTTCTACATTTGAGAAACACTTTCTAGATTTAAGAAAAGTTTTCTTGTTTTGAGAAAAAAATTCCTTGAAAATAGAAATCTTTTCTTGGATTTAGAAAAAATAAAGTTTTATGGCGAATTTCTAAAATTTAGGGTTAATTTTGCTATGAGTGTAACCTTTGTTGCCAACGCAGCCACAGACGGATCCGATCCAGAGAGTTGGCCACGCACCCCGAAAAACCCACGAGCAACGGACAGCAAACTGTTTTTTGTAGTACAAATTAATTGCTGCTTTACACGCGTTTCTCATCGGCCAGCCAGGCAAAATCATTCATCTGATGCTGGAAGAGCTACACATGCAAGTACTGCGCAGTGCACTCGGAGAAATTTAAATATGGCATGCATGCACTTTTAAAAATTAATTGTATTTAATTACATTCTTAAGACATAATCAAGCAGTATTCAATTACTTATTACAAATACTTACAGCTTAAGCTTCAAAATCATTCTGACTTGGAGAAAATATATATTTAGATAAGGAAAACATTATAATACTGTTATAGCGAAACAATGTAATTCTAAAAAAGATTCAGATATTAATACATATGCATGATAAAAATGAAAGTTAACAGTAATTTCTGATGGTTTTACCTTTCGTTAGATTTTTTGTTAAGAATGCTATTAAAATTAATGTGTGCATTATAATATTTTTGAGGCACAAACATGCACATCCTTTTGATTTTCACATAATTTTATGATACAAAATTTATATGACTACCTTGCTCAAATAAAACACAAAAAAAAACACTTTTTGTGAAATAATTTCCTCCCTGCTATTATCAAAAGAACAGAGATTATTTTGAATATTTTTCGCAGTGTGCTTTACTATTACAATTTGGCCGCAGCCAAACAAAGTTGCAGCCTGGCCGCTCGCAGACTGCGGGGGGATGTGGAGGGGCTCAGCGGAGTGGACTGGCTGTCTGATCAAGACATTATCGATATGTTTTACGTAGTCGGGGCTCCGTCTGCTCCGTCGGCTCCGTCGGCTCTCCCAGGAGAGAAATCCAATTAGCTGCGCTTGTGGCGGCCTTAGAGAAATGCCCCCAAGCCCGCGGAGTTGCGATGGCAAACATGCAAAAGGACCCCAGATCCACATCCACATCCAGACTCGGGCCTTAAAATTCAATTGTTGAACTACGAGCTGGTCCACAGAGCTGGAGCTGGAGTTGCGGCTAGCCAAAAGAGATTAAATCGCCGCGGCGACTGGGCAAAAAATTCGAGTCTGGCCAAAAGAAAACGCCGCCACGGAAAAAGAGCGACTGGGCGCAAAATTATAATTGCAAATTTGTGCCAGGCACTCGATTCCGCAGTGTAGTGTGCTGTGCCCCAAAGTAAGTGAGAGTGTGGCGGCGTGATAAGCCTCAAAGTTGCTGATAACCACGTGCAGATGGAAGAGGACAGATCCATTTGTGGGTAGAGGGACGGGGCAGGGCACTTAATTGTACCGCAGGATGTGAAGTTAATGCCGCCGATTTGCATTCATTTCGGTGGCATAATGAGCCCCCACTGCAAAGAGGTCGAGGTCAAGCCGAAAAGGGGTTTTTACTTATTAAAACAGGCCTACGTTGTACTTTCAGGGGATTAAGATAAAGCGGAAAACAGAGGAAGAACCACACACATCGACTTACCTTGAGTGGCCTATACATGTTCGACTCCTGATTAAGACGACCAAAATCGGACTTTAGCATTCGTATTTATTTGGCAGTCATTACGTTTAAATAAAATCCCAAATGTTGGACTTTTAATCTAGATGTAACAACTACAAGACAATTCAACAGCAGCAATGACTCTTAATCCCCTCAAAATCATAGGCCAACACCGAAGTTAAGAAAAGCTGTCAGAGTTATATTATCAGAGTTATAATAATGATACAAAAAAAATATACGGTGTTTGTATTATAGTTTCAATATAGTTCAATTACATTTGCTATAGTTACGAGGAAAAATTAAATAAATGTGCGAGATGTTAGTTTTAGGAAAGGCATGGAGATTTCTCAGTTAAGTATTTGGTATATAATAATTTAAGTGGTGCGATAAACCATGAATGGTGAGGGTAATTATATATTTTTCGAAATAATTTATGAAATTAAATTGATTTCTTTGAACCGGTACTTACACCATTTAAGCCAAGACAGAAAAAATACATTAAAGCTCTGATGTGAAAGCATGCCCAATGGGTAATTTAACTTATTTGTAATATCCTATATTCGAGCTCTAATTAAACACCATTTAAGAAACTAAATCACTCTTATTTATTTGTATTACCTCAGCCACAACACGACCCTACCGTACATCTTGTAATCGCACAGCTTGGATCTGTTCCGCTTACGGCAAAAAACGCTGAACAAAAAGCAGCCTGAGGAGATCCATCAAAGTCAAAGTCAAAATAGAGCGCACAATTCCCTTAGCGCAATGTGCCCCCACATGCAAATTGGCTGCTCGACAATCCCCATCCTTGCAGCCATGTGTTGACTTAAGTGCCACACAATTTACTACACTTTTGGCATGACAAACGCATGGCGAACGCATCGAAGGAGCTTCGGGGAACAAAAACCGGAGACATGGGAACGACGAAGCCCACAATCTTGCCTGCGAGTCTCAAAAACTTGTAAAGAATTGCAGCAATTTTCTTCTTGTTAAGCAAACGTCACAAACAAACCGCCCGCAATTGTTTGTGGCGGCTGCCAAGTCAGCTATTTCGAATCGAGGAGACAACATCTCGGGTTCAGTTTCAGGTTGAGAATCCAGGTTCCAGGTTCCGAGCTCCTTCTCCTCCCCTCCTAGACAAGACACATTTCGATCACTGTCACGGCTTTTGGCCCTCAAGTTGCGGCGGTGTCAATATTTTGTGAATTTACGCAGGCTCCTCGAAAGTCGAGGGAAAAACCAGAACGCCAAGCAGAAGAGCCTCCGTTGACATTTTCTTCTTTATGGTCAGCACTCGCTTTGGGGCTGAGCGGTTTGTTTTGGGCCAAATTTGCATATAATAAGCCGCATCAATAGCCAAACACGATTTCTTCACCGAGATTTCCATGCACTTAGAACAAAAGTTTCATGAGAATTGGATGGTAATTTTTAGTAGCAATCGTGGAGAGTAAAATAATAGCTGATTAAAACAAATGTCTATTAAATTCTAAATATTGTTTTAAAACTGTTCGACATTTTTTTAAAATTAAAAAATTTACTTTGTAATAATCAGAGGAAGTATTTAAAAGGGGTTCTTATCAAGCTCTCTAAATGGTAATGGGATACATTTAGCTCACACATTTAACATGGAAAAGTGTTTTCCTATTTAATTTCGAAAAATAAATTAACTACATTGTTTATTAGTTTTTGTTTATACATATAACACCAGCTATGGTAAAAATTGTTAATGCTTTAAAATTATAATAATAATCAAAAAAATAAAGAACTTAAAAATTAAAAAATATTAACAAACACGAATACATTATGATTAGCCCTATAATTGGATCTAAAAACAAACAATTAAGTAAAATGAGATATGAAAATAATTGTATAGCTCTTAGTATTAATTTGCATTAATTCTCGCAGTGACTGCCCAACTCCTTTTTGAGATAGAGGGAGTACAAGGGGTCGCTATGTCTGTTCGTCCTGTCAGTTGTCAATCGCTTGCGACCCGTAAGGAGACTTAAGTTTTGCGATATGTCTCATTTTCATTGCATTTGGCTGGCAGGTCTCTCTCGACTCAGCAACATGGTCGTTTTGGGGCTAAACGCATTTGCGAAATGCTTGGCTTGGCATAATTGAACATCGCATCGGCAATCGGGCAGATCGAAGAGCCGACTTACCGACCGACCGACCGACCACATGTTGACCCAATTCATAATCATGCTTAAACGCCGCCTGAACTTTCAACTTGGTTTCTCGGGGGCTCAGGCATAATGCAGATAATCATGTTAATAACAATGGCCAATGATGATTAGGTCGGAGTGAGCCCGAGAGCTGATGATGGTAGCCTTTCACCGACGCCACATGAACCTGCCGATCGCGAGTCCCAGCCTCATTTCGTTTCCAGGCCCATGGCCAGTTCCATCCTCCGCGAAGAAGAACGTGTACGAGTATGCGCGCAGCTCAGAGCAAACATAATTTTCACAATCATCCGGAATCTCGCTCGCTGCCCCTCCCTTCCCACCCCTTCACCAGGCCGCGGATCTGCGGCTTCTCCTCTTCTGGGCGCTTTCACATGACTCATAAGCGGCCGAAAGCATTTTGCCAGCGAGGCTTGAAAAGCATAAGCAAAGCAGCATCCGAAGCACAAATAACGAAATCGAGTTAGCTGAAAAAAGGGTAAAGCATTTGTAGACTTTAAGCCGAATACTTGAATGCCCAGAAAAGGATTATGAAAAGCGGTAAAACATTGTTTGTTAACTAACCAAATTTATGAAAAAAAAAACTATTAAAGAACATCCAGTAATACAAAACTTAACAAATTTGTTATCCTTTCGTTTTTACCTACAAAAATGTAATTACAGTCCAAAGACTTTCACTACCTTTACCATAACTAACATACATTTCTTATGTAAATACAATTTTGATAAACATTTTTCTAATAAAATTTCAATTAATGTGATAACAAAATAAACATAATTTAAAAGCTAATAAATTACGTAAGGAGACTACAATTTCTGTATTGTAGTTTTTATTGTTCAACAATGTTAAAACAATGGATTTTACGGATATAGACAATATAATTTCAACATAATTTAAAGCTATTATTATCAAGTATTTATTTAAATATTTTATTTGTAATATTTGTCTATTCCGGCACCAGTGACTACTTAAGCCCTTTCACTAGCTGAAAAAATGGATTCGGCAGCAGTTAGTGAACAGCACACATCCCCTTATAAGATCATGCCGGTCGGAGGGGCGATGTCAGGTAGCCCCGATTCGAATTTCGGGCTCTGAAGCGGCCAAGATGGCAACTAAGTTGCCATACCCTAACCCATTCGCAAGGTTATGGAGGCCTGAAAAAAGAAATTCTGAATAATTCGTGATCTGCAGGCGCAAAAAGAGGGTCACGTTGTTGTGGCCGAGGAAGACGATGCTGATGCTAAAGTTGAGCCACCGAAAACTGAAGCTGAAACTGTCTGCATGTCTGCCAGTGGCGGGGGGGTTAAGGGGGCCAGCAGCGGCTTAAGTTAAGGGGTGTGCGGGGGTTAAAGGGGGATCGATGGTCCTTTCTGGCCCCTGTCCGAATCGAACAAAAAAAGGCGACGACGAAGCGCACGCTGCACTGCAAACACGATTTCAAAATATTTCGCATAAATAAGTTAGTGTAACACACGAGGCACTGCCCCCCACCACTCAACTCCCCTCCCTTTTCCCCGAGTGTAAGCGTTGATCACACGTTCACATTATTTGATGATCGCACGATATGAACACTGCCGAAAACAGAAAAGCCAACGATGATGAGAGCCTTGCTCTGGAGCTCCCCACCCAAACAGAAGCACTCGAAAAAATAGTAGGAAACAAGCTATTTAACATTTTTAAACTTAAAATTAAGGCTCATACATATTATTATCAAAAAAGTAGTTGATGAAAGTACTATTTGTATAGTATTATCTTAAATATAAAAATGAAGCGAAAATTTGTATATATGTAGTTTATAAATGGTAAGGCTAACTTCATAAATTTAAATAATTTACTATATCTTACTCTTATAAAATATTATGCTTAAGCCAATAAGAAAGGCTTTACCTGAGTTGTTTATATATATTAATTTTTGTAGAGTATCTAAAAAATTATATTATCTACGAATTAGTTGAAACATTCTATTTAAATTCATAATAAATACGATTCTGACAAAGCGAATTTTTGAAAATACTATTTTTTAATTTTATTAATAAAATCTTACAAATCTCACTTAAACTTCGGATTCTTTGAGTGCACACACACTCACACTTCCCGGAGAGCGATATTTCCATACACCCCAGTGCCTGATCGTGATAATCCATTATTAATGCCAATCAGCATATAAAAAAAGGAAAACAAAACCGGCAGCCGGGCGAACATTGCCGAAAACTTCCTGGCCATGGTTCCCAGCTTCCCATAGATTATGATCGCTCCCTGGCGCTTCTATCCCCAGCTTAACCCACCACCACCCACTAAAACCGCGATCCCCAAACTCCCCAGCGACTTGGACCATTGACATGAGCAATTCGTAAGTTTGTCGCCTGCGATTTCGGGGGGATCTTTTCGGTAGTATCCGGAGAAGGAGGAGCTGGGAGGGACTAGCGGGGGAAAATTTGCATGCAACTCACCTGGTGGTCTCCATTGCGGTTGTCATTATGGCCAAACAGGACCTCCCACATGCAGCTCGATTGTTTTGTTGCGGTTTTCTGCTACCGTTTGCAACTTCGTTTTATGAGCTCTGTTGTCGGTTTCGTCTATACCAAATGCTAAACGGGGTATCAGCGGGGATGCTCGATCATAATTGGGAATGGATGAAGACATCAAAATCGAAAAACATTAAATTTCGACTTTAAGTTATAACAACAGTGTCTTATATTTTCATTTATTTAAAAAAACTTTAAAAGTCGTTATGATCATCATTCATTTACTTAATAATTTATGTCCATTGCTGAACTGTAATGGATTGCACTTTGTAAAATGTATATTCTGTCTTCCATAACATGAATAATCCAAAACTAAAATCATTTTTATTAATTTGCATTGTTCTTGCAGCTATTAAATAACTTTTGAACGAAATCATTTTAAATTTAGCCAAATAAGAGTAATGAAGATACAGTTTTTGAAGCGTAACTTTTAATCGAAATTATTTTCAACTTCTATTTTAGGTATTATTCTCCAGGTATTATCCTGTTCGAATCCCTGCCATTTGGGCTCATTCTTGTTTTGGTCTCATAATTGTACGAAATTTAGTTCGCATGCCCTTGCGGTCGCTGGGGATCTGGGAAGACTTTATGCCCGAGCCTCGCTTTTTGCCTTAACGGGAGAACAATAAATGTTTCCTTTGCTTGTTTTCGGGGCTACTGTTGTAGCTCTTGGCTTTTGCTGCCTGGGCTGCTGGTGAAAAACTTTCGCGAAATGAAAACTTCAATTTTTATCGAGTGCATTCCTCATAATTACAAGGGGCCAAAGGAGCCCCCCGGCTCCCCCGATCCCCGCCGTGGCAGCACCTTTTTGGCCTGCTCCTTGGCTGCACTCAATATTCAATTTTGCATTTTACAACAAATGCGTGCCTTACCATATTTAGGTGGCGTGCAAAAATAAGCCAAAGCCAAAAGGCTCGAGAAGGGGACAAAATGTTCACTTGGCCAAGTTGCCTCCGCGGACTTGTGGGCTGGATCGCAGCATTGTGCTTATCATTTACATAGCTTAGCATTTTGATGACCCGACTCGCTGGCAGCCTCCTTTCTGGTAGCGGCAAAAAAATTAATTTCAAATTAAATTTATGGCGCCGTCGGGAAAAGGAAAGCGTCCTCCCCATCTCCCCAGCCCCACTTCCTTAGACCGCAACAAAGTGATTTACAACTCTGGCTTTGCCTTGGTTTTGCCCAACTTACTTGCTACTCCCCTCGTAAAGACTGCAGCATTGTGACCACTCATCTTGTCGGCTATAAATGTCCAAATGAGTTTCTGCCCATCATCGAGACGCTTTACAGCGGCATTCTGTCTTGTGGTCACTTTGCGGCTCTTAATCGTTTTGGAATTGCTTTATTAATAGAACGAATTGTCGGGATTGTAGGCGAACCTCGGCGGCCAAAAATTGGTTTATCTCACCCATACAGACATAGTTTGATTACCACATTAAAGGAAAGACAGATCTGAGGTAGGTATATATAAATTATTTCTTACCAAAATAATGCCTGTTAAAAACTGTTAGCAAAAATATGATATGACTTGGAAAGAATTCCTGGAAAAAATAAATATTTAAAGTTAAAGAGTCAACTTTACAAAAAATTTTTACTAATGTAAACAAAATAATCTTGACAATATTTACCTTCTTAAATACTATATTTTTAAATGAAAATCATAACAAAAGATGGGGACATTTTTACAAGTCCAAGGAAAAGAAACAAATTATTTGTTTCTATAGACAAATATACAGGTCAAAAGTCATACATTATCATTCCTAGTCTTTATGGAGATCTAAAACCATAAATTTTATGAGCTTCAAACTTACTTTAAGTTTATAGCAGGTTGAGAAAAAGACTAAGTATTATGTTATTGTTTTAACTCTTTCGAGGGTATTTCATCAGTCTACTTCAACAGGGTACTGCAATTCAGCAGGGTATTGTCGTTTAACCCCGAGATGATGCTTTTGCTCCCGATGCTGCCCCTGGATTGACTGTGCGATTGCAACTCAGCATGACACTCGGATGCCTCCTGATGATTTAAGTGAATAATTGCCACACTCTCGCACTCGCAAAAAAGCTTAACAAAATAATTATAATAAAGAAACAAAAGGCCCAGAGATGCATGGTCCGCGATGGCCATCAGTGGGCCTAGTGCAATCAGGCCAAGACATTCGGCCGCATTCAGCGGCGGCAATTAGAACGGATGGCAAAAAGGGGCGGGCAGGGCCCAGAGGGGGCGTGGCTCCGGGGGAATGCAACATATTTAACACTCCCTTGGATGCTTTCGATATGGCGAACTAGAAAAAGCAGTCGTCGCATTGTCGCCGCTGCGGTTTTACTGTTGGTGGTCATTTGCCTGCGGTGCCGCTTAAGTGATTTGTTCGAATTGAGACCCCAACTAGAGATGGCAGTTCGGGGGAAATTTATCTCAAAGATGAGGATAACTATAACTACATCGAGCTAGGATATCACGGCTGTATTCATACGAGGTTTTTTTAAAGAAAGTTTACTATATTTGTATTCATAATTCACAGTTGAGGGAATTATAATTATTATTTATGCTAAGAAACTCTTAAGATTTAATTTAATTCATTCTTTGCTATTTCCATTTCTAGTATTGCGATATTTAATTCATAAAATTATAGCTTGAGTTATTATTACAATGAAACTATAATTGATATTTATTAGATAATTTGTATACCATCATTTGAGTAACATGATCGATCATATAATATGTATTGTAATATAAATTCTTCACTTATTTTATTTGCCTTTTATTGGGACTTTCTCCCCTCTAATTTTGCATGGTATTTGAAAAAATGAACCGATGTTTAATCCTTTTAAAATGACTTTTATTTATATAATTTGTAACCAAACTGGAGGAAGGTGCGTTGGTTGCATCGGCATCCCAGTCACGCTCACATCTCGGAAATCAACTGGGGACTTCATTAATATGTATGACTGTCCATGAGCTTAGCTCCGAACTGGACCTGCCCGCTCTCTCTCGGCGAAGTGCAAACTGTTTAATTGCGGAATAATTGTTTTGCACACATAACCTCGCACCGTTCCAAAACAAAATGAAACGGCCGGGCCATAAAAAGCATATTAAGTGCGAATTAATGACCACAAAAGGTTTTCTTTGGACGAAAAAAGAGCGCTGCAAAACGGCGACGAAGAAAAACGGAGCACACACTTTGCCAGAAGATTACGCCAGAGAGTCACCTGAGATTTGCTCGTGGCCAGATTTCAGACTCGGATTCCAGATGCGGAATCGCAGCCTCCAGCGGTGATTAACTCGGGTTGCCGCTGCCTCGAGTCGCTTAAGTACAGTCATTTAATTAGTCTTTAGTTTTAATGTATTTGTATTACAATTTATTAGCACTTATGGCCACTCAGCATCGCGCAGCAGTTAGTCTGCGGAGCACAAGAAACGAGAACGAGGACTTCTGCTTTAACCCAATAAAAACCGTTTACACGCACGAGTTTATAATTAAATAAAATCTAAAAATAGTTTTGAAAAATTATGAATAGTTGCTCTGTTACATTTAAGCAGATTATTTAAGTAACTAAGTTAATTTTTTTTGTTTTTTTCTTTGTAAGCCAATAAAACGTAAAAAAAGGTTTGGTTAAGAAACACTTATTTTAAAAATTCACCAACCAACTTAAAAAAAAATTATGCATCTTTATGCAATAATAAAATTTTAGCGGACTACAAATTATGTTGTTATCTCAGAATTTTGGCCTATGGCGGGTTAAGGTTTAATAAGAATTGCTGCTAAAGAATTGTCATTACCATTAAGAAGCAATGGGTAAGCGTTCGCTGTAAAAGTTGGAGTAATTTTTAGATGGGTTGAATAAATTTAACTTATAAACTAAAGGAAAATGTTCATTTTCAATAAAATAAGTAGAATAGTTAAATATTCACGAATTGAAAACCAATATCTGATAATTTCAAAAAATATATGCATTTTAAACAAATTATTTTAATCAAACCAAGAAAGCGAGAAAATCTTAGACAATTTTGAAGCCTAAAAGGTGATCTACTTTGGCCTAGTCCGTTATTTCAACGCCGTCATCAGCCTCATTAACATTAGTTAAGCGATATAGCTCTTATCTTAAGTGAACAGAAAATTTCCTAAAACATTTGTTTCATTTCCCTGACAATTGAGACAAGATCTGTTTTTCGATCAGGTTTTCGGGTCATTTGCCGGATCGCGACGATTTTTCCTCGATTCGAATCGGCTTGGTTCGGATTGATATCGTGCATATTTAAGAAATCCAATCTATGGTTCATTTCTTTAAACGAAATCAATTCAAATCGCAGGCCTCAACAGCTTTTATTTTCCAGCACACGATCGATTCAAACGCGAGCTTGTTTATTTTTTCTATAACAAATTCTTGCATTAATTTCAAATCAATTTTCTTCACAGCTTCGGCCCTTATCTCCTCTGAGCCAAACAAACAAAGAAGCGGCTGAATACATCGACGAGTTGGGGAAAACAAAGGAACTTCATTGTTTCATCGCGACTGTAAAAAAGATTTATGCGTCCAAGTGAAATCATTTATCATGCTTAATTAAAATTGAAATGTTTAGCTGGCTGACTTCTTCTCCTCGCGGAGCTACCAAAATGGGACTTTAGCCAGGTCAAGTTCTTGTTGTTCGGCATTATTAGTTGGTCTGACACATTGTTACACAAAATGCATTTAACCGGTTTTTCGTTTTCCTTTTCACATCCATATCTCCCCAAGATTTCTGGGTTTCCCGATCCATTGTTTGGGGCATACATTTAGCGGTGCGTTTCCAATGCAAAGCGACCGTTTATCTTTTAATTGTAACAGTCTGTGGCATAAATTAACACACACCCATAAGTCTGTCATAAATCGTAGAGCTGGCGACATTTGTTATTGATGATATCACCGGAGATTTGCATCATAAAAGGATTTCGATGGAAAAGGTCACCTGTCCTGAACTAATCCCATATTCGTTCTCATTAGGAACCATTTCTTCTTCTCACAGTAGCTCATGGAATTGTCTTCGGATCTATTCACATTTTCGAATAAATCTGGGCTAAGCTCCCATGTGGCCACATTTATTTAAGAAGAATGGAGCTTTTATGCTAAAGTTCCAAGGATTTTCATTATTTAACATGTTACATTTTAACTAAATTTGGTTAATTAAAACAGTGTAAGCGATATTCACTGATTTGAAAAAAACGCTTATTAAATAATATTACAAAATCAAGTAGTCTGCTAAATTATTTTTAATACAGATAATAAATTAAGCATTCCAGTAATTCTATCTAAAAATTAAATAATTAGAATAAACTAGATCTTGAAGAAGATCCACTGGAATTTCCTCAGCAATTCCTAGAAAAAACTGAAACACTTTTTTAAACGGTTTCTCCCGCTTTTTGCCACTTGAATCTCTCGCCTTGATTCCACATAATTATTTTGTATAATCAATGGCTCATTAAATCAATCAGAGCAGAATCTACACATTTGCAATGTAGATTCATCGCGTAATTCATAGAAATTTATCTGCGAAAATCACACATATATGACTAAAACAATTATTCGTTGCCCCCATTCAGTTTGCCTTTTGCATCCGCGGGCTCCCCTTAATAGAATTCTGTGATATTTGCACATTGACTGCTATATCTATATCTGCGGCTATGGCTGATAGTTATTGCCTTTGCCTTAGCTGGCTGGAAGGTGTGGTAAAGTGAGCTAAAGCCAGGCTACAAGCTACAGTTATTATTGAGTCTCGCCCGTTGCCAAGTTAAAGTTCAATGATGTCATTACCGACTAATTCACACCTAAGTTTTGAATACGCCGCATGCCGTCAGAGTTCTGGCCTTATGCCGATCGAAATCGAGAATAATCATTTCAGATAAATAACTTTATTTGCCAAATGGAATTGTTGTTTCGTATAAAAAGAGAAGCTAACGAGACAGCCAGAATTAAAGGCAAAATGAAATTTGTCTACCCCCTGCGGTGATATTTTTTTTGGTCTTCCACATTTAGTTAATTGATTGCAGTTAAGCGTACGTTTTGTTTTTATATGTATACGGTATATACGGTTTTTGTTTTAATGGCTTTAGGTAGCTGCCGCCTGATTATGATAAATAAAATATGAGTTCTGGCTAAGTTTGTTGCCTAAGTTATTTGTTTTTTGGTCGTCTCGTCCCCGGATGAAATGTCAACGAATTCGGTTTTGCCTTCCCGCAGATGGATCTTTTCATGTGAAAATGAGTTCAGGCCAGCCTTCCACCGGCTGAGTACCTTTCAATTGTCTAGGCCGTTCTGTTGTCACTGCCAATTAACACCCGGGCCCCAAAAAGTTAATTTAAATCAATGCGCAATCGCGAGAGCGGCAAACTCCACTCGTGCGTCGCTGAAACAAATGGCAATATGAAAAGCCCATGGCCCTCGTTGGTTGGGCTCCAAAAAGTGTTAAGTATGCCCCGTCTTCGGTTGCTTATTTTCGGTGCCCACTGTTTGCTTTGGCAATCAGTTTGTTGATAATTTTCGTGTGTGTTGTCTGTTGTTTGCCATGTTTTTGTACCCTTTGTGTGTGATAATTTAGACAATTCGTCGATAAAGGCGCACAACAAGCTTCTATTTTCCTCGGCTTTTCTTTGTCTCTCCCCGTTTGAGTTGCATTTTAATTACGTCTAATAGGCTAGCACAGGTTTCGATTGGTTTTCTGTTGGCGGTTCCATTTAGCGGCCAAGTTAGTTAGCTTTTAGGGCCTGATCTCTGGGTGGTCCCGTTCACACGGCTTTTCTGCACATTGTCCGGTCGGAGTTACTATTTCTGACTATTCCCATGATCCATCATTTGATCGACCTCAAGCGAGCATTCAATCATCGTTGGAACATCACCACCCACCGCATAACGTTTGGCCATCTGCAATCACAACAACACAAAGAGCCATGTAAGGCCAATCAACGGAAACTTGGTCAATGGCTATAATTGTCCGGGCCCAAGTGTTAATGCTTCGATTCGAATAACAGGGGAGTTTTCGGTTTCATTTGTGCAGCAACAGCAGTAACAATAAAAACGTGATTAAAGATGCTATGCAAAGCAATTGTTAATCGATAAAGGGGTATCTCGGGATCCGATGATTTGGTGTACCCGTTGGGATTTATTACATTAAAAGTACAAGAATTTAAATAGACTTTATCATATTATTATTATATTATTAATATCATTTTACTGCAATTACATTTTTAATACTTTCAGATTTTTTTATAACATATTTATCCTTTCAGTCTAAGTCTGTGTTACTAAATGTACAAACCTATTGAAAATTAATATATAAATAAAAATAGGGTATTACTTTATAGTTAATAGTATTTCTTATTACGGTATATAATATTTATGATTTTCAAAATATATTTAAATAATATACATGGCATGTCATATACTTAAGTACTACATTTTGAACTTAAATGAGTATGCTTATGTATCCTATATTGATTTCAATCAAATAGATTGAGAGCCATAACTAAAGCCAAGGGAACTTGAACTTAGTCATTAGTTCTATAGATTTTAATTCCAGGGCACTCAATAGCTCCATCATTAGCTCGGCCCCTTAATTCCATGTTATTGAAACGAATCACAAATCTGTTGCCTTTTGCAAATCGCTTTGGCTGCGCTTAATGTGGGAAAATGTCGACGGCAGTGGGCTCCACTTGGGTCCGGGGTCCGGGGTCTCGGGCTCGTCTCGTCTCGAGCGATGGGGCATGCCCCAAAAGCCCGGCTTCTGGCCCACTCCCAGTCGCTCCCCGACCACCTGACTATTAAAATCAAACTATCGAGCAGAGCGAGCAGAGCGAGCATACGTCATGCATATAATTACAATTACAAATGTACGAATGCCATGACAAAAATATTTCTACATGCATTTTTTATGCTTCATTTCCTGTGCCTGGACATCCAATTCGATGGGAGTCCCAAAGCTGGGAAAGCTCTTGGCTGCATATTAATTTGTTTCATTTTTTATTTAGTTACTGTTTTTTCGGAGTTTTTCGGGGGAGGGGCGCAAAGTGCATGGCGGCCATACGAAATGTGCATTTAATTGACAAATCCCGCGCAGTCCCGAATTAGCATAAACGGCATTTCTTAATTCCTATATTTTCATTAACAAAAAGCCAGGTTTACAGTTACGCCCGACGAGGCTTTCTTCTGACATCGACCTGACATGGTCGGTGAAGTTCAATAACTTGCATGTTCTGCCTGATTTTGATAAATGCCTTTAACAAGTTTTGCATAATAACGCACAATGGCCACGAAATGATATGTCTGCAGGTTTCTATAGCAGCTCGAAATTTGTTCTTTCGCGGTCTTCAATTATTGGGCCTGTCACTCCGCCTGGCAGATGATTCCCCGACTTTTGCATGTCCAACTTTCTGGACTTTCAGTTCTGGCTGTGGGCCCGTCAATCGATACATTTCGGACTTTTGTTTGGCTGCCCTGACAAGCGAACGTAATAATAACGTGACTTTATGAAGTGGTAATGGAGCCATTAGCCCTTGGTAACGTGTCGCCTCCCAACTTAACCATCGGCCTGGGCTTGGCCCACTATTGCCAGTATTTACGACAGGAAATTGCGCTTTGAATTTTGAAAATCCAAATTTTTATCTAATTTATTTTCTATTTCATGGTTTTCTTTTGTCTAAATCACTTTAAAGTTTTAATAGCTTTTGAATTGTGTTTTCGATGGACGATGGGAAGTGATAGATTTATGCGAGTTCGTGATCGGGTTTGTTTTCAGGGTGCAAAGCTATAGAAAGTTTAGATGAATGATTTCCTTAGTACTTTTATTTAACTCTTTTTACATATGTAATAACTACATATCCGTACATATCACACTAGTCAAAAATCTTTAATGAATTAAACGGTAGCTGTCAAATATAAGTACTGTGAAAGCTTTACATTTTGAATAATTATATGGATTTCGTAAAAATTCAACAACAAAATATAACGACTAAATAACTTTACCAATATTAAATATACGATCCTTACTTCCTGCTACAAATAAAGTTATCTTGTAGTTTTTTTACTTACAACGAAAGTTAATATATACAAATAGAAAAGGGGGTGCCTGCTTGCTATGAAAATTCTTAAAATTAATGAATAAATTATTTATTTTTTTCCAACATTATTTTTACGGAAACTAAGAAATACTATTTTCGCAAAAAGTGAAAATCCAATTTACCGCTTCCGGGGAAAATTCACAGCGACCACTCATTCACCAATCAGATATAATACAGACAAATTCCAATCCACAAAGTGTACTTAACCCGAACCGGGATTGATCCGGCATCGAAATTATTTTCCTATTAAGTGGCGATTGAATTGTACTTTTCGATGGATGGTTTTTTGCATAATTTCAATTAAAATTATTGTGGTTTTTTTCGCGTTGAGTGCATCATGTCCAACAAGATCAAGATAGCGCACTCGATTAGCGCATTTCTAATGAAAAACATTCTAGCAAACGGAAGTCGACGGAAAATGAGCGTAATAACTCAATTATTAACATATAATGACCAGCTGTGACTTAAGGGGCGTAACCGACAAAGTTCGATTTGAATGAGTGTACTTCCCTGCAAATTGACGATGAATGAGCGGCGGACCTCCCAAAGTGTCTGAAGCTAAATCCCAGTCGAACAGTTATATCCAAAGATAATCTTAACTATGTTAAACAATTCTTAATTAGTTTTAATGCGTTAAAAAAAATATATTGTATCCAATAGAAAAATGTAACAAATTAAACTACTTTACTACTACTATTTATTAAAATGTAAAAATATTATACATTTTTTATAAATGTCTAATATCTTTTTTTTTATTTATGTTTTTATGTAGGGACAATAAAAATGTCTAAAAATAGTTGCATTGTTATATTAAGAACCACATTATTTGGAAAGAATATTTTTGTGGTTCCCCCATTAGCATTTTTTATACTTTAATAAAAATGTGGTTCTACTAACGATTTGGGACTTCTTTATTTTTATTTAAGACCAAAGAAAGTACAACTGCAAGTAAAGGAAGTAGGCCCTGCTCGCTCGTATTTGTCCGGCTAAAACCGAATGACCAACACTTTTGATGGTCGCTGGATGTGCGGGATTAGGCCCGACGGTGTCCGTATTTGTTCACCATTAGTATTTGTTATTATTGTTATTACTATGTATTTGAATTGCTCAAGAAGCTCGGCGGCCAGAGGCGGCAGCTGCTTAAAAATTAGCCAAACTCTAACTGCCAGACAAATGCACTTTGTTCTAGGCCTCCTCGGACTGCAGACCCTCCTCACACACGATCCGCTAAGAAGCCAAGAAGTCGGGGAAGTTGAAAGGAAGGCCGACGACGACTTGTGGCCAGATCTCTTCAGTTGGGTGTTTGTGCCGCCTCTCGCCGAAGCGGGAAAACTGAAAAACTGAAAAGTGGAGTCGGGAACGCGTCATTGTTGTTTACACAATTATTAGGACAACAAGCCGCCGATCGAACACTGGACGCTGGTGTTTGCCTTAGACAGCCACTGGCTGGTTAAATAGCTCAAAGCCGACTTTGATTTTCCATCCTCCGGCATTGGTGCTCACTGCTTAAGGGCTTCTTAAAGGTATACCAGGCTTAAACTCTTCGTAAGCGTTCTAACTCCAAGGGAAATAAACTGACGGAGATTCAGATAAAGATATATATTAAAATCTTACAAAGGTTTAATAATAAATGGAATTGTAATAAGACATTAAATATAAATTATACACAGTTCTGATATATTCATTCGTAACTGAATACCGACTCTTCTTTCCAACAATGGGCATCCTCAGTGTCCATCACCGAGATAATCCCCATCTGGTAAACTTCCTTTTTGTTCCTCCTGTTTTCTTTGGAGTGCTCAATGAAGTTTGTTCTTTGGTGGCTGTCAATTACGGCCAGTGTTGTTATTGTTCTGTCACGTAATGAGCAGGCAATTTAGCACCTGCCCGATAAGCAAGGCACGTCTATTGATCGATAACCGAAATCCGTAATCCCCCCGAAAAACGATTCCGGCTCTGTTTATCCACGCTGCGATGGAAGAACAACAACGGTAGCCGGACGGAGGATGCTCGTAAAATTGATTTATTTGCGCAAATGCAGGTTCGACTCATAAATGTTGACATGGCCCAATGCCAGCGTCACGATCAGTCAGCAGCCAGTTGGCTAATTGTGTATGCTAATGGAATGCAATTGTGTCAAAGTCCTGCAGTACCTGGAACAACCTCACAACATCATACTCTGCCCCGTGGTCGAGGGATAGTACACTCAGAAAATTATGATTATCTTTTTGCGACTTAATATTGATTTTTAAAACCAAAATCAGTCGTTGCAGCTTGAAGAATATTTTTTTTTTTAATACTTACCTTGTATGACATACTTCTCATGCAGTGATTTTAAATAGCTCCGAAAAATAAAATTAAAAACAAAGGAAGGGGTTTTATTGTAGGGCTTAAAATGATAAAGGCTTACAAATTATTTTGTGGCATGATGGTAAAGACAAAAAAATATTACAACAAAAGAGCTAACACTAATAATAAAATTTTGAATTATTTGAATATTTTCTTAAGACAATTGTATAAAAAATGAGACTTTTAAAACAATTAAATTATCAACATTCTGCTGACGTATTTATTTTAAGTGAAAGGTATTATTGAACCTCTTCTGCGAGTGCAGGCAGAGGGGCACACACACATTACGTGGAGTTCAGAGTACTTCGAGGCACACAAATAAATTTATAAATTATTAAACATTTGCGAGGAGCAGCGCTGGGGATCAGAGGAGCTCCACTGCCTGCCAAGTCAGAGGTGCGGAGACCCGGAGACCGCAACGGGCAACTGGAACATGACCGATATTGTGCGGCTAACAGTTATACGATCGGAGCGATCAGATCGACGGTCCAGGGATCGGGGGATAGGGGGATCGGGGGACACTAAACGGTTCAGCATCGACGATTAATGCCAATGCACATTTAATGCACATATTTGGCTTTTTGTGTGCCACTCGATTGCTCTTTTCATATCGTCGTGACGTACGTGCCGAGCAAAGTTCCAGACTCTGTCTCCGACTTCGAATCTGATTCTGTTTATGTTGCTGTTTCTCGACTTCCTCCAATAACCCCTCGGTGATGTCATGTCGGGAGGTGATATAACATGGCTGCAGTTATTAAAGTACAACCTGAAACATTAAAACATTATCAACGGTAGCTGGATTATTGCTGTTCAAGTATCTTATGGCGGAAAATTCAAAGAGGAAATTAAAAAAAAACAGCAACTCCTAACAGGGTATTTTTAAACAGATATTTAATTACAATATTAATAGCAAACATTTTACAAGCCAACCGTTAAACATTTATTCTAGACAAAAACAACTACAGTTCGATATAACTATTTCACTTTAATCAAGAACTCAAAGAACATAAAACTTATAGTACTTTTCTTAATTTCATAACATGTATTCAATAGTGATATTTGCAGATTAGATATGACCTGGACTATAGCCCATGTCCCCTTCACTATTTCCCACATGGACCAGAAAGTATATAAGTCTTGACCAGAGCTCCTTGAGCCCAAGGCCCTTCCATTCAGAGCATTTCGCTTAATTTTCGATTCCCGAGAATCGCACAAGAGCAAAATAACAGCAGCGAAAACAGAAAATAAAACCGTGAAAAGAAAAGAAGACCAATCCAAGTTAAAGTTTTGTACGTTCATTCATTTATGGCTAAGTCACGTTGGAATAATTTGTTTTATGTTAATCTTGAGCATGGGCGCATTGTGAGCTCCTGCGACTTGGAAGTTCGGATCTCCAAGCGCCGCCTTCCGCCTCCAGAGCAACTTTTTCTTTTTCTCCGTGTGTGCCCCTCAATGAATTGGAATTTAATTTGAGTATTTGCGCAAATACGCCGTTTCCAAATGCGACAACAATATCGTGGTGCCCAAAAAGCCCAGGCAGCGGAGCAGACAATTGATGCTCAGGATCCCCCGCTCGAGGAAAATGGCAGGTGGCGGTGGATGTAGCTGCTGCACCTATAGATAGAAGATATTGTATCTGCGGCGGAGTTGCGATTGCAAATGTGGCCCGCACGCAACAATTTGCTACTGGATTCCTTCGGCCCCGCATTCAATTCCAAGTCAAACTTGGAGTCCGCCATGTAAATTGAGCCGACAACTGCTTAATCGTGAGTGTATATTGACTATCGAAAGACTTAACCTATTTTGGGAGAGATGGTACGCGGATTAGATGGCCGGGGCCTACGTATTACATATTCATGCTTATGGGCTTATTTCCAGAATAAATATGTTTGTTTTTATTTTAAGTTTATCAAATACACATTATGATTGATTATACCCTTGCAGAGGATATTATAATTTTGGTCAGAAGTTTGTAACGCAGCGAAGGAGACGTTTCGGACCCCATAAAGTATATATATTCTTGATTAGGATCAATAGGGGAGTCGATATAGCCATGTCCGTCTGTCCGTCCGTCCGTCTGTCCGTCTGTTTCAACACCGTTTGCGAGCTCAGTTTAAAAGCTAGCGATCTGAAACTTTCACAGTCGTCCTAAAACATATGTACGCAGATCAAGTTTGAAAATCGCCCAGATCGGATGTCTGTATCCTATATCTCCCATCGGAACAATCGGATATAACTTGCAAGAATGGAAGATATTTCGCGCAGTGTAAATGCTATTGACATGAATCTTTCCTAATCGTATTTTTTTATGCATACCTTGATCAGGGTAAGAGATGTATATATCCTATAGCTCCCATAGGAACATTAGGGTGAAATCGGTCCAAATTTGATGTTTTTCAGTATATTTTGCGCAGTGTGTTCACATAAATTTTTGCAAGTCTTATTTATTTACGCATATCTTGATCAGGGTAAAAGCGCTTGCCGATCGGGCGTATATATCTTATAGCTTCCGTAGGAAAAATTGTTAAAGGCTGCGAAAATATCCCTTTTTTTCTATTTTTATATGACAGTTTTGCAGTATAAAAGCTATTCCTTTCGCTCCTTTTTAAATTTTTAGCAATTTCGGCAAAGTCTGCAAGGGTATTAAAAATTCGGCTTGCCGAAGTTAGCTTCCGTCCTCGTTTGAATATTGTTTTGGTCTATGTTTACTACAAAATGGAATACTATACCAAGGAATGCCATTACAAAAAATTTTTAAATTATATATATAAAATATATACACTTTTCCAATCTAAAGAATTCATTAACTTTAAAATACATTTTTATACATTCATTTTTTCATGGAAGTATTTTTCTTATTTTATTGATTTAATATTTCTGGCCTTGTAAAATGTTCATGTTATAAATGAACAACTAAATATTAAGGTGTCATAAAGCATTAATTGTTTAATAACTTGTTGCCCTTTTTTATCCTTATTAAAAGTAGCCAAAGGCCAATGCCTTTATGAACTCTGGCTAAAACCGAGCTAGCACCACCCAGACCAAATGTTTATCCACCTAATGGCTTCATTAATTTCGAGTAATAACTCCATTAGAGCCTCTTAGCTGGGTGGCCTTTCTTGTGGCTCGATCGTATTTGGCGGAAGTCGAAGTTGACGCCCACGTTCCGATCTCTTAAGAGGATTATGCCAGTTTGAATGTGACGTGACCGGCAGCCGACGGCAAGTGCAAAATAATGGTAGCACCGGCTTTGGGTCTGTCCGAAAGTTGAGAACTTAATTCCGGCGGAAACACAAAAAAGGAAACAGAATAACTACAAAAGACGCCACACACACACTCATCGTATTGCCAATTTGATGTGTGTTGGCCGGAGCTCATCCCATAATTAGGGTTCGGAATTCGCACGCTCAATTTCAAATTGAAAATTGAAGCAGAGTGTTGGGAGAGTAAGACATCAATTACATCCGATCCTCGCAAGGTGTTTGGCAGGTATCCTAGCTGTGTGTGTGGCCCTTTCAGGTCTCGCTGTTTTACTTTTGACCTTTGACAAATGAGCCGTGATGGATGGAAGCCGATATTGGCAGATCAGAGCCAAGCGCCACATTGTGATTAATTGGCGGGCAAAATTTTGGGATGGAATTGTTGGTGGGCGACATAGGCATGGAAAAATGGCAATTCTGAAAAAGAAAGAGATCTTAATGGAGAGTTCAGCATGGTCAAGTAACATTTGATGTTAATTAATTATTAAACACAGATAAAAACTATTAAACTAAACGAAAAATAACCCAGTATGATCTTATTTAACTTAAAGAATAAAATTAATTATTTAAGGGTTGAGGATATTTTGTAACAGGGGAATTGCTTTAAGGGGCACTCAAATAACCCACTTATAGTATATTGCTTAAATAGGTAAAGTTGCTATAACTTATAAGCTAAAGATATACATACATTCAGCGGAAGTTTAGCTTTCCACACCGACCTGCATTATCGTTACCCAATTGAACTGAAAAAGTCGTCGGCTCATCGGTATCGATTTCATTACCATAAACGACCAGAAACCCAAAACCCGCAGCCAGACCCGATTCACTCGGCATACGGTTATGTGAGCTACTTTAGTTGTCATAAGTGTCACAATGTGCTTTGATTTACAATAATAACGGCGTCTATTAAACTTCATAATTGTACCAATAACCGAAATGCCGAACGACAATTTGACGAAAAGGTTTTGCAATCCCCAATCGGCGGAGTCGGGCCAACAAAATGTGGCATGAGGCCGATTGCGAGTCCAGACACGTATCGCAAATAAAACGATGGCACAAATGAGAGGCACTGCTGCAGATAGATATAGTAAGAAATCATATGTCTTATTTTGATATTTATGCGTATGCCAGACCCATTTTGGGCGACCTAAGCAAATAGTGGCGAGAGTGCCGCGGGGCTGCGAATTAAAGGCCCCAAAGCGACTTCCAGTTGGGTCATTGGCTCTTGGCGACGCGGGCCACTTTGCTCGACCCAAATCTGGCTCTAAAGTGTTGACCATAAGTGTCTGATTGTTTGTGTATCATAATACAAATCCCCTAGCCCCCGGCTACCCCGATTTCGGTGCGTAAGTACAGTAGAACCAATTATGGATTTTATAAAACAAATGCGCCTTGCATATTGATCAGCCTGCGTTGCCTCGATTCGATTCGTTTCGTTTCGTTTTATTTCGATTTGGCTCGGTTTTGTTCGCTCATCATGGCTCGCTGGCCCATAAATTTCCAAATGATTTACTTTAGTTTCGTGTGGAATTATTTGATGTCCAGCGGAAATGTGATTAAAAGCATATTTTATATTTAGTTGTGCTGATAAAGGCTGGTGCCTCCACCAACATCTCCCATCCTGCGGCTCGTGTGCGTGCCCTGCATGCAAATGGGGAGGAAGGACGGCCAGGGAATCGGACTCAGGTACAGCTGCACACAAAGGCAACCAGAGGAGATCTCCCCAGAAACGGACGATGATCGACCCCCTGCAGCTATGAGTGTTTATGTCAACTGCAAGCCTGATGACAGCCATAATTCTGCTCACCGTCCAGCCGGGCCAACAGTCTTCCCAGCCGACAGATTCCAATCAGAGCCCGGCCCACAAGACGGCTAAAAACCACACCAGATGAGCAGTCACCAGTAACTGGCCCCAAGGTCCTGCCTCGGCTTATGTTTCTGGGATAGCAATAACGAGAGGTGGATACTCTCATTCAAATTGATGAAATAACATTTCTTTGACGAGAAGAATATAAAATTTCGTCATTGCAAAATAAAAACTGCAATGAGTGGAACATTACTCAAATGTTTTATATTTATTTTATTTTTAATATTTTATATAAAACGATTTTCTAACTAATACAACATTTTTGGGTTCATGCTAAAACTAAAAACTTAAACTAAACGAAAGGAAACAATTTTGATATAAAATGCAAATCAAAGAACACTATTTGTAATTAAATTAAATTTAATATAAATTTAATATTAAAATCTCTAGAGCTCCATAATAATAATAATAATAATAATATGAGAGGACATGACATATTCAACACAATTCGACTTAAATTAAATATATAAATTATTAAATTGAAAAAATTAAAAGTCCTAAGAATTTATATTCTGTTTTTATGTTTTATGAACATTTTGAAAAATAGTATAGTAATCTTTTTTTTTATACTTATGAAGTGAAATTATAAACTTTTACCACCAACAAGCCGAGAGACTCGATCGGCATACCCTTGATCCAAAGAAAAGCGCAAATAATAAGTGCAAAACGTCAACGCCATGGGCGCAAAATTGTTATCGCCATCATTTTCGGATATTTAGTGGCAGAGAGTGTTGTCGGCGACACTGCCCCTCCCCCTTCCCCACCCCCTCGGGACCCCCTCCCCCCAGTGTCTTCTGGCTGGCTGGGATTTGTGGTCACGCTACGGAAAACCGAAACGAAATTGTAGCAACGGAAGCAAAATGAAAAAAGAAAAAATGAGCTGCAAGAAAAGAGCTCAAGAGCAGCTCCCACGGTAGCTCGATTGGTAACTCCTGCGCCATTGAGAACCTTTTGCCAAAGGCCAGCCAAATTACGCGGCCAGTTTCTCATGGAAAAACAATGAGAGCTGCTTGATTTTCTCCTCTAATTTCGTCTGCTATTTTCGGGCCTCTTCCTGCTCCAGTTAAATAGAGTTTAGAGCCACACGCAAGCCCCCAAATTAAGTCAATTAAATCGAGGCTTCGATGCTGCAGAGGAAACTCGCTTGCTGACAAGTCGGAAAGCCCACGTAGCATTAGATTATGCAAGTCAAACAAATAAACGAAATAAATCAATGCGCGGGTCCGCCGACGACCAACGCATTCGATATTGGAAAATATCGTTATGGAAAACGCTGCCACTGCCCAGATGCAGATAGGCGATGCAAACGAGATACAAGATACAAAATACACATGTAGCAGTCAATGACTCACTCAGTTATTGTTGCCACGATGATTTATCTGAGCGCAAAGTAGTTGAGGCGTTGAAATTGGGCGCAAATCGAATTGTATCTGCTCGGCAGTGATGATTGATATTCTCCCCCAAGTCGCAGTCACAATAACAACATAAGATTTAATAAATGAGGTAATTCTATATAATAAAACAATTTTTTTTTACAATTTATTTGTTATAAATTTTTAAATATAACTCTTAAAAATATGTATCCGATCTTTAAATAAGATAACAAAAATTGACAATTTTAGTTATAACAGAAATTCCAAGGAAAACTTTTATCATTAAAGGTAATTTTATACAAAATACAAAAATATTTCTTCATATATGACTTTTAAAATATATAATGAATAAACTAACAGGAATATGTAAAATATCACAATTATTTTCTTTACTTTTACTTTTATTTTTACTTTTCGAATTACCGGTTATATTTGGTTTAACAAAGAACTCTACAAATCAAGCAAAATGTAATTTGAGTATTGAAGTACCAATATGTTTGTTCTTGAACTATTTCACACCTTTAAACAATTAGAAAATAATAAAAACACATTGGTTTAGTGACTCTTGCGACTGCATTAAAGGAACCCAGTGATACGTAATGGGTTCTCAATCATCACCTCTCCAGCTTGTCAGCACTAATCTGGCAGTTATTGGCAGTTCTGCAGCGACTGCTAAAATGAAGTCGGAGCCCCGGTTCGAGACCCCAAGCCCATAAGTCACCATCGACCCAGCCAGACTGGCAGCAGGCAGCGGGTCTTGGTTCTCTGATTGCCAGCCGAGGCTCAATATCCGACTCCATCTCCGATCCAGCTGGAACCTGCGAGTGTGTTCGCTCGCCCGCTTTAATTAACATATGCTAACAAGTTGGCCATGCCGCACTTTGTCACTTCCAAGAGCCAGAAACTTCAGCCTGGGCCCAGCTTTGACTTTAGGTTCACTCAGAGTTTGAGCTTCGGCGTCAAGAGCTCGTGGGCACTTGGTGTTGGGGGTGGGCCTAAGTGGTTTTTAAATGAAATTAATTTAAATTTTTGCCTTTGCAAAAAAAGAAAACGTGTGGAGCCATTGCATGGCAGGCAGGCAGGCATTAAATTGTAATGAGATCATTGCCATTTAATAAATTTACTCACATGTCTATTTATAAAATATTATGCCATGAACCCATAACCTTACCCAATAAATAAAGGGTGTAAGTCTTATCGTTTTGTAAATGCAGCTTTGACTTGAGAGAGGTGTTTAGCATATTCTCTGGCCATTAAAAAAATACAATGACAATTGTGCAATTAGAATTATTAAATAATATTATACTTTTGCTTGTTTAAAAACCATTTTTAAGATATAACAAATACATCCACCTCCTTCCATCAATAGCAATAGCTATCCAAAAACGTCTTAGGACGAACTTTTGTATTTATACAGTTTTAGGACTATGTGAACTTGAACTTCTATCTTTTATTGATTGTATGGTTTAACATCCTTAGTGTAACTTAAACAAACTCGCATTATTTTTTTAATATTTAAGATTTTGTAAATTTACAGAGTTTTTTAACGTAAATGCTTGAACCAATAAATAGTTAACCATTATTTTATTTTTAATAGAACCATAATCGAAAGACTCAAGACACAAACTTGATTCTTTGCCCTGATCAATATTAAAGATTCTCTCAATTAGAGGCAACTTACCTCACATCGCGTGAACCGCACCAAGTCGAGCCCACATCTGGGGGAGATTACGTGGTCCGGCGTCCGTCGAGCGGTCCATCTGTCCGTCTATATGTATATGATTCCTAGGTGCTACCGGCTAGTTCCGCTTTCAGCTGCCGTGGGGGCATTAGAAGCGGCAGCTTCGGCTAATGCTTGCGATAGATAATAATAGATTTTCTCACGCTTGATATTTCAGCCACTGAATGACGTTAAACAATGTGTGCAGCCTGTGATATGGGGGGATGTACGGGGATCGAGAGCTCGAGAGGTGCGGCCAAGAGAGGGGCCGGAAATCAAGCTACGACGACGATTGTAAGTTTAGAAATTACGTGCGGCTGCGGGAAAAATATTAATAAGTTACAAATACGGCTAGGGCGAGCTGCAGCTCAACGCTCGGCTAATATGTTTATTGGGACTATAAAAAGTAAAATGATTTGCATGATTTGGCACAACAGTTTGCAGCCACATTTCACACCTGAACATGCCAGCCTTCGGACGTTAGACGAATGGCGTAATTATATGGCGGGGCTGCTGGAAAACATCTTCGCTAAATTACGAATTACGATTACGACTACGGGTGCATATATATCGGGCTGGCAGTCGCTGCTGGAATTTTGTATGCATTTATGGCACTTAGTCATGCTCAAGTGATTTGCTAAACTAGTTTAGCCGCGCACACACTGCGAATTCCCATTGGGTAATTCCAAAACATTGCAAAACACAAAAACAATGGCAGCAGCTCAGCACTCGAGTACCTAATATGATATTAAAATTGAACTTTGCCGCCGAGTTGCACTTGCATTTGAACCGGATCTCTTCCCTGGCAACTGCCCGTAGCTAATTAAATGCACTTGCCAATTGCAGGCGACGAATCACTTATTGAGTTATTCAAATGAAATGCCAGCTATGTGCGGAGAGGAACTTGATACTTTAATTGTAATCTGAATCGTGCCCAGATGATCCCCTCAATGGATCCAAACGAAAACATTGCGATGAGATCCCATGGAATTTATCAATGGGCGCTCATTTTAATAGGATGGGCTAGGTTTAATTTAGTTGAGATAGGTTGGATCCTCCCAATAGTCATTAGTGGGGACTTAAATTAGTAAATGATTAGATTCCATGTTGAAGTTTTTAAATAACATTATTATATAGATTTGAAGAAAGTTCACTTTTAAGCCACAAGTTTTCCGAAGAACAGCCAGAACACTTCTCGGTTGTTAACTCGAAAACATCATAAATATGGTAAATTATTTATTGAAAATATTACATTGCATGCTGAAATCTTTCAATTTTACAGAATGCTTTTCCCTTTGTTGATTAAATTAAAGCTTAAGCTTAAAAGAACTCAATAACCCAATAAGTCCACTCCTTAATTTTTAAGGCCAACAAACAATTCTCTGAAAGGACATCGACATCTTTAAGAAATTTCTCCCCATCTTGAACTCTGACCAGGCGCACTAAGCGTGTAAGCAAATTTGTCAAAACGGATTATCACCCATTTTCACTCGGCCAACAAGTTAGCTTGTCCAACTATTTAGGCGAACCCATTACCAGGCGATCGCGATGGCGATGCGGGACCCAGGGGCAGTGGTGTCCAGCGGGGCAGACACACCTGATACCGGCCAATGCTCATCTCATGAAAAATTGTCTTCGACACCCAGAGACCTGGGGCAGCTCCACGCCACACAATGGGAGACCGGATCCCAACTCTCGCCATGCCGGCATGCTGATAATTTGAGTATGCGAATAGACGAGCCAACACATGGCTATATGGCAACTATAACTGAGGATGAGGCACTGCCCAAGGCGCTGGCTTTAGTGCACTTGGAGAAAAATTCTACAGTTTATAAGGAGGTAATAACAACATGCATAGAATATAAATTGTCACTTTTAAGAAGTACCATAATTCATATTTTAATTTTAATTATATTTATATTATAAATGCATCATTTATATATGTTCCAATTCTTATTACATAGTACTTATTGAAGTTCCTTTTTATCTTTTGATTCAGAGTTCCTTAGCTCGTTGAATACTTTTCCTGAGTGTGGGCTTAAGATGACATACAATCATATTAAAAATGGTTGCCGTTTTATTTCTGCAACGTTTTGGGGTGACCTCTCGCAGCCCCTCGGCCGCCCAGTCCGCCTGTGTGGCTCTACCCACCGCATTATTAATAATGCTGAGCTGGGCAGGCCGAGCGTTTTGACCACCGCCAAAGCAGTTTCAAATGCTGGCCCAATGCAATTTTATTAACGCAACGACAAATGATCGCTCCATGCTGAAGTCAAGCTCCGCTGGCAACTGAAAGACTGAGACTGAGACCGGGGCCCGCAGCAAAGGCTTTGTAAGAAGACCTGGGCAGAGACCCTATTAAAATTGAAAATGTCGCGAGATCACTTATCGGACGGTAATAAAAATGGTGCTTTTAAAAAACAATTTGGCTTTTGGGTGCCACAACAACAGAGAGCCGCAGCCCCGTGCTATGTAGATGTAGGTTGTATTGTAATTTATATCAGCCTTGGTGCGTGGATGGATGTCTTTGGGAGGGGGTGGTCATCAGGCGGCTCTGTAGTACAAGCCACTAAATATTTATGATCTGGCTAACGGGTTACAGACAGTTTCGATTTACTTCTCGGGGAAACTAGGACCCGAGGGCATTAGGCTCAAAGTACTGCTTATTTGGGGATAAGGTAATTAACTCTGAGTGGTTTTTTTTATATGTTGTAGGGGTGTATTTAAAGCTTAATAGAATTCATTAAGCGGTAAATTTTCCAAATTTAAGTTTTATTTTACCACACATACTGTATATGTATAAAAACAGTACAATATCAGTTTAACAATAATTAAACGAAATAAAATATTCAATCAACTTCTCAAACCCCCTTTGAAAAGCAGCCCCTTCAAAAGAAAGGTGCTAACTACAGTCTGAACAACCGGCAATCGAAAATGTAAATAAACATGTCAAAGTTCTATTCATTTGAATTCCCACAATGCCTGCCAAATAAAAGCTTACACAGTTCCTATAGTTCAGTCCCCATTGTTTGGAGTTTAATAAACGTCTAAATCATACTTTTGTGATGCATGTGCTAAAGACAAATGAATATGAGATGAGAGGGAGTTGGGCTCAGATTCGAGTTTGGAGTTCGTGTGTGGTCATCCAGGTCTGAAGCTATGCAATCAAAGTGTGTCAAAGTGAGTTATAGTAGTTAAACAAAGACGGATTGTGTGTCTCCGAGCTAAGCTTCTCATTTTGTGGGTGTTTGTGGGAGATGAAATAGAACAAACTGTGGGAAATAGCACCTAGACGATAAAACTTAATATCTTTTCGATTTCTCAGAGAGAAACCCGGATTACAATCTTAATAGTTTATCGTACCTAAGATGCAATTCCACTGTACTAAAAACCCCCTTTTGCGGACGCCCCTGGCAAAAGTACGATAATTGGCATGCAACTCGAATAACTGACAGAAATCAAAGCCACACAAAACAAATCAAAATGCATGCATATAATATGTTGCTATATGATTAATGCCCTGCACAGGGAATAAAATCAAGATATCAAAACGGAGGGCTACTGAAATTCTTAATAAAGATAAAGATAAAGGCAGGCAAGGTAGGGCAGGAAAAGGATCTGTAAGTAGCTCTTCCTCGATTCGGAATTGAATGTGAACTGCGACAGCGACTCAATCGTGGACTCTTTTGGGCAATTCGCAGGCGGATCACGTACGGAGCGTGAGCAAACTTTAAGTTAGATTAATCGAGGCATTGATTATGTTAAGGAGAAATGTCAAAACGAAAGGATATGAGCATTTCCTTTTTTGAGTTATGATCGGTTTCCGGTTGGCTAAATATGATTTGCAGCCAGCGAGGTACGAAAATGAAAAGAAATCGCCAGAGTCAAATCGCGCCTTGAGATTTATAAGGCTCTTGGATCCAGCTTATGTTTGATTTATGTTCCAGTGAGTTCTGCAGGACTTCTTTCCTCCCTCCCTCTCCTCCGCCAGGGTCCTTGCCACCACCTACTGTTTCCCAATAACAATGAGATCGATCCCTGCAGCTGCCCCTCGTCGAGTTGGTTGCTTGTCCCAACATAAAGACATAATAACCTAAATAGATCACTTGTCCGGCTCGCACCTACGAGCAAGTGTGTGGTCCTTGTCCCGAGACTGGCGCCAGATTGTCACTCTTTCTGTGGTTTACCAATTGTGCAGGTTGGGTCGTTTTCCAGGCTCGATGCAAGGCGATTTCCCGGGAAATCATTTCAGGTTGCACCAGATGAAGTTCCTTGCGTAAGTCCTTCAATTGTGTATTCTGTGGGAAAATACAGAGTATCTCAGATGTTGAAAGACAAATGGATTAATATCTTTAGTCAGTATTCCATT
The DNA here is from genome assembly GCA_018153305.1 of Drosophila kurseongensis. NCBI lineage: Eukaryota > Metazoa > Arthropoda > Insecta > Diptera > Drosophilidae > Drosophila > Drosophila kurseongensis. The sequence continues at coordinate 7,567,266 of JAECXX010000005.1, read as the reverse complement.
AAAACAACAGTAGATATTGTTTACCATCGTATTGACATTTCACTGAACAAAGTTCGCTTTCTAAGTCTTTTGATTGTCAGCATTGTCAATATTGGTGCACACGTTATGTTATTATTTATTTATATTATATATATATTTATTACTTTTATTTGTAAAGTCAACAAATTTTATAGCTAAAAAATAATTAAAAATATAAACGAAAGTTTACCTTTCAATTATTATCATTTTGGATATTAAGAAAAGTTTGTTGCTTAAGTCTTTTGATTGTACAAACCTTTTTTAAGCAAGAATATCGTACTTCATGTATAAAATGCTTTATATATATTTCTACAGATTACAAATTAAAGTACCCCATCAAAATTATATTTTTTTTGCACAAAAAGTTTGCTAGAACGGTAGAAGGCGTTTAATATTGAATTCGGTGGACATCAAGGCAAGAAAATATGAAATATTTGCTGAAGTTATTCATCTCCTACGTAACAAAGTCTGACATATATAAGCAGCAAATATAAACAATACGGCTGGCAATGTAAACCAATTCAGATCACAAGCAGGTTGACCAAGCCCAGCCTTATTCTGTTACCGATTCCGTATAACCATGATTCATCACCGTGATCTCCATCATTGGCATTGTCATTGTGATTGCGGTTCATTGTCCACAAGCCCACACTCGTGGGGCACTCGAGCCCCTGTCTCCGTTTCAGGCGCCCGTCTCAAGCCTCTAATTGAAGCCTCTCTGGGGCAAACAAAACTCGGCAAAAATTAGCTCAAAGTTATGCAGAAGCCAGGCCAGATGAAAGAACAATATTATTCTTTTGGGCGACCGCAATATTTAGCCCAAGTGTTGCTTAAGCCTGCCCCAAAGCCACCGCGTTTACGCACAATTCCCCCAAAAAGGCCTCCTCTTCATCGAAACTCGCCAAATACTTGAATAAACAAATCGGTGACCGCAAAAAAGCGGAAAAGAAAACAAACTGAATCAGAGTGGGGTCTTCTGCTCATAGAATGAGGGTTTTTGGAAATATTTATGGGCTTTTTGCGGATGATTAATTGTGGAATTTATTGTGGCTTAAAGTGCGCTATAAATATATAGATGAAATAATGCGGGGCCTTTACCTTAACACAATTGCCTGGCCGGCAGATCGGTGGTGATTAAAATAAAACGCTCGGCCAGTTTTCGAAAATAACTTTGACAATATGCCAAAAGGGGGGACACCGGCTTAAGGCAATTAATTTCGATAATAATTGTTCAATGTAGAGCTTTGGCAAAAGTTACTGAAGCGTCGACAATAATAATAACTTCCCCAACTTAACCCTGAAATCTATATATACCTATATACGTGCACGGGTATATGGGGAGCAAGTCATTAACGAGCTCTCGAACAGCTCTCGAACAATGAACAATTTCAGTTTTCTGTGTCACTGAAAATCACACAACTCAGGCCAACTCAGCCAAGTATAGCCAGCTTGTAATTGGCGGCCCCCAGACGGGGGAAGCTCAAGATCGGAGATATGGGGGGCAGTGCGGAGCCGGTGTCTCTGGCAATTGTCAAAGATTGTCAAGTTTTTGGCCTCTTGGTCGTGTGCCTGAGTTTAGTGGGTGAAATTGGTTGCCTGACTTAATGCCGGCGACCTTCCCCGCGTTTAATAAATGCATAGGAAAAACCTTGCAGATACAGGTTGCATCATAAAATGCTTATACTTATACTGATACTTATACTCCCCCCCCGCTGGCACACTTCTGGCATTGTCTTTTATTATTTCTTATACCGTTCGACTCATTGAACTTAAGCACATGAGCATGACTCTGGTGGACGACGACTGTCAGAGTGACAAGCTCCACACAACACACTATGGCTATGGCTTTGGCCTATGGCTATGGCTATAGCTTCGGCAGATTGCCATAAGACACTGCCCAGAGACCCAGCGCCGTATTCTTTTGTCTTATTGTTGAGCGGCGGCGAAACTTTTCTGGGTTAATTTTCATGTTTTTCAATACAATTTTCAGCAGATTTGCTGTCAAGGCTGGAATAATTTTCCATGTCTTGACGGGGCGGCAAAATAATCAAGCACACGCATAATAAAAACAAAAGAACAAATTAGTCAGATGGCCTTCAAGAGAATCGTCCGTTTGGTGGACAAATCTTTTGAATAGATTTCATTCTCGAGTCCTTAATTATTTACTAATTGGTACGTCAGGCTCTCCCACTTTCTCAACTTTGTATCCTTCGTAGTTTTATATAATGGTGTTCATTGGGGAGGTACTTATGCATGTTAATATTCAATTTACCCCAGCTTTTACAACAAAAATACATTATAAAATATATTTTAAGTCTCCAAGAATATTTTCTTTTATATATGTATATATTATATATTATATATATTTTTTTCAAATTTAACAATCCTTTATAAAACAATAAACTAAATCGATTTCAGAAATTTTCTAAAATGTTTTACGACGACCAGTGGCATTGATCGATTGCGTACATATATTTAATGTTAAGGCCCAAATATTTCTCGGAAACCTCGTCCCGGTTCCCATTAGTCTTCACCCTGGGCCACACTTCGATAACATGTGCTTCGATTTGTCTCCGAAGCGGAAGCCCCCAGGTCGACTTCCTTCCAGATCGGGAACCCGAATAAAAACGCTGAGATGCATCCTCCCCGGGTTCCAAAGGGTTCTCCTTCGAAAGTCTGTTCTGCTTTGTGCGGTTGTCATTCAACAGCTGTAGAGACTCTCCCCACTATTAGAAATTATTACCCTAGATATCCGATTGTCTTAACTGATTGTCAATGGCCATAAATTTATTGAGGTATATGAATGGCCCTAGCAGAGGCAGCAGAAATATTAATGATAACGCACACATGCATACGAAATCAAAGCAGGAGGACGGAGACTTTTGCCCCGGGCAAGTGCAGCATTTGTCGACCAACTGTTGGCACTTTTTGTCCGCGCATTTCGTTTCTTTTATACCAGACCCATCATAGACAACCATGGTCAAGTCATCAGCAGCGCGGCAGCCTGCTGTTGACTTAGAATACTAATTCAGTTCGCTGCTCGGGCCGGATGTGGTGACATTTGGTCGGGCTAGCCTAGCCATCAGCCACTAGCTGCTCCCGCCTTTTTCTCTCTTGGCCCTAACAAATATTGGTGGCAATAAAAAGCTAATAAAGAATATGGAAAGGCAAATGTCTGGCTGACAAGTGCGCGGAGCCCAGGGCTGGAAAGGTTTTTCATAAGGTACTTAGCCCTTGAATACTGAGGCCCACTTAATATAATGTGTTCAAATAGACGTTGCATTAAATATGAATTTAGAAATTCTTTTTAAAAATTGCCAAACATTATTTGTGGATTTTGTGAAAAAATATATTTATTCCATTACTGAGAGATATTCCTTGTTACATAGCCCTTAAATATGAGGTCCACTAAGTAGTATGTAATTAAAAATTGAAAAACATTTCTTCTGGATTTCATAAAAGACATATGATAATAAATATTCTACGATTAAAATAAATACCTTATTTGTAAAACCATTTTAAACGTTTTTATTTTTATGTCTTGTGAGCCCAGAATCTCTACAATCACTGCATAAAGATAAGAAAAGGTAAGGTACATTTAAAATATTAATATTTATTAATGTGTTGGTTCCCATGCCACATAACAAATGACCACATCCCTGGTGCTATTGTGCATCTCACTTGCTTTCCTTTTGTTTGCTTCTCGGGTAATGGAGCGGCGTTTAACAATTCATAAACATGGCCTGCACTGACGCCACTCGTCTCGGATTTGTCGTCGTCTCCCGTCTGGTTTTTGGTTCACTTTTCAGAGCCCGGTTGGTCTGGAATGGGAGTCCATCTATACGCGGACCCCAGGCTATCCCGAAGGGAAGTAGTGCAGACATGGCCATGTTTATGTATGCAAAACTAGTTTCTTTTTAGGGCCATGTCTGGGAATCGAATCGGAATCGAAACCAAGCCAGTCCCAATACCAATCCAAACACAAATAAAAATCCCAATCGCAATCCCAGTTCCAAGCCGCAACCGAAACCGAAACCAAAATTAAATGCAATACAATTTGGTCTACGGGAGGAGGGCACGCATTTACACGGCCTGGAAGACCATTTTGCGTGTTCGACAAATTTGTAGCTGCCTGTCCAGGGCCTGATCACGTTTTAATTGTACAAAAGCGACGACAACAAAATGTTTCGCTACTGTCGACTGTAGACTGGCGCCTACCGTAGGCTAATTAACATTGTCGGGGCTGGGGGGCTGCGGGGCTGCGGGGGGAGCGACTTGGCTTTCAGGTCCAACCAAATGCTGGCTGTGTTCCCATTCACACTCGCTAAACATTTTACTTTCTTAAATCGTTTTTAATTGTGTTTGTCAAATGGCAATGTGAAACCGATAGACCGCATTTGATAAGCCCCAAGGTGAAGGAGCCACCAAGGGGCTGGCTGAAATTGGAGGTGGGTGAGAGCCTCTAAAAGAAACTGGGTATTCGAGATGGGTCAACAAGAGCGAATCACGAGAGATTACCTTAAAATATTAGAGTTCAATAAATACTTTTTAATTTTACAAAACCTTATATATATTTTTCACTTACTGCTTTACTCTTTCAATAATTTATTTATTATTATTGCTATAAATATAAAATGTATTATTTATTATCTATTATTTTCTTATTACTTCACTAATAAGTTTTAAGCTACTTTTATATTTTAAATTTATTAAAATTAAAATGCGTCAAATCAATTGTTTTAAAAAAGGGTATACATTAATTATACATCATTTAAAATAGATTTTACTTAATACTTATTTGTCTCGAATCTTTACAAATCACTTGTAAACTTTGATTATTAAAATAAATTTTGATATCCATGTTTTAAGCATAATTATCTAAAAAGGTTTTACCAGAAGTGGTCCTAAATACCTGGCTTAACGACATCCCAGCTTTTAAAAACTTGGTGAGTAATCACAAGAAGTTCTTTGGTAAATGTGTTTTTGAAAATCTATCAAGTAAATATTATATGCTCAGTTGACTAGAGGTGCATTCTGTTCTTTATTAACCCCATAAGTCGTGTCACGCAACCAGCACTAGCACCCGATCATTGGAAAGCGCTCGAATCTCAAGGGTTAACCTAAAAGATTGTTATGCCTGGCATTTAATTGCCTTGTAAGTGAGGAGCACCGGTAGCAGCTTCTCATTGTTTCGATGTCTTCTCGATTCGCGTTGCACGCATTTCACAGGCCAATCCGAAACAACAGCAGCAGCATCAGCAACATCGGTAGCAGCAACAGCAACATCAGCAGCAGCAATATCTCCGCAGCGGCAGCAACATCAACCGAACAGCGACAACTTGCAACGCTTTTGGCATCTCGAGCCTCGATATAAGAGATATCGGGTATCGACGGCGGCTACTGATTTTGCACCTGTTTAAATGCTTTCGATATTTGTGATCCCATTGATAATGGCTGGACATAAAACTAGGATGCCAGAGGCCAGTCAGCCCGACTTGATTGCGGAAATGACTCGACGCACCGGCGATTCCAGCGAAAGAGCCGCGTTTATTGGCCCGCTGCCAAGGCACGGATAAAGGCACGACCCATCGGATCGGATCGGATCGGATTGAATTGGACCTGCAACGGTAGCAGCAACTCTAAATTATATATAAAGCACATGTCACCGGGCACATCCCCGCATACAAATGATGGCCAAATGATGAAGTGGCCAACTTCTAGACATGCCCAGGGCACAAACTGCGAAAAGAACACAACAGCAGAATGGCTAAGGGCGCGGCTCGATAGTGCGTCCGATGTGGCGGAGGGTACTATAAATTTGCCATGAAGTAAGGTCTGAACTGGTGTTTCAGACAGGTCGAGTGACTCGTAAGTCTATTCCAAAATTAGAACTAACTTGGGTTTCAACTTATGATAGTTTTTTAATGAACTGCACTCAACAAAAGTAGACGAATGTATTCTATCAAAATGAAGAAAGTAATGAGCGAATTTGTAAGTATGGAATTTTATATTTTTAATTGTCTCTTTTCCATGGATCAAAAATAATTGAAAATGGAATTGAAAACAAATTAATCCAACCTTATTATTAATATCGTAAAGGTATTAAGTTTTGGAGGTTGGATTGAATGTTGGGACAGATTCAAATAAGTTATATTTATAAGAAAAAATTTAATAAAAACTTTTTTCATAAAATTAAATTTTTTAAATGTTTTCAACGAAACTTTGAAATCTAGTGTTGAAAGAACTTAGTTGTACCAAGAAAAAGTTCATACGGAAATTAATTTCAGAGAGCCATTTCTTCTTTATAACATTATTGAACAACATAATGTTTAAAAACACCTTTTTCTAAATTAAAGGAGCATTTAAACCTCTACTGGCTTATCAAATGGTATTCCCTAACCAACTTTCTAAGTCCTACTCTATTTCTAGAGTACCTTTAAGTTCGTCTTTTGTTTCTGCGAGACTTTGCGTGAATTATGCAAATGAGTCTTACCCTGGCCAGTTGAATTACGCTCAATGGCAATTGCAATTGCAGAAGGTTTAGCCGCGGAGACAGAGACGGCCAAAGCCGAAGCCAAACATCATCATCGTCGTGGTCGCCGTGATGATGATGGGTCCGAGCCACTTGCCCAATCCCAATGTGTCTCAAGCAGCACTAACTGCACCAACAAATGCACGGACACATCGGGCACTTGGACCACGGTCAATAAAGACGAAGACCAAAGGCCGAGGACCGAGAACCAGAACAAGAGCTCTTTGATCTCCGGCCGCCCCAGAGCGGGCCATTCATTGAAGTCGATTCCCTGACACCTCTTCCTCCACCTCGGCCAACTCCGAGTCCACTCTCAAACGGTCTAAAAGGCCGCGGCCATTAGCCAATATAACAGCCACGCAACGTTTTGTATTTTATCATGTCTACAAAAGTCAAAAAGCCATATTACATCATAACGCAGCCGAGGGAGATGTGAGAGATGAGATGCTGATGCAGATGCTGATGCTGATGCAGTTGGGAAATGGAAATGGAAATGGACACGGAGATGGAGTTGGAGTTGAAGCCAAAGTCGAGGAGTCGGGGGTCTGATTCGTTTCGTGCCTAAGTGGCCTTTTGGGAAAAGTGTTCTAATAACAAGCCCAAAAAGGGGGAGAACAAAAACTGTTTTAACTGGAAAGCGGTCAGAACGAAACGAGCGGGAAGCGGGTGAGAATTGTTTGCATTTGTCAAATAGATCGCGGCCCAAAAGGGTTTTCCCTCGGGTTTTTCAACTGACCGCCTTTCGGAGATGGGGGCGTGAATTGCCAAGGTGCATCTACACAGGGAAAAGGATTTGAAATAACATATTATTATTATAATATTTAAAACATTCAAAAGCGTTATTAAAAAATTAACTTTTAACAAGGAATGTATATTTATAAAAATATTAATGTATATTAATACATAACAAATTATTTTCAAATATTTATTAAGCTATTCTACAATACATCTTTTCCTAGAAATATTGTTTTTATATTTTTATATATTTTAGAGATTATTTTGAAAATTAACCTTAAAAAAAGTTTTTATTGTACAGTTAAAAAACACAATGAAGAATATAGAAGAATAGATATTATTACCCGTTGCTTAACAAAAGAGTTTCTTTTTACACGAAGTGGACAGTTATTGCTCCTGAAAATAAATCGTAGTATTTATCCAAATAACTTTTCATATTTTTCCTCTGTGTAGAAAAAATCTTTGCTTTTAGCTAAATCTTCGCGTGAGTGGTGTGAAGTCATCACGAGCTCCTCTTTCGAGCGTCGCATCCTTTTCAAATGGTGGGCAAACAATGCAACACCCAGCTGAAATCCCTGAAAATCCCCAGCCCCAGACCCGTTCTAATAAGCCGAGCTCGCGGAGCTATCATGTTGGGCAAACAGGCGGCGGTCAGCACGCTTGAAAGAGGGCCAAAAGGGATAAAGAAGGCCCGCCTAACAAGGCCATGAAAGGAGTTCATTGTGCGTCGCCCGTCGGTCACTTTGAGTGTCATAAAAACGGTCAGACGGCCAAGAACTTAAAAGCCAGCAAACAAAACGCTGCTCTGCATTCTGTGCTGCCCAGCTAGAGCAGTTAATTAGAATGTGAGGAGCGCGAGATGGATGCTTGGATGGCCGGGCAACAGGTACCTATCCCATCCCATTTTAACCCACTCCATCCATCGATGGCGGTGTGAGCGGAGAAGTACGCTAGACAAACAAGCTGGAACCAAAAGGCGGCTTGATTGAGTGGCTCGGCCCCTGGAGGAGAAGGTTGCGAAAGCCACAAAAAATGGTCTGTATGAAAATCAAATCAAGTCATAGTCACCAGCTTCAGCACCATTCCAAGCCACCAGTTATGGAGTCACGTCTTCAACGGCATCTGCTGCTCAATGGTGTGCAGGCCTTGGCAATATTTACCAAATGTCAATGCAAAAAGTAGAAGGTGCAATGCAGAAGAGTTGTGAAGAAATCGGAAAAATAAACCAAGGAAAAGGGCCCAGGAAATCGTTGACACGACCCACGAATGCACTTTGGAAATGGGTTGCAATGAAAAACGAATAGTATTTTAAATATCTTAAATTTAGTTTATTTTATGGATGTTTACACAGTTTCCTTTTATTTATGGTATAAGTTTTCACCCAAAGGCCGCAGGGTTCGTTAATAATGACCCTAAACAAGAAGTGGCTTAAAAGCTTGCGTTAAATATGTATTATTACTTTAATTTTTAAATATTATTTCCTCTAACTTGTCGGTGCAAGATTCTACATTATTCTTAAAAACTCTCAAGAGTAACAAAATTTCGGTTTCTTTTTTTCTCAACTTTATTCAAATATTTACTCAAATATCTATGTTTTCAAAGCCTTCTGATGAGCAGCGAAGAAAAGGTAACTTCAAAATGTATATCTAAGATATCCTTTAAAATTTTCCCAAATAGGCTTTCCTTCATGATATCTATATGCAAGTGGAGATCCCGATGATGCATTCCAGAATAGTTTCCCACCGCTGCGCGATAATCGACCTGCCTTATTTCGCGAGAGTATGTGGCCCACCGAAAAAAATAAATAAATATCACTAAACACAGGCGCAAACGATCGCGCACGTTTGGTAATGGATCACACGATCTTTAGCAGGCAAAAGACTTGAGCTTGAGCTTGAGTTTGAGCCAAGTGCACGGCCTGCCTGTGAGTCTGGCTCTTCGACTTGGGTCTTTGGACTGGGTTTTCGCTCTGGGTATGGGACTGGGTCTGGGTATGGGTCTTGGCCAGGGTCTGGGCCTGGCTATGGCTGCGGCTGTGCCGGGCAAAATGACATTGACAGTGACACTGCTCCAGCAACTGCAGAAGCCGGAGCGATCGAGTGCGGAGTGCAGAGTGGTTCTGGGTTAATACGTGCACTAAGCGTATCAGTTAACCACACAATAACCCGGCGACCGTTCGCATAAGTGTTGCGGGCTGCTGAAGAAGCCTTAAGTGTCAGCTCAGGTGATTGCCGGCTTGAAGTGCAGCAGTTGTGCAGATCTGCAGTTCGGAAAAGGAGGAAAAGGAGGAAAATCGCGGAAGAATGGCACTGAAGAAGGTCGCACACGTTGCAATCGAAGCAGTGTTTTGTGGCCCGGAGCGAACTGGCCGCGATCGAGATCCGTCCTAATGATGTCAACCCTTTCCACATAGACCCCTTTCCACATAGACAAACCACCGGACAGCTGGCTTTGCCCCATTAGACTAATTTAACGAGCTGTAACATAAATTCCCTGTCTCCACTCGATCGCTATTGCAAGAGCTCCTGCTGCGGTGGTCGATACTCAACGTGCTCGTGGGTTTTCCCACTAAAAATTTTGACTTTTTGACTTCTTTACGAGCTATCAAAATCACTTGTGGCCCAGCCTCACGCAGACCTTTAAATCTAATTTCGTTTTTCAAAAATAAATAAGGGTAACAAGATAAGACGAGGCACTAAAAAACAACAACCAATAATCAGGCAACCAGATAGGCACTATACACTATAAAAAATGGCTTCAGCCAATGCCTTTCAAAAAGAATAAGTCACTATACACTATAAAAAATGGCTTCAGCCAATGCCTTTCAAAAAGAATAAGTCCCCCTAAGGTCTGTAGAAATAAAAAATGTATTCTATTATTTAAAACCCCATTTTGTATAAACACTAGCAGTAAAAACACGCATTTTTATGTTTATAAAAATAGTGGTTAACTTTTAAGGGTTTTCTATATTTTTTATTTTATTCAATTTTTCTTTAAAACTTTAAATTACTAAAAATGTTATATAAAAGCATTTAACAAATAAAATATAGTCAAGTATAATAAAAATACATTCACCTTAAAAGCCTAAATCTAAAAAAAATTGCATTAAAATGTATTTTAATATTTTAACTATTAACAAATTAATTTCCAAAAATCAAAAATATATCCAACCAAATCTATATTAAGCATATCTAAATGTAACCTTATATATATTTTTCGGCAACTTCTTATTACTGCGAGCTTGAGAACACATTTTTTTCAGTGCACCTGCAGCGATAAGGATCAGACCCCTGAGTTGATTTGAGCTCGAGTTCGTTAGGCGTTTTGTCCTCGTAAATGTTCGAGGTGCTGGCTGCACAAATTAATATTGTGGATTGTGGTGTGCGGTCCTCGGAGTTCGGTCCACGGTGGACATTGGACCTTGTTGGTGGAGAGGCACGCTGTCGGGGGCCAAACACACCGTAAACGAAGACAAAAGGACATCATCAGGCGGCCAAAACAGAACAATGGGCAAATTTGTCGTAAAGAAGCAGGCCCCAGAGAGAAAGTCCACGAAAGGATTTATGCAGCTGTAACAGTGTCTGGGTTAGGTCAAACCGATGATGATCCTCTTCCTCGTTTTCATCATTATCACGGCACTGGGCACGATGATGAGGATAATGGTGGTGGTGGAGCAACCTCAACTTATCGTTGGCATGCGTATGCTTGACCTGTAAGTTCACTGGACACGCATGCGCCTCGAAAAGCAGAGGAATCATTTGAAAGACCTGCAAAGGAAAGCCTAAATTGCAATTGATGGTCGACGTAGGTACCCTATAAATAAATTAATTAATAAAACAAGCGCCTGCTTGCAAAACTATTAATAAATGAATTTAACGCACCAAAAAATGAATGAACATTTAGAATATATATTTTTATTTATTTACTTACAAACTGTTAGTTTAATGCTTTCTTCATTCATTCTATCAAGTATGATATTAATATACAAAAATTAAAAATGATTTAAAACCCATCCGCTTGTCTTGAAGCATATTTTTAGTGATTTTATATACCGACTTTATATTTATTAAAATTGGCCCATATACGTTAAACCCTTTTCTATGATATAAAGAAGACCCCAATAAAAAACATTTTCAAGCCTTCACTCCGATAATAAAGTCCACATTAATGTCCTCCCAGGATCGTTAGTCCCCTCAATTCAATATACCCTGAAACAAGTGGTCCCCAGAAATCCGAAAAAAAAACGAAACAGATACCAGAAGACCGGATCAGGTCGTACCTTAATCGCAGCACTTTAATCGACACGCAAAGTTCGTTTAAGTTAAATAAACGTTTAAACGAGAACACGGCGCGCGAAGGGAATGGCAATGGCAATGGCAATGGCAGCAGGCAAAAGCAAACCCAAAACCAAAGGCAGCTGAATAAAAATGAGAATGAGACTGGGAATGGGCCAGAAACAAGCGAACGGCATGCGCTACACGCAGAACTTGTCCGAGGACCAGATGAGAGACCCCGAGGAATCACAAGAAGGGCCCCGAGTGGCAAGGTAAAATGAATAAGAGAAAAAAACAGAATGCGTGCCCCGGCTGGGTGTGTACGAAATGTTTAAATTAAGGTGCATATCAAGTGCACCAGATCACTAATTACCAGCGCCAGCTAAGCCCAACTCCGGGGCAGGAATCCCTTTCGGCCAAATCCGATCTCGTGTGAGCCAAGCGCCCCCAAAGCTCAAGTTTGTTTTTCCATTCGATCCGACTGCCTCGCACGCGGGGGTTAAAGGTGGTGGCGGCGGAATCGGAATCAATAAAGATGAGCCTCCGATTGGTAATGTGCAGTGCGATTTGGCCAACTCGGATTCTGCGTTCTCTCGGGCTGCATTAAGTGGGTTAATGTCTTGCTGGGTGGAAGAACAATGGAACTGTCCGTCATCCGATCGGATCTGGGGTTAGCACTAAAATGCAGTCGCAACATGGTTACGAAGAGAGAGTTCATCGCTGGGGTCAAGTGGAAAGTGCAACATATCGCAGTTCATTAAATACATCTATCTCTTTATTGTGCTGGCAAAGCACAAAATTAAATTAATAAATTAAAATCGATAAAAAAAAACAAATAAAATACGACCATCTTTAATATTTAGCTTATAAATGAGACTTATTAAAATCTATAGTTTGATACACATACAACAGAATCAATGTTTTAAGAATAAGCACTACTGTGATAAGTAATAATATTTAAAGGGTAAAAACAATTAAATGTACATTAACATTTCAATTTATCAACACAAATAGGTAAATTATCAAAAGATTGTGTATTAAAAAAAGCTTTTTTGTTGAGATTTAATTTCTTAGTCTATAAAATATGTGCATCATTATAAACCATTGAAATACCGAGATAATTGTATTCGTGCAAAAGTATGTAACAGGTAGAAGGAAGCGTTTCCGACCCTATAAAGTATATATATTCTTGTTCAGGATCACTAGCCGAGTCGATCTAGCCATGTCCGTCTGTCCGTCTGTCCGTCCGTATGAACGCTGAGATCTCGGAAACTATAAAAGCTAGAAGATTGGCATTTTGCATGCAGATTCTAGGAGTTCCTACGCAGCGCAAGTTTATTTCAAAAGGGTACCACGCCCTTTTTAACGCCCACAATCGCTTATACACGATTTTAAAAATTTAAATATTTCGGAAAAGTAAAAATGCAGTTTTATTGTGTTTATCAATACCTATCGAAATGTAGAAGAAATTTTCCAAATCGGACCATTCGTTAAAAAGTTATGCGTGATCAAAGTTTCTATCTCCATCTCCCTCGCACTCCCTTTACCTGAGTAACGGGTATCTGATAGTCAGGGCACCCGACTATAGCGTTCTCTCTTGTTTTAAAATATGCTTGAGCATCAGCACCCCTTGTTATATAAGATTCAGTATTGCTTCCTCAGTCCTCGACTCCTTGAAAGTTAATGATCTCCGCTCTTCAGACCAACTGCTGGCAGCTGAAGATATAAATGTGATGCGGTATGTCATAGTTTGTTTTGACTATTTGTCAGCGAGTTGCGAGTCTGGGAACACGCCCCTTACCCTCTAGAGAATCTCGACAGTAATTAAGGCCGCTACCGGACGCTAAAGCAGCCGAGGCATTGACTCTGTTAAGATTGCTGACTTGCCTTTAACAAAATTGTATGCAAATCTTTGCATAATTTCTCATTAGAAACATGTTTCCACTATAATGTGTCAATAATATTTGCGATTTTTTCTATATTGTTTCTTCAATTCCATTGTCAGCATCGAATGCAAATTGGGAATTATTTTTTTTAGCGCGATGCCACTCCACACTCCGGCTGCAATTATTTAATTTAATAAACATGTTCTTACGGCGCGCGTATTATATTATATATGTCTTGCATGCATTAATTTGAAAGCTTTAACCGATGGAACATTAGCATTGCGAACGGTGATAAATAATTAAATGCGAATACCCGTACAAAAAGTCATTTGCAGGTGCTTGTCTTGAACTATTTTTAAAGATGTGCTCAGCCCGAGTCGCAGTTAAAGTCAGAGTCTTTGTCTATATCTCCCCGAACTCTATTAGTAATGCATCTATCATAGATCACCCGGCAAGCACACACACACGTGGGGTCAAAAAGCACCTGGAAAGTCGCTGTTGGCGCCAGGTAACTTGATCTAGCCCGCTTGTCTGCATTTCGATTGGCGCCTGCATTTTGACAGTCAATAAAATTTTGAAATGTTATACTTTTGGTCCATTTTTATGCTGAATCGATTTTATTTCCCTCCGTTTGTCTCATTCTTCTCTTTGTTGTCTAAATGGCTTTTTGATTGGAGAGATTGGAATGATGAGACAAATGAACCACTTTTTCAGTTTGACAGCCAGGTGAACCCAAAAAAAAACAAACGAAAGACTTGGGCAACGAACTTGACGAATGATATCGATACACCCTGAAATCGGGTTGAAAGTCGTTCAAATTGTCTGTGGGCTTTGGGATTCTTGGGGGGTGTGTGCCTTAATCAGTTTTGGAAGTGAGTTGAACTTGCGACATTAAGTTTATCAAAAGTCAAACAAAAGACTTAAGAAACGAACTTGATTTGTGCAACATATCTAGTCTGTAAATCTGTTAGTTTAGTAGTGCCTAACTTAGCTCAAGGAAATCTTGATGCAAATGTAGAACAATCTATGTTTACAATAGGCTGGCATCTTGTCAACTTACTCAGCTTCAAAATTTGCATTTCTTGTCTTAATTTTATTTGAAACCTACTTAAGAGTGTATTGACTTCCACGGCCTGCGTTTATGGTATTTTATTTTGTGTGGCTCATTTTACTATGACTCTTTAATAAACTATAAAAATAAATTTAGAAACAATGACGACAAAACACACGTCGGAATGCGATCGTCAGCGGCACAATGGCGTGCGTCCCTGCTCCCCTTTTACCCCATATTCGGGCTCCATCATGCATATTGATGATATGCTGTCCGCTCATCTCTCCATAATACTACGCGATCCAATCCCACCTGGATTGTTAATTGCCGTTGACGCCTCACGGGTATTTTTTTTTGACACAAGCAAAGTCGAGCATTACGATATTTTGCATCCAAGACGGGACGGGGATCCTGCATAGTTCTCGTGCCACGGCCCACTGTCCCATTCATCATCGGGTGGATAAAGCAGTCAGGCCGTCGGGCCATAAACAAAGTTCGGCCCGATCGACGAGTCAGCCGCCTAATTAAGTGATTAAAATTCTGGCCATCAACGGGGCGTATGACTTTTGTATGTGTTAATATAAAGTTTATTATTTGAAGCAGCACGTGGTCGCACTGCCAGGCAGAATCGGCCGGAGATATCGAGTCGGCCCATATCGGAGGCATAGGCATAGGCATAGGCCTAATGCTCATGACCGCAGCATATAAAACAGGGAGCTTAGAGGGGCCCAACATCGAATATCTGTGCGTAACATTTGTGGCATTTTTAATTTACTACACAACTATACAGCAATCGCGACTGCAATGGGCAGGCACAAAAAGCACTTAACGGCT
This sequence comes from Drosophila kurseongensis, assembly GCA_018153305.1. Classification (NCBI taxonomy): domain Eukaryota; kingdom Metazoa; phylum Arthropoda; class Insecta; order Diptera; family Drosophilidae; genus Drosophila; species Drosophila kurseongensis. The sequence continues at coordinate 7,551,936 of JAECXX010000005.1, read as the reverse complement.
GCTATATCGGTTTTATTATCGGCCATCGGCCATCGCCGATCGACTTGCAACCGAATGTTGATTGAAATTGTGCCAAAGCATTTGTTTTCCGTCTCTGTTTGGTGTTGCTATTGACAGGCCACGCCCATTTGGCCCGTGGTTAACGAAAATCGAGGCAAAAAGGCACCGCCGATCAGATATATGTGTCCGAACAGAACTGATTTTGAAACAAGAGTGGTAGCAGAATACGTAAATAATTTATTGCCTTTGATCCTATAGGAATGTGCGGTAGTCGACGAACTTTGTTGACAGCTAGTAGATACATCCGAAAGATAGTTTCAACCGTGCATAAAGTCCATAACTATGCATTTAACTAGAAAATTAAATTCAGAAAAGTTCGACGACTTTTAGATATTTAAAACATTACCTTTTAGAAATCCTGAGAGGTTTTGTAAGTGGTTGTTTTGGGTTTTACATTTTTAATAAGTCCCGTGATATTATTGGTAGAAGTCACTGCAAAAAAAAATTCTGAAAGTGAAAACCAAGTTGTGGCATTAATGAGTTTCGAGCCGAATATAATAAATGACTAATAGAGTAAACAAAATCGTAGTTCTCTCCACTATTAATGTATATAATGTTTTCAAAAATACATATGCAGTTTTATTATGTATTTTAAACCATCAGCACCAAAATCTTCATCAGTATACTCCCAAAATATTTAAAACCACATCAGTTTAATTTTTGATAGTTTTTATTTTTCATTTTGTAAAACTAAAAGCCAATCTAAAAACGTAAGATAACTAGGACTAAAATAGAATAAAATACTTAGACACAATAAAGATCATCCTTAGACTTAACAATTTGTATGTACAATAGCATTTCGAGGGTGGGAATGGTAACTACTTCTACAGCTCTTCCGCTGGCTAACTTTAAAATACAATTGCAAACAAGCTCAAAGATATATTTACAATTTTAACGTTTTCATAAAAATAATTTTTGGATCTGAGCTCAATAGGTGAGTGTGTGTGTGTGTACGTGTTGGTGTGTGTATGCAAGTGTGCGAGTGCGATGCAACTATCTGGTCTAGCTGTCTCTTTCCAGCGAAACCTGTCTGTCCCTGTCTCTTTCACCTCCTCAAAGTGTGAGCGAGCACACGAGCAAAAATTTACATTTTCTTTTAAGTAACAAAAAAAAAACAACGAGGGTTTTCGGGGCGGCTCCTCCCACTCGGTTTTTTTCGCCGTGTACTTAGACACACACGAAAATGCCCCTCATGGCACTGGCCGCATTGTGGGCCACCGCGAAGCCCCCGAAGTGGGTGGCCTCCGCACCACCCAACTTCTGGCGCTTGACCTCCGCATGGGCGTTGGCGGCGGCGTGGGCGGAGTGGGAGGAACTGCTGCTGCTGGTGGTCAGGCACTCGGCCTCCAGCTGGTAGAACTTGCGCCGGGGGGCCACCTCCAGCTCCTGATCCTCGGAGCCGCTGTCGTTGAAGCTGTGCACCGAACTGCGCGAGGTCTTCATGCTCAGGTCCATGGGTCCTTCTTGGGCGGTGGATGAGGTGGGGTGCACTGGAGCAGCGCTGCTGGTCTCGCCACCAATGGAGCACACCGACACCGGCGACAAGCTCTGCATCTTGGCCGCAAAACTCAGGGGGCTGCTGGTCGGCGTGGTGGGCGTGGCTCGGATGGCAATGGGATGCAGGAGGCTGCCGGACGACTGGTGGCTATGGACCGACTGGACATCCTCCTCCAGGCAGACGTCGATGGGCGACTGGCGGGCCGAGGAGGTGGGCTGCACCACCGGCGTTTGGCTGGCGGGACTGAAGCGGTTCTGTGACTCCACGGAGTCCACACTCTGGCGGTGCTTGTACATCTCCTGGCGATAGGCGGCATCCGCGGCCGAGGCCGCTGCAGCAGCCGCACTGGCATGGTAGCCGGGGAAGAGGAGGTGCGGGGGCAGCTGGAAGGGCGACTGGTGCGGGGCCACGCCCCCCATCATGCTGAAGAAGGGCAGGGCGGCGGCAGGATCGGGCAAGTAGCTGGGATAGCCCAACAGGGGCATGTGTGGGTGGCGCGGCACCTGCTGCTGCTGCTGCTGCTGATGGTGATGGTGCAGATGGGCGGCCATGTCACCGTATCCGGGGGTGTGCGGGGAACCCACTGGCGAGGAGGCCGACGGGCCACCACCCACCGACACACCACCCGCTGTGGGTGGCGCCTTGCCCGCCGCCGCTGCCGCCTGCTCGTGCTCCTGCAACAGGCAGTGGATCTTGAACCAGTTGGAGCGGCGACCGTAGCGGGATCCTCCCTTGGACATGCCCACGTTGTAGCACTTCCTCAAGCGGCACGCCTTGCAGGTGGTGCGGTTCTTCTTGTCGATGATGCACTTGCCCTCGTTCTTGCACTCGCTGATGGTGCTGATGTTGTTATACGATCGGCCGAAGAAGGACTGCAAAGGTAAGGGAAAAATGTGGGTTAGTTAAGTGGTTTAACGGCAAGAAGCTAATTGCAGAAAAAGCAGAAATTCATTCAAGAAATTCCATGCAAAACACCAGAACTTAATTAAAGGGAATTGAAAGTATCAATTGCATTATTTTTTTTAATCATTTTGTTGCTTAAATGATGCACAAGTGATTAAAAAAGTCAAAATTGTTTTAAAATATTTTACTTGGTAGACAACGATGCTGAATCAAATTTTCACTACCTATTTCCAATATTCTTGAATGTATTTTAAGGGCGAGAAGTTCCCTTAACCCCTTGGGGTCTTGGGAATGCCTGTCCCATCTTTTCATAATTATTTTCTCAATGGATTTTAGGACACAACTTACCTTGCAGCCCTCGCAGGTGAAGGCGCCAAAATGGAAGCCCGCCGCCGGCTCGCCGCACACTTTGCATGTCTGGTTCATCTGTAAAGTAATGAAGAAATCCCAAGTTAGTAAGGGTTTAATCCGCTGGTCGAGGGGTATTTAATCCACAATGAGGCGATCGGGTCTGGAAACTAACCAAGTTGAACACCATGTTGTCGTACTGATTTTTGTCGGAATATTGTATGATTTTCTCACGATCGCTGTGAGGACGCTGTGTGATCTGTTCGTTTGGAATGCTGCTGAGCAACTGATGCTAGGCTCTACTCTGCCCAGGATATTTATAGGAAACTGTGAAAAACTCGGCAGGATGGGCGTTTTTTATGATCACAACAGGCCAAAAAACTTAAGCTGCCGGATTATGCAACCCTATGCGTTCATTTTCATTTTTTTCGCGCTGTCCAGTCATAAAACTCAGGTAAATTTTCTTTTTTATACGAAGTCATTACGAGTGCTGCGAAAATAGTGTTCCCTAAAAAAATGCAGCAGTCCGGACCTTGACGTTCGGTCATAAAAACTCATGGCAATTTTTCCCGAGTCAAACAAAAAATAGAAAATTTGGTTTATGAAAATTGTGATTTTTTTCCGGGTTCTCGGGCCGCAAAAAAATAGGGAAAGATGGAATTTTGGACGCGAGTTTTTCGCGAGAAACAGTAAAAAATCAAAGTAGTGCACAAGGGATCGTAAATTTCGCCGACGGCCGCGACCCAAAAACAAAAACCGTGAATTGACTTCGATCTCAGGAGGCTGTCTCCCTCGCTCAGAACTTACCTTCTTGTTCTTTTTTTGGCTGGGCACTGGGTTTATGACGACTTTTTAATTGCAGCGATTCGCGATCGTGGCTGCTGCACGTTTTCTCACTTTGGCAGTTTGTGTTTTCGGCGGTTTTCGCAAGCACTTTCAGATCAGTCTCTGTTTTCAGGTTTTCGACACTATGATTGAGTTTTGGGATACGTATGAGATGTGGTTTGATATGGGATCTGATCTATCTCCGACGCAACGCGGTTTGGGAACTCTCGATGTGTGTAACTGACACTTCGGCTACTAGCTGACGACTGATTTCTTGCTGAGAGGTTCGACTGGCAAGAAGCGTTTCTGTGTTTCGCCTACTGGCCGAACTCTTTGGCTTATGTACCCGCACTCACACCAAAGTAGATTTACCAGTTTTCAGCCCCAGCTCTCTGATAAATCACGGCTGAAACCACCACCTTTGCAACTCGGATCGAGTGCGAGAGCGATCAAGTACGCACACATGCGCACACAGCCGACTCAAAACTCCCCTCGAGTGAAATGTTAGCAGAATGTTAGCCCGCTGTTAGTCAATGAAAAAACACTCACTCAACTCACAGCTCTCTCTCTCGGATTTGAGTCCCTTGTAATCCGGGCGATTTGCATTGCCCTGATATTATTCGTTATTCGGTTATTTATTAAAGAAACTAAGGGCGGCTGGATTTCTCACTCACTCGAGCAACACACACACCACCTCCAGCTATTGACTTCATTTTTAACAGTGGCTCATTTTATTTGGCATGGGCGGAGCCTTTTTGGACGCTCGAAATCGAAATGGTTGGAGGTTAATTCGCTTGGAGTTCTCTACTAAAAAACCGTCGGTTTTAAGATGACCTGGGGTTTTCAAAAATGTGAATTACCTGACTTTGGAATTTAAAATCGATTTTTACTTGGTTAGTTTCCACATGCACTATGATTCATACCTCTCCCTACTATAATTCTTCAATAATTCTATTAATGTAGTAATATAAAAAACTAATTAGCCAATAAACACCTACCTTATACTCATAAAATTGATTTCCCAGATCACTAAAAATCGCTTTTAAATAAAATTATTAGCCGGATACGCAATGATTCATATATGATCTAAGTAGATTTACCCAACATCTTCTAGAACACTTAAAGCATTTATCATACCTTATTTTTATTATCCAGTATTTGCATATACCTAAAGACGTGTTGGCCAATAATTTTCAATGACGTTCTATAAGCTTCAATTTGAATTGTTGTATTATAATATTTGTTCACAAATTTATCAATACGCAAAAGTATAAATACAACACCACATTCTTTAAGTATTTAAATATTCTTATGATTTTGTAAGTATTCCCAAAAATATACAGCATCTCTTATAACGTCACTCTTCCCAATAAAACACCAATATTAATCGAATTTAATTGTAACCCTTTCAAAAGTCAATTTCCAATTTCATTTCCCCTTTGTCCAAACTAAGGGCCTTATGGCGGCACTTAACTCTTTTTATGAATATTTATTGTTGTTTACTCAGAGCCAAAAGGAAGTTAGGAGCTACCTGTTTAACCCTTTATGCCTCTAACCTATGTGCTTAACCCTTTTATGGATCTGCTTTGTTCCGAAAGGGTTGTTTAACCAAAAGACAAGAACCTTGACTTTTCGACTTCGAAGTGTGCCGTATTATAAAGTATAATATTTCAAGCGATATGCTAAACTATGTTTTAGGTACACCTTTTAAAAACCTCGTTAGGAGACTTCCCAGAAGACTTCACATTTGACTTTCATTTGTTGCATCAGGCAGAAGTTTTCCAAGTAAAAATTTGGAAATCAGACAAAAGGCTTGTAAAAAAGTCAAAAAGTAACTAGAACCATCCTTCGATTTCTGCATCTCTTTTTTCCCTCAGCCACCCACCTTTTTTTCTAATCGATTCATTTTTATTGCCCTCCGTTTTTTCTATTTTTCTCACACCATAAAAAAGACGCGTTGCCGAAAATTCTTTTAAAAAATGCTGTTCAAGCGTTTTCGCGAATTTCCGCACAAGCAAATGGGTAATTTTTCCCGGGTAATTAGTTAGCCCGAAAGGAGAGGAAAAAATAAGGACAATGTGACTTTAATCCGGTTTAATCCCCGGCTTAAGTTTTTTGCCGCCCGGCAACGCGTTCGCATCTTTGAAAAATAATAAAAAAAAACCGAGCCGAGTGTCGCGTCCGCCGTCATAATTATGATCCTAGGATAATCTCCAGCTTAGGTAAGCTGATCCCGCGATTAGGTAACGAAATCGCAGGCTTAGGTACCCACAAGAATTGGCCTAAAAAACTCGGCCTGCCTCGGAACACGTCTGCGCGTTTTGGGCCGTGCGAGAGTCATAAAGTCAGACGGTCGTAACCATAAAATGTCGAGCAGCCGATGGCCGTAACCCGAGCCAAAGCAGAGCACCCAGACCCACCCATCCTTCCACCCGTCCGCAATTTTTTAAGCGGAAAAGGGATAAAACGGTTGCCTTTCGGCATATGTCTTCACCTTGGGCAGTGGGCCTGAACCAGAACCAGGACCTCATATAAAAAAGTCAATTGCAGCGGGTGAGTTGCGTAAAAAACGACAAAATTTCCAGGAAAATCACCTCAAGGTCGCCATTTCAGGAGGCTAAAAAATGGTTGATCGGTAAAAAACACAATAAAAAGTAACGCACATTTTTGCGCTGACTTTTTGACTTTTCAACTTTATTTTAATTGCCCAATGTCGTAAAAACGCAGAAGCTGTCGGAAATGCTAGCCACTAAATTGTGCCTAGGTAACCCCTTCGGATCGGCACGGTTCCGGCTATATGGCTGATATAGCTGCCTCAAATGTCAGAGAAGTCAAGAGCCCCGTTCGCATTTACATAGTTTTGATTGCATCATTTTGGCCAAATGACTGTATAACCAGCACATATCAATCAAATCGACCCCAGACTCCGTCCGAACTTGTTCGGATTCAGTTTTCGGACTCGTGTTCACTCTCAAACGTAATTTGCATATTTTTGATTTAACAGCTCGGACTTAGCATTTTGTTTTGTTATCATTGTTATTGTAATTATGTGCGAGGAATTTGCATTTTCGATATCCTACACAACGAGCTGGTCTTTCTGGCCTGGTCCACAAAGATAAGATTAAGCTGGATTCTGCTAAATATTTTATGGCCAACATTACAATTAGTAAATTAATGGCTTGCGGGCCACAGATTTAGGCACAATACCTCAGATAAACCAATGAATCACATCACGTTGGATAACAACGGAATCGAGCCCTGGACTGAGATGTGTTCATTATCTGCGATGACTGTTCAGGTTTCATTATATAGTAAAAATAGCTTTGATGACCGGCGACGGGCGGCGGCAGGAGGATCCCAACTTTTCGTTACATAAAATTGGAGGCGGAAAATATTTATCGTTCACAACAGATTTTCTATCTTACATGGGTGTAAATTAAGAATTGTTCGACATAAGCACTATTATTATCTAGTCTTGTTTGGAATGTGCTGGATTTTCATTGTAATACCATTTTTTGTAAGAAATTAGTCAAGTGGGATTCATGGCCACATTTTTTTTCTAATCACTTATTTACAACAATTCCCATTGTAAGTTTGACATGTTTTCAAATAAGTCCCGTTTTATGTAAAAACTTTTTCGAAGTATTTTTTCTTTTTTATTGATTATTAATTAATACATTTAAAATGCCCTTCTTAGTTTAAAATTAAAAAGTTTAAAGTTTAATATACATGTATTAATATATTTTTAAATTTATCAAAATATTTTTTTGTTTAAATCATATATTAATTTAGAAAGTGTATAGGCTGTTATTGATTTGATTTATAGTGAAACGACTTAAAAGATTTAAAGGCTTTCTTAATATTAAAAGTATAAAAAAATCTTTATTTTAATGTTTTCTTATGTACACAATAATATATATTTTTAATAAATTTTTCTTTACAGGTCATTAAACTATTTCCACTCAGCTGAACAAACACCTCTACCTTTTTGAGCCTTATATATTAAATAAACTTTTTGCGAACATTTGCAAAAATTAAATTAGGAAAAGTCAATAAAACTTGTTTAGCTAATTTCTCACAGCATCTGGAAGTTCTCGATGTCTTTGATATGTGGTTGGTTCGGTTTCGCCTGACAAATGTCTTATGTTTAATTGTGTTTCGGTAATGTCTTCATTACGCTTTCGTTGTTCCTCTCACCTAAAACTCGTTTCGATGGCTTAGCTGGCTTTGTATTTGATATATGGCCAGCGTTTATTGATTCTCTCGGCGGGAATTCTGCTACGTAGTCGCTTATCACTGGATCGGACAATTGATATTGTATTGGAATTATGAAATTATGCAAATTCCGAAATATGATTATTGATGGCAGCACAAAACGCGAACAAAGCCGGCGCAAAGGGGTTGAAATGGCCCTTAAGACTTTTGGCAAATATGAGATTTATAATCGAGTGTGACAGCATAAATAATAATTACGCTACAATTATGACAGAAGGGTCTGAACAACACTGTGCGACGGAATGCGGTATAGGTCGATCTAAGCCTTTGGCCAAATCTGCCAGTTTTCCGTTGGAGTTTCCCTCAGCTGGCTGTCTGGCTTGGACCAACGCCAAACTTCCCACGGATCACAGTCCGGAGATCTAAGATCGCTAACGATCTGTTAATGTGGCCCGATGTACCCACATGTTTGAGATTAGACTCTGCCCCGGGACTGGGCAAAACCAACCAGCGGAAGTCGGAGCTGCGGTTTGGTAATCAAATTTCCAGCCAGGCGGGAAATGCGGCAAATTTTCCAAAGCGCTTCGCGGTTTTTCACTCAGTCTTCCTGGCCGGCTGATCTCAATTAAATCCGCCTGGCCGGCGACTCGGGACTTGTTTGATCGGATCCTGGCTTTGGAATTTTCACAGATTGCACAAGTCGGTGGGATGGGAATCGGGACGAGGGATCTCGCCGACTGTCTGCCTGGCAAAACACGGACCCGTAATCCTGGTCTAATGCTCGATAATCTATCTAAGCCACCAGCAAGTTAAGCTAACTGGGAAAAAACGCCGTCAATGGACAGTCTGCCGGGGAATTCCCCGTCTTCACTGAGCATCTTGATCTCGACCGATCGGTCATACGAACTCAATCTTACTACGAACCGAGATTAGCCAACATGACTTTGGTTATACCCAAGTTGGTCTATAAGATCATAATTATCACGGCGAAAGTAGGGTGCTGAAAGCAAAAAGTAATCATGTTCTTCGTAAGAATCATTGTAATCCAAAAAGCAATTATATAAATATGACAAGAAAAAAAAGAACAAGGTTTTTGCTAAAATTACGTTGAATATCTAATTCTATCTTTATTATAAAAAAGTATGTAAAAACGTTCTTTATTTTCTATTCATTAATATCATAAACGATATCATAATTCAAAGAAATATAGAACTTTTCATTAAAACTTATTAAAATTCCTAATTACCATAAGCTCCGAAACACATATGATTTTGATTTAAGCATTCAGTTTACTGTTTTCCGGCACTAATTTTCTATTTCTTGCACGATCAGTTTGATCATCAAACCCAACTTTCCCAGGCAATTGCAACAAGTCCAAGGCCCACACACATTAGTTTCCTGGAAACATATTTCATTGATTATAAATATGATTTCTCTTATCGATTTTAATGATCGCCCATAAAAATTCTGACCGGATGAGCCCGTTACCACCCCCTCTTACTATTTTTCATTCTTGGCTTCACTGAACGAAAAACAATATTTAAGTAACAGAAAGGCTTTCCCTAATTAAGATTTTAAAATCTAATTTGGATCATAACACATATTTAAATATTTAAAATGATAATGATCATAGGTTACGATACATTACTTCTGAGTACAACTAATTTCCTATTGAAGAAATTTTCAAAAATTCCATTGAAGCTGAAGTGTTCGTATAGACATTATTATTCCAGGTATTTATTGTAATTTTTTTCTCGGTGTAGGGAGCATTCTGTCGTTCTGTGGCAACAAGTGCAGCAAACGCCCCAAAAGCGGCAACAGCGCCAGTCGTCAACGTCATCGTTAGCTTTAAGGTTGAGTACAAAAAGTACTCAGTTATGCAAAGCGCATTTATGCAACGATACTCGCCAGGGGGAAGGGGTGGGGAAGGGTAGCCAACGATCGCCGACCATTGACCATCGAACGATCATTTGGAATACGCCTTGGCATTCAGAACGCGCTGCATTTCCTGCCCGCCAACGGGTCAAAAAACTCGCCCACACTTCATAGACGCGGCTGAATATTGCTGAATGAAATTTAATAATACACCGGAAAATAATATATATTTTTTGATTACTTAAAGTGCTTTCCTTAAAATCAATAACAATTTTTGGTTTTCAATTGGGGCATACACATATTTAACAAAATAACTTGTTTAAAAATATATTCATCTTAAATGTTGTCTTATACATTATTATGTTGTTTCAAAATGTTATGTTTCCTAAATTTAAATATTGTGGTTATATTTTAACCAACTCAAACTTAATTTATTAACAAATTGTGTGCTTAACTGTATATTTTTAAGTGCAATTGAATTGATTTTACAGACTGAATATTTTAAACTTAACTAAGAAAACCAAAATTATTTACGGACGGATGTATAGATTTTATATATGAAGAATTACATTCAAAATATTTAAAAGGATCCTTGAGTGTTAAGAAAAGATTCTTGCTTTGATATCTTGAATTTTAATGTATTATTTTGGACCTTTAATTTTACCTTTATTTTTTGTCTGTGTACTTGCACTCAAGTTGGGTCTAACTGTTGTACTGTTAATTAATTGAGTGCCCTTTGGCCGATTTAAAATGCACCACAACGACCCGTGATCGGCCATAAAGACGTCTGGCTGGCGCCGGTGGCCAGAATTTAGGGGTTTACGTTTACCCTTCGATTTCCCAAGTCGGCCCAAGCCAGCCCCAGAACTACTCCCAGACCCACTTCATTCATGCTGATCTGTTCCATTTCCAATTAGCTGCACGTTCGCTATGCTAATGACTGCATTTTTCCACCTTATCATGTCCTTCCGCCAGCTTTCTGGCTTCGTCTTGGCTTTGCAGCGGCACTTTGAGCCGGCTTTTTTGACAAACTTACATGTCATTTGATTTTATGTTCACACGGGACAATTTATATGCTAATTTGCAGTGCGCATCAAAGACGAGCCGTTGACGGTTGCCTCTGATGAAGGTGTTAGAGAAGTAATTACGCTGCATTTAAATGCTCAATTAGTGCGGAGACAGCGGTGCAGTCGCTGTCTTTCGGGCCACAGTGAAGCCCCCTTTGGTGGTTCTCCTTCTGCACCACCCCCCCAGGATTCGCCCCCCTCCGTGATTGGTGGAACCGCGCACATGTCACAAACGAGCGCATCAAACGCTAAACGCTTAAAATGTCGTTCTTTTGCGGCTCACCATCGTTATCCACCCACCGTTGTGGTTCCGCGGATCGCTTAGATCATGGTTAAGCAGGGATAGAATAGAGAAGTTTGTGGTTGGTCGTGAAGCTGGAACTAATGCAGATGAGATGGATTCCGAAAACTCCTAATCAGCAGGATATGCCGGAACTGTTATATAATTAAAAACAATGTATCGCAGACTATACATTCATAGATGTAACCAAAATATATTTTTAGCAACATGCACTTTATCAATGTTATGCCTAATGATATTGACACCACTTTAAAATAAACAAAAGGAATCAAGAATACAAGAATACCAATTTTATTCTTTAAATCTTAATTGTTTTTATCTTGCAAATTAATTTGATTAATAAAATCCCTTTAAAACGATACATTAAAAATTCATAGCACAATAATTTGAAAACCAAAGGAAAGTAACTTTAAATATTATATATACTTTTTCTGAAATTTTCCAATAGCTTTTTAGTTGTTGCATATATTTCGCTTGGCCAAAACGGTAACTTTAAACATTTTTAAAAGTTTTAAACAGTCTTATCAAAATGTTTTCACTATATCCTACTTCGGCCATAAATACATATGCCATAAGGTTCTATAAGAAAGATAGTGTAAAATGGGCGTGTTTGTTTTTTAAGTAATATGCTAATTTCTCTCTATATCATTATCCTATGCAGTACACGCTGTAATCTATTTTCGATATGACTGCAAAGGTATTTAAGCTTCGGCTTGCTAAAGTTAGTTATCGTGCTCGATTTTATTATAATGAATTGTATATTAGTTCTTTGACTAGAGCCTGTAAAGAAAAAGTCCCAATCAGGTCTACCCACACCTCACTTTCTCTACTCTGAATCCCTTATCTAACCAGCTGCATTTGGCTATTTCGACCATTTCGCAAACTCTTTCCTTTCAGTAACTTTCCAGGTCACATGGTCGTTAAAAAAAATTACACAAAAACACTCGTATCTGAGAGATTCAACACTAAGTGATCTCACCTCGACCACATCCTCTTCCACTGCGAAATGCTTTTGTCACAGACTTTCCCAAGACGCCAACTGGTCGCATTCGATCCGATCGAAGAGTAAACTCCTAAATTATAATAAACGTGTAATCGTAATGTGTGCTTATAAACATAATCTTCGGGTGATTTCGCATGAATTAGCGATGCTAAATGTCAAATCGAAACGATATCAGTGCAGTTCAAAAGCATCGCAGCTCGCCGGTCCGCGAACCGGTATCTCTCCCGTCGTAAAAACTGAGAAAAAGGATGAAACCAATCTGAGTCAGCGATTGATTCAAATGTGCATGCGAACGCATTTCGCAAATGCCAAACACACATAAAATCCAGAGTTGACTCTCTGTAAATGGTCCACCGCCGACATCCACTGGTCATCGATGGCAGCTAGGCAGAATTCGAATGGGATCTGAGTATCGATCTGGGATTTTAGATGCACAGAAATACAATTTTCCTTATTATTCTTTCATTTAAAAAACCCCATAAAAATCCTGTGTAATTGTATCATTCTTAATTCCGGTAAATAAACTGTAAAAACGTTTAATGACATATTTAATGATATGTAAAATTAGTATTTTTAATTAGTATACAAAGTTCTTAAAATTTTTTCTCTTGACTAACTTGGCTAACTATATGATGCTATACATTTAACAAAATTACAAGATAAGAAATTATTTATTATTCATATTTTACTAAAAATCTACAACATAGATCCTGAACAAAATAATTTCATAATATTTCACAAGTGACTTAAACATCTTCTTAACAAAATCACAAGATAAGAAATTATTTATTATTTCTTTTAAAATCTACAACATAGAATCTGAACAACAAAATAATTTCATAATTCGAAAAGCAGGCAAAAATAAACTTTACTTAAAAATTTCAAAAATACCCAAAATATTAAACTAAATTATATATGAAACTTTGAGAATTTCGTGGAATTTTTTTCAGTGCTGGGCCACCTGGGAATGGGAACGCGCCGGATACTTTTGCACTTGTTCTGGCAGCAGCGGGCAAATAAAAACCAAATTTGCATAGCATTTTGTACACGGGACTGGGACTGATAAACTGGGCTGCTCCAGGCAGGTGGCCCGGACCCCCAGTGCCCCGATCCTCCCAAAAACATCCACTAAAGAGGAACATTTTGATGATCGCTTTGGACTTTTACGACACACTTTGTGAGTATTTATGCGGTGCATCTATAACCGTCTTGGGTGGTATATCGAGCATTTCAGACCTCCGCTCATTAGCCGTGCTGGCCGTAAATATTTTGATTTGTGGCAAGTGCAGTTTTCCATAGGCACCAATGCAGACACTACCTGGTAGATACCACATCTGGCCACAACTAGAGTGACGTTTTAATGAGCCGAAACAGCAAAGAGCCAAGCTAAGAAGTCGAACCCGGTTGAACTTTGACTCGGCTCAAGTGTTTAATGGCTTTTGAACGGCTGGAGGGGAGTTTCAGATGCAAAGTGGAATGCAAATCTTGTGAAAGCGATCGCGGCAAATTGAAAATCATATTTGTCTTGCCCAGCAATGCCTCTCTTTCACCGGCAGCATTACAATCAAAATGTGGAACAAGTTCAATCGAAAGGCCCTTAGGGGCCCATGCCCAAAACGATCGGTAAAAAGGCAGTTACACCTCGAGAAAAGTTCGAGTTCCCCTATTATGGAAAATCTAATATAGGTTCTTAGTTAGTTTGGCCACTAAAGCTTGAATTAATTTTTTATATATTTTTATTATTCTCTGACTGAGTACTTTTAGTTGGAACAAACAAATACAAACAAAATGGTATTATTTTTTAAATTAAATTAATTTACTCTCCTTCTCTAAACATTATTTAAAAAAATAAAATTTATGATCTATAACATTTTTTACTAGCAGCTAAGTTAATAACTAAAATTAAAATTTGAATGATGAACTAACGTGTAGGACCCCTATTACAATTCGTCAATTTACACAATCAATTAAAATATAATTAAAACATATTTAATTATATTTTAATTGATTGTGTAACAATATAATAAATATCTAAATATCTTTTTACTGAGTCAAACTATTCCAAGTGGGAAATAATTTATTTAAAAAATTTTTTTTTTTTTTAATGTTCTGATCCAGCTACGCATTTATTAAAAAATAAACCTCGATTTCTTACTAAGAAAAATAGTCAACCAGCCCAAAGTTTTTAGTTATACTTCCAAGTGGTAAAATTGTGTGCAATTATATAAATAGAGTTACTGTATATCTTAAAATTACAATTCATCAGATTGTTTTTTTTAGTGTACAAATTCAGAGCCAGGCCAAGGCGAGTCATAGTCACAGGCTATCATCAAGCAGCCGGCCAGCATCGATCTGGCCCAAAAGCAAAGCAAAACTAAAAGCAAAACTCAAAGGCAAAGGCAAACCGCACCCGCACCACCAGAGCAAAAGCAGCACCACCGAGAGCACCACTCGTGATCATTGTTTGATGTCTGCTGGATTGTGCCATTTGGGCCGTGTGGGTGTGGGTGTCTGTGGGAGTTGAATGATCTTCGCCCGAGCGCTTTCCCATGCCCCGATCCCCATCGCCATCCCCATTCCCATCCCCATCCCGATCCCCGATCCCCAATCCACGGTCCACAATCCCCACACCATGCCCAATTCGAATCCTACTTTCGGGCAGTTTTTGGAGCGAAAAGATCGGCAATTAATGATCTCGAATGTGGTTTATCTGGAGGCTGTCAAATACTATATAGTATATCCGACTGCCGCGAGATCATCTTCGTGTGTGAAGGCATCCCGAACCGAAAGGTTTGTCAGCTCGTTGGCCTCGTGGTCACCTGGGCTTAATTTGAACCCCGAGCCGCAAACCCAAACCCAATCCAAAACCCAAACCGAAGCCCCGAATCCCGAAACGATAGCCACGATTCGATAAGTTTTTCTCACACACGAACAAAAGCAGCGAACAAAGGGAAAAGTGGAAAGTCAGAGGCGATTGCAAAGATCGCAGCGATCAAATATGTTATGGAAAATTGAGCACATACCGCAGATCGAACAAGAGGAAGAAGAAGGCACTTCCATTGGCGAACATTGGCTCACTTTGATTTGTTTATTTCGATGCCACACGATATACAGTGGAGCCTCTCTACAACGAACCTGCCGTTGGCCTGTTGGAATCTTTCTGCATATCACTTATAAACAAAATTTGATTTTGTGTTGAAAATATAGTTGCACCTCCCGTAAGGATTTAAAGTTTTCTGCCCACAGATGAAAACAAATATTCATTTATTTTAATTTCGTAATTTGTTTACCGATTATTTGAAATCCTCCAAAGTGCCTTACTTTTAAGCCTTAATTTTCCATCAAACGAATATATAAAGATATTTTTTTTAATTTTAAATTTAACAAAAAGTAAAGTAAACAAATTATAGTCACCCTTCTTTCCGATATTAATAATGTTTTTGTTAAAAATTAAGACTCTGGTCTAATTTAATTCTTACCTCTTACCACTATCTATTTGTTCTCTAAGATTATATTTTTTTTTTTCCTGAAAACATAGTTGTTTTCAGGTTTGACTGTACCTCCATTCGCAATCCCATTCCAATGGCACACAGCTCCCTGGGCAGCAGTTTTCCGCTTGCTCCGGCTGCTTTTCTTGGCCACATCTTGACCTTTCACTGGCTCCGATTTGCCGGAAGCGCTCACCCAAAATATATCACCAAGCGAATATCTACAAAATGATGATTGGAGCAGCTCCAGCTTCAGCATCAGCGTTTGTGGAGCTCCAACAATGAGAGGGCACAGCTTTTGTGGACTGGACTTGAGAAATTGTAAACAATATCTGTAAAAATAAAAACGCCCAACGCCGCCGAGTGCACCGCCAAAAAAATGTATAAAAATTCCCATTGTTGTCTTGCAAATGTAATGCAGTCGGAGTCAGTCAGTCAAATAGCCCGGGGGCATTACCTCGACTCCTCCGATTTCGGGGAGCATATTTCGGATCTGCAACCTTAGGAAGCTAGAGTTGGATTTTCGGGGCTGGGCCCCCATCGAACTTGAGAGCTGCCCACGGAGGGTCAAATGCGGTGAACTAGTTAAATCATTTGAATAATCACCGGCGATCGATTTGGAATTGAATTTGGGTTGCATAGTCATTGTTTAACATCTTCATGGCTGTGGTAGCCCAACAGAAGGTGACCCCAATAATGGACCAAAGAGTTCAGTTATATTGTTAAAGTGAAGTCATATTATAAGGGCGTTAATCGGCCTTTCATTTTCAATATGCTCAATTGTGGTCAAAGGAATTGTTTTTATTGTGTAAGACATTACATTCCTCTTCCTTCCAAACAAATAAAACATCTCATTTTTGTAATTAACCGAAGTCTTTTCAAACATTGAAATTTTAAACAAACTAGTAAATATTTTCTAAATAATCATCGGAGTGATGTTTCAGAAAACATTAATTGTATTCTTATATTTAAATATTGCCTTATATACTCTAATATTTAAATGTAGTCTTACTTAGAAAAATATTTAAATAAAATTATATTTAGTATTTTATAAGGTCTCCCAAAATTGTAATATATGTTTGTCTCCAAAAGAACATTTTGCGTTCAATCACAAACAACTAATGTAATTTAATTTATTTTTGAATATGCATTTTTTTAAATATGTAGTTTATAAGCTTTTTTTACACACCACCTTACCAAATCAGAATAGAGCAATCAACCCACCCATTTGTCAGCTATCCTACTTCTGCGAACCCACTTCTCACACGTTCCGATAAGATCAAAGTGAAATTCCAACGGATGATAGACAAGTTATGGCCTAACCATAAAATGCCATAAATTACTCTATTCCGATCCCAAGTCGGGCTATCGCCGCGAGCAATCTCAATCTCCGCCAGTGTGTCCGGCCAGAATGCATCAACGTGCACTCCTTACAAATTATGTTTAATTAAAATTTCTGTATTAAATATGACACAATGCTCCGAATTCCGATGCGAAGCGTCTGCCCAATACCCAATGCCCAATGAGGGGCGAATGCGAATGCGAATGCGGACTGTAATTATTATATGGCACCCAAGATCCGATCCATTCAGCGGCCGAGAGCAGCATTTATGATTTTGTTTTATTTATAAAATGCCCAGCGATCGCTGGCTGCGACCAATGATGATATTTACAATTTTCCCTGCTGCCTCTTTATATAATTTTTTCCATTTTTTCCCTACCTCCTTTTTTTTGCCCGCTTACATTTGTCGCATAGTTCGCGGATCTTGGCCAGGTCCAAAAGCGTCCTTTGTCCGCTGGCCTTTGCCTTCTGGCGGGGCTCGAAGGTTTCGCGCCCGGCGCAACAGCATCCGATGTCCATATCTGGTGTTATGACAAATGCTGTATGTAATTATTGGTCGGCCTGTTCGAGTGTGGAGTGTGTGTACTCTATAGCACCGATCTTCCTCTTCCCGGGCAGCCGCAAAAAGATATCAAAAATGTCGCATATTAATAACGCTCTCCATTGGCGGACGCAGGACACGAAATGAGTTTTGTGCCTTAATTAACCCTTTTTAAATTGGGCATAATTAGGGTGGAGCAGGGACATTGAAAACAAATATTACTTACTTTTTATTTGGCTTTTATTGTGTTATGTAAATTATTCCAAAGAATTTAAGTTTATACATATTAAAAAAAAATACTTGAAGCTTCATATAATTTGTTTTGTAATTGAATCGTGCTTTAAATATCGGGATTGGAACTTGTATTTAAACAGGCTTTTTCATAAGAAAAAAACTCATTTTCTATCATAAGTAATATATTTTTTTAAACACAAAGTTTACTAAATAAAACTAAGGTTTTGCACTTTTTACTTAACCACAGTAATATTCTTTTATATATTTAATTATTAAAATACCAATCGGCAAGCCCACAGCAATTTAAGGATCGTATGTTTTCCTTTTTTATAACACAGTTTCTTTCAGTGCCTCTAGCATCCATCATCTCATCATTATATCATTCACATTCGTTAATATTTTTGAAATATTTTCGCGTAATTTGTTGATATCAATTTACACAGAGCCGCTCTTTAATCTTGCCCATAATTATATCATTTCGATTGATCGATGCGCCTCGCTCCTCTGGCAGCGCTATAAATTTGTATCCAAGGCTATTATAAAATGCCACGGATACCGGACAGATTTCTCATTGTTCTCAATACATGAGTTATTTAGTTGCTAGCAGTGTAGGGCCCCAGCTCATTACTGGGCTCCAGTTAGAAGACTTTGAGAACTGGAACCCCATACAGCCCAGCGGGTGTGCCTTGTATAATGTATAATTAAAGATCTTACCCCCGATTTTCCCCTCCCGAAAACCCCGTTCTTGTTCCCCTAGCAGCAGACAGGTGCAGGTGAGTTTTGTAACTTGACGATGATAAATGTGTCGCATGAACCAGACATAAATGGTTTGATTTGGTGGCAGCCCCAACTGGTTCCTCCCCTTCCCCCAGAACGCGACGCATCATCGCCTTTGGGGCATCGGAACGCCTCGATACCGATACCGAGAGTATTTAAAGCAACTTTCACACTACACTCAATTGTCTGTTTTAGGGCCAAAACGCCCTAAAAGGCCAAAACACGCGCAGACTCAACCGGCCAGCGGAGCAGTGCAAAAAACTAAGAAAAATTATAAAATCAAGTCGGATTCCCGAGTCTTCGAAAGCTATAAATGGAGCGGTTGGATACCCTTCAAGTTTAATTTAAGAATCGATAGATAGATCGTTTAGGTATTTTACTAAGTAAGAGGGTTTTGAAATAGATCTTTAAGATGCAAATTTAAAAATAAACATAAATTGTTAATGACTTTAATACTTTTAAGGGAAATACAATATTTTCGAGGACATCAATATCGCAAATATTTATAACCCTTAACAGGGTATCATGAACCAAACCTTAGTATTTTTCCATAGTATTTATTTGTAAGATGCACAAATTTGGACACATGTTGCATACCAAAAACGCACAACGTAAAAGGATACTTTTTGCCCCGATTCCGAACCCGAACTCGATTCCGATCCCATCCCGAGTCCCGGCAAACGCCAATAATTTATAAAGCGGACAATAAAATGTTATCAAACAAAAAGTATATACAAACATGCTGGGGAATATGGGGTGTGGGGTATCGGGGAATCGGGGGCGAAAGGGGGGACAATCGAGAGTCGACAGGCTGAACTAAATGCCGCACGCCTGCGCATTCTGAACACAGTGAACTCTGCGAAATAAAAAAGGGAGGAGAAGAAGAGGAGGGTCCTCCTTGGCTGCGATGATATATGAAATCATATAACAGCAATCGGCAGGCCACAACAACAGGAACCACAGATCGCATAAAGTGTGTGTAGTTTATTAAGCGCGCCGAGAAAATGACACAACAACCACATTGGCCTCCTTAGTTGTTGGTCTTCGCCGTATAATTTATGGGCCTTCAGCGAGTTGGCTTAGAGAATTTGCCACAGTTTATTTATGTGGCAGTCGAGCCGAGCGAGAGATCAATGCCTCAATAGAAATGGAAATGAAGTCAACTCCGTCAGCTTTGATGTGCAAAACAATCGGAAGAATCGGAGTCGCATTAGCAAAAGAAGATTGATATTCACAGGAGCAGTATGGACTATTAATGAGCAATAAAATTGATCTAATATTTAAATTTAATCAAATTCTTAATTTAAAAAACAAATTAACTATTAATTTTGGCTTAGTAATGTAGGTAACATTTTCCTTTTACATAATAAGGCTTAAGCTTAAATTTATAAAAAGTTAGAAACATTCATGATTATTATATACTTTATTTTTAATTAAGTAATGCCGCTTACTAAACTATTTTTATATTATTTCTCATTTTAGAAAACGCCTAAGAGCTATTAAAAAATTTTATTTAATTTTAAAAGGACTATACATTTATTGCAAGTAAATGTATTTTTTAGAAAAATGTTACAATTAAAATTAAAAAGCCGTCACGTATTGGTCTCAAAAACCATTTGTTTTATTTTACCCGCCATAAATCAATGTTCTATTAAAATATCGTAAATCAAATCCATAAAATTTACAATATTTCAATCAGTTGCTGATCATCAAAAAGTTGCTCCCTCCTTCACTTTTGCATTCCAATAAAGCACCTTCGTCACATGATATCCGAAACAAAGCAAAAACAAAAGAACAGAATAAATAAATAAGCCACAGCCACATTTAAATAATTCGACGAGGCATTCAATCTATATTTAAAGCGAAAATTGATCATAAAATTTGCAAGGCACGTTTCGAAATTAAATCATTTTAGTTGAGCATGAGCGAAGGCTTCGTGCAGTAAAAACAAAACAGAGACCACAAAAAGCATCAAACCTACGGCAATCTGGGCTTTTAAATGATTTTTATAACACTTCTACGGCGGTTTTTCAATAAAACAACAAAAATTCGATGAATTTTATGGCGTGGCAAAAATTTAATGACATCAATCGAACTCCCTCCCCATTGTTTCGCTTTTCTAATATACGAAAAGGCTTTAATGGATTTTTTGTTCGCCTCGGTTCGGTTCGGCTTGATTCGGATGGGTTTTGTTTTTCGTTTTATTTAAACATATAAACGGGACCATAAAAACAACAAGCAGAGACTCCCTGAAAGCGTGTTAAAAGTAGACTAATGGCTTTTAATTTAAGCCATCGAACCTTGTAAAATGCCAAGCTTTTCTTCCCCAGAAAGCGGGGGGAAAAGTCAACCGAATAATTGAATAATTGCATGCCGGCCAGCGCGTGAGTGTGTTTGATGAACTTTCTCCGACATCCATTCAAAATTAAATCACTTTACGCACTTTAGGCTCCGCCTTTCCAGAGCCTCGATAGCGAAGCTCTGAGATTTTATCTCCATCCAAAGCGGCGCCTTAAACAAACAACAATTTGCCCGTTTTTGTCTACACACAAACGCATGTATCTTGAAGATACATTTGCGTGCCAATGGCGTAATTTACCACTTAACATATCAATTGTGCGGCTATTAATCAAACAACAGACGAGTCGGGGCTTGGGGCCCCTGACTCTGGATTCCTGCTTTGATTTGTACGCATCGGTTGTCAAACAAGTGAGACAAAAGCTGAAAAGATATATAAAGTTCCACGCATATGCATACTGGAAAAAAATTGTGATCTCAATCTAAGAAAGTTTAAAGAATTCATATGACTTTATAGGCGAAATACAAAAGTTGTACGCAATTTAAAACCGCTTGTATTGGAACCGCTTGTATTGATACCGTTTGTATTAATACCGCTTGTATTTATATTAACAACAAAAAGTATTAAAAACCTTTACAAAAAAATAGATATACTTTCTAATTCAAATATTTAAAGCCTTTACTAAACAAATGTATATTAATTTGTTTCTAATTCAAATTTTTCTTGCAAATAGAATTTTTATTTTACACCTAAGTTGAATATCCGAAATTAAACTTGGCTTAAAATTAAGGAAAGTAAATTTATTTATTTACAAAATTTACAAAAAGCCGCGAGTTTCTAGAAAAAGCCAAGCTTTAGTTTTTTTTAAGTGCACACAGAGATTTTTCGTATCGTAAATGTCCATCAAAGTCCACAAGCAGCGAGTCAAATCATAATAGGAGCATAAAGAGTAGAATTTTTAACACCTCACTCCTCCGCACTCGAGCTCTTTTGTTCTCCGCCCTGGACACAGTGGCCCCCCCTCGTCTTAGTTTTATTTCACTTATTTTTATTCAGCCCGGTCTCATTGGCAGTTGGACATCCCATCAGAGGGCGATCGATAAACGCTCCGGCATTCCGCCGGTATTCGCCCCGAAAACTATTCCATTCAGGCTGTCAGATGACGCCGTCTAATTGCTTTTGTTTGCTCCACTAAGGTGCCTAACGAACTCGAGTGCACGGAGCCACAGAAATATAACAACTCAATTCGAAAAGCGAAACAAATATCTCGAACTCCTTCAGCTGATAGGTGGCGATGAGGATGGAGATTGGCGGGAAAACACTTAAGCGCCAAAGTGTATCTTTGATCTTTTGAAGATGAAGAACTGACCCCACTCGACTGCCGTTGATGGTCGATTTTGGGGCAGAGGTTTTCGTTTCGATTTTGTAGTGCCGTTTTATTTGCCTGGTAGTTCTAAGGGCAGGTGAGTCAGTAATTTTTTGAATACATAGAGGAATCTTTAAACCAATAAAAAAACTTTTAAACAAATTGCCAACACTTTTGAAAATTTTTGCTTTCTTTTTTGCCAAATTAATTAATCTCAATCGGAGTTTAATTAGAGCTATAAAATTGAATATATGCTATATTTACGAAGACATTAAATATACTCTTGCAATAAAAAGAAGCAGTTTTAGGAATAACGTTTTAATAATAACGTGATTCTGAAATCTTTAGAAATTCTTATAACTTGAATTTTATGAATACATGCATACAAATTGTTTAAGGCGATATTTTAAATTATTTTTGCTTTTGTGATATTTTAGTCCGATTTCTTTAAAATTTGTCTGACTAAATGGTATAGAAGACTGTTTTTGTTCACGTCATTTTTCTTTAATTTTTTAAATTAATCCTATGGCAACTTTATATTGCAGTACAAATTTCATCCAGATAGATTTAAGAATGAAAGACAAGTTTAGGTAGAAACAGACCGACAGACTGAAGATCCCAAATAAATATATATTTCTTATGTAGCTAAGGAAATAGAATCAAACAAACCATCGTGCTCTAACATATTTTTCATGCGACATCTAACGTTTTTTACTTGAACTAGCGAATTCTACATGCTTTTTACACACCAATTCTACACGTTTCCAACATTTTGCATACACTTACTACTTTTGTTGCGCCTCTGTAACAGAGCTCAAAAAGTATGCTACACAATTACTGGCTGTTAACCGAATTGTGAGTTGCATTCTAAATTAAAATACAAATTATAGCTAATAATCCCATAAAAATTAAAAACAACTTTTTTTTCTGGCCACTTATATATTTTCAATGCTGTTTCGTTTTAGCAAAATTTGTCATTCGGGTTATTGTATATTGAATGGCTTGACTTATGCCTATGGAAAATTCCAACATTTTGCACACTTTGTATTTGTTATTTTTAAAGCAACAACAATCTTGAAATATTTTCAATTTATTGTTTGTATATTTTGTTTTCGGGGCAGTAGGAATAAAAATTGCAAATTTATACATACGTACGCGCACTCTAAAAACAATAAAGTAACAAATGTCTTAGGATACATAAATTTTGTCTATTTCTCATATGTATATTTCCTCTTGTATATTTATACGTTGTTATATATATGTTATTTTTAATAGCCATATTATTAGGTAGAAGTAAGCATACTATCTGTACAAGATTTTTCATTTGGTTTTATTGAGTTAAGAGTTCAGAAAGAGGATGATCCCAATGGCACATTGAAGCCTCAATCCTTCAAGATGATTCTGAAAAAGAATAATTTCATTAAAAAGGAAATCCAATATATTTAACATTTTTGTAAATATTTAAAGAAACCATTCATTTGGTTGTTAAAATTAAAACTACTAAAAATTTCAAAAGGTTTTATCCCATGATTTTTTTAATTTTAAAAACGATTTGATTTAAAAATATTATAAATTAAATAATGCTCTAAGCATGGTAAATATTGTATATATTAGCATATATATAAATTAAATTTATCATTTTGGCCTATGACAACAGATTTGTTGATTTTCACAGATTATATTTTTGTATCTAAAATTTTGTATATCTATTTTTAACTGTTCATCACATGCTGGGATGTTCCTTTCTGAAGAACTCTATGTTAACTTAATGTAGTTTTTATAATGAACGTTTAAAAAAGACCTCGAATTTCTCCATTTACAAACCTGAAATTTTACCTATAGACCGTAAAATATTTAATAAATCGATGTTACTATGTTTTTAAATCATATACAACGAAAATTCGATTGTGCTCTATTGTTGTTTTCCTCGTCAATAGTTTGTTCTCAAAATTTTGAATAAATTTTTAGGGTTCTTCAACAAAATTAAATCTTAACAACAGTTTCAAAATTCTGTTTAAGTTAAGAGATGCGCTTGAATTAACAAAGTACACCACTTCGCCCCTGCCCCTTTTATATACTCCACCTGGATATAAGAGGTTATGACTTAATTTAATAAATATTCTTATCCTGATTGAAATTTTTCAATACTCACATGCGTTTTCTTAACGATTTTCGCTTTCTGCGGAGCTTTTTGTATGTGAATTTGCTCGGTGAGATTTTGTAGTCTTCATCGAATTCCAGTTCGAGTTTAATTAGATTTTGCAAGTTCAACTGGCAGTCCTGCAGCAGAGTGGAAAGTAATGAGTAAGGGAAATCAGGGAGTGAGGCATGCACCCACCTCCAGGTTCTTAAAGTGCCAACGGGAGTCGCCGGGGGATCCCCCATCGCTGGTCAGTTCGCTGAGACAGGTGCGCATTGTGGGCCAGCACTGGCAGCGTTTGTTTGTGATCTCGCAGCCCGGCTGCAAAACAATCGAATCGCTGTCGGAACAATTATCGTGCTGACTGTAGGTCAGGGCGGTCAGGTGCTGCAAATCTATTTAAAACACAAGCAAAACAAATAAAGTTATTAACACCAAAGCGATGAAAAGAGAAAAACTGTTGGTGCGCATTAATTCTCATATTAAATGTTCATTAAGCCCAAAAACGAACTTTGATTTTAAGCGCATTAAAAGAGATTATGGTGACATTTATTTTAAATTAGTCGACCCAATATAAGCCGACCGCATTTGCATTTTCGTGTTTAGTTTTGCATAATGTTTATCCGATTTTCGTTTTTGGCTATAATTCTTCCTCTGCAGCTCGGATTCGCAAAGGTTGGTTAATTTGCAATATAACAATAGCTTGTACAAACTTTCCCTGATAGAGCAACTATGATATTGTCATCACAAATCTGGGCTGCGATATTACAACCAAGAAATACGTCAATGAATTGGACTGCCAACTTATCCGAAAACGGATTCCCATCGTATCGGCCAGATTTAGTTTGAATCAAACCATCGATTACTTCGACATTTATGCCACTTTTGATTTACTCAAAAAAGATAAAAGCCGCTTAAACGTGGCCGATATCAAGATGGATGGGTGCAAGTACTTAGGCTCGATGTACCAAAACAATATTGTTGGCAAACTGTTCAGAAGACTAAAGACTGTCAGTAACTTGCCAGGTAATTGTCCTGTGATGAAGGTAAGTAAAATTCTACCAGGCTTCCTAATTAATTGCACGCGATCTTTATACCCTTGCAGAGGGTATTATAATTTTGGTCAAAAGTGTGCAACGCAGTGAAGGAGACATCTCCGACCCTATAAAGTATATATATTCTTGATCAGGATCACCTCCTGAGTTGATATAGCCATGTCCGTCTGTCCGTCTGTCCGTCTGTCCGTCTGTCCGTCTGTCTGTCCGTCTGTCTGTTTCTACGCGAACTAGTCTCTCAGTTTTAAAGATATCAAATTGAAACTTTGCACACAGCCTTCGATCCTTTGCACGCAGTATATAAGTCGGAACGGCCGGGATCGGCCGACTATATCCTATAGCTGCCATATAACTGATTGATCGGAAATGCCAAAACTTGTGTGTTTGTAAAGTTAGGAAGTTGGGATTTTCTATGGGTTTTATATTTGGCCAATCAATTCGACCTACCAAATTTCATTAGGATCGGCCGACTATATCCTATAGCTGCCATATAACTGATTGATCGGAAATGCCATAACTTTGGTGTTTGTAAAGTTAGGAAGTTGGGATTTTCTATGGGTTTTATATTTGACCAATCAATTCGACCTACCAAATTTCATAAGGATCGGCCGACTGTATCCTATAGCTGCCATATAACTGAACGATTGGAAATGCCATAACTTTGGTGTTTTTAAAGTTAGGAAGTTGGGATTTTTTATGAGTATTAAGAATGCATCATATGAATAATTTTGGAGAATATAATTTACAGACTATTCTGCAAGGGTATATCAACTTCGGCTCCGCCCGAAGTTAGCTTTCCTTTCTTGTTTTGTATTAAAATTGTGAGCTTTTTCAAAACAGTAACCTGAAATTTTAAAATTTATTTGTTATTATGCCACATTTAGCAATTTTGAAGAGAACTTTTTATTAATCGTTTTCATATCAATTAAAGTGAAATATTTAATTTTTAGCAATTTTAATTATAGTGCTAATAAGAACTTGATTCCATTGAAAAATTTAGGTTTTCAATATAATCCATTTTATATTGAAAATTGTCCTTGTAACCAGTGACCATTAGGGGGTAATAATAAGCCACACTCTCACAGTTTAATTTTGTAGATAAATTTATTATTAGGTTTGGGCCCAGACGACTTCAATCCAATGTGCAGAGCGTAAAACGCTTTTTTCCAAAATCTTCTATCTTAAATCCAGTAAAACGCACAAACAAAGCGTTTTCATATAATTTTGAGACTTTTAATTTCAAAGGATTATTTTAATTTTTATACTCATGAATTATAATTTTAGTCAAAAGCTTGCAATGCATTAAAGGGGACGCTTCCAACCCTATAAAATATTTATATTATTGATCAGCATCACCTGCTCTATGCAAACTAGTTGTTTTAAAGGTCTTGGGATGAAAATCTTCGGTGTTTCTTAACATATATCTCTATACCCCAAGAAATAGTATTTTTTAGCCTTTTAAGAAATTCGGTTTTATTTTTACAAATCGGATAGCTGCCATAGAAACAAGTAAATACATATATTTTTTTAACTGAATACTTTTAGACAAGTTAATAAATGGTTTCAAATCCCTAGTGAGTTTTAGTGGCACCCCTAATGAAAAAGGACACAGAACTAAATTTGGCTTTCCATTAAAATTTAATAGTCTTCATATTAGTTAGAGAAGTTCGACTTCAAAATTCGTTTTATTGAAGTTAACCAAACTTATCAAAACTGAGAAAATACAAATATGTTTCGATGACAACAAACGGAGAAAGCAATTTAATGAAATAGAATTTCCGTTTGCTTTTTAGCCAGTAGCTCGATTTTGAAACTTTGCCCTGCCCAGCATGAGGAAGACAAATATTTTCCTTTGGGAAACAACTTTCAATAAATAAAAGCAAATATTTGTCAACATTTCGTGTTGTGGCACTCTCGACGAGCAAAACTAGTTAAATTTGAACAACATTCTGCCGTTATTTCATTTTCATTTCCCATTTTCATTGCAAATTGCCGCACGGCCGGAACGTATTAATTCCCCAAACACAATTACACGCAAAAACCGAATTGATGCCATCAAATTATGCAGGGAAAACTGTACGAGATCCGCAACTATACATTCAAATCGGACGAATTCCCGCCAGGAGTTCCGCAGGCCAAATGGCAAGTGCGAATCAAATTGCTGAAGCGATCCGAACTGGTTGCAAACATTTCCATCGAGGGCGCTGTGGTCTATAATACGTGATGTTAATGCATAATGGATGCGACTAAATACGAGTGCTCCATAACCATAACCCGCTCGCTGGTCTCTATCTCTCTTTCTTTTTAATGTGTATACACAAGGAAAAATTAATCATGCATTACCGATATTGACTTTACCGAATCTCAAGGATTGCTACTGTTCTAAAAATATTTATCTAAACAAAAAACAAAAGATGTCATGAAAAACACTTTAAAACATATAAATAAACGAAAAACAATATTTGTTGCATGATTTGAAATCTCTTTTTGTTTTGTGCCTAAAAATATGCTTTATAGATTGAAACACAACATTTGGCAAAGGAGTAATTATGTAAAGAATACTTTATTTATTATAAAAAATCTTGCTAGTATTGAATTGTAATTTATTGGTTAATACTAACCTAACTAAGAATCTCTTTTAAGAATACCAAGATTGACAGATTCACCAACAAAAAATAAACTTTAAACTAAAAAATGATACTATACTAGAAAAAACCAATCAAAATTGTTACACAAAAACTGACTAAGAACGTTTTAAGAACTATTTTAAGATAACTTGTTTCTTATTTTTGAAGGTATTAAGGGCTGCCTGAAGTTGCCTGAATATAAAAAGAAAGCCATATTTAAAATAACAAGATAAACCAACCAAATTTGTGACAGAAAAGTATTTTAAGAGGCCTGCCTGTAATTTTTTGAACCTGCAAACAATTTTCCGACATATTTTAGATATTAAACTTGCATATATTTTTCTCCGTGTATATAGTAGGTACACATATCTATCGACTTACCCATGCACACGCCCAATCCGCTGCTAATGGGCAGCTTGGTCACACACTGCAGGGGCGGCTCACATTGACCGGAAAATCCGCCCGGTCCGCCGCAGGACTCGCCCAAAGTTTTGGCGCATATGCGACAACATCTGCGAATAGTTGGACGTATATGACATTAATATATGAAGCGTAATCCATGCAACAGAGATGGATCAATCGCAGTAGTAATTGATTCGATGCCGTCTTGGATTCGATAAGCGTTAACAATTAGTTAACACTCTGTATTGTGATGTGGGGGCGTTTTGAGTGCCTGCTGTGAATTCCTAAGCAGTACGTGACTCACGATGCAAATTGGATTGGAATTTAGATGAGACACTCTGATGCCAGACTCCCTTAATTATATCATTGCCAATTATTGAGGTCGTGGTGTGGTTACGCATTTTTGACCTTTTCTTTTATTTTGAAAACATCACATCACATCACAGCACTGATAACTATTTACGCTTAAACGCAATTAATTTGATTACAATACGTGAAATTATATTTAAATAAGAAGAGAATCCCGTAAATAAAACATAAAATTTATATAATTAATAATAATAAATATATGAAAAGGTTGTAGAGTAGCAATAGTGAGGGTTTTGTAATTAAAACTATTTTGAAATTTTATTAAAATGTTTCGCTTTGAGCTTATAGTAACCAATTGACTTTTAATTTAAATTAGTTATTTATAAAATGTATTTAATTATAAATAGTTAGTTATACCAATAAAACCACAAAGTTTTAATTTTAGGTTTATTTTCGTGTGGAAAATACTTCAACATAAAAATATTTTTGATAATGGCAAAAGTAATTCGCAAAGCTTTATGCACAATTAAATTTAATCTAATGTTTCGGCAACCATTAAGCCACCAACGTTAATAAAAGTAGAATTTGTTTGGTAATTATACAAACAACTTCAACTTTGCATTTCAAAACCAGATTAAAATTCAGAAATTTATTTTGGTAATAAAAATATTGATAATCGTGAGAGTTCCCGCACATTATATGCCGGCAAATGGATAAAGTACCATAGAAAACTTTAATGCTTAGTCAATAATGCAAATAAAATAATAATGCCAATATTATTTTCTATTCTTCCGTTTCCTATTGTAACAAACGTACGTTTTTACACTTTTATTTTTGGGAAAAAGAAAACAAATATTTCGAAAGCAAATTTAATAAAATTAATTTGATTAAAGAACGGTTTAGAAAATAGAAAATTAGCAGAGTACATGAAAGGAATTACATAAAACCGCGGAATTAATGCCTAATATCAATTTCTCCGTTTAGCTTGACAATAAAAACGATGATATATTCACGGGGGCAGCCCCCATTCGCTGGCCAGAAAATATCTGTTTAATTTGAGTGCAGGGAACGGCGACTTACTTGCAGGGATCCCAGAGCATAAGTCCTTTTCCGGGGCAGTCGGGCGAGCGGATAACGTCGCACTCCTTCGGATTGCAGTAGCATTTGAGTCCGTTCACCACGTTGCTGCTGCCGCCAGATGCTGCCATTATCAGGAGCAGATAGCACCACAAGTAGATGAGCAGTGCGCTCACGTTCAGGCGGCCGAAATAACTTCCGTTCGGGCGCATCCTATGCGGAAGTTTGGCTTTGTTGTGCTGCTGTAGCTGTTGCTGTTGCTGTTGCTGTTTGCCGGCCCCCCTCAACGTCCTTGTGCGTAGTACATCCTGCACCTCAGCCTCCCCCCTCGGCCACCCCACGCCCCTGGCACTTCCGCCCATTTATAGGCAATCTTTATTGCGCTCCTGCTGGCTCTACGGTGCGTTCCACTTCCACTTCCACCGCCTGCGATGATGATGATGGGGATGTTGGATTCTGGTCCTGGCTGCGACTACTGCGAGTACGGTTCCGGGGTCCGGGGCAGGCAATTTGCATGTTGACTGAAACGAGCAAGAGCGATTTTAAATGATTAAAATGCCGTAAACTTGCCCACTCTCTGAATTGCTCCTGAATAGGCGTTTTACAATTGAAAATTGCGGAAATCGGTTGCCGGTCTAATTTCATTAAAATTTCATCAACGTTGCCTACTTTTCGGTGGTCATAAATTTGTAAAATGGTTCGATATTTGGTTCGGTAAATTGAAATATCCTAAAATGGTGACATTTTATGTGCTAATCAAATCACTAATTAATTAGGGCCATTTACAATTTCGATGCGCAATAAAATAAGAATTACGATCTCAGACGGCTGATTTCTTTGCTAGCCTGTTTGCCTGGCTTCGTGAACTAAAGCTTGACAATCGAATTAGTAAAATATGAATATACTAATTTATATACTTATCCCACTAGCGGTGCATTTAGTGCATTAATCTTACATAGTAGTCTTAGTCCGTGCATTATTTAATGTAATTTTTATACGTTCAAAATCGATCTATCAATGTCATGTTATGGTTATAGTTTGTCATTTGTGAGAAAAAGGTAACAGGAAGTCAAAATGCTCGGAAACACAAATTCGCTGTCTCAATGTGATGCATGGTCTATTTATACACAAAGCTAAGAGTTTCCAGCCGAATAACTTTAGCCGTGCATTCAGATATTAAAGGGATCCAAAACAGCAGTTTAACTCAATGTAAAAACTTGACATGCATTATAAAATCGGCTCTTACTGAATTAAAGCTTAACAACGATTTAGCGAAATATTGTATGTATAGTAATAATTGCGTGAAGTAAAAAAATATATAATTGTTATTATTTCTGAGTATCGATAAGCAAAATGAAACTTAAAACTTGTCATGTTAATTTTTATCATAAAATTGAAATGCTGTTTTGGAAACGTGTACTTCCACAATATCATGTTGAAATATATGTATCTAACTGAAAACTATTACCTAGAGGCAAAGTTCTAGTAAAAATATGTTCTTCTCTTATTCAGGCATTTCTTTACGACTTGTGTGACATCAAACTCTGTAATGAATTCCCGTTCGAACATTAGCATCGCATTGAGAAAGAGGATTAGTGTTGCCCAACAATTAGAAACTATAACCATTACATGACATTGATAAATCGACCCTAAGAATTTTGTTTTAAATGAGCAAGACTTACATTTCGGAGAAAAGTGGCAAGTTCGAATTCCGCCTTTTTCCTGAGTTTAAGTTTTTCAATCAAATGGTTTTTCTTACATAACTAGAGAAATATAAATTTAAGAGTAGAATTTATTAGTGTCCTAATAGGATGGCATTAATATCTACACCATAAAATATATATAATTCATTTTCATTACATTTTAATGAGCAATAGTTAGCAAAAAAATCGACATTAAAATTGTAATAAAATGGGACACTCAAAAATTGGTAAGGTAATTTTAAGGTTGTGGTTATCAAAAACACAAACTCTTTGATTTGATTGATTTTTTTAAGAGTAAAGTTGATTACAAAAAAAGTTGATTAAAAAATTAAATTAACAATAAATGTATGTTTGCATTTGAAGCGTTAGAATACAATAAATATGGAATAAAGTATACAGATTTGTTGCTGTTGGGAAATAAATTTGTAAAGTGTGGAGATAGTTAAGAAAACTTTTGTGCCTTAGAGCCAATTTATTTTTCCCATAACTTAAATAAAATAAAATATTCAACTAAACTAATAAATTATTAATTCGAATTTCGGAATTGATAAAACAAAAAAGAAGTTAGTTAAGAGTTACAAATTTGTAATTTGTGGCCATAAATTGGCATTAAATGCTTGAATTAAACAATAAATGCATCCCCAATTTTAAACAGAATTAGTTTAAAGTTTTTGAGAAAGCTAATTTGTATTAAATTGACAATAAGTTTTTTGTTCATCATGTTGAAAAAGTTTCTTCGACCCTTGCTGGCAATTAAAGTTTTCCCATTTAACTTCCCCCAAGCCTTGACGGTGTCATACACCCTATTTTAATCAAGCTGGCTTCAAATCGCACTTCGGCGACTTCAGCTTAATTAACCAAACGTGGTCAGGGCCAAAATCAGTGCCTGGAAAATGAACTCGCTGCCAATACAGCACAAAAAAGGAAAATGCTGTTCCGATGTTCAGCAAAAAACTTCGGAAATTAATTTCAACGAATCCCCAAAAGTGTGCCACATGCCAAAAAGTTGTTGGAAATTCAAAAATGAAAGAGATGGGGCGACGTGTAGGTGAACGAAATGGCATGAAAGGAGAATCCAATTTATTAGAACACATGCCCAACTAATTTTTATTTAAACGTTTGATGTCCTGCGACACCCACTCCACAACAGTCCTAACCTACTTCAATATATTTTCGAAATTGTTGCGCAGTTTATTTGCCTCGAAATCAATGGAAAAATAATACACTTTTGGCAATTGCGAGTTGTTTTTGACGCTTTGTGTATTTTCTCTATTTTTCTGGTGAGTATTGCTTTCACTTTGCCTTGGCCGAAAGGACACTCGGCATTATTGCCATTGCTGTTGTTTTTCCAGTTGCCTGTCAACCACTTTCAATTTGCCATTCAATATTTGTTGTGTTTTTTTAACAACGCCACCGAAACAGTCACAAAGCCTTCGCACACACTCACACACACACACGCAGGGGCACACACCTCGTTACACCTAACGATAGACGTTTAGGACTAGCAGTCGCTCTGTATGCTATATGCTAAAGTGGTCCTTGTTGTTGTTGTCGATGTCCTGACGTTAAACTTTCGGTTCCGACAAATCCCAATGAATTTTTCATGCGCTTTTGTCTGCCGCACGCGGCCATTTATGGCAGGAGACTGAACTAACCTGCTGCCGCCGTCGCTGCATAGACCTTTTGCCAGTTAGAACGGACATGTATCGCTCCGATTTGGGGATATGCTCGTGTTTTTGTTCTTGTTTCTGTTCTCCCCCAACAATATATCCCACTATTTCCTCTCACCGCGCAGGCGCCTTTGCAATTAAGCCTGGAAGGCAGAGTTATCAGGCATAACACGCGAAGGACTCTCGTGGTACTTATTGAATTTCGGTTTATACGGCAGCAGATTTCGAGGTAATGTGTTTATGATTTCGAGAGAAATTTCCCTATTTTTTTCCCACGCTTTATTCACGGATTGGCTGCATCTTCTTAATTGCTCAACGATCCATTTTATCTACAAGTTATGTTTAAAGTAGCTTGTAAGCTACAGAATACAGGTTTTAGCATAAGAATTAAACTGTCGTTTTTTAAGTGAAAGATTTATGCTGTTTTACTCCTTAAAAATCTTCTAAAAGTTGTCTTTAGCTTAATATAAAATATTTGTTGCCGTAATCCATGTTGATCAGTGTGTAAGTCTATAAACTTTCGCGAAAATGGATATGGATATTTATAGAAAATCCTCCTCTAAAAGTTTAGAGTTCAACTCTCTATTAATCTGCTTTAAAAAAGTTATGTTTTCATTTTGATTAATTTAATGATCATTTGAAAAAGTCTTCCTGGAAGGATAATCACTTTCTTGTAATTTAATTTTAGAACATCAATTGTTCCAAAATGTAAAATATGTTAGGAATGAAAACTCTCAATTTTTTTTCATACGCAATCTTAGCCGCTGCATAAACGCCGCATTAGCGAACAGCTCTTTATGATTATGGCGCGCGCAAACAGCGGATGCAGAAACATCCTTCAAAATATAAAGTCATTTTTGTTTATTATAATTACAAATAAAGAGCAGGATGCAGGGACTTAAGCCTAAGCTGATCCTGAAGGGGCGTTGCCGAGATTCTCAGCGAAGCAGGTTAATGGCCAATTTAAAAGTATGAAAGTCGTTTGGTCGTTTGTCTTGTGATTATTTTATATATGTACGTATTTTTGAGCTGCTCGCAGTTTGAGCCGCAACTTTGATGATGAGGCAACCGTGTCAGCTGCTAATAAGCATCGCTCTAAGCAATTTGCCTTCAATAAAAACCACACACCGCACGGGCCTATCATTTTAGCCCCTCTAAAAAGCGGGCAAAAAACTTGCAACTTTTCCAATTAGCGTAAAACAGACGTTTGAGACCAAAGTACACGAGAGAGTTCAAGTCCGAGCTCCAGTGATGTGGGTGCACACGTTCGCCCCCATCCCCCTTCTCCCTCCCCCTCCCCACCTCACCGAAGATGAGTCCAATGCCGCAGTAAATGTTGCGTAAAACAACTGCGGACTCGGGCTGCTGGCTACCACCCAACCACCCCCAACCCACCAACCCCAGCAGATTTACAATTGAACAAAAGAGCAATCGGGAATTATGAGCGGCCAAAACTTTTTTAACAACAATAATGGAACGTAAAGAAAACGTTCAACTCACCAAAAAAAAAGAATAACTGAACCAAGAATATAAAAATATCGATGCAGTGGGAAAAAATATGGTAATCGATTCGGTAACCTATTGGGAGTGATAACATCAGATGACTTTTTAAACATGCTAAATCTATATTTTTTACAATAACACGTATCACGAACTATATCAATATTGGTTGTTGAATAATTTGTAATGGAAAAGTGCATTTCAATTTTTTCTATGCCCCTAAATAACTAATTAATAATAAATACACATATAAGATGTAATAAATAGATACAATATGATGCTTTTTTTCACAAACTTTAAGTTATTAATAACATAATGTTGGTTTAGGTTCCATATATTTAATTTTTAAATTTGAAATGGTCACACATTTAAAAGTATTACGTCAGTAATCTCTTTAAATGTTTATTAAAAACTTGTAAAGCGTAATGCACGACAACTAATATGTTATATTATAATACAAAATAACAATTGTACTTTAAATCAATACATTTTTAAGATGAAAAAATGGATTGTATTACATTTTAATTTTTTCTCTGTGCTAGTAGGTGGACGGGGAAAAAATATTGAAAACTTGTGCGCTCGACTTGATATGCTGCAAAAAGTAAATGTGCAACAATGTGGTGGGTGGGTGGCAGCAACTTAAATTGTAAGTGCCCCTCCCCACAGAATGCAGCATTTCGGCTATTAATTCTTGAACAATTGCCAGAGGCAAAAGTTTGCTTCGATGGTTATGGAAACAAGTGAAAAAGGAAAAATACCGAGACTGCAGGAGGCGAAAAGAGACTTCCCGCAGTCGGTGCACAAAATTTATTTCCAATGTTTTATTACTTAACAACTTTTTGATGACAGTTTTATTGGCATTTAAACAAAAATTGAAGTGTTCTTTTCAGCCATACATATTTTTCACATTTTTCGTTATTTTTTTTCTGAGTTTTGGAGTACGTCATAAAACATTAAACACGAGAAAAACGCACACAAAAAGTTTGCTACGATTGGAGAGGCTGGGGCTGGAAAATGAGACCATCAAAGCCGGGCGGGAAATGGTGAACGAAAGCAAGATTGCTAGGCTACAAAAGTTGCCATGTTTCCATCGAAACGGGGTGGCTTGTAATCTGCAATTATATCGGGGCAGTCGGATTCAGATAGAAGCAACACTTTCTGAAAAAGTTGGGAAAGTTGGCTGCACAAACACAAAATGTGATTCAAAGTTGCAGAGCTGAGTATGCTTCAGAAATAAATAAATGTTAATTTCGAGAGATAAAATCAAGAGAAATTTTCAGAGGAAGAACTAATTGAGATATTCGGTTGAAGTACAACATAAAATTGGCCCACAATGGTAAACCCATTTTTCTATTGATTTAATGATACATACTTCAACGGCTGTAAAATATTTCCCATTTAAAAATGTTCAATTTTTTCCACAGTCACTTCAAATGTTGAAAATAAAATACGGATTAGCCTGGGGTAAGTATTTTTTTCTATTTTTAGAAGGTTTTCTATAAATATACAAAACTTTATGACAAGATAATACAAAAAATTCAAACTTTATAACAAATATTGTAATTCAATTTTAGTTTTTTAAAAATTTGAAATTAACAAAAAAGTAAAATATTTGGTTTAACATTTTTTTACATTCCTTATCCATTGTCCACTAATCAACCTCGATCCTTTGCCATCCCAGATCGTCGGCAACCACCCAATTAACAATTATTCCGAAATAAATTTGAATTACAAATTAATCCAAGCCAATCCTAGCCGGGAAGAAAAAAAGCAAATTTACGCAGCGGCCACACAATTTATTTTGAACAATTTTTTTAAGGGATTTGCGTCGGGGTAATTTGCGTGTTTTTTTTTGCGCTTTGGCTTTATAGTCGCCGGGTTTTGGCGGTTTGAGGGCTTGTGGAATGTCCGCAGTGGCCGAGTAATTTGCCACTCGTCCATTTTAAATTACATTAGCTGAGTCGCGCCAAAGAAGTTTGGGGGAGGAGTTTGGAGGGGGAGAGTTCTGGTCAAATGCATATTTCTCGTTTCAATTACTTTCGCGGGGAAGAAAAGCTGGCGGCGGATGCCAGCACTAGCGGATATTTTAACCCCCAAACATCCGCATTTTCCTTAATGAAATTTGCATATAAATTGCAGGACCCAAAGTTGGAAGTTGAAAGTTGATTTCGATTATTTGATGGGCGACTTTCATGGAGTCCTCGCGACGCCATCATCGTCCATTGTTCCATCTTGTTTTTCTGTTGCTGTCTTCTTTCATTCCGCTCTGTATTTTATGTTTTCTTCCTTTTTTTAGGTTGTCAAAATGTCGACTTGTTTATCTTTTACATGACGCAACACTGTGGCATCATCATCATCATCGTCGCCGCTCCGTTGCATTGCCATCCAGATTCAGAGAGTTGTGGCATGCCGCACGCCAAGTGGAGCGCACTGCTGGAAAAGTATGCAGCTCCATTTCCCCGCCCCTTTTCCGGCCAAAGGGCCCCGCCCCCCGTCACATAACCAAGTCGTGGAAAATGAGTGAAACTAAAGCCGGCTGGCTGAGTGGCATTTAATGCACAGCCAGGACACAAAGTCGGGACAGCTGGAGATATAACCACAGCAATGTCAGCACATGTGGAATTTGACTTTTTACGTGGCCTCGAATTGCAGCTTTGGACTATGCGGTATCCTGGCAGGTAATTGCCCATCCTGTTTCTATACAAACTTGAGCTGGTTAGGAAGAAATAATGGTCTTATTTAATACTACGTCTTTAAAATTATCCTATTAAAAATACACATTGAAGATCTGAATTTGATTTTCTGCTTTTGCATCAACCTGCATTTGAAGTGGTTCTAAGATATTAATTGCACATTTAAGTTATATATATTTATTTATTTAACATTTTTTTTGGTTTCATAATTATTTGTATCATTGGATATCTTATGATTTATGATTCATGATTTTTTTGTGATTTGAGATTTTAGATTTATTAGATCCGTTATATTTGTTTGTTTTATATTCACATTATATAACAACATTTTGTGCAACTTAAAAAAAAAATGTTTTCAAAAAAATATTATAAAATAAGGACAAAGCTGCCAAACTTAAACTGCTTATCCACTTCAAAAATTAAGATGTAAGGGAAGTTTTATGTTTTGGAACATTTACTAATGGAATCAGCTAACATTTTTAATCTTTTTTCGCCCTGACAATGTCCATTGTATCATTAAATTTACAAATATAAATCCTATTGTTTTAAGATAAATAATTTTTTATTGATAGATATTTTGTGAGTTACAAATTTATAAGCTGTTTCAGACAAAAATAGTATCACAGATATTCGTAGCAAAATGTCAGATTTCCAAATATCACGATAAAAGATTTTGCACCATAAATAAAGACTAAGTCGTACTTTTCAGCAAGCCCCAGAACTTTAGTTGCCATGGTTTGATTTAGGCCATAATCTAAGACAGCAATATGTTTGAGTCTTGAGGGGTTTTTATTAGTCTCCAGCTTATAACAAATTCCATAGTTGGCTCACAAATTTGCCAAATTTTTCTTAAAAACAAAAGAAACTTAGCTAATTCACATGACTGCGCACTGCACACACTTGCTTGTGCAAAAAAGGAACCAAAAGACAATTTGCAGAAAACTTTAGGTAAATGCTACAATTAAGCCAAAAATCCGCTTATGTTCGGTGAAAGGAAATGCACTCTCGAAATTCCAGAAAATGTTATTTTCTCTCAAATAAGACACAACTATTCAAGCCATTTTAAATCAAGATTTTATGGCCTTTAAGGCCAAATGATACGCTCGCCTGCCCCAAAAACCCTTTTGGGGTCGCCCATCAAATGCAGGTGTCCTGGCCAGGTGAACCGATATACCCAGGGAGGAACGCCCAGGCCCAGGTGGCATCAATATTTGCCAAAGGGCTTGGCTTCTGATTCCGCTTTTTCGGATGCTGTTGATGTTTCAGGTGCCAGC
Organism: Drosophila kurseongensis; assembly: GCA_018153305.1. Classification (NCBI taxonomy): domain Eukaryota; kingdom Metazoa; phylum Arthropoda; class Insecta; order Diptera; family Drosophilidae; genus Drosophila; species Drosophila kurseongensis. The sequence goes on along the minus strand of JAECXX010000005.1, from coordinate 7,513,344 downwards.
GGCAGGCAACGTAATATGTAATGTGTAATATAGATGCCATCTCCCATCCGCTCCTTTGTCAACTATGTCATATTTCATTTCGCACAAGTCTTAATACCTTAGATATGCAAACACACACGGAGGAGGCATTGGAGAGCCGACCAGGCTGGAGCACTTAATGTCGAGCCCGTTCCGTTGATTCTGCGAGCACATGCAGCCAAAAGCCCACACCCACATCCACATCCACATCCCCGCATCTCCGAGTCCGTCCGCATCTCCGGCATTTGTACGCTTGCTCCAGTTTCGAGCATGCAAATTCCGGGCCAGCTCCTTCATGCCTGGCCACACATGTCGGCCAGACTCCGCCCACCCGGCCACCCACTACACTGGGCAAATATAAATGGACTTCTTAAGGCAGGAGCTTTACACCTTCATTAAAATATTGTTTCAATTTAAAAAAGTTTTTCTATTTTTTTTAATTATTAATACATTAATAAATTGTAGTTTGCTGGAATATTTTTTCATGATTTAATCTCTAAAAAGCGTCTTGTAATCAGATAAAAAAAAGAAATCATATATAATTATCTTACTATAAAAAAATTTGCTTTTCTTTGTTAGCTAATAAAATACTGATACTTTATTAAAAATCTTTTAAATTTGATGACAAGCCAAATGTAACTTTAAGCTATTGTCTAATGTTTTATATTTATACAAGTATACCTACGTTTTAAGATTATATTTTTATATTAATGGTGTAAACATTAAGCTGTCGTTTACAAAACAATCCTAAGCCACTAACTAGGTTTTCATTTTAAAAACCATTTTTCCCCCAGTGCGTAATCTTCCATTCTTGTAGGATCCTTCTGGTTTGTCGACATCGTCATCGAGTCAATGAGCAAATGAAATTTATTTCATTATAAAACAGGCCACTTTCCAGGAGCCGTGGACCGAAGACCGTAGACCGTAGACGAGACCAGACCAAACCAAACCAGACCGCACAAACATTTGTTTTAGCCTAAATGCCCCGCCCATTTGGCCGCCCTTCACCGCATACCAGCCAGCCGCAAGAAAATTTCATTTTGAAATATGCTTTCTGGAATTATTTCGCTCTTATATGACAGGCGGGTTGAAAGCAAAAATTGTAATATTAATTTTGTGTACAACGTAACATGAAGGAAAAGGGCACGGCCCCGAGTTTTCCGGGCTTTCCGCCCCTTTGGACTGTGAAAACAATGAACCCAGGACGAGGACTCCCATAATGGAATTTGGTGGTAACGGGCCTTCGGGGTCGACTTCTCCGTCCGGACCCGCAGTTGTCGTCAAAAGACGGAACGGAGTCAAGGCGGAACGGAAGCAGGTTCCGGAAACGGTTAGACAAGCGTCGGAAAGATGGCTTCCCGAGATGTAGGTCCTCCTGCTAACTTTATTATTGCATTGCAGTCTGTGTGGGGGTGGTATGGGAGCGGTGGAGTCCTTTGTACACTAAATTTGTTCGGACAAAAGTGTCGCCTGGGAATTAAGCTCATCAACGCTTGATGCGCCACCATGATTCAAAGTCCGCAGCTAAAATTCATCCAATTGCGAGAAAGCAGGCGATAAGGCCACAGTGGTCAATCGGAAATGAGATAGATTATTTTGTCTTATTTCGCCAGAAAAACGTTTAGTTTTATGAAGGTTGCGACTGTGACGGTGATTTGTATTTATTCTGTATTCTCATGATGAGTTGCTAATTAAATAGGTATATTTTAAAGACAAACATTATAAATGCAATGATTTCAGCAATAAATTTGAATACATTTTAAATTCATTCAATTAGAAGAAAGGTTTCATTGGTAGGAACGGCAATAAGAGTTGTTAAATAATCTCGTGCGAATCCAAGTCTAAATTCAGCGAAGTACATTTTTTCGGTTTATTTATTAAGCTTTAACAACTTAATTTACTTAACTAATTTGGTTAAAAAAATGTCTTAGCCCAAGGTATTATAGAAACCACTGTCAGTGCAAGAATTGCTCTATTCCCAGTGCCATAGTTTTCACTTTTCGCCCCTCATTTTCCCCCAAACGTTCTTAGATAAGAGGGGATACATTTATTTTAAAAGATGGCCCAGTGCAAAATGGGTGGCAAAAACATTGTGAAAAAGAAGTGGAAACAAAGCAGAAAAGGAACTGGACATGGAGGATGAGAGAAAATCTGCTGTTGGCACTGGTTTGGCTTTCTGGGAAAAGGTAATCAAAATAAATGAGCGACGCTTTTTCGAGCGCTGATGAGGAGCCAAGGAAAAGAGGAAAATACGAGCTGAACCGCAGAAATAACTCGTTAGCTTCAAATGATGGCCAAGAAGCGTAAGTTGAGGGGAGCAATAGCCGAGAAAAGGGACCGCGATGAAGTCGAGTTCACTCGAAATTATGAATTGTTTGTCTTGTAGGTGTCAGGTGCTTGCTTTGTGCATCTAGCCGTAATCACTTGGGTAATCGCTCAAATGCACACACAAAATGATGTTGAAATTTTCCCCAGCGGTTTTCCGCACTTCTTCTCCATCTTCTTCTTACACTGTCACTGTCAAGTGTCTCTTTTATCCACTGAGACTTTCCCGTCGAGTCGAAATGGGTGGCAAGAGGTGGGCGGCTGTGGGTTTTGGCGTGTGACCTTGGTGTCAGCTCACATGGGACATAAGTGTGCCACAAAATAATTGAAAATAATGGATTTTTTTATAATGCATCAAGGAATTCGATGAGCTGGTATTTAATTAATATGAAGTCACAAAACATCTAGTATAAGAAATGAGTAACCAAAATACCATAGAAATGAGATTAAACAAGAGAGAACGCTATAGTCGGGTGCCCCGACTATCAGATACCCGTTACACAGGTAAAGGGAGTGCGAGGGAGATGGAGATAGAAACTTTGATCACGCATAACTTTTTAACGAATGGTCCGATTTGAAAAATTTCTTCTACATTTCGATAGGTATTGATAAACACAATAAAACTGCATTTTTACTTTTCCGAAATATTTTCCGAAATCGTATATAAGCGATTGTGGGCGTTAAAGGGGGCGTGGCACCTTTTTGAAACAAACTTGCGCTGCGTAGGAACTCCTAGAATCTGCATGCAAAATGCCAATCTTCTAGCTTTTATAGTTTCCGAGATCTCAGCGTTCATACGGACAGACAGACAGACAGACGGACAGACAGACGGACAGACGGACAGACGGACAGACGGACAGACGGACAGACGGACATGGCTAGATCGACTCGGCTAGTGATCCTGAACAAGAATATATATACTTTATAGGGTCGGAAACGCTTCCTTCTACCTGTTACATACTTTTGCACGAATACAATATACCCTTTTACTCTACGAGTAACGGGTATAAAAATTGAGCAATTTTATTTCATTTTCCGAAAAATAATTAACAATTGATTTCATTATGATTCATTTATTTCGCAAAAATGCAAAATACAGTATCAAACAATTTTTTATCTTATCTTTTCCTTATGATTCATCCTGAAAAAAAAGGTAAGCAATTTGATAAGCACGCTTTTAAAATATGATAACAATTTCCATACGAATTTACTGAATATATTACTTGAGATTTAAGATTTGTTTCTGGTAGTTATTATTAAAAATTTAAGAAATGAATGAAAAATTTCAAATTGAACAATGTTTATTTGAAATCTTTGAGTTTCAAGACAATATATATTTTATATTTGGAATACAAGTATTGTTATCTTTTTACAAATTATAGAACATTTAAAATTTTCTTTTTGTGCTGATTCTATTATTTTATGGGTACCCTTGTACCCATTTTACACATAAAAAATTCCTTGTTATTCTCACATTTTCCTTTGGGTTTTTTATTTGTAACCTTTTTTTTGCTTCACCTCGCAAAGCATTTCGTTTAACTTTCCTCTTTTGGCTTTATAACTCACTCAACTTCAGTGCCTTCCCCACGATTCCATTGAGTGCACATCTTTTCCGTTTTACTTTTCCCCTTCTTGTCTTTACTCACTTTCACTTTACCAAGTTAAGTAGAACATGTTGATTTGCTGCTTTTAATTTGTGCCCACCTTAACGTAGTTAAATTCATCTTGGCCCACTTAAGCCCATGACTTGAACATTTATTCCAGGGAACACTTTCCCAGACCCTCCTTTTTCTTTTTTTTTTGTTCTGCTCCCCCTGAAACAGAAAAACTGGGACTTTTGGTAACAGATTTCTTGACGCCTCGAAGTTTCATAGAGTTCCGCCCATAAATTATCATTTGGCAGCTACACCAGCTCCAAACAACACCAAACGTGCCACGCCTCCTACTTAAGCATCCCGGAGAATCCAAGGATGATACTTTTTTCGGGTAGGGGAAGTCAGTAGGGTTGGTTGGATTGAAGGGGATGCATAGCATTATATGCCGCGCACTACCGCAAGTCGTTGGCTCTTATCAGCGCTTCCTGCGGGCCGATTTAGCCAAGACAGCCGGCTAAAATGAATCCCAGTTAACTTGGACCTGCCACTGTGCAAAAAGAGCCATTTTGGTCTTTAAATATTTCCTCTTAAGAAAGCTTGTAAACTTATAATTTTTGTTATTTATAAAATTATTTTACCTACTTAGCATTTAACAGTCAATAATAATGTCCAACAATTGGTTGGTTTTTGCTTTGAATTTAGAAATACTTTTAAAGGATTGTGAATTGCTTAATTTAAGCTCTGTATACTGAAGAATTCACAGAAACTAGATAAAACCAATTTTCTGCCTAAGATCTTGTTTGGTTCTATCTCGTAAGTTTTTTTTAATGTAGTGTCTTTAGAATAATATATAAGTATTAAACATTAGTATTTAGGAAACAATGCATTTGATACATAAAAAAAATATATAAATAAATAATTGAAATCGAAGAATGTACTGACATTTATTCTCAGTGCAATGATGAGGCGAGAATCTCGAGTTTGAAACAAGACCAAGTCCTAACTGCGGCTGAAAACTGCGCCTTAGAATGAGTGTAAGGCGCTGGCGACACAAGCCGACACGTTCGTTGGCCCCTTATCATCGTTTATTGTTGCTACATATTTTATTTTTTGGGAGTTTCGGCTGCAAGGCGCAACAACTTTCGCCCAGCCATGGCTCGTTATTATCCTATTAGGATGTGACGGCACCCGGCCAAAGTTTTCATCCACTAGAACACACAGCACCATGCCAACTGCGAGGCTGCGTGGCCCACATGTTGTATACATAACGCTTTTTATATGCTTTTGCCTTTGAGCCGGCTCAAAGACATTACAAGCTCGTTAAAGTGAAATCAATGTTGTTGTCTTTGCCGTGTTGTTGCCGTCTTCCGTAGCCGTTCATTTTGATTCCGTCCATCCGCCTTATTTAGCTATGTATTTTTATTTCATTATACGGACTTTGCCTGCCTTTCTGCTGTTATCTGCTGGCAGTTTATGCGACAACAACACTCCGGCTAACTGACCATGAAAACGGACACAAGCAGCGGAAAAGCGGAAAGGCAGCGGGGAAGTGACAAACTTAAATAATATATACCCGCACTCGCTGCAATGTCGGAGTAAAGCTAATGGCGTCGAGATAAAGAAAAGTCTCCGATTTCTTCTCTGGCTTGGTTAATGTCCTTTGCATGGCCAGAAAATGGGAAAGGAGTAGAGTCAATGTAATTTAATACCCCAAGCTTACACTATTTGAGAGTAAATGAAAAACACATAAAGAATTCCTAAGTACACGAAAAAAAGGTTTACACGACAAAGGCTTATTAAAAACCGTTCTTTGTCAAAAAAAACGTAAAAAATAAAAAAATACACGGACTTAAAACAACCAACAAGGGATGCGCATTAAGAGGAATATTAAATAATATGTGTTTTTCTTATTGGCAAAACGGGTTAACTATTTTGAATCAATAACTTCATAAATTTAAATATACTTATTTTTTAAAAAACGCAATCAAAAACGTAATCTCTCAAATACATTTTTTCTGTTGTTTTACTTTATCATTTTTGATCTGATTACAGAAAAAAGTGCAGGTACTTAAATATTTACATTTTGAAATTAAAGAAAGCATCTGTACAGTGACGAAGCTAATTAAACAACGTTTAAATCTTGTCAAACAAAAGATATGGTATGATGATTTAGAGTCATTAGGCTCAGATCAATTTAAATGTTGATATATTGTCATCAAATTAATGGGCACGGTTATTAAAAATATATTACTTTTTCTGGGGACAAAATGAAATGATTTAACTTTTATATGATAATGACAGCAATAAAGGCACCCCAATAGCGTACTGAAATTCTATATAATTTTTTAACAAAACCATTCCAAAGCCAATAATGCACAAAATTGCTTTTAATTGCATACAGTTCTGTAAGCAAACAACGTAAACACCTTGAAATTAAGAATCCTCTTGATCACTTCAAATTTCCGCATATAGCAACATTCCCCACGATTCCAATGACTCCCAGACAGATTGAATCAATATTTATGCCAGATCTGTTAATATGCAAATCCAATAATTCCACCAGCAGTATTCCCTTGACATTGTTTCAGCTCATTCCCGACACTTGCAACTGAAGCCAACTTACAAATTCGAATCGCAAAATTACTCATTCGCCAACGCGCCGCTCATTTGGCAATTAGTCACCTGAACAATCTGCAAGTACAAGCGGATTATACCGGCAGCCGAATAAATGCATACAGAGATCTCCGCAGCCGCATACCGAACACTGACAGAAATCATTTTATTTAATATTAGAATCAGATTGTTTATATTTTTATTTTACATTAACATTAATTTCCTTACGGTTGACATTTTAATGAGTTATTTATAATTTAATTACGATTTAACATAAAGCAGTATGTTTTTAAGAAAGTTCCGAAAAAATATTTTAGACTAAGATTTTTCTGGGTTATAAAAAATATTTAGTAAATATAGTTAGTTTTGGTTAAAATGCTTGGCAAATCGTGTTTAACTTGTCGTTTTTAATCTAAAATTTAAAGCAAAATGTTTCAACAAGTGCGATTTTTTTTAGCAATCTTGCAGTATTAACAAGATTAAAATAAAAAAATTTGTTCAGGGTTAATTTAAACTCAGTTTTCTTAGTTTTATTTAATATTTTCCTAATTTAATAAGTCAAAAGTAATATTGATAACTATTTTTAAAGTTTAAATATTGAAGGCATATTTTCTATACCAAAAATATTTCTATTTTTAGCAAATACTTTAAATATTATAGACAAAATTGAAAAATTATATATAAAACAAATTTTTTTTTTTAAGCCTAAATAATTTTTCCAGTTCATTTTTATGTTAATATATTTCTTACATATTTTGCATTTTACATTTATCCGCAGCGCTGCTGCTTCGATGGGCGTGAGCGGGTGTTGTCATGATATTCCATTTCGCATTTCGAATTTAGCACTTCACATTTAACATTTTGCTTTTGCATTTGCATGGCGCACACGCCTTGGCCTGAAAATGCGGAATGGAGGCAACGATCTTTACTGTTTTCATCAGATTCGGAATCCGATTCTTCGGCTTTCCAGCCCCCTCCACCTCTCCAATTAATATGCGTGTGATCGATCGCTGCAGCAGTTTTTGCGAATTTTCAATACGGGAATTTTGCACGTGATGCACTCGCCGAAATTCCATCTGCTCACTTGCTCTGAAAATTTACGAGCTGTTGTTTTTTTATGCTTTTTTGTTCCATATACCAAAAAGCTTTGTGAGAGCTTGCAAAGAGATTTGGAAAGACTGGAAGAAAAAAGACTGGAAGAGAGAGACGAAGCCGGCTAGCCGGTAAAAGATCAACAAAAAAGATTTAATGCATGGCATGGCTGCAAGGAATGCGGGCCAAAAGAGAGTACGAGCTTTCCTACAGATCGCGTCATATATGTAGCTGCGCTCCACTCTCTCCCCCAAAACCCAAAACTTTTACTCTCCCAGAGAGAATGCCTTCACAAGCCCCGGCAAGCTTTATATTTGAGTGGAACAAACTTGGAAATTCAGTTAAATTTCAGCAGTGATCGCGTGAGCTTTGTCAGCTGAAAAAACAAGATTTATGCACCAACAATTAATTTTCGTTTTGTGAAGTGACCAGAAACCGTGTTAAAAAGAAACAAAAACCAAGCTAAGCAAGCCCAAAAAAAACCAAACAAAAAAACTTTTTGTAATATTAAAAAAAGTGTAGTGTAAAAAGCAATCTGCGAATCATGTGAAAAACCACAATTTATGCTCGAGTGACAAGAACAACAAAACGAATTTACGTGGCAGGTGTGTAGAAGCGCATTCCACAGATTGTACATAATCTATATACTATAGGCACTGGCGAATCTGCGACCAAGACATTTTTCTTTCCCCTTTTTTTTCGCTGATTATATAAGCCAGCATAAAAGTAGAAGGGTAATGACGGTAGCGTTGTTGGCCCATACAAACACCCAATATGGCTATACAAACAAACACCGACACGCACATTGGGACACGTTGAGCGTACATAGATAAGATAGCATAGCTAATAATATAACCAGGGGAAAACTGTACAATAACGTCATTTATAAAATATTTATGGATTTGGTATAGGTTTTTTTTCGGTTTTTGGTTTTGTCAGTTTCCTAAGCGATTTCCAGATGCTGCCGTAGGTATATTTAAACATTATTCGCAGGCATTTGCTAAATAATAAACAAATTATAAATAGGTAACTTAATAAAAAGCCCGATAGCGAAAACAGATGAAAACGGCAAACACCAGATGAGAATACAGGGACAAATAGTCAGCGCGACTGACAGATCGTCAAACGCTGAAAGCTTTTCGTACTACTATGCTCGAGGTATCTTTGTATCTCGGCATCGTTTATCATGTATCTCACTCCCACTCGCTGGCCGTCTGTCACTCGGCTGTGTCGCGCTTTTATTTGTATTTAGTTTATATTTTTTGTTTTTTCACTTTTTGTTTACACCAAGAAATCAAGGCTAAAAGCGCAAACCGACATGCGTAAATGGACAGAAAATTAGGCAGAGGTGGTAGGGAATTTATCGCAATGATCGAGCAATTTGATTTCATTAGCCTTACCATGCCAGTACCTAACTTTATATAATACCCCCGCTCCTCAGCGGCACGCACATTCGATTCCAAGTCTTATTTAAGCTTGGCACAACGCTGCCAACTACTCGCAGAAAAATGAAAGAAAGAAGCAGGGGCAAGCTTTAAAAAGCCGAACGGCGAAAAGCAACGCCGAAAATAAGAAACCAGAGCAAATAAATAAGAGTCGGAGGGGAAGTGCTTACGTGACGGTATCGAAGATTGAATCCCCTCCGGAAGATGGGTTTAAGTGTGTTCGACAAGAGTTGCGATCGAATATATTCGATCTTTCGAAAGCACGCTTCAAAAAAAAAAATTCACTGCTGAATTATACTGCTCTACTAAAGTAGGCTTACAACTGAGAAAACTTTTGAAGCTATGATATTTCTATTTATTTTTTTTATTTATAAATTTAACCATTAAGCAAGAAGCTTATTTGTGTATACATTTGCATTAAAAATAACTCTTTCACATTCATGCTATTCCACATATCAAAAAACTTAAGTACACAAATAAGCAACGCCGCAAAATAAGAAACCAGAGTAAATAAATAAAAGTCAGAAAATGGGACTTAACTTTATATAGCAGAAGTCGAAACTGTAATTCTCTTTAAAAATTTCCAACAGTTCGACAAAAGAGTCAGGAATGTTAAATAATAAGAAATTAGAGCAAGTAAATAAAATCTAGATGGCGAAGTTGTAAGAAAACAAACTTAACCACATAATTGTTAAACAATTAAATAAATAGTAAATATGAAAGAAGTGATATGAGAGTAATCTATTAAGGTGACGATTTCCTGAATAAAAATGTACCAATTATACACGATTTCACTGCATTTAATTAAAACAGCAGAAGGTAACGCTTTCCTTCCGAACCAACTATACGAAATTGTCTCGTCATATTCAAATCAATGCTCTATTCAAAAATGTTCCCCTCCATTAACTCGCTTCAGTAGATCGTTTCAAGCTTGAAACCCTTGAAAAGCCTCATAAAAGGCCGCTGGCGAACCATTTAGAGTTCAAAGCGATTCCCATTAACGGCTCAGCGAAATGCAAATGAAAGTTCAGCAATTGATTGGCAATGCCAGCCTCTCCGCACCATCCAATTGCCATGGAAAACTTTACAGACTCCACCTTGAAAGGGTATTCTGGGCAAAAAGCGAGCGGCATCGCAGCGAATTCAGAGGTCAGAGCGAGGCAAAGCGACCAAAAGCATAACAAAACCGTCATGAAACGAGACGAGGCGACGACTTCGACCACTCGGACTACACTGCGATGAAATCCGATACCATCGCACATCAATAAGCAGCCAATTCGATACATCAAAAAAAATGTATGCTTCTGTCTCCGCTGCAAAGTTGGACACGAATTTGAACAAAACTTTGCATACAATTTGTATACATTCTGTACAAAACAAACCTATCCATGAACTTCCGAAAGTCATATAATTTGTATACGCCACAGCGAAAATATTGCTTTGAATAAACTACACAAGATTTGACAAAAAATGTGTGTTAACCATATTCAACAAGGTGATGTTATTTATATTTGTTCTTGTCACATCGCTAGTTTTATTTCCTATTTATAATCCAGCTACGAGAATAAAACGTAAGCAAACGAACCTCAGATCAAGAATTAAATAGAAATTAGAAGAATAATCCCATCATATTTCATTCTAATTTTATGACGACGCGTTTTAAGAAAAAAACCAACCAAAATTTTATGATTTTTTGAAAATTCCAACATGTAATTAAATTCATTTAATATTTTTCATATGGTCCATAACGGCGTAATTGACTCAAGATGAAACTGTGACGTAAAAACTATAAATTGCTCACTAAATTCCAGAGCAGAAGGCAGATTTATTTAGCAATTCACATAATCACTTGACGTCATCACTAAAGAAATTTCAGTTAAGCAATTTCAATCTTATAATCTGCAAGAATGTATAATGATGGATCTCCAATAGAAATAAATTTAATAAGTATTTGACAATAGTTAAAAATGTATATATAATTGGGTATATTGCGGGTGCCGATTAAATTTATTGATGGTGTTCGTGTGCCTTCACATACGGGACCTTTAATAATCCTTTAGTAATCTTCTAAAGATTTAATTTACAAATTAGCTTTATAATGGCCTATTATATTACCACCTTTAAATAAAAATACCGCTTTAAATTATAATACCAATAAATAGCCAAATTAAAAATGTATCTTCCAGAAGCCAATGAATGATATTTTTAAATATTTTTGAAAATTACTGATATTTTAAAATGATTTTCATATTAGCAAATAAATGCCTTTATTTTTAGAAATTCAATTTGAAATTATTATCTGAAATGAGCATTTATTCTGGAAGTTAACATTTTTTAAAAGATGTACAAGATAAGGTATAGATAAACATTATCTTAAATAATTTTGTCTCCAAAGCTGGCCTTATTTTTGAGCCGTGTATTTTTTCGCTTTAAGTTTCGCGAGCCAACTGCGAGTTGCAATGCGCTGAAAAGAGATGACAAACTTAATGGCAGTAGCGGTGGCTATGGCAACAGAAAGAGCCAAACTGCCCGCACATGAGGTTCCCTCTTATTCCCCCGTAAGCCCCCTAAAACCCCGCTCTTAGCCCCATAGTACCCTTTGTAATCGCCCCGCCCCGCAATCCCCCTCCTTCGAACGTACCTTTCAAGTGCGGGCTGCTGATGTTGCTGCTGTGCTGATGTTGCAGTTGCTGCTGCTCCTGTTGTTGCTGTTGCTGCTGCTGCTGCTGCTGTTGTTGCTGGCTCATCAAAAAAGCCAAAAGTTGTTGAACGTGAAATTATTGTACGCGCACACGAGCAAATACCAAGGCAGATGTGTGTGCTCGCAAGTATTTATGCACACAGAGCCGGTCGGGTTTTGCATGTGTTGCCGCTCCAAAGATAAACAGCAGAAAAGAAAAAGCTAGAGCCAAAGCTAAAGCTAAAGCCGAACTGGAAGCATCGCGTAGATGCATCAGATTTCGCATTCAAGTGAAATTTATGGCAATAATAAAGCTTAACTTGCGTTCGAGGTAAAAAGATGATGAACTATGCAGAACGGAGAAGAAAAGTCACTGGAAGTTGGCATTCGTCAGCGTTTCACTCACAATCAACCATCAGACAACCACCCCCCACTTTTCAGACCCATAGACTTTGTGAGGGAAAAAGTTACTTTGGTGCTATCACAGTTTAGTCACCTACACAAATATGCGATTACCGCACACCCTGATATGCTGAAAAGAATTTCCGAAGGTAATCGCTCAGTTAAACGAGTATATACGCACTACTCTCCAAAGCAAATACAAACTTTAAACAGGAAAACACTAAACAAATAAATATGTACCTATAGATAGATAGGAAATAAGGCATAGAATCGGTTAACACAAAACTAACTAATTTCAATGGTTTTTAGAGTATATTTTATATGATAGCATTTTGATATCTTTATTAAAAAACAAAAATGTGAAAGATAACGCGCTCAATTTGTATGTGATATAATTTTATTATAATATTTTATTATGGAAAATGGAAAGTTTTTAATTATTATTTTAAAATCACACCAAAATTAATTACTTGTCTGGTTTTCTTGGAGGGACTTAAAATAAATAAATAAAATTACTTTAGCCGGATGTTAGTTTATGTTGGTCATTTCTAAACTTATACAAATTAATAAAACGAATTCTATTTAATAGCATCAACAATTAATTCTTAAAACTTAACTTGAGGATTGTCGTCATAATTCCTCTAACATTGAGAAACAACATCATAAGACCTTTCTTAATATGTTTTCTTACTTTCGGTGTAACGATGCAGCGAAAGTTCTACGCAAAGCGAAAGTCTGAAGGTGAGAGACTAAAACAAACAAGGGACGACAGGAAGCCGAGATTAAAAGATCCGACAAATCCGACCCAAATAAGATAAGATCTGTTTGTTAAAGCCAACGAGACGATAATTAAAATTCCTCTAGATACAAACAATATCTGCGCTGATTGTTGTCAGGCAAACTTCTCGGAATAGCTCATTCATTATACCCGTTACTCGTAGAGTAAAAGGGTATATTGTATTCGTGCAAAAGTATGTAACAGGAAGAAGGAAGCGTTTCCGACCCTATAAAGTATATATATTCTTGTTCAGAATCACTAGCCGAGTCGATCTAGCCATGTCCGTCTGTCCGTCTGTCCGTCTGTCCGTCCGTATGAACGCTGAGATCTCGGAAACTATAAAAGCTAGAAGATTGGCATTTTGCATGCAGATTCTAGGAGTTCCTACGCAGCGCAAGTTTGTTTCAAAAAGGTGCCACGCCCCCTTTAACACCCACAATCGCTGATATACGATTTTAAAAATTTAAATATTTCGGAAAAGTAAAAATGCAGTTTTATTGTGTTTATCAATACCTATCGAAATGTAGAACAAATTTTTCAAATCGGACCATTCGTTAAAAAGTTATGCGTGATCAAAGTTTCTATCTCCATCTCCCTCGCACTCCCTTTACCTGAGTAACGGGTATCTGATAGTCGGGGCACCCGACTATAGCGTTCTCTCTTGTTTTTGTATGCCATTTATGTCCAATATTCGGACTACTTGTTCGCTCATTTTTCCTTTTATAAACCAATTTTTTTCTTGGGTTCATTAATATGGAATTGTTTTTGACTCCGCTTAGCAAAATATACCATTTTTACGGGCAACTCTCTTCGAAACGTTGGCACACTCAGAAGGTTACTGAACCTGCAAGCTCGTACTCTCGTAGTTCGTCCAAAGCAAACAAATTCCCAGAAATATTTATGGTCGCAAACACTCGGTTTTCACATGTATATCGCAGTTGAAATGTGTAATCATAAACGAACTCACTCGAGAGATATGCATGCAACAGGAATCTGGCAGCTCGGGTTTATCGGCTAAGTGAAAACAACACTCCGCAATTAAAGCGTTTTCCCCCGAATTTTGTCTACCTGGTCTGCGTAATGCAAATTGTGCAGCAGATAAGATAAAGCCCAAAAGCTCTCATTTGCACAAGCTGCTGTTTTCATCCATCTGAATCTGAATTTCTAAATTTGATGAAAGGAAATTCAGTTTCCCCCAGAAATTAAACGGAGCTTTGCTGAATGGAGCACAGAGCTCGTATCTCACAAATCTCCGGCCTCGTTTAAAGGAGAGTGGATGGATACGTTTAGGCTTTGATTGAATGCATATGAAAAGCAAATCATCGTCCGACATTCAATGCCAATAGCACACTAAAAAAAGTTTTCGAAGGTCGAAAAAAGGGTTGTTAGAAACTTGAGAAGAAACTTAGAGTACCGAGAGTTCATTTTGGTAAAGATTTTAATCGGGACTCTGTCATTAACTAAGAAAACATTTAAAATCTTTACCAAGATTAAAGTCCCATTTGTAAAAATAATATATAACATTGTCGAAAAAAAATATTCAAAACTATAAATAGCCAATAACATAATACAAAATATCAACTTTATTAAATTGTGTCGAATTTCTTGATGGTTTTTATACCCATTACTCGTAGAGTAAAAGGGTATATTGTATTCGTGCAAAAGTATGTAACAGGTAGAAGGAAGCGTTTCCGACCCTATAAAGTATATATATTCTTGTTCAGGATCACTAGCCGAGCCGATCTAGCCATGTCCGTCTGTCCGTCTGTCCGTCTGTCCGTCTGTCTGTCCGTCTGTCTGTCCGTATGAACGCTGAGATCTCGGAAACTATAAAAGCTAGAAGATTGGCATTTTGCATGCAGATTCTAGGAGTTCCTACGCAGCGCAAGTTTGTTTCAAAAAGGTGCCACGCCCCCTTTAACGCCTACAATCGCTTATATACGATTTTAAAAATTTAAATATTTCGGAAAAGTAAAAATGCAGTTTTATTGTGTTTATCAATACCTATCGAAATGTAGAAGAAATTTTTCAAATCGGACCATTCGTTAAAAAGTTATGCGTGATCAAAGTTTCTATCTCCATCTCCCTCGCACTCCCTTTACCTGAGTAACGGGTATCTGATAGTCGGGGCACCCGACTATAGCGTTCTCTCTTGTTTTTGATGAGCTTGGCAAAACTTTTGCTCTAAATCATTCCAAGCATTATTTTTTTATAGGTATAATATTTCATTTTTAAGACAAAGCAAATGTAAATAGGCTTTTAAGTGTTATAAATTTGCCCAGTGCACAATCCCAAAATTTGTTCGATTCGGACACGGACGTGGACATGGACAGGTCTTTTATGGTGCCTGGGACAAGGCGGCAGTGTCCGCCCCCATTTCCTTGCCGATCTCCCTCCCCCTGTCGACAATGTGTGGGTTGTGCACCTTTATCAGTGCCTTTTCAGTGACGGGTCCATTCAGCAAAGCCAGAAAAATGCACAAACATTTTTGTGTTGCCGGGGAAATGGTGACCCCGACCCTCGCTGATACCGATCCCCGTACCCGTCCTACAAATGAGAGACTGGCACTTGGTCATTAAAACCACTCGCAGAGCCGAAAAAAGGTTTCTATTTTTAGCAGTGACGTACCGGCAAACCAAAGCAAACCAAACCGATCCGAGAACCCGAAAGCATGAGAGGGCATTTCGGTGCGGAGGCACCTTCTTATTAACGCTTCGAGTGTTTACTGCCTTTTTGCTCTGCTTTTTTTGGCGAATGCAATCAAATTAGAATTCGCATTTCATCAGATGAGAAGAATAACAAATAAATTTTGAAGAAAACGGAGAGAAAAATGTCGTAAAATGGGAACGATATTGGTTTTTGTTTTTTTTTAATCTGTTCTCTCTATAGCTTTGTTTTTTTTTTGTAATCGTTAAATAATGTGGAGAATAAAACTAATTCTAATAAAATAGCTCGATTTTTTGCAATCAAAACTTTGAATTTTTTATTTTAAATATAGTCTTGTCTAAATTTAACAATTCCAAAAACCAGCTAATTCCGTTTGTGAAATTGTTAGTTAATTATTTATATAGTTTTAAGCATAATATCATTTATTTACGAATGTATTAAAGCCCGGCTAAAAAGATTTCTGACATAATGTTCTTATATTTTTTCTTGTTTTGTTCTTTGCAGTTGATTTCGCCGAGAAGATGCCAATTGATTTTGATTTTCGCAAATTATAACGAGACATTTATATGATTTGATAGCGAGCCAGAAATTCGCAAACAATTCCCGGCGACCAGGCAAGGTCATATCGATTGTCATCAGCTGCTGTCAGCACCCCACCGCGCAACACCACCCACCTCCCAGCCACCCGTCGCCCCACAGTGAAAACGCAAACAGAGCGAAAATGCCAAGCTTGCACAAGACATGGAGGTGCTGGCACCAGATGCTAATAATATATGGACTCATATTTGTTTCCAGTGCAACGACACGTAAGTGTGAGGTCACCCCACTCATGGGATTTTACATGCACACATATTTGCCCAACCTTAACAAGGGAGCAATTTAATTTGTATTTATTTATGGCCATTGTCCTGGGATTTTGCAAGCTATTGGTTTAGGACTTTATCAAATTGTATCAGTATCATCAGGTTGTTCAGCATCGCCCCTACTATGCAGAAAAGCAAGACATTGTTCAGCTTAAAAAGTCCACAGACGCTGACAGTATATATGTACTCCACATTCTTCAAAAACAGGCCGTAGTAGTGCATCTGTGGAAACAACAAATTGATAAATGTCACAATGGCGTTAATTTAATCAGAATGATTTACTACAGTAAAATTACTGTCTTCAGTAAATAAAAGAAATAAGTGCATTTTTAATTGCAAAACCCTAAATTAAAAATAGGTTAATAATGGTAAAAAATTATAATTAGAAAAAATTGTCTTTCAATGTGCATACATTTTTAATCAGTCTGGTGGTTCTCTTTGATGTTTTTTTATTTGTTTAATTGGATAGCTATTAGAATTCATGTCAGCATGGATAACTATTTTATGATGTGCGACTTACGAGCAATCCCTGCTGAATATAAAACGTTTATTAATTCAAATTTTTTTACAATCAAATGATTAGCATATAAACACAATTTATATGTGTATAAAAAAAAAATGGAATTCACACTGCTTAGACATGTGTTTTACTAAAAATTAAATTCTGATATCGATTTTAGTGCTGAATAAACTGTACTAATATATTGAGAAATGGAAATTATAATAACGTTTTGATTCGTTTTATTGAATAACCGTTAAATTATCCATTTTATTTGAATATTTGAAGTTATTTTAAATTAAATGCGGTCAGAATTTAAACCATTATTCTGTTAGGAATAATGAAACGAAAAAAGAAAACTTACAGTGTGATTGAGCTGCCTAACAGTGTTTGTCGAAGGAAATGGCAAGCCACATCTGAGTGTTTCCCTCGTACATTTAAATCTCCTTTCCGAATAGTATGAGGGAAGAATTACCAGGAGAAGATTTACAACGAGCCCCAGCATGAAGGCTATCGCGTAATAGTTCAGCGGGAAGGCTCTTTTGTGCTTTCGCAATATGAATTTGCTGTATTTCATAAAGTATGTGAAGAACAGGTGTATCGTGCACTCCATGGGAACGTACACCACGAAACAGACCGCCTGAACTCCGTGCAATGAGCAGATGGAACGGTGCAGCCTCAGCAATTGCTGGTGCACATGAAGTAATCTCCATAACTCGAGGGCCAGCCATTTTTGTTGATTTTTATATAGCTGCTGGCGGCTCGGCGCGAATCCGGCCCCTAGAGAATTTTCCAAAACTTTTCGGGCATCCGCGAGAATCCTGGCCAGCAGCAGATTCGAGTGTCGAACGAGGTGACCCAGAAAAAGGAGAGCCAGCGTGTATATCCCCAGGGAAAGCTGCAGTATGAGTTGGCAGGTGTAAACGAAAACCAAAGAGAAGGCGTACAGGGAGTTATTCCCCACTTCGGGATCGTCCTTGAGTATCTGGATGGGCTGGGCCGACGAGAGGACAATGGAGCTTAGCAGGGCAACCACTTCTATTAGGTGTTTCCTGGTGGCCAGACAATCCAGCGATTCCCGCAGCTCCTGTGTGTGCATAAGACTCCTCAACTGCCGGCGGCATCTTAGCAAGCGATTCAGACAACCAATGATCTCCGCCTGCTTGGAGCAGTGTATCCACAGGGTGGCCGAGGCACAGGCCAGCAGAAAGACATACCGATTGAAGCCAATCAGTAGCAGAATCTGATTCTGGCGCAGAAAGGTCATCCGCCCGTAAATGCACAAGAAGGCGAAGGGCGAAAAGCCGCCCACAAAGATCAGCATCAGCCATCCGTGGATGCGCCAGTAGAGGCTCTGCCTGACCCTCTCGATTCCCCGGGGACTCGAGTTGGCGGTGGCCATTAGGCCGAACACCCTGGTCAGACTGTACAGTAGAGCCAGGGCCGACATGCCCAGCAAATGCAGCCAGCGCGGCATCGCTGCGATATGAATGGAACCGGGCTGGGAACGAAACTGCTAGTTAGACACCCAAAGGCAGTGACATAATCGAATCACAGCCACTGGCAGCACTCGAGGCAGTGCACTCAAAAAAATGTAGTGCTCTTTAATGGGGGACTGTTTTAAGAACTCGTGTTGTGCCATATTTTATTAAATTCTTAAATCTGAATACAAAATTTCCTTTTCATTTTTCAGACAACAAAATCCAAACATTTTTATAGGTTTAAAAAACTCTAGAGCACAGACATTTTCATTTCAACATTGTTTTTTTTTGTTTATATGGCAAATATTAATTATTATTATACTGCCTTTTTCATAAAAATATTCTTTTCTTATAACAACAAATTGGTGGTTCAACTTTGTATTATAAAGTAAAGTAATCATTTTAAACAAAGCAAGACAAAAATGTTATGAAAATATCAATTATATTAACAAAATATAATAAATAAACAAACCTTCAGGTGTTTTTAATAAAGTGCATAACTCCCAAAAATACACAAAAAATAATGAAAACAGTTAACGTTAAAAAAATTCAAATATTGCCATAATCAGTTAATCTCCTCAGCTTTTAAATGATTCTTGCAGAAGTAAAAAACACATTGAAACGTTGAAAATTTGTAGGCCATTTCAACCGACTTATGAGAGGAAAAATTCCCATTCATAAAGGAAAAATATTTTTCTAGTGTGGTTACGCCAGCTATTAGCCTGATTGAATTCCGTTTAGCCAAGGCGTTCACTCAGCCAGATAATCTGGCCAGATAACACACTCAGTGAGCAGCCCAAAAGTGCCACAACAAAAGGGTTCGCCGGTGGATAGATGAATGAATGTATGGACGGATGGATGGATGGATGGATGGATGGATGGATGGATGGAAGGCTGGTTGGGTAACTAGACAGGGAAAAATCACATTGGCCGAGATACTCGGATGGAAATTAGGTAAGCTCGGAGAGCTTATGGTCTGTGGCTTACTTTCCACCGGATTCCAAATGTATCTCAGAGATTCCTGCCCCCGAAATCACTCAATTTGCAAGTGGCTTCAGGTGTTTGCATCTCCCATCCCGTTTCTCACCTGTGAATGGGATTCTGCTGGGGATAAACTGGATTTCCAATCAGCACCGAGCGCAGATAAACTAACAATTTAAATTCCTGAAACAGTTGGCCCACTCGACTGAAGAGATTCCGTGCTCTTGTATCTCGTATCTTCGTATTTGTATCTGTATATCTGCAGGCCACAAAGTCAGGACGTTGTCGCTGGATTATTAAAAAAGTTTTCGCTTTTAAAGAGTTTTTCCCCCTCTTGTTTTTTTTTGCATTCATGCTACATGAAATGCAAAAACATTCGCGTGTCTATATGTGTGTGTGAGTTCGTACTTTCATCCTTTATAAAAACTTTCCACGGCTGTTTATAAGTTTCTCACCGAAGAGCCAAAAGTGGCAGCAGAAGTGGGGGAAAAATAAAAAAATAGCCAACCATGTATCTACAAGTCTGTGTGCGCTTTTGTCCTCTTCCTCGGGTCTTGTATCTGGTTCCAGCCCCCCAGATCCAGGTTCTATAGCTTCTGGTTCTGTCGCCGGCTCCGACTTTATCTGAATAGGCAGCCAAGTGTGCGGTTTGGTTTTATCTAGGTTAGGTGGCCGGCTATTCTGACAGTTGCTCTGCAGCTCGCTGTAAATTGCGATGCAATGTCCTCGCCTGACGGCTAATTCGTTCACATTTTTTTCGGTTACTCTACAGCAAGAGGAAGGGTAACTGAAATTGCAGTATCATATCGGTACTCATTTAAATATCTGTTCAGACAATGTTTTTTTTATTCATTTACTCAGTGATTCAAAATTATGTTTTCAGTATTATATATATTATAATACGAAAATGTATCAGTTACTTGTTACTTGTTAAGATTGAAATATAAAATCATTTTATATCTTAGTCTTATCTCTCGTCCCTATTAATTTAATTATTATGTGTTGCTTAGCAGAAAGAGTATTTTAGGAAGAATTATGAAGGCTGCCAGCTAAAATTCAAATTATTTTTCTTAAAGGCAAGTTAAGCCAGATAAAAGTGAGCTACATTTTTAATAATTTAAGATAAATCGATTCATATTTTCAGTATCTTCTTAAGTTCAGACTTAAAAAATAATTCGGATTTGTTCAAATCACAATAATTTATTTGTGTAGTAGAAAGCTTATAGCATAAAAACAAAAATGAAAATGCCCTTAGTTATGAGTTAATCCAAAACAAAGAGCATAAAACCATTGACTAATCCCCGAGTATTTACACATTTTTGTGCCGAAATCGTGTTGGGCAGCATTTAAATTATTTTTTTTTTTGGACATGCCTCGTTTAGCTAACCTCCCGCCGCCAAACTTCAAAGTCGAACTGCGGATACGGGGGCGGCTGACAACTGTCCCAGCTGTCCCACTGATAACACGACAGCGTCAGCGAACAAATGCGAAAAACAACGAACAAGTAAAACTTTAATTAAATAAAGTGTAAGAAGTTTGTTGAGCTCCTTCAAAGCAGCCGCCGACCCACCAAACAATCCCCACAAACATTCTGCTCCTTTGACATCAAAGTGCAGGCCCCAAGAAAAACCGAAAAAGTTTAGTTTTTAATATTCGACAGGATGGGCAGATTCTTATGCTTAAATCAAGAAGATTTTTCCGGCCAGATATTTACTTTTGTCCCGGCCAGACCTTGATTGTTTACCCGGAAAAGGGAGAAACCAAAGGCCAAAAAGTCAAAGGGCATGGCCAGAACCAGAGGAAAATTCCCATTATATGGGCGAGTGAAAATGACAAATTAACTTGAACAATGAGCGTTCACGTTTCGAAGAAAGGAGAAAAACTCCATAAAAAGGAACACGCGCCAAAGGAAAAAGGAATAAAAAGAGAAAATTGTTGAAGTGAATTAAGTCTCAGGTATAGAATATAAAATTAATGGAAGGCAAACAATCAATAGCAAGTGGAAAAACTTTAATTGGTTCAACTTTATTCCATTACTTCTCCACTTCGGCAGGGTACCACTGTGCCAGGTTAATGAATCACTTACCTAGATAAGCAACGGACATTCGATCCGATAAGTTGACCTTAATGCATTTTATTTCGTTGACCCTGTAAAATAAAAGGGCTATAATTAAAGCAAAGATATGGGGAAACTGCTGAAGAATATTCTGCGAGGTGAGAGGATAATAAATTCGATGTAGATTTCTGTTTAAAAGATAAAAGTTCCATTTAAGTAAAGGTTGTAAAAAACTATGAAGGAAGGGGTGTAATATGATTTCTTATTTTTGTTTTAGGCCAGTTGCTTTACTTTCCATTCCTTACGCAAAAAATTAATTGGGGTATACCCTTAAGGCACCCTACTTTTTACTTTAAAAATGTATTTGATATTTAAGTTTGCAAGGATTTTCATAAACCACACCGACTATAACATTTTCTTTTATTTGTTCTTAAGAACTGAGTTTTTAATAGTCTAATTATTTTTCTTGACGTCTTTTTAATTTCTCACGCAATCTATTACTTCTTACTTTATTAGATAAAAGTTGTTTTACAACCTCTAACAATTTTTTAAACATTTTAATATTAAAACAAGAGAGAACGCTATAGTCGGGTGCCCCGACTATCAGATACCCGTTACTCAGGTAAAGGGAGTGCGAGGGAGATGGAGATAGAAACTTTGATCACGCATAACTTTTTAACGAATGTCCCGATTTGGAAAATTTCTTCTACATTTCGATAGGTATTGATAAACACAATAAAACTGCATTTTTACTTTTCCGAAATATTTAAATTTTTAAAATCGTATATAAGCGATTGTGGGCGTTAAAGGGGGCGTGGCACCCTTTTGAAATAAACTTGCGCTGCGTAGGAACTCCTAGAATCTACATGCAAAATGCCAATCTTCTAGCTTTTATAGTTTCAGAGATCTCAGCGTTCATACGGACAGACAGACAGACGGACAGACGGACAGACGGACATGGCTAGATCGACTCGGCTAGTGATCCTGAACAAGAATATATATACTTTATAGGGTCGGAAACGCTTCCTTCTACCTGTTACATACTTTTGCACGAATACAATATACCCTTTTACTATACGAGTATATAACGGGTATAAAAACCGCAGAAAGACTTTATTATCAATAACTATTAACTTATATAATAAATTTCCATTCAAGCTCATGCCGTACTTACACTTGATATTATTTCCTTTATTCACCCTCCAAAGATACTGTCTTTGTACAGCTTTTTTTGCATTACAAAGCTGCTTACCTTCGCACCATTATTATTATTCTCTAGTCGGGGAACTTAAAACCCGCACTTTGCCATAAATAAGAGAGCACTACTTGAGGTGACCTGCATTAAGCCCATCCTTCGCCCACCTCTACTTAAGTACACCTAAGCTGCAACTGAGACCTTCATGTTTTATTGACCACCACTAACGGCTGGAATTTCACCACCATAATTTCGTTACAGTTGACCAGGAGCCTTTGCCCGACTTGTGTGATGCGATTAAATGCCCGCCGGACGCCGAAATGCAATGCCCGACGGACAGTTCCATTCGCCAAAACCTACTTGCGGTGGACCTGATTAAGTCGAATGCGGTGGAGTTGCCCCCCACGGGTGGTGACATGTCCTCGGGGGATGGCGTATCCTACAGTAGGAATCCGATATCGGAGGAGGATTACGTGCAGTGCTGCTTGAACCGGAAGTGTGTGTGCAAGACGTGCTACATCCCGGACTGC
Organism: Drosophila kurseongensis; assembly: GCA_018153305.1. Taxonomy (NCBI): domain Eukaryota; kingdom Metazoa; phylum Arthropoda; class Insecta; order Diptera; family Drosophilidae; genus Drosophila; species Drosophila kurseongensis. The sequence continues at coordinate 7,490,124 of JAECXX010000005.1, read as the reverse complement.
GATTCGGAAACGGACGAGGTGACGGTGGAGCTGCTGCCGGAGAATGGAAAGACGCCCGGGCAGTGTTGCGGCACCTACGACTGCCGGGCGGAACCCAACTGCACGGTGGCGCGGGACACGGACTACCACTGGCTGAAGCAGTGCCAGCGGTGCAAGTGCGACTCCGGACTGAAGATCTGCCACCAGAGCTGCGACGAGCGGGCCGAGGGAGTGTGCCAGTCCAAGATACCGGGCATGTTCTACAAGGACGGCGATATCTGGACGGACAACTGCCAGAGGTGCGAGTGCGTGAAGGGCGAGCCCAAGTGCACGATGTCCTTGTGCGCCAGCCTCAACTGTCCCAGTGAACGGCAGGTCAAGCTGAAGGACACCTGTTGTCCGGTCTGCTGGCCCAAATGTGCACCGATGCCGCATGAAAAGCAAGACGATGAATCCTACTATGTCGATGAGACGGAGCCGGCAGAGGAGGAACCACTGCCTCCGCTGCTGCCTGATCCCCTGACAACCGTTCAGCAGAGTTCAGAGCTTTTGGACAGCTCCACCAGCACTACCACCACCGCCACAACAACAACCAGCAGCACCACCACCACCACCGCTGCACCACCACTGGCCACTTCCATTTGCCGCAATGCCTTTGACCAACCGAAAGTGGTGGAGGTGGTGAGCCAAAACAACAACATCTACCAACTATGGCTAGCGACCTATGCGGTTATAGCCTCCATTGTGCTTGTGGGCATGGGCTTATATATTTGCCAGCAGCGTGCCAAGAAACGTTCCTACGATCCGGTCTCCATTTTGGACCATAGCATCTAAGCAAGAGATCTTTCGAAATACTACTATTATTACGTCTAAAAAGAAAACTTACCTAGACTAAGTATTCCGCCTTTTCCAACTTTGTTGTTTTGCTTTTTTGGTGTGACCAGATTTGCTCATGAGAATGTGTACGAGTCGGGCCTGGTCACACTGAATCATTCAGTTTAATCGCCTAAATAGGAATACCAAATACCCAAGTCCTTCTAAAGCCTTTGCCTTTGTTTGTTTGGTATTGATCTCATTTTAACTTTTCACTTTTCACTTGCAAAAAAAAATAAAACGAATGAAAGCCACACTAAAATTTAAGCAACGAACTTCCGCAGCAACAAAATCAAAGTATTCTTATGAAATTACGCCAACATATTTAATTACAAACGAAACAAGAGTTACTATTACTAAACAAGCGCAATTTATGTATGTATATATAATACTTTATGCTTTCCCCTTCCATGGGAAGTCTACTTTTTTAAACATAACGTTTTGATTTAAGAGAACAACCAAATCATATTTAGGAGCGAGTAAGCAAAAAATAAGTTTACACTTGCTCGAGACACATCTTAGTTTATAGTTTTAGCTCTTAATTTAGAAAGTATGTGATATATATGCTAATTAGCTTATGGAATTTGTCAACCAAGGCATGCTGCTGTTTAAAAAAGTGGAAAACAGTATTTGCAACACAAGACCCGAAAGCCCCGGAACGAAATGGAACGCACCGCTATCGCAGAAGGACGTCCAACTTTAGCTAATGTCATAACGTTGCCACATAAATGTATACCATAAAAACTTTATTTAAATTTATGCTTAAAAATAAACCAAAATTGGTATGCAAAGCGAAGAAACCAATTAAATTGATTAAAGTATCGAAATTAATGGGAGTATAAATCTATTGGTCTGGTGAAGAGCATTTTTTATTCCAGTTCTCGGGATGAAATTACAAATTTTTTTACATTGATCATATTCAATTTTTCAATCGTATAGTTAGAAATTAAATACAAAAGCAGCTTAGCCATATTTGACTATGTCAAAATGAATTCAATTCCTGGAAATCTTTGAATCGAGGCTCGGCCAAAGGTCCCAAAATCTGTTTAGCTTTCTTCAAGTACAAAGCAAACACTTTAACTTATACCCCAAGAAACATTTGCTTTGTAAAGGATATTCAAAAACTTGCCTGCAAAGTTTTTTACACATTTTAAATTCGACCTTCAGAGCCAAAGGAAGACAGAGTGGGAAAAGGTCGCTGCTTGGCAAATTGTATGCTAAGCATAATGTCAGGCCATGATATGATTTATAATATGTAATAAGTTCCAGCGCAACTTGAAGTGGGTAACATGGAATACATAAAGGTACAGATTCGGATTGGGGGGGTGCCTGGAGAGTCCCTGGAAAATACGAATATGCATGGGAACTGGGTCTTTGGCGGCGCCTCGTTGAGCCTTCCCATTTGCCTTGTTGCGTGGGCGACCCACTTCGCACAAATGGGAGCCCCACAATGTCGTACATTTTGTTTAGATTGTTATCAAATGCTAAAATACCATGAATAAGGTATATACGTAAGTATACACTGGAAACCAGGAAATTTCCTCAAAAGTAGACAAAACCGTTTCATCAACATACACACATGTTCTCAGAAATTTTAACGATTTTCTAAATCAAATATTTATCTAAGGAAACTTTTTAAATGTATAAATTCCGTAAAGCAAATTACCCTGGGAGTAACAAACGAATTTCTTTAAAATGTTTGTGGTTATTAAGCATTGAAAAATACGATATTACCAAACTGAAACTAAACTATATATTTAAAGAAGTTCCTTTAATAAAAAAGGTACCACACAAAATTTAATAGTTATATGATATAGTGATAAAAAATGTACAAAAAAGTCCCAATAATTCGAGTGTATGGGCATTCTGTGTGAGAAGGTAGTTGAATGGGTGGCATAGTGATTTACCGAGCCATATACCTAATAAAAATGCCACGTGAAGAGGGATAGTGGGGTGTTGCATATTGCTTCGATTCAGCTGAAAGCAGGGCAAAATAATGACATCCCACCTAGACCCCCTCCCTGAAAGCACGTGTATCCCCGACAACTGCAACCGTCAAACGTTTTGTAGGGATAAACAGCAGGGCAAAGGACAACGGGGGGGAATAGGGGGAAATTTATAACAAAGGCCCGACACAATAGACTTCAAGAGTTTGGATGACACTTTGAGTTATTTTGTTGTTGATGCTGTAAAAACACGAAGGCAAGACCCAAAGAGATATGCGATGGTAGATTTATTGAGGCTCGGCAGGAAAAGCGGCAAAAAGCATCTGGGATCTGAGGAGCCTTCGATAAGCGGAAGGACAAGCGCCCACTACACAGATTTGCTTTTGAACCACACAAAAAAGGAAGAAATATAGAAAGTATAAAGTGGGCGAAAAAAGTATACTGTTGAAATTTATATCTGGGCAGCACCATTCAACAGAGCAATAAACGACAAAAGAGGAGAGCTGCGTTAACCCACGAGAGCTTTTTAAAGAACAAAAATGTACAAAATTTAAAGGTTTATATAAAATAAATAAATAAAATAAATAGTTTTAAAACAATAAAGTTTGTAATAGTACTGTGCATCTTAAAGTAATAAACCAATTTTAGTTTTCATATCAGCAATATAGTTTGTTATTTGTTTCTAATAACAGCTTGCTGTGGTTTTGCCATAAAATACTGGTTTATTTTATATTCATATATCTCAATCAGGCTTGTTCTGAGAAATGTCATAAAAAACCCGTATTTTTAAGGCTCCAGAGAAAATAATTGCAATTGCAAATAATAATATTGTAGCTACAAATCGAACCTACTTACCTTATTGCACAAATAGCTTGCATACTGGACCATTTATCGCCCACTAGCAGCCAATCGGTTAAGATGAGGACGATAGACATTGAGGAGCATTGGAGCAATCAAATCCATGTCTCGAGAAGTGAATAGCCATTGGCAAACGTTGCACAAAAAATAGCCAAACCAAAACAGAATAGAGAGGAAAGCCGAGAGGAGATTGGAAAGTGCAGACAACAAAGCCAGACAACAGGAGAAAAGTTTAAAGGAAATGGGAAAATATTCTCTACAGTCAAAGGGCAATGGAAAAACTATCAACTGGAACAAGCGATATCGAGCAAACAATAAAGTGCAATTGTTTCCTCGAATGTTTTAATTGATCCTGAACAAACTGAAATAATAAAGGTAAACTTGAATCGAAACTTTTAAGGGCGCTACAAATTCATTGAATGAAAATGGATATTTCCACTTAAGATTAGATAAGATTTGAATTAATATAGGTTTAAAATACATATAGGTTTAAACAGTTGCCATCGATTTTTATTTTTGGTTGGTTAATAGTGAGTAGTGACATAAATGAAAATTTTCTTTAAAAACTTATGTTTAATAGTAAATCTATAAATGTAGGTTTAAGTCGGTTGTAGCCTCCTAACCGAAATAAGGCATCACTTTTAAATATAACCGAAAACACCAAGCACTTGAATACATGACCCAATATCCAGTCAACATTTAAATAGACCGTTCCGCATTCAGAACAGGAAACGGAAAGCACTCGATTTGCATCCATGTTTAATGGAAGTGCCATCAATCCAGATCAAAACTGGCCGTCATTAGAACAAAATACACAGAGAACTAGAGTGGAGATAGGAATGGACTTGTCACATGCCATAAATGCAAATGATTTATTGGAAAAGGCAACCGAAAGCCAATAAAATCATCAAAGACGCCTTACCATTGGAAACCGCAAATGAGTCTGGTCTGAAATCTATATCAGTAGATATATATTTACTGACGGATGTGCGGAGACCTCAATTCATGTATCAAAAGCACATTAGCACGAATTTGAATTGCCAATTGCTATTTACTTGGCGAGATGTACATACAGATGACAAAACCCCAAGCACATGTCAAAATTAAATAATGTACCGCACGATTGCTGACTCGTCCTGCATTTCCATGGCCTTCTTTTCCACCCACCACCCACCACCCTCTACTTGTAGACACGGCATTGGCATTGGCTTTATTTGAATTCGGTGCGTGCGGCTGTCACTTGTCTGTTGTCTGTTACATTCGCCATGTAAACACAACCGCAGGCAATTTTGGCAATTTGCGTCAACAGGCGAAACACGGAACCGAAACCTCACCCAACAACAATAAAAACTCCTCAACCTATGCAGTGAAAGAAAAAATTAAAATCACACGAATTAAGGACTAATTAAAAAACATTTGGGATACATAAGTAATTTAATTTGGAAATAATTACAAAAAGTATTTTCTTGAACAGATCATAAATAACGTATTATAAAAATGGAATTTTTCCATCTAGCATTTTTATTTAAGTAAATATGATTTAAATATTAATAAAACAATATAGCTTTACAAATTTGATGACTAATATTATTAAAATTATCATTTAATTTCGTAACACATAATTAAGGAAAAAAAAGAATGTATTCCTATTATAGTTATATAATATATATGAATATATTTTATTATCATTTTCACTTCCTTTCATATTTTTTAGGATCAACTTTTGTAAGTCAACAAATTAATATTTTGTGAATGTTTTTTGTTCAGTGCATCAGCAAACCCCAAAACCCGAAAACAGAACTGGCGGCCAAGAGACAAACGTCTCGCCTTGGCTTAAGCCGAGAGGTAAATATAAGCCATCGGGGCATTTGCCTAGACGGGCCAGATAAAGGGGAAAACAATGGGAAAAGGAGAAGGGCAAAGAGCGGGCTATGTAAAGTCGCCTGCACCCAAGAAAAGTGTTTGCTTTTTTGCCGAACAACCAGCACACAACGGGAAAAAAATTAAAAAGAACAAAAGCGAGACAAAAATTACAAAATGCTGAAGCAAACACAGGGCGGAAAATCGGTCACAAAAGCAGGTGAGAGGCTCAAATACCCTTTAGATATTGAAATTAAATATATTAAGCAAGGAAAATTAAAAATGAAAGTTGAAAAACTAACATAAAAAATGCTTCCCTAAAGGAAATGCAAATCATCCTAATTTTATAAGATAATTTTTTAGTCGGTCTACAAAATATAAAATGTTTTAAAAATTGTATATTAATTCATCAAAAGAGAACGACTGGACGAATTATCTCTAAATTTGTGTATTTGTTAGGAATTTTTAGAATAAGGTTGTATTGCTAATACTTAACTTAATAATTTTTGTGAACAATAGACTAAAATTTAGATTCACACTTACATGACCAATTTTCTAAATATGTGACACGGAAAAAAATCAATAAGTGTTATAAAATAAAATAAATAACTCAAACCTCAATATGTGTCAGATTAAATAATGTACACTAACTAATAAATAAATATTTGAATTTTTTTTGAAAATGTTCACCCAAAAGTAAGTACTTCATATAAGTTTTGGAAACTGCTAAGGGCTTATCGACCCATTGTCCTAGATTACAGGGTGCATAAGCGAAAAACACAATAAATGGCACAGATACAACAAATTTGCCATCTCAAACATAAAAACTCAAACAGGCGCACACACAGTGTCACGTAGCCCAACACATCGACACACATATAGAGACATGCAGTAATTTTATATTATGTACCAAACATATATAAATATTTGTGCAAGGTAAGCGGAATATTTTATATTTGCCGACGCTTCGTGTCGTACCAGAGAATCCGCCACATTACGTATACGTACGTATACGTAACCCATCGAGGATGCTTGGCTGGATGGGGATTCGGATTCGGAAAATACCCACAACAAACGGGTGGAATGGATAGAAACCTTACAATCGGTTGCCATAAGCATCTGCATGCACCGCGGAAATAAATCAAGAAATAACATTTACACGTTCGTTTTATGTTGTATTTGCCACGTAACAATAAAAGACTCAACCCCCAATCTTAACTAGACCAATTTTCACCACCCCAAAAGCACGTAAACACCCACTAGACAACGGCAGATACGGGATGGCAGTTCGGGGAGTTCTGGGATTTCGGGGATTTCTGGGAGAGATTGGGGGACAAAAGGACGAGAGCCGAAAGCTGCAAAGCCAACCAAGACAATGCCACAAAGGAATTATTTACTACGTGATACAACACTGAAGCCATTCCCGGATAAATGTGCTCTGGTGCTCAGTGGCCCACCACTGGTTCCTTGGTGATGGCTCCTCTTAAGCCCAGAGATGGTAGCGTGATGATCGCATATGATATGATGGGCGGGGATTGGGAATGTTCATAATTTATTTATGCACCTATTCCCCAGCAGCCAAGGACTACAACGGGCTGCACATTAAAATTATAAAATCGAGTAATTTTGTATTTATTTCGTTTGTTATTTATTACCTGGCAGTTAAAGTCGGGCTGTACATTAAATTGCTCAAAATGTTTGGATGGCTGTCGTTTTTAATTATCTGTTAACCATTCTTTTTTTATTTAAAGGTTCAAAGGTCACAGGCACACTCATTCTAAATTTTTTTGTTAAATACTCCTCTGTGGTATTGTATTTCTGTATATAACAAACTTAAATTTATGTTTCCCTTTTTTAATATCATTAAAAGATTCTTTTATTACTATAAATAATTCAACATTTGTGATATTCATTTTAACATTTTACCTTGCTTATAGTCTACTATGGGCAAAAAATAAAATTTATTTCCTAACCAAAATAAAAGCAAAAACCTCGCCATAAATTGTTTATTTACTAAAATCAAGATTCTCTTTCTCTTGGTTATGCAAATATTTTTAACGATAATTTGATTTTTGACTCATTCCTATTTGGTACTTTTTTTTTTATGGTGTGAATTTTGTTCAAAGCACTTTTAATGGTATTTCTCTTTTTATAGTATTTTAAAAAATTTGAATAAAATCGATTTTAAATGGACTGCCAACTAAATAAAAAGCTCCTTGGCTTTTAGTAAACCATTCAGGATTTAATTCAATTTAAACGTCCTGTTAAAATTTCTATGTTTCTCTCAAAATACATGTTGGTGATAAAGTTTTTTTTATTATTCGCCTGACACTTGCTATTTGATTGAAAGTTTATTTATTGACGTTACAAACAATGTTTCAAATATATGAGCATAAAGCAATAAACAATTTGATTGCAATTAAAAAATGTTTTTTTGCTCTTTTAAGCAGACTTCATGTTTTGATTGCAATTATATGTAGTTTTAATAACAAATATAAGTTGATATATGTAGGTGAACATAAAGTTGCATCTGCCTTTATTTCCACCGCAAGGACATACGTTTTCATTAATGAACTACGAATATTCTTTACATTCAAAAACCACTGAGCAATTTAAAATTTATTATTTGAATATGCGCTTAAATTATATGTCTGTTTTGTTTTATTTTTAATAGATTCTAAGCTATTATACAAAATATATTTCAAATATCTACTTTGGTTTAATTAATAGTTTTCTTTATACACCGTCAGACCTTTGCGGTAAATGTTTCTTATGTTGCTAAACTAAAGTTATAATTTTCCAAAATGAAGACAACATTTTTTCAATATTTTACAAACCTTATTAATACTTTATGAACTCGTTGCCATTAGCCATTAGCTGCAACTTCAGAGGGCGTTGGGCATTAAGCTCCAATCACGCTGCCATCCTTAACTCGCCTCTCGAGTGCTAAAGGGAGTGAAAGTACTATTAATACATAAAGAAAGCATTTCTCAGCCATAAGCACAGAAAGGCCATCGTCACGGCCATCCTCATCCCCATCGCCGCGGCTATAGCCTTAGCTATAGCTTTAGCTATAGCCGTGGCTATCTGGCGGATCGGACCGGGGCGAAAGGCACGCGGCGCATTAAGCAAACGACCGCGGCGAACGTTTTTGTTGCCGGCCAGCTGCAGAAGCGCAATAATAAAATTTTCCCGCAGCGCGAGTGCGAGGGCGGAAAATTGGCTTTAAGATGAGCAGTGGAAAGCGGACGCCAGCGAAAACAAAAAAAAGGGGGGGGGCGGGAATCTTTAACGCAGTTGCCAGAAGAGAGTGGAAAGCCGGGCAGGCTAATCAGCTGTGCGGACGCTAAGTAAGTTTATTAGACCATTATTTTGAATTGGGTTTCTTATTCTGGCATTTTTTGGGCCATTGTCTGCTTGGCGGTCCACTGCATCTGGCCGTAAGTTGAGCTTTTTCCTAAGACCACCATTGTTTGGCTGCTGAATTGAACGGGAAAATTGCACTCGGAAACCCAAAGTTCCATGACATTAGATAGAAAAGTTTTTTTGCATTTAAATCACTAGGTCATGTTCAATGAAAACTATTTTTGGTCATCCAAATTAAAAAATAAAAATTAGACGGTCTGCAAAATCAACCCTGATTTAAAAAACCCTCTTCCAAAGTATTAAAATGTAATTTGTTCTATTTTAAGTATTTGCAGTCTATTGCATTTCAAAAAATTGTAATAACTATAGAAATTAAATTTTTGAATCGAAGAAATATGTTCCTAAAAGTATTTACTTGTTATTACCGCAAACTAAAACTATGTTTTCGAAAAAATTACAATAAAACTCCAAGTATTTTTTAAAGTGTGAGAAAGATATGGTGAAAGGAAGTGCAGCTTAGAATCTACGTTCTGCACTTCTCCAGTGTTGACTAACAAAGCGAAGAAATGCTGAAAGAACTCAACCCATAAAATATCCGCATATGGCGGAACGGCCGCGTGCGCTGAAAAATTTATCACATTTGTGACCTCTTTGTGGGACAATCCACAAGAATCCACAGAAAAACTCACGTATCTGGGCGCCAACATTTTCCAAGAAGACCATTGAACTTAAGCAATAAAAAATACCCAAAAATACTTTGCGAAAAGCTGAAGAATGCTTTGGTGAATTCATAAAATTCAGATATAGCAATTTACTGATTTCGCTTTTCAAATAACGAAATAACTAAGGAATTGTATAGAAGGTAGCACCGAATTCAAGAGGCCTTCAGTGAAAAATAATGTTTGGTCCAATAAATATCAAGTGGCTCTACGTTAGAGACGGAAAAAAACTTTATAGCATCTCATCGTTAAAAAACTATTTTAATCGTATATAATAGCAATAAAATATTTCCCAGAATTTATTTATATATTTTAAAGACTCATCTATTTAAAATGATTGTATAGGTACATATACCAATTAAAATACCTGCACATCACTATTCAGAAAAGAGGCTGGGATCCAGTTATCACGTGAATGCGTTTGTCAATCAAGGCTGTAAAAGCAAATAAACACGAACCCTTTCGCCCATACAGACAGCCACTTGTCAGTTCTAATTGACAATAGAAACTGAAATAGGACGTGAGGGGAAAAGGGGAAAGTGGGAAAGTGACCGAGTGGGTGGGGCTTTTCACAAATCTCCGCCCGGGACACGAGGAAAAGTCGACCCTTGTTGAAACTCAATCAAACGCCCACGTATTCGGTGAAAAGTTCAAACAATGAGGTTCCTGCCACTTTCGAGAAGTGAAAGTGCTGCTGATTCTGATACCATAAGACCGATGCTGATGCTGATGACGATGCGAATGCTAAAACTGCTGCCGGTCTCAGTTAAATAGACAATTTTGCACACAAATCCATTTAATCTAGAGATAAATAACATTTAGGGCTGGGCTCAACAGCACGCCCGCGCTAAATGTGAGACCTTCATCCACACTTAGAAAAAGGTAAATAATAAAATAATTTACAAATACATAATTGCAAATGTTTTTATACTACATAAACAACATCAACATATTTTCTTTTACTCACAAAAATGTTAAAGCGAATGATTTATTTTAAAAACAGAAATAAAATGGAAGTGTTAATATATATATATTAAAAAGTCTTTGGCTTAAATGTTTGGTTTTCTATTGAAAAAATGTAATAGTATTTTGATTAATTTATTTGAATAAGTTTCCCCAGTTCACAAATAGTACACTTCGGAGAAGTGTCTTTGGCTATTTTAGATATATAAAACATACTTCGTAGATTAATTTTTCTTTTACTAAGCCTATCCGAGCTGAAAACTTTATTGGTCAAATAGCACCATACTTATTTTTATAGTGCACTGGAAAAGCCCAAAAGGTCCTTTTGGGGGGCACTTAACGCACCCGGAAAATTCTTACGCAGCAACCTAATGATTCCCCTGCAGATCCTGCGGTCCGCCCACAAAATGGCTGGCAAGGACCTTCGGCTCGGTTGCGTTTCCGTTTCCCATTCCTTCAGCATCCGCATCGACATCCACATCCGCATCCACATCCGAGTCCGCTCGCATCGATTTGTGTGAGGCGGCAATAAAATCCTCTGTGATTAGGTTAAAACTGTTGACTTTCAAACAGGACTCTCTGTGTGCTCGGTCTGCTGATGTTTTGCCTTTCCATCGAGGGTGAATCAAAGTGGTTAACCCCCTCGGAAACCCCTTGAATGACTGGGTAAATCGAAAGAGATAAAAAACCCAAATGGCATTCGGCACCAGAATCAACTGAAATGTGATTGTGCCCCACTCCCCGCCGTCTATCGACTCCGTTCGCCCGCCTCACTGGGTGACACTCATTTATTTAATGGTTTTAACTTCCAATTTTCCAATTGTCAGGCGTGCAGCCTGGTGGCCATTAACCAGGACCAAAAACCAAAAAAGTACCACAATGAAAAGTGCTTTCGAATAGAAAGTGGATAGTTAGACTAAGCCAAGGGCGAAGTTTCAGTACTCTTACAGTGCGATTGGGGAAGAATGTTAATATGTAAGTGAAATTATTTTTATATTGGTATAGATTTATTTAAGTTCAATAAAAATAAAAATCTTTATTTTTCACTTAAAACATAATCATCACCAACTGAACGGATACTTAACTAAGACTTTTTAATTAAATAATTAAAATTTAAAACAAAATGTCTTAGTAAAACGTAAATTACTGAACAACTATTTTATAATTTTTTAAATAATTTAAACAGCTTTATTAATTGCGATGTTACATCAAAAGACCTTTTATAAATAATAAATTCGGGACCTAAATCTTGCTTTAAGGTAATTGAAAGCTTGGCGTATCCACTTAATTTCTCACATAGCATCACACTTAAAATTCATTTAGAAAGTAAAACTAATCATCTAATCGATTGCCATTTATTTTAATTAAGCCCCAAATATATGCAACACAATTGCCATCACCTGTTCTGCATGAGTTAACTATTCAAATACCATTTAACCGGAGACTAACAAACAGTACTTTAATTATACATAAATTAGTTCATCTTCTGATTTCAATTCGGCACGTCAATCAATGGAAAACACCCTTTGCAGTGATTGGCAAAATGTAAATTGTATACGATTCAGTGAAGATTATGATAGTGTTGAGTTTTGGAAAATTAACAAACCAAACCCAGCAAACCGTTCGTTAAACCTTAGTAACGCTTCACATGTCAGTGAATAATCTGCTGATTCTGCGTTTGATTTGTGCCACTAAAAATGAAGGGAAAATCCGAAATGGAAAAATGCCCTTAAGAGCTAATGAGTTTCAAATAAATATAATAAATGTGTGCACGTGTGCGAGGATATAAAATGCAAAATCAGAAGAAGACTAAAAAAACAAATGAACAAAATGGCACACTAAAGTTTACAAATGCAAATAAGATACTAAGCAAAGTCAGCAGCAACAAATATGTCATACGGTTAGGGAAAGAGACAGCGACAGGCGACAGACAGAGATGGAAATGGAAACGGATAGACAGATGCAAATGAGAGAAAGGGACGGGCCGACAGCAAGTGAAAGAGAGAGGGCGAGCTGACAAGCGAAAACATTTATGAGCGCTTCGTCCGTCTGTTGTTGACTTTTACAAAAGAATTGTAGAATATTTTTTAGCTATATGTGAGTATGCAAAATATTCCATGGCGTCTATATACACAGAACAAAATTTTGAGTTTTTATAACTAATTTTAATAATATTGTATTTCAAAAATTTACTAAGCTATTAAAACTTCAAAGGCTTGGGCTTTTTTAATGAAACAAAAATAAAGCTGAAGTCCAAATCATTCACCAAACATATATCAAACAAATATGTTTGAAGTAATATTAATTCTAAATAAGAAAATAATAAAATTAATTTTGAATATACATAATATAAAATTCTTAGGCAACAAAATCTTTCTGAAAAAAGAATTACTTTTGTCCACATTCAACTAAAAATGTTCTGGTCCAATTAAATATTTTGTAATTAAAATATGTAGTATTCAAATAATACGAAACATATATATCAACTTCGACTTTAAGGACACCAAAAAGGTCCTATTTTTTTCCGTGGATGTGGATGGCCCACGCATACACATGTAGCTACAAGCTGTAGCTCAAACACAGGAAATGTAATTTGCATAAGAATAACACACAGAGACGGGGACGGGAAATTGGGGAAAACAGGAGGCAAAATCGGGGCGAAAACCATGTGGATGTGGCTGCCAAGATATAGAGGGGCATATGGCACACATATTGAAGTGTAGTCTATATGGCATGCGAGGGACGGGGCCTGAAGTGTCCTTTAACGAGATTTGCATCTCATCATAATAATGTAAATGACGAACAGGGCCAACAGAGGGAAATGCAGAGGGTAAGCAACAATTTGGGCTGGCCCGAGCACAAGTTGGCCAAAAGGGTTTTATATTTAAGGCGGGATTACATATAATACATATCGCAATGAGGACCATTCACTTTGGCTCAACGGCGTCGAAGCGATTCAATTATCTTAACCACTATGGATTTAAATTGGGATTTGGCCAGCAGCAACAGTTGAAGTTGCACACTTTAGTCGGATAATACAAGTTTAAGTGCATTGCTTTTGACTTATCTGCCACAGGCAGTACTCATTTCGCCAAGTTTTGCTACTTAATTCAGTAGGTAACATCATAAAGCTCTCCCCACTTAATTACCCACATCGAAATACATATTTTAAGACACTAATCTTATTAAATTATCGATATAAGTAATTCATAAAACAAGCTAAGAAAGTTTAAGTAAATAAAAAGTACATACAAGGATTTTTATCAAATAAATGAATAAAGTGTTCGACTTATGCGTAAAAATACGTTTAGATAAAAGTTAATAAAGGTAGCAGGATTTTTCATTGTGTGGAAAAGTTCAGCTTTCAAAAACAGACGTCTTCGACCATTGAAAGAATTGTTAAAGCGAAAGCAGTTGCGTTTCAAGTTGGACATTTGTATAAGCGGTGATGGACATGTCGAGAACTTAAAATCACTACAGGGGGCATTATTGTACAAGGTTACATTATTTATAACCTTCTAATATGTGGTCAAATGTCAATATGGCGTAAACAAATTTATTTTTTGTAAAATCAAACACTTTATTTGCATGGTAATGAGAGTTTTTTAAGTGTCGAATATATAAACTTTTATTTGCTTCAAGCTGCAATATTTTTTAAGGATGTGTCTAAGTTTTCTGGCAATAATATTTGTACTATAATTATTATGTTATTATATTTAACTTAAATAGTTTAAAGCTGTTACCCTAATAGTATCGTCCATTGCCCCAAGATGTGATCCTGCATGTATTTGGAGTTTTATGGAGCAAATCTTTGAGAGTAAGAGTGTAAGTCATGTACTCGGGAATAAAAAAAAGCCTAAGTTAAGCAAATAATATTAATTTAATTAACAACTAAATCTGTTTAATGTCCTGCAGGGACATAGTCCTCCAAGTGCGCATTTTTTTTGAAAAGCATCCCCAACCATTTATGCATCTCCAACCATAATTTTATCTAAAGCTAGAATTTTCTGGAAATAAAAGGAAAAGCCTAGAAATTGATAAATTTCTTTAACTTCATAGAGATTAAAAGATTTGAAAAGAATTTAAGACTCAAAGAGTTCTAAAATGGTCACAGAAAAAATTGTATTATTTAAAACATTTATTCAAATTTATGTCACCTGAACAATGTTTTTTTATTAGATAACCTATTTGCATAGAAATGAGAAATATGTAAAAAAAAACTAATTACAAAATCGATATTTAAAAGCCTAGTTTTTGCGAGAAACCTTTCAGTTTATTTAGAAATCTATAGAGGTGACCACTAAAATGAGCGTCTACGGTGTTGTCCTTTTAATTGGTAAACGATTTGTATTTATTAATTTGGTTTAATAATAAATAAATGTTTTTTTTAAATAGCTGTTCTAGCTTTAGGTTCTTGCAATGCGGTGAGATGTATTTTGACGTGTCACACACTTGCTGGCGACTACACATCTGTTGAGATATAGTGACTTAATAATACAAGAATTTTAACAAGAACCTACTTCTCGAATCATAATTTTAAATGAGAGTTTAATTTTAAAGGTATAAATTAGAGTATGGTTTATAAAACAATTCGTTAATATATATACGCATTTTACAGAGCTGGGATAATAAGCAGACATGAAACCTATGAACCGCATCAAAGTACATATTATTTGAGCTGGGCAGACTGATTAAATTAATTATTTGATTAAATGCAAATGTTTTATACAAATCTATAAAAAAGAACTTCGTTCAAATTCTCAGACAGTTTACAAACTGAAGCTTATTTTAATTTTAAGATCATTTGAGAGTATTTACTGATGATAAGAATGACATTTTTCTGAACCCACACGTTTAAATACGTTGTTTGACATTCCTTTAGTCTGTGTCCATCGAATTAAAAAATATAGACTTTTGGAGGTAATTTTTTTTTATTTTCTCGACCTCTAAATGGTTTCCTTATTCATGGTTAGGTGGTTAATAAAGATTCTCTTCGGCAGAATTCAAATACCTTCGACTTGGGTAAAGGAGTAATCTTTTTCGGCAAGAGTAAATCTCTGAATATCCTTACATTTCTTTCCGTCTGATAAATAATTTAAGTGCCGGCAGCATGTTGCAATTTTAAATTTTACATCGCATTAGGTACTGACGAAGCATCAAGTATTACCTTGTGGATAAAATATCGAGAATAGTTTGTCATCAAAGAAATCCCTCCAAGGGAAATTCCATTAGAATTGTCAATCATTTATTTACTTTCGATAGCTCTCAAGTTTAAGGTTAATCCGGCATTTGTTTCTGGCGGTTCCCTTTAAAAGCATCACCGTATTGATGGGTCGATGGGGGGAATAGTTTTGGGGCGGGGGAAACCCTTTGGATCGGCCGTCACCTACGGCATGGCAATTTATTTCGCAACACTCCCGCTCGACGGCAGGGCAAAGTTTTGTTTCGAGGTTTATGGCCGATGGCTTCCAGCACTCCGGCCACGTCCAATATCCAACCATGCACGCAAAAGTTTGCCAAAAACTTCTCTCGAGTCTAACAAATTCAATTTGTCAGGCTTGGCGCGCCTCGGAGTGCGGCTAATCCATTTACAATTTGAAAGTAAACAAACAAAATGTATCCTCAGCTCGAGCAGCTCGACATCAGCTCGACGAGACATTTAGCCCCGGTTTTGGGCTTGGGTTTGAGTTTGAGTTTTCGCTGGGATTTCCAATGAAAATGCAGGGAAACTTTCCTGCCAACAGCCAGCCAGTCGAGAGTTTATGCAGTTTTCCCTGCCTAAGTTTCTCACACTCGAACGAAAATACTAAACACTTTCTCTGAAAGAAAAACTGGAGTATCAACAAAGAGTTTTTCCCAATTATTTGGTAAACATGGTACATTTTACTCAAATTCATATGTACTGTTTTAAAGTTTTCAGGGCAAAGAAAACTAATTTAAGTTTAAAAGCTTGGCTCTCTTCCGATTCTTTCTATATTTTCCTGTCTGCATCTTATACTCAAAAAAACCATATAAACTAATCTAGTTAAATTTTCAAAATTATTATTATTGCAGTTAAAACTTCTAAATTATTAAATAGTTTCTACAAACTTATTAATTCAAGTTATTTATTTCATTTATTAAAATTATATAGGGAAGACAATATGAGTTTTAAAAAAAATCTAATACAAAGTAAAATACTTTTACTATTTTTGAATAAAATTAAAATATGAGAAAAATTGTCCAAATTTGTAAAAGATATTTTTCTAAGTGCAGGATAAAACTAACGACACGGCACTTGAGTAAAATAAAAACTCCCATTCTTCTTCCACTTTTCGCCTTTGCCAAAATAGACAGCCGGATGGTGGGAGGGCTTCTGGGAAGTTTATGCGCCTTTAAAGCTGCAGTTGCTATTCTTTTATATTCTTCTTTATATTTTGTTTGCCCCATGAATCGGACCAAACAAAAGGGAAAACTGTGTGGCAAACTAAAGCTGTGCGTTCCCAGTGCAGAATTACTTATTCAGTGGGCGAGGTCGACCTGGCATCCCACATTTAAGTTGGAATTGGTTTTTAAGGCTTAAGTTCTTAAGTCTTCAAAATCAGATTTAATCCGTGATTTATGAGTTGTGAAGAGGCAATTTATGAATACTGAAAGTTTAATAAATATTCTGAGACTTAGCTAATAGTTAGGCCGATTAAAATGTTGCTATCAGACACTTAAAATTGCTTTTAAAAAAGCCCACAGTTTGTTCATTCAAATAACGCTCATACGCCCTGGGGACACGCCTCAGTTTGTGTGCCAATAATGTTTGAAACTAATCAACTGGTTACAATTTAATTGCCGAATCTGGCATAGAAAACAATTGCCTATAAAATATCTTTTATTTTAAAGAGGAGAGAACTTTTGAACTAAATATTGCGTATACGCCCTGGAGTATGTTTGGCTTATATAATTCGCATAAATAGTTTATATTTAGGGCAAAGACTTTTAATTAAGATTAAAATTACTCCTAGCTTAAAAGCCACACGGCGGTCAATTAATTAACGCGAATGCGCCCCGTGAGCATGTTTCCTCTTAGCCTGAATTTAATTAAAAATTTCCAAGCACTTAATGCTTTCCAGTTGGCACTTAAAGTGGATATTGAAATAACAACCTTCAATCGCGCACAGTTTAAGTGGGCAAGAGCCTCCTTTACAAATTGGTCAACTATATAACTATATATAACGCATACGCCCCGTGGACACGTTTCCTTTTCGATGGCCGGGAATTTGCCTGAAAATTAAATTCGAGTATTTTGCATCCAGGCAAGAAATCTATATATAGCTATATATACTGGTCCTTTACGTACATGCACCTCTGTTTTTGTGTGAATTTACGTGAAACGCCAGCGGCGGCAATTTCTTGTACAAGAATTTGTGAGTCTGCTGCGCTCAGCACTCACGTAATGAGCATAAACTACAGGCACAAAAAGGCCAACACCCACACACAAACAGGGTCCCACTAACGCCGAGATGGCTAAGAGAATATCGCGCTGCCGTGCACATAATTGGTGCAAAAAGTTTGAAAATTATCACGGAAGCAAAGCCGAAACACGTACATACATCAGCGTCAGCGGACGCGAGATGGCATAATGTGAGAGGGCACTTCCCCTGATCCTGCACTCAGAAAAAAGTTGAGTTTGGTGTCCAAAAACTTCTTCAACTTGTCATAGGGTGTATAAACAATTCTGTAAGTGGGGTACACTAAACAGGTAATTCAATTTAAATAGTTTTTACAAAAAAAAAAAACATACGGCGTGCCCAAAAATAGATGGAATTGTTTTAAAACTTGGTTATTTGGTGCTTATTAAGGACATCAAAACATAAACAATCGATAAACTATTTTTTAAGAACTGTGGGTAATATTTTAGAATCTGTAATTTATTTAAAGTAGATATTTTAATATGGATAAATTCAGTATTAAGTTCTTTAAATACTTTTACTAAATTAAATTTAGAAATCTCATTTCGTTCCTTAAATAAAGTGTCACTGTAATGTATAATTCAAAAGTACAAAAACTAAATTATTAATCTTACTTAAGCCATTGTTACAAAAAATCTTGTGGCATTTTGAATATGCTTAACTTTTAAAATTGATGAAAGGAACTAGAAATACACATAATATCCGAAGTCAATATCTTTGCCTATCTTAACTCTTATATGTCTTTTAGATTCTGCAGATTTTTTACAAACTAAATTATATTTTTTAACTTTATGTTATTATTAGAGAACTTAAAACTTAATTAATAAATAGTTAAGGACCTAATTTTTTTCAATGTTTTCCCTTCGCTCCCCAACGTTTTTTAGGCCATTTTAAGGCGGAACACCTTGTGACCCGGGCTGAGCCTTAAATAAGCATCGCCCGGAGCCGGGTTCTCTTCGCCTTCGGGCGGCCAGCGGCCAAAATTTATTGAAGCGAAGGCGACTGAACTAATCCTGGACCCTAATTACTCATAGAGCCCGTAGGTTACAGACCTCGTCCAACAATTACACCCGTGGCCCGTGTTAAGTCTTATCCCCCGAAAAAAAAACCCAAACGGAAAGGCGGAAAATGTTTCACTTTATGTTAAACTGAAGAGTTTCCGCTCTTGGTTTTTTGGGCAAGCAATTAGCCCCGGCATAGTGATTAAAAAGTGGAAATGCTAGAAGTCAAGTTGATTACATGACGATTACAATCTGCCGACTTTGAGCGCCACTGGCCATATTTATTGGGTAAAGAGAAATGTGCAACACTTGTGGTAATAAGTAAAGAAAATTATTTGCTTAAAATGGTTAGAACTTGCTTAGTGCGAGTTGATACCTAGATTTATTTTCTTAAATTTATGGTTGCATCAGCATTTTTTATGAATTCACTATTTAGGCGCTGCTAGATAAATCAAAAATATCTGCAAATTTTAATAATTAATTGAACTATCCATCAGTCCAAGTAAATCTAACAATTTTAGTTTGAACACTAAAATTAATAAATATTTATTGCATTTGGATAAATTATTATAATTATTTAAGATGATTTATATTAAAAAAGTGTAATTAAATATCATATTTTGTTATGAAAGCTCATTTGATGAAAATTAATTCATTTCACCTATTTCAAGCGGCAACTCGCACACCACAATTCAAAAAGTTCATTTGGTATGCCCCAAAGACATGTTGATTCACATTTAATTTAGTGTAAAAAGCAACTTCTTTTTCATTATATTTTATGTTTACCAACTAATAAAAAGCAAAACGTTTCACTTTACGCCAAAACTGGGAAGACTTTAAGCCCCATGGGCGACTCAGAATTACACTGGCCTGCAAGAGTGCTATTAAGTGTGCACTGGGTGGTGTTTCTGTGTGTTTGCTGGCCATTAAAAAGTTTTCCGTTTCCTCGACCGTTTTCCCGCTGCTTCTGGAAGTCGGCTACCGGGTGGATACTGCTCCTGATTCCGATTCAGATCCGGGTGGTGCTGCCATTGGCACCTGTGTGTTGCCAGTTGCACCGGCAACTGAAAATACGTTTGCATATGAATTTTTCAAAATGTTTTTTGCGTTGACCCCGTTTACGGGTCAGAGCGGCTATGAAAAGTTTGCCCTGCAAACTAAATTGCCGTTTGCAGCTGGAGGAAGGAAGACACGGTAGCCGGCTTTGAGTTTTTCTTTCTTTCTATTATTTTACTTTTTTTTATTTTTCGGGTAGTACTTTCCGCCCAACCCACTTCTTTTTTAGTTTACACTGGCGGTGCAGCATATTGAAATGCGATTACAGGGCTGCCCTGGTGGCTGCTGGATTCATGTTCATTAAACATGCATAAACTCACACAGGCAAACGCCCACTTACACGAGCGCAGGGACAGGAACAGAAACGGAAACTGAGAGAGAAAGTGAGATGGAAATGGCTGAAGGACAGAGATAGCAAAAAGCTGTACACTTTACAAAGTTTTTGGTTCTATTGCCAAGCTTGAGAAACTATTTTTGTTTGAGCTTTTAATATTGATAGTTCTTAAATAAACCTTTAGCCCCATAAAATGAAAATAAGGTATTTTAAATTAGTAGTAAGTTTGTGAAGTAATGTTTGAAGTCCTCAAGATTCCCATTAAAAAAAAACGTACTTTTTTAAAATGTATGGTATATTTTACAAATCGTTAATTTATTTAAATAAAAAAATTTGAAAAAACAAACCGCAATAAAATTTATTTTTATTATTTGTTCATATTATTTATTAAAATCAAATAAGCAAATATGGTTTTAAATTTTAAAGGTCTAGGCAAACTATGTTGGATGGGTTAACCAATTTTAAATGTTTTTAAATTAATGATTGTTTTTTGTTTCTAAATTCTTCAAAACCTCAGCAAAAAATTATTTTTTCTTTTAGTGTGTGCATTGCAGAACTCGTAGCATCTGTCCCTAGGCACATGTAAACAGTTTAAATTTTCAAAGCAATGTGCTAATTCTAAATCAATTACACGACGTGACGACGACACTTTTCCAAAAAACATTCTCGAGACCCCAACCGCTGTTTTAAATTCCAGATGCTGGCATTGAAATTTTCTGGGCATCCAGGCAATAGGCAAGCAAATAGCAATCGAAAATGCGTACAAGTCAGTAATGTTTGGCAACAGTTGGCGTGAAAAGTTTGTGCCTGTCGAAAGTGGATTTACTTATGGCAGAAAGTTGCAGCCAATACCAATACCAATACGAATGCGAAAACATCAAGGCCCCAGGCGAAGACCTCTATTCATTTTCCAACCATTTTCGCCACACGGAACAAAATGTTACCAACTAATTTATTTATATATTTTGTTAGAACAAATAATATACAAAATTAAAATTAAATAAAGAAGTACTAAATGATTTGAAATTGCTAATATTTAATATTTAGATTTTAAGCTATCAAAGTAAATATAATATATTTTTTTCTCTCTGCATTCGATGTAAATTGTTTTCTGGTAAAGAAGACACTGAAAATATATAGGCTTGGGGGAAAACTTTTCTTAGTGCTACATTTGACGACACAGCAAACTGCCAAATTGAAGGCATCTGCCTGTGGTTGGGTGGGTTGGTGGTTTCAGTTGGTTTTGGGTGCTCTTGGGTGGTTTTGGATGGTTTCCCTCGAAGATGAGGTAGACTTCGACCCATGTATTCCTCTCTCCTTGATTTCGGCTTGAAGCCTCTACACACATAAGTTTCACAAAAGGCAAAGGAAAATTGAGACTGGTGGAAAGCAACAGTTTTTCCTGCACTGAAAAAAGTCAAGGCAGAATGGGAAAGGGATTGAAAGCTGTTTAACAAGAACCAACACTATTTCTTAGTAAAAGTTTTCTAGGAATTTCAAAAACTCAATGGTGGGGGAAATCACTTTCAAGGCAATTTTTGTGGGAACTTTGTTTAAAAAGTAAAATAAGTTTAGACTGTTGCCTAAAATTGTAAAATATGAGAGGGGAAAGCGTTAGTTACATTAAGGTAAGAAATTTTGTAATTGCAAGTAAGATAGTAAACAAATAACAATAATTTAATTGTTTCTTTATTTCAGTAAAAAAAATGATTGTTTTTGTCAATTTTGTTTCTAAGAAAAGTGTATTTGTAATTTAAGTATTCCTTTATAGATAAATATTAGCTATATTGTAATGAAATTAATACTAGTTAAATAAATGAGGTAAAATTTTAAAGTGCAATCAGCTTGAATAATAACTTCTCAACAAAAAGCCAAGTTTGCACATTCACAAAATCAAATCGACATTTTCTTATGCCCCAAAAGAAACGAAATCAGCTGGAAGAACATTATTATAATACTGAACATTACATTATACGTCCTTTAATAAACTATTTTTGCTTCATTGATTTTCCTTGGGATTCCCTTGAAGTGCAGATATGCTTCTACATCCTTTTACTTACATATATATATAAAAGATTCAACAGGCCCACATTTTCCCGGACACTTTTCATTCCCTTTCTTTTTATTTGGCTTAAATAAATACATTCAAGTAAATATAGCGGTGGGTGACTGTGCCCCGTTCTTTATGGTAAAAAGTTTAGGACGTCAAGGAAAAGTCGAGTCGAGTCGAGTCGGGTAAATATATGTTTGTTCAGACACACTCGTACACACAAGTACGTATGTACATAATTTAGTGAACTTGAAACTTGCCTCCTGGTCGTCGTGTGGCATATATATTTGTATATCAGATGTTCAGAAGATGTCCTAAATGTCGCCCCCACCAATAAAGGCAGACAGTAGAAAAAATAAAGGAGAAGCGCAAGGAAATTTTATGCTAAGTAATTTATATCGGCCCCCACAGTGGTTGCCAAAAATGTAAAGGCCAGAGCTTTCATGTTCCATTCAACTTTAGATAATTAAAATGAATGGCTTCTTCTCTGCAATGAATAAATTTAAGTCCAACCAATTAGCTCGCCAACTATTATTCATGAGACAAGCAAATATGACAAATGTATTTATAAAATGTTGTGCACTTTATACATTTTTAAATACAAAACAAGATTACAAATTTAATGGAGCATTAAAACAATTTAAAATATTTAAAATAACAATACATTTCATTTACGCATTTACTAAAAACATTTCGTCAAAATGTAAGTCTTCTTTTGAAGACTAGTTACTTATAGCTCGAAATTTGTATACATTTAAGTTATCTATCAAAATTGATAAACATTACTCCAAATTCTTTAAGCCAAATACTTTTTAAAATATTTTGCATTTGCTATTATCCACTGTATGTGAGCGAAACACATATAAAAAGAAGTGCATTATATGTGTGTGACAACAGTAACGGCAAGAAAAGCTGTATCTGCTTATTAATGATTTAAAAAATATTCCATGCAATGCAGGGAAAAGCAGGAAATTGATATGCACTTACCCGCAACACGGAAGTAAGATGAAAAAGTACAAATAAAGTAAAACGAGAAAGAAGAAAGGAAAACCAAGGAAATTCAAAGAGGGAACAGAGCGAGGCACCCGTGAAGTATGCAAGGATAATAAGATATTTTGCTGGTTAACAGTGAACGCTAAATTGATGACTTGCCTAAATTAATACACACTGCCTGCAGAAAAATGTTTCCCAATCAAAATTTAAAATTGTTCCAACTGTCACTATAAAGCTTCGCAAAAATCCCAAAAGAAAATGTATCTACCATGAAAAAATGTAAGTGCCACAATTATTTAATATTAAGGAAACTTATGTAATGTATGCTATAAAACTATAAATTCTCAGTGTAAAAGAAAATGATGGACAGACAGAAAATATGAAAAAGATAATAGGGTACTTCGTTTTTTCACTTTTTTTAGCCACCTGTGTGGCAAATCGAAAGATAATAACGAAGACGGAACAGAATACGGGATAACAGGTAAGTGAAGTGGCCAAAAAGGAGCGCAGGAGAAATGCCAAGTTACTAAAGGAAATCAATTTCCCCCACTTCGCATCAATCACACATGGACTCTGATTAAAGACAAATCGAAAGTAAACAATGGAAGTAATGAGGAAGGGAAATCGTAATCCATACTCTTGTTTGGTTGCTCGAAGAATTATTAATATTTGTCGTGTTATGCAGTGTCAAATCAATCAATTTCAAAGGCAACAAAATTAATATTCAAAGAGAATTCAATTTCGCTAAAATTATTTTAATCACTGTCGATTCTTCTCAATTTCATTTTTATAGTATCATTTTCAGTACATTGTATCATTTTAGTACATTAAAAAAAGTCATATCGGAATTGCTCAGACACACTTAACATTTTTATATATATTTGATAATATACTTCATATTTCCCTTCATTCTCTGTTATTTTAAATTCTTAACTTTAGTAACCTTGTCGTTTGATGTTCAATACAACATTTATTTATTTAAATAAGTTTATTTTATTTTTACAAATCCTAGTCTAATTCGTATTTAATAATTAAATTCGTATTAAATTAAATTAAAATTGTTTATCCATAGCAATTTGTTGGCGAGCCCAAAACAAAAACAAAAGTGTATGTGGGCAACTGAGTACGTGAATTTGGCACCTACCGAGAAATTCAATTCACAATTCACCGCAGTGCCACCAAAATTTTGGTCAACATGCATGCTTCAAATTACGAAAGCAATTTCATTTTACGACACTTATCAAACGCTTCACGCAACATAAAGCAGCCGGACATTTAAAAGTACTTGGTTAGAGGACCAACAAAATCGCATGCGAAATTTACTAGTCTGAAATCCCATTCGCCTGGAATAGCAAAAGAATCCTGGCAACTGGCAAAAATGATGTGGTTGCATGGGCGGGAGTTTTGAATTTTGTTATCATTTATAATTCAAAAAGTTAAAACGTTCAGAAAAAAAATTTAAAATCTTTCTTTTAATCCAGAGAAAGAAGATATTATTAATTTTAATACCTTAATTTTTATGTCTGCCAAAAAAAATTTTATTGAATTAAAGTAAAGTAAAGTGTATTGTTTATTTGTTCCTCTTACTAAGTTTTAATAACACATAAGTTACCCTTCTGAAGATGCTTTACAAAGTATATTTTTGAAATATGATTAAGTGGTATGCATTTAAATGAAAAGGTTACATTATTACATTTTCAATTTGTTTTTTTTTATTAACAAAAAAGCTGCCATATTTATTTGGTAATTATATTAACGTCCTGCTGTAGTAATTTTGCTGAGCAGTGGGCCAGCCGACCGTTTTAAGACTATTTTAAAGTTCTCACTAACAGTGTAGTCCTCTTTAAATACCACAACCAGATTCAGTTCGAACTCTGAAAGATAAATAAGGATTTTATGAGAAAAAATAGGCATTTTAATAGAAAATGTATATATTTATAACTGGAATTTATAAATTAAAAACAATCTGTTTGTAATCACTGTTAATACTAAAATCCCACAAAGCACATTCCAGCGGAAAGGATAGTGTCTTTAAAATCCGAAATCCACTAAAAACTAGATACCATAAAACAGTGCCGTGATTAGTGTTAGTATAAATCGGATAACATTTAAAGCCATTTTCATAGCATTTGATTCTCTGCGATCTTTGATTCAAAATTAGTTTTTTTTTTGCTTAAAATCATAACTATGTAAAATCTGATTATGATGTTATGAAAAAAATTGTGTTTATATTAAGATTGCTTAAATGTTTAATTTATGCTTTTACATGTAATCCGACGTCTAATAATTAATACAAAATAAAAACGTATGACGTGTTAAAAATACCAATCAAAATCAATATCCATCTAATACATAAAATAGAAAATCCTTACCGATTTTGAAGTTCTTGGTGAGGAGCGTAGGGCAGGTGAACAATCTTGGCAGGACCATATAGATGGGGAGCTCTAACTTCGGCAGCACATTGCCATCTGCTATTTGTATCGTTTGGATTTCGGTAGCATCCTTGGAGTAACCCTCATCGCAACCGCAGGTTTCCACCCGAACCAATTGCATTTCAATGGACTTAATAGCAGCCTCCGTGTGTTGAACAGTAATGCTGCCCGTAATCGGGGTAGTTACACAGGATTCACTTCGATCCAGACGACCTGTGATCAGAAATCGCGGCATGGACAATCTCTCCTTGGCGCTGGCATTCTTTTGCAGCGAGTCTGGACTTAAGCTGAAGGGCACAACCTTCAGGGAATCCTCGCCCAACGCCACTGGTTTATACTGCACGCAGAATTGCTGGATTCTGGTCATGGATTTGCCCAAGAAATTTCGCTTCACAGTGCAATTGAGCTGGTAATTAACGTTGATAAAAACACCATGGTATGTTTCATAAAGTATTCGCGGTTCCTTTTTGCACACCAAAGGCAATTCGAAGTGGAACTCCGAGCGACCGGCGCTCAGTTTTCCAGGGGCAGATAGCTCTAGGTTATTCTGCAACAAATTAATGGGCTTCACTGAGTTATAAAATGCATCGAATAAGCCCACAGTTTTGGCACTTAATTGCAGATTAACGATTCCTTCAAGATACAACATAATTCCTTCATGTTTCGTTTCTTGCGAGCACTGGAACTGAACGCAGCCCAACAGCATGTCCTGTGGATGTTAAATTTTAATTAAATATTATTCTAACTATCTGGATCAACTTACATTTTCATGGTAAACCTTATTCTCTCTCTTTAATTTAATATCAAAGAGTAAGGAACCCATTTTAATCAGCAAATAAAAACAAATAAAACAGCTGATTTACCCCGAGTTGATCTGGCAACCCTGACGTCAGCTGTCTAGCAAGTTTGCAGCCCCTTTTAACATAGAACCAAAACAAACCCATTTTTATATAAGTTCCATTTAATATTTAATATTTTTATATAAACACAGATGCCTCGAAATCTGAATGCGGAGAGGGACAATCCCTGCCTCAAGGTTTGTTTATTTGCAGTGGCTCACAGCTGAATTAGTGCGTTCAATATTTTTTTAAATCAACGCTCCAAAGCTCTGAAAATAAAAATAATAAAATTGATAAATAACTTTAACTGCTAATTTTTTTTAATAGTCTTAAGAATAAAATAATTCGGCATTTCTAAATATGTATTTATCAATTTTCCTAACATTTACCAAAGATTGATTTTTTTAATTTTAAAATAAATCTAGTTATTATCAAGTTTTGTTTTTCTTTTTTAACTTGTTCATTCCAATACTACTTTTAGTTTCACCGCTAAATAAAGTTAAAAATTTTCATTAAGCCACTTTATTTAACAATCAAATTTTAACACAAAATATCTTTCCAAAAACAGGAGCAGGAATTATCGTTCAAATGCCTCAACAAAAACAATTTTGACCACGAGAAGTGCGAAGTTTATTTTGCGAATTATAATAACTGTAAAGAGTTTTGGGTAAAAACAAAAAAAAGGATTAAAAATATGAATCAGGTTGTTAACCAAAATATTATATTTTTATAGAACAAAGTTAAAAGTGAGCGGAGAGCCAAGGGACAAGCTCCATATTTACCGCCCTTGGAGGAACGCGAAGCGATTAAAGCAGAATATATGAAAGGAAAACCACAGCAAAGCTGATAAAATTAGCTATTCAAATTCCTTTTACAAATAAATTAAGTGTACATCAACTGCCGAAACTTGTATAATGAAAAAACATCTATGTACAGTCGATATACTGAGATACTAAAACAGAAAATTCCTATTTCATTAAACAATTTTCAATTACTTTTTTATATTGTACTTAGAATTCTTACTTGACTTAAAAACATTAAGAAACCGTGAAGACGAAGCTGGCACAAACAAAACAAGTTATTTGAATTGTAATAACATTTTTCATATAATTTAATTTAAAAAAGTCTAAACTAACAAATTTAGCCGTGAATAACATCGGCACCCACAACTTTTAGAGCGGGCATGGACTCCTCCAACATGGCCGTGGACAATTCAAACTCCAGAGTCTTCTTGGGATCATCCAGGATGAGCAATTTAAGCTGGGGCAGGCGATAGAGGCAGGACAGTCCATTGGTGGTGATTTGGGTGCCTGAGAGATCTAGCACCTCCAGATGCGGAAAACCACCACCCGAAATCCTGTCCAGACACCAGTCATCAAAGGTTTTTATGTTGTGAAAGGACAGGAACTTAAGGGAGTCCAGGCAGCGTAAGTTCTCCAATCCCTCGTAATAGAGGGTCATGTTGTCACACCGCAAGGCCTCCACTTTGTAACCAGGATCAAACTTATTGGGCAGGTTGAGTTCCCCTTCATCCTCGGTGGCCCGATGCCATCGGGAATCGTTGAGGAACTTTACGGCGCCACCGCGATACATGATGAAATGTGCAGCAGCCAATTCGGCGCCTAAAATCTTGTGTCTATCCGGGATGAACTGCTGCATATGCCGCTCGATCTGCTCCTGTCGGTTGTCCCACCACTGCCGCATTTTTCTGGGGCTCAAGTCGATGGGTCTCTGCATCATGACTATGAAATCGGAGGTCTGCTCCGAGTCGGAAAACAGTTTTAGTTTGCTGCTCCAATCTTCCGGCCGGTCGCCAATCGGAGTCCTCCAATTTAGTTTCTGCTTATCGGCGGCCAATTCCGCGCGAATTCTCTTCACGGTGGCACTGACCTCCACCTCCTCGCCCGGCTGTGCCTGATTTGTAGGCAGGGAGGAGGCCGTCCGACTGCCACATCGCCCCAAAGAGGAAAATCCACGCGACAGGCGCTGCAACATGCTTAAAGTATGATTTTGGTAAATAAATGTTTAAGGGAAGTCGGACTAGAGATGCGCACGTTACATGACTCACGATGTACAATTTATTTATTTGTGGAAGAGAATAATTTATTAAATGCAGTTCTCTTATTTTTGAAATTAACTTAACTGAGAGGATATTCAAGGTGAGATAATTTATGCGTATATATATTCTTTTATATATAAATATAAAATAAAAATAATGTGGTGTTAGGGACTGAATTAGAATCAGTTTTGCTTTCTAAATAAATTACATATTTAAATACCAATTTTGTATATATTATATACAATTCTGCTAGGGACTTTATTTTATAAATACCGTAAATGTCTTACCAGATCAGATCAATTGATATTTAATATTAACCTTTAAAATTTCAAAAATTATTAGAAGTAACATTTAATTGCTAATGATAAATGTATTTCTTCTAGCTTAATACTCCGAAATACAAATTTTAAATGTATCACCTTATGATTTATCAGTCAGATCTAATAAGTAATATTTATATTTATTTTAAACAAAATTTAAACTCGTGCGTGAGGGCGCTGGGGAATCGCAGCAGCTGACGGATCAGCTGCTAGGAGTCTCTTTCGTGCCGAGTTGGCAGCCCCAAGCCAATGCGACGCCATTTTGTTTTTGCGTGCTGTCAAACGCTGAATTTCACATTTCCACCACATAAAAACGCAGACGACTTTTATTCAAGTGCGTGAAATACCAC
The DNA here is from genome assembly GCA_018153305.1 of Drosophila kurseongensis. Classification (NCBI taxonomy): domain Eukaryota; kingdom Metazoa; phylum Arthropoda; class Insecta; order Diptera; family Drosophilidae; genus Drosophila; species Drosophila kurseongensis. Next base: position 7,460,684 of record JAECXX010000005.1, on the reverse strand, counting down.
CGAAAAACGTTGCTAAATCACTTAAATGCTGATTAACCGCCAGCCAAACGATTGAACCCAACGGCAGCAAGGCAAACGCCGCAAAAACCTGGCGAAAATTACGTGAATCAGCATCGCAAGGGCAACCCGTGCAATTGGCAAATTTTTAATTGGCTATAAATCTGCGAAGACCGCGCTGCAATATGGTCAATTCGTCTGGCAGCGAAGATGGCCAGTTGAGAAGCCCCAACGACGGACATTATCACAGGTGTGTATTATCCAGGGGATCCTGGGAAACTACGAAATTCGATTTTCAATATGCGATTCATGGAAAATTGTTGCTGCATACACACAAAGAGGGTACATATACACACGAGTGCAGGCAACGCGACGTAAATCCCGCTAAAAAAAATATAGCGATATTTTAACGGTATCCCGCTGTTGCTGTATTTCATCCACAAACACAGTTGCGAACGTTTCAAAAGTGATGATATTTTAAAAACTAATGCCAAGTTTAGTTATTTGATAAATATTATTTACTTTAAACTAACTTGAGACTTGGATTTTTAAATTTGGAAAATACAATAATATAATTTTAAAATTATGCTTTTTTTTTCGTTTGTTTAATTAGTTTACTTGGGGAAAGAAAGTTAGCCGTTTTTGCATATTTAACTCTTCAATCGAATGGCAATTGCAACTATTATTTTCAACGCTCTCGTACCGATAACTGTTGCATGTGTGTGTATGCAGCTGGTATACAATTTTCTCCCAACCATTTTGATCTGTTGACTATAACGAATTGTACATGCTAATTCAATAATCTCGAAACGAAATTTGCGTTTGTACAAACGAACATTCGCCCCAAATATATTATCATCCCAACATCCCTTTCGCGCTTGTTTGTTCTCCTTGACAATATTAAGAAAAATACGAAACCAAAGAAAACAAAACCAATTTATGACGATTAATAAATTTATTGAATTTATTGAACCCTTTAATTGACTTGAATTTTTTCGTTGCAAATAGGCCAAAAAGTGTGTACTTGTCCCATGACCGAGGCGCGCGATGGCCAACAACAATACCTAATAATTATCATAATAAAAAATCAACAAAGCTATTATAAAAACCAAAACCAAAATGAAAACGAAAGAAAAAGTGCAAGCAGTTATGCAAAATTCGAGTTTAAAACTGTGCACCTGCAGTGTCAACGGCAGACAGGACCGAATCTTCTCAAGCCAACCACGCTAATCTCGCTTGACCCACTGGCTCATTAAATGTGTTCCGAGAATCAAATACCAAACACCAGAGAATCGAGATCCGATAAGCTCCGAACCGATCGATCGATCCGATCTCTCTCATGTGCTGCTGGCGGTAAATTGTAATAATCTGTAACTCAATTGAATGAAACACACTCAATATTTGTATACTATCTTTGCTAATGCCTCTTTCCAAGTCCTGTCTCAATGTCTTTCGTGTCTCTCTGTCTCTCAAAAGATAACTCCCATTCCCAGCAGGTTGCGCAGTCAGTCGTGTAAGTGTTTGCATTTTACAGCCCTTGGGAGTCTCGCAGCTCCGAGCTCCATGGAATAGTCACGGGATCCGGGATCAGGTAAGTACCTCATTTGATTGCATTCAATGGTGGGGCGATTTTTATTTCTGGGCGCAACAAGTAATTTCTATGCATTAAAGTTTTTAATTTGGACGCTATAGGGCTTGTTTAATTTTAACATTAATACAATCAAAAGTATATCTTGAAATTTTCTAATACATATATTTATACTTAACGATCTATATATATCTATCTATATAAATTTTTACAGGCATTACTCAACTAACCTGCTATTTATGTTGATATTGTTTGAGAGGAGTGAAGCTGTTTAATAACTATCATATTATTAAAGGCCCTCGACATATTGTTATTGAGTTATAAGTGTTCGTTGTATATAAAAACTTTCTGGAAATGATGTATAGTTTTTTATACTCCATGGTTTCCTTTTAAAACATTATTATATTTACTTTTACTTAACTTTAATGTCCAGATCCAAATTTCTTAGAGCGGCCCATAGATTACTTGTTGCTTCCATGATTTCGGAATTGTCGTGTCCCACCTAAGTTGCATTCGTTGCTGTTCGGTTATGGAATAATACCTCCACTTATCTGAGCGACTCCGAACCGATTGCCTCAAATAAACACTAAATAATCCGCTTATGTACTGCACCAAAGATTTTGTATCTAATCTCGAAAGAATTCCAGAGCTAGCATGGACTCGAGTTCTTAAGGCATCTAAGGGCAAGTGTAAAATGTAAATCACAACACCGACTGCAGCAACGTGCAACCTGCTACAAGCAACATGCAACGTGGTCAGAGCAACGCCTGGTCAACTGGGTCGAGGGTCAACTGGGTCTTCGTCAGGCATCGGTCCAGAAGCATCAGCAGATGGGACACCACTTAAAGCATGACACCATAATTTTTGACTTTCTCTCTTACTTTTAGCCGTGGCGAGGATGAGGAGCACGAGGCGGACGCCGATTCTCTGTACATACAACCACCGCAGGCGAGCCGTGAAATGAGCTCCGGGTCCAGGCGTGACAAGAAGAAACATTCCCGCGAACGTCGGCGCCACAAGGATCGGGAAGATGTGGGCGGCGGCGGAGGTCTAGGACCGGATCGTGACCATCGCTACGAATATCGGAATAGGGAGGAACACTACCACCACCACCATCGCGAAAGAGGCGGCAATGTAGCTGCCGCATATCCGAAACACCACCTAGGCCACGCGTACCACTACCCACAGCCGCCACAACAGCAGCAGCAGCCCTTGCCGCCGGCTCCCAGCTATGCTGCCCACCACCACCATCATCATCAGCATTTAAGCGGAGCCCGAGCCGCCCCCCGTGGCGATTACCATTCCTATCCGTCGGGCTATCACTCGAGCAGTCGCCACGGCGACTATCCCATGGAGGAGCCACCGCGACGGGGCAGTAAATACGCGGAGAGCAAGGATGCGGAGAGCCTGGAGCAAGATCTGCGTTCCAGGCTGCTTAAGAAGCGGCATAACTACGTTAAGGATTACGAAACGGAGGAGAACTACGAGCATCGCGTCGAGAGGAGTGAAAGGCGGGAGGCTGGACGCAAGGAACGTGAGCGAACTGGACGGAGCAGCCACAAGCAAAACCGTCATGAACGCGTCATCGAACTGCTGGACAGTCCCGACCCGGAGCACCAGCATCAGCACCAGCACAAGTCGCATCGGAGCAAGTGGCGCGAGGAGGTGGAGGTCAACAGAAGAAAGGAGTCCGAGGACTTGGAGTTGCTGGCCCGCAGGGAGAAACTGCTCGCCGCTGAGCGCGATAGCCGCCAGCGGAAGCAGACAGCTCGTGAGGAACTGGAAGCTCGCCGGGAGTTGCTCCGAGAGCGTAACGAGCACAGTGACGCACTAAGTCCGACGGCAGTGGCAGCAAGTGTAACCGCTGGCTTAAATATTCAAGTCAAAAGGAAATCCAAACCGGACAACTACGAGAAACAGATCAAGCACAAGAAACGGCGAGAAGAGGAGGTGGAGATCATCCGGGATGATGGGGAGGATGAGGAAAGCGAAGAGAGCGACTCTAATGAGGAGGATCCCGATGAAGACAGCGCAGAGAGCGGCACAGAATCGGGCAGTGATGAAAGCTATGCTATTAAAAAGAAAAGCAAGATAAAATCCAAGCCTCTGGTTGAGGATGACGACGAGGATCTGCCCTTGCCCGACAGTCCACTCAGCGTGGGAGAGCTCTACAAGTCACCCAAGCAGCGACAGCGATCCAGATCTTTAAGCTCAAAGAGCAGCTCACAGTCCAGTCACAGCAGTCGCTCAAGATCTCGTTCCAGGAGTCGCAGCAGCCTGGAGGATGAGGAGGATCGGCGAGACGCAGGAACAGCTGCATCACCCAGTAGCAGTACTCGCAGCGAAGAGCGCGGGATGTCCCAGCAGCACCAGGAAGAGAAACCGGAGGATAAACTCAAGGACAAGGCTCAGAAATCGCTAGAGGAGCAGACTCCGTGCGACGACAAGGGTGTGCCTCTGCCCAACTATTATCCCGGTGTTCAGGGCTGCCGCTCTGTAGAAGAATTCCAGTGTCTCAATCGTATTGAAGAAGGAACTTATGGGGTGGTATATCGAGCCAAGGATAAAAGAACCAACGAAATTGTGGCCCTCAAGCGACTTAAAATGGAGAAGGAAAAGGAGGGTTTTCCCATCACATCACTTAGGGAAATCAACACACTTCTTAAGGGTCAACATCTGAATATCGTAACCGTTCGCGAGATCGTTGTCGGATCCAACATGGACAAGATCTTCATTGTGATGGACTATGTGGAGCATGACCTAAAGTCTCTGATGGAGACGATGAAAAACCGCAAGCAGAGCTTTTTCCCTGGAGAAGTCAAGTGCCTGACGCAGCAGCTCCTGCTGGCGGTGGCCCATCTCCATGACAATTGGATATTGCATCGCGACCTAAAGACCTCCAACCTGTTGCTCTCCCACAAGGGCATCCTCAAAGTGGGCGACTTTGGATTGGCTAGAGAGTATGGCTCGCCGATTAAGAAATACACCTCGCTGGTAGTCACCCTGTGGTACCGTGCCCCCGAGCTGCTCCTTTGTTCGCCTGTTTACTCCACCCCCATCGACGTTTGGTCGGTGGGCTGCATTTTCGCCGAATTCCTGCAGATGTTGCCGCTCTTTCCGGGGAAATCGGAAATCGATGAGCTTAACAGGATCTTTAAGGTAGAATTAATAACACTATCTCATAAAATCATAACAGTCCTTTCCCTTTTTTTGTGTATTTTTTTTAGAATTACAACTATATATTTCAGATCGCTTTTTAGGCAGACTTTTAAGATTTACTTTCGTATGGCACTGATTTTGACCCTTGGTTTCTTATTGTTTCAGGAATTGGGCACCCCCAATGAGAAGATCTGGCCCGGCTACACTGAGCTGCCCGCCGTGAAGAACATGCTGTCCCAGAACTCGCAGTTCACAGAGTATCCTGTCTCGCAGCTGCGCAAGCACTTCCAGGAGAAGACTACCGACATGGGGCTTTCGCTGCTGCAGGGCCTGCTTACGTACGATCCAAAACAAAGACTGACCGCCGATGCGGCCCTGAAGCATGGCTACTTTAAGGAGCTGCCACTGCCCATCGAACCCTCCATGTTTCCCACCTGGCCGGCCAAGAGCGAGTTGGGAGCTCGCAAGGCGCAGGCCTCGTCACCCAAACCGCCGTCCGGTGGCTCACAGTTTAAGCAGCTGGGCCGCGACGAACCCATCGCAGTCGTGGGTGCGGGAAACAAGCTCTCGTCTGGAATTATCACCGGGAACAAGAAGAGCCACGGAGCTGGTGGCTCGTCGGCCAGCACCGGATTCGTCCTCAACTCTGGGCTCACGCAACGCCAGCTGGCCATGGGACCGGGATTCAGTCTAAAGTTCTGATTGGAAGTTGGATTCTGTGTGTTTTTAGCCAATTACGATTACGGTACGATTAATTGTTATGTATAGTTAGCGATGTAAGTGAAAAATTTCGTTTAATTGTATGTGTAAAAATATTGTTCCATATATAATTTAAAAAGCCATACAAAACAATTTGGATCAATCAGCATTTTTCATTTAAATAACGGGAATCCCTCAAATTAAGGTAGGCCGATTTAAGAGATGTGGCAGAACTGGAAAATTGTAGAGGTAATCGTTGGACAGTACTTCCTCTTCCCTTTATTTATTTATCTATATCTAATTTAATTCCCAAAAGAGCTTTATTTTTATCAGTTTCAAAGGGGTATTTAGTATGTGTTTTTCTGTGTTCACTTTTAAGAACACATCAGAGTAAGAATAATATAAATCAAACAATGGGGTAATATTAAAGCTCTCGAGACACAAAATGAATTTAGCATTATAAAAAAAAAATAATATAGTTTATTTTGGCAAATTTCTCAACATACTCTCGATAGTTTCAGGTGCAAATACTATATTTGTCGAGCGATTTACATTCAGCCCCTTCAGTTCTTAGCAACCAAAAATCGGCCCACCTTACGTACACACCCAATGCATCCACACCTGTAACTTTAAAACTTAGCCTAGGGTAAATACTCTCGCGCTATCTCCGGAATGCTTAAGTGGACCAGAGGTAGAAGTAAGTGCTTTGCCACGTGGGAATATAGTCTTTCAGGGGTCCGGCCACCACCTTTGCAATTGGCACACTGGTAGCCACAAAGTCCAGGACACGCTCCAGTCTCGATTTGGTGAAGCTTTCGTAGAACGGCGATCGGGCCAGGAAGTACAGAATGTTAATGCACCGCCTGCTCAGCTCCATTTTCTGTTGCTTGGACATGAGGTCGCGGTGCTGGCGGTACAAGTGTATGCTGTACAAATCGATGGACAGAGCTACCATATACTGCTTCCAGCTCCGCTGACCGAACAATCCCATGGCGGCCAGGTGGATCAGTGGCTTCGATATATACAGGTACTCCGCTTGAAGCAGTTTTTTGGGGATCTGCGTCTTCACCGCCTCATTGTTGTCTACATGGAGTTTGAAATCGCGATACTGCAGAGGAGGAGCACCCTCCACCTTGCGGATCACTCGACCGGATCGCTTTAGTTGGAATGTAATGGAGTGCTGGGACTGCAGCACATCATTGGATGAGGGCACCTCATCCGCCGCAGACTTCCTTTGCTTGCCGAGTGCCCTTCGATTCAATGAGGCGATGGGCGGCGATGTGATTATATCCGAGGTGGAGTGTTTCAAGATAAAGAAACGCCCCGCCGCCTTAAAGGCCTGTATTAGCGCTATCACCAGCCACTTGCCGGATTGACCGAACAGCCGGCGAGCCGATAGCTCGATGAAAACCTCGCTATATTCGAGTGTCGTCAGCGTGACCTTTAGACGGTAGCAAAGTTTCGATTGCAGCTGGATCACCGAATTCTCCTGAGCATTACGTGCGCGTTCGATGATCCGATCGTTGTAGAACACCAGCATATTGGACATTGTATACACCAGCTCACTGACCACATTCGAAGAGGATATGCGACCTGGAATCCGGCCAAAATTCAATTCTATAGGTTCAATGTAAACAAAAAGTTACCTTTACCTGCTATAAAGTAGGAGACCCACTTGGCCGTCGTCTCGAAATCGCCCACCACATCTGGGTTTTTGGCAACCCACGCCTCATACGCCTTCAGCATGCCTTTCAGAGTATCCATTATATCCGGTAAAATCGCCAGTTCCTCGGAAAACCAAAATAAAATGAATTGAGGCCTGCAGGTAAATCAAATCGGTGCAGCATTGGTGTTATGGATTTCTTGAGAGGCGTTAGAGCTTCCTTGTGATTATTGAGAAGGTGTCGCAAGACTCTTTTTTTTTAGTTCTCCAAAGATAGGAAAAAACAAAAGAATTATACTTCTTAATTGAATACATGTGTTAATATATTTAAAAAATCAGGGTAACGGTTTTGTTTTTATGGCTAAGTATAAAATTATTTTTGTATATAATAAAAAAATTATTTTTTGTTCATTTAGTCAAGGCAAAAGAAGGCATAAAGATATTTTTCATTGAAACGTTGTTAACAGCTCCCTTTGCACCTGTCGATGACAAGTGTTATTTTTAAGATTCTATCATGGAAGTTTACCAGAGTAAAATAACAACATTCCATTTTCCTTGCTTTTGTACTGACTTACCTTTTGTCGCTGCCCTGCTCTTGTCTTTTGTTGTATTTAACTATTAAGCTGTGACGTCACAAATCACCCCACATCGGCCTCGTGGAATCTCTAACGCATTACCGATACCAGTACGAACCCAAGACTTTGGCCACACTTTTGTTTGTCCCGTACATTGCAATCAAACTGAAAATAGCGACTAAAATCGGGGTCGCTCTGTTTTCGTGTGGATTAGCTTAGCAAGATTGAATTAAGAGTCGATATACAAATGTCCAGCAAAAACACGGACACCGGGGACACTACCATCATGGCCACGGCGACCTCATTGCAGCAGGATTTCGAAGCCGGCGGAGAAGAACAACTGCCCCGAGAATCGCTGGTAATATGTAACCCCCTCGACTTTGTCTAATCTATAATCCGACTATTCCGCCGCAGATAACCACTGCAGTCAGCTTTCTACAGAACACGAAAGTACGCCACACGACGCTTATCCAGAAGCAGCAGTTCCTGCGGTCCAAAGGTCTCACGGCCCACGAAATCCAGTTGGCCTGCGAACGGGCCGGCGTCTTTACCCAAGACCCCAACAGTCCGTATCCTAGTCCAAATACGGTAATCAGCATCGGATCCCAATTGCAGGCACTGCAGCCGCAGCCGACTGTTTTTGGTCGGATCCGCGAGATCATCCATTCGACGGCCCTTCTTAGCGGAGTGGTCTATGCGGTCTATCTCTTCTGGAAGGTGAGTGATCCAGATATCCCTTCTTTTAGTTCGAATTTAAAACTATTACAATGGACTTGAAACTATAAAGTGTTCGTAGTTTTACTTTCAGGGGAAAAGTTTTAAAAATATTTAGAAACACATTTCTTAGCTATTTTGTAATTTTTGGTCGCCCATTTCTTTAAAGAAAGTTACCGAGATAAATCAAATTAAATTTTTTTCAGTCCAATATTCAAATATTAACACAACTGGTATTTACTCTATAAACCGGAGTGAGAGTCCAAAGATTAATTTCTAAAGCTAATGCTCGTAAATCTTCAAGTGTCGCAAGGCGTATTATTTAAATATTAAGTAGTTACTACAAAATTTTTTGGATGGAAATATTATACATTTTTATTTAATTTATATGAGCTAATCCGCGTTTTGGCGACTACAAAATAACTTCAGTATAAATCTTAAAAATACAATTGAATTTGACCTATTAATCAGCGGTTAACTTGATAAAAATGTTATCAACTTATACATTTTGGTACAATTAATTAAAATAAAATTCTCTAAACATTTTTTGACTTTATTAATAAATACAAATTATTTTCTGTTTTGTTTGCAGAAATACATTGCACCCTACATTTTTGGCAAGCCCAAGAAGAAGCCGGTCGACGAAGTACTGGACGACATTGACAAGAAGGTAGAGACGCGCACCAACGACCTCAACAAGGAGCTCTCAGCGGTCAGGGATCTGATCACTAGCCAGCAGAGGGAACATTCCCAACAGCTAAATCGCGAATTTAGTAACTTTCGCAGCGATCTGGACGCCATCAAGGGTCTGCTGTTAAACCGCAAACAGTTTGCGGGCCCAGTGGCCCCCCTTGCAGTGCCATCCATTCCAGCCTGGCAGTTGGCCGGCTCTCCGCATCATCATCATCGGCACAGCGGATCAGACGACAATGAGAAGGGCGATGATGCTGGCTCCGGATCCGGATCATCGGAGACCGAGGTGGTCACCAAGAATAGCGACTCCAGTTTGGAGATAATGTAATGTAATCTGAATACGAGGCTGGCTATATAAATGTAGTATATAGTTAAGCTGCAGGACGTTTGTAAATTGAGTTTCCCCTTTATTGCCTTTAAGACTTTTTGGTTTTTTTCTTTGCGTTTATAGCATTTAAGTTTTTTTATAGTCAACAGCTAATCCATATCCAAAAGTACATACACACACTCACATATACACACTTATGCGATACGATGTCTATATAATGTAATAATAAAAAATGTTTACATAATAACAGGTTTGAATTTAAAGAAACTGTTTAATAAGCGCAAAAATGCTTTTGTTTAGTTTTGTTTTTATCGGTACATACGGGGATGGGGTAGCATTTCGATTTAGATATTTAATTTCGACTTAGACGATAATTGGTTTCTAAAAATTTTGCCGAGTGCTACTTTCTATAAATTGGCTAAATTCCCTTTAGTTTGATTTAAGAATATGCTGAGCGGCGCTCCTCAATAAGTTTGATTTAAACTCCTTAAAGAGCCCACTCAGATCCTAAATGGTTTTTAATTTATTTATTTATTGTGCGGTGCGTAGTTATAATTTTTTTAAATTACAAATTTGGTTCTCTTCGCTTTCCGTATTTCGCTTCATGTTCATTTAACTTTCTTTACTACTTACGTTAATTTTTATCGATTTGTACATACGATAATTTAGTATTCAAATAATTTGTTGACGTCATTTTCTTTTTAAGTATATATATCCTAGTAAGTTAATAGTCTCACCAAAGATTGTTAAGGGCTTCATAGTTTGTTTTAATGTTTTTTTTATTTCATGTTTTGTTTTGTGAATGGAAAACCATTTCGGAACACCCTGAAACAAGGATAGAGAACCATACCCTACCCATACTAAGTATGCAAAATTAGAGTCTTTTGTGGGGTAGCTTGGCCCTTGTTTGTTGGGTATACATAAGATAAACATCGGCCAGGCCGGAGTTTATCAGCTATTTCAAATTAAATATAACATATTTACAATTAATTATATCTTGCGATTGGGGCAATACCAGCTGCCATAGGCCGAGCAATGTGTAAATTTGAATAATAAAACTTTGACAAAAAAATTTAAAGAATGTTTACAGAATATTGCAATATTTTCAGAATTTTAAAGCCATATGTTTGTCGCAAACGGAATTAATTCCACTATAGAAGAGCATAATTTGATCAATTCCGAGTGTGCCAAAATAAATCTTGAAAACAATGTGTAAACTTGAAAACTACATTTTGTAAATAAATAACAAATTTATAAGAAAATATTGCTTTTTTGTGATTCCAATAAATATAGAAACGGAATTGATAAAATTGTACTTTGCTAAACAATTGAAAATCAGTATTCTTCCAGCGTAGATGGTTGACTGAAATATATGGAAATTAAACAACAAAATCGATTCCGTTTCCGCAAAATAAACCAAAAATCGGCTTTGTCCGGTCGTGTGACATTAGCCCCAATTAGTTTGCTGCTTTCTCAAATATATCCCTAATTTATGCTAACAGAAAGTGCACAGATTGTGTGGACAAAATAGAACCATGTATGGATTGAAGGATCCTAAAAAGAATATATTCTAGACGGCTGAATTAATGACCGCTTGGGTGGAGGCGGAACTACCGATGCTGTTGGCCTGGCCAAATGCAGATCCGGCTCCAGCCGCCGATGAGCTCGCCGTGGCCGTAATGCTCACCGCTGCCGCTGTAGCAGATGTTCCTCCATCAGGATAGCCTCCCGAGGCCGGAGCCGGTGAAAGGGACATCGTCGATGACGAAGGCGAGGAGCAATCGCTTTGCACACTCATCGTGGGCGAGGCGGCCACCAGATTGCTGCTGCTGCTCGTGTTGCTGATGGTCAGCGGAAACTGTGGCGGCGGATTCCCGGTGGGCGTGTGCGGCGACAATGGCGACATCGAGGATAAAGTGCCGGACGCGGATGGACTGCTGCTGGCGCTTGTTGTAATGGCTGCGGAGGAGCTGTTGCTGTTGACTCCACTGTTCGTACTGGAGATGGTTGTTGAAGCCGTTGATGCGGCCGACGGAGGCGTCGCGGGCGATTGCTGGCTGGAGTTCACGCCAGCTGCTGCCGCTGCCGTAGCTGCTCGTTCACGCTCCCGATCTCGTTGCGGACGGAAGGCCTCTCGCAGCGCTTCAACGCGGATCTCGTTGGGTCCCCAGCGCGCATACCCGGCGCTATTTTGCAGCCACACCACCTGGGTGCCCTGCATGCACTTGATTAGCACATCCGATCTGCGAAGAAATTAAAATGAGTATGTATTCTTGGGAAACCTTTTTTGTGTCTCACTTTTGCAACATGTGCTGGTAGCCGTGCCTGTACTCATGGGCCATGCCCAGAACCACCATGGAGCGACGCTTGTACATGCTCTCATCCAGCTTGGATATGCTCTTCCACTCGGGCAGAAACACAATGAAGCTGAATATAAATATAATAGGTTGAGTTGTAAAACCAAAACTATCTCAAAATAATATAATCGTAGCTAGTTAATGACCAGACTCGAATTCCAACTTCTAACTAGGAAAAAATAAAAATAAATTTTCAATGACCATAGTTAATTTTAAAATGGAAAATAAAAAGAAACTGACAAAATAAAACAAGCAACCACAGTCGAAAGCCCTCGAAGCTTCAACTGCTTTATTTACATGGTTTTGCAAACTATACTATCATTTAAAATAAATAAATTTAAATTTAAATTGATAGCCTTGAAATAAATATATAATTAATGCGGTCACTAAACTCTGACTGGTACTAAATAATGCTCGAGGTCAAGAAACTAGGAAAAGGATTTAAATATATACTTTAATTTTACCTCAGTGGTTCCATAGTGTCGGTGAGCAGTTTGTCGATGTGCAACAATGAGGCCTCGATCAGTTCCTCGCAATGGGGAGGATTCACTTGGAAGGACCCGGAAACGGGCTTAAAGTCCAGGAAGGGCCTGTAAGGTCACCAATAATCGTTAGTTAAACATAATTTAAATGGATTTAATAGGTAACTAACCCCCTGGAACCGAAGTAGGCATCCGTGTCGGCGAACGCTGAGCAGTACTGACGGAAATAGGAATTGAATGGCGAGGCGAAGCACTCGAAGCTTACGCCAAAATGTCGATGCAGGCACTCGAACACGGGCACCGGCAGCGCCGCCTGGGTGAGCTCCGCCTCCTGGGAGGAATTCAGGGCATTGCCCAGGAAGGTCTGATACCTTTTGAGCAGACACCATACCCGGCCGATGAAAAGATCGAACTTCTTGTCATCGAAACAGTTGTGCCTGTAGAGCTGCTCCAGCTTCTGCAGATAGGTGAGGTTGATGTACTGCGCATCCGGTTGATTGATCGTGGCGGGCGTGTACTTGATAATCATGTGGTCGCGATCCTGCAAGTACTCGATCGTCGGCATCCGTGGCGATGGGACGGCGAACTGTATGGGATAGCACCACACTTTCTTCAGATGCGGCGGTGGCGGCGGAGGCGTTGGTTCGGGAATTCCATGCTCCTTCAGAAGCTGCAAATGGCGCTCCCGGATCTTGCGGGCATGATCGGCCGACAAATGATAGATCTTAACACACAGGGTTTCCACGGAACTCTTGACGGTTTCTACCAAATGGGGCTCACACTGCCGCTTTAAATGGGCTAGACGATCCTGAAAATCCTCGTAGCTGGCGCCCACAGTCCGTCTTAGCCACTGGAACGTGTCCTCCACATTCCACTTGACCACCTTCTTGGATTCAGCCGGCGCCGATCGGGATTCGATAATCTGCTTCGCTGCCTCTGCATAGCGGGAAAGCTGCTTCCTGGCATCCCCCGTGAACTTGGGTTTGACAATCTTGATGGGTATATCCGACATGATCTCGCGGTACATGGAGCTGGAGATCTCCGGCAGGCAGCTGCTGGGCAGCAGCGGATCGCAACCGGTGTCTATTACCTTGCGTTCCATCAGCCAACGATTGAAGGAATCTCTGGGTGCCTTTATATTCTCCCTCCGCATGCACAGATCCTCGTAGGTTTTCAATAACTTCATGCTAAAGGCCGCCCGTAGAGCCTCGACTTCGGGATGCGGTTGCGGCAGAAGAGTCGGAGGCCGCTCCACAATCACCGCGTTTGTGCACACCTCCAGATCCCACGGTCCTGCAAGGACAAACTTCTTCATCGGCGGCCCACCGCCAACATGATGCTGCTGATTGGGATGTATGTGCATGTCATCCGATGGTCTACGCTTCAGGTGATGATGGTGATGCTGATGCTGTTGCTGCTGGTGCATATTTGGGGTCATGGGCGTAGGACCGCCCGCATGGCAGATACCCAAGGGATCGGTGAGCGGATCAAAAGGCCTGGTGCCGGGCATCTCCCACAACGATTCGCCGGTGACCTTGTTCCAGTAGTATGGACGGTTCTCCCGCTTCGACCAGAACTTGCGCCATCCTTGGTTCACTAGCTCAGCGGTGAGCTCTTCGCCATAACCACCAGGTCCCAGAGTTGGAGGTCCCTGTGGCGTATGGGCCATGCTCTCCAGCGGCGAGGGAGCATGTGACTTTGTGGGCGTTGATGGGGAGGAGCAGCTGGCCACCGGTGAACTACCTGCCCCACTGCCCGGGTTATCTGATAATATGGGTCCAGTGACCGTGGGAGCTCCTGCTGTGGGTGATGGTGACATGTTATTGGAGGCACTCGCCGTCAGCTGATCCCAAGCACTCTGCGCGGCGGAGGAGGCGGACGAGGATGAGGAGCTGGAGGCCATAGTCGCCTGCGAGGGTCCCATTCCCGGAGTTCCCGTCGACGCAATCACGGAGGAGGGCATAACCCCCGCCCCCGTAGCAGCGACCAGGTTGTGTATATTGCTATTGTTGTTAGCTGCCATGCTGCGGGAATATTTCTGCAAGAGCGAAGTAAACAAAAACAAATGTTTACAATTGGAGAGGAATGAAGAGCGAGACAAGAACGGCTGATTTGTATGAAAAGGGGGAGGGGAATACGAGCGGGATGGCGAGAAGAAATAAACATTGATTTTGTTCAGTGATGGCAAATTCTTATTTTTTTAACTAGCCAACATTTTTGATGGCGCTTTGTTTTATTCTAATTTTTTTACCAATTAATGGCATTATGTCAGACAAGTAACTGATTATAATGGGTCTCTTAAAACTAAACTGGAGAAATCAAATACATTTTTGGTATGAACAAGAAAAAGTTAACAATTTCAGACGGCCAACAAAAAATGAATTATTTATAGTGTTTTCAAAATAAACAAAATAAAAGTTTTAAAATTAAAAACTATTATTGGGAAACAACGGTTTATATATTTTTCTGAAAGTGGGAGATTAAAATCCAGTTCTAGCGACAAAAAAGCCAAATAAGCGTTGCTATCGCAGCAGATAGCAAGTGAGCGCGCTTCGGAATCGAAGAAACCACCACCAGAGAGCTATAACTGCCGTTAGTCGGCAACAGACACTCAACGGAGCGAGATCGGGGGCGCGCTAGAGTCGTTAGAAATAACGCGTGGGGATCGTGGGTGGACTAGCAAAAAATAATATTTTTATAAAATCTGGATATCCAAAAAAACAGAAGAGACACCTTGCCCATAATAACGTTAAAATTTGCCGCCCACAGATTTAAAACTACAAAGAGAGAGGCGGCGCGCATGGGCGAGAGAGCCGAAGAGAGCGAATAAACGCGCTCTCTCACGAATGAGAAATCAAAACAAATTGCAAAAGAATAGAGATTTTCTGCCTGGGTTATGTGTATATGTTTTGACGAGCGTGTACCAAGCGTATGCGCACCGCCACAAACAGAATAAAAAATATACAAAATTATTTGCTGCACTCGACACACACACACTCGGTGGCTCATACACACACACCCGCACAAAGTGCAGGCATATTATGCACGCCATATAAACAATTGCGAAAAATATTACACTTGGTTTCGTGGCCCCGACGGCTACGTCATAGCACTAAAATAATGGCGCGCTTTTTTAATGCACCCAAAATATTGCTAAAAATTAAAGAAAAAAACATAATCCATTGGGGAATTCGCAACGAGCGATTAATTAATTCGATGGAAGGGGAGAGGGACTGCGCTGGATAAATAAACAACATTCTGAGTGCAACGAAAATTTCTCTACACTTTCTTTTTTGCACCCACCGAGGCACAGGCACATCAATATTTTCCATTTTATATACGCCTGCTGCCTGGCATCGTGTGGTCGTACTGGTCGAAATGCCCTGAAACGCCACAAAACTCACCTAGTTTCAACTATCCTAGTCTGATAAGCACGCGCTACGTGTTTGCAAACATTTAGGCGTGCTCTGGACGTAAATATTCCCGCGATTTTCTATGAAAATGTATAAATAAGTTCTTCTCAAATTCTTTTTCAGCGACGAAACTCGGGGCAGTCGAATCGAGATGGCATTTCGGCGATATGCAGCGCAGTATCGATTGCCCGCTCTTTTCCGCCCTATCGCTTGCCTTGGCGCGATTAATCGTTGCCAATAGTTTTTCGGTTTTTTTTACGAATTACGAGAATACGAATTTCATAATTCAAAATAAGATTAATGACTAAAATTTTGAATACTTAAAATTTGGTTTACAGGATTACCATTTTCTCAATTTAAAAAGAATATCACAAAAAGCTACATCATTTGTAGACAATTGACAAGTCTAAGATTTTGAAATTTAATTTTATAAATAGTTGCACAAGGATCTAACTTTAATCGTGGTTTTCCAAAACCTTTTCAACTTTAAGCCTCAAATGTTAATTGTGCAGAAGAATGTATTAAATTCGGTTAGAACATCCCATTAAAGTTTTAAATGCGTCCTATTAAAAAATAATTTGTATTGGTACTCAAATATGTAACCCTTTAAATTAAAATATTGTTTTGAGTGTTTGGAATGTTTAACAATAATTTATTTTTAATTTATCGTCTGCAGTTTCAGACAAATTTCGGTGCTTATGTTGAGATCTGGTTTGTATCGGTTAATTAGCCGTAGCAGGTTGAACTTTTTCGCCTTGGAGTTATTTGATTCCAATTCATATAATGTCGAGAGATTGACCAGCAAACTCTCGTTAAGGGATTTCTGGGGATTCAGGTTAATAGCGCGTTCGTACAGGTTTATAGCATCCTTGAGCTTTCCGGCGTACAGAAGGCACACTCCCATGTTGTTAAGGATCATTGTATTGCCGGTATCCAAGTGCAGAGCTTTCTGGAATATCACATAAGCCTCGGGAAAGTCATTTTTGGCCACAGCTATTAACCCTTTGTCCACCAGGTCTCTCAGATCTGGCGAGGAGTTTCTAAAATTGAGTGAATTAAAATGGAATCGAGATCTCTATGGTATGCTAGTTCAAAACTTACATTTCCCTCAATCTTCTTGAGACGGCAAACTTCTGTTCTGCCCCAAAAATATCACCGATTTGGAGATAAATGCGCCCCCAGGCAGAATACAAGAACCTCTGCTCCTCCTTGCTCAGGCTACCGCGATTCAGAAGGGTTCCCTCCATTATATCGTCAATCATACTGAATTTCTTCATCTGCAAAAAGGATGTTAATAAGAAAATGTATTTTCTTTAGGACTTTTAAACATACCATTAATCCACAGTTAATGATCGAGTGCAGGACCCTTTCGCATCGCCTTTGCCAAAACTCCTCCGCCGTTTTGTTTCGCAAATCTATATAGTGTTCCTTAATCTCCCGACTGGTCACATGGAGTTCTGAAAGTCTGTCCAGGGCGATGTGCGGTGTGCCCAAGTAAATGGGCAGCTCTGCGAGCAAAAGTCGGAACGAAAAGCAGGCTATGGATCCGCTCTTGCCGTTGTACATCTCCGGATAGAAGTCGTAGAATACATCCGGACTGCTGAGCTGTCCAAAAGGTTCTGCCTCGGCACTCAACAGCTCGAACTCGCCTAGTTTTGCGAGGAGAGCTAGTCGGGTGAACCACAATTGCAGGGAGTGCGGCGAATGCTTGGCCGGCTGGCCAGATCTTCCATATCCCTGGCCATAAATGGTCAGGAGGCGGCCAGTTAGGTTCACAGCCGTACGATAGCAACTGGCATGGATTAAGTTTCTCAATCCGCGCTCGTCCTGTGTGACATCATCGACGCGGAGGATTTTACGATAAGACAACTCTGCTTCTCCAAGGTGCTGGGTGACTGCTACGCTAATAGGATCGGCCTGAAATAATGTACAAGTTATAGTATACTCTAAGTGAAGTTCCTTTTAAGTTTCGTTAGTCTGGAAGGGATTGATAGAGTAATTACCAAGTCATTTTGCAGATGAATTCCGGGCATTATCAGTTTGCCCGACTCGCTTTCCCGAGGCAACTCCCACAGATTTCGCACGTCGTCGCTGACTTTTATGGAGTCCTCCGCCGCCTCTGGTGTCTCAACATACTCAGGTGGCTGGAAAAATCCGGTGAAGTTGTTGGACATCATGTTGCTGCTGGAACTGGTATTGCTGCTGCCTGTGGAACTGCCTTCTGCTGGCGAGTCCTTGGACTTGGCCTTATTGGCCAGCTCATCGAAAAAACTGGGCGGATCGTTCGCAAAATATTCGCTTATTTTATTTGACATGTCTTTTGCTGAATGTTTTTCGATAACTTATTGAAGATGGCACTATCGTCGCTGCTAAAGCAAACACTATCGGCTATGACTGGCGCGAAAAAAATGCATGTTTAAACTCAGCATTGTAAGTAAAATAATGGAAAAAATAAAAAATATAATTTTGGGACGGGTATGTTTATTGTTTCCATTACTAATAATCTTTTTCATTTTAAAACCCCAAACTTGTTGATATGTGTACTGTGGGGACTGTGCACCATTCTAGATCTTTCTTGCTTTTTTTACTATGTCATTGATCTGGTGGAAAGCATTTTGAATTTCACAATTTCAAAGCAGACATTTTTATTCTTTTTGGATTTACTCAAAGGTTTATCTTGTTAATCGTTAAACTTGTAATTTAGGGGTTATATTCTGAATTATAATGTAATCTTAAGTAAGATTGGCAGCCTTATCCTCTCAACAAACAATTTTGTCTCTGTCAGAAGATTTTTCACTTTCTTTGCCGCTAACTTAGTAGATGCTTCTAAAATTTACCAATGCTTCGCAATTAAAATTGGTATATTGGCTGCATACATATTCATGGAAGCGAATTGTTTAGCGCTCTATCTACATATATAGGCAAAGACAATCCAAACAAGAAAGGAAAGCTAACTTCGGGCGGAGCCGATGTTGATATAGCCTTGCAGAATATTCTGTAAATTATATTCTCCAAAATTATTCATATGAAGCATTAATACTCATCAAAATCCCAACTTCCTAACTTTACAAACACCAAAGTTATGGCATTTCCGATCAATCAGTTATATGGCGGCTATAGGATCCTGGCCGTTCCGACTTATATACTGCGTGCAAAAAAAATTATTTATTTTCAAATTTTTTTGACCTAAAAACTGGTTAAGCCTAGTATCCTGATCGACAAAAACCGTACGCCAGTCATGAGAGAGAGCGAGAGGCAAACAGCTGGCGTTCACTTTTCGTGAGGCTTTTTTTTGACTTAGGTCTCCAGTTCGACGAAAAAAATACCAGAAAATTGCATCGCGTTGCCAACCACCTGAAATGAACTTTGGGTGAACCCTAGCAAAAAGAATAAAAAATTTAATCTTTTGGCGTGCGCTTCTCACTGAACATTATAAGAAATGGAGGGAAAAACTCACAAAAGTCCATTGCAGGTGTTTACATGTGAGGACAAAATAACATTAATACTATCTGGGGTGCCTCTTGTCAGAGCAAAATGTTTTTTAGGTCCAGAATGTACGAAAAAACACAATAAAAGTGCAGCTATGAACTTTAAATTGGCAAATAATTATCAGTAAATTAAAAAAAACAACTGTTAAATTTAAATTGTATTGATTTTTAATATCTTTGTACAGCGGCAGACTTGTCTTGCCAAGGTATTTGGTAATGTCATTTAAAGGCTCTTTCCCGCAAATACGATATTTGAATTTTAACTGCTTGTCAACAAACCCAGCTGATTGACAGTACGACCGTAGCACGCTTAAATCTGAAGAACTCTCGAAACTTTGGTCACACTGGAAAGATTAAAGTTTTTACGCTAGCATAATCGTTTGTCGATCTCGATACTAGGCTTTAGCCTATAGTGGACCGGAACTTAAGGCAGTGTGAAGAGCTCTTAAAGGTTATTGAATTGCTGAAATGTGTTGAATATGTATGGAGCAGCTGTTATTAATGGCATCTTTGGAAAAAGGGGTCACACTTAAATTTTCACATCGGGTGGCAATGTTTGATTTTTAGCTTTCCCATCTCTATTTGATTCGCGCGAATAGCTTTCTCATAAAAAAGCGTCTCCTTTAAATATCCAAAAGCCGTTATGTCGAACTCAAAGATCCGTAAGTGTAAAAACCATTATACTTGAATTAAGCAACTAATTATGTACTTAACACTAGCAGAAAAGTTAAGTATTGACCGATCTCTATACGCGACGAAATTTAGCCATTCAGACGTCAAGAAAATGCTCAACTATGTAAAGCGGAAGATGGGACAACCGGTACATGGATTTTATTCCTTATTCGATAATTTTATATGAAATTAAGATATTTATTATTTTTAAGATGCCCTCCGCTAAAAAGTATTACGAAACCATGTTGCAGGAAACGGGAATCGAAGGAATTTGGCAGAATTTGAGGTTCGAACTGCAATTTTTAAAAATGACGCTTTCAAGAGCAAATTCTTGGATGAACACTGTTGACCTTACGGTGAATGACAAAAAAGATGTAATGGGTAAGTGAACTTTTTAAAAATCATTTCCTACGTACATTTTTTTTTATAGAATGGTTCTTGGTATTTATCTATATATACATATAAACATTTATAAGTAAAATGAAAATTATCGTTTCAATAAATGTCAAAAAAAGCATAGGGGCCTGACAGCTCCGAACTGCCAAAAAATCGTAATGTTTTTGATATGTAATATAATTTCCTTGGAAATTATTGAAAAATTTTGTTCAGTAGATTTTTAGCCTAGATCTTTACCGAATTAAAAAATAGATTTAAAGTTTTTATACTGGAACATTTTAATAGAATGGGCACTTAAAATGGTGTAACTTCGTAAGTTAAGTTAATTAAAACAGAAATTTTGTAAATCGTTGCTCTCCTTAAGTTATATTTAAATTGGATGACTGTAATCCTAATTGTTTTCAAAAACAGTGACAAATGTTAAAAAAAAATTTGATTTTTCAGACTACGCGCGTTGCTCTTATTGTCAACACTATGATCAGCTAGTGGAAATATTTGGTTCCGACTTTAATTTAGATGTTTGGAATGAACATAGGAACAGTAGCTGTTCCTCTTCCAATAAAAATGAAGAGTCAATTGAAACTGCAAAATCAAAGAATCTAGCTGGTCCGTCTAAGCCAAAAGCCTCAAGGAAGGCAAACATTCTTCAGGCAGATGAATTGCAAATCGAGAATGATTACCATCAATTGGCCAACGAGAAGAAGAGAAATGAAATTGAGAAAAAGAAAGTTGAAAATGAATTCATTTTGAGAAAATTGGAATTGGAAGAAAAGGAAAGAAATGCTTTGTACGAGATCAAAATGAAATACAACTAAGGCTAACGTATAAATTCATATTTAACACTCTTTAGTAATTAATTTTTTTTTTCGAAAAAAGGAATTCTATTTTGTGTTCTTTCTTGAAGTTTACTTTACTGAAATTGTTCAGGACGTTTTATCATTTAAAACTCCAATCTTAGGTTAAGATTAGGAAACAACAATATTTAAATATGATATTTACCATTTCCTTTAAAGTCTAAACTATTTAAAATTGATTATCTCAGAAAAGAATCTGTCACTTAATACAAATATTGTGTTAACTAGTTTTTAACTAGATTTTAAATCACATGTATCAGAAAACAGATTGGCATACGCTAGATACTCTGCGAAATAAAACTAGCATAAACTTAGTAATTCGAATTTATTGAGCTACTGCCATTTGTTTATTATTATTGTACAATACATAAAGCAAACATTAATTTATTCTAAAGCTAACGAAGATGTGTCATTAGATGACCAGTTATCCATTTGTTTTTGTCCTAACATAAAAACGCATTACGCTTTATTTACACGAAAAAACAGCCCCGCATGGATCGAAGTTTATTGCCCATTGAAAATGGTTTCGGGATAATAGCTTGGAGCATTGAACATGCGCGGGAAGCCATTTCCATCCAATTGGCCCACAGGCAGCACCGACATAATATCACTGCAATGAAAGAAATAACAATGGGAATTAAATTTAGACTAGCAGTTTTTATAACTCCCTGTCTTATTTCTAGTTTGATTTATGGAAACTTATCAAGCAATTTGGAATATTATACCTTCCTGGTAAGAGTTAGGAATTTATGGTTTCAAATAATTGTTTGGTGCTTTATTTTAATTTAAACATTTGGTATGACAACTTCATTCACACCAGTTGTCGAAATGGTAGTTTAAAACAAAACGATGGTATTTTAACTTCGGATATTCGACCTTATATTTTAAAATATTATATATATATTAGAATTGTGTCAACAAAATTTTAACGTTGTATATATTTAAGCTTTAAACAAAGTATTGCATTTTCTTTGCCTCTTACTTCATATCTTACAACTTCTTTATTTTATTGTAACGATTTACTGTTATTGTTTCTAAATGCCAAAAAGTTCATAGTATAAATACTCTATGTACTTCTAAATAAAAAAAATCTTTCTCATAAAAATTAATTCTTTAGACTTTATATTTTGACACAATTCGAACTGAAGTCAAATAAAATATCCAAAGTTATGTTTAATTACATTTTTGAAACTAGAGAGCTCCCTCATTTAAGATTCATATGTGAGCAGAAAATGGCTCTAGTTATGGAAGTGAGACTGTATTTATATTTTTAACAGCTAAAAAGAACACATTTACTCCACTTGTGAGTTCGAGTGTGGTATGTGGTGTGCTGCAATTTGACGCCCGTGGAGAGGCGATGCGATCGAACAGCGGGACTCGGGGTGCGACGAGGGGCACATGCTACACGCATGCGCTGCGTTAGGAGCCGGGCACGTCCCGAGTCCCTTGGCTCTATAAATATGCAGAGGACCGTGCAAGGAGCCGTCCGAAATTGGACATAAAACACGCTCAAGTGGGCGGACTGGACGCACAAGTGTTTTACGGTCACTTACAAACGATTTTTAATGCCAATTCCAAAACAATTGATTATATTCGTTCGGATTTCGGAGTTTCGTTCTAGGGCGAACTCGGCTCAAGTGTTGAATGAATTGTTTTACGAGTTATGAGGAAATGGAAACTGGCATGTCGGGGTTACCAAACGACGTTTGCATGCTGGAGTTCAGGGAAATATTAAGAAAATCTAACTACACTAAAAAATGAAATATGTAACTCTGAATAAGTAATCCTGTAAATAAAATACTTTTTGTTATCACTAAACTTAATGTAACATTTCAAATTAAATAACTTACTAAACTTAATGTAACGTTTTAAACATACTTTTACTTTCTTATCTTGAAAACAACTCAAAAAATTTTGAATGTAAACTAAGTTTAATTTATATTTAAGTACTTTTTTTTCAGAAGTTTTGGAATACATTTTCTCATTAGGTAAATTCTTTTCAATTGCACGGTGAGGAATTTTTGTTATAGATTTGAAATTATAGTGTGTTATGAGGAATTATCCTCATTTCTTTTTCCTGGCTAGTATAAAAACAAAAATAGAATTTTTAAATCGAAATCAAAAATACTATTTCTTTTAGTGGATACTTAGGTATAGGTGTGATTTCTATTCCCGCTCTGAGACTGGGTCAACTTACGGTCTCTGCTGGGGCGTGCGATCCCGCTGGCGTCGGTTCTTGAACCAGTTGGAGACCTGGGTGAGCGTAAGGCCGGTCTTCTTAGCCAGCGTCTTCTTCTCGTCGGGCGTGGGATAGCGATTGGTGAGGTAGCAGTCCTTGAGCGCGTTCCGCGACTTCTCCTTGAAGCAGTAGACCGTCTCCTCGCCATCCCAGATCGTCTTGGGCAGGGGATACTTTTTCCGCAGGCGGTACTTGTCCACCGCTCCGAGTGGACGACCGCGCACCTTCTCGGCCTCCTTGTAGTGGGCCTTGAACCAGAGGTTCTGCAGATCCACGTGGTATTTGATCGAGAAGCAGTGCGTCTCCAGCAGGTTGTACAGCTCGTGGAACTGGCCCAGGTTGTAGGCCACCATGGCACGGGCCCGCAGGACACTCTCGTTGGTCTTGAAGAATTCGCTGGGTGGCAGGCTGCAGAGGAACGTGGTCAGCTTCTCGATGTCGCCCTTCTGCTGCAGGGCCTCGCACATGCACTGGATCTGGAGGAATCATCACAGTTATAGTAGGTTTTTGATTAATTTGTACTTCGAATATTTTAATATTTTTAAATCCAAAAATCTAGGATAAAAAATCAATAACTCTTTTACCTGATCCGTGGAGAACTGCAGCATTTTGGCGTCGATGGGAAAGCTGCCTACTGCGGACATATTGTGGGCGGACGTGAGATTGGAGATGAGGTGACCACCGTTCCCAGGATTACCACCCAATCCACCGCCACTCCTCTGCAAGCCGCATAGGGAATCCGTCTTCGTGTTCCCATTGAGATCCCCCAGATTTCCCCCACTGCCATTCTCGAATATAATGCTATTCAGGCTGGGATAGTGGGTGGGCGTGGTCGAGGCGGTGGGCGGCGGTGACTTATCATAGTCGTTGGTAATGTCCTGGAAGCGTCGCTCCAGCAGGTGATCCTTTTCCGCCCCCTCATAGGGTGCAAATTTATCTAATTGCAGTACTGTTTTGCACGAGAGGTTTCCTCGATAACCTGAAGATTAAAGATAATTAAGACAATTAATATTAAGGGGCAGTAAAAGCAAAATAAAAGAATGTAGATGAATATTTTATTTAAACGTTTTAAAAGTGCTTATATTTTTTAATAAATGGCTATATAAGTTTAAGTGATTTAAAACTTTGCAATTTAAAAAATATATATGTTTTATTTTTGTTAAATATTAAAACTTTGGAGTATATACTGAGATTGTTAATCAATTATTCAAATTTCTACGAAATCTAAAAGATTACTAGGAGATTTTCGAAGCAACTGTCTTCAGAATTTACTACGCTTATCTGACACCCAAAATTAGTTATATGTCGTTCTTTCTCACGTGCCATTTCGGTGGTCAATGAAAGACCCCACCTTCCCCCAGGGGACCCCCAATTTAGAATGTGACTAATCGAATACCCGACATCACCGAAGCGATCGCTGTCTTTCGACACCTCAGTCGCGGACTGTGGATCATATTGAGGCCCGAAAGAGACATCAACCAAATAAATAAATAAATGCGATATGCTTACATACATGAGCACAAGTAAATGTGTGTGGATATGCAGTTGTGAATATGTAAATGTTATAAAACATAATTCATTTGATGGTGCATTGCTTGGAATCTATAAAATAACATGGCAAATTGTGGGTGCCCTTTTTTTAGATAGGTATAAATTTATTTACTTAGAAAACTAATTAAAGAGTTTACATGGAATATGTTTTATATTAAATGCTAATTGTAAAACATCTTTTTCTAAAAAAATGTAAACAGAGGTTAAAAGAAAATCAAATAGTTATAAAATTAAATATTAAAAGGTCCTGTATTTATAAGAAAGCTGTATATAATAAAACTCCTTTTTAGAATCTTTAACAAAAATGGTTCCTTTTATATGCAAAATAGTTTCCGATATTAATTTAAATTAAATTAAAAAATTACTGACTTTTAGATTAAATAGACTCGATAATTTATATTAAATGAAACATTTTTTATAACTAGCAGCATCAACTAATTCACTTTAAATTACAAAAATTGCATTGTATTTTATACAATGGGTAAAAAAATGCACAACCCCATCCTACACCCTATACATGCAGTCCTCAAAAATGTGTGCTCCTCAGCAGAATAATAGTCCCAGGCTTTAATTGTTTATGCAGCGCCTCATTGACGCCTCTGTCCCGAAACGCGATACGTCGTTCTTGTCTTTAGACAATTTGCACCGATAAGGCTAGACCTAGTTGGATACGATTTGGGTATATGTATATGTCTAGGGATCTGGTGGCACTCACCAGCGTTTGGAAGGAAGAGTGATCCGTAGGCCATCGGCGAACTAAGGTTGTCCTGTTGGACAGCCGAGTGATCCGAGGAAGTGCCGCCGGAACTTGTGGAGTCCAAGTCCCCGCTAATGGACACCGATAAATTATTGGCATCCATGTTCTTGTCAAACATAATTATGCTATTTTTCTGAACAAAGTTCAGTTTGCGTTTGATTTGTTAAAAAATGCAATTTATGGAGGGTCTTTGGTTATTTACCAATTTTCTTAATTTCAATTCATGATTTTAACTAATGTTTTGAATCAGTTATTGTTATTTTGTTAATAAGTATTTTGAAACAAATACTATATTTTTTGGCACTTGGATGTTTATGTTTTTTTAATTTTTGTTTTTTTTTCACAAAGTAACTTGATATTTTATCACATCAATTTTTTTAAAAACAATGAGAAATTTAAATTTTTCTTAAAAAGATTTCCAATTGACTTCAGGGCTTAATGTTAAATCGTTTAATTTAAGAATTAAGTTAATTATTCGATATTTTTGAATTTTGTTGAATTTTATAACTATTTTAGATATTTATCAATAGTTTATTTTGTATTGACTTGATATCATCTTTTTTTATAATATCTTTGCACACAAATCAATCTTTTTTTGGTATCTCGGGAACTTTTAATTATTTTATTTATTTATGTATTTCGGGACCGATTTTTCCTTGCGACTTGACGCGTCCGCGCTTCAATCTCGACTGCAAGCTATGGAAAAGTGCAATCCAAGGGTGGGTTCCGTTCCATTCCGTTTCGTTTTCGCCTGCGGAACGTTTGGTTGGTTGGGAAGGCCACCGTTAACTGGTTGCAATCTGGCCAATTTAGGGGTGGTTCCGTTTCCGTTTTTGCCCTTAGGGGCGGGGGGCGTGACTCTTGGCAGCCATTTTGTCCCGTTATCTCCTGGTTGTGATAACTTTTTTGCATGGCTGTCTCTTTTTTTTATCTAGGGGCAGAGTAGGGTCTTGGATTTGGAAACATCATGACCTCATTAGCGTTTTTGAGGGTGTCTAATGAATGCCCGTGTGCTGTTTCTTGGAATTTACATCGGATTTCTGTGACATTGCTTAATTTGGCGAGCTCTTAAGAGTGCCCTTAACACAGTCGAGCTTCTCTACTCTAACATGCAAATATATTAATAACTATTTTATAATTCAAACGGCATAAGATGATTTTATTTATTTTTTAAATAAATTAAAAGTCAATTATTAAAAGATGTAAAAACATATATTAACTAAAAAAGTTCACGTTTTAATATGTTTGATTTTAATATCATTTTATTTATTCAAAATTCCACTCAAAAAGATAAAATCATTTTTAATTATAAAAATCGAGGTTGTTGATATTATAATTTACACAATACAATTGAATACTTTTATGGCCAAAAAGTTATATTAAAATTTTTTTTTGCAAAATCAACCAAGGTAAACGCCTATTTCGTGCAGAATAACCCATAAATTATTTACATATTACAAATTTTTTAATTTTTTGTTTCATTAATGTTGGTAACACATTAAATATTTTTATACACAAAAGTAAGGCAGTAAAGAAGTTAGGAATGATAAAATATCAAGCTGAATTAAATATGAATTATTTATTGAATCGACTTAGAGATGATCTTCTATGTACTTGTATGAAATAGGTATAAAAGTCAGACTCGGTGCAATTTGACGCTCGACTGAGGCTGGGATTGGGAAAATTCCTTCTGCTGCTCATCTAATGGGATCAAATTTCAATTACAAAACGCTCCTCTCGACTGCTGCATTCAACGCGCAATGGTGTGATGGAATAAAATGAAATAAAAGTGACATGACAAAGGTGACAATCCACAAAAAGGCCAAACAATTGCGTTGCCCCAGGAACAGGAACAGAAACAGGAGCACTCCTCGGATTCTGTTTGTTGTCGAAGGGAATTCATTAAGCATCAAATTGGGAGGGTTGACGATTTCGTCACACTCGCAAATCCCCTCGACGCAGTCCCAAAAACCCAGATTTGTCACAGCCAAACATCATCAGCACCCCGAACATTATTACAACTTTATATCCCCTCTGTTTCCATCATGGGATCGCACTGAGTCACAGGTGCGAAGGTGAGTCGGATTAGGGCCACTTACTTGGGGTCTGTTCTATTTTATTATTTCCTGCACTTACCAGATTATCTAAATCTAGAATCATTATCAAATCAAATTGAAAATGAAAACAACTGAAAATGTAGTCTCAAAAGATTTTTTAAAACACTAAAATCGAAGCCTTTTAGTCATTTGCCTTTCATTTATTAAAAAAAAAAATGTAGTCTACGTATTTATTTGTAAAGAATTTTGAGCAAAAAATATCTTTCGGTCAATATTTTCATACTAGTTTATTCATTTCGTATTTCAAGTTGATATTGACTTACTGTTTTCCAAATAAAATCTTTAATTTAAATTCGAGCTTTAAATTTCTTTGTAATAGATAAAATTAGAAATGATTTTTTTTTACTATTTCAAAGTTAATTGTTTGCGAAATATCTTTAATATTTTTGTTTTGGTTTTATACAATTGTGCTATGATGTATTTAATGACATTTTGCTTTTTTTATTAAAAAATAATATAAAAGTTAACATAATAGACTAATTAAGCTCGTTTATTTTCAAAGGTCATATGTTTATAGGGTTGTGCAAAGGTGTCAAACTTTTTCCTTTACCCCCGCCGTTGCATGGCAACTCCCTTTTGCATAGGTGTGTCCTCTAATTGACCGCAGTGAAGGGATTGTAATCTCAGTCGAACTAATTCCATTATTCAAATCACGTGGCAGGACTTAGGGATCGCATGCAAGCTGTCAGGCCAAATCAAACGAAGCTTTATTTTGCGATTTTTTAGCTTCGTGCAAACGCGTCTTTTGGTTCCCACACTATAGTGTTTAGCTGATCCAAGCTGAATTTTCCTCGGGCTTCTGGTGTCTGTTTCTTAAATAATGCAAGCGCATGATTGCAACTGGCATTAGACCATTTAAATACACTCCAAGATATAATGTAAATATAATATAAAATACATTATTTGGTTGATGATCATTAGGAAATGTGAGTGCTTTATATTTTATTAAATTCATGTAAGGATAATATTATTGTAGAGATAATCCCAATTTGTTTTGGATATTCAAACTTTATTGGAATTGCGTGGGCTTAAAATTATTTAATTTGCATTAACCACAAAGTGATTTACTAAGTATATATATATTTATTTAAGATTATATTTAGATATATTTAATATTCATATTTTGGGAAGTTTTTTAAAAACTTTTGTTTTCTGAGGTAGAAGTATGAGTTCTAATTGACGGCATACACATTTTGTTATTGTTCCTTATTTCATATTTTTTGCATAACTTCCTCCTAAGCATTATGTAAGCAATTTCAAGATATCTGAACTTATCTTAATCTGCACATTCAATAGCCAAAAGTACTTCCTGGCTAATACTTTTTAAGTAGCTCTTCTCGCATTTCATCGTAGTTCCAACTTTTTGCATCATCCAGAATTATAATACACCCTCAAATACCCAGAATTTTCAAGCACTTTGCGATAATCCCCAACTATTATTCAATTTTCCATACGAAGATCTGAAAAATACTTCTTAAATTGTTGTATTTACTTGTAACTTCTTGCATAACCATTTGTGGCTGGCCAGCCCATCGGTTTTCCATAGTTTTTCAATGGTTTTCCATTGTAGTACATTGTTTCCCTGTCGACGTTCAACAAATTGCTTAACTTCTCGCAAAATGAGACAGGACACTCTGGGATTTTTAGCAAACGTCATCATCCCAGTAGGAGAAAAACCTGCCCGGTTAATCCCGAAATTCCAGTTTCAGGCCAGAAAATAGAGCAGCCCAGAAAACAGCTTACCATCCGTAATCCCGAAATTCCCAACAAAGCGTTTTGTAAGGTGTCACCTTGTCGCTGTTCTGTCTGCTCCCATTCATGAGGAGGATTCCCTTATCCGCCTGTCGATCACACAATAATGGGCCAACCGGGGATTATGTGTGGGAGAGTTTTGTCTGGCGATGCCAAATGATTTTCGCACCTTTAGCTCAAAAATGTTTTGGGAATTACGCGTAGCAAACAAAGGTATTTATAGAGACATCGCAAGACAATCCAATTAATAAGATTTGGAAACAATAAAATTGGGACACACATTGCGTATTTTTAAAGCAATTTAGCTTGCATATAAGGCGTTATTAGAACTGGTCCTTATGGTTTTCAAAAACAAATTCAATAAAAAATAATATTAAAATATTAATTACAAAATACTTATCCTACTTATTTTAAATACATTAAATAACTCATATATAATAAATGTTTAATTTAACAAATACATTTTTATTTTTCAACCAAAAAGGTTATTTTTAAAATTATCATAACCACATCTTACATTTCGTTGAACGATTAGAAAACTGTGCCAGTAGCGCAATGAAAATATTTTCGTAGACATCGCGACACAATCCAATAAATCCTCTTCAGAATCTGAAAAACCAGGAAAAACTGTTTTATGTTCCCCTGCCACTTAGTAACGCAAATCAATCAATGCTTCGCGAGTTTCCTTCGTTAATTTCAAACATATGCCGGGATACTCGAACGCCCAAACAATTTCCACAGCTAATTGGGCGGGCTGAGTGCCTATGAGTCCAGTTCCCCATTCAGAACTCGGAAAGGGGTGCAATGAAAGACGATCCTTAGTTGGCAACCAGCTCATTATTCTCATTAATGAAAGCTCCGCTGGTGTTTCCTTTCTCCACTCAACTGATAAATAACAAAACTGCAACTTTTCCGCTTAATGCTCTCCAACTATTTGTATACAACACGGTACCTGCGAAGATTTGAATATGATAATTGATTGTAGTGTTTACCTTTTGAATGGGAATTCCATTGAAAAAAAACTTAACCGGAATGAAAACTAAATCCCATGATTGCCATCATTTTTGTAGATCTGTTTTATTGATTTCTTTTTGCTAAATATAATGGGTAGCATTCCAAGGAAATTGTTTGGTCAGGAAATAAAGAAGATGAAGGGATGTTGATGAGATAAGATCGTCCATCTATTATAACTTTGTTTTCAAATGGTACCCAAACTCCTTTGAAAGAATTATTAAGAACTACAAAAATTATGGATTTATTATTTTGCGCATAAACAAAATTTTAAAAAATTTATTTTTGTTTTAATTTTATGTTTAACTTTATTACCAAAATTAAAAGAAGAAAGACATTAATTTTTTAACTTTAATTTAAAATCCGAATCGGCAAATCTTAAATTTATTAAAAGGAAGCAGTTTGTTTTTTTTTTAATTTCATGGAGGGATAATTAAGAATAAAATTAAAATAAAGACTAAGTTCTTTTTAAAATTTTAATATTTAACTTTATGAACGAAATTAAAAAAAAAAAAAAAGAGACATTAATTTTCTAACACAACTAATCAGAGACATATATAAAATCTCAATCGGAAAAAAATTAAAAATTGCATGAAGCGTTAGTTATTTTGTAATACAAAAGATAACCGTATTACAAAATTAAAAATAACGTTTAAGTTAATTATTTAAGATTTAATGATTTGATTTATTGAAGACTTATGCAGAAAAGAGAAAAGAAGCCCTTTATTTTATTTAAATTTCATGGAGTGACACATGGGTATATTTGTATATTCGTAAGTTTTTTGAATGTACTAAAATAAATTATAAAATACATTTTACCTGTGTGCCCATAAAATCGCCATGATGTACCCCAAATTGTAAACGGATTAACCACAAAGGAATAAAATTCCCGCGGGACACAATTAGTGCAGTTTTTATTTTTTTATTTCGGACATATGCTTTCCCTTGCCGCAAAATGAGCAAATAAATCATAAATGTTGCATTCAACGTAATTGAGCCCCGCACTCACCCTTAATTTTTCCGAGGGGTGGGGGTGTGTCACCATGACTACACTTCTGTGAAACAAGAAAAACAATGTAATCCGATCTGGTTTTTGAAATGTGCGTAATATTGTGTGTGGAGTACTGAAGAGTTGGGGAAGTCGATGGAAGAACTTGTTGAAATTTTAGGGGTTGTAATAGCTCCGCCCTCAAGAGGAACGAGTGGAACAGAACCACAAGTTTTAAAATACAATGAAAATGGAACGGATTTTTTTAGGGAATTTATTATGGGAATTCCCCTAGTAAATAGGGGACAAAGTCTATTAAAACTTAATATAAATATTTAAAAAATGAAGTTAAAAACAATTAAGAGATGTATTTTAAACATTTTATAAACAAAAAGCTAATTTTAAATAATTACTAATAAATAATTAATTAAAGTTAAATTACCCGAAATTCAGGATTTTTTTATTTAATAAAACTCAGAAACAGAACGAAAACATAACAGTAACAATTTAACAAACTAAGAAAAACAAACTCAAACCTCTTTGGCCAGTTTATGGATCTGTCGGTAGTTGACATCCACCAGTCTAAAACTATTTCCCACGGTGGCTAGTGGCTTCATAAAGTTGTTCAGGGTACTGGCCACCGGCTCAAGGATGTCCCTCACAGAACACAGGATGTTGAAGAGGAAAATCAAAGGCGGCTGGAGGTAACCATTAAATAGCATGGTCAGGAAGGGCTTCAACATGTAGTCCGAGGTCATGTGGAGCAGTCCGACGATGAGGGTGTTGACCAGGGAGTACAGAACAAAGCGGTAGCTCTGCAGGATGAAGGCCACCACGAAGGCCACGGCGATGTGGAGCAGTCCGAACAGTTCCGCCCAGAAGTGGGTGGCATAGGTGGTGGCCCGATCCGCCAGGACAATTGAGTTGATCTTCGGATGCGTATCCGTGGTGCTCAGATAGTCGGCGCATCCATGCTCAAAGGGATAGATGCCGATGCAGGTGTGCCGGCTGGCCTCCTTGCGATTCCACTGCGGCTCCGGCAGATCATCGATGATAGACTTTTGGCCTTGGGACTGGCACTGGCACATCTGGTCCAGCGATTCGAACAAACGGGCCAGGAATCCCATCTTTGGCTTCTGCGCCTGCGAGGCTTTGTGGGACTTCGAACGACTCTTCCCCTTGTGAGCCGATCTTGTGGGAACGATCACATGTGGACGCTTCTTCGAGTAACGCTGGAACTCGATCCTTTGGGGCTTGCTCTTCGAATGATTCAGTAGACTTTTACCCGGTTCGGCGTGCATCTGGTAGAGAGTGTGAGGGGAGCTACCGGACACCGTGGTCTCGGTCATCTCTCCACGGCCCAGGTCCTTGAACATGTTGTATTGGGTCTGGCTGTTCTGGTACATATCCGAATCGCTGGAGGAACTCATCCGGGGCAGCAGCTTCTTCAATGGCGACTGCATCTTGGCAGTCACACCCACATGATTCACTTTGATCAGGTTGGACTTCGAGGTGGAGCAGTGCGGATCGGTTGATTCGGACATTGGACTGTAATTTTATGTCTGCAGCTACTGGAATACAAGTTCAACCCTATCTGACATATTTTTAGGGGGCTTACTAGGTTGCCCTTAGACATAATATTTTTTAAGGGTTCTGAGGGTTTGGCTACTATAAAGGGTTACATATGGATGTTAATTAATGTTTCTATTCAACCAGGATTTAATTCGCTTGATCTTAAATATTACATGTTTAGTTCAATAAGGGATATTGCAAAATAGGATTGGGTTTTCTTGATCTAAGAATTTTCATTTAAATTTATACTTCCATTATTTTAACTTCAATAATGGCATCGTTCCGGTGTATAACCAAGAGTTACCCCTTAGTAAAGGAATAAAAAAAATAATATTAAAATTCCATTTTTTTTATCACCAATTTATCTGTTTTAAAATTAACGGATTTCCGATGGGTTCAGTCCGCGCTAGCATCCTTTCCTGGCTTTCAACCATGGATCCAGTCCCAGCTATTCAATTTGGTATATTTATGGTATATGATTTTGTATTTTAGTACATTCCGTCAATGCGATTTTTAACCGCTCTGCAAAAGGTCACTCTTGTTTATCCGGAGCAATTGGATAAAAAAAACAACTGTAATTAGTTTGCCATAATTAATTCATATAACACACACACGCTTTTAGCCAAACCTAGAAAACAGAATCATCAGCAATGTTTGCCTCCGCCTGGCGCAGTGTGGCCACCACAGTGGAGAACCAGTTGACCGCCACCTACTTCCGAGGTTCGTCCAGCAATCTGCGATTGCGTCTGCGGCTGGCGGATTCCCCTGGTTTTGGAGCAATTCGAAGACGATTTCTGGCTGTGCCCGTCTGTCCAAGTCTCGTCAACCGTAATCTATCTGTGTATATATGTGCTTAATCTAATCTCTTGTCCTGCATTTCCATTTATCGTTGCCTGTTCGCCCTGCTCCCTGCTTTTTGTGTCAATCTCAATGTCAAACCCTTTATCTCATTTCAGTGCAAAAACTGCGAAAAGTCGGCTTGAGAGGCATGCATAGCACTACGGAGGCCGTGAAACTGGAGGGCATGGAGATCAAGATCCTGCCGGCCCTGCAGGACAACTATATGTATCTGATTGTGGACGCGAAGACACGTGAGGCTGCCGTGGTGGATCCCGTGGACCCCGAACTGGTCATCAAGACGGTGCAGGAAGAGCAGCTGACCCTCAGCAAGGTTCTGACCACACATCACCACTGGGATCATGCTGGTGGCAATGAGAAGTTGGTGAAGCTGTGGGAAAAGCAGCTGGACGTCTATGGTGGCGATGACCGGATTGGCGCCCTGAACCAGAAGGTGCAGCAGGACGATAGCTTCACCATCGGCAGCCTGAATGTCAAGTGCTTGTCCACGCCTTGTCACACCACCGGGCACATTTGCTACCATGTCACGGCGGGCGAGGGAAATGGTGAGGGAGCCGTCTTCACCGGGGACACCCTTTTCCAGGGCGGTTGTGGACGCTTCTTTGAGGGCACCCCCGAGGAAATGTACGAGGCACTGTGCACCAAGCTCTCCGCCCTGCCGGACAACACAAAGGTCTTCTGTGGCCACGAGTACACGCTGCAGAACATGAGCTTCGCCCGGCACGTGGAGCCGGACAACGAAGTCATCCAGCAGCGCATTGAGTGGGCCAAGCATCGTCGCGCCTCCCAGGATCCCACTGTTCCTTCGACCATTGGCGAGGAGAAGTCCTGGAATCCTTTCATGCGCGTCCACGAGGCCACCGTGCAGAAACACGCCGGAGGAGCCACCGATCCCATCGTCACCATGGGCAAGCTACGCAAGGAGAAGGACAACTTCAAAGCCTAGTCTTGTCTTGGCTTTTCTTTCTTAATAGTTTCAGAACATGTGATTTAATTTTGGATTTAATGGTTAATAAAATTAACGGTATTTGTGAAATGCAAAACTTGTTTTTTCTATTAAACGTATGTAAGTCCGTCCATTACGTGGAAAAGTAATGCCAAACCAATCTAAGCAAGTGGTTTTAAATTTTATTAGTTTATAGTCTGGACTTTAGAAACAATATCAGTAAGTTTGAGATGCTTTAAAACCAATTAGCACTTGCACATTTTGTAAAAACATTAATTGAATTTATTACAATAATAGATATTTAATTAATTCATTTTTTCAAAAATTGTTATTTAAAATACTTATACAACTAGTAACTAATTTTCTTAATCTTCATAATATTGCTCTTAATAAATTACCTGTAATTTTTTTAATATCTTTAAAATGTTAAATAAGTTCAATTTGTTTACACTTTAATAATAGGTATAGATTCAAATTGCAACAGATTTTTTTTATCCGCCCCGATCGCTTAGGCGTTAGTGTCTTTCTTAAAATTGGTAAAGTATTTTTTTTCGGTTATATTTTTTAAAAATACACCCTAAAAAGAATTGTTTGTCAGAGAAATGTAAATTTTCTTAATGCAAATATTTATAACTAACGTAGCTGTTTTTCAAAATTAGAATTTCGATTTGAAATTTTTTTAGTATTTTTTTTTTGTGTTATTTCACCGAGTTGGCATCTCTGTTTTGCCATTCCCACAAAACTGGCGGCGTCTGTCCAATGAGATTTTAAACTAAAAACAATTTTAACAGAGCGATGAATGCAAATAAACGCCGGAGTTCCGTGAGTTTTTGCAAATAAATAAATTAAATATACCAACTAAAGAGATTTATTTCACCATTTTGCAGTTGCGCAAGGCGCCGCCGAAAGAAGATGAACCGACAATAACAACAACAATGACCAAACAACAACAAATCAAGCGACGCATCAGTTTCAGTGGCAAAAAGTCCGTGAGGTAAGTACAGTATGGGAATCCAGCCACAATATGCATAATATACCCATATCCACCCTCCTTGTAGAGAGTTTGTCAACACCAAGGAGACCAACAATTGGGACGACTCGTACGAGGTATCCGAACACAATGCCGAGGACAGCACGGGATCCAGATCAGGATCTTTGGGTACGGGATCAGGATCGCATCCCGAGGATGCGGACAAGGAGAACGTCCCTCTGCGCGGCCCCTGCGAACGGGAACAGGACGACCTGACCTTAAATTTCCAGACCAGCGTAGATGTCACTATGTTGCCCTGCGAACTGCTGCAAAACCAGAGGAAGGCTTCTTCCTCCATGGTCTCCATCTGCCTGTCCACCGAGGAGCGCAAAGTGTTTCAAAACAGTATCTACGATCACCGGGTAATGGACAAGACTATGGATCTGATGTCTGGTTCTTTGGTAACCAGGACCCAAACGCAACCCAGCAATATTGAGGATCCCTCTTTTGAACAGCCTGACATTGAAAGAGAAAAAAAAGGAAATACACCAGCAGCAAAGGGAATAATGGACTTCTTCATGGACATCACGCCAGTGGGATTCCGTGCTCCTCCTTCAGCAGCGCCCACCTCAGCTCCAGTTTCACCTAATCCTGTTCCAGCAGCATCTGCTCTTGCTCCCACTCCTGCAGCTCCTCAAGTTCCAACCCAGCAGAGTTTTATGGAACTGGAGGACGACAGCATGGAGAGGGAAATGCGCGAGTTCACCGAAAAGGAGAAAAAAACTCCAGCCCAAAAATCACTTTTTATGGATTTAGAGGAAGCGGGTGTGGAGAAAAATAATAAAACCCAACACTGCGCCGTAAACGTATCCTTCGACTGCCCTTTAAATGGTTAGACTTGTGTAATTAAAGTTATTTTCCAATATAATTAGTTTGATAAATCGTTCCCATTAATAATATTCATTAAGGAATTTAAATTTTTCATGAAGATAGCTTGTGTTTGCCTCTCAAAATTAAACAAGTGACTAAACTAATGATACGCTTCATATATGTAAATTAGATAGAGTTATAGTTTTTGAAAAAAACATTTTTTTTGGATGAATAATTAATTTTAAAGGAAATAATTTTTTTTAATAAGCTAGATTAAACATTGTAATTAACATATGCCACTTTATTTTTCAGTTTCCGAGGACCGGGATCGTTTACCATCAAGCTCCTTTGACAGCAACAACAGCACCATACAATATATGAAAGATGAGTCCATGTTAATACCATTCGACATGATTGTGGGAAAAAACATTAGCAAGAAGATCAATTTTCGTCAACTTAACGATGAGCTAGAGGCTGGAAAGATTCAACTGTTTCCCAATGGTCCAAAAACACCAACCACAGATCGCAAAACCAATCAAAAGCGTTTTTGGCATGGACTGCAATCGGAAGCCACGGAGAGTTGTAGTCCAAAGAAGGACATAAGGAGCATCAAACCGCGAGGAACGTTAAATTTTAGTGAAAATATGACCATGTCGCCGGCGCAAGTAAGTCCAGTTCGAAAGGAAAAGGAGAAGCTGAAGGTGGTGGACGACAAGCGAAAGTATCGGCTATCCCAGGCGGATGAGATGATGTTGGACAACACAAACTTCCTGGCACATGCAAGATTAGGCGATGAGACGCAGTCCAGAAATACTTCCAAAAACTCTACGAGAAGGGAGACCACTTACGACAATTCCGAATTGAATTTAGAGTATCCCACAAGCAGTCAGGACTTTCATCCCATATCAAGTTCTAAGCCTCAAAAGGCTATTAATGTGACTAAGGAACTGCAGCAGGATCAGTCAGCTTTTCCTGATATGCCTATTCGTCGAACCTTGCATCTTAATGAACCCATGGATCAGGAAGCCACGAAATCTATGCACGTCAGAAGGGAGGTTGCGGTAACAACAGAGGAGATTTTCTATGAGAAATCCACAAATAATGAGCGAAATACGAATCAGCAGGGCAAAGTTTGGGCCTGCACTAAGACAAAGCGCAGGGAGACTCTTTTGATGCAGGAAAGCATGGAAGAGGACATCATAAGTCCTTTAAAGGATCTGCACTTAAAGCCAGACGCTGCTCCTGTAAAAAAGGGGCAATCAAAAGTCAACCACACTCTCTATTTAGCAGAACCTGTGGAAGAGGAGAACGAAAACCGTAGTAAAATGGTACCTTTGCAAGTCGTTGCTCCCAAAGAAAAATCCAAACCAAGGCAAACCCTGTTATTGGAGGAACCAATGGAAGAGGAAATGGAAAGTAATATGGAGAATCAGCCTGTTTTTAATTCTAAAAGAAGAACTTTACATTTAGCTGAACCTGTAGAAGAGAAAGAAGTGAACCCAAGCAAAACAATACGTCTAAAAATCTGTCCGCCTCAAGAAAAAAAATCCAACGCCAGGGTTACTCTACTTTTGGGAGTGCCAATGGATGAGGAAATGGGCAGTAATATAAAAGAGAGACAACTTTTTGATTCGAAAAGAAAATCTCTTCATTTTGCAGAAGATATGGAAGAGGAAAAAATAAACCATTTTCCTAAGAACATTTTTGCGCCTCAAGGAAACAAATCCAAACCCAGACATACTCTTCTGCTAGAGGAACCCATTGAAGAGGACACGGGCTGTACTATAGCAGATTCACAAGTTCATGTCAAAAATATTAAGTCAAGACATACACTTCTTTTAGGCGTACCCATAGAAGAGGAGGCGCACGCTGAACAGATTGACCATCCCAGCTTAAAATCCAGGGAAGTTACTATTTCGGAAGCAATAGAGGAGGAGGGGTGTCCTTCACTGCCCAAGAATAAATCAATATTAAGGCACAAAACTATTGATAGATCAACTGTTCCGCAGCGTCAGAAGGCTAGGGCCACATTACTTATGTCTGAGCCAATTGAAGAAACATTTGCCGAACATCATCCCACTGAGCAATGCCAACAAACGTCTCGCTTGAAATCGAGAAACACTCTTCTTATGCATGAGCCAATTCCTGATGAATTGACGGCCGGAAAGGAGGATAATGCATCTGGACAGCACAGATTCAAGCCAAGACAGACGCTCATCATGTCGGAACCCATTGAAGAAGATGTTGGACAGCCAGGACTTAAACCGTTCAACATGCAAATTAACAAGAAGGGTTCTTCAACTTTAAAATCGAGACACACTCTTTTAATGTCAGAACCAATAGACGAAGATGTGTGGGAGGTGAGACCTTTGGATCAAACTAAGCAGCAGTTTATCGAAGAGGTAACTAAAAGTGCCACAACCAATAAGTCCTCGAAATCAAGACCCACTCTTCTGATGTCAGAACCTATTGAAGAAGAGGTACATAAGACTATGAATAGCAAAAACTACCAGTCTCATTTGAAGTCAAGACAGACTGAGTTTATGGAAGAATCTATTCAGGAAGAGGCTAT
Organism: Drosophila kurseongensis; assembly: GCA_018153305.1. Lineage (NCBI taxonomy): Eukaryota > Metazoa > Arthropoda > Insecta > Diptera > Drosophilidae > Drosophila > Drosophila kurseongensis. Next base: position 7,421,403 of record JAECXX010000005.1, on the reverse strand, counting down.
TGAAAACGTTGGCCAACCATACAAATCTCGCCAAACTATTCTTATAGCAGACCCCATAGAGGAAGATGCGGGGGTGCAAAAGTCAATGGTTTACCAGGATTCGCACTCAAGAAAACGTATTGAATTAAGGGAAGAGTCGATTGTGCAAGCGCCAATTAAAAACGTTGGCCAACCATCCAAATCTCGTCAAACTCTCCTTTTGGCAGAGCCCATAGAGGAAGATGAGGAGGAGCAAAAATCAATAGCTTACCATAATGATCAATCAAGAAAACGTAATGATGTTGCGGAAAAGTCCATTAATAGTAGGGGCCAACCATCCGAATCTCGCCAAACTCTCCTCATGGCAGAACCCATTGAGGAAGATGAGGATGAGCATAAGTCAATAGCTTACCATAATGATCAATCAAGAAAACGTATTGATTTTGTAGAAGAGTCCATCGAGCGTTCGGCAACTATAAGCAAGGGCCAACCATCCAAATCTCGCCAAACTCTTCTTATGGCAGAACCCATTGAGGAAGATGAGGATGAGCATAAGTCAACAGCTTACCATAATAATCAAACAAGAAAACGTATTGATTTTATGGAAGAATCCAAGGAGCAAGCTGCAATTAAAAGCTGTGGCCAACCATCCAAATCTCGCCAAACTCTGCTTTTGGCAGAACCCATTGAGGAAGATGAGGATGAGCATAAGTCAATAGCTTACCATAATGATCAATCAAGAAAACGTATTGATTTTGTAGAAGAGTCCATCGAGCGTTCGGCAACTATAAGCAGGGGCCAACCATCCAAATCTCGCCAAACTCTTCTTATGGCAGAACCCATTGAGGAAGATGAGGATGAGCATAAGTCAAAAGCTTATCATAATAATCAAACAAGAAAACGTATTGATTTTATGGAAGAATCCAAGGAGCAAGCTGCAAATAAAAGCTGGGGCCAACCATCCAAATCTCGCCAAACTCTGCTTTTGGCAGAGCCCATTGAGGAAGATTCGGAAGTTCATCATATGCTTACAGAACAGAGAATGCAACATTCTCTGCTTAAAACTAGAAACACTAAACAGGTTGAGGAACCAATTAAAGTAAAAGCAAAATCTACCCGTCAAACTCTTCTTAATGCAGAACCAATCGAAGAGGATTTGGAGTTATTCAATCGAATGGAAAATCAAAAACAACAGCCTTCGTTTAAACCCAGATTTATTCAGCAACTTGAACAACCTATTGAGAAAGAGATATTTTCCAGTACTAACCAAAAATCTGGACATCGATTTTCCGAATCGGGAGATACTTTTCAATTGGCGGAGCCTGTAGAAGCAGATGCGGAACGCATTAAACCAATAAATTATTTCAACGGCCCCCACCACCACCAGAAGCCAAGAAACATTCTACTCACACATGAGCCCATTCAGGAGGATTTTGGAGCCGGAATAAAAGATAATTCAGCAGGACCGCTAAAATTTAAGGCCAGGCATACGCTTATTATGGCAGAACCAATTGAAGAAGATTCCAGTGTCTATAATAAATCCACGAACAATCATAACAGTGAAGCACATTTGGAAACGTACAATTTATTGCACTCTTCCCGATATACGACTTCCAAAACAAGACACACTTTGGTTGTTCAGGAGCCCATTGAGGAAGATGATATCATATATCATCACCATGAGGAATCCAAAACTAACACCACAAAAATTGAGGAGAAAGAAGTTCCACTACCTACTGGAAAGTCTAAAAATAAATCTAGGAATACAATGGTTTTATCGGAGCCCATTGACGAGGACGTGCATCCTAAAAAAGCAGAGATACCGCGGAAATCAAGAGCAACCCTTGCTAGCCCACAACCCATCGAAGAAGACTTGCCCCTGGAACCGGCTCACCCAAAAAATATCCCGGCTTCATCAGCTCCATCTTTTAGAAGGCACACTTTGCTTTTATCAGAGCCCATGGAAGAGGATGAGGAAATTGGCGCTTTAAGTAACCCTTCAACTGTGGAGCAGGTTTCCGAAAAGTTAGAAAAACCAAAAGGAGTTTTGCGAACGCTTAAGGATTATATTTTTAAAAAACCCGAGCAACAGGAAGAGAGAGAGGGTGCTTCTATTTACATGCCTCATCAAACCATGGTTATGTCTGAATCACTGGACCTCCAAAGTTCCAAAAGCACGATGAAGGATGCCGACTTCAATGAAATCACTCCATTGCCCAATACCAGAACAGCATCTAGAATCAAACAATTGTCTACTTACACGCCTGGAATGTCCTTGACTGAATTCGAGGATCAGGAAATGATGTGCAAAACCCCTATTCACGAAAAACAACGTATGAAACCTCAGCGAAAACAGTTTTCCATGTACCAGCCAGTGAAGATGGAATTAGAGGCGGACGCGACAAGGAGTGGAACTCCGAAAAGTCACGCCCAGATGAAGCGTTTGCCCTCACATCTCACACCCAATCTTCCAGAGTCCAAAAAGCGGCACACAAAGATCTTTATGGACAGCAACATGGATATGGAAATGGAAGAGGACCAGGAAAGTGGTTGGGGGATGCCGATGACAAAAAATAAATTGGAACCAGGCGCAGATAAATCCCTCAGGACCTTTACGGAATATCAGTTGGACGCGTCGGTTCAACCAGTGAGGGATTATCACCCTGCAATGACTGAGTTTAATAAAAAGAGCTCTCTAAATATACTGGAGTTGCCACGGAAATCAGTGTTTGTCACAGAGCTTGAGGATAAGCCCATAACCATCTCGGATGTGACCAATTACTTCCAGGAGCAGCGCAAGTCCAACGAACGGCAGAGTGGCAGCTCCAACGATAGAACCTTTAAGAGCTTTGCCGCAACGAATACAAAGTTCATCAATCTCACCGGCGACACCACCATCTTCGCAGGCATAGAAGACTTGAATAAGGAGGAGAAGGGCCAACACAATCAGATAGACAACGAGAGGCTCAGTCTGGTTTCCACGCTGGCCGAGGAAACGGACGACGAAGTCGAGGAAGAGGAACAAGAGGAGCCGCAACCACAGCCTGAACTCTGCGAGGGGCAGACAGATATAGTGGTTATAGCCGGCAGCAGCGGCTCATGCAAGAAGTGCGGCAATTGCAATCAGTCCTTGAGCGAAACGAAGCTCATCACAGATTCCTTTTTCCTGCCACATCAGACCGAGTGGGAATTTACAAGGGAAAGGAAGCGACTGCGTCTTCTTAGGAATAAACCAACTTGGAAGGAGGTTAAGCTGTACTGGGAGATCGAGGAGCAGGCCCGGCTGTCCAGGTGCCAGGACATCGACGATTCGGTGGATCAGACGAGAGTAGATGAAGAGCTGATAACGTGGAACAAAGCGGCACTTCTAGAACAATGCAAGAGGTAAGAACTTTATATTGAAATTATTTTAAGTTTCAAAATATTTATAAAACTTATCTGCTTTTTAATTAGATTAAACGGTCAACAAAAGGCTACAATCAAACCTGCCGAATCCTTTTTTGGCCACCTCAAAAGTTTGCTGGCCGTGCAACAGCCAAACTGGATTTTCGACTTCCAGCGCAAGGTCTCTCAGCAATTCATATTTTACCATCGTCTGCTAACCACGTTTCGAATTGTGGTTAATTACAAAACCTTGGACTTGGTGGAGGAGTCAGCCATCCAAGTATGCTCAATTGAAGTGGATAATGCGGTGGCCACTCCAAAGGAACGATGGTCAGCGAGTGACTACTTCCTGGACTTCCAACTTAGTCTCAAGCTACCCCTGAATCTCACCGACGCTATCGAAGGCAGCGACGAGCCAGCGTTTTTGAAGTTTTTTCATCGCATTGATCAGAGTGTTGTAGAAATAAAGCGAATGTTCCACGAACTGATGACCGTTCTGACGAAGAAAAGGGCGAGGCTCCAACGGTAAGTGCTTTTTAGAAAACTTGAAGTTCAAGCAATTTTCCAAAACATAATTGGGAATGAAATATATTGTTATAGACGCCATAAGGTATATCTCCTTATATTGAAATGAGTTAAACGGTGCCATGTTTTACGTTCAAAATGTTCTGACTTTTAAAGCGCTAAATTATTCATTTATTAAATTTTAATATTTAGTGCTCTCCTTAAGACATACAAGCCCAAGTCCTGAGAAAAATTTAATTTATTGAACCAAAAAAATAATATAAATCTTTTTTTCCAGGGAAGCGAATCGCACTGTTGTAAGGAAGACCGTGCGAAAATGTATAGAAGGCGATCCGGTTGTTCGCCTCGAGAAAACCAGCTTCCTGGTTGAAATTATCAATATCAAGGAGGTTTCCTTCAGAGACATTTTGAGGCCGGAACTGCATCTCTTCAACGAAAACATTCAGTATCTGCCAAAAGGAATTGCTTTCCTGGAAGAATTTCTTACCGAACCTGAGCAGTACCTTAAAACTTAAATATGTTGGACAAACCATTACTCTACTCATGTATAAATTTAAAAAATTGTTTTCTTTGCGTTTATAGGTACTTGGTTTTTACTATTTGATACTTTTTTAATATGAAAAAATGTATTCAGATAATAACTTTATTATTATTTTAAATTATAAAGTAATAATAAAACAAAAATTAATATAATCACTGCTACTGTCAAGTATTTTCTGTTAGTGTGATTTGATATATTTTTTATATATGATTAATTAAATTTCAATTGCAAAAAGAAAAAAATAATTAAATACTGGCTTAATATTTTTACATTATTTCCTAATATAATTAATAATTTTCTGTTACTGATTCAAGGCACATCGGCCCATTGTGCGGACAAGAGTGACCAGAGTTTAAATATTTTGGTCTCACTTTTAATCTAAAAAATCGTATGGAATCTATCGTTTGCGCAGGAACGGTCACACAGCAGGTTGTAAAATTCCGTGGCTCTGCTGTTTCGATTTTCAACGCGAAGACCCCAACGAAATAGTGCAATAAACCGTGAAAAAGTGTGTCCACCCGCCAAAGGACCTTGCGGAGTGGTAAAATGTCGTGTGCGGCCACTTTATCTACGGCCAAGGACTCGACAAACGCGGCAAATGCCAGTGGAGCACCAACGAACACCAACAGCAATAGCAACACCAACACTACGGCTGTGGGTGTAGTAGTGAGCAGTGCAACGGGGGGCGGGGGCGGGTCATCAATTGCAGGTGGCGGAGGTCCGGGTGGCACCACCTCCTCCTCCTTAACGGGGGCAGGGGGCGTGGCAACGAGCTCAGCGGCCGCCGTCGTCCGACGATTTTCCATGGAGGGCGTGGGCGCAAGGGTGATCCGCGGACCAGACTGGAAGTGGAACAAACAGGTGAGGAGGGTCAAGTCTTCTGGTTCTGGTTTCAGTGAAAAACTCTCCCCTTCTCAATTGACCGATCAATTTGCTTTAATTGCATATCGCCGAGAGTCCATTCTAGACATCTTGCCAAACTAGTCAAGTTTCTCTTTTTCGCGTTTTCTCCAGAATTGCGATGGACTTAAATGATCCTAGAAAGTGTGTATACTTACATACATACATATGTACATACATTTAGTCCCCTTTCGATACACTGAACAAATTAAATTTAAGAGTTTTTTGATATTCACAAATAAAGGTTTTTCATTGCATTTAAAATTAGACTGAAGTACAATACATCTTTTAAATCATTTAACATATATTTTTTTTTAATTTAAGGTATTTATGATAAATGGAGTTAATAAGAAATCTTAACTATAAGAAAAATATTTGTCTTCAAATTAAAAAACTAAATTATAATTTTTGTCATAAAGAAGAAGTTTATTTAAATTTAAAGATCAAAATTTGTTTATAAAAGAGCTTTTGTTCTTTTTGTTTATAAAAGAAAATTGTATTGTATTGTATTGGTATTTGTCGACAAAAAAAATATAATTTTCAAAAGAAATAAGCTAACATATTTTTGTAATATCTCAAAAGTAAACTATTTTTAATTTTTTAAACTATTTTTATATGTTTAAATATAATTTCAAGATGTTCAAATTTGTTTTAATTGACAAAATGCATGTGAGTCATAACGTGCTGGCTTCAAAGAGTGTTCGCTGATATCCGGAAAAACTATTTGAAAACTATAAAAACTAAATCAAGATAAAGTTATTTCCGCAAAAACGTGCCAAAAATATTTATTTTAATTGGTTTACTGAAGAATAAGTGGCATAAGTAAATGAATCATAAAATGTAATTAAATACTCAAGCCAATAACGTCTATTCATTCGCATGGTACATACATATGACTAATTCTTGTGCACATAATTTTCAAAAAAGTTTTATTTATTACTTTTAGATTTCTTAAGATAATATTTTTTAAAGAAAATGACCCTGGAGTTTACAAATTTAACTTATTAAGTAGAAGTCTGCTAATATTTACTGTATGCCTGAAGTAATTAATAATTTAACCATAACCGTTAAACAAAGGCAGAAAGAAACAAGGGTACGCGAACCTTCGTTCCCTTAAGCTTTGTTAACGTTATTTTCCGACTCGTTGATCCCTTAGAGAGATAGCCGAACGAATTTGTAGCGATTGCCTACCTTAACACTCTGTTAGTTGCTATTATGCACTTTAGCTACAACTTTCGCATCTTAATCAGCGTGGGTTTTAGCTTACGCAATGAAAAATCGGAAGATTGACCCACTAATGCAATATTTTTCTCATCTTTTTTTATAGGATGGCGGCGAAGGACACGTGGGGACCGTGCGCAATTTCGAGTCCGCCGAGGAGGTAGTGGTCGTCTGGGACAATGGCACCGCTGCCAACTATCGCTGCGCCGGAGCGTATGATCTTCGCATCCTGGACAGTGCACCTACTGGCGTAAAACACGAAGGCACCATGTGCGACACTTGCCGCCAACAACCGATCTTCGGCATCCGCTGGAAGTGTGCCGAGTGCATCAACTACGATCTGTGCTCCATCTGCTACCACGGAGATAAGCATCACCTGAGACATCGTTTCTACAGGATCACCACACCAGGTGGAGAGCGAACCATGCTGGAACCTCGTCGGAAGTCAAAGAAAGTGCTAGCCAGAGGCATCTTCCCGGGAGCCCGTGTGGTTCGCGGAGTGGATTGGCAGTGGGAGGACCAAGACGGCGGAGTTGGTCGGCGCGGCAAGGTCAACGAGATCCAGGACTGGTCCTCGGCCTCGCCAAGATCCGCTGCCTATGTAATCTGGGACAATGGCTCCAAGAATCTGTATCGTGTGGGCTTCGAGGGAATGGCGGATCTCAAGGTGGTAAACGACGCCAAAGGTAGTAATGTTTACCGTGATCACCTGCCACTGCTAGGCGAAAACGGACCGGGCAAGGGACCGCATGGCTTCCAGATCGGCGACAAGGTCACAGTGGATCTGGACCTGGAAATCGTCCAATCTCTCCAGCATGGCCATGGCGGCTGGACCGATGGCATGTTTGAGTGCCTGAGCAACGCGGGAATGGTTGTGGGCATCGATGAGGATCATGACATTGTGGTGGCCTACAATTCCGGCAATCGCTGGACCTTCAACCCTGCTGTCCTCACTAAAGTATCTTCGCCCACCACCGCACCGCCGGAGTTCCAGGTGGGCGACATAGTCAAGATCTGTTCGGATGTGGAGAGCATTAAGAATCTGCAGCGTGGCCATGGCGAGTGGGCCGATGCCATGCAGCTGACGCTGGGAAAGATCGGAAGGGTGCAACAGGTCTACCATGATAACGACCTCAAGGTGGAGGTGGGCAACACGTCGTGGACCTACAATCCCCTGGCTGTTTGCAAAGTGGCCTCCTCGACGGCCTCTGACGGGGGCTGTGCGCCGGTGATTCCCAGTGGCGAAAGGCTCTCGGCCATTCTCAAGAAGCTGTTCGAACCGAATGTCTCCGGGGATGCCACCGAGGAGTTCGTCAAGGCAGCAGCCAATGGATTTGCGGTGAGTACAAGGTTCAATCTAAATTTAAATGATTATAAATCGAACAAATATCTTCCCGTTTTAGGCTCGTTGCGAGGAGTACTTGGCCGGAGCAGCTCAACCTTCCACATCCAGTGCTTCGCCCAGTTCTGGGCCGGATGTGAATGTGAATGGAGTATTTGCCGGACATACGGCGCTGCAGGCAGCCAGCCAAAATGGCCATATCGAGGTGATCCAGGTGCTACTGCGCCACGCCGTTGACGTGGAGATTGAGGACAAGGATGGAGATCGCGCTGTCCACCATGCCGCCTTCGGGGACGAGGCGGCGGTTATCGAGATTTTGGCCAAAGCTGGTGCGGATTTGAATGCGCGTAATAAGCGAAGGCAAACGTCTCTTCACATTGCCGTGAATAAGGGTCATTTAAACGTGGTTAAGACGCTGCTCACGCTTGGTTGCCATCCCAGTTTGCAGGATTCCGAGGGCGATACACCTCTCCACGATGCCATCTCCAAGGAGCACGACGAGATGCTCTCCCTGCTGCTGGACTTTGGGGCTGACATAACGCTGAACAACAACAATGGCTTCAACGCATTGCATCACGCTGCTCTCAAGGGTAATCCCAGCGCCATGAAGATCCTGCTGACCAAGACAAACCGTCCTTGGATCGTTGAGGAAAAGAAGGACGATGGCTACACTGCTCTGCACTTGGCCGCACTCAACAATCACGTTGAGATCGCCGAACTTCTCGTGCATATGGGTAAGGCTAACATGGACAGGCAAAATGTGAATCTCCAGACGGCTCTTCATCTTGCGGTGGAGCGTCAACACGTCCAGATTGTCAAGCTACTGGTGCAGGATGGCGCTGATCTAAACATACCCGATAAGGATGGGGATACTCCGCTGCACGAAGCCCTCAGACATCATACTCTTTCGCAGCTCAAGCAGCTTCAGGATGTGGAGGGATTCGGCAAGCTTTTGATGGGTCTGAGGAATGCCAATAACAAAAAGGCCTCCGCTTCGATTGCTTGCTTCCTGGCTGCCAATGGAGCTGATTTGACTTTGAAGAACCGTAAGCAGCAGACTCCACTGGATCTGTGCCCGGATCCCAATCTTTGCAAGACGCTGGTCAAGTGCTACAATGAAAGGAAAACCGACGACTCCGAATTGCCCGGCAATGTGGCTGGCACAAGCTCAAATGCCAGGGCAAGAGCAGCCAGTGGCACTCTGAATCAGTCCTCGTCAGCCAGTTTGCCGCTGACCAGCATGGCTGCCTCATCCACCTTCCCCACCGCCTCCTCATCTGCCATATTAGCGCTTAATGGTATCGCCAACGAAATGAGCCAGTCTCTGCACGAGGATCCCCCGAAATCGACAGCCAGTCTGGATGAGTGTCTTGTATGCTCGGATGCCAAGCGGGATACGGTGTTTAAGCCCTGTGGCCATGTCAGTTGCTGCGAGACCTGCGCTCCGAGGGTGAAGAAATGCCTCATTTGCCGGGAGACCGTATCTTCGCGCGAGAAGATCGATGAATGTCTGGTTTGCTCGGATCGCAGGGCTGCTGTTTTCTTCCGGCCCTGCGGTCACATGGTTGCATGTGAGCACTGCAGTGCTCTGATGAAGAAGTGCGTTCTCTGCCGTACCCAAATCGATGAGATCCTGTCTTTCAGTCTCTGCTGCGGAGGAATCGGTCGGCCGGAGAAGGTCTCTGTGGCATCCGGAGGAGTGGCTCCCGTGGGATTACCAATTCCCGAGGATCGTTTCATGGAGGCAGCAGCAGCGGCAGCAGCCTGTGCCAATGCATCCGGCCACAGTGTGGCCATGAACAACACTGTGGTGACTCCAGTTGCGGGCAGCAGCAATCAATTAAATAGCCAGAACAATTTGCTGGCCGCTGCAGCAGCCTCTTCGAATGTCTCGAATCTGACAGCAGCTGGAAGTGTGATGGTGGCACCATCCAATGTGAACAACTTCCAAATGGACGATGTGCAGAAGTTGAAGCAGCAGTTGCAGGACATTAAGGAACAGGTGGGTGCCAAACAATTAATATGTGAAGCGATATACATTCAATTTATGCACCGATTCCTTATACTTTCTTTTTTTACCTATATTTGCTTCTCTTAAGGACACAAATGCTATTTTATCTGACTAAATATGAATATTTCTATCAACAGACTATGTGCCCTGTATGCTTCGATCGTATCAAGAACATGGTCTTCCTATGTGGCCACGGCACGTGCCAGATGTGCGGCGACCAGATCGAGGGCTGTCCCATCTGCCGCAAGACGGTGGAGAAACGCATCCTGCTCTTCTGAAGCCCCTTTCCGGCTCACACATTCCGCGCACAGCCTGCACAGCCTTCGAAGTATTAGGATATTTAACGGACTCACATTCTTATACACACACAATATATCTACACAATATCATATATATAACTATATATCGATGGTCTTATAAAGCAAAAATATATTTTTAACAAATATTCAAACAAAGACATTAAGCAGAAATACTTTTGCCCGGCTCCTTGCTAATCAGGTCCCTGAGTATGTCCTTCTTGGCCTCGAAATAGTCACGGAACCACAGGATGTGATCCTTCTTCTCCTGGGCAGTCACGTAGGGGTTCTTAGACAGGCCGACGCAGACCAGCTCCATGAAGTGACGGACGGGGCCCTTGTTGGGACACCACTCCTCCAGATGCTGTTCGAGGAAGATGTGCTCCGAGAAGTCTACGTTCACCTCGTCTGCCCAATCCTGCTCGTTGTTAATGGGGAAGCGCCAGACTTTGCTCTCATCCGTCCACAGGACCATCTGTTCAAAGTAGTTCGCCGGCGGATGGGCGGCCTGAAGGCTCAGCTCTCGCTCGCTTAGCTGCGACCAAGTGGAAAGGATGTCGGTGGAGTTGGGCAGTTGGGTATCCTTGAAGATGCCCAGCGGTTCTCCGCCGTAGAGATTAACGCTGCCCGTAAAGGATTCAGCCTCCCGTTTGACTTGCCTCTGTGGCCGCTGATGGTAACCATCCCTGCCCTGGGACTTAGCTCTGGAAGCTAACGAGCGACGCACATACTCCCCGCGAGTCTGCTCCACCTGCGGCGGCTGCTGGCGACGATCGATCTTCATGCCTACAATCAGTTCGCTGTAGAAGTTCGAAAAATAATGGTCGTGAATAGGGTTTTAAAGGTTTTTTTAGAAAAAATGGGCGGAAAACAAATTTTGAGTCACCTAATTTAAACCGATAACTTAATCTGGGTCACACAGAAAAGTTTTTACCCAAGCCTACATTTTATCTATCTCAAAAAACCCAAGAACTTCAAGAACATAAATCAAAAGGAGTTTCGCCGTTAAAAATATTGTTCTTAATCTCTAAACATTTTTAACTTGATTCAAACCTCTTAATGATTAACAACAATAATTCTATGGCGAAACTAACCTAGCTGTTTAAAGGATCCAAACGCCATACTTTTGCTCAAGTAGAGATAAATTTGATAAAACACTGGCTAATCATCCCAACAACAAGTGGGTACAATAGGAAATTGAGGAGAACAGATAAAAGATCTGTTACTAAAGAGCATTCATTGGCACCTTACCTGGGGTGCCGATGAATGCTCTTTAGTTACAGATCTTTTATTTAAAACCAGATTAGATTTAAATTTGCGTTCACCTCAGATTGAGTTCCTTATCGGCAGCAGAAGCTGTCGTCTGACCTTCTCCTGCCGCTGCTGGAGCGGATTCACTACCATGACCCAGCAGTTTGGCAAGCAGTTCAGACTCCGTCTGCTTCTTGTCGCTCTCACTGGTGCCCAGCATGCTGGCAATGTTCTTCGCCGCGGTCAGGACATTCTTGGAAGCGATCTCCTGCTTTTGGACCTCCCTACGTCTTCGGTTCTCATCGCCAGGACGTGGGAAATCGGATGCGGAGAGCTGATCTGTGGCCTGCATGGTACCCAGTAAGCGGTTTAAACGCTGAGCCGCAGTCTCCGCAGGCTCATCACTCTTCTTCACGGGCTTATCCTTCTTCTTCTTCGGCTTCTCGTCGTCCGAGGAGGAGTATCCATCGTCGTTTTTCGACTGCGAGGAGGAGTAGCTGACCAATCCCACGTTTTTGTAGGCAGCCGGCAGGAGGGAACTGCAGCGGGGAGAAAAGCGATTAAGTGAATGATTCGTAATTGTTGTAAATGATTAGACTTCTACCCTACCGTAAGCCCAACCTCTGGGCGCTGCGTAGAGCCAACATTCTAGTCAATTTCTTTGATTAATTTAACTAGAAATAAAAACCACAAAAATCGCTCGCGTAACAACAATCAGGCAGAGCGTTGCCAGATGTATACAAAAATTATGGGCTATATACTGTTGAATTTTATTTTCATTTTAAAAATCAAGTGATTAATAATTAATTCCATGGATTAAAAACTTCAATTCTAAATATTTTAAAATTCTTTAATTTATCTATCAAGTTATAAAATTAAGTTTATTTTAAAATGTGTGCTTATATATTGGCAGCTCTTAATTTCGACAGATTTTAATTAACTTAAATACAGTGTTTTTTATACATTTTTTACATTTATCTACTTACATTTTTAAGCAGTTGGCAGCCCATCTTTGAAATTCTGAAATTTTTAAATTCTCCCATTGAACGTTTTCTACTTTCCTTTTTGTTGCCTTTAAATTAACATTTATTGCATGATAAATTATAAATTATAATTATAAAAAAAAAACATATTTTTAAAACCAAATTAAAAGTGGTATATTAGTGGTAAATACTCATGTTTGGTGTATTACCCTACCTAATTGGCATATTGTCACGCACCCACCGCGGTCACACTAATCCACACGTTTTGTTTTTTGCGCTATTCCTATTACTTTTTTTCGACGTACACACGCGTTTTGTTTTTTTGCGCGATTAATTAATGGCAAGATGCGAGCAGGGAAAACGAATGCGAAAAATTAAATAACGAGAAATAAAGAAAATATACACGGGCCAAACAAGTGTGTGTGCGTATTCGTACGTGTGTGTGAGTGCGTTGTGTCTGTGTGGGCGTTTATAAATAAAACGCTGCGAAGCTGTGTGCGAAAAGGAGACGCGGATAAAGAAGTAAAAGAATGAGCGCAACCAAAAACAAGAGCGTAGGAAAAGAAAGTGTTTTTTAACGTTAAAAAGTTTTAAACTTAAAAAAAATCGGAAAGGCGAAAGTGCAACAGAGCTAAAGAGAAAGAGAGAGAGAGAGAGAGAGAGCAATAAGAGCGAGGTGAATATCAAAGGGAAAACCCATTTGCATCGAAAAATAAAACGAAGCGAACGGACGGCCAAAGCGTAATTGTAAAATTCCACTGTCTGGGACTATCAATTGGAGCATGTGTGTGTGAGCTATATATAAGTGGTATATATGGCATATATACGTACATAAGAAAAAAAACATGGAAATATCTCGCGATAATTGTCATATGTATCTCTCATGTGTGCGCAACATTTTGCAGCTATCCTATCCAAAAGCGATCTGATTTATCAACCTGTTAAGCGAAGTGGAGTCCAAAAACCGAGTGCTTAAATGGATGCAACATCAATAATCACGCAAGTTTCCCGCGACGACGAGCAGCTCAACGTCTATCCCAGCTATCCCAATGACAAAGGTGAGAAAATAGGGAAAAGACGGGGAAAACCCAAGACCCCAATAGAGACCTCCTTTCATGACTCATCACTAACCAAAGGCACTTGGCGTCACAACAAAGACGAAAGGACTCTTGTCCGCTGCCAAGAAGTTCTCACTCCCCTTATCACCCACCATGCCCCAACAGAACCCCCAACACCCCGCTGACCTTTCGTGCCAACCCAATTGCGGTCAATATAATTGTGGGAATAGTTAGTTGTACATATGTCGTAGTTTCAGTAAGTCGCCACTTATTAAATGGTAAGGGGTATATTTTTATAATTTATACAGGGCACACTTCATTAGTGAGTTAATAGAAAAAAACAGTGCTTATAATTGAAAAAAAAAATGTATCTGTAATTTAAAACCTTGTTTGTAGCTTATTATTATTTTTTATTAATTTCAAGGGAAGTTGTTAAACCACATCAATTGCTTTAGTTGAATTTTTAATTTTAATGTTGGCCTAAATACCTATAATGACTATAAAACTAGAATAAAAATCCTTTAATTGGAAATAGCTTTTATAAGTTATGCAGTTTCTTAATTCTATAAGTTACTTAGATCCAATAGATACTTTTCGGGGTAACTTCAAACAACTTTGAAGTAATATGTTTTTTTTGATAAAATAAGTGGTTTTCCATCGTTTTAATTTAAGCCTATAAATGGTTTGAAAATGGTACCAACATCAAAAGGCATTTTTACGATTAGGTTGTGAAAAAGCAATTATGTACTTTAGTGTATTATTTTTTATTTTTATCTTTTAAGACCTTTAAAATTTAAAAACTGTCTTACCCAAAATAAATTAAAATACTAATAATTTTTTTTTAATTTCTCCAATGTTAGACAGCAATATTTAGGCAACATTTTTTAGTTAAGTAACCGCAGTTTTTTTTAAATAATTTTAATACCTGTATGATTACGAACTTTTGTAAAAAAAAGTTATTTGAATGGAAAATAGATAAACAAGTTTAATTTAAAATAGTTTCAGTAATTGCTTTATCGTGCCGCACATTTACGTTAATTCATTTCCATTATTATGATTAATTAAAGTAGTATTATATTCACTTCAGTTATGTTCGTTGTGTTTGTTTCGCCCCCTTTTTATTCAGTTCACAGTATTTTCTTGTTCGATGGCCATTATGAATGATCTAACCACTTGCTCGCTTCGTTTCTGTGGTTATTGAATTATTTTGCGACGCAGTTGCAACTCTGCCGCCACCCACCACCCAATTACCGCCCAATCGCCACCCACTGGCCCACTCCCACCTGTAATCAATTGATGACGTCTTTCGGCTCGTGTGACGTCATGGAATTTCGACACGAAAGCCTTTTCTTTTCTCCAATTTTATTTTCTTTTGCTTCGCTTAACTGCTTAACTGACTTTGCATGTTTACATTCGAGGGTCCAACAATAGAAACTGCCAATTAAATTGCACAGTAAAAAGCAGCAGAAAACGTAAAAAAAGTTAAGAAAAATAGAGGAAAACCGGTATAAAGAGAGATAGAGAGAAAGAGAGAGCACAATAAAACTAGTTGTGTTTTTTACAGTGATGCAAACAAACAAACAAAGCAACATACGAACAACAAAAGCGTAGCTTAAAGGTTGCGAGATGGTTGTAATGAATGAATGAATAAATGAATGGTGAGAGCCAAAGAGAGCGGGGCTAGGTTCACCGAGGAAAATTTGATATATATTTTTTTTTTTTTTATAAGTTTAAGTATTACAAATAAAATTATTTTAATCCGGCTGAAATAATATAAAAAGATGCCTAATTTGTGTATTAATTGAAGAAATTAATTCGAATAATTCGAATTAAATAAATTTGTAAATTTGTTATATCTCGATAATTTTTTTTCTGTGCAAAGAGAGTGGGGTGGGGCTTGACATAGAAAAAACCGCGATGAACGTCTTAAAGTCAAGTAATAACTAATTTAATCTAATCTGCGGTCGCCACTGCACCTTTTATACATGGTCACCCATGTAGAGGCTATACTTGATATATAATATATACAAAATATTTGCGGTTAGGTGTTAATCGTCGTCGCTCGCTCACATTGATTTCGATTTTGATTTTGATCGACGGTGCTGCCAATTGGGCACAAATAAATGTATTTTTCATTATCTACCCGTCGATCTATATGTGTCACAAGCTATATCAAAAATCATTACAGGAGCCTACATCTTAAAAATCAAGTTATTCCAATGGGTTCCAAATAGGGATTTAAGCAGTTTTTACTAGTTGAGCTTTAAGCAACTGAGAGAGCGTGAGATAATGAGCGAGACGTCATCGCAGCTGAATATACAAACACTTGTGGTCAAGAGTAGTACACTGATCAAAACGAAGATACTTAATGAATTATGGTTCAATTTTAAGCAAAGTTTTGCAATGCTTATACATATATACAAGTTCTATTATTATAGTATTATCTTTTAGATAGAAAAGCTTTGGGCCTGATATAACGAAATCATAAAATAAAAAGTTTAATCTCTTGATCAAATATTAAATCAAAACAACAAAGCCAAAGTAAAAATTTTATTTTAAATCAAAGCTACTTTTTGGTTCCAAGGAAATAAGAGCATAGCTAAATATAGGTTTCCTCTCAAAAGTTAATACGTTAATTATTTAATTCTTTTGTAAAGACATTTTTAATGTATATGATGCAAGATAAAGTACATATTTCTGCAGATATAGCTTGAAAACAGTTATGTATTAGAAGTTTACACTGTTTTGTTAATAATAAGTGGTTCGTAAAACGTAAGCCTTTAATAATAAGTTCTTAACTTTTTACTTTTTTAAGCCCACTACTATTATTCTGATCTCAGCTGTTTTTTGTGTGTTGGCGAGTGGGTGTGCGGGGCGAAGAGCTCGGCACTAGGGGCAAACCGGCAAGCGAACAGCAACAGTTGAAATATGTTTCTCTTTTTTATTTGAGAGTGGGTGCCGCCGCCTAAGTGCTTTTTGCTTTGCCTCACCGCGTATAAATATTTATTTAGATATATGTTCGCCATACCGCCCCTTTACCCGTCAACTTATAAATACATCTATATTGTTTTTATGGGTAAACGCGAATGCTCTTCTAGTATCTCATTTCTAGACGCCTCAGCTGAACTGCTGTGATTTTCAATTTTCTCAAGGTCTTGGAAGCCAAATTACTAACGCACACACAGACAGCGCGTTTTTCTTCAATTTTACGCCCTTTTTCAAATATTTATTATTTTTCACATTTATTGAGCAAGTCCAAAAATAGCCAAATTATGTTATTTTAAGGATTGCGAATTGAGTTCAAAGATCTCGTATATAAACAAATTCAGGAAAGCGGGAAAAACTAGATCTGTCCGAAACCCGAACTTTAAATGTAACATGCTGAAATGTTTGTACTTTTTTCCAATAAACATATCACTTATTTTAATACATAAGCTGTACGTTGAAATATTTATATTTATTTTTATATTACGGCATTTATTGCGCCCAACCAAAAATAGCTAAAAAGTAACTTAGTATAAACATAAATTCACGTTAAGAAAAATGTATTTATTATTGAAATGTATAAACATTTAGTATTACGCAATGTTAACATAAATCGAATTAAAAAATATAAAAATAGGTGGATCAAAGTTATTATCAATACTTAGAAATTTTAAAAAGACATTTTGAAAAAAATGTATGTAAATGAGTTAGATTAAAAAGATAATCATTCGTAATAATTAAAGCCATTCCAACGTGATATATTTATTCAGTTAAATTGTTTACAATTTTTTACCCCAAACCAAATTTGTAGAATAAAATAAAAGATTTTGATTTAATGGAGAAACTGCAAGAAATACTTATTAAAATAAGTAAAATAAAACCAAACGAGTCGGGCTTCCACTGTTTTTAATTAAGAATAAAAAGTCCTTTAAATTGACAACAATAATATTTTATTCAAATCGAACAATATCAGTTTCCTATTAACAAACAAACTTTTTGTGTATAAAAGTGTATTTACATTGCAACTCAATGGGCCCTGAAAGACACGAAACAGACAGAGAACAGATGCATTGCAATGCCTAATTATTGAAAAAATAATATTATATACGGCACAAGATGAGCAGACTGCGTGCAAAAGATTCGTTCGATGCCATTTCCTATATATTTAATACCAACAGACAAGATGGCCTTAGCTTTTCCTTTTTTCAAAATCGATAAAGGTCAACGAGTTTTGTACATTGAGATTTTATCTCCATGGTTGATATAGGTTCGTTGAACTACGATGGGGGTTAAATAAAGGCCAACCCCCAAAAAACAAAGGCTGGATTCGGGTGCTGGCAATTCTAAAGATAGCAAATTGAGTTTTCAAAAAATTGTAAAGCAGGTGTTTTCAAAAGTACATTACGAAAAAAAAGTTTATCTTTAAAATTTGAAAAACTTATACAATGATGTTTTTGTATATTTTCTTGTACCGAAAAATCCATGCAAGCTCATAAAATACAAAAATTAATGATGTTAAAAAGTTTAATCGATATTTTCCGTGACCATTCACATTTTTTTGCCCATTTATATCACGTGCCATTAACTTTGTTTGCCAACGTCTTTTGATGCGGCTTAAATTCTGAGTTGTCTCTATCTTGAAACTTAAAAAAACAGAAATAAAAAAGCTTCAAAAATATGCTGAAGGTCGAGACTGTGTGGCATTTTTGTTGCTCTTGGAATCGGCAAGAATGATATCATAGTGTGCCCCCCACCAGATAAGAAACATTTTGATTAGATAAGCGTCTGTGTCCGAGAGTCGTATACGAGTTTTCACAGTGTGTGTGGCATGTAGGCAATTATATTCTTGATTTCTTATGAATTTTTGTTTTATTTGCTTTAAATTAATTATCAAATAATACCCCCTTGACATGTTGCCCTCTCCTTATCTGACAAAAAGAGACCTTGCCCGCCAACAGAACCGAAAGTTGTCAAAGAAATATGTTCAAATTTAAACAAAAGAAAATCTTTAGAAATTGCCATTGCCGTTCCGCATCAGTGGAGAATACATATAGACGGGTGTGTTGGCTTTTATGGATATGTATGTTGCCGGATTGTCCTGAAAATCAAGCCCAATTGACGCGTGAGGCCGTTTAACAGTCTGCCGGAGAAGGAATCGCATTTACATAAATTAGTGCACCGTTTGTAGTTGCTACCGTCCTTGTCAGTATTACTGTTTATTTTTAATTTTTACATAAATCTGTGATTTAACCACTTTACCCCAGCTGTACACTCCATATTAAATATTGTTTTGTGCGTTTTCTGCAAAAAATAACTGAGAAGGGCAATTGTTTTAGAATTGGAGACGTTATATATTATTATTAAATGTATTGCTATAACAAGTCCGCTATAATTGTTTTATAAATAAAACTAGTTTAGAAAATTACTGTATTTAGTTAAGATGCAAAGAAAATCAAACCATTTCAATTTAAATTTAATGAATTTAGACAAACAAGATGTTAAGTTTAATAAATAAAAACAAATATAATAATCTAATAAACGAAAAAAATGCATAATCAAATAAATATTTTTACAAATCTAGATGTTTTTATTTTTAATGTAAACGCAACCATGGCCTTTTGCTATTCATTTTGATTTGTGGACATCAAAGGCAATCTGAAAAAATAATTGCTATCAAGCCCATTGAAATATTAAATATTTCAACGTGACCGACTCGTTTCGCATACTTTTGGCCCATATTTGGTTGTCTATTAAAACAGAATCTTGTAGAGACATGACAGATTGTTGCCCCAATAATGAGCTATAAATATGGTCATCTAAATATGTCTGGAAACGAGCACAAGAAGAATGCGATCCGGCAGCCCACACAAAACCAGCGACGCTTTGCCTGAAACACCTTAAAAATAGGACAAAAGCCTATTTGAGTGTGATGTGGGTGGGTGGGTGTTTGGAGTGGGTTTTGTTGGAGGTGTTGCTCCATCGACGACCCAAATATAGATTGCCTATCAATAATCAGCAAGGATACAGAGCAGTTTTCAACAAGTTGAGTGTTTCGGCCCCTTTTATGCAAAGTTATGCAAAAAGTTGAGAGGTGAGCGGAAGGAGCGGAAAAGAGGGTAGCAGGTTCACCTGCCTAATAATTACAAATGCCAGACGCTGGAAAAAGCTTTCATTATGCCAGAGAAGTAGCGGCAACTACAACAAGAGTACACGCTCATAAAATATTCAAGTGCATTTGCACTTCACTTGCAAGGGTTCTATGCGAAAAAATACATTAGGAAACAAAGCGAGAAAGAAATGGTAGGTTTAAGTACCCTTTTGTAGACCACTCTTCGTCGATACGATCATTCTTAAAAGATTGTATATTTCCTTCAGTCAAATTTTGTATTCGACATAATTCACCATCACAAAAAAAATATTTCTTATTTTAATCGGCGGTTTTGGCACGTCTTTATTATATATTTTTAATTATTTCCGGCCTAAATATTTGGTGAGAATTAAAAAATGATCTTAAGAAGTCAAATAATATAAATAAATAAATTACTTATTTCGTAGATACATTTTTTATGTAAGTAAAATTAGTAATGTTCTTCATATTAAATATTTTTTGAAAGATTTTTTTAATGTGTTTCAAAAACCAAAATAAACAATTCTTGTACATTCAAAAAGAAAGGGTATGGTAAAAAGAACGACACAGAAAGAAAAAGCTCGTCACATCCTGAGCTCAGTTTTCACTTGGTTACCGGTTCAATGAACCGTTACGTCTAGCTTAGCCAGTAAGAAGGACGCTCCCTTACCGCTTTCCACCACCACTACCTCTTTTTGCCACCCACCACCCCTCACATCTCTCACTTGAAGCTTGTTTTCTCTGCTAAGTGATGTTTGACTGCTGTTTCCTTTTGTTGCCACACAATGCAAATGGCGAACGGACGCATTTTCGCTATCCCATATCCCTGACTCCCCATTTGACAACCCCTCATCCCTTTTTGCCAAGGTGGCCGCACCTCAAGCTAGCTTAAAGGTCAACCTGTGACCTTCTATCTATCTATCTATCTATCTATCTATCTATCCATCCAACTAACTATCTCGCTGACTCGTTGTATCTGCTACAGTCAAACTTCCATAACCTGAACTCTACTTTAAGGTTATTATTTTTTAATCCGACTAATTGATAAATTATATTTTATTAAAAACCAGTTCTATTTAAAACAAAAACACAAGCATTTACTACCATTTAAGGTATATTATAAATATATTTCTTAATTTTATTTTAAGTTTAGATGTGAACTGTGACTTCACATTAATCATTGTAGATTTAAAATCAACGCTAAAGTCATTATTTAAAAACGGTTTTTAATGTTGACAAGCAAGCTAATTTTTTTAACATTTTTCTAACTAAGTAATCCTGTTTAAAGTGATTTACAGTTTTTTGTCACCTAAACCATATTTAGTTAAGCTTATTGATAATAAAGTAAATAAGTAGGTGCTTTCAATGTAGAAGGTTTACTTTAACTCGCTGACTCTGTCTACCAGCTACTTTGTTTGTGTTTGCATGCAATTATAGCATTTCCCATCGATTAAACGCATGTTTCCACCTCCACAACCCGCAAGTGTTTTTGCCTTCTAGTTTTGCCTTTGACTTCTATTTTTAAACATTTTCGCACAAAAACACAAACCACAAACCAAAACACACTGGCGGCCAAACGAAAAACTAAAACAAATTGTCTGCATTGCATGTACTGCAGTATTAACCAGATATAGAAATTGGAATAAATCTATATTTGTTTCATGCAAATGTAGCAAACAAAACAGACAATGTTTATGTCATTATGGGGCGCAAACTTTAAATAGTAATCTGAGCAAGGCGAAACACCCAGCTGAAAATGGAATGAAAATATATAGGCGCGTATGGGAAACATCGTGGGCGTATTTAGGGGTCTTAAATATTGTGGGAGAAGCTTTTATGAGGCGGATGGAATTCTGTTTATATTAATGAAGGAGCCATCAAGGAAATGCTTGGAATTTCTATTAAAATATATAAAGTTTAACGAAAAAATGTATTTGGTATTTGGGTATCCTTATTAAGATTTATGATGTGATTAAATGCATCCATTACTACTAATTAGTTTGATTTATTGAAAAACGTTTATTTTTACTCTTTTAGAATTTTAAGTTGAAAACCATGAACTGAAAATTTCTTGTGATCTTCATTTTTTATTTAATAAGGACATCCTAAAATTCGACCTTAGTGAAAATGCAAACTTATGGAAAAAGCGAAATCGCAAACTTTGAACTAACACACAACTTATTACTAGAGTTCATCTTTCTACTTTCCTTGACAACTTTTGGGGTCTTATTATTCTATTTAATAATAATAAATATTATAAAACAAAACGAACACTAATTTGTCTTTTAAAATTTTCAGACGATGTGGATCGACTTAAGCCACAGAAGCGAGGATTCATCCAATCTCTCCTTTGCTGCTGGCGACGAAACCGAACGAAAACCAACCAGAATGGCACACAAATCGATGGTACCACAACACCGCCACCATTACCGGACCAACAAAGGTACCTACTACCTCAGGTTAGGCTCACCGATATGCACAGAAAGTGCATGGTCATCGATTTGGATGAGACCCTAGTGCACAGTAGTTTTAAGGTGAGTAAATCTACAGAATCCTAAAGTATTTCATATAAAATGAATACAATTGTTGTATATTTTAGCCCATACCGAATGCAGATTTCATAGTTCCAGTGGAGATCGATGGGACCGTACATCAGGTGTACGTTCTGAAGCGACCGCATGTCGACGAGTTTCTGCAGAAGATGGGTGAACTATACGAGTGCGTTTTGTTTACAGCATCACTAGCCAAATATGCAGATCCTGTTGCCGATCTGTTAGACAAGTAAGTAGATCAAATCAAATATAAGTTAAAATTACAATGCAACTAATATTTTTGATTAAATTAATTTCAGATGGAATGTGTTTCGTGCAAGACTGTTCAGGGAATCATGCGTTTACTACAGGGGTAACTACATTAAGGATCTGAATCGTCTGGGGCGGGATCTGCAGAAGATTGTCATCGTTGACAATTCACCGGCCAGTTATATCTTTCATCCAGACAATGCCGTAAGTAGAAGTGATTTTTAAATTAAAAGCACTAATTAACTTGGTGGTTTTCCGCAAAAGGTTCCTGTTAAATCCTGGTTTGACGATGTGACTGACTGTGAACTGCGCGAACTGATCCCGCTCTTTGAGAAGCTTAGCAAAGTTGATTCCGTCTACTCGGTGCTCTGCAATTCGAACCAGCCGCTGAACAATCAGACCAACCAGCAGCATCCCCAGGAGCTGCAGCAAGCGCCGAACCAGCTGCACCAGCAGCACCAACAGCAGCAGCAACAGACCATCTCTGCCACGACAGTTATTACCCAGGCAACCACTCTGTCTGCTCCGACCATGTTGAACCAGCAGCAGCCAAGTCCGCCCAGCCCACAAAGCGAGCTGCTGCAAAAGACGTAACATCAGTGGGAACTAATGTTTATAAATATATGATAAATTGTATACATATTACAAGACCAAGCAAGCCGATAAGCAAGCAAACAAACACCCCCTTTCCCCATCCTATGCTCTTCACTCATTAACCCAGGCCGAAAGAAAACGGGGAGACGAGATGAAACCAACTACCATTTGCTATATACTATAACCCCGCTCGACACCTAGGCTAAGCATAAGTTTTATATGATATACATAATTTTTACAGAACCCTATTTACACGGCACATTTGTTATTTATTTTTGTTTTGCTCTACCAATTATAACCATTATTATTTTTTTGTGTTTTTTAAACAACTGCTAATTGCTTTTTGCGTTTTGCGGTACCCCATCTAAAAGGTATAACAAATCCAAACATAAGCCTCTATTTTAACCCAATAATCATAACTCTGTAAGCATATTTAATGGTAAACCAACTGAGCAAGCAAAAGATTTAACTGCATAAAACAAAAATGATAACAATACATATGAGCAGAGAGATAAAATCAAATTCAAAATAGCTATATTTATATATATTTTTTATTAAAAAAGAAAACAAAACAAAAATAAATAGGAGTAAAGAAAGGCGAAGAGAAAACAGAAAGGAAAACTTAAAACAAAATATATATAATACGACTACTAAAAGAAATTTATATATACACCCATGGATATATATTTAAGGCATGTGTCTACACATGTTCATAGCACTAAGGCATGTATAATATTTCGTATATTTATTAAACAATTAAGTTTATACGCGGTCTCCCACTCACGCTTGATCGCTGGCACTAGCAAATGTCAAAGTTGGTATATCGGGTTTATTGCGGGGATGGCTTCGTCTTATCACATTCTGGTTTCCTGAAATGTCTGTCAATCTTGAGTGGTTGGGCCGCGTATAAACGAGTTTAAGTTGCATTGCAAGAGGGTGAAAATGGGCTATCTGTAAGCCATTTTGTAAAGCATCTAAAAGTCTGCGGCGCGTCCGTAGTTAATATGTAAAAAACCGCTGAGATTGCGCTTGTCTGTGGCCCAAAGTCCCGAATTTCCGAATTCGATCCTTTTCTGTACTCACATTCAATCCGATCTGGTATTAAGATAAACCCTGTGTCAAAGCGCAAATTTAAATTCCCGTCTTTGGGACTCGGACAAACGCAGCTGCAAAACATTGTACTAGGCTTAAATGAAAATTATACGTCTATATATTTTAACCAATTTATGTTAATTTCCCTTCTTATCAAGTGCGCTTATGAAACGCATTGCAATATATATTTACGTATACTTTAACCCTTCTTTGACTTGAACTTCAACTTCGGCCGCGATCTGTAATCTGTGTTAGCATGTGAACACGTTAATCGATTGTAAACGATGAAACACCTATAGCTTCTTTCAACTCCGACCAAATATCAATCATTATATAGTATATATATTGAGCTCAAGCTGGCCACGCCGAAATCCCACCTGATAAATTATTATATAGACAAAAGACGCTATTGCTATTCAAACCACACGACACGCTCACAGACCAGTCCAGATCTACTTTCAATCTTTTACTCTATATGTAATATCTATGTCTTGTATTTCTCAAATAACTTTTGCAACAATTCTTTTATTTAGTGCATAAGCCTTTGTGTTTTTAATTTGCTTAAACTAAAAATAATAATATTGAAAGGAAACAAAAATTGGCCCGTTGCAAACGCGCAATATTCTCATATTTTTTGCAATCAAGCAAGTAAATTATACATAATGCTAATATAATAAATGTATTGTATATCATTTACACCCGCTGCAAAAGTCTAAAGCTAAGGCTAAACAAAAAGGATTGAAACTAATCCCGAAATTGAATTCTAAAATGCGATACATGTTTTACTTGCGTGTATCTAAATGTTTTACTTTTAATAAAAGCAAAACAAAAAGTAAACCAATAAAACTATTCAACTTAATTTATCATAAAAGGGAAGAAATTCTATTTTTAAAGTGAACCTATAAATGTAAAGCATCAATGTCGAAAAAAAGAATTAAAAAACAAAAAATTTAAAATCTACAAATATTATGTCATCAAACAATAAAAACAAATTAAAACCCAATTTGGAGTGCGTTTTCATCTTGTTGAGCCTATTATCAACCCATTAATGAATACAAGCACATATTATTATTTGAATACGGAATAAAGTTCTATTTATTATTCAAATTTGTTGTTAACGCACATTACACATACATACAGACACCTTATCGAGCTCACAATTTCCATCCTTCTACACACTATTTAATACATTCATTTATATATCTTTAGTTAAATATATTTGTCTTGAACTTAGCTGCTAAACTAAAGATGTAGGCAATGGGGTTGATTTGCTTGGTTTTCATTAAATAGGCCAAAAACACTTAATTAATACGTTTATATCGCCATGTTTTTATGGGACTTGCTTGATGTTAGATCTTGTTCGGTTTATATAGTCTTTTGAAAGCTTTCTTCATGTTAGCAATGCGAGCGAAAGAAATATACAAAATGGATTTAAAACATAATTTTCCTAGCAAATCGCTTCATCTCCATTTTCGTTTGTATAATCTCAAATACAAAATACTTCGAAAAAGTGGTGAGTTTTTATCAATATTTGGTACATAGTTGAAAATGTTTGCTTAGCGTTTCTCCTTTTTAGATTTGTTTGTAGACTTCGTTTGAATTAATATTTAAATGCATTTAAGTAACGTGTTACAATTACAACATATCGTGTTTTCCTGGCTACGCGTGTTGTTCTCAGGTTGCGGAAATTCCTTATTAATTTCATAGCTATATGGATATATAAATCTATTATAAATATATGCAATTTATTAATCGATTTTGTGTCTGTAGTTGCACTTTAACATTTTACTTAAATGATTTTCTGACTAGACTAGTGCATAATTAGAATTGGATCGTATTTATAATTTATTATTTGTTTAAGTATGCTAGTGCTTGGGATCAATTGGTTAACTTCTTGTCTTTGCTGTACTTGCCATATTTAATAATTAATAATTTAGGAGACTTTGCGTGCCGTCCCTGAAACGAAGTTGTCGATCCTAGAGAGCTTTCGGCGTCTCAAAAAGTACGTAAAGACTGCGTATTTCAGAATTTTCACTATTACTTTACATTTACCTAAATACATAATGCTCAATTTTCCAGTCCATTTACGACCAACTTCGCTCAGATTTCAGATCCCCGCAAATCCCTTAAAACGTTTACAAAGATTTCTTATGCTTGTCAATTCGTTTGGTGTTTTCGTTATTTTTTTGTGTGCGCTTTACAATTTGTTAATATCTCAGTAGGTGAATTAGAATCTTGAATATTGCACGCTTAAACAAACTCTGGCATTGATTATGGTTGTATTGTTAAATTTGTTCGGTGTTAATTTGCTTAGGTTTGCATTTAGGTTTTTGGTATACAAATACTTTAAAGGACAAAAGGTTTTGTTTACTTTCGGCTTACGATCGAAGAGTAAGAAATACGCAAAAATGTACAGAGTAATTACAGTAATACATGCATAATATGTACGCAAGTTAAGGGTAGCCGTGCATGGCCTGGACCCCCAACTCGTCCATCCGATATCGGTCAGCGATGACGCTTCTGTCTTGGTTGTGTTGAATTCTTCGTCGCGAATCGCAGTTTATATATTTTTGCAGCAGATCAGCGGGGACCAATTAAAAAGGTTAACGGAAATAAAGCGGGTTGGTTTTTTGGGAAAGAGAAAAAGCAGTAGCGGACTCTCTAAAGCGTTTGGTGTCGATTGTTAAACATGCGCGATGGGCATCTGAAGCGTCTTCGCATCCCGATAGGACTTATCCTACACGTACTGGTGGTCGTCAGCCATTCCATCTGGGCAGTCCACGCTCAGCAGAGGCTCCTTCTCGATGGTCTGATGCGTCTGGGCATCATAATCGTAGTAGTTCATCCAGTCCACCCGCTTGGGCTGCACCAATCCAAAGCAGCTGCACTCGAGGAAGTCGACGAGGTTTTGGATGGGACCGCGAGTGAAAGGGCTGTGGCCGCCCTTGGCCTGGAAGTGGCGATAGCGTCCACGGTTCATGCGCTCGTTGGTAGTCATGCCCAGGCAAATCACTTGATATGTCTGACAGATCGTCAGCAGGATCACCCAGGACATGTGCAGCAGGGCGTTGCCCATTACCCAGCCCACCCAGGCATCGCAGTTGCCAATGGCCCGCATGGCACCGAGAAAATCTGAGAATCACTTGTGTTTTAAAAGGATTATTGATAGGATTAATCGATAAACTCACCATCAAATCGCACATTGCATTGGTTGACATAGTACTTGGAGCCGCCATACAGCATCCAAAGGCACATAATTAGCAGCATCCAGAGAAATCCCATGAAGTAGCTGTGGTTCTTTAGCCCGATGCAATTGCCCACCCAGGGGCAGTGGTGATCGAATCTCGCCACGCATCTATCGCACACGGAGCAGTGCTTTGAGCGAATTGGCCGGCGCACCAGGCAGCCGGAGCAGAAGGAGGCGGGCTCAAATCCGACTCCACCCCGCTCTGATAGTTCAATGATGGTCTGTGGGTTTGTAAATGAGGAACGGGTCAATAGCGAACCCAACAAATAGTCATATTAAGCTCACCTTAAATCGCTGCTCCCTGGTGGGCCGAATTATGCCTGGATCTCCTTTCCACGACTTGAGGAAGCACACCCACAAGGCCAGCGAGGAGATAAGGAAGCAAATGGTAGTCGTGAACGAAACAGCGTTGTCGATGTACATTAGCCAGGTGACGTAGAACCATGCCTTGGTGGCCAGGTAAACGCTCAGCGGCAACAGGGCCATCAGGTGCTCATCGAACAAGGCCTTGCCGATCGTGTGGAATATGGCGTACAAACAGCCGAGCAGGAAAAACTTTATGATGTACAGCGTGTTCACGGTGAACACGATGCCAGCCAGATAAAAAGCGGTGAAAGGGCAGGCCACCATGGACCACCACCTCAAGCGCTTGTCGTGCCGAAGCTTGGAGACCAGTGATCGCCGCTGCTGCGAGGTCAGCGCCGCCTCCCTCACGCGATCCATCACCTTGGCCCCTATCCATATGGCGCCTGTTTGGGACTCCAGCATGGAGAGCGGTGTCTCGCCCCGCAGATTGGGCACATCCAATGAGGCCTTTGACTTGAGCACCAGTGTGGAAATTGCCGTGGCATTACGCGCCAGGATGGCCCAATGCAAAGCCGTGTTTCCATGCGTATAATCAACCATGGCGGGATTGGCTCCGAGGGTCAGCAGCAAGCGCACGGGATCCAGAGCACAAACCTGAAAAGCAACGAAATGAATACAAAATCGGATTTACTCGGGGATTTTGAAATACTTTGCTGAATTTCAAGACTAAAGAGGGCTTTTAATTTTAACCAGAATAAATTTATAGATATATCAACTTGGTAGACAGTTCAAAGAGAACTCATGCAGGGATCTCATTTTTAGATAGGAAAGGTTTAAAGGTTTTTAACAATTTGGACAGTCCTTATGTACATGCAAACATGACTTGAACATTGATTTCATTGGAATTCTCCTTTTTGAATCTTTTTCTATTACAAAATTCTTATCTTACTTTTGATCGCCTGGTGGGATGTCAACAGCTTAAACCACAAAAATTAATAACACTTTTGGGAATTTAAAGAATTTGAGATAAAGTTAAATAAAGTTTGTTCAATTACAAAGGCAGATATAAAAAAATACGTACGATTCACGCTCTTTTAAAGTTATTTAATCTAAATATATTAATCTTCAGTGTGTTTATAGTCAATGAAGTTTTTAATATATCTTTTGATAAAAACGAGTAATTTATGACACATCAAATTAGTCAACTAATTTTGGTAAATTGGTACAAAAATGGGATAAAAACATTATACTGGACAAATACCGCGAGATCGAAAAACATGTCTTCAAAAACAGCAGCTGTATAAAAGTCACATATAACAAGAAAGGAAAGCTAACTTCGGGCGGAGCCGAAGTTGATACCCTTGCAGAATACTCTGTAAATTATATTCTCCAAAATTATTCATATGATGCATTCTTAATACTCATAAAAAATCCCAACTTCCTAACTTTAAAAACACCAAAGTTATGGCATTTCCGATTAATCAGTTATATAGCGGCTATAGGATATAGTCGTCCGATTCTTATGAAATTTGGTAGGTCGGATTGATTGGCCAAATATAAAACCCATAGAAAATCCCAACTCCCTAACTTTACAAACACGAAAGTTATGGCATTTCCGATCAATCAGTTATATGGCAGCTATAGGATATAGTCGGCCGATCCCGGCCGTTCCGACTTATATACTGCGTGCAAAGGAAAGAAGGGTGTGTGCAAAGTTTCAGTTCGATAGCTTTAAAACTGAGAGACTAGTTTGCGTAGAAACAGACAGACGGACAGACGGACATGTCTATATCAACTCAGGAGGTGATCCTGATCAAGAATATATATACTTGTTAGGGTAGGAGATGTCTCCTTCTCTGCGTTGCACACTTTTGACCAAAATTATAATACCCTCTGCAAGGGTATAAAAAGACGATTGCGAATGTTTCAAATCTCTCGCTAACGGCATAGACGGACATGACTGGCTATTTGAATTCGCTTAGTAAGGATGATCAAAAATGTCTTCTTTGCGTTAAAAACTTCTGACCAAAATTATAATACCTTCTGCAGGGTTATAAAAGTGTAATTTAAATTCTCCTCCGTCTTTAATTTTCATATACTAGCCTTTAAAATTGTGCCCAGAACCGAACCCACCTTCCATGCTGCCCACATCAGCGCCGTCATTCCGCCACGATCCTGAAGATCCGGGTCCACGCCCTTGGCTATAAAGTAGGCCACCAAGGCGGTGTGCGCGAACTGAGCGGCGATGTGTATGCAGGAGCATCCCTCCGCATCCCGGATTCTGGGATCGGCACCAGCAGCCATGAGCAGGACGACGGCTCCGAGATGGCCCTGTCGGGTGGCCCAGTGCAGGGGCGTTGCATTAAGCTCGCCGCCCACGGCGTCCACGGTGGCGCCCTTCTCAAGGAAGTACCGGATGATATCACGTCGATTGTTGATGGCCGCCCAATGGAGCAGGGTGACCGTTTCGCTATCCGGCTGATTGACATCCCAGCCGGATTCGACCAGCTCCCGTACCCGGGCAATGGCCCCGTACTGGGTGGCCTTAACGATATCGAAGCCACTGTAATCGGGCTCCACGGGCGCGGTGGGGGGTTGTTGGGCGATCAGTGCCGACTGTCGCTCGTTGTCCGGCTGCTGGCCGGTTCCCGGGACACAGGAGCCTGTGGTGGCCGCCTGGCAGGCACTCTGGTACATCGCTGGCTTCTCTGGGTTCCCGTGGGGTCGTGGGCCAAACGTGATTCACACTGCTGCGATGCGCTCGTAACATCAACCGTCCATCCCCTCCTTCCAGCGGTCGAGCGAGCGAGAGGGGTGAGCCGAGCGGATAGCGAGAGAGAGCGGGAGAGTAGGAGAGACACCCCCACCAGGCACTGTTTCTGGCAATTCACAGGTTCGTCATTTTCACCTTCGTCCTTCTGCGTTGTCCTCCGTATTATTGGCCACTTTTCTCAAGGATCTCTTAGCGAGAGCCCGACTATCACGATTTTATCAGTTTATGCGTTTTACCTGCAATTTCGGAGGACTACGAGCAATTTTGGTGGTACAATACAAGCTGATAGCACTGACTGCAGTTGTGTGTTTTCCAACACTATCACGGGGAATTTCGCAACATGTTCGGTATTTTTAAAGCAGAGTGTAGTATTTTTAAGCAGCAGTATTTTAATAGACATTTTAGATTTATAACCCAATTGTGTTATTATATGAGTCTAACTTTAAATTAAAACTATACAGTAACATAAAAGTGGAGCACTTGCTTTTAAATTAAATGTCAGCAGTAATAGTAAAAACAGATTTTTTTTTGTTCTAGATTGGCTAATTTTGTCGAGCTAAGCATGTATAATCACAGATACTTACTTTTTATAAAACATTTACATAGACAAATAAAGAATGGAAAATTTGAGCATTACAAACTACAATTTTTTTAAATGTTTAGTCCATAACTTGTATGGCTTAAAAACTATAAATAAATATTTATAATTTATAAACCACTACAATTTTCTTAAATAAACTAAAAAAACAAAGTCTAATATATCTAAATATTTTTTTGTTTGTTTTATTTTTCCCCTTTTATACAATCCTATGAGTCAAAAGGTTAAAGTCACCGTTATTTTGCTATTATTGGTATATTACACGACTGCGGTTACACTAACTTCGACAACTTGCAAAAGCGCGCCTAATATTTGGCATCATATTTGCACTGATAATTTCTAATAACAAATACATTTAGGTATCAGGAATGGACGCCAAGCGCAAGTTGAATGGAACCTCCAACGGTCAGGCCAAGAAACCGAGGTAGGAAAACAGTTTAAAACCATAAAAACGCGATTATATGTTTTGTTTTACAGAAATCCCGATGACGATGAGGAAATGGGCTTTGAGGCGGAGCTGGCCGCCTTTGAAAAATCCGAGGAGATGGACCAGACATTGCTATTGGGGGATGGACCCGAGAACCAGCAGACCAACAAGCGTTGGTCCCGTCCTGCGCCTCCAGAACTAGATCCCTCCAAGGACAGCTTGGATTTCCAGCAACTGGATGTGGAAAACTATTTGGGTCAGCCGCTTCCAGGAATGCCAGGTGCCCAGCTGGGACCCGTGCCGGTTGTCCGGATGTTTGGCGTAACCATGGAAGGCAACTCTGTGTGCTGCCATGTCCATGGTTTCGTGCCTTACTTCTACATTGAGGCACCTAGGCAATTCGAGGAGCACCACTGCGAAAACCTACAGAAATCATTGGATCAGAAGGTCATAGCCGATATCCGTAACAACAAAAATAATGTCCAGGAGGCTGTCCTTATGGTGGAGTTAGTGGAGAAGCTCAATATCCACGGTTATAATGGAGACAAGAAGCAAAGGTACATAAAGATATCGGTGACACTGCCCAGATTTGTGGCCGCCGCTTCGCGTCTGCTTAAAAATGAGGTGATCATGTCGGAGATAGATTTCCAGGACTGTCGCGCCTTCGAGAATAACATAGACTTCGACATCCGCTTTATGGTGGACACAGGAGTGGTGGGCTGTAACTGGATTGAACTCCCGAAGGGTCATTGGCGAATAAGAAACAACCGCAGTAAACCTCTACCCGAATCCCGCTGCCAGATCGAGGTAGACATTGCCTTCGACCGGTTCATCTCCCACGAGCCCGAGGGCGAGTGGTCCAAGGTGGCTCCGTTCCGCATCCTCTCCTTCGACATAGAGTGTGCTGGTCGCAAAGGTATTTTCCCGGAGGCCAAAATGGATCCTGTCATTCAGATTGCTAATATGGTTATCAGACAAGGCGAGCGGGAGCCATTTATTAGGAATGTTTTTACCCTTAATCAGTGTGCTCCTATTATTGGCAGCCAGGTTTTGTGCCACGATAAGGAGACCCAGATGCTGGACAAGTGGTCTGACTTCGTCCGAGAAGTCGATCCGGACATCCTGACCGGCTATAATATTAACAACTTTGACTTCCCCTACTTAATCAATCGGGCTGCGCATTTGAAGGTAAGAAACTTCGAGTATCTGGGAAGGATCAAGAACATACGCTCGGTGATTAAGGAACAGATGCTACAGTCTAAGCAGATGGGTCGTCGAGAGAACCAGTATGTGAACTTCGAAGGCCGGGTTCCCTTCGACCTTCTGTTTGTCCTTTTGCGCGATTACAAACTTCGATCCTATACTCTCAACGCTGTGAGCTATCATTTCCTGCAGGAGCAGAAGGAAGATGTTCATCATAGCATTATTACGGATCTTCAAAACGGAGATGAGCAGACACGTCGCCGTTTGGCTATGTACTGCCTGAAGGATGCTTACCTACCTCTAAGATTGCTGGAGAAACTAATGGCCATTGTTAACTACATGGAAATGGCAAGAGTAACGGGTGTGACGTTAGAATCCCTGCTCACCCGTGGTCAGCAGATCAAGGTTTTGAGTCAACTACTGCGCAAGGCTAAAACCAAGGGATTTATCATGCCATCCTACACCCCTCAAGGATCGGATGAGCAGTACGAAGGAGCTACCGTGATTGAACCAAAAAGAGGCTACTATGCAGATCCAATCTCTACGCTGGATTTTGCCTCGCTGTATCCGAGTATAATGATGGCGCATAATTTGTGCTACACTACCTTGGTCTTGGGTGGAACTCGAGAGAAGCTAAGGGAGCAGGAAAACCTCCAGGATGACCAAGTAGAGCGCACTCCTGCCAATAATTACTTTGTGAAATCGGAAGTGCGTCGTGGACTGCTTCCTGAGATCCTGGAATCGCTTTTGGCAGCCAGAAAGCGCGCCAAAAATGACCTGAAAGTGGAAACAGATCCTTTTAAAAGAAAGGTTCTGGATGGCAGACAGCTGGCGCTAAAGATCTCAGCTAATTCCGTGTACGGATTCACCGGCGCTCAGGTGGGCAAGCTGCCCTGTCTGGAGATCTCAGGCAGTGTCACCGCCTACGGACGTACCATGATCGAATTGACCAAAAACGAGGTGGAGTCCCACTACACTCAGAGCAATGGCTACGAAAACAATGCGGTGGTTATCTACGGCGACACGGATTCCGTGATGGTAAATTTTGGTGTGAAAACACTGGAGCGGAGCATGGAGCTTGGTCGTGAGGCGGCGGAGCTAGTCAGCGCTAAGTTTGTGCATCCTATTAAGCTAGAGTTCGAGAAGGTTTACTACCCGTATCTTCTGATCAACAAAAAACGCTATGCGGGATTGTACTTCACCCGGCCGGAGACGTACGATAAAATGGACTGCAAGGGTATCGAAACCGTTAGGAGAGATAACTCCCCACTGGTGGCCAACCTGATGAACACCTGCCTGCAGAAGTTACTCATCGAAAGAGATCCCGATGGTGCAGTGGCCTATGTCAAGCAGGTCATAGCCGACCTTCTCTGCAACCGGATAGACATCTCGCATCTGGTCATCACCAAAGAGCTGGCCAAGACGGACTACGCTGCCAAGCAGGCGCACGTGGAGTTGGCCGCCAAAATGAAGAAAAGGGATCCTGGTACGGCTCCCAAGCTGGGTGATCGAGTTCCCTATGTGATCTGTGCGGCAGCTAAAAATACACCCGCTTACCAGAAGGCAGAAGATCCACTGTATGTGCTGGAGAACAGTGTGCCTATCGATGCCACCTACTATCTGGAACAGCAACTTTCCAAACCGCTGCTGAGGATCTTCGAACCCATTTTGGGGGACAATGCCGAATCCATTTTGTTAAAAGGAGAGCACACACGCACTCGAACTGTCGTAACTTCCAAAGTGGGAGGACTTGCTGGTTTTATGACCAAGAAAACAGCCTGCTTGGGCTGCAAATCCCTGATGCCCAAGGGATACGAGCAGGCTTGCCTGTGTCCACATTGCGAGCCGCGGATGAGTGAACTGTACCAGAAGGAGGTGGGCGCCAAGAGGGAACTGGAGGAGAGCTTCTCTCGCCTCTGGACCGAGTGTCAGCGATGCCAGGAATCCCTGCACGAGGAGGTAATCTGCTCGAACCGAGATTGCCCCATCTTCTACATGCGGCAGAAGGTCCGCATGGATCTGGACAATCAGGAAAAGCGGGTGATGCGATTCGGCCTGGCCGAGTGGTAACTAATGCATGAATTTACTGAATTGTTTAATCCTATAATTTAATAATTATATTACTAGAAGTTATTACAAAGTTTTTTTCGGTTCGTGGATTTTTTGCGCAATCTGCAATTTGAAAAGAGCT
The DNA here is from genome assembly GCA_018153305.1 of Drosophila kurseongensis. Lineage (NCBI taxonomy): Eukaryota > Metazoa > Arthropoda > Insecta > Diptera > Drosophilidae > Drosophila > Drosophila kurseongensis. Next base: position 7,386,568 of record JAECXX010000005.1, on the reverse strand, counting down.
GTAGACGATTCCTAGCTGGCGATGCTTTGGACATACATTTTTACACAGGGGTTATGGGGTCTGAGGACTGGCTAAGGATCTACTTGCGACTCTGCAGGGTGTTGGACAGCCAGTCCATGGCCTGGTCAAGTCCCTCCCCCTTGGTGGCCGACGTTTTGAAAATCTGAAATGTGCGGTTTTTAAGGTTCTCCAGCCCTAACGCATGGTGCACCTCGGCGACGGTCATGCATCCATCCATGTCCTGCTTGTTCGCCAGGACGACCAGTATCGCGCCGGCCAACTCCTCCTCACGAAGCATGTACAGCAGCTCGTCCTTGGAAATGCCAATGCGGTCTCGATCCGCCGAGTCCACCACGTATATGATGGCGTCTGTGTTGCTGTAGTAGCAACGCCAGTAGGGCCTGAAATGGAAATGGGGTTGCTTAGTAATTTGCAAAGTAGACGAATTAAACTCCGTGGATATTTCGTTCATTAGGGGGCTGTCACCACTTTTAAATGTTTGCTAAGTTTTTTGTTCTAATTGGTATGCTTTAAAATACTTCCTTAAAATGACAAGCCCATGAATTTTTTTTTTTTAGTCTAAATTTTTTGTATTTCACTTATTTGTATTAAATAAATTGATAAATAATACATGACGCTTTGCAACTAAAGCATTTTTCAATATGTGAATAAAATAAAGTACAAAAATTTTCTGCTTGAAGAAAATCAGTTTGTTCGATTGAAAAGCGTTTTAATTCTTGAGTAGTTTTAAAAAAGTTAATGCAAAAAGTTATACATATTAAAAAACCTTACGACTATTAGTAATATTCGTATAATTTAGTGATCTCTGTGAACACATCAAACAAATCAGAATTTCTTATCTCTCCGCGCTCTGTACTTTCTCACCTATTAATATTTGTTTATTTTAAGCGAAAGAAGCTTAGAAAAGAAATTAGGTTAATTTAAACCTTTTAACCAAATGTAAATAATAATATTTAATTAATAATTACAAATGATTTGCACATTTCGTTACCAAATTCAATGATATTTTCGAAGACAATAAATTCTCCTAAGGGCTTTATTTCGAAACAATATCACCTGGACTTCGTATCACCAACTCACCTAATACTTGTTTGTCCGCCCAAATCCCACACCTGGAACTTGAGGTTCTTGTAGGTGACCTGCTCCACGTTGAATCCTATGGTGGGTATCGTGGTGACCACTTCGCCCACCTGCAGTCTGTAAAGGATCGTGGTCTTTCCGGCGCCGTCCAGGCCGAGGATCAAGATGCGCATCTCCCGGGAGCCGAGCAATCCGCGAAAGTAGCTAAGCACCCCACCTGGAATATAAGAACGTACGATTTTTATGAGCAGACCTCGTCACCGGGTGTTGTCAACATGGGAAATTCCGTTCCTGCGATTTACGTACCCATGATTACGGCTGAACTTTGTCTAGTGCTGGCGGTGCCTCTAAATGCTTAAGTGTAAACCTAATTAATTGTATTTAGTGCTACAATTAATACAAAATCGAAATAATCTTGTTTTCACTTTTTTTTTGGGCAGAGAATGGTTTCGTTTTTGCCATTCACAGGCCACGCAAACATGACGTGTCACAGCGTGCGTTCAGCAGTGACAAATTTTTAAATAAACGAAATTATTAATAACTTTAAAAACAGGCTTGAACAGTTATTTGTATCAAAATTAATTGGTACGTTTCATATTTAATAATATTAAATTTTAAAAATACTTTAAGGGATATACGCTGAACGCGCCCGCCTTTGTTGCCGGTTGACAGAGTTGCCACCCTTACGTGACTTTTGTTATAGAGACGGCCGCCATTAGAGTTTTGCTGTCGCGTCGCGTTGAGAAAAGTGTGGAAAAACCTTCCAAAAACAGTGCTAATAGGTAATACTTTCGTTCTTAAATAGAAAAATACGATCGGGGTCTCTGTGCGCGATAAGCAAGGCGATAAATTTGCTTGATTTGGCGGGTCTTTTTCTGTTTATTTATGTGTTTGAGTGCGCAAAAAAGCGTGCCAAAAAAACGGGTACAACAAAAAACAGGGCTTCGATTACATATCGTGGCTATAGGTTCTATAGATTCTTATTAAATTCGGTGCATTGACGTGTGTTCCCTTCTTCAGATACCCCTGCACCAGTTGGTCCTGGAAAATTCACAGGAATCGTTCGGATAAAGCGCAGAAAAAGGAGCTAAAATATGGCCTCGCCCTCTCCGGCGAACAGTCCCATGCCACCGCCACAGGCGCCCAGCCCGATGGCTCCGCCCTCGCAGAGCCCCGCCCCCTCGCCGCACAGCCCTTATCCTCACCAGCAGCAAGGACCTCCGCTGCAAGGACCCCCGCCACCTGGTCATCCCGGCGCCTACGGCCATCCTATGCAGCACGGGCCACCGGGTCAGGGTCCGCCGGGACACCACATGCCACCGCACCATCAGGGGATGAGTATGTTCATCATCTAACCCACCACACATCCCCCAGTCGCACGTAATTATCCGCAGTTTTCTCAAAAGGTCCGCACATGGGAATGCAGATGCCGCCGACGGGTCCGAATATGTCGCCGATTGGTTACCAAACCCACGGAATGCCACCCAATGTAAGTACTACATAATTCCTACTGCAAGAAACTAAAAAAATGTACCATTTGCTGTCTAATTTCCATCTATAAACTGGCATAGGCCCACACCACTGGTTAGACCACTCTAAATTCCTCCCAGTCTGGTATATCCACAGTCCAGAGATTTTTTTCATTACTGCTTTGATCATCCAAGAATCCAAAGATCCTTGGGGAGCTCCTAGGTGTTATCTTAAAAGATTAATTTACCTACAAATTATTTATGAAGATTATTGCTTACCTAAAAAGCTTTTTGAACACAAAAAATGTACTAATATTTTTCAATTTTATCTTAAGAATGTTTGATAACTTTGAAATGCCGGTTGTATACGTATATTTTATACAATGATTAGAAAGATAGGTTTCTATCTTTTGATATCTGTTAAGAATGTTTTCATTAATGTTTGCTTCGATCTAAACTGATCTTATTTAAAATTGGTAAGAGAACCGAATAATAAAAAAAATTAATGAATCCTTTTTCTAAAATATTAACTGTTCCTAAAAAGAGTTTAATTTGTTGAGAAAAAATTGCTAAATCTTTGAGATTCTTTGAATAGAATTACAAACTACCAACCACATTTTTTTTACATCTTTATAAGGATTTATTTGGCAGATTTTGGTTTAAAATTATGGTAACAAAATGATTCATTAGTAAATTAAAGTCTGAACAGAGAGTTGTTTGCTTTCCCGCCATTTTTGTGAACTGTGTCTATCAGGGTTTCGGCGATCAAAGCTGAAAGATATCTTAAAGCTCCACGAGCAGAGCTTCCAAAGTGAAGTGCAGCTAACCTCGAGCTTTTTAATTAAGATCGTTTTTGCCAACAGTTTTTGTGTGTGTCTTTCCTAAATTACTTCTGTACTGGCTTGCCCCCCACCGACTCCTCCTGATCGGCCTTGCGCAAAAGGTCTTCAATCTCTTTGCGCAATTTCTCCGTTCCGGCGCAGATGAGATCCGGCTTCATTATGTCGAAGGGGCCGCCAGAGGGATGCGTTACCACGCCTCCCGCCTCCTTCACCAGCAGGGAACCAGCGGCACAGTCCCAGGGATACATGTCCTCGATGTAAAAGGCATCCAGATTGCCAGCCGCCACCATGCACAGCTCATCCACCACACATGAATAGGCCACAAGTCTGGGGACAAATAGTATTTTTTGTAAAAGATTCTGCTCTAAACTTGTCAATAATTTAATATAATCAGAAAATTATTTACTGACATCCATCATTTCGATTAAAAATCTCAAAAATTCTTCGAATTTTTTTACTAAAAAATATTGGCTCAAATTTGAGATATTTTGTTTTTGATTTTAACATTCGGAATAAATACATTAAATTTATAATAATGAGACGAGGTAAATAGATTGTGGCAAAATACTTTAAAACTTTTTTTTTTTTAAATAATGTATAAAATTGCTTCAAAAATACACCTTCAAAAGTTTTAATGCTGAACACAGCTGTAAATTGAAAATACTCTTTGCGAGACTCTTTCAATTTAATTGGAACAAACACTGATTAAAGCTTTGTAGTGAGCTTTGACTGGTTAATTGTTTTGTACTCAGATATTTTTTTCATTTTGCCAACACAAATGTTTAACTTATTGTGAGTCAGGGTTCAAAATTTGGGATTTGAAAGTATGCGATTTTCTAATCACTCACCGTCTGGCATTTAATCCAACATGGTAGATCCTTTTGATGTGCTTGTTAGCCACCGAGTGAACATGCAACAGGGACACCTCGTAGGCCACATTGGCATCTTTGATGCTCTCGCAGCTGCTCACACGGATGGGCTTCCCATTACAAAAGGCACCTTGACCCAATTTCGTCGTGAAGAGCTTTTTCTGAACAGGATTATTGATCACACCCAGCACGATCCGTTTGTTGATGGCCAAACCAATCGAAACGCAAACGTGCGGGATCTGCTTAATGAAATTTGATGTGCCGTCGATGGGATCAATGATCCAGGTGGGCGCATTCGTCAGTTCCCCGGACACGTTGTTGTTCTTGGCCGTCGCCTCTTCGCCGATAAACTTGTGCTCAGGATAGCTAGCCAGTATCTTCTCCATAAGAAAGTCTTCGATCTTGTTGTCGTAGTCGGTGACCACATCGTAAAAATCGCCCTTGATGGAGACGTTTTTACTGGCCATTTCATAGCCCTCCATGAGGATCTCGCCCGCCTCGATGGCCAGGGGATAGATAAATTTATACAACTCCTCGATATCCTCTTGCTTAACTTCTGCCATGTTGCTTCTATGCGTATGTCTGGACCACAAAACGATGCGTTGCTGTTCACTTCGCGGTGCCAACTAATCAGAGAGATTGTGCCCGGCTGGAAGTAGCTCCACGCTCTGGCTAATTTGTCTGGGTGGCGTTGGAGCTTTACATTCGTTCTCTGATTGTTTGCCTGCATCGAGGTTTATGATCGCTGCTCCAGCACCCCATGGCGTGCACTAACAATTGGCAACTCACCTGGCTGCTTGCCTCTGTTTTATCTCAATTCGTTTGATGTACACAAATAGACAGACGCTTTTTATCTCCACAGACAAGCCAGTGTAGTCAAATAGTTGTAAAACCCGTTTTTATCAGCATATTTCCCTTCTTTTGGGCTGCAAGTCGTTATTGTTAGATGAACCTTGGGGGCTTTGCATTGTGCTAAAATTTCTCAATTTTTTTTGTGTAAAGACTTATCATTTATGTCTGATTATATTTCAAAATCGGCGTGTAATGTGAAATATGTTAAATCATTTATTAAACAATCAAATGTTTTTTGTTTTCAATTGAGCAATTTTAAAAACTTTTGTATTTGACAATATTTTTGTTTTATTAGTTTTTGTTTAGTTTTGAAAAAATTTGGCAATCTATTGAGCTTAAACATTTTGCTTTTCATCATTATTAAACTTCAGAAAGAAGTTCAGGTTAGTGATTTAGAAAACGACATTGTTCCCCTAACAATAATAACTTTATTTATTTGTGTTCCTTTTTATTCAAATGTAAAACCTGTAATCTGGTCAGCCTCCTTTATTAATTGGATGACATTCTTGGCCAGCCCTTCAGAACATGTGCATACACAATCGGGCTTCATCACATCAAATTTTGTTCCGCTGGTGTGGTACACACTTCCACCAGCTTCTCTGAGGATTACGGCACCGCCAGCAAGATCCCACGGCTTAAGATTCTCCACATGATAGGCGTCACATCGGCCGGCAGCTATATAGCAGAGCGTGAGAGCTGCAGACCCAAAGCTGCGAGTGCTGATTGCGGGAATACAGTGTAAATTATGGGGAAAAGATCAGAGTTCTCTGGGTCGCTCACCCGGTGGCATTCGAGGCCAGCTTGTAGAGACGCTTCACGTTTTTGTCCCGCCCCTTGGACACTACGATTAGGGAGATTTCATAGCATACCACAGCTTGGTTTATCTGCAATCAAATGGTTGCTTTCGTTTTATTGTTTCCGAAAAGTCCTTATTGAATTTTTAATTACTTCCAGTGCTACCTTGCTAACTGCTATCAGTTCGAGAGTTGGAAAAATGTAGTCTATTATTTTAGTATTGTTTTTAAATTCCTGATCTTATATACGAATTACTTTAACTAGAATATCACAGTGGACGGTAGAACATTAAGTGACAATGCGCACCGTGAAAGTGTGCAAAGGCGACTACTATACTTTTCTGAGATAGTCCGATCGGAACGGGTGATATAGTGCATACGAAGAAGAAAGTCAATTGATTTAGGAAAATTGACGGTGAATGTTTGAAAGTGGAAATGTTGGAGCTAAATGGGCCGGTCTGGCAAAATTTCTAGGGTTTTAGCCTGGTTACATTATTGTTAAAAAAAACCAGTAAAAATGATACCTGCCATGAATCCGATGCATTGTTCAAAGAATATATAAAAAACAAGAGAGAACGCTATAGTCGGGTGCCCCGACTATCAGATACCCGTTACTCAGGTAAAGGGAGTGCGAGGGAGATGGAGATAGAAACTTTGATCACGCATAACTTTTTAACGAATGGTCCGATTTGGAAAATTTCTTCTACATTTCGATAGGTATTGATAAACACAATAAAACTGCATTTTTACTTTTCCGAAATATTTAAATTTTTAAAATCGTATTTAAGCGATTGTGGGCGTTAAAGGGGGCGTGGCACCATTTTGAAATAAACTTGCGCTGCGTAGGAACTCCTAGAATCTACATGCAAAATGCCAATCTTCTAGCTTTTATAGTTTCCGAGATCTCAGCGTTCATACGGACGGACAGACGGACAGACGGACATGGCTAGATCGACTCGGCTAGTGATCCTGAACAAGAATATATATACTTTATAGGGTCGGAAACGCTTCCTTCTACCTGTTACATACTTTTGCACGAATACAATATACCCTTTTACTCTACGAGTAACGGGTATAAAAAGATTTTGGGGCTCTTTCAAAAATGAAAATATTTGTTCTTGTTTTATTCCACTGATTACTAATTAATGTGACTTATCAGTTCTAAAAGATTATGAATTTTTTCATCATCCCTTCACTTACTTCTTTTATGCTAGCAGTTTCTATGGGCTGACCATTTAAAAAGGCTCCATGACCTTCCCAGGCAGAATACAACTCGTTGGCCCTTGGATTGTAGACAATGCCAACCACTAGTTCTTTGTTAATGGTCAAACCCACGGAAATGCAGGAATGGGGAATCTTTCGCACGTAATTATTAGTGCCATCGATGGGATCGATGATCCAAGTGGGGGCATCCGTCAACTCAGGTTGCGTTTTGGCGCCGGCCAAAGCTTCCTCTCCTATAATTTTCGACTCCGGAAAGGCATTGAGCAAACCTTCCGTGAGTGTGGCTTCTATTTGTTGATCGTACACCGTGACCAAGTCATAGAAAGCCGACTTGACTTCATAATCAGTTTTTGGTTTCTGGAAACCCTCCAAAAAGAGGGCACCGCACTTTTTAACCAGTTCCAGGGAAACCTGGTAGTACTCCTGTAGTTTTTCTTTACTGATTTGGTAACTCATGGCTCGACCATCAACTGATCAGAGTGCAAAATACTACTATAATATTTTTTTTTTTTAGGTTAACAGCTGTGAAATCAGTTGGCAAAGCTTTTTCTGTGAGCTTTTTCCAGATAGAGTATAGTGATTCTGAGATATGATTTTTTTTTCTTTTATGCACTGGAATATATTTATTCAATCTCTTGCAATTACAATAGTTTACAGCTGATTTAGAAGTGATAAATGTGGATACTGACATTGCATACTGAGTTAGTGAATATCTTCACTTGAAAGTGTACTCGGTAATCTGGTTGGCCTCTTCGATAAGGCTAATCACATTCTTGGCCAATTCCGGCGTGGAGGCACACACGCAATCCGGTTTCATCACATCGAATTTGGTTCCGCTGGTGTGGCAAATAGTGCCGCCGGCTTCAGTCAAGATAATGGCTCCGGCAGCTATGTCCCAGGGTTTCAGATCCTCCACATGGTAGGTGTCGCACTGACCGGTGGCCACATAGCAAAGGGTTAGGGCGGCACTTCCAAAACAGCGGGTTCCCGTGGCATTCGAGGCCATCTTGTACAGACGCTTTACATTCTTGTCCCTCACTGCAGCGGCGTGGATAAGGGAAATTTCGTAGGCAATCACCGCTTGGTTGATCTGAAAATGGAAACAAATATGTAGGAGACGCAGTTGTTAAAGGAGAGCTTTCTATACACAGAAATATAACTCATTAATTCCATTCTCATGGACTCACATAGAAAAATGTATGAGAAATGTTCTTAAATTTGTTGTTTGCTTGGATAAATTGATAAAATTAAAAACTCTATAAGTTGGTTTTAAAATGTTATGACAAAGCGACTATTGCTTCTTACTAACAATATTTTTTACATGAACGAGGAATTATTTACATGTATTTTTAAAGGTTTCGGATGGATGGCAAATCTTATTTTCGAGGTCTATAAACTCTCAAAGCAAAGATAAAACAAACATGATAAAATAACCCAGGGCGGAGGTTTTTAAATAAAGATTAACTAATGTTATACAAAACAAGAGAGAACGCTATAGTCGGGTGCCCCGACTATCAGATACCCGTTACTCAGGTAAAGGGAGTGCGAGGGAGATGGAGATAGAAACTTTTTTACATTTCGATAGGTATTGATAAACACAATAAAACTGCATTTTTACTTTTCCGAAATATTTAAATTTTTAAAATCGTATATAAGCGATTGTGGGCGTCAGAGGGGGTGTGGCACCATTTTGAAACAAACTTGCGCTGCATAGGAACTCCTAAAATCTACATGCAAAACGCCAATCTTCTAGCTTTTATAGTTTTCGAGATCTCAGCGTTCATACGGACAGACAGACGGACAGACGGACAGACAGACGGACAGACGGACATGGCTAGATCGACTCGGCTAGTGATCCTGAACAAGAATATATATACTTTATAGGGTCGGAAACGCTTCCTTCTACCTGTTACATACTTTTGCACGAATACAATATACCCTTTTACTCTACGAGTAACGGGTATAATTAACTTTCTTGGCAGATCCGTCAAAATGGTTAAAATAGATAAGGCCTTAAAATAGAGACGTCTATTTGACCTGCACAAGTAGAGTCAATATTTTTTTCGTGCTCATAAACCTTATTGCAAGCGAAATGACATGCACGGTTATTCGTTAAATTTCGTTTATCTTGTTTGTTGTTTTTTTTGTTGCTCCCGAATTATATAAAGCTCTCTCTTACCGTCGTCACTTTGGAAGTGTGAATGGGCTGGCCATTTAGGTATGCTCCATGTCCCTTGTAGGCAGAGAAAAGTTCATTCGCCGGCGGATTGTAGATGATGCCCACGACCAGCTCCTTGTTGATGGCCAGACCCACGGAAATGCAGCAGTGTGGGATGCGGTGGATGAAGTTGGTGGTGCCGTCGATGGGATCTATGATCCAGGTGGGCGCATCCGTCAGCTCGGCCTGGCGCTGCGATATTGCAGACTCCTCCTCGCCAATAATTAGGGACTCGGGAAAGGCTGCCACCAATCCCTCGGTCAGAATGTCCTCAATCTGCTTGTCATACACGGTGACCAGATCGTAAAAGTCCGCCTTGACCTTGTAGTCCGTTTTTGGCTTCTGGTAGCCCTCCAGCATCAGAGGTCCGCACTTGAGGACCAGTTTCAGGGCCACATCGTAGTACTCCTTGAGCTTGGACTCGCTGACCGGGGAACTCATCGCAATTTGTGTTGATTGCCGACTGAGCAACTCAACTATATGGACGTGTATCAGCTGTGGAACTAATGCGATGCGAGAGGAGAGCTTTTCGCGGAAGCTTTTTTAGATGCAATAGAACTTTGGACATATCGGAGAGCGCCGAAAGAATTGATTAGGAACTGCTATTGTTTCGGATTCGCGGGTGTTTATACAGTGATGGTCAGAGAAATAGAAACAAATTTTGTATTAAATTATTAATATCCTTAAAGAAAGTATGGATTTGAAAAGATTTTTATTTTATAGTTGAAAGGAAAAATTAGTAACTTTAAATATCCATTCAATCAAAAGAGAAAGTAACTTCGAGTTAGGCTGATTTTTTTATGACCTTGACAGCTTTTGCCTGTGATTCATAACATGTGAGAAGGAAACATGTACGAGAATATATAAACCATAATATTTAAACATCAAGAAGTTTATGAAATTGTTTAAAAGATTTATTAGCTACCAAGGAAAACGTAGTGAAAAATATATTATGAAGTTATGGCCCGAGAGCTTGGTGTGTAAGTGTCAAACTGATACGGCTAAGCATTTGATTTGCAGAGCTAAGATAGCAGCTATAAAAGCTGTGTTTCCATGATGATTTGCATATTCTTCTTTATCTTTACTACACCTTAGTGAAATTCTGTTTTATTTTGACCAACAGGTTTTATTATTGTTTACATAAAACTCATTCCCCACCCACATGCATCTCCTGATCAGCCTTTCGAATCAGTTTCTCTATCTCCGCTCTCAGTAACTCCGTACCGGCGCAAATTAAATCCGGTTTCATGATTTCGAAGGGTCCACCATACGGGTGAGTCACCACTCCACCAGCCTCACAGATGAGCAGATAGCCAGCGGCACAATCCCAAGGATACATGTCTTCGATGTGGAAGGCATCCAGATTGCCAGCGGCCACCATGCAAAGGGAATCCACCACTGCAGAGTAGGCGAGGAGCCTAAAAAGAATTAACAAATTAACTAAATTAAAGCAATGCTTCTATATTGGTTAACTCACCTTCTGGCATTGGATCCCACATGGTAGATTCTCTTGATATGTTTATTCCGGATCTTCGGAGCGTGCAGCAAACAAACCTCATACGCCACATTGGCATCGTTGATATGTTTACAGCTGCTAACCCGAATCGGTATCCCATTGCAAAAGGCCCCTTGGCCCAATTTAGCCGTATACAGCTTCTTCTGGGCGGGATTATTAACCACTCCCAGAACAATTTGTTTCTTGATGGACAATCCAATCGAAACGGAAACGTGGGGAATTTGTTTGATAAAATTCGAAGTGCCGTCGATGGGATCTATAATCCAAGTGGGAACATCCGTCAGCTCTTTGGTCACATTGTCATTTTTGTGGGTATCCTCCTCGCCAATGAACTTGTGGTCCGGATAGCTGGCCAGTATCTTTTCCATGAGAAACTCCTCGATCTGGTTGTCATAGGCAGTTACTACGTTGAAAAATTCCCCGTCTTTAAGAGATACCGCCTTGCCGGCATTTTCGTATCCCTCCAGCAGGATTTCCCCAGCTCTTACTGCCAGCGGATAGATGAAGGCGTATAGCTCCTCGATTTGTGAATTGGTGGCTGCCATCTCTGTTCTCCCTACTTTCTTTTAACTTATCTGTACTATCTTTCAATATCTTGCGACTTCGCTTCGAGTGAATCAAGCACTGAGAGCAGTTAACAGTAGAACGAGTTTCATCAGCCCAGTAACTTGGTTCACTGACTGACATCCGCGTGGAAGCTTTTTTAATTTATTTGCTCTTGAAGGCAGCTTTTGTGCAAAATGAAATTCGCAGTACGTTTAACTTTAGATTTAGATAATTGAAATTTAGATTGCTGGGACATTTTAAACCTGGATTCTTCTTTTAAAATACGAATTCTCATTAAAGTTTTAAATCTTTCCGAACTTATGGCTTTATAAGACTGCCCAAATAAAAATAAGCATCTTTTTGTATATTTTATGTTGATTGAAGCAATACAAAAAAAATATATGTTTAGTAAGATAACAATTTTGAAAGCTCATCATTAGCATTGGTAACTAGACAAAATTTGTAATACATTTTTGTGATATGTTGTAAATTTAGAAATTATTATAAAGGTGATCTAAGAATAATGGTAAAACAAACTTAAATTAACATTGATCACATCATATTAAATAGCGGTTCCCTCTCCTTTCCAGGCTCCCACACAACCCTGCATAGTGTCACCCGGTGGGCCACCTGGCGGCCCACCACCACCGGAGCGCTCCAGTCAGGAGAACCTGCACGCCCTGCAACGCGCCATTGACTCGATGGAGGAGAAGGGCCTGCAGGAAGATCCCCGGTACTCTCAGCTCCTGGCCATGCGGGCCACTTCCAAGCATCAGCACCTCAATGGCAACCAGGTTAATCTGTTGCGGACACAGATCACCGCCTACCGGCTGCTGGCGAGGAACAAGCCCATATCCATGCAGATGCAGCAGGCGCTTCAGGCGGCACAGCAACAGACACCGCCGGGACCTCCAATAGGGCCACCTGGAGCACCAGGTGGACCGCCTCCAGGAGGCCAACATGTAGGTCAGCCGCCAGTTCAGCCCCAACAGCCACAGCAACCGCCCCCGTCAGCAGGAACGCCGCCTCAGTGCTCCACTCCTCCTGCAAGCAATCCTTATGGGCCTCCGGTTCCCGGTCAGAAAATGCAGGTGGCTCCACCGCCACCTCACATGCAGCAGGGGCAGCCGCTGCCACCACAACCGCCGCAGGTGGGCGGACCACCTCCCATCCAGCAGCAACAACCACCGCAGCAGCAGCAGCAACAACAGTCGCAGCCTCCGCCACCAGAGCAACTGCAGCATCAGTTGCCAAACGGAGGCAAACCCCTAAGCATGGGGCCCGCAGGCGGTCAGCCACTGATACCACCCTCGCCCATGCAGCCGCAAGTGAGGGGTTCTCTGCCAGGAATGCCGCCTGGCAGTCAGGTTCCACAGCCAGGAGCAGGTCCGCCACGACAAGTGCCACCAGCAGGCATGCCCATGCCCAAACCCAATCGCATCACAACGGTGGCCAAGCCCGTGGGCCTGGATCCCATTACACTTCTGCAGGAAAGGGAGAATCGAATAGCAGCCAGGATTTCGTTGCGCATGCAGGAGTTGCAGCGGTTGCCGGCCACCATGTCCGAGGATCTTCGTCTGCAAGCAGCCATCGAATTGAGGGCCCTAAGGGTCTTGAATTTCCAGCGGCAGCTTCGCATGGAGTTTGTTCAGTGCACGAGAAGGGATACCACTTTGGAAACTGCGCTGAATATCAAGTTTTACAAGAGGACCAAGCGACAGGGTCTGCGGGAGGCGCGTGCCACCGAAAAGCTGGAAAAGCAGCAGAAGCTGGAGGCTGAACGAAAACGACGGCAGAAGCATTTAGAGTTCCTGGCCGCGGTCCTTCAGCACGGGAAGGATCTGAGGGAGTTCCACAGGAATAATAAGGTAAGTGTGAGAAAAATTAGTAACTAAATATCATTTCTAAAACCAATTTGGTCAGTTTTAAGTTCATTTTTAAATCGTCTTCAATGTATTTTCCCCCCACCAGGCCCAGCTTGCCAGGATGAACAAGGCAGTGATGAACCACCACGCAAACGCGGAGCGCGAGCAGAAGAAGGAACAGGAGCGCATCGAGAAGGAACGTATGCGACGCCTGATGGCCGAGGATGAGGAGGGCTACCGCAAGCTTATCGATCAGAAGAAGGACAAGCGGTTGGCCTTCCTGCTGTCACAAACAGATGAGTACATCAGCAACCTCACTCAGATGGTGAAGCAGCACAAGGATGACCAGATGAAGAAGAAGGAGGAGGAGGGCAAGCGGCTACTGCTGTTCAAAAAGGAGCTGCTAATGAGCGGCGAGTACATTGGCATCGATGAGGGCAGCATTGTGGCCGATATGCGGGTACATGTGGTGGAGCAGTGCACGGGCAAGAAGCTCACCGGTGATGATGCTCCTATGCTGAAGCACCTGCACCGCTGGCTGAACATGCACCCCGGCTGGGATTGGATCGACGACGAGGAGGACAGCTGCGGCAGCAACGAAGACCATAAGCCCAAGGTGGAGGAGCAGCCAATGGCCACGGAGGACGTCACCGACAAGGCGGCGCCGACGGGCAGCGATGACGAGCCCAAGGATCTGATCACCAAGGCCAAGGTGGAGGACGATGAGTACAGGACGGAGGAGCAGACCTACTACAGTATCGCTCACACCATTCACGAAAAGGTGGTCGAACAGGCCAGCATCATGGTGAATGGTAGCCTCAAAGAGTACCAGATCAAAGGCTTGGAGTGGTTGGTTTCGCTGTACAACAACAATCTGAATGGCATCCTGGCCGATGAAATGGGATTGGGTAAAACCATTCAGACCATTTCGCTGGTCACATACCTAATGGATCGCAAGAAAGTTATGGGTCCCTACTTGATTATTGTCCCACTCTCGACCTTGCCCAATTGGGTGCTGGAATTCGAGAAGTGGGCGCCTGCAGTGGGCGTGGTCAGCTACAAGGGCAGCCCCCAAGGAAGGCGATTGCTGCAGAATCAAATGCGAGCCACCAAGTTTAATGTGCTGTTAACCACTTATGAGTACGTGATCAAGGACAAAGCTGTTCTAGCCAAGATCCAGTGGAAGTACATGATCATCGACGAGGGTCATCGTATGAAAAACCATCACTGCAAACTCACCCAGGTGCTGAACACCCACTACATTGCTCCCTATCGGTTGCTACTTACGGGTACACCTCTGCAAAACAAACTGCCAGAGTTGTGGGCGCTACTTAATTTCCTGCTGCCCTCGATCTTCAAGTCCTGCTCCACATTTGAGCAGTGGTTCAATGCTCCATTTGCCACAACCGGCGAGAAGGTTGAGCTGAACGAGGAGGAGACAATCCTTATCATTCGTCGTCTGCACAAGGTGCTGCGTCCTTTCCTCCTGCGGCGCCTCAAAAAAGAGGTGGAGCACCAGCTGCCCGACAAGGTTGAGTACATCATAAAGTGCGACATGTCCGCTCTGCAGCGGGTTCTCTACAAGCACATGCAGAGCAAGGGCGTCCTGCTCACCGACGGATCCGAGAAGGGCAAGCACGGAAAAGGCGGCGCCAAGGCTCTGATGAACACAATCGTCCAGCTGCGCAAGCTGTGCAACCATCCGTTCATGTTCCAGCACATCGAGGAGAAGTACTGCGACCACACTGGAGGCCATGGAGTGGTGTCCGGTAAGTTTCCCTGGTTTATTTATCATTCATTTAATCTTACATTTATTCACACTTAACAAATTACATCAGATTTAATTTAAACGCATAGGGAAGAGATTATATATATTAAAATGGTGATTTTTATAATTTTATTTTTGTATTTCAGGACCCGATCTGTATCGAGTGTCTGGTAAATTTGAGCTGCTCGATCGTATTCTGCCCAAGCTGAAGGCCACCAATCATCGCGTGCTGCTCTTCTGTCAGATGACCCAGTGCATGACCATCATCGAAGACTACCTGGGATGGCGCCAGTTCGGCTACCTTCGACTGGACGGCACCACCAAGGCCGAGGACCGTGGCGAACTGCTGCGCAAGTTCAATGCCAAGGGCTCCGACGTGTTTGTCTTTCTGCTCTCTACCCGAGCCGGCGGTTTGGGTCTCAATTTGCAGACCGCCGATACTGTGGTGATCTTCGACTCCGATTGGAACCCTCACCAGGATCTGCAGGCCCAGGATCGCGCCCATCGTATCGGTCAGCGAAACGAGGTGCGTGTTCTCCGTCTGATGACTGTGAACTCAGTGGAGGAGCGAATCCTGGCTGCCGCCAGATACAAGCTGAACATGGACGAGAAGGTCATCCAGGCCGGTATGTTCGATCAGAAGTCGACGGGCAGCGAGCGGCAGCAGTTCCTTCAGACGATCCTGCATCAGGACGATAATGAAGAGGAGGAGGAAAATGAGGTGCCTGATGACGAAATGATCAACATGATGATTGCCCGCAGCGAGGAAGAGATCGAGATCTTCAAGCGCATGGATGTGGAGCGCAAGAAGGAAGATGAGGAGATCCATCCGGGCAGGGATCGTCTCATCGATGAGTCGGAGTTACCCGACTGGTTGACCAAGGACGACGACGAGGTAGAGCGTTTCCATTATCAGTACGATGAGGACACCATTTTGGGTGAGTCTTAAGCTTATAGTTTATTTTAATTTTTCACTAATGGTCGGAATATTTGATTCTAGGTCGAGGGTCCCGGCAGCGAAAAGAAGTGGACTATACGGACAGCTTGACCGAGAAGGAGTGGCTGAAAGCCATCGATGATGGCGCTGAATTCGATGAGGAAGAGGAGGAAGATGACTCCAAGCGCAAGCGACGCAAGCGCAAGAATCGAAAGGAAGAGTCCGACGACGATTCGATGATCTTGAAGCGGCGGAGACGCCAGAATCTGGACAAGCGATCCAAAAAGCAGATGAACAAGATTATGAGCGCGGTGATTAAGTACAACCAAGATGGACGGACCCTGTCCGAGCCGTTCATGAAGCTGCCGTCGCGCCAGCGCCTCCCCGACTACTACGAGATCATCAAGAGGCCGGTGGACATTAAGAAAATCCTACAGCGCATCGAGGACTGCAAGTACGCAGATCTCAACGAGCTGGAGAAGGACTTTATGCAGTTATGCCAGAATGCACAGATCTACAACGAAGAGGCCTCGCTGATTTACCTAGATTCGATTGCTTTGCAAAAGATATTCGTTGGCGCCCGACAGAGGGTAACTGCTGCAGCGGATGCCGCCGCAGTGGCAGCCGGGGAAAACACCGGCGAAGCGCACGGAAATGGATCCGACAACTCAGACAACGACGACGACGATGGCGGGGATGATGGATCCGATGATGAGGAGATAGCCAGCACATCCGCGGCTGCTGTCAAAATGAAGCTCAAACTCAACAAATCTATGGCCAGTGCCCCCTCCACGCCCACGCAATCATCGTCAAATGTGGGCAGCGGAGCGGCCACCACATCCAAGAAACAGACGCGTCGCAAGCGGTCTCAAAAGAAATACACCATTTCGGACGACGACGACGATGATATGGACTAGCTACCGTTGGGTTTGATCTTCAAGCGTGGATCGTCGGATGTCGAAGGCATGGGCAATTGATTTTTAGTTAGTTTAAGTTTAACCAATTTCGAGGAAAAAGCTTACCTCCTCTGGCCTCCCTATCAGGCTATCACTTCTATCTATCCATCTTTCCTAGTTGTAGGTTCCTGTTTAAGTTTCCTTTCCAATGATTAACGCACACACAAATTATTTCCCCCAACTCTATTGATTGTATAATTACGTGCTTTAAAATAAATGCATCATAAACATTAAATAATGAAATCTCTTATAGTAAAATCCGAATGTAGTCTGAGATACATTAAATGCCGAAGTAAATACTGGTCAACCGGAGTAATGAAATTACATGTATAGGAACCAAAAGGATTTAAGGATTCGCTTAAACGCTGGTATTTGGCGGAATTTTAAGAGCTGGTCTGGCTTTTTGGTAGACAATGTTTGGACAGATCGGAGCAGCAGTGTATCAGGCATAGACGTGGAATTGGTTAACCTTATCACAGTCCTGACGGCGGTAGAGCAGACCATGGGATATATGTTTACGTTTGGATCCACGGGTATATTGGTGAAGGCCACTCCTAAGCTTTTTCGGTTTAGATAGAACTCCAAGTGACCGCGAGAGCGATCCAAGAATACACCAATCAGGCTGCCCTGGGAGAACTTTTTGCTATACGACCACTGTTCCGCGCCGTGTTGAATCTTTCCATAGTACGAGAAACCCCAGGACTGGTCATCACTGCCCAGAGCCGAAAAAAATTCGATTTCATGTTGACTGAGATTAACGCTTTGCGTTCCGATGCCAAACATCTATAAAGAGAAATGAAAAGCAGATGGTAGTTCGAGCATATTTGCTATAATGCTGATTGAACTATACTTTTTCGTCTTATCAGTTAAAATAAGCCGATTTTCAAGAGTCTTGATAACCCGACTTACCACATCAGTCCCGAGTAGCGGAGAGATAGCGAGCATCTCCCAAAAGTGCACCATGCCGGGTTCCAGAAACCGATTACCCCTCACAATGGCAGTGCCCCGACTGCTAGTGGGATGGAAGACGATGTCTTTACCGGTGATGAAAGCATCCGACCCATCGGTGCCGTTCCATTGCCAGGGATGGACATTATCGACCCCATTCTCGCCGCATCGACACCTGACCAAGTCGGGAAAGCGGCTCCTTTGAGCATTTAGCTCGATGCAGTTAGGGAACCGACAGTCGCAGAATCTAGCAGTCATGCCAGTGCAACAACTTTAAATATAGTTTTAAAAACACTTCCGACCAAAGCAGAATTCGGTTTGTGACTGAGGCGACTTCAATATTTCAGAAACTAGGTGACACCCGAAAGCGCGATATTCGGATCGCAATCGGCTAGCTACTGCATTTCTATGTGAATGTGAGGAGAAGAGCGTGAGTGTTGAGACACCTTTTTTTTCTCTTTTTGGTCATTGAATTATTATTATTTCCTCAAGGAAATCCATTTTATAAAGTACCAAACAATGTGATATCTTATAAGTCGGAAAAGGTTTAAAAATCAATAAAAAAAAGGTGTCCGATTTTTTAGAAATAATTTTCGTTACTTTTATACATTTTTGTGAGTCTCTAATAAAATTCGATGGAAACTATTGAAAATTATTCAATTGTTAAAGAGGCTAAACATAGATACAATGAACTTTGTTTTAATAATTCTACTTTTTACATTTATAATAACTATCCTTCAAATAAATGCATAATAAAATATTTTGGTTGCTTTCTAAGTTCTACAGCAGGTAGTGGAAGTACTCGTCGCACATCTCGTGGACTGATGCGATACGATCCTCGTCGCCGCTTTCACTGCGGCGCAACGTGATCTTGTGGGCATTGGCGTACAAATCGTCCTCATCAACGCCTGCATCATCCGTTTCTATTATTGGCAATTGAGGAAAGATTGACAGATTGGTAAAAAATGATGGTGACTTAGTGATGAGAAAGTGATCTCACCTCGATATTTTTGCTTGCGACCCAAACGCAGCTTGGAGCTGGAGAGCACCGCTTCGTCGCCCAGATCCAATTCGTCTTCGCGGGAGTTCCGCGAGTAACGAACTGGCGGCGCCAAAAACCAGTAGGCTTGCAGAATGCCCTTGAAGCCCGGCATCTGACGCAGTTCGGCGAGCTTGAGGGGCTGCCGGGACAAAGCTTGGAAGGATCGCAACTGCAGGGTCATCGGTTGGGACGTGCAATTAATCAACCTTATCACAGACTTTGCAGCCGTGGAACAGACCATGGGATATATGTTGATATCCGGGTCCGTGGGCACATTGGTGTAGGCCACTCCCAGCGATCTGCGGTTCAGATAGAACTCCAGGTTTCCCCGCGTCCGATCCAAACAGACTCCAATCAGGCAGCCCTGCGAGAACTTCTGGCCGTAGGGCAGCTGCTCGCCGCAGTGCTGGATCCGGCCGGAATACGAGAAGCCCCAGGACTGGGCATTGGTGCCCAGAGCCGAAACAAAGTGGAACTTGAACTGCCCTAGATTAACGCTTTCCGTCCCGATCCCGAACATCTAGGAGAAAAAAGGGAAGGCGATTATAAAGACCACATTGTTTACATTGAACTTTTGCTGGCTTATCATCTAGTTGGACTGTCTGCTGAGATTTCCTCGTCCCGCTGCGTATGTTATCTTATCGCCGCGTTGTAATCTGTAATCTGTAGTACAACGAAGCCAACAATTAAGTTGTTTCCAATGGAATCGAGCACACCAGATGGGTCCGCAGGCAGTGTTCTATTTTCAGACGGCGACTTTGACTGACATTCATCTTACAGAGCATCCCAACTAGTTGCCAAGCCGGGCTGATAACTCACCACATCTGTGCCGGCCAGCGTCGTGATGACGCGCATTTCCCAGAAATGGACCAAGCCAGGTTTTAGTGCCCGTTCTCCCCTCACAATCGCTGTGCCCTGACTGTAGGTGGGGTGGAAGATGATGTCCCTGTCCGTCACAATGGCATCCGATTCTTCTGAGGCGTGCCATTTCCAGGGACTCACATTTCCGGGCTCATCCTCGCCGCAACGGCACCTGACCAGGTTAGGAATGTGACCCTTGTGGTTGGTGACCTCGATGGAGTTGGGGAAGGGACAGTCGCAGAAGCCGGGATTGCAGGCTTCCGGGTGCAGGGGCAGCAACATATTGGCACTCACTGGGTTTCCTCAGGTTCTCCGGTTTTCTCGATGCTGATGACTTGTGACTGCCGTGTGCAATGATCTCGAACAGTCGACGGACCACAAATGTTTCCAGTTAAACCAGCTACAGCCTCATATATAAGCTCATGACCGCCGGGATTCGATCTGACTGAACAATAAACAAAAACGATGCGTTGTAAATAGACGCCAGCGTCGCTGCCGGCGTCGCGATTAGTGTGCCCATAGTGAATTATTCTGTGGGGAATCTATATTAAAAATACTATTACTTTTTTAAAGCAATTGCAAATAGTTTTGTTATATTTTAAATAATTTACATATTTTATAAATATGTTTTTTAATACAAAAATGTATTGGCATTTACATATAAATATCATAATAAGCTAGTTATAACTAATTTGGACATTGATGCACTACGATCATGGTAGTTCAATAAATTTTAAAAAATGATGAGTAAAGCTTAAAACCGTAAGTAAAAAATAATTTCAAATATAAAATTTTATATACATATATATATACAATTTTAAATAAATATAAAATTTTATAAAATTATAAATTTGTTTTAATGATAAAAGGTAATGATGCTTTAAAATAATAATTAAGCTTGGCATAAAGTGTCGAAAGTGTGCTTTTTTACTGGTATTATAAATTAATTTACAGATTTAATAGAAAAAATTATTCAAAAGCAAATAAATAAACGAGTCAACATTAAAAATTCAAATATACCAAAATAAAATGGGATTAGCTTTTGTGTGAATGCCACTTCAGGGTGAGCGATTAGAATGCAACTCTGTGTGGTGGCCAAACCACAAGCAGCGGCTTTTCACTACGATTTTATTGGAAAATCTATAAAAATAAGTTAATTTAAGTACCAAATAACTTTGCAAACAACACAGCAGTCATGGCGGATGCCGCAGCACGTCAGCTGCAGTACGAGTACAAGGCGGTAAGTGCGGAATTGCGGTCGGAAAAAACTTTCCCCATCTCCATGCGGCGTCTGCAAAGATTTTCACAAACTTACGATTTTTTGTTTGAAATTGTTTTAGAACTCCAATCTTGTGCTGCAAGCCGATGTACGACTAATCGAACGTCCACGACGCGATGAGGCCACCGGCGAGGTGTGCTCCCTAGTGGGAAAACTGGACGGGACCCGGATGGGCGATCGCTACCAGCGGACCAAACCGGAGAAAACGGAGGAGCGCAAGGTTAAGCGTCAGAAGCGAGATGAGGCCCAGTACGATTTTGAGCGAATGAAAGGCGCCACCCTGCTCTCCGAGGGCATCGACGAAATGGTGGGCATTGTCTACCGGCCCAAGACGCAGGAAACCCGCCAGACGTACGAGGTCCTGCTCAGTTTCATCCAGGAGGCTCTGGGGGATCAGCCCAGGGACATCCTGTGCGGTGCCGCCGACGAGATTCTGGCTGTGCTGAAGAACGATCGGCTGAAGGATCGTGAGAGAAAAAGGGATGTAGACAGCTTGCTGGGCGCAGTCACCGATGAGCGCTTTGCCCTGCTGGTTAACCTGGGCAAGAAGATCACCGACTTTGGCAGCGATGCCGTGAATGCATTGACTGCTGCTCCTAATAACGAGGAGCAGATCGACGAAACCTACGGCATCAATGTGCAGTTTGAGGAATCCGAGGAGGAGAGCGATAACGACATGTATGGCGAGATTCGTGATGACGATGCCCAGGATGAGGGTGAAGAGGCGCGCATTGATCACACCCTGCATGCGGAGAATGTGAGTAGTGTAGCTAATCTTAGTATTCGTCTTATTAATTTGAAATTCTATCCCCAGCTGGCCAACGAGGAGGCAGCCAATAATGTAAAAAAAGAGCGCTCGTTGCATCCTTTGGATATAGATGCGTATTGGTTGCAGCGTTGTCTTAGCAAGTTCTACAAGGATGCCATGGTGTCGCAGAGCAAGGCCGCCGATGTACTCAAGATTCTTAAAGATGCTGCCGACGATCGCGATTGCGAAAACCAATTGGTGCTCCTACTGGGCTATGATTGCTTTGATTTTATTAAGCAGCTTAAGCTCAACCGCCAGATGGTCCTGTACTGCACCATGCTGGCTTCCGCTCAAACGGACAGTGAGCGACAAAGGATTCGCGAGAAGATGCGAGGAAATTCCGCGCTAGCCAAGATCCTCCGGCAATTGGACACGGGAAAGTCGGAGGATCAGGATGAGGGCGAAGCTCGGGGCAGCAAGCGTGGCAAGGGCGATGCCGAGGATGGAGGAGCGGCGGCAGCAGGTCAGGTGGCCGGTGTGCGGCAGCTGCTCGAGTTGGACGAGATGGCTTTCACTCAGGGATCTCATTTTATGGCTAACAAGCGCTGTCAGTTGCCCGATGGATCCTACAGAAAACAGCGCAAGGGCTACGAAGAGGTTCACGTGCCTGCCCTAAAACCAGTACCCTTTGATGCCAACGAGGAACTGCAGCCGGTGGACAAGCTGCCGAAATACGTGCAACCTGTGTTTGAGGGTTTCAAGACACTTAATCGCATTCAAAGTCGTTTGTACAAAGCCGCGCTGGACAGTGATGAGAATATGCTACTGTGTGCCCCCACTGGAGCAGGTAAGACCAATGTGGCCCTGCTTACCATGATGCGGGAGATTGGCAAGCACATAAACGAAGACGGGACCATCAATGCCCAGGATTTCAAGATTATATACGTGGCTCCCATGAAATCTTTGGTGCAGGAAATGGTCGGTAACTTTGGACGACGTCTCGCCTGTTATAATCTCACGGTGTCCGAGTTGACTGGAGATCACCAGCTGACCAGAGAACAGATTGCTGCAACACAAGTGATTGTGTGCACACCGGAAAAGTGGGATATCATCACTCGCAAGGGAGGAGAGCGTACTTTTGTAAGCCTGGTGCGATTGGTTATAATCGATGAGATCCATCTGCTTCATGACGAGCGTGGTCCGGTCCTGGAGGCCCTGGTAGCTCGTACGATTAGGAACATTGAAACCACCCAGGAGGAGGTGCGACTGGTGGGATTATCTGCCACACTTCCAAACTACCAGGATGTGGCTACATTCTTACGTGTGAAGCCCGATAAAGGCCTTTTCTACTTTGATAACAGCTATCGGCCGGTGTCCCTGGAGCAGCAGTATATCGGTGTGACGGAGAAGAAGGCCCTGAAACGCTTCCAGGTAATGAACGAGATTGTTTATGAAAAAACCATGGAACATGCCGGGCGGAATCAGGTCCTCGTTTTCGTACACTCACGCAAGGAGACTGGAAAAACGGCCCGAGCCGTGAGGGACATGTGCCTGGAGCAAGATACCCTTGGTAGCTTTCTTAAAGAAG
Organism: Drosophila kurseongensis; assembly: GCA_018153305.1. Lineage (NCBI taxonomy): Eukaryota > Metazoa > Arthropoda > Insecta > Diptera > Drosophilidae > Drosophila > Drosophila kurseongensis. Next base: position 7,363,145 of record JAECXX010000005.1, on the reverse strand, counting down.
GTTCAGCCAGCATGGAAGTGCTTCGCACTGAGGCCGAGCAAGTGAAGAACACAGAGCTGAAGGAGCTGTTACCCTACGGATTCGCTATACATCATGCTGGAATGACTCGTGTTGATCGTACCCTAGTTGAGGATCTTTTCGCGGATCGGCACATCCAGGTTCTGGTTTCCACCGCCACTCTCGCTTGGGGTGTGAATCTCCCAGCTCACACGGTAATCATCAAGGGAACGCAGGTCTACAATCCCGAAAAAGGACGCTGGGTGGAGCTGAGTGCTTTGGATGTCCTGCAGATGTTGGGTCGTGCTGGAAGACCGCAGTACGATACCAAGGGTGAGGGTATCCTCATAACCAACCACAGCGAGCTGCAGTTTTACCTCTCCCTGCTTAACCAGCAGTTGCCTATTGAGTCGCAGTTCATATCCAAGCTTCCTGACATGTTGAATGCCGAGATTGTGCTGGGAACTGTTCAACATCTCCAAGATGCGGTTAACTGGTTAGGCTACACTTATCTGTACATCCGAATGCTGAGGAATCCGACTCTGTATGGAGTTTCTCACGATGCCATAAAGGCGGATCCTTTGCTGGAGCAGCATCGAGCGGATCTTCTGCATACTGCAGCCTGCTGTCTGGAGAGAAGTGGGCTCGTGAAATACGATCGGAAGACGGGTCACTTCCAGGTGACAGATCTGGGACGTATTGCCTCTCATTATTACCTGACCCACGAAACCATGCTGACTTACAACCAGCTGCTGAAACAAACTCTTAGCGAGATTGAGCTGTTCCGCGTGTTTTCTTTATCATCAGAATTTCGACACATTTCCGTCAGGGAAGAGGAAAAGTTGGAGCTGCAGAAGCTAATGGAACGAGTACCCATTCCCATTAAGGAATCTATTGAAGAGCATAGTGCCAAGGTGAATGTCCTGCTGCAGGCCTATATCTCGCAATTGAAACTGGAGGGCTTTGCCTTAATGTCGGACATGGTGTTTATCACCCAATCCGCAGCCCGATTGATGAGGGCAATCTTTGAGATTGTCCTGACCCGCGGATGGGCTCAATTGGCGGACAAAACGTTGACCCTCTGCAAAATGATCGATCGAAGAATGTGGCAATCAATGACTCCACTTAGACAGTTCAAGAAGATGCCCGATGAAATTGCAAAAAAGCTGGAAAAGAAGCACTTCCCATGGGGAAGGCTTTATGATTTGGAGCCCCATGAACTGGGTGAGCTGATCAGAGTGCCTAAGCTAGGAAAAACCATTCATAAGTTTGTGCATCAGTTTCCCAAGTTGGAGCTTTCCACACACATTCAACCTATAACAAGGGGAACATTAAGAGTGGAACTTACCATCACCCCAGATTTCCAATGGGACGAAAAGGTTCATGGCGCGTCGGAAGGCTTTTGGGTGTTGATTGAAGATGTGGACTCGGAACTCATTCTGCATCACGAGTTCTTTCTGCTGAAGCAGAAGTATTCCCAGGATGAGCATCAGCTGAAGTTCTTTGTGCCCGTTTTTGAACCGTTGCCTCCACAGTATTTCCTTCGGATTGTCTCGGATCGCTGGATTGGAGCAGAGACCCAGTTACCCGTCTCCTTCCGACATTTGATTCTGCCCGAGAAGAATATGCCACCAACGGAGCTGCTGGATCTGCAACCGCTTCCTATCAGTGCTCTCCGGCAACCCAAGTTTGAAGCGTTTTATTTGCAACGTTTTCCGCAGTTCAATCCCATTCAGACACAGGTCTTTAACGCGGTCTACAACAGTGATGAAAACGTCTTTGTGGGAGCTCCAACCGGATCTGGAAAGATGACCATTGCGGAGTTTGCCATTATGCGCTTGTTCACCACTCAAACGGATGCCCGTTGTGTCTATTTGGTTTCGCAGGAGGCATTGGCAGATCTGGTCTTTGCGGATTGGCATAACAAGTTTGGTTCAATGGACATAAAAGTAGTTAAATTGACTGGCGAAACTGGCACTGATCTGAAGCTAATCGCCAAGGGACAGCTGGTGATCACCACTGCGGATAAGTGGGATGTGTTGTCGCGCAGATGGAAGCAGAGGAAGAACGTGCAACTGGTAAACCTATTCATTGTGGACGAACTGCAGCTAGTGGGCGGAGAGGATGGTCCTGTACTGGAGATTGTGTGCTCTAGGATGCGGTACATTAGCTCGCAGATTGAGAAGCAGATCAGGATAGTGGCATTGTCCGCCTCGCTGACCGATGCCAGGGACGTGGCCCAGTGGCTGGGTTGTAATCCCAATGCCACTTTTAACTTCCACCCAAGTGTGCGGCCTATTCCGCTGGAGCTGCACATTCAAGGCTTTAACGTCACCCACAATGCCACCAGGATTGCCACAATGTCGAAGCCAGTTTACAATGCCATTCTAAAGTACAGCGCACACAAGCCTGTGATTGTATTCGTCTCGTCCAGAAAGCAAGCCAGGCTCACGGCTATTGATGTTCTGACCTACGCAGCCTCGGATTTGCAGCCAAATCGATTCTTCCATGCCGAGGAAGAAGACATCAAGCCGTTCCTGGAGCGAATGACGGATAAAACCTTGAAAGAGACCCTAGCCCAAGGAGTGGCCTATCTCCATGAGGGATTATCCGCCTCCGATCATCGACTGGTGGAGCAGCTCTTTGACTCCGGAGCTGTGCAAGTGGCTGTTGTCTCCAGGGACCTCTGCTGGGGCATGAGCATCTCGGCTCACTTGGTGATCATAATGGACACACAGTTCTATAACGGCAAAAATCATTCGTATGAGGATTATCCTATTACCGATGTTCTGCAGATGATTGGGCGAGCCAATCGACCCAACGAGGATGCGGATGCCAAGTGCGTGTTGATGTGCCAGAGCAGCAAAAAGGACTTCTTCAAGAAGTTCATCAACGAACCGCTTCCCATCGAAAGTCATTTGGATCATCGAATGCACGATCACTTTAACGCGGAGGTCGTCACCAAGACAATTGAGAACAAACAGGATGCTGTGGACTATCTCACCTGGACGTTCCTGTACAGGAGATTGACCCAAAATCCCAATTACTACAATCTGCAGGGAGTCACCCATCGCCATCTGTCCGATCATCTTTCGGAGTTGGTTGAAAATACGCTAAGCGATCTTGAGCAGTCAAAGTGTATTAGCGTAGAGGACGATATGGACACTCTACCACTTAATCTGGGCATGATTGCGGCATATTATTACATCAACTACACAACGATTGGTAAGAAAATATTTTAGATGAAATCATCTTTATTGTAACATAAATATTTTTCTTTTTTCCTTAGAACTCTTCAGTTTGTCGCTGAACAGCAAAACGAAAGTGCGTGGCCTGTTAGAGATTATTTCATCGGCCGCTGAGTACGAGGATGTGGTGGTCAGGCACCACGAGGAGCAGGTCCTACGCACTCTGTCGCAGCGATTACCCAACAAGCTCACAGGACCCAACGAAACGGCTCCTAAGTGAGTTTTTTTATACCCCAATCACACCTCAGAAACTTACCGATTTCCTTTTCAGGTTTAATGATCCGCACATTAAGACCAATTTGCTGCTCCAGGCTCATCTTTCGCGATTGCAATTGGGACCTGAACTGCAGGGCGATACGGAACAGATACTTAGCAAGGCCATCAGACTCATTCAAGCCTGTGTAGATGTGCTGAGTTCAAATGGTTGGCTTTCCCCTGCTGTGGCTGCCATGGAGCTGGCCCAAATGGTCACGCAGGCCATGTGGACCAAGGACTCGTATTTAAAACAGTTGCCGCACTTCAGTCCCGAAATCGTCAAGCGATGCACAGAGAAGGTCAGAATTCAATATCATAAAAGCTTCTTTCTTTTACTTAATTGCTTCTTACGTATTTGCAGAAAATCGAAACCGTTTTCGATATCATGGAACTGGAGGATGAGGACCGCACCCGCCTGCTACAACTTTCCGATCTTCAAATGGCCGATGTGGCCCGTTTCTGTAACCGATATCCCAACATAGAATTAAACTACGAAGTGGTGGACAAAGATCGCATCAACTCAGGGTCAACCGTCAATGTGGTGGTTCAATTGGAGCGTGAGGATGAAGTCACCGGCCCAGTCATTGCTCCATTCTTCCCGCAAAAACGTGAAGAAGGATGGTGGGTCGTTATCGGTGATCCCAAGACCAACTCCCTGCTCTCCATCAAAAGGCTCACGCTGCAGCAGAAGGCAAAGGTCAAGCTGGACTTTGTGGCCCCCAGTCCGGGCAAACACGAGTACAAGTTGTACTACATGAGCGATTCCTATTTGGGATGCGATCAGGAGTACAAGTTTTCCATCGAAGTGGGTGACTTCCAGTCGGAAAGCGAAAGCGAATCGGATTAGACTAAAGATCAACCATTATCCCATTAATTGTAGTCATAGTTATAAAACGATTCTACATTTTTCTCTAAGCAACAAACTTTGGGGAACATTTTATTTGATTATTTCTACTAGTGTGTATGAGAAATAAAATTGAAACAAAATATATTAACAAATTACAAAAAAAATTGGACTTGCACGTATTTTTTTTTCTTTATCGTTTAAGAAATTTATATAGCAATTTGTTACAAAGTAAATACGGTTAATAAAAAACATATAGTAATTTCTTTTATACTAAATGTCGACAATATAATTTTTGTTTTTATAAGTTAAAAACTTTTTTGTTTTGTTTGTTGATAAAAAAAATATATATGTATATATATTTATTTCCATGCTTCTAAGGTTAGCGTTATAGGAAAGCAACCAATCATTATATAAGACGCAACAATTAGGAAGAATTTGCGTAAAAAACTACGAATTCTTCAAAAGAGATTGGCTTTAAATTAGAATCTGCAGTTTGATACAGTTAACCGAGAATTCAGTTTTTTCCTGACAAATATATTATTTTTGAGAAATAAAAGACGTCTTATTATAAAAATCGGTAAACAAAAATTGATTGCCAAAATTTTATAAATTTTCCTTCTTACATATAATTAAAGGACTTACAAAACTTGATATTTCGATTCCCGTTTTAAATTGATTATTAAATAAATTCAGCTTAAAATCTTTTTCTGCATTTGATTTCGGAAACACTAGTTTTTAGAAGTTGTCGGGAAATATTTGTTGTTTTTAGTACCCTTACCATTTTCTGCAAATTAATTATATAAATAAACAACTTATTTAGTCATAAATATTTATTTGCATAGTTTAGACATTTGCACATAGGATTGCTGACCAATAGATTAATTTGGAGGTATTTCCCTGTAGGATGCATCCTGCTCCTAACGGCTCACCGAAACCGCCGAACCATGGCTACTGCCCCGGTTGGCTCCTCCGTTGGCGAAGCTGTTAGTGGAGCTGAAGTTTATGGTCTGTCCATTTGGGAGATGATACACCTGGCTCAACGAGGCACCTGCCGCATTATTGGACCCAAAGGGACTGGAGTTCTGGGACTGAGTAGCCGTGCTAGCGGAGGAGGCCCCAAAAGATCCATTGGCACTCTGTGATTGGAAGCCCTGCGCCTGTCCACTGGCCGCCGAGGAGCCGAAGTTAGCTCCATTGTTGTAATTATTGTGTGCAGCTCCATTTGAGGCGGCCTGCTCCTGGTTAAAGCCACTAGGTCCGAGTGGTCCCAGGGGATTTAACTGAACATTGGCATTGGCATTACCGCCGTCGGGTCCCGCTCCAACATCGACGCCCGCCTTGGTTCCTCCAGCTCCGGCCGATGTGCCAGCCTGGACATTTCCACCGAGTCCTTGATTACCACCAAATCCTTGATTACCGCCGAATCCTTGATTACCGCCGAATCCTTGATTACCGCCGAATCCTTGATTACCACCGAATCCTTGATTACCGCCGAATCCTTGATTACCACCGAACTCGCTTCCAAAGCCGGAATTGCCGAATCCAGCATTTCCGGCATAATCACCACCGAATCCTCTCTGTCGCTTCACCCGCTTGTGGGTGACTCCCGACTCTCGATCCAGAACAGAACGGACGCGTCGCACCTGTGGATTAGACTTCGGTTTGATGTACAAGGCAGATTCCACCACCACTTCCTCAATAGTGGCGCCCTTGGAGGCTGTAAGAAACGATTACATTTTAAAAATTAATAACAGAACATTTTAAGATTATCTTAAAGAAGCTTCAAAAACTTTTTGTAATATATTTATAGGTCTTGTTTTTCAATTTATTATAATTTGTATGCCTATGCGACGTAATAAAACAAAATTTAAAGTTTTAAGGGTTGACGATTTTAAAGATATATTAAATATTAGCGGAAAGTCCATCTACGCAAAAATTAAAATAAAGTAAGGAATATACAACAAAAAATAATAATATTATGTATAAGAAAATCGATAATATTATTATTATTTTAAAGAAATTACCAGCAAATACAAAGTGGGGGCAATTTTTGGTTTGTGTTAAGCAATAGCTGCATTGGCCTTCTGCTTAAATTAAATGCTGTATAAGTAACAAACAATATATATTCTTTGTATAATAAGCAATTAAAATGTTTTAAAACTTCAACAAACATTCTTAAATCTCTAGCACATCCCCAATAAAACGGTACTCCACAATTTGATTTCAAAGATATAGTTTGTTAATTACTACGCAAATCACCCTCTCCGCCTTTGACCAAAAAAAAAGGTACTCCACAACTCAAAATATATGATTTTAAATATATAGCTTGTAAATTACTAAACTTACGCAAATCATCCTCTCCAGTTTGGACCTGCTTCTCGTTTCGCTGCCTCAGTTGGGGAAACGCGGACACAGCCCCCAGACAGATGAGGGCCACAATTAGCACCGGAGCAGACAGATTCATTTCGGATTCTTCGATTGGTTTTCTTCTGGGGATCGCAGATGGACACGTCTGCCAGCTAGGCCGCTTCACGATCAACTGTTGGGTGTATTTCAGCCTTTGCGATCGGCCGATCTACATCAACTCTCACTTTTCAATCGCCACGGGGGGCGTCCCCCTTTGTTCGATGGCGCTAATTGCTTCTATCAATATTCAAGATGTTTCGGCAAATTAAAAAAATAAGACAAAAACTGGCTTGTATAATCAAACGATTTTTGGCACATGTAACCAGATGCAAACATTTAATAATGTATTATGTAGGAAAAAAACAAAACGGGTGTACAAAAGCCGAAACCGGTTAGCATCCAAAGCTCGTGGAGGAACTAGTTTGGTTTTCTTTTGTTTATTTTTTCGCTCGGCGGTGCCTGGTTTTTGTTGCTATTTGATTTCCTTTTCGGGAAACAGATGTTGCCCAGAACTTTTACGGGTCACAAGAGCGGAGGCGGAGAGATCTCCCCTATGTGGTAGTGCATACGAGTGGGGGGCATCCCAGTGAACTTCTGCCTGGGATTTCTAAATGCAGCCGTTTGCTTGCCCTTTCAGCTGATAAGACCCCAGACCGATCCGTTCAATTCGAATACACAATTTTATTGCTATTTATAATCAATAAGTTTAGGCAATAAGACAGATCATGCTATGAAAGGTTGGTCTAAATTAAAATCTATTAAAACTCAGTTTGGTTTTAAAAAAGTTAAAAAATAAACTGTTATTTGGCTTAAAAGTATGCCACCATAAAGAATATTTATTTGCAAAGTTTTTCAATTTTCGAAGTTTACTTGGATCTGATTTTTTGTTAAGTATTAACACTGCACTAAGAAATACAAAAATAATTTTGTTTTGACAAGTGTTTAAAAAAAGGATGAAGTTATCCAGCTTAATTATAGTTTTATATATTAAGGCAAGGGTTTTATGACTATTAATTGCATGACATCCTTGTAAGATTTAAAGGATATATTTTTGAATTATCAGAGCTGAGACGGATTGATTACCTATATAAATCATTTCATTTTTATTAAAAAAAGGAATACATTTATTAAATTCTTATTGTTTTTCTTTAAATTAAGTGAGAAATAAATTAAATTTAGTCAAAACTCTGATAAACAGTACATAATGCAAAAAATATTTAGCCAATTTAATCAAATCAAAGACTGTTCTTACCATGTACGATTTTAAATATTTTGTTTATTATTTGATCCACATTTAATCTAAAAGTTTTGACAATTATTACAGAACTCTAAATAAGGTGTGCAATAAGAATTAAAACACGGATTAAGACACTCACAGCTACCTTTAATAAAAATGAGAATGAAGTGAACGATAACAAAGGGATAAATGGTGAGATCGCTTAATCAAACATTAGATATTGGGTATGCGATTTTTAATGGAATATGCGAAATTGTTTACGAACTAAATGGAAAAAACAATTATCCGAAATAAATGTATAATTTTTGTACAACTTGAAAGTCGTCATGAGGCGCTTGATTGGTACGTTTTGCGAGCTTTTCCTTACACTATTGCTTTTAATGCTTACACTTAAGTTAAGGAATCAACAAAACTGAGCACTGTTCGATATAGTTAGCAGTTAACCTAGGATAAGTGGTTAAGCAGCGGCTGGGCGCCTACTCGATTCCATGGGCGAAGATCATGACCAGGCCGGGATCGATCATCACGTCCTCAGTCATATGGAGGTTGTCGCAGCTCAAAACGAGCACAGCTTGCTTGCCTGTGGATAAGAAAATTAATTGGTTATGCCTGCTGATATCAGTATATAAACTAGCTACCTGGAATGCGTCGACACACATAGTTGTCGTAGATTCGACGGTTGGTCTGTCGTGTTTCCAGCGAACTGAGTCCTCGTGGCCAACGGCGCTCGTGGCAGAACTCCATGAGACTATCCAGGATGTGTGGCGGACAACCCGACTCGGACAAAGCGCGCTTGATCATGAGCTGTAAGAGAAAAGTAAGTTAACAATGTATTATTTTCAGAAAATGTGCTCCTTGGGCTTTACCTGCAGTGCATCGTCAGGCGTAGAGATCATTCCCCCCCACCGAGTGACCCTGGCCCGGGGCAGCGTGCTGCTCCAGCGGATCACCTCGTCGCGCTCCATCTGGTCGGCTATGGCCCGCATCGCAGGATTGGAGACGCGCATGGCACGCATAAAGTCCTTGAATAGCTGCAGTTCCCGCTTCAGTTCGTTGATGGTTAGCTGCTGATCGGTGAGCTCCGACTTGAGCTCGCCCATCTTCTCCGTCTGCTTGACGATCAGGGTACGCAGTTCCCGGACGCAGTTGTGATCCTTTAGCTCGTCCTTGGGTATGTCGAAGCCGCAGCCTTTCTCGCAGGGAAACGGACGCTTCGGATTATGGATGCACTCCTCCAGATGGGAATTGTAGGCATCTAGTTTAAGTACGGCCGTGCAGCCGTAGGGTGCATTGTCACAGGTAATTGACAGTCTGGTTGGCAAGTATAACATATAAGTTTTGGAGCGGGAGGAGGTGGAGTTGGGTATCTCTCACCTGGACAGTAAGTTGCGCAATATGCGTGGAACTGCACGGAGATTGGCGGTGGTCAGGGCATTGCGATCCACCGGACATGTGGGCTGGCGGGTTAGCCACTCATTAATGCAGCCGCGACAGAAGGCGTGCTCGCACATCACGGCCTGAATCAGTAAATATATATAACACATATGGTATATATGGGTATATGTACTTTGCACGAACTGCAAACAAAACAAACCTGAAGCGGATCCTCCAGCACACCGGAGCAGATCGGGCAGGTGAGTTCCTCGTCCACCTCCCCCTGAAAACGATTCACATCGTAGCCCATCTTAGGTCCTCAGTTCGCTGGCCATCCGCATGAAGTTCGATTTATTAATAAGTCTTTTCTGCGGATTGCAAAATCTTTTGCTGCGCTTGTTTCGTTTCAGTGTTGTAAGGTGTGTGAATAAAAACAGTGCTGGGAACCAGTGTTGGCACGTTAGCAGTATACCGTCAGATTTGGCCTTTTATTTAAATATTTACTGGTCAAGCTAAACATTTTTTTATTGTCCACTGTACCTCTGTTTTAAAAATATAAATGGCTGTTAATAAAGGTTTTTCAAAGAGTTAAATATTGGTTTACGGGAATCGAATAATTTATTGCGATTGTAAACCTCAAACCCTCCTGAAAAGCTAAGTAAGCTTAAAGATAATTTACATTTTTCTGAATTTTATATGATTGTTTTTATAATAAATGTTTTATTCTTAATTCGCTATATCTTTATTTCAAAATTGTTTCATTGCTCTTTTACCTAGTAAAATACTCATAGCATAAAATAAATGTATGACGGGCTAATAGTCTTATACAATTTTGTTACACGTATTCAGGTACAAAACTTAATTTACCGCATAAATTGTCCACCCAGCATATCCTAATTGAAGGACCACGTCACCATAATCTTTTTCTGCAGTGGTTGAATAGCATAAACATTATTTAAGAATAAAACATATTTGCAATAGGTAAAAATATCAATGTATTTAACAGTATGAACCGTTCGCGTGCCGCTATTTGGTATACAATAATGAAATTCGTAAACTCGGGGGTCCAAAGGATATAGACACTCGTTCATAAACTAACACAACACAGGTTAACGACAACATTCAACGCTCACTTATTCAGATAATACCCATTGTCCCCCGCACCCTCAAAGGAAGTGATCCTGTACTATATCTCATTCCGATCTTTCCAGCCGTACTTTTGGCGCTGCTGCTTCTCCCTGCTGTTTGCCTTGTTGCTGTTCCCATTATAGGAAGATGTCCTTGGGGGAGCACAGTAGCAGGATCTCTGCTGGGAGTCCAGATAGGACCGGCATCCCAGAGTTAATGTGCCGGTAAAAAGCATCTTGGCCGCCGCTTTGCATCCCTTCACCATAAGATCGCTGGCAATGGACTTCTCGTAGCTGTCACAGTGTTTGTAGAGGCACCTCTTAAAATCCAGGTCGCACAACTCCTTATCGCTGTTGCAGGTGTCGTAGCAAATATCATGATCATTGCAGCAGGTCTCCATCTCCTTGGCGGGCAGATAGTCCGTACTGATCCTTAGCCCCAGGGAACCACAGCCATCGGAAGTGGGGGTATAGAACTTATTCTGCACCGCTCGAGGGCCTGTAAAATCGATCATACATGGAGTGCATACATATAGATGCCGGGAAATTTACATAATTCGATTTGCGTCATACCTGGTCCACCGATATCCGGAGCGGGGCATTGGTATACGCAATTCTCGTCCACTGCCGCATCGAATACCTCGTGAACCGTGCGAAATTTGCGGACCAGAACTATCAGGTTCTTGAACACGTCACCAAATATTGCCTCCGCCGCTATAATGGCATCCCTTAGCTAAAATCCGGGGGGAGAAGACACTTTACTACAGGTACAATCTTTTACAGATTCTCAAAGATGTGTCCTACATGAACTATTGTGCTGGATCCGTAGCCGGAATAGGCATATGTGAGGAACGTTAGGAGATATATGGCAACCTTCATCCAGGAGAACTGCATTTTTGATCTGACTTTATTTGTGTTCCGTTTAAAATAGGCGATATAAGTTTTGGGAGCGCATAATAATAAACTATCCTAAAGATATTTTGTGCAGTGTGACCTAGGTCAAACTGGTAAAATATACCACCCCGCTCAGAAAAATATCCCAAATTAAATACCCACCAATTTTAAAAATATAACGGAAAGCGCTGAGGTGATTTAAAGAACTTTTACAAAAAATAGAGACTTTAAATTTTAATTGAAGAAATTTATTGTTCAGTTTAAAATAATCTAATAAGTAGTTTGTTATAAATTTTATTTTTTCAAGTTGTGGCGCCATCTGGTGTTGGAATAAACACTAACTATCTGGCAACGCCTCACACTAAGTAATCGAATTATCGGGGGGGAAAATTCAAAAATGTGTGTTTAGAAAAATATAATATTCTATACAATGGAAGTCCGTTATATTTTGGACCGTATTTACATAGTTTACAGGATCGGCACATGCGTTTTGGCCAAGTTAGCACTCGGATTCTTCTATTCTTGCTGGAAGCAGAGTAAGTTGAATGTGAAAAATTCCATAAAGGCGCCCGAGAAATATAAATAATTATAATTGACAGAATGCCGCGACCATGACAAGGCTTCCGGTCTGCGGACAGGACTCGCGCCGCCCTCTACGCCCACCCAAGGAGGTGAGTGCTCAATGTCCTTGCCCTTGACAACAGGACTGCAGCAGCCGCTGCGGAAAAAAAGCAACACACAATGTTAAAACTAAAGCAGGCTGACATCTCGTGCCTGCCTTCGCTTAATTATAACATCGAATTGAAATGCACACGGCAATTGTGTGCGCCACCTGAAATGTGACTCTGGCACGCAGGCGTCACTCGAATTCGTCTGCACCTGACCTTGCCGGCCTTTATTACAACGGCCAACAAAATCAACATACATAAACATGCAAACGCAACACCCGAAAAGCGTTAAAGAGGCGCTCTCGCTGTTTGCTTACACTGGCAGAGCCAGAGGGCTCGTAAATACACAAAACATGTTCCCAGATTTTTTCACTGCCGCTGCTGCCGCAATGTCTACTGAAAACAAACAAAACACTGAGGGAAAACACCACCCTCTATAAAATCGGACATAAGCCTCTTGATTCAAAGTAGAGCCCTGCATGAAATTCGATACTTGTACATCTCACACCGAAAATTGATTTAAGTTAATTGAAATTGGAAAAAAGTTTGTTTTAGCACAACTCAAAACGATCAGTAGAAATGATTCGAATTGTATTTAATTGACTTGTCTGAATTTGATCATTTTTTCCCAATTTTATAAATTAGTCAAAAAGCTGGCAATTAAAAATTGTCAAAAAAATGGGTTATCATCTCTATAATTCACGGTTTTTATCGTTTCGCTTTAAAACTGTGAAAACTTTTTTTCAAAATAAGAATACAAAACCTACCACAAATTCTTTAAAAAAAGATGTGCAACGTAAAACAATATTCTGATTTAAAAATTCTTGTAAAAAAGTTTCTTACTTTCTTTGGAGTTCGCTATTGGTGATATATTTTAAAATGCATTTGGCTAAATATGAGTGAATTTAGAATTTATTAATTATTAATTAAGCATTTTACATTCATTCATTTATGTAATGTCATACATTCATTGAATGCTTTTATGCAAGTGTATGATTCAAAACAGCTTCTAGAAACCTTGTAAACTATGTTTTATGAGTAAATATTTAAATTTTTAAATTAAATACAAATTTATTTTATTGATAACTTTATGCGTACATAAAACAAACAAAAACTGTGCAATCAGGTATAAGATGTTTGATTTATGGTGATTTCACTCCAATTCTGAAGAATTCTGATATAGTAATTGAAAATATATTTCTTAGAATTTGTTTAATTTTGGTGCTGACGGAATGTCTGCCTAAGAAAACCCAACACTTAGGGAAATCCCTCATATACATTTTCCAGATTTGTTGCTGCCGAAATGTATGCAACCAAATTTCATGGGAAAATACGTTAATTAAATTCAAGTATAAACTTCTTGATTTAACATGGTTTCAGTCCAACATTTCTAATAAATATGAGTTTAGTTCTATCTAATAATATTTTAAAAATATAATCCTACAAAAAGTTGAATTACAATTTTTAAGTTTTCTTAAAAACCTTAATCCAATTATGATGCCGTTTAAAAAGATTTTAATATTTTTAGACACTTTAAATTGATTTCATTTCACTGTAGTTTTTTTAGTGGTCTTTAATGGTTTAGTAGGTTTTAAATAAGTAATATAAACCATTTAAGCCGTTTTATCACAATTCTTGATAAGAGGCAGCTTTTTAAATCCAGCTATGATTCCAGACAATTTTCTAGAACTCATTTAACTAGTCTCTGAGTTAAGTTAATTCCTAACTTTGAAGAATAACAATGGTAATATTTTTAAATCTTAAAAAATATAATAATGATCTGGGAGAAAAAGAAATTTTTACATAAATATTTAGTATAATTTATTAATTAATAAGAAAGGAAGCAAGCTTCTGGAAGCCGAAGTTATATGCTTTAAAACAATAAAGTTATGTCGATTTTCAGCTAAATTGTTATTATATATCGGAGTATATTTGTATATGTTTAAAATCAATAAGTTATAATTATTTATCCTATTTTTCTCATTGTTCCTATGTTATATAGTCGTCCGAACCTTTCCGTTTCGAATTATATACTACCTGCAATAGAAACAAGGCTTTTGGAAATGTTTCACACATGCAGCTCTAAAACTAAGCGACTAGTTTGAGTCTCCTGGCGATGTTGATCAAGAATATACATTTATACTTTATAAGGTACGAGATTGACTTTATAGTACCCTCTAGACGGAGTAAAATGATAATATGACTATGAACCATAAAAAGCTTTCAGCTTAGCATTTATGGAATATTTGCTAAGGGCTTAATGGTGATTTAAACTAATTACAATTACAATTTATGGCTGATCTGCCTTAGTATAGCTAATAAGTTAATTTCTATTTTCCCAGTTTAACAATAGATAAGCGTGATTTTTTTCCATGTGTATTACACATAAAATATTATATAGATTTTGTCTCTATAAACACTATCAATTCCCCGGTGGGGTTGTCAATTAGCCGGAGACACTGTTCCGGCCGCCTTATCGACATCGCCTCCGCCATCCTGCGGCGATGATCCTGTTGCCGCCAAACCGTTTAGGCCCTCAAATGGAACAACACTCAAGACACTTGGCCAAAACCAAACAGCCGCACACATGGAGATGGAGAGCAAACACAAACACATCCGTCCAGCCCCGCGCATCCCGAAACCCATCACCTCCCCTCGGCCATCATCTTCATCATCGTCGTCATCATCGCCCGCTGCCCCGCCCCCTCCCGTCCGTTCCGCCCCCTTTTCCGAACGACCACGACTGCGACGCCGACGTCGACGTCGAGAGCTGTGGCAAGCGATTCGCAGATTTTACGTTTCAGTTTCGTGCAAAACGTGGAAGCGGCTGGTCAACCCAAGAAAAACACCACAGAACTAGCTAAGGAAAATTGGTCTAGAGGTTTTTTAGAAGAACAATTCGAATTGCCCGAACGTTAGTTTTGATTAATTGCGTTTAGTGGAAGTAGTTTGCATAGTGCTGGCTAAACGGAGAGACTAACGAAAAACAAAGAAAAACTGCAAGCTGCGCTGCAAAACCGGAAATTCTAGATCTCTCGGATCTCACGATCCCAGCGTTTGAACAAAACAAACAATACAAACAAAACAAAGCGGCACTTTTTTGCAACCAAAAAACCAAATAAAAAACGTAAGAAAAACCCACGAAAAAAGTGACACAAATAAAGCAAAGCGCGGTCGGTGTGTCCAGTCGATCTGGTACACCCATAATACCCATAATACCCCCGTATACCTATACCTATACCTATACCTATACCTGAAAAACACTGAGTGTTGAGTTTATTTCTGTTTCTGTGTCGGCTTCAGCTTCAGCGGTTTTTCGCTTTTTTCTTATTATTGGTGGCCAAAAACGAAGGAAAATCGACGCCAAATCGTGGAAAATCGTGCGCTCTTAAAGTAACATATTTATTTTTAACAATTTCGCAAGCGTTCAAATTTTGCTCCAGCAAAAAATCAGAACTCAGAAACCAGACAATCGCAACCAGAACAAAAACAATAAATAGATCGGCGGCGCGATCGTTAAGGAAAACCAAAACAGCGGCGGCAACGGCCGGCGACTTTGGCTCTTAAAATTTAGTTTGGTGAGTAATCGTTAATAGTGTAAAAAGCAGCAGCCAACAGCCAGCAACAAATCATAAATGCTTGCTTTCCAAAATAGAAACAAAAAGTGGAGATAAATTCGTTTTGATGATTAAGCTTTGAGTACTATAATTAGGTGAGCCGATTTAATTAGTGCAATTAGCTAATTACACTTCACATAGACAGTTAAATCTTAATATTTGGAGTGGAAAATATATAAAAAAGTGTCGGTAGCTAATGTGTTTCTTTCGCTTTGGCTCACAGAGATTTCCTAGATCTTGGTAATGTAGTTATTAACATGATTTGATTCGAAAATTTGTGTATAAATGATTCACAATGGGCTATGAACTCATATTTTTTGTAAATGAGTTACTTAACATGTTAATCACTTTGTTTGTGATCTTTTCAAAGCCTATAAAAAAGGATTTACGAATAGGTAAATAAACTAGATATTTTGTGACCGTAAATATATCTTTAAGTTTTGAAAAAACAAAATAAATAAGTAAATAAATTAATTTTTGTTTCGCCGTAAATATATTTCTTAGTTTTAGAGGCCAAAGAAATCATAAAATTCCGGAACACTTTAGTTAAAGAAAATATATTTTTCAGCCCCATAATGGTTAGTTTATTACCTCTTTAAAACAATAAATAACTTCAGATCATAACAAAATGTATATATATTTGTAGATGAGTCCGATATATTTGTAATGTAGTGCTAAATTTACGAATACAATGCGTATGCAAAAAAATTACTATTCTTAATGCGATATTTTTTAAAGAGTGTTATGACACAACATCCCTAGTTTTTTCGTTTCTTTTATCTCAGTCTTGAAGTTCAACTATAATTTCCATGTATTTGACCCCATTTAAATAGCATTTCTTCATGTCCCGCTTCAATAATTCTCCGCAAACTCAGCCAAGGACTTTTAAAATCTATTCCCCAACTTCCCCATACGCATAAAAGTTTTATGTATTTCCATAGCCAAATACAGTGAGTCGGGAACTAGCACAAGGACAACGGAAATACTTGCTCTATAAAAACAAATCCAAGACCATAAATCTGTTTCGCCCTTATGAGAGTTCGAGAAACCCTCCCAGAAAAAGGCAGTATTAAAACCGAGAAGAAACAAAGCGTGTGGCTGGTTGTTATATGTGTTTATGTTATGATTACATTTAGCAGGCATTATTTTTGACGATTATTGCCAGTTGGGGTTTATTACCCAAAAACCAAGGGAGCGGGGTGAAAATCTTTACTTTGTCAACCGAAAATGGGCAATGAATTTTCGTTTTTGTAACACCCCGTCATTAATTCGAACGAATGCACTTATTGAGATAATTACACATCCTGGCGGACGAAAAATATTAATAATGCCAACGCCTACAACAAATTCTCTTTCACTGTTTGGACATTTCGAAAATACCCCGATGACGATGATATTAATATGAGACGCTTTCTTTTTATACAAACCTATCTATAAACTCAACCATGTATTTTTAAACAAATCGCCTCGCGTTGCTTTTAATTAATTAATAACATAATTTATGCCTTGGGTAGCCCAACGAATTAATAAATGTTGCGTACACTGCACGTAAATTTAATTTCCCGAATCAGAGGTCAAGTGGCCTGCAGTCACAAAATTAAGCAATCTCTTCGTTGGTCTGATTATTTAAACATATTTGCTAATATTCTAAATAAATCAAAGTGTCTTTATGTGAGGTGGGCTAAGACCCATGGGATGAGTTTCGTCATTTTTCAGGGGAAATCTTGAACCAGTATAATTTATAAGACATTTAGTAATAAATTATATGCGAGGAAAATATTCTGGATATTATAAAGGGGGAGAAAGAAATTTTAGAAACCACAGTTCCAATACTAAGATATTATTTATTAAATAAATTTGATTTTTAAGCCTTTGAATATGTTTTTAACTTTTTGTTATTCCTTCTTTAGATAAAAGCTTAAACCAGGCTTGAATCTCATAAAAACATATACAAATGTTATATGTATATAAATGAAATACTCAATATAAAACAATTATAGCTATAAAGTAGGAAGTGAATTATAAAAAATTTATTATAATTTGTTAATTACTAACAAAATACTAACAAGTTTGAAAACGTTGACCCTAAGTAATCAGTCCACTTGTTGACCAGAATTTGTAAAACTAATTCTGGTTCTATAGAATTTGATAACCCCCTGATCATTCGCAATCTTGCACTCCATTCACCTGATCTTTCCACCTTATCACGTGGGCACTAATTCCTGTGCTTAACTTTTTTTATACATCGTATATAGTATTTGCGTTTTAATGCGTTTTCCATTCACGAAAAGTGGAAGCGGCAACAAGAGCAGAAAAAGGGTGCTGGCCACCGGAAGATTAGGCAACAATTTAACATTTGGCTGGCTATCTGGCTAGCTGGCAACGACGACCCCAATTTCCATTTCCATTTTCAAATTTGGCAGCCGCCAAGGTGAATGGGGCCGAATCTGGTCTTCAGAGTGTTGGTGGATATATAGGACCGCCGATCGAGATCGGTTGTTTGTGTTTCTTGGTTCTTGCTGGTTGCCTGTTGCTGGCTGCTGCTTGGCTAATTTACAGCCCGAGTGATTGTCTACAATAATTTTTGAGAAATTATTCTCACAACAATTCATGCACTTTGCCTTAGACAACTTTAATTTATATTTCCGCACTTTTAATGCGTTGGCGTTTCGTTTTCATATTTGCCTACCGAAAAAGTGCAAAAATGTTGAACGCGTACGTAAATAATCTTGAGTGACAGGCGTTCATAAAATTAATGTGTGTGTAATAATAATAAAAGAAAATAACAAACCAAATGCTAAAGCAAATATTCCTAGAAATTGGATGGTATTTTTCGTAAATTTCAAAACGTTCTACTTCGACAAGGTTTACTTTAACAAAGCAATATAGATATCCACATACGTAAATTTAATTTCTCTTGAGGCGTAGTTAAATATATTTACGTAAATTCATGTTTGTCGGGGGCTGCCATTTCCATTGGAGCGTGAGGCGTGTCAATTGCATTAAGGGGTAGATTTTCGTTACGTGGGTAAGATATTTCTGTTTGGCCGTAAGACGACTGGCAATCGACTGCGAAATTAAACGAGATGATGAACCGAGATTACAAATTGGAGGGGGCAGAAAAGCTTTAATAACACAATTCGCCAGAATTCTGGGAAAAACCAAACCTGTTTGTCGTTAGTTGTTAATCATTTCCATGTGTATTTAACTGCAATTTTTATAATCTTCGATTTTTCATTTTGTTAACTTGGGGTGGAGTTTAAATAAAAAGTACTTAATCATTTTCTCGAGTGTTTTGGTCTACAACTGTTTTAATCTTAAAAAAATTGTTTTCACGTTATATATGTTGCACTTTGAAAAAGTTTCATTCATCGATTTGAATACATTTTTGAGGCTTCTCTAAAAGACCTTTGCTTGATAGAAATCTTTAAAAAACGAAATATTGCTGTTTTGTATAGTAAAAACATTTTGTAAATAAATATCGATCGAAATAGTTTTCAATAAATATTATAAACTTTAATACCTTTTACAACAAACTCATCTTAGTTCTTACTTACTTCATGCAAAGTTCATTCATAGCTAGGAAAAGACTTACTTTTATTACAAGTTTTTGCTTACCCAGTTTTTCATATTTTAAAAATCGGCAAAATCCATTTCCGATGTCCTCCTCTTTTTGGCATGCCTGACTAATCTATTGCCATCTTCTTGGCCTTCGAACAGCCAAAGCTGTAGTTAATGATGCACATCAATCCCTGCCCTCCAGTTCACATTTTGGCGTGCTTTTTGTGCAATCCTCGGATCAATTGAATGCTCTTCTATGGCCCGACTGGCCTAGATTGCCCCGGCACCCGCTTAAACAATAAAAGCCACTCAGGCCAGCCAAGAATATGCGGATGGGTATTGATTTTATAGCTTCCATCCATGCATCCATCCTCGGTTTTGCATTTCGGGTGGACCGACCTCAATACCTCTTTATCGCCTTTATTATTTCTTGAGTTAAATGCATCTGTGCATTAAGGCGGACCCAAGAAATTGCCTTTGTGTCTGGGGACTCTAGGCTTTCCTTTTGTTGGCAGGCGGGCATCAAATTGAATCAAGACTGCAGTCATTGTTATTAATAGTATTAGTATGTGATATTAACTGGACTGCAGCCGCCTTTGTGTTGGCGGTGAAAACCCTTTGGCAGGCGAACTCAATTTTCCTAGGCCCACAGTTTATAGTGCCTTTTGTCCGGACGTCTGTCTGTTCGTTGATAAAACCCGGGACAGACACTTGTTGCTCGATGAATGCAGTGCATATAGTACATCCAGTGCATATAGTAGACACAGTCTGACCGGCGGCCATTTCATTTCACTTTCAATTTACAAACACTACAATGGCTCGGCCGGGCCTAAATACAAAGCCATCAGCACTATCCTCGGCTGGTTAATTAAACGACCATGGTCTGGCAATGGGAGCGGATTGGTTGGGATTGGATTGTGGGATTCGGCGTATAAATACACCCCAAGGCAATTTGGAAGAACAATGGTGGCGGCATTCAACTAAGAGCACTGCGATTTTAATGGATATGTGAAGTGAATAGAAACTGAAGAGTGCTAGTTTATATAGTAGTAGCCATTATTATTAAAGTAGTTGCTTCCTTAAATGTTTTGGGGTCAGAGCTGAGACAAAGATTTAAATAGGATTCATAAGTATAAATTTATTAGGTACAATGTCAATGTAAGCAATATTATTTTTTAACTGTTAGCCACTATATTATTTTCTAACGGCAATTATCGTACAGTTAATAATATATAAAAACAAAAAAAAATTAAATTTTAATTACTGCTTAACATAATTATCAATATTATTTAAATAATTAGTTTATTATAGAAAGTATGAAAGTATGAAATAGCTAAATGAAAATATAATAAAAGATAGCCATAATGTTTTTAGGATCTTTTTAAAATAAATAAGTATTTAATATTTAATGAAACCCATTTACATAAAATATAATAATTAGTGGTTTTTAGGAGAAAATATTAAAATTAAAGAAAATGAAAAACAAAAAAACAAAATGAAATTAAAAAAACTATAAAGCTATATTGCTCTGTACTCAATGCCTCTAAAGCCTACACATTGTTATAAAATGATGATTTCAAAGGTTATAACAACCGTTGTCTGTTCGAAATTACGGTCACTGAAATCCATTTTAAATATCCCTCGAACTGTTTGAAATCAATCACGCTGGCTATTTGCTTTGTTATCCAAACATAACCAGACAATTAACTTCCCTTCCATTCGATTGCAGGGAAATCTGCAGGAGGAAAAGGGGCGAAAGGAACTGCGGCAAGGACACTCGGGGAACCGCAGGCGAGGATTGCTAGAGAGATGTCCACGGCGACTTGTGCCCGCTTCTGCACGCCTTTGACATCCGGCACGGCAGGATCCACATCAAAATTGACAACCGGAAACGGAAGCGGAGTCGGCAACATGACGTCATCGTACAAGAAGAAAATTCCATCAAACAGCAGCAGCACAACAGCAGCAAATGACAGCAGCAACACAGAGACAACATTCACATTCAAATTGGGCCGCTCGAACGGCAGGAGCAGCAGCAACGTGGCCTCCAGCGAGTCATCCGATCCGCTGGAGTCGGATTACAGCGAGGAGGATCCGGAGCAGGAGCAGCCGCGGCCGGATCCGGCGACCAACAGCCGGAGCAGCAGCACCACCACCACCACCAGCTCCGCTGACCACGACAATGACGTCGACGAGGAGGAGGAGGAGGACGACGACGACGAGGAGGAGGGCAACGGGCGGGAGGCGGACGACGCCACCCACGATTCCAGCGAGAGCATCGAGGAGGACGACGGCAATGAGACGGACGACGAGGAGGATGACGACGAGTCCGAGGAGAGCAGCAGTGTCCAGACCGCGAAGGGAGTGCGCAAGTACCACTTGGACGACTACCAGATAATCAAAACAGTGGGTAAGTCGGATGCTGTTTACCCTAGCCCCACGGGGCGTATGATTGATGTTAAGGTCCCACGCCTTTCAACCTTCAACTTGTCGCGCGGGTGTAGCAAATACAGAATGTACGTTTCGGCTCCCATCGATTTGTTTGCTCGTTTGTTGGCTTTACCGGGAAACTATTTAGACGGATGCCATCAAAACAGTTTCGCTTCTAGGTCAGTTCAGAAGTCAAGGCTCGATGAGGTCATTTTTATTTCTTCTCGAATTGCTCAATTCCTTGTTTTATACAAAGATAATGATTCGCTTGTTTTTGGGACCGTTCTATTTATGATCTATTAAGTTTTTGATTAATCCTAAAATTAGAAGATATGGAGGAATTAGATAGCAATAGCAATCGAAAAACATCTGTCAAAATTTTTGGGAAACACTTTTATATCTGTCAAAAAAAAACATAAATGGCAAACCCCCGCACACATTTCAAATCTTTCTTTACTTTGATTATTCAATTTAATTAAAAGAGTTTTCTCACCTGTTCAATCAATTCGTTTTCATCTCCAGTTGTTTCATCTGGAAAGTGAAAAAATGTATTCAAATACCATTGTCTTACTTTTGCTGTGCCTCTTGTTTGCTATTCCTTGATTTCGCTCATAGATTTAATTTCAAATTTTTATTACCTCATTTTTTAAGCCCCCTTGGTATGTGTGAGCTCCTTGCAGCTCAGCGCTGGCTTCGGTTTTCTATTGATTTTTATTGGTTTTATGCATAAATAAATTCTTATTGATTACGCAAATTGAATGAGGCAGGGGCAAACAAGGCAAGGAGCTCGTATTATGATTATTATGAGCTTTTCGCACCACAGCGGGAAGGGCAATTGTTTCCATTGCTCAGCAGCGATCTGGCTTGCGTAAAATTTCATTTAGACAATATTTAAAGTATAGTCCGTTTACGTACGGGCATATATTCTTGGACTCTGCTTAGGATCATCAATGGATCTTACGTACTCGCATAGACGCTCGGCCAATTAATGCCCATAATATTTTGATGTGTTTTTCCATTTTGACGTCTTCGGTGTGAGCGAAGCAGCCGATTTTAGTATCGCACTAAATTTAGTATACAATTCAAACACTCATTAAGCCTTGCGGCATAAATATTTACTTGAGGTTGAGGCAAGTTCTGAGCGTTTTCCTGATTTATAGCCACATTATTTGCTTTACTACACGTGTGATCAATTTGGGTTTTCGTTTTGCTATCAAAATCGTTTAAAAACATTTATGCACCGATTGTTTCAGTTCCAAACTGCTAGAGCCAACTCAAACAATCGCGAAAATATTGTGGGAGTAAATAATAGCTTTTACTTGGACTACATTCACCTTCTAAATTGTTTTATGTTTCTTTTTAACAGATTAATTAGAGCTATATGTTCTTTGAGACCATTGTGGGAGTTAATGGTTTTTCCTTCCCACTAAAAACAGGTTCTTGGAAAATTTAATTGATTTAAGCAAATTAATTTAAAAAGAATACTAATCTTTTGCCACTTCATTTTGCGCTATAAGATTAATTTCAGAACTAAATGGCTCTGAGATCTTTTTATTAGGAATATTTGTGAAAACTGCTTAAAAATAAACAGTTTATAGAATATAGCTAAGCAAAATAAGATTGGAAGTATATGTCAATAAATTTACATCCAATAATGATCGATTGTGTATAAATAAATATAAATCACCGCGTCTTGAGGCACAATTTATCGTATTTACCTTATAGATCTTGCCCTATGTCAATGGGAGGATGTGTTGTAGTCTTTCCGGTTTTCGGCCATTGTTTAAAATTCCTCAGTCAACACCTCTTCCGTGGTATGAGTAATTCCCCTGAGCTCCTTTCCGCATTTTCTTTCAACAATGGTGTTTAGCGCACACCACACGACGTATGAGTAATCTGTAGCTTGGATTTCAAACAATTTCCATTTCCAGAACAAGCAACGCACTGCCCAAAAAGTATTTAGTGCGATTTTCGAGAGAAATCCGTAAAAAGTAAATAAAGCAGAGCGGATATCATGCCATGCACACGCATAGGATCCCAGATGAAATCGGGAATGGGATGTGGAGAATGAATGCCAGTGAGTCACGCTTCTATTAGGGCATGCGGATAATCAGCCCGTCGTTTTTCCTCCCAATCCCCCTTCGATAATAACAATAACAGCCGATGGCCTGAAGATGCGGCTCCGGGCAAGCGAACACCATCGTCGTAATTGCGGAAAAGCCAGTGGATGCTGAAAGCAATATAGCAAGAAAATATGAAGAAAAACCGCACTGAACCGAAACGAAAACATTACGAACTCTGAACATATGCCCCTCAAGATTTACTATAAATATTGATAGTTCATTTGCTTGGTTGTACGAAATCCCATTGATTAACCAGCGACGCCAGGTCTCTTTCAAATGCTCTAAAAAAAGGGGATTTTCCCAGGAGAACATTTCCCAAGAAATGTTTTTAAATTTTTGGAAAACAACAGCAGAGCTTTTGTTTTCCTTTTGGGAAAGAAATAAAACATGTTTTTGTTTGTGCACGTTCTGACTGCATGTGATTGGATGGATCAACAACCAGCAAATGCCATTAGCTTTGGCCTTAAACCTGTCAAATCAAATGGTGAGCCGCAATTAACACTGCAGTGAAATGGACTCTGGTTGTAACTTTAAAAAGGAAATGTTTGCCTCGGGAAACTGGATTGAAGTGTGTGCCTGTCTCAGCAGCAGTTTTATTTGAGTGAAAGTCCATGGCTTATCATCGGTGAAGTATCCGGAAGAAAGTTCGTATTGTTTTAAGGAGCCAAACCAGGATCTTCCCGGGGGCCATAAATATCTAAAGATAAGGGGAAAGTTTAAGTTCTACATTTCGAAATAAAACTATGGAAAATTATAAAGTTATTTAGATACAACTTTTCAGAGATTGAATTCATACTGAGATACTATAATTTCAATAGTTTGGTTGACTGAAAATCTTTTAATATTTTCAAATAAAAATTGTATTCTTCTTCTCAGGAGATAATTTCAAATGCTCAAACCATTCGTTTTCAAATTACAAAAATTCCTTGTAGATCCCAATCTAAAACCCCGAAAATTTGTTGGACAGAAATTCTAAAATTGAAAAGCCAAAACGACCTGATAGTCATTACTTTGGAAATGTGAAATGTGTTCTCGGGCGATCAATTGGCTCATTAAAAGCCCAAATGTGCCTAATGCTCTAAAATTGTATAAAGTGTAGCAAAAGTGCGCGATATTTTCGGAAAGGATCAACGACCCCATCAGTTAGCAACGAAAAAGTTATACATTTCGTTTGGTGGCCCACTTTTTCGACCAAATGACTAAACCAATGCGGAAATCTCTGACAATTGAGGGGCTGACCTTCTGTTCCCTAAAGTCCCCACAGCTAATATATCAACCTGACAAATTTTCCCAGTGGGGGGTGTCTGATCTGCGCGGCTTTCTCAATGGATCGTGGACCGATGTGGGAATACGGAAAGACCTGGGAGCAGACAATCCTTTTAGTCTGCCCATTGATTGATGGATTTTTCCAAAGATAAATATTTACGCACGATTCTCGGAAACACAATTCAGCTGGGACATAAAATTGGCCAAAACACAAGAGCCCGTTTGCCGTTTGCCAATTGAAATCGAATGGAAATTGCAGAGTGTCAGACGGCGTGTGTGGCGGGGATTCCTTTCGGGCTGTGGCTGTCTTTTGTGCTTTTAGCATAAATTGATTTTTAAATAATAAAAGGCAATCAAATTTCGAGCGGCTAAATGTATCTGTCGGGTAGCGAACACATGTCCCAGTGGTTGTTGTCCGTGTAGAACAACAAGTTGTGTGTCGACGTTCCGTCTGCAAAGTATAACTCATAGTTCAAATGGAAATCCTCCTTTTCATTTTTTCCTGTGTGCTAAGTGCCCGACAAGAAATAAATGTATATATTTTCGGTATAAGTAATAATCATTTCGCCTGTGCTCGCCGCATAAAAAGACAAAATCAGTCAACGGGAAATTTACGATCGCATGGAAAATTTGAAATCGCCTCGCCCGATCTCTGTAAACTTTGTGAAGCCCGAAGAAAATCTGAATTTTGTTTCAACAAAACCGAGCCAACGTATAAGCAAATATTATAGAAATTATTATTTGGCAATGTGCCGAAAACCAAAGAACACCTCCCCCTTCTTTCAGGCGGGAGAACTGCCGCTGGTTTTTGGGGACCCAGTCCGGATCCAAGTCCGGACCCACCTCTCGTGTCTGGGCGCTCTTTCAAACATTAAACGAGCATATAAAACTGCGTTATAAGCACTCTTTTTCGCCTCTGATGTGTCGTATTTATAAAGGTGACCTAAAAATGCATTTTGCATCTGGCACATATAGACAAATTGAACTACACCCATTACTCGAAATGGCCAGGGAATGATTTTTCATATGTCAACATTAAATTTATACTCGATCACGCCTCCCACCGTCACTTTGTTGTCTTGTAAATTGTACTGCAAAAACTTGACAAATGTGAAAACCACATCGACATGCCGGGGCAGGTGGGCCAATATCTATATGCTGTATGGTAAATGGTAAACATCTGCTTTGACAGTGTCATAAATCGCTTAAGTTATGGCCGGGATGTCGCCGATGGAGAGGTGATTGGGCAAGGTGTGTGCTTCAGTGGCCGAGTGGGTGACTTCCGCGCCCTGATCTTTTCAATTTAGTGCCAATAACGCTGGAAGGCTACAAACACAGGAAGAACTTAAACAAACCGATATTGAAGTTCCTTTTATCGTGTTGCAATACAATTTTGTTCTTGGCTAAGATATATTACTTTGGCACAAAAGCGATACATTGATATTAACATTAACATATTAAAAAATATAATAAATATATTTTTCAAGGAAGCAATACAAGCAAATAAAAATAGTTAGCTAGTCGGATGTTATATATATATGATTAATAGACATCAATTTATAAAATTGAGTTCCCCGAATTCTGAAAATATCATTGCTCTGCTTTGCTGAGTTTTCGAAATTAATTTAGAGAATTTCAAAAATTTAAAACAATTTCTTTGTAAGCTTAATACGAATATTTTTAGAATTCTGTAAATATTTGCAGTCTACCAAAAAACAAGCAAAACAAATAATTAAAAGCCGGCCAGATCGTACTTCGTAAAGTACAAATTGCAAAATCAACAAATAGCTAGATTAAATAGGGGGCTCTGAATGAGTTCAGTCAGTCAACAAATATCGAGTGACCTAAATACGCATTGTTTATAATTACTTACTGCCGCTAAAGTATCTCAGTTAAATGACTATGTGGAATTGTTTAAACCTTAGGTATTGACTGAATTACTCTTGAACTGGCCTTCATAGCTCCGGATTTTTCTGTCGGTCTTCCCATATTTATGGATCTTTAAACAATCGTTGCTTCGTCGAACTGCATAAAACGCAATTAACTTTATTTAACTTGGTCCGGCAGCTGCCGAGAATTGCAAATGGTGCCAAGTTTATATTCGCATTTACATGGCGGCGAGTTTCGAAAACTTTTTACAGTATTTTGACTTCTGGCACATTTAATTTATTAAAAGCAGAAACAGATACGCGTCCGACTGCAATGATTTTTATTTGCCAGCGCAAATGAAAGGCATCCATCCATCAGATGCGGGCTGGCAGACGGACTGCATCCATGGGATGGCAGTTTCACTGGACAGTTTATGGCATCGCTTCGTCAAATAGAAAGTTTCATGTATTATGTAAAATATGTTTCGCCTTTTTCCACGCACTTTTTGCAGTTGCATCTCTGCAACTTATGTGCGCCGTCTGCCACCGCCAACAGGTTTGGCCACATCTCTCAGCCAGACTTTAATTGTTGCCGACTATCGGACTCGACCGTCTGCGGCATCGTCTAAAGACTGTGCTACACTGGAAAAAAAGGTGCAGTAATGCACAAGAAACTATGTTATAAATAATACATATAAAATGATGACTTAATAATACTAATACCACAAGAATTGTTGAAATAACTGAATTTATAACATGGCAAAAACCATTGTAATGTTAGTTTTTATTTATGAAAGTTTACAAAATTGTAACATTGTAAAATATTTGAAAACCAAATATTGCTGGCATATATGGCATTTGTTGTAAAAAATATTTATGAAATATTCTGTATTTATAGCCATATTATTTTACATCTTAAAGGTACTAAGGAAACGGAACACAAAAGTTATTAAAGTTCAGGTCAAATCAAAAGAAACACACTATTTAAAATTATAAACGGTTGAAAAAGTCATAATCGGAGCTAGTTTTTTTTTAAAGGATTTTTGTAAGTCCCAGGTTAATATATATCACAGACAGGATCAGTTCTTTAATGAAACCTTCCCATTTCGGTGACCTTTTCATTTTGGTAATCTTTTGTCTTAGTGCAATCTTTAGTCGCGCTTTTGTCTGCTCCGCAGCTGTCACAATTTCACTTTGGCCAGACATTTAGGAGCAGCCGGCGGGCAGTTGGATGTTGAGGTAGTGGAAGTGGTAGTTAAAACATCGGTAAAAGCACTTTCCTTTGCACTAGTCGAGATCCACTTGAGGTGGAGTGGTTAGTGAACGAGGTGCTAAGAGATCGCCTCGCGAGGAGCGGTGCGTCAGAAGAAGTGTTTGCTTCTTTTTCGAAAGCAGGCTTGAAGATTATTTGAAACCAAGAGAGTGGATCGAGTGTTTTTTGCGAAGTCATTGACATAATCTATAATTTGTGGTTTTATTTTAACATTAGGTTGGGCTTAGGATCCATTGTACGAACTATCCTTAACTCTTTTGACAATTAAAAAATCAAAAGAATGACAATTTTTATAAAAATTGATTGACTTTAAAAAAATGTTAATAATTAAAAATTAATTTTTTTTTAAATTTTGGGTCATTCATTTTGTAAAATAAGCCCAAGCGACTGTTAATTGTATATAACAGTGCCGATTTCAAATGGCTACTCATTTTCAGATAATTAAAGAGGGCTTTTTCGTACCTAATTTACAGTTAAAATTCCCAAATAAATGTAAATAAGCGAACTGCACTAGGAATTCTGTGATTTTAAACAAAGCCTTACACTTGTTTATATCTCCGGCACCATACTACATTTCCAAACAAAAATTATGAGTTACTCGATAAAATTTTCCACGATAAAAACATGTAAATATTTAAAAAACTATTTTCTCCAAGCCAAAGCCGGATTCCTGTTGCCAACTTGCTGCCGGCGGAATTATTCTACACTGGCCATGTGTCCATGCAAGGCATGCAACTTGTTGCCAGCCAGAACTTTTCGTTTTGGCCATACTTTTCCCTACGATAATTTAAATTATTTCCTGCGATTTGTTGTTCCTTCACGCCTCGCAGTTTCAATCCCATGCAATGTGCCTGGTGTCTGCAATTTCGCGTCTGAATTTGATTTTCAATCATAAAATCATCCATCATTGGCTATAGTTCTATCTGCTTGATTTATTTCGGCTGGCATATTTTCAATATTTATTTCTCATCTAGCCAAATTGCGAATTTAGGATGCCGAGGCGATTGCTAATCCACGTCCATATCAAAGAAAAATGTTTAACAAATGCGTGTTTTATGAACTGTTTATTTTTGATTGTTTAAATCGTTATTGCATATTTTAGTAGGGGTGTTCAAAGTTCGATTTTGGGGGTTTCTTTTCTCGGGCTTTAAATGTTTTGTACTTGAACAATGTGTCTATAAAAATGTTTTAAGCATTACGGAATTTTTTTTGTGTGGCCAACTTGATTGCTTTTTAAGAATTTTTCTTTGGAAATTCTGTGAAACCTCGAGATCATCTCTTAAAAGCAGAGAATTTTGCCAGAAGGGTAGTTAGTTCATTGATGCGTCGTGTCTCTGGGGTTTATCAATGGTTTTCCATGCCTTTCTTCCCCAATTTCCACTCTTGTTCATCGCCACTTCAAAAGCTTATATAATCCCATTGCTTCGCTGATTCATTCGAACTACGTAATCGAAAAAGCGATTTGTGTAGAGCAAAAAGAACAATTCATTAATTACAACGTCGGGATTCATATTTTCATTTGCACGTGTAATGCTTGCTCCCTCTTCAGTTGCGCCCATTTGGGGCGGGCCACGCCCACCCAACTACGCCCAGGTATACCTTCGCGCAAAATAATAGTAATGCCTTATTGAGAATTCAAGACTAAACAGTTTTAATTGAATATTTCATGGGACCATAGGGAAATTTAATGAACAAGTTAAGAAATGCAGTTTCTAAAATGCTTAAACATTTTAACAGTTAACTAAGCTTGTATTTAAATAACTTTCTTTTTTAATCTACGCACACAATTATAAGAACATTTTTTATTAAAATAAATGATTTCGAGAGTAAACACTTCTTTAAATGTATTTCAATATTTAATAAAAACCAAATATAATTTGAAAAGATTGTTAGTTCAAATTAAATTAATATTTGTTTGTGTAAATAGGAAATATAATTTTATTGTTCCTTTATATTCCGATGACTGGTAGTACATACACAAAACTCCTTTTCGGACTATCCGTATACAAAAACAAACACTTACGTTAAGAACTTCCAAATGAGAATGATATTGGATTGTTAAATTAAGAGTTAAACCCTTTCGTGCATATTTTTGTGAACGCATTTGTAAGTAGCCAACTATTCTCGTAAGTTGTTCGGCGCGTTTTTGTTTAATTTTCTGGGAGGAACGCACGTGGCAAATGACTGTGGCCGAGTTCAATAATCTGCCCACTTTTGCTTTGTTACATTGAAAATCACCGCTAATTATTATTGGCGCGATCGGGAACATCGAACATTGCGCACACAGGGAAAACGTGCTGAAAAACTAAAAACAGCTGCAGAAAGCAAAATTTTCCCGCACTCCCCTCGTCAGCATTTTGTAACGAGAAATGATTGCGTTTGGGGTTTTGATTTATAAGACAAATCAATTTGTAGCCGTTTTGTTGTTTTGGCATGCCATGGAAAACTAAACAGAGAAACAGAGAAAAGAAATTTTCCGCCGTCGCTCTTGGCCTTAAGTGTATCAGCCCAAAGTGTTTATGTGAAATCCGAGAGGCTCACACGCTCCGTGTTTCCTTTCCTGCCAGTTAGTCACTCGTTCGCAGACGAGTGCCGGCCGATTTGGACGTTAGCCCAATTAAAAACTCAAGGTTGAGAAAATCTCGGCTGGGCGTGTAAGCCAACACCTCGTGTCGACCATATTACCTGGTAGCAGCTTGCTTTGGTAACCTCAAAACGTGCTCGTCAGTGAAAACAGTAATTATGCACCCTCCGCCCATATGCACGTTACAGTTGGGGCCAAACAATTGGTACTATCATGAAATTGGAAAAATTGATATCGCCTATTTTTGGTTGAAAGGAAAATTTACATAACATAAATATTCTTTTAATTCTTCATTTATATTTTACACTTTTACGTTTATTTATGCTAAAGTGTATATTTTAAAGTCGATAATATCCGTTATCGCATAAGTTTTTTATTGTAAATACATTTTCATCAAAAGTACCTATTCATATATAGTATTGAGGGAAATTAGTGACCATTCACAAAATTTCTTTGTTTTCTATATGTTATAACAATAATTTATAACATTTGTAACTTTTCTTAGCTATTTTTAATAGCTGGAAAATCACAAAAACCAGTTAAACTATTTTCACCTTGACTGTCACTCGCTTACGTTTTGGGTAAAACGAGACCTTTTGCCATATCGTTTGCAAACACTTTAATGGGGCATGCCCCGATATTTAAGAATGCTGTTTGTGGTCTTGCCTTCGATACATTTGTTAATTTGATACCTTACATTATTTTTTTTCCCTTTCAGGTACTGGCACCTTTGGACGAGTGTGCTTATGTCGCGATCGCATTTCAGAGAAGTACTGTGCCATGAAGATTTTGGCCATGACCGAAGTCATTCGTCTCAAACAGATTGAACACGTAAAGAACGAGCGGAATATATTGCGCGAAATACGACATCCGTTTGTCATCAGTCTGTAAGTAAAACAATATGGAAAACATGTCATGTTTTATAAAAAATATTCCATAAAGAGTTTTAAAATCATCTTTTCAATTAAATTTATTTTTATATAAGTAAGTAAATATTGCCTTAAATTTATTATATAATTTAATTTGTAAAAACTAGGTTTGAGTTTTTGATATTTATTTGTTTTTTTTGTTTTTCAACCAAAGCTGAAAGATCAAATGGTATTGGTTACCATTTCCTTATATTTTCAATACAAAATATTTACATTTTTGTTAAACAAAAACAATATCAAAAATATATTGATTTACTTTTTTTCCAGGGAATGGTCTACAAAGGATGATTCAAATCTGTATATGATCTTCGATTATGTCTGCGGCGGAGAGCTATTCACATACCTGCGGAATGCTGGAAAATTCACTAGTCAAACTTGTGAGTAAACATTTTTCTATATCCAAACTCTTAATCAATGCAAATAACTCCTATTTTAGCTAATTTCTACGCGGCTGAAATTGTCAGTGCTTTAGAATACCTGCACTCCCTGCAAATTGTGTACCGCGATCTGAAGCCAGAGAATCTGCTGATCAATCGAGATGGCCATTTGAAAATAACCGATTTCGGATTTGCCAAGAAGCTGAGGGATCGGACTTGGACATTGTGCGGGACGCCAGAGTACATAGCACCTGAGATAATACAGTCCAAGGGCCATAATAAGGCCGTGGATTGGTGGGCATTGGGTGAGTCTTGATATTGCTGAGTATCAAGGATTGCGATTACTTATTAGGTATTCTCTTTTAGGAGTTCTCATTTACGAAATGCTCGTGGGCTATCCACCTTTCTACGATGAACAGCCCTTCGGTATTTACGAGAAGATATTGAGCGGTAAAATTGAATGGGAGCGACATATGGATCCCATTGCCAAAGACTTGATCAAGAAGCTGCTGGTGAATGATAGAACCAAGCGACTGGGCAACATGAAGGTGAGAATCATCTGAATCATCATATGTAAAATTTTAAAAAATAAATATATAGAAAGTCTTAAAGATCTAACATGAAACTGAAATAGATAAACAAATATTTTGGAGCATTAAGTTTGTTCAGCTGCCGTTCAATCCATCAAGTTTCCTTTTTATTTCATTAGATTTCTTTTAATGATTAGTAAAATTATCCCTGTCAAAGTTTATTTATTTGTTCGACCTCTTCAAACTCTTCCCCCCTTTCCACAGATAGTCCCGCATTAAAATATTTGGCAAGCTTTTCGTTAACATTTTCCGGCTTATTAGGCCCCATATTTATAGAGAATTGTTTACACTTGTCACAGTTGGATGGTCAGATTTTGTTGCTGGCATTAAAAATTGCATCGCATATATCAAAAATTAATTGTTGGCCATCGCAAATAGATCTGCACATGCTCGTTGTCAGTTAGCCTAATACATTTTCTTCAAAATCATTTTTCATGTTCCCACCGAATTTTGCTTTCGCCACGCCGCGGTTCCTTTTTTTTTTAATAGATTTGTCGCGCGTTTTTGCAACACGAGCCAGCCAAGTGCAGAACGTTATTTATGTCCAATATTTTGTATTTCGTTCTATGCCCGTCCCCCGATCTCGGAACACCTCCCACCCCCACAGAATGGCGCCGATGACGTGAAGAGGCATCGCTGGTTCAAGCACTTGAATTGGAATGACGTCTACAGCAAGAAACTAAAGGTGAGTTCAAGGGGTTCCTACTCTTCAGAGTTTCTCCGTTTTAATTAGCAGTAATTGTAGTTATTACTTTGTGTGGATTTTGCGTCACACATTTTTTTGGTTGGGTTTTTGTCAGTCGGCCAATGTATTTTCATACGTTCTCGTAATTAAAAGCAAATAAACAAATCAGTTTTCCAAATTAGCTGTGCCTTTAGTTAATGACCGCAGCGTCTATTTCGGCCGTTTGGGTGGGTGTTAGGCCCATAAATCTCCCGATTCCCTCTGCCCAGTCCAGCTGGTCCGAGTGCGAGTGAAATGTAACAAAAGGGGCATTTCGCGTATGGGCAAAAGGTGTTAATTGCCCACATGAACGCCTCTGCCCAGGCGGGAGACAATGGGTTAAGTGCGTCAGAAATGATTGTTACAAACGTGCTGAAATTTGCACACAGTTCCCAGTTTTTTCCCGTTGATCACATTTGTTTGATGTGATTTAGAAAGTTTGGAAGTGATTAAGTACAATGTAAATGTACTCTAGATTGGTTTTGGGATTCATTCTTAATTGGACACCATTTTAGCCAAATTTAAATACTCATAAATAATAAGTCATTAGTGATAAATATAAGATATCCACACCAAAATAATAATTTTCCGAATTTTTTGTCATTTATAGCCACCAATTTTGCCCGATGTACATCACGATGGGGATACGAAAAATTTTGATGATTATCCCGAGAAGGATTGGAAGCCCGCCAAGGCAGTAGACCAAAGAGATTTGCAGTACTTCAATGATTTCTAAATAAGATCCGAGAAATTGTCGTTTTTTGTTTTCTGTTGAAAATTGTTATAATTTGCGACAGCAAGAACATTCATTATTTATACTGGCAATTAAGTGTTTAAAGTGCTGTGCTAATGCAATGATATGTAACGGTACATATATCTATACATAAACTATATTATAATATACGACTATACATAAACATACACCCATACATAGTAAGCCTAAGTTTATACCCCTAATGTTATGACTAGCAAGTGACGTCTATAATTATTTATATATATTTAATTGTTTAAATGTTCAAATTGCGAGCAGTCCCTAAACCCAAAAAGAAATATCTATAAAAGTACAGCTAAAGTACAGTAAAGAGTATATTATTAAAAAAAAATATTAACGTAAAACGTTGAATAAAGTGATACAAATTGAAATTCTGTCCAGTTTCTGTATTTTTATTTCGCCTATATTTCTTTACTTAAGGGGGATTAGTTTTGGATACGTAAATCTGTCACATCAGCAACACGAGTCACTCTGCTGAAGGCGTTGACGAGCGTGATTTTTGTTTGACGTTTTCTTTTATATATGTGGAATTTAGTGCCATTTTTTATTTTATTTGTTGTGTTAATATTAATCTTCAAACTTTTAGATATTTTGTTCCACCCCGTTCGGTTAAAAAATAAACATCATTAAATTCTAATTCATAAATCGAAAGGAGATACAATTAAATTACTCTCCAAATTCCGTATGGACTCAAATTTGTACCATATAGACATTTTTTTCTTTATTCTTCTTTCGTTCTTTTTATCCGGACACGAACACTTTGCCGTTTTACGGTTCGTGTCCCAGGTAGCGCAAAACTGAGAAACCTAAAGCTATCGATAAGAATACGAGGGAATTTTTGAATTTCTTTTATGAAGAAAAACCTTGTAGATTATTCAGAACGGATCAAAAGCTTTTCAACAAAAATGACACATCTAGTGGGATTGTTTTGGTTTTAAATGCATATTTTTTCATAAATTACCAAAATTTCTCATAACTTACAATTATAATAAATAATTAGTATATTTATATTTTAGGTTCGAATACTAGATTTAGTTTAAATTAGCCAATCTTTTTCATTACGAAATTTTCTTTAATTCTTTACACGACCTGAACGCAAAACACCCAGTAGATCAGACACTGTATTTTTATGGAATAGACAGCATGTTTTGAAATTCAAATGTTGACTTATTTTTTCAATGACCCACTGTGCGACGCGCATGCCGTCTCTTCCACAGGGTGACTCCTAAAAGTGTGGACACCCTGTGTTTGCCAAACTACCACCCTAGCAGCAACAACAATAACAACAATAAACAAGTGCTTCCGCTCTTGCAGGCTTTCTCTCTCAGCCAGTCTCTCTTGCCTAACGACACTCTCTTCTTTTTGGCACGCTTTTACAGTTATACAGAGCGCGGCTTTTCACGAGCTTCATCGCTCAGTTTGTAGACAACGTTTGCCGTGGCCAAAAAGAACGGACGAACACTATTTTAGTTGAAACATTATTTCCAACTGTAAACGGCAGCGCGATTATAGGCAACAAAAAAATAAGGAGAAAATAAGTACGGCTGTGTGTGTGTGCGTACGTCACAGACCGCGTGCGAGTGTGAGTGTGTGTATGTGCGATGGGAAAAATCAGTAAAATGTTTATGCAAATCATGCGACGAATGTGCGCCAATTGCGTAAAATCGTAAAGTGCATTAAGTGAAACGAAATTATATAATTAAGGAACGCCATAAGAAAATAAGCGAAAAGTATTTTTTTGGCAAATACAAAGAAAGTAAAAAAGGTTGCAGCTCCTCTTCCTTTTCTTCGCGTGTGTGTGTGTGTGTGTAGGTGTAGGCGAGAGTGGCCGTAGTTGGTGTCTCGTGGCCAGATGTCTGTGTGTATGTGCAGGAACGGGTGTCTGTATGTGTGCACTGTGGGTGCAACAACGTGAACAGTTCATCCCGGAAGTGATTTGTATAAGGCCGAAAGCCTCTGAAATTTTACACCCAAACGGAAATAGTTGGTACGTAGAGCCCATACATTATCCATCACAGGCTTGAGTTTTTTCTAAATTGTTCTGGTTTTGTTTTTTGGTAGTCTACAAAAAATTCGTATTTTTGTTTCCTTTAATGTACAAAATATATTTAATATAATTTCCATGAATTTTTCAAAGCTTTTAAAGAGCTATTTTTAGTTTATCTGCTTGATAAATTTCCTCGAAATATCCTTATATGTATATATTGCACTAATCTAACATACAAAGTGTTGCCCCAAAACAATCTATAATAGTTAGTTTTTATATTTGGGCATTAGAAATATAGATTTAAATTGTTTACTTGGTTATAAAACGTCAAAGAATCGTTGTTTTAATTTTAAAACAGATTTTTTTTTTATTTTTGTCGTTACAAACAGGAAATATTAGCTTTTAGACCGCAATATATATCTCGCAATCCTTTTGTTTTCTTTTTGTATTTTAGACCGCCATATATGTACATATATCTTGCAATCCTTTTGTATTCAACATTTTTCGCGGTGTTTTACAGTTTTGTTTTTATAGATTTTTTGTTCCTATCGATTTTCAACCAAAAACAACTGGGAAACAACATCGAACCATCCATCCGTGCGTCCCCACACACAAACACCCATACACCCACAATTATTGCTGGGGAAACCACAAGCAACCGCAACTACGTATGAATGGCCGCACACAAACAAACATACACAGAAAAAAGGGGTTTACAAATTATAGTTTCAAAAGCCATACAATTTATGGGATGCTCTTCATCCAGGTTTTAATGTATTTAGGTCTCACGTTTTTCAGGAAAAAAACAATTTTTAATATATCTATCAACTTAATGTAATTTCGAATTGCCAATAATTGCATTGAATACGAATTTGTTAATTACAAAATACTGTCAAAGGGCTGTCTTTTTATCTTAACTTGATTCAAAATTTAAAAAGGATCAAATCGCTAGTTTCCCGTCGTAATTCAAGAGCCGCTATAAGGAGTGTTATCCTTCGAGTGATATCTTTTCCCTCAGTGTCCTTGTACGCAGGAGTCTTCACCTCACTCATTTAACAGTATTTATAGACAGTTTTTTGTTTTTGCACGAAAACGAAGTTGAATTGCAGAATTTAATATGGCGGGCGGATGTGGCTTTTGAGTTTTACGAGTGCTCACCTGCGAGCTTCGAGAAAAGGTGGAAAAAGAGACGAGGCCTCAATGGGCACTTGAGGTGTTTGGCCTGACAGTAAGGGCATTAATCAAGGGGCAAAACGGGCGCAAGGCGTGGCGGCCTGGGAAATGAAGGAGACACTTGTGCGACTGAAGTTGGCCCTGCAAATGGCTAAACGTCTTCGTTATCAAATTGTCTTCGCACAAAATATTGATATACAAACGGGGCAGCGGATTGCGGAGCTAAGATGAAAAATATTTGAAATTGATTGATGTCTTTTTCTGTGTGTAAATGTATCCCCAATAAATTGCAATGATATTTCTGTGGCAATGACGTCACCGCAAACCTATCCAGAATATTTCCCGTCCATTTTCAACCCCAAGCGGTGATCCCCTGTCTTGTTGTCTGTTTTTGTCAGCTTAGTATCTTATGGGAGCATTATAGTTTTGTACTTATAGCCAAGTTCAACCCTCAAAATGTTGTTGTCAACATTGCACTGTCCTAATGAACTACTCTACTCTCAGGCGTACCGAAAAATATATTCATGCAACAATAAAAAAGTCGATAAATGACAGGACATTGTTTTCAGGGATCAAGGAAAATTTGAATGGTTTTTATTATTCGACGAATGTGCATGCTAACTTATGGCTCTAAGAAAAGGATTTAAAAATATTGAAGCCATTGCAAGGAATGTATAAACAATTTACATATACTTTCTTATTCGTGTATATCTGCGTTCAATATTCCTAAATCATTTTGTACCAATCAACACATGTTGTCGTTTTTGTATAACAAACCTAAACCATTATTAAAATTTACAGATGGTACAACAAAATAAAAAACTTATTATATTAATTATATAAACTATTAATGATTGTGATTGGAAACCTACTATGTTCAAGTACTCTATGGAAATAATTGGTTATTTACGAATTATAATTGATAATCTAGTAACTGTCAGACAAAAGTATTCTGTATTGCAAGATTTGAGCAAAATTTGATGTAACTTGCTTATCACATTTTCTTTTGGAACTTTGCGTTTACAACTTGCAAAGTTTTCGTCAGGCATTTGCAACGTCAAACTTTTTATCAATCAAACGCAGGACCACCGAAGTTTTTTTATATCTCACAGAAACTAGATATACAATTTGGCTTATCGATAATATTGCCAAAATGTGTTGCTCAGTTAAGCTTTAGTGGCTTTAATATATTTTTCTCTTTACCTATCTCCGTTTCCATCTCCATTTGTAACTCAATTTCTGTCCCCTTCTTTATTTTTTTATTTTTCTTTTTATATTTCTTTTTCCATTTCTATTTCATATCCAATGACATGTCCCAACGATTCTTGCAATTTTAACTCCCCTATCTTTTGGCGTTCATTCTTTTTCCAACAAACAATTAAGGTGTCCTTCGTCTTGGGTAATAAAAAAAACTGTCGCGTCAGATCAAAAATGCAACATCTTAAAATATGAGCACCATTTTAGCTTCCGGTGGATTTCTGTCCTCGGTTTCTTCGCTGTTGTTGGTGTTGTTCAATATTTACAACCTGATGGCAGCGATGAGGAGAACGTCGCCGAACTGAATAAAACATGCAGCAATCGGCAGGCGACAATGTCCTGGCTAGAAGCATCCTGCGCTGCTGCTGCTGCCGCTCTTGCTGTTGCAGACACGTAGACGCCTTAATGACCTGGGGGATTACCGCTGTAGACAATGTCGAGAGTCCCCTAGCCATGGGTGTTCCTGAATCCCGAAAATCCCCAACAAAGGCCAGGTGACCAGGATGTAAACTATGCAGCGACATTGCCTCATCCAATTAGTTTAATAAACGTAAACAAAAATGTTAACCATTTCTATTTGTAATTAAAAAGCTATAAGCGGCAACCAAGAAAAGAGGGGGCTGGTGGGCGAAAAGAGGGTTGAGGGGAGGGTACACTGCAAGAATACTAGAATCAAATTATTGCTTTAAAAAGTATAAAGCTTAAGAATCAAGTTTAAAGTCTTTTCAATGTAAGTAATGTTTAGTTTTTAATTTGGCAGTATTCCAATAATATTATGAATATATTCTCATTCTTATGGATACTTTATATAATTATCATCGATACTTATTTTTCCATTTTGTTTGAATGCACGGTAATCGGAATTATTAAGTAAGTTTTTTCTTAAGTCCAGTTATGCCAGTCAAATCTAACACATAAAAAGATAAATTGGAAATACTACAACGATGTAATTTTATTCTAAATGTTATATGTACTTAACACTCTTTATTATTAACCGATGCACATGGTTTCTTGAATATATGTATTTTAGTATTAAAATTCCAGTCGAATCGTTTTCCCAGTGTATTTTTGACTTACAGTGGGGCACATGGCAAACAGAAAGTAAAAAGCAACCCTGTTGAGAGAACAACAACCACCCAGTGGGGCGTGTAAGCCGCAGAAAGGGCGGCAGAGAAAGAGAGTCGCAAAGTTCTCTCCGCTTTCCTTTCTCTGTTCTCCACTCTCCACTCTCCCGTTTAACCCTTGCGCCTGCGCTAGGCTCCCCAGCGGACAATCACAAATGTCCATTGGCAATCCAGGCTGAGCAGCTACCCGCATGGCTTTGTCAACAGTTCCGTTTCTGGAGGAAACCCTCTCTTGAAAACCCCCAAAAACCCCTACCACCCACAGCCCTCTCCGGAATCCTGGCTACGTTTTTAAGAATGAACCACATTCCCGTACGTCATTGCCTTTGATTAAAGCATATGCAAACGTTTTTTTCCGTTTCTTCCACATTTTTTCTTTCAACTTCTGGGCTTGGAACATGTGCGGCATATCCCTGCGAGCTCCTCCCCTGAAATCCTTGGAGGATTTACATTGCATATGGCAAAATCGAATTGGTTTTTCAGCTTGCGCCAGCTTGCAATTTTTGTTTGGCTTGTTTTAAAGTTAAAATTTGTTTGCGACCGACCGCATAAATTTTTGCATAGGGAATGCCTTTGCCATCGTCCTTGCGCTTGGCAATGTTTGTCCGGTTGTTGTTGTCATAGGTTAAGCCAGTATCCGCCGGAGGGGTTTTTCGATGCAGCGACTGAGGCATTTGTTTAGGCAAATATTATGGGTCCTGGGAATGCTTTATTGCCAGCACGAGTGGAGCCAGAAAGAGCGGTGGAGCTATCCCCATTCAGTGACATCGAAATCGATTTTTGCTACGTTCGGAGCTGACCGAAGCCAATTTTTTTCTAGCATATTGAAAATGGTTATCTACATTTGAGATATTTCTTTCTGTTTTAACAACAAGCCGTATTCACGGGCCTCAGCGATAGATATTTATAATAATTTCTCTTGCATACAAAGCTAATACAATTTGAATACAATTTAAATGGAATGCACCAAACCACAAACACAATTTAGCTGGCGTCGTTATCTGAACCATTTCGAATTTGTATTTTGCTTAATTGAATTTAAGATCAAATATTTCAAATATTATTATAAATACTTGTTAAGGCAAATACAAAATTTTTGTTTTTATTATGACGAAAAATAAATATAATGACAAACCCGGGGCAAATAAAATCGATTTTTTCCCCCGTCAGCTAAAATAAAGAAAACGACCTATCAATATTAACCTTTTTTATACTAACTACATTTTTATACCCGTTACTCGTAGAGTAAAAGGGTATATTGTATTCGTGCAAAAGTATGTAACAGGTAGAAGGAAGCGTTTCCGACCCTATAAAGTATATATATTCTTGTTCAGGATCACTAGCCGAGTCGATCTAGCCATGTCCGTCTGTCCGTCTGTCTGTCAGTCTGTCCGTCTGTCTGTCCGTATGAACGCTGAGATCTGGGAAACTATAAAAGCTAGAAGATTGGCATTTTGCATGCAGATTCTAGGAGTTCCTACGCAGCGCAAGTTTGTTTCAAAAAGGTGCCACGCCCCCTTTAACGCCCACAATCGCTGGTATACGATTTTAAAAATTTAAATATTTCGGAAAAGTAAAAATGCAGTTTTATTGTGTTTATCAATACCTATCGAAATGTAGAAGAAATTTTTCAAATCGGACCATTCGTTAAAAAGTTATGCGTGATCGAAGTTTCTATCTCCATCTCCCTCGCACTCCCTTTTCCTGAGTAACGGGTATCTGATAGTCGGGGCACCCGACTATAGCGTTCTCTCTTGTTTTGATTGGTATTTTACTGTTATATTTTATTTGGATATATACAACAAAATTTATTTTTTGGCTCTCGTTAACTTGCTGTGTTTAAAGGATTTCATACTTTTAAAAAATCAAGTAAAACTAGTAAAACCTTATTTATATGTTAAAGGATATCTGCCAAAAAACGAGTATTAAGCCTTTTAAATGCACATTTACCTGCAAGACGTGCCCATCTGCCCTTGGATGTGCCCCCAGGCACCTGCCTTGACCTGCTTCTGCGGTCTCACTCCGATGTCATCAATTATACAGAATTCGGCTTACATCAGAGACTCCATCAGGCTCGGGTTCGAGCCACCTGCTTAGCCGTAATGCGATGGATCAGGCTGCCAAAAAAAGAAACACACGTAACACAAAAGTGACACAAAATCCAACATCAAAATGCAAAGTCCTTGACAGCAAAAGGGGCCGAATATTCGTTTATTTGTACTTTAAGGCTTAAGGCCGCCATTAAAGGCCAGTTCAGGTTTCCTCTTTTCATTGTAGTTTTGGTGTTCGTATTTTTTGTTTCGACCAAAAGTATGCAACACGAAAAGTGTATTTCACAGTTTGCAGTTTGTGGCCCGAGGAATGTCGAGTCATAAATTTAATTTGCATATTTCAGTTGTCTGTCAGACAGTTTTTCATTTGAGCAAAAATTGCAGTTGTAATTGGCAGAATAATTTCGCCCACCGCAACGGCAAGTGCAAGTTTCCCAGGCTCCTGGTGAATTTATTTCTGCCCTCGGCCACTGGCCCTAACATCATTAATTCTAATTGGAAAGTTTTGTCGACTGTCGGTTGCCAATTAAGCCGTATCTGAAGTGCAATTCCAGCCGCCAGCTGGGTCAGCTAGACCCTGTCAATCCCGGCAAGAAATTGCATTAAAGCACATACAAAGTGACGGTGAATTAAAACGTCAAAGTGGTTGCGCGAAAGGCGTAAACACTTTTGTCCTGGCCCGGTGAAAAAATGATGCCAAGGCAACAAAATAACAAGAGGCTGGCAATCGCAAATTGGCCAGGCCAGCATCCTTGGCCAAATGGGGAGGTCGGGGCGTGACGCCGCCAACACGCATGCATAACAGAGTAAATGAAAATTGAATTAAGTGCGGTTGAAAAACCACAAAATATGCGCGTTCCGAATAATCATTCTCGTCCTTTGAGAAGGTGAGACTCCGCCACTCGAAAAAATATTTATATCAGTTTATATTTTTAAATCCAATGACTGTTAAATGGCATGTAGTTAAACGGGTTGAAAGCAAAGGGGATAATCGTTTAACATTTTTAAGCCATTATTTTCTTCTGAATTTTATTCAATAAAAGTAATAAGAAGGTTTTATAGTACTACATGGCATATTTATATTCTGAATTGCAATTGATTCTTTATGAGAGAATAAGAATAGTTTAAAGAAAATATATTTTTTGATATTAAAGATAAAGTTGCACAATATTAATTGAAAATTTTCCATTTGTGTTGCAGGCAACCAAATTTTTAGTCTCTACTAGTCTCTCTAGTTATGGTTGTCAAACTATTAAGGAAATTATGCACTACTTTTTTTGAGTGTCCTTATCCCTCCCTCTCCCCCGGGTACCCCACTCCTTAATTAAATTCTAAGCGGGCTGGAGCGGAGCAGTGGATAGCAGCTGGAGGTGATGGCTGGCGAGAGCCCATGGCTTTGGCAAACAAATGCAGGCTTTGCCAAGTCCGTGCTCATGTTCTGAGATCTTGTTCCCCGGATTGTGGATTCTGGAGTCCGGATTGTTGCCCCTCGGGCAAGGTGAGGGAATATACGTGGTTGGAAGGGAGGCGGCGATACGCGGCGATACAAATTGAAAAATGCCCTGCTTGTTTTTGCCTTGTTTTTCTCGGATGTTGTTTGGATTTCGTTTCGCTGTTCTTTTTTCGTGTTGAGGATTATTTGTACAACTAAACTTGATTTCCATATTTTTTAAGAAAAACACTTTGCGGGGGAGTCTTCTTGAAATGTGAATGGAATAAGGGAGGAATTGTAAGCAGCGTTTCCCAAACTCCATTTGTGGGTGGGTTTTTGATCAATATAAAATAAAATGTTTTAAGTGAAGTCCTACTTATTTGTCAT
Organism: Drosophila kurseongensis; assembly: GCA_018153305.1. Classification (NCBI taxonomy): domain Eukaryota; kingdom Metazoa; phylum Arthropoda; class Insecta; order Diptera; family Drosophilidae; genus Drosophila; species Drosophila kurseongensis. Next base: position 7,319,567 of record JAECXX010000005.1, on the reverse strand, counting down.
GATTTATTTGATAATACGAAAATCAACATTGATTTTGTTTTGAAAATAAATTGTCTTCAGTATTTTAAGTCAATGAAAAAATAATAATATAAGTCTACATTCTGTGTACAAAACTTTTCTTTAAAAACGCAGTATTAGAATGTAAAGGCAACAGTAACAGAAAAGAATCTGCAGGGCAATTTCTGCAGAATTTGAGCCAAAAATATGGTTATCCTCGAATTTCAACTCTGTTTAATCAATCTTTTCTGTCCTCACAGCTTTCTTGTCCGATTGAATTGAACAATCTAGTATGCAGCCTTTTCAGCCTTCGATTTTAATTGAGTTTTTTCATAGTTTCTGCCATTTCCAGCTATCCCCTTCGCAATTCTCTTTTATCCCGATGCCAATTTTCAGCTTTTTCTTATTTTTTGCGTTTCCATTTTATTTGGCTCTTAGTTTGCATTTTTTTTGCGAGAAATAATTGAATTTTTGTGCCGCCAGGGAACCAAAAACGGCCAGGTTAGAGTTCGGTGCGGATGTTAGCCATCTAATTGCGACCTTAATCATTTCATCTTTTTAGCTTCCGGCCAGGTTAGTCAGTTCTGTGTGTTTGGTAATCGAAATCGTCCTGCCAAAAGGCAGGGCAAATAAACTGGCAAATGTTTTCCGCTTGCAAATTTCGAGGACGAGAGGTGGACACTCCGTTGGCAAACACAAACTTGATTTGATGGTGGTTTCGCAAAAAGATGAGCTGGACTGGGATCCAACAAGGTTCAAAGTTCACTCAGAGAAAAAGTTGCTTGGTTCTTAATGCTTTATAAGCTAAAAATCCAAAGCATTAGCTTTAAGTTTTTGTTTAATTTATTTGTTATATTAATATCTCATTTTAAATAATTTAAATACCTTATATTTAATGATTGATCTTTGTATGGGTTTGCACTTACAATTAATTTATTTCCAATTCGTTTTAAAATCCAAAAATAAAGTTTGCTTTACTTTAGTTTTAGGAAGCCTTTCGAAATATAACTTAACTTAATTAATAAATTTGTATTTATTTTATTTTTCTTTGTGTGTTGTTGCCGTTTGTTCCTGTTGCTGTGAACAGGAGCAGCTGCTGTGGATGCTTCTGGCTTTTTGGCCCTATCGAATCGAGTTAATTTGTGCCGGGCCAGGTCCTGGAGCCTCGAATAGAAGCCTCCTCCTCCGGCAACTGTGTTAGTTTTTGGGTGCTTTTAATCGAATTTTTGTTGTCGAGCCAGCTGTGGGTTTTTTGAGAAGTTGACTGGGGGCAGGTTAAAGGTTTTTTCTGGCTTGCAGCTTTGGTATTTTGCGTGTTGATCTAAGCGGTTTATTGGCCCCGGTTTGCAAGTAAGCTGCTTAACATTTCCCGCATCATGCTGGCCATTATTTAATAATGAAAAGAGGGGCGGATTTATTCCGCAAATTCATTCCACTAAAAAGCTGGCAGCTCAAAGTTGGCATATCCTGCTGGCTCAGGATTTTGTCTGTCTGTTTATTAGCTCTGTTTTTGCTTGCTTTGTCCAAGCAGTTGATTTTGTTGACAACTTGTTTGTTTACCTTTTTTTTTTTGGGAAAAAGTATTTATCAACTTGTGGGGGTTTTTGTGACAAATTGACAAATTCATTGAATATTCTGATGCATACTCACTATAAATGATTAATTGACAAACTTAAGCTTGTTTGATAGTTTGTTTAGGTCTTCAAAGGCATTTAATGGAACAGAAGACTTCTTCATTGTTAATGTATATGGACTTTGTTTTTCCTCTTCATTTTCTTGAACCACTAAGTTAGTGTGACCTTTTCAAATTTATATGAAACTAGATTTCTTCAAGTAGATGATAATGGTCTTAAAAATAAATAAATAGTTATAATTTTTGAAACGGTTTAAGATAATTTATTTGTTTACTTTGGTTAAAATTTAACTGAGAAAATATGTTGACTTTTTTGGATTTTTAAACAAAATATTTCAATATTTACAATGAATTAAACAAATATTTTCCTCTCAGGCTCTAGTCGCATTTCACTTACACATTATTCAGTTTAAAACGTTTGTTTGTTTTTTGCTTTTCATTATAAATTATTCAATAAACCAATGTTACTGCAGTTTTAAATATTTAAAGAATTCATTCCAGAAGCACTCAATAAACAAATAATCTATTGCTGGTGCTGACACAGCCGAAGCTAGCTGACATCAAATTGAAATCAATGTTAAATGGCGAGTGACAACAGCAGTCGAGGGAAGCATCCGAGGCGCGGAAGTTAGTTAAATATTGATTTTAATTTTCCACATAATTGCAATTAGTTGATGAATGTGGAGCCAGCTGTTGCAGTCCTGTTTCCCCACTTCCTGCTGCTGCCAGCGCCTCTGGGAGCGACGGTGTCTGATTCTGATTAAACATGGTGTCGGGGCAACATCGAAAACAGGAACGGAGGCAATAACAGACATTCAACCGAGTTGAGCAGCCATCACTACGATGGCTGGAAGTGGCACAGTGGTTAAGCCTAGATATAGCACTTATGTATTTATTGTTCAAAGTTCAACAAAATATTTTTAGTTCAATTGAATTGTAGATTTCAGCTATGATATTTTACATTCTCACTTTAAGCCTGACAAAAAAAATGATTTAAATTATTTTAGCTGAGGCACTTATCTTTCATTAAAGAGGCTTCGGAAATCTATAAAACTAAATAAATACTGAAATACTCTAACTACAGTTAAACAATAGATTTTAAAAGGGTGTTAAGAATAAATGAGTGCTAATACGTGACCTAGCTACTTTGGTTAGGGAACTTAGGTATATAAATCACCATAAAAATAAAAAAAAACAAAATTCATGAAACTTTGCAAATATTTTATGAGATTATTTGAAATGTTGAAAGGACTTTTCCCGTTTGTCCCCCTTTCCCACTGTGCCCAAGTTCTCTTGGCAGCAACGCCCTTTTGCTGTTCCCCTTTTGGTTTCTGTTGCTGTTGCTGAATTTCCTCAACTCGCTTCCTCGAAAACTCTTGTCGGGGGCCTGATGAAAAGCCACTTACGCACAATTTTCACAACTCAAAAGCATTTTATTGATTGCACTTTAAAAACGCCGGGTTGAGGGCAAACCGAAACACTCATACGCCACGTTGGCTGGCATACTGCTCTAGAGAATTTTTAGCCCCCTTTAGATTGTGCGTGTGAGCTGGGTGCGTTTATTGACTGTCGTTTTTGAAATTGAGTTTTTCTGCCTTTTAGATGGCTCCACCTCCCCTTTGCCCCCCAAAAAAGTTGGTTAAACTTTGGGGTCCTTTCCTGACGCTGCTGCAAAGGCAATTTAGCCCTCGAGGTCTCAGCAAGATGTATGTAAATGTGGATGGGGCTCGCCCGAGAAATCAAAGTCATTTCTGCTCATTTTTTTTCTTGCTTACTGCTGGTTAGATAACAATTTTGCCTACGGAAAATTCCTTATTTTCCGGGGTTCCTGGCCCCTCAGGGTTAATTGTGCAAGAAGGCTAATGAACATGGAGCTTGGGCAGCATCTGACAGCTGCGTTTGAAATTCGGCTTGTTAATTGTTTTTGAAATCGTTGAGTGAACATTAATAAGATGTAAATTTGAGAAAAACTAGAAAAGTCTCAGGCTGGGGGACTTTTAATTGATAATTGGGGGATGGATTTCGGTCCTATGAATAATGAGTGGCTATGTTTAATTGGTTGTAGGAATAACTTTGATTGTTAATTCATATGTTAATGGTTAGCTCAGATTTTAATGGATTTTTAATTGTAAAACTTTTCGAGTCGTTTCATTAAAATAAATTGTTTATACATTAAATATTGTAAAAACTTAACCTTAATTGTAACTTATTAAAAAACTGGAAACCTTGAATCTGATTATTTAATGTAAATGTTAAAGTCAGTTGAAACAAGAGAGAACGTTATAGTCGGGTGCCCCGACTATCAGATACCCGTTACTCAGGTAAAGGGAGTGCGAGGGAGATGGAGATAGAAACTTTGATCACGCATAACTTTTTAACGAATGGTCCGATTTGAAAAACATCTACATTTCGATAGGTATTGATAAACACAATAAAACTGCATTTTTACTTTTCCGAAATATTTAAATTTTTAAAATCGTATACCAGCGATTGTGGGCGTTAAAGGGGGCGTGGCACCTTTTTGAAACAAACTTGCGCTGCGTAGGAACTCCTAGAATCTGCATGCAAAATGCCAATCTTCTAGCTTTTATAGTTTCCCAGATCTCAGCGTTCATACGGACAGACAGACGGACAGACTGACAGACAGACGGACATGGCTAGATCGACTCGGCTTGTGATCCTGAACAAGAATATATATACTTTATAGGGTCGGAAACGCTTCCTTCTACCTGTTACATACTTTTGCACGAATACAATATACCCTTTTACTCTACGAGTAACGGGTATAAAAATACTTCATATCCTTTGAACAATTAAAGCTGAATAAACGAAGCTTTAAATTTGGAATAAGAACAAAGAGCCCAAAAGTGACCTTAAATCAAGCAATACAATATAGCAACAATATAGCAATAACATTATTGGGTTTATTCGTTAATGGGACTGATAAAACTTGTTCTGCAAACATCTGGTTAATTAATCGAACTTCGAAAGATTGTCACATGCCTTGGACTATTTTCTTTATGCTCCCCATAAAGTAATTTATGCGAAATCAAGCCATCTCCAGCTTCGATCTATCTCAGCACTATTCATTGCCTTTATATGGCTGAGCATTGTTTGCAAATCGCTTAATTATGGTAGATGGTATTTTATTGGGGCATGGATCCATAAAAGGCGGTCACATCCCCAGGTCCTTTGGGCCTACATCAATAACGGTCGTCTCCATTTCCTTCTTCCTGCCCCAATCCCCGGCTCCTTCCTCTTTCCGTTCCGCTCTCCTCTTGCCTGGTGACATTTCTCTAGTTGCCACGACCTAAAAGCATAAATTTCCCGTGGCTAGGCCAAAATCAACGCCAAATGCTCTAAACGTTTTGCTTATGATTTTTATTGCACGCACACAAACGCAAACTTATTCAGATATATATATATATATTTGTATGTTTATGTATAAACTCTGTGTAGACATTTTGCCGCAGCCTTAAGTGGGAAAGCTACAAAAAAAACTGAAAATGGCGACCCATGACGAAGACTTGTTTATGGCAGGCGGCGGCCACGCCCCTTTTATTCTTGGTGTGCCTATATGGGCGAGCACTTGGTTTATTTCATTAAGTTTCCTTTGATGAGACGGTCTACATATTTTAGCATTATTTACACGGGAAATGTTTGAAGAAAGCTGTTTTATACGAAAATCATAGTATACTTTTTGGGGATCTTAGAAAATTGTAAAAAAATTCTTCACCAAATATCTGCTACACAAGGAGTAAGAGCAAGAAGACAGAGTTTATCCAACCAAGCAGGATAACATAATCCTTCTCTTTTCTCATCTTATTATCTTATATTTTGTTGAATTTTTGATAGCTTTATAGTAGAAATTACTATTTATATTTAAAGTAAGCTTTAAAAATCAAATATTTATATATATATATTTGCGGTTATTACATTTTTTAATCTTTAATAAAATAAACAATTTACATAGGGGAAATAATTTTAAACCTAAAAATGTTGAAACATAAAATAGCTTAGGGTAATAGCGTTTCATAGTTAGGGTGTACAAAGGTGTTATTTTACCAAAGAAAACTTTGGTGGAAGTTACCGTTGTCACCTATAGTGGAATGCCTTTAAAAGAGATAATATCGCAAGAGTATAAGTAAATCGGAACTTTAAGTTATGCTAAGTATCTACCATTCGTGGCTTCAATTTCGCCCTATCTTGGTGCTTTTTTTTCTGCTGGCACTTGCCAAACAATGTCAGTTTTCAACTTTTAGCGCATTTTTCAAATTAGGTTAGCAGAACAGGGGGAGGGGCTGGGTGAAAGGATGTTAGGATGTCGGGGTGTGCGTGTTTTAGGGTACAGGGGTGTGATGGTGCTGGCCCCAGTGAAAGTTTTCTTATTGTTTTGGGCGGAAGGGAAAGGGCTTGGCGGTAGGCTTGTTAGCATCCTTCCTTCCTGCGCTTCCTGCGTGAATCCACCATCTGCTGCCCGTTTAACCTTAATGTTCTGGGCCAAACCAGAGCTACACCCTTCACCCCCAAGCACACCCCTTCACAACCCCACAGTGTTAAAAAAAGTTTTTCAAGTAAATTCTGTACATTTTGATATTTAAATCAGCTATATTACAGACTATCATTTAAAAATTAAATACACTTGATGAAGATCAAAAATCAACAAATTGATTACAAAATACAAATAAATTTAATAGTTTTTTTATATATATTTGCTTTAATTTTAAAATTATTACTCGCAAAAGCAATAAGAATGAATAAGAGTAATACAAATATAAGATTATTGAATAAATATAATATTTGAAAATATGAGCAAACGTATTTTGAAAGTAAGTTAGTAGATATTTTCATCTGGACCATAACCATTAATAAATATGAATTGTTCTCTGTGTATCCACATTTGCGCACTGTTTCGTTTTGATGTGCACTTATTTTTCAATTTGAGCGCGTGAGCATCCATCGTCCTGTCAGTTTGGTGTCTCATTCAAACCCGTCCCAGGCACTTGGCACTTCAACGTCACCTCGGAGAATTATCAGCGACTGCGTCAGCATCTAAATATAATGCTCACCTGCCCCCCTCGTCCAGTATCTCAGCCTGATTCCCTGGCTTTTCTATCCTTGGCTGGTCTTTGTTCTTGCCCATCACTTAACCATTCGTAGTTGGCCAAGTTTTATGTTCGCTTTTTATGCCAACACGCCCCGTTGAGCAATTGTTGTTGCTGCTATGGGTGTCTTTAGTGCCCTCCTAATGAAATTTTTAAACGATTTCGACTCACTTCACGGCCAGCAGCAGATTGAAGAGCGAGAATTGGCGATGAAGCTGCGAGAAAAATTCCCTTAAATTATGTGTCTTTCTGTCTGCGGGTCTTGAACTTAACAATGGTTACAAGGTTGCCTTTAATTGGTTTTTACAGTGGAGTACACTTAGAGAAGGTCGTAAATCAAAACAAATTAAGAGCACCAAGGAAGAAACCTCGTAGGATTGCGTAATCTGTATCGTGAAAAGTGTATTTGTATTTATATACAAAATCCACTTTATCTTGTTATAAACAGCTTACAGATTTAATAATTAAACATTCAAAGTACGCAGTATAAGGAAACCGGTTTAATCGAAAATATATAAAAATGTATTTATCATTCTTATTATATTTTCATTCATAACCAGCAAACTAGTAACAAAACCACAAAAACAAAATGTACCTTTAATTAAACTTGATAGCCAAATAATTGAAAATAAAGCACGTCAAGGAGCCAAGATTATTACAAATTTAAATGAACTAACACAGATGTACAGTTCCTCTTAAGTATATGTGCTTTGCACCTGTCCATGTGTGTGTTGCCATGGCTTTCTGGTTCTAGGAAGCTGTCGAGGTCATAAATTCACTCCTGAAATGGCTAAAAGGAGAAGCAAACACACAGGCACAGCTGGAGGGGTTTTAATTAGAACACCTGACTGACTAACACATACACACATACGAACACCATCTAGCACACACACAATAATAGTTATCCGGTAATATAGTTAGTTTCCATTTATTTCAATTAAAAATTCAGTATGGCCAAAGGGGAACATAAATATTCATTGGTAATCACATTGACCTTACTCCATATCTCTTTCTCTTTCACTCACCACTCTTTCTATCTCTCTCTAACGCTCTCTCTTTTTTATTGCAGCTAGTATTTTGTGATGAAGTCATGTGGAAATAGCAGCCACAACAACTACAACTACAACACGACCAGTACAATTATAGGCAAAAGTTAATTAAATGCTGCATCATTTGCAAACTGCAAAAAGGAATTCTTAACAATCGCAATAAAACTTTTGTCGAACAAAAGTAATTAAAGGACCTCACACCCAGACCAATACCTCACTTGGCGCTATGCGACAACAAAGTTGGTAGAAGGGACGATTGGGCGAGTGGGCGAGTGGGGCCAGGAGTAGTCCTGTACATGGCCAGAAGCCAGCTGACGCTGCCAGCCGCAAACAGCTAACAGCTAACACCAAGGAGCCCCGCGGGGACCAAGGACGCAGGACGAAGCGACGGCCAACAAAATGCAGAAGGAGAACAATGTCACGGCGGAGAATTGCCAATTTGTGGGGCCCTATCGCCTGGAGAAAACGCTCGGCAAGGGTCAGACGGGTAAGTGCAGGAAAACTCTTACCTTTTACCGGGTTCTAAGTGGGTTGTCGAATAAAACTATCATTACATTTATTAGATGGAAATTGTTATTGTTTTTCAATGTTTTGGATCTTATTTGTTATTATTACTTTAATGCATTTTCTAAATTTGAGGGTGATAAATCTCTTTACTAAATTGAATACTTAATATACAAATCAAATTTTTGCAATTACTACTAAAAAGACCATGTGCTCTTTTATAACTTACACGGTTTAAGGAATGTCAGTGTTTTTTAAAGGATATATAAATATAATTTTAAGAACTTGGGTTACCAAGGTTTCTAATTTTGTGTTTATTAAAACGCCGCAAATCTTACTATTTACAAAAATAGCTAGAAAACTTAATTTTTTTTCCAGTATTGCATATTTTTGTTTGTCCAACAACCTTTCAATAACTATTTTGTTTAACAGTTATTACTAGCTATCTCTGAAGTCTGTTCACCAGTTGTAATCATTGATAATAAGAAAGAGTTTTAGCAATTAGCCCTCTCAATTGTTTACATTCTTTGAAAAGGACTTGAGCACAAAGAAACCACTTAGAAATATCTGCAATTCCCCCAATACTTATCGCAATTACGATTTCCCATTTATACATTCGCAGGTCTCGTCAAGTTGGGCGTGCATTGTGTGATTGGCAAGAAGGTTGCTATTAAAATAATCAATCGCGAGAAACTCAGCGAATCGGTGCTAATGAAGGTAAGTAGTTACTCGGGGTCGAAGGTCATGACTCGATGGAAAGTTTTCCTGCCTTCGGTTTATTGTTTTCCCGCTGTTTATGATTTTGTTTTTTGCTTTCTTTTCTTATTTCGTTCTTATTTCTTGTTTGTCTTCTCCTGGCGAACGGGTCATAAAAAACTGTGACAATAAAATTTGTTTTGTGGTTTGTTGTTTTATTGCCCTGCTCCTCGAACGAGTAACGTGGTTTAGGGGCTGTCACAAGGGTGGATACTAGGGTGGAGCATTGCAGTCAAACTTACAGCCATTTGGACTTTTGGACTTACATTACACGTTGAGGAAAGGGAAATGTTTTTGGGGATTTTTCGGTCTTGCGGTTTTCCTCGGCTTTGAGTCTTTAGTGTGCCAAAGTCAGGGAAAGTCAAAAGGATATTTTGTGCCTTAAATTAGACTTGAAATATTTCAGAGACTTAACCTGTGTTTCTTTGCTTTGAAGAAAAAGCAGTCAATGTGTCTTTTTAAGAACATTTTGGAAAGTTTTAAGACAAATCTTTCAGTCTTATAATATACATTTTTTAAACTTAATGGAACAAGGGGAAACACAAACACTTTACCTAATATTTGTTGCCTGTCTGACATTTGATATAAGCGCCTACACAAATTACAATTACATTTCAAATAGACCACAAATTATCTGTGGATAATATTCATTCAGTCTGTAATCGATTTTCTGGCATAATAGAGAACGCACCATGTCTATTATAATACGTGGCAGGCACTCTAAATAGATTTCATTCATTCTCAGACTCGCCTCCATTCATTCGGTTCCAATAAAAGTCAGAGTAAAGCTGAACTATTTATCTTTTCTCTGCTGTCATAATAAAACCATAGAAAAGGATACCCCTCGCCCAACCCTCCTCTATATATCTAACCAAAATGTGGTGCACTTTTTTGTAGGACATTGAAAGGACATGGGACAAATTAGTGCGTGCGACAACAAAGTAAACCAAAATTGACTGCCCTAAGGTGGGGGTGAAGTTTTGGGGGTGACAAAAGCCCCAGACATGTAGGACAATCGAAATGCAAGGTGGGTGGCGAGGTGAGGTCGAGGGTGCAAATGAGGATAAAGAACCGCCGATGATTGCGTGTGGTGTCCATGTTGTAGGACTAGCTGGTCGGGACACGCAATGAGAAATTGGACGCCATTCGGAGGACAACAATGGGGCATTATGGCCTGCCAGGAACGAAGCACTTTGAATGCATTGTAAGGAAAAGTGCACTCTTCGAAAATTCTGAAGTATACTTTTTTAAAATATAAAATAGGAAAGAGCATCAAACACATGTAAACACACCAATGAAATTGAGTAAAAATTAGAATAAATATTGTATGTTTTATCTATAGTAAGTGGTCTTAAATCACTGTCAATGACTCTGCAGAAAAATCATATTCAATCAACTTTATTTAAAACTATCCAGAATCGTTTTCAATTCTCTCATCATTTTCTCATTTGAGATTAAACCAAATGCTTTAGTTAATTTATTTTTTTTTTGAGTGTGGGTATGGAACATTGAGGGAACATGGCAACGATAAGTCGATTAAAATCGTTTGTCTGCTCCACTCTCTTTGCGAAGGTTGAACGTGAAATCGCCATAATGAAACTAATCGATCATCCGCACGTCCTTGGCCTGAGCGATGTGTACGAGAACAAGAAGTATTTGTATTTGATATTGGAGCATGTATCCGGCGGAGAGCTCTTCGACTACCTGGTGAAGAAGGGTCGTCTGACGCCCAAGGAGGCGCGCAAGTTCTTCAGGCAAATCATCTCCGCCCTGGATTTCTGCCACTCGCATTCGATTTGGTAAGTCTCTGATGAAAACTCCCACTCGAACTGCAATCAATATTGCATATATTTCGGATTTCAGCCATCGGGACTTGAAGCCGGAGAATCTGCTGCTGGACGAGAAGAATAACATTAAGATAGCGGACTTCGGGATGGCCTCACTGCAGCCAGCTGGAAGCATGTTGGAGACCTCGTGCGGCAGCCCTCACTACGCGTGTCCGGAGGTCATACGGGTAAGTCTCGGTTGAAAAATGGCCAAAAGATTGCTCCCCAGGCAGCTCCGCTCGCCCCTCTAGCTGCTGGTGTGCGGCAAACGCATAAACGTCAATCAAGGCGAACTTTTTAGCACATTTTCAAATGCAGCATCGGTGGCTGTGAAGGGCGGCTTCCTGGAGTCGCTTTCCTATGCAAATTTCGTCAGGATCCCTTCTATGCAAATGCACGTCATGTGCGCATATGATTTCCCATCTCGGGATGCCCAACGTTCTCTACACCCAGCAAAAAGTTGTCATTCCCTCTTAAAGTGGTGGATAAAGTTTAAGGGTAACGAGCTCTTTATGTTTTTAAAGGAAACATTTTATTGTGGGCTAAAAGCCCTCCAACCTACAAGTTTCCTGAATATTGCTATTAAAATGGTTTAAATTCATTAAGTTTATGTTTGGTTATTATTAAAAATGTTTTTTTAGGAAATGCTTTGTTAATTATAACAAAGGTTTTGTAATAAACTACTTTGTGTATACCTGACTTTCTTCCTGTAAGCCGCTAACTAATTTACATATTTATTTACAATAGTTTGATTTCTCAGATATTTTATAATGCTTAACCAGAACGTGTGCCTCATTTTCTTTGGACAAAGAATTTAGGACTATGCGAGAATTCATTCACTATCAAGTTTGAAGGTTAAATCTTACAATTTTCTTAGTGTATCCTTGCATCATATCCTTTAAGCAGGAGCTGCTGCAGCTTCTGGCGAAGCTTCATGCTCCTGCACCCGTAATAAATTCATAAGGGGAATTTTAAAATATTTCCTCGTTCAGTCTTATCATATACTCCGGCTGGGCTATAAATCTGGCTTGCTACGTGATGTTTAGCTTATCTGCAAGTATATACTCTTTTATAAATATTCAACAGTCAAAGCTCAGTGGGGATTGGTAGTTTTCCCCACCTCCTAATTGATGTCTGCTAACCAAATCTGCCCTGCAAGGGAAACCTTGACAATTTGTAGGGGAAAATTGCGTGGAAAGCCCATGTACTCAATCACTTAAGTGGTCGTTTATCAATCTTTGGAAGGTGGCAGGGGCTCGAGCCACAAACAGAGCGCCAATCCGGTTTAGGGTTACCGACAAACAAAACTTGGTTAGGGTAATCGAGCGTACACCAGCCATACGAGTATAATCTTACAAATTGGAGTTTTGAGAGTGGCTGTAATTGGAAAGTGTTCATAAGAAATATGTGGGAGGTCTTTTTTCATTATGCCAGGAATTATATGCAGAAGGGTGAAAAAATATATATTTTGCAGTTCCATTCACATAAAGTCTAGGCCTAATCACTCATTCTGATTTCTTATTTAAGGTTTTGTCTGATTTTAATTGAAAATGCAAAATCACTCTTTTCTTTTATTTTGCATACAACTAAGTTATCATTTTGAGCTGTCTCTGGTGAATACCTGTTTTCAAAATCTTTATTAAGAAATCTAAAAGTGTAACGAAGAGTTTAGCTAGATATTGACTTCAAAAAGAAATATTAAGTTTTTAAGAAAATTATCTTTGTTGAAGTGACCTAAAGACATATAATAAGCATGCAAAATCACATACATTTTTTTTATGTGTTTCTTAAAAAAAACTTTTCAAAGCAAATATTAAATCAGCCATTACGTTTGTCCCACCTTCGTGTTTAAAGATTTACCAGAATGCCTTTAAGGGGAAACTACATGGCCTGTAATTTACAGTCGTGCCACAATTACACATTGTAGTGGGCAACAAACTGCGAGTCATTGTGCCATTTACCTGCCAAGTCAATAACCGTCCCCTAGGAAAACAGAATCGCCGGAGTGGGGGAAACTTGGCATTTGATGGACACGTCAATGGACGTCAACGGGTTGAACGGACCTACCCCCTATCAGTCTTTAAATAGAAAACTTTTTAAATTAGTAAGCATTCAGCATTCCCATACGACGAATGTGGTTCGATAAAAAAGGGGTGAAGGGTCCTAACGATTTGCTGCCACGCACAATGGCCAATCGAATTTCGAAATAATCAAGCTGAAAGCAAACATAAATGGAATATCCGAACCAACAACCGGTCGCCTTGAAAATGTCTCAATTTCTGATACCCCATTTTCCCCCATTTTCTTTTTTTTCTTTCCCAGGGCGAGAAGTACGATGGCCGCAAGGCGGATGTCTGGTCCTGCGGGGTCATCCTGTACGCCCTCTTGGTGGGTGCGTTGCCCTTCGACGACGACAACTTGCGCCAGCTGCTGGAGAAAGTCAAGCGCGGCGTCTTTCACATACCGCACTTCGTGCCGCCGGACTGCCAGAGTCTGCTGCGCGGCATGATTGAGGTGAATCCGGACCGGCGGCTCACGGTGAGTCATCCACATTCACACCCGAATTGCAGCGGTGATACCACAATTCCAATTCCCCAAATTCTCTGTCCCTTTGAGTGCAGTCAAAAAAAAAAAGTTGATAAATCTATTGGTACAGATTGCACTAAAAATCCCAAGTGTTTATGGTAGAGTTTATTTCACATGTAAAACTTTAAACTGGCAAACTCCATATACATAATTTTGAATAAGTTAAAAATAAATAAATTTGACTACATATAAAAGATAGAAAATATCTCCAGTTTTAACTTATCCTAACTAGTTAAAACCTATTTTGGTTACTTTGGCTTAGCTCATGTTCAGTTTAAAATTTGTAAGACTTGATATTTAACAGCTATATCTTTAAAGCCATTTCAAATTCAAATTAATGGACAAAAAGAAGAAAAATGTAAAAACAATTTTTGAAAACAGGAAATATTAAACTTAAAAATTGTAAAAATGAATTCCATGAATTTGCAAAAACAGCGTTTTTAATATTTTAACGCATTATTTTAAAAATTGTGCACCACATTTCATTAAAAACCCAAAAAAAAAAAACCTGTTTCGATGAGTATTGTAAAAAATTGCATTTCTAGACAGAAAACCCATGAAACGTAGTCAAGTGTATTTTAAAAGAATTCTACCTTAAAGCTAAATTTAATTTGTGCTGCCCTATATTTCTTGTAGACGAAAAAGGACTTTTTTTTGTCCATAAAATTTAAAGGTAACTTCAAGCAAATTCCCCGTAGCCTGATATTTTTTTTTTGAGTGTGGGTGGTGAGTCATTTGGAAGCCACCCCCTAGGCATTTGTTGGTTTTTGGGTCACTACGTTTTTAGCTATTTACCCACCCCTTCACTCCCCTACACTTCCTCCCTGAAAACTGGTTTTTGCTTTATTTTCGACCGCATCCAGCTGGCTGAAATCAACCGCCATCCGTGGGTCACAGCTGGCGGCAAAGGAGAGCTGGAGCTGGAGCTGCCGATGATGGAGGTGGTGCAGACACATGTAATTCCCACAGCCACTGCGGTGGATCCGGATGTGTTGAACGCCATTTGCTCGCTGGGCTGTTTCAAGGAGAAGGAGAAGCTCATCCAGGAGTTGCTCAGTGCGAGGTGGGCTCTTTAATTCACTCACATGTACTTTGCGGCTTAATCACCTGTTTTAATCACCCTAGTCACAATACGGAAAAAGTCATTTATTTCCTGTTGCTGGAGCGCAAGCGAAGACGACCCGCGCTGGAGGATGACGATGAGATTGCGCAGAAGTCCCGCAGTGAACTGGATGCAGTAGATCCACCACGCAAGCGATTGGACACCTGCCGCATCAATGGCACCAACGCACCCAGCTACGGTCAGATTTCAGAGGGTTCACCGCTCACGCCAAGACGACAGGCCTTTAAGTAAGTGTTTTTTAACGTAAACCTCTCCTTATCTGAACAATTAAGGAATATTTTCATTGGCTTTCTCAAAATCGACTTCAAAGTATTATTATTAGAAAACGTTGTTAATATCTAAAATACTTTTAATATTTTCTTTTCCCTTTGGCAATTTTATATATTATATTATGTCTTCTAATTTAAAGCTAATATAATTTTATAAAAAATTGTTTGAGCCACAGCTCAATAACCTTATTGGTTTATACAAATTCTTCAAAATGAATACCGAAAGCTATCATTACAAAATCCATAATTATGTTCCGTGTAGCAGAACTTTAAATTAAAGAAGAAAGGACAATAACTTCGACAAGCCGAAGTTTATACCGAAGTTTGCAACGACTATATTTGTCCATATGACAGCTATTTAATAATAAATATAAAAACACTTATATATTTCAAAGTATTTGAAAACAACAAAGATATAATATTTTTTAAATTTAATTTTCCGCTCTGTCCCGTTTTGACTTATATGATAGTTGGCAAGAGTATTTAAAATAAAATTAAAACACTGAAATTCTCTTTTGCCTGGGTCTTGCATTATATGAAAAAAGATTTGTAGTCAGTTTTTAATGTGAAAGCCCGATTACATTTGACTTTTTACTTTACATATGCACGAAGGTCGATGCCATTGAAATTTTACTATCTATTATCTGGACCAGGATATTTGAACGCGACTAATTTACATTTTATTCAACCCACAGCTTCCGCTCGTACAGCAGCACACGGAACCACCAACGCCGCTCGCCCACAACAGTATCCTCGTCGGTGCGGAGCTCCTCATATCACAGTCCCACGCGGTGCAACTCCCCGATGAGTTCGGCGCAGCAGCAGGCGAATGCCATATCCCGACCGTCTTCCCCGGCGGCGGGAACTCGGCATTCCATTTATGGAGACCGTGATCGTTCCGGACACCACTCCTCCGTGAGCCGGACACCGTCGCACAGTTCGCAGAAGAGCATCGAGGGCGATGTGGTGGTGGTGCGGGAGCCACGAATTGAACGACGGGATTCACTGCGCCAGGAGCGTAGTGGAGGATCGCCGAGGGAACGAGGGGACTGCGGCATTCCGCCGGGCAGTCCGGGCGGCAATTCGAGCGGATCCACTTCCGCCTCGCCGTCGGTGCACCACCGTGCCAACTCAGGTCCGACCATTGCCATTAGTATGTTCCACGATCCAGAGTCGAATAGTGGTGTGTGCATGCCCCGTAGATCCCTTGTAGTAGTCGAACGCAGAAAAAAGATCAAATGAAGTCAAGATCAATCTGATTTTGTTTCATAAACATAAAACCGATATGATAAAGGCTAAGTTGGTATTTTCCATTGTATCAGACAATCTTGATATTTTAATCACTTAACGTAGTTCTTAGCTAAGTTTGAATTACCATGGCATTAAAAAATGAATCTCGATATTTTAACCACCATACTAAGTTCTCACCCAAGTTAAGCTAAAGTGAAATCATGATATAAGAAAAAAATCAAAACAACCTAGAGACATATCGGTTTGATATCTGATAGAACTTTTTCTGTGTAAAGTTTTACTTAAATAATACAATAATTGTTTTATCATTGCAGTTGTGAATCCCAATGGCTCGCCCATGATGAACAACAGCAGTCCGGGAATGCCCGGCTCACCTTGCAACACACCAGGTGGCCAGTTGTGGAAGACTAGGCTCACAAACATCAAAAACAGTTTCTTGGGAAGTCCGCGCTTCCATCGCAGAAAAATGCAAGGTAAATCGACAAATCAAATTTAGAAACATCAATTTAATTTTTGTATTTGATCAACCCAGTTTCTGCCGATGAGGTGCACTTGACGCCCGAATCCTCACCAGAGCTTACGAAGCGCTCTTGGTTCGGAAATCTCATAACAACCGAGAAGGATGAAACCTTCACTATTTTGGTCAAGGGCAAGCCCATTGCCACGGTCAAGGCGCATTTGATACACGCATTTTTATCCGTAAGTAGCTATAGATCACTCCCTAATTAAAATATCTAAAAAATGGCTTTGCAAGGTCCTGAGAATTAAACTCAAATATTCCCTTTTATAGATGGCTGAACTATCTCATAGTGTGGTTTCGCCCACCTCGTTTCGGGTCGAGTACAAGCGGAATGGTAATGGACCCGTCATGTTCCAGCGCCATGTCAAGTTTCAGGTGAGTTTGCAAGCCTTCCCCAGGAACTCAGGTTGCTAATGGGTTGTAAATACTTTTCAGGTTGACATCAGTGCCATTTGCAAACAAGGTGACATCGCAGATATGTTGTTTGCATTAACATTTACGTTGCTATCAGGTAAATAATACGCCACAATGAAACCCAGTAAACAGCCTAATTGAGCTCCTTGTTTATGCAGGAAACATTCGTCGTTTTCGAAGGATTTGTGAGCACATCCAGTCCCAGGTGTGTTCCAAGCGGTTCCCAGGTCCCAGTAGTCCGCCCACGGTGACCAGTGTTACCCAGGCTGTTTCGGAAAGCTCCTCCTGCGGATCGGTGTCTAGTGAGAGGCTTTCGTACAAGCGACAAGTGGCAAGTCATCTCAAAACGATTGCTGAAGGAACTAAACTAATTGAATTATATTTAGATCGAAAACGATATGGAGAACGACTCCATATTCTCGTACAAGTCGGGCAACGGACGTCGAGCCTCGACCACTAACAATAACAATGCCAATCCAGTTGACATACCCGGCAGTCCGATTGCGGTGCGATCCAAGTAAGCAGGACACCAAATAATGTACCTACACATTTTAAAACAAGAGAGAACGCTATAGTCGGGTGCCCCGAATATCAGATACCCGTTACTCAGGTAAAGGGAGTGCGAGGGAGATGGAGATAGAAACTTTGATCACGCATAACTTTTTAACGAATGGTCCGATTTGGAAAATTTCTTCTACATTTCGATAGGTATTGATAAACACAATAAAACTGCATTTTCACTTTTCCGAAATATTTAAATTTTTAAAATCGTATATATGCGATTGTGGGCGTTAAAGGGGGCGTGGCACCCTTTTGAAATAAACTTGCGCTGCGTAGGAACTCCTAGAATCTGCATGCAAAATGCCAATCTTCTAGCTTTTATAGTTTCCGAGATCTCAGCGTTCATACGGACGGACAGACGGACAGACGGACAGACGGACATGGCTAGATCGACTCGGCTAGTTATCCTGAACAAGAATATATATACTTTATAGGGTCGGAAACGCTTCCTTCTACCTGTTACATACTTTTGCACGAATACAATATACCCTTTTACTCTACGAGTAACGGGTATAAACATAAAGATAATTAAGAATATTTTAAAGATTTATATGTGGCAATTTAAATAGAGTCTAGTAGTACGATCTTATTGATGGTACATACTATCAATATTTTCGCAGCTCTAGTCATAATTCACAAAAAGGAAAGCATATATTTTAAATAATAATGGTTAATTCTAAACTGCTGAATTTTGAAATCTTTAAAACTCTCTTTTTAAAATCAAAATCTTAAAAAAATATTATATAAATATAAACAACACAAATATTTTTAAACAGAACCTTAAATTAACCAAATGTTAAATAGTATTTAAAATGCAAAACTGATAAGCAATTAAACCACAACTTTATAATTTTTTTTTGTTGAAATCATATTTTTAGTTAATTAAGCTTTTCATATACAAAATTAATTATCCTTTCTGTTTCAGCTCTGAGACCGCTGAGCACGAACGTAACCGCGAACTGCAGAGTGAGCGTCAGGCGACAACGATGTCCGGTAGTGCAATCGCATGAGAATTATTTCTCTGATTTAGTTACATTTTTCTCAAGGATATTTGTTTCGATATGGCACTAGTCAACAACAAACGCAACCAAATATTGTATTCCAACTAGATAACGAATCAGCCACTCAAACAGTATTTTTTCTAGAATACCATCAGCCAGAGATCTTCAAACTAAGCAAAACACACGAAAAATTCGAATAACATAACAAAGCAATAATAGTGGAATTTATATGAACTAGCATATATAACGAATCTTAACTTTTGAATGCCGATCGATTGAACAGAACTTTGCTAGCTGCTCTAGCTTTTATCAAACTTGATTTTCTAATTATTGTTGATTTTTTGAGTGATTTTTGTATATGTTCTTTTGAGGGACATTGTTGCCGCCGCGCCTAAAAAGCTTGCAAATATAAAACACCGTGTAAAAATATACAAAAAAAATCAAGTTAGTCCTAGCTTAAGTCGAACCAGTTATTCTAGTCATTTTCTTTACTAGACTAGGCCTCGTATTTAGCTACGCAAATGATGATTGCTACTCAAGAAAATTCGCTGACGATTTGTATAGAGTGTATAAAGGATATTACGCAAATGCACTGATCTTTAACTACTAAATAAAGTAACAAATTGAAAAACAAAAGAACTTTTGCATTAACTTAGCGTTGCTGTTTTTCTAACAAACCAAATCGACATAACTATTTTGCTAGCTAAGCAGTACTAAACAAATACCGAAGAAGAAGGATGGGAAAGGCAAACTATTTTTCCTATATAACAAAATACTAAATAAAAGCGTCAAGTTTCGAACTTCAGACATGCATATATGACGATCAAAAGAGTGTTGTGCGGTAGATAAAGTCAGCAGATATTGACACAAGAAAAAACATGTATAATGTACATAAGACACCAAATAACTAACAACGGCACAGCACATGGCTAATAGAGCATATACAGCACATTAAAGTAACGACATTGAAAACCAGAAACAATATATTTTGCATGGGCATGAAATAAAGCTTTCTTAACCAATACTTGTATAAATCAATTGGGACGAAATATATATCTATGTATAGAATGGATCAGGGATTGTACAAATTGCTGGGTTGCATCAGTGACAAACAAAACCTAGGAGAGCAATTCGATTGGAGTTTGTATATTTTTATTGGAAAACAAGTAGAGCAAACAAGCTGTCCACAAATGCACAAATCGCAATGCTATCGATGACCTACGATAGTGTTTCTCTCAGTGTAAGGGGCGTTTCGCATGGCAACCCCACAAACAATCACATTGAATCCTTCCCTACCTTACTTTTGAGTGGTTTTCATAGTTTATAGATTCTTTTCTAACACCCAAGCCAATCAGAGTTCTTTTTATAACACATACGATAATTTGAAACTAAAAGACTTAAGAAATCGACATAAAGCTAATGAAATCCAAACAAAAAACCGTCCATTTATCCACTTAAAGCTAACAACAATGTAGGGGCACCTCAGCAATTTGTGGAATCTACTGGATAAGAGTGTAAAATGAAAACTGAATAATATGTAATATGTAAAGGGATATAGATCATTACTAAAACTGTGTATGACAGCAATATCAAAATAGTCGGATGGGATAAGAAACGATACCAAAACGTGATTAAAACAAATATTAAACGACAAATTACGACAAGTTAATAAATGCTTGATGATAAACCGAAATATGGTCACGTAAGACATAACAAATATTAAACATACCTATTTAAAAGTATTGAATCAGTACTTGGGAAAACACACGAAAAGAAACTCAAACAAAAATCATGCAATAATATTGAAATGAAATTACTTTCTAGCATTAACTACAATACATCAAATTATTTATCGCTCATCATATTGAAAATACTCAAGAGGAAAACGCATTTAAGCTGAACATACATTCAAAATTAAGCTCACCGATTTGAAGAGATGGCATTACATATATTTATACATGCATATATCATATACACCTCGATCATATTATATTCTGTATTTACTTTCATATACAAGAACAAAATCCTCCCAGCATACCCACATATACGAAATATACATCTATATGCCTCACCTGCATTCGTACATCCATATATATTTACATACAAGCGCATTTAATACAAGTTACATTTCATCACCAAAATTGTATCATAAGAAATGTATAAATCATATTTTTCACTTGATACTAAAAACTAAAAATACTTAACCTAAGCATAACCACAAGCTCTGCATACTAAAAAAAGCAGCTACGAGGAAAAGTAAAACGATAATTGCTTTATAAGGACTACCAATCCAAAAAAGAACCTAATACTCAATGCTGCATTTTGCCACGCCTACCTTTTTACCTTAACTGAAGCCTATACTAGATGTTCAACCAAATTTTCGCGCTCTTCTCAAAAACATAATCACCACCAAACCCAACTAACTCATTTTAACTGCTTCACACTGTGCATAAGCAGCGATATTTGCGCCGAGATAATTTTATATGCAAGGTATACATATTTCTATCTATAGTATATATATACACCCCTATATATATACAAGCATTATACACCAAAGCAAGCGCTTTACTTCAGATGCAAATGCAGTGCAATGGAGAAATGTTTATTACTCATTACGAAATAAACGATTCGCATACTTATTAAAATACATTTAGAGGGTAATGTTGTGTATTGTACTACGCTTTTTACGTTGTTGTTTTGTTTTCCCCTTGCGTTTTACCATATTATTGTCACATTGTAATTAGTTCTGCAAGTGATTATGGCTAAGTTAAATACTGCATTGTGCGCTTTGTTTTGTATCTTCGGATATAAGTTGAATGATTGTATTTTGTAATTTAATTTTAAGCTTGAGGAATCGAGTCTAAGGTCGGTGAATCGGAGCCAGGCCGAGATCGAACCACAAATGAGATAAATATTAAAACCAACAAGTGTAAGAAAAACAACAAAACAAAACAAAAAACCAAACAAAGTGGCATCTGTTATTAGGTTAAAAGAATTATTGATATTGTTTGCAAGAAAATGTGTGAAATATATATAAATACAAATAAAATACCACTTAGCATAAAAACAAACAGTGAACAGACAAGCAAACAACAACAAATTGTAATTGCAATTTAAAAATAAAATTAATATTTCAAATAATAACAAAGACGTTTTATTGGGATACTTAATTTGGAAACTAGAATTAGTTATAACTATGCGAGCATGATCTTGTGCACTAGGATCAAATAATAATAAATGATTTTTTTCAATTTCCTTTTTTCCCGGAAAGGTAATCATTTATGTCAATAAGTTTATTCCACTTGCTTAGTATTCGTAGTATATGATACTTAATTTAATCAGCTATTAATTATCCTTTCTTTTAATCTGTCAGTTTTCTTACTGGAATTAAAAATGTAAAAAATTTAAATTTTAGAAATCACAAAAAATCGTTAATACAAAAAAAGGAATAAAGTATTCCAAAAAGGCAAAATCTAATCTAAAGCAAATAAATCAAGAAATCACTTAATCTATTTAAATATTTAATTTAATTTAATTTTTGAAGTATTTAATTGTGAAAATAACAAATTTTCCTTTGTGTTCAACGTTTGATATAAGAAGTTAATATGGCCCGTAACAAGCAGACCGAGCGTAAATCTACCGGAGGAAAGGATCCCCGTAAGCAGCCACCAAGGCCGCCCGCAAGTCGGCGACATCCACCGGCGGAGTGAAGAAGCCCCATCGTTATCGTCCCGGAACCGTGGCCCTTCGTGAGATCCGTCGTTACCAGAAGTCGAACGAGTTGCTCATCCGCAAGCTCCCCTTTCAGCGCCTGGTGCCTGAAATCGCCCAGAATTTCAAGACCAATTCGACGGTTGGAACGCCCAGGAACCGCGATACTTTTCCGGATTCCGGATCCATCTTTCGAAAGGGGTTCCCCCGGGCGGCCGTTTTCGCCTTTCCGTCTGCAACAACCGCCACCAACAACTCCAACAATTGTCTGGCTGGCTTTCGGGGGAGTTTATTTTCAATAATCCGTAGTCTTTAAGGCGCCTGGTTCCCCATTTTGGGGGATCTTAACATCTGGCTACCAGGACTCGGACTCGTGGACCTGGAGATCGAGGCCGACCTAATAAGTGCGGCGACGGATTAATGACATTTTAACATTTGAAATTGATATCCACATGTGACCGAAGACCGAAAGAGTGCACTTAAAATTATATAAATTATACATATAATATATATCTATATAGAAATCGAAAATCGAATAAAACTCGTCATACCACTTCTGAGTGACAAGATTCAGATTCATCCCACTGTGCGGCGTAAATCCGCAACGAATTACGTCACTTGCCGCCATGTCTCTTTCGACACGGAGGCTGACCCTCGGCCATCAGCTGTTTTTACGGGCGAAGGATGTCTGGGGCAGGGGTGGCAGTGGGGTGGGGGCGGGTGTTAGGGCAAATGCCGCATGCACTGGCGGCAATCAGCTGTGGAGCTTTGGAGCACTCGGAAAGCTGGCCAGTCCGGCGGAGCTTCGGAGAGAGCCGGCGAGAGCTTTGGCTCCGAACGGAAAATAGGAGGCGACATCGAAAAGCAAGCGGCGCACCAGAGACCTTTCGGTGTTCGCCGCGCTTCGTCATCCTGCTTTTCCGCTTTTCCGAATCGAAAATGCGTGCCAAACTGCATGAAAAGGAAAACTTGGTCAGTTGAGGTCTCAGTTCGGGTCGGGTTTGCAATTCAACAGCACTGCGGAAGCGGAGAAAATTCGTCACCACAGCGGACGGGCCAAACAATAAGCCAGCGTAGTAATATCGACTTCACCGCCCTCGATATATATAGTATATATGATATTCGTAAGGAAACGGAATCGGAATAAATGCGAATGTGCCTGCCCTTTGAGTGGCCCCCCAAATGTGTGTTGGGAAATAATTGAAAAACGCGTGGAAATTGCAATGTGCGAAATTAAATGTGCATTTGTGTTTTGAATTTTTAACGTCCCTCCCGTGTTTCCATTTTTTGCAGTGAGTGAGTGAGCCGAGTGAGTTATGTAAAGCTCTGGTGTTGGGTTCTTTTGGTGTTTCTGTTGGGTGCGGGATAATAACCAACACCACCACCGCCTACAGCAACAGCAACAACATTGGCCAGTGGCAACTGCAGCAACAACAAGAACAACAATAACAACGGCGAGCGTGTGAAGCGACAATAAGCGTTGCAAGATTGAGTGGCTTAAAAAACAGTGGTTATTAAAAATTAAAGGCGAGAGAATTAGGATGCGAAAAACGAGATTTGGAATGAGGATTGTGCTAGCGGTGGAAATTAAGTATATGGACCCGTGGATTGCTATTAATGTATGCATAAGCTCAACAACTTGAAAATTAATCCGGTTTTCCGTGCTGCGCGATAATAATCTTAGGGTGGATTAAATAAATTAATAGTAAAGGTGCAATTAGGAGTATGAAAATTTTAAAACTAAATAATTGAGTAGTTCAAAAAGTAATTGTCCGATGTCTACTAAATTAAGTATCCGCACCATTGGACAGCTCACCATGTTTGAAAACAAACAAAGAACACAAAACTATAATGACAAACTTTTAGTAAAAACCAAATTATAGGTGGTTTTGGAAAGGAAAATTAGGGAAAATTATGGATTTGGGCTAATAGGTTAAAATTTAAATTTAAAATTACAAAAAAATACTTAAAAAGTCTTTACAATTCTTGCAGAGAAATATGAATGTCAGACTTATGTATGAAATACTTTTGTCACATATTATTTATAATCAATTATGCAATTTTCTTTTAATCATTAACTGCGTAATATTTTGTCTGAAAGTAGTGTAGGTGAAACTTGTTAAACTTCGCCAAACTTTTAAGTATTGTTACTTCGATCAAACTAACTTGAAATTCCCGAAAGATTGACTTAAGCCTGCGAAAGTTTATGTAAATCCAGTAAGCTTTCGTCATCCCCCGCTGGGTAAATCAATCAAAAATCATTTACAGTCGTTTCAATCCCTCGCAATCAGCCCATTGAGTGAGCTATATCATAACACAATCAGTTTGGGTATCGGCATCAATTACCAATTATAACTTGACAATAAAATCGCCAAGTGTCCGCATAAAGAGCCCAAAATCAACACACACACAGCCGCCAATCAATTCGCTTTTAGCGGTCTCTCTCCGACTATTTTTAGTTGCACTTGCTTTCCTTTTTTCTGTTATTTGTTTTTTTTTTACTTTGCTCAATATTAGTGTCAAGGTGCAGCCAGTGCATAGAGACAGAGATGGGAATAGAGTCTGAGACAGAGACGGCGACAGTCGAGCCAAAAGAACAAGTCAAGAAAACGCAAAAGAATCAAAGGGGAAAGGGGGAAGGGGAGGGGAACCCCCTTTTTTTGGCGGCGACGACATCGCGAGAAAGCAACACACGAAAAGGTGGCTATCAAAAAATAATAACAAAAACAACACGAAAAAGGGAGGGGGAGGGGGAGGGGGTGTAGTGCATTAGGTGGGGTGGCTAGTGGGTGGCAGGGGGCTTCTTTTGGGTGGGGGCCTCCTTCAAAACTTGTCACATCGAACAGAAAGAAATTGAATTTATGTCTTGGGTGGGTTG
Organism: Drosophila kurseongensis; assembly: GCA_018153305.1. Lineage (NCBI taxonomy): Eukaryota > Metazoa > Arthropoda > Insecta > Diptera > Drosophilidae > Drosophila > Drosophila kurseongensis. The sequence continues at coordinate 7,294,383 of JAECXX010000005.1, read as the reverse complement.
CCTTCAATGACAATTAGGCTGCTATAACCGCAGGTCTATATATGCCACATGCCGGGCCAACGCTCAGAGCACTGGTAACGGTAAAGCTATAGCCTTAGCTATAGCTAATGCCAACGTAACGGAACCGTGGCGCGTGTTTCGCTCGAAAGGTAAATCGCGTTAGCAACAACAACAAGGATACGCAAGGCTCAGCTTTCAGGCGGCGACCCACATTACTTAAATTACGAACTACACGCAAAGTCGCCGAAAGCCCACACACAACTGGGAAAAGTCACACACGCTGGTTAGTCATTTCGTCACTCCGTCAGTCAGTCAGTCAATCAGTTAGTCAGTTCGTCACTTAGTCCGTCCATCAGTCCGTCGACTCGTTCATTCAGTCAGTCAATCATTAGCCAAAATGCCTTATGAGTCAGCCCGTATGTGACCCACACTCGGAGGAAAATTTTAGTACTTTGGCTTTGGCTGTAAACAAAGTCTTTGTCAAACGTTTAAAAATTAGGTATTTAAAAGTTTCTAAAAAAACACCTACTTCATATGAAAGTTTTCAAAATTGAATCATAATCAAATAAGAATAGAGAATCTTGTAAACTACATTTTTTTAGTAAATTTTGAAGACTAAATGTTCGTTCTCAAAGAAGAAAGTTGATTTTATGCAATTTAAAATCTAAAGCTAAATTGTAAGAAAAATATTTTTTTTTGACATTTTATTAATTGCTTTATAAATTGCTGTTAAAACTAAAGTTTGGAAAAGAATAGCAATGAGCTTGTCATAATAAATAGGCAAAACAACATTAACATCCTTATTTTTCCTAGTGCAAAGTTCTCGTCCTCGAGAATTGCGTGCTCTCGGGTGGAGCCTCCACCAAAGAAACGTGGATATGGGGCGGTACGAGGTGGCGGGGCAGGAAGACATGTTGCATATTGCGGGGCGTGTTTGGCTGCTAGACAAAAATGTCGTTTTCAACGAAATTCCCAGCATACCAATGCCGTGTTAAGGACAGACATTGAAACAGAGGCATTTGTCTGACCGCCACCCTCGCAGTAATGAGATGAGAAACACCAAAATACACTTAGTATTTGTGTACCGACTAGCGGACGAATTTGTTTTTACAAAAAACACAATTAAATTAAATTTAGTGTTCCTTGTTTCTTGGTTTGTTAAATACCGAACCATCACACTTACACATGGTATCTTTGCTCGGTTTTGCTTTGGTCTCATGCTTCGCATTTTTGCATTTCTCTTTGCATTGCTTTGGTTTATTTTTAAAATCTTTCCTAAGAGCGTGTGAAAAAATGTCTTCTTCATTACATTGTCTGCCATAAATGATGCGAAATAAATAGACGATAAGTCTAAGGCGGAGGTAATTTATGATCTCTTTCATAAATACAGACGAACGTCCTTCCTTATGACCATTTTGGCTAATAAACTTCCAAAAACTGCACTATAACGCGTTGAAGCGTACAAATAGATTCAGTGCGGCAAACGTTTTGTCGTAATTACTTAGAGATACGATGCGAATTGAATTCAAAGCCAAATGATTTTTTTTTTAATTTCATTTTATTTAAGCGCACAATTTTCACGCGAATACGCCTGGCAATAATCTAGTGCATAAATAAATAGAAATAGTTCATTGAGGCAGAAGACAAACACGATTTTTACAGTCTTTGGCGTTCGTACATATTCACATGCATACGTGGCATATAGGCATGTAAATATACGCCAGTATAGGAAGTGCTAGAAATTATTTATTAATGAATCGCTGGGAAAAAGCGAGTGCACAAATGAAGGGTGGATGGATACACTGAGGTGGTTGAGTGGAAACGAAATTAATAATAGAAAAATGGTTTTGGACGGGGAATTTGAGGCAATTGTTTACTAGTAACAAGTTTTCAAACACATATAAATTTAAACAAATATAGATTTAATAATAACAATTGGTAAATGTTTAAAATTAATATTTTTACAAAAATTTTAAGTCCGATTTTTTCTATTTTTTAAATTGTTGTTTTATTTTTATTTGATTTTCATTTTGAATTTTTTTTCTGCCGTAAATTGTCTCTTAGTTCCTTAAACTATGTTTAAGTTCCTTCCTAGTTTGTCTTTGCCAATTTCTCTTTTATCGAAATGTTTATTAGCAACTTTCAGTTTTATGCCAATGATTCACCAACAAGCCATCTTTAAGAAAGTTTTAGATCACAACTTAAAATCTGAGACTGCTCGGATCTCCGAACTTTCTCACTTTCTCAGACTGAAAGGCGTTCTCAGACTTTATTTAAAAAAAAGTTATTTGCTCGACCTCTTCAACTCTACCAGATCCCATTATAAATTTCACCAAGACGTTGCCTGTCACCCCAAAGACTTTTATCTGGGCCCCAGCTTTACATCACTTTCCATAAGTTTCTACCTTAAGGCAAGTGTTTTCCTGCTCTTTCCGCTGCCAACTAACTGCTCGGCAAATTGCTGCCACTTACATAAGCAGCTCGGCCATCACTTACTCAAAGAAATACAAAAAGTTTTGGCCAGGAAGTGGCGCCAAATGAGCAACTGAGAGTAGGTAGAAAAAATCGGGGAAAACTTTAGCATACATCGCAGGACAGTTAAGACTTCAAAGTAAACAAAACAATCGTAAAAGGCAAGTGCGAATGTGGGAACAAAACAAAGCGAGAGAAACGTATAAAAGGGCAGGGCGAAATAAAACAAATAACATGGCCAAACATAAAGCGTCAAAAGTTGGCCAAATAAGGCGAAAATAAGAAATGAAATAAAACGAGGCGCCCTTTTGTTGTTCTTGTTGTTGTTAGTGGGGGGTGGGGCGGTGGTTTCAAAAGACCTAAAACCAACACCAGTGCAAAATCAAAAGAAAAACAAGGGAAAAAAAGAAATATACATTTCAAAGTGTCGTACAACGTCGGTTGTTCGCGAGTGCTAGTGCGAAATCCTGTGTGTGTCGTTCGTCAGGCGATGCGATGCGTGTCCTTGCAACTTTCTGCTCAGTCCTCGCCCTTCGGCCCCTCTCGCTCACTCACTAGCACCCCTCCCCCCTCTATAACCGACCCTCTCGCTCACTCCCACAGCCCACAGCTAGCGGCAACTGCACATAAGTTGCTACAAGCAAAGTAACAACAACAAAAAAAAACGAAACAAAAAAGGTAGAAAAAATAAACAACACAACATTGTAAGCGGGCTGAAAGGCGTTGCCAGATTGTTGGCCGACAGCAACAAAAACAACAAGCAAAAACAACACCAACTACGCCACAACAATAGCCTAAAGGGCCAAATGAACGTTGTTGGCTAGTCCGTCTGTCGCCCGCTTGGTGGCGCTAGCTACAACTACAACAACGACAACATCACTGCGTGCTGCTGCTGGAAATCCTGTCGCTAATTAGGTAAGTCACTACCATTCGGCCGCAAGGAGTGTGTCCTTTGTGGTCAGGAGGTGATGGGCATATTATTTCATTTCGGGGCCGGGCTCTGTAATTATGGCAATTTACGTCAGCCGCCAGGCGAGTGCAGCAAATGTTACACATACGCCACGTGGCCACGAGACTGTTTTAATTCTTAAACGTATATTATTCTAGCCCCTCTCCCTTCCTTACAGTGATGTAATATAATTAAATACGAATTAAATAAATGTTTTGATCATGTTAATCCTTGTATTTAGTGTACCTCAGCTCGGCTTTCAGTTAAAAACTTTAGAGAAAGACCAACATTCATTCTATTGACCTGGAAGACATTTTTAAAAATTGCAAGACTTGCCTGGGGAAAGGTATTAACTTGGATCCACCGATTCAATTTTTCCCAACTTACATTATCATTTTAAAAATGTAAATTTATCCCAATTTTGTTGTTGCTTTGTTGCAATTTGATTAAAAATGGTGTGATAAAGTAAAAACCTTTAGCCTTAATTTTAATGGACGTAAACTTTTTTAAACTAATCGAATAATTCGTTAGAAAACTATTAAACATTTTTAACCTCCTGCAGTTGAAGTGTAGCATTCTACAGCTTAAATGTGTCATTTTTTGCCATAACCTTTTTAGCCCCGGCAGGCAATCGATGTTCGAAGCAAAACGAAAAAAAATTTTAAACCGATTTCTCTTCATTTTGGATAAACCGCGTTGCGCCAAATTGAATTTCCTGGCTAAACTGCATCGAGGGAACTGAGGGGCATATAATCATACAAACAGGTGAAATGGAACTGCAATGTTTGGCTTTCATTTCGTGTTGAATATAATCATCCAGTGCAATATGGGTGCATGCTAAATAGATTTCAATGGTTGTAAATTTGGTCGATTTTATTTTCCGGTCTCTCAACTGTCTGTCCTTATTTTTGTCTTTTTCACGAAATTCGAGTCTCAATAGAGATTAAAGCAAGTCCGATAAATAAACGGCTTCATGGGTATATTTTCGTTGCCAGACCGTGTCACGTGCACTTTTTGCAAAGCATCAATTGTATTTTTTCGGTACGAATGTATAAATTCTTGTTGATTGTGACCTGAAATGGCAGGCATTCCTCTTTTTCTGTTGAACGCATTGGGCTGTTTTTACAAAGAACAATTGGGGAATCGGCTAATAAAAACAACGCGCAAAGGAATAACATTATGACCAGTTCTTTGGAATTGGGATCAAAATGAAATCCATTTCACACCACATGGACTCACTATTTGTTTTGCATGACAAAAATGTTCCGTGTCCAAGCTGACGTATGCGTAATATCTCTGAAAACTATATTCCACCAGGGAATGCTATGAATTTGTATGTGGCTGTAAAATTTTGACCTACATACTGGTACAGGTAACTGAAAGCCGAAAACATTAAACACTGAGCCTGGGGGAAAGCGGAGGCGGCGTTCTGGCCAAATGGAAAATCAACAGCAAAGAGAATGAAAAGGCCAGCAAGCAAATAGAAAGAAATTCCCGGGAATCGCCTTGCCGGGGATCAGGCGGACAATTGAATGGCCCGGGGGCAGCCCCAACTAGCTTGGCTTTTTTACTGAGGCTCTATTCTGCCGCCGCTCGCTGTATCCTTTCTGCTCTCGCGTTGGCCATCCTTTTGTTGTCATAACTGGACGAACATTTTCCCAAAGCTGACAGCTTGGCTTATTTATGGTCAAAACTGATGGTTATATATATACATCTTGAACGCTTTTGAGTTTTTAACCGAAAATATGACTTATTTTTAAATACGGGTTCAAATCAACCATAATATTTTAATATTTACAAGTTTAAATCAAATTCTAATTCCAAGCTAACTTCCAATAAGCGCTATCTCTAAGAAATCAAAATGTTTTGATACCATATACATCATATATAAAAAAACAAAGATTTCTTTATTATTTGATAGACTATATTATACACAACCAATTTTTAAGACTTAAGACGAATTTATAAAAATATTAAACAAAAAAGGATATATCGGTGTATATCCAAATATTTTTAAAAATAATACCGATTGCTTCTAAGGCAGTTTTGTTGTTGTCCGATCCATATTTTATAGTAAATGTCTTCTTCATTATTACCTTTTGACTGAAATAAAATCCGAAGAGCTAAAATAAAATGTTTTAATATTTTCTTTAAAAATAGACCTTTTTGTAAGACCTGATAATTAAAAAACCTAAGAGATAATTATTCCAATAGAAATGAGCTCTCATGGACACTTTTTCCTGTAATTTATACATTGAGATTTATATTTCGTATGCTGTTTGAGTTGAGTAACAGGTTTTAAAAAACGACTCGGCTTTTTTCAATCACTTTCCGCCAGCACTGGGCACTGGCCGTTAAGCTGCGGGGCTCAGTAAAAACGGCTCATCCTGTTGGCAGGACTATCTGCCAACTTATTGGCCCTGCTGTGGCAGCTGCATGTGTTATCCTTTTTATGTTTGGACATCCCCAGCAGCAGGGAAACTGCACTTGTGCAACAACTATCTGCGGCCGCTGTTCCCGCTCCCTGGCCTCGCCCTTTGTGTGCACTCAATTTAGCCATTTCTTGCAATTCGGCGCTTTCTTTCGGAGATGGAAGCTGTGGTGAATCCCCCCAGAACCGCAGCCAGAACAAATTTAATCTATTCTGAAAGTTTTCCATGTGCGCCTAGGGAGCTGCAAGTGCTCGTGGGTTTGTGGGCTTTTCGGGGCTTTCGTCTTGCCGAACAGGCTGCCAGAAAATGTGACAGCAACTAATTAAGTCAGTCGTGAAATTGCACTCGACGTTTTCCGAGGTGCAGAAAGCGAAAGTCTTCTGTGAAGTGATGTGGTGTGAGAGAGTCGAGAGATCCGCACCCGGAAAGTGGTTGCTTAAGCCTTTTTGACAAGGCGAGACTCCACAGAATTGGTGCACAGAAGCAGAATAAAATTAGGGTCGAATTGATTTGATTTCGAGACAATTACCCAGCGAGCTCCAAGCGAAATTGCAATGCGAAAACGCAGATACGCGAACAGTGCCAAAATGTGGGCATACAAAATTGGAAATGCTGTTATTATATTCTTATGTTTAATAGTTCTGTTGGTATTGTATTAATTTGGTTTCAGTTTTAAACAAAAAAATTACATACAATTATTTTGAAATTGGGAAATCCAATATTCGTTAGTCAAAGATCTTAACTATTTCTTTGATTATTAAATCATTCTCTCCTAACAAATATAGATATAATTATTTGTGCCAATTAATTGAAAGCCAATTCCAGGTTTGTTCTACCGCATTACGCATGCGACCCCGTGGTTTAGTGTCAAATTATCAGCTACTTATTATTATTACAGCTATTAGACCCGCTTTACGTCTCCCCGCCAGCCTTTCGAGCCCCAATCAATGTCAGCTGTTGTCATTGTTAGCATTTTATTTGCCTTCTTGTTGGCTGGTTTTTTGTGCGCTTATGTAAACCCTGAAAAGCAGACAAAAGCCTGCCAAATAGCGCAAAATGTGCTCCAATTTAGTTGTCGTTTAATTTGATGGCACAGCCGATTTGGCAGGCAAAACGGCAGTGGAGGATTAGGCCGGACCAATGGTGGCCACGTCATGAATGACTGCCCAGCGAATGCCAAGCGGAAAAATTGCTGAGGAAAGCGGTAGCTCAAAAGACCGAAAATAAAAAAACACAAAAAAGGGAAGTTCTCTATCGAAGGTTGAACGGCAGCAGAACGAAAATAAAAGTGACCAGCAATAAAATGCTGAAAGGAACATACAAGTGCATATATAACAGAAGCACAAGGACAGAAATAAAATCCACTGTCCAACCTCAATAGCTCGAACCGCAGTCCTAATCTGGTTTTATAACTTTGTTTTTGTCGTAAAAGTTTGCTCAAAAGTTAAAGATTATATTTTAATATGCACTTAATATTTATTTATAAGCTTATCTTTTCCCTAACAAACATGTTAACATCTTAAGAAAATCAATGTAAGTTTTTGAATAATAGAGACTATATTAATTAAACTATACAAAATTGATGTGGGATTGGTAAATTTTACATAATCATAAGTTCCTTAAAGATTTTAACACTATTTCGATTCGATTTAAAAAAAAGTAAAAGCTATAAATTTGATAAATGAAGTTAAGTAGAATTCATTGTAGAGGTTTGACTGTGTATGAAAACGTGATACAAAAACTCTCCTAATTTATTTGAAAGGGTGTCCTAGTCCGTTGCGTGTCATTCACATATATTTAGTGTCTAGGCCTAAGGTCGAGGAATAGAGTATGAGAGGGAGACAAATAAGTTGAGGCACGGAGATGGACACTAGCACTCTGAATGTTCGCAAATAATGCAGACCATTACATTAATGACTGCGGCAAAAAGTCGAAAAAGCGCCAAAAAGTCCAGCCAGCAGACGAAAACAGGGAAAAACAATGAAAGGAGCCAGAAAAAAGCGAGAAAATCGAAACATTATGAGGTCATTTTAATTATTTATGTGTGCGTGTGGCCAGCCTAGAAGTACGGACTTTGCCAAGGTTACGGATCCAATAGGACCTCGCCAGACGGAGATTTCATTTTATTTCGACCACTATGTTTGCCGAACTCTTTAAGCGGCTTACGACTGTGAAGGAGGCCATAAGTCATGGTTTGACCCAGATATCTCAACATATTGAGTGGGTTTATTTGGCCAAAACCATAACTGGGATATGGCGTTCTTTTCTTAGCTGTGCGTGCTTGGAAACTTTGATTTCGCTGCCAAATAGGGATTTATGTATGCCTTGTCCTCAGTTTAGTAGTTAGAACTTGTACCAATATTTATGAGCTGCTATGTGGGAGACTTCTCCATTGGCACTTGTTCAGTTGGCAAAACATCAGCGAGGCTCTGCTCTGAAAATTCAAAAACAGAGTGCACCCACAAGTAAATTAAGCACATAGATCATATCTTGTTTATGCGATCGATGCTAAACAATGTGGAAAATTGCGTATACGTCATGGGTGCTACTTGCAGCTTAACGACTTGAAAAATGCCACAGAAAATGTCTCAATTTGCCATCAAAAATATATTTGCATGCCCGTATTCAAAAGCAATTTCCTCTCTTTATCTAGAAGTTATTTTAATGCAGACAAAATCCATTTTGTGTGCTAGCCGAGACGTTACCAACTTTTTGGGCATGCACAGCATTGACATCCTAAACATCCCCTATATTTTTCTTTTTCCATCCGTCGTACGTTTGCATACATTAGCCGTTTTTGGATGCTTTTCAGCTACATTATTTTGTGTTATTGGCCATAAAACGAGTATGTGCGAACTGTGTAGATGTTCATAAAGCCTTGGCCATAAATTCAGCTTCATATACCGAGAAAGCAACTGAACATTTGGTAAAAACAACGTTTAATAACTCTACAAAAATATACAAAGATTTTATTTAAATTTTAAATATATTAAAATTATTTAATTTTTGCTAAGGAAAATAATATTCAAATGTAACCAAGCAGACAGCACTTTGAACTGAACTTCCTATCATTTGCATACTTTTGAATTTGTAATAAGTAGAGAAAAGCAAAAAGTTGTTTTGTTTTATTAGGGCTTTAAATAGCTTGCAAAACGTTTTTGCATTCGTAATAATGTTATTTTTTAATGTTATAACCTTTAACTTTTTTCAGTAAAATAGCACAAAATTCAACCGTACATCCGTTGCTAAAATCATAATTGCGTAATTTGGGTCTAGTTTCCTGATCCATTCGTCTTCGTGCCAAAAGTAAGAAAAATTAGCCAAATTAACCCAAATATTAAGTTACCCTAGTTTTGGGCGCGTGCAAAGTTAACATCATTAATACTAATCTGCTGGGAAAAGCCCAAAGAAAACTGTTGAAAATGGAACCGTGTCAAAGTCTGCAAAAGTAACGGAATTGTTACATTTTTGTTTTGTTGATTATGTAACATAATTGACGACAATATTTCCCCATAGAGTTGCAAGAAAAATGCTAATGAAAAACTAAGAAAACCACAAGCCAGGCGAAAGCAAACATGGCCCAACAAAGGCTGACTCATGGCGACTCCGTATTAGCGGGGCGGAAATGCCAGGACATCCGGTGCGGTGGCCAAGCCTACAAACGCACCACCACCACCCTCAAGGGATTAAATACAGAGAAACAAATGGATTGGAGATCCAAACTCAAGGGAAAATCATTTAATGATTTTTACCTGCTCAGCTTGACCAAAATGGGACCAAAAGCAAAAACACACACCGTATAAGCAGACCAATTCCTACAACTTTACGATTGCTTCCGAACAATTTATTTTGGTCAAATTTTTGCATTTTTCTTTTATTATTTCATAATATATTTTTGGTTAAAATGGGCAAAAATAAAAAAGATGTTTAAATGGCAATCGATGGGAATTTTGTTAAGATAACACCTTTTTATATTTTATATATTATTCCGCACGGTTTCTATTAAAATAAACGATTTCTTAAAAGTGATTTGCGTTTTTTAATTATGTTAAAATATAACTACAGCTACGTATTAGCTTTAATTTTTTGTAATATAAGTAATTAGGCTTAACATTGAATGCTAATTGTAGTTTGATAAAACAAAAACAAATTATTTTATAAATCCTTTTTTCTTTACAAATTAATTTTTTGAGACGGAACTTTGCCAAAATAAACTAGAAAGGAAGCAAACTTCTGCAAGCCGACGTTTATTTACCCTTGCAGTTATTACAAATCGACTAAATTTCGATTTCTATGCCTATATTACTAAAAACAATGAAGCTCGGTCGATTTAACGCTGCATTTTGCCATCGTTTCTATGGCAGCTATATAATATTGTTGTCCGATTTTAATTTAATTAAAATCGTAATTTCATAATGTTTTAATATCACCAACTGTCAATTGATTGTCAATAACATTGGGAGCTTAGGGAGGTATTAAATGCCATTTCGTTATCATTTTGTCCCATTTTTGAACAATTAAAACAATAATGTACAAAAATACAACAGATTATATAATAGCTAACAACCTTTCTAACTACCTCAGAGTAAGACCATTTCCACTTCACCAATTAACAATTACAATAGCATAAATTTAACGTATGGGTATGTAACATAACTATGTGTAAATTACTTAAAATGAAACATAATAAATTTATTATATTTTAAGGAAAACACATTTCAATAAGACATGACGCCCAGCCGAAAAACATTATTTTATTTTCAAATGTCCTTGTGTTTCTGCTTCGATTAGTTATTTTATTGCATGGGTTTCTGTTTCGTAATTGATAGTTTTTCTCAGTGCGCGGGGAAAAAGCGAGCGAAAAGCTCGTTGCTTTCCTTTGTGCCTGGGCGCCTATTACCCGGGAAGTTGCGACGAGAGTCGAGGTTCCGCCCCCTTCCCGCTTTCTTTGGCCTAAACGTAGGTACCGCCTGAAGTGGCGAGTGCAAGTGAATAATGGTCGTCTTGACTGCAGTCAAGTCGGGCATGTGGCTCACAAGCAATCAGTGTCAGTGCCAGTGCCACGGGCAGAAACGAGTACGAGAAACGAAACCAGAATCTGAATCAGAAACAGAAAGAGGGGTTGAGCTCAAACGAAGTGAAGGGCATAAACCAAACCAGGAAAGGACGAACGTGGTGGGAACTTGGAGCGAAGTGCCATGGATTGGCTCTCCGCCTGCCGCCGCTTTCAGTTAGCTCAATGTCCAGCTCAGTGGAGCGTTTGGTCAAACAGAAATTGAATTGTTGTTTTTGCCGCTGCCTGCATATACATGATATATACATATATCTATATTTGCTCGATATTTTTTGCCGTTTCCTTGCCAGAACCGAAATGAAAACGATACCAGGCCGTGAGGGGATATACAGCTGTCACTGTATGAGTTTTCCAATAGGGACATATCAAATCTCAACGTTTCAAATAAACAAAACATGCAAATCCAGAAGACCGTATTGGAAATGTTGCTGACCTGGGGCGGCTTTCGATTGGTACTCAAATATTTTATAAAATTCACGTATCCAGAGTAAATTTTTTATTAAATGTGTATAAAAGAAATTTACTTACCACTACACATTTTGTATAAATATTTAATGACTTGGTTAATTTCATTGCCACATGTTTCAAACTGGGCTTTTAAACTTAAGCTTTCAATATTAATATGTTTCATATAACCTTGTTTTTGTATTTAATATATTTAATGAGCTGGGCTGATTTAATTTAAACGTGTTTTCACATTGTGAATGATCATGATTTTATTGGGAAATATTTTAAACTGGGCAGCTTTCTTTATTTTTAAACTTTGAAGATGCTTAGCAATTTTGTCCCAAAATTTAAAAATATCAATGCCCTCTTGTTTTAAATTAACTACATTTTTAATTAATTGGGTTGAATATAAAAGTAGGTTTTTTTGTTTAGGCTAAATTTCCTTAAATATTTATGTTCCTAAAAATGTTTTCTTTATATTAATAATATAATCTTTAATTTTCTGTACTTTTATATTTATTAATTAAACACCAGCTCACATCGTTGTAATATTAATCATATGTAAGCATGGATATTACAAAATTACAATAAAAAGTATGCCCGCCATGATATAAGTTTAATTAATGTTGCACAAGACATATTTCAACTCTCCACGCTGAAAGTCCTTTGCCCTTCGGGCCTGACACCGAATATCTAAAAAAAAGAAATAGCGGCCAGGGGGATGCAAAACTTTCACATTTCGCGCCCAACGTAAATTATGCAAAACTTTCACCCTTGGCCGTCACATAACAAGGCAGGCAGGCATCACATGTCACAGCTTAAATGAGTTACCCCATCCGTTTCTCCTCCGATTTTAATGTTGGTGCAAAGGAAATTTGTGCGAAAAAATAAGTTTCGAGTGCAGGGAAAATATGCGGGAAATGATAAAGTGGGGTGACGAAAAAATGCCAGGCTGGGCGATGGGAGTTGCATTTTACAGCCACTTTGGCAGGCGACACGTTGACGAGTTGAATGAAGGCGTTTATTGAAATATGTCTCAAACCGTATTGACTCAAATGCGATATGCTCCTTTAATCTTGGCTCCCGTATGCGGGCTATGTGACATCAAAAGCCGAGCAAAACCAGCAACAGTCTCGAACAGGTAAAAAGTCAAACTCATTGAACATTCAGGGCGGGGAAGGTGGAAATGGGGACAGCGTGTCATCAGCAGGGCGTTGAAATCCAAGCCATGCTTTCAATACAACAAATTTCGTTTACATTCCCCTCAACACACAGTAGTGTGTGTTCAAGATTATTATGCAGAGCTTCAGCAGCAGGAAACTCAAATATGCTCTCTGTACCAAGGATCCTAACTCCTGGCCCTCGTTTTCCCCCATTTTCCTCGCCACACGCTGTGCAACAATTTTTGCTGCGCACGAGGAAAATGGTGTATGGTAATAAGTTAGTGCAATGCATACATATATGAACGTATGTGAGATGAGAATATTTTAAGGATTTTCCAACTTCATTTTTATTCGCACTTTGATGTTGCACTCGCCGAGTTACATAAAAATTATAGTACTATCAAGCAAGGATACCTTATCCTAAGAATTTCAAGAGCAAAATATTATTAGAGGGGTGAGTGCACTGTTTTCTTTTTAAAGGTTGTAATATATAATACATTTGACCTATGTTTGATCTCAATTATGTTTCCTTTCTTCTATTTTTAAATTTACATTTTTTCCATTAACAGAACTATAAAATATATATAACTTGCCAAAACATTACGTTTTCAGCTTCAGCAAGAATTGGTATACAAAAAAAACAAGATAAAGATAATGTTTAAAATGGAAGAGATAAAATTGTATTAATTTTTTGGACACTTCCTATTAAATTTCTCATTTGTCCATTGTCATTCCTCATATTTAATAATGTCAGTCCCATGAAATTTACCCATGGCATTTCCATTACAGTTTTACGCAACACAATTACTTTTAATTATTTTATTATGTAAACATTTCGGTGGACCAGTCCACAGCGGACACCCGTGGAAACCCATTTAATTGATATAAACATTGTAGTTTAATTGCCTTTAATGCCAAATGAACCGGTTGACTTTATTACCAAACAGTTTGACGTGTGTTTTTTTATTTTTTTTGTTTGATTCGTTGATGTTTTTTAATTAAAATTCAATCATAGTGGACCGTAGTAACGGGGAAATGTGCAACGGAGCGTTGTTCCGAATGAAATGCAGATTGTGGTTAGTGGCGAGCTGATTAAATCGTGTCATAGTATACGGTTCTGGCGAGGATTAGTGCATTAAAATGTTGGTAAATTAGCGTTCCTACAGCTTGTCATTTCCGATTCGTGATCAGGACAGAGGCTAAGCGACCCACATAAGGGAAACAGGCTCCCCTGAACACCCACCACACATACTGTGGAAAAGCCCGCTTGCATTAGGCCAAATCGTGCGTCATTTTGGGCATTAAAATTAATCCATGGACACGCAAGGATAATCGCTTGGATGACACGTTTTTTATGGCTACCTGGCGCCTGTGAGCGAAACTATGGCCGGGATTTTGAGATGCGAACGCGTGACTAAGAGGTCTACGAGAACTAGTGCATGTTACGTATACGCCACCTCAGCCACGTTGTTCTTTGTATGGCAAATTGACTGCAGTCGCTACAAATTTCAATTTTCAGCGCCATAATTGGCCATCTAATTATAGTAGCATACTGGCACACGAGGCCTGCCTGGGCATTAAAAGTAATCGCCTCTTATGAATAATATCCCCGGCAAGGACTCCACCCTGCACTATTGAAATGCTAATCATAGGAATGTCCTTTGTATATATACGTAATATATTTTCATATTTTCGTTCGTTTTCTTAATTTCTCGAATCTCGTGCAAGTTTGTTTTTCACTTGAGTGCTGGCCAAAAAAGAAGTGCATGTACGTGTGAGAAAGTGGCAAGTGTGAAAACTGAGGGGTCACCCAACTACGTCACGCATGTCCTTGCACGGCAATGTGAAAACTTTTTGTAGATTTCTCCCCTGCTTTCGGTTAGTCTGCTAGTTTTTTGCGCAAACAAAGGTTGTGCATAAAACTAATTAACTTTGCTATTTGCCGACTGCAAGGGGAATGTTTCTGCTTCTGTTGAATGTGTTATTTGCTTTGAGTAATCAAATTAGAATAACCGTTTCGAATGCGACAGAAATGTATGACACTGATCTGTCGCTTAGATTTTGGATTTTGCTTTTGGGACTGAAGTTTTAACAAATAAAGATAACATTATGATGCGCTGCGTTGTTCCCATAAATGTATGTCAAATGCGGAAATAATTAAGTTTCCCTCAAGTCCAATATGAAATAAAAGTAGTTGACATTCAAACATTATTTATTTATTGGAGTGAATAGATAAAAATTGCAGATGGAAAAGATACGACATTTGTCTGAACATAAATTTAAAATTATTCTCCTGGGAAACCCCAAAACGATATTGATAAAAACTGAATGCGAATACATTTGGTCTTGATGAAAGTGTTAAACTAAATGAAATTCATTTTATTAAACCATAACATTTCAAATTTAAATTGTTTCAAGACAAACCGAACAATTTTGAGCTCTCCATTTTCAAATAAAGCCCAAAAGAATTTCATGCAATATAAGTTGTCGACTTTTAAATAGTGCCCACCATCATGCTATTAGTGTCCAAACACCACAAACATTTTCGCGTTTTCATCCCATGCAACCAATTAGCGGCAAAAAAAATAGATCGAAAGCAAATGCAGAATAAATATTTTCGTACATAGACAAACAGCACACAATAGGCGCAAATATTTGGCAACGAAAAAAAGAGAGCATTAAAATAGCAAGAGTTTCGATGGGCAAAATCGATGATGACCCCGCAACTGCAATCTCCGCTGACCCACAGATGTGGCCAAATAAAATGCTGGGTAAACAAATTCAAACAGCTACAAAGCCAATTTAGATGGCTTCGGCGCCCTCGGCTATTTGGCTGGCTTGATTGAGCCATGTCCGCCGGCCATATCCGCATATCCGTGTGGTCCTGCGAGGGATTTTAATCATGCACGTATTTTGAAGCTTTTCCGCTTTCCAGCCACGAACGCCATAAATATCCATCAATATGTGAGCAAGCCACTGTCGGATTTCTCCGCGCCGTGAACTATGAACTCCGCTGGCACCCGAGGTGAAATGGCTGCAAAAACAAAGAACTGCCATTAATATATTTATGTGTGCAGAAGCCACATAAAAGCATTGCAGTGCACACTTAATTGCACAAATTGTGAACTAGATTTTATCAAATTACAATGTTTAGTGCGCTCTGTTGTCTCGTTAAAATTACACACATACAGCTATTTGCGTTGATTATAATTCGAGTAATAATTTAAGCGAATTATCACTTTGTTGTCGGTTATATTGAAATTAAATTTTAAATTGCATTGTAAAGAAAAACATGCATGTAATTAACGAATTTAAAAACAATGCTATTTTTGAAAGAAAAACAATTTAATAATTTCACACAGCTGACTGTGTACAAAGCAGCAGGAAAATAATTGTTTAAATGGCTAGTGCTTTAAAGGCAATACATGGTAAATGCTTCTTAAATCAAGTAAATTTGGTTACTTTTTACTTTTGTGCCAGAATTAATTCGAGAACTAAAATAATACTTGTCTTGACAATACATTTCACACTAGGAGTACCTGTATATTGCTCGAAAAACCTTGTGAATAGTTAAATATATTTTAAGTCTGTCACAAAGTTTAAACATTGTATTTTTTTAGATCTAAGTGTGATACTTTATAATTTTTCATAAGGCATTTGGGGAACTCACAAAATCACTGCTTTTACAATCCTGCGCTCGTTAAGCAACACGTTTTATTTATGGCAAAACCTCAAACCAAATTCCACCGAATTTTCGTGTCACTCTTACCTTTTGCCACATACTTTGGCATAGTCTGCTCTACTTTGGCTCCTGCTATATTATTCACTTTGTCTATCTCAGTCTGGCTCAAAAACTTAACCCTATTCCGGGAGCCCTACTCAAATATCCTGGGGCTGCGCCCGACAAAGAAAACAAAAAATAAAAAAGGGGAAACAAACACAGCAAATGTTGCAAAGCAAAGCTACAAGAATGGGGCAAAAAGTGTTAACAAGCAGCGTATAAATTATTAATTAAGTCGCGTGGCCAGTCAGTCTCTGCAATTTGCTACATTAAATGAAATGCAACTGAAAGAAGGGCATAAATTTATATTCTCTGGCATTTGACATAAATTTCATTTATATCCATGTGAATTGGTCTCTGGCAGAGGCCTAATTATTTAATCAATATATGCCCATAAATATTGCACAGAGCTCTCAGGCATCGGAACAAGATATATGAATGCCTATTTACAGGCTGGTGTTTGTGTGGCCCCAATTGGTTCAATTAGTGAAAGTAAAACAAAAGTTGAAGTTCCCACAGTGCTGAACTACAAGGGCTACCATATTTCAGACAGGAGCCCTACAATTACAATGAATAAAGCGTCGAACATTATAATTAAAGGTAAACGACTTAGTCAGACAGTTCCTGAAAGCCCCAGCACCTGACAACAATTTTATGTTATTCATTTAATAGGGGCTACAAAAATAATGTAGTTTCATGTACATTTACTAAATATAAATGTAGTTTATTCCTGCTAGAGCTACGAATTAGTTGCAAGTTTTCTATTAATAGGACATTAATACTGTAGATAATATTACCGGAAAACTTTAATATAATATATATTTGTCTTTATAGGGACATAGGTGCATTTCTTTCTCCCTCACAAGCAATCCCCATGAGTCATATGAATAAAATCCACATTTAAATATATTGTGCTCGACTGTTGTAACCAACCACTTTCCAAAGCAAACAAATGAGTTGGCATTTCATGTGAAATGCTATCAGGCTAGCCTAAATCTTAAGCCTCAGTTGGGGGCGAATCCTCGTGGCAGCTTTGTAAATCGCTTTTCTGGAGAAAGGCCTCTACTATCTTTACACAATTATAACAAAAGCGCGACCTTTATGCACATGTCCCTCAGTTTCAGCCCTTTTCCGACTCCGACTCGAACTCCTAGCTCAAGTCTACCTGGAAAAACGTTTCGAGGCAAAACTTGGGCACTAAAAATGCGTGCGTGCCTTGGTCTGTTCTTTTTTATCGATTTGCATATCTAAATTTAGTCAGGCGACATATAATGCCATACCACACACAGTGTATGTGCATGCATATATAGTATGTTTATTATATACATGTGGAGGCCAGGGAGCACGACCACACGCACTAATAAATATTGCATTGTGATACTGGGAATGGAGTCCATTTAGTTTGAGGAGTCGTGGCTGCCGCAATTAAAGTCCTGCCACCATCTGCCTATGCCCATGCCAATGCCTTGGGGCTACAATTAGATTTTGGTGTTAGGTGTACAGTCTGTCCACATGTATACTTACACTTAGAAGAAAAGAACGTTGAAACGAGTGACTGAGTACCTACAACAATACCATTTAAGTATGCCAAATCATCGGCGTCAGGTAACTCTGTTCAGTAGAATGCTTGAGCTACAATATATATTTTTCAGAGATTATTAACCATTTTGAAAAGAAGGAAAATTTTTAAAGATTTTTTAACTTTAAAATGTACAAGATATGAAAATACGTTGATTTTTTTCTCTGCGGATTATAAATTTGTACTTAAATTTTAAGAAACATTATGTCGGTGTTTTTAATTAAAATGTACAATTTTTAAGTTCAGTTTTAATTTTATAAAAATCAGATGACAAACAAAAAAAACGATCGAAAAATGAATCGGTAAATTGTTTTTAAACATATATGAATACAAATCGAAATATAGTTGTTTTTTTATAAAATATTAATTTTTTGCTATAGCTTCAAGGGTTCAGCTCGCCGAAGCTAGCTCCTTTATTTATTTAAAAACTATTTTGTATTTCATGTTTATGGTGCACAAAACATATGTTGTTCACGACCAAATAAAACCAGTTCCAAAATTTAAACAGAAGCTGTCTTTTCCCCCAACACTAAGATTGTTTCTACAACTTCCGAAACATCGTTTATTTAAGTCGTCGCTTAAAAGTTAACTATTTATGTGAGTTTGTGTACTGGAAGGTACAACTATTCTTTGAGTGGACGTGAAAACACGACCTTAGATTGGCCGGCAAATGCCTTGGTCACCTTGAACCGCCGCCCAAGGGAGACACAAGGATGTAGGACATCGCAGGAGCAGGCAGCAGGATGGAGGCCATGATAAATGAGCTACGTTAACTCATGTGGCAAATGTGACATGTGCTCCGGCATTTTATTCTTTGTGTACCTGGGCCTGTGTGTGCTGATTGCCGTGTGAGTCCGTGGAGAGACAAGCGCTAAAATTACCATACCGCAGTCCCCCGACAGCCGCCCAGTAGTCTTGGCCTGGATTAACGTGGCCCACTCGGACCTCGGACCATCCAATCATGCCCAGACCCCAAGTCCGAAAACCAGAAGGCTAATAGGTCAGTTTAGTTGGCCCTTGCATGAGAATTATGGTTAATTTTGGCTGCCACATTGCGGAAGTTATTAACTCGTTTGATTGAACTTGGCCGTAAGTGATTTCGGACGTGTGGCCATGTGCACCCAGTCCAAGTTGATGGCTTAAGTGTATTAAACAAGTGGGCAAATTTCCATTTTGTGTGCAGGCCATAAGCAAGATATTGATATTTTACGGCAGCCGGAAAGGAAGAATCTTATACGAAAGCAAGGCAATTAAGTGTGCACTCTTAGCTGGCTGAGATTTTAATGAAATTCTGCGTTTTGTGACAAGAAATAAACTTTGGCTCATAAATATTGCTTGTTATTTAATACCTTAATATATTATAATTGTTCGGATGAATTTCGCTAGCTGTACAGAATATGGCTTCTGATTTCAGAAGTCTTTTATTAGGGGAATTAAGCTACTTTAATATTCAAACGGCAATCAAAAAATGCGAATTATCTTTGAGCAAGAGTTTATTCTTATTAAAAGTTTTAATTTAATTCTTGTATAAGACCAATGCACAGCAATAGCTTAAAGAATAAATTCTTGTATTTTTAGAATTAAGAACCAAACTCTTGTGGCTTTGTTTCAGATCCTTTATATCAATATATATTATCCGGATTACGTGATGTTACTTTAAAGAAAAATTTATAATTTAGAAGATGCATTTTATGTTTTGTTCGTTCCTTTTCAAACTTAAAGTTTTTTTTTGTGTTGTGCAGTTGGTTTGATCTGCAAGAGTCCGTCAAAGCTATATTATTCAAAGTTAGCCCCTGCTCTGATTTTTCATTAGTTCTCCACTTTCCTTTGAGAAACTTGGCAATAATAGCTAAGGGACTGTCCCTCGCCCGCCTGTCAAATATTTGAACAAAGCCCAAGACGCACAAGTCTCGGCGCTGAAAAGTATGCAGCAGACAAAAGCTCATTAAGAACTCAGACACAATCCCCACCAGCACCCACTCCCAAGCCTCCGCCATCACAACCCTCTCCTGTCACATCCTTGTTGTCATCGTCATCATGTCCCCGCACTCCGTGTTAAGTGATTTCCATCATTTGCGCCGGAGGCACATGCTGGGGAATTCCAAGTTGGTAGTACCAGCGGCCTAAGCCCCTTCTGCTCTTCGCATGTGTTCAATTCCGTCTAAAAGCCGCCTTTGACTTGTTGTTTTTCTAAGGCCCCGACAATGGGGAATTAATCCAAACATAACACACTATAACCAGACAATCTTGAAGTGCGAATATGTGCGGGCTGCTGGTGTTTTGATATCCTTATATCATTTAATAATTGGTTGCTTTAACGGGCTTATCTCTTTCAGCGGGTTCGCGTGGTGCGCGCTTATGCAGACACAAGGCGATTGAGGATTCCATTGAACTGGCTGCCGGGTTAAATTTGGTGAGTGGAAAACTCTTCTTTCAATCACAATGGCAGCACTTACTTGTTCAAAGCCCAACCAGCTCAAACAGATCTCTGAATGCATTCGCTGGCAAAGAATCTCGTACGAAAAATATAAAAGTAAAGTGCGAGCCATAAAAATGCAAAGCACCAACAAGCGGTGCACGACTACAGTGAGAAAAAGCTTAAGAAAACTTAAAATTAGAACTTAAATTGGTAAATAAATTTTAACTTTAAATCATAACAAAAAATTATTTATGCAAGACGTTCAATATTTGAATAATAGAATGATTTGGTCTTATCTTATCTTAATTTCTTAACTTATTCTTAAGTTTCTTCCAGTGCAGCTGTGTGCATATGTATTTGTAAAGGTGCGGGCTAAGTCTTGGAAAACTTTTGTGTGTTTAATTTCCGGCTGCTTTAATACAAGTTCAGTCGGGCATGCACTTGAGGCTTGGCGAGGATTGGCGAGCCTGACGGACTCGAAGGCTCCCAAGGAGCTGCGTGTCCTGTGGCGTCATGTCCTTGCGGCTTATGACCCGCAGATTTGCGGTCTGTGGCAAAATATTTATATAGAAATTAAATAGCCTCAAAGCCGTTATTACTTAAGGCAAAGGCAAAGGTCAGTGAAGTGTGCGCCTCCGACCTCAGGAGCCCCGTGAACCATTGAACTGAAGGTGAAGCAAGTGGGGCCAGTGGGGCCAGTGGGGCTAGCAACTCTATTCAATTCATGTAATTGACGTCCTTTCATGCAGATTACGAGGATCAACTATGCGCAGACATGGGAAATCAATTCAAAGGGCAGTTATGTACATTTGAATTTAAATATTGCCTTGTTAGTCTCATAAAAAAGTAACCGTTACATAAAATGTGGATAAAGAAGTAAGAAGTTGAGAACTGAGAAATATAAATGAAGAGATGGTCTTAATTCCATATTTTTGTTTTAGAAATAATGAAATAATATGGAAATAATGGCCATCAGACATTAAAACACTTTTAACTTTAAAAGTTGTCTTACTTATAAGTATAAAGCTCGTGGCGTAATGCATCTATTGTGTTGGGTATAATATTTTTCCATTATTCCAAAAAACAGGATATTTTTAACCCTCTCTAAGTTACAGTCCCCTAAATGTATATTCAAACATTGATCTTGAGCGTATCTGCTTGGGGGAGTTTGCCCTTGTAGGATCCCCTATTTTCGTTTGGCTTGCGCCCCTTTTTTGTAAACCTTGCCTGAGCTTAGCTTCTGGAAATATATATATACTTATATTCAGGTATCTGCGTATCTATCTGCTCCTATATAACCAGGGCACATTGTTAGGACAAACGACCCTTGAGATATATAAATAAACTGCCTCAAGATTAGTTTAAATGGTTGGCGACGTGCCTTTGCCCTCGTTTCGCAGATTCAGCTGCAGCTGTTAACTGCATCCTGCCAGGAGGGGCGACATCCACTAATACCTCCTAGCCCAATGCCCTTAGTTATTACACTGATAAAAAATATATAAGGGCAAGTTTTTATTTTTTTGTACTATATAAGACTTGCCGAAGTTAAGTTATAACTTCATTTGCAATTAATCAATACGCAAATACAAAAGTTGGGTTTTTATTACAAATCTTAAGAACATTTATTTCTAGCAGTGTTTAAAATATTGACAAAAGTCAGTCAATAAACTTTGTTTTCGAATCAATAATAATTAGTCTTGAATTAAGATTGCATTTTTTACAACGACAAAAATATTGAATTTAAAAAAAAATTACCTAAAATTTGTTTATTATAAAATAATTTAGCTAATATTCATTTTTGTCTAACTATTTCGGACTTTCAGCATAAAAAAATATTTTGTGTCATGAAAACAATCGAAAAATCCAGAGTTCCGAATCCTTCAGATTTTTTCATTGTGTACATGTGTTTGCGTATGTGATTGGCGTGTGTGTGAATGTAAAGTGGCGCTTATTCTAGCACTAAGAGAGAGAAACCAACACAAAAAGCTCTTTGGCACTCATGTCCATGAGGGGGGGAGGGGTTTTACAGGGCAGGTTACATGGCATAGGGGCAATGCGACCCCCACCGAGCGACCCCCCTCTCAACACGCCCATTATGCTCATTATGTGCTTTGGTACTTGGCTCGTTTTTGTCTTTACTTTCTCAGTGTTGTTGCGTCTTGAACGTCTTCTCCTCGTGTTTGTTTGTTTGTTTGTTTGCTTATCTTGTTTATTTGCTTTTGTGCCAAATTATTTGTCGTAGCTTGTTCGCTGTTCTTATGCTACTTGTTATTTGAATGCTTATTGCTTTTTCCTGTTATTTTCTTGTTGGGTTTTTTGTTTTTGTTGGGGAAACCCAAGAATTTTGATTGTCCAGATTTTGTAAAGGAAATCTCCGCTTGCATACGGAATAATTTTAAAGATTTCAAAGTTCCGTTGGTGTTTAAATAAACTTTACGATCCACAATACACAATTTAAACTAATTGTTAGTTTAATTACTCATTTATATTAAACGCTGAATTCAGAAGCTTACAAATATTTTTGAAATATACTGATAAATAAATTATAAAAATGTAATCCAATCAAAGCAATTAACGAAAATATTTGAATATTCAAGAATGTAATCAGTTGGATCGTTTAGCTTGATTATGCCACTTGATAAGCACAAGAAATTTCAAGAACAATTCGATTTTAAATATATCTTCGATATTGTTATCTTAAGCCCAGGCATATCCTTCGGATCGCCTTAATTCAACTCTTAAGCCAATATCTCCGTAAGCCGCTTGCCCTGGGCCCTTGTAAAAACAACAGAAACCACCAGCCGAATGGGAAAAAGGAAAATAAGCAAATCAGCTTAAATGACAGACAGCGCCCAGTTCCCCCAGCGAAATCAGAGAACGAAGCGCAGCGGCCACTTCAAGAGAAATGTCCAAAAAATGTCAATTTATTACAGCGAAATCAGCGCTGGACACACGCAGCCAACACGCGTGACCAGCAGCATAAGCCCACCCAACTGTCCGCTGCCACGCCCACCTCCTGCTCCCAAAGGCCCATCTCACCATCCAGGGTTTTCCCCCACTGACTGTGTCATGTGTATAAATACTTTTTAATCTGAATTATTACGGTCTGCAAGTTTTTCTTTGCTTGATTATAATTTATTCACATAAATTTCCATGATGCATGGCATTTAAGTGGCAGTGACAGGACCAAAGCATTCGAACTCTTCCCTTCGACATTTTAGGCGGACTCTCGAACAAAAAACAAATCCTTTGCAAAGCCCTTTAACGAAACTGAACAAAAAATAAAAAGGGCGCAACCTCGAAAAGTTCGATCTGAAATTGGGATCAAGGGGATTGCTCGGTTCGATTGTTTAATTACTCAAACAATCAATGAAATGGCAACGAGTGTTGGCTATAAATAAATAATACACAGCTAATGTTAAGAAACAGAAACAAAGTATTCACAATTCAAAACATAGAGTAATATAAAAAATATTGAACATTTTAAAATCTAAAACCCGACAAATTATTCAGTGCTTTTATACATTGAAATATTCAGCTTCTAATAATTATTATATCACAACATTCTTCTTAATAAAAACATTTTAGTTTGAATAAATAAAATCAATTTATTTTTGACTATTCTTCAATTTGTATTAAAATTTTACCAGATAAAAGTTAATTTAAATATCAGCCCATAAAAAAAAGTAAATCGTGAAGCTGACTGATATATTCTTAGGTATATTTGTCAACTTGAGCTTCCAGTGTTAATATTATGACCGCAACTGTGTACTCAGTATTTGCGGGCGTGACACACTTCCGCTCCACTTTAAGGGGCTGTGGTCGCGGTCATCCGTGAATATCCACCGCAGTTCATTCATTCAATTTTAATTATAAATAAAATATTAAAACGAAACTTTTTCGGAAGTGTTCAACTGAAAATATGTTGCACAACCAAACAAGTTCGAGTATGTTCCCCAAAGTCAACATGTGCGACTTCCAAATGTTCGATTCCTGTTCTTTTTTCTCCGGGGAATGTAAGAACAACAATATGGCTCCTCTTCAATGTTTCTGAGCTCGACTTTTCTGTGTGTTGGCCAACATCGTCATCGAGCTGACCCAAGCATATTGTGTACAGAATGTGATACCACGCAGACAAACACCGGAATCCCATCACCCCCTATGAATGCACCACTAACTCGCCGCCCATCCAAGTTCCCATTCCCAAGTCCAACCGCAATTCCTGCTCTATCTCCACACGACCGTTGCACATTTGCACTTTGTCATTTTGCGTTAACTTTGCGCAAACGTTTGCACCGCAAACTGTCAAAATGTGCAATTAGTTGGGTTAAATGGCTCACCTCAGCGATGAATCATAAGCACACACAGTAAATTTTGGGTAAATGCATCCTTGATTACATACACTAAATAATTACTGAAGCTCCAACAAAATCGTTATATTTGTTTTTAGATTTTAGAGAAAAGTTATCAGTTATGAAATTTTTATGAAAATAATATAACAAGCCAGAACCTAATAATTAAGGGTACGACCAAATTAATTATTCAGTTATTTTAAATAAGATTTCCTAAACAACCTATATTATTAATATTTATTGTCAGTTTTAGATTTCAATTTAATATATTATAAGTATTAAAATGTATATTATAAGTGTATTAACAGGGCCAATATTATCTAATGAAATATTACTGTTAAAATTGATTTTTAATTAAATTATTAAACAATTTGGTTTATAAAATGTTCAGTTTTTGTGTTATACTGTATCAAACTGTTATTGCCGTTATGAGCGCTGCAGGCTGGCATTCGGGCTAAAATTTAAATAAGGCAAAGCAATCAAATAAAAACACACCTGGAGATAGGAAAACTTTTATTTAATTACTCTTGGCTGGCATTAATTAAACATGTACGTTCGATTATTGGAAAATTCTCGGTCTCCAACAGGTCGTCGTCGTGTGTCAACTATGTCGTCGCGTGTTCCACTTTTCCGAGCAATAAGCTGACTTAAGCCTAAACGGCTTAGCGTCCCTCTGAGTGGTTTGCCATTTGGCGAGTGCCCGCCGCCTGTTTGTGTCTATGTCTGCACTTCCATTTTAATTGAAATGCGAATGAACTGCACTCGACTCGACTCGACTCGATGATCTCCATCGCCATCGCCATCGCCATCGCCGTGCCATTCCACTCCAAAACACCACCTGAATTCCTGCAGCCCAGCGCTGCATTTGCCCACCGAGTTATTTAATTAGGCATGCCAGCATGCAGATTGCTCTTAGTGCCCGCCCTGCCAATTTCCCAATGCAATCTGCCAGTAAACTGGGTCAAGTGCCCTTCTTCAATTACCACATTTGCCGGGCCATACATTTTTGGTCTATGCCATGACATTTTAATAACTTTTAATGCAACAGATTATGGTCCATTATGGCCTGCGGGCAGCAAAGCTCATTATATATGGATTTCATTTTACACAGATTTGATTGAAGTGCAGGACAATGATGTAAATTCAGGATGAGCAGTAATAACAGAGTTAACTTATTTAAGCCCGACTGCATATTGCATAGAAATGGCGCACTTAGAGACTACCTTTACAAAATTAGTACGGTTTGGTTCTCCGAAATAATAAAAATAATTAATGCTTTACATATTAATAAACGTCCGTTTACGCGAGTTTCTTTTTTGTAGTCATTTAATAACACTCCCACCGTGTAATACGGACAACTCTTTCAGAACAATGGATTAATTTACAATTTGTTGAGTTGTCCACATTCATAATTTGTAGAGCTGCCTTCAACACAACAATGCCCCCATTTGGCCGCCCACAATCTTTATATATACATGGTTATACTATATAGGATCCGTTAAAAGCCAGGAAAATTTCAATGGGTTTAATCAACTTTATTTTTGCTCTTGTCTTTTCTGTCACTGGAAAGTTCGTGACTTCGAACAATGGCGCCATGGCAAACACTGACGCCCGAAAAATCGATAACAAGTTGTTTGTAATTGTTGCTTGTTGCTATTGTTATTGTCGTTGTGGCTAAAGTTTTTATTGTCATTTTGTTTACTGAGGTTACTCGTTGGTCTGTGACCGAGACTTGTCAGTTTAACGCTAAATTTAAATATTTTCTCTGAAAGGGTTCTTTATAAAGGCATTGAAGTCAGTAGATTGGCCTGAAGGTTAGTTTATAATTAGGTAAGCTAAATAAAGTAGATTTATTAATACATCATTTTATAGAAATTCTACCTTTTCGTTTCCTCTTATAAATTAAGAAAGACAGCAATCTTTTACCTTTTTAAATAAAGCAGAGGCAGACATAAAACACCTTGACTATTTTCTTAAGATAATTTATAAGCATATAATAATCAAATAATGAAATCAATGGATAATTTGAATACTTATATTTAACATCCTTCCTTGTTAAATTCTGCCCTAACTTTAAACTAGTCGCCAGCAGCCGTATTTTCCAATTACTCATCCTGGAAAATAGTTGCTATCCCATTAAATTTAATGGAATTTTCAATTAACTCAGCACAGCTTCAAAAGTGTTGGGCTAACATCTAATTGGATTGCCGCTTGATTTGGGTGAGATTGCAAATTAGGGCATTAAAGCTGATCCAGCACAGAACGTGCTCGAAATGTTTGTCTGTCCAAGAGATATTAAGTATCCGACATGTGGCCACGACCGCAACAAAAGCGCCCGCCCAAAAGTATGCAAATAATGTTGGTTGCAAATCCCCCCACAATGTCAACTAATTTAAATGGAGGCAAAAACTAGCAGCAAATTATTAAATTGACTGAACCAGTCGCACCAACAAAAAAGATACAAAACGAAGATACAGCTGCAGATACGGAATATGAAAAGTTGCTCGGGTAAAAATATGAAAAAGTTGGGAGCGTAAAATGAAATGCACAACGAACTAGACTAAGCCAAAGAACAAAAAAAAGGGCTAAGGGAAGGGGGGATTGGTTGTGTTTCGGGTTAGTTGTTGGCTTGGCCTGTCAGTTGGCGCCGTTTCCGGCCGCCAGACGATGGCAGGATTAACTTTGGCCAAGCTGCAGTCGGCGGTTTGTGTAAATTTATGCCCCGGAAGGCATGAAGGATATCAGCGGGGAAGGCCAGGAAGGACTCAAAGGAAGCCCGGTATGAACTGATCTATGGTCAGTAATTTCTGTAGTCTCTGCCCTTTTTTTCTGAGCTCTCTGCTTCGCTCAGAAAGTTCTCATTGAGTTAACGTTTTTGACATTTTTGGTACACCACCCCGAAACAAAAAGAAAGTCGAACAGGCGTTTAAAATAGATTGAGGTCAATAATTGTCATGGCACATGTGGGAGGGACCTGGAGATGGGGCCAAGGAAAACACGTATACGCTCTATCGGCACCAATTTGTATATGAGACCCATTTACAAGACCTCTTCGTGGCCTTCCCTAGTTTCTATGCCTATTACTTTTGGTACGAGTATCTGCTGTCTTGGGGTTTATTTTTGTGCTTTATGGCCAAAGTCACGTAAAAATCGAATAAATGTATAATAAAGACCCTGAATTTGGGGGTGGGCATCCCAAAGCCACTGAGTGCCCGCTTTAGTGGGATTGTCTGTGTTTTCTGCGGTTTTCCTTTGGTTAAAGGGGAAAAGGATAGAGAGCAGTCTCACTCATGTCAAAGTTTTTCACTGGCTTTTCCATATGGTTGGAATAAGCCGTTCAGGCAATCAAGTTTAAATTGACTGCGGTTTTGTTCCGATGTTTTCTGGATCTTAATCTGTAAACTTTTCTTAAAAGTATTTAAATAAATTTCAATAAGCAGCTTATACGAGTTTTCTTAAACTGCTTTCAATATAAGCCGATTATTTTGTACGTACTGATAAATACATATGTTCAAACATGCATTCAACTCATATATCTATACATATCTAATCAGACCCAAATCACTCTTTCTCAAAGGATATCTATTTATTCTGAAGTTTTAACCAGAGAAAAAGCGGAAATTGAATTTTTGCGGCTTGAATTCATTTCAGTTAGTGCAATGGCCTTTGCATGTTGAATAAATGTCAGAATATAGCCACACTTGTACCTACTTGAAAACTACATATACATTGGCCGAAACGAAAATTGCATTCCTCCCAGACTTGGCCACAAGCTGACAACCACAACAGCAACAACTATAATGGCAACAGCCGAAATGGCAACAACAGCAGCCAACGAAAGACAGGCAAAAGACAGCCTTTGACAGGCAACAATAAAAATTCGTTTGGCCCATTGACTGGCTGACTGACATTCGCTTTTTGGGTCTGGTCTAAACCTCTTACACTAGGGTACATCGAGTTTTTCTGACGGACGTGTTAAATTGTTTAGGCAATATGTTCTACGAAAATTCAATTCAAAAATGCCTTTAAGTCTTTGCCTTGGTAAAACCTATTTTAGATACAAACAAGAAAGGAAAGCTAACTTCGGGCGGAGCCGAAGTTGATATACCCTTGCAGAATAGTCTGTAAATTATATTCTCCAAAATTATTCATATGATGCATTTTAACACTCATAAAAAATCCCAACTTCCTAACTTCAAAAACACCAAAGTTATGGCATTTCCAATTGTTCAGTTACATGGCAGCTATAGGATATTGTCGGCTGATCCTTATGAAATTTGGTAGGTCAGATTGATTGGCCAAATATAAAACCCATAGAATATCATAACTTCCTAACTTTACAAACACCAAAGTTATGGCATTTCCGATCAATAAGTTATATGACGACTATAGGATATAGTCGGCCGATCCTTATGAAATTTGGTAGGTCGGATTAATTGGACAAAAATAAAACCCATAGGAAATTCCAACTTCCTAACTTAACAAACACCAAAGTTATGGCATTTCCGATCAATCAGTTATATGGCAGCTATAGGATATAGTGGGCCGATCCCGGCCGTTCCGACTTATGCGTGCAAAGGAAAGAAGGGACGGACAGACAGACGGACAGACAGACGGACAGACAGACGGACAGACAGACAGACGGACAGACAGACGGACAGACAGACGGACAGACAGACGGACAGACAGACGGACAGACGTTATAATGATCGGCCGACTAAATTATAAAATTTCAGAATATTCTGCAAGGGTATTTCAACTTCGGCTCCGCCCGAAGTTAGCTTTCCTTTCTTGTTATAATTTACTTTATTTCAGAAAACTACAAGTAGATTTTATTTATAAGTTACAAACAGATACAGAATTTAGTTAATAGTATTTTCGATCCAGCTTATATAGTGCGTTACATTTGTATAAATACCGATTCCACTGCAGTCAAGAACTCCATAGCTGCTAATACCGAACTGGAAGACCCGATTAATTTTTCGATACACCAGCTGTGCACTCAACGGACCCCCTGCATCCCCTTTACATGTGTCGCTGGTCTCACTGCCGGCACAAATTTGGGATTCATTAATTGGCGTTACCAACATTGACTGGCATTTCGAAAGATTAAAATTGGTTAAAGTTGCTGTCTGAAGTTTTAGGCTCTTTTCACCAGTTTTAGTTGTACCCCAGCCTGTGGCATTAAATGATGTAAAAGTTCTTACAACAAACTGATCGACGAGCAGACAGATCGGCCTGATATGGTCTAAGGAAAATATTTCAGTTAAGAAAGTATTTGTTAGTTATTAGATTCCTTCATTACCTGAAAAAATAACATTTTGAGCCATTTCGACTACACCTATGTCATTCTGCATTTTTTCTAAGTCAAACGATGGGTGGGGTATCAACCGGTCGATATCAATCTCAAAGCTGCTTCCCTTACAAACAAATGAACAATCTGGGTTGGTTGACGTGTCATATTCGCCTAAGCGCACCTTACTGTAAACAACAAGAATTTAATTTCAATTCAAAAATATAACTCATGCAACTCATACTTAGGCTGTACTTCGAAGCAATTCGAAGCCGTCAGAACAAAACCTGCAATAATTTATTCAAGTTCATAACTTAGTTATACTGAAAAGAAAGTGCTCATTTAAAGCACATTGAAAAAAAAAGCCTTACAAAAAGGTAAGATATTTTTAAAATACTTACGGGAGGTG
The DNA here is from genome assembly GCA_018153305.1 of Drosophila kurseongensis. Classification (NCBI taxonomy): domain Eukaryota; kingdom Metazoa; phylum Arthropoda; class Insecta; order Diptera; family Drosophilidae; genus Drosophila; species Drosophila kurseongensis. The sequence continues at coordinate 7,264,013 of JAECXX010000005.1, read as the reverse complement.
ATGAGCGTACCGCCACAGGTGAAATTAAGGTCTTTGAACAACAGTACCATCCAAGGATTGGCGAACATCTCAGCATCGTGTCCTCCAATCACCCGTTTAACACTGTTCAAAGTCCTTGTTGTTCCGCAATCGGGTTCCAGCAAACGGGCGGATCCTTCTTTAAAAAGAAACAGACAGGCTAATGCCGCAACTCCTAGTATAAACACCTTCATGCTTTATAGAATTCGTTTCGAAGACTGAATAAAAGTCTCTGGCGGGGTTTTTTTTTTTTATAGGACAACAAACAGCGATAAGAAGGCTGGGTTTTTTTAAAAACTATTTTTTCATTAAAATCTCTTTAGTCTTGAGTTCAAAAAGTTTAGATTACGAGCTCTTATAAAAGTTGGGGAAAAAGACACAGTACGACAAACAAAAACATATGGTTGGAGATTTTCAAAATATAAAAAAAAAATATTAACAGTTATTAAAACGACTGTCGTCATTTAACTTTAAGGAAAAGTAAACAAATTTCCAAAAACAAGAACGGAAGAAAACTTTGGCTGGCGCATTATCTGGATATCAATCCTATTAAATATGTATAGAACTTAATATTCGTCCAATTCCAATTTTTGTCTCCGAAACTTTTTCAGTTAGTGGTGCCATTGTTTTTGCATTTGTATGTGTCTTTCCGTAAAGCTATCAGGCGAACATTGAAAGCAGGAAATTGCACAGCCCTACATAATTTCACATTTTTCTTGAACGGATTTTATAAGACTTAAAATAAAGTTTTTAATTGCGATTTTTAGAACGCAAAATTTTTTTAAAAACCAATTTCAGTTAGGTCTGCTTTAAATTTTGTTGACCTCTGCTATCAAATTTGGTATTTTAATACCCTTGCCGAGGATATTATAACTTCAGACAAAAGTTTGCAACGCAGTGGAGGAGATATTTCCGACCCAATTAAGTATATATAATCTTGATCAGCATCACAAGGAGAGTCGATCTAGCCATGTCCGTTTCTATGCCAGCTAGGCCCTCAGTTCTTAAGCTTTCTGCTTAAAACTTGCCCAAAATGTGTCTTTCTATTGCAGGTAGTATATAAGTCGGAACGAGCCGGATCGGGCGACTATATCATATAGCTCCCATAGGAACAATCGAAAAAAAATGTAAAATAGTATATCTTTGTTGTTTTCAATTTTTTTTTTGTTCTTTGAGATTTGGTTATGTTTTAAATACTATGGAATTACGGTTTCAATTAAATTAAAATCTGACAACTATATCATATCAAATCGCAAAATTAAAAAAAAAATATAAAATGCGAGGGTATAGAAACTGCGGCTTGCCGAAGTTGGCTTTGTTTGAGTTTTTTTTCGACATAATAGCAATTTGACCTGTAACTTTTCAGCTATTTCCAAGAATGTTATCAGTGTGTGGCAGATAGTGTGAGAATGAGCGGTTAAAGTGTAAAAGTCAAATGTAGAAAATTTATTGTTTAGTCTAGTGCCACTCTGTTTGTCATTACGCGTAGAGCGCCAACCCACTTGCTATGAAACCGCTGATCCCTCCAGTTTGTATACCCTTGCAGAGGCTATTATAATTTCAGTCAAAAGCTTGCAACGCAGTGAAGGAGACATTTCCGACCCTATAAAGTATGTAAATATATTCTTGATCAGCATCACCAGGAGAGTCGATCTAGCCATGTCCGTCTGTCTGTCTGCCCGTCTGTCCGTTTCTACCCAAACTAATCCCTCAGTTTTAAAGCTATTTGCTTAAAACTTTCTCAAAAGTTGTCTTGCTATTGCAGGTAGTATATATCTCGGAACGAGCCGGATCGGGCGACTTATCATATAGCTCCCATATGAACAATCGAAAAAAAAAAATTAAAAAAAACAAGAAAGGAAAGCTAACTTCGGGCGGAGCCGAAGTTGAAATACCCTTGCAGAATATTCCGAATTATATTCTCCAAAATTATTCATATGATGCATTCTTAACACTCATAAAAAATCCCAACTTTCTAACTTTAAAAACACCAAAGTTATGGCATTTCCAATCGTTCAGTTAAGTGGCGGCTATAGGATATAGTCGGCCGATCCCTATGAAATTTAGTGGGTCAGATTGATTGGCCAAATATAAAACCCATAGAAAATCCCAACTTCCTAACTTTACAAATCCCAAAGTTATGGCATTACCGATCAATCAGTTATATAGCAGCTATAGGATATAGTCAGCCGATCCTTATGAAATTTGGTAGGTCAGATTGATTGGCCAAATATAAAAGCCATAGAAAATCCCAACTTCCTAACTTTACAAATCCCAAAGTTATGGCATTACCGATCAATCAGTTATATGGCAGCTATAGGATATAGTCGGCCGATCCTTATGAAATTTGGTAGGTCGGATTGACTGGCCAAATAAAATACCCATAGGAAATCCCAACTTCCTAACTTAACAAACACTAAAGTTATGGCATTTCCGATCAATCAGTTATATGACAGCTATAGGATATAGTTGTCCGATCCTGGCCGTTCCGACTTATATACTGCGTGCAAAGGATCGAAGGCTGTGTGCAAAGTTTCAATTCGATATCTTTAAAACTGAGAGACTAGTTCGCGTAGAAACAGACAGACGGACAGACAGACGGACAGACGGACAGACGGACAGACGGACATGGCTATATCAACTCAGGAGGTGATCCTGATCAAGAATATATATACTTTATAGGGTCGGAGATGTCTCCTTCACTGCGTTGCACACTTTTGACCAAAATTATAATACCCTCTGCAAGGGTATAAATATAACTTTGTTGTATTTAATTTTTTCTTGTTCTTTGGGATTTGATAATATTTAAATACTATGGAATTACGGTTTTGATTAAATTAAAATCGGACATCTATATCATACAAAATCGACAAATTAAAAAAAATAAAAAATACAAGAGTATAGAAACTGCGGCTTCCCGAAGTTTGCTTTCTTTGAGTTTTTTTTCGACATAATCGCAATTTGACCTGTATTTCCAAGAATGTTATCACTGTGGACGGCAGATAGTGTGAGGAGCAGTCTATTATATAATACAAGAGAGAACGCTATAGTCGGGTGCCCCGACTATCAGATACCCGTTACTCAGGTAAAGGGAGTGCGAGGGAGATGGAGATAGAAACTTTGATCATGCATAACTTTTTAACGAATGGTCCGATTTGAAAAATTTTCGATAGGTATTGATAAACACAATAAAACTGCATTTTTACTTTTCCGAAATATTTAAATTTTTAAAATCGTATATAACCGATTGTGGGCGTTAAAGGGGGCGTGGCACCTTTTTGAAACAAACTTGCGCTGCGTAGGAACTCCTAGAATCTGCAAGCAAAATGCCAATCGTCTAGCTTTTATAGTTTCCGAGATCTCAGCGTTCATACGGACAGACAGACAGACGGACAGACGGACATGGCTAGATCGACTCGGCTAGTGATCCTGAACAAGAATATATATACTTTATAGGGTCGGAAACGCTTCCTTCTACCTGTTACATACTTTTGCACGAATACAATATACCCTTTTACTCTACGAGTAACGGGTATAATAAGAGAGTGAATACCAAGACTTAAAGATAATTAAATGGCTTGGGAGAATGAGCGGTTAAAGTGTAAAAGTAACAAGATAGGGAGCCGATTGACTGAAATTATAATACCCTCTGCAAGGGTATAAAAACTTTTGTTGTACTTTGAAAGCAACAATAACGAGAAAGAAAATCTAACTTCGGGCGGAGCCGGAGTTGAAATACCCTTGCAGAATATTCTGTAAATTATATTCTCCAAAATTATTCATATGATGTATTCTTAATACTCATAAAAAATCCCAGCTTCCTAAATTTAAAAACTCCAAAGTTATGGCATTTCCAATCGTTCAGTTATATGGCAGCTGTAGGATATAGTCGGCCGATCCTTATGAAATTTAGTAGGTCGAATTGATTGGCCAAATATAAAACCCATTAAAAATCCACACTTCCTAACTTTAAAAACACCAACGTTATGGCATTTAAGATCGTTCAGTTATATGGCAGCTATAGGATATAGTCGGCCGATCCCAGCCGTTCCGACTTATATACTGCGTGCAAAGGCTCCGCCCGAAGTTAGCTTTCCTTTCTTGTTTTTAGTTGCTTTTCTTTCTTAACATTTATGTTAAGATTTGTACAGTTTATTTAAAATATTATTTTCAAAAATCATAATCAACCCTACCATTTATTCACAGTCAATTGAACCTTAGGCACTTGTCCCTATAATTCACAAAAGCACTGCAGTCAACTAATATTATAGAATTTCACAAAGTTCCAAATACGATTGGAATTACATGGAAAATTAAAGTTTTTCTGTGGCAGTCGTAATCGGTTACAGGAACAGTTATTTGGCAACTGACATTCACGGTTAGTTGTGCACGCAGGTGGGCGTGGCCGTTGGGCCGAAACAATCCAATATTGCCACATCAATCACATCCTATATGTACGGGGCGAGTGTTGATGCAGGCAAGTCATTGGAAACGACAATCAAGTGGGTGACGATAGATTTTTATTTCAGATTGTGCCGCGCGAATTGCTTTCGCCGAGGTTAATTAGTTTTAGGGGGTGCTGTGAAATTGAAATTCACTCTAATAGTTTACTGGTGAGTTTACTGACAGAAATTATTTGGGCACAGGAAATAGACATTCTTGCTGAAAAATTGTTCCATTGCTGTACGAATTTTTATACTGTTAGAGAGGGTATAATAAAAGTATTAATAATAATACATTATTTCATAGCTTCGTTTTTTTAACATGTACGAATTCTAGAATCGCGTTTTTAATTTTATTAAAGTCGGGCCACTATATGATATGGCTGTCCTAGGAATGATGGATAAATTTATCGGGAAATCGACATGGCTCTTTTAAGCATACAAATCTAAATTTAGAATATTTTATTTTAGTAAAATTTACAAGGCTAAAAAACTTCGGCTTGCCAAAGATTGCTAATTTGTTCTTTTTCTTATAAAACCATTATTTTTAACCAATCCGCATGGTCAGTTATTTCGTTTCAATGGTAAGCTACAATAATGATTTAATTTGCGAAATTCCATAGTTTTTTTCTCAGCTTAAAACCCTCTTAAAGCTTACCATAAAAACGAGATAACTATCTTTACAGGGAGAAACAAATTATTGGGATAATTGGTATTTTTTAAATTTTAATCTCAAAAAAACTCAATTTGGCGATTATAATAAATATGAACAATATATTGAACCATTTCGGCCTTTGAAGACTTAGAAATAATATACTTTTTCTCATTTTTATACCCTTGCAGAGGGTATTATAATTTTGGTCAAAAGTGTGCAACGCAGTGAAGGAGACATCTCCGACCCTATAAAGTATATATATTCTTGATCAGGATCACCTCCTGAGTTGATATAGCCATGTCCGTCTGTCCGTCTGTCCGTCTGTCTGTCCGTCTGTCCGTCTGTCCGTCTGTCTGTTTCTACGCAAACTAGTCTCTCAGTTTTAAAGCTATCGAATTGAAACTTTGCACACACCCTTCTTTCCTTTGCACGCAGTATATAAGTCGGAACGGCCGGGATCGGCCGACTATATCCTATAGCTGCCATATAACTGATTGATCGGAAATGCCATAACTTTCGTGTTTGTAAAGTTAGGAAGTTTGAATTTTCTATGGGTTTTATATTTGGCCAATCAATCCGGCCTACCAAATTTCATAAGAATCGGACGACTATATCCTATAGCCGCTATATAACTGATTAATCGGAAATGCCATAACTTTGGTGTTTGTTAAGTTAGGAAGTTGGCATTTTCTATGGGTTTTATTTTTGGCCAATCAATCCGACCTACCAAATTTCATAAGGATCGGCCGACTATATCCTATAGCTGCCATATAACTGAACGATTGGAAATGCCCTTAACTTTGGTGTTTTTAAAGTTAGGAAGTTGGGATTTTTTATGAGTATTAAGAATGCATCATATGAATAATTTTGGAGAATATAATTTACTGAGTATTCTGCAAGGGTATATCAACTTCGGCTCCGCCCGAAGTTAGCTTTTCTTTCTTGTTTAAACATGTATTTTTGATAGAAGTACAAAAAAATGTATAGGTGAACTACCTAAAATGAAAAATAGCCTTGTTTTTAGGAGTTTTTTTTTGCCGCAATGAAATGGTCAAATAAAAACTGTTGGGTGCCGATGATAACCTTTAACGAATTTATTTGATCGGTGAAACACATTCTCAGGATTCTGAAAATGTCTCAGCAACATTATTTGCCATTGTTAGTCGCAACAAGCGGCATACATTGCTCAAGTGGTGTGCCACATAAATTAAACCGTTATTCTTTGTACACACTTCTTTGCAGTTGTCGTAACATGGGCTGCGTCTTTGAAGCGGCCAAAGAGCAGCCCCACAAACCGAGACGCAAGCAACTGAGGCGAAGCCAATGCCGTGGGAGAGCAGCAGCGGCGGGGAGCGGAGGCAAGGCCGCTGCCAGAGCAAACGACAAGCCAGCTGAGGACATCAAAATCAAGGATAACTATCAACAAAACCATAAAACGCAAACCGAAACCGAATCCGAAACACAAACACAAACAGCAGCCCAAGCACAATCAGAGGCCGAAACAGAAGCAGAGGCAGAAACTGGGCCCGAACATCTAAAAGCGACGGCTCAAGTGCTTTTAACGATACGGCAGGCACGTCAGGAGAAGAGCCAGCGCGGTAGTCAAGTGGCTGAAACGCACAAGGACGAAGGCGAGGACGCGTTGGCGAGGCGGGGATCCGTTGTCGATACGGCTGCCAGAATCGGAATCGATATTGCGGCAGCAGGCAGGCAGCAAAGCGCCGAGCGGGATGAGGAGCGGGATGAGCGTCGGCAGCATCATGTCCGCCGGCGAAGGCGCCACCTGGCGGATCCCGCCGGCGGCCCAAAATCCCAGTCCCCGGCCGCAATGGCTGGCCTCTCAGCGCTCTCCCTGCACATCCACGCCCTCGCCGCCCTAGCGAAAACGCTGCAGAAGCAGGACGAGAGTCCGCTGGACCGCCAGCCACTAGCCTACCGGCCGTGGCAAGGACATGCGTTCGCCGAGACCCCCCTGCCCGCCACCATGTCGGCGGCCCTCATCGCCAACGTCGGCGCCACGGCGGCGGCCACCTCGGCGGCCGCCCTCCAGTGCCTCGGCCAGCACTACAAGCACTACAGCCAGTCGATCAGCTTCTACGCCGCCTCCAGCGTCATCCTGATGCTCTGCTACCTGACCACCGCGTCCACGGCGGCTGCCACGCAGTCGGAGACGGGAGTCCTCGACAAGCATCCGATGTGAGTGCAGTCCGTAATCGGCAGCCTAGTTGCGCAATTCGCCTGCATTTTACTCTTTAGTTGAACATTACAATTAGTTAAATATTGAAATGCGAACATCAGGTCCTAGGAATTTGTTATCAAAAACCGTCTAATTAGACAACAGAAAAAGATTAGATTAACGAATCTGGATTTGTATTAACGAAAAGACTCGAAATCGTAAGAGACTTTTAACGTAAAACTAATATTTAAATGGTAGTATTGTCAAGGGCTCGGTAAAGTCTGTACTATGTTAATAAATTAATTATAACAATTAATCTATAAATTAGTTCAAAACTTAGTAATTCATTAACAACAAGCCATCAACAGTTAAAAATAAACTTGTTTAGAATTGTTTTGAAAATCTTTAGGGAATTTACAAAAGCTTATAATTTAAAATTTTTTTTTAAATATCTTAGAAAACAAAGTAAATTTTAGAACTTAGAGTTAAAATCAAGGCGAATTGGTTGCTTTTCGGAACACACCCAATTTTTTTTTATTACCCCTGAGCACACACTCTGCCCCCCTATTTTCCTAACCATCTATCTGTATCTCAACATATCTATCAATCTGTATCGCCTGGTAATCCTATCCACAACACGTACAAAAATTGTTCTATTTATTTTTTTCTTTTTGAAATTCTTTCAGTCATGGCATCGATTGGTCGAAGTAAGTTAATGCACACCTCCTTTCCTCTCTAAAAAAAAACGAAATCAGAGAATATATGGAAAAAGAGCAAACTAGAGTTTTTGGTTTCGTCTTTTACCCAAATTATGAAGTTTCGTTTTGGCACTCACTATACTTTTTTGAGTTTATTTGATATCCCGTTGAGGTAATTGGTTTTTCTCAGCTTCGTTCTGCTGACGTTATGCATGCAATTTGAAAACCATTTTATAATTTGCCCAAACTAAAATGCTTCACAAACTACTTCATGGCAAATCAATAATTTTTCAGACTCTAAGCAATTCGTCGTAACAAATTTCTTGTTATCAAAAATAAATTGGCTTTGCTTTCTAATTAGGAAAGTTATTAATTTAACTGCTTAGTTATGATTTAAATGATATTATCTGTTAATTGGATTTCTTGTTCTACTAATTTATCCACAAAATAACAATCTTCCCATTTTAAACAGCACACAAAACTGTTGTACATAAAAGTTTTCTTGGGAAAATAACAAAGTTTATATTTTGACAATTACTAACACAAAGTATCATAAATGGTTTCTATAAATTTAAAACTAATCTTCTGGTGTTCCCTGCAGATTCGACGAGTCCAGTTCGGATAAGGAGATATTAGATTTACTGCTTGAGAAGAAGCGCTACGATAAACGATTACTGCCGCCTGTAAATGGTAAGAAGTTTCAGAACTTATCCGCCATTTCCACATTGTTTCGATTAAATTTCCAATTTTCCTAAGTGGAGAGTGTGGGGGAACAATACTTAGTTTTTGTGCCATTAAAAGTCGCTGGAAAGTCGCAGGATGTTTTCAGACTTGGTTGCCAAATGACAACTAGCAGACAACCATTGGAGGAGCCAGGCCACGACGTATGGACACTATAAAATCAATTAAAGTTAATGGCTCCACTGCCCTGGATGCGATGCACAAAAGAAGTGGTCACTTTGAGGGTACATGGGAACTATCTTCGGGCAGTCCTTCTATACAATGCAATTACATTACTTTCGATATGTTTATGCTTTGGGAAATCATTACATTACATTGTTGGGACAGTTATAATATCTTATACTTTGTTATTGATGGGATATCCTAAAAATCACAAAATATAATGATACAGAGAACAGCTTAAAGCAAATTGTTTTTACCGGAAATTGTTCAGACTACTATCCTTCAATTTTTGCAGATGAAGACTTTTGCTGTGGTTTGCAATCGCCCGATATGGCAACTAATCAAAATGCACGGAGACCACACAATCGCGGTTGGTGTCTTTTACGGACTTTTATATTATGGATGCACTTTATATCTGACATTTTAAGTTTGTTCTTATTTCCATAGAGCTAACTTTCTTACGAAAATGATTTTCTTTTCCATCCTCAATATACTTTTGTAGGTCAGTCAAACTGATTTAGATTGTTCTTACATTTTTCTTAAATTTAATACATATAAAAATGATTACATAAAGAAAAATAAAAAGGAAAAATTTAAAACTGTTTCATAAGTCTAGTCGTTATTTCTTCCTATGTATTTCTGAAAAGTTTTAGTCAAAAGATTTATCTGAAATTGTAGTATTTGTTCCCATTTCAATTGAGGTAGCAGTCATTAACCAACATTTCTTCGTCATTTGGCACTTCCCTTGATTATCTTTAAGTTATATTTTTAGTAGACAACCATTCTCTTTTATTTGGCTGTTGGTAACTAGAATTTGTTTTTCTTTCTGGCACTTCTATGGCATTTCAATAATATATTTTTATAGTAGACCACTATTGTGCTTAAATCCTTTTTTAATAGGCACTCTGACAGTGAACGTGAACGTGCTGCTCCTGAGCTTAGCATCGCCCGATGAAAGTAGTTTGGTAAGTCCAAGGATAATTGGAATGAGTGTATTTTTACAGAAATGGTTGCTTACAGAAATACGAGGTGGAATTCCTGCTGAACCAGCAGTGGAACGATCCGCGACTGCAATATGGCAATAAGTCTCATTACGACTTCTTAAATGCTCTGCATCATCATGATAGCATCTGGACGCCGGATACGTATTTCATTATGCATGGCGATTTCAAGGATCCCATCATACCAATGCATTTCGCTTTAAGAATATATCGGAACGGGACCATTACGTACGCAATGAGGTGTGTGTCTGCTCTGTAGCCCGATTTGAATATGAATGAATTTGTTATACAAAACCGGAGACGAGGCCGGACTAAGCGGCTTTAATGGCGCCAGAAAATGCAAATTTTCGCTCAAAGTTCATATTCATTAGGGAGAGCAAGATGACAGGCAGGGCGGCAATATTTTTTTATTCTCTCTGCTTTTTTCTGCTGCTTCTTTTGCTCAATTTTACACAATTTTTATTTCTCGCTGGCTAGTGGAAAATTTGAGGAAAGGGCCACAAAATATGTAAGCTAGCCGGCAAACATACGAGGCTGAAATGAAAAATAGCGCAAGAAATGGAGAAGGCAACGTAGAGGAATAGAGGAATATGAGTAAAAAGTAAAAAGTAGGTATGTAAATATTTGGCCAGGTACAAAGTACATATATCCCAAGTCCTGCCCAGCTAAACATTCAGGCTCGTATGTAAGTTGCCGGGGAAAAAAATGAGAGAAACTTTTCACAATATGGCCACCATTTGTTGGATGCTCATGTTTGTCTTCTTTTCCCCTTTCTCGCTCGGTCCCCTTTTTTCCAACTTGTCTACATTTTTAATTCAACAGAACTTTTCCAATTGACTGCATAGCGCAAAAGTTTCGTCCAGCAATTAAAATAAGTTGCAGTTGCCATTTACTTTCCCAGCTTTTTCTGGTCCAGCATTTCCCTTTTGCTGTTTGCATAGCCGACAAGGAGAAACGTCGGAAAAACTTGCTGGAAAAGCGACAGCGACACGGGTGGAAAATTATGAATTGATGCTGTTGAACAAAGCGAGATATTAAGTGGCAAAGACAAGCATGAAATTACTCGAGGGCAAAATTCCAAGAATTATGAGGTCAAAAATGAATCACATCCAAACGTTCCAAAAATATTTAAATGTTGAGATAAATCATTTGTTTTAATTTTAATTCACACATAAGAGAGAGAGAGAGAGAGTCAATTGTTAAATTGGCTTAAGGTTATCCATTTAAAATCAAGAAAAACACGAAATCAATAAAATATTTATCTTTAGGCAGTTAGAAAATTCTTTATTAGTCATTTGAGGTTTAAATTGGTTATTACAATAGCGAAACATATAATAATTTTAGAGATTATTTTTAACATTTTTTGTCTTCTCCTTTAGACGACACCTGATCTTATCCTGCCAGGGAAGTCTTCACATATTTCCATTCGATGATCCAAAGTGTTCCTTCTCCATGGAGAGCAGTAAGTTGAAATATATTCCTATTCCAAAATAAATCACTGAATTTTATTAGTCAATAATGTAGCATTTAACTTTAGGGGGTACTCTTGAGGCTTCTGATATTTTGGACGAGAAATAAAACCATCCAATATTTTTATTATCCATTTTTTAACAGTTACTTATTAACATTACGAGAAAACAAAAATTTGAAATCACAATATCAGTCGCCACTGATTGAAAAAATATAACTACTACTACTTTTTCTTATCCCTTTTTTTTTTAATAAAATTTCCATTTTGTGATAAGCGTTAAACAAGTTCAAAAATCTGTTTTAAAATTATGCCTAAAATATTACACAAGTAATAAGTGCTAAGAGTTATTTGAGTTCAAATTACTTTAAATTCATAAACGAAAAGAATAAAATATCACTTTGCAATTAGTACTTTAAATGATTAAAATATTGAAGAGTTCAGAATCAAGACGTCAAAAACAAATGCTCAAAGTAAAGTATTTTTAAACAATATGTTTGAAGAGCCTGCGAGGAGGATTGATGTATAAATAATGTGACAATCCCAAAGTGTTGAGAGGGAACCTCAAGATGTTGATGTTCTGATGATAAAAAGATGGGCAGGCGAGCGTGTTGACTGCCACTCAGGGGAAATCTTTGCCTCCATCTGCATTTGTCTGTGTGTTTATGCAACAATGGAGGAGGCGATGGTGTCTAAAGGGGCGTGGCACCAGCTAAAGGAGGGGGGCCGGGCCTAAACGACAAAAGCTGACAAAGTGACTAACAAGGCTGACTGCCTGCCACACAGACAGACGCAGACAGTCAGCCTTGTTCTGGGCTTTTTGTCTTTACATTGTTTTCGAAAGTTGTTTCCGGTTCCCAGCTCAATCCACAACCCTCTTGGAAACATCGGCTAAGAACGTGAGCAACATCGTAAATTACTTTGAGAGGATGATAATGTCGGTTCCTGCCGAGATTTTCATCTACGAGGGGGAAACATCCATCGAAGTGTTGTGCCTTTTGCCTGCTTGTCATGGCTTGTTTGTCAAATATGATTTAATTTGCTGGGTCTGGGCCCGAACCCAGACAAATGGCTCAGACAACATGTATTTGCGTATCTCTGCCTATTTACATTAATCTAATTAATTAATGAGGGGATGATGGGGATAAGGGGATTGGGAATGTAATCCAATTGTTTCTAAAATATGAATTTCTTCACTTGTCCTTGTGCAGTTTCCTACGAGGAGGCCCAAATCAAATACGTCTGGAAAAACGACGAGGACACTCTGCGGAAGAGTCCTTCGCTGACCACATTAAATGCGTACTTGATCAAGAATCAAACAACGGCCTGCGATCAGAACAGCTGGAGAGGTAAGTCGTTGGGATCTCGACTCGCCTCGATTGCCAATCACTTCATTTGCTTATACTTTGTATTAGCCAAAGAAATTACAACTGGGAAATTTTGCTCTTTAGTAACTGTAGTGTTTTCCGGTAAAATGGTATTTTTTGTATACAACATACAACAATTATTTTAGGTTTCTTTCAAACGGACCTCCTCAGTTTAGTACTCCATTCTTTGGCTTGGCTTTTAAAGTTAATTTTGTCTTGATTTACTTTCGTAGTCTCAGATTTCGGCTAGACTTGCTTTTGCAGCTTTTACATTTTAGCAAAGAACTTACAAAAATAAATCCAATGCCTATCTAATGGTCTACTCTTTGTCTACCTTCCCACTGCTCCTCTCTTATAAAAACGCTACAAAACAACCAAAAAAAAATATCCAAAAAACCAAAACAAAACAAATAATGCCCCTAGGGAACTACAGCTGTCTTAGGGTCGATTTAATCTTTACCAGAGATCGTGCATTCTATTTCACCACCGTTTTTATACCCGGCATTATATTGGTGACGTCGTCCTTTATAACTTTCTGGCTGGAATGGAATGCCGTGCCAGCTAGATCGATGATAGGTAACAATACCAAAATACCAACCAACCAATCCAATCAAACAAACATAACCAATTTTTGCCCTCGCTCTCTCTCTCACACTAAACCAAACCAAAAAAATACTCTTAATAAAAATACGTACTTTTAAGAAATTAACCAAACCAAAAATCAATTTTGTACGCCATTGAGAATTGATTTACTTTCCGCCTTTCGTAGCATTTGCCTTTTTCGATTGCCCTTCTGTAATGTAATTTGTACAATTTTATGATTTATAACTGTCACTTTGCCATTTCATTTTAAAGCGGCCAAGTAGTAGCAAAAAATAAATACAGTGCCCCACCAAAGTATGCCCACACCAATGAGATCCTAGAGTTTAAGGTTTGCTGCATGGGTTCTGTTCCTTGAACAAGAGCCAGCCACTCCACTAAAAATCTGGAAAGCAAAGCCCAAATTACCAAACCTCAATTTAAGTTATTTAAGTTCGCATATTTTTTCCCCTTCTTCAATCTGAGAATAGTTTGCCAACAGAAGCCAAAAGTCGGGAAATTAAATAGGCTAGTCTAGGCCCCGAATTGAACTCAAAAAAATGCATCCTCCTACAAAATAGGCAAATCTATCTATCTCTCTCTCTCTTTAACTGTCTGTCTTTGTGTGTGTGCGTGTGTTAACCTCTGGCCGAATTTGCATAATTCCGGCCTTGTTTCTTAAGGTAATTACAGTTGCCTACAGGTCGAGTTGACATTTACCCGTGATCGTGCGTATTATTTTACAACCGTTTTCATACCTGGCATTATATTGGTCACCTCGTCGTTTATCACATTTTGGCTGGAATGGAATGCAGTCCCAGCCCGGGTTATGATCGGTACGTAATCAAAAAATCAAAACCAAAACCAAAAACCAAAAGAAGTTCCAAATTCTTAATGAAGCAACAGAAAACTAAACCCAAATCGAAGTCTTCCAATCAATGAAAAAACAATCCAAATCACAATTTAGTCGTTAACGAAATGTAGCGGTCCAGTAAGTTTTAGTCCAAATTTAAACGCAACCACGAGACAATTGGCCAAGCATAAATAATATAGAAGTGTTTTTAGCTTAGAACAGCTTAGGACCATTAACTCATCATAATTCAAGTTTAGCTAGCCGCTCGATTTAAATGGATTCCTTTTTCATTTCGATCCATTACTTGGACTAATTTTTCCAATGTTGATTTTCTCATTTTGTATTTTCTTACTTCCTGCACTCGTATTTGGTAAACGCCCAACTTATTTAAGACCTTATGCATTGCATGACTTCTTAACTTAAACTAGGCAATTTTTGAGCTTTATTTTCTTTGAGAAGCTTTGGTGAAACCATATGCGAAAAATAAACTAAAGCATTCACCATACATCATGCTGAAACGCATACTTATTTTTGCATTTCACTTGCGTTAAATAAAGATTAATTATTTACATATTACAAATAAATAATATTTTCAATAAAAACATGCATTTAAGCAATAAATAAATAAATAAAAATAAACTAAATAATGATAAAAATCGAAAAAAATTACTCTAACCTATAACACCATTAAAAAAATATATATATTCCTTTTATCGAAATTTTTTAATCAAAATATCACGTGAAGTTTCGCTTAAAATAATACAAATATTTATAATATGAAGAAAACAAAATATAAATACATAAATAAATACAAATTTTCGGCTGAAAATTTAATACAAAAACTAATTCCATGTCATGGATCTTGAACTTGAACAGTTTTAGCATTAACGAGGTTTCTTAAAAAGTTTAAAGTTTTTTTAAGTTTTTGAAATTTTGACAATTTTAAATCACCTGATTATGCTGAGTGGGGCATAGCTAATGCAATTAAAATGCTCTATCCCTGGGATAAATTGAGAAAGGGAAACCGGAATGAAAATAATGTGAGAAGCGCAAAGGGAATGTCAGCCGAAACATCAGTATCCTGCGTGGTTGGCAGCTGCTCCTGGACAGGACATCCAGGAACACGGACACGACCGCTTTCTGCTTTTCTGGTATTTGGCGACTTGTGGCACATTTCACATCCCTGCGATGACGATGATGATGACGTGGAGCGGTGGCCGCATCGCACATGATGATTTATGCATAAGCCATATGGGCAACGTGGACTAGGCAAATAGAACAGAAAGCTCTCTGTGCGTGTAATGCAAAAACTACAAAGTTGAGCCAGAGACGAAGGACTGTTAGATGAGGGTTATAAAAAGCTTAGTGCTTGACCTGTCTTTAAATTGCAGCAAAATATTCTACATGAAGGCAAACCAAATAGTTTTTTTATAGAATTCTTCCAGAACAGAAAAACTGCAGTAAAATCCACGGAATGGTCAAATATAAACGGTGTCCTGAATACTTTTTAGAAATGCATTAATATAATTAAAAAACTAAAAGCTAACTAAAAAACACGAATGTATTTGTTAAACTTTTGTACTTATAAGGATTCCTACTTATTAAAACTGCCAAGACTTAAATGATTTTTCCTTCAATATACTTGAAATATTATCATGACAAAACGACGACAAAGCACTCAAATAGCATTGTAAAAATCGAAAAAGGAAAGGATAATTCCATTTCTGGCTGTCATTGTCTGCCCAGAGCAAACACAATCAAACGACATTTCAATGACAAAAGGAAACTAAATAAATAAATAGTCAAAAAACGTCGAAATGGCTGAAGGCAAGCGCTGCCGTTTTGTTAGTCAAAGTGCTGACATAGCACACTGGTCACAAACCCAAATTTACTGAAACAAATTGCAATTATTTTATCAAGAGTTGAGCGAAAGTAATCTATTATTTCCATCAAGTATTCACCAGGTGATTGGAAAACCATACTGCTACATTCAAAATTGTCTACCCGACCTGGAAGTTTTACAAACCAGATACGCTTTCGCATACAAGACACGGTAGCCCTCATTAATGATTTTTTAATAGAGCTTTGGATTCTAAAGATCCATTGGTTTGGTTTTAAGTCTTTTTAATTGAAAAAAATAGGAACCTATAAAGATATATGCCTTTTAAGACTTCAAAATTATAATATATTTATTATTCGCATGACAACGATAGTAAGGATGATTTGGACACACTTAAATGTAATTTTGCCGATGCCTTTCATTTAAATACGAAAAATAATAAATTAATAATATACGTTATTTTTTTTTGTGAGTTAAAGTTTGTCGGTGTTTCTGAGATTGTACATTTTACAATATAAGCGGTGATTTAGGTTATTTTAAAATTATTTGTTTTAAAACACATTGACTTCAACTTGGACTTGCGACCAGTGTGCATTGCATGCATTTTACAGCAGCTCCATCTTAGCATGGCAGCATCTTTTGCCTCATTTGGGACCCTCTTGCCTCTCGAGCTGTTCCTCGAAGCATTCGCAGTTGAGTGCAGCGTAGAGATTTCCTTTATTTTTTTTTTAACGGAGGGCGGATACCGAAACGCTGGCAAATTGAAAATCGATGGAGTTAGTGGGTGCAGCCAAGCGGATTCTGCAGGAGCTCCTTGTAGCATGCGAAACCAGTTAAATTCCGATGCACTCATTGGCGAATTGTTGACGCAACTAATTAGGCAACCATGATTGATAATGTCACAAGCTCCATTTCCATTGGCCAATTGCTTTTTTATGTCGAGCAGTCATGAGATGAATAATTAAAATTAAATGTCAGCATTAGCCTTGATTAATCTGATGTGGAGTTGCGCTTCGCCCAGCGGGGAATAAATTGATTAATGAATCAAGGAACTAACATCACTGTAAAATATTAATAATAGTCATATCAATTAAAACATTATTATGATTTAATTTAAAAATGTATATTCAAATAAAAAAAAAACGCTTTTAGATGCCATAAATCAAAATAATCATATAATAATAATTTTTTCTTCGAATAATTAATTAAAAGCAAAAAAATAAAACAAACATTATAAGGTGTAAAACAAATAAATAATTTATTATAACACAACAATTAATTAATACCTACGTTTTTATAAAATCATACAAAGTAATTAAATCAACGAAATTTAAACTAAACCTTTTAAAAACATCGAGTTATTCCATAGATCTCTATAACACTTTAGAAAACATAAAGTAAATAAGTCGAATGCTTAGAAATAATGCCCCTCATAAATTTAGTAGCATTATTTACTTTTCCTTAGCTTTTGCACATTTTATGAACCACAAAATGAAACAAAACAAATGAATTGAACACAATATGTTATAACGGCTCCTGCCCGGGAACCGGACGATAAAATGGAAAACTTTTGTACATATTCCAAAACTAATTAAACAACTCAACTAAATGCCACAGAACATACAATACATATACATCCACATCCTTCCGCCCCCTAAGCCCCGTTTGCCCCCGCCCCAAAGTATGCAATGCTTTTCCAATTACGTGTCAAACGGCTAATGCAAGTTTCTCTACAATCCACAATCACCAACTTGAAACAACTTTTCAACAACCGGGCGAAGGCGTGACAACAATGCTGAATTTCTTCACTACCTCGAACGGTTTCCGGAGCACTCTGCCGGTTGTTTCCAATTTGACGGCGATGAACGTGTGGGACGGCGTCTGCATGTGCTTCATTTACGCCTCCTTGCTGGAGTTCGTCTGCGTCAATTATGTGGGGCGAAAGCGACCCCTGCACAACGTCGTCTATCGGCCCGGCGAGAATCCCGTAACACAGGTAAATTAAATAATCATTTAATCCGATTCACACCACCAGGCAGCCCCGACCCGAAAAAGCTAATTTCGTATGCATTTTGAAAGCAATTAAATATGAATTTTACATGAGCGTGCAAAGCCAACAAAAAATATATACATATATATAAAACAAACAAACAGAGCAAAAGAAATAAAAAAAATAACACACACAGCGAACACGACAACCAACATTCGTACTATATAAGTTATTCAAGTTATTTGTTCTTCTTTTGTTCAAGAAGCCAGAAACACCTGAGCCCAAGTCATACAACAGAAAAATATATATGAAACTCAGTCAAAAACAATTCGATTACCGCCATTGTGTTGCGTCCCCTCTTTCTATCTGTCTCTATCTCTCTCTCTCTATCCGTCTATATCTCTCCTTTTCTCTATCTGCGTATACCCAACTATTGATCACCTATCCAAGTGTACTGTCCAGTCCTATTTAACGGTCTTTAGTTAATAGAACCATTGCCATATTTACATTATCAACTACAAAATGCTCGCTATAAAAACTCACTTTGTGTTGATCCCAAACTTAGCATTTTGTATAACAACTTTTTAAAACTATACTAAACGTAAATTTGTGTGTCCTACGAATAACGAAATGACTTAAACCGAAACATTCCCTTTGATTTTGTTCTGATTTGATTTTAATTTTTGTCCAATATCAAAATACTGTCTATGTATGTGTATTAATTGTGCCGATGCTCAGTTGTATTATTTGTTTGCATTTTTATTAACCCAAGAAGTGACATTTTCCTTGAGAAATGCCAACAGCCCATCCTTTCCCCTTCGATAAAAATCTAAGCATTTGTTTTCTGTTTTGTTTCAATTATCTCCTAAATGTTGTATAATACAATCGTTCGTAAGGAAAACATGCGTTTTATTCATCTCCAATTAGCTTGCAAATATTTTAACAAAACCCAAACATAATATGAATAAAAATAATAAAACAATTGAAGCGTTTTACATGCCCGTAGGTAGGTATGTTTAATTATGTTTTTCTTGTTTTCTACAGAAAAAGAAGCAATAAGACTAAAATTGATTTTATAAAACAAAACCAATAAAGAATGCATTTTCTTTTACCTAGGCACTTTTCGAATTAAGAAAAAAAACGTTTTATAATGCACGTTAAGCATTTTTTTGATGTGATTTCCTTTTATGGGAGTTCATTTAAGTGGCATGTTTTTAAAAATGATTTTAAAAAGCCTTTTATAGACCTCTAAAATTAAAACAGCCATAATGCCACTTAAATCAATGCCAATTTTCAGCCCCATGCATCAAAAACTCCTTTTTTCAACAATAAAACGCCTCTTATGAAAGAGAGTCAAAAGGCGAAGGCGAAACCAAAAAAATCGAACATTGTTCCCAATTTTAGTGATATGCAACTATTCGAATATTCAACCACCATCCAAATTTAATTTACTCTCAAAATTAGCAGCTAAGTGTGAACTGAATAAACAATAACCAACAGAAAACCAAAACTAAACCCAATCAAAATGACAACCAAACCAAACTTAAAGTGTGTTTTGAGTATGAACATTGTTTTGTGTACATTTTTGCAGCGTCTTCCAGCAGTACTAAGCAGGATCGGAGTAATTCTTGCAAGTCCTTTGGTAAGCTATCAACCACAACTCATGCACCACCCAGCCCCGCCCCTTGAGAAAACAGAAAATTTTAACAAAACCATTTAGCAGCAAACAGCAGCAAAAAATCAACTAAACACACACAATCCAACTAACACACACACTAGAACACACCCGAGTCCTTTTTCCCCCTTCCCGACCAAACAGCGAAAAGTAAACCTAAGAAAAAATGGCATGCGAATTTCGCTTTGATGAAATGCATTGAACAAGTTTTGTTTCGATTTTGGTTTTTGTGTTTCCCAAAACCGTGTTTAATTTGATTTCGCGCCAAACGGAAAACCAATGAAAATAACAATAACTATAATTCAAATTTAAATAATTACCTAGTAGATTCGCACTCGCTTTCAATGTATATAACTCCATACTTAAAACAATAATTATTTGTATAATTTATTTATGATTTTTCGTTTTTTATCCAACCATAAACAAACTCGTAATGTACTTAAACACCTGACAGCCAATTCAATGCATACATGATATGCGTAACATAATTGTTTTTGAAGAATCTATTTCCACACAATCAACTGCAGAAACGACAACTACAACCACAACATATAAAAACTCATAATGAAAAATAAATGAAAAAATATTTATCAATAAAACACACTTTAAGGTCACTTACAATTGGGAAAAATGTTACGAGAGAAATTTGTAACAAAAAAGCGAAAAAAACGATTACCAATTAATATGGAAAATATTCTTTCTCTTCTTACTTATACGAAAAATTATATCGAAAAAGCTATAAATCAATTCTGTTATTTGGCCCTGATTTACATTTTAATTTTAGTAAATGAATTCTGCCTTGAACAAATATACATTTGAGTTAAGTTCTTTATTGATTTTCTGACACGCCCTCTACCACTAATAAAACAAATAGTTCTTTGGCTTACTCAAACAAAAAAAGCGGAATATGGTGCCGGAAATGTTGGTCACTATTATTTATGATACTAACAAGTAGTAGCTGAAGCATTTTTGTTATTCGTTATTTTGTGTTGTCTGTGTTTGCTTGAAAGCTTTTTGTTTGACCGTTTGGTTTTATTGCATTTTGTGCATCTGTATGTTTCTCAAAAATATAAAAACACTGAATCTATATACTAGACACCAAAAACATCGTTGAATGCTCTAATGGGTATCAATAAAACTGGTCAAAAAGTCAAAGTACTTTTGCAATTAGTCAATAAAGATAGACTTTTTTTTAAAGGGAGAAAAAAGAATGTAAGCAATAAAATTATTTGTACATCTTTTACTATTCAACGATTTTTAAGCCGCCTTTTAATGGTAACTTGTTTTTTATTTTGTCTATTTTTCCATCAAAGTTTTTTAAAAATAACAAGAATAAAAGTCGACAGTTTTTTTAAGCACATTGAAATTGTCTTGTTTGATTTTTGTGAAAAAATAATGATGATACATATTCGTAAAAACTTGAACATTAAGTTTTCTAATGCGAAAGGTAACAATTTAAAATTGAATTCCCAGCCAGTTGGGGAAGTAACATAAATAAATAAAAAGAAAACAATACCCACTAATTTGTGGAGTTATTTAGCCAACCTAACTTACCTTTTCACGACAACAGCTTAAATCCAAGTAACCTCTCTTGATAATGCCCATCAATTAACCCAATTACTGTGTGGCCTTCGATTATCCTGACTAAAACCACCTGTGTGTCTCTCTCCGAAAATTGTCTTTCTCTTCCTCGCGTTCGAAACAAAAAACAAACACTATAAAGAAACCAAAGCTCAGAACCAATCCAAAACAAAAAACTATCCCCATTCAACCAACCTGCTCTGTAGGAAATAATCGAACGCGAATTTCATGCCGCTTTTGTCCTCCGAAAAGGCAAGCGCCGCGGCCACGCCGGCCATGTCGATGATGGGCGGTGCCACGCCCATGTCCGGTGGCACCCCGGCCGCCTCCTCCTCGGTGGCCACGCCCGGAACGCCAAGGACCACCGATCCGGAGGAGTTTTTCGGCGGCGGCATGCGATGGCAGGAGGCGCATGGCGGAATCATTGGAGCCGCGGTTCAGAATCTGCGGGCACGCTCGATAAAGCGGAAGGCGGCCAGAAGTCCTTCCACTTCCGTATCCCCGAATCCCAATGGACGGCCCACTGAGCATATATACGAGGAGCCCGGGGGAGCCGCTTCCGGTGCCACCAGCACGAAAGTGAAGTTCAAGGACGAGGTGAAGGAGGAGGCGGAGGCGGAGTCCTCGTCCCTGCGCCGATCGGTGGCCACCAGTACGCCGGCCCTGGTGGTGCGGATCGAGGCCGAACCCGATCTGGAAGCGGAACCGAAGCCCGCCCAGGATATGGAAATGACCGAGCGGCAGTTGCCCCTGCCGCTGAAGCCGCCGCGCCGGAAGGCCTCGCGCTCGAATTCTCCAGCCTCGGTTTACGGCGAGTGCAGTGCCACGGATGCGTTCGAAAATGGGGACACTACAGTGAGTAGAGGACGCGGCAGATTCGCTACCGAGACTAACCATAAAATCCACCAAAAAAAAAAACATTCGTTCTTGTTGTTGTTTGCACAACCGACTAATAACTAACCATAACAATGTACAGAAGCCGGAGCCAAAGAAAATCGTCAGCAAGAGGAAAGTTGGCCCCAAGGCGAACATCGAAGTTCGTCCCTGGCCGTGTGCTCCCCTCACTAAACTTGATTGCCTGCGGTTATTTTGATTGCCATTTGCCTTTTGCCATTGCCAAAAAAAAAACACCCACTAAATGCACCCAAAAACACCCTCTAACACGCACACTCAAAGTTGGATTTTTCCCAAACTTGCAATTGAACTTTAAATGAAAGACTAACAATGACTAACAAGAGTAACTGCATTAGACATGAGCAGTTGAGAGGAATTGGTGGCCGAAGGAAACGATAGGTTAAGCAATTAGGGCTGAAAGCCAGACAAAGTTGTCTTCCGAAATCAAATGCAAGCAATGAAGATGTTTTCTTAACTAATTACCCTTAGACTAAGTGATTAAGTCATTAGCTTAGACCTTAAGGGGTTATCGACGCAGTTTAGCCTTATTCAGTGGCTTAAACTCTTAACTATTAAAACATACATTAAATTTAATCGCCCATTCAAAAGATAGGTTATTTTTAATGCCACCAAAACAAAATCACTGTTTTCCTCACTTTTCCCATGAAGTCAAGGCCAACTTTAAAAGCTTCTTCGTAGTAATTTGCGGAAAAACTTAAGTGATAGTTGTTCAAAATTGTTAACATGAAAACTTAAGAGTTTTTTTTAAAACTATGTCGAAAAGTCTTAAACCCAACTTTTCGTCGTTGAGATTTGCAACCAATTTCCATCGCATAAATCACTAAAACGCCCCCCAAAAGTGCCCAAGTAAATCAAACTTATCGGAATGGAGGAGGAGAGCCGCCATCAAGATAGGAATGCAACCGCCATAAAGCAAATAAAACCGACTCAAGAGGGCGTGACGAAAGACCGTGCTCCAGCAAAACTATTTCATGGGAAATTGTGAAACGCTGACGACGACTTCCGACAGAACCAGAGCACGGGGATACGAAGTCCGTGAAGGAGTTGCAGCGGCCAGAAACGGAAAACCGTCAACAACAAGGTGGCTGGGAAAATGTTTTCCACCATTAGCATGTAAATTAAAAATGGTGTACGCGTTTAAATTGGCGCCCGGCCAGGTGGACACCGGGATGACTGTGCCGCAACAGGACAACATAATTATTCATGAGCGCCCCAAAGTGGAAAATGCCGTAATGAGCCCGAGAGCACCGGAAAAACCAACGACACGGGAATGGAACACAAACAAACGGCAGCGTTGGATGCTGCGGAAAAGTCGGAGAAAGAAAACGAAAATGAAAATGAAAATAAAACGCGTCGGTACATGCATCATAATAGCCGAAAATTTCTCGAAAGGATGCGCAAGGATTTTCGGCGGAAAAGTTTGAGCCTGCCATTTTAAAGCAGCACTTTCTCCTTCGGGAGTCTTATGCAAATAAGGAAAGGTCGTCGGAAAATTCGCGAGCAAATATACATCTACTTCATACTTTTCTCCAATGCTAATTGCACTGGGCATATAAATCTTCGCTTGACATGCATATCTCAAGTGTTTACTCCATTATTGTGTTAATAAAATTAAATTGATAATTGGGGACCACTTAACGTTAAATATTTGAAAAATCATCATACCCCTAAAAACATAACTCTTTTGATTTTTAAATATTTGAGATAATCCTTTAAAGTGAACTTATTTTAAAATAAATGAAATACACTACAAAGTAAACCTATCTAGTTAGAATATTTGTTTATATATGATCTATATTCGATTCTTTGTACATTCGTACTCCACTCTTGAAGCAACGGTCATTTAAAATGCCTTGTTGATTTTGGAGAAAATAACGAGAAGCAGAGTTCTGGCACAGCTACCGTGTTTAATTTAGGTCAGCCACGTTATCCGGCTCTCTGGCTGCTTAAACACACCCGCATAATACATCTTACCTAAGTAACTGTTTCCTCCCTGCCCGTTGCCCCGTTTTCCCATTTTCCCGGCTTTCCTATTTTCGCAACCCCTTCAGCCACCTGCTTTTGTGCACTCGGCAAATGGCCGCCAGCTGCTGGCAAACGAAGACAATTCAGCTGCCACCCGACCACCCAACCACCCAACAGTCCCCAATCCCCCGGAAAATCCCCTTTATTTTCCCCCTGCGTCGTTGGCGTTTTCAGATGCAACTTGGTAGTACGTGCCACTGTAGCTGCAATAAATTGTAGCATACTTGCGAGCGGACGCAGTTAATTTCTTAGCCTGCCACCTACGACCCATTGGACTATTTATAAACCGCTCACAAATTTTGGATGTTAATTAAGCTTCTAACATTACATTCTTAGTAACAGTGTAGTTATGCAATTAAAAACGTTTTCTGCTGAAACAATTAAAATTGCTGTGAAAAGAGTTATATTTTAGCTCAAAATAAATATTAAATGCGTTCAACTTGTATTGCAAGATATTACATGTTCACCCGTAGCTATTTTTTTAATGTGTGCTTATATTGTGAAAAGCCTGTATATAGAGTACCAGTTTAAGAGCTACAAGCTTTGTTGTGTTTTTACCCCAACACCTCTGCCTAATAATATCCAGTATAGAGCACGCTTTAGCCCACACAATGAAATGCACTAAACTCAACCGAAATGTACCTAAACTATGTATGTGTTCATGGCCAATCATTAAATATACTCGTATTCATAAATAACCGAATGCCACCCCAAAAAGCATTCTACATCACACTGAACCTACAATAAACACAATTACACATTCTATAACAAAAACTTTCAAGAAAAATTCAAAGCGTATTACAGTTAGTGTTTTATTTAAATTTGAAATTTAAATTCTCATCACATTTGTGCCGATTTTCATTTTTACCCACTTAAAAATAAAAACACAGCAAAATTCTCATGCCATTCTCATATCAATCGAAATACAAAATTCTATACAAATTGCTATAGCTTAAACAAAAATAACAAATGAATAAAATACTGTACGTGCAAACAATTAAGTAAAATTTGACAACAATTTTTATAAATTCAATTAAATTGCGCTGTGGTTATAAATAGACTACCATGTACTAAAATCGAATTTGCTCTTCTTTGCTTTTTCAACTGCTGCCACTGACAAAAATATAAAAAAAAAACATAATAATAACATTTAAAAGCCCGTAAGTATGATGACCTAACAATCTTAAACATTTTTAAAAATTATTTCTGTAGTTAAATTTGTAAAAGCATTTCAAGCGCTTTTGTGATAAATTTCGTAGTGATATTTTTATTAACTTTCAATTTCAATTTTTGTGCCACATGTTTAATAAACTTTAATAAATAAAATATTTTTTCTACCTTTTTTCATATATTTTTAACATATTTATATGCTTTTTGCTGGGTTTTTGCAAAAACTGACTGCAAACAACCAAAATATAACCAAACTGCAACTGCCAAACCAATTTTACGTTAATTTTTTCGTATGCGTATGTGTGTGTATGTATGTGTAAATAACTCCTTTTTCACAAATTGTATTTGACTTGTAAATTGCCAACTTGTTTGCCAACCACCACCATGGCCCAATGAAAATTAACGAATAAGTTTTTTAAATTTACCGCCGTCTATCAGGGCGAAAAGCGACGAGATGCCGGGGCCCCGAACGAAATTGTGGCATGCACCACCTGCGGCGGCAGCAACAGTCCGTGCACCCATTCTGCGAACAATGGCTGTGCCACGGAGGTGAGATTATCCCTTGATATCCCCCAAAATCATATTCGAAAATAAGTTTCTCTGACTACTATATATATTACACTTGGATCTTTAAAAGTCGTTGGTCTTATTTTATAAATTAACTATAGTATAAGATTATTTTTTTTTTTGGATCTTCATACATTTTTATTTTTTTCACTTGCTGCCAAAATAAAAGAAACCTTCAAAATGTAATTCTTTGAACTTTTATTATTCGACTTTTTAAAAAACTTGTATTTGCAAAAAAACAAAATGATTTTTGCAACGGAGAAACTAATTTTCAAAACAAATTTGGAAAACTGTTCACAATTTACAATTTATTTTTCAGACCTGCTTCGTTCAAGTGCGGAAAAAAGAGCCACCCCATCCGATTCGAGTGGCCAAGACGATCGATGTCATCGCTAGAATTACATTTCCAACTGCTTATGCCATTTTTCTGATATTCTTCTTTGTACACTATAAAGGATTTTCGTAAAATTAAGCAAAAACACTAAAAATAATGCATAAACATACATATATAGATACTTGAACACGCTAAATTGCCGAAGCAAAGCCAGAAAAGCAAGCTCGAACGCCGAGAGAATGCATTATTCTTAAAGTAATTTGTAGAGAAACATGCAAACTGTCATGAAAACTCGTTTGCTAAGTTCTAGGGCCTTGCAAAGTCATCTAATTTTAATGTAACAAAGGGAAACACAAAGTACATCTAATTACTCATTAACGATTATTTAAATGGCAACAACATGACAAAACCAGTGATAAAAACGTCAAAATGAAAAATTAGTTTATACTGAGTTGTTAACGGGGAAAAAACCAAAATGAATAAGTTGTTAATAATTAATATTTACGAGAGTTAAATTTATGCAAGTGAGCAAACATACGAAAGAAACATTTTCGACTGCCTTTTTTAAAAATAGTAGAAACAAACCAAAAAAAAAAAACTTTAAATTAAATTTGCAAATTTTTGCATATGCTCGAAAATGCATTAGTTAATTATACCAACCAAAGAAACACTGTCTAGCAATTGTAATATATAATACTTAAACAATTTATTAAGCAAAGATATTTATGCTGAAAGTACCAAAAAAACACGATCCAAGAAGATAAAAAGACCTAGCCTATAATTATGAAATATGAAACGCAAACCAAACAGCTTTAAGGCTTTACCTATTTGAGTAGTCGAAAAGATGCAAACCTGTTTATACACCTTTACATAGATGTTATATATTTACAAACAGCTCTAGTCAAATATTATGAAATTAAAACCAAGTTTTGTTCCACTCAATTCGATGAGTTGAAATGCCTCCGCATATGTCAAAGAGTAAACAAACAGAACACACAAATTGTTAATCATCACACAGATTTTTACGTTACGCTATATTGTATATAATATTTATTTATATGTTTAGTTAAATTCTGTTTATTTTTTCAATAAATGTTCAATTGATAAAGCAGAAATTGATCTAATCGCATCACAGAAATTCGTAGAAATGGAACCGCCGCCAAGTAGACCACAGAAAAAGCTTTCCTAAACAAAAAATCAGGTGAAATAAAAACATACGAAATAATTTGGTTTTATAAAAATGTATTAACCAAACAAACTTTTGTACACCGTCATTCATCTTATTTAATACATCAACGCCTTTTTAAGTAGCAGCAGGAATTGCCTAAAACCTTTTATTAATATACATATCAAAGCTCATAGAAGAAACATAAAAGAAATCTAACTTAAATATTTACAAAAATATATGACAAGAAACTTTATAAAACTCTCATTAGTAGCTATGAAGCATATGCCAACCCAACTATAAACTCACAAAACTAACACCCAAGTATTTTAGATAAAATGTATGTCGCGAACGATTTGCAAACGTTTGAAGGCAAATAAAATATTAACAAAACCCAAGGAAGCACGACCTAAAATCCAAACAAATTTAAGCCTAAACCAAATTTAAACCTTGTGATAAACAACACAACAAAAAATAAATTTAAACGAACCTTTGCAAACGAAATTTTAGCGAAATTAATTGAGAGCAGGTTATTGAGGGCCACCGTTACCAATTGTTTAAACAATATTATCTATATAGAACACAATACGCGTATACACAAATGCTTATTGCAAATAAATAAATTTATGAATTTAGAGATTTGTAGATTTTTTGGGAAATTTTCTTTTCGCCATGTTGCAAGCTCTTCGCAATTATTTCTCATTTAACAAAAAAAAAAACTAAAATACAACTAAAAGAAAAGAAAACCCAAAGACAAGGACAATCTTTTTGCAATTTACAAAAACATAAAAGTTAATCTGATGAAATGGAAGTGTTAAGTAAACTTTCGAACAAGCAATGCCGAGCAAATCTGAATTCTTTTGTAAAATTAGCTGCTTAAATACACAAAAGCTGAACTCCAAATTTTTTGCGTCCAAGGATAAATACTTTTTTTGCGAAGAATGGTAAAGGGTATGAAATGTGAGTAGAATTTGCTGAATATGTGGCCAATATAAGGAATGTACAAATAAAATACGATAAAGACGGACCCTTAGAAACTATATTCGATTCGTTTTTGAACAGCTTAACCAAGTAACTCATTTAAATGTTAGTTAGCAATCGATTTGGGTGAAGGTGCCTTCTTTGAGAAAATTAAAAACAACTTATTGATTGCTTAGATGGTTTCAAGCGAAACACAGTTTGAGTTGTTATGAATGGGAACCCGACCTATGTGCCCTATAACGATTTCAGTTTGGGATTGTTTTTCACTCCTCACAAGCTAAACTGCTGATAAAATAAAGTAGAAGCTAAACCAAAGACCAGTAACATTATAAAAATATATTTAAAAGAAATAGATCTAAAAATGATTCCATAAGAGTTCACACTTAAAAAAGCATTAATGAATTTAGCAAAAGAGAAAATTAATAAAAGCAACACGAGAGATTTAAATGCATTAAGAAAATCTGTTAAATGTACTCATATTTTATGAGTGGTCATTGCAGGTCACAAATTCACTATTTAAATTCTCAATACCACAAGTTTTATAAGTTGAAATTGCTTTGAACCAAATGTAAATATTTATAAAACAAGACAGTTAGTAGTTAAATAATTTTATCGATAACTTTAAACTAATTTTTAATTTTAATAATATTTGCTAAATCTATGCCAGTCAAACTGAACTGTTTGCTAAAGATTTGTTAAGAAAAAATATATAAAAACGTTGAAAAAAGAAAAACAAGTTAAGCCATTGGGGCAATTTCTGTTGTCCAATTTATTTCACATACGAGTAGATTTCTTAAAGATCAATTCCAAAAAACCAAAATCCCCACAATGCTACCAAACGTAATAATTATAAAACAAACTTTTTTATAATGCACAATCTTGAGCATAATAAAAACCAATTTACTAACATTGCATTCCAGAAACGAACATCATGTAAATACACCAAGTACATAAACCAAGTAAAAAATTAGTTATTAACGAGAAAATATTTGAAAAAACGAAAATTGAAAAACAACAAACGAACAAAACCAGAAAACTAATAAACAAAGCAGCTTCGCATTAATAAAGATCGTCTCAATCAAAAAACGAAAAACAATTATTAAATAAATTTGAAATAATCGGAATATTTTCATTTGGCTTGGGAAAAGGATGTGGGCCAAACAATATTCTAAATTAAACATATAATTTGTATTATTTGGGTGGTAGGTATAGTAGTTAGTAATCAATTCCTTATACTATAGATTGGATATTAAAAACCATCAGATGTGAAGAATTTAACTTTTTTTAAGTTACTATTTCAGATTCCTATTATTTTTATACCCTTGCAGAGGGTATTATAATTTCAGTCAAAAGTTTGCAACGCAGTGAAGGAGACATTTCCGACCCTATAAAGCATATATATTCTTGATCAGCATCACCAGGAGAGTCGATCTAGCCATGTCCGTCTGTCCGTCTGTCCGTCCGTCCGTCCGTTTCTACGCAAACTAGTCCCTCAGTTTTAAAGCTATCTGCTTAAAACTTTCCCAAAAGTTGTCTTTCTATTGCAGGTAGTATATAAGTCGGAACGAGCCGGATCGGGCGACTATATCATATAGCTGCCATATAACTGAACGATCGGAAAAGCCATAACGTTGGTGTTTTTAAAGTTAGGAAGTTGGGATTTTCTATGAGTTTTATTTTTGGCCAATTAATCCGACCTACCGAATTTCATAAGGATCGGCCGACTATATCCTATAGCCGCCATATTACTGATTGATCGGAAATGCAATAACTTTGGTGTTTGTTAAGTTAGGAAGTTGGGATTTTTTATGAGTGTTAAGAATGCATCATATGAATAATTTTGGAGAATATAATTTACAGAATATTCTGCAAGGGTATTTCAACTTCGGCTCCGCCCGAAGTTAGCTTTCCTTTCTTGTTATTATTTTATATTACCATGGGATGTTATGGAATCTACAGAGATTCCTGTGAAGTATGAAAAGATATGTCTCTTAATTGCAACGAAAATCATGTAAGAATCGTTATAGATTGTCTTCTCTTCCTCTTTTTAAAGTTGATAAACCTCCACCAACAACAAGGCACAAATAACTAAAAAGGCGCGCTGCGTTTTCAGGTCAATGCACACGAGTCACAGACGCAGTCGCAGTTGCCGTTAAGACGGGACATCGACAACCCCTAAAATCGAGCACCGCACATGAGAAACAACCTGCTCGGAGAATGACAACTGAATGCACTGGGGCTACCACTGCTGCTGCACTGAGAAAAAATTACTCTACTCCATCAGTCGAATTTTTATTAAATTTTAATTTAATTAATTCTTAATCCTGAAATTTAAAAAAACACTACATGTCGGAATATATCCGTATATTGCTATTAAACACAAAGAAGAAATCATTTGTATATTTAAAAGGAATAACATGTCCGTGGAAAAAATTAAAAAATTTTAATTCAATTTGCTAGAATTTGGATTTTTATTAAAATATTAGTTTAGGAGTTAAGCCGAGTAGTAAATTTCAACATTATTTTGTTCTTAAAATGAAAATGAACAAATTGTTTTTTAAATATAATAAAACGCATTACAATTTCTTAAAGTACAGACGTAAGAGCCGACCCCAGCCAGAGAAGTCAGCAAACAGGTTCGGCTAAAAGGTTCAAACTCGGAACCGGCGAACGAGGACAAGTGTTTTGACCCGCGCAACAGCTTCCTTCCGCCCCGCAAGAATGGCAACTGTCTGCTGGCTCTGAGAATGTGTGAGGGTACACAGAGAAAAAGTTATATAACTTCTTAATATTAAAGAAATAATTTAATGTAATTTTTAAATAATCTTTTTAAGTGCAATAACATCTTAAATTATTGAATTGGGTGAATAAAATTTTATTTTAGCCTTAAACTAATATAACAGTCGAACAATCCAAAATTAACTTGTCCAAATTATTAATCGATATTATCCACAACTATAACTTTTTCCTTACAATATCAGTTGTGAAAGTTTGACTCTATTTATTTCGGTGCACGAGTTTGAGTTCAACTGGGATCGGGACTCGCTTCGCTGACTTCTGCACCTGCAACAGCAGCCGGCTGCTGTTGGTGATGGCACGCGGTAAAGGTAAAAGTAAAGGTGAAACGCCGAGGAAGGGGCAAGTTCTACCTGGATGCAGTTGCCCGTTTGTCGTCTGCCGGCTTCCACTTGTAATTATTCTGTTCCTTTGCAAGTAAGTGGCCCAAAAGGTAACAATCTCCCCTCTTTAGGCCTGCCTTGATGCAAACGAATTATTTTTGTTTCTGGGGCGGCAAAATACGTTACAATTTTTAGAGGGTGTAGAATGAATCGAACACATGTGAATTGATCTTAGGAAATATTTATGTCAGGGTCAGTCTGTGGAGGAGAACATCTGTGTTTGGGTTAAAACAAGGAAACAATACGAAAACAGCTGATGCTGACTGCTTAAATTTTATGACAGACCGTTTGAATCTAATAGTTCATAATGAAAAACTGAAGGACCCCAGAACCCCTAATCCTATAATGGAATAAGAAAAGAAGGGAGAGCTAAATGTGTTTTAAAATAATTATTAACAGTGGAAAGGTTGCCACCCAACACTATTGGATATATTTTTTACAAACAAAAAATATGAATGTAATAGTTTTTATTTAGAACAATAGCATATTTTTATCATTTGTTCTTAAATTATTTATTATTACGCCGTAATTAGAATACAAAATATTAATATGAAAATAAAAAAACTACAACTTATAAATAACTTCGACAGTAAACTATTTCATATTAAAATTAAGAGGAGTACAGAATTTACCTTTTTTTTTGCATATTTTTTTTGGTTTTTTTAAAATTTCCGAAGTTATGGTCAGTTGACCAGTAACCAAAACTTTAAAACGCTCTCCTGAAAAGTCGCAATTTTTAAAGTCGGTGTACACGATCCTGCAAAATCTACTGGACGAATCGTTTTGAAATTTTGCATGGTACGTCTTTACTAAATTCATCAGGTAACGAGTTTTTTTTTTTTTTTGGGAAAATGTATTATTTTTACAACTTCTGACTTTGAAGTCGCTTTAAAAATCGTAAAAAAAATTAAAAATTTTAATATTTAAACAGCGTTAGCCGGGGAAATTGGTCCTTTAAATAATGCAATTTGATTTTTTCAGCTTAGATGATTCTATGATTACGATGTACACCGCAAACCACCTTTTGTCGAGATGCCACCAGGGATTGCCTATATCTCACCCACTTTCCAATATTTTTCGGTGCAAATTTTCACACATATTGTTTAAATGAGGGAACAAGACTATTCGTATCGTCAATACAAATTAGTAAAACATTACCGATTTTGGAGCGAATTAACCATACCCCCCTTTCCTGATAAGAGCATAGTGAAAATTTAAAAAATATTGATTTACAGCATAGAATCAGGACATAAATGAGCTGATGTGGCTTTTATTAGGACACCCTTTACCATATACATCACCCACTGACAACTGACCCTGTATGGCTGACCTGCAATCTCTGCTCGGCAATCAACAATAAAACTCAATCATTGCTTGAGCACTGAACTCGACCACAATGAACTTGGGCCCCGAGTTGTGTGTACGCCCCTGTCATTAAGAAATTTCCATATATGCGACACATGCAACGCCAGACAGCACCCCCACAAATAGCCCCCTTTTCGGCGCCTCCATGCCCCGCTGACACGTGGCGCCAGGCAATTGCATGCAGAGCCTGCAAATGGACGAAAAGGACCTGCCGAATTAGGGGGCTAAGGCGAATGAGGAGGCGTGGCAATTAGTCGCTTTGTGTGGCCAACGAAAATCCAAATAAAAATTAATAACCACCAGCACAGGTTCCCACACTAAAAAAGGCAGTAATAGTAATAATAATCCCCCCGGAGAGCTGCTGGTGCCATTATAAGGATATTACGAGCATTATGTTTGTTTATTCCGAGCACGGTGCCATACCGTGAAATCGCTGAACCGCATCGGCCAAGTTAGCCACCCCTAACTAACTCCTAGTCACTGAGAGCTAGTAAGTACAGGCTGACCCGCTCCAACTCCAAATCAATCATTTACATAATCGTCAAAGCCATATTCGCTTTTGGCCCAAAACGCTTCACAATTTCACGCGCTTTTTCTTTAGAAATGGGCAACTTGCGTGTTTATAATTGTTTTTATTCCCCATTTGGGGGTAGGGCTTAGGTACTACATAAATTCTAGTTTTAAATGCAATTGCCTGAGCATTACTGAGCCAAGTTGTAATGACTTGCGAGAAGGGGCAGTTTGTCATATTACACAGATAACTTGGCACCTGCCATCAATTCTGCAGGAGTGGTTCCACATTTTCTTGGCAACTGTAATTTCTACAATGTGCTTTATGGGCAGTACTTCTATCGAATCGATTCCTAATGAGCTCGAGCATTATTGAATATTTGTATTGCCCAATCCTAATGAGTCCAATGGAAATTATAGGGAGCTTAACCAAGGGAGTTGGAGCCACAGTAAATATATACAAACGTCATCGTGGATCGATCTGTTTTTCTACCATGCATTTTTAAGAATGGTTGATTGGAAACATACTCATATGGAAATTCTATGTCTGTTACTTTTAATCTTTATAAAACATTTTTACTTAAAGGCCAGGCACGTCTTTGTTTTTACGTACTCTTAATTAGTATAAAAACATATAAAAAAGAAATAAAAAACTTCTCTAACAAATCATTTATGAATATAACTTTCTACCAAAAGACCCATTTAAATATATATTTTTAGGACCAATTTCCAAGAAGCTACTTTTACTTTCTCATACATAAGCCCCCAAAAGCCTGCTGCTAAATCCATTAGCACTATTTCTTAGATAGCATTATTGAACCAATCACGATTTCGATCCCATATAGTTTTCCTTTCTCTGCTGTCCTAAAGTTTTTGATCCTGGTCGAAAAAAAGTCTACTAGCAACAAATGTACAACTAATGGAAAAAATACGAAAAAAAAAAATCGAATCGAAAAGCAAATGCTGCCCATTAACAATAAAATACACGGCGAAAAAAACGGTGGGGGTGGCAGGATAGGCTTGGTGAAGGGTGGGGGCAGTAGTGAGGGGGTGAATAAAAACAAGGCAGAAATTCGTTTTTTATGTACCGCTAGTTTTTATAGTTCTTTGTTGCTGTTGTTGGTGGCACGTTATCAACAATCTCGTTTTACCAAATAACGCAAAGTGCGCGTCATGGCATTGGTACACCGAAAAAAACACTATATATTTAGCTGGTAGCCTTATGTAGGCTCTTTTGTTTTTCCTTTCAGATATTCTAATTCATAAAGTATACTTCAACTTATAAGAGATCAAAATATAATATAATTTTAGGTTTAATGAAATTTAATATAAAAATTAACAATTTGTTCTTAATTCTTTTAAAAATAGAACAACAAATTTATTGAGGACCAATGGAGCAAGAAGCAAAAATATTTAAAATATGACATTTTTTAACGACAAAGAGTCACATTTTTGAAGCTAGTGTTTTGAAATTATTGAGTTTTGCAAAGCTTTGAGCACCCCTATTTAAAAATATGTTTACCTTTAGAAATAATTAATTATGTTTTTAACATTTTTCCTAAGCAACAGTATTTTTCAAAAAATAATCTTTAAAGAGGTATGACATACAATGTACAATAAGGTCAATTAACAAGAATTATCTACATAAATGGTTTCAGAATTTTTGTTAAACTAAACGAGGACAAAGAAAAACCGCAAACGGGCCACAAATTAGAAATCGGCGGATTGCTAACATTGAAATGATTTTAGTCTTGAATATTTTTCCCAGTGCATTGCTGTGTTGGTGCTGACGGTGGTTCCTGATGGTTCCTGGTGTTGGTGCTGCTGGCGGGTAGCACACGCTATAGTTCGCTTACGAGACTGCAACAAAAGAGCGAAGGGAGTGGTCGTGGTAGTGGTAGTGGTAATGGTCGTGGAAGTGGTAGTAGAAGTGCTGGTGGTCGTGGCCGAAAGAGAGAAGTTCTAGAAGGCTAGGGCTAGTGGAAATTGGTAGGAACACTCGGGCGTTTATTCTGTGTTTTTTACTCAATTTCGGTGGTGGCTGGTGGTTGGCCAAAGACGGTGGGGCAGTCGTGGCAGGATGATGATGATGATGATGATGACGGCAGCAGGGGCAGGGAACCTACCCTCGGACGCTCTCTTTCCCGCAACGCCAGGTGTGTCGTTGTGTGCGTTTCATCGGGCTCGTTCCTTTTTGCTTTAAAGTTTTGTGTGGTAGCAAATAAAATTTTAGTTAGTCACTTGCCGTCGTCAAGGATACGCCGTTCAGTTATTTGTTGTGCAACGTTGTTAGTGGCAACAACGATTCCTCGAGCAGGAAGGACCTGTGCCGTGTGGAGAATTTGAATGCGAACGGAGCGAAAGGCTTTCAGTGCCAGGCTCGATTCGAGTGCTAGCGACAGGGACAGCAACATTAGCACCTGTCTAGATCTAGAAACATTTTTATATACTCGTATATTATCAAGCCGGTAGGCGGCAGCGCAGTCAGCGCCGACTGCGACGTCAGCCTCGCTGCCTATCTCACCTTACATAGCCGCAAATTCAAATTTGAACTTCAGTCAAGTGTCAAAGCTCAAAGGATTAGCATGTCCTTGCAGCTACAGCATGTGTGAACCAGTGAAGCTCGCTCAGAAATACCATTCTTAGAGCACAATTACCTACTAAGTTGCCAAAAACTAAAGGAAAACCGCCAGAAACCCAAGAGGATCACCTGAAAAAGTGTAATATTACTTCCGCATTTAGAGAAAGTATTAAGAGGTAAGCGATCTCAGGAGATCATCTCCCTAGATTTTTGTGTTTCTGGAACCCAAGATCAAGCATGCTGCCTTTGAGTCTTGGCACTGGGAGAATTCACAGTTGATTTTATTATTCTGTGGTTCTGCGGGTGCCAAAATTTAACCGACAGCTTTAAACAACAATTTGAAACGCAAAATATATTAACAGCTTACACACTTAAAATTAGAACAGAGTTCTTGGACTTTGATTGGAAATGGGAAATCATAACGGTTATTTAAATGAAAAAATTATAATTTTTATGAATATTTTTAGAAGGTTAGGATGGTATGGGTTAAGGAAAAAATATTTATAGTCTAAAAAAGTATTTAGAGACTTCCAAGGAATTTTAATATTTTTCTAAAGCACATCCCAAATAGTTGCATTTATAACTTAAAAGTAAAATATATATGTATTTCAACAAAACCAAAGCAATCCATATTGGCTAAAGCAAACGTAACCAGTTTCTTACGCTTAATTATACTATATTCGACCGGAAATGAAAGTCATAGTGAATCATGGCAAGCCATAAAAAAGTTTTATCGCCACTTGAAAAAGATTTTTTTCTTACGGAAGTTTGAGCTTCGACTTCTATAGTATCAAATCACAGCCATCGCAATATTACTCATACGCCCCCTGTACCAGCCCCAGTGAGCTGCTAACGTCACGATTGCGTTGGTTCCTCTATTTTCATTTTAGAATCCAATGCGCAGTACCCAAACAAAATTAATTTCACCCCAACACGCAACGGAAATATCGAGGGGGATTGCACAGGAGCAATTAATTGGGGCCAGGCTAAAATTGTGAAACAGTTAATAATATAATATGCCAAGAGTGAAATCCAATCGCTGGCTAAACTTTGAGACATTGAACTTTTGGGGGGTTAGGAGTATTTCTTAACTTGGCCAACCGGCCGCCCATAAATGTGTAATAATGGGTGGCCGTCCATTCCATCGAAACAATTAAGTGCAATGCGGGGGCGGGTCAGAGTTCAGTAATTGACCTCGCCAAAGGAAATTTACATTTGAACTTATCTTGATTGGAAATTACATTTTTAAATGAACGTAGCCATGTCCAGGTGTCCACCGCAATCAAAGGCAGCACACACTCAAGGATATTACGCGGCAGGACGTTTGGCGGTTGCAGACCGGTGCAGGTGGAAATCCTTTTGCAAATTGCTTTACTCATAACTCATTTCTCTAATATAAAAGGGGGCGTGGCCCATAGCTAAGGCCCCAGTGCAGAGAAAAAATAAATATTTGATGAGGGAATTCTGAAAACTTCTGTAAATTCCATTTCAATTGTAGTTTCGACCGTGTCTCCACTTTAATTTAGTTTTCAAAACATTGAATTATTTTAAGTGCTGCAGGGATCGATTTAATATTATATAATTCAATGGCTTGCCGAAACTTCTGTAATTCTTAAATCGAATTTATAATAGACCAACAAAATTATATTTTTAATATTTTAAATATTGAATTTACTTTAAAACCTCAGCTCTGATCGTTAAGATCGAAAAAGTTATTTTATGTTAAAAATCATAACCATTCCTTTAAAGTAACACATTAATAAATGATAATGGTATGTTAACTGTTTTTGAAAAACAACCTGTGAAAAGAACATATAACAATGAACCCCAATATTCAAAAAGGACTGGCCTGTGTCGACGTTTTTCGGGAAAAACCAAACAGATTAAACACCTACGCTCTGTAATTCGTTCGCCAAAAATATTTCATCACGTGCCCCCGACAATCTATACAATTTGAGCTCCTTCGCTGCATTTTCCGGCGGCATAAATTAGCATTAATTCATAAGTCAGTCAGGCCACCAATTGCAACGCAAAAAAAGAGAAAATGAACCAGAAAGGAAAATGTTTTTCGGCTGGAGAACCGAATTTGCATACAAACTGCAAGGTCCGTACAACGCCCCCCGAACAGCAAATTATGTGGGGCCTAGTGGGGTCGTGAGCCGGGAAAGGGGGCTTAGTAGGCCTCGTAGAATTGCGATGGGATGGTGCGACAGGCTAAACGCCGGCAATGTTCCTGAATAATGGGCCACTGGCGCCAACTGACGTTGGTAGGCAATTTTCTAGGAATCTAGACGGGGTTGCATCGTGTCTATAGCCAAGTGTACCTATATATATCTATATACTACACCATATAGGTGTAGATATAGTACGGCGTAGGGCTACTGCATAATTTATTTAATCGCGGCAACAAATCTAAATTGATCGTTCGGCGTAGGCGAACACCCAGCTGAACCAACAAAATGTCTAACAAGGATATTGCATGTTCACTACATTTAACTGTGTTTTTTTTTTGTTCGTTGCAGTGCCAATTAGCCAGAGAGGTTTTTCAACGAGGCAAAGGAATATGGCGCCGCAACAACAGAACTCCACATTCATCGATGATAATCTG
The DNA here is from genome assembly GCA_018153305.1 of Drosophila kurseongensis. Taxonomy (NCBI): domain Eukaryota; kingdom Metazoa; phylum Arthropoda; class Insecta; order Diptera; family Drosophilidae; genus Drosophila; species Drosophila kurseongensis. Next base: position 7,225,367 of record JAECXX010000005.1, on the reverse strand, counting down.
GACAGCTGTCCATCGCTGCTGAATCTACCCGAAAGCCCCATTCTTCCGCCGCGCCGATGTCAAAATCAAGACACCAACAATAATAATAATAAGCAGGCTGCATTCGAGGAGCGATTGGTGGACGAGTCGGTGGGGGAACCACCATTAGCACCACCCATAGCACCTCCCGAAGCACCACCACCAACCCGGCAAGCATGCAAAAATAAACACGGCAGGGAAAACGGAAACGTTGGCCAGGCCGGTCGTCGCCACCGTTCCATTTCCCTCTACGGCGTTAATAGCACTGTGGTAAGTGCCTCCTCCTCCGGACCACTGTCCCACCCCCACCCCTACGACTGGCCACCACACAACCCCCTGGAAACTCCCGACCCACACCCCTGATTTTCGGCTGCGGCAGCTACTGCTTTTCCACTGAAATCAAACAAATCATCTAATTGGGTGGGCAGGCACTGGCGTTAGTCATATGCATAAACAGGCAACCTCGAAGAGAACCTGCCACTAGGACTTGATCCGAAAAGGGGTTTGGGAAACCCCGATTATGCGTCGGTTTTATACAAAATCAATTGTATCTTTAAACTAGGTATCTTTCTAATAGGATTACATAAGATTTTATAGGACACACAAAAATACCCAAACTTTGCTGGGAAACTCTTTTTTTTCTTTTTTATTATAAACTAACTATATAAAAGGTTTCGAGCTGGTGCTTTGAATTTCCCTTAAAGGAACGCATTGTTTGGGTGATCATTGAACAAGTTTCTAGCTTAACTCATATCTATGTATACATAAAATATAAATATATATAAATAACAATATAGAAATGAAATTTATTCCTTTATAAAGCAACAATGAAATTTAGTATATGTAAAATAAGCTTTTGTTATTGTTTTAAGAATAGAAAGATAATCAAGCAACAAAACTATTTCTTCAGAAATATATAGTAATAAATAATTTTAAAAATAAATGACGAAAGCAAACAACCGTTCACATTAATGTTTTGTATATTTGCCTTAACAATTATTTGAAAAAACTAGTTTATCAGGAAATTTTTTCATAAGAAAAAGAGGATTGATAATGTTCTATTATTATTTATAGAATGAGCCCATTAAAATCTATCCAGTTGGAGGACCCTGACACTGCTTACCAAACCCCAGACTTTACTCAAGGCCATTTACACAATACCCGTCCCTGATTTCCGCTCAAAATGTCCTGCTAGCCTGCTTATTGATATCCGTACTTCCCCGTTTTTCTGGCGACTCATTAGGAGCAGGGCCACAAGGAAATCCCCATCTGGATGGACGATGGCGAGGCGCGTTACGTATCGGGAGTGACGAACAAAACGACTTGCGATGACATAATCAAGGCCCTGATTGATGACGAACTGAGCAACGGCGATGGGTATTACCATTACTGCGGCAACAATCCGAAAGGTAAGTCAATACTACAGCCGATCCTCTCGTGACTGCTATGTTTCGTACATCACAATTTGACTTTTTATTTATTTATGCTCCTTATTTACAATTACTTTTATTTCTCGTTTTGCGTTTCTTTTGTTTCGTTTCGTTTCATTCCATTTTATTTCTGCTTTTCCGGACGTTGGAAAAACAAGATGGCGGCCAGAGGAATACGGCGGCAGCATCGCGTGACTACGGCGATTACATTATAACGGAAAGTTGGGGCGGCATAGAGCGGAGCTACGATGGCAACATGGCCATTTTGCCCGTTTGGCGCGCTTGGAGTCGTGTACACAATGAGGTAATAGCAAGGACTAAGGGGAATCCCACCTGGCGTGCAGAAAAAAAAAAGGACAAGAAAAACACCAGCAAACTGGGCCCGAAAAAAGTCTACAGTGATTGCATAATAAGCGCTTTTTTCCTGGCGCCACACGCAAGCCAAGAAATGTGAAATTCATGTCGTTCTCGAAACCCATTCCCCCGGTTTTTTATCCCCCTTTCATAGTCGTCACACCCGCGCCTTCTATATTGTACCACTCGCATTTGACTTATGCTCTGGCCTTTCGTATTTATTTGTTTATGACGCACCGAGTGAAATCAATTTGCCTATTGATTTTTATATTAAAGTTCATGTTTTCCATTCGGCTTAATTATGTTGTAAATTGTTTATGTTCCAAGCCATTAGGAATACGTACTCCTAATTGTTATTTGATGATCTTATCTAGTTAATGGACAGAAAGAGTGATAGACACGGGGGAATAATTTTATTGTTAGGCAGGAGGATTAGAACAATACGTAAAATAAATAGCTTTATTAAGATCTCAAAAAAAAAAAAAATTTTGTTTTTTTTGTACTCTAAAAATATTATTACTTACATTAAATTAATATTTTATTACTTTATTTTCAAGAACGATATGTACATTCATAGCCTAGAGGGTCAATAATTTATTAAAATTGTATTATAATTTATTTTTGTTATTCGTTACGAACTGTATGAACTATATTATTCTTTAAAAAAAGGACCTAATAGTTTAAACACAAAAACATTTTAAAAAGAAGTCGAAAAACGATCTTAGTGTAAAATATCATTACCCTAATTCTTAATTAATCTTCTATGTGTCCTCTTATTACAGCTCCGCATATCGTTAAAGCATCGTGACAATTTCAAAGATCCACAGACCATGCAATTAATACCCCATTCGCAACCACCCACGAGTTTTTCCATGATCAAGTGGCTAAAGAAACTTCTGCATCTTAAAAAGGGAAAGAAAGTAATGCCAAAACCTACCAAGACACCTCCGAAATTGCCCAATAAACGGAAGGAGAGGAGTTTGCTTGGCCAACAGCAAGCGGTGCCCGACGACCTAGTACTGGTTTTAATGCCAGACCAACTATATAAGGGTACGGAAAATGCAGCTAAAGCCAAGCTTTATAAACTGGCCGAGAATCGGGTTTCCAAGCAGCGTCGTCGAAGGCGAAGTCGTCACGAGGTAACCAAAACTTCGATAGAAACATTCAGAACTGCGATTCCCAGCGAATGCAACAACAATAATTATAATAAATGCATAAAAAGGCGAAAGGATAAACCGTTGCGTAATAGTGTTCGCAATAAACTGGCATCCCTTCATGCCGATATGAATGTTCTCTATGAAAAGGAATACGCACTAACACGCGAGTTATCGGAAAAGTGCCGATTACATCGATTGCAAAACGAACGGTACAAGGGACCGGAAATGGAGGTATCGGTTGGGCAATTGCAACAAAATATCGAGGCTTATGCTGAGGATATTATCAAAACCGAGCACGAACTACTCGAATTGAAAAACGATATAAAACACGATATATCACTGATCAATAATTTAAAACGTCTGACCTTGGATGAAACTAGTGGAGGCACTCCCTTAATAACACAACCCTCAAAAGAAATGGAAAATACCCCTCAAGTTGCTAAAAATATGCTGGAAATGCAGTTTGTTGATAATATTTACGAGTTTTGCGATAATAATGCTAGTATGCTGGTATAATTGCAAATAGTTTTAATTTGTTAAGTTTTCTACTGAATAAATATACAAGTCAAATTTTATATATGCATTCTGAGTTTTCTTTTAATAACTATATACGCCCTGGCATTTATTAGCTTGTACGAAAATAATTTACATTTTAGATTTAATTTTTAGAACAACTTAAGGTCGCAAAACACAATCAACTTATACAACAAATTTTTGTGAAGTCTAAAAAATAAAATCGAAAATTTACACAAGGAACAAAATTCATTTTGGAACGTTTCCATTTTTGGTTCCATATAACGTTCTTTAATTTTATAATACTCATTATAGAGCTCTATATAATTTGAAATAGTTGTTAAAGTACGAATGGTACCTTGAAAAAACGAGCATAAGACCCAAAACTTATTACTGGTATCACAAGTGGAACTTTAGCAAAGGCAACAATAAAAAATGTAAATTTCATAAATAATTACAGTATACAACATTTCGATAATTTATCTCATATTTTAAGCGAGATGGTATCTCGTCAGCTTGGATTTTTCTAGCATGCCTGGATTTGACCTATTTTTCACGAAACAGTTTATAAAATGCCTAATACATACATTAAAAATTGGTTGTTACAAAAATACATTTATTGTCATTAAAAATTGGTAAGTACATTTATTTTATAAAAGTTTCTTGCAGCTTACCAGAGATTCAAATTCAACGAAAAGTGATTTATGTGACACACCTGATTTTACATTTTTTGATTTATAAGCATTTATTTCTCAAAGGTTGACAATGGTAGTACCCTGAAAATTGTTTTTTTAAATGTTGTAATTTTTTAATTAAAGGTTCTATAAAATTTTAATAATATACATAACTTAACTTAAATTTCTTAAACAACACAGGGACAGGGTAAAATCGTATGAAAGCTAAAATATATAGTATTCCTATTTTATTAATGGTTAACTGAAATAAATTAAGTACATGAAATTACCAATTTAATATTCTGTGTAAGGAGCTTTGGTGCTCGATCAAATAACTTTTAAACTTGATCTGCGTTGATAACAATTAAGTTAAATTACGTCAGTGCGTTGCGCTGTTTTATAACGTCGTTTTCATCACGTATATAAATCTTCCAGATTGGTTTAGGTCACTGAAAAATGTCTACCAAAGACCTCCACCCGGTGAATATTTTATTGAGCATTTCGTGCATATTGCAACTCTGGTCACATTCAACCCCAGCAGCGAAACAAAACTCAACAAATTAATAAATTTCTAAGGCGAAACGTCAACAATTTCGGGTACCAAATCAAAACCGTTTCTTCACAACGAAGTAGACCTAAATACAAAGGCTGCAACACCGGCATTTAGCACAGGCGCCTAAATTTAATCGGGTTAATTAGGTAAGTGAAGATGGGTTCGCGAAAAGAGCGCAGAACGTGGTCAAAAAGACACATTTTCTTTCGAGGGGTGATTTTTTGTTGTTGCAGTACAGTGTCACTTCAGATTTGATTTAATTTCAATGAAGTACACAGATCGGAAAAAAGATTTCCTAAGCGAAAAAAATCACCTTGGCTGTAATTTTTTGGCGGGGGAAAAAGGTTGGCCTTTTGCCGCCTTTGTTGCAAATTCCGTTTAAGCCTACATAGTTGAAAAAAGCCCCCAATGATTAATGACTTTTCACGAACTCTTACATTTCCTACACAGCGAGAAATGGCACGCGGACACCAGAAGATCCAGTCGCAGGCGAAGGCCTCCGAGAAACAGGCCAAAATGAAGAAGCAGCAAGGACACAGCGCCAACGACCAGAAAAAGGCCGCCCAAAAGGCACTAGTTCATGTGTGCGCCGTTTGCAAGGTGAGCCAGCTACAGTGAAACCTCCGTAGTGCCAAACAAGTGCAGCGGTTCAAATACAACAGTATAACTAAAACTATAAATATGAAAAACGTATGACGTAGCTTTAGATTTGACAATCCGACCCCTATTCTAGGTTCGGGATAAATATTTAGATATCGCTCTTTATTTATTAAGATTTATGTTTTTAAATACAAAAATTAATCACAAACAATCGAAATACAAGAAAAATGGAAACGTAATATTAATCCTTGTTGATCAATCTATCCATTTTAAAAATATTCTTCAAAAATAAAAAGTTTTTGAATAAATGACAATAGCAATGAACCACTTAAATAAAGTCCGGCAAAAATAAAAATAGTATCAGTTCTTCTCACGGTTATAGGCTGCACTCCTTACTGATTTTATTGTATAGATTAACTCATATCTTTTTTTCATTTCAGTCGCAAATGCCCGATCCCAAGACTTATAAGCAGCATTTCGAGAACAAGCATCCCAAGAACGACATGCCCGAGGAGTTGAAGGATGTCTGATGGCATTTACAGGATGAATTTATCAAGATAAAGGAGATCGACGAGTTGCCTACCAGTACGAAACCTTTGCAACAATAACTTTACAACAGCCCAAACAAAACAAAAGCCTACAATAAAGCCGACGCCAAGAGGATGGATAATAGTAATAATAATTATATTTGCCAATGCAAGGAGAGCAGCTGAATTTTTTGTATACACACTGCTGGCTTTTGGTTTTGGTTTTAGTTTATACATTGAAATTAACACAGTATGCAATTGTTCGATGAAAAGATAACTACCACAATACAAAGCAACCTACCACATAGCAGAATAAATAAGAATGTTTTTAATTTGATATTATTAGCACTGAAAGACAACAATAAATACTCGGTGCTCCATTTTGAGTTGGGTTATGAAGATGAATTTTATACGAATAATGACAGAAATGAAAGTAAACAAATCTTTTTGTACAATAAAAATTTTGAATCCTGTAAATGAAAATTTATACACGCAATAAAAAATGTTAGAAATAAAATAAAAAATATTTATTTTTCGGCACCACAATTTTAAAGCTTATATAAATAGATTTTAATTATTCTAGAATTTAAAAGTAAACAAATACCTAAATTTGTTATCCATTTCTACAGAGTTAAGGTCAGGGTACTCGTAAAGAAGAGCTTTATTAAGCTTTAAATTAATCTCAACGATCAGAAATTTATATATTATTAGACCAATTGCCTTGAACCACATTTTTAGAACAATTGCGGTTTGGTAAAAGAGGAAAAACGTAAGCCCCTGAAATGTTAAATACTTAATAGGTTTGAGACTGCGCTAAGGCCAACCAAATTTCTGCACCTGTTTCTTAGTGGATCATTTCCATAGTTCCATCTGGTCCCATTCAACCCTGGCAGCGAAACAAAACTCAACAAATTAATAAATTTCTAAGACGAAACGTCAACAATTTCGGGTACCAAATCAAAATATTATCTAAACAAGGAACCTAAATCCAAAGGTCGCAGCACTTGCATTTATCAGAGGCTACTAAATTGAATCGGGTTAATTAGGTAAGTTAAGTTGGATTCGCAAAAAGAGCGCAGAACGTGTTCGGAAAGCCACATTTTCTTTTGCGGGGGTGAATATTTGTAGATGCAATACACTTTAACGGCAGGACTGCAAATATTAACGATACAATCATCAACGATTGCGAAAACTACTTCCTGTTCAGAAATAGGCCTCGCAACTGGTGGGTGTATGTGGGTGGGGAAGAAAGTGAAAGTAACTGCGCTTCTGCCGCATTTGTTGCAAATCCCGTTTTAAGCCAAACTTCAAACAAAGTAATTAATGATATTTTTCGCAATCCACTCACTCAATAAATTTCCCTCTTTACAGTGAGAAATGGCACGCGGACACCAGAAGATCCAGTCGCAGGCGAAGGCTTCCGAGAAACAGGCCAAAATGAAGAAGCAGCAAGGACACAGCGCCAACGACCAGAAAAAGGCGGCCCAAAAGGCACTAGTTCATGTGTGCGCCGTTTGCAAGGTGAGCCAGCCACAGTGCAACCTCCCAAAGTGCTAAGTACAGTAGCTAAAAAGGGGTTATCCGTTTATAACTACCAATAGTACAGTTTAGAAAAGTGTATATTGTCCGTATAACAACAATGTATCTGGAAAAGGGTCAAACAAAACTTCAAAAATCTTCGCTGAGTGGTGAACAGATTTTTAAATTTTCTTACATTCCTTTTAAGATTAACTTTTAATTTTATATTAAAGTGATAAGAAAAATTAGATGTCAATATGGAGCTGATAACATCATATAATTGGAAAAGAACTAATACGTCAAAATTTAATTGTTATGATAAACAAATTTCCCTTGCGTAATTGTTATTAATACAAAATCTGAATGAATCTCGATTATATTTCAGTCGCAAATGCCCGATCCTAAAACTTATAAGCAGCATTTCGAGAACAAGCATCCCAAGAACGACATGCCCGAGGAGTTGAAGGATGTCTGATGTCATATAAAGGATGAATTTACCTAGCTGAAGGAGATCGACGAGTTGCCTACCGGTACGAAACCTTTGCAACAATAACTTTACATTGAAATATAATTGCCAATGCAAAGGGCACAGCTGAACATTGTATATACACTTTGCTGATATTTGGTTTACACATTGAAAATAACACCTGCCCAAATGGTCACCATAATACAAAACAACATACCACATAGAAAGATACATACGTTTGTTTTGATTTTAATTTTGAATATCCCTAAAATACGACAAACATTTACTCGTGCTCCTTTTTTGATTTGGTTTATGAACAACGATTATTACAATATTTTATAGTTTTATATACGATTTATGCCAGAAAAAATAAAACAATCTTTTTGTACTATAAACAAATGAGTAAATCATGTAAATGAGAATTTATAAATTAAATAAAAGCAAAAAAATTGTTATAACTATAAAAACCTTATTTCGCTGCAGCAGCATTGTCTTATTGCTAATGTTTAAATGCAAAACATTACCATTACCCTTGTTTTAAGGGTGGTGTTTTAAACCACAATAACTTGATTGCTTAAACGTAGTCAAATTGTTATGATTTCTAGTCAAAATGTAAGTTTTCCATGTACATTGTACAAACAAAAAGCACATATCGTTGAGAAGTTAAAAAAATAAATTTCGAAGTAGGAATATTCCCTGTGTCACCGTTTAAATATTTGCACTATTACAAGGGGTTTGTACGTTATTTTGCTGGGCTCCCAGCTTCTCTGAACTCTCCCAAAAGTTTACTCGTCGAACTGGTTTTCTCTGGAGTTTTAGTGGGTGAACCTCCCCCAGCGAGCTGCATAAAAACCAAGTCCTCTTTGGCTGGAAAATCAGCAAGTACAGTAATGCCAATGTTATTATCCGGCAGCATTGGCGTTTCCTCGTGGTAACCAAACCAATAGATTATGATCCCAGGCCCAAAACTGAAATGAAGGCAAAGATGTAAGATTTCATTGTAATATTGCCAAATTACCATAAAAAGGAGGAAAAGGCAGAGGAAAATCAAAAGGTGTCCCGATCCACAGACCTCCCCCTGATAAGACGCATAATTGGTAATAATTTTTAAATAAAAAAGGAGAAATTTAATCAGTAATTACTACTTAAAGGCTGATATTCTCACCGATTGCAGTAGCTATGAAGCTGTTGTTGAATGTTAAACTTGTGTCCCTTGGTGTCCCCGAAATTGGCCTTGCTCTCGATCCAGTTGATCACAGAGCCCCTGTAAAGGAACGGCAGGATCATCTTAATGTCCGGCGTCTTGTCATATCCCATCCGTCGCAAATCCTGCTCGTCGTAGAAGTGGATACCCGCCTCATTGGCCAGTGTCTTGAGCTTCAGTTCGTATTCCTCGCCGATGATGCGGCGACGCAGATCCGTAATGGAGCCCTCTTGATTGTCACTGATCATGCATTGGTGCACATTGGCCGCCAGTCGTGGATCATCGATGAGATGCGGATGCTTCAGAAACCGCGAGATGTGCGAGCGGTGGCGCAGCTTGTACTTCTCGTGCAACAGCATCCTGCAAAGAGCCACTGGATTTAGTCCCTCGACACAGGCCATTCGTATCAGCAGAGCGTTGTCATATAGGTTTTTCTGCTCCTCATAGCTAAAAATGAAGGGAAAACGTTGTTGGTGGTAAGTGAGACATGGTTTATTTGCTCAATCCTATGGTGATCTAAGTTTTTCCAATAGCTAAAATTAATGGTAAGAGTACCTTTTTATTTTTATAACAAACAAATGTCCCTTTCCTAAAGCAGGTATAGAAAGTGAGATTTTTACTAAACTCGGATGATCTTAAATCGTTGTTAAACCGTTGATGTACTAAGGTTCTTTGTATAGAGTCAGAACAGTATAAAAAATTATACAAATTTAGGATATGGTGCTGAAAAACTGGTCTAATAACATAAAATACTACACAAATTTAGATAGTTCCAGTGTTCGGTATAGGGACCCAGGATAGGTGCACTTCCTTACATTTTTAATAGCTTCTTGCCCCTCTGGTCCTGCTTCCAGTGATGACCCCGCGACCTGTTAAAGAGCTCAGACTGCAGGATGCATGTCAAGGCCATCGGCTCCACGTCCTGGAAGAAGCGGTTCCTCAACTCAAACTCACAGTCGATGGCCAATCCGTGGTAGCCGTTGATGAACTGGCAGATCCTGGAGTACTCCACGCAGCTCAGTATCTTCCGTTTCTGCTGCACATTTCCGGCCAATTCCGGGGTTTGAGACATTTTAATAATTATTTACAATATTACTCCGGCAAAAGCAAGAGTGCGCCAGATTAAACAGCTGTGCGGCGATTTATCGATTACTTGGTAATGTGACTTCAAAGCGATTTTTTTTCGACCTCGTAACTATCGCACATGAACGGAATTCTACAAGGTAAATTATTAAATTATATTGGTTGGCCAAAAATAAAACCCATATAAAATCCCAACTTCCTAACTTTAAAAACACTAAAGTTATGGCATTTCCGATCAATTAGACAGATGGCAGGAATAGGATATAGTCGGCCGATCCTTATGAAATTTGGTAGGTCGGATTGATTGGCCAAAAATAAAACCCAAAGAAAATTCCAACTTCCACCAAAGTTATGGCATTTGCGATCGTTCAGTTATATGGCAGCTATAGGATATAGTCGGCCGATCCCGGCCGTTCCGACTTATATACTGCGTGCAAAGGAACGAAGGGTGTGTGCAAAGTTTGTGTTATAAGAATCTGATTACGAATAATAAGATCGAAGTTGGCAAAAAGGGGACTTCTTGGCAAATCCAGCAAACATTTTTATTTTGTTTTTTTGTCATTAGAACCTTAAAAAAAAAAAATTTTTCAAAAAAAATCTTAATCCGCTTTAACGGTCGTTTTAAAATGAGCATTTAAAACCTATTTCCACAGGCAGCGATTTTGAAACCGCGACCATTGTGCATCACCCCATTTTTCCCCATTTAAAGTATAAGTTGTTCTAGTCGGTTTCAGTGATTTTAAAGTATAAACATATATAATTTTTACTTGAAACTTTTGCGTTTTTATGCATATGTATTTTAGACCAAGATAGCTGTTTTAAAGGCAATTTGTTTAATGTAAATACATAAAAAACGGCAAATTTTTTTGATCAAAAATAAAGGGAGTCTTGAAGCGCCCAGCATGAAAATAGTCATTTTGACCAGTGGGGCAAAAAATGTATTATTACACCAATTCTGCCCAATTACTTGAGCGTTCGTTTTCAAATGCACGTTAAAGGATAAACGTTTTTTTTTTAAATATTTTTTGATAAAGGTGATACTTATCTAAATGTTTTTTTCAAAAAAAACGGCTCGGCCTATAAGTTCGTAATAAGGTCTACAATATATGTACATACATACATACATGGATCCTACAAATTTTACCGAGGTCAGAGGTCACGGCTTTTCGGAAGAACCACAGCTATAAAAATGCAATAAAAATAGATTATAAAGCTTTTAAGAATTTATTTTAATACAAAAAGAACTGTGTATTCTCATATTTAGCCCCACAATAAACACGTATCCCAATTCGAAAGAAAAGTAGTTAACTTTCTGATTTTTTAATTTTATTTGACAGAATCTATGGCTTATTATTTTAACTGAAGCTCAATTTATTTCTGAACGGGAACTCAATGCCTAGACATAGGACCCCAAGACAAATTTCAAATAGTATAAAAATGTTCAATTATTTTCATCATAAATATATATCGGGGAATTGACATTTTCGGAATTATGGAATCAGTATAAAGTATATACATATGTACATATGAATATTATTGATCAGCATCAGCAGGAGAGTCGATCTAGCCATGTCCGTCTGTCCGTTCGTCTGTCCGTCCGCCCGTTTCTACGCAAACTAGTCCCTCAGTTTTAAAGCTATCTGCTTGAAACTTTCACAAAAGTTGTCTTTCTGTTGCAGGTAGTATACAAGTCGGAACTAGCCGGATCGGGCGACTATATCATATAGCTCACATGGGAACAACCGAAAAAAAAATTCAAAAAAATTATAACTTTGTTGTTTTTAATTTTTTTTGATATGATTTTATTTAAATATTATTGAATAACGGTTTGTAATAACTGCAAGGGTATATAAACTTCGGCTTGCTGGAGTTTGCTTCCTTCCTTGTTATTTATTATTCCGCATTACCTCGGCCGCATACACTTTTTGAAAAGTCACTAAAGTAAGTAAAAAAACTATCCAGTGGGCTAAAGCAAATTGCTAACTCTTATTTTTAAAAAATTTAAGCGGTAAGAAACTAATTTGCCTTATGCTTTTATGGTGAAAATGAAATACAAATTTGATAAATTCTAGAGTGATGGAGTCGTCCATATGCCGGGTTTGCTTGGAGAGCTGCGAAAATAATGTCAACATTTTTGAAAGAGTTTTCATTGCGACTATAGTTTCTGAGTGCACTGGGTTTAAAGTCGAAAAAAGGGGATAGATTTCCCGAAGCCATTTGCCCTCCTTGCCTGCAAGACGCGCATAGTGCATTCGACATAAAGCGAACTTACAATAATAAATAGTCACTGAAAAAGGACTGCGAGAGGAAAACTCATCAGCATTTGCAACTAGTTCACATCTTCATGTGCACTTGCGGATCCACACAGGAGAAAGACCGTTTAGGTGTTCCTACTGTTCGAAGTCTTTTTTACGAAATTCTATTCTGCAGGCACACTTGCGGTCACACGAGAACGACCGTTTAAGAGTACCCACTGCTGTAAGACCTTTGCATACAATTCGCATCATCAGCTTCACTTGCGAATACATACAGGAGAACGGTCTTATAAGTGTACTCACTGCCTAAGGGCTTTTGCAAGTGGTTCCAATCTTCAGGTACACTTGCGAACACACAAAGGAGTACGACAATTTACCCATTTCCCAAAGACTTTTAAGTACAATTCATATCTACAGAATCACTTGCAAAAACTCAGAAAAACAAGCATAGGTGTTCGGTGTCCCACTGATAAAATAATTTTTTTTCCGGAGTTTCGAACCACTGATCAGAGGCACATTTAGATACAAAAGAGCACACTAAAATTTTTATGATCGATTCTTTAGTGTTCCCAGTGCATGAAGATTTTGGAACATAATTCTGATATTCAATTATAAATCCAGATTATATTAAGTTGCTGATAGGGTCAAACAATATAACTTTGGTACTTTTGGGGACTTTTTGTACTTAGGGAACTTCTGAGTAAATAATAGAAATAAATTTTTAATCAAAAGCGAAACCGACTTCAAAAGAATCACATTATAAAGAACCGTTATCAGTGCTTCAAGTACAGTTGGTTCTAAACCTAGAGCTTTTATACATATTTAGTATAATGTGCAAAATAAACTGAAGTTTAAAACTCTGAGTATAGACAATTTTTCGGTCTCTTAACCCCTCTTAAAAGATGGAAACAATTTTAATTTCCTTGAGTCTACTGTCCTCCGTATGTTTGAATTTTCGTTTAAAGAGTATTCAACAAGATATTTAATTGAATTTCCTATACATTTTTTAAGCAACTGTATTTTATTGACGACACAGTTCATAATTTTTTTTTGTAGGATTTTTCAGTAGGATTAAATGAAATTATAAAATATTGCAGAAAGTTCATAAAAAATAATACATATTTGACTCCAAAATCGAAGTGGGTAAATGGACTAATGCATCCAAATTAAAAAAAAAGAAGAAATAAAATTATTTTATTGATTCCCTTAAATCCAAAATTAAACTCTTTTTCACCATTTCCTTTAGTTTAGATATATTATTATTATTATTTATTCTTACACTTAGCACAGGTTTACGATCCATTTACGATGCTAACACTTTTCAATTACTTGCGTTTAGCACATTTGTTTTTTATTTTAATACAACTATAAATTTGTATTGTTTAATTATGCATTTTGTGTGGTATTTGTATATGCGTGTTCGCCATTTACCTAAACCTATAATATAAATAATCCTGGTTTTTGTTTTGTAAATGCTATTCTTTTTTTTACCATTTGGAAGCAAAGATCATTAAAATTTGCTCGATTTAACAACAATGTATAAAATAATGACAAATGTGCACAATAAAATAAACCAAATGAGATACAAAAGCGAATAATAAATAATTATTTTGAAAATAAATAAGGTGTTGGTGTAAAAGGGCAACAAACAAATTTTGTTGTTATTGAGAGACTAATTGTTTTGGCTCTCTATACTAAGCAATTATTTCGAGTTGTTTTTTCAGCTCGGTGGTCAAACTTGGTTTAACAATAATTATTTTTAAAACGTGACCTCTTCCCGGCAGTAAGAATTCACCGGCTTAATTCTAGGAGTAACAATATTACAATTTATTGGCTTAATGTTGATCTTAAGGCCGTGTAATTATTAATTTTACTATTGAAATGTTTTGGGCTAGGTCTAACTTTGTTCAGTGTATGTGTGTTTGTCTAATGATTTTTTAAGCTTGTCAAGCTGAACATTCGTTTTTATTAACTTTTGAATTATTTGGTTCAGTTGATAATTTCGTATTATTGTTAAAGACGTTTGCAGGGATCGATTTAAAGGGACTTGACTAAACAATTAATACAGTTAAGTTGGTCGATCGAAATATTGCACCGTTGTGATGTCTGATTTCGGACAAACTTTCATTAAATTCATTTCTTAAGGCTAAATTATTTTAATAGCAATTTGTTACTTGACTTTAGAGCTCATAGTTTAATGATATACAACTAATAGAATTCGTTTCTAATTTAATATTTGATTCTGTTTTGTTTTTTCGAAAAAAGGCAATGTAATGAGGCCAGCAATTTCCATGAAATACCACCAGCAACATTTAGATTTTGTTTTTTTTTTAAATATACTTGCTTAAGATACAGTAGAATCATATATAATTACGTACAGATTGATGGGGATGAGTAGTTGGAAGTGATCGGGAGAGGGGACAATGCTTGATCTAATACTATTCTGGGAAAGTCTAACAAACAATCGATTTAGGCTCTACCAAATAAAAAATAACAATTAATACAATGCGATTATAGTGCTAGACAATAGGGGAAGGTTTCTAGTTTAGTCGATTAGATTTGGCTTCGATTGTGGATATTGTTAGTAGAAATGCGGCGGCGGCAACGTTTGCGAGGGCAACGTCGTCGGGTGCTGCTCCCATCAGACAACAGAATCCTTGCGAATCCTGCGATCGAATGCATGTTTTCGTGGGAGAAAGAAACAATACAACAACAGTTCATCAGCAATGGAAAGGCTAGGAGTTGGATTAGTTTAAGGAGTTTTGCTGCTTAAAACTGTTTTCGCACCACATATAGTTCTCAGTCTGAGGAGCCCGCATAACACCCACGCCGCCGCCCAGTCGGCGGTAGTTCATGCAGCCGCACAAACGCCATTGGTTCGTCTCCGGGTCGTAAACTTCGATGGTTTTCAGATAGGCGGACCCATCAAAACCGCCCACAGCATACAGCTGTCCATTTACAACAGCCAGGCCAACCTAAAGCGACACCATTTTATTCATTTAAATATTATTCGGAAAAGAGAAGGGACAAAAAAAACTTACCCCACTGCGACGCGAGGTCATGGCAACGATGGGGCTCCAGGTGTTGGTCAGTGGATTGTAGCGCTCGGCGGACGAGAGCTCCATGCAATCGTCCCGCCCGCCGACTGCATAAATGTAATTGTTGAACACAGCACAGCCCAGGTGCTTGCGTCGCGTGGACATCGGGCTGACGGCCACCCATTTGTTTTGTCTAAAAAAATTGAAATTACGAAATTTAAATCATGAATTTGAAATCACATGAAGGTCGACCTGAAAAAGAAACCGTGGAACAACTATATTTGGAAAATTTATTTTTAAAACCGACACTGTTAGAAAACCTCAAATTAATTGTATTTTTGATATTAACTTAATACAAATTGCTTTATAGGGTGGAAAATGTCTTCTTCGCTGTCTTTTTGACTGAGACTATAATGCCCTCTGCTAGGGTATAATATTCAATACAAAGATGCCTAGTATTAACAACAGGATGAATACTGTTTTTTTGACAGCAACCAAATATTATTTCACTTATTTACCTGGGATCATATCGCTCCACGGTGTTCAACGGGCACTGTCCATCAGAGCCGCCAATTGCATAGAGGAATCCTCCAAGGACGGCGACCGCTACTCCCAGCCGTCGTGTGGTCATAGGGGCCACCTTGGACCACTTGTTTTCCTTGGGGTCGTACCGCTCCACGTGATTCAAGCATTGTACGCCATCCTGACCGCCCACCGCGTACAGAAAACCGTCGAGCACAGCCACGCCGACGCTGGTGCGGCAGGAAGTGGTGGGCGCTACGTCGCAGGACCACTGATTCGTTTGCGGATCATAGCGCTCGATGCTATTCAGATAACTTTGACCATCATGACCGCCCACGGCATATAGTAGGTCATTTAATACGGCAACGCCCACTCCACACCGACGTTTGCTCATGGGAGCGACCATTTTCCAGTCGTTAGTCTGCGGATCAAAGCGCTCCACGGAGGCAATGGCATCGCCGGAGCACCATCCGCCCACGGCGAACAACACTTCGCCGCGTCGAGTCGGTTTGCGCGGTCTGGTGCGGGGTCCCTGCATCAGCGGTCGCTCTTGCGGGAGCAGCAAATAGTTCTTGGCCTCGTCCACCAGATCCCGGCAGGCCTCATCACTGCGCACCAGGAGATCGGAGCCGACTGTACCAACCAGGAACTTTGGAGAGAGTAGAGGCAAACGGACGTGTTGAAGAACCTGAAAGGAATCCGGAGTATTTTTTATTGATGTGTTATTTTACTAGATTCTTGCATTATTATTAAATTATATGTAGGGTCCTTTTCAGAAAATTTAATTGGTTTTGCAATAAAACTGAATACGATTTCAGAAAGCAACTAATAAAACAGCATTTACATACTTAACTCAAAATTAAAGTACAATTATTTAAGAAAATTATTACAAAAATTCTTAGTTCCAAGTTTTCTGAACACTTAAATATATTACCTAATAAAAGTTAAAGCAATAAACTTTTTAAAATTATTCAGAAATTCCTCAGACTATATTTTAACCAACAATTTATCAGCCATTTATAACCATTTAATTACAGACAAAATCTCTATATATGTGTTTAGAGCTAATTAGATGCACCAACAAAATTTGAATAACTTACCTGTGCCAGGTGTTGCCGCCTCTCGGCGACGTTGTATTTGAGCCAGGACATGACCGCGTTGAAGACCTGCTCTTCGGAGCGCACATTAAGCTCGTCGCTGCAGATGATGTCCACCAGCTGGCCAACAGGCAGCAGCAAGAACTCCTCGCTCTCCATTACGTCTTGGAAGTTGTGCTGTGTAAACTTGTCGGCTATCCGCAGCAATTCCCGGCAGGAGTGTGTGTCGGCGAAGGCGCGGATGCCCAGGCAGTTGGTGGGGTCCAATTGCCGCTTGAGGAACTCACAGCAAATGTCCTGAATCTCCACCAGTTGCAGCAGACATGCGGCGGGGAGCAGCGTCTGAACATTGGACTCCTCGACGATAATGTGGGCGGTGTAACAGAAATCAATAAGCAGCTCCATGGCGTTCTCGTCGATGTCGCGTATGGTGACCTCCGTTTGGCGCGATTCTTCCAGCTCCCCGGTGAACATGGCACAGAAATAAGAGCTGCAGGCGGACAGGATCACTCGGTGGGCGAAGATTTTTCGCCCACCCACGTTCAGCACCACATCGCAGAGCTCCCGATGGCGGCGCAGCATATTGAGTTCCGTGAGCGTGACCTTCGGATGTTTCTCGGACGTGTGTGAGAGCCTGGCGGGCGAAGGCGGTCGGTCGACGACCTTCGATTCGACGGATCGGTCGACTCCCACTCCCGCTGATCCGACGGATCGGTCCACGCCCGTTGAAGAAACTTATAAATTGGAGACGGAAATCAATTACTATATTATTGTAATGTTTCAAAATAAAGTCGAATCATATATATACTTAGAACTGCACTTACCGGTGGATCCCGCCTGGTCGCCCATTCTGTTCGCTGCTAAGCGCAGCGGGCCGGAAGCAACCCAACCCCACACGGCGTCTATCTGTAGATAAAAAGCAAAAAGGACATTAAATTATTGGTTACATTTTATCTTATATATATTTAGTATTTTGGGTTGATATCAGAAAGTTTATTAAAATCTATAATAACAATTATTTAAATCAACACGACAGGAAATTGCGGGCTGAAATTGGTCAAAGCGATATTGCATTGTACATTAAAGTTTTTTAAATAGTTACTTAGTTGAGGAATAGTACAACAAATAATTGTTTAATTTCGGTTAGAGTAAAGATTTTTTTTAAGATTAAAGGTTTAAAACGAGACAAAATTGTAGCTCAAAATAAATAAAGGTATTTATTATTGTGTCTTAAGATACCTAACATTACTGATTATGTCAATAGATTTTTGAAAACCTAGACAAATTTTCGTGTTTGAATTAAGTCTAAAACACAATAACAATAATAATAGATATTTAGGATGGGCATTTTTGATTAGTTTTATCTTTCTTTTTTTATAAAACAAAACGTCACATTGGTTAGAGAGTAAATCATATAAATTCTGATTTTATTGTATCTTTATACAGTACTTTTATACAGTACTATGTTGGAATGAAATGTTACTTTATTGTGTTGATAACACATATCAAAGAGTTATTAACAACCGGGAAGGTAGTTTAAGTCATTGGTGAATTTTGATTTTAGTAAAATTAACTTTTTGGACACTGAGAGAGGCGACTCTGATTTATTTTACTTTCGCTCCACCAATTTTTGCACCGCCCACACACAGGCATTCTATGTAACACGCACACATTTACACTCTTGTATCCACAAACATTAAGGTGGACCTCTTTTAAGAAAAACAAAAAAAAAAAAATTTTTAAGTCGATTCAACGTATTTTGGTTGCATGGTAAAAAAGAGGAATAACTACTCAAAAATCTAAATAATATAAAATAAAGTTTAATAATTTCTTGATGACTGACGTTAAGGTTCAAAATAAATTTTAAACTAAAATCATACTCGAAAACTATTTTGAGGCAACACATTTGATTATTGTTTATTTTAACCCGACTGAAAATTATATGGACATTATGAACTGACTTCAACTGAAGTTGTTCACTATAAACTTAATGAATATCAAGTTAAATCAAATTTAAAAATGAAAAGTATAGTATATTTATAGCAGGCACTTAAAATACAATTTTTGCAATCATATTTTTTAGTTTTTATCACAGCCACACCACAGTGGTAACCTGGTCCACCTTAAAACACACACACGCGGCCCATGTTGGTTTAAATACAAATGTATATCTAGGAGTATATGTGGGTGTCACAACCTTTGCGTCTCTGTTCTCCACGGATACAAAGCACGTCCAGGGCCAGCTGCAGGCGGAAATTTTCGAAAATGCAATCTTGCGGCTGGCTTATAGCGACCACATCGAAGATTTTCCTTGCCCAAAATTCACTTTTTAGCAGGAAAAATTCGCTTTTTGGTGGCCTGGAAAAGTCGAAACACACGATTGGGTACGGTACGAAGGTATTCAGCGTGACCATTTACGTACGGTCAAAACAAACGCTGGTATTTTGGAAAAAATACTGAAAATGTTTGATACTGGACGGACTGTAACGGGCTTCCCAAATCGGAAAATGTGGCAGCCCTTTTCGATTTTAAAATGTACAAGTTTGGAAAACTTCGAGACATTTTGGGAGAGTTTTCAAACCATCTAAAACTGCGGGGTACTGGTTATAACGACAAATTTTGTTATTTAAAATTCTTCGATAATATTAAAGAAAATTCAAGGCTTTAAGGAATGTGATAAAAAAAAGAAAACTTTTTATTCAAGAGAATACATTTTTGAGATAATTCTTTTAAATTTGTATGTTGTTTTTGAAAGTATTTTATTATTACAACCGTTTGCGGGGATATCACATGGCTATTTGTCTTATTTTTTCAATTTTTCTCGAAACTACATTTTTTTATAAGATTTGTATTAATACAAAAATTTAACTTAATTAATTAAAAAAAAGGCTTATTCTCGATTTTCTTTTTCCCTGGTAGGGAACTGATTAATACAGATTATTAATATTTTTAATTTTTATGTTTCAGATAAATAGAAGAGCCAAATCTGTCAGCAAAGTTATTTTTTATAGCCACTTTTAAAATAATGTGCTTGATCTTTATAGTTAGGAGTACAATTTGTTATAAGTTGATTTTTTAAAATATTAAACAACTATTAAAACTTGTATTGAATATATTACAAAGCAGAGATGTATTTTTTGGGAGTCTACTGTATTTAGGGTCCTGCCTTTTTTAGAAGAAAACGGTATATAAAAAAAAATAACCTGTTTTTTTTTTGGTATATTCATGATAACCCATCTGGTATATGTGCAAATCGGTCATACTATTTCTATACGCGACGCTGACAAGAAAGGAAAGCAATTTTCCAAAGGTTCAAAAGCCCATAACATAGTGCAAAATAGTAACTAAATTTAAGTGCAACGTGTAAATATATGCAAAACGGATCGCGATAATTTCCCAAGCGGCGGTTAATTTGATATTGGAAAGTGCAAAGAAAAGTACGTGAATAGGGCAAGAAAAGAGAACTCAATAAAGTGAGACAGTGTGCGTGCGAAGAGTTTTTCGTCTCCCTCGCACTAAAGTGGAGCGCACTCAATTATTTTGTGGATGGAGTGGAACAACAACAAAGACACAGCACCAAAAATACAAGCAGCAATAACACCAACAACAAATGCAGAAAATGTTGAGGAAATTACAAAGAGAGCGAAAAACGAGAGAACAATAGCGAAAGCGTTAGAATATAATGCAATCGATGCATTAAATAGAGTACAAGTACAAAAATTGCATTGGAAATTGAAATTCGTGCGACAAAGGCGAACGATTGCAGAAATTTTCAAAAATTGGCAGCCATATTTACTACAAAAACAACGCCGTTGTAAAAATACGTGACAAAACGATTCCACAAACACACACGCACTCAGTCCTACACCCACACACTTTTGGCATCACACACTTCATCGCGTACTGAAAGAGTGAGATAGAGAGAGAAAGGTAGACGCGAACGTGAATTAACAAACAAACAAAAATATTTTGCGAAAAAGACAAACACATAAAAACCAAAAAAGTGTATTATATAAACAAACAGTGGGTCGATAACGAAATATTATGGAAATTGCACCACTAATAAATAACGCCGTCGCTGTCGTCACAGCCTCTGCCGCAGTCGCTGCCTCTGCCAGCGTTAACGTCACCAGCAGCAAGGAGAATGATAACGGTAAGCGGGGCTCCAAATGACAACCGGTACACAATTAGGTCTACACAAACAGTAGCAAATAAATGTTACAGCCTGCACCGTGAAATATTCGCTGTTCCCAAGAACTATTTTGCTCTTCTGTAAATAATCTCAAAATTATATGCTCAAATTTCCATGTACCATGTACTCTAAAATAAATCCAAATAAAAGCACAGTAGATAAACAAAAATCTCTCAAAAAGAGTCGATAACGATTTCATTAACGATAAACAATGTAGGAATCATTATCTATTCTACAATGTAAATTTCTCCAAGACGCATATTTATCGAAAGATAAACTTCATTTTTTTTTGTCCATAAAACCTATCACCATTAAATTATATAGTACTTTCGTAAGACTTTTAAATAGGTTAACAAAAGCGCACTAGGGAAAAATTGTACATTAACTTATGTAGGTCCGGTTTCCCACTTTCGAGTTGCCAAACGCGATTATTGTACCCACATTGAGCTTTAGTTCTCTCCATACTTCCTCGAGCTTCCTATCGGTTGGCTTACGCAATATTTGTGTCCACATTGGGCTAAAGCCTAGTATCGAGATCGACAAACGATTATGCTAGCGTAAAAACTTTAATCTTTCCAGTGTGACCAAAGTTTCGAGAGTTCATCAGATTTAAGCGTGCTACGGTCGTACTGTCAATCAGCTGGGTTTGTTGACAAGCAGTTAAAATTCAAATATCGTATTTGCGGGAAAGAGCCTTTAAATTATATTACCAAATACCTTGGCCAGACAAGTCTGCCGCTGTACAGAGATATTAAAAATCAATACAATTTAAATTTAACAGTTGTTTTTTTTAATTTACTGATAATTATTTGCCAATCTAAAGTTCATAGCTGCACTTTTATTGTGTTTTTTCGTACATTCTGGACCTAAAAAACATTTTGCTCTGACAAGAGGCACCCCAGATAGTATTAATGTTATTTTGTCCTCACATGTAAACACCTGCAATCGACTTTTGTGAGTTTTTTGAGTTTTTCCCTCCATTTCTTATAATGTTCAGTGAGAAGCGCACGCCAAAAGATTAAATTTTTTAATCTTTTCGCTAGGGTTCACCCAAAGACAGACTGGCAACGCTATGGAATTTTCTGGTATTTTTTTCGTCGATCAGGGGACCGACGTAAAAAAAAGGCCCGACGAAAAGTGAACGCCAGCTGTTTGCCTCTCGCTCTCTCTCATGACTGGCGTTCGGTTTTCGTCGATCTGGATACTAGGCTTAAGTCCATAAGTCTTTTCCTCATTTTTCCTTCAATTTTCAATTAGTTCTAAAAGAGCTGGGCTAGTGGTGTATGGAAATATTGTTGTTCAATAGGCCAAAAATATCCTAAACAGTCTATTATTTAAAAATAAATCCAACAAAATAGTACGAAATTCTATTTACCTAATTTTTTGCTCATCAATAGCTTATCCTATTATTTTGTCGTTAAATGTGGCTGGTACCTAATTTATCTGGTTGAGAAACCATAAGAGAGTGATGTGAAGGACAAAACCAAATTTGCTTTTATTAAATCAGCTGCAAAATTCTTTTCTTCTTGATCTTTCTTTTGAAAAAGGGGCGCCTTCTTGTCTAATAGCTTAGTTACACTTACATGTTTGCCATTGTTATGGGAGTAAACGCAATCAAGCAGAACTGCCCTATTGCACTTTGCAAACTCGAGTATATGCGTGTAGGTGTGGGTATTTTATATATATTTGTGATTTGCAAATTAATACTAACAAAAGCAGATAAAAGAATACTAAAGCTAACAAAAATAACTTAGTACTATGGCTAAAGGGCAGGAACATTTTGGCAATGATCGTATATGTTATGGGTACCTGAAGTACTTCGAAGGTATCCACCTGCATTCATTGTTTATTGCTCATGCTGATACTTTAACCCGAAGGTGAAGCGATACATATGTAAAAATATAAGTTTGACCCCAAACGTCCAAGTGTAAATAAGGAATCCGGGTACAAGTTAGTATAAGTTCTATGTCAGAGCATATGTGTCGCTCTAAAAAACCAATTTTCTTAACTGACCTGACCTGTTTGATATTCATTTCGAAAATGTAATGTAACGATAATCGAAACTCAAATATTTCGTGTAAAAACTTTGGACTTGCTTATAATAAATAATATAAGCAGGATAAACAAAACTAAAGCGAACAAAAACTACTTGCCATCAATAAGATGTACTATGATTAATATGACGGCAAGTAATTTTTCGATTGCGAAGGCCCCAATGAGTCAAATGACAACTTAAGCAACTGTTCTCGTTGCAAACGACAAACTTAAAATCTACATATATTCTCATATATTGTTTCCCAGTTGTTTTGTTGGTGGTGAGAGTTGTGCAGGGTAGACGAGTGAAAGCTCGAATGTGAAAAACAAATCGAAAATCTTAAACCGTCATTATGTCCCTACCCTCAAACCTTTTTAATGACAACAACAGTCTTAATTATACCCTTGCTGAGGGTATTATAATTTCAGTCAAAAGTTTGCAACGCAGTGAAGGAGACATTTGGAGAATATAATTTACAGAATATTCTGCAAGGGTATATCAACTTCGGCTCCGCCCGAAGTTAGCTTTCCTTTCTTGTTTTGTTTTATTTTAGTTCTCGTTTTTATTAACTAGGGCTTATGCTGAAGTCTTAAAAGATAATACAACATACACAGCGGCATAACACTTTTTAAAATACAGTTTTATAATTTAAAATTGGGTGTTTGAATTGCATTAATAGTAGCTAATAGTTAGGGCTACAATAGTCGGACTGTGGCACTCAGTTCACATCGCACAAAAACTTGCCCACGACAGCGAGTGTGCATGTTGCAACACTTTTTCAACGGAGGTCGCTGAACTGCGCCGAGTGTTTTTTTTCAATTGTGTTTTTGGAGGCCAAGCGAACGGGGTACGACAGCAATAGCATAGTAATAGTAGTAGTGTTTGGCTTTTGTCTCACTGTTGTTGCGCAATTGGCAGCACAGATCATTGGCCAGGCGGCCATCCAACGATTGCGATTACTCAGCAGTTCGTCAAGGTGCTCCAATAGCATTTGCTTCAAATTCCTAGACAGCTTGGCAACCAAACTAAAATGATTATTTTTAGCCACTTAGAGTTGGTGCTTATAAAATCAAGCAATTCACCTTTAAAGGCAAAACAGTTCTTAACACAATACTTTTCCATAAAATATCAATATATTAAACACTTAAAACTGCCAGTAGTAAAACTCTTTTAGGTCACAATACTATTAACAACATGTTAGTGTCATTTAAATTATAGAACTGCCGAATATAAATTTAAAACCTCTGAAATAATAAAATTCCCGAAATATTTAAATTAATTTAAAATTGACTAGTTATAAGGGAATACCTTTTGCAAAGTCTTTAGTGGAGTTTACATAATAATAATAATATTCTTATAAAAAGCAGGAGTAAAAAAAAAGTAAAGTTTTTGTTTTCATAAATGATCAAAATTTATTTAATTATGGAAGAGATCTTAACCAAATCTCAATAGTTTTTGGTGTCATTTTAATAGGCCATATTAGTTCAATGCAATTCAGGTTTGGATATATTATTACTTGTGCTGGTAATGAACTGAAATTCCCAATGCCTTTGACACCAACCAGTGTCACATAAAAGGTAAAGGAAAAAAAATGATATTTTTGAGAGTTTTCCGTTGTTCAATTACCTCAAGGGTGTTTTTATTTTTATACCCGTTACTCGTAGAGTAAAAGGGTATATTGTATTCGTGCAAAAGTATGTAACAGGTAGAAGGAAGCGTTTCCGACCCTATAAAGTATATATATTCTTGTTCAGGATCACTAGCCGAGTCGATCTAGCCATGTCCGTCTGTCCGTCTGTCTGTCTGTCCGTATGAACGCTGAGATCTCGGAAACTATAAAAGCTAGAAGATTGGCATTTTGCATGCAGATTCTAGGAGTTCCTACGCAGCGCAAGTTTGTTTCAAAAAGGTGCCACGCCCCCTTTAACGCCCACAATCGCTTATATACGATTTTAAAAATTTAAATATTTCGGAAAAGTAAAGATGCAGTTTTATTGTTTTTATCAATACCTATCGAAATGTAGAAGAAATTTTTCAAATCGGACCATTCGTTAAAAAGTTATGCGTGATCAAAGTTTCTATCTCCATTTCCCTCGCACTCCCTTTACCTGAGTAACGGGTATCTGATAGTCGGGGCACCCGACTATAGCGTTCTCTCTTGTTCACTATCAATTTCTTGGTGTCGTTGCTTATCTTCCAGTGTTTGCTTTTTTTCTATTTCAAGTCAACAATCTGGCGTTGCTCGCTTCGCTGACGTTACAAAAAGTGCTAAATATCAACAATAACAATAACCACCACAGCAGCAACAACAACAATAACAACCATAACCACAGCAGCGATATCAGACAACACGAGCAACAAAAACAGCAGCAACCACAACGACGAAACCTCGATATTAAGAGCGAGAATGATGTATTGAACCATTTGTTAAAAACTGGAGCTGTTTTCACCAAAACCGCCACTCCCACAGCGCCCATTGCCATTGAGAGAAAGAAGCAGTCGCAGCAGCAGCAGATACATCAATATGCACAACAGCAACAACATCAGCAACAGCAGCAACATTGCAGCTCACAGAAACAACGCCTCAACTCATCCATATCATCGACCCATTCATCAACATCAACGAACTCGTCCTACGGCAGCTCATCCTCGGAAGATGCTGCAACCGCATCTGCAACATTGGCAGCATCTGCCACACTAGCACCATTAACACCAAGAACAAACACCACAAAGGCGTCCAGCATTAAATTGCCAGAGAAATCAAAAATTCCGTCCGATATACTTGATGATCTAGCCAGTCGGTTTATAATCAATGTACCGGACATGGAGCTAAATAATCTAATACGAATGTGTTTTCAAATCGAGCTGGCCCACTGGTTCTACTTGGATTTCTTTTGTGCCCCCGAAACTGGTGAGGATGGCGAGACCCTGAAGTGTATCCAGCGAAAGCTACCGACGGTGGGCATTAAGCAATTTGCCATGCAGTTGTTCCAAGTGAGTGTCGGATTCGTTGTTTTGTTTTTTCTACAAAATCTGTAACTTGTGTTTTTGTTCCATCAGCACATTCCCTTCCTGAACAAACATTTTGGCACTGTGGATCAAATCCTGGACGAGTGGAAGAACTACAAGCTGTCGGTGCCCACATACGGAGCTATACTGGTTTCCGAGGACCACAATCAATGCTTGTTAGTCCAGTCTTTCTTTGCACGCAACTCCTGGGGATTTCCCAAGGGCAAGATTAACGAGAATGAGGATCCAGCACATTGTGCCACGAGAGAGGCAAGTCGTAGATTGTGCATGAATTTATTTGACCTGCAACTTTCCTAAATATAATATTTTAATTCTTTATTAACCCCTATCGACTCCAATTTTGTATCTATGTTAGGATTATCTTTTTTTAGCCTATGGGCGGGCTTGTGGGTTAAGATTACTTAGACTTAATCAGATTTTGAATTTGCTTCTAGAAAACAGAGCTGAATGTATCTTATAATCTTATTCTTCTGTTCTCCATTTTTGCGCCTGCAGGTTTATGAGGAGACCGGGTTCGACATCACGGATCTCATTGATGCCAACGACTTCATCGAGGCTTCTATTAACTATCAGTACACGCGACTGTACGTTGTGCGTAACGTACCGCTGGACACACCTTTTGCGCCACGCACCCGCAACGAAATCAAGTGCTGCGACTGGTTCCGCATCGATTCGCTGCCGGTGAACAAGAACGATGCCATATCGAAGGCCAAGTTGGGCAAGACCTCCAACTCCTTCTTCATGATCATGCCGTTTGTGAAGCGCCTAAAGAAGTGGGTGAACGATAGAAAAGCTGGAATCGAGCCACGTCGCCGCAAATGCTCCGATCAGCAATCTCCGAAAGCAGCCTCGCCCACAAACATAAACGGAAGTTGCAAAAAGGACGCTGCAGGAGTGCGAAATGAATCGCGACGTCAGCGACATAAGTCCATGGGTGATTTGGACGGTATCAAATTAAATAATCTCAATGGCAAAGTGCCCTCTGGGCCAGGAGCAGCACCCGCCTCAGCCACCATGGCCATCAACTCGATGAACATCTGCAATAGCAATGGGAAGCGCAATAAACCAAATGCGGCTGCGGGCAGCAATCAAACAACGCCACTAACAACAGCAACGGCAGTGACGTCAAACGGAGCCATCGGAGGCGGCACAATGTCCTCAAAGCGTCAACTGTTCCATAGCCAAAGTCAGAACGATGCACAGCAGTCGGCAAGCAATGAGAAGGTGAGTTCGACCGGTCATGTCAGGTATTCCCCTTATTTATAACCATCACTCTTTAGCAGATTGTCAGCTCCTTTGATTTAATTCGCAAGGAGAAGCAGCTACAACTTAAGGCAGCTAAGGTGCAGAAGCAGCAAGAGCAGCAGCAACAGCGATTACGCACCAAGTCCCAGAGTGATAAGCAGTTCAATCCACAGCAACCAGTAAGGATCTTGGGGCAACAGCAGCCCACAACTGGCATGGATTTGATCGCCATGCTATCGGCCGCGGCGGCAGCTCAAAAGGCACCAAAGAACGAGCAGCAAATACAGCAACAGCAACAACGACCACGACCAGCTTCGGTGTCGCTGAACCTTGGAGCAGGCAGAGCCGCAGGACCCAACGCAACCGCTCCGGAAGCCCATGACATGCACACGCTGCAGCGAATGGCGTCGGGCACAAATTTGAGGATTCTGAAGCGAGCACAGTCGCAGCAACCGCCGCAACAACAGCTGCAGCAACACCAGTTGCAACACCAACAGCAACAGCAGCAGTTGGGTGCTGACTTTACGCCCAATTTTAATTCGTGGACGAATTTCTCTTTCACCAAGAACTTCATAGCAAATGTGTTTTGCTAAACTTTTATTTTTGAGTCAAACAACTTTCTTTCGAAATTCTCAACTTATGCATTTTCCAGCGAAAGACCAGGTTACAGGAAACACCGAATAGTTTAGCAGGCTTTGTGGAGTTGAACAACTCGCACTTTTGGGAAAAAGATTCTTTGGAGACTTGCCAGAAAATGAAAGCATGCCAATTGCATTTAACAAGTTCATTTGTTATAAAACTAACACTACAACTACCAACACTATAGACAACTAATCATGTCTAGTCCTAGGCTTTGGAGACTATGTATTAAAGTAAAGTTTCCCGATCTCTAAACTGGAGATTAAACTTTTCCACGCATATTCTACATTAGGAAACTGCGACCACACTCAAACTGAAAACTTGAATGCGATCAATTGTATAAGTCATTTTTTATACAAAAAACAACAAAATTTGCATACCAAAAAAAAAGAATCAAAAAACGAGAGTCTTCCGCTCAGCACATGTAAAGTAATATTTTGTAAAAACACTACAATCGCTGTTCGACTTTAAGATCCAAGTGAGAACAAACTGATTGAGTATAATTATGTTAGAATCCTTCCTGTATAAGCTAAAAGTGTTTATTGTGAGCCAAGTGAACCAAGCCTACTTCGAGCCGAGTGCTCGCCGTTTGAACGTATTTTTAGATACAACCCACAAACTTAATCTAACTTAACTAAAGCGTAGCTTTAACACGCCTCGTGTACAGATCGTTTTGATTTAATTTCAAAGTCTACTGTTGACTTTTTGCAAGGGCAACAAAACGCTTATGCGGAGCGAGATGATAACACTTAATATTTCTGGGCCGTATTACTTACTGCCCGCCCCACCTACGAATGATAGACGAGAGAGATGTGTAAGAAAAATACAAATAATAACAATGTAAATAATTAAATTGTGATATAGTATTTCTTAGCACAATTGTGATCTTAACAAACGGCTGGCAACTACAAAAAATTTTATAAGTGAACCACAATACCATTTTAATCAATCAAAAAATGCCCTGCACACCAACCGTTCAAAATTAAGACCCACTTTCCAACAATCAGGGGCAATAACAGGCATATCTCAGCAGAAAATGTTTCGTCAATATTTTTTTGACAACTTGGGAATGCCAAGATTAAAATGTTAAAACAAAACATTTAACGAATTTAAATTAGTTTAAAATTGAATGCTTAAAACGTTTTCAATCATGTTAAATTTGTATGATATACACGAACTAAGGTAAAAGTATTCGAGCGATTTGTAATTTTATGAAAACCAGAAGAGAAGTATATTTTTGTGAGCCAATAGTGCGTAAGAAAGAGGAGAAGCCTTTTAAAAAATGTTAAGTCTTTTGATAAATATGCGTAGTTGGTTAAGGTTTTCTACCGAACCAAGTTTCCTAAAATTCGTAACCATGTCGCGACATGTAAACTAATTCCTCCATCATGCGTAGTCTCCAATGTGTGAAACAGTTGCCTATTTAGCGTATATCTTTAGACTAAGCAATGATCTGCAATGTCTCCAAGGTCGTAATCTCAGAGTCAATAAGTTTACAGCAGCGAAAATGAAAAGAAGTTCCCTGTAATTTGGTCTTTGGTGTGTAATTCGGTACTAGTTCTTTAATCTTAACAACCAAAAAACAGTAAGAAATTTGCATTTGCTTTAAATCTTTTACCATTGACTTTTAAAGCTTTTTGAAAAGCCATATTAATTTGTATTTTATATGTTAACACATGCTGCAAATTTGTTTTAAACATTTCTCTTTTAATTTGGATTTGGATTATATTTAATTTTTACTAAAAAATGTATAGTTTAACTTTTTATTTTTTGGAAACTCAGCTAAATACGTTTCCAGCCGCCTTTGGACAAATGCCTGATGAAATTGTCAACAATTTGGATTTATTTTGATATGTTACCTTCCTTTCCTAGTACAAAACATAATCTTAATTTCTTTGGACATTTGTCTGGGCCACGCAACAAGAAAACTTATCAATCAAGCGATGAATATCAAAATACACACAAGAACAACATCGTTTACTCAGCTTGAAAACAACAAGAATCACAAAAAATTAAATATTGTAAAGTTTTGTTGTGAAAAAGAATCATAAACAAAAGCAAAGTGAAACATTTAAATTAAAACACCCAAATTCTATCAAAACCTAATTCTTATCTGAAAAACTGCAATCTTGTTTAATCCTCCCAATCCCAAAAACAATATTATAGTTTTCTTTAGTTTTTTTGTTAAAATTCATAGACGTAGCAATAATTAACTTTAATAAAGGGCTCCTGAATCAACATCCGGAAACATTAAGTTAATTTAAGTGAACGTTCGGTGCGTGAGGACTTGATATATTAAAATCTTGCCAACACCTGAAAGTCTGCACAGCCAAACGATCTGAGTGATCCAAATACTCGCTCCAAGCTAAATTTGCTATGCATTTTAACCATTGTATCCAAAAAAAAACGAAAAACAAATCTGTAAACACGTCCAAAACAAAAACTAAGGTCGTGAGTACACTAGAATAGATTTCGTGAAAACAAAATAAATCCAAATATAAATACGACCGAAACAATCAAGTATTTAAAATTATTAAGTGAGTGATTCTATTCTTGTGTAAGCATCTCCTTCAAAACCATACGATATCAAAAATACAATTTTGTAGAATTTAATGCCAAAACAACCAAATATGAAAAACAAAGTTAACTCTCAAATCAAGAACATTTGTAAAGATTATCAAATAACTAATTTGTGGCAATATATATTTCCTATATTTTTTCCCCCAAAATTCCGGCAATAAATTGATGTACCAAGTTTTAAAAAATTATTTTTCAATTATGTTATTGGGAAAGAAGCTCAAAATTTTTTGAAATCTAGATTTCAAACGACGGAACTTCAGAGGCATATTATTACTGACTTCCAAAGAAAGAACTTCCGGAAAATCATATTCCAATTTTATTTGTTCTTTAAATCCGTTAATATTCTCCGTATTTCCAATTTCAGAAAAATAAGAACTAAATAAAGAAATTTCCGCTGTATTATACCTTTTAGTAGTATACTAAAAAAATAATCATTTTTTTGCACATGTTGCAGACAGGCCTTTAATATGAACTATTTACTAGATATCTTCTTTGAGCTTTGATCTCTGACATCTATGTATTTTCCATGTTGCAAGGTTAGTTCTTTGGGCAGGCTGATGAACTGTCCTCCGTTCGAAAAAAGGGGGTGGAGAACATCCGGGGAAACGCGCACCGCCACGGCTCTTAATTGTCGTTTGCCGTAGGGCACCTTTCGGCCATCCGGTTCCACCCGTTGCTTGGGATCTAAGGTCATAAACTGACCCTCCCTTAAGTGCAAACGCATGTGGGTGGAGTAATTTGCGTCCTTTATCGCAGTGTTACATCCCGCATGAGGACACGGGTGGAACCGATCCCTGTGCCACTGCAAGTGCTGTAAATAGCGCGTGTACACCCGGAATTTTCGACTGCAATACTCATAGCTGCATCTGTAGACCTTCGGATCATCGGTTACGGAAATAAAATTGTGTCCCCGCAGGTGCATCTTGAAGGTTGGGGAAGCGTGTGCGCAGTTTTCGTGTCGGATTACGTCGAAGAAACGTGGGAATATCTCGATGCATTTAAGGCACAGAAATTCCAGGTCCCTACCGCCGAATTCGGACTTGAAATGACCCATCGTCTCTATGTGTGTCTGTAGTTCGCGAACAGTGAAAAAATCGGAGGCGCATTCGCGGCAATAGTAGGCCGGGTTCGGACGCGCTGTCCCACTGTGCATCCGGATGTGGGACAGGTTTTCCAGGACCTGGTCGCAACAGGTGCACAGCATGCGGGCGGCCTTGGTCTTGTCCTGAAAGAACTTCGTAATCGCCAAACCATCGCGTGACAGGCCCACGGCAAAGAATTCCCTGTCCGAGGAATCCAAAAGTTGTTCCTCGGTCAATTCCATAACATCGTTTTGGTCATCTTTTCCGGCTGATTCCGCCTCCTCCCCATTCCCCACAGACTGAAGCTCCAACTTGATCTCGTTTTGGTCGGATAGATCATCATTTTCCCACCTTGGCACTTCCACATAATCTTTTCGGGCTAATTCCTCCTCATCCTCCGAAGACGGAGCCTCCAACTTGACCTGAAACACTTGAGAGTCGTCTATTTCGAGGGGCTTATCCTGAATTTCTTCCTGGGCTTTGCTCCATTTCTCTAGGGATTCGCTTATACGCAAAACTAGCTCAAAACAAGATTCGCAAATGCACGAACTCTTTGCCAGGATGGCGATCTAAAAAATGGCAAATTAATATATAACATCGATTAAACAAATTTTTCCAAACTTACATCAATTTTGTAGCAATCGAAGAGTCTGTCAAGCAGTTTGTTGGCCGATTTAATCTTGGGCTTCTCGGGAACAAATTGACATCTAATTGCCTTGCATAGTCTGCAGAGCTCTTCCTCCGACATTTTTCACGAATTTTTCAATTACTTTTGATAATTCATCAAAATACTCGATGAAGAAATTGGAGCTGAAAAATAATCAATGTTTTCATCGATGTTGTCTTTAAACACAGACACATCGCACTATCGATAACAGGTAAATTCCCTTCAGCAGATCTGATATTAATTTCGATAATCAATTTTATTTATCGATGTTTATTCCTTATTTAAACGGGTTTCCTGTCGATTGATGAACGTGATATTTTTTTATTTGGGCTAAATCCATAACTTGAGTTATGAACAGCTTTTCTCCTTTTCATTTCGAACGAAAGGTGACAAATTTTCGTCCGTCGTCAGTCTTAAAAAAGCTGTGAAAGTGGTGTTAGTATCAAAAGATTTCCGTCTAATAGGACAATAATATTAATTATCTAATAATATTATTATATAATAAATTCAGCAAACTTGGCCCAAGTTTTTTGATAAACCTATGAAAAATAACAGAGTTTTGCCCTTAACCTGATAATTGGACTGCACCTTAGATTCGATGTTAACGGATCACATTTCAAAACTTAAAAAACGTTTGTTTCTTAGGACCAATATTATTAAGACCTTCTTTTTCGGTTGGAAATAACTTTATCTAACTATGCTTTATGTAAGAATCTTTGGGGAGGATTTGAATAATAAAATCTCCAAATGTTTTCTGATTGTTTTGGATCAGAACCAGTTCTCGTTTTTTTTGGAGTAGAAGCTTTTCCTTATTATAGCCTTGCAGAGAGTATTATAATGTTGGTCAAAAGTGTGCAACGCTAGGGTCTCCGACCCTATAAAGTATATATATTCTTGATCAGGATCACCTCCTGAGTTGATATAAGCATGTCCGTCTGTCTGTTTCTACGCAAACTAGTCTCTCATTTTAATGATATCGAATTATAACTCTGCACACACCCTTCTTTCCTTTGCACGCAGTATATAAGTCGACTATATCCATATAACTTATTGATCGCAAATGCCATAACTTTGGTGTTTGTTAAGTTAGGAAGTTGTGATTTCCATGCCATAACTTTGGTGTTTGTTAAGTTAGGAAGTTGGGATTTCCTATGTGTTTTATTTTTTGCCAATCAATGCGACCTACCAAATTTCATAAGGATCGGCCGACTATATCCTATAGCTTCCATGTAACTGATTGGAAATACCATAACTTTGGTGTTCTTAAAGTTAGGAAGTTTGGGATTTTTTATGAGTATTAAGAATGCATCAATAAATAGTTTGGGAGAATATAATTTACAGAATATTCTGCAAGGGTATATCAACTTCGGCTACGCCCGAAGCTAGCTTTCCTTTCTTGTTTTTCATGTGATAGTTAAGGTTTGAATGACAGTTTAGGTTAGTCTCGTATTCATGCATGGCCATATGTTGATTCTTCAAGTGTTTGCCGTAGTCTGTCAGAACCAGGAACAACGTGTTCCAATCAATGGAATTCCCCCGGACTTAGTGTTTTGTGGCGTTTGACAGCACTTTAGACATTGATATTCTACATCCCTAATAACGCTGTTGGCATGGTTTTTCTTTTCTCTTTATTTCCGGGGCACTTGGAAAATAGGCTTCGCCATCGTGGCATTTGTATTACGTTCCACGCAATTGCGCTCCCGAACAGGGGTTATGTTCCCAAGACCAAGATCACAGCAAGTGCAAATAATTTGTCAGGGGCCTCCTTCTTGACCGCCAAGATTTCGTCTATATCTGTAGTGTCGATACTCTTTACCTGAAAATATTTTGATATTTTGAAGTGGCGGTTGTAAAGATTTCTCCTCGTGAACTACAATATTGTCTGTTGTTGAAGGTCCCATTTTCCGCGGTTCGGGATATTCGTGTGAACAAGAACCGTTAAGACTTCGTCTATGTCGGGGTATAGATGTTCTTGTCCTGGAATACTTCCGGTTCTACGTAGTTATGTTGGAGTTTTTCTAAGGGTTTCTGTTATAGATGTACCATATTAAACAATGAAAAGGTAGTATATAAGTCGGATCGAGCCGGATCGGCCGACTATATCCTATAGATGCCATATAACTGAACGATCGGAAATGCCATAACTTTGGTGTTTTTAAAGTTAGAAAGTTGGGATTCTATGTGTTTTATTTTTGGCCAATCAATGCGACCTACCAAAGTTCATAAGGATCGGCCGACTATAGCATTAGGAAGTTGGGATTTTTTATGAGTATTAAGAATGCATCATATGAATAATTTTGGAGAATATAATTTACAGAATATTCTGCAAGGGTATATCAACTTCGGCTCCGCCCCAAGTTAGCTTTCCTTTCTTGTTTTTTCTTGACATTTCCCTGGACTTTCATCTATTTTTTGAGAGATTCCCTTATATTACAAGCCAATCTAAAAGCAAAAAAAACATTTATAGTGTGAAGGGGAATATATTCGTTGCAGTTTTTTTGTTGACTTAAATAGGGGCTGCATTATGTCTACCTTAAATCTAAAATGTTCCTTACACAATTTGCAATGCTCCTTATTCAACATGTTTCATACATTTTTAAAGTTTTGTTAAGGAAATTAACAGGAAAAAATACAAAATATGTAAACAAATTCTTTCGAAATACATTGCATATATATTCAAATACATCGATAGGTCATGAACCAATAGAACCGATTCCTTTAATCTTTAGAGGTTTTGCAGCACTGCCTATCAAAATATTTAGCTGTTTGCTAGAATCTCAAGTTTCTTAAAAATATTTTCTAAAAAAATTTTACTGCATTAAAAAATGAAATAAACAACATTTTTTATTTTCTTGATTTTCTTAAAAGAACATAGTTCTTTTACACTGAATTCTTTTTAAACATATACCCGAAATTCGTTGTATATACAAACTGTAAAATGTGTGACTTTTCGGTTTGTTTAATCCACATTTAATTTTTAATTTATCCAGAGAAACCAATAAATGTTTTATGTTCTATAAGACTAAGAAAAGTAAGCAAACTGGAAAACTAGTTCATATCGATAGCCACCGACTATCGATAAGCCTTATCGGCAACCAGAATCACGAACTAGTTCGTTTGTGTGCACCAGAACGCAAAGTACAACAGGGTTTTTTTCGTTCCGTGTGGCGTGAAAAGTGCACATAATAATTGTTCAAGTTAGTTTAAGCCTAATTAACTAGACAAACCAATAGCCATGGTAGGTAGTTGTTTAAAAATTGCGATAAATAATGATATTCGAATGCTGACGCAGTGACGTGTGCGGGTGTGTGTGTGGTGTGAGCCGCGCGTTACGCGAATGTGTGTGCTTGTGTGGCAATGTGTGCGTGTTAAAAAAAGCGGCCGCCGCGTCACAATACAAAATTGTGCTTCGATTTTTCCTAATTGCATTTCGATTTTTTCGTTTTCCGATGCCGTTGCCATTTTCCGGAACAGTCGTTTGCGGAAAAGATAACGGGCCTGCTGGCACGGCCGAATCAACAAGATCCAATTGGACCGGAGCAGCCCTGGTATCTCAAATATGGCAGTCGACTGCTGGGCATTGTGGCTGCCTTCTGTAAGTCTTATTTAGGTTAAAATATATACGCTATAATGTAAACCCCTAAAGACAAAAAAAATTCAGCCGTGACATTGGGCGGCCCAAAAATATGTTGCATCGATTTTTGTGTACCACTCGTTGTTGTTGCTGTTATCTATTCGTAGGTGTAGGTGTGAAGTGTGTTCGTGTTTGTGTGTGTGTACGCACGCTCTCTGACATTGATAAAGAAAGGAGAGACGGAGAGAGTGAGAGAGAAAAGAGGATACACGGAAAAGACGGCACAGAAAGGATACACAAATTCCTACACAGAAAAAATGTTTATTGTAGGACACAAAATTGTATCATTTTACACATAAATTAATGTTAATTTTTTAAAAAGTTAAATTTTTTGAAAGAAATACATTAATAATATATATTTACCCGAAAGTCTATCAAAAGTCGTAGGATGGTTGGAATTTTAATCCGTTTTTTGTATAAATGGCACATGCTCAATGCTTTATTAAATACTTTTTTGTGAAAAAGTGTATTTTTGAAAAAGATACACACCTTTTTTTCTGTGTACAGGATATGCCATGTGTGTAAAGAAGCTTTTCTGTGTCAAGTTTGGCGCTCTGTTTTTTTTTTTTGCATGTCAAATGTAATTCTCTGTGGCCGTTCGCTTGTAATTCGCATTGCCTTTTGTTTTATCAGCAGCCTCGTTTCTTTACCACCCTCTCTGTATTTTATTTTCTTTCGCCTGATTTGCGTATTTTCTTTGTTATCTGTACCCATTTAACCTTAACCCCTGGGTTGCCCCTCGTGTCATAATAGTAACATCGCAAAAATGACACTCTAAGTTTGATAGAATATAATATAATATATATATAATTTTCTGTTAAAATCGATTTCATCATCATTGTCAGATTGTGATCTACAAATGCATTTGATCGAACTTCAATTAATTCTTAATCTTTAAGTCGGCGTCCTTCGTTGCAGTTAGTGATTTGGCTTATCGAATATTAACCTTGCATTTCATTTTCTTATATGTTAGGCATATAGTTTTGAAGCTATTTTAAAACAATTTTTTAATATTCTGGTGATGTATTGAATATATATTTAAATAAAAGAAAGTATAGATTCTAAGTAATTATTTATTTAATTTAAAATGTTGTTTAGATATCAAATCATTTTCAAGCCTTTTAATCTGTATTTTGTATCAGGTCATTCACAATAATATATTTAAAATTCGACATAGACACATTATTTTTATCTGATTGAAATCTTATCAAAACACTAGCGTTCTTACTTGTAAACCTGATTAAATCTTTATTAACTTATTTTAAAAAATGCCGGAAGTATAATTTTACAAATTCAAATAATTTGGCTTTGTAATATATATTTGTATAAAAACTTTTTTTTGTGAAAAATAAATATTTGTATTGTTATTTGGTATGATTTAAGAGGGTTAACCATTTTTTTTCAATGAAGTTTTTTTTTTGCCTTTGGCTTTGTACAATCGAATAGTTTGTTATTGTATTCTCTGACGATTCTCACTTACTTAGGGTAATGGAGAAATTTCTATCAAGCAATTGTTGCCCAACAAATGGACACCATCCACTTAAAATCAATATAAATAGCTGAATACCTCAATTAAGGGAGCAAAACTCACTCGTGCGGCTTCCACATTAAAACCGGTTGTGTTTGGCTAAAATAAAACCAAAAGTCTATGATTAATAAATAATTTTTAAGCCGGTTCGCAGAGCACAACGACTTCTTCCCCAAGTTGGGTCAGTTTGGCTTTATGAACCGCGATAACCTCAAAACCCAGATCGGATTTCGCAAAGGGAAAAATAATACCTGCGATCAAAAAACTTAGAGAATTTAATGTAGTGACACAGATAAAAAAAATGTTTACTATTAATTAAATTACATTCTTAAACTATACGAATTAAGCTCTCCCTCGTGATCTTCCGTAACATTTTGTTTTGCAACTTGTATCCAATTATCACGCACATTTATCTAAGAATTAAAAATATTGTTTACGCTTTTATCATGGTCCAAAGGCAGCTGATATAATATTTTAATGTAATTTGCTTGTACGCCCCTCACGTTATCAAGTTGAATTAAGAACATACTTTCCCAAAAAGTCTATTAACAATTTGCCCAACTGTTTTTGTAGCTTGATGTCACGCTTCTGTGGCTGGCTATTGTAGTTCATTTTCAAAAAAAAAAAAAAAAACGTTAAGAATTGGCACACATTAGTCAGCGTTCTTGATTAGATTGCGTTTTGAGCGTTCCGATGAGATAATGTGTTTAGTGGGAGTAAGTGATTAAAATTTTTGGACAGTCCCCAGGGTCAGTGCTTAAAGATAAAGAAATACGCCTTTCTCTAATATTTGTACAACTATACAAAACATTTTAGATATAAAAAACAAACAATTATTTATTACAAGTTTATAGAAAATATCAGTTGTACTTTTTAAGTAAATTTTTTTTTTTTTTTTTTGATAAAGCTGTTTACAGAAGGTTTCCAGTAAAACTAAGCAACTGGATTTCTGATTCACAAAGAGGTATATTTTATAATTACACTTCAATGATTGTTTAAGCAATAAGTCTTATGAAAGATTTTCCTAAAAATATACGAAAACTAAAGATTAAAATAAAATAAATGAAATGTATAACAGTAAAACAGAAAATAGTCCAATTATATACAACAATTATTTAATGCAAAATAAAAATTTTATAATAAAGCTGATTACCAACAGTATATCTACGAATATATAATTAAAAATTAATGAAACCAATTTGCTAAATTTTCCAGTTGCCATACTCTTCGGCCTGTGGAATGTGTTTTCCATTCTCACACTCAGTGTTTCCTGCCTGGTGGCGGGCATCATACAAATGGTGGCAGGATTTGTGGTAATGCTCCTGGAGGCTCCCTGCTGCTTCGTTTGCTTCGAGCAGGTGAACATGATCGCGGATAAGGTGGACTCCAAGCCCTTGTACTTCCGGGCCGGACTCTACATTGCGTGAGTATTTATGAATTATCACCAATTGCATTATTAAATAAATGTTTTTAATTTAATTTTAGCATGGCTATTCCGCCCATTATCTTGTGCTTTGGATTGGCCAGCTTATTCGGCAGTGGCCTGATCTTGGGCACTGGTGTGGTCTACGGAATGATGGCGTTAGGCAAGAAGTGAGTATAGAGCGTTAGTCACATCATTAAAAATTACACAAAAATTTAGAAAATCCAAGCCTTAAGTACATATTATTCAAAGCTGGACGCAAACGCGGCTGTTTAGTTGCAGTCATATAATTTGATGGTTTCGAAACACATACCTTATATTTATGTTTCATATTTACAAAAGGAGCTTGGTCTTGCCAATGCTTCGAACCGTCTCGAAATATTCGATTGATCCATCGTAATATGCAAATACCGTGATCAAATCAAAATTTTTATTTATTCTTAAGAGGCCAACCTCAATAGTTAGCTTTTATTTACTTTTCTTTTTTCGCGTAAGTCGCGGTAAAGATTCAATTTAAAATTAAAATCAACTCGAGACATCATGTTTGCAAAACTTCTTGTCAAAAAGGCCACAAAAACAAATAAATCTTTATACAGTTTTTATTTATCTATACATCTATGGCGATCTTCTAAATTTTTGCGTGGATTTTTATTTAGAGATTTGGGGGGTTTGATTAGTTGCTAAGCAGGCAATGGAGCGAGCGATTTGTGTTAGCTAATCCATTTTTGCTAATCGAAACCAAATGTTTTCTCTATTCTTCCACGATGTGCTTGCCACTGTGAAAACGCTTAAATAAATATAAAATAATACGTAGAGCTTCTCGGGAGGACATGGCCGCCGCTGCCACATCGCCCACACAGATGGCCGGCAGTCAGGCGGGCGGGCAGATGCAGATGGGCGGCGATCAGCATATCACACTCATGGAAGATCCCGACGTCTGGCGCCCCACATAAATTTCTAGACGCGCGATTAGTTACTGCCAAAAAACCACAACTCTCACACCCTCAGATACAGATAACGATACGACAGATACTCAGATACACCCACACACAACACAGTCTATTAGAAATGAAAACGATGCTAAAATTGATCGAGTAACAAATATTTTACGGCGCCTAGTTTTTAGTGTTCGTTCCAAGGAATAATGTAACTAGGAGAAAAAAAGTCAATACTAAACAGCGTTGTATAGGGCATCAGAGAACTAGAATACAGAACACCCCACCAATTACAAAAAGAAATTTTACGAAATTCTCATTATTGTTGAAACCAAGAGTGTTAGTAATCAAAGTATTTTTTGGGCAAATGCATTTTCGACATTCGTCCCTTCTTGCATGTCCTTCGTATTCAATTTTTTCATGTTTTTCGTCGAGCGGTTGGTGTTGTTAAAAACTACAGTTAAATATATGCATAGAGAAACTACTGATAACAATAACGTAACGTAAAGTAATACACATGTCGAACTGCAGCAAGCATATATTTTTAGTGAGAAACTATATTTGAAAGCTAACCGAATGCAGAGAAACCTATAAGTAAACCACAGCTTCCACACACTCTCACACACAGCTAAAGCTAATAAAAAGCCACTGATGATATGAACAAGTGAAAAGCGAGAACATAGAGCAATATGTACAACTCAGAAAGTATTAACTTTATATGCTTTGCTTGAATGTAAACCATACAATTAAATGTTAAACGTTGTTTGAGAATCGATTTGCTCGCAAGATAGTCACATATTGAAATTGAACATAATCAGCATACAAATATATATATACAACAAGTTGAAGATTTACCAGTTCTATTTTTTAAATGTTGTAAACCAAAAACGTGTCCATCTCAATTTGAAGCAGTCTTAAAAATGATTAATTTTAGACAATCACTTGATTAATAGGTTTTCTATTTCGGATTTCGTATGATTTCTTGTTCGCTAAAAATATGTGCATTTTTTGGTATACCTAAGTTATTTATAAGTATTCATTCCAACCCTTTTAACTTGGAAAGTCTGAGAAAATCGTTTTAAATTATTTATATTGTTGCCTTTTGGCTTCCTTCCCATAAGAAGCATACCAAAATTTATTTATATAAATATAAGTTACATATTTTTTATTTATCATAACCTAATTTAACATTATTCAAAAAAGTACTCGCAAGAACTTGTTACAATATAATTTTCGTAATCAACTGGGAATCTCACCTAATTATAATAAAGTTGTTAAAATTTGTTAATCGATGAACGCAACACTAACAATTAAAACATGTAAAATATTTCGTTAACAATTGATTGAGCATGAGTCAAATATCAAAGACTTTGAACATGCCACATGAAAACTGTCCAGAAACCTGCCGTTAAAGCTCAGTACAACCAACGGCGGCCAACATCGATAAACAACAAATGATTTATGCTAATCACTTTGCTGCGTCCAAGATATCACTAAAGGCAAATAAATTTTGAGCTTTTCGTATTGTAGTCCCTTAAAATTTTACACTCATTATATTTTTATCGACTTTTTCTATGTACAATTTATTTAATTATTTAGAGTAGTGTAATATCGATCACGTATTTTTATTTTTGTAAAAATATATTAAAATTAATTCCTGTAGATACCGGTATTCTTGAAAAAGTTGATAATTTAGTATTTTATTTAATGCTACTTTAGTTTTTTTTTGTTGTCTTAGAAAATTATTGGTTTGTATACAATATGCAGTAATATGCAGCGTTCTGGTTGTTCTTTCGACCCTTTGGTTCTATGTAGGCAAAATCACAGTTTTTAGTTCAGCACTTGTAAAGTCGAATATTTCGTATTCTAGTTTTGTAACCTAAATCTTCGAAAATCTAACGTTTCTTCTTATTAATTTCGATAGAGCATCCTCTGAGGATATGCGAGCAGCTGCTCAACAAACTTTTGGAGGTACAACGCCCGCCCAGACCAACGATCGAGCGGGGATTGTGAATAATGCCCAGCCCTTTTCCTTCACCGGCGCCGTGGGCACAGATAGCAATGTGTGATCCGAAAGCTAACTGATCGGAAAATTTGAGAACTGAAGAGCTGGGTGTGCCGTGAGAAAACAAGACTCAAAACGCAACATTTGAAGGGCAAACCTAACCAAGATAACATCAGCAGGCAATCTACATCATCATGTGCAATTTCCAATTGTTCAATAACCAACGCAAATGAATATCAAGTGTTTTTAAATCCGATTAGCTCTGATCTCTTTCTAGAGCAATACAAATTATTCCATCAGATGACCCCTTTAAAGAAAAGTAAATTATAAAAACAAGTTTGTATTAAATGTATGTAAATGTATACTGTGTTAAAAGCGTTTTGCGTTTTCTATATCCTATTAATTGTTTGCCTGTTTCCCATCATTCCAAAATATTTGGTTTCAACTAAGTAGAAATTGCAAATAAATTATTGAACGACATCACTAGCGAGGTGACAAAGAACATCATGTAAAATTTATGTTTAGTCATAGTTTAAATATACCTTAAATATATTTAAATGCATAATACTAAAATGTTTAAATTAATGCAAAATAAAACTATAAATATTGTATGTAAACCATATTAAAATTGAATTATACATACTTTAAATTATGTTAAATAAAATTAATTATACAAAACATGTTTGTAATTGTCTCCAGTAATATTTAGCATTCTTTTTGGATGCTCTTGTTACTGAAGTATCTTTTGGGGGTAATAGAAATTCGAATTATTATACCCTTGCAGAGGGTATTATAATTTTGGTCAAAAGTGTGCAACGCAGTGAAGGAGACATCTCCGACCCTATAAAGTATATATATTCTTGATCAGGATCACCTCCTGAGTTGAAATAAGCATGTCCGTCTGTCTGTCCGTCTGTCTGTTTCTAGGCAAACTATTCTCTCAGTTTTAAAGATATCAAATTGAAACTTTGCACACACCCTTCTTTTCTTTGCACGCCGTATATAAGTCGGAACGGCCGGGATCGGCCCACTACATCCTTATAACTGATTGATCGGAAATGCCATAACTTTGGTGTTTGTTAAGTTAGGAAGTTGGGATTTTATATGAGTGTTAAGAATGCATCATATGAATAATTTTGGAGAATTTAATTTACCGAATATTCAGCAAGGGTATTTCAACATCGGCTCCGCCCGAAGTTAGCTTTCCTCTCTTGTTTTTTGTTCTGTTTATACCCTTGATAATGGTATTGTAATTTCAGTCAAAATTTGGAAATGCAGTGCAGGACACACTTTCGACCCAATAAAGTATATATATTCTTGATCAGCATCAACAGGCACGACGATTGAACAATCGGAAAAAGGTAAATAAAATTATTTAATTTTAACAATTTCAGAATAATTTCCTTATTTTAACCATCGAAATCTGAATATAGAATATTTAATTTTTGTAACAGCTGCAAAGGTAAATAATCTTTGGCCTTCCGAGGTTTTTCTTGTAATTATTTAATCTTTCTTCCATTAAAACAAATACAAATGATAAAGTCATGATTTTTGTATGCCTTTGTACTATTTAAATCGTTTGAGGGTTTTAATAATAAATTTTTCTTGTACATCTTTTTATTCCTTATTCTTTTCACCATAAAAACAAATACTATTTATAAAAAACAATTCTTGAAAGCTATAAGAGATATTGCTTAAGGTTCATTGGAAGCGCTATTCTTACTTTCATTGGATTCTGGTATATAATCCACGATCTGCCATGTTTCGAATTCGCCTGAATTGCCATCGCTACCATCTTGATCGCCATTATCGTCATCGTCTTGCAAATCATTATCAGACTCATCGGAATCTTCCGAAAATTCCCAACGGAAACGACGATCGCTGATCACATCGTTTTCCTGGTTCACAGCCTCCGTGGACAGACTTGCAGCGATCACAACAGCCAGGACACCTAAATTAAAGAATAATTGTTAGATAATTTCTATGCCGTTTTCCGTCTTACTTCTCAAACTCACCGAAGAACAGGAATAAGACTTTGTTAGACTGCATATTTAATGATTGATTGTAGCTTGAGATGCTTTCGATGCTGACTGAGCTTTAAGCTTCAGCTTATATACCCAATTTTGGCTAACGTCTTGCGAATTGTCTGACCTAAAAGATACTATTTGACTACCCCAAGATCAAGAATCGCCCTACAAATCTAAAAAGAAACAACTAACAAAATATTAGCATAGCTATAGTATTTGTATCACAAGGTCAGCATTTTTGAGGCGTGCTTTAGAATTTCGGTAGCTAGAACAAAGATTTAATGCTGTAAATTGCCTTAGCTAATTAAATAATAAACAAAAGTAAGATTTGAATTCACACGACGGCCTTTCACTAAAAATCAAAGATTATAAACATTTTTAAAAACTTA
The DNA here is from genome assembly GCA_018153305.1 of Drosophila kurseongensis. Classification (NCBI taxonomy): domain Eukaryota; kingdom Metazoa; phylum Arthropoda; class Insecta; order Diptera; family Drosophilidae; genus Drosophila; species Drosophila kurseongensis. Next base: position 7,180,947 of record JAECXX010000005.1, on the reverse strand, counting down.
AAAATTTTGTATATACAAAATATAAAAATGTTATAAATATTTCAATTAAAATTAAATATGTTTCAAATTATTTTTTTTTTATTTCAGCATTTACCAAACAAAATCTCAAAAATATTAATATATTATATTTTTTGTAAAGCCCAAAAGTATGCATTGCTATTAAGAGTATATTAAAGTAAGCATAACATGATCTGCCGAGGAACATTCATTCGAAATGTTATGTACATATGTATATAATATGGTTGTATCTATGAAATCGTGTAATAAATAAATAATATCAATTCTGTTCCTTGTAGGCGGCGATCCAATCATTAATTTACGCATGCTAAAAAACAATTTACTAAAAATTCGTCCAAGTGGCTTAGCCTTAAAATTTGCATGTTTGGGAAGCCTTGACCATATTTTCCGGCCATAAGTCGCCAAAGCATGGCTTTAAAAAGCTCTTTTGGGACCGTGGTCTTAAAATATGAAATGTTCCTTGCGAAAGAAAAATTAATCTTTTACTCCTTTATTTTTCACCAATATTGTTATAGGCTTTAGTTATTTAGTTTATTTATTACGCAAGGAATATTTCATAGCTTTTTAAAGCCATGCTTTGGCCGCTTATGGCCGGAAAATATGGTCAAGGCCAAACCAAAATACCATCTTCCTATTAAACTCTCTTCAAAAAACAATCTTCGCGTTCTTTCCTAACAGAACTGAAGAAGCTTGCGTAGCAAGTTAACTAAATTGTGTCTGGTAGCCTTTCCGTTTCATCTTATTAAATCGTGTTTACAGAACCCTGGTTAAAGCCGGAAGTCTTACGCTCCGAAGTTTTCTAGGTAAAAAAAAAGACGTGGGATGCTACCCACAGCACAACATGAATTTATTGATGGATTGCTTAACATATCGTTATCTCAAGTAAATGGTTTACTTCGGCTACTTGACTTGACTTTTGTATCGAATCCTGAAGGTGTGTTTCTTTCCAGCGTAGCAGCACTTACGTAACCTGAAGACCCATATCATCCTTATATTGAAATGACAATCGACACGGGTACCGTAATAGAAGAAAAATTAGAAAAATCAACCAAAAGAATACATTGTTGAGGCTAAATAATTTTATTTCTGGCTTTAATTGGTCTATTCTATAACCATGCAATGAAATGCCCTTAATGTTTATTTTATTTTGTAATTATTGTGTTCCGTGGTATTATCCGTCAATCTCCAATAAATCACCGGGAGTTGACACACTTAAGAATGTAAAGTTCTGACCTTATAAGAAATATAAAAGTATTAGATCTCAATCTAATTTTGCAAGATATTTAAGTGCTCGGTCAATATTAACCGTGCTTATGGGTATGGGTATGGTACTTAAATTTTTTGTTGCCTATTTTTTATTTTTTTTTCTGAATGCACAATATTTGAAGAATATTTTAAGATTGATCCGAGTAAAACTTCCGAAGTTATGGGCAGTTGAACGTAGGTGAGTCAGCTCGTTTTGTATGCGATTTTTGGGGGTCCAAAACTTTAAAACGCTCTCCTGAAAAGTTGCAATTTCAAAGTCGGTGAACACGATCCTGCAAAATCTACTGAACGAATCGTTTTGAAATTTTACACGCTAGTTCTTTACCTAAATCCTCAGGTACTGACGTTGAGCTTTTTTTATACCCTTGCAGAGGGTATTATAATTTCAGTCAAAAGTTTGCAACGCAGTGAAGGAGACATTTCCGACCCTATAAAGTATATATATTCTTGATCAGCATCTCCAGGAGAGTCGATCTAGCCATGTCCGTCTGTCCGTCTGTCCGTCCGTCTGTCCGTCTGTCCGTCCGTCCGTTTCTACGCAAACTAGTCCCTCAGTTTTAAAGCTATCTGATTAAAACTTTCCCAAAAGTTGTCTTTCTATTGCAGGTAGTATATAAGTCGGAACGAACCGGATCGGGCGACTATATCATATAGCTGCCATATAACTGAACGATCGGAAAAGCCATGACGTTGGTGTTTTTAAAGTTAGGAAGTTGGGATTTTCTATGAGTTTTATTTTTGGCCAATTAATCTGACCTACCGAATTTCATAAGGATCGGACGACTATATCCTATAGCCGCCATATAACTGATTGATCGGAAATGCCATAACTTTGGTGTTTGTAAAGTTAGGAAGTTGGGATTTTTTATGAGTGTTAAGAATGCATCATATGAATAATTTTGGGGTATATAATTTACAGAATATTCTGCAAGGGTATTTCAACTGCGGCTCCGCCCGAAGTTAGCTTTTCTTTCTTGTTTATTGATTATTTTTCATTTTATAATAACTAAAATATCGAATTTTTAGGCTAAAATCACGTTTTTGAAAGGTTTGGCCTATTGTTTTAAGATGTTGTACTTATACTAATTAAGTTAGGAAAGTGTAATTAGAACTTAGCTAAAGCGCTATATCGCTCGTTCCGATCGAGCCATCACAGCATATTTTAAGTAGTCCCCTTCTCACACTTTTAATGTGCAAAATGATACATTTAAAACACACGAAAACAAACCGGTAAATTGTATATAATTTGATAATGATTTATACAAAATTGTACAATTGTTGGTCGCTGATATTAATCATATTGTGGCTCTGGCTCTGACTCTGGCTCTGGCTCTGGCTCTAGCTGTGGTAAGGACATCACCGATGAGAACAAAGCCAAAACTAGGCACTGGTAAAAATAGATATTAATAGCGTTTTTATTTTAAAATTTTAACAACTTACGATAAGAAAGAAAAAGGTAAAAAATCGCATATCGACTGTTTGGCAATCCCGAAAGAACTAAATAATTTTTTGAAAAGCTTTCCCCTTTATATGCACGAAATTTGTACATAAACTCGTGAACAAAATATATACAATAAATATATTTACAATCGTGTATATTTATAAAAATATTTAATGTTTGTGGTTGTCGTCAGCCCCTTATTTATTTATAGCTTACGAAAACTTATAAAAAATAGATACCACAACGGCAACCTTATAATTACATTTTCTATTGAGGATACAAATAAATAAGTTTTTTGTCTTTTGCTCATCAAAAAACAGTTTCCTAATCTCTCCTAATCTTTACCAATTTTGTTTTCTTTTTAATCTATTTGAGGTGAAATAAATCACTATAATATATTTATATTATTATATACTTAACAATAACATTTGTAGGGGGAATTTTATATAACAACCTCGAGTTGCCTCCCCAATACTAAAAATATTTACAAAATAAAGCAAAGTATTTAAAATACATACCAGTAACTATTTTTAAAAAACTATAAATCAAAAGGTTCTAGGAAGCCATTACGAGAAGGTTATTTGTATTCGCCGAATAGATTAATCTATCTAAAATTATTTTCTATCTTGCATGTTTTTTTCTGGGGCAGTTCAAATATTTTGTGTTGATATTGATCCGTTTTAAAAGACAGGATCCCCAATTGATTGAGCCCACATAAATTGAGCATCTGTCTAGACATCCTTCTCAAGATACGCCTTGGGATCTATCTTTATACGTAACTCAATGTAGCGGAAAATCCTTTTGTCCCAACTATTATATCTTAGCAATCGATCGTAACTCTGCGCTTTTGACAAAGTATAAGTATCGATTACGCAACTTGATTGAGCAGGCAAAATAGCTCGGTGCTCGAAGATGTGGGTCAAGTGTTCAGGCAAAGAGTGGATTTCATGTGAAAGGAACCCAGATATATATGTATATATTCCAACATAGTATAACGGAAACCCACCGAAACGCTTTCAAGATACCGAATTTACTCTGGTTAAAGCGCCGCAGGACAAAACTCTGCGATGACAGCTCAATCTCTGGAGAGTGAAGGAATTTCTCGGCTCGCAGCTTGAATCCCGAAAAGGTCCGGTTTTCGGGCTGCCTGCTGCTTAACATATTAGCACCAGGACATCAAAGGACAGCTGAAAGTGTCAACAGTTTTTGCCAAACGCTGTCGGCGAGTTGAGAGCCGAAATTTTGTTCCCAAAGCCAGCATGAAATTTGTACTAAAGTTGGCAGCAGGATGCCGCCCTGCAGGATGCGGCATTTATTTTATTCGCTATGCTTTTCCTATATATTCCGGAGTATCTTTTCCGCCAAATGGGATTAATTTGAGATTTTTTTAAATCGAGTAGCAAGCCGTCTTAAGACTTTGCTTCCGCTTTTTCCCCTCTTCCCAGTTAGCTGGTATTGTGTTCAGGATCTGCTGCTCCTTTTTTTCCTGGCTAATCTCTACTGCTCACATCTCGGCCAGCTGCTCCGCACCGTTTGCCTTTTGTGGCTTGACCATTTCGCTTTTGTTGGCTGCAACTTCAATGGCCGGGCCGACTGACGTCCTTTGTCCTTTTTGTCTGTTCATTTGCTTAAACGCATCTTATCCTGTTAAAATGTGCGCTTCGGCTATCCGTTTCGCTGGAAAATTGATCTTTTTTGCAAATTTCCTTCTCGGCTTCTGGTCTTCTGCTCTTTTTAAAACGCTCTCGAGTGCACACTAATTGAGATTTTCCTTCTTTCCATTTAGATTTTGGGTAATGCAATAGACGAGTTCCGCTTTTAAGTCGACGACAATTGTTCTCTTTGCTGATAGGAAGGAACATTTGTTGTTTAATATTTCCAGAACTATTCGGGTATTGTAATGCAATAGAACTGCTATAGGCTTGTAAGCCAAAATAGTAAATGTTGGACCATTAAATATATTTTCTTATACTATTTTTTTATTTTAACTTACCCATAAATAAATAGAAATAAACTTTAAATGTTGAGATATATTCGCTATAAAAAAGCTGATATTAATAAAGCTCGGTTGAATACTTTATAAATTTAAGTAATATTATTATTATTATTCTGATATAAGTTAACTTAAGAACCAGTAAATGGATGTAAAATTAAAAATAATTCCTTCCAAAATGGTTTAGGAATAAATTAATAATTTAAATATAATAACGCTAGCTTTATTAATAGTCATTTTTTAAGTACTATTATTCAAATACTATTTATATTAGTAAATTATTTCCATTTTTATCCTCATTTGAATCTTATAAAATAAAAAGCAATAAACAAACTCATTCCACACATGAGCGAATATTCAACAAACCGCTAAACAAAACTGTAACAATTAAAAACCTAAGCAGACCTACATTTTTGGTTTGGCCAATTAGATGTTCTAAAAGCCATAAAATTATTATTGTATTATTTGGTTACTTTTTGATGATCCCTCCTACCAAACATTTTTAATTCCGAGTCCAATTCGAGTTCCATTTACATGTTCATGGCACACGCAGCGCATTCATAACAATATTTCATCAAAAATTCAAAGCGTTTCCCCCTAAAAAACATGATTATTAATTAAAATTCCCAAATCAAAATCAAATTACGAGTAAAACACAATAAAAAACCAGAAACACGAATAAATTCCCCCAACAGAAATATAAATATTTTTTGTTGATTGGGTCGAAGTTGGGGAGCGTTGGCAGCCTGTCGCCAGCGGCTTCCGTCGCCCAACTTCTAGGAATTTCTGTTGCGGCAAAATGTGCTCGGAGAATGCATATATTATATTCAAATTAAATTATGCATAATTTCCCTGTTTTCCTCTTTGTCTTCTGATTTTGTTGCCTGCATTTAAACAAAAGTAGCGTAGGGCATAAAACTGTCATAAGGCGCTGCCAACGTAATCGAGGGAAGAAGACCGCAAGGAATCGGGAATTATGTTCTTTTGGGGACACGAGTGTGACAAAGAACTACTTGGATCTTACGGAGGGTTTTTTCAACAACAGAACGCATCTGATTTTTGGGACACCTCACAAGTCTGCCCATTTTAGGAAATCATTTTTTTTTTTAATTCAGTATAGAAGATACACATAATATAATTTTGATCCAAATAATATAATTTTGATGTTGATATTTTAATAGCATTAAGAAAATAAAAATGTTGTTTTATGGAAATACTTGTATTTTAAGCAAAAATATTTATTTTGTATTTGAAGGAAATAGTGTGTTGTTTAAGACTACGATTTTTTATGTATTCGACAACTATTATTTTTTTTATTCAAAATATCGAAATTTAAGTGTTAAAATACTTTTTTTTACCTAAAATAACCTTTTACATTTACATCAGAAACATTTTCAATAACAATTTCCTTTACATCCCTTGCTCTGCTCGGTAGTGTAATAAAATTTCCATAAATTCAAAATGTTTTTGTGCACAATTAGCGTATAACATTGTCATAACCTTCCGCCAGGCGCCCTCGCCGTAGGCCCGGATCCAATCCCGATCCCATTCCCAATCTGAATCCCAATCCACAAGCCCATCCGCCCCGCGTCCTCCGATCAACAGGTAGAAACTGATTTGATATGCGGCAGAAGGACCGCCGACTGGAGCGGGGATAATGCTCATTTTCATTCGGTTTCGTTGGAAAATTATGTCTGACGTTGGCACAAAGTGCTCGGGGCATAGTTTTCCCCATTTTCCATATTTACCTTCGCTCTGTGCGCGTGGCGCGATTTAAATTATGATGACGCCAAGGCGCCTCCTCGACCTACCGGTGGGCCCTCATTTCCATCCCGTTTCCATTTAACATTTGAAGGCACTCGGAAAAATTAACCACCGTTTTTAAGATCACAAAATATTGCAAACTTTTTACTAACAATATTATTAATTTGTAATATTATTTTATTCTTGAGAAATATCTAATAAATATTTGGAATACTATTTTTTGCACCCTTTGGCTCTCGAACATTATTAACCTTAATTAATTTAAATGGATAATATTGTTTAATTTTATAATGTTTTCTGTTAAACACATTATTTGTATATTCCTTTGTTACTTTTAAGTATCTTTTCGACTGACCGTTTATTAATACAATAATAAATATAATATAAAATGGGAGATCCCTATATTTTGTTACAATATGAAAGAATTTTGTTCTAATTTAATGGGGTAGCTTAAACTAATTTTTTGTTGTGTTCTGTTCTGTGTGCAGGGAACAGGAAAGGATAACAAGGCTGGCCGGCGCTTCTACGGAACTATAAATTTTCCAGCTCATGATTACGCCAAGAGAAATATTAATTGGTCAGGAGCTGCAGCAGGAGCAGCTGCCGCCTAATCTTATCAAATATTTGACAATAACCCAATTAGTAACCACCTACAGGAGGATCGAGCAGGCAGCAAAGGACATCGGAACGACAAACAAACATTGCGCAAAAAAGGAGTCCTTTTTGTTGAACCTTATTTTTTTCGAGAAATGCTACCAGGGAAGCTGACAGGGAGTAAGACATCAGCAGATATAGACGCAGCTGCAAATCGGGACAATGATGTCAGGTCGGAGTCAAAAGATGCTCGCGTCAACCATAAAACTAGCCGAACTGGACAAAGAGATAAAACTGAAGAAAGGACCGCCCCTGGCGGGACATCCTTGCAGGATTCTCGTCGGGCTGGCAGAGCCTCTAATTTGTGAAACTTGCCTACAGTTTAGAAGGAGCAACGGGCAGTCCAGGCCCATGACATTTGAGATTTTGCAGTCGATGATTTTCAATGCTGGACATTGTCAGTTCCGAATTCTAAAGATTCTCGATCCGTAGCCCGTGTGTCGTGTGGATGAAAAAAAAGCGCAATTGAAAAGCCACAAAGGACTTCGAAAATTTGCCATAATCATGACAGTTTGTTCGCCCGCCCTTTTATCTTTTGATGCATTCTTCTCGCAAAAAGATCTTTGTGAGCCCTACGATATAATCGTTGTAATGTTGCATCTTTATCGGAGTTAGGTCTAATATCGGAGAATGGAGAGACGACAGTAGATGATGACTTTGTTGTTGATATTGTTTGGGGGATAGTCCTTTTGATTTCTTTTTAAGGGAAAAATTGCTTGCTGCTGGATTATGCTATATTTTATTATGCTTTATTTTCTGAAAAGTTCTTAATCTTTGGTTTACAATAGCTAAATCGTTATGGACATGTTAAAAATGTAGAATGGTTCCGCCAAAAATTGGCCTTATCTAGGGTATTGTTCTTTTTTTTGGTGAAAAATTGCTTGCTGTTGGATTTTATTTGCTTTAAAATAGCTTAGTCGTTATGGACATTTTAAAAATGTAGAATGTTGCCGCTAAAGTGGCAAGTTATACTCACAATTTTCTACACAGTGCAAAAGTACTAATGAGGATACATATTTTATTTTTTGTATAAGGTGTCTTATAATCTTATTATTAAGTATTATTCAAAATTGGAAAAATATGAGTACACAATTTTTTAACAAAGGAAAGATGTTTTTAAATTAAATGATAGATCTAAATGCACTAAAAATTAAAATTCTCATTGATGTAAATAAGTCTTACAAAGCTCTTACTTAACCACCACAATTAATTCAATCAACCCCAGAAAACTACAACTACCCAGGACCCAGCACCCTAAATATCCCTATAACCACTCTACGCAAAAGCAGACCCAATTAAAATTAATTTTATTCAATTCGAAATCAAGTCCCAGCAGTGTCTTTTCAATTTTCCTGCATTTCTTTGTTCGCTCGCTTAAGGAACGATTATTTAATCTGGAGCTATTAATGCCGAGGGGGTCCTGGGAGAAGCGGGGAGTACTCCCCAGATGCCCGTATCCTTGCGTTTTTGTTGTGCTCGGAATGCGAATCCAGTTAGTCAATGCTTATTGATGTTTAGTTGCTGCTGCTGCCGAGCTGCTGTGGTATTATTTCACTTGCGTTTCCGCTTTTAGCCTTGTTTACTTTTACGCTTGGCCCCAGACAAAAGCCCCCCAAAGATCCCCATCCTCATCCCCCTATAAACCGAACAAGCCGCGCACTATGTTTTGGCATTTGGGTTGCTTGTTTTTCCCGATGTCGCTCGCCTTTTTCCTCGTTTGCTTTCGTTTTCCTCCTGGCTCCTGCGAATCCCTTGACAATGCAATAAATTGCGCAAAAATTGGAAAAATAGAATTTTAGCCGCACCACCATTTCCAATAACAATGGCAACAGCATTACAGGTGAACTTGGAATAAGACTTTTCTATATTAAATAAGTTGTATAAGTATTTTTTAGATATCTAGTAACGAAATAGTGGACTTTAAAAAGTATGACGTTTTAAGGTGATAAATGTATCAAAAACATTAGGAATCATTTTTATACATAATTGAATAAAAATTTATATCTAAAATATATAATTCAATAGTATAAATTCGTTTTTATTGAGCTTATTATTGTAATATAACTATATTAATTCTCTTTGTAAAAATTACTTATTTATCTTGGACTAAGTGAAGATTGTTTTTGGGCTTCTTTGTGAAATAAACTATTTGTTTTTGGAGAATTTCACTTAAGCAAGTTCGACTGTGCCCAAAGAGGAAAAGCTCCTCTGGCTTTCACGCAATATATCCACCTCAGCCCCCTTTGTCCATCCCACCACTCTCCCTCTACGGAAATCAAGTGCTAAGCTTCCCACAACGCAATCAATTGATTTCTATTGTTTTGTTAAAATGTCGTGCCGGGTCCCCCGACTTCTCCCCATCCCCATCCCCAAACAGAAACCCCTACCAATATTTCTGTTCTATTTGAGCTTTCATTTGTTGTCGTTGTCCCCTCTCTCTTCTGTGGCATTTTTATAAATTGCTTTGTTGTGGTCTTTATTGAAATTTTTGAGGTTACTTTTGTGATTGTTGCTCCCATTCCGGTACAAAATAACGAGAGCAACACCAATAAAAACAACTTCTAAATAAAACTGTCTATTATTTTTGTTTATTTGTTTATTTTACATTTGGCGTCTGTCGCACTTTTTGCATTTCTATTTTTCCATTCGCTCTGTACATTTTTTTGGGTTTCTTTATTTTGGCTGAAATATTCATGAGTTACGTTTTGGGTTGTAAATGAAAAACGTTCTTTTGGGGATTTATGGTACGACTTTTTTCACGGCGATACTTTCAATGGCTTGATAATTTATAGTTTCGGATATTCCGCTAAAAGGGTTCTTTATTTTTATTCAAACTTTTTTTTTTGTAGTGGCGAATCGAAACATTGAATCTGGTTGTAAAATGTTGCCAATTCTTTTTTGGGACGCATTTAACAGGACATAAATGGGAAAGAGACAAACAAAATGTAAAGCTTTGAGCGAATAAAATTCACATTGATTGTAGGATGAAACGGTTAACTGCATTTTTATTGAATGTATCAAAATTATTTGTATTTATAAAGATTTTAATTGGTTATTAAATTGTGGAATTCAATAAATTTGAGGATGATTCTTTACTTCGATTCTACTTGTTTATCCCTGCTGTCATACACAGAGAAACAACGTTGAAGGTTTTAATATTTTTTTATTTGAAATTATTTCAAATTTTATTATTATTTTTTGCATTATTAGTTTTTATTATTAGTTTCAATCTAAAATATTTTATTTCCTTTCACGGCTTACAATTGATTGATAAATTATGAACAAAATGTTGTCTATAACCACATTTAATTAAATGATAAATTTACTGAATTAGTGTGTTCGCTTCCTCCTTATATGGGAAACCTTGTTTACTTTTATATTTTTTTGGAACATAGATTTAATCTTCTTTTACCAATGTCTCCCGATGTTTGCCCGCATCACCTGTTGAGAACATTTAAAAAAAAATTTCACAGACTCCATCCTATATCCTATACAGCTGTCCTCGCCTATGACTCAACGATCATATGTGAGTCACCGATGCAAAGCCAAGCCGAATCATAAACTATCCACCAAAGATGTCAGACCTCAGATTTCTATCTCAGGCAAACCCAAAAATCCATTAGATTTCTTTTGACAGGCGCGCGTTTATTAATACCAAAATTTTATGATTCGTAAAAAGGAATAAAGGAATCGGTTCTCCAACGATAAGCATCAAACTCGAGAAGGGGTACTACAAGGAATAGAGGTTTCATTTTTATGTAGGCTTACCTGGAACCACAAATATGACAAAGGTCGGGCAGTGGGACATCTGTTAGGGGCTACACCTGTTGATAAGACAGCTAATTTTATTTGCCGCTCATAAAAACTTTTCTGTTTAGTTTCGGTGCGAGAGGAGCAAATTGGTCGATGATTTGTTCGAAATGTTAAAAAAAACTTTCCCTGAACTCTCCTGTTGTCTTTAACTCCTGCAGCCCTTTGGGGCTTTATCAAATGAAGTGTGAATGGGGAAAACTTTGCCGGAGGCCAAAAAGTAATCAAAATGAAAGTAAATAATAATAATAAAAAAGGAAAAGCAAACAGTGCCTGACGGGCATCCTTACTGCCTGATTGTGTTAAATGTTCTTGCCCATTTGGCTTGATAGACAGCTGAAAATGAAATCAATGCCACAATCTAAGTCTAAGCCTTTACCTCGTCCCAACTCGCCCGACTTCCCTGAAGGATCCATCCTTAAAGGATGCAGCCAGCCGGGCGTACGCATGTTGTTTATATTTGTTTGCCCCAGGCATTTTATTATCCTTTCTTGTGTGGGAAAAAGAATATCCAAACATATAAATACAGAGAAAAAAATATAGTAGGCACTAGTTTTTCATAATTTGTATTTATATTTACATATATGTATATATATATGACATATTTTTTACACGACTAAAAAATTATTTTTTCTTTAAGTGATTCTTTATTTCTTCTATTATCTATAATTTATTATATATCACCCATTTTTCCTTTACATTTATTTTCCCTGTGCTTGTATATTTGGATAAACACGAACCCTTCTGATTTGTTGTTTGGCCCTTTCGCCTCGAGTTAGAATGTCCTGTGGATTGATTGAATCTAGGCCTGGTCAGCATCGTCTTGAAAATTTGATTTCAGGTTAAACGCAATTAAATTTTGCCTCTGGGTTTGATTTGATTTTCCCTCAGCTGCCTGATTCTTTGCCTTGTTTATGCTAGAGAAAATTGAAATTTTATGCATTCCCCTTCCCAAAAAATACAGTTCCATTCTGAGGCCGTTGTTGTTTTGGGAAGTACCATCCAAATGCGGTCGGTCAACTGTCGAAAGGATTTGGAAATTTGTTGAAATTTGGTTTTTGTGGGTGCCGTTTCAGGCGTTGATTAATTGATTACATATTACAAGAAGATGCCAGGACACATGTTCAAATGGAAATGTTTTGGGTTTCCTTTGACTTGTGCTAATTAGTTTTTGAGGTTTCATTTCGATTGGCCGTTGTCAAGTGGCGTTAGTTTTGAAAGTTTGCTGGTATATTCAATTTATTTAAATGGGAGTATATTTACTTACACAGCTTAAGATTTAATTTATTTTATATAGGTCTGCTAAATAGCGATACATTAATACATTTTTATTAAATTGTGAATTTAGTTTTCATCTATGAGGAAAGAAATTTACAAGCATTTGTTGTTTATACAAAAAATCACGTGCATTTTTATACCCGTTACTCGTAGAGTAAAAGGGTATATTGTATTCGTGCAAAAGTATGTAACAGGTAGAAGGAAGCGTTTCCGACCCTATAAAGTATATATATTCTTGTTCAGGATCACTTGCCGAGTCGATCTAGCCATGTCCGTCTGTCCGTCTGTCTGTCTGTCCGTCTGTCCGTCTGTCTGTCCGTCTGTCTGTCCGTCCGTATGAACGCTGAGATCTCGGAAACTATAAAAGCTAGAAGATTGGCATTTTGCATGCAGATTCTAGGAGTTCCTACGCAGCGCAAGTTTGTTTCAAAAAGGTGCCACGCCCCCTTTAACGCCCACAATCGCTTATATACGATTTTAAAAATTTAAATATTTCGGAAAAGTAAAAATGCAGTTTTATTGTGTTTATCAATACCTCTCGAAATGTAGAAGAAATTTTTCAAATCGGACCATTCGTTAAAAAGTTATGCGTGATCAATGTTTCTATCTCCATCTCCCTCGCACTCCCTTTACCTGAGTAACGGGTATCTGATAGTCTGGGCACCCGACTATAGCGTTCTCTCTTGTTTTAAATCAAATTATTTGTTTGTTTTCCTTTTGTTTTAAGCTCTTAAAGAAGTTTTAGTGAAGCTCACATTTTTAGTTTTACAGTTTCAATTGCACTACAAGAATCTCTCCACTTGAAGGGCCGAATTCCGAATAGCATCCAGCAATTTCCGTGGATCAAAATTTATTACCGAGTCCAGTGCCAAAAGTCATGAAGTCCCCCAATATGAAGTTCAAGGGCTCTCGTCGACGGCACTAAATAAGACTAAAATAAAAGTCTTTTGGCACATTTCATGCACACTTGGCGGCCAAAACGAAAATTTCAAAAATGTATTTTGCACTCTCTCAGCGTGATCTCCCTACCAAAATAAAAAGGAAGAAAAAAGGAAATCAAAAGCCGGCTAAGCGCCAAAAAAGCTGTAAAGAAACAACGTCTGGCCAAGTCAACAAGCGAGGAGCGTTATCCTTGGAGAGGCACAGTGCGAAAAACGGCGGCGGAGAGCGCCGAGCACATAAAATTCAATAAAACGCATATTTGGCTGTCATTTGTTCCGAGTTTTGGGCGCCAAAGTGCCACAAAATTTGCCACAGCAGCAAACAGAAAATGGCGCTAAAGTTGCAAAAGAAAGCACACAAACAGGAGGAGAAAACCCGAGATACCCAGCGACTCGGGAGCAAATGGAAGACAGACAGATGAAATAGACGTAAGGCAGTCATAAGTAAGTGTAGCGGTATTCATGGGGTTTGAGGGATATGGCCACCTGAATCCACAATTTCTGTACCCTTTAATTTAAGTCAGAAGCTTGTGTGTCCGTCACTCCACCTGTTCCTACCCAAACTAGTTTGCCAGCAGGTATTTTATAAGTGCAGGTATTTTATAAGTCGAAAGGGGCGGGATCGGACATTTATATCAGATAGCTGCCATACGAATAATTTAAAAGAATAATAATTTTTAAAATCCAAAAATCGACATTTATGTTTTGTACAATATTTCATTTTGTTATAGCACGATAAGAATATAAAAACTCCGGTCTGCCAAAGGTTGTTACTTTATTCGTTTTTTATACCCGTTACTCGTAGAGTAAAAGGGTATATTGTATTCGTGCAAAAGTATGTAACAGGTAGAAGGAAGGGTTTCCGACCCTATAAAGTATATATATTCTTGTTCAGGATCACTAGCCGAGTCGATCTAGCCATGTCCGTCTGTCCGTCTGTCCGTCTGTCCGTCTGTCCGTCTGTCCGTCTGTCTGTCTGTCCGTATGAACGCTGAGATCTCGGAAACTATAAAAGCTAGAAGATTGGCATTTTGCATGCAGATTCTAGGAGTTCCTACGCAGCGCAAGTTTGTTTCAAAAAGGTGCCACGCCCCCTTTAACGCCCACAATCGCATATATACGATTTTAAAAATTTAAATATTTCGGAAAAGTAAAAATGCAGTTTTATTGTTTTTATCAATACCTATCGAAATGTAGAAGAAATTTTTCAAATCGGACCATTCGTTAAAAAGTTATGCGTGATCAAAGTTTCTATCTCCATCTCCCTCGCACTCCCTTTACCTAAGTAACGGGTATCTGATAGTCGGGGCACCCGACTATAGCGTTCTCTCTTGTTCGTTTTTTAATTAAAATAATAATTGTGAACTCGTATTCCATTTAAAAATACCTCCAATGATCTTGAACTAGTTTATATGTACCTTTGATACAACAAGAACACGAAATTGTAAATAAATATTTAAGATTTGACTTTCATTATATTTATGTTAACTATTTAAAGTTTTAATAATATTTCAGATTGAAGATTACTAGACAGGGTATAACATAGTTCACTTGGCCAATCCTCTTGAAAGCTTCTCACTTATAACCGCAGTCATCATCCTCATCATCTTTTGAATGATTATAAACATTTTTGGATGATTTAGCTTATTTGGCACTTCACTCGGGAGTTCCTTGAAGCCTCCTTCCCTACCCTTCGCTCCTATCCGTGGCACGCACTTCCGTTTCCGTCTTGTTTGGATTTTTCCACAGTCGTTGGCCTAAAGACTTCCGTTTTTTTGCTGTCTAACTTCATTTTCTTGACGCCCGTGAACTTTTGTTGCTGTTTTGCGACTTGTTTGCATATGTCGAGTGGGGAGTGACGGAGAGGGGGGTGTGATGGGGCGGGATGGTGAGTCAAATGTGCAAATTTGTTTTGCTAATGTTTATGCAAATACGCGAAAACACATCAAGCTGAAGCTGAAGCGAGAAAAAAAAACAGAAAATTCTGCCACTGATGTTTATGAAAATGTCTGCTAAGTAGAGGGGGTCCTTCCTCCGCACCTTTAGTGCCACGCCTCCTCGCTCATTGTCGCTTCTTATGTAAATTTAATGCCAAAATGTTTATTCTAGTAAGATTTGCTTAGCTCTTCAAATGCTTCTTCGGGAAGCAGGGGCAGTTGGCCTTGTTTATTTCCTTGTGATAGTAAAAGCGGGGGATTTGGGACATCCATATAATGCTAAACGACGCATAATTGAAACATTATGTCAGATTATTGTTGGCAATGGAAGAGATTTACTTAGTTTGCTATTTTTTGCTGCTGTTTCAGCTCCTTCCTCTTGGTTTTTGTGTCCTTCTTGGGGAAGGGGATAATTGACGGGCATAAACAATATTGCGTTGGGGTCAGGAAAAGTTTTACCAAAGATAAGAAAAGATTTCTTGCTTATTTAATGGAGCCAACATATAAAAAAGCTCGAGAATATGGGTAAATATGAGATAGGAAAATGTAAAAATATGGGAGTTTTGGGCTTTCTTTGTGGCACAGTTGGGTTTTTATTTGGGCGGAAACTCCTGGGGAGAAATAATTTAAAAATAAAACTTTCAATATTTTAAAGAGTAAGTAGAATTCAACATAGGCCAAAAATGAAATCATTAAAGACAGAACGCTCAAAATGGTTTCAAAAATCATTTCTTTTTCAAATGTGTTCTTTCTGATGTTATAAATTGAATTGTGACCTTTTTTATATCGTTTTAACTGCGTTGAGGGTCACTCAATCCACATCTCTTATTAAGGGAGGTATCTAAATAACAGGAAATGGTCGAAAAGCAAAGTGCTCTCACTTTTGACTCCACACACAGAGACCATTGCCAAATGCCTAATTGAATTGTAGCAAAAAATAAGAAGAATTTTAAACTGAAATTGGGCAAAGAAACACTTAAAATCTTTTGATGCTCGGACAAGGAGCCAGGACAATGGCCATTGTGAGTGCGGGCAAAACGGAAGTTATATTCACTTTAAATGAATCAGACGACTGAGGGAAGCAATAAAATAATTTTTGTAGACCGACTTGAAAGAATATTTTTTGTAGCGCTTCCGGCGGCCGAAAAAAAAAGCAAGAACAAGAGGGCCTCCTGCTGGAGACAATTTCGTCCTGTGGCATCCTGGCTTCCCAACCCTGCCGCCTCCAATGCCGCTGCAATCACAAAGGACAGGACGTAGGAAGAAAAAACATTAAAACAAACTATAAAATGCAATCGATCTAAACGGTATAAACCGGAAAAGAGAAATGTGGCATTGTATAATGGAAATGGGTTTTTCCCTTTTTCCCTATTTTCTCTAGCGCCTGGCAAACACTGGCAAAGAAGAAAATTGCACAAGAGCTGGAGAAGAAAATGGAGTTTGGCGGGGGCGATGGGAAAAGTGTGGATAGAGTGAAATACGTTTTACCGGACGACAAAATGAAAAACTGTGATATTGATAAATGCGATATTAATGGCAAAACGTTGAGGGAATTTAAAAGTTTACTGCGCCAGATTCCGTCGTCTCGCGTTTTTCAACGGCCCGGAAAAATGAGTTTCGGTTTCGCGGTTTAAGACTTCATTAATCAAAATCTACGAATGGCTAGATATAACCATATATCTGAATGAGCTTCAACAGTATTAAGTGGTACGAGTTGGATAATTGAATTGAAATTTATTTTCAAAGCCAGATAACAGTCAAGGTCACATTAACCCAGGTTCTGCAGCCCCCACCCCACGTCTTCCCGTGGCCAGAATAAAAGAAACCCAAAACCCGAAAATCCTTAACTGTGGTTAACATCTACACCAGCAAATCGAATCCGGCCATTAACTTGCACCCTTCGAGCGTGAAAAGAGGCGCCGCAGCTGCGAGGCATGCCCAAGGACCTGGACCAGGATATGGGGCAGAGTCCTGTGGCTGAGCCCTGTTGAGCTGAGCTGAGCAACAGTGCGAGAACAGCAAAATAAAATAGAGAAAATGATGAAACGGAGTAGATGTAGCCAACGATTTGAGAATACCCTTTCTGAAACAATCTTCCTGAAGAATTTTTCTTAGATAAATGATATATTTTAATAAAAAAAAATGTTCATTCAACAAAATTGATTTATTACTTAACTTTTAATATGTTCTGTATAATGAATCTATGAACATATCACTTTATTTATCCAATCTTTTTATATAGCTCCTTTCACGCTGCTAAATTTATCCCTTTTCATACTTTTATTATTGCTACCAATACTGTTATTTATATTAATTATTACTTTATGACTAATTGCTTAACCTAAACTGTTAGTTTATCTTTCTTGTTATTAATGAGTTTTTATTAATATTATAATATTGGTTGCATCAAATAAATTTACAAAAATTCAATCTATTTATATTCCCATTTTGCAAGGCAGCATTTAGGGTATCAGCGACAGAACCAAGAACTATAGAACTCATCTATGGCTGGCGGAGCACATCATTTCATAACACTTCCAGTTCATATAATCTATTTAACCCAAATTTAAACGTGCCGTGCGTTCCGTTCAATGTTTAATCAGTTGTAAAGCAATTTTCGCAATGTTTTTTCTATAAACGAGAGCAGGAGCATCGGAGGTTCTGATGTCCTGTTGTGGGCGTGGCAATGGGATAGGTCTGCGGATTGGAAGTGGTTCGGGCGTGGGGTTATGGCTTTGCGGTCCTTTGTTCGACTCCTTGGCTGCTCCTTTATTTTTTGTTTTGCTTTCGGTCCATCTATCTAACGACTTTCTGCGCCATTTCAATGGCAACTGTTTTGCAGCTGATAAAACTCGGCAGATCCCGAGGAGTTTAGGGAGGCGAGGGTGTCCTGCGAAGGTCCTGGTTGGTGGCTCTTCTGGCGTCTCTGGATTTTAGCGGCGTGCCTAATCGTCTGCGTAATTGTCCTGCCGCAGTGCGTGAGCCTGATCCTGATCCGGTATGGAATCCTGGGGCTGTATTTAAAAATGCTTGCAGCTGCACCCACGACACTTATCCTTTTTGCAGCTCTAGTTTGCCCTATTCTGTCGATAGCCCACAACCGCAAAATTTTCAATTAACTCTGTTAAAGGTTAACCTTTTATCCCTGTTCCCCCGCTGAATGTCCTTGTTTAATTTGATTAATTGGTGCGAAAATTGTTCACTTCCTGGCTGAATTTTCAGTGGGGGTGTTGGAGTTTTGAGGTGTCGTTTGAATGTTGATTGAGGTGACACACAATGGAGTGGAAGGATTAAGGCTTTGATTCTGT
This sequence comes from Drosophila kurseongensis, assembly GCA_018153305.1. NCBI lineage: Eukaryota > Metazoa > Arthropoda > Insecta > Diptera > Drosophilidae > Drosophila > Drosophila kurseongensis. The sequence goes on along the minus strand of JAECXX010000005.1, from coordinate 7,162,537 downwards.
TGGCATGCTATGATCCCGTTTGTGTACATTGTTTATGATTGACAGGAAAATTGGGTTGGCAAAGCGAACAATAGGTTGAAAACTGTGCAGATATTTACCATATTTTAATGGCTCTTTCGATAGGGTAAGTAAACAAAATTTTTGTAATAAGTAATTTAAGTTATAAACGCAGTCTTAATTTGAAACAATAAAAAGATGATTTAACCCAAGTATTATAGTTTAAAGATATTTATAAGTGTCAATATAAGTTTATTTTGTAGGATGATAGGTAAATAATAAGTAAACCAAAGTAGAAGAATACAATTTTGAGATTTTGATTAAAATATTTTAATTAATCTTTCTGATCAAGTCGGAAATATGTCAAAATACAATTCTCTTAAAAGTAAATCAAATACGTATAAGTAAACACTAATGTTGGTACAAACAGTTTTTTTATTTATTGATTCAACAATTTGTACTGAATTTATTGCTGCTTGGAAATACAAAAAATGATCTAATATATTTAATTTCTACTCCAAAAACATTATCTTAAAGATTGTAAGCTCTTAGAAGAAAATGTTTATGTTTATTTTGCCATCCGATATAAGTTGAATAAAATAGAAGTTTGATATTTAAAAAAAGATTTTCAAAGGTTTTTTTTTACCTATCAGTTTTTTCCCAATTTTATGTAACATATTTCCCTTTAATAACTTAATTTAAACACACTGGAAAACCTATCGAGAAACAATCAACCCACATCAGGCTTATCCAAACACCCCTATTGGCCATCGCCTTACCAAAATCAACCCACAAAATACACAAATCCCGACCAGCAAATATGCTTGAGCACAACATCAAGGATATCGGAACCGAAAACTATGCAGACTTGTCAAAGGATTGAATGGCTGGCCTCTCCAATTTGACACGCACTCCGGCCAAAAGCGAGAGATGTCCTTTGGCGAGCTTTAACTAACGCAGGAAGTGGATGTGGGGGGTCCAGACATGGCCATGAATCATAATGGAAGCCCAGACCCTCTGCCTTCGGACCACTTTATCGTCGACTTTTTGCCCGTATTTATAATTTAATTTAGCAGAAATTTTGTGGGCGTCAAGCAAAAGGAAACCAAAAAAATAAAGCAAGGAAAAAGCAGCAGAAAAAAAGGAACGAAAATATGGAATGCTTCTCGTTTGGTCGTAAGGATTCACTTGCTTGACCGGAAATTTGAGACCCTCCCTTCCCCACCGAAAATAGCCTTTCATATCGGGCGTAGTTTGCATGTTAAATGCACATATGGACATTCGGGTTCGGGATGTTTAAGTTATGTACACTTCATATATAAACTACAGGCACACACATCCACGGTTACTGATATTTGGATATATGGAGTGAAGTGCGGAGTGTCCTGGACAACTTTGTGGTCGAATTGCGTTGGCGTGTTTTGGGGTTTTGGGTTTCTCCTTGGGGTCGCTCCCATCGACTTTGACTTTCCTCCTTGGCAGCACATGTGTTTATGAATACATAGAAATTTTTGACATTTTTATGGCTGCTTTGGGCATTTGCTGTAGACCCAGTCTGTCTCATGTCCCCAAAACTAAAGGCCAAGTCACCAAGTAAACGATAGCTATGATCGAGTTACAAACGTTTAGTTGCGGTTTGGCGATAAGGATAAGAGATATAGGGATAAGGATAAAGGTTTACTATAATAATCAGTATGTAAAGAATATTAATTTACTTTTTTTCACTTACGTACTGATAACTGCAATACCAATGGTATTTTGTAGATTTATTTTGATATATTTCAAAAGATAAGTAACTTGCTTAAGTATACATTTGGGCTGGGCAGTATAAAAAATGTAAATTTAAAAATTTAAGATTTCAGTAAACTATTGACTAATAATTCCAATTTTCCTATTCCTAGCACATTTTGCCCTTATGCATTTATTTTTAATATTCCTTTATTTCTCAAAAATGTATTTTTATATATGTTGTCTACTTCCAAAAGCTCATTAATGATTTATCTTTTAGATTCAAGTTGTTGGCCAACCTACAGGGCATTTCAAGTTCCCCACTAAGCCAAAACACTGTTCCAGATTCCCTGCGCTATATTATTCATTTGGACAGTGCCGGGACTACCCCTTGACTTGTTTATTATAACCAGAAACCGCAAAGCCATACGGTCAAGTTCTGTTTGTTAGTTTTCCATGTGGGGGTGTTGACTTTTTTAATGTTTCAATATGACTAAATGCCCCCGAGCGAGGAGCCAAGTTTGTGTCAGCCTCTATATTTGTGGGGGTCCAGCCCACTTCTGTGTTGTGTTTCGTGTTTCGGTTTCGGTTTTGGTTATGTTTTATATATACATTTTTTTTGGGAGGGCACTACGCCTACCTCTTCTGGCCGGGTATATTTATAGGTCTCTGGATATTGGCGGGGGTCGAGTATCGCATGTGCGTCATGGTCGATATCCTTTTGGTTTTGTGTTACGCAAGAGCCCAAGGAATCGGAGCCTCCTTAAGCACTATGACAGCCACTTCGACGGACTCCTTCTGCGGTGGCTCTGCGCTAATGAGGCTATCAAATGGCCGCTTACTTGGGACCCCGCTCGCCTGTCAAAAGTGTCAAAATTCCCACTTCATTTCAGATTTCGCTGTTGCCCTCGGTTCGGGTCCCGAAAATCTCATTCACATGTGGCTGCCACACTTGTCACTTATGTTTTTATAGCAGTTTTGTCTCCGGAGTGCCTCGTTCTCAACTAAAGTGCTAAAATCTGTGTCATTTATTAATTTCTGTCGTGGTTCTGCTCGGTTGCCGTTCAGAAAGTTTTTTGGCTCTTACATTTGTCATTAGCAGGGATTTGACATTTCAATTATTGGCTGAGAGATGGTTAGCGTAGGTCTGGAGCTGCGATAAGAGACATAGGGGTTCTCTAATGATTTTAACAAATGCGGCGTGATGTTAAAAGATAGATTATATTTGGAGTGACATTAATATTTTTAAGTGGGTGGTGACAAGAAAATAAAGGGTTTCTTTCTATGGGACATAATTAAATTAAAAAAAGGATTTTTCTATTAAAAATTTTATAAAACAAATAAGACGCACTTTAATAAAGTTCATAACTAAGATTCAGATAATCAGTAGGTTGGGTTTCACTTCTTAAAACTCTAAGCAGACAAAATTTCAAAACACTAAAAAATCAATGATGTATTAATAAAATGGTTGAGCAATATAGAATATTCTTAATAAATTAGTTTCTTAGATCAAAATTGTAAATTTAGCAATATGGCAGTTTTAATAAATAAAGTTTTTAAATGCTTTTATTTAAAATAAAAAAAAAACTGCATAGAATTATGTTTATGTACAAAAAATTAAATACATTTAGAACCATATGCACTCTAAGAAGCTGCAAACTGCCGTGCTAATTTGTGTTATAAAGGGCTTTGGTCAATTGACAGTATTGACTTTCGCCTTTATGGGGTTCAACAGCACACATTTATAAGCCTTGCCCCAGTTTACACTTTGAGCCATCAAATGCCATGTTCCGCCAGCAATTTTCCCCTTTGAGCCTATCCAGGAAATTGCCTCCGACATTAGCTAAACTGCAGCTGACAACTGTTACGAAAAGCGGAGCGACCATTAACCGCATCGGATCAATAGGCGAACACCGCATCCGCCCCCACTCGCCGCAGTCACTATATATTGCCCGATAACAAAGGACGTTCCAACCAGAATATGCGCAATTTTCGAAAATTTTTTGCAATTAACAAACAATTTGATCGGGGGACTGCAGCTTGGAACCCTTGACTCGGTGACGATGGCAGGTTGGACAAATCCGTTTAGCCCCGGGACGTTTGGCAAACAAAAGCCTGGCCACCTAGCTCCCTAAAGGGTCTTACAACAACAGAAGCACATGTTCCAAAACGGCTAAGCGAAAAATGGAAAATCAGGTCAGCAGCAGCAGAGGCAAGCGTCCAATGTAGTTGTAATCGTTAGAAAATTCGAACATATTTGACAGAGCACAAACGTAAACAAGAAACTAGAGGCTGCAAAAGGGGCTTATTGTTAGGGTGGTTCGATTCGGCATAAACTTCTAGGGCACTTTGGCTTTGCAGTGCACTGTAGTCTAACTACAGTGGAAAGATCGGCTGACTGAAATTATTTGGCACTATAAAAAATTGGTTTTATTGTCTCTTTACGTTACGTTTTTCTTTAAATTTTTAATCGTTATTCCGTAACTTTATTATCAATTGTGCGTTACTTTTTACGTTATTGCCTAATTTTCTTTACATTAATTAAGAAAAAAGTAAAATTAAATATGTTTAACTTTTTGAATACTACCGGTTCAATATTATTCTATTAAAAACCGGGGAGAATCTAGGATTTGGTTGTGGAGGGTTTTGACGAAAACATTTTTTGTGGAATATTTTTTTAGTACCACAAATCACTATTTTCTCCATTTGGGGTTGGTGTTGAACCCCCATGATCCCCCAGTGGATCCGAGCATTATTGGAATTATCTCCAAGAAGACTTAAGATCTATAGTTCTCAATACCAATAAATCGAGCCACCCTACTTAAGGGGGTGAAGTTGTGAGCGTGTGTTGGTATTATCCTGTCAGCAGTGAGCTAGTGAGAAATGAGCGGAGCGATGAGTGGGTGTGAGTGAAACACATCCAACAGCTTGTTGAGCGATAAAGCAATTAGAAGGAAAATGGGATTTTGCATTTGAAATGTTGTTACAATGCTCGGCCATTATTCCAAAATCCCAAGCACCGAACACCGAACACCAGTGGGTGTTTGAAATGGGCGAACACTTTGTTGTTTGCACAATAAGCAAGGATGTGCTTTAAGTCCCTCAGTGGAAACTCCCTTAACTGACCTACTTTGCTGCTACACAGAGAAGTATTATGGCATTTCTAAACTCAAGTCCTTCGTCAAAAATAAGAAAATACCTTTATTCTAAGATGTTACATTGGCTTAACAGGGCGAAAACTTTAGCTTTTCACGGAACTTTTAATTTAAAAAATTCTACTTTTGATTATATCAACATCAATATTGCACATCCCATATTGCAAATTATTTATATAAGATTGCAAAATATGTTTAAATGCAAAATATATTTTTCAATAGTTCTGATTAATTTAAAATATGTATTAGAAAATTATAATTTCAATATGCTAAATATGATATTATCTTTTAAAACATTAATTATACCCGTTACTCGTAGAGTAAAAGGGTATATTGTATTTGTGCAAAAGTATGTAACAGGTAGAAGGAAGCGTTTCCGACCCTATAAAGTAAATATATTCTTGTTCAGGATCACTAGCCGAGTCGATCTAGCCATGTCCGTCTGTCCGTCTGTCCGTCTGTCTGTCCGTCTGTCTGTCTGTCCGTATGAACGCTGAGATCTCGGAAACTATAAAAGCTAGAAGATTGGCATTTTGCATGCAGATTCTAGGAGTTCCTACGCAGCGCAAGTTTGTTTCAAAAAGGTGCCACGCCCCCTCTGACGCCCACAATCGCTGGTATACGATTTTAAAAATTTAAATATTTCGGAAAAGTAAAAATTCAGTTTTATTGTGTTTATCAATACCTATCGAAATGTAGAAGAAATTTTTCAAATCGGACCATTCGTTAAAAAGTTATGCGTGATCAAAGTTTCTATCTCCATCTCCCTCGCACTCCCTTTACCTGAGTAACGGGTATCTGATAGTCGGGGCACCCGACTATAGCGTTCTCTCTTGTTTTAATGCTGAAGTATAAACTAGATAGTATAAATTATTGAAATATCTTACGGTGATATTTTTCTCTTTGTGTAGCTTCTGTTCTGTTTTCTATTTCTTGTTCTGAATGCAGTTTTGCTGTCAAGGAGCTGCGTTCTTCATCTTCTGTAAGCTCCGCGCCCTCTGAATTTTTATGCATTTGGCACAAGCTGGAGTGTTGAGTCGCATATGTGAGCAAAGAGCTCTGAAAGCTGCATTCATCTCTCCCAGTACGGTGCAGATAAAGATGAGAGATTGCCTTTGGAAAAGGGAATTTCGCTTGGCTGAACCGAAAGTTTTCATATTTGCCCGCCTCGTCGAACTTTGAGCAGCCAATTTCTGCAGTATAGATAAGCAGCGATGAGACACTTTTGACTTCACACGACTTTTCTTGGGAGCCCGAGAAAAGCCCTCAAGGCGGTTCTTGTGTGATTTTGGCTTACGGAATGATGAACTTGAAAAGGAAAGGGTGCGAAAATCCACAGGAAAAATGTAAAGGAAAATAAGCCAAAAGGGGCAAAAGAATATTCTGATGGGATTTCTTCTACGCTTCTTGGATTTAAAAGTGAGCTTCTCAAGGAGATCTGCATTTGAGTATCTCCAAGCATACATTGAAAACGAGAACCAATTACAAACTAGTGTGTTCAAGGAGCTAAGTTGAAAAGTAAATAAAAAGTGTTTTTTGTAATTAGGTGTCTTGAAACGTTTTAAATTTCAATTTAAATCCTGAAATCGAATTTAAGAAAATGCGATTCCAAACAACTTAAATTACGCAAATTTTAATTTAAGTTGTTAAAATTAAAATTAACCAAATTTTAACTTAAGGTGTTAAAAAATAAAATTAACCAAATGTTAATTTAAGTTGTTTGGAATCGCATGTTATTAAATTTGTTATCTTAATAGTTGTCAAATTACATAATTTTTAACCAGTGCTCTTTCTATTTCCTTTGAGAATTCCCCTTTGAAGCACCCACATCACATAACCATCATCAGCACATTTGTTCCATCACACTTTCGGACAACTAACCGGCTCATCACCCTTGGAGTTGGTCCAGACTCGGTCCGGAGCCAAATGGTATTTGTCCTAAACCAGTGGCAACTCCTTTAACAAAGCAACTAACATTGAGACCCTCTACGACCCGGCCAACTATAATTTTTATTTGGCCAGCAAAGCAGTAGACAAACAAACAGACCCGCAGACCAACTAACAAAGATCCCTAATCTCGAGTAAATCCACAATTGTCCTTGCCTGTGTTGTTGTTTTTTCCGATGTTTTTGCTGTAGTTGGGATGCTAAATTATTTGCACATATGCAAAGTTAGCAAAAAGTGCGAACAAAAGGGAGAGAGCAAAAATGAATGGATAGTCGGACGAAAATAGAGGTTCAAGAGGGGATACGAGGCAGTCCAGGACCTCGAGTCCTGACAATGACTGTGCAAATTTGGTGCAGATAAGCAGAGTCCGAGAGCAACAACAACGACAACAACAGCAGGACCAGCAGCAGCCGCACCAAGGACAACAACAGCAACATCATCAGCAGCAGCAGCAAGGACAACTAATGCCCGCTGACATGCAAAAAAGGGTAAATGAGTGACAGGACAAAACGAATCGTGGGGTGAGAATGGCCCACCAAGGGTTAACATTCGCCTTTCTTTGTCGCTTAACCCTCGTTTGCTTTTTCTATCCCCGTGCCTAGAAGTACACCGAAAAAATGTGGTTGCCGGTGCTTTCGCTACATACAAATTTGTATTACAGAATTATTCCTTTATTTTTATTTATAATGCTATTTACTTTCTAATTGGCCTTTTCTTAAATTGTACAAATTATATTTTACAAATTGATAAAACATAATTATAGTGAATTAATTGAAAAACCATCTTCGGCTTAAACCTTTATATTTAAAGAATTTAACATTTTTTAATTTTCTAAAGACCTTTTTATACCCTTGCAGAGGGTATTATAATTTTGTTCAAAAGTGTGCAACGCAGTGAAGGAGACATCTCCGACCCTATAAAGTATATATATTCTTGATCAGGATCGCCTCCTGAGTTTATATAAGCATGTCCGTCTGTCCGTCTGTCTGTCCGCCCGTCTGTTTCTACGCGAACTAGTCTGTCAGTTTTAAAGATATCGAATTGAAACTTTGCACACACCCTTCTTTTATTTGCACGCAGTATATAAGTCGGAACGGCTGAGTTCGGCCGACTATATCCTATAGCTGCCATATAACTGAACGATTGGAAATGCCTTAACTTTGGTGTTTTTAAAGTTAGGAAGTTAGGATTTTTTATGGGTATTATATGAATAATTTTGGAGAATATAATTTACAGAATATTCTTCAAGGGTATATCAACTTCGGCTTCGCCCGAAGTTAGCTTTCCTTTCTTGTTTATAATTTATTGGTAAGTATAAGTGCATTGCATTATTAAACTTGTTACCAGTTGTAATAAAAATATCATTTTACAAAAACATGTAGTCGAAATGTTGTAATGTTTTTATATTTTACACTCAGAAGTCCCTCCACCTTTTTTCTCTGTGCAGACAACAATGGACTATTTCATCCATCCCTTTCCGCATTTTCGTATAGTGCTCAGCTCTCGTGTTAAATGCTATGACAATTGCTATAATTGTCAACTGTCAAATGGCATTAACAATTTTTTTGTTGTTGCTACAGTGCTCTTTGCACTTGCCCGCACGCTCAATTGTGTGCGTAGGTGTGGAAATTTGTGAATTGGCAAGGAGTGGAAAGTGCGGAAAATGTGCGATTTTGATAGGGGGACAAAAGGATTAGGCCTAGACCCACAGCTGGTCTTTTCACGTCTGCTGCTGGCAAATGAGATTAGATTAGTTTAGCGTGGGTTAAGGGGGCGGAAGAAAAGGCTGATTAGAGATACGAAATACGGGGAACATCACAGTGAAAAGGTCCTGTGATTTAAGGTACTTAAAGGTGACCAAAGATAAAGATTACCCTCCCACCTTACACTTTTTCTTACCTCGCTAAAAAAAAGACTCCATTTGAAACCCTATTCAGTGCCATCCATCTATCAACGGCAGACAACAGCACACTGTCATCCTGTCGTTCGGGCTCCTAACTCCTCCACCCAAAAACCACCCATCCTGTATATCCTTTCACGTCTGCCATCTTGTTTGCACTTCGTGCTTTTGCATTCAAATTGCGTTTATTCAAATAGAACCAGAACCGTACACATTTTCAATTATTTTATGCTGATTTCCAGGCATCGCAGATCCTTTGTCTGCTTCGGATACAAAAAGGCACTGGAAAAACTTTTTCCAAATTTAATTATGCTAAATCTTAGGCCTTTCCCTGTACAGACTGGTTTACTGTTATTGAAAGTCACTGAAGTCACTGGAGCTGGGATTCCGCACATTTAGCTGTCATTCTCATAAAAATGCAAACCATCACGTTTTCCTTGATGACACTTGAATGTCACATATGAGACAGGACGTGGCTGCTGTCCCTCTCACTCAGCACTCGCTGTCCCGCTCGCTCGTACCCCTCAAAAAGTTTGACATTTAGTGGTTGGCAAAAACTGTCAGGATTCCAGGACTAAACTTGACGATGATTGCTTGGCTCGGGTTGGACTTGAAAAAAGTTTGAAGATACAACCCAAGTTCAGGTGAGTGAGTGGAACTAATAAAGTCTGCCGTAAAGAAAACTTTTGACTTAACCCTACAAGGACCTAATGTTTCTATTACTTGCTCCTATTTAAATTTGAAATTTAGTTAAGTCAAAGTACCTATGGAAATATAGTTAAGACGAAAGTGTATCCTCTAAGGGCTACGCACATCTCTTTTTATTTTGTGTATATTTCAATATTGATTTGAGATTTGTTAGTTTAATTAAAACTATTTGCATATTTCATTACCATCTTTAAATTAGTTTAGATAATTATGAAATGTTAAAGTTTTATGTTGGGCCAACTTACAGTTTGAAAATGGAATATGTGCTGAAAGAATTTTGGACTCTCCTGGGGTTAAAAAGATTTATCAACGGATTCTTGCCGTCTAATGAAGTTAAAACTTTAGCAGGATTCTTTGCTTACTTCAGACCTCAATTGAGAGGAAGTGACAGTCATTGGGCATATTTAAATGAAGCAAAGAAGTAGAAAACTACCCACACATTTCCGCTTCTTTCTGGGTTTAACTGAACCCCCCGCACTAAACCTTCTTCTTAGACAGTCTTCCCACAAACGACCTTTAATATTCAAAGAAATCATATAATAAATTATAGTTATAGGCCGTTCTTTTGTAGTATCTCGTTCTCTCTGGGCAAGTGTGTATAATCAATTTTATAACACGATCCTTATGCCCCAAAATCACCAAAACAATAGATCGACGTGTGCTTAACACGATATTCGTGTGTTCGAAGGCTTTTTGTAGCCACTGGCCCAACACTTTGCGCATAGACAATGTCAAACCCATTTTTAAGAGGAACTGGCACAATACAAAAAGAAGAATAGAAATTGGTAACGAGAAATAGAAATGAAATTATTTTCGTTTTGTGTCATCTTTTTGTTCGAGTTTTGTACATTTTTTGAGGCTGCAGCACCGCGAGACATCGTCGTCGTTGAGTCTCAGTCTTTTGTTTGTGTTTCTTTGTGTGCCCACGTTTCCAAAGGGGAAACTCGCTTTTGTTAAATATATATAGAGGGACGTGATTGCAGCCACAGGTGAATGCGTGAGAATTTTCCTCGATTAAATTTATGTGTATTTTGGACAGTTTGATGGCCTCGGCCTTCGCCTAATTTAATGTCTGCCCTTTTTTGTGGTCAAACAATTGCGAAAATAATATGTCAAAGGGCAAGGACAATGCCAAATGTCCTGGTGGGTGGCCTTCTGGCGCCAGGCTCTCGTATAATTTACAACTTAAGAGGAAATAAAGTTGCTTGTGCCAGTGCAGCAGTAGCTTTCACCCAGTTTTCCGGCAGACTGACTTCTCATGCATTTTTAAGCGCCCACATTTCGACCATATATATGCCCAGAGTGCTCCTTCTGCTTCCAGGAGGCTGGGGTCCTGGAATCATAACCCAGTCGAGCTTCTTTCGGGTTACTCATTCAAATATTAATTTTTATATGCTTACAAGCACAGGTGGCAATAGTTGTGGGCCAGGCCAAAAGCACAACTGCGCCGAGCAGCCAGCTCGCTCTGCAAATTGAAATGTGGAAAAGGCGCTTAATGCGCATATGAAAAATGGAGAAAGGAAATTGCATTTTCCTTCTGCCCGGAGCCACCATCTGTAGACTTCTGCTCCTGCCTCTGCTCCGGCTCCATTCCGGAGTAGGTCAGGCGAGGTTAAGCCCAAACAGAAACGGGTGCATTCAACCGTGAAGGACTTGGCCAAGAGGCACAGGCCTGAAGTGCATTTCGCTTAACGAGAGCCCGGGCAGAAAATTATTATTGATAAATATAAGTGGGGCCGGTAAGCTCAAGGTAAAACATTTTTATAATTCTTAGTCAAAGTCCAGGGATTACAGTGGACGAAATAAAAATATTAAGATCTGTCGATAATGAAAAGAAGTAGAAAATTATTATTATTTCTTGTTGTCTTGATCCTGCTTTCAAATTAAATTGTAAATTATAGCTCTGACATTAACATTTGCAGTTTCTTAGCATTCTATTTTTCATTTCATATTTTTCGAATGACCAATTGTATTATTACTTATACAAAACTCTTAAAAAATGTAACGAATATTTATTTTTCCTAACCACACAAAAGTATTTGTATTTTTCATTGAGCACAAAAGTGCAATGAATAAAAAAGGACAAATCCTATTGAAAGAATTTTCTCACAGGCAAACATATGTATATCTCTATTTGAAAGTGGTTGCCAGTGCAAAACGTATCTTTGTCCTGAATCGATTGAAATGCAAATTCCGGCATAAAATTCCTTTCACAGAAATTCTTTTCCATGTCATTCCACCAGCCATTATCCCAGATTCTCGACGACTTGTCGCCCTGTCCCCTTGGCTCACGCACGGCAATTTCCATAATTTGCACAACTTGATGAACAATTTAAACACACAAGAAATATTAATGCAACTTTGTGTTCGAGGCTCTCTCTAAGCGCCGGGCAAACAAATGGCAACAATTTGAGGCAAATTGCTGGATGTGCGCCCCGTGGCGTCACCTCCGACCGGCCACGCCCCCTTTTACACCTTCGAACGGGTTGGGCGTGTGTGCACGCAACTGTGCACTTAATGCGGCCAAAAGCTGGCAAGGACACGCCCAAAAACTGAATCGTAAAACACAAAGAAAATATATCCCGACCTCAGGCCATGGCCAAAATGGTTTCCAACAATAACTCAGCGCTTAGTTGAAATGCTCTACCCATGACATTTGATTGATGTCCCCCCTTTGGACAGCTGCAAAAGTGCAAAATTATGGGAAAAGCCCGTTATCAGCTGCCGGTGGTTTTCGTGCCGGCTATCCAATAGTAATTTATAATTTCGGGCTTACATAGTTAGCGCATTTCCATGCGAAAGGTCCTTCTGATAACGCTGAGTGGAACTGTGGGTCAAACTGAGGAAGTGTATTCGGGTTACAGTTAGTTAATTACTGGGAAAGAAAACACAAAAATATTAAAATGGACAAAGTAAATTGAGAAAAAAAAGTTACAATATTTAAAAAATATTCGTTTAAATTATTGTATTGCAACTTTGAACTATTTTTATTTTAAAATTACATTTTTGTAAGCAAGGTTTTGTTATTTGTCTGCTATTGTAAGCATGTCCTGTAATTTGTAATCTGAACAATAAAGAATTGTATTTTTTTATTTATTATAAATGATAGAATAGTTTATAAAACTAAAGCTAAAAGCATAATATTTGCTACGGGGCCTTCGACTATGTTTGCTTAAAGAGAGTTTATTTAGGGTTAGATTTACATATTATATAGATGTTTTTTGGGTTTTAGATTAGGTTGTATATATTTGTTTCCTTTAAAAATTTAGTTATGATTATATTATTTTCTTTGGAGGGATTTTTAAGGTAGTCGGTGGTTTTCTAATCGAATCAAAGAATAATAATAACAACTTAAGGATTTTATTAATATACATAATTAAATACATTTATTTTCTATCCATTTTACTTTGTACATGTTTCTTTTGGATTTAATAATGTTTAGGCCCGGAAATAAGTATGTAAGTTTATTATATCAATGCCAGTGTTTTGCCTCGCCCATAAGAAGCATAATACTCCAACAAATAAACCAATATAGGGGTCCCATTGAAAAAAAGAGTAAAAGTATTCCGCCTATACGATTCAAGATATTCGTGTGCCTTTTTCCGTTAAACTCTCTTTAAATATGCATGAGCGTGAAATTTTGCACGAAAATATGCCACTAGTGTCGGCAACAACAACTGGGGCTAAAGAACCAAAAAAACGACAACAACGTTTACGACAAAATTCCATTTGGCCCGGGCCCACTTGCCGACTTTGTGGAGAACTGGGTGTTTGGGCTAATGACTTCTGGCATCGGCTCCCAAAGAGCTCCCCTTGGGCTGTTTTGGAATTTTCATGTGGAATTTGTCATGTGTCAGTATGACTTAAATACCGAGAAAATACTTCTTTTTTCCAAAACGGAAAGGGGGCAGAAAGAAGTACGAGTACCTGACGTCGGCATCACAAATTATGTCGGCTGGCTCGGCTCTAATGGACTTTGATAAGGTGGCAAAAGGTGAACACCTGCAATACGGGGCGAAATTTATGCAAATCCGCCTTTGACCTAAATTAGCACGAAAATTTGTTAGATTAGGCGCTTTTCATTTCCGCTCTGGGAGTCTCACCACCAAAAAAAAAAACAATTTTCTTTTAGCTCTCCTAGAAAACATGAACCAGGCCCATTTCGATTGCCGAAATGGGAGGCAGCTTACAAGCCATAAAAATTGCATGTCCTGGTTGTCGTATGCATGTTGAGAGCTGCACAGAAAAAAAAATTATTTATTATTACGAATATAAACCTAAATTCGTGAAATCTAAAAATCGTGAATATTTGTGAATTTTAAACCTCAAAGTTTGTATGCCATAACATTAAATGTAAAGCTGTTTATACCAAATTGATAATTTTGCTGAGATTTTATTATTATCAAATATCTTACAATATTTAACTATTTATATTTTTGTTGCATTAATTTTTCTAATTACCGCTTTGTAAATTTAAAAAATTACCAAAATGTTTGTTTAATTTTGATATACATTAAGATGCTAAATGTGCATCCTAAGAATATCATACTTTTAACACTAAAGTGCAGTAAAATGTTTGTTTCTTCCAAAATACTAGTAAGACCATAAAAATATCAACGCTTTTACCTGTGTAGCTCCTTGAAAAGGACTGGGAAACGGGAACATTGCTGGGTGCTTTTTAAGTGCAACTCTTTGTATACAACTTCCGTTTGGCGTGTGACGATGTCGGCATTGCTCACAAGAAATGCAAATTTCAGCACACACTCGCCCATTCACATATATCCATATATCGCCTTATGGAACCGGAATCGAAATCGCAGTCGAGTCAGCGAGCGCGCACGCATTCCATTCCATTAACTTTATCAATGTGAATCACCGAAATGTGTTGGCTTTGGTTGGTCGCCCCGAATTGCTGGTGGTTTTGGTCGTTTTGTATTAAGCTTCACCGTATTAACATACGACGTACTGAGGGCCGCGATAAAGCCAACACGTCTTGGCCAAGAATGCGTGCAGTATTCTGAAAAGGCTTTCAGGATTGCGGTCTCCCGATAGGGAACCCATTTATCATCAAAGAAATTTTTGTATTTATTAAAAGGCAGCTCAAACAATTTTAAAGAAAGCGTACAATATTGCGTACTGTTGAGAACTATTTTGTTTGGTCTTTGGAAATTAAAAATTCATTTCAAGTAAGGAGCAAAGGTTTTAGTTGCATTCTAATTTTATTAAATAGAATTTAACATTGTATAGCTATTCAAATTAAACCTGCATTTAAACAGTTTTCTTGTAAATATAATTTAATCAAATTATTGTAAGTTTATTAATATTTGAATAAATTAAAAAATCAAAAATATTTAATGATAGTGACAAGTAAATTACAATTATATTTGAACTTTAATTATGATAGTTTTTGCCAATAACTGTAGTGACAACAGAAAACTTGGTATTTTAACTCAATAAATTAGAAATTATATAGATTCTTCTTAATAAAATTACAATAGAAAGAGATTTCTCAATTTCCATACATTAACCCATTATTAAGACATTAATGGTTCTTAATGGCTGCACAAAAACCTTAAGAAATCCCATAGAAAAACCCCAATTCCGATAATTTCTCAACCCAATCCCGTTTTTATTAGCCTATCAACTTTCATTTGATTAGCTCAATCAATTTCCAGCATAAAAATTGCTCAAGCCAATTTGCCTCTATGCGTATTTACAACTCAGATATAATTAATTACGCAACAAAAAATGGAAATGTCATAATAAATCTTTATCAAAAATGAGCCGTCTGGGAAATATGACAAATTATGAGCTAAAGTCTCAAGGCACAATAAATCAACAAATCATTTGTGAGGCATTTTTTTCCTGTCAGCAATTAGAAATCATTTAATTGCAGCGGCAAACTCATAAAAAGCTATTAAACATGGGGGAATTGGGGAGTTCATCAATAACAATAATAATCAAGTTTGATGCCCAGTAAAATTTACATGATTTGCCCATAAATCAATGAGGAGAAAGTAACTGAATATAAGGGTAGGGCATTAATAGGTAAAGATAATTTAATTTTGATGTGGGGCCGAAGACATTCAACACTTGAAGTTGTGAAATTTAACAATTGAGGAAAATCAATAGCCAACAGAAGCTGCCAAATATCAGAATGCAATTTGCTAGACCCATCAGCAAACCTTTTTGGCTGATTTTCGTGTATGTATATCCCCACACTCCGGGTTCTTATTTCTTCTTTTTTTTTTTTTACACATAAAGCCATATTTCATTCGCTGCCAGTCAAATCGGACAAGCTAACAGACAGATTGGACCGGCGGTCGGACGAACTGTGGGAATAAGTTTCCAATAAAAACAAGGGAATCGGAGAGGCAAATGCATTGCACATGCCGGTATCTCGTGTAGATACGATTTTCCAGCCCTGTCCTATCCGGTCCACCCCGACCACCGGTGAACGCCACCCCCGCCCAAAAGTAATTTAACTCCACTTCAGAACTCCCAACCAGGCACAGGCACAGGAGGAAAGGAATCCTCGCCGTGCTGCTGTCACTGATTTTCCGCTTCATATTTTTATATCAACGAATGCCTCCAGAGGGCCAGAGATAGAGATGAAGCAGAGCGACAAAAGTTGTGTTTATTTTTATATACACACACCAGATATAATACATACACTCGGGTATGTAAATTTCGTCCGTCTCTTCCCGGGACTCTTCATCTTGCGCCCGTCTGCCAGTCGATGGGGGGATTTGTAGTTGACGTGAAAATTGTCAAAAAGGCGCTTAAAGTCTTTCGCCTTTCTCTGGCTCAAATTAAAGAAAATGTTATTTTTAGGCTGACAGCAAAAGGATTGTGCATATCCAACTTGAAGGCCCCTACAGAATCGGGGGATTGATATTTGGGGTATTTGGGGTTGAGCCCGACATGCTAATGGTTTGTCACTGGGGGCCGTGAAGTGGAAATTGCCGAGGGCGGCCGTGTATTCAGTTACACTTTTCTCACGCCACATAACGCAGATGGATGATGTAGTTCTATATTTGCACCTAAGCATGAAAAATGATTGGGAAAACTCTGCAAAGGGGGCTCTGGACAAATGGAGATTAATTGATTTATGCATAATTTTACTGCAAACTATGGGTAATGTTTTTTTTAAATTTTATAAACACCTTTTTGTGGGATATAATTTGGGCTAAATGGTTAAAAAGTAGTAAGGTGAAGTGGAAAAAAAACAAACTGAATTTAAAACATTATATTTGAATAAAACTACAAATTTTAAGTTGTGCAAATATATTATTATAAGTTTTGGAATTACCATTGAAACTATTTAGAAAAGTGGTTAAGACGTTTTTAATGGTAGTGTCTATTTTACATCTATGCTAAACATTAAAACTTTAATAATAAATAAGCTTTTTTGTTTTTTGATTTAACCGCTTAAACACATTTTTTGTCTGATTAGTTAATCTCTGGCCTGCCTTATTATCAAACTGCAGTTTAAGACAAAACCAATTTGAAATAATAATTGTAAAATATTTGAAAATTGAGCTTAAATTATTTTGAAAAGTAAGTAAATAGTTTTTTAACGGTTGTATCTAATTTGTACTATATTTTAAAGCTAACAAGCGAAAATAAAATAAGTAAACTCACTTTAATGGGATTTCACCTGATTAATATGAATGTTATGCTGGCTGATTAGTTCATTTCTGGGCTGCCTAATTTGGCACCGATTGTTCTGTTCTTTGGCGACTCCCAGAGCTATTTTCACATGGTGCCTAACTCAATTTTTGTCAACTTGCCGCTCCGGCATTATATGCAGAATGTATACATTTAGGCATAAAAGTTAATCAATGGCATTACATATGCGGCATCATCAGTAGAGCTTTTTCCCTTCGCCAATCCAATTCACAGGTCCCCAAGGCAATCAGCAAAAGTACATTTGATTTTTCGTTCTGTGTTTCCGATTTTGCCTAGGCAGGCAGAAATTGCTGGACCGTTTTCATTATCGGGAAATAGTTAAATTATCGTCCATGGACCGCATGATTGACGGGCGGACACACGACTGGGCAAATGGAGGGAGGGGTAACTATTTCTTATTTTCTCGGCTCGTCAGTGGCCAGTGGACAGTGGACAGTGGTCAGTTTTTATGTCCGTCTTATCGAAGTCTCACTGGGATGTGCGGGCCCAGTGGACCATCATAAACTGACCATCACTTTGATTTTGTCATTCATGGGGCGGTGAAAAGGGGGAGGATGTCCGCTGGACAGGGGTGTGGTCATCCCGGGGCATTTATGGCCTTCGCTTCTTCAAACTGACCCTTTCCTAATTTGTTTTCTATTTGGTACTAATTTCTTAATTTAGTGAAGCGTAGCCATCTGCCTGGTTTTAGGGTCAGTTCTCAGATCGATGCTGGTGTCCATTGATTAAATGCCATTGCGGAGAGAGTGTGCCCGCCTGGCGTTCCCAAGCTGCTAATAAAAGTTTAATTTCGGTTTAAATTAAAGTGGTTTGTGCGTTGAGAGTGATTGGGCTTTAATTTAGATTAGATTTCTAAACGTTTAATTAGTAAAATTGAAACTGTGTTCGGGCTACAATCGCTATAGGTTTGGCTTTTGGAATTTCTGTTTCCTCTCTGAAAAACTATGTTGGAATTGTTTGTCAATTTTAAACATTAATTGTGTCCAAGATTAAATAAAAGAGGTACATGAATAAAGTGTGTTAGTTTGTTACACAAAGTGATAAAACTATATTAAATTTTATTTATGAGTCGAGACAGTTTATGAAACAGCAAATCTATTAAAATTTCACGTTTATAAGGGAGGCATTAATGGCTATAACTTACTCTTCAGTAAATAATATAGTATCTATGAAAGAATTTCTTGGATTACCTTGAAATTATTTTTTCTCTATTTTTAGGGCAAAGCTATAATTATTTTAAACACAACTGTGTAAACAAGCGCGAGTTCGCGCGAAATTTTAATCCATAATAAATATGTGTCAAAAACAACTTTAACTTAAAAATAATTTGTAAAAATGAACAAAAAACTGTTCCTTCTTTATTCGAATTCCAAACGTGATTTCATTACGATTACCAACTTTGGCATCCTCGTCTTCGGCTTTGCTTCCTTCTTGTTCAAATAACTTTCGTTATCTTCACTTTTACCTTTGTTGGAATCAAAATTGCAAGAGTGCAGCTGGGAAAAATTTTTTAATTAAAATTCACAGACGCAGACACACCCACTCCCACACCTCAAAGCTCTGCCCCCAAAACTCATCCTCCCATTCCCCAGTTCACATATGCTCTTTTGAGTATTTACCTGGAACGTGAGCCAATTATCGGGATCGAAATTGAAGGAAAAGGGAGCTTAAGCCTTCGACACTGAGTGTCTGTGTGCGTGAGCTCAAGAGCCATTCAGGTTATTAATCTGATTTTTCAAATCGCCGGCATGCAACGTCATCAGCAGCATTGTGATCATGATCTTATATAAACAGGAAACGCAACTTGCCTGCAATTTCCATTTATAAGCCAGCTAAGCCGCTTATCTCCGGCATTTCCACCCCGACCACCAAAAAATCCGGACAAATTGGCTGCACACGAATGCCGGGACGACAATGCCAACGAAAATGTCAAAGTCAAACTTGCCAGACAACGGAGTGGTTAAGGTAAAGGTATATTCAAAGGCAGAGTGAAAGACATTGATTGGGCTTCTCTTTTGGAATTTGAGATAGACGTTTCTTGGCTGAAAGAATTACGACTTTGAGCTGGGAAATATTTCATAATTCTCTTAATATCCATCAGTTCTATCAGCACAGGGACAAATTTTATATTTTAATATAAAATAAAAATTTGACAACCATCAACTTTAAAGGTTGTTTTCGAGAAATTATGGCAGCCTATTTAGATACAAATGTTAGTTATTTTAATAACATAGATAGTTTAGTTATTTAAATTTATAGACTTTGCTATGGTATATTAGTCATATACTCTCCGAATATGAAGTAAATTAAACCATATTGTATATATGCTATGTTACCAACAATAAAAGTAAATAAGAAAAGCTTAAGTACATAAGCTAAAAATTAAGTTATAGGTTAAATTTGTTGTGCAAAAAAAAAAGAAAAAATAATTTGTTGAAGATACAATGGTTAGGATATCAAGTAACAAGTATTTTTTCCCGTGTGATTGCCTGTCAAAACGAACTATTGACAATGACTCAATTTTATTCCCTATTTTTTCTGCTGTCAGCGGGAATAAAAAATGCAGCTACTGCGAGGGATGCGGGCTGCCTAACTGTCTACCTACCTTTTCAGCTCGACCATCGTTGACGGCTTTATTTATGAGATTTCCAGGGTGGTTGAAAATGCAATTCAATAAAAAAATCAAATTTCACTTGGTGGAAAAGCAGAAGTTAATTGCCTGACAGCAGCAACACCAACACAGGCACAACAATTGCACTCATTTATCATGCTTAAAGTTTTGCATTGAACGCGTGCAAGCAATTTACAAAAAATAATGAAACGTATTTCGGAATTCTGGGCGTGCCAAAACGAACGCCTTGGGTGGTATACTATATATACATATATAAAAAACACAAACAGTACGGAGAACTATCAGCGGGAGGTCACTCTAATTTTTTACGTGACATCAGCATTAACAATAGAACAAAGGAACAAACTAGGTAGTGGGTGGTGGGGTGTGGCTGCGGAGGTCCTTCGTCCTGCGATTACAAATCAGCGAGAAGGCGCCAAAAAGTATTCGTTGCCAGACAAAAATCAAAGTAAAATCACTTTTTCACAGCGATTGCGGAATTGCCTTGGCATGTAATTGAATTGGCGTGGGTGACTTGGAAAGTAGAAGAAAGGCCGCCGAAATTGCCAGAGAATCAGAATAAAGGAATTTAAAATTTAGAAGTTTAAGTTAAATGATAGCAAAGTAAACTGTATTTTGAAATTACTGAGTTTTTGACATATAGAAGAACCAGAATAAAGGAATATAAAATTTTGGAAAATTTGAAGTTTAAGTTAAATAATGTGATTTAGATTGCAAGAAAGATAAGTAAACTGGATTTTGAAATTACTAAGTTTTTGAAATATAGAAAAACTTATAAAGATGGCCAATTTTGGTTTTTTCTATTCGTTACACAAAAGATTAAAAAATACAGTTAAAATATTAAATGTGTATTTATATATATTACAGTATTATTCATTCCTTTATTAAAATAAATTAAAGAGTTATACAAAAAGTTTTAAAAACCTTAATTCAATATATTTACAATATATTTTACAACTACTTTCATTCTTACTTTCATTTATAAAATTTTTATTTTGATTCAGATTTAATTAAATTTTTTATTTTAAAGTCCTCTAACCTCCCCTTTTCTATTTGTTTCTCTATAAATATTTTAAGGACCAACCTCGCAAGTTCGGTCCTTAGTGTCCATCCAGATCTCCCCTCCTCGTTTATCTCCTCCTGCTTCCTCTGCTTTTTTTTTGGCTTTTTCCGCTCTGTCTGTCAACCCATTTCCTGCCGCCAATAATTAAAGTAATTGCTACATTTCTGCCACTTCCCTTTTGTAGGTCTCCTCCTGCTGTTCCTTCACGATGGGGAAGCCACTCCAGACGTTGTCTTTGCCAAAAGGAAACTATTTTAAAAAGGCAAAATTACTTTGGCTTTAATTGCAACCCGAACTCTTTGCCACCCCCTAAGTACCCCTATACCACTTCCACTACTACCATTACCACTCCCCAGAGCTGTCCAATTGTCTAAATGTCTGACAACATTGTAGTTCTTGCTGCCCGGCTTCACTTCGATGTGGGTCCTGAGTGTAATGTCCTTTCTACAGTTCTGTGTTTAGGGGCAGCAGCTACAATGTGCTTCCGTTTGCATGCAACTCCGCTAAGCAGCTTAAGTTTGCCTCCAAGCTGAGTCATACACTGGTATATATAATTATGTGATCAGTGTCCAAATCGAAAAGTAGGTACTTCCAAAAAATGTTAAAAATACTGTGTGATCTCTAAAACTAAGTTGTAATTTGCTTAATCATTACAAAATCGCAACAATTTTATAAAAATTATTTAAGCGGAGACTAGTTAAAAAAATTTTGTTACATCGAGGGTTTAAGACGAGCATGTGGAAAATTAATTAGAATATTACTTTGAATCCGAAGAAGAAAAATATTATTGAAGGTACCTTTTGATCAAGAAAATTAAAAAAATTTGCGGTCCCGTGTAATATTTAAGTTTAATTAAAAATAGTTTTAGAGATTCTTAAGATATGCGTTAATTAATTTTAGGTGCTGTATTTGTAACTTAAATAATTAAGGTTATAAACTGAAAATGTGTTTATGAATTGTAATTATAGCATTAAAATTCTTATATTTTTTTTACCTATTATGTAATCCTTTTTCAGCTCAGTGCATAATGTGAATGGAAGTGAACTCTGTGCGTGTTAATGATGGCTTGAGCTGCCATTTGTGGCCTGTTGTGTGCCTGGTCCAGGGGCACGTAAAAATCAATGTCACCGCGATGTTTGCTGTTTGTTTTCGGTTAACATTCCTTGGTTCCGCTGCCATTTCCTTGCCGCCCCGTCTAACCGCCAACTGTGATTTCCCTGGCCGTTGTAATGGCAGCCGCTGCAATTTTCCTCGGCCAAGCTGGAAAACTTTCGACGCAAAAGAGGAAAAACATAAAAGTTTTTCACTTAAACTTCGCCGCAATGCAGCAGAGGAGAGTTCCTGCACAGAGAGCGAGTTCCTGAACTGAACGGTCTGAAATAATGGGTATTATTACTTTTAAATTGTGTTGGTGACGCATAACGGAAGTGGATCGAGGATTCTTTATTGATACGGTCACGGATTTCCTATAAAAATTATGCGCTCAAACTTTAGTCATCCTTTAAGGGCTGGCAATTTTTAACTGTTTATAGTTGGGAAGTTCATATATTTTTATTATCGAATAACGGAGAATTTCATGTATTTTATTTTAATAAATTCATAAGATCTCCTTTGACATGAAATAGTACACTTTATTATTCATATTAAATTGATCAATAAATCTTTGTCGAGCTTAAACAGTTTAACTTTTAAAGTAGACATTTTTGAGATTATATTTACTGGATAGGATTGAAAATACCTGAACTATTTGATTATCAATTACTTTCTTATATTACGAAATTTGCTTATAATATTTCAGTGTTATAAAAAATAGGTATTATGTGAAAGAAAATTACAAACAACGAGGAAAGATCTTAAATAAAAATAAAAAATATTTAAATAAATTTACCTTTGGGAAATGCAGTTGACTGCAGTGTATCAGGCAAGGGTATTCCCCCTTTAGCTTTCTTAAAGATATCCAATTTCCATTTGGCTTGACAGTGCTTCTGATTATTCCCACGTCGATGTGCCACTCCTCCATTTGCCGGAGAGGGGCGCGGGGTGCAGCACTTAAAATTTGTTTAAACATAAGTGGTTAATTATCTTGAACGTTTGCGTGGCAGTCGAAGACCCGACTAGGCCATATCGGCTACTGTTTGACGGGAAAAGCGAGGACTCACCTCATTCGAACAACCCTCTGCGGATGCGACCCCTATAATTAGTTTTCATAATTTTATTTTATATCACTGCGCTTTCGAGAGCTGTCTGTCCATCTCGTGTTACCGTCACAATTCCACTTTCGAAGTTGGAATGTTTCTAGACCCATCGGACAGCCGAAGGCCCGCATGAGAAGTTGTTTTATCATCACCGAAAATTAAAACAAAATATTTACATTAGCAATAAGTTGTGAGTAGCTTCCCCGAGCTGCTCTTTTCTTCCTCCCAGAATTGCGAAGAGTTTCCTTGGCTGCTGGGAGTTTTCTCTTACAGTTGCTAAATTCGGCTGCTCTGTTTCTGGCTTGCTAATTTCCTTTGAGCTCCGCCAGCTTCAGTCTTCTTTGTTGCTGCAGTTTATGACAACTTGACGGACACTTTGAATTATGCATGACAACGTCGCGTCTAGGTTTCAGCTTTTCGCATAACAATGGAGAGCTCGAGAGCAACTTAATGGCACAACATTGTCTTGCCCGAAATGCTAATGCTAATTTGCATTGGTTGCGCTAAAACTTTGGAGTAGGCGTTGAAGCGTGGACACCAGAAAGGAAACTTAGACTCAGACTGGCTAATGAAAGGGTTTCTCCGAATTTGAAAAGTATTAGTGATGGTTGTGCTTGCTCCTAAAGAAAATCGTAATAAGTTGGACAATGAATATCGCTTGCTAAAGTGCAGTAATTTATGCACTCTTAATTCTCTTTCTTTAAAATAAACAATTTTCCTTTGCAGGCACTTTAAAGAGCTTCCAGCTATTCCCAAGGATGAGTCCTGAAAAATATGCAATTCGGCTTGGTTGTTTAACAACAGTAAATGAATTTATTTCGATGACGATAAATAAATAAATAAAGTATTTCCCCTTATTAATTGTACTTAGTTTAAAACAGTAAATCAACTAAAGAAAGCAAGTAAAAGCACTCTAAGATACTAGGATAACCTTGAAAATATTAAAATAACTACAACAAGAAAGGAAAGCTAACTTCGGGCGGAGCCGAAGTTGAAATACCCTTGCAGAATATTCCGAAATATATTCTCCAAAATTATTCATTTGATGCATTCTTAACACTCATTAAAAATCCCAACTTTCTAACTTTAAAAA
The DNA here is from genome assembly GCA_018153305.1 of Drosophila kurseongensis. Taxonomy (NCBI): domain Eukaryota; kingdom Metazoa; phylum Arthropoda; class Insecta; order Diptera; family Drosophilidae; genus Drosophila; species Drosophila kurseongensis. Next base: position 7,138,427 of record JAECXX010000005.1, on the reverse strand, counting down.
CACCAAAGTTATGGCATTTCCAATCGTTCAGTTAAGTGGCGGCTATAGGATATAGTCGGCCGATCCCTATGAAATTTGGTAGGTCAGATTGATTGGCCAAATATAAAACCCATAGAAAATCCCAACTTCCTAACTTTACAAATCCCAAAGTTATGGCATTACCGATCAATCAGTTATATAGCAGCTATAGGATATAGTCAGCCGATCCTTATGAAATTTGGTAGGTCAGATTGATTGGCCAAATATAAAAGCCAGAGAAAATCCCAACTTCCTAACTTTACAAATCCCAAAGTTATGGCATTACCGATCAATCAGTTATATAGCAGCTATAGGATATAGTCGGCCGATCCTTATGAAATTTGGTAGGTCGGATTGACTGGCCAAATAAAATACCCTTAGGAAATCCCAACTTCCTAACTTAACAAACACTAAAGTTATGGCATTTCCGATCAATCAGTTATATGGCAGCTATAGGATATAGTTGTCCGATCCTGGCCGTTCCGACTTATATACTGCGTGCAAAGGATCGAAGGCTGTGTGCAAAGTTTCAATTCGATATCTTTAAAACTGAGAGACTAGTTCGCGTAGAAACAGACAGACGGACAGACAGACGGACAGACGGACAGACGGCCAGACGGACAGACGGACATGGCTATATCAACTCAGGAGGTGATCCTGATCAAGAATATATATACTTTATAGGGTCGGAGATGTCTCCTTCACTGCGTTGCACACTTTTGACCAAAATTATAATACCCTCTGCAAGGGTATAAAAATTGGTATTCAAGTGCAACTTAGCGATTTCCGTTTCAGTGTATTAAAACAGACTACCATTTTAAAGAATTTATAAAATGCAAAATAAAAGTACACACATCGCGAAGGGGAACTATTGTATTTTACTATTTGCAACAATATACATGTACTACCATTATAAGTTACGCAAATGCTACGATTATATAAGTGGTATTTTGTACAAATTTAGAAATAAAACACATTAAAAATAAATAATGTTCAATCAAAAACATCAATAAATTCGTTAATATACAGACCAAATTAGCTTCCTTACATTTAGTTTTCTTCGTGATCCTATCATTAATGGGTTATATGCCCTTCTGAAAAACCTAATTTATGGCTCTATTATAAGTCCCCAATGAGGTGAATCCATTTAATTATGCTCGTAAGCTTCAATCGTTAAGAGTGTGCCTCCCGACTTAATTAGCTAAAAGCTTCGGCAGCTGCGCCACCTTCTGCTTGTCGCAGACTTAATATCAACTGCCTTGATCTAGGCCCCTGGCAGTTGCCATAAAAGTATATGTGCATCGCCAGACAAGATATTACCATACACAATCTTATATAATACAAAATACAGTTGCTGGTGACGTCCCTCCCTTGGCGCACTTAATAACTTAATTAACTACAGCGGCTGGGAGATAAAAATCAAGCGCAAAAATTAACAGAAAATCTGCACAAAACGGAGGTGGCAATAAAAATACGCCAAGAGCGTAAAATAAATAAAAATCGTGGCCCAGAATCAAAAGGGAAAGCTGGGAAAAGTCAGGGGGGTAAGCAGAAAAACATAAAAAATTAAGCAATTACGTGCACGCAGACCGCTGGATGTGATCGGGAAATGCACAGAAGTATTTTATTTGCCTCATTTTGTCATCATCATCAGTGAGCGGGGGAACGCGGAAATCCCTCAAAATATATATACAATCAGGAAATGAAAGCGACTACAGACAAATCACCAAGCAAAAACGCCGAAAAAAGGAGGAAAAATAAGAAAGGAGGCAACGCAAAAAGTTGCGTGTCTTAAATTCGCCATAAAAATGTCACACAAGTGAAGGAGGACGAGCTCCGGCGAGGCAGACTGACAGACAGGACAAGGCAGGACATGCGTGTCCTTTGTTTTTATGTGACACGCCCCACGCGCTGCCAAAACCGCAGCCATTAATGGCGGACTGGGGAACTGGCAACGCTTGAGGTTAGGTTCATTTGCTCTAAATCTTTTAAATGCCTTTATTTAGACTAAAAGCGTTGGAGCAGACGTGCCAGGCCAGTTTGGGTGACAGTGCTGGCATTTTGGATTTTTACTTTGTTTTTCTCAGTGGGAAATTTATGAGATATAATCCATTCTTATAACATACATTTTATTCAAACATTTTGTTTAAAAGCTAACGGTTTGCATTGTTTATTTTCAATAAAATCTAAAAAAATATTTCTACAATTTTTGTACATTTATTAATAAAGAAATTAGTTTATGTTTTAGTTTAGAACTAAATTAAATTAATTTAAAGAAAAATGGAACCATACAACCATTTAAAGAAAAAGTAAAGTTAATTTTTTTTTTATAGACTTTTTCGAGTACTAACCAAACATCACTGGTTTGTTTGTGGGATGGAGCTTCTGCCAGGACAAAGGTTTGTCAGTCCTGGTTTAAATGTAAGCGAGGCAGGAAAAAGTGTTTACCGCTTTTTGCAGAGAGCCTAAGACTCCTTCAACTCGGCTCTGTTCTGTTCTGTTCCGTTCTGCAACGTTTTGTTGGCTTTAATGTCTCGTTCGCATGTCCTTACCAAGTCCTGGACTGAAGTGAACTAAACCGAAGCGAAGGAGGGTGCTCAGCTGGCTTGCGTGCTGTTTGCGGCGCGTGTAAATATTTTGTTTTACAGCTTGAAGCACAGCCAGCCGCCCCTACATACGACTAATAGACTTGCCCGTAGGTGTCTCAATTTTCTAAATAGTTGGGGGCTTTCCCCTTCCCGAAGCGTTGAGCAAACAAAAGCCACAAACACACATACGCATGCCAAACGTTTTGCAATTTTCAAATCAATGCAGACAGTACACAGTAAAAAAAAAATTTAACCATTCTTATTTCGGATTTTATGGATCAATATAAAAAACAGCATTGTATCTCACATCCAATAATATTAATAACATATAAAGTTTCAATTCTAAATTTAAGTCTAATGTTAATATTACTTTTAAATAACTTGCTATTAACATTTTGGTAGTCTAATATAAAAATGATATGATAAAATAAAAATCTCTATATTTTTTAGAATGCATGCTGAAAGATATTTCTCCCTGTGCACAAAGACAAGCTAAGCATATTTCTTATTTGCTTGGGACTCCGGTGGAAACCTTTTTTGGGGCGACCACTTTCAAAGGACTGCCTGAGGTTCCCTTTGTTGGTTCATCAAATTGAAGCTTAAGTTTCGACAGCCATTACATTTGTTGTTCTTTATCAATGAAAAGCTTTTGTGGGATATGCGAGGGTTCGCAATGGGATCTCATGGGTAAGCCAAAATAAAGTAGGGTTTCTGATGAGTTGGGTCGGAGCTGTGACTGGATCTAACAACGGAGACTAGCGGGGGATATTATCTTTAATTTAAAACATTTTTAAAGAAAATCTTGCTTTTGATTTTATTTAAATTTATTTGAATATCTGAAAAGTTGATTTATTAGTTATTTAAAATTATCTTTTGAGAATTTTGAAGGTATTATAAGTGTGTTATTTATATTCTTAATTTCAGTTATATTATCGTAATACCAGGTACTTATTAATATTATTTATAAATATATAAAGAACATGTTTTTTTTATAATTTGTTAGAAACCTATTCCTGTTTTATATTTCGAGTAAATTTTACTCTTTTGCTTTCCTCAACCTTCTGGCCCATTTACCCATTTGCCAAGTCGGGCCAAAGTAACATATGCAGCTAGCACTATTCCCAACTCAGCCCTACTGGGTTTCCCACTACATCTGCGTCTTGTCCGAAATTTGTGCAATTACAGTTTACAAATGCTGCGCACAATCCAGTGCACATGAAACACCATCAATAAAATTAGAGCAAGGACCCGGGCCAAACACTCCACTGAAGCCACAAGGCAATTCTTTATGGTCGTAAAAAAGCATTTATTAAAAATTCTCAACGCAAATCCCGCTTGTCCCTTAAATTAAAACAACATCATTTTGATTGAATGCTGCTTGGGATGCTTGGGACTCAAGACTCGAGAATGCCGCATCACTCGACCGCATAACATATGCTACCCCGGCTTTGTCTACCTAGATTTTTTCCTTAATTTAATTACACAAAAGAAAAGCGAGCGGAGAAGAAAGAAAACCACTCGAGGAGGGAAAACAAAGGCCGGGGCAGTTCGTAAATTGCATTTTTGTTGAGAACCGCAGAACCTGAGGAGTGGAAAATGTATATAAATTGACTTCTTTATTGTGGCGTTTGCCTTTAATTTCGCAGAACTCCACTCGAGGAGAGCCTTGGAAAACAATTTACCACCTAAGAAGCCGCAGACGCAGCCGCAGAAGCTGAACCCTAGTGCTCCGAAGCCACCGAACTGATTGAATTTTACGCTTCATTTAAATTGAATTTATTACTCGGGCTACCCCCGCCACTCAGGTGGGCTCCATTAGGAGCCTGCCTGAAAATCATAATTAATAGACACGAATATATTTCAAAAGAGGGCAAATCGAGAACCGAGAACTTCCAGCTAAGAGCTTTTCCCTGAGCCTAACAAATTTCCACGCTTATTTCAATTACCTCTCAGGGTGAACCTCTGAAATTTCTTGACACTTTATCATAACCCCGGCCTGACGTTGGATTATGTCTGGGTCGGGAGATATGTATGTGCTCCAATTTGTTTGGCTCTTTATTGGGTTTTTACCTTATTTTCCCTTTTGCAGCTAACAGCCCCAGCTGACTTTATTTTCTTTTTTTTTTGTTTTTGCCAATATTGTTTTAGCCGCTTCGTTTGTTTCACGTGTTTACCTTGCTGGCAAGCTTTTCAGTTTGGCTGTTTTTCTTTGGGTTGTTGCTGTCAGAATTTTCTGTTACAGTAATGCCAGGGAACTTTTTACTTCCTCGGGGGTTTTGGTTTAGTGGGTTAACAGGTTGCCAGTATGCCGCACTTAATTTACAGGGAGGGGTCTCCTTAAAGCAACCCACTCCTCCTGAATTTAAGAGGAGTGCACGAAGAAGTTTTGCCAGAGAACACACCTTCCGACAGGGGCATCATCAATCAATCAGTGTTTGGCAGAAGTGGGGGCCAAAGTCATCAAGTCAAACCAGCTGACAGTTGAGTTGAGGAAGATCACGAATCAAATGGCAATCAAGATGGTTCGTCTGAAAGCTTTTTGGGTTTGTAAAAATGCAAATTCGCAGGCAGTGATGTTGATGAATGGCCGCAAATCACTAATTATTTCGAGACATGCAATTGGAATAAATATGGATTCGTTCGTTTTGATCAACTCTCATCGCAACATCATCTCCCGCTCCTGTATAAAATTCCCATTTCAATTTAAAACTGTCCTCATTTCATTTTATTTAACCCCAACACACATTCAGCATTGTTCGCTGTGTGGTTTGGCCTAATAAAAAAATTAAATTTAATTACCAGCCACAAAACTAATTTGAAACTTTATCTCTGCATCGGCAGTCGACACAAGCACGAGTCCCTCCGACATTAACCAACATAAATTCCATATTGCGTGTCCAAATGCTATTTGTTCTATCTTCTGGAAACGCACTATGGTACACCGAAAAAAAGGGTATTGCTTATATTGCTTGAAACTTTTTTAGATCGGTTGTTCATAAAGTAGCTAACATTATTTCTGGAAAATTTACCATAAAGTGTTTCAATGTGAAACACTTATGAAATTTCATAAAATTACAAAATATACATCTGTGAATATAAATTATATATAATTTAGTTGCTTTTATGAAGGTGTCTATTAAGCTTTCATTCTTTAAAGTTCTAGTTTACATTTTTAAAGGCAATGCATGAAATGAAAGACAAAAGTAAGTTTGCAGATAGCTTTATAGAATTTGATACATCAGAGATATGCTTATTGTGTCCAGAATATTGCGGACTTATTGACTAATAAGTCGGCAATTAAGATGACATTTTTTCTCAGTGCAGTCAGTCGGTCAGAGTGACTGACAATGGTATGTTCGCTGGGTCACTCAGGCCCCATGTCAGTCAGCAAGTTAGTTAGAGGCACGTTTCCCTGCGGCTCTAACCAAATACATTTCACCACTTTTCCATTTGGTTCTCTCAGTTTTCCTTTTTTTTCTGGCATTTTCACACACACTGAGTGGCGTGCATTTTTGTGGTTGTCTCTCAAGCAGCCGCCCACCACCTCACCCAACCCTCTCGATGCTGGGAAAGTAGGAAAATCGGGAGGCTGATTGCCTACGCACTGGGCCACTAACTAACTTGCCCTGGTGGAAGTGGAAGTGCTGTGTTGTGCTGTGGCCTATTGTGCGGTACGTGCCGCAGGCTAATGCTCCTTCCTGGCCAAAAGTGTGAGACTTTTGCTGCTGATTTAATTGGCCTTGCGGTGGTAGGGATGGAAATAAATACACATACTTCTAGAACAGGAAATATATTTTCGGCCTCGATGGCTTGTGGCGGTGGATGAAGCGCCAAAGTTGCCTATTAAATTGTTGACTTTCCGATCGCTTCTTCCCATAAATTTTGGTTTATGGGCATTTAAATGAATTCCGGAGTACGGCATACCCTTCATAGATTTATAGATTTTCCATCGTCACCCTTTGGCACAACTATGCCAAAGGCTTAACTTTGTATCGTAAATTATCCGTTAGTTTGCCACCGTTATTGTCAATTGCTCAATGTCGTAAAAATCAATTTGTGCTGCAATTGCTTCTCTTTTTTTTTACGATTTTTCCAATTAAACAAATTACCCAAACAACAGTTTGAACTGTAAAATGCACAACAGCGAAGGTTTTGTTAAAAAAATAAAAAGTTGGGGGAACGGAAAGTGGCACGCGTTAGTCAGGATTCCGATTTCGAATTGGGTTGGGATTCAATCAAGGCCCGCATACTTTGTGCAGCCCATCAAATTTAATTTACAGTAAAAATTCCAATTGTTTGGCGGCGTTGATTTAAATAGTTTTAAAACTTTAATTACGCTTTATTGTCGGCCACCAGTCCACACACAAATCGCCCACACCTCAACAGGCTGCCCTCGCCTTGTGGGATATTGTTTGATAAATGAATTGTTTGATAAACGACAAAACGCAACGAAGTGCAACGAATGGTGCCCGACTTGCTTTTGTTGAGTAAAAATTAAATTACTTGCTGCATTTTTCTTAGGAATTTCCGCTAGTTTGGCGGTGACAAAAACATGGTGCGCTCGATTTTTCAACTTTTCAGCGCACATGTCGGCGGACTGTGCGACCCCTGACCCCTGACCCCAACCGCCGACCACCGGATGACCCGACCTGGCCAGCGGATCCGATGCCGCAGGGCCCAGTCGAGTCTCGTTTGCTGGCCGTGTCAACCAAAGTGTTATTAATGGCTTGTTTTTACTAAATTTATTGCTCGCTATTTATTAATTTATTGACTTTTAATGCAATTAGATAAGAGAAAAGTGCATTTCGGTGGCCGGTCGTTCAGTTCATTTTTCTTCGGCGTATGACATGTGTAATATGCACCGCAGCTGCACGATAAGGAAATTGTTAAAACTTAAATATTCAAAAGGCAGACAAATGGCATCTTCCTTAATTACAGTGGGATTTGGTTTCATATTTGTTGGGGATAATTCAGAATAAATTGCCAGCAATTACAGACTTAAAAAGATTGAATTCATTTAATTATCCAATGTTGGAGTGCATTTTTTCCATAGCTTTTAAAGAGAAGACTTTTTAAAGCTTAAGGAATCAGTTTTAAAAATTTCTTAGATAAGTTGTTTTCAAAATAAAATAAAAATAACACAGTATAAAATCTAGCAATAAATCAAATTTTGTAGTGATTTGTGGTGATGTTAGTTTTTGTCATGATTTATTTCCAAGCTAGTTTTTCTGCTTAAACTATTTTGTACAAGTCTTTAAAGATTCCCTCTTGCTTCCTAGTTGTTCCCGTCCAAAGATAAAACTACCCGCAGCCAATACCTACATAACATTGATTGATGGTGTTTACACAGTTACGAGCTCTTGCTGAAACTTTTCAGATACGCATATCTATATATTTCCATAACCCGATTTCCAATATTAAATTGTTTGTTTTTGCGTTCGCTTGTTTTTGCTTTTCCCAGGCACTTAGACCAAAAACATGTCACACTTTCAGCTTTGTTCTGTTTGTTTCGTTTCGTTTCGCTTCGCTTTGCCAATCAATAACAATTTAAAAGCTGTTCCGACAACATGTGTCCCCCGATTCCCACTCCTTGTACGGCTGCCACACCTCTCCTTTTTATTTTTTTCTCCTATATTTCCAATGAGACCCTCCCAAAAACAGATTGCAGCAATTACACAACACGCCATGCAACCAGAGCAAACAACTTGGCCAAAGACAAGCGCCATATTGTGGGGATTTGGGGATGGGGATTGGAAGATGGGAATGGCGGTGGCGGTGGCCACCCCAAAACTGCTCGAACCGAAAATTTTATGTCACATTTGTGTCAGACGCCGAACAGCCGAAAAATGCCAAAGAAATAAGCTGCAAAAGCTATGGCAGCCGAGTATAAATAGCTGGCGAAATGCGACAAAATACGACAAAACACCATAAAAGTTAAACAGTAATTTTGACACAGACGAAGGCATCGGCAGCATATGTGGGGAGAAGAACGTTTTCCTTTTTCCAAAATATTCCACCAATTTTCCTCCTTTTACATTTTCCGTGGTGGTAAATGTTTTGTAGATAAAGCGCCAAAGTGCGTGAGCGTGTCCCGAAAACGAGTTTCAGCCCAAAAAGGTCATGGTGGGTGGCAGAAAATACAAATGTTGGTCAGGGACCTGGCCTTTAACCTTTAAGCCCTTTGAACTTTTTTCCTACCTGTTGTTTTAATGCGAAATTCCTTTTCTCTGCACAGTCAAAAATACAAAAAAGGTGTCGATCGAATCTAATAAAAATAAAATATAAGATAGAATAATTATTAAATTTTGTACATTAAATGTTTGTATAGACATAAAAGTCTATATCTATAATCCTAAGATATATATATACATATGTATATTTAATAAATGTATCAACATTTAAATAGAAAACCTAATAATATTTTCAAAATCCCATACATATTTCTTTGGGCTAAATAAATATATTAAATATATTAATATATAAATATATTTCCATACCCCACTCTCAAAACTTCCAACTTTGTTCTTGATTTTAAATCTCATTTTATTCTCTGTGTATTTATTTCGCTTGGCAATTATCAATTTCGTTTTGCCCTGGGAGGACGACGATTTCTGTGTGGTTTGAACTGCCACTGACGGCTGTGGTCACTCAACGGTTTTTGGGTCCTGCGGTTTTAGAAACATTCCTCTAAACAATGTTGCCACGTTTTGTACTTTTTTTTGCATCGTAATTGTTAAAATGTTATTTCAGTTTGCAAGCACGTTTGTGATGCGGGAAAATAATATATCCTAGCGAAACAGTTTCTATATAACCACAAATCAAATTGTCAAAAATCCCACAGCTGTTGATGTCTCTATAGCAGATTGGATCATCAACTTCTGTAACTGGAAACAGGAACTCGAGGGCTACTGCTTTTTTTTTCATTTTGAAGATCGATGCAGACCTTCGAACGGCGGGAAGTAACATTTGGGCCTGCTAATTATACCCGCAGGCTATGGGAACGGGAAGAAAGTCAAGAACAGAAGTTCGGATGCCCAAAATTATGCACCCAAAATGCAACCGTTTTTGACTTATTACCTTCATTTGTATGCCGTTGGTTGAGGGTAATCTCCTCGAATTTCCTTTGGGCTGGTGGTCGTAATTACCAAATTATAGGCTTACCCTTTTGGCTGACTGATTAGGCCCATTTACAACCAAAAAAAAAACTCTGTTCGACTGCATTTGGCTGCCAACTGCTCCTAATAGACAAATTAACTTATGTTGTATCTCCTTTCGTTCTTCTCCCCCATAGTTAAGTTCGATAACATCTTGTAAATATTATGTAATTTTTATAAATTTCCCATAATTACAGTGGCCATGTTGTTAGAGTATTTGATTTATAAGTGGACATAATTCGCTGTAGTTTGTTGTTCAGTGGTGGTTGAAGTCTGCTAAAGTATTAGCTGTCCGGATCAAAGACCAGAATCTGTCTGGATTAATTGCCAGAAAATAATTTGCTTCTGCTATAGTATAGTAGATTATCTGATAGGAATTCCATAAGGAAAATATTATGATTAGTATTCTGGTTGCAAGCAGATTTAAGGCTTAACTGGCCTTCAAATAGCAGCACCAAAGATAAATAAGAATAGATAAATAAATTTCTGTAATTTGGATAAAAGCAACTAACTCAAAATAGAATTTGTGAAAGAAAAGCTAAAAATATATATGTCTTAAAATATTTCAGTAATTATATTCGATATAAGTATGAAATTTGAAAGTACCACTGATTTTTTTTTCAATCTCCACCATTTAAAATTCAACAAATTTTAACATATAGTCGGTGTATTATATATTACCTAATAATGTTTTATGAATTGCAAACATACGTTTATATTATCTGAAAGTAAGAAGGCATAGCTCAAACATGTTACAGCTTTCGTCTTATTTATAATGTAAATAAGAGTAAATAATCCTTAAGCCAAGCATGTTGGGTAGTTAACCTTTGGATTATGTTCATTTGACTCACTTTTCTCTCACTCCTTTTGAATTGTATGGCAATCACAGCAGCAACAAAATCAACATACCCTGGCTGTTCATTTTACTGAATACTTAAATTTTATTGGAGTTCATTTGTTTACTCTGTGCCTTCATTTAAATAACCCACCGATGATTTGCTTCACGTTTTGTATTTGCTAATGCTCGGCCTTTAGTACTCGCACTAAAAGCGAACTCATTGAAATGTTTTGAAATGCTGACTTGGTGAAGTATTATCCCCGCTCTCTCCTTCTTTTTTAATAGAGTTGTTAAGGTAAGTTGGGATGTTTTATAGATTTTCCGTGTTTCGACAACGGGCAACAACTTAAATCAATTTGAAATGTACAGGCGAAGAGAGGCAGTTTTATGGCGTATTTTGAATGGGTTTTCCATTCCCAAATCCCAAGCAATTTATCATGGAGGGAGCCCTCTTAACGAGCACGCCCCGAATGCGTTGACTATAAACAAACAATTAAAGAAATAAAAAGCGCAACGAAAACTAAAACTCAACACTTTCATTAAACACAGAACGGAATTGGGCAACAATAAAATATCTTTATATGGCCCTGAAAAGCTGTCATATCCAAGCCTCTGCCAGTTGGACTTTCTGTGGGAGGGAGTGATCGAAAATAAACAAACAAAACACAATATCTGAATGTGACTTAAATGATAAAAATGTCAGAAAAGTGTCAAATGACGTCGACGAGGGCGACGAATGATGATAAAGAGCTGTGACTAAGCGGCTCGTCTCCGATTTTCCCCCTTTGGAGAAAAAACTCTATAAAAAAATGACAATAATTAAGCGCACGGGGCGGACGAATCTGAATGGCAGCCCTTTCTTTCCACTTTATGTCCCTGCACACTTCCGTCTTCCAGAGCCAGAACTCCGCCTCCGACTTTCTGGCGATCGAGTTGCAGTTGCTCCAGAAGTCGATCTCTGGAGCCCAGAGTCTCGCTGCTCCATCTTTATAGCAACGCCCCCTGCTTCCTGCCTCTGGTGATCCTCACTGCCCCTTCCCCAACTGCACTTCACTTCACTGCGCTGCCTGCCGCTTGCCGCTTGATTTATGCGTCGACTTTACTGAAATTTCTGTATCTAAATGTGGCATTTAAGTTATCAACAACAACAAGAATCGCTCGACCGGCCATCTGCCGCCTGGCGGGGAGCTTGTTTGTGTATTTGGGTCCGACCACGGTCCCTGCACTCGCGAAAAATAAATAATAATAAAAAGAATAAATTAAATTTATTTTTTGAATTTTTTTTATTTACGTATTTATTTTGATGATTGAATAGTTTACAACCTTCGACTAACTTGGGAACTAATAGTTCTATCACATTAACATTTGTGTTTAAAAATGTAAAATTAAAAAGTGAAAAATAGACTAACTAAAAACCTTAAATACCATATAAGAATTGTACCATTTTATGTGAAAACTTAATTTTATATAACTTTTATTATCATTCTTTAATTAAAAAACTTGACTTGGATTCGTAAACAATTTTCCAAGAGCACTTTTTCTTGAATAATTCTAGATAAATATTTCCGAGTGTTTCTTTCCTTTGTGAGAGTAGCAATCCCTGAAATATTTCGCGGCATGATTTAGTTGCATTTCACGCACATCACACGCAACTCGCTGGTGAGTTGGGGGCATCGGGGCATGCGAGTGGTGCGCGTTGCTGGAATATCTTTTGTGCCAGACCCCTCTGTTCTGGTTCCGATTCTCTGTCGGTTTGGGGGATCCTCTGCCGTGGATCCCCCCTGAATTCCCCGCTGCGCACTGCTCTTGTGCCATATTTTTTCCAATATTTACGGCGTAAGTCGAACTGACTGGCGGACTCATCAAAATAATCGCATACGCTGCCGAGGTCCATTGGTTGCTATAATTTCTGCGGTGTGGCTTGTTGTGCCTTTGGGGCCTATTTCTCCAACACTTCATATGTCCAGGCATTGCATCGCCTGAAAGATGTTTGTGTAAATAAAGAGATTTATCTAATGATGGCGATGTAAATCTTTTAGCTCTGTTCTTGCATAAAATATTGCTTAGGCTGTAATATTTCTCTTAGATGTGCAAATCCAGAAAATTCCTGCAGAACGTTTATCTTAAAAACCTCATTTGAATACATATATTTTGTGGTACCTATTAAAATAACTGAAAGAGTAATTTTTAAATTGAGGTCATTGTTCATAAACTGACTTACATATAGTGTCAAGTTTAAATAATTTAAAGATCTTGATATATATATGATATAATGGTTGAATTTATTGGTGTATTTGAAAGCATGCTAATTGTTTCAGAATGATTCTTAGCAAAAAATATTCCAAAGTGGTTTTCTGTCTAATGTTACTAAATTTTTACAGCTCTCAAACTGAATTTAAAAGTTTTGTTGAGCCATATGCCTTTCAAGATTTCCTGTAGCACATTTAATATTTTTTGCAGCTTGCCAAAATTTGGCTTAACTCATGTTGCATCTTTTTTTTGTGTTTTTGCTTTTTCAGGCTCCATGGGGGATTTAAGTTTAAGGAAACATCTGCCTGCCAATCTGTCGCTGCCTACGTCGATGATCCTGCCTGCCCAACTTGCTTCTTTTATTTTTTCTTCCTTTTGATTTAAACACACTTGAGGCTCTTAATTATATTTCTGTGCGCTTTGTTTATGTGCGGTTTTTGGGGCCTTTGTATTTTTTATGGAAATGAAATCACCTGCGGCGTTCTGATGGTTTCTTGTTTCGGTTTCTCCCGTTCCAATTCCAATTTCAGTTCCTGTTGTGTTATTTTCGCTTGGCATGTGTTTCATCTTAATCATATTTCGAGTAGGACGGGCCCAGGAAATTTACTTAGTGCTAATGCCAGCTAATGAAGCTGATTCCGTGTCCAAGTCGGAGTCAAAGTCCGGGTCGCAGTTGGAGCTCTGCCTGCAAATTAGAGCGGGCTGTTAGTTGCCTGCTAATTAGCAAAGCTCTGCATCGCGTTCAGAGCCATTGTTTGGCCACCTCGCCACCCCTGACCCCTGGCCCCTTTCCACGCCCCCTCTTGACCAACAACTGGTTATCATAATTAACGGGCGCGAAACTCTGGCCAAGGCACAATTGAAACGAGATTCCGCCGCCCCCTCGAAAACACAAGAGCCACCCATCGAGCCGCTTCCTTTTCGGCTGGCAAAACCATGGCCACTTGAACCGGACCACACACAAAAGCCTGACAGCTCCCGGACAGATATCCGGAGTCGGGAGTACGGAAAACAGTCCCCGAAGAGGCCTCGCCTCGTTGGCGGATGACTGACAAACAAAAAACACACCGAATCTCTTGTCTTTTCCATACAAATTGAATTAAATTTAATGTATTTATAAATACCCTGCAGAAAAATCAAAAAAATATAGTTGAAGCTATGGGAATTTATAAACTTTATAAATAGTGTCAATTAACTGCAGCTCTGCAAGAATATGTTTTCTAAACTGACCTATTATAAAATAATTATTATAGTTTTGATATTACTTTAATCTATGGTTTTTGTATCATAGTATAGTATTATTAACCGACGTCCCCTGAATAATTTGTATAGTAGCTACAAAAAGAATTATAATACTTTTATCTACAATAATGTTGAAATAATTTTAATTTCGGTAATTTTGGGGAGTCCGTATATTTAATCAAATAATACAAAAAATTTTAAATAGTTAAATTTAAACAAATTGAACAATTTAAAAATAAATGGTTAAATAAATAATACAAATTATATGTTTATATATTTTAACCAATTTTTTGCTTACATCTATGCGCTTTAATAAAATTATTAATTTTAAATGACTAAGAGGAAGTTTTCTTTGTTAAAAATTCAATCTCGCAGAGCATTGAAACTTCGTTTTTCCCACCGCTTTCCTTTCTATAGATAGAATTAAATCATATTTTTTGCCAGCGCCTCTAGACGCGACATTTTTGTCAGCAAGTAGCAAGGCCTGCCTCGGATCTCGTATTTCGGGGGAAAAGTGCAGTCCGTCGTCTGTGGCCTTTTTGTGGAAGAATGTGGGGGCAAGGGAAAGTCAAGTGCTGACAGCTCTGGAGCGGCCTGCAGCTGATTATATGCCGCCGATGCCCATGCCACGGCTACTGTTTGTTTACCCTCCTGCGTCCAGTGGCGGATAAAAAGAACCAAAATGATGCATGATTTACAGATTTAGAACGCTTGAACCTTCAACTGCCCGTGGCTGCGGTGTCTGATGTCGTTTTGTTTATTCAGCCAACTGCGTGTGGCTGCTGCGTGTTATTGTGTGTGTTGTGGCTGGTCCACTTCAGGGGATTTGTGAGATTAACGTGTTAAAAAATAAATATTTACCCTGGTTAGTTTTTGCCCCTGCAATTCAACTCTCGACAATGGCAAAAACAAGAAAACTCAACCGGAAAAAAGGGAAAAAGAAAGCCAAACAGAGAGATGCAAAAGTTTTCCATTCCTCGTCAGCAGCATCATCATCCGTATCTTGTTTTCCATCCAGCTTGCATCTTTTGCCCTGCCACGTTGTTTGTTTGCTCTTTTCGAGATGTGCATAAATTCATTTTGGTAATGGGGTTTTCCCAGCTCCATTTTTTGCTCACTTCCAGTGTTTGTGGGTGTTGCGTTCGGTTTAAGAGATTTGTTGCTGCTTGTTGCCATAACAAATGTTCTTTTGACTCTGACTTTTCCCAGTTCAGTTCCCCAGCCGGCGGCGCTTCGAGATTGAGATTGCCATGCTGGATGGATGCTGGTGTCCGGTGTTGGTATGAAATTAATTTCAAATTTAAATGATTTAAATGTTGTAATCCGATGGACATAACAAATTGTTATTTGATTACGAGTGAACTGCAGTTTTCGGTGTAGTCGAAATAGGTTTCTGCTTTTCCCAGGCCAAGTTGAAACTCTCCCTTGAACTGTATGTGAAAAACATATTGATAAACACTTGCGGTCAAAATAGTAGCACTAAAGAAGTGTTCCAAAATTTATAAGAATTTATGATATGAATATAAGATCACACTAGTTAGATTTGTAATCATTTTTTTTTAATGTAATAAATTTAAATTGCAGAAAGGAAGAATTCTTAAATGATATATAGGAAATAATAAAATAAATATTTCGGATTGTTTTCGTGCAATATTGCGGTAAGCTCCGAAGAGTAGAAACTGTTTTTAACTTAACTTAATATTTTGTATTTCTTTAAAGTAAAGTTCATTATAATTTTCATGATTTAAATTTAATAAATGTTCGCATGTTTACTTTGTGACCGCAATTGTATATTGCAGATTTTCAATCAAAATATGGTTGCTTTTGAATGAATTTCCTGGAGCTAAAATATAATGTTTCCCATGCGAAAACCGAAAAACCCTGACCAAAACCAAACCAAAACAAAGCGAAAACCTGGGAAATCAACCCCGGAGAAATGTTTTTCAATACACAATTAAATAGATGACTAATTACGTCATGGCCAATTAGTTGTATTTGGGTCAGGCGAGAGGGTGGCTGTCAAGGTGCGTCTATATATAAATATATGCCCCGGGTCAGTAACATATATAAACCCGATCGATGTGAAAATTAATATGCGCCGACACAAAATTAAAAGCAAACAGTGAGCAGCGACTAAGCAGGCTGCACACCTCTCCTCGAAAAATGGGTGGAGTTAAAGGGTTAAAGGGTATAGTCGTAACCCCATGGTTGTTGTAATCGTTGTTGTTGACATTTCCGTAGCGTAAATTGGTATTTACATATGCCCAGAGTCGACATTCCCGATCGATGTCCCCTATCCCAACGTGCATTAACAATTGGGAATTTTGTGTTCGTCCTTTGAGCTTTTTCGGCAGACCAACAGGAAGCGGAATGGAGTGGGCGGTTGGAAAAACTCTCAATGCTCACGTTGTTTGTATTTATTTGGTGATTGTCATTCTCGTTGTCCCTTTTCGTCGTCGTCGTCGTCGTCCTCCGCATTGCAGCTGTTTCATGCCCATTTAACACCTTCAATCCGCATTGCTTTCGACCAGGACTCGATGAATAGGTCCTAGAGATGTGATCGTGAAGTGCAAAGTTAACCAAAATGCTTCAATATTGGTGTAACATTTTAATTCCCAAAAATATCTTTTAAAACAATCATCGTTGTTTATCATGTAGATAAGAATATAGTAAGTAGTAGTAAACGATCCCATTACGGCATTATTTATGCATAATTTATGCAATATTAATTCATAATATAATAATATTTATACCCTTGCAGAGGGTATTATAATTTTGGTCAAAAGTGTGCAACGCAGTGAAGGAGACATCTCCGACCCTATAAAGTATATATATTCTTGATCAGGATCACCTCCTGAGTTGATATAGCCATGTCCGTCTGTTCGTCTGTCTGTCCGTCTGTCTGTTTCTACGCGAACTAGTCTCTCAGTTTTAAAGATATCGAATTGAAACTTTGCACACAGCCTTCGATCCTTTGCACACAGTATATAAGTCGGAACTGCCGGGATCGGCCGACTATATCCTATAGCTGCCATATAACTGATTGATCGGAAATGCCAAAATTTTGGTGTTTGTTAAGTTAGAAAGTTGGTATTTCCTATGGGTTTTATATTTGGCCAATCAATTCGACCTACCAAATTTCATTAGGATCGGCCGACTATATCCTATAGCTGCCATATAACTGATTGATCGGAAATGCCATAACTTTGGTGTTTGTAAAGATTTTCTATGGGTTTTATATTTGACCAACAATCTGACCTACCAAATTTCATAAGGATCGGCCGACTGTATCTTAAAGCTGCCATATAACTGAACGATTGG
The DNA here is from genome assembly GCA_018153305.1 of Drosophila kurseongensis. Taxonomy (NCBI): domain Eukaryota; kingdom Metazoa; phylum Arthropoda; class Insecta; order Diptera; family Drosophilidae; genus Drosophila; species Drosophila kurseongensis. The sequence continues at coordinate 7,121,016 of JAECXX010000005.1, read as the reverse complement.
AAATGCTTTTAAAGTTAGGAAGTTGGGATTTTTATGAGTATTAAGAATGCATCATATGAATAATTTTGGAGAATATAAATTACAGACTATTCTGCAAGGGTATATCAACTTCGGCTCCGCCCGAAGTTAGCTTTCCTTTCTTGTTTTCTTTAATTTATTAAGGTAACTTTACCAAATAATAATAATACACATATGTAAAAAAAATCGCTATTTTTTCTAACAGAACCATATCATCCGTATAATAAATTTTAGGTTTTATAAAAATATATTTTAAATTTATTTAATATGTTAAAATAGATAAAAAGGTTTTTAAATGATTTTTCAGGAAACGAACTTATAAATATGTGGGAAAATGGTGATACTAATCTGTAATATTACAATTTTTTTTTAAATGTCCACTTATCTGCAGATACAAAATCAAGGACGTTCTTATCACGGTCTCTTCTCTAACAGGACCGCATTCCCCGCATACATACCATTTACTTGTAGCACACCATCAACATTTGGAAAAATATTATCATCTGACATACTCCGTGTGTCAGTCTGGCTGGAAATGTTTGCACGTCCTCCTACATTCCCAGATATATTCACACACACTGCATATACATATCGCCCGAACATCGTATCTCGTATCTAACGAATGCACAAGGCAATTGGTTTATTTTCCAATACGGTAGCCGTTCAAATATACACAGCAGAGGGGGAAAATCGGAGCGGGACTCAGATTCGTAATTTGTGTAAACATTTGCCATGCTTTCTCACTGATTTTTTCTTTTTCGGGCTGCCCTGCCCGCTTCTCCTTTCGAATTTTATGATAAACAGTGTGAGAATCTTTTTCCTCTGCCTCGCAAAGTTGTAAAGTTGTAATTTGAATTTTTTCTCCTTCCGCACCATGTTGTTCCTCGCCGGCACACATTGGAGATTCATATGCCTGCAAATTGGGGAATCTCGGCTGCATAAATTGTGAAACATAAATTTTGCGCATTATGCCTTCAATTTATGAGAATGTTTCATCTACCCTCCGATCTGGGTCAAACTGAAGACCGCCCCTCACCGAAAAAGTTTGTTTAAAGTTGCATCTATATCTATATTTTTTGTTGGCTCATGTGCTATTGTAAATCAATTTGTAAATATACGTCAAAGTTTCGTAAATGCGGTAATGCATCGAAATTGCTGAAAATAATTTCGTAAAACTTTGAATGATTTTCGTTTTGGCTGTGTGGATTTGTTACTGGATTACATGTGTAATTCGGGATCAACCATTTGTAATAACTGAATATATTTAAAGTTAATTTGTGACCTTATATGGAAATAAAAAATTGTAAATTCAAGAAATAGAAAGGAAGAAAATTATTACAAAAATAAGATATTCTACAAAACGACAACATTTTGATTTGTCGGAAATGTCTTTGTAAGGTTATAATAAGTAAGATTGATTAATTATTGTGATTTATAATGGTAATGATTAATGCTGTTTTATTTCTTGCCTATTTAAATATTTTAAGTATTATTTGAGAATACGTTACTTTAAATTACATTGAAAAGTAAATAAGTTTTTAAAATTTTTGTTTAAATAAATGTATATGTTTAATCTAAGCGTATTTCAATCCTGGTACTGTTTTTGTTCTGCTGATCTACACATGTTGCCTTTGCGTGGCCAAACACTTTCCCATACAGATATTACCCAAAATACTTGCTGCCTGAACAAATTTTCGTGCATGCTCACAAGTTAAATGATCTGTAGGACACACACACGCTCGAGTGGCAGGGATGACACAACATATTTTCCCGGCAAGTGATAGTTGGATATTTTTGCCACCCATAGCTAGAGGCGATCCCCTCGCCGAGGACCAACCGCAAGGTTGTGCATCCCATGAACATAATATTTTCCCATGAAAACCGAAAACCGAAATTCACTGCGTCACTTTTTTCGCCATCAGATCACCTAGGGGTGGATTTTCCGCCTTGGGATGCTGTCACTCGGAATATTTTCCATATTTATGCGCATTTTGTTAATCAGTTACGGCCTTTTGATAGTTGAGTTGGAGGGTGTGTGCGTCACGGTTAATGAAACTTTATAGCGCCTACTTGGACCTCTTACCTGTCCCGCAATTAAGAAACAGGGAAGGCAGGTGTACTGCCAACTACTAACCAACTGAATTTATAACGCCCACATTTCATTTTCATTCGAGTTGTTATTGTTTTTTCAAGCGTTCTCTGCTTCCCTGTTTTTCCCCCCAGAGTGGAAATCCGTTTGCGTTAACAACAACAGCAACAACAGAAACATATTCCCTCCTGGTCTTGGCCATACATCAAAATTAACAGAAATGTCAGCTGCAGTTACAACTACGAGTAGCAACTATTTCCAGCCACGTGAAGAGGTCTCCTTGCTGTTTTATTTACTCGCATTTTCCCTTTTTTATGTTTTTATAATTCATGCTCATTCATCTTGCTCGGACTGCGTCTGGCATATTTGGTATTAACCGTTGAGACCAGGGCCACATCACCGCTCCCTACAGATAATTACAATTGTGTCATATTTTTCTCATTAGCGCCGACTTTCTACATGTCTCGTCGGCTATATCCTCTCCTTCTCCGAGCCACGCCTTCGTTTGAAAAGTGCACTCCACATACACCTCAGCCATGGGTGCTGTTGTTAATTAGCTTAGCTTGATTACTTTTAAAAATTACAAACTGTCAACGTGTTATTTATGATCCAAATTGTTTGCAGTTCCATTTCTTAGGCATCCGTTGGCCCAGGAAGTAATGCATCTTTAATGGAGGTTGGCTTAGAGAGTGGCATATGTTTTATTAGAGTTCAATTAGGAGAGATGGTTTGATCTTACCTTTAGCACTGGTTTTAGAGAGTTAAAACGCAGTATCTTTCCATAGTTAGCTTCTTGTATAATACTCTCATTTAGTCTGACTAACGTTGTGAGAAGTTATGAGAAATCTTTGCTATACAAAATATTTATTATATAATTTTTCATACCGATCGAAATGACTTTTACCAAGGGTTAAACAACCAATAAATTACGGAGAACATTTGTAAATGTTTATTACTGAGAAACCATTATAACTTTATAAAAAGCTTGTTCTTGCTTAAACGGACTAATAATTTCCTTTTTTCATGATTAAAATGTATGTGCCTAAAACAAATCTATTAATTAATGAAAAAATAAGAAGCGGCAATCAGTTTAGCCTAAGCTAAATGATAAATACAAAAATTAAAAATAAAAAATAAAAGAAAAAGTGGTTACAGTATTAATTTATTGTGACTAATAAGCCATATTAATTTAATGCTAATACAAAAATACGTTTTCTGAAGTAGATTAATTTTAAATTTTATTTTTCGAATTCAAAGAACCTAACTAACAAGTCTTTCCATTTACATTTTAAGTGCTGAAACTTTGAGTTGTCTGTTTCAATTAGTTATTCCTTCAACCGCGGAAAAAATAACCCCAAAAGTGTCAACATCAATTAAACTATATGTCCAATGGACATTGTCCATCTATCCAAAAACACGGTTGAGAGGTCACAAGACCGAAACAAATTCCATTTAACCTTAACATAAATGTGAACATGACAAGTTGTGTCAAACACACGGATGCGTAGATCAATACTGAAATACCTTGACATGATCGAATTATCGATCAGATTTTTCCCCACAAACCAAAACTAGACCGAGGAACCGTTGATGTTGCCGCCGTGTCTGGAGAAGTGGAGACCCCAGATCGGATCTGAACGAACCGCAACGGTGAACCCGATGGGTGTAAAGGCAATCACTTCCGTTCCAGTGAATCTCAACCCCCCGCTCCCCAGATTTCTCCTCTTTGAAGTGATCGTGCGTGCTGATAAAAGGCAAACTCGTATCTGACAGATACGCATCGCTGGTATTTACCTTTAGATTTGTTTGATGTGAGTGTCCCGCTGTGTGTTGATAGTTCTGCGAGCAATTAATTGATTGTGACAGATTGCTCCATACCGACACTCCATCCCCATCAGAATTCCTTGAATGGCCCTCGGGTACTTTGGCTCCTCGCTTGATTGACACTTTTGTGTTGTGTCATCCGTTTAAATTGTGAAAAACTCTTGCCACTCGTTTGAGCGACAAAAGAAGTGTTACTTTACAGTGTAAGTGGGTTTTGGGGAGCCCTAACTCCATTTAAATGCAAAGAATTGCATTCAATGTTGCTCCCTGGTTATGCTAAACAGATGTTGCTCATGTAGACGCAATGTCGTTCTTGTTGGGCTGTCATCAAAATCGTTTCATTGTTGTCCCCAGTACGCATATTAATTTTATGGCTAACAATAACATATCCATCGACAAACTATTGTAAAATGCATTTAATAGTTGCAATAAAAAGGGAACGAGCAAAAATGAGGCAAATACTTCCAAGAGGAATATTTGGGGTTGTTTGTTTCAGAGCGAATTGGGGATGCCCTCAAACTTTTGTTTGAATTTTTTTTAGATAAATGAACAAAATATGTAAATATTCTGAAAAGTATAAAATTATAGTAAGTAAGTAAGCATATTTACAGTACATTTATTAATAGCAACATAAAAATGTTCAAATATGTTTTTGTGGTAATGCGTCCTTAGGGCCTTAAATCTTATTGAGTTACCGCATTTAAGTAGATTGGCCAAAGTGAACATTGAATATTCAGCATATATTTTACATGTCTTGGAAATGGGAGTTAACTTACTTAAAGAAAATTATATGTTGTGTTGGGTTGTGTTTGGTAAAAAGCAAGAGATGATAATTTTATTTTAAATTTTGAATTGAATTAAAAATAGCCGCAATCCTTTAAGGATAGTGTAATATCAGATGTAGTATTATAGATTGCAGCTAGCAGCTCACAAAAGCGTAGAAGATTCAGAGCTTCAACGTGCCCTTAGCAAGTTTCTTTGATAAGGAAAGAATGAGGAACATTACCGTTCACGACAACTGGAGGACATTCACTCCCCTTGGGCACTTCTCACCTCCGCCCCTGCCACCCCAAAAACCCCCTTTTGACAGCCTGTCAGTGACAGAGGCGAGTCGAAGTCAGTGTCGTCATTGTTGTCGCCTTTTGTATTTGTCGTTGTCGGTATGCCACATGTGCAGAAGGCAGCGGGAACAAAAAACAAACTATAAGATTTTATTGCTTTCTCGCATGTGAAGAAATACGGGTTGCTGCAGGTTATTCTACTGCTGCTGCTGCTGCTGCTGCTGCTGCAACTGCAACATCCATTGCTGCTGGCAGGAAGCAACAAGCCGGCAGCAACACAAAAAGCAGAAGAAGCTGAAGAAGCTGCCACTGCAAACAAGGGCGTTGCACGACCTGTCAAAATGAGCAATTACTTTGCAAAAATGTTGCAGAACTCACGTGAACAGGGCTCAGGCAAAGAGCAGATCCCAAAACAGATCCAATGCCCCTATACTTCATCCTACACAACAAATTAAACTATCTTTCTGATCCTTGTATAACTATTTTTATTTTTACGGAATACTTTTATATTGTTTGGTTTGGTTTTCTATACAAACCTGCTTAAAAATATCATTTTGAGAACATATTTACTTATATATTTGTCTTAATTAATTATAAATGCTTAAAGATAAACCTTTAAAATAAAGATAGTTCCTATAAATCTTTTTTAGTTCCTTGCAAGGGTCTTAAAAATGTCCAACTCTTTCTCTTGTGTACTGCTGCCCAACCTGACAAGTCGTTTGTCTTCTGCGCAAAGTTTTTCGGCTGTGCGCTACCTCAAAACGCTGGCATATGAAAATAGATGGCATTTCACGTTCCTTGGAGTATCTGGGGGATATGCAGTAAATGGCTGTCGCAATTGCTAATTGTCTGGCATTATAAGCTGATTAATGTGGAGCACAGTCTTGACTTTGTGTAGTAAGAAAACTTCAATCGCAAGGGGGATGCCAAGTGTGAAATATGAACAATGAGAAAATGCAATATGTGGAAAACTTTTAGCACTACTATGGCATTCCATCGTAAGCTTATATTGCATCTGGGGAGGCCATTAAAATTTCGACTCTACCTTAATCTCAGCTGGGAATCCGCTGATGTAGAGAATATAGGTTTTTTTCGCGACCTGTCAACCTCAGCCCAAAAGAGACGAAGACCAACACTGCCAAAAATTGGTGTTAAGTAGCTAGAAGAAATTATTAAAAAATGTTTAATATAATTTAATATTCATCCTATCATAAGAAAAAAATTGTTTTAAATATTTTACATGCATGATTAAAAAACTAAAAAATTAAGTGGTCCGATTTGAAAAATTTCTTCTACATTTCGATAGGTATTGATAAACACAATAAAACTGCATTTTTACTTTTCCGAAATATTAAAATTTTTAAAATCGTATATAAGCGATTGTGGGCGTCAGAGGGGGCGTGGCACCATTTTGAAACAAACTTGCGCTGCGTAGGAACTCCTAAAATCTACATGCAAAACGCCAATCTTCTAGCTTTTATAGTTTCCGAGATCTCAGCGTTCATACGGACAGACAGACGGACAGACGGACAGACAGACGGACAGACGGACATGGCTAGATCGACTCGGCTAGTGATCCTGAACAAGAATATATATACTTTATAGGGTCGGAAACGCTTCCTTCTACCTGTTACATACTTTTGCACGAATACAATATACCCTTTTACTCTACGAGTAACGGGTATAAATATTGTTTATTTCTGTTAAAATAATACACTAAGGCACAACAAAAATTCAAATTTAACTTATATTATGTATTAAATATTATGTTGTATAGTGAAAATTAAAAAAATGTATAAAAAGGTGAATGGAATGAATATTAATTTTAAAATGAACGTATTAAAAACGAATAAAAGTTCATTTTATTTAGTTAAGCTGTTTTATAGATGCTTACACGGCTTTGGAACATAGATGCATTTTTCCTTCAGTGATTCCTCGTGAAAGATGTCGACGTTTACGAGACTTGGCCTCCATCTCCATCCCCCCTAGGACCTCCATCTGGACTATGACGAGGAGATGATGTTGCCGGCTGGTGTTGCTGCTGTGGCTGCTGATGTTGCTGCTGGGACTGTTGCTGTTGCTGCCGTGGCAGTGGCAACGTTGACGTTTGAGGCAGTCAAAGAGTGTGCTGCCCATCGCGTCGGCGGCGGGTGTTAGGTTTTGATGCCTCTGCTTTCTAGCTTAGTACTCCTCCTTGCTTCTGTTTCCCTCGTCTATTCGATTTTTTTGGGTGGTTCCAAGTTTTGCCGTTCATTTAATGGCTTCATTTTGCTTTGACATTCTTCCATGTGCCGTAGCTCATCCCCCCACTCTTTCCGACTTGTCAGCCTGTCAGTTGCTCGCTGTTCTTCCTTTTTTCACTTTTGTTGGCTCCTGCTCTTTTTGGCCTTTTAAACTAATTGCATTGCCGTGTGTGTCGGGTGGGGAAAAGTGCAATAACTATTTAAATGATTGCCTCGGAGCACATATGTGCAGCCACGAGCTCCTCCGCACTTCCCACGTTCGATGGCGTGTTTAACCAACCGACTGCTCATTATACTCTGATAATTGCGGCGGTAGTTCGGTTATTCTTTTGGGTTTGCCTAAGGGGGTATTTTTCAAATTTCGCCGTATGAAATAAAAATTAAACTTTGCCTGCTTTAATGGTTTTGAGGAAGTTACGCAAAAGATAACTAGGTTTAGCAACCACATTTAATATTCATTATACATTTTTTTCTTTTCTAGCGAAGAAAGGTTTTAAAGTGCAAAGTGCCAGCTGGGATACAAATTCCAAATCGCAAACTTAAGTTTGGTTTACATCTCAAGGTTCCTTAAACATTGAGTTATTCTAATATAATCACTGTTTGTTTCTTTTTCACTTTACTTCGGCTACAATTATTTTTAATTTTGGTATAAAATTGTTGAAATACAAAAGGTACAACGCGCTAATTTGAACTTAAAATATTATTTGTTTGAATGAGACCAAATTTAAATTTAAATTGCTTACTTTAATTTATGCATATTTTAAAATCCCTTGGGCTTTTTACAAGATTCTACTTGGTTCATTCGGAATTTAATATAATATAAAATTATGTTATAAAAAAAACCAAAATGGTATAAGTTATACCAATGGAGACAAAATGTTTTTTTTTTACATTTATTTAATTTATTTTTAATTTTTACTTTTCTAAAAAGTAAACCACCTATTGAGATAAATTTATATCCCTTCTCCAATAATTAACGCCTTACATTAAAGATAAGAGCGCTATTAAAATTAAATAATTTAAAACAAAGGAAAAATAATTGCTTACCTTATTGATTTATTATTACTAAAACTAAAATTGCTTATTAAGATGATGGGATTAAATATATTCCCTTTCCAAAAATAGAGCATGTTATAGTCTTTCAAAACCATCTTTTTGTTTTGGTTGCCAAGTGCCAATTAAACGTTGCTTATGCTTGATTCGGGCTGTCAATTTTGTGTGTTGCACATTTGTTGGCTGTTTATGCGATGCGCGGAAAGTCGAAAGAACTCCAGCTGTTTGACATCAGCGTCCGCTGCAATGTGAACAATTCGGTTTTATACTTCTCCGTGGAAAACCGGGAAAAGTTTTCCCACTCCCGGCGAAGAGCATTGACCCAAAGTCGAATTGCAGGGGCGTAACAGAATCAGCCCCCTGCCCGCCCTTAATAATTGTGATGGCGGGGCCCCAACACTTGGCAATCAATTAATCATAATCCAGATAGGAAAACATGTAACAACCGCAAACAAGGAGTCGGGAATGGTAAGCCGATCGATAACACGAAAAATCCGAGCACGAAAATTTAACCCCACGTTTGAGTTGGGAGTGTGAAAAACCATAACATGTGCTTATCACAATGTGCAGCTGAAAACCATGACAAATCTAAGCACCCCCACTCCGAGCCACCCAAAAACCACCCAGAGCCACCCGAAACCGTAACCCACCTCATCCAATACGAAACGTGCCCCATTGCGGCACAAACGATAATTACACTTGGCCAAAGCTCGCCCGATGCCATAGATTCGAATTATCCCATTGATCCTTATGGACACGGCTTAAATGCAATCCGAACAGGCATAACTTGGACAGTGATAAATGGCGGCTGACAGTGCAGTGAAAGAAAATCTACGGAAATCTCAAGATCCCAGAGAATGATGCAGTGGTTGCCCGCTTTTTCTCTGTGGCAAATTTATCGCATATGTCGTCGCTCTCACATGATGTGCAAGATTTTTATTCCATAATTTTTAATGGTCTGCTTCCCAGGATTCCGACCAGGAGTCCTGTGCTCCTTGTGGACAGTAATAGAATTTTTGCATTCGCTTGCAAGCGATAAATGTGATAAATGAGTGCCGGCCATGTCTGTATGTTAGTCGGTTTGGGGAGATAAATGCATTATGCAGATGCCCGCTCGAAGGATTTATAGCTATGGTGTTTGTCTTGGTAATAGCTTAAGTCGAGAGCGGATATAAATATTAGGCAAGGCATTAGATTGTCTGAGCATAATGTGGCCGAGTGTTATGAATGCGGTGCGATTCGAGTGGCGAAGTCCTCTGGCCTGACAACTCGATGAGCAAGCAGATTTGTTGCACAATTGCCAACTGGGGCTATAAATTTAATGGCTTGCAGGGTAGCGCTTGAAAGAAAGAAAGAAACGGTTGCATAACAAGGTTTTCCCTGTTATCTCAAGATAAAATTACATATATAATTTTTTTTTTTATAAGATTTACCCACTATACATAGTTTTGGTTCCAATTATTCGTATTTTTGCATTTAATCATTTACCACGGGCTGAATATCCCATAATAAACAAGCTTATTTTAATAATATTATCATAACTATTGAGATATCCAATGCATTCTATTTCCCCTCTCTCAAATATTCTTACCCCGTTTTCAAATATCACATACTTAAGATGTTTTATACCTTTTAATGTAATGGTGCGATTCGAAAATTGGTGTGTTGATACGTATTGCCTGAATTTTTTTAGTGCTACTTTTGGCATACTCCGCCTAATAACTGGCATCTACGAGGTCTCTAAAATTGTTGGTGCTTTGTGGGCGTTAGAGTGTGCGTGGGCATTTTGAAACAAACTTGCGCTGCGTATGAAAACCTAGAATCTTTATGCTAAGAACCAAATCTTAGCTTTTATAGTTTCCAAGATCTCGACGTATGTACATACGGACGGACAGACGGAACGACGACCAGTTAGACACGGCTTGATCGATATATTATATATATGCTTCCTTCTACATGTTACATATTTTTCAACGAAAAAAAGATACCCTTTTATTCTCATACTAACAGGTATAAAAAGTAAGGAACAAATTGGTTAATAAAATCAGCTAAATAAAATAGTTTTTTTATTTTTATTTTTTTTATGTTTTGGTTTTCCTACGTGCCCTGACCACTATTAATTTGTACGACAAGGGTTTTTTTAGCAATGTTTTCCAATGCTTTTTCCAAAGCTTTTTTTCTGGAAGATCATTTTATTCTCTTAAGCTTAGAAAAATAGTTTTGTTGTACTTCAACAGCAACAATAATAAAAAACATTTTTCTGAATGCTTTGCCTAACTGATAAGAAAAATATTTCCACTAATTAACAAGTTTAACATAATCATTAACATAATCAGTCGGCATAATTATTTTGACGAAACTCTTTAGCGTTGCTTGAAAGCTCCTCAGAGTATGATTCATCAAAAAACAAGAAAGGAAAGCTAACTTCGGGCGGAGCCGAAGTTGATATACCCTTGCAGAATACTCTCTAAATTATATTCTCCAAAATTATTCATGTGATGCATTCTTAATACTCATAAAAAATCCCAACTTCCTAACTTTAAAAACACCAAAGTTATGGCATTTCCAATCGTTCAGTTATATGGCGGCTATAGGATATAGTCGTCCGATCCTTATAAAATTTGGTAGGTCAGATTGATTGGCCAAATAAAAAACTCATAGAAAATTCCAACTTCCTAACTTTACAAACACGAAAGTTATGGCATTTCCGATCAATCAGTTGCAGCTATGGCAGCTATAGGATATAGTCGTCCGATCCCGGCCGTTCCGACTTATATACTGCGTGCAAAGGAAAGAAGGGTGTGTGCAAAGTTTCGATTCGATAGCTTTAAAACTGAGAGACTAGTTTGCGTAGAAACAGACAGACGGACAGACGGACATGCTTATATAAACTCAGGAGGTGATCCTGATCAAGAATATATATACTTTATAGGGTCAGAGATGTCTCCTTCACTGCGTTGCACACTTTTGACCAAAATTATAATACCCTCTGCAAGGGTATAATAAGAAAGGAAAGCTAACTTCGGGCGGAGCCGAAGTCGATACACCCTTGCATAATATTCTGTAAATTAAATTCTCCAAAATTATTCATATGATGCATTCTTAATACTCATAAAAAATCCCAACTTCCTAACTTTAAAAACACCAAAGTTATGGCATTTCCAATCGTTCAGTTATATGGCGGCTATAGGATATAGTCGTCCAATCCTTACGAAATTTGGTAGGTCGGATTGATTGGCCAAAAATAAAACCCATAGAAAATCCCAACTTCCTAACTTAACAAACACCAAAGTTATGGCATTTCCGATTAATCAGTTATATGGCAGCTATAGGATATAGTTGGCCGATCCCGGCCGTTCCGACTTATATACTGCGTGCAAAGGAAATAAGTGTGTGTGCAAAGTTTCAATTCGATATCTTTAAAACTGAGAGACTAGTTCGCGTAGAAACAGACAGACGGACAGACAGACGGACAGACAGACGGACAGACAGACGGACAGACAGACGGACAGACAGACGGACAGACAGACGGACAGACGGACATGCTTATATCAACCACTAACCATACAACATGTATGGTTAGTGTATCAACTCAGGAGGTGATCCTGATCAAGAATATATATACTTTATAGGGTCGGAGATGTCTCCTTCACTGCGTTGCACACGTTTCACACTCTGCAAGGGTATAATAAAAATCCCAACTTCCTAACTTTACTAGCATCAAAGTTATGGCATTTCCGATCGTTCAGTTATATGGCAGCTATATGATATAGTCGCCCGATCCGGCTCGTTCCGACTTATATACTACCTGCAATAGAAAGACAACTTTTGGGAAAGTTTCAAGCAGAAAGCTTTAAAACTGAGGGACTAGTTTGCGTAGAAACCGACGGACGGACAGACGGAAATGCAGAGGGTATTATAATTTTGGTCAAAAGTGTGCAACGCAGTGAAGGAGACATCTCCGACCCTATAAAGTATATATATTCTTGATCAGGATCACCTCCTGAGTTGATATGGCCATGTCCGTCTGTTCGTCTGTCTGTTTCTACGCAAACTAGTCTCTCAGTTTTAAAGCTATCGAATTGAAACTTTGCACACACCCTTCTTTCCTTTGCACGCAGTATATAAGTCGGAACGGCCGGGATCGGCCGACTATATCCTATAGCTGCCATATAACTGATTGATCGGAAACGCCATAACTTTCGTGTTTGTAAAGTTTGGAAGTTGGGATTTTCCATGGGTTTTATATTTGGCCAATCGCTCCGACCTACCATATTTCATAAGAATCGGACGACTATATCCTATAGCCGCTAAATAACTGATTAATCGGAAATGCCATAACTTTGGTGTTTGTTAAGTTAGGAAGTTGGGATTTTCTATGGGTTTATGGCCAACTATATCCTATAGCTGCCATATAACTGAACGATTGGAAATGCCATAACTTTGGTGTTTTTAAAGTTAGGAAGTTGGGATTTTTTATGAGTATTAAGAATGCATCATATGAATAATTTTGGAGAATATAATTTACAGAATATTCTGCAAGGGTATATGAACTTCGGCTCCGCCCGAAGTTAGCTTTCCTTTCTTGTTATACCCTTGCAGAGGGTATTATAATTTTGGTCAAAAGTGTGCAACGCAGTGAAGGAGACATCTCCGACCCTATAAAGTATATATATTCTTGATCAGGATCACCTCCTGAGTTGATATAAGCATGTCCGTCTGTCCGTCTGTCTGTTTCTACGCAAACTAGTCTCTCAGTTTTAAAGATATCGAGTTGAAACTTTGCACACACCCTTCTTTCCTTTGCACGCAGTATATAAGTCGGAACGGCCGGGATCGGCCGACTATATCCTATAGCTGCCATATAACTGATTGATCGGAAATGCCATAACTTTGGTGTTTGTAAAGTTAGGAAGTTGGGATTTTCTATGGGTTTTATATTTGACCAATCAATCCGACCTACCAAATTTCATAAGGATCGGCCGACTGTATCCTATAGTTGCCATATAACTGATTGATCGGAAATGCCATAACTTTGGTGTTTGTTAAGGTGGGAAGTTGGGATTTCCTATGGGTTCTATATTAGGCCAATCAATCCGACCTACCAAATTTCACAAGGATCGGCCGACTATATCCTATAGCCGCCATATTACTGATTGATCGGAAATGCCATAACTTTGGTGTTTGTAAAGTTAGGAAGTTGGGATTTTTTATGAGTGTTAAGAATGCATTATATGAATAATTTTGGAGAATAGAATTTACAGAATATTCTGCAAGGGTATTTCAACTTCGGCTCCGCCCGAAGTTAGCTTTCCTTTCTTGTTTCCTTTAGTTTTTTTAAGTTTAAACTTTTTTGTTCATATTAAAAGGTACTTGTCAAAATAATTATGCCACCACATGAAAATTACTTTAGCTAATATTTTTATACCCTTGTATTATAATTTTGGTCAAAAGTGTGCAACGCGTGAAAGAGACATCTCCGATCCTATAAAGTATATGTATTCTTGATCAGGATCGCGTCCTGAGTTGATATAAGCATGTCCATCTGTCCGTCCGTCCGTCTGTCCGTCTGTCCGTTTCTACGCGAACTAGTCTCTCAGTTTTAAAGATATCGAATCGAAACTTTGCACATACCCTTCGTTCCTTTGCACGCAGTATATAAGTCGGAATGGCCGGGATCGGCCGACTATATCCTATAGCTGCCATATAACTGAACGATCGGAAATGCCATAACGTTGGTGTTTTTAAAGTTAGGAAGTTGGGATTTTTTATGGGTTTTATTTTTGGCCAATAAATTTCATAAGGATCGGCCGACTATATTCTACAGCTGCCATATAACTGAACGATTGGAAATAACTTTGGTGCTTTTAAATTTAGGAAGCTGGGAATTTTTATGAGTTTTAAGAATGCATCATATGAATAGTTTTGGAGAATATAATTTACAGAATATTCTGCAAGGGTATTTCAACTTCGGCTCCGCCCGAAGTTAGATTTTCTTTCTCGTTATTGTTGCTTTCGAAGTACAACAAAAGTTTTTATACCCTTGCAGAGGGTATTATAATTTCAGTCAATCGGCTTGTCGAAGTTTGCTTCCTATCTTGTTACTTTTACACTTTAACCGCTCATTCTCCCAAGCCATTTAATTATCTTTAAGTCTTGGTATTCACTCTCTTATATTATTTAATAGACTGCTCCTCACACTATCTGCCGTCCACAGTGATAACATTCTTGGAAATAGCCGAATAGTTACAGGTCAAATTGCGATTATGTCGAAAAAAAACTCAAAGAAAGCAAACTTCGGGAAGCCGCAGTTTCTATACTCTTGTATTTTTTATTTTTTTTAATTTGTCGATTTTGTATGATATAGATGTCCGATTTTAATTTAATCAAATCGTAATTCCATAGTATTTAAATATTATCAAATCCCAAAGAACGAGAAAAAAATTAAATACTACAAAGTATATATATAGTATATATATATTTTTTATTTTTTTCGATTGTTCATATGGGAGCTATATGATAAGTCGCCCGATCCGGCTCGTTCCTAGATATATACTACCTGCAATAGCAAGACTTTTGAGAAAGTTTTAAGCAAATAGCTTTAAAACTGAGGGATTAGTTTGGGTAGAAACGGACAGACGGGCAGACAGACAGACGGACATGGTTAGATCGACTCTCCTGGTGATGCTGATCAAGAATATATGTATATACTTTATAGGGTCGGAAATGTCTCCTTCACTGCGTTGCAAGCTTTTGACTGAAATTATAATAGCCTCTGCAAGGGTATACAAACTGGAGGGATCAGCGGTTTCATAGCAAGTGGGTTGGCGCTCTACGCGTAATGACAAACAGAGTGGCACTAGACTAAACAATAAATTTTCTACATTTGACTTTTACACTTTAACCGCTCATTCTCACACTATCTGCCACACACTGATAACATTCTTGGAAATAGCTGAAAAGTTACAGGTCAAATTGCGATTATGTCGAAAAAAAACTCAGACAAAGCCAACTTCGGCAAGCCGCAGTTTCTATACCCTTGCATTTTTTGTATTTTTTTTTAATTTTGCGATTTGATATGATATAGTTGTCAGATTTTAATTTAATTGAAACCGTAATTCCATAGTATTTAAATATAACCAAATCTCAAAGAACAAAAAAAAAATTGAAAACAACAAAGATAAACTATTTTAAATTTTTTCCTATGGGAGCTATATGATATAGTCGGCCGATCCGGCTCGTTCCGACTTATATACTACCTGCAATAGAAAGACAAGTTTTAAGCAGATAGCTTAAGAACTGAGGACCTAGCTGGCATAGAAACGGACGGACGGACAGACGGTCGGACAAACGGACATGGCTAGATCGACTCTCCTTGTGATGCTGATCAAGATTATATATACTTAATTGGGTCGGAAATATCTCCTCCACTGCGTTGCAAACTTTTGTCTAAAATTATAATATCCTCGGCAAGGGTATTAAAATACCAAAGACCTAACTGAAGACCTAACCTAATACCAAGACCTAACTGAATTTGGTTTTTAAAAAAATAAGGCGTACATATATTTTTTTTTGCGTTCTAAAAATCGCAATTAAAAACTTTATTTTATGTCTTATAAAATCCGTTCAAGAAAAATGTGAAATGATGTAGGGCTGTGCAATTTCCTGCTTTCAATGTTCGCCTGATAGCTTTACGGAAAGACACATACAAATGCAAAAACAATGGCACCACTAACTGAAAAAGTTTCGGAGACAAAAATTGGAATTGGACGAATATTAAGTTCTATACATATTTAATTGGATTAATATCCAGATAATGCGCCAGCCAAAGTTTTCTTCCGTTCTTGTTTTTGGAAATTTTTTTACTTTTGCTTTAAGCTAAATGTCGACAGTCGTTTTAATAACTGTTAATATTTTTTTAAATATTTTGAAAATCTCCAACCATATGTTTTTGTTTGTCGTACTGTGTCTTTTTCCCCAACTTTTAAGAGCCCGTAATCTAAACTTTTTGAACTCAAGGCTAAAGAGATTTTAATGAAAAAATAGTTTTTAAAAAAACCAGCCTTCTTATCGCTGTTTGTTGTCCTATAAAAAAAGACCCCGCCAGAGACTTTTATTCAGTCTTCGAAACGAATTCTATAAAGCATGAAGGTGTTTATACTAGGAGTTGCGGCATTAGCCTGTCTGTTTCTTTTTAAAGAAGGATCCGCCCGTTTGCTGGAACCCGATTGCGGAACAACAAGGACTTTGAACAGGGTTAAACGGGTGATTGGAGGACACGATGCTGAGATGTTCGCCAATCCTTGGATGGTACTGCTGTTCAAAGACCTTAATTTCACCTGTGGCGGTACGCTCATCACCTCGCGTAAGTATTTTTAAAATATCTTACCTTTTTGTAAGGCTTTTTTTTCAATGTGCTTTAAATGAGCACCATCTTTTCAGTTTAACTAAGTTATGAACTTTAATAAATTATTGCAGGTTTTGTTCTGACGGCAGCGAATTGTTTTCTTACTGAGCCTAAGTATGTGCATGAGTTGTATTTTTGAATTGAAATTAAATTCTTGTTGTTTACAGTAAGGTGCGCTTAGGCGAATATGACACGTCAACCAACCCAGATTGTTCATCGAAGGTTTGTAAGGGAAGCAGCTTTGAGATTGATATCGACCGGTTGATACCCCACCCATCGTTTGACTTAGAAAAA
The DNA here is from genome assembly GCA_018153305.1 of Drosophila kurseongensis. Classification (NCBI taxonomy): domain Eukaryota; kingdom Metazoa; phylum Arthropoda; class Insecta; order Diptera; family Drosophilidae; genus Drosophila; species Drosophila kurseongensis. The sequence goes on along the minus strand of JAECXX010000005.1, from coordinate 7,104,027 downwards.
ATGCAGAATGACATAGGTGTAGTCGAAATGGCTCAAAATGTTATTTTTTCAGGTAATGAAGGAATCTAATAACTAACAAATACTTTCTTAACTGAATTATTTTCCTTAGACCATATCAGGCCGATCTGTCTGCTCGTCGATAATTCTGTAGTAAGAACATTTACCTCATTTAATGCCACAGGCTGGGGTAAAACTGAAACTGGTGAAAAGAGCCTAAAACTTCAGACAGCAACTTTAACCAATTTTAATCTTTCGAAATGCCAGTCAATTTTGGAAACGCCAACTTATGAATCCCAAATTTGTGCCGGCAGTGAGACCAGTGACACATGTAAAGGGGATGCAGGGGGTCCGTTGAGTGCACAGCTGGTCTATGGAAAAATTCATCGGGTCTTCCAGTTCGGTATTAGCAGCTATGGAGTTCGTGACTGCAGTGGAATCGGTATTTATACAAATGTAACGCACTATATAAGCTGGATCGAAAATACTATTAACTAAATTCTTTATCTGTTTGTAACTTATAAATAAAATCTTCTTGTAGTTTTCTGACATAAAGTAAATTATAAAAATAATGAGCGTAAGCTTTTTTCAAATAGCGTATATAGTTTGTGATTGACATCAGCGTGGCCATCTTATTGCAGTCTTTCCGTGTCTTTATGGTTAATAAATAATAACTATATCCTATAGTTGCCATATAACTGAACGATCGGAAATGCCATAACTTAGGTGTTTGTAAAGTTAGGAAGTTGGGAGTCTTTATGAGTATTAAGAATGCATCATATGAATAATTTTTAAGAATATAATTCGGCTCCGCCTGAAGTTAGCTTTCCTTTCTTGTTATACCCTTGCAGAGGGTATTATAATTTTGGTCAAAATTGTGCAACGCAGTGAAGGAGACATCTCTTGATCAGGATCGCGTCCTAAGTTGATATAAGCATGTCCGTCTGTCCGTCTGTCCGTTTGTCTGTCTGTATGTCTGTCCGGCTGTCTGTTTCTACGCGAACTAGTCTCTCAGTTTTCAAGATATCGAATTGAAACTTTGCACACACCCTTCGTTCCTTTGCAAAATTATAAAACCCTCTGCAAGGGTTTAACAAGAAGAAACGGTAAGGTCGGGTGCCTCGACTACCTGCTACATAATTTCCAACCAATACAATATACCTTTTTACTTTACGAATAACGCGTATAAAAATAGCAAACGTATTTAACCCTATTAAAGCCAATTCAATTATCCGCAATAAATATAGGAAAAGTATTTAGCCCACACAACAGTTTAAAATCCCATTACAAAGTTAAGGTAATTTCAATCCAACTCCGTTAATCTTTCTTTGATCATAATTTCAATCGTTTAGAAAACTATTTAAACCTGTAATCCCAAATCTGAAAACTGTCATAAACCGGCTACCAAATGCCAATGATTGTGGACCCCCAATCGTTTGCCCATTTCAACTGAACATTTTTACATTCACCGCAGCAACTTCTTCGCAGGCCCGACCACCTGAACGATCGCGATTTTAATACTGGTTAACCAACAAACTGCTCGACCGATTTATGGCAAATAAACATTTTATTTTCCATTTCCTGCAATTTATTTGCCAACGCAATGCAATTGCAGGCTGCAGTTTGCCCCGCTTATCAATGAAAAGCGGACAATAAAATCGCCGAGGAGTTGTCATAAATGTTTTGTCCGTATTTATTTAAAAGGCATCGTGTGTCCTATTATATTTATTTGCATATTAAAACGCAAACAAATGACAACGGCAGCGGCCAACGTTGCAAAACCACCGACAACAAACATTGCCGCTGAATTTTCGCCGACAACATCGAAACCCATTGCAGCACTCATATGTGGGAATCATATAGAAAAATGTTTATAATGCCCGGCGCGTGCACGGAATTTTAAATCGAAATATAAACACGCTGTGAGAATGATATAGTGGAGGCGAGATGCGCAGTGGGGGGAAGTTGGGTATACGGCACACTTAAAAGATTAACCACGAGCACGAAACTCCGCTTTGTTCCAGGTTCCAGGTTCCCATTCCGTACTATACATACCTTAAAATCGGAATCTCCTCTTTTGTTGCCTCGGCTTTATTTTTGTTAAATATTTAACATTGCTTAAGCCGCTGAAAACAATAACAAAGGGCACTCGCCCACATCTTCTTATGTACAATGGCGAACGCGCTTCGTTTCGTTTTTTATTTATTTAATATTTAAATACCCTAGGTATGCTTTAATGTCTTTACGAAAAGGTGCATTTCAGTATGCGATTTCATATCGAGTTTGCGATATATTTATGTATATTGTTAAAACAGCCACTGGAAATAATAAATACATTTTTAATTTTTAGCTTTTTTGTAGTAAACTTAATTCTTCGGCTTTGATTTAATTTATTAACAAATTTAGACTTTTAGACCGATTAAGTAGTAGTAGTATTAAATATTAACATCTTAAAAAGTTAAAAATACTTACTAAATCAGTTTCAGTCATTTACTAATAAGATTTTATGAATATAGACATGAATAATTGAAGGATTCATGTTGCCAGAGACAAAAGCATCCGTCGAATAAGTTAATATTTAATTAGGATCTTTTAAATTAAGCACAATGGTTTCACGATAATATAAATAGGTTCATCAGGTCTAATTAATTCAAATGTGAGCAGAAAGACAGGTGCTAAAAAAAGTTGAATAGATTAAAGAAATTAAGAATTTACTTTGAAGCACTTCTTCAATGTCATTATCAAAAGAAAATTGAATTTGTCACCTGTTATATTTTAATATTATAAAAATTAATGTTTATTTTTATTTAAAAAAAACATTGTTTTTTACCTGAAATATTCATTTTCTTAAATTATAAAAGTTGTTCATTTTAAATATGTAATTTCTTTAATGAATCATTTACCATTATTATTATTATTTATTTATTGCCATTATTATTATTTATTATATTTTCTTGCCACTCCCTTGCAAGGGAATTCCGAATTCGTTACCCTCTTCTCCAAAATATCCTTGCATCTTTCCCTTTTATTTACATAAGCGACCTGCACACCGACAAATTGTTTGCTTTTGTTTTCTGTCAATATCCAAGGAGCTGTATGCACTTGTCGCCATCATCGCCGTCGTTGGGTAAACAGAAAGTCCCACGTTACGTAACGGATGGCAGAGGATTGCGACTTCATCTCCCTTTTTTCTCTGCGGCAGTGCAATGCATTCTCAACTTTTGCCGCCAAAATCCACTTGACTTTCTTTCGTTGAGATACTCCAGAGATGGAGATGGAGATGGGGATGAAGATGGAGTCGGGGCTCCGTACGATTTCTAATTACAAACTCTGCTCCGTCAGCGGACCAGAAGGCAAACCTTTTCAAGTCGGTTTGCCCAAGTTCATGAACTTGTGCATTGAACTTCTTCGCTCAACCGAGCGGTAAACCAACTTTAGCTCTGGGATTGTCTTTTTTATTTTGGGAGTGGTTTTAGTTTTGGGGGATAAGGGGGATGGGTGAGGAGTGAAGGCCAAACACTTTAGACACAAATTTGGGCGATTTTTGTTGGTGCTTGTTTTCATTACGTTGCAGTAGCCATCTGTTTCTCCTTTTGCAACTGCAGCAGACTTTTAATTTTGTGTGGATTTTTCGGTTCCGTTCGAGTTTTTCCTAGAGTTCATTGGGTTAGGTTGGGTATGAGGTTCGGGGTTGGGGATTTTGGGTGGGGGTTGGAGTTGAGGTTGAGGATGAGGTTCCGCTGCCGTGCCATGTAATGTAAAGTGGAAGTTGTAATTTAGTTGCTCCGAATGACTTTTCGGCACAACATTATCATTATGTGCATTTAATTGGTGTTTGTCTTGGCTGTCTACTTGACTTTGGCCGGTCGACTCGTCTCCCTCCCTGGCTTTTCCTCTTGGCTGCTTCGGATTTTCCCGACTTGGCTTTAATTTGTGTGAATTTCCACTTGGTCTCTTATTATTTCTGTTCTGGCTGGCCGGAATTGTCTATCGGAAATGAGGCGTGGATATTAAAGAGTAGTGCGGTAGGTTGATGAACTTCAAATGAGGCAATTGTGATGTGTCAGATATGATGGGCTCAGATGGATTATGCGGAGCATTGCTTTTGGGTTTTACGGGGAATTCTTTTGGGTTGAGACCATTTATTTACAGAAGGTGATCTGCAGATGCTGGAGATGAGTGAAAGAAGCCATCTGATGGGCCTTGATACTAACGGTAAAGCCCTGAATTTAATTTCTTTTGTAAACTTTTATTAGTAATTTACATCACATATTAAAGATTCTTTACATAAACATCCCGCTGATAATAGGTCTTATAAAACGGTAAGAAGGTAAAAAGGTTTTATAACATTTTTGTATTATATTTTTAAATTTTCTTAAAGTGTTTTGTTTACTAAAAACTGTTACTTGATTGAGTTTGTTTGAAATACGATTTTTAAGCATTCGTAGCAGCAGTTTATGTTTTTAAATCTAATTACAAACATTCACCGACAAATACACGCTTTAATTTGCTGCATGGCTTGTATCCTTTTAGATGTGAATATCTCTGTCAACGTGATGCCGCCCACCAGGACGGGACATCCTATCAGGACATGGCGGGCAACCACAATCAGTGGGACAGGACCCACATACAAAGGGGACCAACAACTGTCCGCAAGCACAAAACACATCAGCAGCTACGGCAGCTGCAGAAAAACGTTGAAATTAATGAGAAAATTCTCAACTTGATGCAAAAAACCGCAAGATAACACAGCGGGCCAGGATGGAAAAGGACGTGGACAGGACGTGCAAGTCCAGCTCAAAATGCAAAAACACGTAATCCAGCGGGGAAGTGCAAAAAAAGCGGAAGGTTGGGAAATCCTTTTAGACCAGATAAAAATTGCATTGCATTTAACAGCATTAAAAACCCAACAGCCAACAAAGTGCTAAATAAAATTAGTAAAAAATGGAAGCAAACAACAAGTTGCAAAATGATATTAAGGAAAGGATGCGGGGTGTGAAGGAGATCTGAACAGCGCGAAGTAATGACAAAAGCCGCCATTAGTTGGCTTTTATTCGCAGGCTATCTTCTTAATGATTCCCATCCACTTTTCTGAATGGTTTGTGGTTGACTATACACTCAAAATAACTTTTTTTTATTTTAAAAAGCTTAAAAAGTAATTTTTTGAGGGTTTTCTTAAAACAAATTGTTTTTGATTCATTATTATTTACCAGTTTAGTTTGTACATTCCTAATTTATACGTAGCTATTTTTTTCTCATAAAAGAAATCCCCATTTACTAGCATTATTGAAAGGTTAATAAAAAAACTTGAACTTGAATATATATTATTAGGTCAACTATCAACAAAATATATTTTAAATTAAGATATTTTTAAGATTTTTAAATATTTAAAACATTATGGTAAAACAAATTAATACTTATACAGCATACATTTTTAAGAAATATTTTTGATGTTGGCTTTAGAAAATATAAATAAAAATGTTAAATGAAAAAGTGTCTTAAGAATATATTCTGCCTGCCATTATTTACTATCTATATAACACCTATTTTTAATTGTAGTGTAGCAAGAAAGTTATCCGGGAACAGGGGCTCTAGTGGCAGTTGGGAATCACGTGGAACATATGCTGACAAGTGCATCGACACGTGGCAGTTGCTGGAGTTGAGTTCAGTTGAGTAAAGTGGAGTGCCAGGGCAAACGTTTGTTGGACACGTGCGCCAACTTCAGTTTACAGCTGGGTGGGAAGTGGGCGTTGGGTGTTGGGCGTTGGGCGTTGGGTAGTGGGTGGTGCAAGTGGTGCTGGAGAGGCGGAAACTTAATTTTCGTTTTTGCACCGCACACCTGACGTACTGGCAATCGCTATCGTCATCGTTATCGCTGACTGATGTGCCCATTCACTTGGAAACGGTAGATGAAAAGTTTCGTGGGAAGAAATACGGCTCTTACACGAAAGACAGATGCTCTCTGATATTAAAACTGAATACGGCTGGGAATACATTTACGTAATCCTTAAATAACCCTTGATCTCAAAACGATATGATTTTTGTTTGATTAACCAACAAACACCACACAAATGTCTAGATCTTGCGATTATGAGTCAGATATATTTAAAGCCCTCTAAAATATTTTCATTGCTCACATTTAAAATATTATTTTATTTAGTACGATACAAATTTGTCTTTCACCTGTTGTTAAATAAAGTATTAGGCTCCGTAAGTTTTTATTACATGAATATATATATTAAAAGTAATTATGGTTAGTACTTAATATGATATATGATTATGTTTAATTTAGCTTAAAAACTTACAATTAATAAAAACATAATTGTCTGGAGTTTTTACCAAACTAATTTTTAAATATTAAAATATTTCTTTCCCTTTTTTTGTATTTAATTATAGTAAGCATAATAAGGTTGATCCGATATATTAAATATTCAGAGCATAAAAAATATACTTTTGTTCTGGTTTCGTATTCCACTTTAACGAAATTATAGACTTCATGTAATCCTCTTAGTGCTGTCAATGGGAACATATAAATATAATTACCGGTGGATTAATTTTACAGATGGCCAAAAAACTGCAGCTAAAATCGTCAGTACTTATTTTTTTATCAAATTATTTTTTGCTGTAACAAAATAAGCGTATTTCTAGGGCGATGTGAGCAGCCGTAGAACTCCGCTCGATTGATTGCATTTTTTATGATTAATGCATGCATGGACCGCCTGCGTTTTCCCTTCAATTCGCCAGCCAATCGCTCTCGTACTAATACACAGCCAATTTAATTAAAGCCCGTCTGGGCCTGGCCCACAAACGGTCATAATTATGCAACAGCTTTTCTGTTTGATGCGTTTATCGATTTATTGAAGTGTTAACCAGTGTGTGACGGCAAGTTGTTGATATGCCTCGATTATATATAGCCCTCGGACCCCCACTGCCAATGCCTCAATCCAAAAACAGAACCACCCACATCCCGTGCACGTATAGCCCATGCATATTGATTGACAGCATGCGGTTATTTTGTCGTTGGCACGCCCACTGCCCACCGCCCACCGCCCTAGTGGGCGTGGCCCCGCCCACTAATGATACGCTTCAACGCGTTTTACATTGATTTCGCCTCGTTTGCATGTTATTTATTATTATATTGCCCGCTGTTCGTTGTTCCTTTTTTTGTTTTTGCTCTTGCCATTTGCAATGCATTTAATATTTTCACTAAAAGTGTTCTGGCCCACCCCTCCCACACCACTCAATGTCCTTGTGAAATTAATTTAGTGTAATGGGTTTCCACGAACGCTCTGCTTGTATTTATGAATATTGGATAGTAATTATATGGTAAATCGGCTTTTGGCTGCCACAATTAACCGTATAAATTAATTAATAGGTTTTCGGGCACCGTGCAATTTTATGGGTTTTCTAGATTTTAAGCACTTTGATTGGGAAATGTTTTAGCATTGCTTTAAAGCAAATATATTTATGCTAGTTAATAAAAATAAAGTATCCTGTATCTTAATTCCTTTTGTAATCCTTTTATATTAATTGATTATTACTATTTCATTTTAAATTTCTATTGACTTTTTCGCTGTGTGTTTTGGAACCTTTTATGTTTTATTAATTATAGTGACGTGGGCCAAATAAATAAATAATTAACTTCCCTAGCTGAAAGTGAGAGGCATAATTATGCTAGGCCCATTGTGAATTCGCATTCCCAACTGGCGTACGCAAAAACCTTTCTCAAAAATTAACTAAACAATGGGGAAATTAATCCAAACGAAAAATGGCATTTCCCTTGACATTAATTTAGACGACGTAGCTCTCGGACCCAACCCACTTTCCGGGAGTCCATTAAGTTCGAGGCATTCTGAGCACTTGCGAAACAATTAAAATAATTTGCCACATACTCGCGTCGTCCCCCGACGCAATGCAACAGCCAGCTACCATCCAAGAACGACAAAGTTCTTTTGTGAAAAAGAAGGCCAAATTGCCAGCACTTAACTCTAGCAGCCGTTGTCCAACTGTACCCGTTCCTGGCGGGCAGGACATGCCAGGATCCGAAAAACATGCCACACGTAGCTAGAAAAACGCCAACGTCAAAGTCGGGTGGCATTCTACTAGGAGAATTTTGCACATTCGGGTCTCCCTGCCTTTTGTGTTTTTTCGCTGGTATTGTCACACATCCTTGGAGGTTCACGTAGCTCTACTAAATTAATTAAGAGATTAAGCCGTGTTTAATTAAGATAACATCTTGATCCGCATTGAGAGCTGAGAGTTTTTTAATAGGTGCTACGTTACCAAGTAACTTTAAAAACGCAAACTGTTAGATCAGACAAAATATTCTTACATGGAGGTGCAATAATAATTATGCATTTTACAAAGCTTATTTGCTTAATTTATAATTATAATGTTATTAAATCGTTTTAGTGTTAGGGAGCAAAACATTTTCCAATTTCCAATTCTAAAGTCTGCATAATAAATGCCTATTAGAAACTCAACGCCATATTCTGAATAAGATATTTTCTGGTCCCTAGAAAAGGGTATCCCCAAACCTCTTTTCTATTTCGCACTCACGCCACTCAAGTTGCTGTCGTTGCCTTTGGTTCAGTGGTTGTCGCTCGGGCTATGTGTGAAATATGCCACTTTAATGAGCCAACGTTGCGCACTGAGTGCTCTTGCATGCAACCCTTTCCATCCCCCCCCCTGAAGTCCTTTTCCAGTGCCTCCTGCACCACAAACCCGCCTCCCGACACGACTAGTTGTTGTAGGTGCAGTGGCGTGGACTAAACAGAATCCCGCCAGCGGCGCTTGGCCAACTGAGGGAGTGACACAGGAAAAAATATGATCTAAGCTCAGTATCAATTTCTAGGATTATGAATTCGATATAAGATATTACTTAACTAAATAAGGACAAATCAAGATTTAAGCGATTTTGATGGCTAAATCATGTCATTATGACTTTGCGATAGTTCATTGCAATTTTTTATTATTTTAAAATATTAATTGGAGCATAAAAATATATGAAAAAATATATAGATATTTCATTATAAAAGAAGATTATACTAATTAAAGACCAACATGTTTTATTAATAATCGGATAAAAATATTAAGATGTCTTATAATTAATTATTTTTAGTCTGATTGCCATTTTTTAAGCTACTAAAAATATGCATTCAATAAAAACCATATTATGAATTAGTTTTTATTGCCAATTTTATGCTACGAAATTAGTTTTATTTTTGTATTTGTTAATCCAATAACTACAAATTTTATAAAGATGTTTAAAAATGTATTTTTTAAAATTCGAATATTTGACACTTGCAAAATGCTTTTGGCATTCGCATTTATTTGAAATTTTAAGTTTATATTGTTGTTGATTTTTCCCTAGTGTATGTGCAACAAACACTCGCAGGATTAGAGTGTTTTGGAGTCCAGGAATAGAGACCTAGGTCCTTGTTTGGGGGAATGGCTTCGGGGCGTGGGTCCATTCTCTTTTTTGCTTTGCGACGGACTGCCTCAATTGACATTTTGAATTGTGCAGCTGTTGCCGCTGCAAAAAACGCACTGCATATTGCAGAGGGTGGGTGCTGCAACCACCAACCCCCCCGCTTCCGCTGCCCCTCTCCCAACCCCTTCGGCACCCCCACCGCCCACAACCAGTTGTGAGAAGTGCCTAGGCACAAGGATAATGCTGGGCAAAAAACACGTGTTTAACGCATAAGTGCGAACGTGACGCTAAACTCATTTAAAGGATTACGTTCTGCACACTGTTAAGTATAGATGAGAGCCTTCACGGCTGTGCGGGTGTGAGTGTGCCCCAGTCAAAGAGTGTGCGTGTGTGTGTATGTGGGTAAATAAGATTAAATTTGTTGAAAGCATTGCGACGACAGCGACCAAAAAGCAAAGTGTGGTCCACACTTTTTATACCCCAGCAGCAAGGTCTTTTAAAGGGTATATAAAGTTTAGTAAAAGAATAAGCATCTACTTTTAATAATTTTTAAATATCAATATTAAAGCGGGAAAAGATGCATACTTAAGCCTTGCCTGATTTCTATATTGTTAACCTTTCAGACTTTCAGTGACAAAATCTTTATTTCCTTGCCGAAATAAATTATAAAAACCAATTAGTAAATGATATTGAAACTATATTATTTCTTCCTAAAAAGTGTTTAGCAAGGTTTAAATTAAATATTGTTTGACCATGAAAATACTATTTAACAAAATATTTTGAAATTAAGTAGTAGTTTTTCTACGAAATCTAGGTTGATTCTTAGGTTATAAATTAAAGAGAATATTTATTCATATTTGAAGAACTGTTTATTGCATGTATTATTTACATTTTTAAAGCGTTTTGTCGATAATTGTCATACTGTACTTAAACTTATTTAAAGGCACATAAATGGATCTTAAATAGTGTCCTACGAATCTTTTAATGAGTATTCCTCAGTTCATCACTCCTAACGCCCGGCATTTTTGCTTACTGTTTTATATACTCATTTGCCCCAACTGCTCCCCAATCTCCTGCGGTGCCGTTGTCAAGGGTTAAAGTCTATTTATGCATATGTTGGATGGATTCCGAGTCTGTTTACTCGCAAAAAAGTAGGTTAAAAGCACTTTTGGACTTCTGCGCCACGCCCCCATTTTGGGTTGGGCCCTGTTTGTATTTGTGTTTGCGTTTATGTTTATGTTTGCATTTTGTCTTCGGTTTTGTAGTGCACAGTTTTAAGCCTCAAGTTGTTTGGCCATTGTATTTGTTAATCCTTTCGGGGCGTTGTCTGCCTGCGAAAACCCCACCATCCATCCGCCCTGTTGACTCGACTTTAAATTTAATTAATTACAGTTTTATGCGTCGGCTGCGAAATTCAGTCAGACATCATCACCCTTAACTCTTTCCATTCGTCTGTTTGTCTGCTTGTTGTTCCATAAGATTAAATATCAAATATTTGTCCAGCTGTCTGACTGTCTGGGCTTAGGAAAAGTCTTGGCCACTTGCCAGTTGGTCCGGGAATACAGGACGGGAAAGCTAATCGGTTATTTTGCCGGGGTTGTCAGGTGAATTTGAACATCACTTTGCCATGTTATCTCGTGTTCTGTCTGCATCGATAATGTCAAATGGGATCAGTCGATTGTTGTGTGCGATTTCATATGTAAAGTTTCTAAATTGAATATGCAATTTGTTTGCATTCAGAGAAAATGTTTAGAACACGGATACTTTTATTCTGTCTTTACTATATTTATAAATAAATGTTAAAGGGGTTTTATTATATATGTATACAAAATATTTTTTTTAATATATTGTTTAGTTAAAATCTTGAAAATTATCGTTGTTAGTAAATGCACTTAATATTATAACACTACAGAATTATGAATTTTTTATCTGAATAAATTTTAATATTAAATATGTTTGTATTGATATTACCAATTAGTTTACGATTAATGTTATTTTAATAGTAAACAAAATTTCACTAAAACAAGAAAGGAAAGCTAACTTCGGGCGGAGCCGAAGTTGATATACCCTTGCAGAATACTCTTTAAATTATATTCTCCAAAATTATTCATGTGATGCATTCTTAATATTCATAAAAAATCCCAACTTCCTAACTTTAAAAACACCAAAGTTATGGCATTTCCAATCGTTCAGTTATATGGCAGCTATAGGATATAGTCGGCCGATCCTTATGAAATTTGGTAGGTCGGATTGATTGACCAAAAAAAAACCCATAGAAAATCCCAACTTCCTAACTAAACAAACACCAAAGTTATAGCATTTCCGATTAATCAGTTATATGGCGGCTATAGGATATAGTCGTCCGATCTTTATAAAATTTGGTAGGTCGGATTAATTGGCCAAATATAAAACCCATAGAAAATCCCAACTTCCTAACTTTACAAACACAAAAGTTATGGCATTTCCGATCAATCAGTTATATGGCAGCTATAGGATATAGTCGTCCGATCCCGGCCGTTCCGACTTATATACTGCGTGCAAAGGAAAGAAGGGTGTGTGCAAAGTTTCAATTCGATAGCTTTAAAACTGAGAGACTAGTTTGCGTAGAAACAGACAGACGGACAGACGGACATGGCTATATCAACTCAGGAGGTGATCCTGATCAAGAATATATATACTTTATAGGGTCGGAGATGTCTCCTTCACTGCGTTGCACACTTTTGACCAAAATTATAATACCCTCTGCAAGGGTATAAAAATCTATACATGTCAGCTGTATTTTAAACGAAATATGTTTCCCATAAATATTTCTTATAGCTTGACTTCAATGATTTTATATTTTTTAAGCAGCTGACAACCCTGGCGAATCAATTCCCGGAAAGGGTTAAAAGCGCTTTGCAGTTTGACAACCAACAGACACCACTCTTAACCCTCCCTCACTGGCAGCTTAACCCCTTCGTTCCCACCTTATCAAATGTTAAATTAATGAACTTCAAACATAAGCATTCAGCTCGAAGGTTTATCTTTCGATTTTTCCCTGGTTTATGCAACGGCAGCTAATGATATTGACTGCAGTCGAGCAGGAAAGAAAAACATGGCTTATCGATGCTTAATTCAATTATGCTAATTCGCTTTGAAGCGATTCATTCGAGTTGTGTCAACGCCATGGGATAAAGTTCAGGTTCAGGTTGGGTCGGCGGTCGGCAGCGATACCGATACCGATACCGTAACCAAGTCCCACTCACAGGTGGTCAACTGAGCGTGAATAATGATTGGAAGGCAGGAGTTGGGGTTGGTCAGCCGAAGGAGACGGCCAGCGGGTGTCTAATTATGCAGCGCACTGTGTCGTCGTCGCCGTCTTTCTTTGTTCATCAAACTGTTTAGAGAATCAAGATAAACTTTTTAATTCCCGGCCAACTCGTAAAAGCCTCCACGTGGGAAGTGGCGAAGAGTTTCCCAACTCTTCGACGGCAGCCAGTTTTGTACAATTTATTTAAATTTAAACTGCTACAGCAACTGACGAGCGACTGAGGCCATAAAACTGGGCATTTTACGAGCGCACTTTTTACTGGCAACTCGTGTCCGAGGTCGGAGTTCTGGCTCCTCCGTAGAAAGGGTTAATTTGCAAACCCCAAACTCAAGCTCTAGCCCGAACCCAAACCCAAACGCACCATGTGTTCAAGGGACTGAGTGAGTCCTTAGACCCTTTTTTATTCACTTAGTCTGACCATCTGATAATTAGAAATTTATTAAGCTTAATTATGTGTTGGCTGGAAGTACGCACTTTGGACATTTTTTGTGTGTCCCGAGTAGCTTGATTAAATGTGTCCGACGGCGAAAAAGGGTTCCCTAATTTTTTGTGTTTGTTTTGCCGGCTTCGGGTCACAGAACTCCCTATTTCTGGGCGCCAAAAGTTTCCGCAATGCGGTGGCGTTTTATGAGTCATAATGAAAATAAAATTAATTTGATGCCTTTTTCAAATGAAAGAAGCGAATTTGCATTTCGGCGAGTATCCTTTTAGTGTAATAAAAATAAAATCATAAATACTTGGTCAGGGGCGGTTGCACAAAAGAATGTTTAAGTTTATGACTAAGAAACGGGTATGGCCTCTAACTTATTTCCCCAGAAGGTGAAAATAATGTTTTAAAACGTTATTAGGGGCATGAATGGAGGATTAAAATATATATAGCACATAAAAGGTTTATTCAGCAGTTTTAGAGTGATTATTAAATTGTTATAAATGCGTATTTGGGATTTAGCTTTATAACAAAATAACAATCATTAAATCATTTGAATTAATGTTTTTTCATATAGCTCTTTTATACTAGTTAAAATTCAAACTGATTTAATAAAGTAATTTTTAAAATGTACAATATTGCTCTACTCTTTAAAAATAAACACGTAAAAAGACATTTCCCAATAATTATATTTCAGTAAGAGTTTGAAAATAACATTTAGTATGCCGTGTCGCTTTAATATGCATACCAAAATATTTGAACATACATTTTAGATTACCACCAAAACATATTTTGTATGGGATTAACGAGTGTTTGTCCTAATCCAATCATAAATATTTCCCAAGCCATCCACACATAAACGCCCAATCTAAATGCCATAAAAACAAACCGAAAGCACTGGAGATGAGGAGAAAACTTTCGCTGGGGAAACTTTCCTTCATCATTGGCTCATTGCCCCACCTAATTGCCAATGATCGATGATTCGGTGATCAGTGCAACACATTCAACTTTTAACCCGTTTAGAATCCATAAAAATAGAAACGGAAATGTTTTTGGCGTGGGCCGCAAAACGACGGCCCCAAAACAAGAAAATTATTTAAAACACCATTAAATTTGCATATTTATGCCCAGACCTGCGACTTGATGTGTTTATAGCGCGATGAGGGGAAGGAACTATCTTCATGGGGTGATAAAAAACTTTTTAATTGGGTGATACCCATATCTCGGGCGATAAGTTTTCGAGCATTTAGGATTCATATATGCCAAAACAGCGGGGAAAATGTGCAGTCGAGCAGATGTTGTGGACGTCGTCGCTACGTGACCAATCCGAAATCCGTTGACTTATGTCAAGATGACGTAGAGTCGCGTTTTGCCAGGAAATCGACTGGAATCAAATGAAGATAGACGCTGCCAGACGACGCAGTTCGTTGTCCGGGCTGGAGCAACTTTTTGGCAGTTGTGAGAAATCAAATAAGGGACGCAGACACAGATTGCCATGCAGCGGCTGGCCGGCCGACTAACTGTCAGACAAAATGACAGCCGGGTTTTTGAACTTGGAATTATTTGCACGACACTTCGAATTTTGGGGCTGCTGAAGGGGAAAAGGAGGAGCTTTCGTCCGGGCTGTAGGGAATTTGTTTAGGATTGCTTAAACGGGGGGCATTTGCAAAACATTTAGCCCTTTAAAATTGCAGCGCTTAGTTTATTTTCGCATTTTGAATAAACGTTTTCTTGTGGTGTACTATGCTGTTTTTTTGTTATAGTTTATCATTATATTAAAATAACACCGTTCCACCAAAAACTTGAAGTAAAAAAAGTATAGAGAATCAAAATCTGGTCAAGAAAATGGGCCACAAATAGTTTTTCAACCATAATACTAATAGACGAAAAATTAATGTTATTAAAATTATTCAACAACATCGTTAGGTACAAATTTTTTATTTTAAATATATGTTTTTCCAAACAATTTAAAAATAATAATTTTACAAAAAATGAGAAAGTCGCCTTGAAATTGTTGTAAAAAAATATCAAAAACTGAGAGTTGCTCTTGGCCATGTTCATAAAATTGTATAGCACAGTATAATTTATTCATACATGTAATATTTGCGTATTTATTTATAAGCCAAATTTAAAAGAATCGTTAATTATTTTAATTCATGCGTGAATCCACGCTAAGAGTTGAACCGGGTAATAAAAAATGTTGTATTAAAAAAGTATGCTAAAAATATTATTTTAAAATCTCCCCACAACCAAATCCTGGATTCGCCACAGACTTAATTATTAAATTAAAAATATTCAAGAAAAAACGTTGTTAATAAATAACTATTTAAATAATTAAATCGATTTTTTTTAACAATTATATATATTTAATTATACAATGTTTTTTGATAAGAACCATTTTCGTTGAAGTTGAAATGCAATTAAATATTATAGTCGACTCAGCTAACATATTTTTAGTCTTCTGGTCACATTTCACAATTCATAATATGACATGGCTAGTATTTTGCATCAAGTTTAATTTAATTTCACACCACGCCGTCAGTCAACAAACATCGAATAGTAGTTTTTGGCACCGGATTAAAGAGCTTAAATTCTTTTTGTATCTCCTCTGCTCAAAACAGCCCCGCCCCCATGTTTGACTTCCGCCCCCCGCTCGGCAGCTGTCAACAGCTTGCAAAAAAATGGCGCTCAATTCGTGCATGGAAAGCGAATGAAAGAAAAAACAATTTGCAAAAAAAAGATGAAAACTTTGGCAAGTGTTTCGCCAATTTTAATAACCTTTTTGTGTAGGCACGAACTCGAAAAAAGAGTTCAAAGCTGTCAGCAATTTTCGTCTGGCAGCGAATAAACCGGTATATGCTATGCACAAATATATATTCAATTTCCCATTTATATTTACTTTGCCATAATGCAATTTGACGCCAAGCGGCGGCAATTGATAGCAGATATCAGGGATTGGTCAGCAGGATAAGGGGTTTTCGGATCTCGGGTAACCGGAGACAGGCGACAGCAGACAGGCGACAGGACATTCAATGTTGGCTTCTGCGGTCTGCTCGTTTTTCTGGCACGTTGACGCCTCTGACCAGGACATCAGCTATATTCGGTCTACCAGTGAGGCCACACAGGAAGAATCGAATGGTAATTGAAGTTTAGTGCGAAAAATTGTATTTTAACAAAAATATTTGATTGTGTATTGCATTTTCTTCCTTATTTAGGTGAGATTTTTTAATGTTATGCAAAGATTTTACATAAGGTTCAATTGGTTTTTCGGAAGTATTTAATTTCTTAATTTTATGTTTCTGAACAATTAACAATTAATGTCATATTAACTTAATCGGGCATCATTCAAACAAGAACTTTAATATGACATAATAAAATCGACTTAACGAACATTAAAGTCAATTGTTTCTAATTTATAGATGGTACTGAGCTATGATGGCAATAGAATACACAATATGTGGCGGTAGAAAATCGACTTGGATAGGTTCTTTACTTTATAACGATTTTTTTTTTTAAATAAGTAATTTATAGATATTTAAATTTTGACTGTGTATTTTAAATTTCAAAATATTTAGATATTTTTTATCTAATATGAAATCCAACCCATATCACAACCAAATTATAAGAGATTTCTCTCAGTGTAGGTGTGTGGGTACCCCCGTCTGCCTACATGTCATTTCGATGCGTTTGGCCACAGAATGTCATGCACCTGTCAACTGGCCCGTAATAAGATGCCAAAACAGTTATGCGGTTATCCCCGACCAAAGGATAACACGTGAAGGGACACACATCCGCTTCCTCCCGCACACGTCAGGAAGTGCGTCAGAGTGAGCTTTGGGTCTTGTTGGGATAAGCTGTAAGCGGTTTAAGGATTTATGCTGTGCTACATCTTGTAATTGGTGGATCTAAGGAAAGACCCATTTAACTGGGCTTAGGACAGATTTGGGGACATGTTGCACCTTAAATAAAATAACTTTTCTATTTATTTCTGATGTGTAAAGTAAAGTAAACGAAAATTAGAAATCTTCAATGTGTTTATAATTAGAAAGGTTTTCTTAATACAAGAAAACAGACTGACCCCTTTTTATTGATAGCAAAATTATATTATTAATTGTTATTTGATTAGGCTCCTAAAAATAGAGTATGTATTTCTCAAGAGAGTGCAGCAAAAGCACCAAAATATCCCTTCAATAACCAGTAAAAAATGGCAAAAAACGCTTTCATATGAAGGATATACAGGCAATAATTTAAATCTTGCCCCGACCCGTTCAACTTTTCTTGTAAATATGCAAAGTTTGAACAACATCTTAGCAATTTTTCAATTTCTTTCATTTCGTTAAGTAAACTTCATCCTTTACACCCATCTAGTTGGGTTCCCTTTTACACTCACAAAATAAATGAGATTTTTTAATCCAGCCGTCTTGTAATTTTTCGCACTCTTCAGCAACTATTTTTCCTCCATTTTGCCCAAGTTTCGCGCATTCCGCCCATCATCCTCGTCATCGCCATCGTCAGTTTCAGCTTGGACACTTCAAAAAATATGCCAAGCTCATAATTTTAATCCAGCTTTCAGTCGCAGTTCTTCCGCCCCGTCGTCTCACGCACAATGTGGCAAATTAGCAACAATATTTAAAACTAACTGCCAAGGCTTTGCCACTTTCCCTTTGCCACTTCTGCTTGCCTTGCCAATTATTTAAAGCGCAAACTTTTGCCATTTGCAACAAGACAAAGATGGCCAAAAAGGGGCGAGCAAGGGGGTGTGCAAACTTTATGGCCAAAACATTTCAACTTTACCAAGAGCCAAAAATGTCGCACCGAAAACACTCGCCAGAAATTTCGGTCGAGGGAGAAACAATAATAGCTGAAATTTTTCACACATTTTTCTGGGTCAACCATAAAATGTGGATTTTAATTTTCAATTTGCTTGGCTGACAATTTTTAATTAAAAGCGTGAGCAAAATAAACATTAATTTTTATTACGAACCCACTCTGACTCTCTGTCGACATCCCCTCCAAAAAACTGGTGGCTTATCATAAGCATTCCTATGGTAATAACATCATTATCAACTGCTTCCCCCCTCACTTTCGGCCAGTTCATCCTGGATCCCGGCCATTTGCGTTGACAAAGTCCTCGTCTTGGCTTTTAACGCCTTTTTGCCCGTTTGGCATTTGGCTTTCCGGTCTCTGCTTTTCGCTGCCTAATGTACAAGCGTCTTATCCTTATTACCATCTCATCTTCATTTCTGCCCGTTCAGCGTCCTGGCAAATCCTGGCATCAAATTTATACAGCGTTTCCTACGCAAAAACCTCGAAACGAGTCAGTTGTTGAGCTCTTTGTTTTTTCGGCTAAGGGCTTAGCATTTGCTATTGTTGTTGCTGTTGTTGTCGCTGTGCTTACTGTGGGTTTTTCATATTACCGGAAATTGTGGTCACCGGAAGTGGGATTATGTTTTCAAGTTTGTACCGGAACTTTGGCGCTTGAGGCCGAACGGTTATTGTCGCAACACGAATCTGGGTTACGGTTCAGTTCAACTCACTCTGGGGTCCGTTTTGGGTTGTGTAAGGTCAGGTTACGTTCCTGATTTGCGATGAGTATTAATTTGTGCAAATTCGCACTTAGTGTGTATAAGAGGCGAATTTCCTGGGGACTTTAATAGACTTGATAGTCGGCAGAGCTAAATCTGAAGGAAATATTCGTAGTTCAAGGATTTATTTGTAATTAGAGAAGGGTTTTTTTAGTGGAGCTATCATGTAAGCATTTTAAAGTTACTGGTTTACCGAGTCCCAACCACAAAAATAATGAAAACAAAAATATAATATAAGATTTTTGTTTAAAAGTTTAATGTTTAAGTCCTACAAGTACAATTCATCGTTTTAAATTGCACTTTTAAGGCTTATTTACTGTAATGCGTCGTATACCAAAGAATTTTGATATAAATTAAATATTTTCTTAGCTTATGATCTTAGCTTATAACTTTAGCTTATAACCTTAGTTTATAATCTAGTTGCTTAGTTTTTTATTTTTTTGGAGCCGTGTCAAAGAGGTATGTTGACATAGTTTGACGTTTTTAAATGAAACAGAAGCAGCTGTTAAGGGAGAATACTATGTTTAAATATTATGATTTATTGTAACGGGAATATCTTCTTAAATATTCAATTAGGAATTTAAAATCTTCTTCATATTCACATTCAAAAACAATTTGAAAAAAATGACGTTTACATAAATTTTGCGGTTAAGAATCGATATGCCTTAATTGTGATTATTTTAGAATATAATCTAAAAAAAGAGGAGAAAAAAGAGAGGCCAAAATAAACTAAAACTACTAAGTTAACCCATTAAAAAATTTTAAGAACGCAGGGCTATTTGGTTTATAAAGATTTGTATTATTTTAAAGTCTGTTAAAGTTAAGTCTGTTAAGTCTGTCTAAAATCCATAATTCTGCGAAACTTCAGTCGAATTGTTAGCACGTCCTTCGGTTTCCCACTCCACATTGTCCTAGTCATCAATTAATTTTACGCCGTTCGCCGAAAATTCCGCCCATTCCCTGGCATTATTCATGTCAAAGTCAGGCTGGCAGGCAGTTGGAACATTTCTGCGATTTACGTGGCATAACTTTTATTGGCTTGCGGCGCCTTTCTGTTGCGTCCTGTTGTCACCAGGATTCTGGTGTCCTGGTCCCACAGGGACGTAGTCAATGGCACCGCCTCAAACTTGGTCCTCGCCGTCATTTTGTGCACTTAAAGTAATTAAGCGAATTACTTCAAAAGTCGCCAAGTTTTCTAATTATATCGAATAAATTTGTTTAATAGTATTCCTTGGGGTAAAGTTCTTGCCCACAGCTTCGCTGTCTTTCATTTTCCCCTCCCATCTGGACCAGAAAACCAATTTGCACGCCATTCAAATTTCTGTTGATTTTTTCCGATTTTCCGCATTTTTTTGTTTTCTCTGATTTTGGCGCCACCGTTGATTGTTTACTCTAGTGGAAATGTTAATTTCTGGACTTTTGACTGAGGCTCAGCGCTGATTTCCCCTGATTTGAATGATTTTGGTTCGCTTCGAATGCTCCACCGCTCGATTGGGGCGCTTGTATTCGGGCTTTTTGTTTCTTTTGATTATTTTGCCTCACTTGCTTATTTCAATTTCCGCTTCGGTTCGTCTTTTTATTTTCGCCTTTTGTTGCTACTCCCGCCGATTGGCCTGCTCATTTGGAAACTGAATGGCTTTTTAGTTTGGTCGGGGGTAGGTTGCATTTTTAGAAAATGTTGGGCTCTGTGGGGTGAGAGTTCTTTAAAGAATTTAAGCTTTATTTATTTTGTGGGAATTAATTGATGTTTGTAGTTAAAAACACCGTCTTTGTACTATGCAAATGTTGATAAAATCATTTCAAAACATTTTCGGATGCCTTTAAAATGTCTACTAGTTGATGTCTACTAGTTTATAAAGTTATTTGAGCTATCATTGATTTGTAAATATAGTTATTCTAATGTCTTCTTAATAAACGATTTATTTGCAATGTATATTTTTACTGTTTTAAAGACCTGCTTATATCCTGATTAAGATCCTGGTAAAAAAATATCTTTTAATGACTTTGAATTGTTTAAATAATACAAGAAATCGAAAAATATAGGGTTGTTTTAACCCTATTAAATCTTTTTTTTATAACTTTTTCACACACACTTTGAATTTTTATAATAATTATTAGATCTGTAAACAACCAAGACTTTTGCTATCTCATGAGTCATGCTTTTTAATTTATTTTTCTTTCCCACCTTAATTCAATTTATTCGGACTTCGAACTGTTCACTTTAATAGAAAGCTTCATCTGTCTGTTCTCGAGTTGGTAACTGTATCTGTCACATAATCATCTCGCACACACACTCACTCAACAATCCAATCTATATCAAAGGCAAATAAACACGCGCCTCTTGAAATCATAACCTACCCCTCTTAACACCCTCGTCACCGCTTCACCCGGCTTAACCCCCTGCTGCACAATTCAGGGCAGACAATTGTAAGTTCGTTGTGTCTGACCCAATTCAAGTTGTACTGCCGTACTGTAACTATATATCCGTAAGTCAACTAACCGGTGAAGGAGGGGAGGGGGGAGGTTCCCACCCGCACCATCCCCCCTCCCATCTTGTTAGGTCTTAATGAAGCAACGCACGTAAACAATAAGCAAACTTTGAAGCGAAAATTTTGCGCAAATAACGTTGCCAGTGAGAAGTAGGAGAGGGGGGAAAAAAACCGAGGGTTACGGTGGGTTGCGGTGGGGGTGGGGCAGATACGGATACGGATACGTGCGGCGTGAGGCAGGAACCGGCACGAAGGTCGAGGGTCCTCATCCTCGTCCACCTCCTCGTCCTGCGCTCCTTAACCCTCCTCAGACTCGATGGGCTGCAAAAGTTTCGCTGCTGTAACAAGTTGTTGGGAATTAGTTGCGAAAAGTGTGGCAACGCCGCTGCTCCGCTCAGCTCATTAATTTTAAGGCACAAAAACGGAAGCGTGCAGCCGGCTTCCGGATACCGTAGTCGACCACGGCCCGGAGACAGCAGCACGGCCGTGTCAGCCCTCTGCATTTGTTTGTTTGGCTACAGAGAAAAAAGCGATGAATTTACTAGAATTACTATAATTTAAAATAATATCAACCATATTACTGGTTTTATCATTAAATTTGGGAACAAAAATATAAGTTGACTTGCAAGTTTTAATTCTGTTATACAAAAGCTATAGCCCTTTTCTTAATAATATAAATTATACATAACTCAAAGAATATTAAAACATTCAAAAATTGATTTTATGAGAATGATCGGTTTTTGAGATATTAATTTTCAAAGCACTATTACTATTTTCATTTATAAAAGTCACTAAAAAGACTCTTGTTACTCTATTCCACAAAGTGTGTGAAATCAGACCAATTTAAGAAAAAAATGTTAACGCACTTTTCTCTTGCCACTGTATGGTCAAAAAATCAGCTTAATTGGAAACGAAATTGTTTGAAAAATTCCAGTTCTCTCCAACAATGAAGTTCTCAAACATCGAGTGTTACGGCTCTGATATGAACCTTTCCTAGAAAGGTAATTTGTTAAGTTACTTTTGAACTTCAAATTATTTTCCTTTTATGTTTATATTCCACAGATAATCAAACTTAAAAGGAAAATTTAGGAATAAAAGGCCATTTTTTGTAGTGCAGCTTGGTTTGTCTGAATGCCGCACTTGAGTTATGGCGAAAAAATTTTTGTTTCGGCCTTTTTGTTTTGCTGGCTCTCTTAATAAGCAAGCGAAAACTTTGGAAGTGCGCGAAATATGCGCAAATGACACGCAAGGGGAAACGGGGAGGGGTGGTGCTGTTAGGTGGTGGGGCAGCGCTATGTGGGGCAACAGCTGATGCTGCCACAGCCACTTCTACGACTGGTGCTGCAACACCGCCCACTGCTCCACCCGAACAATGAATAGGAAATTAATGTAGGTCGAAATGGCAGGGAATGCTCTTGAAATAGATTAATTAGATAATTGGGTTGGAAAACTCAAAGCACAGACTCTACACAGAAGTGGGTGGTAAAAGTGGCAGAAAGAGTCCTTCAAGGATTTTCAAAAATTTTGTGTTGCCATAGACATGATGAATGGCAATTCCACTTCAGAGCTAACAAACTTTTTTCTCATTTGGAAAATCACGCACAAAACTGATAAATTTATGTGCTTCAGGAAATAAAATAAATTGTATAAATTTTGTACATAGCAAATTAAAAATGATGCATATACAAATTAAAAGTATAAGCTATAAATTTAAAAATACATTGTTCAATTAGCATTCATTTTATTTTAAGTATATCTTTCCTAGCTGAACTTTATTCGAATTACATTTGAATTATTGAACTAAATTATATTCATTGTATTTAAAGTTAAGTTGCTCCCCAAAAATAAGTTTTATTTCTATTGTGAAAATATTATTCGTAATTTATTATTTCAAATGTTATTTAATCTAAGCTTTTTTAGTTGCTAACCAAAATTTAGATTTGATTTTGTTCTAAGATATTATTTTCTTGATTTCTTTTTGCGTATACGTTTCCAGAACCATACATCAACACCTTTGGTGACTAATCGTGGTCTGTCATCCTCGCGCCTTGAAGATGCATGGTTTCCAGTTGAATTCCTTTGTCGTTTGTTTAGATACTCTGGCCAAATCCTTTGCCAAAAAATCACCAGTGTTCATTTATGTGGCGTCTTCTCCCTAGTTTGCATAAACTACAGCAGCAATGCCCGAAGCATATTTCAACTGCAAATCCTTTTAAACTGCTCCGTGATACAGGACCCTTTGTTTAGCTGCAGGATGCTGGAGTTGCAGCAGGATAACGGCAGGAATGGGGACCGTGGAGAAAAGGCCTCTATATTTGTTTTCTTTCCTGTTGTTGTTGAGCAAAAAACGAAAATATGCAGCTCGGCACAAAAATGTGCACTTGTTTGTTTTGTTTGTCAACAGAATCCTGTTGGCAGTCCTTTTTGTGGTCCTGTGGCCTGATGTCTGCAATGCCTGCATATGTTGTCAGCGCTAATCAAGCGCACATATGATAAACAGACTTACACACAAACTCACGCAGACCGAATCTCAAAGATACAGTGAAACAAATATTGATCACTTTACAAAATTTCCAAATAATGAAATAGTGACCTAAGGATCGCAGAGACATAAATAGAAAATTCATTAATAAAAAAATGTTTATAGATTACATATATTATTTCGAAACTGTGACAAAAGATCAAATTAAATAAATAGAAGTCTTATAAGTATACTCCCTCAAAATGTTTCCAATTATCTTCAAAATCAAAATCATTCGAATTTTTAAAAGTGCACCCACCACTATTGCATGCAACACTAGAAGAATAACAGCAAGAAGAACAACAACTGCAGCAGGACTTATGCAATTGTATTTGTTTACCCGGACGGCTTAGCACTGAGTTCTCCTGCTCCTTCTCCTTCTCCTTCCCCTGCATTGTTCGCATTTCTTTCACTTCTTTCCTTGCCCTTCCGCCATTCTCGGCTTTATGTATATCCTTTGTGACGGGTCCTTTGGCAGCGCGCAAAACTTTCTGCGCAATTTCACAGGCATTTACCATATGCAACAACAGCAGCGGCCCAAAGGTACAAAGGTGCTTTATGCCTTTTGATTGATTTATGTTAATCTTGGGCAATTATGCCGGACACGCAGGCGATTGCGATGGAATGAGTATGGGTAAGGGGCCTTTAAGGACCCTCCTCCTTCAGCAGGAGATGCTAATTGCATCTGGCCATTAAATGCATAATTTGCCATTGATGGCATGCGGACACGGTGAATGCAAAATCACTTTTGCATGTTATGTGTGGCCTGCTTTGGGATATGAATCGCTTTGAATAATGAAAGGGAACTGGGATCTAGTTGCTTATTCACCAGCCATTGCATAATCAGCATCTGAATGAATAAGCTAAGCTGGAAATTATTGACAGCGACAGAGTTGTCTACTTTAGGAAAATACGGTTGTACTGATAGTGTGACACCCTGAGTATTATTATTTATTGTCCCTATTATTTAACAAAATTTATGATAAATTTTTTTAATAAAAACCGACTTTATCTGTTTTATTAAGAATATAAAAGAATACACATTATTAATAATAACCACACTAAAAATTTAAATATTCTTCTATTTGAATTAAAAATGTCGTCATATCACATTTAAATTGTACCCTACGATACTAGTCAAAATTTTAATAATTTAGTTGTAAAATGAATTTAAATTTGTGGTATAATTTCAAAGAATTCAATAAATATATTTACCGGATAGTTTACAAAAAATATATTATACTTCCTTTAATCCTTAATTTAAATATCAGCAAGATTCATGGGCGACTAAAATGATTTTGGAAAAGGTGGTTAAAGCACCTAAGCAATTTCTATATGCACCATACCAAAAACTGCACTTAAATCTGCACTTTTGAAACTCATAGAAAAATACAAAGGAAAGAAGTTGCTCAGCGCCGCAGTTACTACTAAGAAAAAGCATCTTTCTGCGGGGTTTTCGACGTCTAAACTACTAACTAAAGTAACATTTTATTATGTCACTATGTCACACACCCAGCCACACACCAACACCAGTGCAGTAGCACAAATACACGTACAGGACTGACATGTTGACATGTTAAAGAGCATGTAAGTGAAGTGTGATGGAAGCTGGGAGATAAGATGAAAGCGGAGCGAGTCATGCACAAAGCATAGAACCCAGAGATATAGTCCACATCCTTCCTTCCGTCTTAGGTATCAAGAACCACGCCTCCGTCCCCCGTCCCCCGTCCCCCGTCCGCCGTACCCCATCCTCCGACCCCCGCCCACCGCTTTCTTGTCTGTTTTATGGTTTACTTTTAGTTAGTTAGTAAAAAGAATACAAGTTTTTCCTCCTTTTTTCGGGCGCTCACGTCAGCCGAGGTATTTTTATGATGGAATTTTTAATGAATTTACTTTTAGTCGGGTGTCACGGAGCATCTGCATACGCTTGCATGTGTGTCCTTCTGTTATGAAGGCAGGATATTTTCTAAGGATTTATATTAAAATCTTGGCTGTCTGTGAGGTTTTCATACCTCGCTGCACACAAACGAAAGAGGTGCAAACTTGTTTATCAAACTCTACTTTTGTTGAGAAAATCGTTTGGGGTTGGTTTTCCATCTGAGCAGATTGAATGCGACAAGTCAAGTGATGTGAATTTAATTTGCATTGCCATCGAAATTGGATTACAAACGAGAAATGTGAACAAATGTTATTGAAAGCTCAAAGAGGAGTTTTAACAAATCAAATTGTGTGATGACATTTTTTGTGGTATATAAAGAATACAATTGAATTATTTCGAGCACCTCAGAAGTTTAGTTTGTTCAAGGAATAAATGTGCGCTTTGTTAGGTATTTATTTGAGAATAAGAAAATATTTGTGCTGCCAAATTGTATCCTTCTTATTTGGTACATTTTTTTATACGACTAGAATACCTACATATTTATTTTTTTATTGTAAAACAATTTATAATCTCTTTACCTTAATTGTGCCAAAATAATAAATAACTCAATGAACATATTTTCTGGGAAACCCATTTATTTTGGTGAACTTGTATAGTAGTGCATTTTTTTGTTTATTGTAACCTCTTTTTAATAGTTGTTTGATATCTTAAACTTAAGTATTTTTTTTAGTTAATTTGAAATTTATAAGTTGTAGCTTCAGCATTTAGGCTATCAAAGTTTCTCCATACTTCACTTCTATCTCAACTATCCCCACAAACACGCCTTGATTAAAATCGTTGCAGTTAAAACTTATGCTCAAGTTCAAAATTAGCCGAAAGCTAATTAACGATAAGCTCGGCTCGCTAAAGTGCAGTGCAGAAGTTTTCGGCGGCTCGGAAAAGTTTTTAATGCATTTATCGAGTGACTTTGGTCTCGAGCTAAGTGCTTATTATCGGGCATCTATTTCAATTTCCCCCGGCAATTACAAAGCAGCCGAAACTACTTGTAGTTGTCTGTGAATTACGTATTTTTCAGTCGCCTAACCCCTGGCATTTCGCCTGTGGGCAAACACCCACACACCAAGTGACCTTTCACCCAGGGCAGTTCAAAGGCAACTGCCGGGACTGCTCATTTTCACTTTGATTCTCTGACAGGGAAATGGGAAATTCCACTCGCCACAGAGAGAGATAGAGTGAGAGAAAGAGCGATCGAGTGCGCACGAGCCGAGAAGAAAATCGAGTGCGAGAAAATTTCCCTTTGAGTTCGACTCTCGAAGAGCAAAACCGGTTTTTGAGTGGGTTTCGAATAAGCCACTGGAGTGAGTGCGGAGCAATGCATTTGTTCCACTTTCTGAGCAGGATATTTTTGGCACGTTTTTGTGTCGCCGGAGCCTTTTGTGCATTGAGTTTTTGCCACTGCCGGCTTATGGTCAACATGAGCTGAAATGAAGCGTGCTGTGGGTCGAATCCCCATCCTTTTATTTAATTTTTTGCTCCTTTTTGGGGCAACAAAAACTGGCAGCAGGAAGCATTGCGGTATCCTGACGCTCGAGGGACTCATAATGGTCGAGATTTTGAGTTCTAGTTACAGTTTTTGCTCTGGGCCATTTAAGCCAGTCAACTAGGTTAGTTTAAAATAGCTGAACGCTGTGAGATATGTGCGTTAGCAGTCTGAAGCTGCGCATAGTTTCCATAAATTCTTCATGCCCCAACAAAACTTTTGCGCGTTCCATAATTCTTCGTTTGATTTGGAGCAAACTCCAGCTCAAGCTTATCAAATGCCATGTTGCCCCCCTCCGCCTTTCATTAAAATCAGCAGAGACTGAAACTTTCCCACAAAGCAATTTGCTGGAAAAACACAAGACCGAAAAGCGTTGGAAAAACTTTAAACAACGAACGTGACCGAGGTGAAGTTTTCCCTTCTCACCAGCGCCTTTTTTCCGCTCACTATTTTCCGGAATATATAGTTTTTTGGTCAAACTGGGTCAGCTTGAAGAGCAAAAGGGAAAAGGACGCCAAACATTTAAAAACATAAAAGACATGCCAGAAATTGCACGCTTCTTTAACCAAGGACTTGACTTGATTTCTTGAGTGCCTCGCCCACGACTCACTCAAGAGCGGGTGGCTCGAGCAATGAGTGAAACGGAATTTCCCCGCGGCATGGCATTCTCAGCGACGCGATGTAGGCATTATACTCCGCCAGCGAGCAGTCAGTCAACTTACAGCCGCTCCAGCGAACGGACGCATCGAAAATCGAGCGAAAGAAATCTAGAAAAACCCGAAATCGAGCCCATGACTTATATATAGAGCCGTACGAATTGTTTACGTGTCGTGACGCGAGTGCCAGCCGTAGTGTGCGTGTGCCAGACCCAAACAAAAGTTTCAAAAATCAAATAAAATCACCATGATTAGCACCACGGATTATCCATCGGTGGAGACCACCACCGCCGCCTCCGGCGAGGAGCTGTACGCGAAATACATTTCCGCACCGGCCAGCAGCATGAGTCCCGCCGCGATTGCCGAGCACCTGCAGCAGAACCAGATCACCTTCGAGATACCCAGTGCCCACGATCTGCGGCACATCGATGCCCTGAACTCCTTCAACGCGCTGCTCCAGCGGATTGGCAATGCAGCGGTGACCTATGACCCCGCTCCGCCCAGCGGATGGTCCCCGGATGGCAGCATCAGCACCGAGCAGCTGTCCAAGTCGGTGGTCCTGGACCTAGCCGACCTCAGAGATCGGTCCGAGGAGGCCGGCGAGTCCTCCTGGTGGGGCCAGATCTTCGGCGATGCGGACATGCATGTGATCATCAACTATCTGTGGATCGGAGTGGTCAGCTCGCTGGTCGTCCTGTCGCTGGTCTTCATCCTGTTCAGCTGCTACTTCTACAGGAAGTTCCGCACTTGGAAAAAATGCAGTAAGTTTCAGCCCAACAGTCGCCCCTCGTTTTACGCCCCCAAATGCCATACATCTGGCTTTTATGTCCCGACTTTAATCAAAATGTTTCGCCAAAGCCTTATCTCCGGCCATTTATTCAGCTGGCTAAACAATATAAAATGCAGAAACAGGGACTGAAACAGAAACAGGTCCCACCCATCAGATGGGAGCTCTATGGAGCTCTACGGCCGTAAAGCCTCATAAATTTTTTGGCGCGCTTCGAAATTGTCAGCCAGCCGTTTGCATCGTTCTGTTGTAATTTTAGATACACAAGTTTATTATGCCACAAAATATATGTGCCGCATATTTATAATATTAAATTGACTCGCCTCTGCCCGAGGCATTGTGCCCCTTTTATGATAGCGATAATGTACGAGCTGGAGAATATGGCCGACCTCGACGACCCCTCTCCCCAAAAACGAAATTTGTTGCCCCGAAATTTGTTGCTCTGCAGGCGAAAGGCGTGAAATTGTGCGTTGATATTTATATACATTTTTTTGTGGGCCGAGGCGATAAAGAGTATAATACAATAAAATAATGATGGACCATATCACTCAGCTGTGTAGCTAAAGTCAAGGAAAATCTGGCAGTAATGTGGGTGATTGTAAACATCAAAGGGTTTAGTATAGGGAACCATTTTAGTTATTTTGTCTCACGCAGACAGTAAAATAGATAAAGATTCAGAATAAATATTTTATTTAAATATGGAAACGGGATTCCTTGTTCCTGACATCTCCCACGTTTTTGGTATAGCCTAGCAGTCCCACATTAAATCCAAAATCAATCAAGTTTGACACAACTGTTATCGAAATCCCACCTAAACCCCTAGATTACCACCACTCAACCCAATTCGGTGTAAATAGAGCCCATGTAAATATATATCTTATCTGCTCCAAACCTGTTGCACCTCTCAACGGGACAGAACTGCTCCAAATCCCAAAAATAAATCATATGTTTAGGCACTTTACACATAATTACGGAACCACAACAAAGAACCCAACTCATCCGAACCGAACCAAGCCAAACCAAACGAAACGGAATTGAACGGTGGGGCAGGCTAAACAACCTACACAACTAACAAGACTCTGGCTCAAGTGTCAAACTTTTTGCAGACCAATTTAGCCAAATGATTTATTTAGGCCAGGCAGCAAGTGAAGGACTGGGGTCGGGCAAACTTTATGCCTGTTCCTGGGAGAAGAACTTCTACTCCTGGCTCTCGGGCCAAAGGGCCGTGGCCTTAAAGCCTGGCCAACTCAACTGTCAAACTGTCAATTTTGTGCTAACGAGCCTTAAAAACTTTGCCCTGCGATTACGACACGCGACCAAGAAGGGTGGATCCCGAAAGCACCATGCCAACTATATACGTGAAATATCAATTTGAGCGATATGTGTTGCCTGCTTTCGGGCGTCCAATGCGTCTAATTAGTTTCGTTAGTGTCGTGTTCTGTTCTGTTTTTTTTGCTGGCCTGGTCCTACACACTCCCTCCTGTGCGGATCTGGCCTAGATAGATACCAAGTGGTCGGTGGGATAGGCATAGGTTGCCAGGGATACCGGGATTCCGGGAGTACGTGTGTCATTTATAATTAAGCAACTAGGCCCGAGTTCACTTCGGCTTTTGTGCATTTAATGCCAGCTACGTGGCAACTCGCAGTGTTTACCTTATAAATACTTAACGAGGCCCAAACACAAGAGTGTCTGGCCCAGATGCCAGCCGGGCTTACACCTTATTTATTAAACTGTCACACACAGGCAATGGCAAACTTTCGGTCCTGGCTTTGGCTTGTTATCAATTAGTGCCGCGTACGGGTGAATTTATTAACAGACCGGAAGGAGTCCCTAAATTAAAGCCAAGCAGCAGCCACTGTTTATCATGTTGTATAGGTCCTGCATAATTCAGTTGCGTAAAAATGTAATTAAGCGTAGCTTATTTGGCCAAGACCAGAAAAAGTTGCTCTTAGCTGGTAGCTGGTCTTTTAAATTTTTAATAGCTTTCACTGCGAGTGGCGCAGAAAAACTAGAAGCTGCTCTCTTTTTGGATGTGGAAAATATTTTAGCTCTTCCTGTTTTTTTTCCCCCGTTTTGGCAAACTCAAATTGAGTGTTGTAATTAACCAAATTGTTTTGTAGCCGACCAGCGTTTAGTGGTATGGGAAGGGCATACATAATAGAGCTGGAAAAAGCTAAAGTTTTAATGGCTGAGACTGCATCTTTTGTTCGAAAAATGGAAACCCAAAAATCGAATCTCCACTTCAATGGCTGGCTTAATAACACTTGAAAGCTGCTTATATTCAATGATAATAATTTTTAAATAAAAAACTCTACTCAACCCGAGTAAGGCCAGAAAAGTACTTGCGTTTAAAAAATTAACAGACATTTATGGCAACACAAAATAAAGCAGCTCAGTGTTTTCCATTTGCCAGTTTTCAGTCGAGAGTGCCAGCTTATTGCGATGAATTTAAATTGTTGCATACATTTGGGCGCATCGACAACAGAAATGGGAAAAAAGACAGGCTACAAATGCAAAAACGAGGAAGGCAAAGTGCCAATGCAGCTGAAAAACAAAAGGCACCAACGAATGTCATGATAATTTTTTTTGCCAACCACACAGAGAGAAGTTCATGGGAAGTTTTGTTAAATTAGTATTTTGCAATCAAATGCGATGCCATTTAGACACTCTAAAATAGGAGTTTCGAGAGAGAAAAATCTAAAATGAAGGCTCAGCTTTGGATATATATTTTTTCTTAAAATAATCCCAACCCGTAATCAATTCTACTCCAGTTTCTCTGTGTGCAGCAGCCACCTTTCCCCGATTTTTCGACTTTCTTTGCGTCCATCTGCAATGCTTGAAAAGGCTGAGAGGCCGAGGGGCTACCATTTTCCAGGGGCGGCTGTTTGTCCAACACTTGCATAAAATATGAAGCCTGCAGCTTGTGTATGAGTGGGCCACGCCCCCTTTGTCCATCGCCCTGTTTGCCGGCTGTCTATCAAACAGAGAGCGAGAAAAAACTGGAAACAAAAGTCGAAAAAGAGGAAACACAGAAACAGAGTCCTCATGTGGGGTGTCCTGGCCGAAAAAAAGGATATATATGTGCTACAGTTATAACAATAAATCAACAACTGCTGGCAGCCACTGTAACTGCTGACTGGTTCTGCTACCGCTGCGTTTTAATATTGTAATGCGCAAATTTTTCAACAGGCTTTACCCCCTACCGCAAACGCCGACCACCTTTCCTCCCTGCGATGCGCTTTAATTGAAAAAATCATTTTCGGGACCAGGGAATTTATGAAAAATAAAGCTCGAACAATTAAAAAAGTGCCGAGTTTTTCCAGCCAGCCATACAAATTAAATCGCACAAAAAACGGGCAGGGACGATCCCCTATTTATTTATTGAATGCAGTTTAAATTGCATTTAATAACACTGAATACCTGGCCTTTTTTTCGCTTCAACATATGTAAGGGGGAAATTCTATTTGACGCAAATTATTGCTCTATCCATTTTTAATCAAGGCTGTAACTCAAAATACAACCAAATTAAATTCTTTGATGGCCTCGGCTTAGAGTGCGTGTGGATGGAAATTGGAATTTACCAATCTTAATTTAACTCTGCTTAATTTGAAACACACACACACACACACTCACCCACACAAATGGCCAGCAGCTGCGGCATTATAAAAATTAAATGCTTTCTGCTGCCTACTTTCCGGGGCTGTCGAGCTTTTATTTCATTGCAGTTGGCAGAATTGGCGAGTGTGTGTGTGGGTATTTTATTTCATTCCATTTTGCCACGCGCGCACTTCCGGCATATTATTGCCTAGTTGCTGTTGTTGCTGCTGTTGTTTGGGTGGCCGTCAGTCTGCCGTGAAGGAACTTCGCCTGTCCTGCCATCCTCGCCGGCATTTCCGGTCAGCACAAAACTTTCCGCTTCCCTCTTTTTTCGCCCGCTTTTTGCAATTTTTGTTGTATTTTTTTGCCTCTGCATTCGGCAAAGTTCAAGCGTTTGCGCCTTTACGCTAAATTGAATTTAATGCCACGGGCCCGTCCTCTTACAAATGTCCTTTGACATGGACAAACAAAGTAATGACGCAGTCGAAACTTTGATGCCTGATTGGGAAGCACCCACTCCAATTTTGTTACACCGAAAGAAACAATCCAGGCCATAGGATACTTGAATCCAAAATAAGAAGTTTTAACACCTTAAAATAAGTAAATTAATAGTAATAGTATTAAGTTCTAATGAAGTTCAAAATGCAATTGTGATATTAAGTTGGCATATCAAGGGGCTTTTATTATAAGGAAACAAATATTACACATTTTTGACTTCCTGCTTATTTACCCCCAATTTTCTCCCTGTGCACCTAAACAATAGAAACTTTCTGCTGACAAACTCAACTAACAAACTCTGTTCTCTGTTTATTGCAGATAAGGACATACGTGCCCAGATCCATGCGGCCAGCGACTCGTACTCCTCGCACCTGGTGGGCTGCGATGCCAGCAGACTGCTGCTGCACCAGCAGCTGCAAGGACAGCATCCGCATCCGCATCAGCATCATCGGAACAACGAGGCGGGATTCTACCAAATCGAATCGCCGCCCTGCTACACAATCGCCACCGGACTGCCCAGCTACGATGAGGCACTGCATCACCAGCCCCGGCACTTTGCCTACGGCATGAAGTTCGTGTATCCCAGTCTGGCGGCCGTGCATCATCATCACCAGGCCGCCTGCATTTCGAATTGGGAGAAGGAGGAGCAGTCCCTGAATAAGCTGCAAAAGTGCAAGCTGTCAGCGGCAGTGGCAGTGTCAGTGGAGGAGGAAAAAGCCCAGTGCTCCTCCTCGTCCTCATCCTCATCCTCCACATCGCAATCCTGCAACTTGGCCGCAGCAACGCCTGCCATTTGCATTAACATGCCGAATGGGAGGCAGCAGGAGCAGGAGCAGCGGGAGGAGGAGGAGGATTCCGCAATGGCAGTGGCAGTGGCACAAAGTTTACAGCCGGCGGCGGCTGCCGACGATGATTGCGCCTCATTGGTCGTCGTTGTTGCCGCGTGATTGCCCAGCCAGGGGTCAGGGGTCATGGGTTAAGGGGTTAAGGATTAGGGGCTGGGGCCGGGAGTAGCAGCCCAATTGCTTAGTCACTTGTAAATAGTTGCATCGTCTGCTAATGTTGTTTGCCCCTGTAATAACATATATCTCTCAACCCCCCACACCGCCCCTTAAGCAAATTTAGTTTCGTTTTTAGTTATCTGTTATATTATTGTATTATGCAAGACTGAGTATTATTTATTGTACTATGTATAAAACCGAATTGTCTATCGATTAAGCCTTAATATCTAAGTGAGAGTGGAAGCAAAATATAAAACTCGAATGAACACATTGCAAACTAAATTACAAATTTTGGTTTTTATTTTCTTATCAGTTTTTCAGTTCCGCCAAATGCCAAAAACTAAAGTTCCTCGATTTTCAGTCCCATTGTTGACCTTGCGCTCCCAGTGCACGAATCCTAATCCCTGGGATACTTGTACTTGGCCAGAGCAAATATCAGAAGCCATTTGGGGTTTCGGATTTGGTTTTGTTTTGAAATTATGTACGTGACTTGGATGCGGCTGGTCGAGATTAGGTCAGCAGAAATGCACTGCAGCAGGGGAATTCCCCAGGAACGTGCAATGCTGAAAGGATATTTCAACGTCCCTTTCAAGTGTTACTTAAGGATTTGGCCAAATAAAGGATTAAATGTAAAGAGGTTTAGGAGAAATTTGAGCTGATGCACGAACATAAGATATGATCTATCTGACAGCTGAAGATGTGACTACTTTTAAAAAATGGTCAGATACTTAATTGCCAATGATCTTATGTTGTGAATAGAACCATATTTGTTTTAAAGCAAGTGATTTAATTCCTACGCAAGCACCACATTTCCAAACATTCATTTTGTATTTCCCTTTGCAAAAATTCCGCTTCAATTTCCAACATAAAAAACCCCACACTTAGCAAAGACATCATTGATCAAAAACTAAAAAACAGACAGTTTCTTAATGTTGCAGTTACTACGAATAAATAGAAACATTAACTAGAGTTAAAAAGTAAAGCTAAAGCTCACAAGAAAAACCGAATTAAATATTGTCTACTACGGTGAGGAGAAGAAAATAAATATGCAAAAATATAAGAAAAGATATTACCAAACCAAAAAAAATATGTTCGTCTTGAATTTTATTTGCAAGTCTGGGATTTCAGGCCCCCAGGCGATGAACCTAATTGGGAACACAGCACTCAAAACCTAACAGCCAACAAAGCAGCACTAAAACATGAGTTAAAGTTTCGTGCGAGCATAAATAATTTCATGTCAAATTTGACACTTTTGTTGAAGCTTCTGCGTCTTTAATGCTGCAATTTGTATTCAAATGTACGATTTGTTGATGAGTCCGCGCCGAAGAGGGGCAGAAGAGCCGGCGGAGTCGGACGGACACGGACGGAGGCACTGGCATGGCACATCAAACATTCCATAACGCAGCCGAGAAGTGAGCGAGGAGCTGCAAACACCAAACAGGGCCATAAATTATATTATCGTGCATCGTGTATCTGGTTCAGGTCGCAGTCATGAGTGACTGTGCCTCAAAGCTGGGCCAAGGCAGGGGATTCGGAGTGGGAATGGGAATGGGACTGCCAACGGGATTGGGATTGTAATCGGGGAATGGGGAATGGGGTATGAAAACTGAGGACTGAGGACTGGCACTGACATCAACACCAGCAGCTACATCTACTACAGAACTTGTGGCTCTGGGTCTCTGTGTGTCGTGGTCGTGCTTTGCGTTCTTGCCATGATTTGCCGAAATGCACAAAAAACACAGTCCAAGACAAAAAGAATAAAGCTCTGGGAAGGTAAGCCGAATAGGAGGTGCCCTAATAATGAGAATAAGGTGTGGGTACGAAATGTAGGAATCCTGTGCCTCTAAGGCTGTTTTTACAGACTTTTAGTAAGAAATACTTGACAAATTGAGGCATATAAAACACTTGATTTGGAAAGGTGTTAAAAAAAATAAATAATAAATAAAAAAAATAATAAAATTTAAATAATTTGAACTAGACTTTTTAGAGCATTAGTAATAGAAAAAAACGTTGGTTCAAATGGGATAGGTAAATACTGGACAACAAAGTATTGCCATAAGTTGTCCCTTTATTCTTAAGAGAGAAAAGCATTACTAGAAGTGTAAATTAGTTATAGAAAAGAAGTTACAGATCTTCAATAAAAAATAATAGGAATATGCTGTAGACTAAATAAATGGAAAAAAGTGATACTCTTATCACCCCTTATAAAATGTAATGCTGCTATAAGCTGAAGCCATAAAAGCCTATTAAAAGAATGATAAAAATGATTTTAAAATTATTTCTTCAGTCGAACCGCCTTTAGAAGTAGGGATACCCTGCCTTGCCCAACGGTCCCCAAAAGCAACCATGACCCCAGCAAGGTTAGCCAGGGTATGGAGGCTCCATCGGACAAAGGTAGGCGGAGTGGGAGTGGCTGCCCAGCAGATAAGCGATATGCGGTTGGCATTCATACATGGCAGTATTTGTGTTTTATGCGATGTGTTACTACTGTACGGTGGGAGTATCCGAGTATCTGAACACCGGAGTGCGGTACGTTTTTATGGTGAGTGCACGTGTGTTGGCCGTAATTTGTTAAACGGTTTTTCTGATTTTTTCCTTCGGCAGAGTTCATTGAACAGGTTGTTTTGGCTTGACTTTTCGGTCGACTCTTGTTTACCCCATTTTGTGGGCGGCTCATAAATCTCGGAGACATTAATTTGTTTGTCACCTGTCGTACATGCGGTTGAATAAGATGGGTTGCCCTCTTTAATGAGTGCAATTAAATGCCTAATGACTCTGATGACAATCGGCAAATCGGATTAAATTTATAGGGGAAAATAATTCATATATTGTATACGGCTTCTAAAGCTTATATCAATACGTTTAAGCTGTCATTCATTACAATTTTCTCGTAGTCTGGATGGTTTATTGGAATATAAGGCTCTCTTGTAATTAAAGGTTCGACCCAACTATCCACATCTTTACGATACTTGTCCATATTTTCAGCTATCTGCTGGCCCAATAATTTTCTGATCTCATCTTCGTTCAGTTCTTCCCATTGAGGTGTATATCCTGAATCTATGTCTGGCTGGACTCCTGCAAATTGTTGTTTGGTTAATCCTTTCATTTCGTCGCCTAGCAAGTTGGGATCTCCATTTCCGAATTCACTTTCTTGAAATGTGCTTGAGCTTGAAAGGACATAAGCATGCCTATTATCATTAACCTTGATTATTTCTTCAGGCCGAGATATTATTTCTAGGTTTCCATTTTTAGTATCACTTGGAGGATCATTACTTTCTACACCGGGATAATATTCTCGATTGCCGATATGTTGCGCCTTGGGAACTATATAAATATTCGGAGAGTCGTCAGACTTATGCATTTTCTTTATTGTAGAATCATCACCCGACTGGTGTTCTGCCAAAGGAAAATCGATAGGTGGGTTACCAAGGCCATCTTCCGATTTTCCTTCGGCATCACCATACTCTATCCTCGGACCAACATTTTCGTTGGGCGTGCGATCTACAGTATCATATGCCTCTCCAGAATTGACGTCATAGCGATCATCAAATGGCACCTCCCTATCGGCACCCTGTGTAATATATTCAGGATCCCATTCATCAGGACTACGGTTTCCGTGGTATTCGTGACTTGGTATTGGACCTTCGGTGCGAGCCCTTTCTCTATTCCTCCCTCCATAATTTGGCCTCCGATTGTAGACCGACCAATCGTTAGTGGAATCCCGATTATTTGGTCTATCATTGTGGTCCCGATTCCCATATACTCCCCGATTTCCTCCCCTTCCTCGACCTTTTGGAGCCCGGGGATAATTTCCGATATCGTAATCATCGTCATCATCTCCGTAATCCAAACTTCTGGTATACCAGGGATCGTCCTCCAAGAATGGGGTTGTTCTTGGATCTATATGTTTTTAGTATATCAGAAGAATATAAGGTGGTAAAATAAATTTTTCTCACCATATCTTTTCCCCCAATCTGAATTACCGTAAATATTTCTATATTTATTGTCGCTACCATTCGAATGTGTATAATTCGAATCTGTGGTAGACGTTTCGATCCAGGAGTCGGGCGTAATAGGTCTGTAATTGGTCTGCCAGTAGAATGTCAGCCAGAATATGATGAGGAAGTCGTGGAACAGTATCAGAGAAGCCAGAAAGAAATCATTCAGACGCATTTCAGC
This sequence comes from Drosophila kurseongensis, assembly GCA_018153305.1. NCBI lineage: Eukaryota > Metazoa > Arthropoda > Insecta > Diptera > Drosophilidae > Drosophila > Drosophila kurseongensis. The sequence goes on along the minus strand of JAECXX010000005.1, from coordinate 7,066,127 downwards.
GAATCGGTTCCCGTTGATAGTTTGGCCATGGTACATTACGAACTAAGGTTAAGAATATGAATTAAAGGCTTGTAAAACTAAAAAACTTACTAATAAAATCGTCAGGGTAACTGCGATTTCCACCACCAAATATGCATAGGGAATCGTACGTTCTACTAGTAACTGGAATAACAGGACGAAACTGGCGATAATCAAGAAGATAAAGGCCATTATAAATAAGATTGCGATGTCCAGAGTTAGGTCCATCTAAAATAATTATGAACAAGCAATTAGACACCTTTTAAATTTGTAATTCATTTTTTTTTACTTTTGCTGGTAGAAATACACCTATCAGCAGGAATAAAACTACCAGAATTAAGGCCACTGCAAAGAAGGTCAGAACATCCGCCCACCAACTCAGAACGACTAGAGCAAATGTGGATATGATCTGCAGCTCAACCTGAAAAGGGTTAAAAACTAGTTACAAATAATATCTACACATTTGATTTACTACCACTCACAATAATCAGTGCTATGAGGAAATTGACACATTTGATGAAACGCAGCTTCTCAACAAAAATGAAGATTGCGAATATCAAGATGGCCAGGGCAAAGGTCACTAAACAGATGTAATAATATTCCCAGAAGATTTTCCGTGCATCTTCACTGATGGGGAAAAAAAAGATATAAGACTGCAATGTGTTAAATATATAAACTTACATTAAAGCGACTACCATCCACTGGATCAGGGCCAAAAGCAGCCACAGAAACAAAAGGACATAGGTCTTTAAAGCAAACTTTCTTCGCGCCTTCCGATAATAGCGATGCTCGTCCGAGGCATACATCGTAACTCATGGGTCTGTTCTGTATCAATTCGGTATATATAACTGCAAATTTGTCCGCGATCATTAATATCTATAAGGAAATATAAGGATCGTGGGGTTTGTGTATAATATGGAGAACAAATTTAAAAGATGTCACAAAACTAATGTGATTTGTAAAAATAAAACTAATCTTTTTTATTTTTTATTGCCAAAATACGCGGATATTAAAAGGTTCTCATAAATTGATCGATTAAATGCTAACTTGAACCGTTTTCTGATATTTGACTATTTCGTGATTATAATTGCAACTAAATTATTCTTGTTCAAGTAAGTGAAGTATAATAATTTTACCTTTTTAGTCTTGCCATCTTTCCTTAGCCCAATCATAGTTTGTGTCATTTTGAATTCCCCATTCTTGACCGTCAGACGTCATATCTGTAATTTTATTATGTTAAAAAGTTGTACTAAAAAAAGTAGTTTCCTTACCATAATCATAGTCCGAATTTAAGGGGGTTGTGTCATGTGAATGCTTGGTACTTGTCGACATCCATAAGAAATCAGTGGACGTGAAATAGTTATAGTTGATCTGCCAGTAGAAAGTCATAGCGTACACGGCCAGAAACTCGTTGAAAAGGAACAAGGCGGCCAATAGAGAATCATCCGAGCTCATCTGGACCATCCGATCGCCACTAATTGTTTGGGCATGCAGCATGACACTCTTCAAACACTTAATTAAAAATATATAACATGAGGCTGAACAAAGCTTACCGATGTCATCACACTGGTAAGACAAATCTCGAAGATCAGATAGGCATAGGGCCTTAGGTTTTCCATAAAGCTGTTTACCACCAGAAAATAAATCGAGACTGTGACAAGTATAAAGCTCATGAGGAAAAGCGGAGCTATGTACTGCGTCATATCCATCTGAAAGCAGTAAAGTATTATTTATGGATCTTATTCTTTATTACAAGCACCTACCGTAAAGGAAAGATGACAGCCAACGATCAGAGCTACAACCATTAGGAGTACGCAGAAAAAGTAGAAGGCCATCTGATCTGGGATCCAAGTTCGAGCAATTAGCACGAACATCGAAAATACAAGCAGTTCCACCTAAAATATGTATACTTGAAATAAATCTAAAAAACAAAAAACAATAACTTACTATCAGAAAAGCCATGACTCGGCTGAAAATCCTTTTGCTACGCAGATTTTCATTGAAAACAAACATGGTGAAAAGTATGCCAGCTAGGGAACAGGTGGCCGAGCAGTAGACCTCAAAATGTCGGAATATCTTACGACATGTTTCCCTGTGAAAGCAGAAATTAGGAAATACTATTGACTCTTTAGGGAAAGTACCTACACCAATGAGACTACAATCCACTGGACAAAAGCTGTGGCCAAAAAAATCAAAAGGACAAAGTAAGTCTGGCGGGCAAACCTTTTCCGTATGTCTCCAGTTCCATCCATATCTCCGAAAATAACAATTCGAAGTCTCGAAGTAAAACCAATCCCTGCGGACTCGAGTTGAGTTGCTTAAAATATCATACGAAATTTGGATATAAATTAATTTGTGATTGGTTTGTGAGAGGTTGCTGTTATTAGTTAAATGAAGATCATAACTATATTTACCTTTCAAAAATGGGAAGAACTCTAACTGAAAATGTAGTAGGAAGACAAATTAACTACCCAGTAGAAAATGACAGATTATTAACAAAAGATTCACTATTTGGATTGTTTCGGTATTTTGGCCAGATTTACCTATATAAATAGGCAATAAAATAACCCAATGGCTTCTGATTAGTGTCAAGCCTTTATTTCCCTGACCGAATTGTGCATTCAAATTCAAAGAGGTATGTAATTTCATATTTGGATTTTTTCTTTTATATTTTTTGTTTCCAAATATTAGGACTTTTGGCAGAAATACCCATTTTATTTGGAGTTTTTTCATTGTAGCTTAGCCAGAAGGATACGGTTTACGAATTAATCAATTTTCGATCAGTATTATTCCTGCTTTCCAATTATCACTAAAAGCAGCTCTGTACATTTCAGAGATTGTGTCAACTATTTAACATAATATTCCAAAAATGTCAGCATGCTCTTCACCCTGAGCCAGTTCAATTTGCTTAGATGCAAGGGAGCAGCCTTTGAGTCTCTCAAAATAAAGTTGGCCCTATCATTGTGTCAACTAACTTGCTCCGTTCACACACAGCTGCGACCTGGCCCCGATACAAATAGTGTAGCTACAGTAAACACACGGTGGGGCGGCCAAGCGGCTAACGCGTAAAATCAACAAAAATTAACGGGGGACAAACAAGGCGAGCACGGAGCCAAGGTTGAGAAATTTGTGCCCAGCTCGATGCAGCAAACAAATTTGCACTTGTTAGCTCGACTTTGGGTCTTTTTTTCCTGTGTGCGCTGCCAGCGGAGAAAATAGCGCAGAATATGCCAAAGCGACTGTCAACGGCAAGTGTTAAAAATGCCAGATAAATAATGCTGGAGCAGCCAGACAAGAGCCACAATGGCAAACAGACTCACTAATGAGCTGACTGCACTGCCATCTCAACTCTGCTGGCTGAATTTCTGACATTCTGACAGATTCGGCTGAGGCATGTGCGTCACTCGCACACAGAAAGGTACTATTTGCATACTAAGCCCAGCCGCGTCGCACGGTGCGTATGAGCAATGGGGAATAAAAATCATTTAGCGACACATTTGGCATATCAAAACGGCCTTAATGGTGTGTGGCATTCCCAATCAGCAGTTGGCGTCTGTGCTTATAAACTTCCAAAATACAAAAAACCAAAAACCGACTTGAGAAACAGCTAACTGTCGCCGGGAAGCTCAACTATCTGACTGGCATGCAAAATTAATTACGGGCAGAAATTTATTTACGACGACGAGGAGGAAACCTCCTTCCACGCGCTGCGGCGGCCATAAAAGTTTTACGCTTTAGCCGAATTTAGGAGCCAGAAAAGGGAGACCAGCAACCAGGAACCAGCAAACCAGGAACAAGACTGCAGCTTAGATACATTCTCCTTTCGCCGTCGCCATAAAATCCAGGCGCTGATGACATTTCGCCAGCTGCATTGCAGTGGATGTGGACGTGGATGCGGATGTGGATGTGGATGTGGATGTGTCACCACTGCGGAGGTTCCTCCAGCTACTGCAGCTAGTGGGGATTTTACGAGCTTTTGCAACACTGGCAAACGGCGGATTCCCCACCGAAAAGGGTGTGCCGAAAATCACACCACTTAAGTGCGCGTAATGAAATTTTAAGCAGCATTCGGTTCTGTTTATGATTTCAGCTGTAAAATGGATGCATTCGCCGGAGCCTCTAATTCAATTTGGTTTGGCAAGTGGATGGCTTCAAGTGCGGTTAAGAGCTGAAACATTGCGACAATTTTCGACCACACTCACAACGCACCGAAATATACAATTTATAGCTATATATAAAAAAATTATAGCTAAGATAAAAAGTTTTCTAATACACTTTACTTAAATATAAATAAGAAATCATAGGGGATTTTCTTTTAAATATATTCTTATTTGCTCAAAGTCTTTACATATGTTAATTTTCCTTAAAATTATGTAGTTTATATAACAATTACTTATTTTGAATAAATTTGTAACGAGTTTTATTAACATAGATAATTTAGTATTGAATTTAGAAGAATAAATGTATATATGCCAAAATATTTACTTATATTGTTTCTTTGGGTCTTACTCAGGCACAATATATTATTAAAGCTTAGTGGTCTTGTATTTTAAACAGTACAAAAACTCCGTTGTGCTTCTTTTACCTAACTCACCCCTTGAATTAAATGGAATCATTTCACAAAAATAGTTCATACTTCTCTTGAATATTAGTTGTCCCAATGCGGATTAGATACACCTAAGCAAACAGATAGCCGGGCAATCGAAACCCCTTCCGATTCCGTAGATTAGCCGCATGTTAGTTCCTATCAAACTGGGTCGCTGTCAGATTATTCCAGTCATAAGGCGCACTACACAATATATGTGTATGGGGAAATGCCGCTGACTTAGGTCAGGGTTTGGTTTATATAGCGATAAGCCATGATTCCAATGTACTATTCTAAAACAAAGACCAGTGCGGCTAACTTGCTGTTTGTTTAAGCCAAATGCAAACAACTAGCAGACGCTCATTAGCAGCAGCACACGCCGGAGATAAGGACCACACCGGGTCCGGACTCCGGACTCCGGAGATAACTGCTCCATGGACCCCAATCCGAGTAGCGGATAGATAAAATGCCGCAGGCCAAGTTCAAAGAGGCGGCGAATCGTATGTCGTCACATCATCAAACAAAATGAGCAGCAAATTAGAGGGAGCGACTACGACTACCGCCAGGAAAATCTCTGGGGGAAGGGGTACTTTTCCATTTCCATTTCCATTTTCCACTTGCGTCATCGAAATTTGTAGCAGCTTATCAAGCTAGCTGGCTGGCTGATAAAAAGATGAGCCCCGGAAAATTGTCGGCACTCCGGAGACGGTGTTTCTGTGTGTGACTCACTTTTGCCGCAGACTCGAACGTGACCTGGCACTTTAGTGACACTCTCATAATCGGAGTGGAGTGTTTTCCTTGGTCCAGCGCCTCTATCAGTTTTACGACTTCCTTTCCAGTCAAAGTCTGGCCAGATATTGTGCGGCTTGGAGGAGGGCCGCTTCGGACCACCGGCTAGCTGCAATTAGTTTTATTTTCCGATCCGCAGACTTGTGGCCCGCTTTAGTATCTTTATCTTGGCTAATTGATATTTATGGCCCGAACACGTTCCTCCACTTCGCCTCATTCGTTCGCTCGCTCAGGTGAAAATGTGAAAATTCTTGTGGTGCGTTCTCGATTTTCCTTTCCCATCGTATTGGCAACGGGAAATTATGGGCGGTAGGTTGGGATTGGTATACTTTATTGGGCCATGCGGGAACGATTCTGGGCAAGCGGTGACTCAGACATTGACTTAAGATCCGTGGGGTCAACTCAACGATGGAGTCACGTTTTTGTTTTACACAGAAACAAGATTAGAGTCGTAAACAGTCGAGGACTCGGTGGAATGGCTGGGAAATGGCTGGGAAACGGCTGAGGAAAGGTGGACTCCTCGGCTTGAGTCATCAATCACACTGCTCCGAATACTCTATAAAAAATGCACTTACAGGAAGCCCAAAGGATACTCCATTTCGCCAGCTGTCCCTCCAACGATGTTATAGGCTATCATATTTCCTTCAGGCATATTTAGCCTAAAAACAACCGTGAGGAAGCACTTTTTTCCCAATAAACACTTCACTGGCTTCCCCAAAAAAATGTATCGAAAATTAACAATACTTGTACCCCTTGATTTATGAATGAGTTCCTCTGGTTGTTTGTCTGCTTATGGCAGGATATTCTTTTTAGAGCATGATGTTTGAGTTTTACTTCTGTGTTTTGGGGGTAGGCAGGATATTATGAATGCATTTAGAGTGACTACTTAAAAGTAAATAAATAATGTAGGAAATTGCTGCCGTGTTTATTCAGGAAACCCTGTTGAATAGAGAATGAGTTGTGAAATTTGGTGTGATAGTGCGGATTAAAAGGATCGCCCAGATAAAGCACAACAATGTCAGATCCCTAATGCTATTTCGATCTGAAAAAATATTTTTTTTTATGACTAGTTATATTCAAGACCAACTTAAATATAAATGAGAAAAATTAAGACCAACTTAAATATAAATGAGAAAAATTAAGCTATCAAAGATAAATATATTTAGGGCTTTAATATTGGCGAAACCTCTTTCATAGTTAAATAGTTATTGCATTATGAATATAATTTAGTTTTTATTTTAATTTTAAATGTGAAAGACTTAAAAAAAACTCGGCAGAAAGTACATAATTTGGTAAACATGCATAGCTGAAGGTAAGTATAAAAGGTAGTTTCTGATGTACTCCAGATGCCATCAACATTTCAGAAACGGCAGCCAACTCGACTTGACTTCAAGTTCATTCTTAATTTATGACACTTTCAATTAGGAACTCCTCCTAAAAGGCTAACAGCAGGTCGGATTCCAGGGAAACCTCTGCGACTGGCAACGCAGCGTGTGTGCGATGGGATGGGATGGGCATTCCAGGAATAAATTGAAAACCATAATTATGCTCACGCTTTCAGCCTTCCTCCTCGAGCGTCTGTCAATTGCAAAAACAAACAGGAGATGGCAAAAAGAGCAGGCGGCAAACAAAAGCCAAGGCTATGGGCTCAGATTCAGACTCAGAATCGGATCCAGGAAAGGAGTAGTGGGAGATACTTGCAGATACTGAAAGATAGATTGACAATAACGACGTACGGACCATAGGCCTACCTGCAGGGCCTCCTCACAAGTACTTTGTCCTTGGCCCGGGCGTAAAGATGGAGATACAGGCATTGTCAATGTCGCATGTCTGGTGCTGACAAATCGCCAGGAAAAGGGGATTTATGAATAGGCCGAGTGTCGTAGAAGCAGGATGAGGTTTTGGCCCGCTGCCCCTGATCGCTTCATTATTGGGCAGAACATGTCAATTTGGCCCGAACTTCCTCCTACGGAATTGTACAAAAACTGCTCAGTTCCAGCTGCGACTTTGTCTCATTCATAAATTGCCGCACAAATCTATCAAAATCCCCCAAGTTGATTAGCCCGTCAGATAAATCAATTTGTCGCCGGGCATAAAATATTTTTATTATTTCACAAAAGTCCGGCTTAGGCTGAAAATTTTATGCCGTAATTTAGATTGATGGCCTCGAGATACGGGACAAAATGGAAAGTGTCTTCGGCATAATTGCAAAAGCAAAAGTAAATTGCCATTCGCAGTCCTTCGAGATGCCATTCTCGAGTTTGAAGGCCTCTGCGCTAATTTTATGACTAGTTCGTGACTGGAAACTATGGGGAGTGCGCAAGGTGGGCCAGGACTCACCTGTTACCTGCATCTCAAATTCAGAATTCTCAACTCGCTGGCGGTCGCGAGTTCCACTTCAAAATGTGCTCGCAGCGATGGCAAATAAAATAAAATTTTTACGTGCCCACGCGTCCTCAGTCAACAGTTTTCCTCCACACCCAAAACGAGGGCAAAAAGAAAATCCGTTTGCACGTTGTTTTTCCAGAAAATTAGTTTAAAAGCATCATAAAATAATTTTCGTGCGGCGTTGGGAAATTTCGCGTTTCTCGTTTTATTGTTGCCATTGACTCCCTTTTCAACTTTGCCCATTTCGGGTTCGTTTTTCGACCATTCTCACACCCATTTCGTGCCCAGGTGGGTAAATGGATTTGGAGCGCTTAGATAGCCCATCATCATCACCATCATCATCAGCATCGCCATTCGGTGCCTGTGTTTCAAATGGTCCGGCCCCATAAAAGAAGCAAATGCACAGGGCCAAATTAGATTTATGTCTTTTTTGAGATTTTTTGTGGGGCAGTTAAAATTGAAAATGGTCTGTGCCCTCTGCACTCGGGTCATCGTCAACGCCGGGTGAAACGCAATTAGAGATACAATTTATGTTGAGATCCAAAGGCCAAATTGAAAACAAATTATGGCCGATGATAGACATATGAGAATGGCTGATTAAAACCAAATACTTTTTTCAGATATTTTATTTATATTTACTAGGTTTTCTTCTTTTTTGTTGTATTTATCCATAGACATTACTAAGTAACAACTCATGAATGAAAGGCTTATTGAAAAATAAAATGAATAACCCTAAAATTTATGTGATATACTTATAAAAAACACAGTTTAGCCCTTTTGAAAAAATCAAATTTAATATATAATATTCTGATAATATTTTGTAATAACAATGCATTAACAGTAATTCAGCTTAAAATACAGGTGATTTCATCACTTCTTAGTATAAAAATCACACTCTGAATTAATCATCATCATATCTTATGTATTTAGATGAAATTAACATTATTTCTGGTATCATCCTATGAATCACAAGCCTTAAATTAAATCTCAAATTCAACTTTAAGATAACCAAATTTCGTCATTCGATGATAAGACAAAGCTTACAGAATATTCTTTGACAATCAGACTGAATCACTTGCGAGATAATGATGTTATTTTGTTAGTTGAAGGGCCGTTGCCGAGGGAACTCCCCCCCGGGGCAGTATATTATGAAAAAATAGTTAAGCAGTACAACTTCCTTATTAGGTGGACAAATTTGTATCTTGTCTCACTTATAGAGCAATATCCTTCTGGCTCACGTGAAATCCATACCGAAATGCACTTAAGTCCACACTCCCACTTGTATGTTTCTAAAACCCGATGAGAGTGGCCTGAAATTCGAGCAATTTGTTTTCATAAAGGATCCCCGGCCACCTCCATCCACTTCCTTCTTATACAATATGATGCCAATGGCCACTAAATAGTATCTGGTGTCTCAAAAAACGAGTGCATAGTATCTTTTGTTGTTGCTTGTTTTCGTAGGAATTATGCCAGGGAATTTGTTGGGAATCTCTCGGCTGAAGCATGTGTGGATTGTGGCATTACTCGCATGTTGTTCCTCCTTTTAGCAGTCGCTTCCTCTAAGAAAACAATCACCAGAGCCTTGCCAAACCACTTGGGCTCTCAAAAGAAAAGATTAAAAGAAAACTAAAACTCAAACTGAGGAGTTGCGGTGGAGGCGTGAATGTTTCAAGTGCCTTGCGCTGAGCGGACTAGCAGTTTGTTTGCTAAGCTTTTTAATAACAATTTGCCACAAATGTGGCCAGGTTTTGTTTCCTTCTTTTCTCTTTATGCATTTTTATATGTAAACATAATTTCTTTAATTGGATTTTGTCGTTGGAGCTGAACAAACATTAAAAGCGCCGTCTGACGTTGCCACAGAGTTGGTGACAATGGCGGTGTGAAAATCGCTGAGGGGTGGTGATTTTCGGGTGGCGCTGCCGAACAAAAACAAAACCAGGCTCTGGGCCAGACAGCCAGCTTCCAGCCATCCAGACCAGCCAGTCGGCCAGCTGGTGGAACCCGTTAAAACTGCTACCAAAAAAAGAGTGTGTGGCTTAAGTGTTTAGTTTAGGTCTGGTGAACTTTCCGAGGCGCTGCAAATAGTAGTGGGTGAGGGGTGGGGGGTGGGGGGGGGTTATACGACACACATTTGGGAAACTTTCTGCATTGTTCTAGGCTTTGGTAATTAAATAATTAATTAGCCCAGGACAAGCCAATGAAATTAAGTGTTCAGGAATCATAACACTTGCCAGATTTTTATTTACTTCAATAAAATGGTTACATGAAATTATGAAAATACAATGTTCAAAACTATATTACTATTAAAATACGAAATCTTAACCTAGAAATATATTACTTTTAATACAAATTATTAACTTACCATAATAGATTAAATGCAATTTACAGTAAGAGAATTTGGTATACTGTTTTGTTGGCTTCCGAGAAAAATAAAATAGTTTATTGCAATAAAAATGATGTGTTGTCTCTTTATTTTTTACAACAATCATTTTTGCAATTATCTAACCTATTTTGTTCGTCCTAATTTAACTTTATTAAATTTTTTCTAATAAAATTTTATATACACCACTAAAAGCAGATTAGAAAACTAGTATTAAAACCTATTACTGACATAAAAGTACCTGTAAGTCTCACAACTCTTCTTTGTGTACTTTCTTTGCTATTTTACTCTCTTAGCCCCATCAAACTGTTGAGCTAATCCCGACTCAGTCCGACTTTTATAGCATACTACCGACCTCCCGGCCACCCCGTTCCTTTCGCCAAAGACCATGTCCAAGTCACTCTTCGTCCGTTTTGGTGGAGTGTATATCACCGCAGGGTATTCGCTTCAACAAATGCCACTGACAGGCGACAGCGCGACACGCTGTCTAACAATTTTAATTTTCAATTTTAAACTACGGCTGCGGCGACGTCACGCGGCTGGGTCTTAACCAGGCCCAAAACTTCACTTTTAAAAAAATCATGACCTGTTAAGCTTTTGTAAGCGGCGATGTTAGTAAAGTTATTTCTATCAAGAAAAATTTAATTTTTCTGGTAATTGAAAGTAAATTTCTAAGCACTTTAAAAATTTTCTTAGATCCTTTTTTTCTGTAAGATTAATTACCCATTTTAAACAGTAAAAGTGTACATAGTACAACTTTGCCAAAATGAAACTAGTTTATGATCTTAGTTTAAGTATTTCACTAATTTTAAAAGATTTAATTTATTTTTATCATATTAGTTTACGTTTAATTTTACATAAATAAAATTATATAATTATTTTTTAAATAAATAGAATTGTATTGCTCTGTAATTTAAATTTCACTTCCCTTGAATACATACTGGCTCATTCATGAGTCTGTTTTGTTAACTACTACATGTTTTTCTCAGTGCAGTCTGTGCATTTGCAGTTCGTCCAGTTTTTCTCTAGCCGATTTTACCAAGCCACGTAACTGGGTCACTGGTGTCAATCGCTCGCTGGTGTCGCCGCCACTGTTGCTCTTACCATTGCCATTGCTTTTGCCGCTGTTGTTGGCCCTGTTGTTGTCAACTTAATTATGTCGCAATTGCTTTGAAGTCGGGTTCTCGTCGTGCTGTTTTTTTTGCAAATGTAAAGCAGACAGCAGGTGGCAGCAACATGGCCACATTGCTCCGCCGTCGTCCAGTTGAAATTGCGCTCTATTCAATTTTTATGCCAGCTCGCAGTTCCCACCGCCTCCACCGCCCCCAAAAACACCCCACCCCCCACGCCACCCACCGCCTACTTGCCCTTTTTAGTGGATGCAGTGTCGTTGTCACTAGTTTAATTGGATTTGGACCCGCTGCCTTGCCAAGGCTTTGTCTTTGGCCTTTTTCCATTTCCTTTCCAACAAGTCGTGGATTTCCCTCATCACCATCACACTTACAAAAATTAGGCAAGTTGGTATTACTTTCGGGACTTTTAAATGCAGAACAATTTGTATCCAAACAATGTTATATTTTTTTACATTTAAAAACAAAATTTGGTTATACCATTAAATGTTGAAAATAGGGTTATTTACTGCCAAATATTTTTTGTTAATCTTAAAGTGGAACAAAACTTTCAAAATAAAAATCATTAGTTGTATAATACTTAAAAGCTTTGATTTCTCTAAAAGAATGTACTTTAGTCGTTTATCAGAATAGGTCAATACGACTAAAGGTATTTGCTATTAATCGGCTTGTATAATAATATTTTATTTTAGAGAGCGAACTAATATTTGTCTTCCTATTTTATCGCCGTGCATCATCATCGTGATCACAGTTCGTTGCTGTAGCTAAAAAGCTGAAGCGCATTACAAATTGGTTTAGTTATTGGCTTAATTGAATTGTTGCAGATTGGACCTTAAATAAGCGCGAACCAGACTTCGCTTTAGTTTTGAGCGAAAAGCGCCAGCGGCAATCCGTGTATAAATTTCCATCAGGTGCGCGTGCAAAAGGTAGCGTGCAATTAATTTTTAGCGTGGGTGCGAGACGACTGCCGGCTATATGGTATATACTATATAGTATGGTGTCTAATTGGAACATTCGCAGATGAGCGTGTGAAAAGTGGCAGAAAAGAAGAGGGGCTAAAAGCCGAGGGGTAAAAGCTGAGCTCGGGTTAAGGAGGGCGTGCGCAAATCCCATTACAAATGCAAATAGTGCGGAATGATGGGGGATTATCTTATCTTAATTGCTTTTTGTGTAGCTGATGTTTAACTAAAAGAGGAGAGCATTTAATAGGATATTAAAAATTGTATAACCACTTAATTGAAGTCTGACAATGCAGCTTTACATAAATATTTAACTAGTGTGTGAAATTAAAAAGCGAACTTAACACCTTTACTGTACAATAATAATCTGTAACTGTTAACTAAATGAAGCCTAATTTTATATAAACAATAAGTAAATTAATAATGCTATTGTTTAATGCTCCTGATTATTTAAAAAATAGAGCATTAGTTTGTTAGTCTTACCTATTTGTTATTTGTCCCAGTCTTTTTTTAAAAATTTTACCCCATTAAATTAAACCTCATTTGATAGCCTGCCCATTTCAATTCGTTTCGGAATCTGGAATGACTCTACAATTCATAATTGACTTTCACTTTCCTCATTAGGCCGTATTTCTCATCCCGATTGTTGGATCCTTTTGGCCACATCTCTTGGCCGTTATTGACAAGCTAACAAACCTTTCAAGCCCCTTTTTGAAACGCCCCACTAACCGATAAAGTCGAGTCAACGGAAAGGGGAAAAAATACACACAATGCAGCGGGAGTGACACTTCCAAGAATTGCTAAACCGACAGGGCCGAAAATCAAATGCTTTGTAATGCTACTGTCGCCAGTCTGAAAACTTCCCAAAAATCAATCCGCCCCCCCCTTTCTTGTTTGCATGCAACGTTGACGAGGCAAAAAAGAAAAATGTAAAAAAGAAATGTCAACACGGAAAAAATTGGAAACTGAACTCTTTTTCTTTCGGCCTGATTGACACGAAAATCAGTGAGGCAGGGAAATGTTTTTGTTTCTTCGGTGACACTCGAAAAGTAATGCGCTTATCAATGGAAATGGATCTGAGGTCCCCCGTGAATGCAGGTGATTGTTGGTCGTGTGTGGAAATAATTAACATGTACTTTCGATTTCGTGAGGCGCAAAATGAAAACCAAAGCGAAGGCGCAGGGAAAAGAAAACCCAACGACACCCAGCGGACAACAATCAATAACATTTGTAATGTCAATAATGACAAGGGCTACAAGCCCCAAAAGCACAGAGTGGGGGGGGGGGAGTACCCCCATAAATCGAAGCACAGAGAGAGTGCATTGATGAATTGCCCAAGCACATCAATCCCCCGAGCACCTTGCATATCATTTGATAAGAGTGCTCCGATAAGAAACGAAATAAAAGAAGTTCGGGCTGCGGGAAGGCTACACAATGTTGCCCAACACCTTGTGAGCATGACCAACACGATAATCAATAATAAAATTTGTTTATTGATCGATTCCGATGGTCTGACGAAACCAATTGGGGTCAGTAGAATCGGGGCTTAAGTGGAAATCGGAAGAGAAAATCGGCTGGGCGCCAAATGCGAAATTAAGGTTAATTGAGAGTCTCCCATCGATGTTAAAGGTCTGTGGGTCTGTGGGTCTATTAAGAGATCCCACACTGTGACCATTTCAGCTGTCCGACTGAGAGAATTCCATTTAATGTGCCGGATTTGATGATCTTGTTCGGTATGTTAATGCCATCAGCTCTTTTGCACGTGCAAAACTACGCGGAAAACTTGTTTTGCTCGCTCGGGTTCAATGACTGGCCACCAACTGCAGTGGATCAATTAAAATTTGATTAGCTGAGCTCGCGGGGGTGATGCAAAATGTAAAAAATAACCGAGAATCGTTAGATCACTAGACGATTACGTACGATAGTGGGAATGCAGCCCGATCGTAAAAATATTAATTCTGTGTGATTTGTGTGACTTCGAGTCCGATTTGGAATGTTTCTATATACTTTAAATATCTAGTGAGTACCATGGTGTTACATGGTACGTTCATTTCCTCAACTTCGGCGCCAGTCTGATTTAATTACAGATCGCAAACAGCTACAACTTGTTGCTGTCAGCGAAAGCGATCGATAAATCACATGGGATAATTAATAAAGTTGATCAGGGCATATTAAACGTAAATTAACAGATTCCGTATTCTATTCAGAAGTGAATAGTGAGCTAAAAGGCTTTGTTTAGTTACAGTAGCTACAAATTAAGAGGCAAATGAATCAATAAAAGTAGATTGAACAGCACTTCAAGGTATTGACTAGGCTTATAGGTGAGTTTAATTTCCACATCGGATTTTGTAAACTATGGTTTTATCTGGTTGAATGCGGCATAGCTTTATGTTTAGCAATTTAGTATTTTGAAATTAGTATTTTGAAAATAGGATAACTTTACTTGGCTTTCGCATTTACAAATTGCTTAAACATTTGTTTTGAAACCAAATAGGCCGCACAATCTAGCCATCACATATGTTACTTCTAGGTTTTCCCCCACCTAATGGACTACAAACTTTGAAGCCTTATACAGCCAGTTAACCCTGTCGAGAATGTCGAACAAATTTATGCTTGAGTGCTAATAATGTTCAATCAATTGTTGTATAGAAAACCTTTGGAGCGATAAACCAACAAAAAACCGAAACTTTGACAGCCGGTGATGGGGAAAGGTCCCCAAGACGGCGACAATAAAATGAAATAACATCATAAGTACTACATGGATGGCCTGGTGGCGGAGGAGAGCGGGGAGAAGTCTGGCCAAGCGCAACGAACTTGAGGCTAAAACGCGCCCAAGATAATCAGACGGCAAAACCATAAACAAATAAAGTAAAAATCCAAACAACGACAGCCGCGGAAGGTGGACAACTTTGGAGTGCTCCGTTCCCTGTGCTTCTATCTGTTTCTATAGCTGCAGGCAGAGAAAAATTTAATAGCATTAAAGCTTCTAGACCTAAGAATTCTTTGAGTTGTACATATATTATATAAGCTTATTTAATAAAATAATGTTACAATAACAGAATAAAATAAAAACAGAATAATTATAATCAAGATCTCAAAAATTGTATGTAATTGAAAATTGAATGGGAGGTATTAGGAAAAACAAAATTACCTAATAAGAATAACGTTACCCTATCTCGCAAGCACTTATATTTTATTAATTTTATCTTTAAAATTATAAATTAATTAGGCAAATAAACGAACTTAAACTAGCAATACAGTTAAAAAATATTTTTCAGGAAATGTTTCCCATACAAAATTGAAAGTTTTAAGTCCATTAAAGCGAGGGGTCGAAAATATTTGGTGTTTTAGACTTTTACTTTTTACTTTTGCCTGCAATTTTTAGAATAATTGGATTTTAATTTGGCCAATTTCTATCGATTTTGTGGGCCAGATTGAATGAAATCTGAGTTGTTCCTTAAAAATAAAATTAATTATTTGCATATCTGTATGATTAAAAAACACAATCTGCTATTCTTTTTTCTCAGTACACATGTAGCTGTATCCGTATCTTTAACTGTGATGGGCGTATAAACATTACAACTGCGGTTCATTGACATTGAATGGGTGGGTGCCCAAGAGATTCTAGAGTGGGGAGGTGGGTTTGGCTTGGCTAAACTTGAGCCAGACTTCTAGCTGTTCAGCTAGCTCTATGCACAACTGCGTTTTTAATTGTGCCTGGAATAAAAGGCGCACTCAGCGCTGCACTTGTTGTCTTCGGATGCAGAACATAATAGGCCCGAGCTACTTGCCTCGACATAAGAATATGAAAAGGATGGCTGGCATGCTCACGCGTAATTTCTACGAATCCATTGCGCACACAAAGGGACCAAAGACAATGCGGAGTCCAGAGATGGAGCCGGTACCTACTCGGAACCTTGAGGGTTGCATGACCTATATCACAGATTAGGGAACTGCGAACTGACTTTCCCATGGCAGCGGCACGTCTCGGTTTCGGTCCATATGACAAATGTTTCACATCGCTGCCCCCCGACAACTGCAGCAATTACCTGGCCTATACATGGACCTACTCCTGCCATGACTTTCGCTCCGTCACAGCTCAGTTGGTTGCATTGCGTCTTGCTGAGCTTCGGAAAAAAGACACCAGATACGTATCCAGAAAATGCGCCCCGGGCAGGGTGAGAAAAAGTCGGAGTGGAAGGCAGAACAAGTGCTTCTAGTTGCCCGGCAGGATGTCATGACTTTATGGCCCCTGCCCACGGGTGGCTTTGGGCTATGAAACTCCGGACTCGGGACTCCGAACTCCGGACTCGAGATTCTGGGATTCGGGGAATCAGCTGCGAGACTGATTCACCCGATGATACTTCTCCTGATCGCTCAATTAGAGCAAATGTGAGAACGGCATTGTGCCCTGTAATTATATGGAAATCAGTCCGATTTTGGATGTGTGCCAAAATCTAGGGTTGAATTTACAGCTCAATTAGAGCTGCAAGGAAGTGGGTGTCATATAACAAGGGGTTACTTTTTCAGATGCTAAGCAAGTCCTGCCGAGATGCTAATTAATGTCAAAATGCCCCCGGAAAACTTGTTAAAATTCATTAAGAAAGGGAATATATTTCTCAGAATTAAAATAACATTTTTGCGTCGTTCACGAACTAACAAAACAACAACACGTCAATCTTACTTTCAAGTTCAAGTCTAGCAATAAAATCCCAATTTTGTTTACTTTTAAATTTCTTATCAGCAATAGTTTTTGTTTCTCATTTATTTCATTACAAAAAGTTCCGAATGATTGGAATATTTAAAACTATTTATAAACAGGGTGTAAATAAATTTCTTATCAAGAACATTTTTTTCTAAACTAGTAAACAGTTTGAAAACCTCTTTTGCAAATCACGGAAACCATTAATAAATAATTAAAATAATTAAAATTATTATAGGGGGTACAAGTAAGTAAGTAAGTAATAATATGACTAAATGCTGATAAATACATGAATAAAAATACTGTGTAGGTACGTCACATTTCACTCATTGAGGCAATTTAGAGTATTAGCCCGTCCCAGTATTTCCTATATAATTAAAGCCAGTCCACTTAAATCACTCCCAGCAAGCCGCTTACGAAGCTGAACATAACTCAGGGGCTCGATCGGCGGATTCTTTGGGGCCAGCTTCTAGCTAAGGTCAGTCCCCATCATCAATAATGCACACACGAAGCCCCCGAAATACAAAGTGCCCTCAGCTAGGCCGGGAATCAAAATACACCGCTCAAGATCAAATTTAAGCCGATTTATTAGTGTCAGAAGCGGTTGACTGGCGACAGAGGGCGGTGGGGAGAAATACCTAAGCCGAAATCCGAAAAATTAATAAACTATGTAAAAATTGTGGCTCGATGGCGGGGCTGCATTATGCAAAGCGTCCGAGGCAAGACCCCGATCTCAGAGTCAGTGAAAAATTAAGCAGCTTTATCAGCATCAGAGCATCACCCGCATCCGAAAAAGAGGCCCCAAAAATCCAAAGACCAAAGACTAAAGACTCCAACTGGCCGTGGACTCATTAATTTAACTTTTGTTCGCGGGCAGGGAGACACACAGTAGTCGGCATTGAAGACACAAAGCCCAGAATGCCTAAATGGCTCATTAGGGTCTTAAATTAAAGCTACTTGGCCCAAGTCGGTCAACTAAGCCGACGTGCAAAGAAATAAAAAGAAAGCGGCGCGAAGACAAGACCACAATGAGGAACCCAGACATATATGTGTGTAGTGCAGGCAGAAGCTACTGAACTACCCCGAGAATAGGTTAAGGCCCAAGAAAACCCGAGGCGGGCCTTAGCCTCCTTAATTAAATTGCCATTGTCTCTTCTCACGGTCCGTGACAGTTGATTGCAAAAGAACTGCATACCTGGCATTTTAAATGGTAGCGGAATGGTAAAGGAATGGCATGTCTGCGCCCATATGGGTTAGCCGCACCAACCGAAGAATACCCGCCTAATTCCCCCAATCCCATTCGCCCTCAGTGGACTGAAAATACGTCATCATACCAGTGACAACCTCCGGCGTTTTGCTAATCTCCCCAGCTCAGCCTCTGCTGAATCATTTCCTCGACGAGATTAGCCGATCGCGATAAGGAATGCTCACTTCTGGCCGCTCTTCGATGAGCTCATCAGGAATCAGCCAGAATCCAAGACTATAGGCAACCCTTTGTGAATCGCAACGAGATTCATCTTAGACGCTGTCTTGTTGAAAAGCAATTTCTCCCTCATCCTCCAGCGGGTGCTGATCTTATCCGGCTTGTTTTGAGTGCTTGTATTTATGTGATTTTTATCGAGGGGGCATCGTAATGGGAAATGGCAACTCATTTCGGAGGGGCTCTTTTATAGTTAATTATTAGGGGATGGCTATAGAATTTTTAGTTGATTTATTGCTCTGCCATGGGACTAGGGAAATGCTCAGAATTATGTTACTATCAAGGGGTTTTATCAATGTGTTAGGCTAATATTGAGGAGCGGTGGGAAATTCATGCCTTTATTTTAATTTTCTAACATTTTACAGAATAATATTAATGTCATTTTTGTATTTCATTTAACTTATGTATATCCTAAGAATGATTGTAGTTAGTTTTGCAGTTTTTCTTACTCAGGAAGGCTTAGATATTTTTCACCCGAAGAATGTCTCTAACAAAACAAGTTTTTCATTGACAACCTCTAATAATCCCGTTGCCATCTCCATTTTTACGTAAGATTATGTCATACCCTGCTCAGTACCTCTTTGATTGCAAGGATAATCCCCCGTTCCAGTTCCCGTCCTCGTCTCCGTCATCTTCACATCCACGAATCCTATAATTACACACACATCAATCCCATAAATGGACAACTGTTGTATCTATTCGATCCTCGGTGCCAATCCCCATTGCCGGTTCCATTCCCAAGACCCAAAACCTAACCCTACCTGCTGCTATCGCCAAAAAGTGATCAACCCAAAGCCAGGTGATCATCGCGTCGCCCACAAAATTGCTGCCCGAAATAAGATATCTGCACGTAGCTGTAATTTAAAACTCCACCGAGCCAAAAGGAAAAATAAAAAATAAATTGAAGAAGAACAAGAGAAGTCTCGGGCCCCTTTGGGCACAAAAACAGCAACAAGGCAACAACAGTCCCACAAACACATTATCCTACAGCAATAATTTCTCTTTTCCCTTCGAACAATCCGGTGGAAAAAGAACTGAACCGTACACCCAGAGGAAAACTGTGTGTATATTAAATTTAGAGAATATATTTTCTAGACATTCAAGAAACTCGGAATAACAAAACCGCATTGAGACTAATATAATTTAATTTGGCGGGTCTAAATGCTCAAACGATTGTTTAGTGTAATTTGACAAGTTAAAATGCGATTTATCACCGTCATACTGTAACTTTTGCTCTTTAAATATATACAAAGTTATATTGATTTTAAGATAAAAACTCAAGGAGTCATTTGATAAATAAGTTTCAACGAGTCTTATATTTATTTAGCTAAGTATATGTCAAAGAACTTTGGAATCGCTTTTTTGGATGTACATAATAAATTATATTACTGACTTGTGCGAAATTTACCGATATAATTAACATTGCTAAACTAATTTAATTTGTTGACTACTTTGGGAATTCACTAACCCAATAAACTAAAATTATGAGTTGATATTTTCCATAGAAATCTTAGTTTTGAGATTAACGTTTTCAAAATATTATTATAGCAACATAATTATTTTAAATATAAATCTAGCAACTACAGATAGTTCGGCTGACTAAAATACTTAAAAAACATTCTATTAAACGTATTATCATATATGTATCATTATTTTCATTTCTAAATTTCTTCTGTAACTAAACAATCTAAAATGTATTGTTTTGTGTGCAAGGAACTGGAGATATGTCATTTGGCTGGCTGCAAAATGAATCGAAATCGAAGAAGCCGGCGGAGAAATGAAGATCGATGCTCATGCTCCGTGGTTTTCTCTCTTCGCAATCTCCAATGCCGATGCCGATCCCGATCCCTATCCCATCCCCTGTCCCTTTTCCCTCGCTCATCGCTGAGCAACATGTGCGCCGCTTTGTAACGCCAATTATGGTCCCATAATTCCAGGGCATTGTCTCTGCTTTGTGGGATCACAAAAGACGCGCTCCGGGAAAGGGAATTACAAAATACAAGATCGTTTCACGGCAAGAGAACGTTCTCAGCGATGCGTAACCGAGCGGGAAATGAGCAAAAAGAGAGGAGTGATCTGGATTTTGGCCAGGTAGAGATACTCTCCGGCCCGGCTCTCTCTCTCTCTCTCTTGAGTGGAACGGAGTTGTGTTGGATGAGCTGGTAGAGCTGTTTGGGCTGACCGCTCGTCTCGATCAGCCGCTCAAATCAGTTTGTTTGTGGACTCAGACGTCGACGGACGTGTGCGTTCGTAAAAAGAAACCGCTGATTAAGAACGATCCACGACGAGATACAGATACCGATATCAAAACAGTGAAAGTGTGCCGCACCGGAGACACAGATACAAAAAAACACAAATAGAGATCCGACTGGCGAGCGATATAAAAGTAAACCATGGAGGGCCTGCCGCGCACATTAAACTACGAACTCTCGCACGATTTGCATTTCGATCATTACGCCGGTGCCGCCGCCCAGAAGATTCTGAATAGCGGAAGGAGTTCTCCCGAAGCCTCCACGCCCACGATTACCACTTTCGATGCCATTGCCGGCAGTGATTTCCTGAAGCAAATAGGCGCACAGATCCTCAGTTCCATCCAACTAAAGCATCATCATCAGCTCAGCGAATTCAGAAGTCCGAAGAACTCAACCAGCGAGGAGATAATGGATTTCGATCTGGCCAACCACGTAGTGCTGGACAGCAGCAGTGTGGATCAGTTGCAGCAGCAGTTGGAGTACGACAAGTTCATGAACGAGGTCTGGATCGGAATCGTCTTCACCCTGATCCTCATCTCGATGGTCTTCTGCATCTGCTCCTGCTTCCTGTACCACCAGTTCCGAACCTGGAAACGCAACTGTAAGTATTCCGCATTAGAAATGGAAAACATAGAGTCATATAAAGTTGCTATTGGAGATTAAAATCTTATCGAGTACTTGTTTTGATTAGCTAGCTCTGCCAAAATTACTCAACTGAAGTCTGATAAACAAGCAAAAAATTCCAAGCCATAAAAAATATTTTATAGTGGAAATTAGTTGACCTGCTATAGAAGCACTTGACTTTAACCGTCATCAGGGAAATACTCCATTAGGAGTGGAAATCTTTTTGTGTTTTATTCCGTCTTAAGTGCTTCCACATCTCCTTAATTGTCTAATGATTCACTTTATTATGTCTAGGCATTTTCGAGTCGTAAATTAAAGTATTTCGTTAACTGACGCAAAGTTCAAGAACAAACTTCAAATTTTTACAATTCGTGTTGTCGCTTAAAAAGCCTCGAAACCTTAAAAAAATTAGCACATTTCCAACGGAAAAAAAAACAGAAAGTACTGCAAAAAATTTCAGAGAAATTGGGCTAGCTTTAAGTGTAATTCGAAAGCGGTGCCAAGGCAATTATGAGAAAGAATGCAGCGCAGAGAAATTATTTAAAAAAGTTAATGGCAATGAAAGCCAGAAAGTAAGGGAAAACAAATGCGAGCAGAAAACAATATTGCAACTAGGTCGAGGTCTTTATTAATCTCACCCAGCCACTTCCACTCCAGCGAAGGCAAATAGTAATAAACAATTATTGTTCTTTGTTTTGCAGATCGCAACAATGCAAATGGCTCGACGCAGTGCACCATTGTGGATATAGAGGCGTTGAAACTGCATCCGGAAGCGGAGGATCCGGTGCCGGAGTACACCCTGGTATCTGGATTACCCAGCTACGAAGCGGCACTGGAGCTGCTGCAAAAATCGCCCCAGTCATCCTGCCTGATTGTCTACCCGAGTGTGTTTAATGTGTTCAATAAGCAGGATAGGAGCAGCCAGGAGTTGCAACACCAATCTGCAGCATCAGCAGCCCCAGCCGCAGTTGAGAATTTGGTAGCACCGCAAGCACCTTCGTTTTGCGAGGCCACAATGCCGCTGCTCCCAGCAACACCACCAGCAGCAACAGCAACAGCCACAGCAGCAACACCGCCGACAGCAACACATGCAGCAGCAACAGCAACATCCGCAACATCGCCCACGTGCGAGGCGATTAAGCCGAACTTTGTGATGATGCCAATTGTGCCCAGTTATGCGGAGGTATTCGGCAGCTCCTACAAAACCGTCGACGAGAAAAAGAAACCGAAGTCGAGAGACAGCCAGGTGAAAGACGATGTCAAGCGGTAATGCCATCTCACGGATACCAACCCATCCAACTGAGCTCTGTGATATTGTCATTCATGCTGGAAAGACATACTTTATGTAATTAAACTAAGCGCTGTGATTATCAAAAAGACGTTACTAAACATACTACTCGCTACTAAATGTGTTAGCTAGTTAGTTTCACCAGAGTGTACTTAATGATTTTGTATCCAGTACTTATGGCAACATAAAGAGGATAATAAATATATGTTATTAGACTTAAGTAGGCCACAAACTAATTATTAATAAATTATACACAAGACACTTAACAATTTAAATATTCAATCGTCTGACTATCCCTTGGGCCACCTTTGAAAGCAAGGAGCACCGTATTGCAGCTCTTCAACAGACAGTTCCTTTGATTATTATTTTCCCATCAATCAGTTGACATTCAAATTGATTCATTGATGCTGCAGCAACTGATTTGATTGACGCCAGAAACAGATGGCGAACAAATCCTTTGCCAGGGGGATTTGGATTCCCCGCTCCACTGAGCTTTATAAATAGCTCCCAGCTTGGTCTGTGCAAAATGCCAGAGCACAACAAACCCGGTAGATTGAGATAGTTGCCGTAGATAGATAGATAGATAGACAGATAGAGACAGTTCGATTTGACATTGAGCTAAGGACGTGATAGCTTACTCGCCTGCCCCTGCGACTGAGCACAATGCATTTGTGCAATTGTAATTTCGCATTGATAAGCTAGTAAATCCATGTATAGGTATGCAAATCGCTGGCGGAGACAATAGACATAATAAATGATCTCAAACATTGCGATGCTTCGCCTGTGGACGTGACTCTCAGTTAACCCCGTGCTGGAAAACGTGGCCGATTCCGAAGGCAATACGGATTGTGGTAGGTCTTGGGATTTCCTCTATCTTTTACAGGAAGTGTTTTTCAACTGTCTCTCTGGTTTTTCCCCCCCATTTTCCCGCATTCCATCAGCTGAGATAGCGCCTGATTAACGCGGACAAACGACTGCAACTAAGTTACTATCATTGCGATATCTGCAATCTGAGCAGCCCGTAATCGACATTAACAAATGGAATGAATTCTATGGAAATTTATCACACAGTGCAATGGATTTGTCGCTCTTTACCGCCGCCATGTGATTTTTATTTATCATTATTATTATTATCGTTATTGTTGTATTTATAGATTGCCGGTTGCAGTTGCAGTTTGCCGTTTCCGTGCTTCATTATTATTATACACATTTGAAAGGGTAAACAAATCACCGGACAACAAACTAGAAATCTACACGTGAGAGTGCGAATAATTTGCATTTATGCGAGTGCAATAAAAGTTATTTATCTCGCGAGTCGCGAGTCGTGATTCGTGATCGGTGATCGGTGATCGGTGATCGTAGTGTGAAATGGTCCAAGTTCTGGGGAAGAACCTCTTGCGGTGGCATTTGCATTTCGGTGGGAACACTTTAGCTGACACCGGCTTATGCAAAGCCATAATTATTAATTGCAAATGCAGTTGTTATTTACGATCCCGCCTAGTTTATTTGACAGTTTATGACATATTCCCCGATGAGACGCCCAACTAACTTAGCCTCAAGTCTAGAACCTATGAATATTTAGCCATAGTCGGCTTTCAGGGCTAGAATGATCTATGGATTTTATTGTCCGGGTCGAGCTCTCGGCTGGACTGTAAAAGTAAGCGTAGCCTGACCAAAACACGCCCACCAATTTGCCAGTTCGCCACAATGTGTGCAAATTGTTTCATTAGGCGACTTTGGGCGGCAAAAACAATGCCAAAATATTCCGACAAGCGCGTGGTCAGGCGCTCAGGTAATCCCCTCACGTTCCACAACCATATCGAAGGCTTCGCCACCAAGAAAGCCAAAAGTATTGGCTCTGTTGGTTAGCAGAACAATTCTGTATTATTCAACCCGGCTACTTATTACAGCGGGGCCATATAATTTCATCACTGCCATTACCGGCAAAAAACAAATAGTTGCAGTGCATACTTGAAATTGCTGCTAATGAGTTTTAGTATCGGTTTTTATGTTAGGCTTGCTAATTGCCAGCCTAATGGGTATAAGCCCAATCGGTTATGAAGCGAAATTTGCAATTGCAGGCCTGCAAATGTGGCGATTTGTCTATGCTTTCACCTTGGCTCCGCAGCATGGCCAGTTTTATTTTCCGTTTTATATTCATTAGCATTTGCATTGCCGCATTTAACGGACGGCTGCCACGAAAACATGTGTCGGTCGCACACGGCACATCAAAATATTATACAACATAAACAACATAATTAGCTCGAAATGCAAATCGCGGAATCCGCGGCAGCGAGAAAGCGCAACCAAAGGGCAATTTATTAAAAGCCCATCCGTCGGATGCATCTCCGATCGGTGAAAGTTGCAGGTTGCTGGGGCAGAGGGCCTAACCCCGAGCTAATGAAGCGGACAATTTATTAATAAAATGCACATTAGCCCACGTTTATGGCCCCTCACAACACGCGGACTTGGCCGAATGAATTTTCAATTAAGCGCCAAAATCGTGGTCCAAACTGACGTCGAGTTTACGAGGTGGAAGCTGGAAGACACCCATAGCCATGGCTATATCTATAGCTCCAAACGACTAACTCCAGACTCAGACGAATCGCCGCCGATGTTTGAAAGCGAAACCGGTTGGCCAACTGCCGCTGGCTGAAAGGCAACGTCATACGCAACATTTGACCCACTTTTTGTGCAGGCGGCTAAAAACCGAAACCAAAACAAAAACCAAAATTAAAATTGGCAAGCCATTCTCTCCCACCAAACGGGTCGAAAACGGTCACCAAATGTGAGCACTTACACATTTCTATATATATTTTTATGGGGTCAACGTTGCTTGTCCAAATAAAACATAAATACATATATTTTATTACACAAACAAGCCAAAACAATTAAATTGATTTTAGCCTCGAGAAAAATAAATATTTAAAAACTACAATGGCTGTGTAAATTGTATTGAGCCAATATTTAAATATTAATTTAAACCCATTGACCTAAAACCCAAAATGTATTTATTTACTTTTCAAGGGTGATTACCAGGGATTATAGCCAGTTTTTTTGGATCTCCATGAACTGTTTATTTATGCTTTGACGAGAATCTTTTTAACAGCCATACACTGCCTCAAATTTGTTTACCTCCCGTGTCAGTAGTGGAGCTTTTTCATAATACCATGCGTTAAATTCGCCCGCGATGTATTTATCATTTCCTTAAGACTTTGAGCAAACATTTTCAACTGATGCTGAGTTATTTACTTGGATTTTACCTTAACTCAAAGGTGAATGAAAGGTTTGGAAGAAAAACAGCAATAAATAAAAAATGCAAGCAAACAAAAGCAATAAATAGCTTTTGCCTCTGCAAGGGCAAAGATTTTGCAATTTGATGTGTTTGCCTTTGTAAATGGCAAGCGAAAATGTGGCGCTTGTGAAAATATTTGTTCAAAACGTTTTCCATATATGGAGATATGGTAGAGTGTAAAAGCTTTGCCACGGGGGTCAGCTAGCGAACAATTAAGAGCTTTATTTAGATAAGTAATTTGAATTACAGTTATGCGAGCTTGGTCTTCGGCACAACACAAAAATATACAAATATGTTAGGTTTTTACTTTATGCTGGCAAGCAACAAAAATGCTTTGATTTAACTATAAAAAAAATTAACAAGAAAACCAAAGAATTTTTTTGATTGAAATTCCATAAAAATAGCAATAAATTGATTTTGGGCTTGGCTCTGTAGAACTGCATGAAATGGCTTTTTGGGATTGGGTCAAGCATGGAATGCGAATTAGTAACTGACAAACGTTCTACGCTCTAAAAGTTTAGCAACATTACAATCTGTGCACTTCAGTTTAGCAATATTACAGCCTGTGCACTTCAGAATGTTATATTGCCAGCAGAAAATGGCAGTTGGTTCAACTTTTATGCTTAATTCAAGTGAAATATTTACCTCAATTGCGTTGCCAAACAAGAACAAAATTAAATTCTATCTTCATAAAAATGTATAAAAAGTTGGTGTGTTCCGAGAAGCCCGACTAAAAGAAAAACAAATAAAAATGCAAATAAAAGTTGTACGATTCAAAGTTATGGGCGCGCTGCAAGATACTGTAGACGTGAACCCAAATCATAAAAACCCAACAGGAAAACTCCGGCGAACGAGTTAACTGCGATGCGCTAACTGTTCCTATCTTGGGCGCTGCCATCAGAGGAACATCAAAGTGCAGCAGTGGGGGTTCGGATTGGATTTGGGATTCGGAATGGGATTCGAAATGCACAGAGAACAAATCGAGAAAAAATTGGTAATAAATCCTGAAGTGCTCAACATTAAAATAATTTAAGCAAGACGTCGTAAAATATCCCTATTTTTATTGTGCTAAAAACTAAAAAACAGATTTCTATTATTAAGGAGGTAATAATATTATTATAAGTATTATATGCACCTTAACTATTTAGTTAAACACATTGTTTATATTCGTTTTCCAAGCACTTATAAAATGTACATTAAGTTAATGTTAATATTTTAATTACCGTCATACCTTGACGTATAAAAAAATGGAAGTTTGTATATATATTTTGTATATCCTTATATATTTCGTAGGCATATACATAACATAAAATAAAAAGAATTAATGATATTTAGGTACTAAAAAAAGTTCACCGGTATTCATAAAAAATACATTTTACATTTTCACATTCTTTTGAATTTAAAAACTATTATGAATCGCTAGTACATTTTTCTACTGTGTAATAATGGGATTGGGACTTGGATTGGGGCTCGCAGCAGCCAGCGACAGCGGTTACAGATGCAGATGGAGATGCAGACAAAGATACAGATACATATAAAGTAGGTTGCTGCAGGTTTGTTTTCCTGATAAGCTCGCGCCATGAGATTAGCCTGTTTTCCCTCCACCTCCCTACAATTTGTTTTTCTTCTGCCGTCTTTGTGGGTTCTGCGTATTTGGCTGCGGTTTAATTTTATGGGCCAAAGATTTTATTTTGTAACTTAATGTTTGTTTGGCTTGTAGAAGATTCGAAGCAGCAGGTTGTTGGATCTTCTTTTATTTCGGTACTCATCTGCTTTCAAGCGAAATGCACTAAAATTCAGAGATCTTGGGCGACAGCCATTTACATTTTATATCCCCTTTTTGGGATTACACTTTAATTGCAGTCATTTGTAGTGCTTAGTAGGTACTATTTAAACAGCATTATTATGTCAATCAACGAATTATTTGCCAAATTAGTTGATAACTTGACCGTGGCACAAGTTTTGGTAATCATATTCCTTCCATCTTCCCTCTATCGGATTACTAAAATGCAATCAAAGCATGGTAATCTTATCAAAAATGTTGTCCCCGCGGGCAGCCAATCGTGTAATTATTCTTAATTGGCCCAACCAAGTTAACACTTTGCGGGCTTAATAAATATTTTAATTAACTATTCAAATTGTACATGCAATCGTCAGCCCATTCACTAATTAAACTTTATTTAATGAAATTAAAACGACCACAAAATCAAGATTATTTTTTGCGCAGAAAAAAACTAATCAATGTTTAATTATAGGAACTGTCTATAGAATAGAATTCAGCTTCCTACACCTACTTAACAATCACTTTGATTTAAACCAAAGCTGGTTAAAGCGATAGCTTCCGTGTGTTTTTAAAATACCACGGATGGGTGCCTTTTGAACCCCCAATAAATGGAGGGGGTTAATGACTATCTGTAGGTTGATAAGTTACTTATCTAAAACTTAAAATTCCCATTCATGTGGTCTGAAGTTAATATTAGTTCAGTTTGAAGTCATGACTTCATCCAGACGTGTCTTCTATTTTCTGTTCTTGGCCTTACTTTTGTTTTTGTTCGTTACTCTCTATTTTAATATAAATGGCTTTGAAAGAGGTTCGCAAAAAAGATATCTCAAACATGGATTGGATCCCCTGTACGAGGAGATCAGGATACTCTGCATGATACCGTATGACTATAATGCACCTAACACTGCCAAATATTTAAAACGCACTTGGGGAAAGCATTGTAATGTGTTACTTTTTGTGAGTGGCAACATCGATGGTGAATTGGAACCGTACGTCCCTGTAATCAATTCCACGAATACGTGGACTTTGGTCCAGCGGGGGCTAATGCACGCCTATCGATTTAATGCCGACCAAGTCGATTGGTTTCTCAGAGTAGAGCCCTCTAGGTAAGACCCCGTATTATTCACCAGATCATAAGTTTATTTAAATTGTATGTGAATGTGAACGAAGTCATAAATTTCAGACTCATTTTTCGTCATCTGCTTTTATCGCTGGAATATTGTTATGATATTCTAAACATTCGACTGCCACTCTTTCATACACTGAAAATTAAAATTAAAGGTTTCCAAATGAAAAAAATAATAAAATATATTTTTAAATATAATACATAATTATTACTAATTTATCTTTGAAGAAATTTAAATTTATGATGGAAATATATAAAATTAAAATACAAATAAAATAAAACAAATGGAAAACTACACTTGAAAAGTATGTGTTTCAAATTGTAACACACACAAAAAAACTATAGAAATATTTATATCTCTACTTATTTGTAAAACTATTTCTCATTTCTTTCCGTGCCTTATTCATTCTTGATGTTTATTTTTATGAGCGCTAAGTTCGGTGGCCGCCTCACTCAACATATTTTGACTTCTTCATTGATAAAGTTATCAGTCAGCCTTCGGCAGAGTTTGTTTGCGCTCGAGTTTGGGTTTGGGTTGTTGTTTGTTGGATGTTCCCGTTTACGTTGAGGTCTACGTCCCGTTTTCAGTCGGTTCCGTTCTATTCACTCCATTGTAGATCGATTTTTCTTCGGCTTCCTTTTGTGGTCTGGCCCACAGAGTGTTTCCTTTATCGAGGAGCTGGGGAAGAAATGCCAAGGAAGTGCGAGTATCTATAGGCGGTAGTTTATCTGTCTTTTGTGGGGGAATACAATGCAGTTCCCCATTCTCCTCATTCCTCTGTGCATATGTCGCTTGATTGCTCTCCAGGGAGGTTTGCCGTCATAATTGGTACAAATTTCAGTTCGAAGTTGGAAACGAAAATTTTCCCATGGATTTCCATTCACGGTGCGGAATGCCATTAGCATAGTTTGCCTCAGATTATGCTGATAACTTGACAAATGAATTTTTATTCAGGAAGGGGCAACCACACAACCCTATCCCAATATTTTCCAATATATTTCTCATTCAGCAAACTACAAAATTAGACATTTATTGACAAGTATCAATGTGCCACTCTATTTGGCCGACATTCATTAGTGTAAATATATTTGCAATTTGCGCTATCAATTTGTTTTGATTTTTTGCGCACTTTGCAAAATGCAATTCAATTAATCTATGTACTTCTGTTTACACTCAAATGCCAAGTTAATGGCTATATAAATGTCGGATTTTCTATATGCTGTCGTCGTAAATGATATTGATTAGAGCGCATTATCAAGAGTTTTTAGTATTGAAAAAAATGCGTGCCAGGGGTCAATTAAGTGTGCCGGAGTGCTGTCGATGGAAATAGTATTCTCCTAATTTATGCCGTCATACATAATTGGGAATTTATTGGATGTGATGTCAACACCAGCCGTAGAATATTACAAAATCAATTGAATTAGGATCGGAATATTTATTCCCTGCTTAATCGCCTTTGAAATGACTTGATAACTTGACTGGGCGGATACTCCGTGTGGTCGTTGCCCGGCAATTAAAAGTTTATGTCTATAGTAACAGTCATTAAAGTTGGTAGTTTTATTGACCAGCTCCAGGTTGAAAACAGAATATCATTCGCACAGCCCAATGGCGGCTTAACTTCTGTCTTTAAAAACATTTAATTACAAGCTTTCGCCTGATGACAAAACAATGCGAAATAGATACATTGTGACTTTTACGCCTTTGAATCTAAGTATATAGCACCTTACCTATGGACATTATGTACAATTACTGGCTGTTTGGCAAATAATCAACGCAGTGTTTATGCTCTTCCACATTTTGTTTATCGATTTCGGCCAACGCTGTTTGCTTCTCACATTTGCGGCTTGAACTTGGACTTTGCTTGCCATGCGTGTCCACAATTCATTCAACAACGGATCTCACCATGTTGTTTTCACGGGTTTTTTAAATAGCACTTGTTTGCCATTCGTTCTACACTTATTCAAATTTTTTTGAATATCCATAGACTCACGCCGAACAATTTGGCGACATAACATTCGTATATATTTGCACTGGGCTTTGTATGCACAACAGATCAGTGATGGGTTTTATTGATATGCACGATCTTGCGACGTGAATGAAGAATGAGAATTATTGGTTGGCACGAAAGAAATTTTCGACTGACATTTAAGTGATTTTTTTACCTTCAGCTTTGTAGTTGTGGAGAATCTCCGGTATATGATAGGCCAAAGGAATTATTTACCCAATCAACCGATCTACTTTGGCTACGAACTCGAGGACATTGTCACGCAAAAGGTGAGTTTTATTTATTGTTACGTTAAGAGTAAAATGTTTTTAGACTATTGAGATATATACATCTTTTTTTAACAAAATATTGTATAAATACCATGTAATATAGTTATTTTTCTCAACTGATTTAGCCCTTTGTCCACCACCAAAGTGGTTACGTAATCAGTCGCGAGGCCTTGAGACGATACTCAAGTGCATCGAAGGATCCCGAGAATAAGGAATGCATCCACTGGGAGGGATATACTGAGGGACTTGATTTATATCGCTGTCTGAGCCATGTCAATGTAACCATAGTCGAAAGTCGTGATGAGTTGGGACATGAGACATTCTCTCCAATTCCAATGGACCACCAGTTCTTGGAGGGCTACAATGACATTCCTTGGCTCCGTAACTTAACATATCATAAGGTCCCTGAGGTAATACTCTATTTTTATTTAATTTCGCCTTAATATGACTTTTACTATTATTTTTAGCACACAGTGCCCATATCCCAGCGCGCCATTAGCTTTCGCGTAGCATATCCGCCCCAAATGTACGATTACTATTATTTTGTTTATCGAATAAACATCTTTGGCACTCTCAGGCTAAACTCTATAGAATTTATGCCTTAATAAAGGACTCACCTATGGCAGCTGTCTATGAGTTTTCTTCCTGACATTTCAATTGCAAAGGGACTTTGGTTACTTCCTAGTAATACCAAGTAACCCACATATCATGTACTCCATCACATAATTCATTTCTCATACGGGAAAAAGGGGAGGATAAACGTGTTCATCAACGAATCTGTCGTCTCGCCCGGAGTCTCATTTTCCCAGTGCCCTTTGTCTGTGCAAAACTACTTCCGTTTCCCTTCGATTTTTGTTTTTATTTTGCTCAACTGCAAAGTGTCATTGTTACAGCATGTCTGTGGGGAAAGGAAATATCCGTATGAATGCAATATTGCACTTTTCCCTGCTTCCTGTAACCTTAATCATGTGTAGGCCTCCGTTTACCTGTTAGATGCCACAACTCATCTGGTAACTTGAGCACGTAAACTGAGACATTAGTATCCCACATAAGCAGAATATCGCTTACCTTTCACAGGTTCCTTATTTTCTGTTTGACAGTTTCACATGAAATCCATACATAGTTGCTCACATGTGTTCATTGAAATCTATACACAAATTTGTGGATCTTTTGTTTTTGCCACAATGGATGCGAGCGATTGAATAATCTTTTTTTTCATATATATTTGACAGTTGTTTGTTTTGTTGAGCAGGCCAAAAATAGATACAAGTATCTATGCAAATCTGGAAACGTGTTTGAATCGAATCAAGAGTTGTGGGCTCGTGTTCCATGGAAAGTGTCACAATATGGCCTAGGGAAAGGGTGAACAAAAGCGCCAGATGAAATAGTCAAGTAATCGATACTCCACTTTAAATTTGTGTAGTTTACGCAATGCTTTATGAAATGACCAAACCCTTTCCGGACTCTCAAGTCGCCTCTCCACTTCCAACTGAAAAGTTTTGCATCAACCCGAAAGCCATTATCATGAATGAAAGACGATGGCGAAACGTCTTCGAAGCCCGAGTCGTCAGGTGGGTTAATAATTCTAATTGAAAAAGGCAATTTGTATGCGGCGAGCAAAGGGAAACCAAAGGCAGCACAGTCAGACAAAAGCACTCAATATAATTAAATTGACGACGGACCACCCAGCGCCGATAACTCCACCATCTGAACCACCAGTGCAAGTAATAGTTTCAAAATGCCACGACTGTTCAGTACACAGCACCGGTGCCTTGGCGGCAGGAATAGGTTTAACCTTTGTCGTGGCGTCTCCTTGCTGCTCCTGGGCACTTTATGTTTTTTCACTGTTCTGCAAGTCCACAGGAACTTCCAAACTGAAGAGGTCGCGGTGCATGCTGCTCCACCTGCACGGATTTTCTGCATAATTACGACCTTTGCGTACCTCCATGAGTATGCCGCGATGCACATCCATCGAACTTGGGCCCCGCACTGCGATCACTACCTTTTTGTCAGTGATGATGTTGACCACTATTTGGAACCTGCGGTATTTATGAATCTGCACGACAAATGGCAACGGATGAGGGCCCATCTGGAATACGTCTACAAGTATCACTTCCATGAGGCGGACTGGTTTCTCTACGCCAATGATAATAAGTAACATAGATGCGTTTTTCACTAAGAAGAACACATATTACTTATTGGTTGCCTTTTAGTTTCGTAGTTGTGGAGAATCTTCGTTATATGTTGAAGTCCTATAGTCCCGATGAGCTTATCTACTTCGGCTGCAAACTGCGGACACCCAACGGTCTGGTAAGTACTTTTAAAGTGATTTGGTTATTTTTATACCCTTGCATTTCCGACCCTATAAAGTATATATATTCTTGATCAGCATCACTAGGAGAGCCATGTCCGTCTGTCCAAAGACCAATATAATCTCAATAGAGATCTGTCCGTACATAGGAACAATCGGCAAAAAAATTCAAAAAATTATAACTTTGTTGTTATACCCTTGCAGAGGGTATTATAATTTTGGTCAAAAGTGTGCAACGCAGTGAAGGAGACATCTCCGACCCTATAAAGTATATATATTCTTGATCAGGATCACCTCCTGAGTTGATATAAGCATGTCCGTCTGTCCGTCCGTCTGTCTGTTTTTACGCGAACTAGTCTCTCAGTTTTAAAGATATCGAATTGAAACTTTGCACACACCCTTCTTTCCTTTGCACGCAGTATTTAAGTCGGAACGGCCGGGATCGGACAACTATATCCTATAGCTGCCATATAACTGATTGATCGGAAATGCCATAACTTTGGTATTTGTTAAGTTAAGAAGTTGGGATTTCCTATGGGTATTTTATTTGGCCAGTCAATCCAACCTACCAATTTTCATAAGGATCGGCCGACTATATCCTATAGCTGCTATATAACTGATTGATCGGTAATGCCATAACTTTGGGATTTGTAAAGTTAGGAAGTTGGGATTTTCTATGGGTTTTATATTTGGCCAATCAATCTGACCTACCAAATTTCATAAGGATCGGCCGACTATATCCTATAGCCGCCACTTAACTGAACGATTGGAAATGCCATAACTTTGGTGTTTTTATACCCGTTACTCGTAGAGTAAAAGGGTATATTGTATTCGTGCAAAAGTATGTAACAGGATCACTAGCCGAGTCGATCTAGCCATGTCCGCCTGTCCGTCTGTCTGTCCGTATGAACGCTGAGATCTCGGAAACTATAAAAGCTAGAAGATTGGCATTTTGCATGCAGATTCTAGGAGTTCCTACGCAGCGCAAATTTGTTTCAAAAAGGTGCCACGCCCCCTTTAACGCCCACAATCGCCCATATACGATTTTAAAATTTTAATTTTTCGGAAAAGTAAAAATGCAGTTGTATTGTGCTTATCAATACCTATCGAAATGTAGAAGAACTTTTTCAAATCGCACCATTCGTTAAAAAGTTATGCGTTGTCAAAGTTTCTATCTCCATCTCACTCGCACTCCCTTTACCTGAGTAACGGGTATCTGATAGTCGGGGCACCCGACTATAGCGTTCTCTCTTGTTAAAGTTAGGAAGTTGGGATTTTAATGAGTGTTGAGAATGCATCATATGAATAATTTTGGAGAATATAATTTACAGAATATTCTGCAAGGGTATTTCAACCTTGGCTCCGCCCGAAGTTAGCTTTCCTTTCTTGTTTTTAATTTTTTTTTGTTCTTTAAGATTTGGTAATATTTATATATTATGAAATTACGGTTTTAATTAAATTAAAATGGGACAACAATATCATACAGCTGCCATAAAAACGAGGTGCAAAATGTAGAGCCAAATCGACATAGCTTCCTTGTTTTTAGTAATATAGGCATAGAAATCTTAATGTAAACGTTTTGTAATAACTGCAAGGGTATATAAACTTCGGCTTGCCGAAGTTTGCTTCCTTTCTCGTTAGTACAGATTTTAAAATCTTGTTGTTAAAGTATTTTACAATCCTTATAGCATGAAGTGCATTTAAATTTGTATTAAAATTAATTTATATGGGAACTGATAAAACTATCAGAACACATTTTTTTGTAACATAAATAAAATCGTAAACTTACAAAAAAAGTTATTAAATGGGAATTAACAATAATAAAATGTAATATAATTAAAGTTCGGCTTTAAGAAACTAATAAATAAAATATATAAATATAATATATAAAATATTAAAATTGTAGGTCTTTATGCACAGTGGATCCGGGATTGTCTTAAGTGCAGCTGCTCTGAAACGATTTACACTCGATGCGCTGACCAACGAAAGCATCTGCAGTTCGAAGGATAAAGGAGATGAGGCCACCGAAGAACTGGGTCGATGTCTCACCAATGTCAATGTGATACCTGGCAATAGTCGAGATGAGTTGCAAAGACACCGATTCCTGCCCTTCGATCCATCTTTACATTTGGGAGGCCGGTTGAACGAATCCATAGAGGTGCACAAATATTTCCTCGACCATTCCTACTACCCAGTAACTGATGTAAGATTTAATTTCCTATTTTATTTCATTCTTAATTCGAATGTTTTGCAGATGAACTTGCCGGTTTCTTTGCGATTTATTTGCTCTGTGATAAGTTTCCCAAGTATAATTTATAACTATTACTACTTTACATATAAGGTTCAAAGGTTTGGAGTGCCACTCAATTTTGAGTCTGGAGAGATTAAAGAAGGATTGTAGCACAAAAAAATATGAAATAGCTTACAAATACAATAACTTTTACTCTTAAATTAAAATACACTAAAGATAATTCTGAGATGATTGTTTTAAACAAAATACTAAAAAACTAAATTATTTAAAAATAAACTAAATACGAGGAAGTTGTCACCGTTGACAAGATCATGGCCAGTTTGTTTATAAGTTTTTTTTTCCATTGTCTAAAAATAACGTTTAATGCGTCTTGACATTGTCCCAAAAATGGTGCAATCTCTCGTTATTTTGGTAGCCGAATTTCCATTGCTGCTTGGAGTTTTTTGGATCGCAGTCACTTGTCGTAACCGCATGTATTTCCGGCTGCACCTCCAAGCAAAGTCTGGAGTCTTGCATCTGGCCAGAGATCACATGGCGGGTCTTGGGGTCGAAGGACCAGAACTGGTTCCCCTTCTGCCGGTGGCAGTGAAAGATATAGACCTCCATTCCCTGGTTGCGGACCTCCAAGCACAGCAATCCTGATTGCAACTCACGATGATTGGTCAGGGTCCAGTGCTGCTCTGATCTCGGAAATACCCGATCTGCACTACAGGAACTTAACTTGGGTCGACCAGGTCGACCCTCTGTGCGATCCAAACAGAGCTTCGGCGAAGACACGCTCTGCAACACACCTGTGGCGTATTCGGCGGGGTCTATTATGGGGTACAAATTCAGGAAGTCTTCGGCCAAATGATCCAAAAACCATTTGAATGGTTTACAATGAAGGCGCTTCCTAAGGTCTCGTTGCTCGGCAAGATTCCCAGCCGGAATCACAGTTAGATGCGGCATATTAGCAAACACCTTGTCCTTCAATTCATCCAACCACACCTCAGCCACTCGTCGGTAGTTCTGAAAGGGATTGTACATTTTAATCATATACCATATACTTAACATCTAAATTTAAGGCTTAATTTGCCAAAAGTTGTTGAGCAACTTATTAAGAACGGTTAATAATAACAAGCTAATAAGGGCATTGATATATAATAATAATAGCTTTTACAGTTTATTCTTACCCTTTGAATAAGTTTCTTCTCACTATTTTTGTCCTTATCGGTATAGCGTATCTGGAAATTGCCGTCTCTGTAAAGGTGACCTACCCTGGAGCAGGGGACCTCGAGAATCTGCCCTCCACACAGCCATAACTTAAGGCTCAGCTCGAGCTGCTCGCCTCCCCAGATCTTCAGTCCTTTGTCATAGCCACCAAGCTCGGCGAACCACTGACGTCCGATGGCGAAGAGGCCTCCATTCATGATGGGATTTTTGTGGGGCGCCGGCATGGCCACCGCCTCCTCCTTGAGGAGCGGCAGCTGAATGTAATTCAATTGCCAATTGAAGAAGCCCCTCGATGGCTTGCCCCTCCTGTAGGCGAAGTTCTCATAATCAATGGTGTCGATGATCGGAGTGGTGCAGGTCCTGTTGCTCGTCGAAATGGGAACCAGGAGTGGCTCCAGCCAGCCGTGGGTGACCTCCACGTGGGAGTCCAGGAAGACCAGGACATCGGCCAGGGCAAGATTAGCGCCCATGACACGGGCCTGCATCAGACCCACCTGCGTGGAGATCCTGTGGTGCTTCACCATGTTCAAGAACTTGATCTGCAGGAAGTCGTTGAGCTTCTCGTCCACCGAGCGGCTGCCGTCGTCCACCAGGATGATCTCCCGGAGCAGCAGGACCGGCGTCCGACTCCTCAGGCTGCTCAGCGTTCGCAGCAGCACGCTCGCCTCCTCGTTGTGATACGTTATCACCACACTGACCGACGGGAGCTTTTCCAGCGGATACTTGAGCTTTTTACAGCTGTCGAAAGATCGCACAAGTCAGAGAGTCTTATAATCTCGCCAGTGATGCCGGTGTAGCTTCTTTATAGTCTTTTTTTTCAGACTGATGCCTTGCTTATATTTTTAAGCTTACACATGATTATTATGGGTGCTACGAAATCAAATCTAGGAACCTTAATGAATAAAACTAATCATTGGAAGCTGTATAACAGAAAATATGTTAATTTTTTAAATCGTTTTTAACAAATATGTTAAAAATATGTAGTGAAGCCTAATTATGTGTTTTTATATTTCAATAAAATCGTTGCAACTTTAAAGTACATGTATCATCAAATATCCAGTTTGGATCATAAATCTTGAAACTGCTTGATCAGCTTGCTCAATGGGGCTACCACAAATATGATTCTGGAATCAGTTGCGAATTATAGCTTCTTTCGTACGTATTGAAATAGAGTTGCCTATGAGATTCATTTCAAATCATTGACCCAAGTCAAACCTAAATCTGCCAAGGAGAAAAGTCGCAAAACCAAACCGATCTTTAAAAGAAATAAATTTCTTGAATTAACTTTAAAATGTATTTAAAAACAAGAGAGAACGCTATATAGTCAGGTGCCCCGACTATCATATACCCGTTACTCAGGTAAAGGGAGTGCGAGGGAGATGGAGATATAAACTTTGATCACGCATAACTTTTTAACGAATGGTCCGATTTGAAAAATTTCTTCTACATTTCGATAGGTATTGATAAACACAATAAAACTGCATTTTTACTTTTCCGAAATATTTAAATTTTTAAAATCGTATATGAGCGATTGTGGGCGTTAAAGGGGGCGTGGCACCTTTTTGAAACAAACTTGCGCTGCGTATGAACTCCTAGAATCTGCATGCAAAATGCCAATCTTCTAGCTTTTATAGTTTCCGAGATCTCAGCGTTCATACGGACAGACGGACAGACAGACAGACAGACAGACAGACAGACAGACAGACAGACAGACAGACAGACAGACAGACAGACAGACAGACAGACAGACAGACAGACAGACAGACAGACGGACAGACAGACGGACAGACGGACAGACGGACATGGCTAGATCGACTCGGCTAGTGATCCTGAACAAGAATATATATACTTTATAGGGTCGGAAACGCTTCCTTCTACCTGTTACATACTTTTGCACGAATACAATATACCCTTTTACTCTACGAGTAACGGGTATAATAAAGTGTTCATTAGTCCATTTGTACTTTTCCGATTAACAAAATAAGTTCAGCGCCTAAAAGATTCGTTCCTTTACTTTGAAATTTGTTTGTATTAAATTTGAATAATGCATCGCAATCAGCTTAAATCAGATTCTCCCTCTCTGGAGCACCGGCACCACTGATCGCACTCTTATACTGCCGTCGATCGCCTCTTTTCCAAAGCTCTCGAAGCTCGTTCTCGACCCACTCACCTGCGATGCCGCATGTCGTACAGAGTTCGCTCAGGTGAGATGCGCTTTGAGAGCCAGGCGTTGAAACCCGTTTCCCGCTGGCTCTTTGCGATGGCCTCCAGTTCCTCAGTGGTCCAATTGCCCCTCGCCGGACGGCCCAAAGCCCCGAGTTGGGGAACAACCTCCGACTCGAAAACCGCCTGCAGATCGCTTATCTCACGCTCCAGGCGCGACGTAGTCGAAGATACGTTTGCGTCACGCTCCCGCTCCAATTTCAGCGTGTATAGGTAGTAGAAGATACTGCCACTGGCCATCAGCAGTAGCAGCAGCAACACCTTCTTCCTTTGCCTTAAAATATCCAGGCACATCGTATCACAGAAACAAGCACAGCCGTCCGGAACGGTAAGCAATAACTTTCGGCTTAAACCGCCCAGCGTTTTGGCCAAGACTGAAGCTGGCCAGCTGAGCGTGCGACGAGAGCGGTCTTCTACGCCGGTAATCCCATCTTATACGCTGAGAAAGTTTTCGATTCGGTGGCTCAATGAACCGATCAGAGGCGGGCCCATTTAAATTTCGAGGCTAAGTGGTATGGGGAACAGATTGGCAAGGAATTGCAAAAGTAAAAGAAATTAATAAGTCTTAAAGTCTTTGAGCTTGAGCGAAATGCTTACAACATACAATCTTTGTATCTCTTATATAAACGAAAGCCTGTTATCTGAAATACAAATATTCTTTATATGCTTTTTAAATTATTCTTTTATTGAAATATCTTAAATACAAATATTAAATTCTAATTGTAGGCGAAGCTTTAGGATCCCCTTAGCTGTTTCTATTTCTATTACCCTATCGAAATAATTTGTTTTACTTTAACCACATTAAAACAGAGCTTAAAGCCATTTAAGGCATAATATTTGCAGTGGCTTACTAAGAATGAAACTGATAAGAATGAAAGCATTGATGTTTGGTACACCTTGCACCTGTGTGATCTTCTGCCTAGTATACTGTATAATTTCCCTTATTATCTGGCTTATGTATACGGATAACTTATCAAGAGCAACCGTGGACTTTGGGTACTTTTCAATTGAAAATTTGGGTGAACTGGGAAAAGAAGCCCATTTGCAAATGACGAAGAGAGACCTTGTAGATGCTGAGGGAAGTTTCACTTTATATGAATACAACGCCTGGCTCTCTGAAAGAATTCCGTTGAAACGAACTCTGGAGGATTATAGAGATGCGAAGTGAGTAGAGCAATATTTTAAATTTATACCCTCCCCTCCA
Source organism: Drosophila kurseongensis (assembly GCA_018153305.1). NCBI lineage: Eukaryota > Metazoa > Arthropoda > Insecta > Diptera > Drosophilidae > Drosophila > Drosophila kurseongensis. The sequence goes on along the minus strand of JAECXX010000005.1, from coordinate 7,025,852 downwards.
AGGTATTGGTTTTCTCAGATGCCTTAACATCAGCTATGGTTCGGAGGGAAGAGTTACAGCTAGCATTATTATAGCAACTCAACTGGAACATCCACATACTCTGCTGAGGACCATCCACAGCATTGAAACGCAATCGTCATCCCACATTATCAGTGAGATAATACTGGTTCATGAAGGAACTGCCGATATAGATGTGTTTGAGTACATAGCGTATAACCTACCTATGGTTATACAACTGGAAGTTCACAACTCAAAGGGACCCATTCACGCTCGTTTGGCCGGAGCTAAAAAGGCGACTGGTGATGTCCTCATATTTCTCAATTCCCACATGGAGGTTACGAAGGGTTGGCTTCCTCCGCTACTGGAACCCATCATGCTGGACAGAAAATCAGCTACTCAGCCCGTTATGGATTCCATATCTAGAGAGACTTTTGCCTACCAAAAAGTGGCAGAGCCCGAGCAAATGGCATTTGATTGGCAGTTGGAGCGTATCTGGTTGCCCTTGGATCTGTTCTCCATGAAGAACCTACCAAATCCATTCGCATCCTCCCAACTGGAGGGACGTGTTTTCGCAATAGATCGCAATTGGTTCTGGCAACTAGGCGGATGGGATGAGGGTCTCAAGGACAATGGTGGCGATGCCCTGGACCTCAGCCTCAAAGTGTGGCAGTGTGGTGGTCGCATACTCACGATTCCCTGTTCTCGAGTAGGACTCATCTATAAACGGGATGAGGCAGAGGCTCAGTTGGCTCCGAATAGAAATCCCAAAAAGCAGGTCAAAAAGGTAGGAAAATATTTCCTTAATCATTATTCACCTTTAAGGTTACCAAGCACGGACAAAACCAATGTCATGTTGCACAGTTACAATTACTTTTTGTTGAAGTTAATCGAACTCTTACAACAAATTAACTCTATAACAAGAAAGGAAAGCTAACTTCGGGCGGAGCCGAAGTTGAAATACCCTTGCAGAATATTCTGTAAATTATATACTCCAAAATTATTCATATGATGCATTCTTAACACTCATAAAAAATCCCAACTTCCCACCTTAACAAACACCAAAGTTATGGCATTTCCGATCAATCAGTTATATGGCAGCTATAGGATACAGTCGGCCGATCCTTATGAAATTTGGTAGGTCGGATTAGGCCGTCTGTCTGTTTCTACGCGAACTAGTCTCTCAGTTTTAAAGATATCGAATTCAAACTTTGCACACACCCTTCTTTCCTTTGCACGCAGTATATAAGTCGGAACGGCCGGGATCGGATGACTATATCCTATAGCCGCCATATAACTGATTGATCGGAAATGCCATAACTTTGGTGTTCGTTGTGTTAGGAAGTTGGGATTTGCTATGGGTTTAATTTTTGGCCAATCAATCCGACCTACCAAATTTCATAAGGATCGGCTAAATATATCCTATAGCTGCCATATAGCTGAATGATTGGAAATGTCATAACTTTGGTGTTTTTAAAGTTAGGATGTTGGGATTTTTTATGAGTATTAAGAATGCATCATATGAATAATTTTGGTGAATATAATTTACAGAACATTCTGTAAGGGTATATCAACTTCGGCTCCGCCCGAAGTTAGCTTTCCATTGTTGTTTTGACATTTTTTTGTTTCCATTTCAGAACTTTAAAAGGGTTGTGGATGTATGGTTCGACGAGTATAAGCTCCATTTTTATCGGTATAATCCAAGTTTGAGAAATCTTTCTGCTGAATCATTGAATGGCCCGCGAGATTTACGTCGACGCCTTAATTGCAAGTCGTTTGGATGGTACAGAAGCCAAGTGGCGCCTCAATACAGAAACCATTATCTTCATGCCGGACTTTCCAACTATGCGATCGGTAAAATAATGTCTTTTGTGACGCCAAATTATTGCCTATCTATCAAGGGAGATGTTCTAATTATGAGGAAATGCAATTCAACCAATTTCGAAGACTGGGCACTGACGCCTCGCTGCCAACTGAAACTTGGTCAGAAGTGTCTGGATGTGGACTCCAAAAATAATGTCAAGGTTTCGAGGTGCACTAAAAAGGTTCCAGAATATCCCTGGCAATATAGTTACCAGCACAGATCATTTGTTAGCGTTGAAAACAAATGTCTGCAAATTGGTGCAAAGAGGGGCGACCTTAGTTTAAGAACTTGTGACTCAGAAATGACGGGCCAACGTTGGATGTACACTGGGGTGCAGGACTCAAAGCTAGACCACACCTTGGATGTTTGTTTAAATGTAAAAAACTAGATTTTTTAAGCATTTCTAATTATTCCTATCCCATTTTTTTAAGAATACGAATTCTTACCGAAACTTTTGAAACTCGTAATATAAATTCTAAGATCATTTTTTCGCGTAGCTTAGGACCTGCTTGAACTATTCAGGTATCAAAAGGTAGCGTTTGTATAATTTTTGAAACATAACTAAAGTAAAACAATAAAAATAAAGACTTTTATAAATCTACACTAAAGAATGCACTGATAACAAAACACATAGGCTTAAATTATAAAGTACCCACCTCAGTTTTCTCCTTAATTTGTTGCGCAATAATTTCTTTGCGCGTTCTATTATTCATTGAAATGCTTCACAAATTCGTTCAGGCTGGCCTACCAGAGTCCAAGTAGTAGGAAGAAACACTAAAATGTTTGGTATTTCAAGCCGCTCACCACATTTTTCGGACCAGAATACATTGTATAAATTCAATCAAAATTTAAATTAATGGTCAAGAAAGTAATAGTTTTTAAACCGTTATCTGGGAATAATTTTCAAACCCACTCAATAAAAGGCATGAGGTCCATGGTATAACTTGTTATGGTCTGCTCATAGTCAAAGGTATTTAGCTGAAGCCAGGCCAGGTCCTAGATCCAAAGGGTGCCCGATTTAATAATCATACCATAAAAACCTCGACGCGGAGTCATTGAGTTAGCAAACTTTTTCGTGTACAGATCAGTCAACGGGCACCATTGTTTGTTCCAATCCTGTCTTACGGGCAGTCAGTCAGGTCTTAATCCACTAGGTCCTTAGAACTGTAAATGGATCGTTGGCACGATAGTCGACGATCGAATAGCTTTACCCGCGAAAATAATGGGCACTGTTCTTAAAGGTTTGTGTTTAAGTGGTGAGCAACATTAAAAATGATATTAGGTAGATTTATATTACAAAGTTTTATGATATACAGAGTCTGTATTACAGACCCCAAGGTTAATACAACATAAACTAAGCCCAAAAACTAAAATTTACGGAATATGCCATTAAATGTAGAAGTCTGAAACAAAATTCATATCTTTATAAAGGGGTTAAAATATGTTTTTAGTTTTTTATTGTGAAAGCAAAACCATTTACAATTTTGTTTTCAAAGTACAATAAAGCGTGATGTGTTGAATTTGGAGTCATCACCAAATGAAGGTATAAATTTGAACAGCTGTAGTATTTAAATTTTGCCAAAAATATCGGATTCGCTGATTCCATATGCGTTCAGAAGGCTGCGCGACATTTGGTTAATTTTTACCAGGCTCTCGGAACTTAGCTCATTCTCGTAGGAGCCAACAATGCCACGGCGCAGGAATCTAATCACAGAATAGTTTTAAGTCTTAAATTGCAAGTAAATATAAAACATACTCAAACTTATTGGTGGGCCGATGACAATCTTGCAGAAACGTGGTGTGGTTGCCAAACTTGCTCCCTAAAAACAGAATTTTCTTTACATAGATAAATTCTAGCCGCTTTCATGCAGTCTACTCACTTTCCATATTCACAAAGTTCGAGTGGTTTCATTTCACTTTCGCTCAGCTCTTTGCAACCTAAGAAATTTGAGAGTCTTTTGATCACATCTTCAAGATCTCGTTTCATTTCCTCGTTGGTAACAAAAAAAATGTTATCCTCGTCGCGCATTCTATAAAAGTCGATAACGTGCGCCCAAGATTAAGTTAAGCCAATTTTTTCTGCGATAAAATAGTCCACAAATTCATCCAAACTACATTTGGAATAATTCAGTTCAGTCAAGAAGTGATATGTAGAAACCTCGACATCCTTCGGATTTTGAGCCACGTAGATAGTTTTAAGTCCATGCGTCCAGATTCCTCGAGGCAGAAGTTGTGCAGGTAAATGGGATTTAAGTAGTCGAGGATTACTCTGAAGCTTATCACACGCATCTATCGAATCCACTTTGGTCGTACTAAATACCAAACATTTTATTCAAATCTGTATTTAAATCTCAAGATTTACTCACTCTAAATAGGGACTGCGAACCATACCATAGCTTTTCTGGGCTTGCTGAAAGTCCAGTTTGTTTAGCAGAAGCCATGCCAATTCTTGCACCCAAGTAGAACCCGCCTTAACAAGGACACGACGAAAACATCAGTGCTCCTTGTTTCGAAGTCATGGATTCGCTTCGCAAACTCAACCGTATATTCCTCGGTTAGTGTGCACCATCGTTGCATCCAATCCTGTTTCAAGAGTAACCATTCAGGACCTAGTCCGTTTGGTCCATTAACGCCAGTTGAATCATCGGAGCGGTGAGCCCCTGCCTAAAAAATTTTTTCGAGTACATGTTTACTGCACCTTAGATGATCTTTCACTATTTTCGCTAGCAGTCGTGGCTGACTATTTATTTAATCATCACAAGAGTTTTGATAAGATATACATAAAATTAGAGCAAGTATCATCAACAACTTACCACTTTAATTCTAAAGTTCAAATAACATAAAAAAATGTACTATATGTATAAATACTAAGAAATTGCAAGATCAACAAAAAGCGAAAGCGGTTTGCGATAAAATCTAAGAAAAACCTTGTTAGGAAGAAAACTTTGGCAAGCAGAATTTTGTATACCCTTGGACCCATTACGGAAATGCAATATTCTATAAAATGGCTACATTATGAGAATATGTTCAAAATTAATAAAGTTATGCTGATTTTCTGATCGATTGTTTCTATAATAGCTGGGACTAATGGAATTGATTTCTGAAAGGGACTAGCTTTTATAAATATTTATGTTTAAGAGGTTAATTTTCATGGTCACTTATGAACACTTATTTAAGGGGGAAACCAGTTTGGATGGTTCAAAAAATCTATTTTGTTTTTATTGCATAAAACTATTCAAGAACATGCTTAAGTTTCAAACGAAATTCCAATTAGTTCCGATGATATGAGCACTCAGGCCGAGGCGCGCGGTCGTTAGACCCAAGCGGTTGCATTTTTATACCCTTGCTGAGAGTATTATAATTTCAGTCAAAAGCTTGCAACGCAGTGAAGGAGTCATTTCCGACCCTATAAAGTATATATATTCGTGATCAGCATCACCAGGAGAGTCGATCTAGTCATGTCCGTCTGACCGTCGTCTGTCCGTCCGCCCGTTTCTACGCAAACTAGTTCCTCAGTTTTAAAGCTATCTGCTTGAAACTTTTCCAAATTTGTCTTTTTATTGCAGGTAGTATATAAGTCGGAACGAGCCGGATCGGGCGGAGCCGAAGTTGATATACCCTTGCAGAATACTCTGTAAATTATATTCTCCAAAATTATTCATGTGATGCATTCTTAATACTCATAAAAAATCCCAACTTCCTAACTTTACAAACACCAAAGTTATGGCATTTCCGATCGTTCAGTTATATGGCAGCTATATGATATAGTCGGCCGATCCTTATGAAATTTGGTAGGTCGGATTGGCCAAATATAAAACCCATAGAAAATCCCAACTTCCTAACTTTACAAACACTAAAGTTATGGCATTTCCGATTAATCAGTTATATGGCGGCTATAGGATATAGTCGTCCGATCCTTATAAAATTTGGTAGGTCGGATTGATTGGCCAAATATAAAACCCATAAAAAATCCCAACTTCCTAACTTTACAAACACGAAAGTTATGGCATTTCCGATCAATCAGTTATATGGCAGCTATAGGATATAGTCGTCCGATCCCGGCCGTTCCGACTTATATACTGCGTGCAAAGGAAAGAAGGGTGTGTGGAAAGTTTCAATTCGATAGCTTTAAAACTGAGAGACTAGTTTGCGTAGAAACAGACAGACGGACAGACAGACGGACAGACGGACAGACGGACATGGCTATATCAACTCAGGAGGTGACCCTGATCAAGAATATATATACTTTATAGGGTCGGAGATGTCTCCTTCACTGCGTTGCACACTTTTGACCAAAATTATAATACCCTCTGCAAGGGTATAAAAACAAGAAATTCGCCTTATTTTTGTCTTCAAAGGCATCGCACCTTAAATTTTAGGGTAAATTTTTCTAAAATTAGGGGCGTTCCTTTCTAAAATCTAAGGCAAAGGGCCTTAAAAACAAGAAAAACTTTTCTAAAATATAGAAAAATATTTCTTAAAAGTAGGGTATCTAACCATAAATTTTAAGGTATTTTTTCTAAAAATGAGAAAAAATGTGCCTACATTCATCATGATGTAATTTTTCATTCAGGATTTATGGACTTATGTATATTTATGTATGTGTATACATATGTAAAAGATTTAAGCACTTCGCTTTGCATTCAGCAAAGTCACAAAGTTTGTATTAGTATTGCACTAATGAATTGCCAATATCGATTTCAACTGTAATTCTGTGGGGAAGAGAGAGAGATTGTGTACAATTATGATTTATTTCAGTTCTTACAAGTATACTCCGATAAGTATCTTTTATCCGAAAAAACTTATAATTTTATTCGCCCGTCGGTGGGATTCGAACCCAGGTCTCCCGCGCGTGAGTTCAAATACATTGAATGAAGCCACGGTCACGCGCGAAGAAGGCACGTCAAACCAAAGACTATATGATGGGGCGTTTGCAAAGAATATTAGTTTAAAAAAGTTTTTAGAACTCGTTAAGTCGCAACTGTGAAAGTCGAAATATTTAAAATAAATTTTCTAAGATGATATTTCATATGAAAAAAATATTTTAATTACTTTTCAATAAAGGGTAAAACCTTTAGTCGTCCTAAGCATTACTTCTCATCTGTGTTTATAACACAAGTAAAAACAAGAGAGAACGCTATAGTCGGGTGCCCCGACTATCAGATACCCGTTACTCAGGTAAAGGGAGTGCGAGGGAGATGGAGATAGAAACTTTGATCACGCATAACTTTTTAACGAATGGTCCGATTTGGAAAATTTCTTCTACATTTCGATAGGTATTGATAAACACAATAAAACTGCATTTTTACTTTTCCGAAATATTTAAATTTTTAAAATCGTATATTAGCGATTGTGGGCGTTAAAGGGGGCGTGGCACCCTTTTGAAATAAACTTGCGCTGCGTAGGAACTCCTAGAATCTGCATACAAAATGCCAATCTTCTAGCTTTTATAGTTTCCGAGATCTCAGCGTTCATACGGACGGACAGACGGACAGACGGACATGGCTAGATCGACTCGGCTAGTGATCCTGAACAAGAATATATATACTTTATAGGGTCGGAAACGCTTCCTTCTACCTGTTACATACTTTTGCACGAATACAATATACCCTTTTACTCTACGAGTAACGGGTATAACAAGAGAGAACGCTATAGTCGGGTGCCCCGACTATCAGATACCCGTTACTCAGGTAAAGGGAGTGCGAGGGAGATGGAGATAGAAACTTTGATCACGCATAACTTTTTAACGAATGGTCCGATTTGAAAAATTTCTTCTACATTTCGATAGGTATTGATAAACACAATAAAACTGCATTTTTACTTTTCCGAAATATTTAAATTTTTAAAATCGTATATAAGCGATTGTGGGCGTTAAAGGGGGCGTGGCACCTTTTTGAAACAAACTTGCGCTGCATAGGAACTCCTAGAATCTGCATGCAAAATGCCAATCTTCTAGCTTTTATAGTTTCCGAGATCTCAGCGTTCATACGGACAGACAGACAGACGGACAGACAGACGGACAGACGGACAGACGGACATGGCTAGATCGACTCGGCTAGTGATCCTGAACAAGAATATATATACTTTATAGGGTCGGAAACGCTTCCTTCTACCTGTTACATACTTTTGCACGAATACAATATACCCTTTTACTCTACGAGTAACGGGTATAAAAATAAAAAAAGAAAGATGTCGGCAGCTGAAATTGAACTTGCGGTGCTTAGATTTCTGGTCAGACGTTCTAACCCCTAGGCTACTCGGACAGGGTTAGAACAACTTTATGGTCATTTTAGAAAATATTTCCTATGTTATAGAAAACATTTCTATATTTTAGAAAATATTTCCTATGTTATAGATTTCTATATTTTAGAAAATATTTCTATATTTTAGAAAATATTTCTATATTTTAGAAAATATTTCTATATTTGAGAAAATATTTCTATATTTAAGAAAGCGTTTCTATTTTTTAGGGTTATCGAATTTTTAAGGTTAATTTGAGAAAATTGTTCTATTTTTTAGGGTAAATAATTTTTTAGGGCAGAATTTCTAATTTGAAGAAAAAAATTTCTAAAAACAAGTACCATTTTTACTAAAATATAGAAATTCTTTCTTGGATTTAGGGTGAGCTTAGTTTATGGCGACAATTTCTACATTTGATTTTTCACTTTCTAGATTTAAGAAAAGTTTTCTTGTTTTGAGAAAAAAATTCCTTGAAAATAGAAATCTTTTCTTGGATTTAGAAAAAATAAAGTTTTAAGGCGAATTTCTAAAATTTAGGGTTAATTTTGCTATGAGTGTAGGTTCCAACAAATTTGAATTTTTTTCTCTTAAAAAAAAAGCACGAAAAACACTAGAATTTCGGCCTCCTAAACTGGTTTCCCACCCTAAAAGCCCCTTAATTTCGATCAAAACTGTAACTTTGCAGTTCAGAAATGCGATAATTGCAAAGTGCTTTACAATCTAAAACAGCAGAGTTAATACCAGATTCGTTAAAACAAAATGTGAAATTTCTCAAGTCTTAAAATTACAAGAAAGTAAGCAAACTTCGCAAGGCGAAGTTTATATACCCTTGCAGTTATTACAAAACGACTACATTTCTATTTCATTACTCGTGGAGTAAACGGATATATTGTGTTCGTTGGAAAGTATGTAACAGGTAAAAGGAAGCGTTTTCGATCCTATAAAGAATATATCCTTGTTATACCCTTGCAGAGGGTATTATAATTTTGGTCAAACGTAACGGCCGGGATCGGCCGACTATATCCTATAGCCGCCATATAACTGATTGATCGGAAATGCCCTAACTTTGGTGTCTGGTTGTAGATTGGATTGATTCCTAACTTCCTAACTTTACAAACACCAAAGATATGGCATTTCCGATCGTACGTTTTATGGCAGCTATAGGATATAACCGTTCCGACTTATATACTGCGTGCAAAAGAACGAAGGGTGTGTGAAAAGTTCAATTCGATATCTTTTAAACGGAGAGACTAGTTCGCGTAGAAACAGACAGACGGACAGACGGACAGACGGACATGCTTATATCAACTCAGGACGCGATCCTGATCAAGAATATATATACTTTATAGGGTCGGATATGTCTCCTTCACTGCGTTGCACACTTTTGACCAAAATTATAATACCCTCTTTAAAAATGCATTTAGTGTTTTCGACATGTTTTAGGGGTTTCACAGAAATTTCTTCTAACCAGATATTAACATAGAATCTAATCTCGGAATTCAATTTGCGTTGAAATTAAATCCCTTGTACCTTACCAAACAGCCTTTTTAAATAACACTCATTAAATCTAACAACAGTTTTCATATTTATATTTTATTGCATTAAAAATCAATCACAATCTCCTAAAAATAGGAAAGCTTTGTTTACGCAAAGTTTTAGTGAAAAAAACACAATATTATTATTTATTAACATTAAAAGGCTGCAATAAGATAGCCACGCTGATTTCAATCACAAATTTTATAGGTTATTTGAAAAAAGCTTTTGCTAATTATTTTTTTGATAATTTAATAATATACAGTCATGGAAAAAATAATAGAAACGACCATTTTTTCGCATTTTTCAAACTTTTGTTCAGTCAATTTTTTTTTTTTTTAAGTTTAATAATTTTGATTGATAGTCGATACAATTATGTGTCAAAATATAACAAAACAATAATTTTCAAAAAACGTCATGAACTAAAAAATAATTTTTGAAATTTTAAGGCCTGACCCGAACCATTCTTCAAAGCTGGCCAAGAAATGGTTTGTGGACAACGAAGCTCCCTTGATCGAAAAGCCTTCGCAGTCCTCAGACTTAAGTCCTATAGAGCACCTTTGGGGGATAATAAAGAATAGGATTGGTGGGTTTAAGTCCAAAAAAATTGAAGATTTGTGGAAGAAAGTGAAGTCCGAGTGGTACTCCATTAAACCATCAATTTGTGTCAATTTGGAGGATTCAATGGGACGCCGGTGAACCGAAGTCATTAAAAATTGCAGTGGCACAACTATTTATTAAAGTTCCAGTTTCCAGGCCTTAAAATTTCAAAAATTATTTTTTAGTTCATGACGTTTTTTGAAAATTATTGTTTTGTTATATTTTGACACATAATTGTATCGACTATCAATCAAAATTATTAAACTTAAAAAAAAAAAAAATTGACTGAACAAAAGTTTGAAAAATACGAAAAAAAATTGTCGTTTCTATTATTTTTTCCAATACTGTATGTCAAAAAAAGAAGGAGTAAGTTTTTCGTTAATAGAATCTTCGATCCAGTTTATAAAGTGTGTTACATTTGTGTATAAACCTAATCCAGTGCATTGTGAAAGTCCAATGCTGGTAATACCGAATTGAAAGACCCGCTGAATTTTTCCATGGACCAGCTGTGCACTCAACGGACCCCCTGTATCCCCATTACATGTGTCGCTGGTGAAACTGCCGGCACAAATTTGGGATTCACTACTTGGCTTTAAAATCGTTACATCGCATATCGAACGATTAAAATTGATTAAAGTTGTTGTCTGAAGTCTTGGGCTGTTTTCACCAGTTTTAGTTATACCCCAGCCTGTGGCATTAAATGATGTAAAAGGTCTTACTGCAAACTGATCGACGAGCAGACAGATCGGCCTGATATGGTCTAAGGAAAATATTTCAGTTAAGAAAGTATTTGTTAGTTATTAGATTCCTTCATTACCTGAAAAAATAACATTTTGAGCCATTTCGACTACACCTATGTCATTCTGCATTTTTTCTAAGTCAAACGATGGGTGGGGTATCAACCGGTCGATATCAATCTCAAAGCTGCTTCCCTTACAAACCTTCGATGAACAATCTGGGTTGGTTGACGTGTCATATTCGCCTAAGCGCACCTTACTGTAAACAACAAGAATTTAATTTCAATTCAAAAATACAACTCATGCACATACTTAAGCTGTACTTGGAAGCAACTCGCTGCCGTCAGAACAAAACCTGCAATAATTTATTGAAGTTCATAACTTAGTTATACTGAAAAGAAAGTGCTCATTTAAAGCACATTGAAAAAAAAAAAGCCTTACAAAAGGTAAGATATTTTTAAAATACTTACGGGAGGTGATGAGCGTACCGCCACAGGTGAAATTAAGGTCTTTGAACAGCAGTACCATCCAAGGATTGGCGAACATCTCAGCATCGTGTCCTCCAACCACCCGTTTAACCCTGTTCAAAGTCCTTGTTGTTCCGCAATCGGGTTCCAGCAAACGGGCGGATCCTTCTTTAAAAAGAAACAGACAGGCTAATGCCGCAACTCCTAGTATAAACACCTTCATGCTTTATAGAATTCGTTTCGAAGACTGAATAAAAGTCTCTGGCGGGGTCTTTTTTTATAGGACAACAAACAGCAATAAGAAAGCTTTTTTCAATAAAATCTCTTTAGCCTTGAGTTCAAAATTTTAGATCACGTGTTTTTATAAAAGTTGGGGGAAAAAGACACAGTACGACAAAGTTTCTTATCTACCAAAAAACATATGGTTGGAGATTTTTAAAATATTTAAAAAAGTTTGAACAGTTATTAACATAAAACGACTGTCGACTTATAATTTTAATCAAAATTAAAAAAATATCCAAAAACAAGAATGGAAGAAAATTTTGGCAAGTGACAGGCGCATTATCTGGATTTTAATCCAAGCAAATATGTATAGAACTTAATGTTCGTCCAATTGAAATTTTTGTATCTGAAAAATGGTTTTAAACGTATAAGAAACGTTAACTTTTTTGAGTTAGTGGTGGCATTTTTTTGCATTTGTATGTGTCTTTCCTTAAAGTTATCTGGCATACGTTGAAAGCTGGAAATTGCACAGCGGATTATATAAAACTTAAATTAAAGTTTTTTATTGCGATGTTTATCACCAAAAACGCACTCCCTTTACCGGAGTAACGGGTATCTGATAGTCGGGGCACCCGACTATAGCGTTCTCTCAAAGACCAATATAATCTCTAAGATGCGTAACGCCCATACATTGGTTTTGCAATATGCAGCTCGTTTTTTGGTGGCGACGAAAATTCCGTTCTCTCCGCTCTCACAAAGTAAAGAGCGTAAAAATCTAAAAATAGCATTGCACGAATAAAGAAGTGCGTATGTGTGCGTATTTGTTCCAGAAGACTATTTTCGTCCAGAAATCATTTCTGGAAATCATTTCTGGACTAAGAAACTAATTGTGTGTCAAATGAACTTCTATGATTGAATATTATTGAAAATATTTCAATAAAGTTTAATATATTTAAATATACTTTGATTGTTAAACAAAAACAAAGCGAAGTATATTTAAATTGAATATATTTAAAGGATATTTTATTAAATATATTTCGCTTTATTTTTTATCCATGGCTGTTTTTTATTAACTTTAAAATGGAAATAATAAATTGATATTTTCTGATGTAAGGTTCTTTAGGTAGTCGGTGGCTATAGCCTACTATAGTAGGTTTTTAAAGATATGTTGCTTGTCCTGTGTAATTGCTGGGCATGTGTCTATGATGTGTTCCATGTTTATGGGGGTTGATGATTGGCAGAGGGGGCAGTTTCGTGTGATATTGAGATCAAGGAGGTGTTTGTGTGTTATGTTTGTGTGTCCTAACCGAAGTCTTATAAATTTAATTTGGTCAATTCGGCTAATTTCTTCCTGAGTTTTCTTAGAGAGTGTTGATGTGTGGATGTTGTTAGTGTTAATGTTTTTGTACCATGAGTTGCATTTATTTATTAAGGTTTCATTTTCTAGCTTTAGTTGATTTTTGAGAAATTTATTAATGTCTTTTATATTTTCGTTAAGAGTATATATTAGTGGCATTTTCGTTGCCTCTTTTGCTATTTTGTCTGCGAGTTCGTTTCCTTTAATGTTAGAGTGTCCTGGGGTCCATAGAATTTTTATTTTGGGTTGTTTTAATTGAAGTAGTCTTCTGATGTATGCGGGGTATTTGTTGAGGTTTGATGGGTTGCGGATTGCTTCGATCGCTCCTAGAGAGTCAGAGCAGATAACAAATTGTCCGCTCATGCTTGTTGCAAGTTTTGTGGCTTCGAGGATTCCGATTATTTCTGCTGTTAGGATTGATGAGTAAGGAGGTACACTCATACCAAAATTAACCCTAAAAACAAGAAATTCGCCTTATTTTTGACTTCAAAGGCATCGCACTTTAAATTGTAGGGTAAATTTTTCTAAAATTAAGGGCGTTCCTTTCTAAAATGTGGGGAAGAAAGAGAGAGAGAGAAATTGTGTACAATTATGATTTATTTCAGTTCTTACAAGTATACTCCGATAAGTATCTTATCCGAAAAAACGTATAATTTTATTCGCCCGTCGGTGGGATTCAAACCCAGGTCTCCCGCGCGTGAGTTCAAAGACATTGAATGAAGCCACGGTCACGCGCGAAGAACGCACGTCAAACCAAAGACTATATGATGGGGCGTTTGCGAAGAATATTAGTTTAAAAAAGTTTTTAGAACTCGTTAAGTCGCAACTGTGAAAGTCGAAATATTTAAAATAAATTTTCTAAGATGATATTTCATATGAAAAAAAATATTTTAATTACTTTTCAATAAAGGGTAAAACCTTTAGTCGTCCTAAGCATTACTTCTCATCTGTGTTTATAACACAAGTAAAAACAAGAGAGAACGCTATAGTCGGGTGCCCCGACTATCAGATACCCGTTACTCAGGTAAAGGGAGTGCGAGGGAGATGGAGATAGAAACTTTGATCACGCATAACTTTTTAACGAATGGTCCGATTTGGAAAATTTCTTCTACATTTCGATAGGTATTGATAAACACAATAAAACTGCATTTTTACTTTTCCGAAATATTTAAATTTTTAAAATCGTATATAAGCGATTGTGGGCGTTAAAGGGGGCGTGGCACCCTTTTGAAATAAACTTGCGCTGCGTAGGAACTCCTAGAATCTGCATGCAAAATGCCAATCTTCTAGCTTTTATAGTTTCCGAGATCTCAGCGTTCATACGGACGGACAGACGGACAGACGGACAGACGGACAGACAGACAGACGGACAGACGGACATGGCTAGATCGACTCGGCTAGTGATCCTGAACAAGAATATATATACTTTATAGGGTCGGAAACGCTTCCTTCTACCTGTTACATACTTTTGCACGAATACAATATACCCTTTTACTCTACGAGTAACGGGTATAACAAGAGAGAACGCTATAGTCGGGTGCCCCGACTATCAGATACCCGTTACTCAGGTAAAGGGAGTGCGAGGGAGATGGAGATAGAAACTTTGATCACGCATAACTTTTTAACGAATGGTCCGATTTGAAAAATTTCTTCTACATTTCGATAGGTATTGATAAACACAATAAAACTGCATTTTTACTTTTCCGAAATATTTAAATTTTTAAAATCGTATATAAGCGATTGTGGGCGTTAAAGGGGGCGTGGCACCTTTTTGAAACAAACTTGCGCTGCGTAGGAACTCCTAGAATCTGCATGCAAAATGCCAATCTTCTAGCTTTTATAGTTTCCGAGATCTCAGCGTTCATACGGACAGACAGACAGACGGACAGACAGACGGACAGACGGACAGACGGACATGGCTAGATCGACTCGGCTAGTGATCCTGAACAAGAATATATATACTTTATAGGGTCGGAAACGCTTCCTTCTACCTGTTACATACTTTTGCACGAATACAATATACCCTTTTACTCTACGAGTAACGGGTATAAAAATAAAAAAAGAAAGATGTCGGCAGCTGAAATTGAACTTGCGGTGCTTAGATTTCTGGTCAGACGTTCTAACCCCTAGGCTACTCGGACAGGGTTAGAACAACTTTATGGTCATTTTAGAAAATATTTCCTATGTTATAGAAAACATTTCTATATTTTAGAAAATATTTCCTATGTTATAGATTTCTATATTTTAGAAAATATTTCTATATTTTAGAAAATATTTCTATATTTTAGAAAATATTTCTATATTTGAGAAAATATTTCTATATTTAAGAAAGCGTTTCTATTTTTTAGGGTTATCGAATTTTTAAGGTTAATTTGAGAAAATTGTTCTATTTTTTAGGGTAAATAATTTTTTAGGGCAGAATTTCTAATTTGAAGAAAAAAATTTCTAAAAACAAGTACCATTTTTACTAAAATATAGAAATTCTTTCTTGGATTTAGGGTGAGCTTAGTTTATGGCGACAATTTCTACATTTGATTTTTCACTTTCTAGATTTAAGAAAAGTTTTCTTGTTTTGAGAAAAAAATTCCTTGAAAATAGAAATCTTTTCTTGGATTTAGAAAAATAAAGTTTTAAGGCGAATTTCTAAAATTTAGGGTTAATTTTGCTATGAGTGTAGGTTCCAACAAATTTGAATTTTTTTCTCCTAAAAAAAAACCACGAAAAACACTAGAATTTCGGCCTCCTAAACTGGTTTCCCACCCTAAAAGCCCCTTAATTTCGATCAAAACTGTAACTTTGCAGTTCAGAAATGCGATAATTGCAAAGTGCTTTACAATCTAAAACAGCAGAGTTAATACCAGATTCGTTAAAACAAAATGTGAAATTTCTCAAGTCTTAAAATTACAAGAAAGTAAGCAAACTTCGCAAGGCGAAGTTTATATACCCTTGCAGTTATTACAAAACGACTACATTTCTATTTCATTACTCGTGGAGTAAACGGATATATTGTGTTCGTTGGAAAGTATGTAACAGGTAAAAGGAAGCGTTTTCGATCCTATAAAGAATATATCCTTGTTATACCCTTGCAGAGGGTATTATAATTTTGGTCAAACGTAACGGCCGGGATCGGCCGACTATATCCTATAGCCGCCATATAACTGATTGATCGGAAATGCCCTAACTTTGGTGTCTGGTTGTAGGTTGGATTGATTCCTAACTTCCTAACTTTACAAACACCAAAGATATGGCATTTCCGATCGTACGTTTTATGGCAGCTATAGGATATAACCGTTCCGACTTATATACTGCGTGCAAAAGAACGAAGGGTGTGTGAAAAGTTCAATTCGATATCTTTTAAACGGAGAGACTAGTTCGCGTAGAAACAGACAGACGGACAGACGGACATGCTTATATCAACTCAGGACGCGATCCTGATCAAGAATATATATACTTTATAGGGTCGGATATGTCTCCTTCACTGCGTTGCACACTTTTGACCAAAATTATAATACCCTCTTTAAAAATGCATTTAGTGTTTTCGACATGTTTTAGGGGTTTCACAGAAATTTCTTCTAACCAGATATTAACATAGAATCTAATCTCGGAATTCAATTTGCGTTGAAATTAAATCCCTTGTACCTTACCAAACAGCCTTTTTAAATAACACTCATTAAATCTAACAACAGTTTTCATATTTATATTTTATTGCATTAAAAATCAATCACAATCTCCTAAAAATAGGAAAGCTTTGTTTACGCAAAGTTTTAGTGAAAAAAACACAATATTATTATTTATTAACATTAAAAGGCTGCAATAAGATAGCCACGCTGATTTCAATCACAAATTTTATAGGTTATTTGAAAAAAGCTTTTGCTAATTATTTTTTTGATAATTTAATAATATACAGTCATGGAAAAAATAATAGAAACGACCATTTTTTTCGCATTTTTCAAACTTTTGTTCAGTCAATTTTTTTTTTTTTTTAAGTTTAATAATTTTGATTGATAGTCGATACAATTATGTGTCAAAATATAACAAAACAATAATTTTCAAAAAACGTCATGAACTAAAAAATAATTTTTGAAATTTTAAGGCCTGACCCGAACCATTCTTCAAAGCTGGCCAAGAAATGGTTTGTGGACAACGAAGCTCCCTTGATCGAAAAGCCTTCGCAGTCCTCAGACTTAAGTCCTATAGAGCACCTTTGGGGGATAATAAAGAATAGGATTGGTGGGTTTAAGTCCAAAAAAATTGAAGATTTGTGGAAGAAAGTGAAGTCCGAGTGGTACTCCATTAAACCATCAATTTGTGTCAATTTGGAGGATTCAATGGGACGCCGGTGAACCGAAGTCATTAAAAATTGCAGTGGCACAACTATTTATTAAAGTTCCAGTTTCCAGGCCTTAAAATTTCAAAAATTATTTTTTAGTTCATGACGTTTTTTGAAAATTATTGTTTTGTTATATTTTGACACATAATTGTATCGACTATCAATCAAAATTATTAAACTTAAAAAAAAAAAAAAATTGACTGAACAAAAGTTTGAAAAATACGAAAAAAATTGTCGTTTCTATTATTTTTTCCAATACTGTATGTCAAAAAAAGAAGGAGTAAGTTTTTCGTTAATAGAATCTTCGATCCAGTTTATAAAGTGTGTTACATTTGTGTATAAACCTAATCCAGTGCATTGTGAAAGTCCAATGCTGGTAATACCGAATTGAAAGACCCGCTGAATTTTTCCATGGACCAGCTGTGCACTCAACGGACCCCCTGTATCCCCATTACATGTGTCGCTGGTGAAACTGCCGGCACAAATTTGGGATTCACTACTTGGCTTTAAAATCGTTACATCGCATATCGAACGATTAAAATTGATTAAAGTTGTTGTCTGAAGTCTTGGGCTGTTTTCACCAGTTTTAGTTATACCCCAGCCTGTGGCATTAAATGATGTAAAAGGTCTTACTGCAAACTGATCGACGAGCAGACAGATCGGCCTGATATGGTCTAAGGAAAATATTTCAGTTAAGAAAGTATTTGTTAGTTATTAGATTCCTTCATTACCTGAAAAAATAACATTTTGAGCCATTTCGACTACACCTATGTCATTCTGCATTTTTTCTAAGTCAAACGATGGGTGGGGTATCAACCGGTCGATATCAATCTCAAAGCTGCTTCCCTTACAAACCTTCGATGAACAATCTGGGTTGGTTGACGTGTCATATTCGCCTAAGCGCACCTTACTGTAAACAACAAGAATTTAATTTCAATTCAAAAATACAACTCATGCACATACTTAAGCTGTACTTGGAAGCAACTCGCTGCCGTCAGAACAAAACCTGCAATAATTTATTGAAGTTCATAACTTAGTTATACTGAAAAGAAAGTGCTCATTTAAAGCACATTGAAAAAAAAAAAGCCTTACAAAAGGTAAGATATTTTTAAAATACTTACGGGAGGTGATGAGCGTACCGCCACAGGTGAAATTAAGGTCTTTGAACAGCAGTACCATCCAAGGATTGGCGAACATCTCAGCATCGTGTCCTCCAACCACCCGTTTAACCCTGTTCAAAGTCCTTGTTGTTCCGCAATCGGGTTCCAGCAAACGGGCGGATCCTTCTTTAAAAAGAAACAGACAGGCTAATGCCGCAACTCCTAGTATAAACACCTTCATGCTTTATAGAATTCGTTTCGAAGACTGAATAAAAGTCTCTGGCGGGGTCTTTTTTTATAGGACAACAAACAGCAATAAGAAAGCTTTTTTCAATAAAATCTCTTTAGCCTTGAGTTCAAAATTTTAGATCACGTGTTTTTATAAAAGTTGGGGGAAAAAGACACAGTACGACAAAGTTTCTTATCTACCAAAAAACATATGGTTGGAGATTTTTAAAATATTTAAAAAAGTTTGAACAGTTATTAACATAAAACGACTGTCGACTTATAATTTTAATCAAAAGTAAAAAAATATCCAAAAACAAGAATGGAAGAAAATTTTGGCAAGTGACAGGCGCATTATCTGGATTTTAATCCAAGCAAATATGTATAGAACTTAATGTTCGTCCAATTGAAATTTTTGTATCTGAAAAATGGTTTTAAACGTATAAGAAACGTTAACTTTTTTGAGTTAGTGGTGGCATTTTTTTGCATTTGTATGTGTCTTTCCTTAAAGTTATCTGGCATACGTTGAAAGCTGGAAATTGCACAGCGGATTATATAAAACTTAAATTAAAGTTTTTTATTGCGATGTTTATCACCAAAAAACGCACTCCCTTTACCGGAGTAACGGGTATCTGATAGTCGGGGCACCCGACTATAGCGTTCTCTCAAAGACCAATATAATCTCTAAGATGCGTAACGCCCATACATTGGTTTTGCAATATGCAGCTCGTTTTTTGGTGGCGACGAAAATTCCGTTCTCTCCGCTCTCACAAAGTAAAGAGCGTAAAAATCTAAAAATAGCATTGCACGAATAAAGAAGTGCGTATGTGTGCGTATTTGTTCCAGAAGACTATTTTCGTCCAGAAATCATTTCTGGAAATCATTTCTGGACTAAGAAACTAATTGTGTGTCAAATGAACTTCTATGATGGAATATTATTGAAAATATTTCAATAAAGTTTAATATATTTAAATATACTTTGATTGTTAAACAAAAACAAAGCGAAGTATATTTAAATTGAATATATTTAAAGGATATTTTATTAAATATATTTCGCTTTATTTTTTATCCATGGCTGTTTTTTATTAACTTTAAAATGGAAATAATAAATTGATATTTTCTGATGTAGGGTTCTTTAGGTAGTCGGTGGCTATAGCCTACTATAGTAGGTTTTTAAAGATATGTTGCTTGTCCTGTGTAATTGCTGGGCATGTGTCTATGATGTGTTCCATGTTTATGGGGGTTGATGATTGGCAGAGGGGGCAGTTTCGTGTGATATTGAGATCAAGGAGGTGTTTGTGTGTTATGTTTGTGTGTCCTAACCGAAGTCTTATAAATTTAATTTGGTCAATTCGGCTAATTTCTTCCTGAGTTTTCTTAGAGAGTGTTGATGTGTGGATGTTGTTAGTGTTAATGTTTTTGTACCATGAGTTGCATTTATTTATTAAGGTTTCATTTTCTAGCTTTAGTTGATTTTTGAGAAATTTATTAATGTCTTTTATATTTTCGTTAAGAGTATATATTAGTGGCATTTTCGTTGCCTCTTTTGCTATTTTGTCTGCGAGTTCGTTTCCTTTAATGTTAGAGTGTCCTGGGGTCCATAGAATTTTTATTTTGGGTTGTTTTAATTGAAGTAGTCTTCTGATGTATGCGGGGTATTTGTTGAGGTTTGATGGGTTGCGGATTGCTTCGATCGCTCCTAGAGAGTCAGAGCAGATAACAAATTGTCCGCTCATGCTTGTTGCAAGTTTTGTGGCTTCGAGGATTCCGATTATTTCTGCTGTTAGGATTGATGAGTAAGGAGGTACACTCATACCAAAATTAACCCTAAAAACAAGAAATTCGCCTTATTTTTGACTTCAAAGGCATCGCACTTTAAATTGTAGGGTAAATTTTTCTAAAATTAAGGGCGTTCCTTTCTAAAATGTGGGGAAGAAAGAGAGAGAGAGAAATTGTGTACAATTATGATTTATTTCAGTTCTTACAAGTATACTCCGATAAGTATCTTATCCGAAAAAACGTATAATTTTATTCGCCCGTCGGTGGGATTCAAACCCAGGTCTCCCGCGCGTGAGTTCAAAGACATTGAATGAAGCCACGGTCACGCGCGAAGAACGCACGTCAAACCAAAGACTATATGATGGGGCGTTTGCAAAGAATATTAGTTTAAAAAAGTTTTTAGAACTCGTTAAGTCGCAACTGTGAAAGTCGAAATATTTAAAATAAATTTTCTAAGATGATATTTCATATGAAAAAAATATTTTAATTACTTTTCAATAAAGGGTAAAACCTTTAGTCGTCCTAAGCATTACTTCTCATCTGTGTTAATAACACAAGTGAAAAAAATAAAAAAAGAAAGATGTCGGCAGCTGAAATTGAACTTGCGGTGCATAGATTTCTGGTCAGACGTTCTAACCCCTAGGCTACTCGGACAGGGTTAGAACCACTTTATGGTCATTTTATAAAATATTTCCTATGTTATAGAAAACATTTCTATATTTTAGAAAATATTTCTATATTTTAGAAAATATTTCTATATTTTGGAAAATATTTCTATATTTGAGAAAATATTTCTATATTTAAGAAAGCGTTTCTATTTTTTAGGGTTATCGAATTTTTAAGGTTAATTTGAGAAAATTTTTCTATTTTTTAGGGTAAATAATTTTTTAGGGCAGAATTTCTAATTTGAAGAAAAAAATTTCTAAAAACAAGTACCATTTTTACTAAAATATAGAAATTCTTTCTTGGATTTAGGGTGAGCTTAGTTTATGGCGACAATTTCTACATTTGAGAAACACTTTCTAGATTTAAGAAAAGTTTTCTTGTTTTAAGAAAAAAATTCCTTGAAAATATAAATCTTTTCTTGGATTTAGAAAAAATGAAGTTTTATGGCGAATTTCTAAAATTTAGGGTTAATTTTGCTATAACGGTATACCATTCACCCACATAACGGTGAATGTTATTTTCTTAGACTTTTACTCCATGAGGTACGAGGTCCAACTTCATTTTCGTATTTAAAAACTGTAAATGGCGTAATATACAGTACGTTTCAATTAGCTTGCAAAGCATTGGGCTTACTTGAGGATGATAGTCATTGGGACAAAAAACTTACGTGATCTCTTTGGAATTATGTTAGTTTTTTGTCAACTCTCGGATCCTTTAGGTCTTTGGAATAAGTACAAGACTTTCTTATCGGAAGATATACTTCATTCATTACAAATGCCCGTAAACTCTGACATTAATAACGAAATTATGGAAAGAGTCTATAACAAAAGTCTAATAAGCATTGAACATTTTGTATTGTCTATTGGTGGAACATGTCTTAAAGAATATGGTCTTCCTCAACCAATTATTCCTGAAGCCGAATTGGAAGAAAATAATACCGATTATCTAAGAGAAATAAGTTATGAAAGTAACAACACTCTCCTTACCAACAACGAAAATTTGCTTACAGACGAGCAAAAAGTCGTATACAATACAATTTTACAAAGCGTTGGGGCTGAGATGGGTGAAATATTTTTTTTGGATGCACCTGGTGGGACAGGTAAAACCTTCTTGACAAACTTATTGTTGGCAAAAGTTCGAAGTTCAAAAAAAAAAGCCCTAGCTGTAGCATCTTCCGGTATAGCTGCTACCCTGCTCAATGGAGGTCGAACTGCTCATTCTACATTTAAACTTCCTTTGGATTTAGTTAATTTAGAAACACCTCATTGCTCTATTTCAAAGCAATGTAATATGGCTGCGGTGTTTAAAGATTGTAAGTTAATTGTTTGGGATGAGTGCACAATGTCACATAAAGGTGGGCTTGAAGCCATAAATAGAACCTTGCAAGATATTAATGAGAATACTATGTTGATGGGTGGTATTACAGTCCTGCTAGCTGGAGACTTTCGCCAAACCCTTCTTGTTGTGCCAAGAGGTACAAGAGCTGACGAAATAAAGGCCTGTTTAAAATCTTCATTTTTAAGGCCACAGATAAAAAAACTAGCGCTCACGAAAAATATGCGAGTGCACTTAAAAGGAGACAGTTCTGCAGGAATTTTTGCCGAAACTCTTTTAAAAATTGGGAATGGCGTCCATCCAACAGTTGATGGAAAAATAGTTATAACATCACGCTTAGGAAATGTAGTCAAAAACGTTCAAGACCTTACATCCAAAATATTTCCTGACATTTCCAACATACCATGTAAAAGCTTAGATTGGCTATCTGAGCGCGCCATTTTGACAACGAAAAATGAAAGAGCAACCACTATTAATAATTTATTGCTAAACTCATTTGATGGTTTAAAAGTCTCCTATAAATCGGTCGACTCTGTTCCTGATGCTGATAATGCTGTTCATTACCCTGTTGAATTTTTAAATTCTTTGAATCCTCCAGGAATTCCTCAGCATAATCTGTCTCTTAGGATTGGAGCACCCGTAATGTTATTGCGAAATTTAAGTCCCCCAAAGTTATGCAATGGGACACGATTGCAGATAAAAGGTCTTCATAAGAATGTAATCAAAGCAACAGTATTTACGGGGTGCGCGAAGGGGGAAACAGTGTTTATACCCAGGATCCCATTAATACCATCCAGTCTGCCGTTTCAGTTTAAAAGGCTACAATCTTAAAGTTTGCTTTGCAATAACTATAAATAAATCGCAGGGGCAGACTTTGAAGCTGGCTGGACTAGATCTTAGAGAAGATTGCTTCTCTCATGGACAATTTTATGTCGCATGCTCTAGAGTTAGCTCTGCCAGTAGCCTTATTATTCTCGCTCCTGAAGGATCTTCTAAAAATTTTGTTTACACAGAGGTTTTAAAGTAATCATATTAATTAACATTATTAAACCTAGAAAGTTTCAATGGAATAGGTCTAATTGGAGATACCACTTCAAAAAAAACGCGCCAATTTCTCTACCTCAGGGGTGGTGTGGAAATGGGAAGGTCTTGACAACCGTACTCAAAACTAATTTTAAGCGAACGAAGTCGCGCCGGGTATAGCTAGTTATCATATAGATGCCATAGAAACGGTGGCAAAATTTATCGCAAAATCGACTTAGCTGCATTTTTTTTAGTAATACAGGTATAGAAATCGAAATGTAGTCGTTTTGTCATAACTGCAAGGGTATATAAACTGCGCCTTGTCGAAGTTGGCTTATACATACATATATAGACCAAATCGAACTTTGCGGGTATCAAGATTTGCGTAGTTCTCGGAGGGAATTTTTTTTTTATTTTATTAATAATGTAGAACCATTCAAATCGTAGAGTAAATTAACTTAACTCAACTTACCAAACAAAAAAAATAAAAATAAGTGCTTTTATTAATCTTCCCTAAGTATTTACTGATAGCATAACTCATAGATTTAAATTATCAAGTATCCACCTCTGTTTAATGTTTGATCTGTTGCAAAGACTCAGGAATAAATTTAGATTAACTCCCAATTCCAGACACCTCGTATTGCTCACCAGTTGATTGTTGACCACATCATAGTGCCAACTCTGACGACCTCCAAGATTGTGACAGAAGTTGTATCCCAACTTCAGATTGGGTTGCACTTCGGCACAAATAGTTCCCCCCACTCGCAGATCGTTGAGGTAGGTTAGTGTCCAATTTGTTAGAGTATTATTTGCATTGCATGGCTCCAGGCTGATGAGTTTGCTTTCGGCATTGACTGTCAAACAGCTTTTGGGAGATTCTAGAGTTTTTAAATATCCAGTGGCGAAATCCGTACGATTTGTCGGTAACAATTGTTTTAGTTCCGGCATAACTTCGTTTATAAACGACTGAAAGGACTGGCAGTCGTATTGCTGGTATAATTTCCGAGATTCACTGAGATCGCCCTCAGATACATTCAAGAGTTGGGGCTGGTATTGATAGAAAGCCAATTTTAGAATAGGGCTATCTATCCACAGTTCCACAATGCGTTTGAGGTTCTAAAAAATAGGTGTTAGGCGTATTTAAAAATTGTCCTTACAAATATTTCACCCACCCTGGAGGCTTGCTGTCCCATTTTGTTGAGGTCACCATATCGCTTTAGGTAGTTTTGATCCTTGGGCTCTAAGTGGCCTACTCTGGAGCAGGGAACTTGAACTATACGTCCACCACTTCGCCAAACTTTAAAACTAAGTTCTAGCTCAGCGCCGCCAAAACCTCGCAGTTCCTTATCGAAATTCGAGAGGTCCTGAAACGAAAGAGCTCGAATAGCAAACACGGAAGTCCTTACGGCAGCCACTTCATAAGGTCTTGGCAAACCTATCCTTCGCGCCCTTGAAAGCGGAACTTCCCGGCGCCTCAAGCTCCAATCGTAAATTCCACGCCTCTCGGTTGAACGAAGGTAGGCCAAAGTTTGTTCATCAAGTTTATCCAAAATGGGAGTGGCCAGGGTCAGACTTTGCTCCGAAATTGTGTTAAGTAATGGGGTCAACCAGCCTTCGGTGAACTCTAGCTGGGCATCCACAAAAACCAGATTATCCGCCTTGGCTTCATTGGCCGCCAAAATACGAGCTTGGATTAGGCCCACTTGGTCATGCAGGTGTAATATTCGGGCCTTCGGATAAATATATCTGTGCACATAGGTGTCGAAAAAAAACACCGATAATTGTTCAATCCAGAAGTCCGAATCACTATGATCGTCGACTAGAATTAGTTCGGAATAAAGATGTTTTGGTGTCCTGTCCACCAAACTATGTAATGTTCTAAGCAAAACCACGAGTGGCTCGTTCCGGAAGATCAAAATAATGCTGGCTGGTCGCATTTCATCGGAATCCTCGTCGTATGTGAAGTTCAGGCAACGGGGATCTCGAAAGTCTGGCAAAGAACGCCATATAGATATTTTCTCTGCCAACCAAGCGTTATATGCATATCGCTGCCAACCCTGCGTATACGCATCGATTTCCGATGACGGAACACTCAAATACGAGGCAGTTCCGTTTTCTCCAAGTCCGGGATGAGACAGAGATCCCATCAGTCCATCCCAACGGCTAAGTTCTTTGTGCAACAGTAAAAGCATTAGCAAAATCCACAGGGGTAAAACCGCATATTTCAACCAGTGGTAATATGACACAGGAGCTGAAACTTCCATGTCCAAGTAGCAAATGATCGTTTATAAGCCAATTTGTATATTTATTTTTAAATACTTCATGGCTCTCTTTAGGCGTAACATATGCATTGTTCCAGTGTTTCACTGAAAAAAATTGTTTTTTCAGAATACATTTCATTATGCTAAATGAATTACATTAAGATTAAAAATAAAAAACTAATATTTATTTTTTAAATAACAGTGACTTGTAAATAAATTAAAGAAATTAATAATAAATTAATTATGAGACAATTTACTACTATGTTATTTAATTAAACCACATATTTGGGATTCAGTAAATAAGTATTCTTTTAGAAAATGGAGTGTTAATTTATTAATCTTATCATTGCTCTAAGAACTTAACTCATGCTAAAATTGCACGCTATTGGCTTACTTAAGTAAATACTGCAGAAAAAGCAAGGGTCTTGATCAGCTGACAAGAAAATAGTTACTGCTTAAAGTTTATTTTAATCGCTGTATTATCAGCACTCCCTTTAGATATCTTGTCCGAGTATGAAAAGCTGAAAAACCACTCGTATGTTGAAAACATTTGGCGGGGGCGTATTCAGAAATTATTGATGGACGACACAAAATTTGGAAAATTTAATTTTATTCAATATTTTAATTACATTTATTTTCTTAATTATAAACAAAGTTTCCATTCCGGTAAGCGAAAACAGCTTCTTCCTAAGAGCCGACGCTTCATCCATTTTTCCAGCTCAACCGCAGCCACTAGAGAATTCCCACCCCACTCACCTGCCACATACGTGCGCATTATGCATCCATCATTACTCATGCCATAAACGGAATCCACTTAATCTCGCAACGAAACATCCAAACATTTATTAAAGACATCGCACGCCGAGGGTTGCCTTGGCCCGCCCCAGAGATCCCTTCTCCCAAATCTCCAAGATATTCAGCAAAAACTGCAACAAAAGGTACAATTTATAGTTCGACACCCTTGCCGGATGAGGCCAACCCCCAAGATTCAGGGGGAGCGCACGCCAAGGACATTGGGTGGGTGGTGAAAATGAATTTGGCAAAGACCTTGAAAAAAAAACGGAAAGCGAAGGGGAGTTGCTTTTGGGGGGCTGGAGGTGAGTGATAGAACTTTAAGCTCAAACGCCCGGCCGTATGCAATGAATATTTACGACGGGGTCCTCTGAGGATTACATTGTCGGGCTTTCGGCCTGGGGCTTTATGCAATTGTGCGCAAGTAAAAATCTAATTTATCCACCCACCACCCAGCGTTTTGTTTGACAATTGCCTGAAATGATGGCAATGCATTGGCATGAGTTTTGGGTCTGCCGGCACGTAATTCTTCCGGGGGAATTCCCCCACAAAGTGGGCTGGAAAAATCGCTCCGCTTACGCATATCAATGCACCCTTTTCGGGCTACCGAAGTCGAGGTCCGAGGATTTGGGGTGGCTTTCCCAAGATCTGGGGTGGGTGGCTGCTGGGTGGGTGGTGGTTCGGTGGCTCTGCGGTGCGAAGGTCCCAGTCCTCATCATAACACCACATGTTCCGAAATTCAACGGCGACGTGGCGTCTACTTCATGTAGATTTCTATCTATTCTATTGTCTGACTTTGTCGCGTGGTAAATTTCAGCATTCATTTCGTTTGATGAGGCGCAAAGTTGTGGAATTTATTGCGTACGGGAAAGAAGTTAAGTGGATTTTACGTAAATTAATGAGTTTGCCTCGGGGGTTGCTGGCAGCCAGAGGCTATTTAAATTGCTATACAGGAGGTTGGTCATGGGTTATGGAATGCTGGTAGTGGCAATGATTGCATAGGATCGCTAAACGGATCGTCCGAGGATCCGCATCCCCCTGCAGTTATTGCTCTGCTGATTTATGCTGCAAATAATAAACATCAACTGAATGCCGTAAAACATTAAGAGCGCCATCAGTTGGACATTCTTCGGTCTCGAGCGGCTGCACTGAGAAAAATAGTATTAAAGTCGTTAAAAAGTCATCAAAATCTGCACCTTAAAGTTTGTATTCATCGCTTAAAATGCAAAAGTTAACTAATTATGTAAGTTATGTTAATTAATTTATGTTTTCTAGCATTCTAAGTCTTAAAACAAAAAATTTTATTTTAAATAACATAGTACAAATTTAAATGTTGACAAATTAATTGTTATCTCTTTTAGAATTTGAATTCTCTTGAAACTATGTTACAGTACATCCACTGCATCCACGGCATTGATTATTAACACCTTAGTCTTGACAGCGCCCTTTTCTCCCTGTGCAGCCATCATAGTGGACATACAAAGCACCCACAATAAATTTCACTTATCAAAGTTTTCGCTAGCCGGTGCAGACCAAAATTCGAGCAAAGGAAAGACGCGACGAGGGCCATTCAAAAAGAGCTGAAAAGAAACCACGACGACGACTAACTTTATTGCACAGCCCCAGATACAGATACTCGTCCTCGACGCACAGGAGGCGAAAGGCAAGGCTGCGGGAAAATTAAATGTCTTTTGTCAACAGACGTTGCGAAAGGAACACTGGCAGGAGTCGGCGGATGGAGGAGCAGGATCTGGCCAAAGACAACGAAAGGCGAACGGACAATGACGCACTTTTCGGCCAGAAGTTTGCCCACTCTGATATGCATTAAAAGCGATTCGGATGGAGGAGGGTGATGGCGATGGTCGATGGTCGATGCCATAGCCATGGAGAACTCCAATGGAGCGCAGAGCAATCTCGCTGTGCAAACTGGCATCATAATGGGCCACTTATCATGGCAATCACTCAGCAGTCAGTCGGGGAGCTGCCTCTGCACAGAGAAAAATATCTGCTAAATAGGTTATTGATTCGCTATTTATCCGCATCAGAAGGACTCCTTTTTGTGACACACCTTTTTGGTTTTTTTGAAAACCTAGTCGGATACTAAACATTAAGATAAAATGAAATGATATTTGTGTTCAAAGTTTAGATATATATCAATTAGATATATATTATACATAATTTGGTAACAATTTTATTTGAATTTACATAGAAATAGAAATCGCACTTTGCGTATTTAAAAGTTTGGATCTTAAAATTTAATATTTAATAATATAGAAACTAAATTTGTTAATCTATATGATTGAAATGAATCAGAATTTTTTTCTGTTTGGGTAAAGAGTGCAACTCCAGCGTTATGTTCATGGACACCCCAGAGTTTCGCTGCCAACTTTGCTTTACTACTTTCCGATACTCAATCGTCGTTTGCCTTTTAATACTTTGGGCAAACACATTAAATGGAAATTTCGTGCAAGACGACCAACACCACCATCCTTTGGCACAACTGAAGAATAGGATGTCCTGGGGGTAGAGCTTTTCGGACTGATTTTCCGAGAGTGAGGGTGAGCCATGCAAAGTGCCGGCATTTTTGGCAAACAGCAAACGCATTTTTCATGTGACATTTGCAAAAAAAAAGAAAGCAAAACAAACTTTCGCCCAAGCGTAGGACTTTCAGCCGACTGTTTGATCTCTTCACATTGCATTGCTTTACAGGGTTTTTTTTTCCCAATTCCACATCTTTGCCGGCCTGGGAAATCCTTGCGTCAATATGCCCGAAAAACAGTTTGGACATTTTTTCTCGTTTCGAGTGTTTTATAAATAAAAGTTCGCTTTTTCCCACTCCGCCTGGCTAGCTCTGAGGAAAAAATGTCTGTGTGTTTACTTTGAAAATTGCTGTGATTCGGGGCAGTTCGTTTGCATGCCTTGGAACCAAGACCAAAAAGGGAGGAACTCAAGTGGCGTCTCTTAAGGGGGTTTAAAATTGAATGATTGTTGAATTAGCAGATTAAAATTATTCGCCCTGAGGAAGATTACCATAATGAGAATTTTCAGTGTGCTTGCGGTTGCTATTAATATTGAATTGAAGATACAAATCGAATTTAGATTTGCAAGGCATCATAATCACATCATCATTTTCATTAAGCCACTTGTGTTTATATAGTTTGCATTATCCACCGAAAACTATAATTCATTTCTAGGTATTTTCTACTAAACTCCTTAATATAGCTTTTCATTAAATTTAATTTCAAATTATCTTTTGAAAATCCTAAAATAATCCAACAAAATCATTCAAATACAAACCACCCACAGCTGAAGTGAAAAAATAACACTTATAAATTAAATCAGATCTAATTTTGGCCCCAAACAAATCTAGGAATAAATTGAAATTCAAGTTCAAGTTGTGTTCGTCCTCGTGCATCTGTATCTGTATCTGCTAAGGCATTTGCATCTGCTTCTGCCATCGCATTTGTATCCGTATCTGCATATTTGTATATGCATCTGAGGCTGCAGAACAGGACCCGTCTTTCGGCATCTGAGAGTGCCTAATTAATTGTCAAACATTGCGCGCTATGTGACGTTAATAAATGTCAACTAAATGAGCTGCATGTACAGAAACCAAGCGAGGCGAGACGAACTACTGAAATGGATGTGGTCCTGGAATCGGGTACTCGGGGACTCCCTAAACAGATGCTGATGAGGCAGACTGGGGCTACTTAGTGGCGTTGCCAATGCCACATGTTGCACTCGCCGCCGAAAACAAATGAAAACTATTTTAAGCCGATTGTCTGTCGAGTGGCAGGCAGGTGTGACTGAAACTTTGTCTTTGTGCAGAGAAAAAAACATTTTTACATTGACTTGGGTTTACATTTTTACATTTATATATGAAGATTGTTTTTGTGAAAAATTGTATTGTTTTTAGTACAAATTATTCAAAAAAAAATTCAAAACGTTTCGGTTATGAGAATGTAGCTAATCTTCCATAAAGATTTTTTCTAAACAATATTTTTGAATATTGAAAAATATAATATATATTAGAATGTTAATTAATTAGTTAAAAATTAATTAGTTAGTAAAAGTTGATTCAGATAATGAAGGACATAATTTCAAAATGGTTTGTTGAATTTTCAACATAATTAAATGGAACTAATTCATTTTCAAGAATGAAACTGATATTGAGAAGTATTTTTCCCTGTGCCACTCGGTCTCCTTCGAATCGCCCCCAGCTTCTCCTCGGTCTGTTTACCAAATTAGATGCATTTGAATTGATGTGCGTGCATAAATTACGTCTCAAATCCGTATCTCTCTTCGGCTCTGGTTTGCTCGGTGGGTTTCTTGGGTTGGGTTGGGGGACTGCCTGTGGACAAGTTTAAATTAAATGTTTAACATTCAATCAGGGACGGCGGCCAACTCTAACTACTCGTAACTCCAGCCGAACCGAACCCCTGTCTGTGTCAGCAGTTGAAATGCATTTGTAAACTTTTCTATTTGTCAGATGCGAGATGCGAGATACGAGCTTTGAGGTACATAAACTTATGCGCCCCCTCCCTTCTAAACTTGCAATCAAGGCAACTTCCTGCCTGCCGCTTTCACACTTTAATTTCCGGTCTTTATTGTTATAGTTTCTTTGGGTTTATGTTACGGTTTCGGCTTGGGTTGAACCAAGTTCTGGTTGAGTTCAGCTGACAGGCTCTATATGGCTCAAGTGGTTTCGGTGATCTGTCATTCGGGAGGGGAGCTCAAAGTGACTAGGATGTGGACAACCGCGTTTTGGAATTGAAAACTTAGACAGGAAAATTAATTAACATGACGGCGCATAGCAGAGCAGCCAAAGGGTAGATTTGGCAATCGTTTGTGACCGATTTTTAATTATTGAAATACTTGCGTTGAGACAAAACTAATATTAACCTTTAAAATTGCTTATATTAGTTTGGATATTTGACATAATTGGGAAGTATCAAAGTTCTGCAGAAAATTGAAAGAAAACTAAATGTGAAGTAAATATATTTATTTTAAAATCAAAACATTACCTTCCATAGGTTAACTTAAGAGTTTGATAAATCAATTACATTTTTATTGAATTCACAAGTTGTTTATTGTGCTAAGTCTTTAATACAATATGCTAAGCTGTATTAACTTTTTTTGCTGCCTAAACCTTTTACAACCTGCTTAAAACACTCGCTTGTAAGTGATCGCCTCTCACTCCAAGCGAATATAAACTCCAGCAAAAGCCCAACTTTCCCCAACTTCCTGATATATCATTGACATATCATCCAGCTGAACTTTCGCATCTGGCCCCGGGCTAACAACCTTCAGCAGACACACACAAAAAAGAAACTTGCCAAGCTGAATCCGCTTTCCACCTGCATGCAAAGCCACCGAGGAAATCTCCTCTTACCTGGGGTCACTTTCAGCACAGCCCGCCAAAGAAGGGTTTAATATGGTGGAGCGGGGGCTCCCCGGCACCACACACTTAACCCACCCGCACACACTTGTCTCATTTGGCATTTGTTCTACGTTGAAAGTGTGAAAGAGGCGGAGAGGTGTGGGAAACACGGTATAAATATGCGCTTGGGGTTAAATTCTATTTGAACTTTCTACATCCGTTTTTGTGCTGGCGAAAAGGAGATCGGGGGCAGAAGCGGGCAAACATTTCATTCACACTTTCATTACAATCCACAGTCTGCTGAATATATTGCACCCCCGGGGCGTTTGTCACAATCCTTAGTCGGAGTCCGAGTCAAAGTCAGCGATGGACCCTCGAACTGAGGAGATATATTTGCATTGAAATTCGCCTTTCAGCGGCTGCCAGGCGGAAGTTCTCTGTGGCAATTGCATTGGAATTTCCACTTTTCTCCAGATACCTTTGGATATCTTTCACATCGCAACAATGCAGCGCAATTAGTTGATTGCCCGCCTCGTGCAACTCATTTCCCGAACAACATCAGGGAAAATAGGAAAATAACGCCCAGTCACGCGGCAACATTAATCAACATTGGCTGCAGTCCCGCGTTGCAAGTTGCAAGTTGCACGTTGCCGGTGCCAAGTTGCCAGTAGCCAGTTGCATTCTACTCGGATGTAGGTGCCGGCTTCAGTTCAGCTCGGCCCAGCTCAGATCCGAAGATTAATTAGGGTCAGCAGGGAGTTCAGGCTCAAAAGAATGCCGCCTAAGACGGCTGACCTAGTCTAGTCATGCCGACTAATATGGGAAGAGCGGCGAAGTCTCGCTTCTCAGGTCGGCCTTTCTTCCCTTCCCTAATAAATCAATAGCCTTGCCCCATGAATCCATGCACTCAAATATAAAAATGTAAAATATTCAACTCAAACACTACAAGAATCAGTTAATTTAAGAAAAGCCCTGCTTTTACACCATTGAATTAAAATAACTGACATAAAATTGATTAACTAAAGATATGTTTTTAAGAATCTTAAGACAATAAATAGGAAAAAACTTAAACTTTATTATTGTTATAATTGCTGACTTTTAAAATAAACTATACACTTAGGAATAAAATATTCAACTAAATATTTAATGATAATGTTTTGCAACATATTTACACATTTCCAAAACAAATTCAATTTTGCAGAAAGAACCTTAGGCTTAGAAAAATAACACTTTATTGTAAATAAATTCGTATATTAAAAAAAAACGCTGCCGAATAAAGTTTTCTTTTGGTATTTATAATTAATAGGTACACATTATTAAGAAGCATATGTAAATATCAAAAAGGCTGTTAAGCCATGCTCAATGTGTTAGCCAAACGGAATTAATTTCTTAATTCAGAAAAGTCATAAGGGACATCAATGTGTATTTTCTTAGACCGTTTTCGATTTCCCCAAAAGTTTTTCTGAGTGCAAGATGTAAGCCCACACAGTAGCGGAGTTGGAGAAGCGCTTCCGAAATCCGACTTGAAGGCTTCTTGATGCATGTCGAATGCAGGGTAATGAGCGGGGGGTGTTTCGCCATATGGGGTCCCCACCGATATTGTTAACGGGAGAAATGTACGATGAAATCGGCTTCAGGAGTCATCAAACATCATCAATTTAATCAATGGTCAGCGCACTGCCCACTGGGGTGTTCTTCGGAGGAGAGGGCGAAAGTGGGAGTCCCTGCACTTCCAAATTGCAAAGTCAAACAGGCTGAACTTTTCCTGGGGGATGACCCGGGAAGCTTACAAGTAATTAAGGGTGGCAATTTTAAGACAAATCCTCGGGGTAAGGTGTTTCCTCAATGGTTCGATGGATTCGTCCGGATTGGACATGTAATTGAGGGGGGTTCGCCGTGGGGGTGTCGCTTCTGTCGCACTGAAGTACGTGATAAGGGCATTAATGATGGCTAAGCCGCCACCTCCGAACAACCAAATAAAACTTGATGAGTTTCAATTATTCTTCAGACGGGGAAATGCCTGATGATAAGTCGAATTTTAACTACGAATGCTTCTACAAGTAATAAACTTCCGTTCCATTCTTTGTTTTATATCTGGGATAAAGAAAGTCATCAGCGCTATTAGATGAGTGTTCAAAATAGAGAAAACTGAATTAAACTTAAATTTTAGATAAAACATTTAATTTTAAAGACAAAAAGTGGGAAAAACTAAAAGGAGCTTTAAATGAAAACTATGTTTTGCAATTCATTAAATAAAGTCTAAGCTAAATTGAAGAAGTGGTCTCAATCGATTACCATGAAAAGGAAACTTGTTTGCTTTCCGACATTTTAAAAATGGATCTGAATTGAAAGGCAGTGCTCACTTATTAAATTAATTGTATAAACAAATTCTTACTTGCGAAATGGGTTTCACATAAATGGAAATGCTAAGCAATTCTAATAAATAAGTCTACCCAAAACCTTAGCTGTCCAATCCAAAGTAAGGACCACAAGTATAACGATAATTTACGGTCAAGTGGACAACACATCCATCAATTCAAGTTGCACCTTGCTGTTCTGCTCTCATTCTCAGCATCAATAAGGATTATAACCGCAGGATCTCAGCCAGACAACGTCCTCCACTCATGAAATTATCAAATTGCACCTGCTGAATTCATTAAATTTGGCTAACGATCTGCCTGAAAGCCGGCCAACCAGACCCAAAAAGAAACCAAAACAAACTAAAACCGAAATATTTGTCTTCAGCTGTTTAAAGTGCTACACATAACCCAGCGCAAACATCATTAATTTTGCACGTAATTATGTGAGCCAAGTGGTAAAACACCTAACCGAAAACCAGACCAAAAACCCTGCCAACCGAGCTGCAAAAACACAAAACTGTAAATCAGTGCAATTAAATGCGACTTTTCAACAAAATGTACCGAAAATTTATGACAACAAACGAGACTAATTACGCGACGAGGAACAAGAAACCGAAACGAGCGAAAATCTGATGATGAAGTTGGGGCGACGATGAAGTCGGCGACATTGTAGATACTGTGAATTGAAGGCAATAAAACTCCTCTGGCCGAACGGAGCGACAATAAAGCCCTAAACGAGACCAGAACTAGCATTAATCATGGACTTAATGAGAGCACACTCGCCGGGGAAAAATATCTAGTCTGGACAGGACTTTATCGCCAACTCGTCATCGATATTTTGGCCAGCAATACATCAAACCGAAAGTATCCCCGAGACTTGAGGCACAGCCCACTTAACTAAACTGACAGTTCAGCTGCTACAATTTAGTCGATTAACGTCAGATCAGCAGACGATCCAGACTTTTGGAATCCCTGTTTCGAGGGATCAGCCCGTTGCGATCGCCGCTTTTCTCTCTTTTCGTCTGGCAGGCAACCTGTCGTCATCAATTTTGTGCAGTCGTTCGGGCCCGAAAAAGTGGCAGCTGTTTGGCCTGGTCAACAAACAACGGCCAAAATCACTAAGTGGCCCTGCTTGCCGCAGGTAGCTGCCAGACGGCAGCAGGAGGCACGATCATTGATCAATGATCTTCAGGACAAAGGGCAATCCAACTGGCTGTTGCGATTGTGCACTTGAAAAAATGTACCCTTAATATTGTACACTCAATATTTAAAAGCTTAAAATACATTTATGTTCTGATCTTTAAAGTTTTAAAATAAAGATATGAATACTTAAGAATCTTTAATGTACATTTATTAAACCTAGATACTTACACTTAAATCAAATGTTTTAATAAAAAAATTAATTTAAATAAAAATAACATGACTACAATTGATATATTATTGCCTATTTTTGTGACTCAAAATATATAATACAGGCTAATTAATAAAAACATAATACATAATTTCAGCATAGATTGAAGACTGTGTAAATAACTAAAAAATAATGTTTTTTTAATAAAGAACAAGGGAAATATGTTAATTTAAACATTATCACATTATTATACCCGTTACTCGTAGAGTAAAAGGGTATATTGTATTCGTGCAAAAGTATGTAACAGGTAGAAGGAAGCGTTTCCGACCCTATAAAGTATATATATTCTTGTTCAGGATCACTAGCCGAGTCGATCTAGCCATGTCCGTCTGTCCGTCTGTCCGTCCGTATGAACGCTGAGATCTCGGAAACTATAAAAGCTAGAAGATTGGCATTTTGCATGCAGATTCTAGGAGTTCCTACGCAGCGCAAGTTTGTTTCAAAAAGGTGCCACGCCCACAATCGCCCATATACGATTTTAAAAATTTTAATATTTCGGAAAAGTAAAAATGCAGTTTTGTTGTGTTTATCAAATGTAGAAGAAATGTAGAAGAAATTTTTCAAATCTGACCATTCGTTAAAAAGTTATGCGTGATCAAAGTTTCTATCTCCATCTCCCTCGCACTCCCTTTACCTGAGTAACGGGTATCTGATAGTCGGGGCACCCGACTATAGCGTTCTCTCTTGTTTTTTTTTATAACTTTTAATAATTACGGGCTCTGGAAACTATTTTTCCGAGTGTTCCATTGAACTCAAGCAGTGGGCAGGTGACTTTTTACCTTCTGCTGTTTCGTTTGAATTATGAAATTATGCATCTCAAAGAAAGTTAATCCCCGCAGATGCGTATTCCCCCATTGAATGCCAGAGATTTCCTAACGTTACATGATATGTGACCAGATCTCTATCTCCATCGAGCCAGGCCATCGAAGTATAATTAAAAATCGTTCATTTGGCTCGTTTCCATTATCTCGGTATAAAATCTATTGATTGCCTTTCCTGGAACCGCGTCGCTGGCTTGTTAGTTTAACAAGCTGAAGGGGAAGCTGCGACTACCAAGGAGACTGCGGCTGACCATTTATTTGGCCGGAATTAATGGTCAGCAGGGCTCGGCTCCATCTGTTGGCCAAAGGCTAGAGAGCCATACGATTTTGGTGGCCCGAACGCGTGTCTGCATTTAATTTAATAATATGGTGTCATGTAGCAGTTGTTAGGATGCGCTAAATGCCCCATCCTTTGTCTACGAAAACTCGGACCGGCATCTGTCTGAGTCGGAGTTGTGTAACCCAATGCCAGACGACAGCTCTCGTAGACAAAAGCAAGCTGTTCCAGCCTCGACCGAAAACCAGAACCCGAACCTGAACCTCAATGGAAATTATAGCGAAGTGTGGTTCATTTGAGAGGACTTGGGCTCGGTAGGTTCGCATTTGTATGCTAACAAGGGCGTGCGCTGAATGGTCTTTAAAGTAGGTGCCTGAAAAATGTAGAATTTCCGTATAATTAAATACGAGAAAGTGCATAACGATTCTTCGGTTGAACAACTGCCAATAGCTGATCTAGTTACCTCAAGTGCCGGCTCTTAGTTTGCTCTTCTACTTAACAGCTCTAGATCGTATCTATAAGTACGTGAAAGAACCGTGAGATATGATGCAAACAGCAGATAGGTATCTCCACTTGAGCTGACCACACAGTCACTTCCCCAAGTCACCCTTAGATGTTATATGATAGCTGGAAAAATGCGGATTAATTTTAGCTTGAATGGTCAACCAGAAAATGGAAGAATAATAGGGGTTTCCTGTCCGATTTAAATAGTGTTATCCTCAAGAAAGCTAGGTTAACAAATTTGAAATATTTACAATCCTTACTTTATTGTTTTGGTTTTTTAGGTAAATTTAAGTTACATTTCAGTGCATAACCATGATAAAAGGAAAATAATTTACCATTCCTGTACTATGCTATTGTATAATAGTATAGTAAAGACAATTCTGGCCATGCAGTATGCCAAATAAATAATACATTATCACTTTGTGAATCACAATATAGTAATCCAATCTCATCTCCGCCACAACAGCATCACCACTCACTTTACCAGAATTTCTCGAAAGTACTCATGTTTATTTGCATTCATGTTAGCATGCCATAATTCGTTTGATATTATTCTCTGTTTTTTACGCTGTCCTCCTACTGATTATCGTGCTGCGTGTTCCATCAGGGGAATGTCCCCGCACTTATTACATATGCAAATGGCAAACAGATTTATATACACCGAAAATGTTGACAGGACTCCAGCCAACTTTTATTTCCAACTTTCCCACTGTGGAACTCCGGCATCCCCCGCATACCATTCAAATGCAAATCCCCAAACTAATTTTTGTTTCGACAAAATATTCACGGCTCGCTGCACTTTGTGGGGCCACACATCAGACGGGATATCAACCCTTTCGAGGGTTCAGATGGCTCCGCCAGCTGGTCCATGGCAGAAATGCACAGCACACTACATAATACAATCGTAAAATTTGCCACAAAAGCCACTTGGAAATATTAAAAACAGGCAGCCGCAGGACAATGACAGTCACGCTCTCCAATAAATCGCTTACGCACAACTTTCCCCCTCGCCCCCCGAGGAGTGATGAAAAATTTTCCATTTCCATTTCTACATGCAATGTAATAAAATCTAATAATTTTCGGGGGTAATTTTTGGGGTTGCGATGCCAATTTCTGGGAGGCTGTCGCTGGCAAAACAGCTACAAACAATTGGCAACACTTGTGTGGGTGGCAGTGGGGGAAAACAACCCTCAAGTAGTGCACTTGCCACACGGAAAGGGGGTGGGGGGGATTATCCAAGAAAATTGGGGGAAAATTGCAATCAAAACGAAATCATTTCTATGCGATCCCCGCTTCCATTCCGCACGACAAGCTCTCCTCTGATATATGAGAAGTAATTAAAGTCCGGACCACGAAATCAGTTTTGGTTTAGTGCAATAGTTTTGCGGTGCCTTGTGCTGACTGCGGGGGTGGTGCGGTGGGTGGAATAGTGGGTGGTGGGGCGTGTCGGTTGATTGCAAATTGGTCCATGGCCTGTTGGTGACGTGTCTTTGATTACGCCGCAAGTCGCTGGCGCTGTCATCGTGTTCCCGGCTTCTGGTTTCTGGTTTCTGGCTTCTGGCCGAGATTCCCGGAATCCTTGCTGTTTGTTTTTAATATAAATGCAAATTTCGCCAACGGCATTCGCCAGGCGTCGCCCGTAGTACATATGTGTGTGCGGGCCTGTTCCGGAGATCTGTCATAATTAATATTTTGAAGCTTTGGCCACGGCATCGCAATGCGTGCGGATGTCTAGTACTAGTTGCCGGACGCATATTAAACAGAATAGCCCACAGGCACTTAAAGAAAAGTCTTTAAAAGATACACTTTAATTGGTTTAGGAAGGCAATCAAAAAAAGTAATTGGAAGTACAATATCAATTAAGTGTACAATGCATATTGATATACTAAGTCTAGACCTTTATTTTACTTTTATTTGACTGCCTTCCTAAACCAATTAAAGTGTATTTTTTCGGTCCTTGTACTTTTATTAAATTGAAATCTCTCAAATGGAGCCCAAAAATATAAAGTATAATTAACAGGGCACTTAAAAATTTGTTTTTCCCTCAAGAGTAATATGTGCTAAATAAAAAGTTGTTAAATAATTTGACAAACTTACATAAACAAAAATCCATGTTTTGTAAGAAAAATATATACATGTAAGTAAGTCCATAAAACCTTGAATGGCCCTTTTGTAAGTTCAAAGATGTCAACAACATGTATAAATATTAATTTTAAGGATATATTTAATTAAATAAATGCTACGTATCACTTTTAAATAATACCCTATTGTTTTGTTAAATAGTTTTGGTTAGACTTAATAATTAAGTTTCATTATTATATTTACAGCAACATATTTTTCCGAGTGCAGCCCAAACAACTATGCCTCCGGCCTATGAGCAGTTTTAATGCAATCTAAAGTTTTTGACAGTCCCGCACTTCACTTCCGTATCTGTGTGCCGGCCCAAAAGGATCACAGCCCCGTGTCCTGTCTCCAGTGACCAGAGTCCTGTGAGCGGCCAGGTCCTTTTCGAGGCCCGGGTGAGGGTTTAATTTATGACTTGCAATTAGCAGTTGGCAAATGTGTAATTTTCATAGATGCAGAGGCCCCCGGAGTTGATATATAATGATAGGACATGCCTCCATAGGAAATTCGGGCTAATCGAGATTTGAATTTCCCAGCCATTTTGGACAAAAGGCAGCTTAAACTTTTAAGTGGAGCCAAGTTGCCCAATATTAGGTTGCCGTTTAATTGTGGTAATCTTACGCTACTCAGAAAGTTTTACTTTCGGAAAATGTTTCAACCAAATTGTGTCAAAATGCGAAGCTAAAACTGGGTCAGAGCTAAAGTAGCAGCTTATCATAATAAATTCACGATATAAATAGTTTGGAAAGAAACTTTAATCTGCGTCTGAACAAGTTTTTCATTACAACGATTTATGGCAGAAAATGAAATCAACAACTATCCCGCAAAGAACCAAAGTTCAGTACTCCAGCTTCCTTAACAATTCAACGCACTGCAGCAGTAATTCCTCCGCCCAGACATTCGTTCTCCGTAAGCTGCAAAGGCAAGCTCAAATATTTATAATGCTGTCCAACACTTGGTTGACCACAACTGCTGGCCTGGCCAAGAACATTGACCGCAGCCCAAAAAAACACACTCGAAACGAGGCAATCGGAGGGGAGGGAAAACAATAAATTGATTTTTGTATCTCCTCGGTATACAAGTGCAGGATCCGGGCAAAAGGAATATATATATCCAGAGCGTTCGCTTGCTCGCACACGCCCCGATAATTATGAAATTTGAGGCAAAGAAAATCTAAAAAACCCAAAAATAAAAGAAACCAAATTTCTACAGAAAGCAAAAATCAATTTATGAAGCGAACACGCCCCGAAAACTTTGGAGGAGCGACGTTTAACTGCAAAACGCCCAACTTCAAGGCGTGTCCGGGCAACAGACATTTGAAAGGATACCAGGCGAAGAGACCGAAGGACAATGCAAGGCAGCAACATATGCGAAAGGGATAATAATTCACCGGCCGAAAGGCGATGGGAACAATGGTCGCATAACTCAGGCGCGCCAGATGAAGTAAGGACATCTAGGGATACAGCGAGCTGGCCGACCGCATTATGGACTTGGGATCGGCCCTAATTCAAAGGACACGCGCACAGCGGGATATGTGCGATGTCCTTTCGCCAGCGTTTGATGTGCGGCGGCGACTAGAAATTGACATTTAATGAGCAGAATCCTCGCTCCCACGCAGCCCGAAGCAAGTTTTATTTCCACACTAAAACCAAAAAATTACAAAAATATATAGTTATGGTCGGTAGTCTTTCTTTTGTATATTTAAGCACTGGGTTAAATTCGTATAATTAAATATGTTGTATTTTATTTTATAATAAAAATATTTATAATATTTTATAATACAAAATTAAGCTTTTTTTCAAGCACATTTAATTTTTTTAGATTTTTTTTAAATTAAAAGTACTACAGTAGAAAAAATTGCATTTTCAATCATTCGAAAAGTTTATTAGAAGCACTTTAGAAATATAAAAAAAAAATGTTAAGTTGACACTTAAGACTCAAATTGAAAAGCTTTTTTATCTTACAATGATTTTTTCTTGAGTGTATTCATAAATCCCGGCTAGCCAGGACCTCGTTTGTGCAACACCTTTTGTTATCGCCGAAAACACTTGTCCTGGGGTCCAGTGCTCCTTGCTGCTCAGTCGGTTGGCAAATATTACATTGTTACCTGGGCTGTCGCTTGTTTGTTGTCTGGTGTCCGTCTGGTCGATGGGGATTTTCGATTAGCTCTCACACATATCAAAATCGGACGTTAATTGTTTTCAGGTTCGTGGCATGTCAACAGTTTCGAGCACGTCGCCGGGTTCACCGACGTTTTCTGCTCGATTTATCTGTCTAGCCGGTTACATTTTATGGATTTCATTTGTTTGCTTGCACTGAGATTGCAACAATTACTTATGGAGCATGATTTCAAGGCAGGGTCTAAGTGATCGGTTTTAGGGAGTGTTACCATATATTTAGTTTTTAATGGTCGTTAAGCCCAAGATATAAATGGACTGATTGTAATTGACATTTAACCTAGGAAAAACTTGCATATAAAAAAGTTTGCTATGTATTCTTATGCCATTGCCTTTACTATCTTAAGGTTTCAAAAACTTTTATTTAAAAATTGTTGAAATACTTAAAACTAGGATTATAGATATGTCAGCTTGTTAAAATAATTTAGTCTTTACATTTTAAAAATCTAAGTGCTATTGATCTGGCATTTCATTTCTCGCAAGCAATTTGTACTTGCTATTAAAATCACAGTTTTCTCATTTCACACACATTAACTTTGGATGGAGGAATCGCAAATCGCTTGACTTTTGCGCTTTTGTTTGCCCTTCCAATGAATTAAAATCCCCGGCACACACGCAAACATATCAGCGTAAAGCAAACAAGTGCTGAGGCGAGACAAGGGTCCTCCACTTTGACCACATTGCGGCCAAGTACTGGTCGCATTTTGGTCCAAGAGCACCAGCTGTTGTTGCGATCCACCCACCCAAGGTCCAACCACCCATCCACCCGTCCACCCACCACCTTGCAGCCACCACAAATTCCACCCGCGAAACAACCGACTGAATTCTAATAATTTTAAACAAAAACAAACTTCCTGGCCACATGCCTTATGCCTCATGCCCATGCACTACGGCATTACAGAAATTACAATGAGCGAGTTTAGAGAATTCGTTTCGAAATTTCACGCCACCGTCTGTGACGAAATTTTGTTTTTTTTTTGAACAGCAAAGGACAAGTGCAGCGTCGCAGGATGAGTCACCCCCTTTTTCTGAGCGCAACCCCCGGTGGCAAGTGGAAAAAGGTTGCAATGCGAAACCGAATCCGAAACCCAAAAAAGCATCGCAACCCCGTAGACACACAGTTGCCACTTTTAATCAGCATGAAAGTTCCCGTTCTGCCCGGCTGTTCAGCTATTTAAGAGCCCCGGAGATTCCCCCGAATTAAAAACTCAGCCGAAAATGAAAATTTCTATACTGCGTTAGTTCGCTTTTTTGTTGGAGGCGAAATAAATGAATGCATGAATTCCAAAGCAATTTTGATGTTGACATTGAGTAATGTTGGCTCCGTTCAGCCTGGCTGCCTCATTCCTCCGTTTCCTTCGGTGGGTGGTTGTTTGGTTTGGCATTTTCATATCATTTTCGAATATTACATGCGGATTAGCATTTCCTCATCGGGATTGCAACAAAACGTGTGCCCATCTATTGGGGGGTTTTGTGGGGTGATTTGGGCTGTGGCATGGGGAGCAGTCCAAAAGGGGGTGGCTCACTGCAGTGGGGGGGGGTCTGGGTGGTTTGGCCCTTTGTCTGGGGGAGTGTGCTGTCGATTACCCTCGGAAGGTGTTTTTTAGTATTCTTAAAGGTTTTTGTTCAAAAG
This sequence comes from Drosophila kurseongensis, assembly GCA_018153305.1. Lineage (NCBI taxonomy): Eukaryota > Metazoa > Arthropoda > Insecta > Diptera > Drosophilidae > Drosophila > Drosophila kurseongensis. The sequence goes on along the minus strand of JAECXX010000005.1, from coordinate 6,982,637 downwards.
AAATTAAAGTTGTTAGGAAGAAACTGAAGAAGGGAAATTGACACAGGAAGGATAGGAAAATCGATGGTTTTGGAAAAATAACTTACACAATGCTAAAAGTTCGTTCATTGAAAGTATCCAGACTAATTATGGGTAAAATTAAAAAATAATAAAATACAAAATTTCAAGATTTATCTATTTCATTCCCTTTTTATTAAAAATAATAATTTACATGAAAATTATAGGGCATAAGAAAAACGTTTGCTTAAAATAAAGAGGTAAAAGAACTCCAACAAGCCAAAGTTTATTTAGCTTTGCAGCTATTGCAAAAATAAAATATTTTTTAGACCGACCATATCTATTTTTATGCGCATAGGTATGAAAATAATGAAGCCAACTCTATTTTCCAACACACTTTCGATCGCTTCTATGGCTACTATATGAAATGGTCGACCAAGATATCAAATTAAAACTGTAATTCTGATTTCTTAATTAATTTCCGTCATATCCGTCAACGATTTAAAACCACGAAGTCATATTTCATTTGTTTTTCCGATTGTTCCAATAAGAGCTATAGTCAACCGACCCGCCTGTTCCGACTTATATACTAACTGCAATAGAAAAAGGACTTTAAAAATATTTCATCCAGATAGCTTCACAATAAAAGGTATAAATATATATAGAATTCTAAATGAATTAAATACAATAATTCAAATAACATACCAAAAATGGCAGATAGTTTTACGTAAAAATTATTTGCACTATTTAAGTGTAATACTGGTTTTAAAATCATTTAAACTTAAATTAATTAAATTTATAGTATGCCAAATGTATACTATTATTTCTGATAATAATCCCTCATTTAATGGAAAACTCTTAACATGATAAATAAAAAGTTTTCAATTCCACTGAAAACCTCTAGCACCGCATTTCATTTATAGTTTCCAAAACTCAAATAGCTTTCCTCATTTTTCGTCTTAAGAAAACTTGGCATAATCTTAGCCTTATACCTTCAACAACTTTTGGCTTTTACAACTCGACTTTCGGACAAGTTTAAGGAATTTTCCAAATCAACAGCCTTTCAGAAACCGAATGGACGTGAAAGGGGAATTTTAGGGGGGAGGGAGGTTGGAAACCCAACGTCGAACTAACTTTTCAATTTTCTTTTCACGCTCGCATTTTACAAGCTGCCACATGATTAGGGTCAATGGTTGCAAGGCCCCTCCGTCCCACTCCCCCTGGAAATTGTAACAAGCTGCCAAATTTCACACTCAGTTCCTGATTCTGAAATAACTCGAACGAACACCTAACGAAGTCAAAGTTTGGGGGGCGGGCGAAGGGGAGTCGGTATCTCTCAATCTTGTCATCACTGCGATTGTAATCATAATCACATTCACTGAAAATTTTATTATTAACTGACAGTTTATTAAAAACTCATTGGGCTGCCTGGCCTGCTCTGATTTGTTTGCCGGGATTGCTGTTTGCTTTTGGTCCTGTCCCTTGTTTGTTATCGAGATCATGGACACATGTCCGGGAATGGCTGATTACCGACGCTAGATAAATATTAAGCAACTATATGGAGGGTTTCCCTTGGATTTGGAGAAGGATTCGGGTGACGACATCATCGGGGACTTCCTCCCCCTCGCCGTAATTGACTCTCTGCCAAAGGGCACTGAGATGCTCCCCCAACTGGTAATGAAATTTTGGCTTCCAGTGCTATCAGCATATATACTCGAATACGGGGGAATCCCCCAGCAAGCCAACTCCTCTCAAGTTGTTATTGTTGTTGTTTTGGCACGTGGCACATGCAACGTGGCCAGGAAACGCGCTGAAATTGAATTTTATTTTTATTTTAGTTGAGAGTTTTTGTTTTTTTCGAGCCCCGGGGTCTTGGCGTAATTACTTCTGTCCTCTGTTCCAGCATGTGATTAGATTTTCTAGTAAAACTTTATTCAGCTTTGTTGTCGCTCGACGATAATTAAAAATGATTAGCTCATAAATATTTCCTCCTGTCGAGGGGAGAGATTTATAAGAAGGTAAATAAACAGATATATGAGATGCCCCGAAGTAAAATTCTTGGAATATTTAGGGGTTGCAATTCGAAGGGGTAAAAGGTTTTAATAAATTTGATAACCAATATAACAAAAGATAATTATATTGCAGTGGTATTATATTTAACTTTTCAAAAATAAATTTATATATATTATGATTTAATTCAATTTCGGAAAATAAAAATATTCAATTTTTGGTTCTCACAAATGCATAACGTCAGCATTATTTTCACAGTTTACCTCCCAGCAATTATTAAAAAAAAAAAATTTAGGGCCTTGAAATATATTAATAAACTATAATTGATGCTGCTAACCTAAGATCAATATTATTCTTATCATCATGAGCTTACCTAAAAAAACAATTTTATAACACATTATTTCTAAAGGAAGTTCATTTATATTTCTTTTAATGAGATGGAAAGTTTTAATTTACTTTTAACAGCAACTTCTGATAACGTGTTTTATTAAAAAAGAAAAATAAATCGTTTATAATTCCAAGATGTCGGCAATATTTTTGCAGGTCATATCATCACACCGTCGTAAAATCACTGAAATATTAATTTAGTAGAGGAAAAATGGAACTAGGTGAAAAACTCACAAAGGCAGGTAGCTTTTTCCATTTCACATCGAGATACGTTGTTCCATCTTCCTCGTCGCTCTCGACGGCAATGTCGATTAAAGGAATCTATAGTCTCATCAAATCGTCCTATTCTAAGAGTAAATCGTTGACAATCGGTGTACACATTCTCACAGTATTCTCGACTCGATTGAGCTCGAATATAAGACAAGTGCAGGACACAAAGGACTGCAAAGGAAGATGTGTCAGATTGCGATAATAAAAATATAAAACTCTCACCCAAAAGCAGCAAAATTTTACACATTTTTAATCAATGTGAGATATTAAATCTGATTCGTGAATATCTGTGAGGTCGTATTTATATAGAGGGAATATATCAAGATTCATGGCCAGTTCACATAACAAAAGGCACATATTTTTTAATGATCTATTTGCATTCAGGTGGCTTTTTGATTATCTGATTTTTGCTCTCGTTATTGCAAACTATAATACTCTTTAATACTTTTCCTTGCTCTGATTTAAAGTGAATAATTTCATTGTTTCATCGAGTATTTCCCAAGTGTTTTCTTTCTGATCGGCAGTGCATAAAACCAGCTGCATGATCCTCCCACCATCAGTTAATGTACATCAGATTTATTCAAAATGCGGTGTCTCTGCGTTCTTTTCTTAATCCTTTTTCTTTATTGCTTTTCAATAAGGGGGCAACGTCTGAATTGCAGTAGGATTCGTGAGAATTGTCAATCTTGTATGAGACGTTTGGTGGATCCTATCAACGATCTGGAATTTATAAATAGAGATTGTAGGGAAAAAGTCGGTGAACGTTGGATTTGGCGTGATGTAAGGCGTTGTGACATGCAAATTGTGGCCTGTGAAAGTAAGACCTCAATGAAGTGGAAATTAAAACATCATACAATATTCCGTTTATTGCAGATCACGACAGCAAACTGGATTGTGAGACTGTGGCCAGGTTGGCAGGAATGAGAAGACGGCGTTTAAGTGATTAGGTTTAAATTCAAAACATCAGGGAAAAGAATGAAATATGCTAAGCCATATTTACAAATATTAAAAAAAAATGTTATTACATAACATATATTTGAAAAGGTTTAAATAACGTAATAAACAAAAACAAAACAATTTAATAAACAAATAATTTTATTTCCAAACGAAAATAATAATATATTATTATTGTTTTTTAGAGTAAATTGTACACATTTAATACATTTAAGCTTAAGGGAGACCTGAAACTCTTGCGACAAAATGAATTCGACTCATTGTGAACATCAGGTTATCGCTTAATCGTAAGTTTAAATAGAAAAATTAATTAATTTATATAGTTAAACTAGAAATCGTCCGACTGCATCTTCCACGTACAGGGCATTATCGTAAAGACGGCCAGACCAGCATCGCGATGAGTTGAGTCAGGCACGCACAGCCACATCGTCATGCTTGTCTTACACTTGATGCATCCTCATCTCGTCATCTCGTCTGGCAGTTCTTCAAAACTTCTCACTGTCTATCCTATCCTATCCTATCCCCTTCCCCACTCACTAAGTCGTGGCCTTTTCCAAAACATAATTTTTCAAACGAAATTGTTTTGATTTTCTTGATGCCATAAAAAATGGGAATTTATTACTCGGCGGTCTGAGATTGCAGTCACTGTTTTGGCTCAGACGCCAGACGGGAGTTCATCTGGAGATTTCTGAACTTGGGAGAAATATTCCACTACATGGCAAACAGAGTGGCGCTTATTAATAAGTTGCCTATTTACTTGTCCTAAAATTGGCTGCGATCCGAGTTCAAGTCTATAATTATCTTGTCTATCGTATCTTGACTTATTTACAGAATTGCCAAGTTACTGGCCTAGTAGCAGTGCCATAAAAGTTCTAGAGTGAGCTACAAATCTATAGTTTCCCAAAACTTATCCAAGAGATTTGAGCATGAGGCTAACTCTGATCTGTTTAGTGGGTAAGTTTAAAGTAAAACGCTGTTTACATTTCATTACACAAGTCTTCTCACAGTTAGCATTGAAAATTGAGCATGCCCTACGCATCCAACCTTGCAATGAAGGTGGTCGAAAGGAACATAAACAACCTCATCGAGGTGGCCATGACCCATGAGAACTACTAGAAATCCACCAACAGACATACAGAGCCACACAGAAGGTCAACAAGGATACCTAAACCCATAAGGACTACTTGGAAGCCCGTTCATCCAAAGACTGTACAGAAAAAACTACTAAGAGGACCAATCCACCTTGTACTAAGAAGACTACCGAAAGAACCAATACACCTAGCACAGAAATGACTTCTAAAAAGCCGTGTCCACCGGAGACCACTGCTTCATCGAAGACAACACATTCAACTACCTCTGGGAAACCCTGTAAATGTAGTTCCCGCCATCCACCAGGTTGGAATCCTGGCGGTCTTATTCAGACAACAGCTTCAACGAGCCCTTAAAAACCCTATGGTTGCAATTCAGAACACCCATCTTAGACAACCACCAAGAAAACTTGCGGATGTGGTTCGAAAAACCCACCAGGATAGAATCCTGGCGGTCCTTTAATACCCGTACCCAAAATTCCGGGTCCTTTTGGACATGGACCTGTCATTCCCAACAGAGGAGGAAACAGTTGTGGCTCCCCCAAAGAATGTCCGCCCAAAGAGGTGCTGAGCGAAGAGCTTCAAATAATACTGGAACGTATACAACTACTGATTGACGAATGTATTCTATTACGATGAAACAACCAATGTCACGAAAACCGACTAAACGATTTTTAAACCAAAGTTACTAATCCATTGTTGACTAATAAAATAAATTGTAGTGCATTTAAGTGATTGGTGAACTTATGTAATGGCCATAGTTTCTAAGAAACTTGAAATTGAAATTTAATTCTTTTGCATGTAATGGGGTTAAGTTTCCTATGCTTCAGCAAGAATTTTCAGTAAAGTTGATTTAATGAAACTGAGCAAGGCATGGCTTCTCAATATGCTTTTAATTTAAACTGTGTGAACGCGTATGTGTCCATCTGAAGTGCTTTTTAAATACTTGTAGCGGTTTAAGCTTTTACCCTTGCCAGCCATCGGACCAACTGCCCGACCCAAAACTCCCACCCGACACCCACTTCAGTTCACGTCATGAACATTATTATGTACTTTATGAATGTGCAGGGGGGCGAATGCAGTATCTAAAACTGAACGATGTTAAGATACTCTTATAAAGTAAGTAATAAAATTGGATTTAAATATGTCTTCTTACTTTAAAAATGAATATTGCAAAGTCAAAAGCCGGAAATGGTGCTATTAATTCGATTCACTATTTTAAAAAAAAATTTAATTTCATTAACTAAAAAATAATATTGTAAGTATAAAATATGTTTTATTTATTCTTAACAGTTTGTTTTTAAATGAACTTAATAGAACAGTTAAAATTTCAAAATCAAATTATAGTATGACATTCGATGAACATTTTTCCTCTACAGAAGATATCTGATTCATATTTAAATTATTTAAACACCCATTACCACGCCTTTAATAGTTCCGATATCTACTGACTGCAATTAAATTCATAACTGAAAGTTCTTGTTTAAGTAGACATTAAAAAACGATTTAATTTATAAGAATATAATTTGAAAATCCAATTTCTTATATTTATAGGATGATAAGGAGACCCCTTAAAATGTCAGGGCATAGGTGGTCATGATTTCTCCACTCTGCCTGTGCCAACTGCTTATATAATATTTGAAAATTGAAAATCTTTTAACGCTGCACTTGAAAAATGCTTAGACCAGGCCATGATGATGAACTTTATAAAACTCTTGACCACATTTGCCGCACCCGTCGCCCCTCGTCCCATTTCGACCGTCTTTCCCTTCCACTTTGAACATGTCTGACCAGCTGACGTCCAAAAAAGTGGTCAGAGGAGGTTCGAAATGGACCGGAGATCGGGGGATTCGGGGCTGGGGTACACTGAATGCATTGCACTTGACTTTAGCGCCACTTGTAAGTGTAAATTTTATTTGAGCCAGCGGAGTAGGTACACATGTAGACACTCACATTCAACTTCAACCATGCCCTTTGTCAAGAGCTCCAAAGTGCCTGGCCAGCGATATTGGCGTTCGCACTCGGACTTGGTCTTGGACTTGGACTTGGAAACATTTTGGACTGAGTTTCGTTGGCCCGGAGTTTGGCATCGTGTCGCTGACAGCTAAGTGGTGATAATCGCTTTTGAATTGAATCTGAGCAAGTAAATTTACACGCAGACCAAGTTGAAATTCAAAAATGCAACAGAGGAAAGATCCGAGATTTTGGACACTGGCCGTCGGACAAAAGACGTCACTTGTTTGGCTTTGTTCTGTCTTTTTTCGGGTGGGCGTTTTGGTTTTTGTGTTTTGGCTGCGGCTTTATTCCAAAAGACCAGTTAAGAGGGTTCCGAGGGTGGGGGCCACTGCGGTTTGTTTGGCTGGTTGCTGTGGCTTCTAATTTGTGAACTGGATTTGCGGCTTCAAGGAACGGATGGACGACGGCTCAGCTGGACTTGTAAGTCATTAAATCAGGGCTTAAGGCCCACAGCCCGACTACTTGAATTGTTAAAAAACTTAAATTACATGTTGTTTAAACAAAAAAAAGAAAATAAGAAGAATAACTAAGACCATTTAGTCTCTTTATTTCTGAATTTATATAAACAAAGGTTAACAATATAGAAAGCAAAAATCTATTGATAAGGTTCGAGTAATGTTAATAAAGTCCATTCTCCCAAAACGACTAGATTACCAGATTCCATTTCAACTAGCCGAAAGTTATTAGAAAAGAATACATTCTTAAATGAAAATGTCATAAAGCGCATACAATTTACAATTTTCTTAATAAGTTAGACATTCTGTCGAAGCTTAAAGGACCCAATAGTCTGAAGTTCAATATATAAAATTCCACATAGCTGTATTTTTTCTAATAAATACATTTTGATATTTCAATGCTCTCTATATATTTTTATTATCCTTCAGTTTTAAGATAAAGTCAATTCAAATCAGTTAATACGATCCATGCCAGCAAGTTCAGCAATGTCATTACAATTCATGCGTCGTTCAGTTCCTAAAGGCAAGAAAAGTTTCCATTAAAAAATAAAAACCTTTAAGGATTTTTCGCAACTTACCCTGGCAGTTGAGCCTGGTGAGCTCACACCGTCCTACATTCCTCCAGCGCCAATTCCTTCGGGTCTTTTCCCTGCACTCCCTATTGAGGGCGGGCAACTCACGATCGTTTTGATTATTCAGCCTTTCCACGCACAATTCACACCTCCGAGTCAATTCATCGCAGTTCCTACGTTGTCCAGCGACCAAAGTCAGACACAGGACTAAAAGCCAGATTTTAAGTTGGTAATTTAAGCAACAAAGTGTTAAGCCCAAACTTACCTGATAATACGGCCAAAATAGTTTTGATATGCATTATTAAAGCTTGGTGGCTCTTGATTGGAACTTATCAGTTACCTGACTACCGAAGACTTGGCACCAACCCGACTTTATATAAACACCAATCAATGTACTAAGGCCAGTAAAACAGATGTTTCGCAACAAAAGATGTTTAAAGTTCTTGAATTAAATCTTCTTAAATGAAAGTTCTTGAAAAAAATTTCATAATGAAGCAACAAAAGCTTTACAAAATGGCCAACAAACCTTTTTAATAATTCTTTATAAATTAGGTCATCTTTTGAATTAAAGGGCTTTACTTCCTGGTTATAATAAAGGCATATGCATATAATAGGCACAGGTTTTCCTGAAGGCTGCCAAGCACTTTATAAAAGCCCAAGTGCGAACTCGATTTCAGCAGTGAATTTAACTGACTTCCCAGCAGCAAGACCAAGATGTCGAACATAATACTTATTTTTGGTAAGGTCCTGGTTGGAGCTGTGAAATTACAGTAGTTTATTAACAAACCCATTGCAATTCCAATTTAGCTATAGCTTGCCTTTGTGTGGCTGTTCAGGCTCAAACTGGAAGGCCGCGGGATCGGGAGATTTGTGCGAATGAAAACACTAGGTGCGAACGTAATCAACGTCGATTGGGAAGGGACAATGATATCTCCAACGTCTTCAACAATCACTGCCGTCAATCAAATAGAGCCTGGCGTAACATCACGCATTGCGAGTTGACTTTGGCCACTTGTCGCTGTGAGTACCCTAGCCACGCGATTTGAAAAAAACTTGTATTTAATTTCCAAAACATCTGCCTATTTACAGTGACACTCGAAAATTGTAGCATCATAAACTGCGCCAATGTGAGAAGGAGCCTTGGGGGTGGTACCACCGGTCGCCCGACTCCTTCTTCGCGAACCACGACTCCCAGGATTCCATCTCCTCAGACTACTCGTAGGACACCAGTAACCAGGACTCCATCTCCTCGAACTACTCGTAGGTCCCCAGCAACCAGGACTCCGTCTCCTCAAACCACTCGTAGGACCCCAGTAACCAGGACGCCAGCTCCTCGAACTACTCGTAGGTCCCCAGGAACCAGGACTCCTTCCCCACGTCGTACTACAACCCGTCGACCACTCGAAGACTAAACCTCTTAAGATCTAACTCAACTGCACCAAAAGAAAAGTTAACTAACATCATTATTATTGAAAACCAATAAACATTTCAATGCTCTCTAAAAGATGATGTTTTAGGTTGTCGGTTCTGCGGCTTTTAGTTAATGAAACTTTACAAACCTGCTAAAAATTACTTTTGCAATACGACTATAAGCCTAGGTCATCTTTTCAGCGAAAAACAGTAAAAACAATTACTGAACATAATACAAGAATTTTTTCAACAGTCTAAAATTTTTCTTAAAAGCCGAAAAGCAAACTTAATTTCAGCATTGATCTACCAGCAGTAATACCAACATTTCGAAAATTTTTATTTTCTCTTATTTTTGGTGAAGGGTAGGTGACGCTATTACCTATAATAACTGGATGGTATTTAAAATACATTTTAGTATTTTAAACTGTGTGAATGTGAGATCAATTCATCGAGCGTTTGACTCCTTCTTCGCGTACCTCAGCAAGCCCCAGAAAGTGGGACTCCCATCTCCTCAAATTCGCCTGTAACTAGAACTCCTTATTTTCGCTATACTATCAATCGAAGGACCGAAGATTGAGTATTATTGCAATGCAGAAAACCGTTTTAATGCTCTCTTTAAGGCTTTAATTTGTCTGATCTGATAAATATTTTTTCTTTCCGATTATTATGTTTACGTACAAAATATTATTCTATAGTTCAAGTTCAGGAAACAACGGCCTCTTTTTAATTTGTTTAAAATTGAATCTTTAATAATACATGGTTTTACAATACTAACATAAATATACTAAGTCAATCAAACAACAATTGAACTATCGTCGTTGCTATCAGACTCCGTTGTGGTTTCTAGGGTACTCGTTATACTCGTTGTTGTAGACGCAATGTCACTCACTTTCAACTCTTTGGCCAGATTTATCAAATTAGTTGTGTAGATATTGCTAACATTTTGTGGCCTTTCTAATCCAATAACTTTCATTATATTCCTCGATTTATTCCTGTAGTCAACATTGGGAACCGAAGAGTAAAAGATGAGTCCGGCCAGGCAAACTCCAAGTGCCATTCCAACCAAAATACAGACGCAAGACTTCTTGTTGGAACGTCCTTTTAGTAAAACATTAATTAATATTATAACTCAGTTTAAAAAAAAAAACACTTACCTTCATTTAGGAGGGATCTGGTGGCCAGTTTCCTATTTAACTTAGCGGAGCTTATTGGGATCATTTTTGATCAAGTTCTCTTATTCGAATAAATGAAAAACCTGTCGTATTCCGTCTTTTCATTAAAATTTCGCGTCACTGAAACAATTGAATAAACATAAATTTAAAATGCATACGACTTGAGTAGCCAAATGTGCACATGAGGTACTTCACCCCTTTGGAGTTTGCGAAAAAAAATTCAAGAAGTAAATAAATATAGACTCAAATGTCAAAAGATACATTACAAAAATACAAGAAACTCCGCAGGCCAAGAAAAAGGGAAAATATATTTTAATAAAGACAATTTTAACCATAATTAAATTCAGTTTTGACATTCATCTTTAATCTTTAATACACATACATTTTATTCACTACATTTTAGATTCATATTTACTTTGCATTAACGTTATATTACATTTTTCTACATATTTCTCCAAAAGTTTTGCAAGAAAGAAATATACCTTACGTGAGTGTTTGGTGTCCCAAAATTACAATTATAAGGATTTGAATAAAGGATTGGAAACTCGAATACAAAGATTATTTTCAGTTCCCAAATATGTAACCATTTCAGAAATTTAAACAAAAAATTAAAGCTACTACTATGAATAAAATATAAGAAACCCAAATAAAATGGAGAGCATTGAAGTGTTTATTAACTCGCAGGAATACAGATTTAACTCGGTTTTCTGAATGATCTTTCCGTCCATTCGAGGGGCCTTACTCGTTGGGTCGCCGTGTCAGGACTCGCCTTACATTATCGCAGGACAAGGTCTCACAACGTTCGAGGGTCACTGCACAAATAAATATTTCAAGATGAAAGCTGATCATTTTTGAGGATAAGTAAAGCCCTTACATTGACAAGTGGCCCATGTGAGTTCGCATCTGGAGATGTTGCGCCAACGTCTATCTAAACGGCGACAGTTTTCATTGAAGATGTCTGAGACATCGTTGGTCCTTCCATTTCTTTCGGCCCTGGAGTCACATCTCTCCCTGATCCGCCTGCAAATCTCCCTATCTTGGGCTTGGACGGCCACGCAAAGGCAAATGAAAGCTAAGCCAGAATTAATTAGTATTCGCAACAAAACGAATAAAAATTCTCCAAATGTTCTTACCAATAAACAGTACAATCTTCGACATGGTGATTTTGCAGTTAAAAACTCGCTTAAGTTCTGTGCTGAAAACGAGCCTATACTTGGGCTTTTATAAAATGCACTTCTATTTAAGGGAAAAAGCTGCATTTATTATTTTGAATACGTGTCTTTATTATATTCAAAAGACAGAGTAAACGGTCTTTTCAATTTAATTAAAAGGTGTCCTATTTTTAAGGCGTTTCCTGAAACCATTCCTTCTGTTATAAAAAGGTTTTATTTCTGATTTCAATACTTGCCACATGTTTTAAAACATCTGCCCTGTGTAGTCCACTTTGTTTTTGGTGTTTATATAAAGTCAAGTCTGATTGTAGACTTATGTAGTTAGCTAACTGATAAGTTCCCGTCATTACAAGCTGAAACAATGCATCGGAAAACCATGTTCACCGTATTTTTTGGTAAGTGCGGTTCGGAATCATTCAGGATTTTGTCCAATTACTTTCATTTCAAATAATAATTTCGATTCTGGCTTGTAGTCCTCTGCTTGACTTTGGTTGCTGGTCAAGAACGGGATTGTAGGGAACTGGAACGCAGTTGTGAAAGATGCGTGGACAGGGTGAGCAATCCAAATGATCGTGAGTTGCCCGTCTTCAATAGGGAGTGCAGGGAAAGGACACGAAGGACTTGGGTCTGGAGAAATGTAGGACGCTGTGAGCTCTCCAGGCTAAACTGCTTAGGTACGTTTTTTTTTATTTCCTACACATAAGTCATTATTTTGTATTATTAAATTTTTTATTTGTAGGTTGGGACCGACGCATGAACTGTGGTGAAATTGCAGAAATGGCTGGCATGCGCAGGATCAGATCTGATTGATCAAAAACTAATGATTAAACGACTGATTAATAAATAAAAAACCCTAGAGAGCATTGAAGTAAAACCCTTGTTTTATTCACAAGACTTACACAAAAAAACAAACTTTCTAACAAATTAATTGTCTTTCACATTTATAAATTAATCAAACTAAGTTTCTTCATGCCACTGATGCATCGCATAACGCACTATTCGATCTTCTACTTCAAGTTCATCGGCTCGACTTTTCTGATGAATCAAATTATTAGGTGAGTCCGAATCTTCTTGATTATTTTCATCATCAAGTGTATTAAGTTCATCAAATTCACCAACAACATCGAATTCAGTGGTTAAATGGTCATCATACGATTGGATGTTAGTATCAGATGATATATTGTTTTCTGGTTGATCAAATGTTAAATGATCATAACTTTCATTGTGATTATCATTAGCGACTTTTACTTCATTATCGTTGTCAAAATATTCCATATCAGGCCGCGTTAAATGATCATCTGGCGGCTCTTCAGGATCAATATAATCATCATGTTCACTATTGGGTTGCCCAAAGTCTATGGATTTAAATATTGATTTAACCACATTTTTTGTTAATTACCCTTTACGTACCCATTAGCAGTAGAAAGCACAGTACAATAAAATTTATAGAAAATCCCATATTCTGCTCCTCTGTATATGTTATAGCCTTAACCCAAAATATAATACTGATGGCTGGCATATTAAAATCGATTGCACTTGTTATTGCAAGCTTTTTCATATTTAAACAGCATACATTAAATGTGTGTTTGCTGTTTACCTAGAGTTAAACAAACAAAAATTACAGCCTTGGGATCGAGGCTTCAAATACCCTTACACTTGTTAAAAGGAGTTTTATAATATTAACATTTTCTAGGCATACCCTATTTAAATTCCTATGTTATCTTTAAATCATATATTTTTCAGCCTTAAATTAAGATGTATAACTGTCGTCTGGCATGGGAACTTGCGGCGCATATAACTTGGTACATTTTTTCCAGTATTTACACAGAATTTTTTTTATAAATGTATACAAAAGATATATTAATAAACATATTTTTGAATGAAAAATAATGGTTTAATAGTACCAAATAAAGCATACATACTTGTTCTTTAAATATTTTTTTTCATATCGAATGATTCTATGGAAAATTCTGATGTGCGCAGCAAATCAATTATAATTATTATAATTATTATAAGGTAATTCTTTAAATAAAATATCATCAACCGTATCTCAAAAAAATAAATAAAAATGTTCAAATTTTGCACCGAGTTAAACCTTAAATTTAGGTACTTTTTGAAAAAAAATAATATTTCTTGCTTGCGTTTTTCAAGACTACTGAATAAATATGGCTAGAATAACCTCTTCACAGAGTTACTGAAAGCTATTTGCAATTCTCGAACATCGAGCTTTACCACTGGCCCAGGGAGAATTCCACCACATCCGATCGTGGCTGAGAATGAGTTACTATATTGGTGCCTCTCGCAAGTAAACAAAAGTCGGTCAAAAATCGGCGAGAGGAAAACGCCAAACAGGCCCGTCTGGCTTAAAAATAAAAACGAAATAGCAAAACCTGGCAGGCAGGCGTTAATACGGGTACAAAGTTGTTTAAACAAGAGACGAGATTCCGTCGCTCAATCTATCTGCCTAAATACACAATGTGATAACACAGATAGCGGGCATTAAAACAATCTTTTCAAACTGCGGTTCAGTCGTCAGCTGTTGTCGCTCTTTTTCACACACAAAATCGAATTCCAAAACCTAAAAACCGAAAAGCCAAAGATTTATCCTAAATAGTACATATATGGACTAAGTGTAGAACAGTGCAACTTGTTCAGTTGTTCTGGCGGTTTACCAAAGATACGGTCTCTTTTGGCGGCTTAATTTATTCGGGCAGTTCGGCTTATAGTAAACTACCAAAGTGATTGATTGATTAACATACTGATTGAGTGAGTGAAGCAATAATGGCTAATTATACGGTGGTGCGTGTGACCAAAGTGCAGCCATATCTGCATACGGTGGGCAGTAGTTACGCGGCTTTGGCCAATGTCGATGGCTTTTACTCGCCGACCTTGGAGGCCGGATTGGTGGACTTCCATGGCAATGGGAGTGGAAGTGGCAGTGGCAGTGGAACGCATGCCAATCTCACGGCGGATAGTGTGCTGGTTCTCATCGGGGACGAGAACTATGGCTATCGGTCCACCTCGACCATAGTGCTGATGGTTTCCGCCTGGATCCTGCTGATTCTGGGCTTTGTCTTCTGCTGCTGCGCCGAGTGTTGCGGCGTAAGCGTTTGGCGGGGCAAAAAGACACGGCCCAGCATCGACGGCTTAAATCAGGCGGAACAGGGTGGGAGTGCCGCCGCCCACGATTCCACTGCAGGTGAGTGTCCAAGTTCCTATCAACGAAGCTTTTGTTCGGGACTCGCTTGCATACTTTTAGGCAGCCATGAGATATTGATTGGCCCTGGGGAGGCAGGCAAGTTTGGATAACTGGAATCATATTTCACGAATTTCCCATAAATGGCAACAATAAACGAGCAGCCACAGGGATATCCAAGATTTCGCCAGTGCTATATACCCTTTGGCGCTTTTGTTCATTAGCAATATGTCGCAATTGGTTAATCATTTTTTTTTTATGTCCACAAATCACTAGTACAGAAACTCTAAGGCACACGCTATATTACTCAGCAATAGTCTTCAATTTATTATATTATAATAACAACATTAAATTTAATTAAAATAATATTTTGTAGCTTTAACCCTTTATTTGTTTTAATTCGAAATCTCTGGTTAATATGTTCTTAACATTTTTTTATTTTGAGCTTCGAACTATCAAGAAATAATAATTATTGATATTATTATATGAAATTTAAATAATTTTATACGTACTTTTACAAAGCTTCTTTAAACAATTTAAGTTTAATAACTAAGAAGTGTTCTAAAACATGGGTCAACATTTTGTTGACTCCCAAAATATGAAGGGTATAAAAACGCATTTGAATGGCCTGTCAATGCGCTTTGCTGGCATTGCTGAACTACTTTTCAAACAACACGAAGGGGCTTCTGTGTGTTTGGGAGTTTCTCTGCGGAATTGCCTGCCTCATCGATATCATAAAATATTTAGCAATTTCTCTTATATCGTTTCGCTTCGTTTTTGGCAAATTTGGCATGCGTTTTGGCTGAAAATTGGCTTTTGGCCAAGTTAACGAAACGTTCAGAGGAATGAATGCCTCTCCACAAACATTTGCACATAAACATAACAGCCCAGCTCGCACATACACACTGACAAAAATTGTATTTAAAAATCCGACTTAGATTAAATTTTCATTTATAAATAAGATGTTATAAATAAGTTTCTGGTCTTATTAACATATTTTTACAATATGTGAATACATTTCTTGCAGAATATTTGATTCTCGACACTACCAGCATTTCAATATAAGTGTATTTTATAAGAAAACTCAAAATTAATTTAGAATATTATTATATTTTTAAAGTTTATTTAGCTTTTATTAAATCAATAATGTAATATGCCAATCAAAAGGTCCTCGTAAATTTGTATGAACTATTTTAGAAATTGGCAGATAACTTCCAAAATTGTTGTATGTTGTATGTTAGGATAACAAATAAAACATTTTAAAGGCCAATAACTGGACATCGTTTTAAATAAACTGTGCATTAATTTTTAGAACGTTTAATATTTTTCGCTGTGCAGAAAACGGTAGAGTTTCGTCCGATAATATGGTTGCAAATGCTGCTGGTTGCACTCAATGCAGCTTCTGTTTGCATCGTTGGCAATTAGCATTGTCTCGAAGATATTGCGTTTCATTAGTGCGATATGTGTTCGAGAGTGTTTGTTTGCGCCTGTGTGTGTGAGCCATGCAGTCAATGGGTCATTTCGATAACGGCAAAATTTGTTGCAAAATTTGTTTTGGTATTTAAGCCGAAACTGGGATTTGTGTATTGTGCGGCTGCCAGAAGCTTAAGTTGTTGCACTTTGGTATGGCTTCTGTCGATTTTTGGTGTGCTTTTGTGTTCTGGCATTTCGGCCTAAAAGCCAAACTTTATTTGAGCCAATTGCCAGTAAGCCCAGATGATAGGTTCAAAGTGCACATAAATAGTGTTTGGTTATGCCCATTTAGGTTCAGAATAGTGTGTTCAATTAGAATCGGTGACGATTGCAGAGGGTATCTAATGTGTTTCTGAAAACTACAGAAGAACCGAAAAGCATACAAAAAGTCACTACAATATCTATAAAATATGAACTTTGAGTTCTACTACACCTCAAACTAATTCAAAATCATTGCGTTTCCTTTCATCTTTGAATTTATAATCTACTTATTGTAAAATAATTGTATATATTCTAATGTCCTTTGGGCTGTGAATAATCAAATAAAGCAAATAAACAAACAAATAAATCAACTTTCATCTTAATGAATTATGTAAGGGCAATTTAAATCCAAAAAAGTTTATTGTTTACTGGTTTATTTTACTTCACAACACTAATTTAAATGATAGAAATGTTGTTTCCTGAAATTTTAAAACCAGAGAGAATTTTATATAAATGGTCTGGTCAGCCTCAAAGAAACAAGAGCAACATTTGTCAACTTTATTATCACGCCGTTTGCAAAATGCAAGATCAATAATCCTTCTAACCTACATAACATATTTCTTTTTATCTACCTTTCTGTGGGGTAAATTCAATTTATACGCCCGAGCGCATTTGGCCCATTTCGATAACAACATAAGAATCGTCTTAGTATGTCAGTGCAATAAATTCTTCCACTTTCGTTTCGAACTGGTGCCACAAAACGTGCCCGGGTCTTGTAGAGCTCCCCGACCAATAGTTGCCTAGTTAATGCCCCTGTTCTGTATTCTCCATCTGCCCCACACGGGAAACTTAAAGTTGAAAGCCATAAAAATTGCGCAAAGTCACAAATGTTTTATGAAACTTTTTATTTTCTTTTTTTTTTATATATATTTTATTTAGCCTTACGCTCATTTCGCTGCACAAGTTTTAATAAAAAACTTCAGCCTCTTGTGCGAGCCAACTGCAGTCGATGCTGTTCCCCGACTTTTCTGTTCAGGAATTCATAACCGCATTTCTCTCTCGGGTCGTAGGGAAAATCGGAGGGGGAGAGCGGAAAACCAGGAGGCGCAGTTGTACATACCAATTGCTTATGTATCGACAATATGGGGCTGTGAGTGCAATTCAAACCCCCCCCCCCCTCAGTGTTTTTACCCATCCACCCAACGGGTCCCAGCTGATGCGACTGAGGCCCGGGCGTATAATAAGTTTTTGTCTTTACGGTGGAGGAGCACTTGCCAAGTTCTCCGCCTCGAGTTGAATCTATAATTCAGTTTTCCCAGCTATTTTCTTTTGTCTTCGGTGCGTAGGCCACTTTAAATTTTCTTAACAAATTTTGCAAGCGAATACAGAAAGAAAATTTGTATTAAATAATTGATTTTGTATTTAAGTTTCGGTTTTGTGATCTATCAACAAAATTGCGTTTCCTATGTCTTTAATTAATATAGACAAATAAACTTCTTAGTTATTTTGTTTCTATATTTTTTTTTTATTAAAAAACTACTAACCACTAACTTTTCCTTAAAATAATTTTACTTTTCAACATAAATCCGGCTTGACTATCATGTTCTGAATTTCAATGTGTGTAAAAATATACTTTAAGGGAACACGGATTTCTACTCTGTGCTAAAGAAACAAAAAATAAGACAACTTTTTATTATTTATGCAAGCAAAAATGCGTAAAAATTTCTCTCAACTTTATTTGCTGTTTACGCGCTTCATTTGCCGGGACCAAAATACCGCCCACTCAGCCTTACCACCCACAGCGACCAAAAAAAACACCCACTGTCCCGATAATTCGTGTACATCATTTTTTACAGCTCCTCATCAGTTGGTGGCTCTGCTTAGTTAGTCTTTCATGGCACTTTGATTGCTCATTTGGCATTTATTTGATGATGCCAGGACCCGTCTGTCTTCGGGGTCCCTAAATTATTCATTGTGCGTGTGCGCCGGTCCTGCAGCCCCTCGCTCGGCATCAAACATCTAACATCGTCTCAATCTTGCGATGAGCCCTGCGAATTTTTTAAAATATTCATGTCCCGCCTCTGGCTAGCGAAACGAGCAAAAAACGGCAGACAACTCGCTGAAAACATCAGCGGACGGAGGCGACCAACTAAAAGTGCGTAATTTTTACCGACAGCGCATTGAAAATATCGCCCTCGGCGATAACAGCAGACATCGGTCGAAGGGAGGGGGCACGGGATTTTCGAAGGACGAGGAGGTCCTGGCGTTCTACGTGAGTTTCGAACTTCTACTTGGTCAGGACTCGGGCAGGCGGATTGGATTTGCGCCATGTTTTAGCCAGTGCTGAAGCATGACAGTGGTTTTGGGATGGACCTAAACTCTAATAAAATATATCAAGCTATAATACAAAATAAATAAGATAATTAACCTGCAAATAGTTTTTTTACTTAAAAGACATCCTTTAACAACATATTACTTTACTTTTTATATTATTTTACTTTTTAATATAGTACAAATAAAAAAAACTTTATTAATTTTACATCATATGAAGTGATAAAATATCATTACTAAAAACTCTTAAAATATTCAAAAAATTCATTTCATTTACTGTTTTTTTTTAATTTCTGGCAAGACTTTTAAAATAGGCTGTATAAAATTGGGTTCACCCCAGCCATCAGTCTCAATGTAATCCACTTCTGATGTTTTTACTTTGACATTTCATCTAATTTGTATTTATTGTGTTGGATTTTTCTACTTGATATTGTGCATACAATTTACATTTTTTATTAGCGCGGGCTACTTCAAACATCCATTTCCTCGACTCTCTCCATTTTTCGTCATCGCCCTGCTATATCTTGCTTTCACACGTTCGATTATTGATTGGGCTTTCGGGAGTGAAAGATGTTCGATACTTGTTCAAGGGAGGGAGTAAATTCGTGCTCGGTACTTGCAATTTGAAATTCAGGTCAATTGCATTTGTTTTATCGAGGGGTGATTCTGCATTTGAAGCTGTCAATTTGCAATTTGATTAAGTTGAATTTAATTGCTTTTGTTGTATAATTATAGAATAAATGCAAATTGCGTTGGGCTTTTCGTAGTGCCATTTATTTTGATAAATGATATTTAATTTACCAACCTATGCATTTATTTTACACGGCCTTTTTGATTATAAATGACTGAGCAGTGCCAGTTAAAGTGGTCAATAAATAAAATTTGACTGCCTATTGAGTTAAAATAAATTAATGGATTAATTATTATGTCAGTGGGGGTAGCAATGCCAAATGTAAGTCATTGCATTTACGTTAATCAATTAATGTTTTTTGAATCAGAAAAAATGCGATTGCAAATGAGTTAACTAATTAAATTATTTAACCAATATTTGGCAACAGCTTTTTGATTGCCCAATGATCCTTCCGCTTTAGCCGTAAATCTTGCGCCCATTCAGCCGTTTCAATTGCCCACTTAGCAGCCTTTCAACACAAATTACCATAATTCGAGCTTTTTCTCCATTCTCCTTTTGAAAAGGCTCACACACACTTAACCTTTAATTAAGATACTCGAAAGTTTTCAATATTAAGCTCAATTGTATGCAGTGGCGCCGCATTGTCGGCTCCCTTACACCGTGGTGCACGTTCCCATTTTTCGCTTTCCCTCAGGTTCTAATACACTGAGCAAAAACAGTGCTGCAACCTGCCTACTGGAAAAAAAAAAAAAACATGCATAGTTTCTTTCTATTTAAATACAAAAAAAAGCCAAGGCGCCTGTTTTAGTTTTGATATTAAAAATGAAGACAACATTTTTTGTTTGGATCAACTAAATTAGAAGTTAAATAAAAAAAAAAGTCTCGTAAATTAACTATAATACTGACTTTTTTTAAATGTTACTTTTGTTTGATAAAATGTTTTACTACCAAACGAAATAAAAAAAGTAATCCAAACAGTGAATTAAACTATCATAATAAAACACATGCATTATTTATTTATTCTTAAATTTAATATATTTTTAAAATTTATTTTATAAATTATAAGGCTTTCTTGGAAGCGCTACCAATTCTTGTTACATCATTAAATACCTAAGTTGGCTCTTTAAAAAATACTAATAACAATGACGAGTATTTTTCTCAGTGCCTGTCCCAATTATCCCCCATTTCCATCTGGCTTTCCCGATTCCCATCATCCGGTTCCCCATCGCACGCTCACATGTCAAGTCGTTGCAATTTTCCATAACGAAATTAACGCCATGCCAGGCGGCGCTGCAAAGTATGCAACGTAAATTTTTGCGCCGAACCAATAAAAATAATTGAGGCAAAAGCGCCACATGTGATGGGTGGCGGGTAAAGGGGGTTACGGGTGTTGACGGGGATGAGGGGGAGTGGAAATCCAGGGGGTTTTGGCTCCAATGGCAATTTTGCTTTTATTGCCTGACTGCCTGATGACGGCAACTCCTCATTGCACCGCCTTTTTCAATCCGTCCCGTTGCCTCTGCACTGAAACAAATTTTTGACTTCGAATTTAAGAATAAACAAGAGAGAACGCTATAGTCGGGTGCCCCGACTATCAGATACCCGTTACTCAGGTAAAGGGAGTGCGAGGGAGATGGAGATAGAAACTTTGATCACGCATAACTTTTTAACGAATGGTCCGATTTGAAAAATTTCTTCTACATTTCGATAGGTATTGATAAACACAATAAAACTGCATTTTTACTTTTCCGAAATATTTAAATTTTTAAAATCGTATATAAGCGATTGTGGGCGTTAAAGGGGGCGTGGCACCTTTTTGAAACAAACTTGCGCTGCATAGGAACTCCTAGAATCTGCATGCAAAATGCCAATCTTCTAGCTTTTATAGTTTCCGAGATCTCAGCGTTCATACGGACAGACAGACAGACGGACAGACAGACGGACAGACGGACAGACGGACATGGCTAGATCGACTCGGCTAGTGATCCTGAACAAGAATATATATACTTTATAGGGTCGGAAACGCTTCCTTCTACCTGTTACATACTTTTGCACGAATACAATATACCCTTTTACTCTACGAGTAACGGGTATAATAAGGACCGTATTTATTAATTTGGCTTTCATAAAAAATTTTTTTTCTGTGCTAAGTTTCTTTAAATATTTAAATACATTTAAGACTCCTCTAAATTGCTTAAACATTTGTTCTAAATAGGTAATAAACGTATAAAAATGTTCAAAATTTTTGTTGTTAAACATTGTTCTGAGCTATGGAATTAATCAAATTTCCAAGTTCGTTAGCGCAGAGAGAGATTTATTCTGGAACTCTACCTTTAGTCTAAGTTTATGGATTTAATTAAGATTTTATATTTTAAAGGACGATTCCAGATGTGTTATTGCAAAAACTTTAATTATAAAAAAATTAAAAATAAATATTTGTAAATAGGCATCATATTGTAGAGATATGAAAAATGTCTTGATATGTATTAACACTGCAAAATGAGGTGAAAACTTATCTTTCTGTGTATCTGTGTGACGGCGACGTTGGCGCCTTCGCATGGCTTTTAAGTGCTCAGTTCTTTGTTGTGGCTCGCTTTTGTTGTTGCAGCTGAGGCTGATGTTGTTGTTGGTACTTACACCGTCCTTCTTTTTTTTGTGCCACTGTCATCGCTCGGTTTGCACTTGCATTTATTCTTGTTTTCATTTCCGCTGCGCTTATCACATTATTGCAAGCTCATTGCCGCGACTTCTCCTTTAAGGCACACACACAAGTACACACAGGGACTCACATATATTCTTAAGCGCTCACACAGATACGCACTCACGCAAACAGAGGAGCTTGTTATCAGTCAAGCTGTCTCGAATTCCCTTTAGCAAAGGTTTCTGTGTGCTTAAGTAGAGGAGAATATCATTCATAAGTTATTGACCATTTTTAACAATAAAAATAAATTAAACTTTAAAAAATATATAAAGGCTATTAGTTTTAAAGAATTAAATAAATTGAAGTAAACGTTACCCTCAATCTATATTTTAAGGAAAATATATAAAATTAACATAAAGACAACAGAACTAAAAATTAGCTTTTAATATTCCCCAAAACATAATCTTATAATGTTATATAAATTATTTATAGTTATAGTATAGTTAGTTTTTTCAGTAAGGCTTACAAAATAAGGGATATAAAATTTGTTAAAATAGTAGTATCATGGCATTAAAACATAAAATATTTAGGTATACAGAAAAAGGTCAATCCAATAGCTTTACATTATTGGAATTATTTTATTAAAAAAGTAGAATCAGATTTTAAAATATCGATTTAGAGATCATCTTCCAGCTGCAACCCCTTGTCAATGTCCAGACATTTACTGCAAGCCGCAGGAACCCGGGAAATTAAACACGAAAAAACTGTCAAATCCTGACTTCTGAGCAGTTTGAACCCTCTTTAACTGCGGCACTTTCCACTCTTTCCCCACTCTTCTCTCCTCATCGTGCTCCCTAGGTTCACACAATTTTGCATAGACATTAATAAATAATTTGGAACGTGTGAATGATTTTCATATAAATCGCCGCCAAGAAGGAGGAGGATCCGATGGAAGGAACAGGAGCTCCGGCCTCCATGTGTGTGTAACGTTTGTCTACTTTTGCAGCTCATGTAATATTCATGATTATTTGAAATTTGCGCTTCGTTATCCTTTATCCCTTTTTATGTTTGGGCGAGGCAGACAACAATCATATGTTAACGGGACGCCTTCTGCTTCTCCTTCGTCGTTGCCTGCACAGATATATCCATGTATATATATATAAATGTATAAGGGATGCAGGAAGGGGGAAAAGGAAGGTCCTTGCATATCAACAGAGCGTAATCGGGTTTTCATGCTTTGCTGCCACGCAGGACACACTGGGGAATTCCTCCAATGCCATTGATAGCAACTCAACGCGACTTTGGTCCGTCAATATCCCCTGCAAACTGTTGCGCCGCCCATCGTCGCCTGCCAACCGATTTTTTCTTTGCCACACGTTAGTCGCTGCACTCCGAAAAAGTTTTAGAAATCAGCTTAAATGTTTTACAAAAGAATTCATTTTAAAATCATACGAAATCTTATTGTTGAATTTTAAAATTACAAAATTCAATGAATATAATTTGATGACTAACGCAATGTAAGTCTAATTGATGCGTTAGGATATTAAAAGATTGAAATGAAATAGTTATTATTTACAAAACCCGAAATATTTATACAGAGTTCCTTGATTCTAAAATATAATTGTAAAAAAATAATTAAGCACATAGACATTTATTGAAATTTGAGACTTGTTTTAAAGTTAAAATAATCATTAAAGCCAATATATTTATTTAATTGTTAAGCATATCATTTCAAAACATTTCCAATTATTTACTTGTTCAAACAAAAATTAGAATTATTCTCCAATCGAATTCTATCACCATGACAAATGTTGTTTAAAACAAAAAACTTGCTCAGAAATATGTAAAAAAAAAAAAAACTCTCTGCCAGCAAATTAAGGGAAAATTAAATGGAAGAATAAAACCTTTTCAGATGAAAGAATAGAAAAATCAACATGTAATGTTCGTCCCTTTTTTCAAGTGTGTTAATACACCCATACCCATTCAGCTAGTTCCCGTGTCTGTGTGCCACTTCCTTTCCAACGCTTATCAGGCTTCGTCCTTCGTTATTGTTGTGGCTCCCCTGGCGCACTTTTTGCTGCAACTTTATATGCAATGCCGCCAAAGCGAGTCTTTCCAATTCGCCTCCCCCTTTCCACCCACAAATGTCAATGGCTTTTTGCTGGAACTTAGTTGATTCCGCTCAAAGAGGGCGTGGCCAACCGCCCACAGCCTGGCTGCATTGCGATAACAGACAACTCGAAACTCCAACACCACCGAACTCCGAGTTTGTTGACAAACTGAGAAACAATTATGATTGATTGTGTGTCCAGGAGACCAGGAAAGAACCGCCAGGAAGCCACTGGTTGACAAGGAAGACAACTATAGCAAAGTAATTTTGGAGATCACAAAGGTAGATAGCGGTGAAAGATTCCCGGACGTAGAAGGATCTAATGCAAACTAAGTAATGGAAACTTTAAGTTTCAAATTGCATGATAGAAAACAAACTTTGCCTCACTAAAATGAAGATTGAAGAATATGAATTTATGGAATATTTTTATACAGCCTTTTTATTGTACACTGTATTTTCAGGGACTTGTGATAGGTTATTTAGTAATTAATAATAATACATAAATTATATAAATTTAGTTGTCAAACATAACTACTGTTTACTAAAAAAAATTTAGTTTAAGTGCCAAGAATTAAAGTATGTAAAGAAGATACTCTTTACAACGATAAACATTTAGTAAACAATAAAAATAAGCAAAACATAACATTTAAGAGGAATAGAAAAATAACAAGAGAGAACGCTATAGTCGGGTGCCCCGACTATCAGATACCCGTTACTCAGGTAAAGGGAGTGCGAGGGAGATGGAGATAGAAACTTTGATCACGCATAACTTTTTAACGAATGGTCCGATTTGAAAAATTTCTTCTACATTTCGATAGGTATTAATAAACACAGTAAAACTGCACTTTTACTTTTCCGAAATATTTAAATTTAAAAAATCGTATATAAGCGGTTGTGGGCGTTAAAGGGGGCGTGGCACCCTTTTGAAAAAAACTTGCGCTGCGTAGGAACTCCTAGAATCTGCATGAAAAATGCCAATCTTCTAGCTTTTATAGTTTCCGAGATCTCAGCGTTCATACGGACGGACAGACAGACGGACAGACAGACGGACAGACAGACGGACAGACAGACGGACAGACGGACATGGCTATATCGACTCGGCTAGTGACCCTGATCAAGAATATATATACTTTATAGGGTCGGAAACGCTTCCTTCTACCTGTTACATACTTTTGCACGAATACAATATACCCTTTTACTCTACGAGTAACGGGTATAATAAAAGAAAAAAGTTACATTTTTGAAGTACTTTCAGGAAAACAAAAATTGATACTACTTAAATTCTCCTTCTCCAAACAACCTAATTTCCACTGGAACTTATTTCCTAATTTCCTCCACCTCCTTATTATGAATATTCCTCAATTAAATAGGATAATGAATGAGACACTGTCTCGGCCTGTGACATTAAGACGATTTGTTCAATATCCGGCCCTAATGAGTATTTAAATTTATTCAATGCCAAGCGGAAGCGATCAAAAACGCCTCATTAGGCGCTGCTGGTCAGTTTCGGTTCCAGTT
Organism: Drosophila kurseongensis; assembly: GCA_018153305.1. Classification (NCBI taxonomy): domain Eukaryota; kingdom Metazoa; phylum Arthropoda; class Insecta; order Diptera; family Drosophilidae; genus Drosophila; species Drosophila kurseongensis. The sequence goes on along the minus strand of JAECXX010000005.1, from coordinate 6,957,033 downwards.
CTCGGATCTTGCGACCAATAAAATACAAAATAGATTTTCCTGCATTGTTGACAAACAGCTCGTAAATTACACGCTCATTTTTCAGGCATTTTATGAACAGAACCGGGTCAAAAGAGACCAGGCAAGCCGGCAACCTGGCTACTGTGCATGGCCGAGTGCATTGGCCACGGTTTTCGGTCGTTTTGTATTGCGACGGAAGTTCAAAAACAGAGGTTGGGCGTAAAGAGGCATGAAGAGCATAGTATAGAACTTGCCTGGTGACAATCCGCTTTGGAGGGCGAAAAATGGTTACAGAAAACGCTTACATAACTCTATGAGAATTCCGTTCCCCAACCGCTTTCCAATTTCCGTTCTCACCGACGACGGATGGCACAAAGGCGATAGCCCAAAGGTAAACAAATCAATAAGTTGGGAGTAGCGCGAACGATTGCATCCTTATCAAGGCATATGTCGTCCTTGTACCTGTCGGAGGTGCAAAGCCGAAAAGGATACAGCCGCTGTCAGCCTAACCATTTCCGTTTAGCAAGCAAAACAATAACAATGAGATTTTCTCCTCTGCGGCAGTCACTCAGAGATAAAAGAGGAAAAGAGGCCGCGACCGGAAAAGCGCATTTAACGCGATTTGATGGTTTACAAATTGGCTTAAAGGAACCGGAGAACCGGGGAAGCGGGTATCAGGGAATCAGGGAAACGCGGGAAACATCTCCGCCGGAGGAGTGTCGAACAACTGACGGCATTTGTGCGAAGGGTCGCAGGATGCAAGGCTTGTTGTGTGTTTGGATAAAAGATTGTTGCGATAGGGTTGCCAATGAGGGATCTGACGGAGACAAGGTCTTCGGTGTTGAATGGAGTCGAGTGCGTTAGGGGAATCTGGATTGTTATTCAAATCAAAAATCCTTTTCTACGGCGCTGGGAGATTAAAAGAGTATGCGGAATAGAAAGGTTGAATTTGATTTTTTTTGGCCTTATAGTTGACTGTCTATTGATTATATAATATTACTTATTGGGCCATAAGGTAAAGATAGAATTTTTAAATTAAAATATATATAATAGTATTGGGATCATCAAATATTAAGTAAATTCTTTATTTAAAACATAAGTTTTATAGTTACTAATAGTGCAATTAAAAGCAATAATATGAAATTAATCTTTAGACGACTTTATTATGTAATGCCACGGAAATTAATTTGTATTACCTGTATGTTGAAATATTTTATCGTATCTTTTAATTTAAAGCAATTTCCTTTCGCTTTATCTTAGTGCCTAGTAAATAATTAAGTTTATAATTGGTTTTGATTAATATAAGATTATTTATCACAAATATATATTTATACATAATACCATTAAGGCATACCATTTGTAAGTTTAAGGAATTTCTAGACTAACAAGTTCTTTAAAAATGTATTTTAAAACACACCAGCAACATAATACGTAGTCTATATGCCATTATCTAAGGCTAAAAATATGATCTAACTATTTCATAATTCAGTGGCATTATCTTCCGAAGCGGTCAGACCTCGTTCAAAGACCCCGCTTACTCAGAACTCTATAATTAAGTGCATTACAGGCGGTTACCATACCCCGTACTTCCTTTGTTTGCTCACCTTTCCCCGCGGCGAAGTGAAGCGAGTAAGGCGCAAATAACGCTGACTATTTACCCAGTATATTCAACTGGCTGGAATGTTCGTATCGGGCTGACATAGGAAATACTCGAGGGGTTAATAACAGGCGCAATGAACCACCGTAGAGTTACTTAATTGATGCCTTAATCAGCATGACGGCGAACCTTTAAGCTGTAATCTATCCAGACGACATCAAATTCCAAAGGTGATGGATTTACGAGCTTAATCATTTCGTATCATGATCTTATCACCAGACTCAGTGGCGGCCCATTATATCTGTTGACCTCCTTTGTCGCTTTAGCCAAGCTGTTAGCAACAAGTGTTGTCACATATTTTGGGTTAATTATAGTGCAAAAATACCCAAAACGGGTTGAATAAGTTGTGTGTAAACTCGGCGTCATCACGTGAGCTGTGTCACTTGATCATTCTGCCTTGCGCATGCGCAACCGGTTCACACCTGTTCACTGCTGCCTGCCGGCGTCTGGCACGCAAAAATATGAGCGTAAACACTTTAATGAAATAAATATTAATTACACTTTAGCGCCTGATTTTATGATTGTTTTGGTTATTTTTTCGGTTTTCTAATCAGAACTAATAATATTTGGAAATAACTTGGTTTTTTTGACCTCATGGTCTAATTAGATCGGAAGTTAGCGAGAACAGAAACCCTTGATAGAAGGTTGAGAACCATGCTAAAGATTGATATTACCGTGGTGAATTAGGTTTATTAATTTATGTTGTAATTTAATTCTTTTTGTAAAATAAATATTATAGGGTTTAGAAAATTACCTATTACCAAAGGTTATAGAAATTACCTATTTTGCTAACATACAAAAATTAGAAATGTTTGCTTTAACGATAAGGGTATTTCTTTATATGTAAAAAGCTGTTATAATATTAATTAATATTATTTTTATTTGCCAAATACATATATAATTAAAATAAAAAAAAACATTTATAAAGAATTAATTAATAATTAAGAATAATTAATAAATATAAATTTGCATCTCCACGTAAGCAAAACGATCTGTCAATAGCTTCCGAGTCATTAATGTAAATACCATGAAAAATTCCAGCTCGAACCAAATCGAACTGATTTTTACAGCCAAGCATCAGCTTTATAGTTTCTCTTAAAACAATAAGTATTTAGCACATGTTTAATATAGAACGTAAATAATAATCTGACGTATGTATAAGCTGTCAAGATGATTAGTGAGCCACTCGAGATAAGCAACCACCGTGATAAACAATGCAACCGGGTACTCCAAATAAATCATGAGTACACATATGAATACCTGAGATAAATGTTAGAGCGATATGCCTAAGGGGAAATGCCCACAAAAGAAACCTGGAAATAATAATAAATACAGAAAGCGTATTTGTGTGTGTGGCTTTAGAAATAAATATCATTTATATGATTTTAAAACAATGACTCAATCAGGCATTGTCCCACTTCCTCATTCAAGCCTTTTAACCCAATTATTTCCATTCAATTTAGCTTTTAGCAATTAAAGCGCAAATATAGGCCATTTTAACGTACTCAATTGTTGATTGATTTGGCAGTGCAATCTGCTGAAAATACATTTACGAGTCCCATAAAAATGTTTGTCAGCAATCTATCTATCTATCAATTTAAAACAGTCAACGGGCGACTGTTCAAAACAGATTAAGAGACCTTTCTTTAAGTACAAACTGTGTTCCAGCTTTAAGTGCTACTGTCAATAAAATAATTCGAAATTGATAATGCTCTAATCATGCGTCACTAAGCCTGTGCAGAATGCTAATTGCAATTGATGCTCATAAATACAGCACCACACATAGAAAAGTCAATATTAGCAAATGGAAAATTCATAATCAGGCGTTCGATGGAATCAATTTGTGATTTACAAATAGTTAACCGCAAGCACCGGAAAAATTACTTCCACTAAGCACACGGACAAAACAACTTTGGGCCACGCCCATATGGGCGGTTGGCAATCGCATTAAAGCACAACTTAATTGGAATTGTAGTACAACATTTCGGACTTAGTCGCCACATAATAACATTGGCAGCAAAGTGCAGCAGCCACAAATTGCAAATAATGAAATGAAACGAAATAATTAAATGCAAATTTTAATAAACACCAAAAAGATAATAAAACATGCACTGCTGCAGCTGAATAACGAATATTGCCCAAAACTAATGAAATACTCCCTGCGAAATTGTCCATGAAATGCTCACGATTCGGCAGCATAATGCCAATGCATAAAATTAAATGTAAATGATATGCAATAAACATGAAATATGCATGGGCGGATTAGAAGAAGAGGTTCTGATAGTTTCCAGCAGAAATGCAAAGAGAAATAAATCAAAGGCAAACGCATTAAAGCTGTTCTACACTTTATATGTTTTATACAAACACAATAAATAGCAAGCAAAAAGTGCCTAAGATAGAGAATAAATATATAAATTGTGAGAATGGGACACAATTTACTAACAATAAAGCATAAAGTGTAATCGCATCTATTCACAATTTAATATGATACAAAAAAGTACGAATGCTTTCTCTAGAATGGAAATCTGTAATTATTTAATGTATAGATAGAATATTAAAAAATAAATAAATAATTAATTCTCAGATATGGTCGGCTGTAAAAAAATAGGTAGGAAGAAAAACTGCAATTGCTTATGAAACTTGAGTCGTAACTATTATGGGATTATACGCTAAATTAAAAGTTATTTATATTTCGAATTAAAATTGTATAATACAAATTAGCAACGCCAAAATGTGCATGTAACAAAATTACTTTTGGTTATAAAATATAAATAATGTAGTGGAGTTTTAAATAATATTTTAAAATAAACAGTAGCGGCATCCATGAGCTAAGTCAAAACACATCGAAAATAAACAAATAAATAAGAGAAAAAATATACAATAAAGCAAAGTCAAAAGTCAATTTTGATTTCTTTCGCCTACACATAGAAAAAAACGTTAAACTATAAATTTCGTAATAAAGTTGGGTATATATATACAAGATACCTATACTTATACTTATAGTCAAAATAAATATTCTACAGAATATACTTGATTTAAAAGTAAGATAAATAAAATTTTATTAAAAACATATAGTATGCATTTTTAGTAAAATGAATAGAAATGCAACATAAATATAAGCAAGTACACTTTTTATGCAGGAAAGTGTCAAACTTATTTTTAAAACTGGAAACTTTTGTATGTCATAGATAAGAGATAAGATAAAATTTTTTGTTTTTTATGCTTGGGAATATTATAAAATAATGATTTACTCTCATATTTTTTCCAAGTGTCAATTTTGTCTCCGGGGACTTCCGATCGCGTTGTCTCAGTTGATTTAATTTTTTGCGGCGTCTTCACGACAGAAGCAGTTTTGGTCAGACATAGCTCAATCTCAATCCGTATCTGTATCTCAATCTCAGCATCAGCCCGGGTTCCGTCAGTAAGTCAGTCAGTTAGTCAGCTAGTCAGTTGGTATTTCATTCATTCGGTTTGTTTGCGATGGAGCACCGTACTCGCGGTCGCAGTCGACGTTCCGCTGTCACCGCTGGCGGCAGTTAACTTCTCGCTGTTAACGTGGCTATAATTGCAAGACGCAAGAAAACAGTTTTAATTGTTGTAAACAAGCGCGCGAGTTCGGTTCATTCGGCAACACAAAATCAAGCGAGCAGAAGTTCTCCGCGAGTTGTTCAATCGTTTGCTATTGTTGATAAGGGCGGTGAAAATAAAATTAAAAAATCTCCAACGAGTGGCGCCAATTATTTTAATTCAGCCAATAAAAAGGCAACAAAAAAAAGAAAAAATATAAAATTTTATAAAGTGAAAATTGAATGCAAATAGGAAAGATTTGTGTGCGTTGTCTATAAAAAGTAAGCTAAGGGAGGCGCTTCCTACTTTTCAATATTGCATGTTTGCTGATTTGCTTCTTTACTTAAAGTGTGATTACATTTGCAAATTTTTCTGCATTTGCCGAGAAACGGGGAAACATTAAAACAAAAGTATTCAATGTTTAAAGTTATTAAATAAATGTATAAATTTATGTATATATACATATGTATGAAAAAATAAAAAAAAACGGACAATGAAAATTTGTTATCATTTAAAAATCAACACCATGGTTTCTATTTTCAGCAGTTTTCCAATGAATTTGTATAATTTGTATGACATTAAATTGATTTGTGAAACACGTAACATTATCACTTACTGACCTGATCTAGAATGCAAAATCAGATTACATTTATTTTGTATGCAAAGGCGTTGAAAGCTTAAAATTTTCCGCTTGATTTATTCATTAATTGCATACACTTTCCGTCTGGTCTACTTAAAATGCATATACTTACCTATAAGTGGCCAGATATCTGTACAGAAATTCAATAGGGCTCCTCCAGTTTTAATTAATGTTTATAGATGCTGACAACAAGCGGCCTAATTGACTGTTATTGAAGCTGTTCTAAATATAGAACAGTCGTCTGCCATTAAATGAGATGGGTGTATGCTTTAAGACTCGGAAAAGTATCTGATTGAAGGGTAAAGTTACGCCTATCTAGTTGTGAGTCGATTGAAAGTAATTGATACTAGCTCATTATTAATGTGAGACGGGCTTGCTAATTTCTTACTTACGCCAAAACAACTAGAATCAGAAAATGTTCTCCCAAATTACTTGGCAGAGAACTGAATTTCAATAAATTTCTTTAGAATTTAGAAGAAAGGGTTTTACTACGAAATTAAACAAATCTAGATATTTGTTAATGAGAAAATAATACATAGAAATTTTGCACCCGTATTAAGTAATTCCCTCAATGTAAAATGAGGGTCGACAGGGCACACGAGTACTGCCTTCAGCTATGTGCACTTCACGTGTAATCGCGAATTAGTCCGGCAAATATGAGGAGATTTTACAGCCTCGAAAGTGGCTGGAGATTAAACGAAACAGAGCAGAGCTCCAGAGGCATGGCAAATTTGTTCCCTCATTTCCACTTGGCAAATCAATAAAACGAACTCATACAGATAGACAGCCGAAGGAGACATACTATGTGCATATGTTTATTGCTAAGATAAATTCCCCGGCAGCAAATCAGCAAACAGCAAAAATATATATGAAAAAAGGAGAGCCTTAATGCCAACGATCAATATTTGAACAGCAAATCAGCAATGAGAGCGGCCTGTATCTGCGAGTTACGATTTTCAACAAAAACTGTACGAGATGCGTGAGGCGAATTAACACCGATGCGTTAACACAATTAGTTGAAAAGTGAAAAACGGCATAAAGTAGAGGCAGGAGATTAAATAAAATAAAATCTATATGCCATTCGGGAGTGCCGACAAAAAGCGGGCCAGCAAATTTGCAGCTTTACACTCGACGGGCGTTTTCAGTCGCGCAATGAAGCTCTAGCATCGCGGCTGAATCGACGAAAATAAAAACACGTGTACCAAAAACCAAATAAAACCTAAGTGATACAAACACCCAACAAAACATAGAGTTCTAAACGATGTCTGATTTATTGAAAGCGCTGAATATCACGGGCAACCTGCTGGCAGGCCTCGAAGACACCGGCAATCTGACGATTGCAACTGCAACTGCCACATCGACCACATTGAGTGAAGGCCTCAATGGCACGGCAACGACCTTGGAGGCCACAGCGGCCAATAGTGGCGAAAAACTCGATCTCGGTGGTTTCGATCTGCCGGGTAACTACTCCATACTGATTAACAAACTCGAGCAGCTGGCCTTGGGCTTGGATTCGGCCCTGGGCAATTTCACCATCGATCGCCAGGAGGTCGAGATCAACTTGAGTGGGGCCGCCACCGCGAATGATGTCGCCGATGTGGCCGACGATCTCTTTGATGTTCTGCCGGCTGCTCGGGCTCCTCCGCCACATATAGCCCACGGATCGAGGATATATACGGGCGACGATGGCCAGGACTTTGCCCATGTGGTCAGCGATATCTGGATTGGAGTCATCCTCACACTGCTCATCGTCTTTGTGATTTTCTTCATTTGCGCGTGCTTCGTGTACCACAAGTTCCAGCAGTGGAAGAATTCATGTAAGTCTGGCCAAAGGGGCGTATACGCAATGTGAGCATTAATGGGAATTTTAATGCACCTCTCAGTGGGGTATTAACTCTCGGTCTTTAGAGATTAGATTTATTTTTACTTAGATCGTTTTTTTTTGTTAATAATAATTTAATTTTTTAGCAAAAGCACTAATAACAAATCGATCCAAAATAATTAATTTCGTTAGGTATATCATCGGAACTCCTTATTTATATATTAAAAAGAAAATTTATATAATTTAGAAATTCCTAAAACTATTTATTTTTAGTGTATTGATTATTTCCCAATCTCACATTTGTCTAATGCTCCAAAGAAAAATTCCTTAATGCTTTTTTACCAAGCCGTTTGAATTTCATCAACGTCAATAGATCGACAATCAGCAAATAATATTTCGCTATACTAGGCTTACATTTAATCTGTGCGCTCATATTTACATACCTGACAAATCAAACATAAACAATTACTCAAATAACACGATTGCGCTATTGAAAATTCAAATTTGCGGTAATCCATAAATCAAATTGCAGAATCATTGAAGCTGAATTAAACGTCAGTGGAAACCCGTTTAGGTTTGGACTTTGGCGCGAAGAGCCGCGAGAGCCAAGCAAATAAAAAACAAAAACAGAAACCGATAAAAACAAATAAACAAAAGTACCAAAAGCAAAGTCTGCGGCTGGCAAGAACTTTTCTAAAACAAATGGAAAAAGCATAAAACAAAAACAAAACAATAAAGTCGGGCCCAGCGGAGAATGATTCACCTCCAAAAGGGGAATTGAAATTTCAGTTAGTATTTGTTTAGCACATACCACAGTCGTATCTTGTGACTCCTGTGAAACAGTGGCCAAAAGCACAAGACATTTCGCAGCTTTGCTGGCTAATAAACAATACACGAGTGTGTTCTATGAGCTGTCTATTTGCGCCAACAATTTGCCAAAATAATAATTAGAAGCCGCAAAGCAGAAGCTGACGCACTGAAAAAAAATATATCACCAAAATTTGTCGGTGTTAATTAAACAATTAAATCCTAATTCCAAAAAATGTCAACAGCCATAAAACATTTGTGAAAATTTAAGCATTTCAGTAACTGTGAAATTAACATATCAATTTAATGTGAATAGTGGTTTTAGTTTTACTTTGTACAATTACTAAAAATTGTATTTTTGAAATAAAATAATTTTAATTTAAATTTAATTGAAACTTTTCATCATATGGAAACAAGTAAACATAATTGGCAGTGATAATATCGGTTTTCTTTGTGTATAGGGCAAGAACCAAACGCATCCTAATCATATTGCCCGGTCTCGACTCTCCTATAAATTATAAAGCAATTAGCCCAATAAATGTCCAACTACATTGATTAAACAGTGGGTGGAGAACAGCTCCCAGACAATGCGTTTTGGCCCTTATCTTTCGAGAACCCCTTCTCGGGCGCCTTGTGCCATTGTCTTTGCCGTTGGCCGCCTTCAAAAACAAACATAACGTTTCCAGTTAATTAAAGTTGCAGTCAAGTGGCCCATTTTCAGAGAGATTCTCGAGCCCCGACTGTTGTTTACATTTGCCAACATCCCAAGCCCTCAATACTCGTGCTGCCAGCGTTTCTATTACATTGCAAATTTGTGTTAATTAATTAAAGTTCTCTTGTGCTGCATTGGCCAAGTGACTGGCTGTCAATTGTTTGCTTTTGGTCAAAATGGTTGCTGGCTAATTTCTTTTCTTCGTTTGACTTCAATTAAGACTAGTCAATTGTCCCTATAAGGGGCGAATGTAAGTCAAGTGCAGGAAGTCAAAGACCTCGAGCACTAATGGGTTCAAGCAAACATTCGGCCTAAAGATAATAAATGTGTATGTGACTTTTTCACTGATAAAACCTAGCGCAATACGATTTATTTTGCCTGGGGGTGGAGGAATTTGTTGTATTTGCTATCAATAAAACAGAGTTGAAAAAAACATATGCTAAATACATACAAATTACTCCAGGTGTTTATGCTTTTAAAAACTATAATCACATTACATTTAAATGAAAACTTAACTAAATTAGATATTTTCTTACATCCAGCTTCTTTATTTTTAATGGCTTGATTATATATTCTCATAATCTTTAAAGGAAAAAATTAAAAAATGTGTTCTTGATAGGATTATTCACATGTTATTTAAATGAACTAATATTAAATTTGAAAAATATATTTCTTTTATTTGATAAAATTGTTAACCGTCGGAGAAATAATGATGATATTTCTCTCAATGTCTGAGCTTTCCAATTTTTAACACATTTTTCTTATAATCTGCTCGTTTGCTGTTTTTACCAAATAAAATAACTTTATAAACCACCAAAAGTTTCTACTTGGCAACCAAGCAAAGTCAACAGAAAGATGCTAAATACTTTTGCTTAACCACACCCCTGCACTATTGACAATAACTTTTTGTAATACTTTTTAACTAAGCCATTCGATTTTTATAGATATCCAATGCCTAGACACGTTTTAAGCCGAGTTGCTCTAACAATATATACATATTTATTTATAGAACTTAAAGATTTTTAACCTTTGCATTTCCTCCGAGTGGTTTAAATGTCAATTTTTTTTGGTCACATTTTTATCTGGAGAATTAAGGAGAGTCTTTATCAAACCGCGAAACGTCACTCACGTAGGCCCAGACAACAGTGCGTATGAGTGACGGGTCGTGACATGACGTTCGTTTTGGTTCACGGCTGTTTAATTTCCTTTTAATGAGTTGTTTATCTTTGTGTTTTTGGTGTTGCCACCGCCGTCATTGTTGCGGGCATTGCATTGTTATTATTTTAACTGATTTGCCATCCAATTTGCTGTTTCTGGCCTGCACCACTTATTGTTTTAAGCTGACACCCTTGGCGGGTTTGCTTGGTTAAAGGCTTTAAATAGTAAATATATGTTTAATATTTGTTTGGGACCAAGACCTTTAGGCCACAAATTAAATTCTGTTATCCCAGTGGATTTATGTTGATGGGCAGGTTAAGATATGAAAGCATTAAGCGGGTTCGCAGAACCTTAATGTTCCAAATATGGGGAATTTATTAAAGTCTAAATACACCTGTATTTATTTTACTGGTCAATCAACAGGCCATAAAGATAACTTTGTAGAACCACTAGCTAAGAGCTTATTGTGGGTGTTACCAATTAGCTGAATTGCCGAAGTATCAATATAGATAAGGTATTTACAGAGTTCAATCCAAATTATGCGTTAAGCCCCTAAAAATAAACTCTCTCAAATCAGGTCATAAAAAGTGGGTGTATAAATAGAGTGCAAACTTTTCAGATAAACTTTAACACCAGAAGCCCCTGCGAACTGTAACAAAGATTGATTAACTAAATGAAAACTCCTGCTACTATTTTAATCAACTTGGCAACGCCGCAAATAAAACTTAGCGATTCGTTAATTAAATTAGGCTCTTCGAAATTGATTGCATTTGCAAATGTAATTAACATTCGCCGCGCTTTATCGGGTTTATTAAAGTGCGAATTTCAATGGCAATGGCGATGCATCATCGCCATGAGGGCCAATGTCCACAGGAGTCTTCGAATCGAACACGGCTTTCTCCGCCATTCCCCCGAAAAACCCGCGATGGATTCGCACTAAGCTGCTTTATATTATGCAGGAGGGCAAAACACTGACGTCAATACAGAACTGTTTTCACGGCAGACAACAAAGCCGTAAGCTGCTTACGGATGTATATATATGCACGTTTAGGATCAAGACTTTAAACATGTATATATGCAAATGATATTTGTTGTTTTCGATTTGTGGCTAAAATTGAATCGAAGCGCGAAATTCGCATAAATATGCTAACTGAGCGGGCCAAAAATGTTGCGCAAATTAGCAGCAGTAACTAAAATGGCATTTCGCATTTGTATTAGTAATGGACGTAATAAGGCAAACACTAATCAGTATTTGCCGCACTTGAGTAGACTGGAATATACTGTAGAATAAGGACACGAAAAACAAATTAAGATTAGATCGCTTTTGATGTGCCAAACACTTATTTGGGTATTTAATAAAAATTAAATTAACTAAATAACTAAGTGTTATGGTTTTGGGATGACAAGATTATTTTTGTAGTTTTAGATTTTGAATATTATCACTGGCCAAACTAAAAAATACTTTTTTTAATATAAAAAATCTAGGAAGGATAAAGTTGTATTTGATTTTTCTCGCTCGCAACCAGATTTTTTGATCAATCAATCACTTCCTGAGTAAACACGCATACCCCAATTACCCTTTAATTGCCTTAAATTAATGGCCGCAGAAAACCAAATCCCCAATCCGATGGCCTATTCCCGATTCCATTCGATCGACCGCAGGCCCGAACCAATCGACATGATGCTTCAGTTTATAAGCCACAAAACGTGTTGGATTTGTTTCAATGGCGCTAATTGCTTAATTGAAACTGTTTTTGCATTGGCAAGCAGTAGTGGGCTAACTGTAAAGCTATAGACATGTGTTCGGCCCTATTATTCCCCATCTCTCAATGTAGGCGGCATAGCGAAATGTCAATTAGTATTTGGTTGCTAAAAGCCAAAAAGGCAACAGCAGCAGTAACACCAGCGAAGCCAATAACAACAAACACCGAAACCAGCTTGAACCCTCACACATGTCATGCTGTCGTATACGTAATATACACTTTGATTAGCGTTACGTATACGCCACGCTGAGCATTCGATTCTGCATATTCGGTCAGGGAATCGAATAGGTTGCGCACAACCATATATTTTAATTGCAAATTTTCTCCAACCAACCATCTCTGTCTCACATTTGGACTGCATTATAATTGGGCAGCATATTTCAATAATTGAAGCGCGCTATATTTTTAATTAGTTAAATGCGCGTTTAATTAGCTTTATAAATTATGCACATTCAGCGGTTAGTTGCAGTCTCTACCCATCTCTCTCGCCCTGTGTACAGATCTCACTCGAACTCCATTGAAGCCCTGCCGGAGCTGACTTTGAGCTTTTTTTTACAATTATGAATATTTGTTTATTCGACAGAACGACAGGCCGCATTGTTGTTTCCCCGCTGCTCTGATTTATTTATGCATTTGGCAATATTTTTCTCCTTTATTTCCATTTTTTAACGTTTTCTACTTTGTTTGTTTGTTTATGTGCCATTTCACTGTCGACGGGAAATGAACTCGAATGCATTTTTTATTTATTAACGATTGCATGATTTATGGATAAATAATTTTTAATGCATTTCATGTGGATGAGGCTTGTCAGCAGGACTTATGAATAAAAATTGCCGCTAGCGCTGGCAAAAGTCGTGGTAAACCAATTGAGCCAATCCAAGAAAGACGCATTGCAGGTGTCGAAAAATATTCAACCCGTCAATATTACGCATAGAAGAGTTAATTTATTGTTGATTTGATTTTGCGGTTCTCTGCGTTTTAATCACATTAATTCATTTATTTATTCGTGCGGAAATTCAAGTAGGGATATTAATTATTCGATCACGTTTTTGAATAAATAAGCAAAAATTGAATGAATAATTTAATATTTTTAACTTTCTAATTATCACTTTACGTTTAATATTACAGCTTGTAAAATTTTTAAATTTATTCTGATTAATACATATGTGTCTTTGAAAAATAATTATAAATTTGGAATGTCATTTTTATTAGACATAAGTTTGAAATGTTTTTTCATTGAATTTACAATAATATATCCATTTTTCACTACAATGAACTTCACTTATTTATCATGCATACGCACCGTTGGCGATTTAAAATTTTTGAATGGCGCGCGTTCGATTGAGTGTTGGAAAACTTGCAGCTCTCTCTTTCGCCCCATACACTATCGCAAGCATTGATGACAAAGCGGCTCACACACACAGCAATGAGAGCTGCGCAAACAAATCAACCCAACAACAAAGCACCACAAGCAAGAGCACAAAACATAGAACATTGAGCGAATGACAACAACAACCAGAGAACGGAGCAGCTAATATCAACAGCAACAAAACGTTCAGTTGCAAGTTAACGACCGCAAAAAGAATGCAGAAGAGCCGAAGAAACGCAGCGGCAGCAGAGAGGCTTAACAAACAAAAATACAAACACAAGCCAGACGTGGAGATAAAGAGAGAGTAGAAAGAGAGTATACTCAAAAAAAAATCCCTTTAGATTTAATAAACACAAATAAGAATATCGCTTTTAACCATTCGGCACTATGTTTTCAACTAAACAAATTTATTACTTTTTGAAAGAATTTAGTTGATAAACCTTAAACAATGTTACGAAAACTCTTTAAATTATTAAGCATTTTCTTTACCAAAGATTTTTTGGAAAGACTGAAAACTGAACGTTCCTCATGTTTTTTCCAAGCATATCCAGAACAAACTCGATGGCAGGATGTAATTGTATTAGTGGCCAAAGCCGCTGCCTCTGCCGACGTCAGCGTTGGCGCAGCGTGTGGCTTTTATGGGTAGTTTTAAAATTAACCACAGCGAAAAGAAACAGCAGAAACAAGAGAAGAAGTCAAAGTCTGAGACTGAAACGAAATTCAATTAAAAGCCAGCAACATAAAAGTGTAAAAATGCTGACGAAACGGGGGAACAACAAAGCAAAATAAGAGTGTGGAGAGAAGAGAGGGGAGAGCAGGCTTGATCGGCACCCAAACACAAGCAGACAGACAAACACAAACACCACCTAGTCGACTGACTGTACAACTGGGCGTATACTCGTTTTTTTCGGCGCTTTGCTTTCCACAATCGCCAGCCCAAATAATGTGTATACGTTCAGTTTCTGCTCTCTTTTTTTTACGCTTTCTACACCAAAAATTGGCGAGAACAAAAGTCGCCACACTTAATTTGCATATTTTCGCACACACCAACGTGCACATGTGTGTAGTGTGTTACGTTGACTATCTTTTTGTGTTTCTTCAATTTTTTTTTATTTTGGCACAATCTGACAAGCAAAGCACCCGGTACAACGCTTCGTATGCGTAATATTGCATTGAAAGCACATGCAGCAAGCAAAATTCTTTTTTCTTTTCATATTTGGCCTCTGTTATATTCGCTGATTTTAGCATTTTTTCTTTGACTGCGCTTTTGTTTGAAAGCCAGAACAAAATAAATTGTCATTGCAGCGACCAGATGATAAGCATATGGCCAAAACATGCGAAGCGAGTGCGGCACCAAAGAAATTGGTTTTTGTTTAGACAAGAATCCCGGGTGGAATGAAAATGTCACTCTCAAAGGGAATACAAAAACTTATCAGTTTCACATTTCCATTTATATTTTTTTTCTCTCTTTTCATTTAATGGTATTCATTTTCCCAAAAACCCTATCATCAAATTTGCACACATCTTTTTCAATTTTGAATGGAAATGTGAATCCCTTTTTTAATTATTAGTTTAAAAATTTTGGAAATGAAAAACATTGTTACAAAAAAGTCTACAGAAAATCAGATATGCCTACAAATATACCATTATCCTGTAGAGTTCAATGATCGCAGGTATAGCTCTTCCACCTGGATCTAGGCATAAATCACTTCATATTGCTCTCTCAATGCCCCATTTGTCCCGCTTTATTTATCTCTCTCACATATCAACCCCTTGACACTACGAAATGAACCGTGCACAACCCCATTACAAATGACAAACTGCTGCTCGACATTTACTCTTCGGTCGCTCGGTCTCTCTATAGTCCTTCGTCCACCCCAATCCCAATCCTCTCGAGCAATAGTTAGTCCTGGAAAATTGACAAGGGCTGCAGCAGCAGCTGCCTTTTGTTGTTCTGTGCCATAAACATAAAACATAAAACTCGCACACCCCCATTCAAGTAATTGCAATTTCGGGGGTTGAAGGACCGGGCGCAACAATTTGCAAGTGGCATCAAATTAACATCGACAAATGTGAAATTATAAAGTAACGTATATTCATTGGACTCTCTTAGATAATACAGAATGAGAGAAGCTGCCACAAATTCAATTTACAAAAAATGCGTTCAGAACATGTAGAAAAAAAACGTTGCTGACTTTTTGCATTGTCTTTTCACTACGCTTACGATTCGAGAAATTAAGTAAATTAATGTTAAAGTAAAGTATGTAAAATAAATATAGCTAGCAGATTGCTGAGATAGTGCAAAATTATTTCAAGGGAGAATATATTTTTCCCAAGAGCAATTCATTTGCTTATGCATTATAAATCTAATATATTCATTAAATTACAATTATTTTGGAATTTTGAGTATATGTTGGAGATTTCGTACAAATTGCATACTAAATGACTTGCAATTGATTTTATATGTGCTGTGAAATTAAATGAAATTGTGAAATATTCTTCAACTTGTTCGGTTTATAAATGCGAAGGGGAATGAAAGAAAATGTTTGCAAATAAAATTTGAATCGTTGTGCGCATTTGTTTATAAATATCATATTTTGCTGATATTGAAGCTCGATAAGATTGAATTTGGCCGAGCGTTTGTTTACAAATTATTCATAAAAATCGTTGATAGGGACTTCAATTCGGTATAAATGAAATTTGAGTTGCAGGAATTACATTTCGAGATATTGAAGGTGCTTGGAGGTTGCAAACATTTCCCTTAATAACTTACATGCTAGTTTATTGGTATTTTACATAGTTTAACTTATTTTGTTCACAAAAGTTGCTCTGTCTATAGAAAAATATATATATATTAATGGTAAACTCTTTGCAGTCTCTTGCTTGGTTTTTGTATATCAAATATCATTATTTCTTTTAAAAAGTAGTCTTTTCTTGTTCTTGTCGGTTATATGTCCTTCACAACATCAAATATTTCCTGGGTTTCCGTCTCTGTAGAACCTCAAAATTAATTCGTAAATATATAAATAGTATATAAAGAAAATACTTGATCCCTGCTGCAAGATTGCATTGAAAATCCAAAAAGTAAAATTGCGAGGTGTACGCTACGCTAGGGAAATGTTTCCATCATTTCCAAGTACAGTGGCATCTTATAAGGTAATGAGTAAGAAGTGTTGCTGACCCTGAACTTAAGTCTTTAGATTTCCGCCTGCTGACCTACAACAGTAAAGTAGCTGGTGATCTTCCGATTCGCCTTTGTCTTGCTATCGGCGGTCGATGAGCTTGACAAAGCGTTCTCCTTTTCTGGTGTGATCTCCTCATCGTCTTCGGGATTTGGTGCTGGTTCCATTTGCATGGACACTGTGACCTGTACCTGGGCACGCCCTGCTCCCGCATCTGCTGGCAATTCAAGTTTGGCCTGTGATGACTCCTCGGAGATTTCTGGCAGGGCACTCAAACTGCGTTTCAGGTCATCCAGTAGTTTCTCCTGAGCCGCTATCTTCTGCTGCAGCTTCTCGCGTCGCGGACGTCGAGGCGCTGGATTGGCTTTGGGTTGATTTTCCGTCTCCGTCTCCTTCGCCGGCTCTGGTTTTTTCTTTTCTGCTTTGACAGATCCAGAGGTCTTCTCCTCCTCGCCGTGCTCACGTTCCTGGTGGCGCAACAGATTCACACGGGAAGAGTAGCCACGCTGACAAGCGTCACAGTTGTAGGGCTTTTCACCTGTGTGTCTGCGCATGTGAACCCGCATGTCGATCTTCCGAGCGAAACGCTTGTCGCACAGCTCGCACTGAATGGGCTTATCGCCGAGATGAGTGCGTCGATGTACCACCAGATTCTGACGAGCACGGAACGCCTTGCCGCACAGATCGCAACTATACGGCTTTTCGCCTGTGTGAATCCGCACGTGGATAGACAAATCTGAGCTGCGAACAAATCCCTTGTTGCACTTGTCGCACTTGTAGCGCCGATCGTTCTTGTGATGACGCATGTGCAGCGATAAATCCTGTTTGGTGGCTAGTGGCATTGAACAAATTTCGCATTTGTACGCCTTTTCTGTGCGGTGACGCAGTTGGTGCTCCACCAAACGCATCTTCAAGCGGAAGGCCCTGCCGCACTGCCCACAAACATATGGTTTCTCTCCAGTATGAAGCCGCAAGTGATCCTGCATTCTCGAGAAACGTTTGAATGTTTTGCCACAGAAATTGCAGGTGTGTATGCCTCCAGTTCCATTGCGCAGCGACTCTTCGGATGACTCACGTTTGATCGATGTAAAACTGCCGTCCGTTGAGCTGTTGTGCGGCGAAATAGTGGCCGAGGAGTCGTCATCCACCTCAGCCTCCTCTTCCTCGTCGTCCTCCTTTTCCTCCTCTTCATCTTTGATATCCACCACGTAGTGCACCTGGTGACGGGACTTGCGCGTGCGCCGCTCTGGTGGTTCTGACTCTTCTTTGATCTCTTCAAGCGGGACGGGTACGGGTGTGGGCGACTTGCGCTCTTTACGGGCGCGCTTGCGCTTTGCTGGATTAGGGATTTCCTAAAAAAATGTATGTTTATAAAGGGTTCGTCAAGTCTATTTTAGTTCAAACTTACCTCTGCCGGATGCTGCTGATCCTTATGCGTTTTGTCTGAATTTCGCTGCTGCTCTTTCTCAGCATGTCTCGATTTTACTGATTTTTCTAGCTGGACATAATTCTGTCCTGGTATTTCTAACTGCGTCTCTTTGTCAACTTTTTTAAGCAGCTGTGTCTGATCTTTATCATTCTCCTGTTTCTGTGGATCATCTTTACCAATGCTTGGCATCTCTGTCTCAATACCATCTTTGTTTAGCTCTTGTGAATCTTTTTCAAGCGGCTGCTTTTCCTTAACAGTTTCCTCCAGCAGTTGCTTTGCTTTAACTGCTTTTGCGAGCGATTGTTTGTCTTTGGAAGGCTTGTTTTTTAAGTCTTTATCCGTAGAGTTTTTATCCTTTTCAGACTTTTTCAGCGTTGACTCCCCCTTTGAGTCATTGACCAACGACTGCACATCTGATATAGCTTTTGGTATAACGTGCTGCTCCGTAACAGAATTTTTTAGCGGCAGCTCTTTTTTCTCCACTTTTTCCGAAAGCTTGGACTCTTTTTCAACTTCCTCAGCCGTCGGCTGGACTTCTTTCTCCGACTTTTCAGGCTTTTGTTGGTCTTTCTCAACGAACATCGACTTTTGCAATTTTTTTTCATCTCCCTCTGGTTCCTGCTGATCCCAAACATCCTTCTCCTGCTGCTTTTCCATCTCTACATCGAGTTTTTTCTTCTTCTCAGGCTTCACCTGCTTCCTCTCGCGGCTCTTCTCTGACTTCTCCTTGCCGTCCCTGATCTTCTCGGGTTTGGACCTTTTTCTACCTCTTTTGTTGCACATGGGCAGCTTGATAATCATCTTGCTGACTTTGGGACTGCTGGTTTTCTTCACCCGGTCGGCTGCAATCTCGGCAACCATGGCGTTGATTAAGGCCAGATCCTCCTTGTCATTAGACCCGGTATTCGTTGGCGATTCCTTGGCATCCTGCTCGGGTGGCGGAGTTTCTGGAGCTGGAATGGGCAGCTGGAGCTGGGAATTGGCCTTGCTCAGGGCCAAAGCACCCGGAATGGTGACCATGGCCTGAGGCGGGAGATCGGTGGGCTCCTCCTTGGGCACCAGTAACTTGAAATAACCATGTTGCTGGCTGAGATGCTCCTGAAAACGTACCTCATCCACAAACTGTGAGTTGCAGGCGAGACACAGCTGCAGCAGGGATTCCCCTTGGACGAGCAACTGGGCACAGGGCTTGAGGTGACCCATTTCCAAAGGGTCAAGGGTCAGGGGTGTTGTTATATGCAGAGGTTCTTCCAGGGAACCCCACTTGGTCTTACCACGTTTCTTCTTCGGCTTCTCGGTATGCTCCGCCTGGAAGTGTCTCGAGAGGATCAGGCTATCGGCGTAGTGGTGAGTGCAGCTGGAACAGCTGTAGATAAAGCGGCGTGACTTTTCATCCGCGAGAACTTGTGCTGCCACCAGGGAAGCACTGGAAGCGAGGGAAGCTATAGACGCAATGGACGCAATGGACGCACTGGAAGCCTGCGAGCTAGTGGAAGCCCTGCGTTTGGGTCTTCCACGGCCCTTGCGTTTACTATTGTTGTTCGGTTTTCCATTTTCCTCCAGTTGCTCTTCGTTACCGTTACTGACCTGCGCTTGTTGTTGTTCTTTTTGTTGCTGTTGCTCTTTCTCTGCAATTTTTGTTGTCTTTGCTGCTTCTTCTTCCACCAAGCGGATGCGCTGCGCTTCCAGTTCTGCCTCATCTTCGCTGTCGATTTGGAGCACCACATCGTCCGGGAGATCGTCCTCCTCCTCCTCCTCTTCATCCTGATCTTCCATATCAGACTCCTCGGAATCCTCGTCCCCGTTTGTTTTCTTCATTGTTTGCAGCGGATTTGCAACATTTGCCATTTTCAGCATGTCTGACATGAAACGCTTGCTTTTCTTTTAACAAATCGGAGTGGAATAAAGCAGGCAAAAACTCGAAACTGCGGCGCAGCGTTCAGAACAATACCAAATCCACCGACGCCGCTGGAAATTTTTATTTTTCTCTCTCTTGGCTCTCTTTTTCTCTCTTTTTCTCTCTTTCTCGCTCTCTGCGTGTTTTTTACCCTTGTTTGTGTATGTGAGCGTGCAAAAACTGAGCGTGATCGTTTCCAACACTGTTTGACGAGAAGCAGTGCTAGAGAGTGCCACCCTTATGGGCAGTGTTGTAGGTCGGGGGGCCACAGCGCGCTTAAATTCAAATATAAAAGTTAAAATAAAGAGCAGCTGCCGCCACTAATGCCGTTTTGATAGATATTTGACTTTTGACGCAGAAGCGACAAACTATTTGGGTATTCCGTTCACGCGCTCAATTGGCACGTTTTTGCTATGCACTTATTTTTGTATTTTTCGCCCTGTTTTTGCACTAGTTCCTGGCTAAAACTCATGCCAGTGTTGCTTGCTTAGACATTTTAAATGCTTTTCGACTTACATAGTCATACTCTTTCAAATGTCCCTAATCGAATAAGAAAAAACAATAATAAAAAAAATTTTAATAAACAATGTAACATACTACTAAATGTAAATTAATATATAATTACATTTAAACTACCCATACTTAAATATATATGTTTATATGTATATTTTAAAATTGGTCTTTAAATTAAAATACTAAAATACTATATATTTATCTATCTATTTAAAAATATATATAGTTGTGATTAGATGACCACAAAAATATAAAAAAAAAGTATAAATTAAAAAAACATACAAATTCAAAATGTATTGAAAATCACGTAGGGAAAATTCGAATTATTTTATTCATGCTTTTTATCCGTTATTAATATGGCTTTTTTCATAAAGCCCACGAGTTGTTCTTATAGATTCTTGGCACCACTGATTCACAATCACCAGACAGCTGAAGCCTATTGTGCAATGTGTTTTTTGTTTTTAGTGGAACACACTTTGACTACATTGTTTGCCCGCATTTTCGCTACGGCGGCAACATGTGCAAAAGTCAATTTGAAAATTGCCGCAACTGCCGCACAACCGCCCAATAGGCAGGAAAAGTGGTACTTTGTGGTTTAAGGCTTGTTTTCCATGCCCCTCACACTGGCGTCCATAAACAACCGACCCGGAACAACCCACCGGGAAGTTGTTTATATTGTTTTTAATAACATTCAGCGTTTCGCACAGGCGAAGGCACCATGTGTGGCTTGCATTTTATAAATTACACTAACTTTTTTCCTTATTTTGCCCACGCACGCCGTTTGCATTTTATGTATTAGTTGAACTTTCAGCAAGTTCAATGTACATAAATCAAATGGTCGAGCAGCAGCTACTCAAATTAAACAAAAGAATCTCACACGTTTTGTTAAAACCTTTAAGTTACAAATATATTTGACTAGCCTCACTTGGAAATGAACTTAATTTAGTTAGCTAAAAATTAATTTGAAAATTTCAAAAAATAAGAATAGCCCAATGCTAGTGCTACTAAATAAGTTACAAAATGGTTTCTCTGCCACAAAGTACATATGTATGTTCATCAATTATTTGTTTAATGCCATTATATACATCGCATCATGCGTGCTCAATATTTTTAAGTTTCTAAAAAGTTTACTACATTTATATCATTAATGATTTCCCGAGATGATATCTCAAGGTTTTATCGTTTAGCCCGGGCTTAAGTGATATTTTGCAAATTCAAATTGAATTTGTTGGCCAAAACCGTAAGCAGGGACTAAATTTGATATACGGTTATATAATTTAGTTTTGGGGAAATGCGACTTTCGTGACAGTCCCATGCTTTCTCCCATCTTTTAACCAAGGCTGCTGTGGGCGGACAGAGGATAGAAAGTAAACGGCACGGGAAATGAAATATTCGCAAACAAATAGACACACTTATTACTTTTTCGTCCTGGATGCGGGATGTTGGATGCTCCTGGCGCGTGTTTCGTTTACTCCTGCGGAAGATGCTGAAGACATCTTCATGTTGTCGGTTTTGTCCTTTTTATTGTTGTTCTGCCTTCCACTGACAAGCCGCAATTTTTCTTCATTTCTGTTTTCGTGTGCAAAGACCCACCGAGGAGGACCTGCCCCGAGATGGATGGGTTGTCTTGCTAATAATTTAGCAGTTAGTTTTAATGCGCTACAGTTCCTGATGATGGGACATTTGTCCAGGGAACACAAAACTGCGGAACATAAAGCGACGAATTTACCGCCGAGCCTATCTGATTCGAGCAATTACATATGTATTGAATCAAAACTAGGTGTAAAAGAAAAAATAGTTCTTACATATTTTATGTGTTTAATTTATTTAACCCTTTATAAAAATAATTGTTAAAATAATGGAAAAAGTGTTGTTTATTAAACAAAATTAAATGAATATGAAATTGAAAGAGTAAAAAGATACAACAGCTTGTTAAAAAAATTCTATATTTATTAGGTTGTTTAATTAGATTGATTTATTATTTTGTCTTTTGAGAAGTAAAATTAAATTGGATTGCTTATATTAAAGAGTCTTAATATTAATTCTACTTAATTTATAATTTTAATCGGTAATAAAATTTCAGAAAACTCTAACTGGTTGTTAGTTTTTATAAGGTTTTATCAGTGAAAGCAGCTCTAACTGTCAGTTACAGCAGTTATCCTTAAGTGGTAGGCCATGCGAAAGCCTTTGAGATCGAACAAATAGCATTTTGTCCGGATCCTGGCCCTGGGCAACATCATTTTTCTTGTCTCCGCCTCAAAGAAAACAATGCAATTCTGACATGCGTTTAGTTTAGGGCCGAAAACATTCTTTCCCATTGTTTTCATTTTTTCATGAATGCCCAGCCGACACGTGTTTTTGCGAAGAAGGCCAAATGGTATTTGCATGCTTGCTGCTACAAGAGTTTAATTAGTTAAACAAAGAACAGAGGCTGCAGCAGACAGAACCATAAGTTAGCCGAGTAACCCTGGCAGACCCTTGACATGGATCAGACCCCCAGATCCCGAGTCCAGTGGGAGGCATAGGTAGCATTTAACGCCTGTCTTCACGGTTCCCCCGACTGGCTTTGTCTGGCAGCCACAACTTCAAATATAAAGTTGTCCGGGGGATTGGGCGCCCGAGGCTGGGTACTTGGAGCCCGGATCTTTGGGGCAGGCCTAACAGGTGGGGCAAACGGGGCGTCACAGTCATAATAATGTTTCAAGGCCGCTTTGGCCCCGGGCGTAGACATTGGGGAGGAATTTAAACGGCAATTTGGTGCCGTGTTTACCAACCCCAAGGACATGGAAGGCAGGACGACGAAAGGACGGAGGCAGCATCCAAAAATGTGGGCTGAACTTTTATTTTTGGCTCACTTGGGGGGACGGCGGGGCATAAACTGCTTACGTGCCTGCCAAATCCTTCGAGCTGGCTCCTGTCTGCCACCCAGTTGCACTCAGAAAACCATGGTACAAAAATCACCATTCTAAACAATGAAAAATAATAAATAAAATTATAGTTTAATAACTATTAAAAAAATCTATAGTGTTCACTAAATTAGAAATACATAATACAAATAATTACCTTAACTTAAAAATAATACATATTAAAAAAAAAAATTGATAAAAAATACTTTTTCACGTAGGCTTAAAATTTTAAAAATATTTATGTTCTAAAACAAAACAAAAATTAAAACTTTTAAACATATTTATGTCTTAAAACAAAAATTTGTGGTTCAAGACTTTAAAGAGGTCTTGGTTTAAAATATCTTATATATTTATTTATTAATTGGTTATTGCTTGGAATTTCTATACATCTCTTATTGTTATTGAACTATTGATTTGATATCAAAATATTTTGTATGGTTTTTTATTTATTATTTAGTTTATGTTTTATAAGGACCATAGTTTATTTGTATGCCCACTACTTTTATATAAAACCCAGGCGGTATATGTTATATTACTTAACCACAATAAGTGTACTTAAAAGGGAAAAACCTTTTACAATTTTTTTGCGAGTGTTAGCACCCAAGATGAACACTTTTCCCCTCCTCTTTTTCCTCAATTTTTTTCGGTCTGCTGGCAGGCATGTCGCCATAGCCATCGCCATTTCCATCGTCTTCTTCCTGGGCACGTCACTTTTGGTCGCTTGAGCGGTATGTCGTTTGTTTTCTTTTTTCTGCTTTGGTGGTTTGGCGCACAAATCCACAAAACGCACAGCGCCCACCCACCCACTTCCTGCGTTTCAGCCTCCCCCCTTGGAGAGCCCCAAAACTCGAAAGCGAAGCCCCAACATAAAGTGTATTTAACTTTTTTTGTTGTTATTGTGGGAACGCCCAAAATATCTCCGGCCTGCCTTAAGTTGAGATGCTCTTTACTTACAGGAAAAAATATGTGGGATGATATGAGGTAAATTGTTCTTACAATATTTTAAAGGAAATGGTAAAGCTCAGCTATACGTACATATTAAGGATCAAAATATGAGTTAATATGTTTAAAAATTATTTACCATTTAACATTTTTTTTTAATAATTATGATAATAATGTCTTTTTTTAAGTTAATGCATTTTTTTATGTTACATTGCAATGTAATTAATAAATAAATTTGAATAATAATTACAATTTTGTAAAAAGCTATCTTTAAAACTTAAATTCTCACAAATCAAATAAGTAAATATTATTTTCTGTGTGGTTGTAGTTCCAATCCCGAAGCTAAGCAAGTTTTTATTGGGGCTGCTTTGGCGCTTTCATGACCTTTGGCATATTGACTAGTGGAAAATTGCGGTGTCCATTCTGATGCTGGCTTATAACCTGCGGCGAATATTTTATGCACAACGCACTTACACTCTGGGCTTTGTTTACTTTCGTTTCATCTGCCAAGCGGCTTTCTCTTTTTTATGCGCTGCACTTCATTTTATTGTCGTGCTAAGCTGCGTTTGGGGAATTGAATGCGTATGTCCTGGGGCTTTGGATTATGGGCCCAGACAGTTCATCAAGCCAAGTAGTTGTGGGCATGTCAAAAAACGTCCTTTTTGGTTGGGGATGGGCAGTTTATGACTGAGTCAGGGGTGGTCACTTATGCCAAGGATAGTCCTCCTTAAAACAAAACTATAAATCACATGTCCTAATTTGGTTTCTCTTCAAATATTAAATATATATATTTCGATTGAAATATTTTATAAAAAAAACCTTAAAGTTAATATAACATAAACTTAAGGTTCTGATTTTTTTAAAAATCACTAACGATTTATAGACAAAAAATTCCCCTACGTCCTCTTCTTTTCTAGAATGCATTTCATATTGTATTCCCAACAACGGCTTTAACACCAAAACCATATTTTATTTCTTGAAAATAAGATTAATTTTACAGTACATTTATTTTATTTATCTTATTATTACTAAGTACTTACAACTTTTCATGAGTTCATTTTACCATAAAGCAAATGTGTTTGTGTTTGTGTTTATGTTTTCCTAGATTTAATTAAGTCAGAAATAATCCCTTTGAGTCTTTTCCACCGCAATATTACATTTCAAATAATGATTTTACAAGTACTGCCGACCTGTCGCAAAATCAAAAGTGTATCCAGCCGACTTAAAACAGTTACGGCCCCATGGAGCCATACGTTAAGCTCCGATGTAAGCCGGCCCATAATTAACTAAAGTCAATTGAAAATTACAAAAAGGCTTAAGCACGTTGAGCTGTTGTCAGAGGAAAGGAGTTAAGGGTCTGACAGCTTCCCCGGGGTGTTCCATATGCCATATGGCCCGGCTCCAAGCCGGAAAAACCCCACCCGAAAATGAGTTTTCACTTTCATTCCGCCCGCTTTCTTCCTGGGCATCATCAATTTAATTTTGTAAGCTCACAAAGCGTTGCATAAAAAATGAGCGGCCATTCCATGTGGGTGTGAAAATGTCTGAAAATCGTCGACCCGCAGGCTTTAAAGCCCCGCCGCATAGAGTGTATCCAAATAAAAGGGTGTGAACCGAAGCGTGTGCCATTTTCAATATTTGCCAAGCCACCCAGCATGCGGCTAATCTGGAAAATCTTGTACCACGTCACGGGGAAAACGCTTGCCGCATCACCAGTTCCATGTACTCCATCATTGGGCTGCTGACTCACCTTTTCTGGGGAAGATCCGGCGTGGGGTACTCTGTTTCCCATCCCGGGAGCCACATTTATTTGCCTCCTCCCGCTGGACAATTGCAATAAATGTTTTTGTTGCCTACTTTTAAGGGTTGGGACGCAGCTTGCAGTTGGCCGCCTTTAGGGCTTTTTACCAGCTTTTAAGCGAACAAGCAGTCGGTATAAAAATTTCATTTCGATCCGCAGCACCATCCCCAAAAACTAAAGGTAACATTTGAGGGGCATGGGAGCGATTTAAGTGCCACTGCTGCCGTGGCAAGTCCCAAAAGGCAGCAAAGGGGAATTGATTTGATAATTCTGATTGTTCTTTTTTCGTTTGACTGTCGGAAGTAGCGAGCAGGAATCTGGGGAAATAAAACAACGGGAGGAGGCAAATGATAGAAGAACAAAAACACAAACAACTATTAAGCAAAGCTTTTTAATAAATAATGCTCTATAGAACTAAATGTGAAGGAAATTCAATAAATCCTGAGAGCTAGTCAATAAACAATCAATAGATTTTTATTTTTTTCTGAACATACGGGTAAAGTTTTATAAATCCTTTTAATAATAAAAAAAGACTCGGAGAATTGAATAATAATTAGTATGGATAATAATTTAAGAATGCAGTAAAGAATACGTATATTGAACTTTATTATCTATGATAGTTATTACTATAACACAAATATCAAACGTCACAATAGTAACTATTTTAATTTACCCTGTATTTTGACTAGGGCCTTGGTTAAAAAAAGTTTTTACCAGTGATTAATAGAAGCCAAAAAATGATTGCGTAAAGCCAAAAAATCTGAGAAAATATTTGAAAGAATTATCAATATTTATTAATTTTTTAATTTATTGTTATTTATTATTATTATTATTTATTAATTTATTTTGCTTTTAGTTAAAAAGGCGGATGTGAATAGATTTTGAGAATAACGTATAAGCATTTATATATTATTTGAAGATATTAACAGTGCTTTTCTTAAGTGCCTATATATAATTTTGGGGAAAGACTGATTCCTGGGACCCACCTACTTTTGATAAAATAGTATTGAACACCTACCACAAATTCAGGCGTCACATTTTTCACCGTGTATTAATCGTATTATCTGCTTTTCTCCGTCCTTGCAGACCGTGCCAATCACAGTGATCCGACGATTGAGATCTGCCGCCGCTGTCCGCCGGACTACGAGGCGGAGTCGCTGCCCTCGTACACGATTGTGTCCGGACTGCCCACCTACGACGATGCCTTGGAGGAGTTCCGGAAGGCGGGCATAATCCTGACCCCCGCCGTGGTGCCCATCATCAAGATATTCGAGTGCAACGAGAACGGCAAGGAGCAGGCGGTGGGCTACAGTCTGGTGGAGACGAACATCCCGAGTGGGGATGGTGGAGCGGACAATATTTCGATAGCCTCCACCACCTGCAACTGCGGCAACTCCTCGCCCACCGCCTCGCTGCCCAGCTACAGTGCTGCCACAGCCGCTGCCTTGGCCGCGGCGGCGGCTGCTCCTCCCCAGGTGATCGAACTCTCGCCGGAACACCTGGCCTCCTTGTCCCAGAAGCGCCTCTCCCTGCAGATCTCATTCAACAACTCGGTGCGCCGGCAGTCGCCGCTCAGGAATCACTTGCTGCGGGCCCGGGCGGTGGGAAATACCGCCGGAGTGGGGCCGTCGGAGGCGGTGGGTCCCGTTGCCGTCCACGGGTCAGGGGGTCACGGAGGTCACGGCGCCGCCGTCCTGCCCGTCCTGCACCGCTCCACCTCGACAATTTCACTCTCCAACGAACGCCAGTTGCTGGATCAACGCCTCAGGCACTTGCATCATCGCGGTTCCCTCTACTAGGGAACCCAGATTGAGCATCCCAACTGCCTGACTATTCCTTCCTAAAGTGTATTCCTTACGTTATCCATATCCCAAGAGTTGTTAGTTTTAAGACACAGACACAATAAACATACGTTATTTTATGAAGGTTCTTTTGCATATATATATTTTTCGGGGTGACGTAAATCTTTTAATATTATAAGAAATCCCATTTACTATTATGATTTTGTCTATTATATTATTTTTGAAAAATTTATATTATTTCTTTCTGTCAATCAAATGTATTTAAATCAACAATAACGAAATTTCGGTGTGATGGTCTTTATAGCGTTTCAAAAATAA
This sequence comes from Drosophila kurseongensis, assembly GCA_018153305.1. Lineage (NCBI taxonomy): Eukaryota > Metazoa > Arthropoda > Insecta > Diptera > Drosophilidae > Drosophila > Drosophila kurseongensis. The sequence continues at coordinate 6,928,748 of JAECXX010000005.1, read as the reverse complement.
CTATCAAATAAGACAGATAAGAAAGTTGTTGAAAAAAACAATCCTTATATTGGAATATTCTTAAAAATACCAATCCTATCCATTGGAATCAGGGTATTATAAACTTCATCAAGCCCGATGTTATTTAGTACTGTTGATCAGGATAGTCATTTACAATTGTAAATAATATAATTTTAGCTGGCAATGAAACGATAAGCCCTAACCTTTTGCAAAGAAATAAATGTTTTATAGTAAATATTATATTTTTTGATTAAAAATAAGTGATTAAATTCACATAGAGTTTACTATGGCGTATGGAATAATTTTAGAGAGATATTTTGCACTGGCAATTGCTTGGTCGGGCTATTTTTCAATAACATGTTTATTTACTGAGGAAGAAACCGTTCAAAATCGATACAGACTAATAAACTTATTGGCGACTCCGCTGAAAGCCATGGAAACATAACGAATTGTTTATGGACACCCCGGCGTTTGTCATCATATTTGATATTCAGAGTTTATTTTACTGTCAGCAATGAGCGCCACAACACGTACTGGATTGGTTCCCACGCCCAAGAGGCATGTCAAGTATCTCAAAAAGGTAATGTAAATAAGCAAGGAAGTGAAAAAATACAGACAGACTATAATATTAAAGCAGTCTTTAATTATGTGTTTAATATGCTTTTCAAGGCTATTCGACATTGTTTCGAAATAGTGCATTTTTATACCTTTGGGTATTATAATTTCAGTCAAAAGATTGGAACGCACTGAAGGGGACATTACCGACCTTATAGCGTATATATATTCTTGATCAGCATCGATTTATACATGTTCGTTTATGTTTATACACAAACTAATCCCTAGGTTTTAAAGCTATTTGGATGAAACTTTGCAAAAGGTCTTCTTTCTGTTAGAGGTAGTATTTAACTTGAAATACGCTTTAAGTTGAAAATATTTTCTTAATATCTAAATTAAAATTTACCAGATTTTAAGAGTTTATAAAACATTGATAGAGGAAAAACAAATAAATAATGTTATTTTATTAATTTGTTGTTTGTGCAACAAGTAATTAGCAGAGCCCTTTAATTACAGCGCAAAAATCAGCATGGCGATACTTTGCGAATGCCGCTCAAGTTCGAGGCCACGCCCATGCCGCTTTCGTTACGCCCCTTTGGCGGACTCTTTAATCCCTTTGCCAAGGGATGCTCGGTGCTATGCAATCATCCGGCTCCATCCGGAGTTAAGGATGTGATCAATCAGCTGAAGACATCGCTGGCGATTGAGGGCAAAAGTCAGCAGAAACAGGAGAAGATTCCCGAGGAGCCGGAACTGCAGCCTCATGAGGCGGACAATATTCCGGAGGATCTATTCCGGCGATATGCGGAAACGGATTCGCGTCCCATGACGCCTACGCCCACGGTAACCAGTATCCACACCAGAACCAGTGCTGGGTCCTTTTACCGCCGATGCATAACGCCAGAATGGGGAAAACATGAGAACATTAAGCGGAAGAAAATCATATTGGATCTTAGGCGAACCCACTCCCAGGAGACACTCTACTGGAAGCCCAGTTCGGAGCTGACCCAAAGCGGCTTGGAGGAGGACAAGAAGCCCAAGAGTGCGGGTGCCAACGAGGACAAGAAGCCGAAGAGGCAGCCGTCCAACGAGCAGAGACCCAAGTCCTCGCTGGCCACTGCAAGCCTGACTCCAGGAGGAGATGCCACCAATGAACTGGAGGCCAAGCCCAAGACCTGCATCAATGAGCACGAACTCAGCGACGAAGATGTTCGCAGGGGCAAAAAACGCAAGAAATTGAAGCCAGCTCAAGGTGGGTAACAAAGTTTGTAAATTAATTATAAATCTAATCAAATCTAATTATAATCTATTAAACAAAATCAACCCAAATCGCAACAGGCTAAAAATAAAATTCTTTAAAATATGCTTGTAGGGGGTAAATAAATTTAATAATAATTTCCATAATTATATTAGCGTTTTTCAGTGAATAAAATAAACCAATTAATTTAAAAATATTTTAAATTTAGCAAGAAGAAACTTAATATTATTTATGAACAAGTTTCAAGGACACTAGTTTTATAACCTTGTTTAAATTTAAGCTACCACCACCTTCCATCTGAGTGAGGATCCGGAGACTCAGGTGGCTGCTTTGGGACCCGATTCACTCAATCCCAGTACCAGACCAAGTTTGATACCCAACTCACTGACCCTACTGCCCAAGGATAAGCGGGAAACCGAACGGGAACCGATCCTCCTGAAGGGAAGTTTTCTCACCGATGAAGCCTTTCAGGCGCTCAAAACCGATCTCGATGTGGACCTAATAGAAAACACCTTCGGGAGATATGTAAGTGTATACCAAACAATTTACTTATAAATATTATATTATTATAATGCATTTCCTATTATTTTTTATTTTCATTGATTAATTTACTAAAGCTTAACCGCGCTCTTAGAGAAGCTATTAAATACATGCCTCCTAAGCCCAAAACTGTACCGAAAGTCAACGAAGAGAAGGTTTCCCCAGAAACAACCTCCAAAATGCCCCGGAAATTCTCCAAATCAGCAACGAGATTTGATGTACCCATGGATCTTTCAATGCTTAAAAGTTAGTAAATAAGACACATTATTTATGCAATTACCTCAATCGGACTGTACCAATAGATATGACCCCCTGGGACTACTTGAGCAAGTGCGTCTGGGTTTCGCAACAGCGAAAACAGCTATATAAGCGAGTATTCTTGAAATATCTAAGTCGAATCGAGGAGCCGGAAAGTGAGTTGGCTGCTATGGGAAATGGAAACGATGATCTGCCGGAATATAAATACCGGGAACGAACTCTCGTCTGGCAGAGTCTTCCGCAAGCTCTAGAGGATGTCCTGGAGTTCCACGGCACGGAGAAAAATGTTCAAGGTACTCTCAGAATGTTGGGGTACGAGTCCGAAGGATCGGGTGACCTGGACTTTCGAGTCTGGTGCGGAATCGTCTCCTTCGCCGAAAGATTGGCGCTCGCTGATGAGTCTGGATCCGAAGATTCGTGCGACGAGTTAGAAAAGGCTGACTTTAATAGCATGGAACAAATAATGCCCGACTTTGCGGTGCCGGATAAGCTTAAGGATATTTTCAATATAATTCGAAAAACACATAAAAATAGGTATTGAACATCACCAAAGTCTTTAATTGGATGCAATAACACAAATTAATTTAAATTTTAAAAATATTAATTTATTCAGGTTAACTATTCAACTGAAATAGTAGTATTCTTTGTATCCTGCCGCTTTATAATTTAAATCAAATAAATTTGAATACATCTAAATTACAGTTGCAATTATTTCTAAAGGCTTTAGTATGTATTTGCTTTTAGGTTTTAGTTGGGATTTTTGACAAAAGTGAAACACCGATTCCCACAGAGCACATCCACCATCCACCATCCGATGACAGCTGATCTGAACAGCTGTGCCTAAACAAAAAATAAGCAACCATTGTTCAAGTTTATTCTGCGGCATTAGTATGAACAACCTACCAATCATTTTGGCAGCTGTACAACAGCAAAACCTCAAGCTGATTGAGGAATTTTTGGCAATCAATTCAGGGCAGAGGCATGAAGAGGAATTGGAGGTTTTGGAAAGGATTTTTTCTGGAAAGGAGCAAATGCCACGAAGCGTGTGGATGCTGGTAAGTGCTATTAATTTTCTATTAAAAATACTATTAAACTATGCGTTTTATATTAAACAGAAGCGATACGGGACATTTTGGGAGAAGGAAGTACAGGAAAACAACGAAATGTTCTTCAAGGAAAGCTTTCGAATGGAGAAGAGGACCTTTTCGTTTTTGGTGGACCGACTAGGTGTTTTGCGGAAGAAGAACACAAACTGGCGAAAAGCAATTCCTCTTGAAAAGAGGATTGCTATAGCCTTATACACCTTGGGATCATCCGCGGAATATCGTTCCATCGGAAGGCTGTTTGGAGTCGCACAAAACACTGTGTGCAAAATTCTTCACGAATTTTGCGGGGCACTCATTTTAGAGTTTGCCGACGAGTTCATGTCACCCGACTACTTAACTCCTGAAAAAGTGGACGAATGCGTCAAAGGGTTCGAAGAAATTGGATTTCCTCAATGTTTAGGTGCAATTGGTAAGACATAATTTCATCAAATCAAATCACGGTTATAGCAATATATAATTTTTAGATGGTTGTCATATCGAAATAAAGCCGTTAGCAGCAGAAGCAGTCGATCACCACAATTCCAAAGGCTGGTACTCAATAGTACTATTCGCTCTCGTGGATTACAGGTAAGTTATCCTCTTCTAAGAACTCAACAATCATATAATCGCATTGTATTTTAAATTTATTACAGATACAGATTCACCTATGTGAATATCGGCTCTGCTGGGCGCTGCCACGACTCGGCTATTTTCCAAAAGTCTAGCCTGGCAAGAAAAATGGTCTCTTCTCCGTTCCTTCAGGAAAAATCAAGAGAAATTTGTGGCGTACAAGTTCCTGTGCTGCTTATTGGGGACTCTGCCTTCAAATTTTCCCAAACACTGATGAAGCCGTACCCATTTTCAACAACAGCATCCGAGGAAAAGCAATATTTTAACTACAATTTGTCCAAAGCTAGGCGAGTTGTAGAAAATGCATTTGGCCATTTAAAGGCAAGGTTTCGGTTTATTGGAAAAGGTCTTGACAGCCATTACAAAAATAACAATGCAGTCATTTTAGCCTGTTGCATTTTGCACAATATTTTAAATGAGCACAACAGCGCTATAAATGATGCTTGGCAACAGACTGCAAGTGACCTAAGGGAGCAACCAAATCGGACTAATATGTCTGCAGATTTTAGCCCGCCTGCCGAAAAAATAAGATCAGCTATTGCCCAATATTACTTGAATGGTTCCGAATAAAGTTCATTAAATATCAATTTGTTTGTTTTTTGATTTATTTTATTTTCATTTGATTTTCATTGCTATTTATCCCAAATTTTTTAATTTTTTGATTTTGATTTTGATTTTTTTAACAGGTCTAACAAATCAGACTGGAATTGATCTTGGCTCCTCCTCCTACAGTAAACTACTCTACGCCGAATTTAAAAGGTGATTTTATCATCATTTGAAAGAGCTTAATATTATATTTCAACTTTATACTCAAAGTATGATTCAATTTAATTTTAATAAACATAGAATCCATATTATTATTTCAAGTTTCATTTTGAGTCCAGTATATTTTTGAAAATAATTTTTAAAAATAAAAAAACTTTTTTAATGTAATGTGAAAAAGTTTAAAATGAAATGTTTGGTTCTTATAGGAAATATTAGTAAATATCAAATTTGTATTATATTGGTTGTAAAACTACTTACCCCAATTCGTAACATGTTTGACCAAGAATGTTTTTCTGTTTTATTGAATAATAAATGGGATAAACTTATTTTTGAAAAGTATAGATTTGGCGGGTTTTAGATAAACCAACAAAATATTTTAATTGTATACTAACATTTTAAAAATCCCAAAAAAGCTCATTTATGGATTTCTGGGAAATACGGCCACACCACCATTCGTCTACTATCGATACCAGAAAACCGAAAAATGTATCGATACTATCATTGGTGACTGATCCAGCACTAAAACACTAATTAAATTGTAGATTAAAAGTAAAAAACTCGGGATTAACCAACCATGGCCACCTTGGAGGATAAGTTACTGGGTGAGAAACTGGAGTACTACTGCAGCAGCAGCGAAGGCGAGGACAATGGCGACGAAGGGGACGATTCCAAGGGGGCCTCGGGGAAATCCCGATCCTCCGGCCTGACCATCGACACGAATCCGGATGCGACTCCGGCTGGGGGATACCGGCAGCAGAGCTCCACGAACACGGGTCCCAAGGGCGTGGTCAAGGACTGGCAGAGATTCAAGCAGCTGGAGGCGGAGCGCCGCGACGAAACGGAGCGCCAACGACTGGCCCTGGCCAAGAAACTCACCATCACCACGGCCACTGCGGCGGAGGATGAGGAGCGCAAACGGCAGGAGGAACTGGACGCTGAGCTGGGCGAACTGATGAGCGAAGACTTCCTGCTGCAGTATCAGAAACAGCGGATGGCCGAGATGCTTCGCCAGACGGGACACCACCAGCAGTTCGGCAAGGTGCAGCAGCTAACCACCCACGGGGAGTTCCTTGCTTGCGTGGAGCAGGAGAACAAGCACACCACCATCATTATCCACATCTACGAACGACAGCTGGCCGCCTGCACCACATTAAACAAGTGCCTGGAGAGCCTGGCCAGCGATTATCCGTCCATCAAGTTCGCCAAGATCTGCAGTTCCGTGGCCGGAATGAGCCGGGATTTCCGCACCAAGGGGTTACCTGCCCTACTGGTTTATAAGGCCCAAGCGGTCATCGGGAACTTTGTGCGGTTAACCGATGATCTCAGCGACGATTTCTTCGCCTCCGATGTCGAGAGTTTTCTCATCGAGCGCGGCATTTTAGTGGACAGAGCTCTGTACAATTAAGTTGGTAGCTAAGGCCCTAGATTTATGAACTGACAAGAAACTTAAGGGGCATATCCCATATCTGAAGCTTTAAAACATTAGTTTTAAATTCTCAAACCTTGCTTTGGACCATCATCAAATCATAAAAGTTCTATTACCATCAGAAAATATATTTAGACTTCTAAACAAATATTGTTTTCGGTAATATTGAATTTTCTAACTGCTCCTTTAACGCTGTATAAACACATTTTATAGTTTTATTTCAAGAATTAAAGAAAATTTTAAGGTATGTCAGCTGTAAAGGCAATTTCTATTTGATTTTGGAACGAATACAAAATAAAATAATTGACCTGAAGCTAATGAACAAAAATAAGTTTACTACACGTTAATATTTTTTGTATGACCAGAACCTTAATAATATTAGGAATCTCCGCTTTACTTGTCAGTTAAATTAAGGGCCTAAACTATATCCCAACTGCTGACCAAATATGTGTTCGTAGGACTAGCATTTAAGAGTAATTAAGGCCCCACTTTTTAATTTTTCATTTGAATTATTTATTTTTTCCATTCAGTAATTTGTTACATTATATGTATGATTCTTTTCTCTTCTTTTGTTTTTTATTTGTTGTATACAGAATTTCTTAAAGTGCAACTTTCACAAAATGGAAAATGTCTCAAAAATGGGGTAAATCAAAAAAATAATAAAATTCTATTTAAAATATTTGAAAAATGTATTCGAAATGCATTATGCACTTGAAATTGTATGGAACAGATCCTGCTCACTAAAAATAGCGTACATATATTACCATTCCGTCATCATTTACAATACGATTTATATTTATATAATAGTATTTAATGGCTAATAAATGTACTTCACTCGAACTCGTACTCTGTAAGATTTATACAATTATATATTTTATAGCTTATAGCCTACCATATACAGCAATAAAAATGATGTCGATACAATAAAGTATTTTGTTTTTATATCAACAAATTGGTGTTTCTTGGATTTTTCATACCTACGTTCTGGGCAACATTCAGAGATTTATGTACTAATTGTTTATATTTAATGGATGCGCTTCATACTACGTATGAAATGGCCAAATAAGTGGTGTTTTACACTTATTTTATTTCCTTAGCTAACATTCAGATTAAATATGTAAATTCAATTTAACAAACACACCAAATGTGGCAAAACACAGCGAGGAAATTGTTTCGTTCTCTAACTTCGCAAAGAATTTTTCAATTTAGGCTGAAAAATCTCCAAGTCTGGGGTGATAGGGAACCAGAACTTTTGTTAGTGACGGGGCAGTGGAAAAAGATCTGCTGTCGGTCCAATGGGACCTCCCGCAGACCTTATGCTTGGATTGGAACTATCTAAAACAAGTCATACAGGATTTGCTAAATAAATTGGAATTACCTCGTTTGTTTTAGCTTTCTTTTGTTAGTTCTGATTCCCCGCGGGAAGGGCTGCTTTTGCATATCGTGTAGTAAATATACATATAAGATATATTTTGGACACATAGGCATACACGAATATATGTACACATAGTACTATTAACAATAACATTATTGAATTAACATCCGCATTAGAAATTGATTTCCTTTTGCAAATACAAGTATAATTTGAATACGCTTAACTATATATTAAATGCTACGATTTCTTTTTAATCTTTGTAAGAATAATGTAGAATTTATATTAGATATTTTCGATTGGTTTCTGTTAAGTTTTGCTTTTGTACTTGTCTGTATCAAAAATGAATGTAAATCTGTAATTGTTAGTTTGCGTCTATGATTGCATTTAAGGGGCTCCTTTCATTAGTTTAAATTTGGATAGCTTAGAAGTAACATTCATAATGGTTCTTATAAAGACAGAGAGTCGGCCTCGAAATCGATTTGTTGGATTGTTCAGATGTTACAGAGCTAAGAAATTCTTCTGCTTTTTGTATCGTTGTTTCGGTTTGCGATCAGGTGAAAATTTCGTTTATTTTTATCTTGACAATGTTCAAGTTTTAGAGATTCTTGGCTAAAACAAAAAGTAAAATCAACTTAATTCACACAATGAAAAGAATGCTGACTAAAATTTGGCAATTTGTTGCGTTATACATGTAGTTTAGTTTCAGTTGTAAATTTTTTCCTTTCATTCGTTCATTTTCAAGTTTTTTATGTTTTGTTTGTTTAACTAAAGAAAATCAGCCTTTTCTTGCTATACACATTAAATACATATATTTACTAAAACCTAATATATGATGTTTTTTGGGTTGTCACGGCAATCTCTAGAGATCTAACAATAATAGTGGTTATTGTAAGATAAAGCTGGCTGTAATCGGTGCAGCGCTGCATTAATATCTAATCGGCTTAAATATTCCTCAAGGTTACTGCAGCTCCAACCAGTTTTATTCTTATTTTAACAGATAATTACCTTAATTCTCCAGAGATCTTTTTGATACCCACGTTTTTCTGTGTGTTTGTTTGTGTTGGAAGTGTACGTATTTAAAAATGGTTTTCTTTTTAAAATGGTTAGATGTTAAGATAATTATTTTCCGAGATGTCCTGTGTATCCTCAGCTTTTTATTCAAGTGGCTGTGGTCCTTGTTACAGCCGCGGCGGCTTGAAGCTCAATGTGGTGCTGCACTCCACACCCACATCCATTGCATCGGGCGTTGAGATGCCACACTCGGCAATGGAATTCCGCACCGACGGAGGCTGCTCGGCACCTGGTAGTAGACCCACCATAAGCAGGGGTTTGTTCAGCACGGAAACACCGACGGCCGATCCTCCAGCTGCTCCAGGATTCCCGGTCAACTGATCACTGCCCAGGCTATTGCTACTGTTGCTCTGACTATTGCCGCCGATCTGCTTCTCCTTGTTCCGCCGCAGCGAGGATCGATACTGGCGGGGCACATTGATGAGCAGCCGCCGGGTGGTGGGATTGTGGGTGGTGGTGGTGACGCCTCCAAGGCCGGAGTTGAGGCCAAGACTGGCGACCGGTCGTCGGGCTGCATACTGAATGGACTCGGCGCTGTTACTCAAACGGATGTTGCCAACTAAAGTCGGGTTCGGGAATAAAGTCGGGACAAAGAAAAAGAGGAGAAATAATATTGCTGATGAGTTACTTTGTTTCATTAGGAGGTCTTGGAGAAGCAAATAATTGTTGGTGTTGGTTTGTGATTGGAGGCGCTTTCTTGATGTTATATATGGCTTACTATTGTTGTTTGCTGTGGTTGTTGCAGCTGCTGGCCGACTTTGCCGGGCGTTCCGTCGACAACAACTCACAATAACGTTAACAAATAAATGTACAAAATGTGGACAAAACACACAAAACTCGGGGTTAGTACGCAAAATCAAACAACAACAAGTACAACACAGGTAATTATGCATGTATCACATGTCTGGCGTATGGAGAGTGTAAAAAAGCTTTCAACATCTTTTGGTTTCGGTTATACACAGTATAAATAAATAATAAAGTTTATTGTTACAAAGCAAAATAATAAATGAATAAATGAGAGCAAAGTACACAATACAAATAAATAATTAATATATTCGATAGCTAAATCAAAAATAATACAAATTAAAAGATAAATCGAACAAAATTCCAATGGGCTTGTGGTGGCAACAAAGAAATCTTGGCTTATCATGCTTGGTAGGGGATATTATCATTAAGTTGGATATTTCCTTTTGATTTCATCTTAATACGGTGACATGATAAACACTTTGAGTTTCTTTTAACAAAACAAAAATAAAAGAGGATCTTAAATATATTATGTTTAGCACAAGTTGGACATAAGCAAAATTCATGATTGGATGCAATTGGTAGCTACAAAACACAAGACATTTCATTCCGATTTTCAGCTCGCTTTTTTCTTTTTTTTTCTTTTCCTTTTCTTATCAAAACAAAAAGTCCAAAACATTGAAAATGACTGTGGCAAAGTTGTTGTGGTTATTGTTGCTGCCTGTGCTGTCGTTTTGGCTGACCCTGTTGTTGTTGTCGCCTTGGGGCAGATCGGTGGAGGTCACCTCAAAGGACTGATACAAGGATGCGGCCATGCTGCTACGACGTTGCTGCTGCGGCGTAGAGTGTCGCAGCAGCAACATGGCTGCCTGCCTAGGCTCCACATGCTGTTCCAACTCATGAGCCTGCAAAGTGTGTTGGCCACCGCCATCCAGGGAATCCCCATCGCTGTCGGTAACCTCCACCAGTGGTGGCTCCTCTTGGACAACAACAACAGGCTGCAGCCGGTTCAAGCAATGACTGGAGTAGTAGCATGTGTTGTCGAGCGGTTCGTGTAGATAGAAGGCCAGATCGTCGCCGAAATTAGTGTTGTTGGTGGTGAGCGTAGTTAGTCCGGCTTTATAGCTACCCGAATTGACGTCCAGCAGCAGGCGACGTTGCTGCTGTTGCTGCTGATGTTGCATGGGCGGTGGCCTTAAGAGACCCTTGGAATGTATCTGTTGCTGTTGCTGCTGCTGTTGCTCCTTCTGCTGTCCGTAGCTGTCCTCGGTGTCCATCATGTCGTCAAAGTGTTGCTCCTGTTCCTGCTGTTGTTGCTGCTGCTGCTGCCTGCGATAAAAGTGGTAAAGCAACGCCGCCTGATTCCGTTCGCCCTCCGTTTGAGCCTGCCGCATGTCCCTGGTGCTGCCGCCGCCCAAATATCCTGCGGCAGCGGCCAGGCAGCAATTGCTGCACGTGTCCGCCGGCAATTGCAACGTGACCACCGCATCCCGGGGACCCAGGAACCATTCGGAGCGAGTGCGCATTCGTGCGGTTTGGCGTTCATGGACCTAACATATTTTTTATCCAGTTCGTACATGTTTTCATTGCAATTATTTGGTTTTTGGTTGGTTGATGTTGTCGTGTAGTTGTTGGTGGAAAGACGAGGGGGATTCAAAATTATCGCATTAGAGTTTTTGGCAATTTAAATTTACTTTTAGCTAGCTGTAATTTTTGCTTAATTGACGTAATTTTAGAAATTTAAAAGGCAAAATCAAAAAATTTAAATAAAACAAACAAAAGTTGACAAAATAAAAAAGGGTTAACAATTTTATGTTTAGTGTATGTAAAATGCAGCAAAATGAGCGCAGTGGAAAAAGTGCAAGATTATACAAAATGATATAGAAAATATTTAAGAGTATTCACCATAAAGCTAGAGATGAAGAATTAAAGATGATCCTTAATCCAGCTTAACTTTACTGTGAATACCCTCAATATTCGAAGCAAACAGATTATAATTAAGTAGGAACATTCAGCCAACAAGCGTTGTGATTGCTTATCTTGAGGTGAAAACAACATTCAAGAATAAATTCCGTCAAAAATAAAATTAATTACAAATGCAATTTTGGGGTTTCGGCTCGTGTTTTGTAGTATTTGCATAAATATGTTTTCGTATTTTTGTTTTCCTCGTTTTGCTTATTAATTAAATGTTATTTGGTTAAATATTACTACATATTATTTTGCAGAGTGCAGCAAACAACTTAAAGACAAAACAGAGACAAGACAAAAGCAGGCTTCTAAGCTACATAGACAAGACAAACATGCAACAACAAATTAGAGTGGTGCTCAAGATAACAATATTTTCGGGTAGCTTAAGTGTCTAAAAATATATTACAAAATAACGATTACAACAAAAGGAAATCATATCGTTAGCTTATGATACAAATCGTTCTAGTTTATGGGTGATATGCCACTTGTTTTTTACAGCAACGATAAGACTGAGAACTTTAAGTAAATAAAAACTAAGGTGTACATGGTGTGCTACATCTATGGGTAACTACATTGATATACGGTGTCAAGAGGTTTTGAAAAGATTTGTATACTTCTGTGATACTCGATCCAAGTTCTTTCTGATCCAGAAAAGATTGATTTGGGAACATAATCCACGGACCCAACAACTTCCCGTTATTATTAATTTGACAACCAGAAACTTTTCTATAAAATTAAGGTCCTAATAGGTTTCTTTTCTATAGCACCAAATTATTTGCATTAATATTTATCAATCAGAAAATGAAACTGCCAGTTTAGATTCAAGAATCCTTTAGTTAAGTGGTAAATGCCCTTTGAAATAACTAAACCTATATTCAATATCTTTCCGATCCCCTAATAACAACCGTAATCTTAAACAATATTAACAATTCCAATATCTTCTAATCCGAACTTATATCCAATTGATGAAAAACTTCTCTTATTACTTTCAGACTTGTCATTCCCAAGTTTTTTTTGGATTATTAAATACGCAATTTTGTGTTTAGTTTTGTTTTGTTGCAATATTATATAGCACTCGTTTTTTATTTAGTGAAAATAGGTCTTTGGGGCATAGAAAGTGTATTTATAAAATGTTTTAATGTTTTTGTTGAAATGGTTTAACATTTTGTTGTTTTCGTTTTTAATGTTTTTTTGTTTGGTTTTTCTTTGTAAGAGAAGTTTGAACAAAAATTAAAATGGAAAATGAAAGTAAAATATAAACATAAAATTTAAATTAGAAATTATGAATTAAATTCTTGCTCCGTTATAAGTCCTTTTTGTACAGATTTTTTGTGAAGTATGTTGATTTTGTTGTACTTTTTGTACTGTTTTGGGGGTGTAAAGGGTGTGAAGGCGAATATTCTTCAATTTCTTATGTCTTACAATAATATCAAAATGTGTTGTTGATTGTTGTTGTTTTTGTGTAAGTAGTAGTTGTTTTTCGTTGGCAGGCGCAAATTTTTTGGTTAGATTATGAAAATATTAGAAAAAACTAGGCAAACATTTCCAAAAATTAAACAATTTTGAGCAATTTGCTAAGTGATTCGAGTTAAGAGAAAGTCAAAGTAGTAGTGAGTGAAAGAGATTAGAGGAGAGAACATTTCCAATTGACAAAATTCAAACACAAGAAACAAAAGAAATTAAATAAAAGTATTACAAAAAGTTCAATTACAGTAAATGAAAATTCGCAACTGAAAAATGAAGAAATAAAAAGGTAACTTAGAAACTAATATATTCTTGGTTCTTGATTCTTTTTCATTTCCTGGAAAAAAGAAACCAAAACTTAAAAGAAATTCGAGCATTTGCAAATGGGTTAGACCTAGGATCTATATATAGATGGTACGTTCTACACAACGGTCGCATAGTCTCAAACGGAAATGCGTGAGCCCCGCAAGAACTCGTCCCTCACCTGTGGCAGATACGAGAGGCTCTTGGTGCTCTCCGCATATCGGTTGACGGCCCTCAGCTCCTCCATGGTCATGCCGCCCTCGGCTCCTCCTCCATTTCCGCCTCCCGATCCTCCACTGCCTCCGCCGGCGCAGTTGGAGCCCGTTGCTCCAGCCGAGTTGGAGCTACAGGAGCTGCTGTGTCGTATACCTCGATTGCAGCGGCTGCAGGTTCGCTGCTTGAGCTTAGGCGGCGTGGGATCGCCAGCTGTTGGTCCTGAGGGAGCTAATACTGATCCTGCTGCTCCCGATCCCGAGCCAGGACGCCTCTCTCCTCCTCCGTCCAGGCTCTTGGTGCCTGTACGCAACCGCCTCTGGTGATGACTGCTGCTCGGCGGCACCGGCTTCTTCTTGTTCTGTCGATAGCGCCGCTTCACAAAGGTCATCTCGTCCTCATCCTCGTCATCGTCGTCCGCATAATCCGGCTGCGGTGGCTGCACCTGCCGCTGTTGCTGGTAGTGATGTGGCTGCTGGGACCGCTGCTTGTGGCGGTATATGCCCCGACTCCCCTGCGGCGGGGCTATGCTGCTGATCTCCAACTCGGCACCAAAGTCTTGAACTCCGTCCAGCTCGTCGTTGTCCTCATCGTCGTCGGCATAGTCATCGTAGTCGTAGTCCGTGGCATTGCCATTGCCATTGCCATTCCCGTTCCTCTTCGCCGGCAACGGGGACGAGGTCATGGCGAAGATGCCGGGTCCCTCCAGCGAAACGGACAGGCGGGCACAGCTCTCGATGAACGAGTGCTCCGGCGAAACGCCCAGCGAGAGGACACTGTTCTCCAACGCAGAGCTGGAACTGGTCAGCAGGGCGGGCGTCGAGCGGGACTCCTCCTGGGCCACTAAATCAGGTCGGCAGGGGGTTAACAAATGCATTTTGGATGACTCGTCAGAATGAGGGGGTACAAACAACTACTGGGCATGCAGCTCAAATCTATAGAATGGGGGTGCGGTGCGGGAGGGGGCTAAAGCTTATCTTCTCGGGACACCAGATGACCAAAGATGAGCTTATCAGTATCAGATACATGTTTATTGATCGCATTCCCCCACACACACAGACAGAAGTTAGATCAGACAGTGTGGAGTAAATAGAGGTGGAAATTTCCAGAAGCAAAGCACAATAGAGTATACATCTAGCTATAACTACGGATAGGTAAACACTTTTCAGGTACTCACGTAAGCCCCAACGCTCGCATTGGCACTGCAGCCAAGTCTTCTCCGCCTCCAAAGAATGTTGCACTGCAAGGGGAAAGCGATAAGAAGTTATTAGCAAGTTTCGAATTCAATATTGAAGACCCAGTATGTAAAGTTATTTTACCAATCAATAAATCGATTAAGGACAAGCTACACAGAATGAGTCAACTAGTAATGTGATTCATGGACGAGTTAGTTTGTTAAGTACAATCCAATTAAGTATGAGCCCTTTTTTCCCTGCAATTATTTGGTCTAATGTGCTTTGAAATTGTTTCAATGTACACTAATCAAATGGTATTTCATTACTAAACCAAACTAGCTACTTCGATTAAAATAATATTAAAGTATTAATTAACCAACATTAATTTTGTATAATTTCCTAAATTTATATCTGTTTAGAAAAAAATAATGTTTGTTTTCACATACTGTTTGAAGAAATCATTATACACATTGTGCATCCTGTTTAATTTTCTCATAATGAATTTTTGATATATGCATATATAACCTATCAAAAACCAATATCAAAAATCCAATAGCAAGCAATTTCTCTATGGCTAATTAATGTTCACTGCTCCAATCCTCTTGCACCACTCACATGCGTATTTCTGTTGAGCCAACTTGCCACGTGGCGGTGGTGGATACTGAAAACTGCATATCCACTCGTCCTGCACCTTGAGAATGCGTCCAGTGACGCGGGCGTAGTATTCGTAATTATCACGCCCAAAAATGTCGTGTGTGGCAAACTTATCAATTATATTCTGCATGATCTTTGTAGAGACCTGAAAATCAAACAAATACATTTTGAAAATGTCTAAGTAGACTAAAAAACACCGAACTCACCTTAAACTTGAGCACATCCTCCATGCGAGCGGTTTTGCCATCGCTGACGCAGGATTGAAAGAAACTGGGGGCCACGGACACGCCCAGCGCCTCGCTGGTCATTCCGGTGGAAGCGTGGGCCGCATTGCTCGCGATAACCCGGAATGTGCCGAACAGTAAAACTAATAGATGCTGTGTGTATTTCGGCAGCGAACCGAAGAGCCTGCAAAGGAGAAAAGAGAAAGGTTCTTTAAAAGAATGTCGGTACATTTATCTTAGAGATATGAATAGCACACTTTAAAAAAGTTTACTACAATTTTGTTTGTTTTTTGTTTTAAGTAAGTTTTTTCTTAGAAGAAAGGGATCTAATATAATTTAAAGAAACATTCAATATCATTATTTACATACAATTTTAGTGCCAATATAAGCCAATATTTACTTTTTATTTTTATTGTAAGTAATTGAAATCGGAATATAAGCAGTAGTTATTTATTATTAAAATATATAAAATATAATTTTAGGTGTAATATTTTGTATTCTTTTATTTAACGTGGTCTATTTTTAAGTGTTTTATAATTTAAAAATATTTTATATACTTTAACTGAAAAAAAACATTAATACAAATAGTTTTGTAAGAAAAAATTCCGGCTTTTATTGGAAATAGATTTAAGACTATATCAATTAGGATAACCGGGTAAAACTTTCATAAGCTTTTCATTTCTAAGAATATTCCTTTCTCAGATTTAGAAAAGAGTTCGAATTTTTTCGTAGTGCAGGCGACGACCAAAGTTGATCGTAGATTTTATAAATACTTTTGAAGATCTGTTATCATAGCGAAATGAATGGCTTGAACGAGTTGAGCTGGCAGGCCCATTGTTAGTCATGCTATTTGTTTTTATTACCATTACAGAAGTGCACTGACTCATTCTCAGGTGAACTACTGCTGGCCGCTTGTTACCCATCAAAATCATCGCCTGGCCGGGCCGGCAAAGAAAGTCAGAGCAGCTCCCCTGTTCACACTTTCATTTCATTTTGGCGTGCCTAATGATTTTTCGAAACAAATGGTTAAGCAAAGTCTGCGGGCCGCCAGCTGCAGCTCGGTGACTTTGGCCGGGGAAGAAGAAAAACTGGTTGGCAACCTCCTAAGCGTCCACATTACACAACTTGATAGAGGTAGCAAACCAAAACCGAAAAAAACAATCCAAAGCCAGCACCAAAAGCCAAGACACAAGGCAAGCCAAGCAAGGCATACGAAAAAAAAACTCAACTCAATCAATTAATGCTTTAAAAGCAACACTCTCCTCGGCATCTCTCCAAAGCTGGCGCTTAAAAAGTGAAAACTCCAAGATCCAACAATAAATGGAGGAGGAGATGGCGAAGAGGGGGCTAAAATCGCTTGACAATGAACTATACTATAATGCGATGGCTGTCTGGCTCTATTTTCATTTTCAGATGTGGTGTGAATTGCCCCGAGAAGAAAGAAAAACAGACTAACGAGAGAAACGACAGCTTAGCCCGATAAGTGTTGCATTTAGAATGAATATCTCTGTTCGAAGGCGAAGTGCACCGATAGGGTTTTCAAAAATTAAAGTAAAATATTGGGAAGTCTCAAGTCTCAGTTAATTGAAATGAAAAAATAAGACAACAGCAATTTATACGATGATGGAACCCGCATGAACTGTCACAAATGGAGAAATCCAAAGTGGTAAAGTGAGAGGTGGGAACCTTAAATGCTGTAAATTACTCACACAAGACATTTATCTACAAACGTTGGAGAAAACTGAGACCAAGTTGAGTAGATTTTTTAATAAATAAATATAGAACAAAATAAAAAAATATAACTAAAATAAATGATTAGAAGTGCATTTAATCAGAAGTTTTAAATAAATATAAGTTAAATTAAATATTCAAATTATATAAATGTTAGGTAGATAAAAACAAAATGAAACCACTATTTTGTGGAAACTCTAGATTAATATCAAATATCAATGCCAGTGTTATCTCCCACTAAATTTCTTTATCAAAGGCACTCCTATTAAAAGTCGAATCTGAACCTTCTTGGTTATTGTTGGTCAGGGTCTGGCCAAGTTCCCAGGTTCATTAGTTCATTGATATCTCCCAATTTGTTTGCTCAACTACAAGTAAGTAAATATGGTGATGTGAACAACCTAAGCAATGCCACCAGACCCAACCCAAGCCAAACAAACACTATAGTAACCCCTCGTCGAACGATCCCTAATCAAACAACCATTGCATTGTAAATAAAACAAAAAAAACGTGCCGCTGAAAGTTATGCAAAAATAAAATTAAAAGGAGCAATTCTTATCTAATCGATACAATTTTTCAACTACACATGTTGCGGCTTCTTCATTTTGAACATTTGAACTCCTTGGAGGCCGATTTGATAGTGGGGAAAAGCTAATGATCACCTCGAACTCTTGGCTAAATGTTGCCTGATAACGATTATCAATTACCAGTTATTTAGTTTTTGCTTGTTTTGGCGTCGGGTAACGCTCATAAAGCGGAATGCGTACAAATCGTTTATTAATTGTATTAATTACGTGGAATGCTGTTAAAAAATATATAAACACCAACCGCAGAAACCACAGCAATAACAACCAAAGTAACTGAAAGCGGAACAAGTGTTTCCGTCTGTTGATATTGGAGAGATAAGCAATATCATTGAAGCAAAATGAGTTCCGAGCCCTACGATCCCAAAACATAAGTACCTTAATGGCATGAGTAATTGTGGTTTATTGTTTACTTTATCATTTGATGATTTTTACCTTTTCCAACTTTGCTTAGTGATTGATGGACGCGCTCGGAATCGACGGTCCATTAGAGTCTATGGATTACCTTATATAATCGCGTTGCGCATACGCCATATCAGACTGTTTTTATTCCACTCATTTACATAATCAATAGGCCAAACAAAATGAGCCACAAATAAAGACAATAAAAAAACCGGCACAAGCATTAGCATACATTTCCACGAATCGGTGCTAAATAATTTCCGATTTTTTATATTTTTTACTATTTGCCATGCGTAGCTTCTGCGTATTCTTCATTGACAGTCAGCCACAACTCGTCATATTATTTAGATGAATCATTTTTATTTGTTGTTAACTTGGTTTATTTGCCCTGCGCCGTTAGCCGTTTTTTTTTTTTTTCATTCATAAAAATGAAATATGTCGGACAATTTTTTATAAAGTTTTTTGCTTTTTTTCTCGTTTTGTTTGTATTTCACCGCATTTGATTTGCTTTTGTAACAGTATTTTATCACAATATTATATGTGTCTGCAGATCTGCGATTTGTTTTCAGTTCGTTACGTATGAGAAGTCTCGGAAGAGGAGATGCTCTGCCCTACAGAGAAACCAGTTTCTCGATATTCCCACCAGCTCAACTCTTTTGTGACACTTTCGAGAGGAGATCTGCGCCGCGGTTTTAGCTGTTCGGAGTGAGTAAGTCGAGTGAGTGAATTATGCCGACTGTCGAGGCCTGTGTAAGTGATAAGTGAAATATCATACACAAGATAATTGAGTTTCCTGGCATTGCTGCATATACTTCAATGGTTTACATTAATGAACACATGCACAATAAACATATACTTTATGGAATTCAACTGAATGATAGCTTATAATTAATGCAATATTCAGGGAAAATGAGTACAGAAACATGATTAACAGACAAGTCAGACAATCATAAGTTATTTTGGTCTTGACTAAAAGCTTATTTGCTTAAGTCTTGATAAAAATTAGGAAAAATTAATTCTATTTAAATCTTATTCAGCCAATAATGTAGTTCTGCCAAAATTTGTCAAAAAAAAAAGTAACTACACTCAACTAATGACAAATGTCAAGACGTTTGAAGCCACATTAATGAATGAATACGTCTGGCTTATTTGCACATAAATTTGTATCAGTAGTCAAATATTGCTCAATAATAACAAAAATCTTATTCGTAAGATTTTAAGTCAATCTTATTTATATAGAAAGCCAAGCTGGGCATATAAATACAGTATATCTTTCAACCAAATGAACATATACACTTATGGATAATCGTGAAAAGTTAAAGATTTCGATACTCAGCTTGTCTTTTCGGACTTTAAAACCTCAAACCGGAAAATCTGAAAAAACTTATTTCCGCTATTAACGAACACTGGAATCGAAATTAAGCAAGCTTTAGATAACCGAGAGATAAATATTGGTCAGTTTTTATAAGTCATGTAATCGGGTGAATATGCCAATAAAACAAACAAAATGTGGATCAGTTGATGCGGTCGCCGTTCCTAATGATTCATTTACATTAGGTCATAAACAAATAGTTTAATGATAGTCTGGCGTTAATGATAGTGTTAAAAGAATTACGCATCTCTAGGAATAAAGCAATAAAAATGTGTGTGTATCTCTGGATCGCTTATCGCATCGGCAACATTTTTTGCCTACTAAGCAGGCCGGATCGGTCAGTTTTATAATTATGCTGCTCATATCTCTTATATCTTTAAGCCCCCCTCGGTTTTTTCTGTCTTTCTGCATCAGCATCAATATTCATTGCGGCAAGGCAAGCTCAATCTGCATCTTTTCTGTTTAGTTCCACGCCCAAGATTCGAGACTGGGGAATGAAGTACACAGAAAGAATAAGGTATATTCAGATTTTATCTTATATCAATTTGTAATAACCAATCTAGTCATGTCTTTTAACAGTTTCTATATTTAAATACACCTTGTCATTGAATTTTGTTTTTAAAGAGGAATTTTAAATGCATATTTAAATTGCTGTTTAGAATTTTTTTAATGTTCTGTGTAGAGGATGGATATGCGAGATTCAGATGGATGAAGTGGCAGCCACTGCCTTTGTGTTCGTTTAACAGATGCGAAAACATAACCACAGCGGCAGCAAGTTATTTATGTCGGCTGTTGTAGTTGGTTGGTCGGCACAATACAAAAGACAATACGTCATAATAATGAACCAAGCAAAAGCAATACTCGCAACAACAACAACGAATGCACGATAATAAAAAGCAGTTTTCAACATACATATACTAAGTGCAAACATCACGATATGCGTTGGATGACGACTATGACCCACCAACCAAGCTAACGACAATGCCCTGATTACACTCCATAACCGATTGTTGGTTTTTAGGTGATCAATCATGAACATCCGATAATAAGTTATCTGGTTTCCGATGTAAGCAATTATCAAAACAACTTTTTAATATAATAATTAATTAATTATTAAGCAGATAGCTTTAAAACTGACGGACTAGTTTGAGTAGAAACGGACGGACGGACAGACGGACATGGCTAGATCGACTCTCCTGAAGATGCTGATCAAGAATATATATACTTTATAGGGATGGAAATGCCTCCTTCACTGCGTTGCAAACTTTTGACTGAAATTATAATACCCTCTGCAAGGGAATAAAAATGTTTTGAACCAGTCCTACTCTTATCTAAAATTCTTTATAAACCAAGCCAAATATTTTCAGATAAAAGCAATTTCAAGACTTGCAAAGGAATCGATTCCCTAGTGGCCAGTGTATATCCGCCATATGTTTTTAGTGACTGCGTCGTCTGCAGTGCGTTTGTTCATCGTTCAGCGTTCAGTGCGATTTACTGAAGGAAAAGTGCGAACCCAAGAGAACCCTTGAAGAAAAGAAATACAGACGGAACGGTCCACTGACGTAAATTTCCACGCTTTTCGTATGTTTATAAGTACATTTTTGTTGTG
Source organism: Drosophila kurseongensis (assembly GCA_018153305.1). Taxonomy (NCBI): domain Eukaryota; kingdom Metazoa; phylum Arthropoda; class Insecta; order Diptera; family Drosophilidae; genus Drosophila; species Drosophila kurseongensis. The sequence goes on along the minus strand of JAECXX010000005.1, from coordinate 6,907,345 downwards.
TGCGCTTTATTTAACATTTATTGGTTTTGTTTGGCATTGTTGTTTATACACGTCGACGGCAGTTTCGAGTTTATATTTATGCAAAGTCAAAGTCGAATGGATACTTCTGAGGTGGCAGTCGATAAAACAAACAGAGATTAATTAGCAAACCCATAAAGGTATTCAGGGTTTTACCACACCCTGAAATTTCTAAAATTCTGGCTTTTTTCTTTTTCACTGAAACTTTTTAAAAATTTCATATCGAAAAATGTTATAGAAGGGTGGGGAAACTATGCAAAACAAACCGATAAAAAGAGAATCCGATTTAATATAACTGAATAACCAATACATGATCATGACCAGGACTACTAAAATTATTTAATCGTTCAATTAATTTTCATTAGTGGCAAAATCAAATATTTATTCTTCAAAAAGTAAACCGAATATTTTCAATGCAAATGTCCGAAAAAAAACTTAAAGCCTTGTTTAAGAGCTTCTGTAGCGGTTAGCCTTTTACCAAAGTTGCAAATTGTAAAGAATTGGTTTTGGATGGTTACTGGGTGGTGTACTACTACTGCGTATCCGCAAATCTTTTGTTTCGTGCAACCCCGACTGAAAAACCGATAAAAAAGAGAAAACAATATCTTGCCTCTGAATAACCATATATAATAATCAGGAAGCGAATCTCAGTTGTGTGGAAGTGGGCGGGGAAGGAGGGGCCCTTCCAGACGTTGGATGACGATGACGGCTTATGGACTTATAGACAAGAACGTTATTGTTGTTGGTAATGCCATTTGTTACAATGCGGCTTTGTCGTTTTTGCACTGCAGTTTTTGCCATTTGTTTGTCTAGACCAACAAAAGCGGGCAAGTTCCCATTCCTCCTGCTCCTCGCTCTTTTCTGCACTTATCAGTATTCGCAGCAGTCAGTATTCCCTGTGCCATCAACAATTGTCCAGCAGGCAATTGTGTAAATAGCCTATTAACTATGGCCACCGACTAAAAAGAAGCAGAATAGTGTGCGTAATTGAAGAAAGGGCAAACGAAAGGAGGAGATAAAGGAAAGAAAGAAAAGGAGAAAGAGCAGCTGAATATAACAGCTGATCGAGGAGAAAATCGGATTTTAAAACTATTTTCCATTGGATTTTCTCTTGCAAGTTATGGATAAAACACAGAGTAAAATATACTTGAAACTAATATATTATTAACCTAAATATTATACATATCGATTTTGAATTAAGTAATAAATTCGATCGGACATCAATAAAAACGAAATAAAGAAAAAATTCGTAAATCCATAAGTTTAATTTTTGAAGTCAAGCAATATCTATTGAAATAAATAAATATATTTAATTTAACAGAGTTACATACTTTTTCCTTTAAAATAAAAAAAAAAAAATTGTTCTTAATATATAGGTCAAAGTTATATCTTTTCCAGGACTCAAATATTTGGGATTTGGATAAATGCGACTGTATATAGATAGCAGTAAAATAAAAAGCAACAGGCGTTGGAAAAGCTTGAAAAAGCTTTTTTTAGCCAGTCAACAAGTTGCGAATAACAGGACTAACTGAAGCAAGAGACATTGGGAAAGAGAGAAAGCAATAATCGCACTCTCTTCCAGCAGCTGGTTTCTCGATTTTGGTTCGCCTTATTGATGTGTTTGTAATTTACACAAAACAAAACAGCGGAAAAAACAATACAAAATTCATTTATGTATATGTATGTATGTATGTATTTTTTGACTATTGCAAAAACGTGCAACAATGACGTCGATGCGCTGCAATAACAGCAACCAAAACAACAAAAAAAAAAGCCAGCAGCTGGAAAATACACAAACGATGTGCCAACTGATGAAATTGAGCATTCTCTCCCTTTCGCCCCTCTCTTTTTTTTTTATTTTTGCGTTTACGTTTAATTGATACAAAGTTTCCAACGCGTGTCTATTTATAAAGGTGTTGGTGTTGTTTCTTACGGCAGAGGCGCTATTTTCGCGCATTTTGTTTGATTTGATTCGATTGTGATTGCCCAATGCTGTTGTTGTTGCTGTAGTTGTGGCTCCTGCTCTTGTTGTTGCTGTTGCGCCTGCCTCAAAAAGTAAATAAACAAAAGGATCGAAAAGCAGCAGCAACAATTACAATAAATGTGTATATAATTGTACAGGTTTGAAAAGTTTACACACACACACAATGGCGGCCAAGAAAATAGTTTTTCCGAAAAAAATTTCAAATTTCTTAATTTTTAAGATATAAAATATATTTCATTGATAACTTTTCTTTTTGTCTTTTAGGAATTAATAATTTTATTTAATACAATACATTTGTTAGTACAATATACAGCTGTGAAAAAAATAATAGCACCACCTACTCAAGCTATGTTTAAACGGTCACTGTATCTATACTTTTTAAACTATGAAAACATTGAATACCATTTTGAAATCGAAAGACAATAAACCAACTGAAAATGAGAAAAAAATTAACAAATTTATTTAATTTCTTAAGATATGTTAGATATTTTATTGAAACTAAAGAAATTTGACGAAAAAAATAATAGCACCACTTTTCAAAAGTGGATTTAAAACTATAACAATGACTAGTAAGTAAAAAATTCATTAGTTTTCTATATTTGTACATCCAAATAAAGTGTAGATTCTTCATTTAATTTTTGGTTGTGCATCCATTATTGGCAATAACAGCCTCACAACGTCTTGGCATGGAGTCAACCAAGTCCTGGCACCGTTTAGTGGGAATATGGGTCCAAGACTCATCCACTACTTACCAAAGTGATCTTACGGTGGTTGGCTTGGATGCAGCAACTGCCTTCTTGACATCGGACCACAGATTCTCTATTGGATTAAGGTCAGGCGACTGCGCAGGCCACTCCAACACATTGTCGGAGTTTCTTCCGAACCAATCCTTTGCCTTTCTGCTGGTATGTTTGGGGTCTTTATCTTGTTGGAAGACCCATTCGAGTAGCATTTCGTACTCTGCATAATCGTATCCAAAATATTTACGTACATGTCCTGATCTAGTATGGTTTTAATCCAATGAATTGGACCTACTCCATAATAGGACAAACAGGCCCATACCATCAGACTACTCCCTCCATGTTTTATGGACTTTGTGGTGGACTGCGGCATAAAATCAGAGTTTTTGGGACGCCTGACGTACGATCGAGATCCTTTTCCACCACCAGAACGTCCTTACTCTCATCTGACCATTAGATATACCTCCATTTTTGAAGTGGCCAATCAACATGTTCTTTGCAAACTTCATGCGCTTAGCAATATGCCTGGCATTTAAAAGTGGTAACCTTTCTGGGACTGCAAGCTTTTAAGTTATGTTGTCTGAGACACTCGTGAACTGTTTCATCTGTCGCATTAATTTTAGGCTCCATTTTAAGCTCAGTAGCAGACTTGAAAGGATCCCTCTTACTCTCATGAATCAACCTTTTGGCATGTCAAGGTGTTACAGATCGTTTTCTTACACGTGTTTTGGATTTTTTCTTATAATTTATGGGGTTCCTAATCATTTTATTGGAGCATCCTACCAATCGACAAACTTTAATGTAAGAATTTCCTTCCCAAATCCATTTTTTAAAAAGTTTACGCTTTTCCGCAGTGCAGTGTTATCCACGTCCCTTTTAATGTTGTTTTTAATTTTTTTTTTTACAAAATAGTTAAAAAATAGCCCAATCTTATCAGCAGGTACTTTCTTTTAAGGCTGTTGGGCGAAATATAAGATATTCTCTAAGTAACTTGAAAGTGGTGCTATTTTTTTTTTCGCTGTTTTTCTGACTTTTTTAATAAAAAACTAAAAAAAAAATATGTAGGTAGGATTAATAAAAACGGAAACTTTGTTTTAGACTAGAGCAATACTAAACATTAAAAAAAAATTATTTTGAAAAAAAAACAACAACAGCAAATAAACTTTTTTTTACAATGAAAGCAGCACGATGTAGTGGTGCTATTATTTTTTTCGCAACTGTATGTACATATAACATTTTGTTGGACCTTTCAAATATTTTCAACATACCTAATTTTAAAGTTCTTTATTGAGATTTATATGTATATTTTTGGCGAATTTGTTGCTATTATCTTAACCACCGCTGTGCACAAGCGTACAGGTTGCCAAACTGAAAATTTACGTTTTCCAACCCATCTTTTCCCCGAACAGCTCCCGCGAAATGAAAATAATTTGGCGGTCGATTTCTACGCATGTAGAAGTTTTAAATTTATGTTTTATTGCTGACGTTATTTGTTTACACGCACATTTAGCGTTAAGCGATCAGTGTTCGGTGTTCGGCATTTAATGTAACCAATGGATCTGCTGACGCAGTAGCATCCCCCAATCCCAATCCATCTCAATCAGGCGAATGTTTGGAAAAATTAACCAACAGCCAGAGGATGCCTAAACAGACAAATCATTTCTGCCTGTCAATTGCAATCGATCGCCTCTAAACGTTCGATTTCTTAATTATTGCAGACCTCTCACTTTGCGAAAAAGAAGAACGGGCGCAAAACAATCGCAAGTTGCAGCAGCAAAATATTTTGTTTACTTTTAATTGAGCCTGCGTTCGTTTCTTTTTCTTTTTGTGTGTGTTGGCCCACGCTTTATGCTCTAATTCAGATGGTTAGAAATCGATTCCAGCAAAAAAAACCAAAAGTTAACCAAAAGCGAATCAAAAAATCCAAGCTAACCCTTTCAGCGACTTCTGTTTACACTTCAAGTTTCTTAAAATCCATACAAGGCTGAGCCGTGAATCAGCGAAAAAAGGAATAAATTATATGCCTACAGTCACAATTGTATAAGTTTGACTTGAGTAATTTTGCTTCCGATCTAAAAATACATAGTAAAAATTTAAAGACGATATCGATTCAACTAAATACCGCTCTTTTTTTTTTAAGTTGACGTTCCGTTAGACATTAATGCCTTTCTGCGGTTTATATTTTAGGCCATCAAAATTTTGCCGATTTTTGTAAATATTTGCATATCTTTGCATAGGGGGAAATGCAAAGTTTGAAGATCAAATGACAATAAAGTACGTGTGTATTATTTTTCTTTGTATTACAGGAAATAGAATGAACCTTTTACCAACATTTTCAAGGTGTGATATGTTGGTTCAATATTTGCAAGTAATACTGTTTATTATAAAACCAAACACTTTTCCTGCTGCCGCACAAATTATGTAAATTGGCTGGCACATCTAAGGGTTAAGCGAACGCTTAACGCTCAAGTGAAAATTGGTGAAAATCCACACAAATGTGTCAACAAGTGACAAGCAACAACAAGAACGATATCACAACAACAACAAGAGGCAGGCTTTCCAGTGAATTAACTCCCCCTGAAGATTCTTGAGGCTGCAACCGAATCTACATCTACATCTATATACAGTGACAAACTTAATTATTGGCACAGCAAGCATGTTAAACTTTGAGGCTATTTTTCTTCTTATAATATGCTGATATTAAAATAAGACAAAATATTTTTAGATAGAATCATTAATTTTATGTTAAATACAAGTGACTTCATTAATTTATCTTTTATAAATAATTTATTAAAAATAAAAAACCAAAGAATGGACCAAATTTGCCTGAACAAAATTATTGGCACACTTGGGTTTTAATTAACTATTTTGTTAAAACTTTATCGATTTGGCCACTTTTTTTTAATTATCACATTTGCCCCTATAATCTTAATGGTATAATGATTAATTTTATAGCTAACATTTTTTTAGTGCCTTAAAATAAAGGAAAAGTTGTTTGACTTTACAAGGTAAAAATAAAATCAACCGCATGAGTCCAAAAATTAAAATTTAATAAGCAGGATCAATGCAAATCGAAAGTCAACATTGGGGAAAGGATGCCCAGAAGCCATTTTTCCCATTCGGAGTCCTTTGCTACATTTTAAAGGACCCACGCAGTTGCAAAATGCAGGGCACACTGGCTAATCCATGGCTTTGAGAGGCCAGGAAAGCGTAAGGATCGTATAAAAGGACAATGTCAACCCCCAGATCTTCTCAACACGTATCGAAGTTGATGATGAGAAGGACTTTTGTAAGGATATTCACCCAACAGCCTTTTTTTAGGCCCTGCATGATGGTTTCTACAAACGAATCGCTCCTAGAAAAAATCCATCGGCTTGAAAAGGGTTCTAACATAAGCTCTTTGCTTGGGGAAAGGATAATTAAATCATACGAGAAGGTTGAAAGGACCCAAAAGTCGATTGGCATACTCAGATATAAATTTCGTTGCACTAAAAGGTTGTTTTTGACTTTTAAAATCTATAGATTTTTTCTATGTTCAATTCGTTTGTAGAAACCATCATGCAGGGCCTAAAAAAAGGCTGTTGGGTGAATATCCTTACAAAAGTCCTTCTCATCATCAACTTCGATACGTGTTGAGAAGATCTGGGGGTTGACATTGTCCTTTTATACGATCCTTACGCTTTCCTGGCCTCTCAAAGCCATGGATTAGCCAGTGTGCCCTGCATTTTGCAACTGCGTGGGTCCTTTAAAATGTAGCAAAGGACTCCGAATGGGAAAAATGGCTTCTGGGCATCCTTTCCCCAATGTTGACTTTCGATTTGCATTGATCCTGCTTATTAAATTTTAATTTTTGGACTCATGCGGTTGATTTTATTTTTACCTTGTAAAGTCAAACAACTTTTCCTTTATTTTAAGGCACTAAAAAAATGTTAGCTATAAAATTAATCATTATACCATTAAGATTATAGGGGCAAATGTGATAATTAAAAAAAAAGTGGCCAAATCGATAAAGTTTTAACAAAATAGTTAATTAAAACCCAAGTGTGCCAATAATTTTGTTCAGGCAAATTTGGTCCATTCTTTGGTTTTTTATTTTTAATAAATTATTTATAAAAGATAAATTAATGAAGTCACTTGTATTTAACATAAAATTAATTATTCTATCTAAAAATATTTTGTCTTATTTTAATATCAGCATATTATAAGAAGAAAAATAGCCTCAAAGTTTAACATGCTTGCTGTGCCAATAATTAAGTTTGTCACTGTACATCTAAAGATCCGGTTCAGCAAGTTTACCGCAAGCTAGTTACACTACAACAACAACAAAAACAAACATATTTGTGTACGCCGTACACCTGCGGTTGAAATAATAGTAGTTAAGTTAATAAATAAGTTCAACAAAGTTCATAATTTAAAGTAAGAACAAATAAACATTTTTCTAGTCATCTATTTAAATTATAATACCTTCAACAGGAGCACACACGAACTGCATACTAATGTCCTAGTTAATTCCATCTCAAATGATAATTCTCTTCGCTTTCTTGTCTACCATTGATTTATGATGTTGTCAAACACTTTATGTTTCGTTAAAATATATAAATTTGCCTGGAGAATTAATGACAAGAGTAATTATTTCCACTGAAACACTAATAAAATGTCTAAATTCATTAATTTTCACGACTTTTACAAATTTATTGTGACTTTAAGATTTACTTGAGTTAAAATATATTAAGCTTACTAATAATACCGTTTGTCCTTTTAAACCCTTAGTCATATTATTATTTTAAAAAATATATTTTTTGCCTATCATAAAGATGAGAAAACAGGGTATTACGTTTGGTCGAATATGAAACGATAATAAATAAAAGGTTTAGTATCTCTATAAGAAATAGTTTAAATCGGGTATTTCTTTAAATAGCATTATAACATTATTTTAAAAGCATTATAACATTATTTTAATAGCATAATAAAAGTATGCTCAATATATATAAATGTACATTTCTAAGGTTCTCAAATAGAACTATACTAAATTAATACTTTTTTTCTCCTTTAATGATAATGTCTGTTTAAAACGACAAGATTAAGAGTACATGCTATATAATGTATAATCAATGGAATTTCCAAAATAACTTAATTATCGTTTAGTCATTTCCAAACTTCCTTAATTTTCTTGGGATTGATCATGTTTTCTTGAAATGGTAAAGAAAATAATTTAAGAGCTATTCATCGCGATTATTTTGTTAAGAGATTCAGAATGAAGTGAATAATTAGAATGAATGTTCTGTAAGAATCCCATAAATAATAATTTGTTTTCGATGCGAACAATGGATTGTCAGAAATTAGTGTACCGATGCTATTTAGAGGACGCTTATAGTGTCGAATGCCCCACCTTCTTTGGACTCACCTGTGCAGTCGGTCCGTTTGCTCGGCTTCGTTCTGCAGATCGTTGATGGCGAATAGCTCCATTTCGCCGCTGCGCCCGAATATTCCGTTGGGGATCTTGCGCAGAAACTTCTTGAGAACGCTGGCGATTGTGAAGACCGAGTAGTTGTCCACGTTGACCAGTCGACCGGCCTGCAGGAAGTGGATAAGCTTCTTCATGCTGCCCTGGTGTCCGGGAGCGCGAAATACATCCCGCCGATTCGGTGACTCCTTGTTCAGCTTGAGGATCAGGACGAGCAGGGGTCCGGGAATGTTGTTGTGTTTGCAGACCTCTTCCAGTGGCACCCCGAATTTGACCTTTTCCAGGCGATACGGATAGGCAGGGGCGGTGGCGGGGTGGCCGCAGGAGGTCACCACGTTGCCCAAATCCGCGGCACGCCTATGGACGCGTTCTGCCCAGCTGGACATGGTTTTTCACGCGGCTTTCTCGCGATTTAAATATGGTGCGTGTGTGTATGTTTGTGTGCGAGTTTTCACGAGCGGAAAATGTGCTCGGCAGATTTTATGGTTTTATGCTGGCCAAAAACATGTTCACTTAACTGGAATGTTAGTTGTTTCGCTCGCTCTTTATACTCAGGAATTGAAATTTAATTTGTATCTTTTTATTATCCTATGTTTAATTCCTATTTGTAACCCCACAACTTTTGTTTTCCTGCCAGCTTTGATTAAAAAATCACCACCACTCCTGCTGTATGCATTTTTTCTTGTTTCGCGTCTCTCTTTTCCACTGCGTTTCTTCGTTTCTTTTTTCGCTTTTCTTCTCATTGGCCAACGCCTCGGAGCTTTGATTTGCTTTTTACTTCTCCGCTTGCTGAATTAAAGGCTCCATACTCGGATTCGGTTTAATTCTATTAAGAACTCGGCGTTTGGCGTTCACTGACGGTTAGTTTTGCACTAGTTTAGTTGTGTTATTCGGGGAGTGTTTAATTATTTTGTGGCGTTCGCCCGTACGCACGACTTTTTTCGCTGTATATTGTGAACGGAGTGTTACCGTAGAGCCGGCGTTGCAAAATACCAAAGGCTTGTTGGACAACATACCAAAATGCCCAAGGAAAATACTTTAAATATACAAGACAAATAAACAAATGGTGGGGGTGCTCCACAGTTGTATTTATTTTATCTCATCATGTAATAGTCTGATTCCATTGCCATATTTGTTTACATTTTGAATGTGTCTGTTTTTATTGTCATTGTTTTACCTTAAATTAAAATTCTGAAAAATTTGTATCAATTTGCTATTTCGATTAAATTGCTAAGTCAAAAGAAAGTCAATTTCAAAGCACAAATACTACTGAACTATTAATAGAAAGCGCAAAAACGATCATTGCGTTTTCTAATTATCCGTTTAAGAGCAAAATATATATTTTAGTTTGTGTACGCATAAGCTGCGAAGATGCATTTGAAAATTGGTGTCAGTGGAATTGTGCTATTACATACCATCAAGCCTTCCCCACCAAAAAAAAAAACGAAAATGTCCCTAATTTCCTTCAAACACATTTAACTATTCATAGATTAACTGCAACAGGATTGTGTTATATTTAAAAAAATCGATATATATTTAATTCTTAATAAGATATTTAAGTTATTCTAAAATTTAATTTTTTTTATAAAAACAAACTTAAATAATGAAGTAATGTTGCTTAAACTATAAACTTGATACATATAATCGTCAAAATAAAACATAAGAAACATTAAACAGGAATAAAAATTATTATCGATGTTGTAAAATCACTTCTTTCAGCATGCCGGAATCAGAAGGTGGTAGAGGAAATTCGTGACAGAGTCAGGGATGCAGTGGGGAAAATATCAAACAACAGAGAATAATTTAACAATTGATTAAAATTGTCAAGTTATTGGACAAATATATAAATATATATTTTTTCTCATGCTAAGTTAAAAATTATTATAACTGTTAGAAACCCATATATAATTAGTTTTGATGTTTGAATATATCGCATATATACAAAATATAGGATATTAACGTTTAACACAAGGTATTATTTATAACAAAACACTAGTGTTTGGTTACACATAAGATAAAAGCCTTCTCAAAACTGAGAGCTTATGACGTCACACTTTTTATCCCTCAGAACATGCGCAATCGTCACCTTCTCAGCGGCAGAGTTGAAAGATGTCATCCCTGGCTTAGATAATGCCACCCTGGTTTTTGTTTTGTAAAGTGAAATTGTTGCAAGTCAAACAACAATAACAAAAAGCATTAAAAACGCGTAAAAATCGGCTAAAACTCTTGGCTACACAAGTAGGTAGGCTTAGGACGGCGTTGAGATATATAAATTCTTTTTTCACTCACATTTCTGTTGGCAATCGGTAATTAATTTTGTGCTGTCTGCTGTGAAAGTAGCAACAACAAAATCAAGTAACGTCAAGAGCAAAAATAGTTTTCCAATTTCAAAACGACAAATATAGAAGTTTTTTTTACCCGTACATAAGATATCCAGATTTTAGACCAAATTTTGCAGTTTAGCCAGCGAAAAGGCGAACAGTCATCGCTTTTGTGACGTGCTCACCTTGAATTCATCAGCAGGCAGCAAGATATTGACCCTGCACATTGACACTCGCGCGCACAGAAATAGTAGCTACTCATAAAACTTACCTCAGATATAAATCAAATGTTGATATGTTTTCTCGTATGGAAAGTTTTTGCATCGACAGAGCACGGCGACAACTGCAACTGGGTGAACAAATGACCACCGCCGCCTCCACATCGCAGCATGCGACATCGTCCTCCACATTGATGGCGGGCTCAGGATCCCTGGCCACCTCGTCATCCGCCTCCGCCGCCCCCACGACCACGCCCAGCAGCTCGGCGGTGCGGGCCTTGGCCATGGAGTACAAGTCACTGCAGGAGGAACCGGTCGAGGGATTCCGCGTCAAGCTGATCAACGACGACAATCTGTTTGAGTGGGAGGTGGCCATCTTTGGGCCACCGGACACCCTGTACCAAGGCGGCTACTTCAAGGCGCACATGAAGTTCCCGCACGACTATCCGTACTCACCGCCATCCATACGCTTCCTGACCAAAGTCTGGCATCCGAATGTTTACGAGAACGGGGATCTGTGCATATCCATACTCCATCCGCCGGTGGATGATCCCCAGAGCGGCGAGCTGCCCTGCGAGCGCTGGAACCCCACGCAGAACGTGCGCACCATCCTGCTGTCGGTCATCTCGCTACTCAACGAGCCCAACACATTCTCGCCGGCCAACGTGGACGCCTCGGTCATGTACCGCAGATGGCGGGACTCACAGGTTAGACTGGCTCTTCTGGTCGAAGTAAATGTCTAGTATACGGACTTCCAAGCTCGAAAGCGAGTAAAACTGCGATTCGTCAGTTTGAAAACTATGCAGAACTTTTTATTTAAACACTTCGTGTGTAAATTATTTTATGACAAAGTCTTAATGAGAATTGGCCATTTTCATTCAGGATCTACTTTATTATTAATTTGGATTTTATAGAAGACGGCATTTGCAAATCTTGTTTGAATTTTTACTTATTTTAAAGTAAAAACTTTAATGTAACATTTAATTTCAGATGATTTAAACTAATTTTACAAGATAGAAGAATTTTAATATTTCACAAGTAATAGTAAACCAAAAAAACTTTCCTCAGATTCTAAAAAAAACACTCCTAGAAGTCCGCATACTAGACATTTACACCGCTAATTGGCTCTTAAATAAGGACATACTAATTTTAGGGTAAGGACAATGAGTATCCCAACATCATACGCAAGCAGGCCCTGGCCGCCAATGCCGAGGCCAAGAGAGAGGGCATAGTGGTGCCCATGACCCTTGAGGACTATTGCCTGAAGCCCACGCGCAAACCCACAACGGAATCTGGCCTGGATGCCAACTTCTACGATGATGATTTCGATTTGGAGACGGAGGACGATCTGCCCACAGATGACGATTTCGATGAGGACGACGACGATGATGAGGATGAGGACGAGGATGAGGAGGACAGTGCCACGGCGTCGATTAGCAAAAATAATGGCGGCAGCAGCAAGTGCAAGAACAACGGGCTGGGCAGGGAGGCGGCCGCAGCCGGAGTGGACGATGCCGAATCCGCCGATGACAGCGGAAAGGGAGAGACCACATAATGCAGCCAGGGTAGAGTCGCATCATCTCTTCCTCCCACTCCTGCCCTAGGAGGCGAGCCACCGCCTTTTCATTTCTCCAACATTATTACTATGATTAATGTTAATTATAAACGTTGCAAAACTAAACCGAACAACTGAGAAAACAATTATTTACCTAGTTTATACGAGGGTAGAATGAAAAAACGGTCCTAAGCTGATTTAACCTACTCAATTTTACTTTGATAACTAAGATGATTCGTATAAGCTATTGGTACGAGCGGGCTAACTCAATTTCCAGCCTGTGGCAAGCAATTAATAGAGTTCAGGGACTTCTCCAAATCCTTTTTACGCAGCTAATAACACGACAAAATAAATAAAAAACAGATCACACATGAAACTGATTATCAATATACATGATATATACAGCATAAGTACTAAGTATAAATTAATATTTAAAAATATACATAAACACATTTTTATGATCGAAATTCAAATGTCCCAACTTGAGACACGAAATCCTATCGTACATACAGACAGACAGAGAGCATCAAGGTAAACAGCAGCAGAACATACACATTATGAACAATCAATGGATTTCAAGAATAAAAGCAAATATGGAACATAGCAATTAAGCCATTTTTAAGTGCAAAATTGAAAGAGTAAGTTAAAAACCAACAAATGCAATTTAGAAACGAAGAACCGCATTGTATAAACAGTAACATAATTGCAACAAAGATAAATAAGCCAAATAAAATTACTGAAAAATGGATACACTTTAAATCTAATGGGGTCTTGACTGCGAGTTGTCAAGAATATATCAAGCCTGTTTTTGTTTGCTTTTCAAAAAGGAAACAAGTTTTTGGATAAACTTAAAAGATAATATGTTCACATATAACTAGTCTTTCACTTTCATTATATTCTGTTAGGCACAGGAGTATGTTTCGAATTTTTTTTTTCAAATTTACCAAATTACTAAGCCAAAAATGTGCATACAAATTATTTTATTTTTGATGAGAAATATTATATTAAATATCAAACTTCTCATTTATTTTGTTCAATAATTTATTTGTTCGCCTTCGTCGATAGAATTTTTTAGATTTGAGCCACCAGCTTCGCCCGTTTCCGCCAGGCCACAAGCGCCGGCGTCAGATCCTTATCGGTAATAGCGGGCATGCGGATGAGCGAGCTGTACACTCCGATATCGGCCACCGACATCTGGGATCCGCCGAAGTACTGCTGTTGCTGCAGTCGTTTGTCCAGCAATCGCACCATTGCCACCTGCGTTTTGTGCGTGTTGCAGCGCAGCAGTTGGTAGCAAATGTCCAGGACGAGATCGATCTCATTGCAAAGTGGAGAGCCCTCATATCGATATTCGGCGGGACCCACGCGACCCAAATACCGGATGATGTTCACCTCACCGTAAATAGGAACGTACATGGTGGGCGAGCTGATCATCTCGGTGTGTTCGCCTGCGAAGAGATCACAAATTGTTGCATATTTAGCTTTCTTTATTAAAGGTTTTTTTGCGAAAATTGCTAGGATCAATATTAATTTTAATCTATTAAAAAATTGACTTAAGAAGTGTTTATTTAGTTTGTATGGCACTAAGGATTAGGAGTAAGTTTTATTAATTTTGGTAATTATAAGTTACTTACAGTTTTTCCAGATGAGAGTGACACTAATCTTGGGCAGAGCTGGGTTGACTGCTACCTTAGCCAAATTGGCCTCGAATTCCCGAGCTGCTGGTCCAATATCAGCCATCGTGGAGTGCGTGAAGGTCTTCACATCAATAGTGTACAGATCCCGCCAGGCATTTTTCAAGGCCAACAAGGCGTAAGGTATGAAATTGGGATGTCCATTGATGACTACATCCTGTAGGGGCACCTGATAAGTAATAAAGATAAAGAGGATGATTTTTTGAAATACATTTTTAAAGTGATTTAACATATAATAATAAGCTAATTAATTTGCTAGAACTCCAGAAAGAATTAACATTGCTAAAACTTTCAAGTTTAGGCCTCAGTTTCAATTTAGCTGACTATATCCTATAACTGTGAGAAGAGTAGTCAAAGCAAATTGTATTTAAATGGAAATATGATTGTACAAGTTGAATTTCAGAAATTATAATTATATTCTACTTATAAATCTATTAAGGAATCCTTGGTTTGACTAAATTATTTAAGTTATGAAGGTTTATATTTCAAGTTATTGCTAGGGAACTTTAATTTATCTTAAAAATAAAAATAAATTATTTTGCTACTCTGTGGTTCTTACCTCCTTTAGGCCACCATTCTGGAAGGCAGTCGTGTGCTGGATGGTCTTGCCACACACCCCAAGTCCCTTTCGGATCTGTCCCAGCTGCTCCTTGAGCTCCTCCAACTGCTTGAGAACCTTCTCCTGGCGCGCAGCGACCGATGCCGTGTCGTCCTGGAATTGGGTAACGAAAGAGGGATCTGTTTAGGGAACTGGCCACTGTGATCCATTGGCCAAGGCAACAAGAACAGAGAGCAGGCAACACAAAACGGAGCGTGGATGCATTCTTTTTCTGGTTTTGTTTGGTTAGTCGGTAGTTTTATAAATAGAATTTCATATATTTTAGTAGCTGTAGTTGTTTGGTGGTCTTAACCTTTAGCAGCTGCTGTATTTGTCGGCCTAAAAAATCCAAATCAAGGGCACATGTGGCTGCGTTTCGGCTTGTTTTGCTGCTTCTGCCGGCCTCCAATTTCTGGCAAGGATCACACATGCGGGAATGGAATGGATGGCTTTGTTGATATTCGTTGTTTTTCACTGTCCTTGCGATCCTGACCAATTTCTGGCTGGCCTGGGAGTTAACTTACGTATGATGATGTGGACGCGGATGCGGATGAGGGGGACGAACTGCCCAGCGAATCCGCCGCCAGGCTCACATTCTTCAGCGGATACATGCAGGTTGGCAGCTTGATGTCGAATTGCGGCAGAAGGGTCTTCAGTTCGTACATTTCCCCGGCGAAATCGTTGGAAAAACACAATAATTTATGGAAATTGCAAAATGTGCTTGCTAGAGATGGTCGATTTTCTTAGTTAGATATGAAACCTTGGTATCAGTATCAATTGTGTTTAATGTAAATATCTCGTTTGACCCATCTCTAAGTCTTGCAATACCAAACTGTTCACATACAAACGTTGATTATCGTACTCATTATAAAACTGTTCCCTTATTTAAATGATTTTTAACAGCTTTTTATTAAGTTTTAAATAATTTATTGTTACTATTTAATGTGACTAGCTCATACATGTAAGTTTTAAAAAGAGAACGTAGAACAAACTACATTTAACAATTTATGTTTTTCAGCTTTTTATTAAATTTCACTAATTCACAATCTTAAAACCAACCATTTTTGTATACACTTAATCGGTAGAAATTGAACAATTTTTAGTTTCTAAATTAAATGTTCAATGTATTTTTAGCTAATTTTAGACATTTAGTATACCAAAACGAATTTTAATAATTTTGCAAAAATATTAGATATTATATTCCATAATAACAACAATGGGTTTGAAGACTCAACATTTGATTTCCAATCTTAAGCTCCGATTATAATATTATCAACTGCTTTATTTTGCTTCGCTGTGGCCTCTCTTAGTTTTTTACTCTTTATTTTGGAATTACAATGTATTTTTTTTGAAAGAAGTATAAAAATATAAGAAAGGAGCAACACCACGTCACACAATTTTATGCTTTAGGCTTATAAATTGTATAAGGTTACAAATAGCATTACAGAAAAAATCCTACAAATAAATAAATGGCTCTTTAAAAATAAATTATACCATTAATACATCTATATTTTGATTCAAAAATACGATCTCTTCTCTTAAATATTCTCTTTGAACTCTTTAAGAGCCAGACTTAGGAATTTATAAATTTTGTGTTTATTTCGGTGATAAGCCAGTGCTTTTCGGACCGCCGTCATCGTCGCTTGTGAAATTTCTTTCGCCGAAACTATTTATTTTATTTTTAACATTAAAGTCTTATTGATTTTATTAATAGACTAAAACTTGTGAATTAAAACTAAAAAGAAACATTTAATTTTGTGAAGATGGGCAAACAAAACAGTGAGTCATTTGGAATACATAAATATTAAGTGCGTTTATTAATTTTGACCCACCATCTCAGAATATAAACCACAGGCGGAGAAGCCCGCAGATCCTGTTCCACTACAAAGCAAGTACAAGTGTCTAATTAATTTGTGCCTGCTAAAACTTTAGTTGGTAAAAGAAAATTTCGGAAGCTGCGTGGTGAATACGATGATTTAATTCCAGTCTGTGACTAATCGGTAGGGGTTCAGTTGAGGGGGAATGGAAGTAAATTATTAGTACTAGTTTTTTTTTATTATTGACAACATATTTATACCCAGCCACTCAACAGTTGTTATCAGCTACATATGGTTCTACATATGTATGTACATACATATGTGGTCATCTAAGATCCATCACATATTTTGATCAGCTGTTTATCAACTAAATTTCAGTAAAAAAAACTGTTCAAAAATGATTTAGTTATTGATCTTAAAGTCAGTCAACGATTAAAATTAATTGAAAAATCATCGAAAGCTAGGAATGTGTAGCTTTGGGGACCATTTTTAAGACGTTTGGTAAAGTGGAAATATAAAAAAAATGTTTGTGCTTATCAGCGGCTAGGGCCGACAAATTGAAATTAAGAAATAAATGCTCATATGGGGTTGGATATTCCCAAATGAAAAGTGTTATACACTGTTAAAAAAGTATTGTATACCTAATATTAAAATTTAACCATTGTTTTTTCTTACTTTTTCTAGTGTATTTAAATGACCGATTTTGTTTTATACGCGTTTATCCAATAGTTTTATTTTTAATTCGAAAGAAATAAATATAAAATAATATAATATTAGTAACCAATCAAGTTTGAAGGCATTGTGCTTGGCGACAATTATAATACTTTTAATTAGTGTAAATTAAGGGAATTTATTTAGAAAGGAAATGTGAAAACAAATATTATTTGAATAAGTAAGGAAGGAAGAATATAATTTAAGATCACCATTTTCAAGTCTATGTAACATTTAAAGCAAGGTAGTTGTTGCTGAGTGAAAAGGTTTATGCCTTAAAATCGGAAACTACTGGTGATAAACTGTTAATCCCATTCTTAAAGGTGTGGCCAATCCATCCACCAGCTCCGGAACCCGGGCACCTGCGCCCTCGTCTTCTGTTGGAATCAGCACCAAGCGAGGAACCATTGGGACAATCGGCACTGTGGCCATTAATTACCTAAATGTTGACATTACGAAAATGCCAGCGAAGGCCTATCACTATGATGTGAAGATCCTACCGGACCGGCCCAAGAAGTTCTTTAGAATGGCATTCGAACAGTTTCGCGTAGATCAATTGGACGGTGCAATCGCCGCCTTTGATGGCAGAGCATCCTGCTATTCGGCGGATAAGCTCAACACGAAGTCCAAGGACCCGGAAGTCACTGTAAGTTGAGAGTACTGATTGTTGTACATTGTTAGGTGAAATGTAAGATAAATAACTATATGAAAGAGAGACGAACTCGTATTTATAAATACACTTTTATATGGCCAAAAAATGTGAATAAGCAGAAATTGGATTTAAAATATTTACGGATATTACTAATCGGAATCGAAATATCGATGTCGGCTGTGGGGGTTACGACCCTCCTGTTTTAGAAACGCGGTCTTAAGTTCGTGAATCAGCAGTTAAAGGTTTGAAAATGTATAAATATTTTATTACGAAAACTTTATTAAGAACAAGAAAGGAAAGGCAAGCCGAAGTTTACCCTTGCAGTTAATACAAATCGACCACTTTGCGCTTTTTATGCATATACACTGCGCGTCACCAGATTAGCGCCCCCCTTGGTGTTCTCGTTTGAAGTGAAATATTATCAAAACTATTAAAGATTGAACTGTACAATTATTTTCCAGTATAATTCGATTAATTCTCTAAATAAAAACATATACTAGAACGCCGTTAGAATTTGTATAGAATATTATTAAATTAAAAACTAAAGAAACAGGTTTATTTGGAAGAAATAACTGCGTCATGAGGATAGCGCCAGCTACGTTAACTTAACTTTTTTCGATGAATTTCTTACAAAATATTATCTTTAACAATTTTATGATTAAGTTAAAGCATTTTTAAGGAATATTAATAATGGGTTGCCCCTCCGTTGTTTACAAGGACTTTGCGAACTCGATTGGGGAGAGATTCATACAAGTTTTTTAGATATTGTTGACCAGGTCTGTTTTATAGCGGAAATTAAATCCTCCTTGGTGGCATATTGCTTGCCACCCCTTTTTTTTAGTTTTAGCCTCTTTAAATGGTCAGCTTTCTTGATCACTCTTAAAACAGTCGATTTGCTTGCCTTAACACCAGTTTTTTCTATTATTTTGGCGGTAGAGTCGTGGGAGTTGGACGCCTCTCGGAGTATAGCCCTGCGATCTGCTGAACTAATAACACTGTTATTACCTCCTTTAAAATTTTTTCCATAGGTTTCCTTAATTTTAAGAAAATTTGCAATGGTTTTTCGATGTCTTCCCGTTTTTTCGGCGATTTTGTGGAAAGAAAGTCCTCATTCATTGAACGCTACGATTTTCGATTTTTCCTCCGAAGATAAGATTGTTCCTCTGACCATATTGTATGTCAAATTAAAGAAAAATGTTTAATTTAACAGCAAAACAAAAATGGTTGCTGTGCTCAGCAAATTAAGAAAGATATTTAAATTTTTATTTGGAGGGCGCTAATCTGATGACGCAAAACACGTGCAGTTTTTCGGCGAAAATATAACAACGTAGATTTCAAATGTAACGGTTAATCTCACATGCTTCATTTTATTCTCAATGAGAGAGATACCGTTTAATTACATGAGAGAGATACCGTTTAATTACATATAGCAAAACAAATTACAAATTTAAGAGCAATACAAAAAGAGATAGGAGAATTCAAAGAAAAGAGTAACAGGGGGCGCTAACCTGGTGACCCGCAGTGTATTACTACATCGTTTTTATGGCAGCTATATGATATTGTTGTCCGATTTTTTTTTTAACCGTAAATCAATAATATTTAAATAAAACCAAATCCCATTCCTATGGGAGCTATGTATATGAGCCGGATCGGGCGACTCGATCCGGCTCGTTCCGACTTATATACTACCTGCAATAGAAAGACAACTTTTGGACTAGTTTGCGTAGAAACGGACAGACGGACATGGCTAGATCGACTCTCCTGGTGATGCTGATCAAGAATATATATGCTTTAAGGGTCGGAAATGTTTCCTTCACTGCGTTGCAAACTTTTGACTGAAATTATAATACCCTCTGCAAGGGTATAAAAATGTGGGGCCTTTCCTGTTTTAAACCCTGATTATGCTTGTTGATTCAATAAATTCTAGGTGACAGATCGTCAAGGGCGAACTTTGCACTACTCGGTGGAAATCAAGGAGACTGGCGACTTGGAAGTGGATCTAAATTCGCTGAAGAGGTAAAAGACTGAGAAATGGAATTATAAATGTAAAAACTCGAATTCCTATTTTACAGCTATATGACCACGAGGATATTCGACAAGCCCATGCGGGCGATGCAATGTCTGGAGGTGGTGATGGCTGCTCCTTGCCACAAAAAGGCCGTTCGTGCCGGTCGCTCCTTCTTCAAGACCTCCGATCCTAGCGGGCGGCAGGAATTGGACGACGGATACGAGGCCCTGGTCGGTCTGTATCAGTCCTTGGTACTTGGTGACCGCCCATTCGTAAATGTCGACATATCGCACAAGTCCTTTCCGATTGCCATGCCGGTGATCGAATACCTTAGGAGATTTGGCTTGAAAAAGGAAATCAACAGCACCACTACTTTGGAAAAGAACAGCAGGCATTCCGTTGAATCGTTCCTTAAAGGCCTCTATGTGATTTACACACCACCCAAATCATTCGCCGCCGCTTCGCGAGTCTACAAAGTTAATGCACTGTCGATTAAGCCAGGAAGCAGCCAGGAATTTGATCTGGAGGACAAGATGATCACAGTGGCGGAATATTATAAGAATCGCAACTATAAGTTGCAATTCCCCCAGCTTCCGTGTCTGAACGTTGGACCACTGACGAAACAAGTATTTGTTCCGATCGAGCTTTGTCAAATCGAGGGCGGTCAGCCATTAAATGTAAGTAGAGTTTTTAGCCCTATTTTGGACTAAAGAATATCTAAAATCTTAAATCTAAATCATGGACTATTTTTATAGTTCCATAGTCATTTTTTTTTAAATTTATAAAAAAAATGTATTTTTTAAATACAAAATCTAAATTAATTAATGTATTACAATTAACTAATTTAAATTAATTAAGCACTTATCTAGAAGATGCTTTACAGAATTTTATAATTATGGTATATTCACAATATTTTTTCGGATTGGTTTATTGGCCATTCGAGTTCCATGATGCAAATCCCCTTTTTTTAACCACTTGTATCCTTTTGTTAACCCGTTAACTTTTATATTTAAGAACAATTTTTTGTGTACTTCTTTTTGGCTTCTGACAGCGGAAGGATGGAGCCACTCAGGTGGCCAGTATGATCAAGTTTGCCGCCACATCGACGAACGTGCGGAAGGACAAGATCATGCACCTGTTGAAGTTCTTCGAGCACAATAATGATCCGACCATCAGCAGATTTGGCATCAAGATCGCCGTCGATTTCATGATGGTCAACACCCGCACCCTCAACGCTCCAAAAGTGGAGTACCATGGCAAGGAATGGTGCACGGTGAAGAACGGATCGTGGAGCATGGGCAACATGAAGTTCCTGGAGTCCAAGCCCAAGTCCCACAAGTGGGCAATTTTGTACTGTGATCATGCCACCGTTCGCAAGATGCATTACAACCAGGTCGTGGCCTTCGAGCAACAGGTGTTCAATCAGAGCAAAGGGGTGAACATCAAATTGGACGCCAAGGCGGAAATAAGGTCCTTCAAGGACTCCTGCGACCTGGACGAATGCTTCGGGGATCTGAAGCGAAAGCAGTGCGATCTGGCGATCGTGATCATTCCGCAGACTCAGGTCTCCTACGACATAATCAAGCAGAAGGCCGAGCTGCATCATGGCATTCTGACGCAGTGCATCAAGCAGCACACTCTGGAGAAAAAGCTCACTCACAATACCATTGCCAACGTACTACTAAAGGTTAACTCTAAGCTAAATGGCATTAACCACAAGCTCAAGGAAAATCCCCTGTTGGAATCGCTCAAGAACGCCATGTACCTGGGCGCCGATGTGACCCATCCCTCGCCCGATCAGCGCGAGATCCCAAGTGTGGTGGGCGTGGCAGCCTCCCACGACCGCTACGGAGCTTCCTACAACATGCAATATCGCCTGCAGCGATCGGCTCTGGAGGAGATCGAGGACATGGAGTCTATTACGATGGAGCACCTGCGTGTATACAAGCAGTACAGAAAGACCTATCCGGAGCACATACTCTATTACCGAGACGGTGTGAGCGACGGACAGTTTCCAAAGATCAAGAACGAGGAGCTAAAGGGTATTAATGTAGCCTGTTTTAAGGTGAGTTTCCGACCTCAATACGATTTTATAATGAAAAAAATTGTATTTTGCTGTTGTTATACCCTTGCAGAGGGTATTTAAATTTTGGTCAGAAGCTTATAACGCAGTAAAGGAGACGTTTCCGACCCCATAAAGTACATATATTCTTGATCAGGATCAATAGGGGAGTCGATATGGCCATGTCCGTCTGTTTCAATACCGTTTGCGAGCTCAGTTTAAAAGCTAGCGATCTGAAACTTTCACAGTCGTCCTAAAACATGTGTTCGCAGATCAAGTTTGAAAAGCGATTGGACGTCTATATCCTATAGCTCCTATAGCAACAATAGGGTGAAATCGCTTAAAATGTTATACTTTTCAGGATTTTACGCGCAGTATATAAGCTATGGCGTACCAATCAGACGTCTATATCCTATAGCTCCCATAGGAATAATATGGTGAAATCTGTCCAAATTTGATGTTTTGACGATCTACAATTTCTTTATCATTGGAGTAATAAGGTGGCTGATGAGGGAGTGTAGTGACTTCCACAACAGTTTTTAGCATATTAGATCTTTGTCCTTTGTATTAAGAAGTCTTCAGGTTTATTTTACACTTTTGTTATTCTTCTCGCTACTATTGCAATTTTAGCAATTTCGGCAAAGTCTGCAAGGGAAATTCAAATGTATTTGGAATTATCTTACTAAGCTTATCTTAAGCCTAGTTTACCAAAATAGTGGTTATATAGCTATAAATTAAATTAATGTAGAAAAGTATTAGGGCAAAGCAACTAATGTTCCGCGAAATGTTAAATTTTTCTAGTAACTAATAAATTATTTGTAAACATGTCGAAAACTGAGACCTTTACAAACGCTTAATAAATTAAACATGAAAGGAAAACCATGTGTAATTTTTTTGCATCTATTGTTTGTTAATTTCAGTTAGGTATCAAACCCAAGATTTGCTGCGTGATTGTTGTGAAGCGCCACCACACTCGCTTCTTTCCAAAAGGCGAGCCATCGCAGTACAACAAGTTCAACAACGTGGTCCCCGGAACCGTGGTCGATCGCGACATCGTGCATCCCAACGAGATTCAGTTCTTCATGGTCAGCCACCAGTCGATCCAGGGCACGGCCAAGCCGACGCGTTACAATGTGATTGAGAACACGGGCAATCTGGACATCGACCTGCTGCAGCAGTTGACCTACAACCTGTGCCACATGTTCCCCCGTTGCAATCGATCGGTTTCGTATCCGGCTCCGGCATACTTGGCCCATTTGGTGGCAGCACGCGGTCGCGTTTATCTCACAGGGTACGTCTGACTTTTGTTCAGTATTCTGTCATTAAACCCCTTTTGTATATTACAGCTCCACTAGGTTCCTGGATCTGAAGAAGGAATACGAGAAGCGCAGGATTGTGCCCGAATTCATGAAGACAAACCCCATGTACTTTGTCTAAGCCACTTCACTCTATATCGCTGTATAACCTATATGTTCAAACTCCTCAAAGTGCCAGCTTAACACAACATACTCATTCCCGAATTCTCAAAACTCCCTTATTATAAAAAAAAACAAAACCAATAAAAACAAAAAAACCAAAATAGGTCAAATTAAAAGTAAAGTGATACGCAAATTATTTAGCAGAAATATGAAAACTAAAACAATAAGAATTGGATTTAGAAAAGATCCTGTTTCGTCGATAGTGCACCTTTAAGATGCCACTTTGCTTTTGTTTTAATTTGATTTCAATTTATTTGTATATCTATTTCTAGTTCTTAGCTATCTTCGCCTTGGAGGGCACTTTCGGGATGCGTTTTATCCTGTTGTCAACAATGTGACGCAGACGCCTGTCCGGCTTGACCAGCTCGCTCTCCGTCATGGGCGCGATGACCTGGCCCTTGCGCGTGATGACCGCCGGTCGGGTCAGCATACGGAAGGCCGTCTCCGGCACAAAGTTCCTTCCGATTGGCGCACGGATGCTGGCTTCGTAGTCTGCCAAGGATCGGAAAGGAAACGGGATGCTGGAGACCATATGCTCGCGTGCCAGCTTGCTGGCCGACTCGTTTAGATAGAGGTTATCTTTGTTGTCGTCACGGCGCTTTTCTGGGGCAGCCAGCTTGAGAAGGAGCCGCTTGTTACGACGCTCCATTACCGCCTGGGAAATTCCAGCGCCCGCCCAGGAACCCCATCCTGGCAGTGCTAGCTGCAGCTCTGTGTTTTTCAGCTCGGAGTCCTTGGTTTTGTCGCGATTAAAGTCAGCAATAATGTCATCGTCCTCGAAGGCCTGACTAATGGTCAACTGGCGTTCGGCTGCCGCATCTGCTTCGTCGTAGTCTGCTGCCTCATCGTCTATCAGAGCATCATTAATGCCACTAGAGCTCGACTTTTTTTGGGTAAACACTAAAGTTGTTACCTTGTTGGGATCAA
The DNA here is from genome assembly GCA_018153305.1 of Drosophila kurseongensis. Classification (NCBI taxonomy): domain Eukaryota; kingdom Metazoa; phylum Arthropoda; class Insecta; order Diptera; family Drosophilidae; genus Drosophila; species Drosophila kurseongensis. The sequence goes on along the minus strand of JAECXX010000005.1, from coordinate 6,883,098 downwards.
TGATGTCCACAGGCGGGCTCTTTGTTGTTTCTGCACTACTCTCCAATTGATTTGGGATTTTCTTCTGCGGCTCCTGTTCCTTCTCGTAATTTAAGGGCTCGTCGATTTCTATCTGTTGTTTTGTCTTTTTCAAAGCCAGACTTTTGAGGTTCTTTAAGGCGTCCTTTTTTTTCGTCTTCTTTCCTTTGACGGGGGCATCTTTTAGTTTGTCTACACGTTGCTTTAGTTTCTCCAACTTCTTACTCAGCTTGGCTCGCAGTTGGTCTTCGTGTTTCTCAAAAATATCATCTATTGAGCCCGTTTTTAAATTTCCGTTGAGTTTTATTTGTTTAACCTCTTCAACTTGCCAACCATTTTCTATTTTCACCTTTGATTTCTTAAGGCTTTTCTTGACATTCTCTATTTTAACCTTTGATTTCTTAAGAATTTTCTTGTTAGGCTTTGCTTTGGCGGATGGTTTTTTGGGAGCGTTATCCTCCTCTTCCTGTTCTTCCTCCTCCTCCTGCTCCTGCTCTTTCGTGTCCTGTTCTTCCTCTCCCTCTTTCATGTCCCTACGATGCTCCTCTAATAACTTTTCGTTTCTATTCCGTTTTGTCCAATATTGCCGCCAATTGGAGTCCTCACTTTCGCCCTGGCCGTTATCAGCTTTCTCGACCGTTTTTCGCTTTGTCCAAGGATTTAAAGGATCGTAGTCGATCTCCTCCTCTTCAGGAGCCACTCTCTTCTTGCTGGTGTTCTCATCTTCGCTGTCGGATTCTTGCTTTTTCTGGGTTAACTCCCTGCTAACAGCCAATTGCTCGGCAAGATCCTTTCGCACATCCTTATCGTATTTGGCCCGTATCTGCAGATTCTTGGCCCAGGTTCCAGTGTTCTTGTGCCGCAGACTGGCGCGCTCTTTCACTCGACTTTTTTCCAGCTCATTCAGTTTCTCCAGCGCCGCCTCCGGGTTTGTCTTTTGAAGCAACTCGAACTCCTTCATCTGCTCCAAGATCTTTTGACGCTTCTGCAGCTTGTGGAACTTTTTGGATTTGATTTTATTCTGCATGCGTGCCTTCGCAGATTTTTGGGACTCGCGCATCTTCAAGTAGGCGAGCTCCTTGCGACGGGCGAAAAGCTCATCCCGCGTGAGCTTTTTCTGGAGTAGCTGGCGCTCCTGTTTGGCCAGCTCCTTCTCATCCGTGGTGTCGCCAATTTGGGCTTTGCGCAGCTCACGAAGTTTATTATTGCTGGCCTCGAGTTGCTTAGCAAGGTTTGATTTAATTCGCGTGTTAAGGGGACGTGCCTTTGCTGAGGTGTTCACATAAATCGTCTCAGACGGTAAGGGAAAGATCTAGATAGATTTCGGGATTAGATCTCCTGCAGAGATACCAAAAGGAAATGATTTCGACTCACCTGCGTTTCCGCCGATCGCTGTTGGGCCACCACAGCATCCCAGCGACCCAGCTTTTTGGTCACTCCCTCGTATCCAATGGTCCGCCTGATGCGATCCGCTGCCGGTTTCTCGAGCGGCTTCGCCAGCACCTTCCTGCTGCCCTGGACGTTCTTCAGCTTTTTACCCGCATCCTTGTGCTTGGAAGAGGTGCGTAGAATCTCCACCAAATCGTTGAGACCCACCGACCTTGGTGCCCGCTCTGTTTCCGCGGATGACACGCTTTTCATCAGCTGGAATTCATCCTGGCGCGACTGGAGCTCATCACGGGTAGACTTCTGGATGTGCTGTACCTTGCCCAGACTGCCAATGGCCTGGAGCAGCTTCTTGTGCGCCCTCGGCTCGTAATGCTCCTCGTCGTCACTCATTTTTAGTACGTTACGGTATGAAAATTATCCCAAGTAAAATAACAATAACGATTTCACAGCGCACGTGTACAGGCCAACAGCTGATTTGATATCGATAGCAAAATAGCTCCATCGATAAACACAGTGGGGCATGGGTGTGCATAACTAATAAGTTATTGAAGGTAAAAATTATTTTGTCTGCCAGAGAGAATTTTTGGTTTATCATAGAAATTAATGTGTATACCTTTTTTTTATTATTAGGTAATCTTTAATATAGGGTAGATGAACATGGAAACAATGTAAAAAAATTAAATATTTAAATAAAATAAACCCTTTTTGCTACGCCCCTGAACGCTACAATCGATTGTGGCCCGGCGACAAGCCGGCTATCGATGCCACTGTGATTTCTTTTGTTTACCATTTAGACTTTGTTTTCGACATGGCCGACACGAAATCGGGGCCCGGTCGGTATTCCGCCGCCGGGGGCAGTGGGACCGGGACCAGTGGCCTTTCGCCCTTGGTCCAGGGACCAGCTAACCTGGAATGCAAGGATTTCCAGGAGTATTTACGCACCCGCCAAACGCCGGAGTCGCTGGACAAACTCTACAACTACCCGCCCATTTGCTTGGCCGTGTTCCGGGAGCTGCCCGAGATAGCAAGGCAGTTTATTATACGGATACTTTTTGTGGATCAACCGGTGCCACAAGCAGTGGTTTCATCATGGGGTGCCCAACGTTGTGCCAAGTGAGATTACCTCTTGTTACTTTCATTAACCCCTTATAATTTATGCATCCCACAGGGAGCAAACGGAGGCCACTAGCTGCCTGACGGCGTTGAATGTCTGGCGGGTCACAGCCATTCCTGGAGGTCTTTCAGCCTGGGAACTTTCGCCCACCTTCAAGAAGAGTGTGCGCCAGGTGCTGCTGGGCGGCGGAAAGCCGTGGCCCATGACCAACACGCTGGAGAAGGACTCGAAGCCCAGGGACATCGCCTTCCTGGACACATACGCCATGTCCCGCTGGCGCTGCGTGCTGCATTACATGGTTGGCACCGGGAATCGCAATGGCACCGATGCGGAAGCGATTAGTCCGGATGCCGTGAGGATTTTGCTCCATGCCAATCTCATGAAGCGGGATGAACGCGATGGCATCACCATAACCCGTCAGGGTTTTCAGTTTCTGCTGCTGGACACACGGGCTCAGGTGTGGCACTTTATGCTGCAGTACCTAGACACGTGCGAGGAGCGAGGGATCAGCCTGCCCGAGTGCCTGTCCATGCTATTTCAGCTCAGTTTCTCCACGCTGGGCAGGGATTACAGCTCGGAGGGAATGAATAACCAGATGCTGACCTTCCTGCAGCATCTGAGGGAGTTTGGATTGGTCTTCCAGCGAAAGCGCAAGGAGGGCCGCTTTTATCCCACCCGCTTAGCTTTGAATGTGACCAGCAAGGAGGCTGCGGCGACTGCCTCCGTGGCCACGGATGAGGAGGGCACCCAGGACAGTGGCTACATCGTAGTGGAGACGAACTACCGGGTGTATGCATACACGGACTCGCCGCTCCAGGTGGCCGTGCTGGGTCTGTTCACGGAGCTGCTCTATCGCTTTCCCAATCTCGTCGTGGGCGTGCTCACCCGAGATTCAGTGCGTCAGGCGCTGCGGGGCGGAATAACGGCCGAGCAGATTGTATCGTACCTGGAACAGTATGCACATCCCAACATGCGGTTGGTGGAGTCGGCCATTCAGTCAAAATCCTGCCTGCCACCTACAGTCGTTGACCAAATTAAGCTGTGGGAACTTGAGCGAAATCGCTTTACCTACACGGAAGGCGTGGTCTACAATCAGTTCCTCTCCCAGACCGATTTCGTAACGCTCAGGGACTACGCTCAGTCAATCCACATGCTGGTGTGGCAAAACGAACGAACTCGCACCATGGTGGTGCAAAAGAATGGCCACGATGATGTCAAGCGATACTGGAAGAAGTACTCTAAGAGTGGTGTTTAACCCGGTATTTCTTCTCTTCCTACAGATTGGAGTTCAACTAAGGGTCCGCCTCTATTTCGATTCTAAGCTAAATGTTTAATATATAGTTTAATAAGTGAGTGGGAGATATAGCATCGACATATAACATACAAGAAAATGAATACAATTAAAGTACATAGGTATCATATACAAGAAATAATTACACGAAACCACTTTAAAGCTTGACCTTAGATCGAAATTTTAGGGTGGGTGGACTTGTGAGAATACCAAACAATAAGCTGGAACATTTTGAAAGAATTTGCAATTCAAACTTATCCTGAATGCTTAAGGTCTGATAAAAATAAATAAATATGCGTTTGCCTATTTAAAATATAAACAATATCTGTTTTTTTTGGAATTGGAAGAACATAAACCCTTTTAGAGAAAACTACATACAAAATGGAACAAATCTTATTAATATACCTGTTTTCGTCTGTTATTAAATAATCAAATTTTCTATGAGACCTCAAGGCATAAAGAAACAAACAAATCGACCCACCCTAGCCTATCAGAACTTAATACAAGATCGGCCGCTGGGGCATGCAAAGGTTGTAGTAGCTGCCCTTGGCCCAGAAATCCATACCCTTCCAACCGCACCACCCCTTGATCTGGATGGTGGCCAGATCATCGGCACCTGTGTAATGAGGATCCAAGATAAGAAACTTCACCTGACCCGTCTGCACGCAGTAGTCCACTCCTATGATAGTGTGGGCCAGCACACCGCCGCCAATCATCACCGGCGTGCCTTGCGTCTGGAAGTGCATGGCCAGCTCAGAGGCAACGGTAGCCAACTCGGCTCCAGAGGCAACGTGCTGGATCTTCGAGTCTACATTGAGGAATCCCTGCAGGCACATGCTGATCTCCGTGGAGCCAATCCATTGGGAGGATCCAACGAAAACAGCCGGCTTGTCGTTTATCTTGTGAAGGTACTCCTGTACCTCCAGATGTGTGGGAATCGGAGCGTTCGTGTATCCCTGCAGCACGAACCAGGAGCAGATCGTCTGCAGCGAGCGGTAGGCGCAGCCCCAACCCTTATCCTGCACCTGCTGCTGCAGGTAGTGGTAGTAATGGTAGTTTCCGTTCACTAAGTACTCCTTGCCATCGGTTACTCCACTGGGACGGACTCCGATGTGGGTGTTCATCAGTGGAGTCCACGGGGCATCCTCCGTTTCGGCCAGGAAACGCACTTGGTTGGCTCTGCGGAAGTAGGGACGACTGACGGGCAAAGCAAACTGGCGATGGAGTCGCTTTCGTCTCTCCAGCATGCTGGGCTCATCGTCGCTCAAATCCTCCAGATAGGCACAACTAACAAAATGTCCGAACTCCTGGGGATAGAAGTGGTAGCTGGCCGGCACCAGCAGCTTGCCAGTCTCCGATTCCGTGAGGTGCTCAATAAGGCTCAACTCGAATAATCTAAGAGCTCGGCAGATGCTCTCGATAAGTACATCGTACAACCGCTGGAGCTTGGTCTTCCGGCAGAGAATGGCCATGGCTTCGATCTCCAATGGAACCTGGACTCGGATCAGCTCGTCGGTGGTCACGGCAATGCTGAGTGCAGGATGAGGCGGTGAGTCGCGGGCCACGGGATCCCGGCTACGTGATCGCATTACATCGATGGGGATCACCTCGTAGTCGCAGCCAGTGGGCGCTAAGCGCTTGACCGGCACACTCTGGGCCTTGGTCTTTTTCTTGTCGCCACCGGACGTATCCTTTTCAATTCCCGGGCTGGGAATGACATCTATAAGATCCTGTATCTGGGACTCACAGGTAAACCGCTTGTCCAGCGGCCCGCAGCTGTTGATGAAGATCTTAGTCTGCGGAACATTGAACACCAGATTGCCATCGGCCACTCGCTTGCGCAGCACGTGCATTTCCCGGGCCACGGACTCCGGAGTGGCGGACGTTTGCAGGAAGAATCCGCACTGCAGCCGGGTGAAGCAGAAGTCGTTGTACAGCTGCTCCGCCTCCATCACCTCGTAAGGGACTTCCTCCAGCTTTCCGTGAACGAAGAACGAGGCTCTCAGACCCACCAAGGTGCCCAGTTCACATTGCAGCAGGATGGGATTGTCGGTAATGTCCACCGATTTGATGACCTCATTAAGGTGCGCCTCGCCATCGGTGCAGTCACCGAACTTGACAAGTCCGCATAGATCCAGTTCCGCCGGGAATCTGTGCTGGATCTGCTCATAATTCAGCTGTCCCAAACTGGACTCAATGTTAAAACTCAGAAGAAGTAGGGTTCCCTCACCGTAGAAAACTCCATATAAACAACCACTGCACTGTTGCTTCGTTCGCTCCAGGCGCTGCAATCGGAAGCTCCTGATTACTAATTATTATTAATTATACTAGCTGGGATCTCACCTTGAGCAGGAATGCAGAAATCTTTAATTTGGGCAGCATATTTGCGTTAAATGTATTAATGAAAATGAAGTAATTCGGCCACAACCGCAAATTGCACAGCTGGCAAATATCTATCGATAACAGCGTCTTTGTCTTCTCAGATCAATCGACATTGGCTTAGAAAAGGGGATTATTTAAAAAAGTTATTTTTATAAATAAACAGTCTTAAAATAACTACAAAATTTTAAATATTTTATTAGTAAATAAAATATTTATTTAGAGATGAGAAAGTCAACTTTTCTTTTAAATACATTTGGATAAATTAAAACTTTTAAAAAAGTTGTAAAAAAATCACTCAAATCTGAAGTTTTTATAAAAATTATATAAATTTAAAGGACTAAAATCTAAAATTTATAAGAAAAAGTTAAGCTCAAGAAAATTAAATTAATTAATAAATGCCTTCATTGTATAAATAAATTTAATATACATTTTTAAATTAAGTCATTTCCTAATATAAATATGTATGAACCAATATGCGAATTATTTTTATCCAAAAGCAAGTGTAATCCCACAAATATTAAAAAGTCGTTGTTAGTACACACACATATAACATTTATTTAATATAGATTTTATATTGAAATCGGCATAGTGTATAGATTCGCAAAAATTTTTTGAACGCAGCCCTCAGCGCGTTTTTTGCTCCATATGACTCTCCTTACGACTCATCATCCAAAGTCCACAATTCATTAATTCTATCAATGTTTCACATTTATATACATAATTGCGTGGTGCCTCTTAGATTTGCTTTAACTGGAATATCGTGCTTTTTCTCATTTGCTTTCGTGCCTACTAATTTACATTAAGAGTTTCCAAGCGGTTTTTTAATTTTCCTTTAGTTAGGACATCTACAAACACTAGGTTTCAGAATTTTCTAATTAATTTCATTGCTAAATTGGTATAATTTGCGCAAAAAACACAAGCTTACTTCGAAAAAAGTTTAAAACGCTATCCCTCGCTATAAATATATTTTGAATTCCTGCGGTTTCCATTTCCTGCCATCCAACCTCGCCCTCCCTAATCGAAGATGGTAGTTTAAACGCGAAATTTAAAACACAAGCATCCATATCCACCGCTGCTCTGGCGCTACTTTCTCTGCTTGGCAGCAGAAGTGGCTGGAGTTGCTCCTGTTGCAGTGCTTCCTGCCGCTGTCGTAGCCGTCGAGTCCTTGCGTGGTCCTGTGGAAATAGTCACGCTCGGACTGGCCGGCTTTGTCGTTGTCATCGAAGTTTTACAGCCACTGTTCTGGGGCTTGGTTTTGGGTGCTGCTTGGGATGTGCTTTTACCTAAAAAGCAAAAGGATGTTTAATTGAATTATTTAAAAACTTGAGACCAATCCAACCCGTAGGAATATAGTATTTGTATATAAATAATATTATACATTAAATGTTGATCTAAAATCTATATTTATATTTAAATTTGTCCCAATCTATAAAATGGATAAGTAATTGGTAAACTGTTCATTAAAATCGTATTGTTGATCGACTTAAAAAATAGCATTTTCAGAATTAAAGTGACCCATGACATAATCTAGAAAGCTTAGTATTGCCTTAACGGTATATTAAATATCGGTTAATGAAATATAATTATTTATTACTATTTTATGACTGTCATTAGTATCCATTACATGAACAAATTAATTCATTTGAACTTGTGTGTACATACATTAAATAGTTGAATTCATATTTGTGTATAATTAACTCACCCTGATCGACCTTCTTAGTCTTGCCAGCAGGCTCCATCTCTGGTTGCTCGGTGGCCTTTACCTTCGTCGGCTTCTCCAGGGTTTGAGTGGGCGAAGATGAGGACTCCCCCTCGGCGTACTCCTCGATGGCGGGCATGAATCCCTCGGATACACTGCTGCTGTCCTGAGTGCTGGTGGGCGAATCCTTCTCTTCGGCAATGCGCGGCAGAGGCTCACAATTGGCCATTGTAACCACAGCACTCGGCTCTGTTCCTGCAACGGTTGTGGGAACCACTGCTGCCCCAGCTGCTAGTCTTTGAGATTCCTCAGAAGCAGCAGTCCCCAACTGCTGAGGCTGAGCTGCAGGGGCACCTGAAACTGTTCCTCCAGGTCCTGCCGAATTGCCAGTCGTCGACCTCCAGGTGGTGGTCACCACTCGCTGATGCGTCGGCTGTTTGATGGGCGGCGAGCAGCAAAGTGGCGATATCTTCGTTTCAGCACTACGGGGATGTAAGCGATCCGGGGACAAGGCGCGCCTAAGCAATGGAGAACTGGGTTCCGCCGACTTGGTTCTGGCAAATCCTGCCTTCTTACTGTTCGCATTCACCGCTGTCTGCAAGGTGGGCAGAGTGCTCCCTGGACTGTAAGATTGCGTGGTGTTCGAGGCTCCTGGCTGATGGCCAACCAGTGGAAAGGCCAATGGGGAAGGAGATCGTGTGGGCGACGATGGCAGCGGCGATGGTGAAGGAGTCCGCGCCAACGGAGACAGCGGAATGTGACCCACCGACTTCCGGCGATTCGGCAGCGAATTGTTGCTCGTGGTGTGAAGGGTCTTTAGTCCTCCGGCGGGATTATTGGCATTCCCACCGCTCGCTATTACGGCGGTGGCTGCGTGCAGCTTGTGCTTGAGACCATGTAGAGTGGATGGACGCTGATACAGCTGCGGAACGACGCCAGTGGGAGACACTATACAAATTGAAGGGGAAATATTTAACAATCGGATGATGAATACTTTTTTTCAATCCCCTTACCTGGCACATTACCTGCAGAGGTGGGACTGCTGCCAACGACGGCTCCCACGTGGGGCAGAAGCACCAACTGCGTGGGTGGCGGGGGAGCGGGCAATTGCACACTGAGGGCCGAGGGAGCAACTGTCCGCTCCAGTCCTGCGTTGCCCCCATTATTGGAGCCACTCGAACCGGTGGGAGTGTTGGGCGATGAGGATGAGGGCGAGGTGGATTGCGATGAGGAGTTGGCAGCTGACTGACAACAGCTGCTGCTGTGGTACGAAGAATCCAACGGCGACAAATTCCTGGCTGATGGTGTGGTGGGTGAACTTGTGCCAGCAGAATACTAAAATCCAGTCAATAAAGTAAAGTAAAGTTTAGATGCTGAGCCTTAAAGCCAAAATTGGCCAAATGTGTTCTTACCTGCTGCATCTCCGCATTTGCACGCTTGCTGCTAATCCGACGAAACAGTGAGGTTTTGCGCTTCTTGTCGTGCTCCCGCTTTGTCTGCTTTTTCTGGCGATTCAGACCCTTCTTGGCTAGCTTGCTTTGCATGAGATCGCGCTTGCGGCCACCGCTCTGGATGCTGGTGTGCTCGAGGGGCGTGGCCCGTAACGTAACGTGCTCGCCGCCGCTCAGGAGCAGCTGCAGCACCTGGGTGTGAAACAAGCCCTGCACCGCTTCTCCATTAACATGAGTAATGAGATCCCCTGGCCGCAGTCCAGCCTCAAAAGCCGGGCTTCCCTCGTCCACGGCCATAACCAAGTGATGCATCGTATAAAAGTCCGTGTCGCCGTAGTACACCCGGATGGTATGGACAGTAAAGCCAAATCCACGCGGTCCACGTCGAATGATGATAGGTGGCTTCAGATTCGTAACTAATGGCGAGAGCTCCCGGCATGGCGAGGTGTCCCTGGAGCTGGCCGTGCTGGAGCCATTGCCTCCACCTCCCGGCGATTGAATGCCGCCGAATTGAGCGGCCATTTGATTGGCCAATTGACTGTTGTCTAGCGACGTCATCAACGACAAACCTAAGGCCGATGCGGACTTAACAATCGACCTGGAACGGTGATGCTTCATGCTGCTGCCACTGCTGCTTCCATCCATGGACTTTGGTTGATGTTGCAACGCAAGCGGGGATTGTTCCCTTGGCAAGTTCATGTTGTCCGTGGAGGAGCTGCCCGCGGAAATGGTTTCATCCTCTATCGAGATGGAAAAACGGGGCAAAATGTCCCTGGCGCAGACGCCCTTCCGTTTCCGGTTGATCTGTGGCGAGAAGTCATCACTGTCCGTTTGCGAACTCTCCGGCGTGCTGCGTGAGAAGCTGCCCACCGTGGCCGTTGTCGGAGTGGCCGCCATTGCCGCCTGAGTTTGAGTTGGAGGCGGTGTGGCCGGCGTGCTGATAATGGTCGTCGTATTTGGCGGCATACTATGGCGCTGCTGCATGCGCTGCGTGGCTCCAGGATTGGGTTGCCTCAGGTAGTGCTTCAGCATGCGCAGCTCCGCATCGTTTCCAATCGTGACGTTGTACAGCAATTCGGGCAAGTAGTCGGCATCCGGGGTGGACGGCACCTTTAGACAGCTGGACGAGAGCTGCAAGATAAGATCAATTAGTATATGAGCTACGAAAATTACAAATTACCTGAAATAATTAAATATTGTTATAAAACTTGACCTTTAATTTTTTTAATAAAAATATACTTTTCGTATAGATTTCGTTGCGCATATTACGTTAGTCTTTTTGACGTTAAAAAATGATAAAATTCGTAATTTTTTCAACATTGATGTGCATTTGCTCAAAGCGCTGACGAGCAGGAAATGTTCGTATCCAGTTTGATAAAGTATACATTTATTATTGTAAATTCTCGTAATTTGAATCCCTTTTCGAATTGAATTTATCAAACAAAAAAGTTTATACTTTTAAAAGGTAGTATTTGCTTGGCCTATACTCACATCCAGTTTTCGTAGTTGTGGCGTGTTCAAGAACTTATTGACCACACCTTCGTTGGAAGCGCTACCCGAACCACTGCCACTGCCACTTCCACTTCCACTTCCGCTGCCCAGTCCCGTTTTTAGTTTAGGCAGGGCACCAGTTGATGTGGGTGCTACGGGGGCTACTGAAATCTCCTGGGCACGCGATGGGAGCGATGTCAGTGCTGGCGGGGCCGTTGGTTTAACTCCATCAGTGGCCGTGGGCGTGGCATGACGGGACCAGCTATAATGCTGCTTCCTATATTGGGGAGTATACGAGTTAAAGCTGCCGAAAACCGGAGTGTCATCCGTGTCGTCCGTATCTTCGCCACCTAGATCATGGTTATAGCGATCCATGCGAGCTAATTATGGAAAAATTTTAATGTCAATTCAATATTTTCATGGATTATCCAGCTTACTGTCAAAATAACTGGTATCATCATCGTGGGACAACTGCGGCACAAACTCCGCCTTCTGACGCAACAGTGAGTTCCAATCCATGCCCAGGAAATATTCGTGCTCCTTCATTTCAAGTGCACCCGTTTGGGTGCCCAAACGATCCCGAGGGTTCTGCTGCAGCAATTGCGAAATGATGTCCTTCGCCTCCGATTGCACTGGCCAATCCTCACTATCAGGCCACTCAATGTCATCGTTGACGGTGTGCGCGAATAGTTCCTCAGTGGTCTCTCCAAAAAATGGCACGCAACCGATGAGGAATTCGTAGAGAATGATGCCCATAGACCACCAGTCGACTGGTTTGCCATAGCCCTGGCGCAGGATCACTTCCGGTGCTATATACTCGGGTGTGCCATACACCTAGAAAAGATAAAAAAAAACAATTAATTAAATAGAAATATTGACGTTTCTTCAAAAATCGACGGGTTAAAAATAATGTATACCTGCTTGTCGGAAAACTGTCTGGTCTCCGAGTCGATGTATCCCTCGTACAAATTGGTGGCTAACGACATAAGACCCATCTTGGAGAGTCCGAAGTCCGTTAGCTTGATGTGACCCAGGGCGGTGATCAGGAGGTTGTCCGGCTTTAGGTCACGATGCACGATGCCGTAGCTGTGCAGATACTCTACGGCTAATACTGTCTCGGCGAAATAGAAGCGGGCCATGTCCGCGGGCAGGGGCCCGATGTTCTTCAGTAGCGTGCCGCAGTCGCCGCCCTCCACGTACTCCATCACCAGGCACAGGTGCTTCTTCGTCTCGAACGAACAGTACATGCTGACCACAAAGGGATTGTCGGCGAACGAGAGGATGTCGCGCTCGGCAAACACCTGCTCCACTTGGTTGCGCAGGATGAGATTATTTTTGTTGATTTTCTTCATGGCGAAGCGCTGACGAGTGGTCTTGTGCTTCACCAGGTAGACGGCTCCATAAGCACCATTTGAGATCAGCTTGACAATGTCAAAGTCGTTTTCGTGGGGTGAGGGTTGTTGAGCGGCGACTCCACTGCCCGCTGTTGTTCCTGCGGCTACTCCAATTACTCCAACAGCTCCTGTCCCAGACACACCCGATCCTCCAGCTGCAGCTAATGATCTCTCCTCATTCATCTGACTGATGGCCAGTGCGAAAGAGGGAGCAGTTTCACATGTAGCCACTGGCGTTTGGGGTGGCTGTTGAGGTGTCGCCGTGCCACTTCCCGAGTCCAAAGCAATGGAATCCAGGGCCAGGCTGCTCAACTGCTTGGCAGCACTGGTTAGGGGTGAATTAAGAAGTAAACTGCCACCTGGTTGCAGTGGATCCGCATCCACGGTGACCTGCTCCGAGCACATCTGCTGTGTCTCCCGCAACTCCTGCTGCAGTTCAGCGATGGGATCGCGGTTGAGACCAAGCTTGTGGATGATGTACTGCGGAATATCCGCCTTAATCACGGGCATGGCCTTGGCTTGTCCCTCAGCAGCCTCCAAAAGCTCGTAGAACTCTTGAGGATCGAACTCCAGGCATTCCAGCAAACGAGCTGGACGCGAAATGATCAGCAAAAGCTTCTTAATCACACCATTTAACTCCGCTGCCGCCTCCGGTGACTTCTCCTTGGTCTCAACCAGCAAACGCTCTAGATTCTCACTCAACTCATAAAAATATTGCGAGGTTATCAGCTTGGCCTCAGATTTGTGCAGGCAATCTCTTGCCATTTCCAACACCTGATGATGCACAAAGCTATAAGAAAAGAAAAGTTTTTGTATTAACATTATTTTATACAGCCCGCATAAAACAGTAAATAAATTCTATAGGTAATCAAATTTTAGTCACAAGTTTGCCATTCACTAGCACATTTCCGAACCTATAATAATACTATATATGTGTTCTTGATCAACATTACCAGGCGAATCGATCTAGCCATGTTCGTCTCTCCGCCTGTCCGTTCCTACGTATAAAGTCTTTTATCTGTAGTATTAAATCAGAGCGGGCCGGATCGGCCTAATATAGCTCCCATATCCCAATCGGATAAAAAAGGAATAAAATATTATAACTTTGTTTTTCTTACTCTGAGATAGTTTTTAGTTTTTTAAAAGATGGACAACTGTATCATATAGCTGTCATTTGATTTTTAACATATTCTTATTCCTTACAATATAACCAATTGAATACACAAATTTAGACTCACCGCACTATCGGCTGCGAATCCCTGAAACTATTGCAAGCAGCACTCTTGTTCTCGTTGATGAAGTGCTTCAGCCGCTCCTCCATTTGCTGGGTTGCTTTGGGAAACCGCTCCTTGTACAGCGTGTTCATCACGGCAATTTCATTGTCCACGATTGGCGAACGCGATGGGCTGGAGAGCGATCGGGAACGTGGTCGAAAGAAGGGCGACATCCGTCCGCCGACTTGAATCGCACTCGAGGCGGAGCTATTGGCCGAGGGACCACCGTTACCACCAGCCTGCTGACCACCGCAGGGCAGGCTTAGTTCGGCACAGCAGTTGACACAAGGTGCCGCCATCGGTTTCTGTGGCTGCAGCTGCGATGGCTTCGGTGGCTGAGGCGTCAGCTGCTTCTGGGAAACGGCCAGCAACAGAGCACAGTGCTTGGGACAGTGCTGCTTCAGGTGCTCGGCACAGCAGGCACCGGCGGCCACGGCAGCGGCATCCGCCTCCTGGACTCCGGGCGGAATGTTGTGCGGCAACTGATTAAGACCCTCCTGACTGGAGCACTGAGACTGAGATATACAAAAACCATTTGGGGTAAACATGCTTTGTTTGCGGACTATCTCAACAAACTCACCGATAAATTTGAGCTACCCGGGGTGGTGCCGTATCCAGAGGAGGGTAACGAGGCCACGGACCAGCGACGCCCGTCAACAACGCCCCGGCACGAAGCGATCCGTTTGATCGGAGCAAATGCAAATGGCATGGGCGAATTGAGACGCGGACTGTCCACGGGACTGGCCGAGTACGGGGAATGGGCCCGGGATCCGCCAGCCGCCGCTACGGCAGCCGCATTGGTGACTAAGCTGAGGCGATGATGGGCCACACCACTCGAGGAGCCACCGGCGGAACCAGCGCCTCCGCCACCCGACCCTCGCATCACAACGCCGTGCAAGTGATGGTGGTGGTGGTGCTTGGTCAAGCCAATGCCAGCACAGCTGCCCGACCTCGAGATGTTGTGGCCGCCCGAAGGGGCAGCCCCAAAGCCGGGTGCCTGAATCAGAGGCGGAGCGGCCAGCTCATGGCGGAAATAGTTGCCAGTGAGGCAGGGAGCCGACTTTCCCAGCGAGGAGTGTCGCATGCGCAGCAGGTTGGAGGCCTCTGTAATGGATAAACATAAATTTAGTGAATCGGTAGATAAAACTACATTCTTTTATTTGTTAGATATTTATGTAAAGAGATATTTTCCATTTTTACGAATTTAGGTTTAACAAGAAAGGAAAGCTAACTTCGGGCGGAGAAGAAGGGTGTGTGCAAAGTTTCAATTCGATATCTTTAAAACTGAGAGACTAGTTAGCGTAGAAACAGACAGACGGACAGACGGACATGCTTATATCAACTCAGGACGCGACCCTGATCAAGAATATATATACTTTATAGGGTCTGAGATGTCTCCTTCACTGCGTTGCACACTTTTGACCAAAATTATAATACCCTCTAAAAGGGTATAAAAATGGTTTAGTTTGGGGACAAGTTTTAAATTAACCTACATATTCACCGACATATTTATCAAAAAACAAGAAAGGAAAGCTAACTTCGGGCGGAGCCGAAGTTGATATACCCTTGCAGAATATTCTGTAAATTATATTCTCCAAAATTATTCATATGATGCATTATTAGTACTTATAAAAATTCCAATTTCCTAACTTTAAAAACACCAAAGTTATGGTATTTCCAATCGTTCAGTTATATAGCAGATATAGGATATAGTCGGCCGATCCTTATGAAATTTGGTAGGTCGGATTGATTGGCCAAAAATAAAACTCATAGAAAATCCTAACTTCCTAAATCCTAAATCCTAAATCCTAACAAACACCAAAGTTATGGCATTTCCGATCAATCAGTTATATGGCGGCTATGGGATATAGTCGGCCGATCCCGGTTGTTCTGAGTTATATACTGCGTGCAAAGGAACGAAGGGTGTGTGTAAAGTTTCAATAGTACATTCGTTTATAGTACATTTGCATTATTTATGTGTAAAATTCATCATTCTGATTGAATAAAATAAAAAAACATTAACGAGGTATGTTTTTGGTTTAAAAATTTTACAGGGACAGCCAGACGAACATTATTAATTCAATAATATAGGTGTCAATCTTAATGTGTTAATTACGTCAGAATTCACATCTTACTGTAACGACCAAAATAGATTGTAAACACGAGTTTTTCGCACTAAAAGCTAATTTTATCATTAGTATGAACGATGGGAAAAATCAGGACTTAAGTCTTATTTTAAACCACTTAATAGTAAATTTACATCCTATAGGTCAAAGCTTACAACTTTAATGGTTAATTCAATATCTTACCACTGCTGACTGCGCGTAGTGAGTTGGTATGCTGCTGATAGGAAATTTTCCGGAGCAACGCAGTGTATCCCCGCGAGTGCAGCGAACTTGAACTACCGGATAATCCGCCGGACGAGCTCTTGGTTAAGTTCAAATTGCGCATCATCGAGGAGCCGTTGGTACTGTCGTTGCCGATGGATAGCTTGGCCGGCGAAGTGGGCAGCAGCTCCAGTCCGCTGCAGGACTTGACGCTGCTGTTGCAGGAGGACGAGGCCGCCGCAAGAGCTGCAGCAGCGGCAGCTGCCTCCTGGTCGGAGTCGTCAAAGACAAGGACGCGGGCCGAGTAGCTCGACTGCGGACGAATCCGCGACAGATTAGCCGTGCTCAAATGGCGCTTGGGCACCGGACTGCCGCTCATCGTGGCCGCCGTGATGCCACTGCTGCTGTCAGCGGACACGGAGCCCGAGATGGACATGGCCTCGATCTCGCTGGCCACGCTTTGGTTGATAAACTCCTGTTCCTGCTGCTCATCGCCCTTCTGCGGCGTCGAGGTGGATATCTTGCTGCCCAGGACAGCGCTCACTGAGTGGGATGATGTCGATGTCGATGAGGATGACGATGGGGCTGAGCCGGCCGCTCCCCCGGCTTGACGGGATGCAGCTGCCTCCTGGCGACTCATGATCGGGCTGGGTTCGCTCTGATCTTCTTAGCAGGATCGCATGTTGCTGTTAGTCTCCGGGGCGTTGTTGCTTCGGCTTTTGGGCATGGCGTCGGCGGCTGCAAAAAGAGCAATTAATTAGCATACGGCTGGCAAAGCGTTTCCCAGTTCCCAGTTCACTCCCCATCCTCATTTCATCCCCGACCCCCAGACACTGGAAATTGCTTCCACACACAAACCCCTGTCTAATTAATCTTGTTGAGTTGTCACTTTGCACGAGCCGGACAGCGAAAAATATATAAAAATGGGATCGAAATAAATAAATAAGTATTACATATTATATATTCGTATATGGGAGGCGATCGCCCACTTGGTTTTGGGTGATAGCCCAGAACTTCCCGATGAGCCTGTGCCGGGTAGGCTGAATCACACTGTTGTGCAAAAACAAGGGTGCCACGGAAATCACTTTTAACCAAAAATCGAAAACCCGGTGATTCAGAAATCTATTTTTGTCGATTTAAAAACCGTTTGATTAATCACTTTTAAATATGAAGTAACTTTTTTTATATAAATATACTCAATAAATTAAAGCTATTTTAATGTTTTCTATTTAACATTGACATTGGTGTAAAAAAAAAAATTTTAATATATAAACATAAACTTATTCCACATACATGAGTATAAGTATACATGAGTTTTTTCAAGTTCACATACAAACATTTTTTTGAATTTTAAAAATTCAAAAATTAGATCTGTGAGCATAGAAAAATTAACCCTTTCTTGCTTCACATTTTCCAATTAAGTTAAATCTCCATTGAATGTTTAAAAAATTCTCAATTATAAAAAAAAAGTCAGTGACTTTATTACAATATAAATGAAGAATATTTATAGTTTGATGATTTCTTTATACGCCGTATACTTTAAGAGTTTTACTATATGAAGAATAATAAAATCCTGGTTCTCGAAAATATAATTTCTTTAAAGTAAAGCTATTTTTCCACTCGCTGGAGTTCATTTGTGCAGTTAATATGTATGTACCGTACCTGTATCTTAAACTCAAAGCAACTTACTTGGTTAAAGTTATATACTTAAAGTGTAAACCAAGAAACCCAGTTTGTGTTTCATTGTTTACCCTTTTCTCTGGTCTCAAAAAAGGGGCCACTAAATTATCGGATTATCAGCAGGTGAGGATCGGAGCTCGCGATGGAAGGGGGCTACGGCTATATAAGCTCTATAAGCACGATCGTAAATGGTGCTCCGAGGTCTCGTAGAAGTTGTCGTAGTCCGACTTCTGCTTTGCGGTTATCAGTTTGTTTTCGTTTCGTTTATTTTTTGTGTGTTTAGTGGCATTTATTCATTTATTTACACACAACGCACACATATTTGTTTAAATTTCGCCCACTCGGCGCGAGTTATTCACATGATAATTGGATTCGCAAATGCGACCGCCACTGTTTGCACAGATTTGATTATATTGTGTAGAACCCCAGACCAAAAAAAAATCGAAAACCAAGGGCAAAGGATTTTTGAGTCGAAATTAATTATGGCCAACAGAAACAACAACAATGTGTGAAACATACGGGGGGTTTGTGTGGGTGTATGGGTAATACTATGAGAGTATGGGTGCCTGTGTGTTGGGGCTCCTTCGCCGCCCACACACACACACTCGCACATACACAGACATTGCGATTACGGGGTTTTTGGTACAATCAATGCTTATTTTTCACTTTTATATCGTCTAACACTCGATATGGAACTTTACATTTTAAACGCAGCATTTACGCTGGGGCTGACACACACACTCGCGTGCCTAGCACGCTTTTTGAGAGGTATTATTATATATTTTTAACAGCGAAAAATCGTTGTAACAATATCAATCAGTCGAACGGTCACACCTTTAGCGATGACAGCCGATACTGGGGATGTTATCGAAGGTCACGTCGGTGATGGTACTTTAAATCATCAGATTGATTTGGTAAAAGCCGGCTAATTTGAAATGTATGTGCTGAAATTATATATTTGTAAAGCAGTGGAAAGAAACCAGCTATAATTTAAAAATTAAAGAATTGATAATAATATAATACCTTTTTCCATTCGCGAAAAATATGGGAAAAGTAAGTTTGAGCTTTTCGAAGTTTTTTCAATATTAGTTTGTGTATAAATCCTAAGGCAAAACTATATAACAAAGAACAATACAAAAGAATAAAATATTTCAATTATAAAAATGTTTATCACAATAACGACCCTAATATAATTTTGTATGTTGATTACTTAAAACAATTAGCTAACAGGGAAATTCTTTTAGCTTTTGCAGCGTTCTTTAATTCAAAATTTTTCTCACAACAGAAAAAATGATTTTAATTTAAAAAAACTGAAAAAATATAAACTCTTAATAATTACAATCAGATGAACTGGAAGTTGATCATCTGTTTCAAAGCCTTTCTCAATAAATATAATGCCGGGGAAAAATACATTTACTAACTTTATTTATTTATTACGACGCTTTTATAGAGAAATGTAAATTTACCGACCTTGCTTAGAATCTCCGTTATTTAGAATAATCAGAATAAAAGCAAATCTATCATTAATGAGAATACAATACAGTGTAACAATTCGTTAGCCATAGTTCATGTTTGTACTGTGCGAGGTCTGGTAGGCGCTGGATATGTTCTTCTGGGAGCTGGAGCTCGCTGTGGACTGCTGCTGAAAGCCGGATCCCGGCGAGGAGTCCTCCTTGAGATGATCGTTCTCCTGGCACCACTCCACAAAGTCATCGATGAGCACCGGCCAGGCGCCTTCCGAATCGTAGTTGCTCATCCGATCGTCTATGTTGGTGGCAAAGTCCAGCAGCAGGTTCCAGGTGTCCCGCGAAATGGCCCGCTTGTGCTTCTCCTCGAGGAACTGGCACCAGATGTCCAAGAACTTGAAGCGCCCACTAAGAACGATGCACCAGTAGGCGATCGCCATGTCCAGGTCGATGCCCTTCTGACCAGGATCCTTGGCGTAGTTGAAGGTGAAGTGGTAAAAGTCCTTGAACTTGCCGGCGTCGCCCAGCTCCTGTTCGAGGATCGGAAGCTTGGCCTTCAGCTTGTCGATGCTATCGATGCCCAGGTCGCACATTCCATTAATGAACTCATCCCGCGAGAATTCGCACTGTACCTCGGCGTGAAACTTCCACGCAATGATTAGCACCAGTTTTGAGTCCGGCTTGAGGTCCAGATCCTCGAGGAAATGAATAACCCCTTGCGATCCAATCTTCAGGGGATCACTGGGGTCGCGATACCGCACGAACAACTGTTCAATCCGCTTACGATCCAACTCTCGGTAGTAGTACTCCGGATTTTGGAAGTAATTATCGCTGGCCAAGTCCAATTTCCAGTCGTTCTGTTGCAAACAGAAAATAGCCGTCTGTTCGCCCGTTTGTGTCAGCGATATGAACTTCTTCACCTTCTCACGGTGCTGGCTGGATTTCAGTTTATTCTGCAAAATATTTAATAAAATATTTCAAAACCATTACTTACTATGGACAGTATTATTATAGACACTCGCTGAGTGAAAAAGGGTATATATTACATTGTAAAAATGGTATTAGGTAGGAGCAAGCTTTAACGATGATGACCATGAAATTCGAAATAGATAAACATCGCCTCACGCAGAATTTAAAGGGTATATTAATATAAATTTTTAATCAGCATCGAGTCCATATGGCCTGAAAGGAAAGATCTTTGGCACTTTAAAAGCTAGTGAATAGAGATTGGAGATGCACATGGCCTGAAAGATCAAGATCTCGGGATCTCCAAGATCTTTTGAATTCACATTTAAATGTAGGCTCTTTTAAGTTTTTTACTTTCTATGGGAATTAACTTTACATTAAAATATTTAAAACATCATAAAGTCGGATCTCTTTTAAGAAATGGAATCGGATGTAGTTTGGAAGTCCTTGTTGAGGGACTAAGAACAACGGGTTTTTTATGGTTGGAAGCTTCGATTATAGCGTTCTTTATTGTTTACTATATAGATTTTGCTGCCCAGGCGAATTGCATAAATACAACAACAACTAGTGTGCCCAAGCTGGCGCTCCGCGAAGAAGAAGAAGAATAGGCAAGAGGTTCGAAAATAGAGCGTTTCGCTACTTTCTCCCGAACTCTCACTAGGTTTTAGCTTGACCCCGCACTTTGGGCCACAGTTTGTTCCAGTACTTACCATTGTTGTGGCAATAATTGGTTATTATTTGTTTATTTTACGGGGACAAAAACTTTGTTGGAAAACGTCCCAACTGCGGAGCGCAGGTGTTGGAAAACGTCGGTGGTTTGCCTTGATAAGTCGCGCTATCCCGTAAGGTTTACTTTTCTTAACAATGGACAAAAGAAAATGGTTGTTGTTTCGTTGAAAGCTTGTCTATTGGTTTATAATTGTTTGCCTACACATATTTCTCAATTGAAAATTTGTTTAGTTTTGTAAAATGGCGAGTGACCTTCAGTGGACGGTTAAAATTTACCACAGGATTCCGAAAAAAAATACCGAAACCTGTAACAATTATACCACGAAGTTCAGAACTTCGATATGAATTTATTACGGGCTTAAACCAGGTTTGATTAAGATTTTTTTGAGAAAACATTTTTTAAAGAAATTTCTTATTGCGTTTTTCCAATATTGGTAAGCCTACAATAGGAAATAAAATGATTTTTCAAATCAATAGACTGAAAAGATTAATTTCGTTTCTTGTCACTTAATAAATTTGTTTCAAGCTGGATCTCATTTTGTTTCAAATAAATTTAAATTTTGCGTGAAATTTAGAATTAACATATCGCTAAATAAACAGATGTTTTTAACATAGTGGAAACAATTTGAGATCTATCGATTAATATTTGACGCAAAAGTGGAAACATACCAATTGCTCATCCCCATCTGATTCACTATTGATTTTCACAATAACAAAAGTGGCAAATAAAGCAAATTAGAAGCGTAGAAATTCTAAAACCCGGAATGACGAGATGCAGCCTGGTACTCCTGGGGCTCCTCCTGGCCCTGGGCAACTGGGTCCACGCCAGCGATATCACCGATAAGGTGTTTGAAAATATCAAAGAAGGCATTGTGGCAGCTTTTGGGGACTTTAATTCTGACGAACTTACGGATGTCTTTGTCATTCGCGATGATATGAAGACGTTGCAGATTCTCTATGGTATGTATTGGGCGTCAGGTTTGGTTCCTGTTTAATGCTAGTTTCTTAAAGGTCACTACACGGAACCACTGCTCATCGTGGGACCCTACTGCCAGTACGACGGTAAAACCATCGTGAGTGTTATTCCCGGAGATTTCGATGGCGACGCTCAAATGGACGTGCTGGTTAACCTAAAGGGCAGTAACGAGGATACCTACGAAGTCCACATCAACTGGGGCAACACGACCGAACTCAAGTGCTCCACGAAGTCGCTCTTCACGAGCAAAGGAGAAGTGATGGCCCTGGATTGCAATCGCGACATGATCATCGATTTGTTCGGATTGGACACCAATGATCTCCGTACCTTCTGGATATTCAACAGCAACAGGCTTCCCCCAGAGCCCACCCACCAGGCAGAGCCCACAGGGGTCAGTGGCATCTCGTTGAGCATCCCCAATGCAAATGCCTATCTGGATCTGAACGGGGATTTCCTCGCCGACCTTTTCCTGCAGACGCAGAACTACTTTGAAGTTTGGTACGGCATAAATGAGAGTAACAAGCAGGAGAATTTTAGATACCACTCCCAGATCAAGTTCCAGCCGATTGGAGACGGTGTCTACCACATCGGACAGGCGGTCTTTATGGACTTTGAGTTGAAGGGCGTGCAGAACATTGTGGTGCCCTTCTGCATTCACGCAAACTGCAGAAACTCCTCGATCCTGGTGCATGATGGCCAGGATTTCCGAAATCTACATGTCAACTTCCGTGATCCACAGGGGATCTCCTGGGCCTTTGTGCCGCCCGTGTCGGATGATGTTTACTTGAGAACCATCACGGCGAGGAGCGGTGACTTTAACTTGGACGGCTACCCGGATCTGCTGGTCACGCTGCAGCCACTGAACGTGGGCAAGCCGGTGATGCAGACGTTCCTGCTGGAGAACGTGCCCTGCACTACATGCCACAAGCAACTAAAGCGCACTTTCGAGGTGCGCTGGGGCGCCCTTTCGCCGATGGGCAACAACACGGTGGCCGGCGCCTTTTACGACTTCTACCAGGACGGTGTGCTTGATGTGATCCTCATCCGGAAGGATGCGAAAGGCAAATACCAGCCACTAGCCTTCCTGAACACCCTCGACTACGATGCGAACTTTGTAAAGGTCATTGTGCTGACTGGTTTGGACAACAAGCAGAACCCTGAGCGACGCACTCCCTTGGGTAGGAAAAAACGCACGTACGGGACAAACTTGCCAGGACCCCGCATCACATACAGTACCACCACCCAGGATGGGGATCAGCAGTGCGGTAGCAGCGTGCAATTGCCGCAGGCATCCTACTTTGCCTTGCAGCTGCCGTACACTTGCTTTGGTTTGGGTCGTACGCCAAATTTCGTGGATCAACTGACCGTGGGGCTGGGCGGCAAGTGGCACAACTGGACGCAACTCATACCCAACTCACAAATGATTGTGGTGCCAAAGCCTCTGGACGAACCGTCGCGCTGGAAGGCCCAGCTTTTCGTTACGCCCAGCAAACTGATCCTAATGAGCGTAGTGGCGCTGGGTGGCACCTGCCTGGTCATCGTCTTTATTATCCTGGTGCTGTACATCAAGGAGAAGCGCGAGGATAAACAGGAGCGTCTGCAAGAGTCACACAAATTCCATTTCGATGCGATGTAAGATCGCGAATTAAATGTACACTAAGTAGTTTTCTCTTTTGTTTCAACCAAGTCAGTTGAGTTTAATATTTTATGTTTAATTAACGTTGATTAATATGCCCAAAACGAGAACTGCACCCTGCCGCTTTCATTAGGAGCTTTCCAATCTCATTGACGCCTTAATTTGTCCCAATCAGATTGTAAAAAATAAGAAATAATTGATGGGGCAACTTAAGGCGCCACAAAAACCAACTAATAATGCAATCGACAGAGTGCGTCCTCTACATCAGATATATATGTATATGGTTTAAGAAATGTGATAAATATAAAAGCGATAAAAAATCAGAGATTGAGGAGTTTTACTCGCTGCTTAAACAAAATACATTGGGTTTGTCTTCATGAATTCGGGCACAATCTTGCGCTTCTCGTACTCCTTCTTCAAATCCAGGAATCTAGTGGAGCTGTAATATAAAAAAGGGGTTTAATGACAGAATACTTAACAAAAGTCAGACGTACCCTGTGAGATAAACGCGCCCGCGTGCTGCCACCAAATGGGCCAAGTAGGCCGGAGCCGGATACGACACCGATCGATTGCAACGGGGGAACATGTGGCACAGGTTGTAGGTCAACTGCTGCAGCAGGTCGATGTCCAGATTGCCCGTGTTCTCAATCACATTGTAACGCGTCGGCTTGGCCGTGCCCTGGATCGACTGGTGGCTGACCATGAAGAACTGCATCTCGTTGGGATGCACGATGGTGCGATCGACCACGGTTCCGGGGTCCACGTTGTTGAACTTGTTGTACTGCGATGGCTCGCCGTTTGGAAAGAAGCGAGTGTGGTGGCGCTTCACAACAATCACGCAGCAAATCTTGGGCTTGATACCCAACTGAAAATGTCCATCCAGCAAGTTATTTTATTAAAAACTGTGAAACCAAACCCACCTTAGCGCAGGCAGCATTTATGCCCCTCAGTTCCTCGTTCTTGATCTTCGGAAACTGTCCGTCGCTCACACCGTCTCGGTAATAGAGAATATGCTCTGGATAGGTATTTCTGTACTGCTTATATACACGCAGATGCTCCAAAGTTATCGACAGCATATCCTCGATCTCCTCTAGTGCTGAGCGCTGCAGCCGATATTGCATGTTGTAAGAGGCTCCATGAGGATCGTGGGAGGCTGCCACGCCCACCACACTGGGAATCTCGCGCTGATCGGGCGACGGATGGGTCACATCGGCACCCAGATACATGGCGTTCTTGAGCATTGGCAGTCGGGGATCATCCTTGATCTTGTGGTTGATGCCGTTCAGCTTGGAGTTGACCTTGAGTAGTATGTTACCAACGGTCTGTGGGTTCAACTTTCGCTCCACGGTAAACTGCTTGATGCACTGCGTCAGAATGCCGTGCTGCAGCTCGGCTTTCTGCTTTATGACGTCGTAGGAGGCCCCAAACTGGGGAATAATAACGAACGCCAGATCGCACTGTTGTTTCTTAAGATCCGAAAAGCATTCGTCCAGGTGGCGCTCGTCCCTGAAGGTCCTGATTTCCGCCTTTGCATCCAGGCTCACGCTCACCGTCTTGCTTTGGTTAAACATTTGGCGCTCGAAGTCACCCACCTGGTTAAAGTGCATCTTGCGACCATGCGGTGGATCAAAATACAAAATCGCCCACTTATGGGTTTTGGGTTTGGGCTCCAGGAATCGCATGTTGTCCATACGCCACGATCCGTTCCTCACTGCGCACAACCTGTTGCCCTGGTACTCCACTTGCGGTGCGTTTAGAGTGCGGGTGTCTACCACAATAAAATCGTTGGCGATGCGGATGCCAAAGCGACTGACGGTCGGATCCAGGTTGTGCTTGAAGTATTCTAGCAAATGCATAATCTTGCTTTTTCGCTCGTTTGTCGATGTGGCGGCAAACTTAATCATTTTGGCCACCTGATTGGCTCCATCCTTGCGCTGTGAAATAAATATTTGGACCGTATATAAATATAAATCAATTTCTGAATTTCTCCCACAAAAGTGGGTAAAGGTCATTTGTAATTTAAAATGATCATTTCAAAGTTCTATAGATTAATCAAGAAACTCACATTCAATGGCTGACCTTCCTCGATAGTGCAAAGCTCAATGGGCACTAGGATATTCTTCATCGGAGGTCCAACGTGCAAGCAGTGGAGTTGGGGGAACTGCAAGTCGTAGTTTCGACTCTTGAAATAATCCACAATGGTGACCTTCTTGCCCTCGTGCTCGAAAGTCTCCCTGTTGGCCGGGCTTCGAGAAAGTCCATTCACTTTATAGACTCTCGGAGCCGTGGCAAATGATTGTGGTGGTTTGTAAATCACATTGATTCCTTTGAGGAACGGCTCGATAAAGCGCCGAGACTGATCGAGATTGGTGGTATTATTGATTCTCGACTTTAAGCCAAATCGCTCAAGATATTCCAATACCGGCATGGCAATCGGAAAGGACTTGTGCGATATGTCGACGTTTAAAAAGGGGCGGTCACCTAGGATGAAAGCCTGAAACAGGCCAACCAAGGCCTCGTAGCCATCGTCCAGGTCTTGACGTTGACCAGGTTCGGCCAGCTTGAAAAAGGAGCGACCGGCCCGAATAGACTTGTTGTGACAGGGAACCGCCATCACGACCTCCATGCACTGCATCGCCCGCATGGGCTTGTCGAAGATCCTATCGGTCATATAGCTGCAAAACGGCTAGTCAAAATTGGTTACTCTTTAATAGTTCCTTGTTATTTACCTCCTCAGCGAGTTCAGATCGATTTCCGAGTCACCGGTCTCCTTGATTTCCACTGTGTAACGCAGAGTGCGCCCATTACGATCTGTAACCTGGAATGCGTTAAGCCAGAGAGAAAAATCATTTACTAGTTAATGTATAATAGCTTAAATAAATTCTCATTCCATCATACAAATAAAATTGTATTCTTATTCTTAATTTTTAAATTTTTGCAATAAAAACTTACAGTTACTTCCGAGTTCTGAGTCTTAAACGGCAGCTTATCCGCAGAGTAGCAGGAAGCTCTGCCGTCATAGGCGGCAATTGCACCGCCCAATTGATCGATGCGAAACTGTTCGAATGCCTGCCTGTAGAACTTTTTGGGCCGCTCTGGCATAATTTTCACATCGTAGTGATAGGCCTTGGGCGGCATTTTGGACAAGTCAATGTCCAGATAGTTAACGGCCACCCGGCCTGGTTTGCCGATGGTTCCACGCTTTATACTGCCCGCTGGCTGAGGCAATGATGCACCAAATTGCGTTCCTTGCTGCTGCTGGGGCGGTCCACGGGATTGGTATTGACCCTGGCCCTGGCGTTGCTGGTAGTCCCCTTGCTGTTGCCCCTGGGATCGTTGTTGGTAGCCACCTTGTCCTTGCGGACGCTGCTGATAACCGCCTTGTTGACCTTGTGCCTGTGGGCCCTGTCCCTGTTGTCCTTGCGGACGCTGCTGGTAGCCACCTTGTCCTTGCTGACGCTGCTGATAGCCGCCTTGTGCGCCCTGTCCCTGTTGTGCTTGGGATCGTTGCTGGTAGCCACCTTGTCCTTGCGAACGCTGCTGATAACCGCCTTGTTTACCTTGTGACTGTTGTCCTTGTTCCTGGGGACGTTGCTGGAAGCCACCTTGCTCTCCTTGTGGGCCGCCTTGAGCCCTCGTTTGCTGAAGTGGTGCACGCTGCTGACCCTGCTGTCCCTGCGATTGTTTTTGCTGTCCGCCCCATCCTTGGCCGCCTTGGGTTTTCTGCTGCTGGCTGCCCTGCTTCTGCCATCCTCCGCCGCCCTGTTGGCCCCCAGGGGCAGACGCTCCGGAGCTGGTTGATGGCTGGCTTGCCCCCTGTTGTCCTGCACCTCCTGCGGATTTTAAATGAGTATAAACAAATTAATCAAGAGTTTTTGGTATATGTATCAGGGCCTTGCGTACTAGATGACATTTGTAGAAGTTATTTGAATAATTATATTATTTTAAATAAAATTTGATATGTTTCCGTTTATAGTCCTGATAGTACTGGTACCGATGAATAAAACAATTCTGAGTTCGAAGCAGGGCGTAATTACCCTACAAATAAATCTGACATAAGCTTTCATTAATTTGGTCGACTACTACAATTTTTTTTCTATTGAAGTACCATTGGTTTACATTTCGTGCAACAGTTTATAATTTCACCAAGTCAACCATCTCTAGACTGCTGCATATTTATACCCGTTACTCGTAGAGTAAAAGGGTATATTGTATTCGTGCAAAAGTATGTAACAGGTAGAAGGAAGCGTTTCCGACCCTATAAAGTATATATATTCTTGTTCAGGATCACTAGCCGAGTCGATCTAGCCATGTCCGTCTGTCCGTCTGTCTGTCTGTCCGTATAAACGCTGAGATCTCGGAAACTATAAAAGCTAGAAGATTGGTATTTTGCATGTAGATTTTAGGAGTTCCTACGCAGCGCAAGTTTGTTTCAAAATGGTGCCACGCCCCCTCTGACGCTGTGGCCACAGTTTTGATGCTATTATGAAAATTTTAATTAATATGTATTTGTTTCGTCAATACCTATCGATTGGCCTAATAAAAGTTTGCCACGCCCACTCTAAAGCCCAAAAACCCATTAAACGCTTAAGCCTGGCTAGGGCCTACATTTCCTCCTTTCATGGTCCGTGTTACCAATGTCTTGGGGTAGATGGCGCAATACAATAGCGCCATCTAACGGATGACTTTAGCTGAGTAACGGGTATCTAATAGTCGAGGCACTCGACGTTAAGACAAAAAATGTATAATATTTGTATTGAATTTTTAACAATTTAGTGGGCTAGGAAATATACTTAGTCTGTTTAGACAGGGTCACTTCATTCAAATGCTGCAAAAGTAGAATGTTTGGAATAGTTTGGCTCATCTAAAATTATTTCCTAAAGAAGAAATTATCGTTGTTGATGGCAAAATTGTTTGTACCTAATCCTTACAGCTTTAAAAATTACAAAAACACTAATAATTATTATAATTAAAGAACCTATTTTTCCCTTGTCTTTCAAACGAGCTCGCATCATTTTTCGCATAACCGTCCTCAATAAAGCGACTTATTATACCCTTGCAGAGGGTATTATAATTTTGGTCAAAAGTGTGCAACGCAGTGAAGGAGACATCTCCGACCCTACAAAGTATATTTATTCTTAATCAGGATCACCTCCGGAGTTGATATAAGCATGTCCGTCTGTCCGTCTGTCTGTTTCTACGCAAACTAGTCTCTCAGTTTTAAAGATATCGAATTGAAACTTTGCACACACCCTTCTTTCCTTTGCACACAGTATATAAGTGGGAACGGCCGGGATCGGCCGACTATATCCTATAGCTGCCATATAACTGATTGATCGGAAATGACATAACTTTCGTGTTTGTTAAGTAAGGAATTAGGATTTCCTATGGGTTATATATTAGGCCAATCAACCCGACCTACCAAATTGCATAAGGATCTTTAAAAGATTAAACCTTTTGAAAAACTACGCCAATGATAAAATAATTTATTTAAAACAAGAAAGGGAAGCTAACTTCGGGCGGAGCCGAAGTTGATATACCCTTGCAGAATATTCTGTAAATTATATTGGTTGGCCAAACATAAACCCAATAAAAATCCCAAATTCCTAACTTTAAAAACACCAAAGTTATGGCATTTCCAATCGTTCAGTTATATATATAAGTTGTCAATAGGTATGTATATTTAGGGTATTCAGTGTGCACTGCATATATGTACGTACATGTATGTATGTACATATATAACTACGTGTATCAGAACGTGTTTTCCCCCAACACAGGTGAGTCACATAATTTCATCATAGGTGCATTGAATGTTGTGATTCCCCGTTAAATGAAAAACTTGTACGATTGAATGTACGATTACCCCTCCCAAAAACAAGATTAACTCTGTCGCAAACGTATATACATATGCGATATAGCTTAACAAGCTATTTAAAATAAATACACATATTTTGCCTTTGTCGACAAATTGCACTAAAATGCACTAACCTTGTTGTTGTGCAGGAGCTGCAGGCTTGGGCTTTTCCTCTTCTTGCTTGAATTCTGTTAGTTAATTTTATGTTTAAATATATAATATACATAATTTGGCATGTCGGGCAACTCACTATTCTTTTTTCCCATCTTTATAACTTGAAAATTTGTATCAATCTACTTTAAAAAAAATTTGCTGTTTTACTTTTATCTGCGTTGTTTAGAGATGGAGAAACATCGATAACGACATCGTTGTTTTCCAAATATCACTGATATCGATGTTCGGCCGGGCAGAGTTGATGGTCTTCCATCTCTAACGAGAATGGAAAATCTCACTCCAGTTCTGAAGCACTCTATTTTCCACTCCATTCTAGGGTACTCGTTATTTTCCACTCTATTTCTTGCAGACACTCTGTAAGTTTGCACTTCAGTTATAACGCACTATTTAACTACCCTAGCACCGTAAAAAATGTTTGCAAATCTTTCGAAGTATATAAAGAACAAATTAAAAAAATTTTAATAATACAAATATTAAGTTAAGCCTATTCGCTAATGGTAAGTTAAATTTATTTTATATCTGTCACTAGGTTATCGAAATACACTAATAGAGTGGGCGCGCTTTTTGAGAGTCTACTTTTAAAAAATGTATTTTAGTATATACTGATAAGAATTGCTGAAATAAGCCATTTGGGGATGCCTTTTTTATGTTTTTTTTTTATTTTATTATACTAATTATTGCAACTGAGTACTTAATTTCTCAGATACTTAAAGACAAAAAGACAAGCAAGAGCAACAGTTGATATTGCTGCAGCATTTACCGGGCAACATGTTGCATTTTAGCAGACAAACTTTTATAATGTTTGAAAATTATTGCAGTAGATATGAACTTTAATTTCTGATAAAAAGAAGCTATAGATTAAGAAATATTTTAAAAAGCAATTTTGAGATTTTGCTCGACAGTCCTTAACGAAAACTAAAGCTAAATCGGCGAATACAATTGCTAATTACCTAGAATCAAACAGTTTATTTTTAAAGGAATCTGCTAATTTTATGAGGTGTGTTTGTAAAGAATTTTTCTGAAAATTCTGTCAAAAATAAAGTATATTATGTGTTTTTATGTTGTTTAAAGTTGCTTTATTTATACCCTTTGCTTTTTATTTATTTCAAAAACCCTTGACACCAGGCCGACAAAAACAGCAAAATAAGTAACAGGTAAAGGTCCGCCCATTAACAAAGTTACAACAGTATGAATTTAAGCGCTATTATTTATTGTACTTGCTATGCTAATAATTTCTGAAAGCTTTATAAACAGTTTTATCTGCATTTCTGGCTGCTCTTTATTAATGTAATATTTTAGTTAAAATTATTTGAGGTCGGAAAAAAAACATAAGACTACATAAAAGTATCGATTTTTTCCCGGTTCCATTTTTAACGAAAGTTTTCGTTACAATTTCAGATACAGATCTCGGATTCGAGTTTGACCTTTTGATTTGAGTTCTATGGTTGAGGAATCAGGATCCAGATCTCGGATTCGAATTTGACATTTTGATTTGAATTCGACAGTTGAGAAAAATTACCGAGCGAACATGCGGAAAATCAAGGAAAATCGAAGTAAAAAGAATTGAAAATTAAATTTTTATATTGCACATAACATATCTAGAGTTATACGCTGGAAAACAACGAAGGCGATTTTCCTATTAGTTTATTGTCGTTCCATTTTAATTAAATTAAAATATAATTTTTTAAAAAGCTCATGTTTCGTCACTACCTACCGTACCGTCTAATGTCCAATGAAAATCGTATGCGTATGTTGGGATTAACTTCAGTTGTTTTTATGTTTAAACAATTAGAGAGACCTCTAAAAAGTCGGTATCAAATTCCAAGATAAAATTAAAATTTAGAATTATAAGTAACAATAGGCCACTTTTAAAAATAAAACCACTTTTCTAAATATATATAAAGTAAAACACACACATTGCTGCTGTTGTTATGGTTGTATAAATTTTATTTGGAATTGCACTTTTACTTTTGCCAAATTACAGCAACCAATCATAAAAGTTTTACAATTTTTTTTGGATTTATTTTCTGGTTTTGTTTTTCCTTTTCAACGTTAAACATACAATATATGCGTTTAAAATGCTATAGCCAAAAAATAGTATATAGTCGTACATTATTCATACTTGTATATATAAATATATCATAATGTATTTCTCATGTTTTTTTTTATAATTTGTTTAACGCGTTTTATAATAAAATAGTTTTGTCATTGCACGAGCTTTCCATTTTGTAACTTCAATTTTTTGTTTTCGTATTTTCTTTAAATATTTTTCTTTTAAAATTTTACTAACAATTGCACAACTTCGTCCGCTTGATTTATACACACATGCACAGACATACATAAAAATAGCTAAAATATTTCGTATAGATATTATCGATTTGATAAGAAATCATCAATTTAGGCTTAAATTTTCGTTTAAGTAATTTTGTTTATATAAATTCAACTAATTTAAACTAGAATGACTCATTCAAAACGCGGCGGAAAAAATACAAAAATATGTATCTGTATAAATATTTATGCCAAAAAATTGCACTAGAACGTAAAACTCAAAATGTAAACATAAAAAACAAAATCATTGCTGCGAAATTTGATTGAATTGGGTTTTGCTCTCTATATCCCTTAGGTCAGTGCAGCGCCTCTTATAATATAAAACTTAACAAACAATAATTCATTTTCATAATTGGCTCGGAAATGGTTTAAATCGCCAGGCAACGCGGCTGGTGGAGAACGGAACCGAATTGGGGATACGGATACCCATTATAAATTCGTATAATTTCCATCTATCGAAACTCCATTTTGACGGCTGCTGGCAAACAGATGATGAAGAGAAACTTAAATGCTGCATATAGACATAGTTCGTTATATAATCCTTCTACATAGCTACACATTATGGAATTGTTTAGGTATTTTCTTTCGTTTCAGCTCGTTTGTTTTTGAGAAATATCGTTTAAAGGAACAAGAGTCATGCCAAAGACAGCACAGAGATTTTGGGCTCCGGGAGTCTTTCGTTCATTCATTCAATCATTATTAAAACATAATGTACTTGTCGCCGCTCGTGGATCAACTCCAATCTGGATTTGATATATAATTAGAGCCCATTCGCGATCAGTTATATTTTGTATTTTTTTTGTTAACCTTTTCAATTCTTTGCTGTTTTTTTTATGTTTTTGTTTTTGGTCTGTTGATTTCGTTTCATTACAATATTATTATTTAGCTTCTCTTTAGACGCTTTCTAGATTGGCTTCTGCTTTTGAGCTTCTCGATTGTAATTGTAATTGTGGTTGTAGTTGCAGCTGGTCATTTTGCCTAAGCTCTAGATCAAGTTTATATAACAGGAATGCATGACTAATATACATATTTATATAATATAGGTCCTACAAGTAGCTAGGATTACATACACATTAATTATACGGTTTTAGTTATGGGCATCTAGGCAACTTAGCCTTGTGGAATATATGGTGCGGTGGAGCAGGAGGGAGGGGAATGTTTACCGCTTTGTGCTAACCAAAAGCCGAACAAAAAAATTCATCAAATTTCCATATCATCGCATAAATTCTTGAAAAACTCCCAGACTGATTGAAAATCGAAACAAAGGACTGAAGACATACACATATAGATCTACAAATAACACGGGAAGGCGGGCAAACAAGAAACGGATCCGGGATCCAGAACCCCTCGAATACGGGGATTTTGGACCGGACTTAGGACTTTTTCACATTGTGCTTGCTAACTAGGGCCTGCAGTTTGTGCAGCTGACTAAGTAGATTGGCATTGGTCTCCTCCAGCCCCTCGAGGCGCTTCTTGTAGTCGTGGTTCTCGGTGACAAGGATCTCCACGCGCCTCTCCAGTTGGTCCATGTACTCCTTTTTCTTGCGGCGACTCTCCTGAGCAGAGATCTGTGAAATCATAAATGAATTTAGTTAGATTTTCTTTCTTAAAGCTGGTTGTAAACGGTGAAGCGGCTACTTCAGCTGATCCAGCCGCTGCGCCGTTTACAACCATAGTCTTATTTTGAACCTACTTTATTCTTTATTTTGCGGCGAATCTTCTTGAGCGATTTCTCCTCTGCTTTGGTTAGGGGAAGCTTTTGAGGGATAGGATAGCCTTCGGCCAGCAAAGTGCGTTTCTCCTCCTCCGTGAGCAACAGCGTACCAGTTGAGCCCTTCTGCAAAATGCAAATATATATTTTTTTAGACCACTGTCTTGCATAAATAAGTGTATAATATCTTGCGAAATCGCCACAGTGACTAATTCTCATTTCCCAAAATGTTAAAAAACATAGATTAGTTTCTTTACTTCCCATGAGTCATATGATTTTTGCTCTATATGTATATGTTCAAAACTAAATAACTATTAGAATTATCAGAAGAAATTCAAAAAATTCTCGCTTTCAAGAAATTAAATCATTAAATAATGAATAATAAATATTAAAAAAAAATTTCCAAAAAAATCGACCTCATTATCAAAGAAAATAAACTTGTTGCTTTATAAATTTATTTCCTTATCAATTTGTATACTAAAAACGAGTGTTTAATATAATTGATTAAATCTTTAATAAAGATAATGGGGTCTTGTGAAAATGGTTTTATTTTTATTTTTTATTTATAATAGCTTATTATTTTTAATATTTTCATATAAATTAAAAGAAATTGTTAGGGCCACAGTCTAGACTTGTAAAATCCCCGAGACCTTAAAATTCCAAGCCACCCAACATTTTATTAGTCTAGAGAGAATGGAGATGGAGCTAAATAAGTTTGTATGGGATCTTTTATCTAAATATTTAAAATAGTTTTATGTCGGGACATAAAAGTCTATACCATTTGGTTAAAAAAAAATTTTTCTAAGCCTGTAGATATTTTATATATATTTTGTAATTCGGAATTTTCTTTTTTATAGAATAAATATATACACTTAAAAAAAAAAAAAAAATAAAAGAGTCTATTTGTGATTGACTTTTACGGTCCATTTTCAAACGTGAAACAGTATTTGTACAAATATTATAAAAAAAAATTGAAAACAAAAAAAATCTTCAATGTATGTACATATATGATACAATATAGTTATCCTAAATTGTAAATAATAATATATAAATGTATTATATGTTTTGAATATCAAATACAAAACAAATTTTTTGTGACAAAAAAAAATGTAGAAAGGAAACCAATGGTGTGTGCTATTAAATTGTGAAATGCTCGAACTTACCGGCTGCGAGCTAATCAGCGGCGTGTGGATCGGCTGCCGTGTCGTGGTGGCCGTTGTGCTGGAACTGGATCCTGATGCCGATCCGGTGGACGAGCGCGTGATGCCGGCGGCGGTGCGGCTGACCCGTACGGATGGCGATGACTCGCCGCCGGCTGCATTGGCCACGGAGATAGAAACGGAAGCGTTGGGCGACAGGGGCGAAAACAAGTGTTCCGGTGTCAAGTTACCTTCGGAGTCGTCGCTGGGCAGGGATGAGGGCGGCGTCAGCGGGATTCCATAGCCATGGGCATGCGACTTGCCGGAGCTGCTGCTGCTGCTGCTACTGTTGCTGGTGTTCTGCTTCTCGCTCTTGATCTCCATCTTGGCCACCAGCAGATCGCGCTGGCCGAGGAGCTGCTGCTGGCGCTGCTGGGACTTGATGAGGCTGTTGTTGCTGGTGCTACTGGCGGTCAGCAGGAGGCCTCCGTGCTAGGGAAGGAATGGGAAAACAATTAATCGGTATAATCAGGAAAAACTATAAATATCAGTTTGAAAATGTTTTTATCTATTGTAAGAAATTTGTTTAATGTTTCGTTAAATTATATTTTATTTTCTTAGTATATTCAGTATTTCTATTATTTTATTATATGCCCAAAGAATTGGCCCGAATCAATCTAAAATATCAATTTCTTGGACTCATAGTTTCACTCACCTTCGGCTCGAATAGCATCTCCGACTGTAAATGGGCCAGATTAAGGCTGAGCTGGTGCTGTGAGCTGCTCGCTTGGGAAGTGGGACTGGCGGGGCAGCTGGAGTCCGGCGACATGGGCTCATCCTTGATGGCCGACTCGTCGATCTCGATGTCGGAGCAAATGTCCGGCGACATGCTGCCGTCCCGCAACGACGACACCGAGGAGCTGCAGTCGTTGTCGTACAGGTGCTGAGGTAGTTGAAGGTGCTCCAGATTGGGCACCGCCACGTGGTATGATCCGGATCCGAGGTGAGGATGCTGCGCAACGATGCCCCGCAGGCCGGAGGATCGCGTCAGGTCCGCGACGGAGCTGTTCAGGGCGGGATTGCTGCTCAGGCGGCCGATGGCCGTGGCATGCGTGGGCGGGACGTGGAGGGTCAGGCACTTGGGGTCGATGGTCACGCGCCCGCTGGTGGCCGTCTTCGGTGAAATGGCGGGAAGAAAGTCCATGTCTGCGGGGAGAAAGCGGGAAAAAATGAGATAAGTCGATCAGAATAACGAATAAATTAGGAAACTTATAATATTAGCATTTATTTTTGCTAAGAAAAAACGGTTTCTGATATATTATTATTATTATTATTTAGAGGCTTTTGATATATTCTCAATATCGATTATACTTGTCAAAAATACCTCTTTAGGTTTTATTTTTAAATACCTGAATGATTTAAACTTGTTTTAAAGTCTTTAAACATAGAACTTAAATTTATTTTTTATATGTATGGCCTTTAAACTCTGGTATCTGTATTTGCAATTAATTTTACATTAATTACTAGCTTAGAAACAGCTTTAAGAACAAAAAAAATGTATATTTTTAATCGACACGTCATCCAAATTAACTGCCAACAGCTTTTAAACTAAATATGTAGATATTTGTACAACGGCAACACTGCGTATGAATAATTAGTATCGAAAACAAATTGTACACTTTTAAAAAGCTTTATGATCAGTGTTTTATTTTGCAATGTCTACGGAATAAAAATAATTCTTAATTTTAAACACATTATTGTAAATACATTAAAAGATTTTTTTGTCCATTAAATCTAGAGATTGTGTAAAGAACATATTTTGTGAAGATTGAGCTCTTTTCTGAATTAAGCAAGTAAGTAGATCCAACATAAAAGCTAGAAGCTCAAAATGAATTCATGAGATCACATTTTCAATAATCGGTTTTAATTACTCCGTTTCGGTTAACGTCGGTTTAAATCGGTTTCAGATGGACTAAGTTAATTGTTATTTTCCCCAAAATAATTAGCTCGCAGCCATATTTGCTCTCACCTGTTTTTTTTTGTTCGATAGACAATGGTCAAAAACAAATAGAGCAATATGTGTGCAAATATGCTGGCCAAATATTATTGCGTCTAACCCACATAATTATGCAAGAATAGGAGTTCTATTCTGTAACTGAGCAAATATCGGATCACTTTCCTTTGCCAGCGCACGCGTCAATTCCCCGAGTTGCACTTGTGTTTGCACTTGATATTCTGTTGTTTCAGTTTTTATATTTTTCTGGCAAAACTTTGCCCCTTCTACTCACCCCCCTCCACCACCGCCTCCACCCGCTACATGAAAAATTTCGTTTTAATTTTATTTACACAGTTGCCGTACAGTTTCCATAAAATTACAAATAATAACAGAACGAAAAAAAGAGAAGCCCAGAACTCGTCTAGGGCAATTATACACAGTTTCTGCCTTCATATGTACATACGAACAACTGATATCGCGTCAAAGTACAAAACTTCATGCACGAGTACTGCGTTAAATTGCTAAATGCTACCGCGACACTAGAAACAGAACAGACCGGAGCTGAAACTGTTTTTCAACTGTTATTCTTGTCAGCGTTGTTTTCACTATGTACATGGCCTAAATTAACCAACTGCCAACTGTGTTTGGATTGCTATTTGGGGCTTACGGCCTGCCCAAAAAAATTATGAGTGGGGGTACGTCTGGATGCAATTGCCCGAGTTATCGGTAATCGCTCTGTTTCACTCGATTAGTCGTTTGAATATTTTTTTAACAATCTTTCTTTGCTAACACACCAAAAATATGTTTATGTATTATTTTGCAACGATTGAATCGTTTCAATAATATAATTGAGCATCACTAATCGTACAAAATCTTTTATCGATAAGGAAATGATAATACCGATATCAACATTTTAAACAAATCGCTTGAGTTTCTATAACAACAGTTTACATTTTAAAGGGAACCTGATTCATAACTACCGGGGAATTCAAAAACAAAATATGTATAAGGCCAATTAATCCATTCTTCACTTGTAATGTCATTATATGTTGTAGGAATACAAATGATAAGTTGTATATGATCGATAACTACAAACGATAAGTTGTATACGATCGATAATTTAAATCTGATGAATGTTGAGTTCTTTAAATGATTTATTTTGTTTATAAGAATAATAATAATCATTCCTTGGTGTAAAGATAATACATACCCTCCATCTTGGTCTGCAGGCTTTTTGGTGAATCGGGCAGGGAGTCAACGTCGCTGCTGAGGCTGTAGGAGTGCTCCGTCTTGATCGGCTGAGTGCCATTGAGCAGGGCATCCGAGATGAGCTTGTCGTTGAGTATGACGGTGGGATCTTTGACGTCCCGTTCGAACAGCCAGTCGTGCATATCGTTATCGGGGCTGATTTTCAAGGATTCCTGTAACAGTGCACAAAAAGCGAAAAGAGAAAAAATTAGAAGCGAACAAATGGTTTGCAATTAGTAAATGTACAAAAGTCATTCATTGTCGTGTTGCACAGCGATAGCACGCTTATATAATTAAACACAAAAACTGAATGCGAAAAACAAAGGTACAATTGCCAAACCTACATATATACGACCTATGGCAAAATCGCACGAGAATCGCAGACCCAAAACGCAATGCAGATAACTCAAAAAATAATGTATATATATAAAAAATGATTTGATTTCAGGAGTACATATATAGCCCAGATCCCGACTGCCCATGCATACGATGGCCTCAATGGAACGTGGGCCATGCAATATATTTTTGTTGTCAATCTTATCAGAAGACATTTTACCGTCCACTGCGATCGGCGATTCGGACGTACCCTTGAAATATTTGTTGTTGGGCGGGGCAATCAGTAGAGATAATTATTTTAAAGTTATCAATCGTTAAGTCATTATTTTCGGGGACTTGCAAATCAGTGATGGGAATTATTCTCACCTGGGTGGGGTACAATCTTCTAGGTTATGTAATCGGTGCTTGAAATTTATGGTCTTATAATGGTATTGGTAACTCAGTGGGTATTCCATATATATTTCAATGATCTATATATATTTCTGAATGATTTTCCAAAATAAGCTCCTATGTTATGAAGGATTTAAAGATGGCTTTTTATTTCATACAAACATACCTTTAAAAATGTTTTGATGATATTTTTTAAGCCCAATTATAGTTGGTAGTTGAATGTGAAAATCTTTTTAAATGTAATTTCTGTTTGGAAGTATATTCGTCTTTAAAAAAGTTTTGAAATGAAACTCCCAAACTCTGAAGAATTTACACGATTGTAATTCAGGAACATGATATGAATAAAACCGCTTTTACCATATATTTGCTATAAAAAATTAATTTTCTTCCAATAAATTGCTCATTTTAAAAGATCTAAAATATATATATAATGTATTTGAAAAAGACGCATTTTTAAAATAGGGTCCTGAAGGACCTTTTGATGACAGTTATCAGTCATCGCCCCTGGTCCATTTAAACTTGTCAATCTAGTTTTGGCGCAAGTTGTTTGGCAAATGGTTGGCACAAATTTCAATTAAGCCTCGCGAGTGAAGTTGAGTGGAGTGTGCAAGATTGTAATTAATTATAATGAACAGACCCAGTGTTAAGTGTTTCGATGCGGCGATGAGCGGTGGAACCAACCTTGGGAATCACTCACAATCGGAGTGCAGCACAAATACATAACTCAAACGTGTTCTATTTGCCGCCAAAAAAACCAAAATCACCGAATGGAATGGTGAAAACAAACAGCTCCAGAATAAATTTGGCTTGGCATTTTGTTTTAACGCTAAAGCCCGCCCGATGATGTAATTCCCGAATGTGCCAGATTTTTGGACTGGATTCGCTTAATTGTCGCCAGGCATAATCTACGGCAATAAATTGCTGACCCATTTAAAGGCGGCAAATATGCACATGGATATAACTATATATTCCAGTGAGTGCCTGTCTGTCTTTCTGTCTGCGATAAAGAAGTGCATGTAATTACGCTTTAAAAACACATTTGTATGTAAAAGAAATCCCAGTCGCGCACCGCCTCTAAAAGTTCACATTCTAAGCCAAGTCAAATGGAATCCAGTTTTGGCCATAAAAAAAAGGGAACGTCGTGACAGCGAATGTCGATATGTAAGCTGGTACGACTCTTCCCGACTCTTTTTGGGTCTTTGGTTCTTCAAATTCTTCAGGTTCTTCGGGTTCTTTCACACAATCCGCCGTACAAGGCACATACCCGTAAACCTAAACATTGATTACCATTTGATGTGTTTATGGTGGTACTCGCATTTACAAACGAGGGTGGTTTGAGCACTGAGGAAGGGTAAAGAGCGATATACTCAAGAAACTTTCACTCACCCATCAAATATAACACTTTCAATATATAAAATCTGGCAAACTAAAAAAATAATTCAAAATTTTCATTTCTGTGTAGTCGGCCTACTTCCAGTTTATTAATTTCCATTAATCATAAACTCTCTCTAATCATATTAAAGTTACAAATTGTTGACGTGCTAAATTGTATAATAGAAATGTAGGAAAGGGATAGGAAAGATTAACAAATCAACTTTAAAGATTTACTTTTTTCATAGACACCATATAAAAAGCGTACTATATTCGTTTAAAATCCGAGTTGCAAACTGTTTTTTCTGTTTTGTTTGAGAATAAAAAGAGTAAAATGTATTTTTCAAAAAAAAATTAAATAAAAGTTAGTGAAAATGTAAAATTCAATAAAAAAATTTAAACTGATTTGAATAGTCATATATTTTATCATTTTAACTTCACAGGAATTAAACACAATCGGAAATGAGAACAGGGCTTTTAGTTTTTTTGTTGTAGAAAGTAATTATAAATGCATTTATCAACTAGTTCATAAAGCTACTGCTTTGAAATAGAATTGTCGTAGATCACGGATAAAGGCTGTAAACAAGTTTTAAATTATAGCTTACGTAATAGCTCAATATTTTCCGACAGTAAGCTAAGTTCCTCGAAATAATTATATTTTACTGATAAGTAATGATATCTACAAATAAAATTGATTGGTTAAGTTTAACAGAAATATTTAAAGCCAACGATTTAATATTTGTATGTGTAAATATTTAATAGGAACTTGTAATACACTTCAGTTCTTTTCTCCGACTGATTTATTTTACCACTTTGGATAGTGTTTTTTTAATTTTGATAGTAGTCTTAAAAACGTTGCCAGTGATTAGCAAAAAATGTAAAATTGCAAAAGAAAGTATGACATTAGGCAGCAATTTCTCTTGACCAGAAACCGACTGTCAGTCGATGTTTACTGTAATTCATAAATTCTTAAAGCCAACGAAAGTATGGAATAACCGAGAATTAACGATCCACTCATTATGCTAATACTCGTGGGCCGGCCCTCGTACATATTTGTTTTTTTTCGTTTCGTTTGGCCGGTGCATTAAAACACAAATACACAAGTGCTTTCTCCGCATTTTAGCCGTCGCCACACATCGGGCCAAGAATCAGCAAGCAGTATGGTATGGTATATAGTATACTACTTATAAGCACCGAGAAGCGTAAATAAAACGTGAGTGTGCGTGTATGATGAGTTCAACGAACCCCGGGAATTGTTGAGAATTAGCAATTCTTGAAAAATGCTACCAAAACGGGCAACACACACACAGATACTACATACAGATACAGATTTACCCAGGCAGTCGTACAAATATACCCATCGGTCTGTATACAAATATGTGCGAGTATGTTGCTGCCGATGATGAAAGAAAGAAGAAAGCCAGGAGAAAAAGACAGCAAAAATGCTCGCAGGCATTTGCTACCTCTTTTGTTAGCTGCTGCGGATCAGGTGGGGGCATCATGTTCGGTAGGGGGGGTGATATACACACAGGGAAATTCCACACACCAGTCACATATTTTCCTATTCTCTATTCCCATATCTTATCCTAATTTTTGACTGTATTCATTTGATCGCAAATCATATCTAATAATAATAAACTAAAAACCCAGTATCATAGTCCTCAGATAACAATTGTTTATTTTCAATTCTATTTATGTCAGTTGGATCGCAAATCTTATCAATTTTAAACTGAAATCGGTTTCAGTCTTAGCAGTGAATTTAACATCCTCAAAATCAATGAGCAAACTAAATGCCACAGTGACCTTGTCGGAAAATTGTGTAAATCATAAGATAAATATTGACTTTTAGTATTCGAGTTCATTAACTTCAATGAAGTATGTATGTAATGTGCTTTTGACAGTGGGTTATGCACATAGAAATTAGATTATAGTTTTGTGCAACCGATTACTGAAACCAGATAGTTTAAACCAATAAACGCAGCAATCAAATAGTGAATGCA
This sequence comes from Drosophila kurseongensis, assembly GCA_018153305.1. Lineage (NCBI taxonomy): Eukaryota > Metazoa > Arthropoda > Insecta > Diptera > Drosophilidae > Drosophila > Drosophila kurseongensis. The sequence continues at coordinate 6,841,268 of JAECXX010000005.1, read as the reverse complement.
TTTGAAATTGTTTTTTTATTTTGCTAATTTTCTTTAGCTGTCAAAACCAATTCCTAAAAATCAAATAGTTTGAGATTTTAATATGACTTTTATAATATTATATATTTATTATTGCATAAATATTTTAAACTCTTCACACCACTCCAAACCATTGTAAAGAAATTTAATTTATTAAGATTTATTATTACGTTTTATTAATTTTGTTTAAATATTTTTCCCCGTGCACCTGTAGCACCGTTTGTTGCACGTTTCAGGTGGGTTTCGCCGCTTTTTCCCTGCCACCTCTCCGATTTGTGTGTTCCAATGAAAGCGCGGCACCGGTGAAATGGCTAAGGGCGCCTTCTCAAGTGGAAAGCGGTGCGGTGCGATGCTCGAGTTGGAGATGGAGTTGGACTCGCAGTGTGGAGCACCTCTTAGGCCACAAAAACCGCTTGAACTCGGCTAAGCCCGACTTGACTTGACTTGGCAATCGATTGCCTAACCATCGGCCATCGGAGGAGCCTGTGCAATGCAATCATTTGACCCCATTTCGTTAACGATTCACAAAAACCTGTTGCGACTGTCACGTGCAGAGAATTGTTCTGCGAGAACGTTGCTTTGCCTGTTCTTCAGGTGAGGTGCCTCGCACGTCACTTTGGAACCCGATCAGGCAAGCTACTTTGGAAACGATAAACGCGAAATAAAAATACAAAAAAAAATACAAAATCAAAATAGCCGCCGGAGGGGTTTTCTTTATCTTACGGCATTAAATTAACATACACACATGGGTGTTGGTGTTGCCGGGTCTCCCGGTTGGCCATTATACAATTTTATTCAAATTTCCAGTCTTCAGGTCTGTCTCTCCCCGAAAAAACAAGAAAGGGTGAAAAAGAGCCACAAACATACAATTTCATAAAAATAATTAAACTGGTTATAGTTTTTTTTTGATCGTTTGGTTTGGTTTCTCCTCTTTCTTCTTTCTTTCTACCTTTGTATCTCCTTTTGGCTTTTATTTTTTTGGCCTTTTTGTCTATACATTTTTTCGATTTTTGCTTTTTTTGCTTGCTCCACAATTTGGATTGATTAAATAATGTTGCAGCAAGCGAAAACCTTTCACATTTATAAAACTGCAGCCGTGTGCGTGCGGATCATTATGTATGTATCGTTTTCTTTGTGTTGTGCACAGCATTTTTAGCCGAGTCTTTATTTCTTTCCAATTTTTATGCCCCGGCTGCATCATTTGCCGCTGGTGTTGGTAAAGTGAAAGGTGCTCCCACAATTCAAAAAGCAGAAACCAAAAAAAAACCCAGAAACTGAACTGCCTTTTAACTTGAAAAATTGTTACGGTTTTTTATTTTGGCCCGCTTCGGTTTCGTTTTTCGTGAGCGTGGTAAATGGTAATGGGGCTACGATGTAAATGGCCATCGTCAAATGGCTTTGCCTTGAAAAGAAAGTGCGAATTGGCCAGCGATCCCTGCCAGAATCCCATACAAATGGCTTAATCAGCAGGCAAAGTGCACTCAAATATTACGTATGCGACATGTTGCAGAAACAAATGCAAAAGCCAAGAGAGTCTGAGAATTCCATGACGTACTGGCTGCGCTTCTTTGCATTACGTTCGAAATAAATATAACCTAATATGTATAAAAATAGCTGGGTGGGTGGCGGTCCAATGCGGGCTTAGCTTATCGCCAACATATGTTTGTGCGCCCTCGTGTGAGGAAAGTACGTAAGCAGCACGTCTGACGTACACACCAACAATTTGCCAAACGGAAATCATTGTGAAAGTAACCGAAAAATAAAAAAACAATAAATGAAGAAAAATGCGAAAAGGTGGTACAAAGACTCCATTAAACCCCCACAGCCTTCAGTTATCCTAGTCTTTTGGACCTGGCCGTTGATAGTGGGTGCTCAACAGAGATGCGCAAAGTCAAGACTTTTGATCGTCTGATGCCTTTCACTAAAAAAAACATTGATGAGCGGCCAAAATCGTTCATCTGCATATATGCAAAACAGACATAACCAATTTGGCAATGGTTCGGATGAGTCAGAGAGCTGGGCGACCTTATTGGAGAACCCATAATGAATTCACTTTCAAGGTTTCTCGGAAAGATAATGCTTGAAAAATGTGCTGTCAGCGGGTAATTACGGAATTCTAGGCCCTAACTTATGACTCTCTAATGGATTTTGATAAATTGGGTCTGGGGAATCCGATTAGAGGACATTTTTCGGGCGTCCATTATTAATCGATTGACTATATATTGAATTAAATATGAATTGCAAGAGGTTTCTTCATTTAATTTAGTCTTTAATTTAACTTTCTTAATACTTTATAGTATTATAAAGCTTAATTTTTGAAGCTTAATTTATTGATACATATCTTAAATGAACTGCCAATAAGCCCTAACAACAAATATTGGTCCGATAAAGTTTTATAATTAGGTTTAATTACAAGGTTTAAATAATAAGATTAAGGGTTATCATCTCGTATTAGTGGTATCATCTCGTATAATATTCTATATAATACTTTAAGTTAAATTTGTCAATATATCTACGTGAGTTTAAAATGTCTTATAGCAAGACATAATCTTTTTAAACAGTTTATCCCGAACTTTGACAAAGTAGTCTTAAGGGCTTTAGGTCAAATAGGTCAAAAATGTGTTATAGCCAGGGGAGGTCCTCAAACCCTTCCACCCCCTCCCCCTAACACTTTGGGGCAACTTTCTTTCGCTTTGTTTCTCCGTCTTCGAAAAGCATCCAACTGTTGCTTCCTGGAAGCCGTTAGCCTGTTGCCTGCTGTTACACTTATCGTATAACACTTCATTAGTCCTGGCAATATGTTGCTACGCCCACGTCCACCCCACAAACACCTCGACCCCCCTCCCCCATTGCGAAGGCGGCTGTAACATATTGTAAATTCAGAACGGGTCCATGAATAATTCACACTGTCGGGCTTTCTTGGCCAAAACACAACACAACTCCTCCGACGTCCTGACATTGACGTCAAAAGCACAAAACTCAAACAGCTGGCCAGCTGGCCGCCCACTCTTTTGTTGGCTAAGAGAGCCTTTCAAAACTGGCCAAGAAGAGCGTACTAAGAGAGGTTTCCTTGGACTGCGCATCCTGCAACGCGCAGCGCGTGTAAATCCGCATGAATGGCCGACATGAATGGGAAAATATATATATATAGATATCGAGAAAGAGAGTGGAGCCAGCGAGACTGGCGCACATGTAAGCCAATACTATGTGGGGGCACAAATTTAATTATGCGCGCTTTTTTCGCTGCCTCGCCATATGCTTGGACTTTTGGCATAGAAATTGTGTCGCTGGAGCGAGCTAAATTTGCAATAGTCGCTGGGTTTCTTTGCATTCGCTTTGTGCTTTAACCTGTTTTGCAGATTGCAACGCTCCGGCTCATTGGAAATGTCAAAGTTAAGCAATACACCAATACGGATATACGATACATACAGATATATACAGATATAAAGACGTTGATAGACCATATTGAAAGTATCGTCGTGCATAGCTCGAACTAGTTATTCAAATATGCTCTCGGGAGTCAAGACTTTTAGCTCTCGAAACTCTCGAAGTCTGTTGCCAAGCACGTTTTTCTGTTTTCTGTTTTCCGTTTCTTGTTGGTAGTGTTCTCGTGTGCATTTTAAATAGCGGGCCTTGCATTTGGCCGTTAGAAAATCTCAATCTAACCTCAACGAAATGCACATTTGCATTCACATCGATAATCTGGCTATATAGACCATAAAGGGTATCGAATGGGCCAAAAAGAAATTGCTAATACCATTATGCACGCCCCCTTTTGGACTATGGATTCGCGTCTATATACTGCTTATATAAGCGAAAGTTAACCCACAAAAGAACAGCTCTGGAAATGTCAAAAATATACATATCATTTATATTTTTTGTTTTTTTGCTTTGGTCGTATCTTAATGGAAGTGGTGAAAAGTTGCTGACTTCTTGACTTCTTGTTAATGTTGCATTTTTCCTCTCAACCTCTCTCTTTTTTGTTTAAAACAATAATATATTCTGCTTTACGTTTAGGAAAGTCACCAGCGCTTTGACTTTGGTCAGCATTCTTCGGTGAAGGCAAATGCAGTTTGTTTTTTTTTACCCAAGGTAATCTTTTCCGGCAGTTTACTGCTACCAGTAGGTTTGGTCTCGTCAAGAGCTTCTTCTTTGAGGCAAAATCACAGACGATCTTGAAGACTTTTAGTTAAAAACATGGCTTTGTTTCGTCTAGATTTCGCTTTCTTTTTAGACACAACCCTTTCATATGTATATTGTATTGTATATAATTACTCCAGGGTACATAGCTAAATATATAGAAGATAAGCTGAGTTCTAAATCCGCTTTATTAGGCATTTTTGTTTCCATGTGCCTCTTATCAATAGAATGTGAAAATTGAAACAGTATTTTCAGCTTCCAACAGAAATAATTTTAAGAATTTATTTTCTTATCAAGGCTGGACCAGAATCGAAAGTCGTTAAGTTGAAACTTTAGCATATTTGCTTTAAATATTGTTGTTTGCTTCGGAAACTCTGTGGGACTGCTATTCTTAGTAAAATGGATGACCGGTAGTCGATGATAACTGATCAGTGTTGTTGTTATTATATGATTTTCCCTGCAATCAAATTTCACAGAATTCCCCGATCACGAATATATATGTGTACTTGTATAAAGCTTTAAAGATTTTGCTGTGTCAACTCTTCATTGCTCTCAACTGATAGAGGGGGAAGCACTCGAAGATCTCTGTATGAAAAAGGGAGGGGGTTTCTTGATAACAATGATCGGAATCTCGGCAATGCGGAGCACGTGACATTATCGCAGCTCTCTGAAGACCTGCTAACCCCTTTTGGGACTTTCCAAATTTCATACCCTTATTAAAAGCGCCTTTCCAATTTATTAAATTGATTATCGACAGCACGTCAAGTCAATATTTTTAGTTTTTTGTTTTGGTTCGCTAGCAAGGAAAAAAAATCCCATGGCATCATAATTATTATTTTTTTTTGTTTTTGTCACCCATTTAAGTGGAAAATGGTGCGCTTGGCTAATCAAATTGGGCATTTCAGCGCCTTATCTTAGCGTAAGTTTATTTTATTTTTGGCTTTATTTTTTTGGTTACAAAATACTTTGTGATAAGATTGTTGATTTGCCTGAAAAGACTTTAGAATGATAGTTAATATTATTAAAATAATGCCAAAATAGAAAACTGATTGGCTTGGCCTAAGGATCTTTTATCGGAATTTCGTTATCAAGCCCTGGGGGATATCTTGACCTGATCTTGATCTTTGCTTCCCCGACATTGGAGGGTATTTGAGCGGCGACTTCCCACAGAAACCGATAGTTTCTGGTTATGGGCACACACAGGCATTTGAGATACTTATGAGGTAATTGAGCGCACGCCCCGGGTACGGGTACATTGTACCGCTTACGGCGGGAAAAAACGCAAGCCAACAAAACCTATAAAAACTGCACGCGCATTTTCCCGGGCATTGGGCCTATTTCGGTCCCTCCGTCTACATTGTCTACAAGTCGAGTGCAGTCAGTCGACGGCGTGCATTATTATCGCCTAATAGTAATGACACTGACGAGCCATACTCTATTTGACTTGCTGCAAAGTGCAGCAGCAACAGCAGCAGGCGAAAAAAGTCATTACTTTGCATTTAGACCAGCTGATAGCGACCGCTTATCAACTCCGCATGCGGCCTCCTCCCATGCGGCAATAGATTCTTTTCTTTTGTGCTCGGCCAGCAGAGCTTCCTTTACACAGAGGGAAATATTATTTATTAAAAAAAAAAAAAATAATAATAATAGTAAATAAAAATAAATCTTGGGGCAGCGGTGGGATTTGAACTCGGAAGCAGATTCTCTACCCCCACCTATTTAAGATGTGTAATGTTAATGTAAATTTAATATTAATATTCTTTCAAAATAATGTGAAATCATTTGTTTGGCAATAGAAAGTGATAAGAGCCGATTAGGGACACTTTGGGCGAAATACATTCTATTTTTTGGTAAAACTGTGGATGCATTAGCTCTAACATTGATTCCTGTATTTTGTTGGTTTAGATTATAGATATAGATGATATAAATATATGTTTTTCTCTGTGTACAACAGCAAGAACAAGTGAAACCGACGGACGACATATATTCATTACCGTTTCCGCAGCGATAAGCACTAGACGACGGCATATACCATCTATGTATGAGTACTCCGCAAACGAAGCTCAGTCCCAGCAAACTCATTTCATTATAGTGAAACATTTTATGAGTGCGCGGGGGTGATAGAAAGAAACTACGAGTAACAAACAACCAAAACAGAAATCGTTCGCTAATGATAAATTTCTTTTAATTTCTTGGAAAACTCCAATTATCACTATCGGTTAACACAAAACAACTTTGTAGGACAGCACAACTTCTAAGTTATGAACAGAAATGTTTCCTGACTGCCAGATATAGTCGTGCTGCTGCCTCTTATCAAAAACACAAAAAGTCACTAAAAATTGTCTCTTCTCCCAAAAACGGGAACGCAACTGCCAAGATAGAGGCCTTGAGAACTGCCTTTTCTTTTCGGCACCATTCGATTCAGAGGCGTATCATATCTATCTAAGTATTTTGCAAAGGTTCGTTGTGTAATGCCATTGGGCTCGGCACTCCAAAAACGTCCTCCACGAAAACATGAAAGCAAAACTGAGATTCTGGGTGTGTTGTATATTACGGGTGTCTGATTGTCTGGTAGCCGGGCCATTCGATTAGATTTTCGTTTTTCACTATACTTTTTTTTCGGTGGGTTGGTGTGCGGACATTTTTATGAGGTTGCTTGGGACAGGTTTGATCGTAGGCCAGTTTGGTGATCGGCGTTCTCTCAGGTGACCGCATACATATAAATGCAAACTACTTAATATGCAGAGAAGAAAAAGAAAACTAGCTAAGGCCTGTGGGACCCTTAATTTTATATTTTTTTTCCTCTTTAAATCGATCATTATACTTAGAATTCAGCTCATGAATAAGTTCACGTTTTTCTCCCCAACTGATAAGCTTAATGTGGGTCATTAAAAATGTTTTTCTTGAGGTTTTTAAATGCAATTTCGTTTCGTAGAAGCACGACTTTTACAAGTTTAAAATGTATACGAAATGACTTAATAATCGTGTTTGGAAGACGTCTCTAGTCAAAGATCGGAGTTCAAGTTTAGTCAAAAAGTGTACCTTAGCTAAGACATTTTCACATTTATTTCTGTGTGTTATGAGTAGTCGTCAGTATTTAGAGCTACTAACAATATCTCGAACAATTTCTTATCGTTTCGTTCAAGAGTTGTCGGCTTTAACTTTCACATATGTGTATTGCTCATATCAAGCATACCTGCTGTAATAAAAGCTCTCAAGTATCAATGGGTATGCCTGATATATAGAGGTTGGCCCCAGTGCGAGGTGTTTTTCGCGTTTTTTTGCTCTCGAGTGTGCGGTAATTTGAACACTTACCGGATCTAAGTCGGAGTCCCATATATCTTTGAGGTCGCCATCGTAGAATTCCATGGTTCTTGAGATTGGCGCTTTTGGATGCGCTCTAAGAACTCTTTTAGTTGATATTGCGGTTCGGGGATGGTTTTGATGGTTTGATTCGGTTCCACTTGGTTGCAGTCACACTATTTTAACCCACTTAAAAACTGTCTTCTTTTATATTTTTTAGCTTATATTATTATTTTTATACGATTTACGGAATCCTCTCTTGCTCTTGCTTTAATATACTTAATCTTCTTTACTCCTCGTCGAGCTCTCTTTTTTACCTCTCTTTTTGCTCTTTTCGAAAACGAACAGTTCTTGGGTGATGACTGTTGGTTGCTTCTTTATAACACTTATTAAGGGGAAACCTGTTGCTTCCAGAGAATGTTTTCACTTGACATTGTTATAGTCTGCTGGGTGTATTGGTGTTGTTGCTTTTGTGTGTGTGTACCGGGCATTCATTCGTATTGGTGTTGGTATTTGGGGTGTATCTGTGAGTACGGATCTAACTTGGTTTACAACTGTCGGCTGGATTTAACTTGTTGCATGCGCTTGCTTTTTCTTGTCGGATTATTTATTTGGCGTTAACATTAATTGAATTATTAACTTTTTCCCGATTCTCGGAAACACTCGATTTTCATAGAAAATAGTTATTATATTTTGATTTCAAACGTTGATAACCATATAATTTAGTTTATTTTGGACTTGATTACGATTTCAATTGGTTATAATTGAATTTTTTAATGTGTTTTGTGTGTATGATGGAGCAGTAAACCGCATTTAAAATGGCTTTGCTCGGCCCGTGTATAATAGCATTTAATATGTGTAGTTAATATCGTTAACTTTAGCAGTAATATTTGTATGTTTGGATGTATATATGGGATGGTAGCACACAATTAGAATAAACTGTCCGTAGTGCGACTGCAGCCAAAAACGGTACTAAACTAAATGTCGGTGAAATTCTTGTGAATGCGAACGAACGAATCGAAAACGTCAGTGCGCTGCCGACGTCGCTGCTTCGTGCTTGGTCCTCTCTCTTTCTCTCTCCGGCTCTCCATCTCACTCCCTCACACGCTGGCACATATGGCCGAAGAGAAAATATCTGAACTGTCAGACTCAGGCCCTCTCGCTCTGCCTATCTCTGTCGCTCTCCATCTCTCTCTCTCTCTCGAAGCTGACAATGCCGGCAAACCATGCTCAGAATTTTAGATAGAAAAGCTCGAACAAGTGATACTCCCAATAAAATTTATATATATTTATATATATATACTAAACATAAAAAAATATTGTATAAAAATTCCTGACTTAAAACCATTTAAGGCTTTAATAAATATTAATAACTTTTAATTGATATTAATAATAAAAAAGATTGTTAGATTTCCTTCCAAAAATATGTAAAATGTTATTTTCTCATTCTAAGAAAACCATGCTAAACAATTGAAATTTGAAAAAGATAAGTTCTCAGGAATTTTAATGTCGGAAATATGTTAGCCATTATAGGTCCATCTTAATACTAAGTATGGTTGAGATACAAATCTGATGCTTGTTAATGGATTAGTTCCTTTAAATTACGAATTATTTATATCCCTCAGTCAATAATTAATTTTTAATACCTCATTGGTCTTATAAGTTAATATACATTTGTGGGGTTGTTTGTAGCTAAACTCGAAAATAATGTTTCTTACCGATCCTATTGTTTCAATTAATATAGGGGGTTCTAAGTTACTCTAGATAATTAGGGTTGTTGTTGGTGAATCCAAAAGACTTTAAATGATCTACCTTATTCTATTTATATTCCCATAGTTCTTAGTCACAGATCTACCCTTGGTACTGTGTAACATGCGGGCAGCCGGCTTCAAAAGTATCCGACTCTCTCCCCAAAAACTGTGCTCTTAGTGAAACTTTCACGCTCTTCGTGGCTTTGAGGCTTTGGGGCTTTGAGAAGTGAATGTAAGTCGATTGTCGTAAGCCGGCTTTGACGTCGATCCGAGACCGGAGACCTGAGGCACCCGGAGCCGCATAGGAAAGGAAAACAAGTTTCTTCCGACGCCGTCGTCGACTGCTCTGCCGCCGTTGCGGCAACATTTGTTAACCTGTTTTTTATTATAGATTTTTTGTTGGTACGGGCATTTGATTTGGCCTGGTGGAAGGATGAGGAGGAGCAGGGGTTCGAGGGGTTCCCCGCTCTGCAACCAGACCCGACTTTTGGTCGCTGCCGCTTGGTAACACTCGCTCCGTTGATCTTGTCAACTTGACCAAGTTATTTGAACTATGCACATGTGCAGACCAAACCGAGAGCTGAGCCTCTTGCTTTGTCATTTGAAGGCTGTTTGCCGGAGTTTCGCTTGGCTCTTGGGGCTTGGGCATGGATCTGGGGGTATGGATCTCGGGGCCTGGACTTCTGCCACTGCCACTGCAACGCAGCGTCAGCGTCGACGGCGCAAAGTGAATGTACTTTCAAACCAAAGATCCGGTTTAAAGCTGCCCGGGCAACAGATACAGCATTCAGACGACGACGACGATGACAACGGCGATGTTTTCACAAAAACGCTTGTGTAATACATATGGAGGGGCATAGCTATAGGTATAATTCCGGGCATGTCATGTATCTGTATCCCACAGAAATATACACTCACAGCTTTTGGCCACTAATTTCTTATTTGTTGCTGTGATTTTGATTGTGATCATTTAAAATTTGAAAATCCCTAATATGGCTTACATGGCAAATCGAAACGGGTTGCCCGCCGCTTGATTATCGCATTGAAAATCCCCATAGACAAGCACCCGACTCTCAGATCAATGAGCTCTGATAGCTGGGCCAACAAGACGCCACAAGGAGGGATCATTATATGCCCTTTGTTTTCTTAGCAAAGTACATTGGTTTTCTCAGCCATTTGGTCACAGAGAATTTCTCTAAATTATCGCATAGAAATTTGTTCGCTTTATTTAATGGAGAAGATCCGTTTGGTTTGCATTCCCCAAAACATTTTGTTACACTTTCTAATTGGGAAAAGGTTAAGAAGAAGATCTGGTCAAACTTGATCGATTTCATGGCTCTACATCAATTGGTTGTCGGTGTCAAATCAAGCGGTTTATGTTTATTGCAAATTCGCAAGGGTAGCCTTTCCCTTCTTGTTTCAATATTTTCTGTATGTATATACCCTTACATACTTGAATCACAATCCCATCAACAACATCATCAATGTGCATTGTGAGTGTATAAACAGCCAAATGAATTGGTTAAATGTGTAAGTGAGTGTTTTGTATACTATACAGAAAGAAAAATTAGATTGATATGATATGATGATCAAGTTGATGATATATACTCGTATGCGTATATAGAAAAGCATTTTAATTAAAGAACATGAAATACATATACTTTTTAAACTCTTTTTAAATTTCAGGAATCAATTAAAATAAGTAAAGTTGCAGCATCCAATTTTTGACAAATTTTCTTGTAGCAGTGTAAAATGGCACAAAATTGATTTTGGGGAAATCTAAAATCCAATCCGCTTGGCTTTTTTATCTTTAGTATTTTTACAAGACATATGATCAATTCCACTTTCAAATTACTTTTGTACAGTTTTAAATTAAAACATCAAAATTCGTTTTTTTAGGGCAACGGTGGGATTTAAACTCGGGCTTAATCCATTTTTTAAATTTATATAGGACAGGTGCAGAACTCATACCGACTTAACGTTATTCATGTATCAAAATTATATGAAAATCATTGAAGTATTTTTATTTTGCATAAATATCTTTATTTTTTCGGTGTACATAAAATTTCATTTGCCAGTCGCGAGACTGTGTGTAATAATTCGTCATGCTGGCCGCATTTGAACCCGCATAGCTCGCTGCCTCCGTCTCTGCCGGGCAAAGTAAAGTAAAGCCGAGCCATGCCATTCCCAATATTTCGTACCCAACACCGCCCCTAATTTGCGAGGCAGATATCAGATATACTGATGCCGGTTCTCTTAGCTCCGATCTACTACTCTTTTTTACTCTCTTCACGGATCTGATCGCACTCTGCCGGCGACGCTTCAAGTGGTTTTTACAGTTATATAGTATATAGAGAAAGAGATATATTGTGTCTTATGGCTGGCACAAATATTTTTCGCCACCGACTGACGCTTATTTGTATATTTTTCTTTTTCTCTTTTAATATCACATATATTTTATTTGATTTGTGAATCACATCAAAAAAAACAGCAAAAATTTGGGTATATGGGTGTGTGAGTTAGGTTGAGTGTTCACTGGAAAAATAAAGATACAACTCAGTTGGCGTGGAGCGGATGAAAGACGACAAACGGTGTAGGTGTCTGTTGGTCTGAACACTCTCGTCAGCTTTTCTTTCCTGTTTATCTGCAGTTATATTTTAATCTGCACTTGAGATTTCTTTTAGAATATAATTTAGCATTATGCCAGCAACTCATGATTAGATTCCATGGCTGTCATACCGTTGGGGTTGATAATTTAATAACTTCCCCTGTGAATGAATTTTTGTTATTGCGGATTCTTGTTATCATTTAAGATTCCCCTAAACGAACACAAACACTATAAATATTTGCTACCATGTTTTGAAATTGTAAAGCCATACAATATTTTGAAATTCGTTGAAAGTTGAACGCTCCCTGCTATCTTGTCGAAGGCTAGTTTTCCACTAAAAGATAGTGGATAGTTTGTAGATAAAGATTTCCTTTTCAGGACACAAAGGACTGCCTATCTCCGCTGTAAAATGACTCATTTCCTATCAACTTTTAGGGTCTCTTTCAATTCCCAGCGGGTCACAGCACATTCTTATCGCCAATTATATTTAGCATAAATTTCACTTGTGGACACTCCCTTAAGCATAATAATGCAATACATGTGCATATGTGTAGTCCGAACCAATATTGAAAAACATATTTTTGTGCCCACAGACTTAACCTTTGAATTTTGAGCTTAAGTTGATAAGTTTTATTTATTCTGTACATTAAGCAAAAATTCTCTTATTTAATGATATGCTATTAATAGCTTCGCATATGAAAAAGCAGCTGTGCCTTTGGCTTTTGTGTGTTCCTCGGAAAAATACCAAGAAAATGCATAAAAACATATGCCATGGCATCTAAAAATATGTGCTCGTGTTTAGGTATGACGACTTTCCCATAAATAATGCAAAAACCAGTGTGTACCAGGACATTGATCTTGTTCAGGAGTTGTTAATTGGCTTAGACATTCAGCACTTAGTCAGCATCCAGCGTTCTTTGTGCCATTGACGAATTGTTATTCTGGCTGAAAGCGACAGCAAAATAAGCCGCACAATACTTTCTGACCTAGTTTCATCATTATCACTTTTTCAAAAGCAGAGTTGAAGATCGCAGGCAGTTGTATCGTTCCAGCCTTTTAGAGATACGATACGCATTTACCCCTGTCTAAAAATAATAAATGATCTCATTTGTTATTCTCCTCTCCCTCAGGACATTTTAAAACGATCGTGTCATCGTCACATTTCCAGCCACTTGTTTTGGGCATTTTAAACGATATTAACACACGTTTGTAAATAAATGTACATGTGGATTGTAAATTAAATACACCATTCTGAATGTGAATGTGAATATGTATATTCTGTCGTGTAAACATACGCAACGCAGCAGACATTTTGCCGTCGTCGTCTTTACAACTGAATCCACATATCGTCAGCGCATTGAAAAGTCTTTTGTCTTTTGTTCTGGCTCGATCGATGTTTCCCGTCATCCGCTCTGTCCATCTGTCAATTGCATTTAAAGCAAATATCGCCCATAAGAAATGGGCTATAATAAAGCAATAAATGTATACTGTGCAACAACAAGAGATTGGTTACGTTTGCACTTGTTTAAACAATTTCACAAAGAACTTCAGAGCCCACTACCTGCGCTTGTTGATTTTATTTATATTTATATTTTTAACTCTTCATTTTTCCTTTTCCCCTTACAGGTGCACGATGAAGTTAAGCAGCATAGACCGGCAGTGCTTATTTCAGCCTTATCGTCATTGGAAATGCTTGACAATAAATTAGATTTTGTGCAAACTCTCCCGTCCGATCAATCCACTCAAAGGTCCGTCCACCATGATGGTGCAAATAATGGAAAAGAATACCGAAAAAGAAATACACCCCAGGCAAATCGCAGGTTCGTGTGATTTATATCATAACAAAAGGGTGGAGGAGCGAAAAGGAATCACAGATCGAAGATTAGGTACACTTCATCGAGAAAATACTAATCACCATACTATCGAGGAACATTTTATGGGTGCCACTTATAATAATATTATAATACTTAGCATTTCAAGCGAGAAAACTGAAATAATTAATGGGAACTGGAACGTGTTTATAGATAATTTCCTATCTACATTTTGGCTGGTAAAGCCAGAAACTGCTGAATTATTAATGAACGTTAAAATAGATTTTTTGCAGCAGGGTAACTTCCAGTCGCGTCTTCTTATCCGAAGTATTTTTCTGCTTGACGTCTTCGTCTTTGGCTACCCATAAACAAAATACGGCCAATGCGGCGTTGTTGAGGTCAATGATTTCTGTTGCGTTGTCTTTTTCACGCTTTTGACGCTTTTTTCGTTTGCCCAGTTATACGTTTGTATGTCTGTATGTGCGACCATATTGAATATTAATTTTTAAGTTTTTCGGCTTATGTAAACACATTCAGCAAAATAAGTGGAACCATCGACCGCTGTAATGTCGATTCTGCAAGGCAGATGATGACATAATAGAAGATAGTTGAAAACCAACAACGAGGAGGAGTGATGTTCACTGGGATGAATCACGGCAACCAGAATATTTTGTAATTCATTGAACCTCCGACGAAAGTTATCTTGAAGGTTTCTGATAAAATGGTATTCAATTAGACTAAAAAGAAATGCATGTCGGCTGCTGATTCTGCGGGAAAAGTCCCACAAATATGTCAATAAATATAATGGTGAAACAGTCGATCTCTTTCAGTAGAACATTCAAGACGAAACCATCAAAATGTCCAGACATTTGGCCTACCTGTGCCTCGTGCTGCTGTGGAGTGGCCACCTAAATGCCGATCACTTTGAGGAGTGTGAAGGGGTCGCCGACGAATCGTTTGTGCAAAGTTGGGAAAGCTGCCAGTCGTACGTTTACTGCCAGGGTGAGGATTCGCTGAAGGGCGATTGCGATGAGGGGGAATACTTTGACTCGGAGACGGGAGGCTGCGATATTGCTGCCAATGTACAATGCTTTCTGGACGAGGTCGACGAACCTGCAGATCCAGAACCCGAACCGGAAGTTGAAGAGGAAATCGTACCCGCTACGCCCAAGCCAACGGATCCGCCAATTGAACCACCCAGCGAAGTGGATGTCCTGGACATTGCCCCAGTTGTGAAGCCCAGTTGCCCAACCAGCGATGATCCCAGTCAGGTTATTTTGATGGCCAGCAACGAATCGTGCACCAACTACTATCTCTGCTATCATGGACATGCCATGGAAATGCACTGCACCAATCAGCTATATTTCAACTCCCTAACCGGACAGTGTGATTACCCGGAGAAAGCCCAGTGTGCGGTAGGTTCTTGATTTAGTAGTTACATCAAGCTGTATGTTACATTGAGTATTATTTGCAGCTGGAAGACCCGCGCTCCCACAAATGCCTGCCACACATGACCGAGTTCTTTCCTCATCCGGACAAATGCAACTACTTCTACTACTGCATCAAGGGCTTCCTGACCCTCCAGCAGTGCCCCTTCTACTACGGATGGGACATCGAACGGAGGAGTTGTGTGCAGATAAGTGTGGCGAAATGCTACGGAAACTCCCGTCGAACCTAGGCCGGAAACTCCCAGAAACAAATAACTCATTAAGGCTAAGAGAAGTTGTCTACCATTAGCTGATAAGCACTGTATTTATTGATAAGTTACAAGATTGTGGCAACATGAGGCCTTTAATTAAATATAAATTATTAGGAAAAACCTTGATTTGCCCCTAGCTGAGCTATAAAAAGCTTAGCACATCGCTCCGCACCACCACAAAAGATCGAGAATGCAGCAATCTTTGCGCTTTGGCTTGCTACTAATCGTTTACGGCGTTTTTCTCGTTGTCTGGGGAATTAATGGCCTGGACATACCCGAATGCCGTGGTCAAAATGGAATCATCAACAATACCCGTCCCAATTGCAGTTTTGCCTACATAAATTGCGCAGACCAGGATTCGTTATTTTGCTATGATCCCACGACTTGCAGTGCCAACTTCACTTGTGAACAAATCAACTCGGGGGACAATTCAACTGCGTCACCCAACCAAACAACTTCAATAGTCGTAACCACACCAACACCGACACCGTCACCGTCACCGTCATCAACCAGCTCACCTTCCGACATTCGACGTGTGTGTCGGCAGGGTGTAACCAGAAGGTTCAGTTATCCGCAAAACTGCAACTATTTCTACTACTGCGTGGATGGCTTTCTTCTGGTGGAGCAATGTCCCATTGGCTACGTCTTCGATGCCGAAACTGGGGCATGTGGTGGTCGCCAGCAAGCTTCTGCCGACTGTACGTTGAAATAAAAGGCTAAACACAACCAATTAATTAAGCCCCTTGTCGTGTCAAATAAAATCGTTATAGCTAGAAAATAAAATGAATTTAGCGTCTTATCAGAGAACAAGCAAACCGATCAGTATTTCCACCTATAAAGAAGGCCCTGATCCGCGAGATGAGACAGTTGAAAGTCTATATGTGGCAGTTGTTGATAGTCTTTGGCTGCCTGTTGCCTGGATATCAGGTGCGGGCGGTTTTCCTTGAGGAGTGCAAGGGTGTCATAATCATCAAAATCCCAAATGAGAATAAGGAATGCAGCGAATATGTTCACTGCGATGGAGACGATTCGTACTACTGCAATGGGGACTGTCGTGAGCCCGTCGAGTGTTATAATAAAGACGTTACTACCAAAGCACCAATTACCACCTTAAAACCTGTGGAGCCGACCACGAAAAACTCCACATCGGAAGAGCGTCCTGTTCCGGCAAGCACAACCACTGTAACCCCTACAACTAAAGCAGATACCACCTCATCATCGATAACACCGGCAACCCCAACTCGAATTCCCAACACCGATGTCCATGTGATCTGCAAGACAAGTGGAAAGAGTGGAGTCTATCCGTATCCAGCTAACAGTAATTACTATTATCAGTGTCTCTCCGGTTATCTGCTACTTCAGCAGTGCCCACAGAATTTTCATTTCGATGAGTCCCAAGGACAGTGTATTTCCAAAAAACCGAAACGTTTAAGAAACTTGTAATATTCGCCTGTGAGTCTGTAATAAAGCTATTATCAAACCGTGTTCTTAGGCAAATTAATTTCTGATAAGTATTCAGGTGGTAAAGTCTGCATACGAAAATGATCAGTTTACTTTTCGAAACGAAGCGGAGAAGATGTATCAATCAGTGCTTGGATCCCTCCTGGTGCCGATCTTATTCCTTGGAATATGCCTGGCGGACGTTTTCGATGAGTGTAATGATGGCAATAGCCTGTCGTTCGTTAATTCACCAAAGAGTTGCGCACACTATATTTTCTGCAACGGCGATGAGTCATACGATGGCGAATGTGCGGAGGGCGAATACTTCAGTGCCGATATGGAAATGTGTGAGCCCATGGGCGATATTGATTGCCGGACGGGATCGGCGGTGGAAGCGGAAAACGACGCGAATAGCTCAACGGATATTACGTCTGACGTGGAGACCAGTGCAACTCCTACAGACGAAATCACCACTCAGGTTCCGTCAGTGATTGTTACCTTGCGCCCATCAGTCAACCAGAATGGGACCGCCAATTCGACTACGATATCTCCTGGCGCAGAAGTTATTATAACCAACCAATGTCCACAGCTGGATAATCAAAGTCGCATCGCATTGCTGCCAAATCAAAATTCCTGCTCTGATTATTACATTTGCTATCGTGGCGAAGCACTTCCCATGAGTTGTGCCGCCAGTTTGCACTTCAATTCTCGCACTGGCAAATGTGATCATCCGGAAAATGTCAGGTGTCTGGTGGGTTTGGTATATATCTGATGGGGAACCACATTATTAATCAATCAATTATTTTTTAGGCCATGACATCAAATCCTCGAGAGCAGTGCAAACGACATGTAATAGATGTCTATCCACATTCGGGCAATTGCAACTACTTTTACCAATGTCGTTCTGGTTATTTAATGGTGCAGCAATGTCCTTTCTTCTACGGGTGGGATTACGAGAAGCGATCCTGTGTGGCACTAAGTCAGGCCAAATGCTATAACAAAATACAAATGCAAATGAAGTTTAAATAAATATCTATTATAAAATGAAACTATTTTTTAAATGGGCAACATCTGAAAGTTGGGTATTAATATACGCATTACCTAGGCGTTTTGGTTTTAGGTGCAGTTGAACGACATTCCTGAAATTTCAGCCCTAAAAGCTAAATTCTAAAATTCTAAATTCTAAATTATGGAAATAATAAGAACATTATCGTCAAATTTGCCCTCATTTAGATTTCAGTTTTTTATTTTGAGAAAATAAAATAAATTTACGTGTGACGAAAATCCCTCTTCGGCTTAAATTCGGTTGAAATTTGTATGTACATCATATGTACTTTCCATCCGAATTTTAAGCGGAAAGAATTCTGTGGCATTTGTGCCTTAGCATTTAAAAGTGGATAAAAATATGCAGTAATAAAAAACTCGCTATATTTCTTATAATAAAAGCATTTGTCCTTGAACTGTTCTTAAATTAATCAGCAATTTCTAGTGATTCTTCACAGCTCCGTTTTATCTTTGCAAAATGTGAACCTTGAATCGAAACAACTGCTAAATATATTGACAAAAATAGGCCAACCTTTTGGTTTGATAGGAAATGGAACCTTTTGACCGATATGATAGCGTTTTCTTACAAGGACAACTTTATCACAATATCACACAGCCAATTGGTACTGTAGCCTACAATCTTTCTTAGCTAATCTCGACTGTCTTTTCACCGGGGCTTGAAATTAAAAAATCCCGTGAGCATTAAAGATGTATCTCAGTGCCAATTTGAGATATCATATCGATTGTTTTCCCAAAACAAAATAAAAACGGCGTCGTTATCAACTCCGTTGACAAGCAATTGAAAATGTTAATTTTCTGATATTGAGTGTGATACTTGGTTGTATCTTGGCGCCGTTTGTGTGGCATATATGCCAAGTTCTCCGGGCATTACGAAATTAGAATAAAACTGCGCTTTACTGGAGTCTGACACGAAAGATGAAGCTTAATACGGGTTAGTAGAATTTACTGCAGATGGGTTTTAGCTTTAAACTAATGAGCACTTTTTATTAACAGGATTATATTTGATGATAAGCTGCGTGCTTGGCTCAGCCCAGAGAAATTTGAAGCTATGGAAACCCACAAATTCGGTGACCATTCGGCAGAGTGGAGGGGGCTTTTGTGCCACTCACCTGGCTGGTGACTTCGTGGAGCACGCGGAGGACTGTCACATGTTTTACCTGTGCGTCGAGAACGGAGATGCTGTCCTGGCCTCCTGTCCACCAACCATGCTCTTCAACTCAGAAAGCAGACTTTGCGATGCGGCGGGGAATGTGAAATGCAGAAACGGCACGGATAGCAGTATGGAGAGTACTTCCCCTGAAGGTGGGGATGGTGATCTGAACAACATGGTCACGGATGCAGCCACCTACTGCTCCACTTTGATGGAACAGCAGTCCAGCGAACGGATTGTTTATGTGGGAAGTTCCAGCAGCTGCAGCAAATACTACATCTGCTACTATGGACAGGCGATACTGCAGGAGTGCAGCTCCCAACTGCACTGGAATGCAGTGACTGGCAAATGCGATGTTCCCGAGAGGGCTCAGTGCACTCTGGGCGGTCGGGATGATGACCTGCCTTCGAGTGGGAGTTCCAGCTTTCAGTCGGGCGGATCCATTTCGAGTGATCTTATCCACTGTCCGCCCTACGGACAGCATTTGTACCCGCACATGCAGCGCTGCGAGTTCTTCATCTACTGCGTGAAGGGCCACGCCAGTCTGCAGCAATGTCCCTTCTACTATTTCTTCGACATTGCCACCAAAAGTTGTCAATGGTCGCGAACGGCGCTGTGTGTGCGCGATTTGAATTTGGCGCCACTAATAAAATAGAAACTATACATTAACGCATTGGGTAAGCACTGATTTTTGAATGGGGACATTTTTAAACTGCCTTCTTTTGCGGTTGATTAGGTAAATATTTTTATTTAACATTACATTTTCTTGTAGAGGTCTACAAAAACAGTGAAATGAAATTGTAAGGATTTATTTGGCTATTTTGTGTTTAAATAATGCCAATAACCTTTAATGAATACCGATTTAAACATGGTGCAAAATATAAAATATATACTCTTATTTACATTATTTGGCAACATTAATTTTAGACAGCTGTCGTTTATAAAATAAGTTTTAAATCATTAGTATTGATATAAAAACCCGATTTAGTTTTCGGAATCGATATCATTTTTGCAATCTAGATATTAATGTTCACAAATATTGCAAATCTATTAACTTAAGTTTGGCGCCTATAACAGATAGAAACCCCATCTCATGTGTACACACTGGCCGACAAATATCGATAGCGAAATCGCTTATCGATTTTGAGACTGTTATTTTTTGGCTATTCGTCAACGGTCTTACAAATCCCACTATATATTGTTAAATTAATCATATTTACGACAATCTAAATGTAAGCGAAACGAAATGTGCAATTGGCCCGAGAAGTAAACAGCAACATGAAACTGAGGGTATATGAAAACGGAGCCTATGAAAAACCTCACTGAACACGAATTTTGCCGTCATCGAACTCAAACCCCAAAACTCGGAATACCCTAAAAACATACTTGTTTCGGGGCAAAGGGTGCATTAAATCGGAACTTCAAGACCCGGGCGGCAGGTAATCTTTGCAAATCCAAAACAGCGACCAGGGTTTCTTTTAGAAAACAGTTGCCGGAAAAACATCCCGAGAGCTTGGGTAGAATCTTCTAGAGAAATTGTGGTTCAGCCGATAATGTTTGAGAATCTGCGCGGTATTTTCTGGAAACGACGTCGTTGCGAGACGGACTCGCCCCCCCCAACCCCGCCAACCCCTACGCCACCGCCCACCCAAGGTCCAGGGATAATACCCGGATATCCGGAGGATATAGACGTCGAGACGCCAGAGTCTCTCTACAGTCCACAATCAGATAGGTAATTGAATTCTTGGCATTCACGTTCCCCCTCTGTTTTCTTGCAGCTTCAGAAACAAATAAAATTAAGCAAAGTAACAGCAAGCACAGCATCAAACACTTCGACACCCACGCGAAAAAAAGCTAAAGACATTCCAAAAAAATGAAAACGTAACCGCCAGAGCAGCGGCAAAAACAAAAACCGAAACAGTAGGCAGCTGTCCATCTTGGGTTATAAACACTTGGCCGTATTTTGGAGGGCGGCCGGTTCAAGTCACTCTGGATCAGCCGCAGGATATGGAAGTGGATGCGCCAGCAGCGCAGCAAACCAGCGTCAATCATCTCCAGAATCACCAGCACCACCATCATCAGCTGTACCCCCATCTGCAGCAGCAGATCTCGCCCAGCGCCTACCACTCGGAGTCCTCAATGAATTTCGATTATTTGCAAGACCTGAGGGCCGGCGCCATGGCCTCCTCATCCACGTCGGGATCCGGAGGAGGAGGAGGCAGCGGCGGCAATGGCGGGAGTGGCTCCTACGGACTCGTCGACGACAGTAGAGCCCTGGACAGGTTGTTATCCCATACTACCTAAAACAAAAAATACAATTCAGACACGAAACCGAAAACTCACAACCTTGTAGCGATCAAATACTTATAAGTTTCTTATCGATTATTTCTTCACACTATATACAGCTACCAGCTTCATTCGATTCTTTTGTTCCATAACAATAATGGTGATAGCTTAAAGTATCTGCTGCGAACGCCCACACAACTCCCAACAAAGAGCTTTGTGTGCGAGCGCCTCTTTTGTAGACCTATTCTGGTTATAATTTCGTAGCTCTATAAGTGGACATTCGATCCGAATAGCAGGGCGATCTAACCATTTAACGTTGCTTGTCTCTTTTCATGACTTAATCACTGATCCGCAACCATACTTAACCAACATGTGACAGACCATATAACGCCAGCGAGAGGTAAAGGTTGGTTTTATTAGCCATTAACACTGACTAATCTTCGAGTGACTTGCAGATTCGTTAACATACTCGACCAGTTGGACGCACGGGTGGAGAAACTGCGAAAGGATGCACTCAACTTGCAGGAGAAGAAAGACTACCTCTTGATGTCCATGGATCTGATCAAGAGCAACGAAATGATGCAGAACATGAGCGAGGGTGAGGAATGCATATTAAACTTCTTGGTACACCATCATAATTCGAGACAAGATTTATTTATTTTGGAAAATAATTTTTTCTTTAGAAAATTCAGCCATGATATAATAAATTTTTGGTGAATGAGCTCAAACAAAGTCCCATATTTTTAGGAGTTAATACGTTTCCCCGGTTACAAACAATGTTCACCAACTTTTAAGAATAAATTTCTTTCTGTCAAAAAGCATATTAAATTTTGCAGATAAAAAATCTGTTAATAAAAAATTTTGATTTTTAGACTTAAACCTATATTTCTAAATATTTTTACAACCTATTAAATAAATATTAATTAGCCTTTATTTTAGTACAAAGTATTCTCAGACAAAAAGGCTGAATGAAAACGTATTGATTAAAATAACTATTGAAACAAAAGTTTTATGAAAAACAGATTTGAATATATGTATAATATTAACTTGTCGCTTAGGAACCAAACTACTCTTCATTAAATTTAAAGATTAACTAATTTGTATTTTTTTTAGCCGAACGCGAGGAGATCATGTTGTATATTCAGCGAGTTAGCTCCCGTTTGGGCACAGTGGAGCTGAATGTGCGCACTGTGCGCGACAACTCGCAGGAGGACTCCCTCAGCCAGATAAATGCTTTGATCGACACCATGATCAAAATGGGCGATCCCGTGATCGCGCGCCAACGTTGCCAGTTGTACTTAAATGCCTGCTGCAGCAGCTCGATGGATCCATCCGGACAAATGGACACACTGCCTGAGGCGGATTTGGGACCCGTCGATAAGAAATTCGAGAGCGTTCTGCTCGGCTGCACCCTGGACGATCAGAAGAACATTAAGAAGCGGCTACAGGCCTTAATGGGTTATTTAAATAAGCAAACTGTTAACCATTAATTTAATTGTTTTTGGTCCATTAACTATTCATAGCATAATCAACAAACCAAACGAATTACATCACCAAGCCAGACGAAACGAATAATAAAGAAAACATATACACAAGGCCGAAGGTTTTTAGAATTACATCTAAGTTAATTTATATTATTTGTATTTGCTATTATAAGCTAGGGAAGCACATGTCCTTGGCATTTAAGATCCGATCACTAAGCACCCACAAAGCATCGTTGGAGCTAAAGAATATCTGCTGGATGTTCTTCGATGTGATATATATGATTTCATTGCCCTCGGCTGTGATGTTGGATAGTTTGGCACATCGCACTACGGCTCCGAATTTGGGGATCACATAGTACAAGGTTCCGAAATTGTCGATGATCATACTGCTACTGCTGCCGAGAAGGCTGCCCAAATGGGTGAGTTTGATGGTCTTATCTATTGAACTCGACAACAATTCCTTTTTGCCCTCCGTTTCCAGTCTGTCCATGGTGCTGTAGAGGTCGCCATCTTGATCGGAGAGCATGAGTTCACCCTGGAGACCGAATGTGAAATCCACCGGCTTAATGGGAAACGATTGGTTCATGTTCTCGTACTTGTGACTTTGTAGGGAGCGACGTTGCCAAGTCTGTTCCAGGATGTCGTACGCGACCACTTCCGGAGCCTGACCCAGGATGAAGTATATGTGGCGCTCCTGTTCGCATCCCTGACCCTTGGGTCCCATTCGCACCACCAGAGATTCGGTATCGTTGGCGCTTATATATTGCCCACAATCGATTCTCAATACCTCCGCATTGTTGCGTATTAAATCGAATACAAACAGTCGAGGCGAGCACTTGGTGCCCGGGAATCCAATGTCCATGACCCACAGTCGACTCAGTGCATCCACCTGCGACCAGTGGGCCTGCTGCAGAAGTGAGCAATCCTCATGGTCTCCATTCGCGTGAACATCGCCGTGGGGAAACACCACCGTGGGCATGGGAAAGTACGAAACCGGCCACTGGGCTTCGATGAGAGTGGGAGATTCATTACTTTCCACATTGACACTGAGAAAAACTCGCGAGAAATGCATCGACAGGTGGCGCACGTAATAACTGGATTCGTTTGGTTCGGATTGGGATAGCAGCCAGGATTCAGTGGCTAAGGCCAGAAAAACTATGAGAAATCCCGAACAGAGGACTACTTGTGTCACCATCTTTCAGCCCGAATTCACACTGAGCTTAGAGTCAGTGGTCTGCTTACGTTGTAAGTGCCCTAAGAAGTCCATCAAAGTGTCTACATCAGCAGTTGGTATCAAGTGACTGTGTCGTGAAAAAATCCGAAAATCGGCGACCTGCATTAATGGGGACCTACATTGTGAGTTTTTCTCTATTATCATATGGCCGCATGCAAAAAGAGTTCACAAAATTAAGCTTAGAAAAATAGTTACGTTAATATATAACCCAAATGTCTAATTTTAAATTTAAAAGATTAAATAGAATTTGTATTTTTTGTTTTTACATCTACACAAATTATTTGGACTCTTTTTCAAGACGCTTTAATCAACTTCCTATTGTGTTGAAGCGAGTATAAAACTAACTATTCTTGCGGCGCTCTCCCCTTCTATGTTATTAATATTTCGAATTATATTGACACCTATGTTTTTATATTTTATCTCATTTAAATTTTTTTAGTTTTTAACCTATTCTGTTTGAAATCGCCTTCAATTCGCAGCGTTTTTGAATTCCGTAAAATCCTTTCAATTAAATATAAGTCGTTTACACTCTATATTACCGTAAATATTTTTTTAAGCTACAATTCTTTGACCAGGCGGATGTCGTATTAATTTTATCCTTTGAATCTGAAAAAAATGCCTGAGGCCATTTATAACAATTAGGATTCAGAAAAAATATTAAAAAATGCAGACCTTGGCTTTGGAAATCTTAACTGCATTTTTTTCATGTACTTAAGAAAAACCGAAAAATAAACAACAGAAAGAAAAAATAGTTTAGGTTTTTTTTATATATACGGATCTATTCTGAGATAATTTTTAGGTTATTGTAATTCTTGGGTGTTTTGTTCATATGATATGCGTGACCCAACCTCGATAAGGTTCTTGTTAACTGAACCTACCTTAAGTGTTTGTTTCAAACGATTATTTTAAAAGGTAATTAGTGCTTGTGTTTCTTAGTGGCAGTAAAATTTTATCAGAGCTTTCCAATTTTTCTGACAGCTATAAAGATTATTTTCAGAGAACTAATTTTCGGTTGGGTATTGCCAGAAAGCTTGAGTAAACCCCCCAAAAATTTAAACTCAAGCAATCTTGAATTAATCTATTAAACAGCAACATTATATCATGCTTAGTAATATATAATAATGGAAAGGTAACCTTGTTGTTAGTCGTGCTTAAATAATTATTTTCAAGTTTATCCTGAAATAGGTTATCCGGTTTTTGTGCCATAACGTTGTAAAATACCATTTAATGGGTTATAAAAATACGTTTTATCACTTTTGTATTTAAATTTAATATAGTCTTTTATTTTTTCCCAAGGAACCACCAACAAATCAATCACATGTGATGCCTACAAGAAATTCCCATACAGAAAAAATAAAAGCTTTTTTTGCGATACCTCTCTTCTGATCGAATTAATCATAACTTAATCTTTATCAGTTTCTCTCTATGTTCATCAATGCGATGAAAGCTTTCCATAACAGTCGCCACAAAAGAGGAAAATTGCACTGAATTGGGAGCCAGTTATTCTTTTGGGTTGATCACGAACACAACGCACTTTTGGGAGCCCTTTTATTGGAGTCCTTTTCGGGAAGATAACATATAAGCCACATACCATAACTTAATCCACGACTGCCATCATCATGTGCAACGTTCTCTGTGAATGCCTCAAATGTCCTGGCAAAGTCATTTGCTGGTAAGTTTTGTCAGTTATTGTTATTACCATATGGGATGGTACATCCGGGGACCAAATTTGATAGGGATATAAAAAAGCGGGACCGTTAAGGCATGACTAATATTGTCAATTAGAAAGCGGATTTGTTTGTAATATAGAAACCAAGTTTAAATAATCTTCAAAATATCTCTTCACATTTTTCAAACGACATGGATAGGGTAGTTCCACTTCAACAATAGCTTCTTAGTACATTACCACTTATTTAAGTTATTGACAGCTTTCTATTATCAGCTATAGGTCTTTTCGGTAGAGATTACCAAATCCCCATTCCGGTTCTGTAGTTTTCGATTTGGGGAGCAATCAAAGAAAGTTTCTATCAGAGTTTTTCAGAGATAACAATTATATTACTTCCCGCTCAGTAATTCTTTAAAAATAGAAAACTGTTGTGTGCGGAACCCAATGTTGATTTTTGTCTTTAATCAATCTGAAAAGTATGCCCCATATCTTTTCCCGACCGAAATCATTTGTCTTTGTCACGGACTGCCTGTCGCCTTACACCAGTTTATTATGATTCATCTACCTTTGCGACCCTAATCAAATTCCTTGTTTTTGAGAAATATTTCGTAGCTAAAATCTTATGTGGAGGTACTATGTGCTGGAATCGTCGATTAGTTTTAATTATTGTGGTTATTGTCGCGATAACAATACTTTTCTTTTTATTATTCCATGTATATGATAGGTATTATGATACATCCCCCTACACCCCAGACGTGAGAAATATTTAGTTTCAAAATTGTTAAAAAACATGTGCTGGAATTTTCGAAATGCAATTATTTTCTGTGCTATATTGGCGGTTTTAAGAATTGCCGTTGTCCTTTATTTCGTCCTGAGATGGCGGGATGGTCAAATTACCAAATCCAAGTGATGGTTAATGATACCCCGGTTACAAAGAGTGTAAGCTCTATTTTTTTAATATACCTCTCCCACTGTTTTCCCTGGCGTCGTGTTAATTATAACCGACTCGTTATCAGTTTATTGTTTTTTTTCGCCCGATATGATTAAAGCTTTCAATACCTGTCGACCCGAAATGCGGTCGATGGCAGTTTCACCCCTTCAGTCGAGAATTTGTGTTGGTCAACAACGCATCGAGAACCGGGAATCGTAACAACTTACCCACTTATCATATATTAACCCACGACTGTCACCACCATGTGCAACGCTCTCTGTGAATGCCTCAAATGCCCCGGCAAAGTGGTTTGCTGGTAAGTTTCCATCGGTTCCTGACTCATTGATCACCATAGATACGAACCTTTGTGGAAAATCTTGACCAGAAAGAAAAAAAAAGTGACAAAGCTATGAGTAGATATAGGATTATAAGCAAAAACAGATTGTAAACAATTAATTCCATAATTCCCAAATGGATCTAGTGGTGACCCTTTCGATTATCCAATCTAAGTTCGCTTAAGGATCGGATTTTCAAACAAATCGATATATACAAAACAAAACACAAAAAAGGGATTTAGTTTCATATTGACTCAGCTTGTATTAAAATTTTGGACCGACGATGGGCTATGATATTACTAAGGGATTACTTTGTCTTAAACCTCTTTTCTGACGGCTTTAATATTTTGTTTTAGACAGTTCCGATTTATATTCACAAGTTTTGTAATTCGAACTCCATATCTTTACAGTTGCTGTTCGTGCGCCTGCAAGATGCTCCTGAGCATCGTGTTTTCTGCGCTTCTGATGGTCGTCGTTATCGGCCTGATTGTCTACTTCACTGTATACTATCACAAGGATAAGACTACTGACGAAGTGCGGAATCAGGTCGCTCAAATGACGCCCATTGTGAAGCGCAGTATACGCGACTACTTCAATAAGGAATACTGATCTGAGGACATGAATTTATACTATAAGCTACATTAATAATAATAACTCAGTGAAAACGAAACGAACCCAAAACCAAAACAGTCCAATTCATTATTTAATCTAATCAAGTCGGATGCACGTTATGGGATTTTGTTTTCTTATCTAACTAGTCAACTCAATGAGCAATTTGAGCGTTTTTAAAAGGGTTGGGTATTACCGGTTGTTGATAGAAATATGGCAAAAAATGTGATTCATTGTGTGCGCTATTTTATTTTTTATTTAACTCGAAACAATATTAGCCATTAACAAAGTGTAAAGAAGAATGGGATAAATATATATATAAGTAAAAGAAAGACATCATTTGTTATTAAAGTTTCAGTGAAGTTTAAAATGGTCAAGTGTTATCAAACAATATTTAAAATAAACATATACATTTTTAAGTTTCAAAAATATAGTTGGGGTAGGAATATCGATTTTAAATTTGCTGGAGAAACTGGAAACTCTAGTCATTAAAATTTTAAATATCCTTAGCAGAACTATGGGAGTTCGAGTTTACATAGGATGGTGTAAAGATGAGGGTTTACCAGCAGGGAAGCCCCTCATTACCGCTCCAGCTGTTTTTCCTAGTTTTATGTATACCATAGCCTAGGATCAGGTAGCCAGGAACCTCTTAGAGGGTTGAAAAGTGGCCAAGGTCTGGTGGTCCAGGCAATTGCATTTCAAACTCCTCCCCTGACTGGCTTCAATCACTTTTGGGCTCAGTTGTTCGCCAGCATCAGGTTCACAATGACCTCCGACTCCACGCTGTATTTCACCGCCGTCGAAGAAATGTTCAAGGAAGTGTTAACAATAGAGGGCGACGACTTGGTTCCTGGGAACGAGGAGGTATCCGAAACTCCGAAACGGTGTGTGCGATTGCGCCAGCAAAAGTTGTTCGCAAATGACTTTAGTAGTTTTGTGATAAGCCGCCGATCTCCGAAGATCGAATCCGCAATAGATCTGAAAGTGGATTTATCGCCAGGCAGGTGTAAGGAGCTTCGGGGTGAGCAAATCCTTCGGCTGCGCAAGGATCGGGCGGAAAAGGAAAGACAAAAGCCCCAGAGACGTCTGACCTTGAGGATTTAAAATCAACGATCGAACGACCTATCGTTTTTCCAATCAAGTGCTTCCCTGCTGTATGCTTTACTTTAAGATTTATGTTTAAGTACTTATAAATATGCTATGGTTACGAATAGCATATCGCCGATGCATTCGGCTATGTGATTTTTAGTTCCATTTGCTGTGCCATTAATAAAAATATCGTTATTGATCGAATAAAACGTGTTTTCCTAAAGCAAAAGTGCAGTCGTGTATTTTTGATATGCGGTATTGTGAAAAATGAATTTTTATTTATTTTATTTTATTTATTTTTTTTTTTAATACCTGTTCAAAAATATTAAAATATACGTGCATGAGCACAGATTATGGCTTTTTAATTACAAATACTTTTCAGCCCTTAAAATGTTCGCACTTGGGTAAACCCCATCGACAATATCCTTTTACGATTAGAGTAAAGGCTGTAAGGAATTACTTTGTTGTACTGGATGTCTTAAATTATGTTAAGGTTACTTACCTGGCAATCCTCTTTTTACGCGATAGCATGACTGCAGTTCCTGAAGGCAATAGTTCAAATCTGTGTGGTAACAGGTTCCATCAGTTGCGCAGTGGACATCGTTTGTGTTATCACATGTATTTGGGCATGCGATACCGTGCCCAAAATGAACCAAGACTTAAATGGCTCACAATTAAATACACATCCAAAATTATATTTTTTTAACTCACCAAGTATAAAAATAATGAAGCTCTGGAATCTCATGTCTGCGTTTAGCTTTCTAGACTTGATATTGGACTAAGTACTTTTAGCTGGATTTCTTATTAAAGTACCAAGTACTTTTAGCTCAAATGAGGTCTTTAAATATTTAAACAACCCAATTTATGCAGGCAGGCGTTTCTTTCAAATTCTCTATTGCATTAATTCTCTATTGCATTAGCTATTGCATAAATATAAGGTATACAAAATTATACATAGTATATATGAAATACATATATACTAAAGTACTAAGACTGTTAGCTCAAATAGGGCCTTTAAATATTTAAACTACTAATTTATGAATGGAGGCGTTTCATTTATATTTAAGAAAAATGTAACAAAATGTTTTCATTAATATGAAATTTAAACAATAATGATAAAAGTGGAATGGATGGCAAATTACAAGAATATCCAAATTGTAAAATTATGCTGATTAAAACAAATATATACATATGTAAGCATTCATAACAAATTTAATTTATAGAGTATCAACTGTAAAACAAAAATTATTTTATTATATTATTATTACATTAAGCCCACCAAATCTTTATGTTTATTAATACTGGGCTAATGTTTAAATTCGAATGGTTTATGCGGCTAAAGGTCCGTACATTACGTTTTGAGATGTTAGCCGTTATGATCAAAATGTCAGCTATTCCTAATGATTTTATTTCTAGGAAGCGTAGATTCTTGCAGAAAGCTAACATTTTAATAATATTTATCACTTTTGTGGAAAACACATTGCTGAAAACTAGTTTTTCTAAGGTATTTGCACGCATTAAGACAAGTAAGTAATTTTCTGGTTACTGAATCTAAAAGTTTTCAGTTTCTCAAAAATTGGCCATTTTGGAGTAATAGTACAATTTGTAAGCTCAAGCTCCTCTATTCCGAAATTTGGGATGGCTCTGGAAAACTTTTGACATCGAAATTTAAGTCGAATCTTAAAGAATTAAGTTTCTTTAGCGGAAACACACAAATCATAGAAATCATTTGGAGTTCTGGTGTGAATAAAAAAGTAACAAATGTTTTAGGTTGGGAAATTTACGAAGTTGTAAAGCATTTTCAGCACATGCAACATAGTGGGTAAGTTCCAAGCCGTCCAAATATTTTATGTTCCTCAGCACACTAAAGATTTCGTCACTCACGGGACACTCTACCCACAATCTTACTGATCTCAGTGATTTCAAATTGCCTAAAAAGGTCTTGACTTCATGGCAGTTCGTCTCGTTTATACCCATGCAGATGCTTTGCAAATTGGTACAATACTCCTCAATTAATCTCATCATATCATCATCTAAAAAGTAAAATTTCTCCACAACATGAAGAACTTTTGATCCACAAAGCGGCAAAATAAGTGTCCAAGGCTTGAAGTGAAATGAGGTAGGAACGTCATTATACCGATCTCGAGCGTGATAAATAAAAGCCTCCTTAAGAACTGGATGAGTCAGGGCCAATTGACATTTTTCTAGATCGCCCAGCATACCGAATATTATATCCAAAATCTCTGGAGGCAAATCCAATATATTTCTGGTCGTTTCCATTTCCTTAACTGTATTTATGCCTAACTGTGGATCTTTTGCTGAAATAAAATAATGTATTATTTTATTAAACAGGAAAGATTCAATTTTTAATTATTAAATTTCAGAAAACTACGAAATAACAAATATCAATATTAAAATACTGTGAAGACTGAACACCATAGCTGATAAGAAAATAGGCTGACTCATAAAATAAGTTTATGTGAATTTATTTCCGATCGACTTTTTGTCGACCCTAACAATGGCAAAAAAAAGACGTTTAATTCTTCTGAACTGTAAACGATTTAAGCAAGCCAATTTCCGCTAAAACAGCTAATGTTGTTTAGCCTTATAGCTTTCTCACATTTGGCGCATAATTTTATAGAACCATTATAGTTAAACAATTTTTTAGAATAAATTTAAGTATTACGTTTTCAACAAAATCTAAAATGACCAATTCTAGCTATAGACTATATTGTTTATAAAAATAGTATTTTTCTAATCAAATTATAATGCTTACGTTTTAGCTAATGCACAAACCACAGCCACAAATGACGTAAATGTAGAACGTGTAGAGAAAAATATTTATGAAATATATATTTGTTTATAATTTTACTAAAATATTAACTTTAATTTTGAACCATTTGTTGCATCCGAAACCAAGTTTGTAGGAAGATAATTGCAACACAATAAAGTATAAATATTCTTCACTAGACGACTTAGTCAAACAAATTTTAA
Organism: Drosophila kurseongensis; assembly: GCA_018153305.1. Taxonomy (NCBI): domain Eukaryota; kingdom Metazoa; phylum Arthropoda; class Insecta; order Diptera; family Drosophilidae; genus Drosophila; species Drosophila kurseongensis. The sequence goes on along the minus strand of JAECXX010000005.1, from coordinate 6,809,655 downwards.
AGAATTATACTTTCTTTTTTTTTCTCCGGAAATATTTATTTTTAATTTTGTAGATTTTGGGTTTTATCTTTAAAAATTGGTTGACTGTATTATATAAGCTGCCAATTGAAAAAACAAAAATAAAGAGGTTATAGCATATATATATACATATAATATATAAACTTTTATTACACCATACTTCTTTTGTATACTTTTTTATAGATTTTAAAATATAGGATCGATCGAATTTTTTTTTTGTAAAATCGACATAACTTTATTGTTATTTAACATACAAATTAAAACATGTAAAGTCGATTTATATAATATTAAATTTATTAATAGATGCTTCTTTTCTGGCTCAAATGTATTGCCTGCAGATAATAATAAATTAAATCTTTCGATTACTTTTAATAATCTAGTTTATAATTTATTTATTTTTTCCTTAAAATTCCGATTAAAACAAACTGTTTCTTATCTTTACTACTTTTGCCAAGCAGGTTAATGATCTTTAATTGCTTTGACTACCTTAAGGCTTTCTTTGCCATTTCAGTGCTAACGTTTTCTTTCAACTTAAAGATTAAGTAAGTTTAGCCTTCCACCGTATCTTTAACATTGTACCCTTGGCAGGGTAACACAGCTTAGCAACGATTAAAACTAATTATGAAGCGCAAGCCACTTGAAATCGGTGTATAATCCCAAAAAGGATTACCAAGGGCCTTTGTAAAGTGCACTTGTAGAGGCCATTACATATTATAAAGCGTAATTATTAGTAAAGAAAATAAATTTAAAATATTTAAAATCGACCAGCTAACATTCTTTTCCAACATTTAATTAATTTAAAAAATCATTCGGATCTATGTTTATTGACGTCACGAACTTTATCTGTAATAATGTCATTCGGAATTATTAGGAATTTCTTAATAAAACATATATTAATTATTTGTTTTTATATATAAATTCGTTAGATCCTTTCCAGGATAACAGTGAAAAAATTTTGAACTGGTTTCCATGAATAAATATTATATTATAGTAAATGTTTCAAGGTACATTTGGTTAAGTAAAGTTACATTTATAATATTTTTAAGAATACTTCAACTAGACATTAGGTTCTTTCTGGCAATAATACTAATTTACAGTGGATCCTTATCTGGATCATGACTTTGAATTTGCAAATTCTTTTAATCACAGTTTGAAATTATTTTAGAAAAAACCCATCTTATATTCCAAACAAAATGATTTGCAAATAAGATGGGTGCCTGTCAGTGTTATTATTGCAAATCACCTCCATTGCACACATGTATATAAAGAAAGCCCCAATGACCTTTCCCTTTTCCCTGTGGGATCGTAAAATATTGTGCAACATCTTTTTTTCGACTCATTGATACGATTAGTACGCCTCCCATTGCCTTCCTCTTTTTCCATCCAATAAACTATTTATTATCAACTTGTGCGACCAATACAAAGAAAGCCAGATCGTCGCCGCCGACATGTTTGGATGATTTGTACTTGTCGTAGTTGTTGTTATTATGTCTCTAGCGTGTCTGATGAAGGCGGCTCTTCTTCTTCGCGAGGCGAATGTATAACGAAAAATCTTGTAAAATTCGCTATAGCTAAAGCATCCATTATTTTTATTTCAAATTTGGTCAGTTGATGGGGATGGGTCTTATCTACATACTGTCAAAAAATCTTTTAAATACTCCAAATAGGAACCCTTTAAATCGCACTTGTTTGTCACTCCTCATGGGATCCTTTGATTTTAATGATTTTTAAAAAATCAGGTACTTCAGGCCGAAGGCTACCAGCTGACCTGATTTAAGCCCATTTCATGCACTCTTTCATATAGAAAAGATTTAGCAAAAAACATTTTAAATCTTTCATTTGTTGTAAACAAAAAATGCCTTGCTATTTTCGCCCGTTTGCTTTGACTTATCGCCAAACACGCGTTGAACCGGCTTGCGTTGGAGCGAAAAAGACGGGGCGAAGGGGAGCCATGGGGATAGAGAGCGAGAGAGCGTGTATTGTTATAGCTTTATGAAATGAGAGGGCGGCGTGGGGGAAGAGGGGGAAAAGAGAGTGAGGACAACATGTGCTCTCCTCTAATAAAAAAAAAAACAACAAAGAGCGGTCAAATCTGACGAAATTTGGGTTGAAGGCCTGGATACATAGTACATACATATAAATGTATCTACATAGATACAAAGATAGGGAAAGATGGTTAACCATAAAGGAAGTACGACTAATATTTACACACAATATTCCCAGGTAAGCGGAAAACTATAAAACTTTTAACAAGCCTCGGTCTCTATTAAATATTGTTATTATTTTATTTTGTCCAGCTACTCCTTTAAATAACTTGTTATTGACCTGACAAAAATTCTTTAATACCCATTTAGTGGTTACTGGCTATCGAAATATTGTGGTTTTAACTGTATATTATATATCATTGTTCATAATTTAGTTAATATATTTTTTAAATGTGAGCGAAAACAGGAGAGTGAAAAACAGGATAGTTTTGTCTTCTAATTTTTATATAATAACCCAACCCATAGAACCCAGATATAGAAAAGTTTCGCCATGGGTTTAAAATTTTAACATTCAAAGTAAAAGCTTTAAAATTCTTGTAACAGCCATACTAAACATATACTTTATACTTTTCATTTACTTATCAAATCAGTTTTCTCACTATAAAGAAGACTCTTACTTGATTCACAGGTATTAATTATTTCCTTAATCAAATGCAAATTATTAAAAAATATGAATTTGTAATAAGTCCTTAAATTGTTCTCATTGCTGATCTAATGGAACTAGCTAAATATATAAACCACTTGAAGTATTTCCCCTTATCAGATCTTTTCTAATGAGTAAGTGCATTTCTTTCTATTTTCGATCAATTAATGCTAGTCACTCCCGTCGGAAATTTATGGGCTCTCAAATTATTGATTAAGAACTAAGCTACTGATAGTTTTCACAATCTATAGACGTGAACAAATTCAATGAAACACTTCTCAAATTATAATTTTTTGAACTTTCTTTGTACTTATGTTCATACATTCAGCAAAACTATTGGGAAAGTCTTGGGGTCAGTCACTTTACCGTTCCTGGGGTAAAAGCTATTTATTGCTTTGCCATTTTTAGAAGATGGTGTCTTTGTCATTCTTAAATTAAGATTCCTCTACAAAATATTTTAGCTTGAAATAATTCTGCGATTGTTTTCTGAAATACATACTTTTATATAAGCAGACCCATATATTAATAATATAAATACTTGTATTAAAGCTAAATTTCACCAGTTTTCCGATCAGGTCTTGTCTTGACAGCAATGCAAACTCATTAAAGTTGAATAAACAGATGACCAAGCGAATATGTTATCAGAGTGTTTACTGCAGATAAGGCAGGATCCTGTACAGGAACTTATTATGACTTGCAATCTGTTTATCACCCCAGATTATTAAGTCAGATATCTAGACTCTTGTTTTTGTTATTTTGGCAAATGACGAGGATCAAGTAAAATAATTTTCGTATACGTAATACTTAAAGAAGACCCACAACCGTATTTGCGAAAGATTTCGTATCAGTCAGATACAGACAAAGAATTTAAAATAGGCCCAAGAACTCATTGCTTTAATTTAAGGATTTAAAAATAATTATTATGTTACGGGATATGTACCTCCTACAAGGGTTATGACTCAAATTCAGCCAAGTTCACTATGCAGCAAAAATTGATAAACAATAATAACGCAGTATGTTTTGGATTAGTCAAAACTACAGCCTTTACTCAGCCCAAGAAGAAGTCCATAAATTTAGTTTGAGATACATTTTATTATTAAAATAATATATTTACGCTTTTTATATATTTTAGTTACTTTCCTAAGTCTAAGTAATACACAATCTGTTTTAAACAAGCAAACTATTTATAAAGTTACCCCCCTAGGTGTACGATCTACGCTTAACATCTATGCACATTCGGCCATGTCAGCAGTAAAGACCCTGACCCTCGTTTTGCTCCACGTGGTAGTTGCAGTACTGGCGCTGGGTGGGCGTAAGACCCATGGACTCGACCTCCGCCTTGAACTGCTCGATGCCTCCGACTCCGGCCAGATAGCCATTGAGTTTGGTTGCCACATAGCTGGTCTGCAACAGTTTGGGGCTGAGATTCAGCGAGGATGCGAGGTCTTTGTGACCCTGCAATCTGTACTTTTGGTGGTACCTAAAGGGAAAGAGAGTATTTAACATCCAGGGATCAAGATTTCTGCTAATTAAACCTACGCCTCGGCTGGGTAAAAGTTCTCCTTGGACGCAATCTCCGTGGTTATGACCTCTGGAGCGCGACGCTCTTGTTCCTCCAACTTGGAGGCCTGTGCGACCTGCTTCTGCTCCTCATCGTGGAACAAAATTAAGGAGGCATACTGCCGCTTAATGGGCGTGGTCAGTCCATATTCATGGTTGTTCCAGAACAGATCCAGCAGCTCCTTGAAGCTAATGATCGTGGGATCATAGTCGATTTCCAGCACCTCCGTGTGATCACCCCTGTTGAGATTCGTGGTTAGTACCGGATCCGAAAGGTTTAAGGGATGGGGAACATATGGGGATGTCGAAGGGAGAAGAAATGTACATGTTAGGATGATCAATGCTCTCGATCCGCTATCTTACATTTTACGGTACGTTGGCAAATCCGAGCTGCCGCCGGCATATCCCACGGTGGTTCTCAAGACCCCACGGGTAGCTCCATATAGAGATTCCGCGCCCCAAAAACAACCCATACCAAAAGTGGCCGTGGCTTTTGGAATATTCACATCGTGAACCGGCGAAATACTCAGTTCCTTCTGTTCATTGCGAACGGTGCTCTGGAAGAAGAAGAAGAGCGGGGAGTATGAGCAACAGTTTTACCGGATTTCTATATCTTTAGATACATTGTTCGTTTTTAGGGCGCACCAGAAACAAAAAGGTTAAACCGTAACCATAGCCCGGCAAGCAGCGCATTTTATTGCGAAAAACTTTAATAATAAGCGTTTTTTTTTTGGTTTAAAATACAAATTTTTTGTGCTATGCTCGGCGTCTGATGTCGTCAGCAAAATAATGCACTCTTTACAACACTCTCTCTGGTTTTGCTCTCTTCGCCTTGCAATTGCAGCTGTTGAACAGCTGATTTAACAGACTCTCACTCTCCCACACACAATTGCAAAATCAATTTCAAAATCAAGGTCAATGGAAAAACTGCTTAAAAGAAAGTAAAAGTCGTTGTTTGAAGGGGGTTATATTTTGAATTATTATAAGCAATTAAAACCCGATATTTAGCACAGTTCAAATTATTTAAACACCTTCATTTATGCTGACAAAACTTGCCTTGAAATTACGAAACAATCGCGCAAACATTGCGTGCAAACGGCTCAACTGTTGGGAAGCAACTAAACGTGGCCAAAACAAAACAAATTCCTATAGCAAACAAAAAGGTGAGAGCATAAACTTTAATTATTCTGAACATTAGATGACGGAAACTAGCTTTTAATGACTAAGCACATGAAACATCAAAAATTTGGCTACCCGACCTTGTAAGGGTTCAAAAAACTTTAAGCTGCTTGAATTTGTAATTTCAGTGAATCTTTTTAAGAAATTTTATTTTTTTCAATTACTAAGATTACTAAAAAGAACGTGAATAAATCAAGCACAATTACAGATTTTAAAAACCTTTACTTTAGCATGGAATATTTAAATTAGTTTAAAATATTTTGACCATTTAAACAAAATTTATTTAAATAAAACTAAATTGCAATAATGCAATAGGGAAAGGGTTTTAAAAAATAAATCACTTTATAAAGGACATTAGTTTTGAACATTATGTGTAACAGGCACTCATTAACAAAGGACTTCAAAAAAACACTTCACAGGATAATAAAGGCACCAGTCACAAGTTCTATGATGAGTTACTCACCAGATCCTTGAGCTCAGGATGCGAGACAGTTGGGGTAATAGTCAGAGACATGGTTTTCACTACTTTTTTTATTTAATGTGCTGCTTCTGAATTCGAAAGCAAAACTGATGCATCTGCAGACCGGTCGCTCCAATTTATAGGGCCGCCTCTCCGCTTTCTACGGGAAAAATGGAGAGCCGCGCTATCTGTATCAATTCTCCCGCTCTTCTGGCGGCCCCGTTTCTTTCTCCCTCTCACAATTCTTCGCTGATTAAAACTGCGCAGCGCTACAGGTTTCTTTTGGTGTGGACCCACAATGGACGCACAGCTGGGACATTTGATCAGGGTTAATAATTTAATTGCCTTAAATATTCTAATTTAAACAAGTCAAGTGCAGTCTTTTGTGGGCTCCGGATTAATAATTAGTGGTTATTTGTTGGGCTCGTATTTCAATCGACTCAGACGCAAAATGAAGTCCAGCAGAAACATTTGTATTTTTATCTCTTTGGGATTCTCGGTCACATAAAAACCGGGAACGCCGGCCTTTTGGAGTGTGGATTGCTGGTCGTTAACCTGGGTACATGAAAGAAATAAGTTGAAAGATGAATATTTAAAACATTAGATTATCTAGCAAGTACTTAATTTTCAATTATTTGAAATATTTTAAAAAAGATATTTATAATTTTAAATTCGGATACAGCGTTGCTGTAGATAAGTAAGTTTAGGTCCGTAAAGAGGTGGACTAATAATTTTTGACTTTTGACTGGAATTGAATTCAGTTTAATGAAGTTTTATAGAATACGATATAATAGAGCCTAGGAAACTATAAAAGTCAAAATTGCACCTTCTGATCTAGTATTTCAATAATCTTCTTGTCCGATTCGAGTAGTTTCTTCGTATGCTTGATTTTCATGAGGCCCAAAATGTGGTGAAGCTCCTCGGGATCCTTGATTTTGCTTCTCCACTCGGTCACCTCAATTTCATACTCGTTTTCCACCTGCATTCGCATTTTAATCAAATGTCTTTCAGTTTCGTGTTGCAATTCCATTAGGGCTTTAACTATCACAAATATACCCTCATTCAGCACACAATTGGCGAGTTCGGTGAGTAAATCATAGGAAATTCGTGTCTGTAGGTTTCTGCAATAAAGAATGATTTAATAAGTAAATACAATTTAAATTTAAGGACTTACTCCGGAAGTTCTGAGTGATAAGAGCGTAGTTGGTCGACAAGAAAATATATTTTTCGCTGTAGAAATTCCGGCGTCGGCTGCTGATGTTCTACTAAAGCTTCACTGCTGTTGGAATTTCCCTCGCTGGCTGCCGTAATGTCCGTCATCTTGATTAGTTGTTTTTTTTTTAATATTTGCACTAATTTGTGTAATACTTTTAGTTTATTTGGTTTTTAATGATGTTTTGTGCATCCGCACTCTAAATTCGCCGCTTCGCCGCACGCACAGCTGTTCGCCAGAGCTGCCAGATAGACCAGCACCATTGTGACCACAAGCAAGTTGGTTGCCCACATTATCGATAGCTAGTAAAAGGCGCGCAACGTTGTATATTTGAATTTTATATTTATACTTTATTGTAAGAGAGTGATGAAAAAAATATTTGACTTGTTCGATTTGAAATCAAAGCTGCTTATGACTAAGGTGATTACATCGGGGGATGACTAGAAGTTCAAAGATTTGCGAGCCTTGATGAAGTGTTTGTCCGTCTCATAGGTGTACATGCGATTGAGTTTGTTTTTGCGACGTTTCTTGAGCTCGGTTTGAAACTTTCCGGGTCCTCCGCTGCTGGGGGTGGCGGGCACCAGTCCATACTTCTTGCTGTCCAGGGAATAACACTCCCGGTTGCCCAATTCCCTTTGCTCCTTAGGGGTTTCCACAATTTTCAGGCTGTTCAGGCGCTGAAGCAGTTGGTTGGTTTCGTTGGTCGACATGTTAATTTCTTTGTTGATCGGGAAGTTAATGTGAAGCTCGACGTTGCTGGATTGCTACTGACTTCCTTTGCCCCTCGACCCTCTTTATATCCAATCGATGTGTGTGCAATTTCTCAAAGGTCATAAATATTTTTGCGGAAAATATTGCTTATCCGTTTCCCGCATCTGTCATTTTATGGCACTACCTGCTCAAATTTTAATTTTCCACTTAAAATTCTCGCTAATCCCTTTTTAATGCGTTCGGTATTACGCACAGGTAGCAGAAACTTTTACTATTTGGGTAATCAGTGTCAGACTGCCGTCATAAAGCCTGTCTTTAAATATAAGCAGTATCATGGTCTTAAATTTGAAAAATTTTCCAATCCAATGAATATTTCCAAGGATTGTAGACAATTTTCTGACTTCTTTGAATTTATTTTGCATTTTTTCATTTACACGTTTGCTATAATGAACTTTTGAAAACGTTTACGAAGACAGGACGTAAGAAATTTTAAATTTATATTGTAAAATATATTATATAACTCGAAGTCTCAAAAACTTGAATTCAACTACAAAAGTTCTACATACATTTTTACATTATTAATGACATACAAAATAAGAATAGTCTCAAAATTATAATTCGTATAATAGTTAATTTAATTTGGACGGAATTCAATTTAAGATTTTACTTTTAAACGTTCTTAGTCTCTAATCACATTTTAAGCCCTTTAAAATGTCGCGCGCAGGTAAATATAATTAATGTCCCTGAGGAGTGTGTACACACTGGCAGTAACATATGGTAAACCTGCACGTGTAATCGGTTGAATAGTTTATGCGAAAAGCGATTTCATGTCTATGATAGTTAAATATCTGAAAATTTACAGTTTGAATAATTTTTCTTAAAAAATACATTGAGTATTGATAAAAAAGTTATATACATTTTTCTACTTCATAAATGAAAACGCTATATGTGATTTTCAGCAATCAGCTTTTGTAACTAATCAATCATCGCGTACTTCCTCGCATGAACGAGTTAACATATGGCGCTTAGCGGGTGTTTCTCTTAACATTTCGTTATGCGATTTGAATGGAGCATTGCATTGGAGCTTCGTCCGCCGCACAGAACGTTATCGTTATAAAACACACGCATTTTCCAGGAGCAATCAAGTGCGGTGTTGGTGAATTAAATTTAAATTAAATCAATTGATACGACAGCGGTGAAATCGAAGAGCGCGGAATCATCATCGCTTTAAGTAGAGTGTATTGTGTAACTTTTCAAGACGATGACAGACCAAAAGGAGGCGAAGCGGGGAAGAGTGCCACTGATCATATGATTGCACGAAGCGGAAAAAACCTAAAAACATAGTAAACATTCATTTCGTTGCCAGAAAAGAAAACATTACGAAAATCGAAAGGACAATATTGCCCTGGTATTTTCTCCACTTTCCATCATGTACACAATCAACAAGGGACCCAGCAAAATCGTTGCTAAAACGCGTCGCGGTGAGTGCATATAATAATAATAATAATGGTTAATAATGGTACAATAGACCCTTAAGAGAGCTCTTTTGCCCAGCTGTTATGTCACAATTTTTCTCTCTTTCTGCCGCCCCCACTCTCCGGTTCTCTCTTGCTCTGTTAACTTTTTGTTTTGCCGGCGTTTTCCACTGTAAATAATTGTATTATATTTTCATCATATTTTTTTTTTTTCATCCCAGGCCTGGCACAAAATTTTGAAAAATTCGAAAGCATCAAGGAGAGCGGCCGGAAGAATGCCAGTTTCGATCTGAACAGTCCCGAGGAGCACAAAAAGTAAGAATCTTGGGTGCTTATGCAAACAGCCAGCACATGGTGAAAATGTGGAAAGCGAGGGAAAAGTGGCGGAGATGGGGGTTCGAGACCCTCGTCTTATCTCTGACATTTTATCGCAAGAATCCGTGGCGACCTAGCACCGTAATGCTAATTGCTATTGCTCCCAGGCGCATATATACATATATACCCTCCTTAGGAGACCCAAGAGAAACACGTGGGTCAGGCGTCGGTTATCGGCTCCACTTTAATTTAAATGCCCCGGAGGCATTGACTTTTCCACGACCGTTACGTCACGACTTCAACGGAACTTCTCGGGTATACTTAGCCAAAGTCTACGCTAAAAAAACTCGGAAAGTCTTGTAATTAATGGTTGGGTCTATAGAATTGTGCTTATACACATAAGAAAAGTGAACACTCTTTATCGAAGATTCTCTATGAAGAATCAGTTTTTTATATATTTAACTAATTTTTCCTTTTTTTTTTTTATCATAGATAGGGCCTAATAATATGTTAAATCCGATCGTTACATAACAACTTTATGCTTAGCAAAAACGCTTTCAACTTTTACCAGTTAATAAGTTTATTTTCGTTTTTAAACGCATGTTTTTTTAATGTAATCCCACTTTAGTATTGCATTTTAGATTTGTTAGTAATGTTTTGTTTTAAATTGTATGCTCGATGATTGGGACTTTATGATCAGATAACAGTTTCAAAGCTCTCTTATCAAAATGAATAAACTATAAATTCTTTAAATATTAGAAAGGTTTTGCTAGCTATCTCTCACTGTAGATAGCTTATCAGTATCATTTTTTTAACCCCTTATAAAAAAATTCTTTATTTATATAGAAAAGTGCACTGCAGTCTGTTTTATTAATGAATTTGAAAAGAATTATATGACAATTACTAGGTATATGTTAAATCAGCTCTCAATGTGAAAGACATGATGTTGCATCAATGAAGTAAGCTACAATTTGTCAGTCTGTCCGTTTATACGCCAACTAGTCCTTCAGTTTTAAAGTTATCTGCTTAAAACTTTCCCAAAAGTTGTCTTTCTATTGCAGGTAGGATATAAGTCGGAACGAGCCGGATCGGGCGACTATATCATATAGCTTTCATAGGAACAATCGGAAAAAAATTTTAAAAAACTATTACTTTGTTTTTAATTTTTTTTTGTTCTTTGACAATTGGTAATATTTAAACATTATGGAATTACGGATTTAATTAAATTAAAATCGGACAACAATATCAGATAGCTGCCATAAAAACGATGGCGAAATGCACCGCAAAATCGACATAGCTTCATTCTTTATAGTAATATAGGCATAGAAATCGAAATGTTGTAATAAGTGCAAGGGTGTATAAACTTGCCGAAGTTAGCTTCCTTTCTTGTAAGAAATAAAATATTTAATGGAGTATTAAATATTATATAAATAAGTATCATAATTTATGATGGCCCATTGTAATGAAGAAAAATACTTTTAATACATTTTTCGCTTATTTACAAAATACATATTCAACGGGCTACAAAAAAGGAGTCCAAAAATTATATTTTACCGCAATCGATGAACTAAAAGCAATGCATTCGCACCTTCTACGAATTCTAGAACTGAGTAGCATGTTGTCGAACCCAGATTCCCCCACCTCTGCCTCATTTTCCTCAAGTGATTTATTTTTAAAGTCCACATGTTTGAGGAGAGTTGTGTGATTTGCATAAGTGGGCTGTTGTTGAAATTCAGAGGCATTGTTATTACAATCGAATATCCCTTTATTTCGTTTTGAAAACAGTATACCGCGTCCGGTGTTTCAACAGAGCTTCTCCTCCAAGCGGATAACGCCGACCAAACTGATCGAGGATGAGGTGATAACGCCTCAGCATGAGGAAATTATACGTTACATAAATGACTGTGAGTACAATGATTTAAATTCTCTAAGTCGAAACTCCAAAAGCAAATATAATACGTTTATTTTACTTCTGATTTTGAAATAATTTTTTTTTTTTACTTCTGATTTTGAAATAATGTACTTGTTTTTGAAATATGATTAACGCAATATATATGAATACTAATTTCGAATTAATTTACTTAATCGTTTCGAATTAACTTACCTAATTTTTCTGATTACATTTTAGGAAAATTGTTTCAATAGCTATTTCTTGTTTATTTTAACTTAAAAAAAATCAAACCAGTTTCATATTTAGCTTTGAAAATTAAATTTTTTGAAGCGGATTCGCTCAATATGCGACACAGCTGTGATGGAGTTAGATTTATGCCTTAGACTCTTTCTTTAAAAACAAAAATATCCTTCTTGACAGCCTGGAACATGCTGGTAGCGCAAAATCCCTACGACTCGAGCTCATCCGCCAAGCCCGCCGAGAAACCGGTGGCGGATGCCAACAACAACAGCGCCGCCAGCCCGGTGGAGAGCATCATGGCCAACACACCTGTGCCCCCATCCTCGACAGCGACCGTTTGGGTGGAGCCGCCGAGCCCGGCGCTGCAGGACTTCAAACCTTTCGACCTTGAGTCGTGGTGGGGCCGTCGCCTCTTCCAGAACATTACCAAGAGCCTCTAAAATGGATATTCGGGCCGTGAGAGACAGAGCCTGCTCTTTGGTAATTCCTAGCTAGCCAGTGCTTCCTTTTGTACTTGTACGTTCGACTGGACATAGGCAAAATCACACTAGATATATCTATAGACGAGACGAGAAACTTGCGTAGATTTCGGTTAGTGGCTAAGTAATTATTACTTTGGACTTTAGCGGTTAGGCAGCCTCTGATGTGGCAAGGCATGCTTTAGTCTCTTGTTGTTTTATAAGTGTGTAAATGAGGTAAATTAAGAGTCGTCGCCGTTGGCCAATGTAAATACTATCTACGATTTCTGATTTGCACTTAAGAATGTGTTATAGAGCTGTAAGAAACGTATCATCTGGTTTTGCTTGCCAGTTTTTAAAATCAACACTCTTGTGAATTGTATAAAACGATAAGGTTCAAATTGACATCAAATTTTGCAAATCCATTTTGGTTTCACTCATTTTTGTAATTGCTGATTCAACTCTAAATAATTGCCTGTATATATATAAAAAAAATGATTTTCTTTTGTGGACCATAGTTAAGATTTAGGAATATCCAAAGTAGGAAATGGTTGAGCCGATTCCTCGCCACTGGCATGCATGTATTTAGTTTCTCACTCTAGATCGTTTTATGTTTAGCATAAATAAAAAATTCAGCCTGTTGCAAAATATTTATTTATATTTTATTTTACAATTATTGGGATTAATATAAATACTTGCTTGTACTAAAATCAATGGTTGTCGATTATTACAAAAGCGTTTAATAATTATTCGATATCAAAAGGGATACTGTATTTTATAGAGGTGAAAAGTTTACTTTTCTAGGCAGCTGCATAGTTTTTTCTAGGCAATGAGAATGACATTTGCAAACCATTTCTATTTAAAACAAGAAAGGAAAGCTAACTTCGGGCAGAGCCGAAGTTGAAATACCCTTGCAGAATATTCTGTAAATTATATTCTTCAAAACTATTCAAATGATGCATTCTTAACACTCATAAAAAATCCCAACTTCCTAACTTTAAAAACACCAAAGATATGGCATTTCCAATCGTTCAGTTATATGGCAGCTGTAGGATATAGTCGGCAGATCCTTATGAAATCTGGTAGGTCAGATTGATTGGATAAAACCCATAGGAAATCCCAACTTCCTAACTTAACAAACACCAAAGTGATGACATTTCCGATCAATCAGTTATATGGCAGCTATAGGATATAGTTGGCCGATCCCGGCCGTTCCGACTTATATACTGCGTGCAAAGGAAAGAAGGGTGTGTGCAAAGTTTCAATTCGATATCTTTAAAACTGAGAGACTAGTTTGCGTAGAAACAGACAGAAGGTCAGACAGACGGACAGACGGACATGCTTATATCAACTCAGGAGGTGATCCTGATCACGAATATATATACTTTATAGGGTCGGAGATGTCTCCTTCACTGCGTTGCACACTTTTGACCAAAATTAAAATACCCTCTGCAAGGGTATAAAAATACATATACATTTTTGAATAATTTTCTATGCACAAATTAAAATTGTAATTTAGAAACTAAGCCTCAACTCAAACTAAATAAATTGCTGAAAACCATTCAAAACATATTTTATCGATCATTTTTTATATCACATTTATTTTTAATTTATATGACATTTTTTTCACTTTTAAAATGTGGTGTTTATAAAATTTTGTATTTTTCAGCATATCTTTTCGTTTAATTAATTAAATAGGATTTTTGAATGCATTTTTGTTTTGTAGAGTTCTAAATAATATGATTTCTGGCATATGGCCGCCACGGCTGGCTCGGATGTAGTCCAATCTGGACGTCCAATTTTCGATGACTTTTTCCAACATTTGTGGCCGTATATCGGCAATAATACGGCTAATGTTGTCTTCTAAATGGTCAAGCGTTTGTGGCTTATCCGAATAGACCAATGTCTTTACATAGCCCTACAGAAAGTAGTCTAGCGGTGTTAAATCTCAAGATCTTGGAGGCCAATTCACATGTCCAAAACGTGAAATTAGGCGGTAACCAAACGTGTCTTTCAGTAAATCGATTGTTTCACGAGCTGTGTGACATGTTGCGCTGTCTTGTTGGAAGTACAGCTCCTGAAAATCAATTCAATTCAGGAATGAAAAAGTTGGTAATCATGGCTCTATACCGATCACCATTGACATTTGAAGAAGTACGGACCAATGATTCCACCAGCCCATAAAGCGCACCAAACCGTCATTTTTTTTGGATGTAACGGTGTTTTGACATACACTTGAGGGTTAGCTTCACTTCCAATGCTAGAGTATTGTTTTTTTTGTTTTTCAACCAGAAGTGCGCTTCATCGCTAAACAAAATTCGCTTATGAAAATCGGGAACAATGGCAATCGCGTTTGGGCCCATTCGACGAATCTACGCCTTGCTTGATGATCGTTTAGCTTCAATTCTTGCACGAGCTGGATTTTGTAAGCACGCAAACCAAGATCCTTCCGCTAAATCTTCCATAAAGTGGATGGACACAGATTCAATTCCTGTGCTCGATGGCGGATGGACTTATTCGGGTCTTCCTCAATGCTACGCTCTACAGTAGCAATAGCTTCTTCTGTACGCACCGTACGGCGTCTCTGGGGATGCAAATAAGAGTAAACGTGCTGCGAAAACGTTCCATGGTTAATCGAATTAACTGCCCTAATGGACGATTTTGTCAATGATAGAATCATTATTATACCCTTGCAGAGGGTATTATAATTTCAGTCAAAAGTTTGCAACGCAGTGAAGGAGACATTTCCGACCCTATAAAAAATATATATTCTTGATCAGCATCACCAGGAGAGTCGATCTAGCCATGCCCGTCTGTCCGTCTGTCCGTCCGTCCGTTTCTACGCAAACTTGTTCCTCAGTTTTAAAGCTATCTGCTTGAAACTTTCCCAAAAGTTGTCTTTCTATTGCAGGTAGTATATAAGTCGGAACGAGTCGGATCGGGCGACTATATCATATAACTGGTTATAACTGAACGATCGGAAGTTGGGATTTTATATGAGTTTTATTTTTGTCCAATCAATCCAACCTACTAAATTTCATAAGGATCCCATAGCTGCCATATAACTGAACGATTGGAAATGCCATAACTTTGGTGTTTTTAAAGTTTGGAAGTTGGGATTTTTTATTTAATTTAATTTACAGAATATTCTGCAAGGGTATATCAACTTCGGCTCCGCCCGAAGATAGCTTTCCTTTCTTGTTTTCCTAATAAAATTGCACTATTTGCAAGCGTTGTTCAGGCGTGAGTCTATTCATGATGAATTGCCAAACCAAACTGAGAATAAATCACTTGACAGCTGTTAAATCGGTCGCCATCGTGTACAGTAATGCCAAATTAAAGTTTTATACCTCTAAAAAAAACACCCTTTATATTGGTATATTTCCACCAACGAAGTGGTCACACTGCCTTTGGTATATTGTAACGGTCGGGAGCTGGTCACTTCTGGCTCATCCAATATTTGCCGAAAATAAAACTTCGTTTTTTTGTCAGCTTAATAAAATAAATTAAAATGGCAGGCGAAGACGAGGCGTTTGGGGAGCTGGAAACACGCTTGGAGGATGTGAGTCTGGAGGACATAGGTGCCCGTCATCGCCGCGAACGCAAGGAACTGCAGGCGAAATTACAAGCCATGAAGAAGAATGCTCCCAAAAACAATAAAAACAAGAGGAAAGAGTTTCTGGAGGAGATGGCCCGCTTAGAAGGAGAACTGGAACAGCGTCACAAGGCGGAACTACAGTCGTCGGAAGCCAAGGATCCACCAGCGGAACCAGAAGTCAAAGAACCAGCAGAGAAGCAGGAAAATTCAGTGCCAAATGAGGAGGAGACCGAGGAAAAGGAGGAGGAGGAGCAGCTGCCCTCCAATCAACGCGTGTCCAAGGCCCAAAAACGACGGGATAAAAAAGCCAAGGAGGCCCGTGAACGCGAAGCAGAGATCAAAACAGAGCTCCAGAATGCCGCCAATCAGCCAACACCGAAGTTAATCGAACTCCAGCAGATTACTTCAAAGCTGTCCGAACGGCAATTGTCCCTCCATAACATAGCATCTGATGGCGATTGTCTGTATCAGTCCATCAGACACCAATTAATTGTAAATGCTCTTCCAGGTAAGAGTTATTTATCAATCCATAAGGCAATAAAACTAATCCTAAGCATCACCGTGCAGGTCATAGTGTTCAGCAGCTGCGAGAGGAGACGGCCAACTATGTCCGTGCCCACAAGGAGTCGCTGATCTCCTACATGGTGCATCCGGAAACGGGCGACCTCCTAAACGACAAGCAATTCGAAAAATACTGCCAGGATATAGCCAAAACTCACGCCTGGGGCGGGCACATCGAACTGAAGGCTATATCTTCGCTACTCAGAGTGCCTATTGAAGTTATCCAAGCAGAGGGACCACCTACACTCCTAGGACAAGAGGAATTCGGTGGATCACCTCTGGTCATCTGCTACCACCGCCACATTTACCAACTGGGCGCCCACTACAACTCGACAATCCCAGTAGCCTGAAATAATACCCAATGACATCTATAACGCAATCGATTTTGTAACCATTTTTATTATAACATATTTATGTTGACTTTATAAATAGTTATGCATTTGGAAGATTTGAATTATTGTCAAAAATTGCAAGTATGTAGTAGCTATATACAGTTATAGTCAATATAATAACAATTAATAACAATAAGGTTAGCTAGCAACTGGATTTGTTCTAAGAAAATATTTCTTATATAGAAAAATAATTTGTCTAGCTCAAATTTAGTTTAGTTGTGGCGGTTTAGTGTAAATTCAAGCAATAATTTGATTATTCCTCGAGTCTAACTACGTATTACTTGGTAATGTTGTTGCAACAACCCATTATTTGTCCATTTTCCAGGTAAAGCAATCGATATCAATTATTTGTTCTTCTTGCTGTCCTTAGTCTCCTTCGCAGCCGGTTTGTTGGGATAAAGGGCAAACATGGAGAGCTGAATTCCTCCCAGGATCAGCAAAAGTAGATTCTGAAGCTGAAACATTATATTTATCAATTAGAGATTATGTTTTAGGGGAAAGTATTGTAAATATTACTTCAAAAATGTTCTTTGATTATTCGACTTTTATATATTTTTGTTAGATTTTAATTATTGATCAAAAGATAGATCCTGAAATGAATACTTGTTACTGTTCCAATACTATGAATCAGCAGAAAGCAACTTTATGTAGGGTATTTTTTTTTTATATTTTTTGTTTAGCTTTCAAAATTAATCAAAAAATAATTTTCAACTTACCACCATCACAGTATTCTTGATGGAGATGGCGTACAACATCCAGGAAGCAGCCACCATATTTCCGGCCAGGATAATGGGGAACGGCATGCCCTCGGTGCTCTTCTTCTCAATGATTTTCGGGAGATGCAGGAGCGGCGATCCCACCAACCAAACGAGGATGGCGGTGATCAGCATTCCCAGACGGAACTCGATCTTGGCGGGATCCTCGAAGTTGGCATATGCAGTGATGACCAATAGGAACACAGAGGAATATCCGACCTGTTTCCAGATCTTGCCCCTGCTTTCGCTGGAGGCATAGTAGTAAAAACCGAACAGGAAGGCGAAGTTAATGACCAGACCAATTAAATTGGTGTTGATCATGGCAGCATCGTTCATGACATTTGCCAGCTTTAAGCTGAGAACGGTTCTGGAATGGTAAAAGAAATTGAACAGTTTTAGAAAAGTTTATAAATATTTGTACAGGGGTACATATAAGGGGAATGGCTCTTCTGATTTGAATTAGAAGGTAATAGGAGCCTTGTATTCTTAATTTAATAGAAAAACCGCCAATTTGTTTTTTTTTTTTACCATGCAATACACTAATCTTACTTTTTATTTACCACATCAAATTCTGCCTTTTAATAAAATAAACAAAAAAATCTAATAAATGAAAGCATTTAAAAAAAAGAATAACAAATAACGCATTCCAAAGAATAAGTGACTTCTGAGCAGTACAATTATGTATAAGATCTTACAAATTTGATTTCATTTCAATAGAAATTTTAGAGAAAAAGAAAGACGAGAAACGAGTTTTTAATTTAATGCCCATCTAGCCATTTCGCTCTACAGGGTCATTCCAAAAACATGTTTATATTTAATTATTATGTTATCAGTTCAAATGCTTTAGATAGGGCTACATATTTGACTTAAACGGGGATTTTGGGGCATACCAAATATAATAGTGATTTGCAAATCATAGTACACGTAGCTATTGATAAGGAGGAATATAAATAATCAGCGTTACCGTCGATTAACTTATCATAAGCACACGGCAATGGTGAAATACATTCGTGTCTGTGAAATAGAAAACAAACTGCCCGCGAAATTGCCCTTGACCTACACCTTGTTTGGAATGGAATTCATTTAGCATACAACTGTTGCTTCGCTTGCATGTCTGGGGGTCCTTACACTTGACACAGGCCAAGTTAACACCTTCCGGAAACCACCCCCCCCAAAAGGCCAACAGTGATGGCAGAGGTAGGACATGAAACATAACTAGGGTACATGGTTTTCTCAAATAATAATATAAAATAATAAATTTTGTTCATGAGTAATCGAAAATTATCATTGACAATATTATCAGGGGTGAGTAGAAAATTAATATTAACCATATTGATAAGAATTTTTTGTACCTATACATTGCTGAATGACTGCCCCTTTTTTACTTTTAAATATTGCAATTTTGTTTGTGAGTTTGTGACGTCTACTATCTTAAGAAAATTACATATATGCATATATAGCAAACATATAATTATAGAAGATTGTAGCACTTAGGTACAACTGACTAGATATTTCCCATCACTGAAAACCACCCCCTAGAATCTGACACCCACTTTATTCTGGACACGTGGAGAAGGCAAGGCGTCTATCTTGGCTTGTCTCATAAACGATTAGGGGCTCTCCCAGATTAGACAGACTATACCGGATCAGCATTCGTAATACGAGGCTCTAAAACTATACACTCCAGATAACAGCTACGTGTTTGTCGCGGCCTCGCATCGATAAGAAGTCAAAGATTCCCGTGACGACAAGGTTCACGAAATCTAAACAATTTCAAATTGTAACGGTCAAAGTGGATTTGACCGAAGTGGATTTCGGTTTCACCATCGAGTGATGTAACCCATTCCATTGTTATCTTATTGAATCGAATGCAAAACCGATTTATGTAGTAGCGGCCTTGAAAAGAGCCGATTCTGTAGTGTCATGACGACAGTTCAAAAATTTAATCAATTCTCATACATATGCGTTGGCTTTTGTTTTTTCTCTATTTTGTTTGATGTCGCATGCAGTGGAGCATTACGGAACCACTTACTGCTACACTTTCTAAGTGAATTGAGAACTTACAGCACCACTCCGCCGAGAAATGGACCCACCGGGTAGACATCGCTGCTGCCCTTCTTCCGAATGTCGTTCATCAGCACCACACCGGACAGAAATTGCAGGGTAGTAATGGTGCCGGCTACCTTAGCGATAAGTTCGCTATGAGGCGCCAATAGATCCCCCAGTGCCTCCATGATTTTAAAAGGTCTTATGTGCCCGATCAAACGAGTTATGTGAGTTCGGAAGGGGGCGAAGTGCCGCGAGAGTATAAACAAATGAACGAAAACAAAAACTAACGACCGACTGGCGGTTGCCGTAACAACAAACGAACAAATACTGAGCTCCAACGACGGGGCTGGCCACCTTTTATAAGCGAAAACGCCCTAGAAATGGACACAGCTCCCCCACTGTCGCTATCGGTATCGCCTCGCGGGGTCTTATCGGATCCAAATCGTATTTCAAACATGCACGAAAAGTTGCATTATAGCACACAAATCAGTTTTCCCTCCAGGAAGTATCTCTTCTTATAGGTAGCTATAGGAGTAAAACTTAGAAAACTACATACATTATTACAAAAACATAATATCAAATCTGAATCCGTGTTGAACAAAGTATTTAGAGAAATTTTTAAGCCAAAAAGTGTGAAACACATTTTCATAAACTAACAACGTATGTGTAAGCAGTGATTTCCTTCTCCAGATGTTCCTTTTTTATATATACTACATTTCTAAGGATTTATCTTCCAAAGAATATGCTTCTAATTATATTGGGCTTACAAAAATCAATTTTATTCAAACTTATCCAACTATAGTCGTAAACATACGTCTCTAGACCTCCTCTTTCAGCACATGCTTTTTCTTTTCGCTGACGTAGGGCACCTTGCCCTTCTTGGAGTGCTTGCGCACATTGGCCTCCTTGACCTGTTCTTTTTCCTTGACCGTGCGCATCTTCTTCTGTGCATTGAGCACGTGACGCGGCACCTGGCGATGGCGAGCAATACGCTTGATCTGCGGATGAGCGGCATACTTTTTCTTCAGCGCCTCCTGGTAATTGAAGTTGACCCGCTCACGGGGACGAATGACACCCAGTTTCTCGGAAGCATTTGCCTTCCACATGCGTACGTTCATCTCGTCTGAGCCGGAGAAAACGTATCGATTATCCAGCGACCAGGCCACACAGACCACGTGCTGCATGCGTTTGGTGTGATAAATGTCCCGCGAGTGGCTGTGGTGAGCATTGTAAATCCGGATGGTCTTGTCGTAGCTGGCCGAGACGAATTCCTTGCCCGTGGGCGAGTAGTCCACATCGGTGACGGCAGAAACATGGTCAAAGTGCACCTTCAGTGGTGTTTGCAGCTTGCGGGTGTCAAAGGTGTAAAGACTGGAAAGGACAATTGGTTGAGTTACTAAAAATGACAGGCCAAAGACATATCTACATATCAAAGCTTTTTTAAAATATAAAAAGAAAATTATAAAAAAAATGGACATTATTTTACCATTTCTTTTCTTCATTCTTGTTTAAAATACTAAGTTGACTATACCAAGCCGTTTCACTTACTTGCAATCCTCGTTGGCGACTGTGAAATTAAAAGCCTCCATGGGATTCCAGGCCAACTTGTTGCTCTTCATGGTAAGGACGACCTTCCTCAGTGGCTGCGCCTCTCGCTGATCATACAGGATAATGCTGCGATCGCTGGCACAGCAGGCCAGAATGCTCGTTTCCACAGGATTGTAGGATATAGTGTGCAGGGTATCGACGCCCCACTTCAGAGTCTTCAGGGGATCGTTGTGCTTCTCGTCCCAAATTGCGCACACCTCGCCACAGGTGGCGAATTTGTTATCCTTGTGATTGTGGGAGATGCCATGCAGCCCAAATTTACTCAGTATGGTGTTTACCGGCACCTCATCCTGGCCGATTTCCGGGGCCTCCGCCTTCCAAACCTTGATGGTTTTATCATCACCCACGGTAAAGATGCGATCTCCATACCGTGTGTAGGCAATACCCCTAACGAAGCCATCGTGGGCCACAAAGTTCCGGGAACTTACGCGATTTGCCAGATCCCAAATTCGGACTTCACCGTCATATGCACCTGTGGCCATAGTGGAAAGTTGCTTGGGATGCTTCCCAAAACAAGAGACTCCATCGCGATGTCCGCTTAAATTGCACACGAAGGGTTTGGCAAACACTCGGTCCAATTTGGTGGCATTCATGGCACGCACATATTCCCTAGGACCCTCCAAAGGATGCAGCGTGGGATCGTAATTCCGGGCCACTGAAAATGGATAAATATTCATCCCAGTCGAATATTGCTGTTTTTCTAAACTTACTTTTATGCTGCTGGAGCTTGGTTTCCCGCACATAATTGTCCGGGTTGCGACTAATCATTTTCACCTTCATCCTGACAGCATTAATTGTGATTCTATGCGGCGCAAAAGAAAATATCTAAGGTATTGTAAAATAAACAACATGTGCGAGTGACAGTGTTGCCTCACGCAGCGGCCGCCAGCTGATTGTAATGGACTTCGCGGGTGGTCACACTTACCCAAAAAAAGTAGTGGGAGCACTGAAATTCAAATTTTAGAGGCAAATGTGAGAATCGAAAGAAAATTTAAAAAGATTTGTCTTATTTAAAGTAAACACTTCACTTTCAGAGCTGGAATGTATTAACTTAACATATGAAGAATAATATTTAAATTATATTTGAAATATCAGGTTATCACTTTCAATTTCGTGTAGACTTAAAAAGCACAAAGTTGCTCCCGTTTATTTTTATACCCTTGCAGAGGGTATTATAATTTTGGTCGAAAGTGTGCAACGCAGTGAAGGAGACATCTCCGACCCTATAAAGTATATATATTCTTGGTGTTCTTTGGTGTTTGTAAAGTTAGGAAAATGGGATTTTCTAAGGGTTTTATTTTTGGCCAATTAATCCGACCTATAAAATTTCATAAGGATCGGCCGACTATATCCTATAGCCGCCATATAACTGATTGATCGGAAATGCCATAACTTTGATGTTTGTTAAGTTAGGAAGTTGGGATTTTCTATGGGTTTTATATTTGGGCAATCAATTCGACCTACCAAATTTCATAAGGATCAGCGGACTATATCCCACAGCTGCCATATAACTGAACGATTGGAAATGCCATAACTTTGGTGTTTCTAAAGTTAGGAAGTTGGGATTTTTATGGGTATTACGAATTTACAAAATATTCTGCAAGGGTATATCAACTTCGGCTCCGCCCGAAGTTAGCTTTTCTTTCTTGTTTTTTTTTGTATTCGGACGTTGATGCACTATGACCAGCGCAAACAAGTGGCCCTTACGACCCTAAGTAGTGCTTGTTACTCGCGGAGCCCTATTCCCGCGAGAAGGGAAAAAGGAAACAGACAGACTAAACTAAAATTTATACAAAAGAAAATACTAATATTAATTTTGTGCTAAATAAGATAAAAATAATGCTTTTAAGATTGGCAAAGAGTCAGAAGTCAGTATAGTATAGTCTATTATAGTCACTACACAGTACTCTAAAGGGTTCATCATGATTTAAAGTAAGAGGAATAAAGTTCCTAGTAATTCTAATAGGCACAGAGAAGTTTAGGCGATGTTCTGTTTTGAAGCCATTTATTACAAAAGACGTTAGCCCCAAAATGTTTGTCACCGTAGATCTTCGCCTTATAAATCCATGTTTACATGGAGATTTAATTGATCCACGAAGATGTTGCAAGTGAATGCTTTGGAATGGCAGATAATTTGGATATACCTCTGTAATTGCTTGTATTCGATTTATTTCCTTTCTTATGAAGGGGGGAGGGAGTGTCTTAATTGGAGTTGATTCAATCCTCCCGTCTGAGGAGTTATTTTTTAATTTATTGATTGAATTTATTTGTGTAAAGTTATCGCTTCCTGGTAACTTTATATACATAACTTGCTCATATATTCCGCCGTTGTCTGAACTTCCTGATTATTTAAATCACCTATCCGTTATTAAGTCCGTTGCAAATAAGCTTTCCGATAGGGATCAGTTGGTAGTTCTAGGTGATTTTAATATACCTGGAGTTACTTGGTCCACTGAGGATGGATCGAATGTCTTACTACCTATAGCACAGCATGATTTTATCGACGGCCTGCTTGACATATCTCTATCTCAAGTAAACCATGTTCGAAATTCATTAGGTCGCCTGCTTGATTTGTGTTTTGTATCAAATCCTGAAGGTGTGTTTCTGTCCAGAGTAGCACCACTCACGCAACCTGAAGATCCATATCACCCAACAATCGAACTTTCATTTCATACGGGTAGAGTTATAGAAGAACAAGAAAGGAAAGCTAACTTCGGGCGGAGCCGAAGTTGATATACCCTTGCAGAATACTCTGTAAATTATATTCTCCAAAATTATTCATATGATGCATTCTTAATACTCATAAAAATCCCAACTTCCTAACTTTAAAAACACCAAAGTTATGGCATTTCCAATCGTTCAGTTATATGGCAGCTATAAGATATAGTCGGCCGATCCTTATGAACTTTCTAACTTTACAAACACCAAAGTTATGGCATTTCCGATCAATCAGTTATATGGCAGCTATAGGATATAGTCGCAAGGCAGACTTTCTGAGGCTAAATAATTTTATTTCTGGCTTCAATTGGTCTGATCTTTACTTATGCAATAATATGTCCGATGCAGTTAATGTTTTTTAAACTGCAATAAACTCATTTTTTAATTCCTGTGTTCCGTGGTACTATCCGTCAACTTCCAATAAATCACCTTGGTTTAGCAAAGAGTTGACACACTTAAGAAATGTAAAGTCCAGACTTTTTAGGAAATATAAAAATACTGGTTCTCAATCTGTTTTTATGACTTTGAATGACTCCTTTCAAATAAGGGGGAAGTGAGAAGTTTCCAAGGATAAAATAAACAATTTGTGCAGAGGTCTACACAGAGTTTTTAGCACACTATTTAAGCACGCAGCCTGGAACTCCGTCAGGACCCGGTGAATATACTGGTTTAACTTTATGGAGATCCAAGAGAAGGGAGATTTCGCTTAACCTCGGACAAAAAATTAAGTTTGACTTGGATATGGCATATGAATAAGACGGATTTGGACGGGATGATACGGAATATGTTGTCTGTTGTCCAGTGACTTCGGGTACCGAATCACTTTTTGCCGCCGATCTTAGTACCATTTGAGTGGCACCTAAGATTGGCAGCTGAGCTGGAAGCGAATCGAGGGCAGCAGTTGACACGGCACCTGCCATAGAATGCCCATAGCTAATGTTAACGTCCCCCGTTAGTTTAATTTTTTTCTTCACAGGGAAAAGTACTTCAGATATATCATGTGATTGGTAGTCGCTAAATTGCAGATTTTTTATTTAAGTTTTGCCCGTAAAATAATACTCAACAATTTGCACGTGTATTTACCTTGAACCAATTAACTCAATACTGATAACAACCGAAAACAGAGGCGATGCAGATGAAACTGCCGCCATCGTAGGTATAGCTCACATAGTCATCGGATAGATGATCCCAAATGGCACGGGCTCCGTAGAAGCATCCGCATCCGGTCTGCTGATATAGCATTACGTTCACCACGTGCTTGAACCTCGGACAGGATCCCCGGCCCTTCATCTTCAGGTTTATCTCGTCGGCGACATCGCGGGTCCACTTCAAGGCGTCCGACTGATTGTAGTTCTTATTGCCCAACTTATCCTTGACCACTTGGGCCACCATGAAGCGAATGTAGGGCAATGGAAACTTCTTGCCAAACGCCGGTCCCATATTATAGAAGTTATAGATGGTGACATCTGCTGCCGGCTTCGCCTCATTTCCGGGCTCCAGTTCATCGTCAGATAGACTATTGGATTGTCCGTCGGACCGGCTATTATCGCTAAGCCCGGATGACCGAGGCACATCCTTGCTCGTTGATAAGCTTCTAGCCCTTATTGCCGACATTTCAACGATATTAATAGCTTACTCCAAGTTTGACGTTACTGCTACTGATCGATCAAGCTATATCAAATAATCAAATCGGACATGTGATTCCTGGGCACCATATTTAAAACAAAAACGAATCAGATTCCTCGTATTTTGCTTCATACAATAATGCTCACCTTGGCTCTTACAAATCGTACGTATTAAAAACAATTTTTCTGGGGGAATTTTAAAACTAAATTACTTTTTAATACTAGAAGATGTGAATAAAAAATCGTAATACTAGGCATTTCTATTCAAAGATCATAAAGAATTTAACCTAATTTAATTGAGGAATATATTTTTAAGTCTCGCTAAAATTTTGCTCAACAAAAAAAAAATGGCAAATAGAACCTTTACATTTACATTTACCCTTACATTGATCTTTTAGTATGAATTAAGTTTTGAATTTTGTATTACACAAGTTTTAAAAGATTTTTATGGTATTTTATTTGGATAAATGGAAAATCAAGCAAGTGGTTTTGATAGGGTTTTATATTTGTGTCAACATATTTTTGGGTTTTTTACACTTTTCATTCGCTAAATGAAGCAATTTTCCATTGGATAAAAATTTTCACAATTAACCTAACGATAAGGAGTAACTGAAAGGGAAGTTTCAACGAGTTGAATGTCTGTGACGTCGGATACGAGGATGTCGCTTTGAGGAGTTCTGAACGTAGGTGCCACTACTGGCGATCGAGGGTTCCGTGGCCTTTGGGGTGACTTCATCATCTATCTGCTTCTTTTCCACCTCATCCGTATCGAGCTTTAGCTGCTGAATTTCGTGCACTTTTCGCAGGCAGCAGCAATTCCTCAGGGCACCTAGGAAACACTCCACATTCCTGCTGAAGTTCAGCAGGTGCTCCTGGGAAATGGAGGACTCTTCCCGACGACAACCCTCTTCAATGGCCACCTGGGCGTGGAAGATGCACTCACTGGCGTGACTGAGGGTATTCTTCAGGTTGAAGATTTGCTGCTTCTTTTTCATCTGCATCTTGACGTAGCGAGCACACAGCATCTCGAAGCGGTGCTGTTCACTCCGATATTCATCAAAAAGCTGATCATATTTGGAGTGCAGTTGCTCCGTCTCGCACTTAAGGACCTTCAGAGCCTTATCCTTCTTCGCCAACTGCCGGCGGCTCTGGCGATGAGATACCGACAGCTCATCGTATCTGCAAGATGCACCAAGATAATTAAAACTGGTACTAATAAATATAGCTATGTTTGATAAGATATTATATATACCCCTGATTTCTCATTATTAAAAAATAATTTTGTTTGAAAATAAATTAGTATCTTCTTTATTTTCTATATATTGAGATTCACGAAGTCAATGATGGGTTAATGCAGAGCTTGCAAAAAAAATGTAAGTAATTTCTTTTTTTTACAAACACCATATACCTAAAATTCATGCTTCCAAACAAGCAAAACAATTAAACAAACAAAAATTGGATGAAATTTAAATTGGAGAAGCCAAATTTGATACCCGTTTGATTAACTATTTCTTTTTAAGATTCTTGATAGTTAATTTTCATAAAAATATATTTTATTTTTGACATATTTTTCATATTTCGAGATATTTTTTTTATTCCAAATAAAATGGTATGCCTTAATAAAAAAAATAGCGAAAACTCATCAAGTCCTACACCTTGGATTCATTATAAACATTTATCAAAAATAAATTACATTAACAAGGCTGACTATTTCTTTTCGTTCAATGTATATCATTTAATGCTATCCCAACCATTGGACTTTATATTTTTAATAAATTTATTTTTAAGAATTTGTGAAATTAAAATTAAATGTATAGGTTCCGTAAAAAAAGAGATTTTTCAATTTTTGAATGATTATATAAAATCTGTTCTTTAAAATATGCTTGAATTAGCTCGAAGTAGCTTTTATTTACATTTTTGCGAAACTCACCGTTGTTGCATGAGCAGGGGACTGATGGAGTTGTACAAGTCCCCGATGGACTTAACATGGGATCCGCTGGGAATCTTCTCCTCCGGATCGCTGTCCCCGGAGCTGGCGGTATCGATGCCACGGATCAGCTGCACGAGCCGCCCGTTCCGCTTCTTCTCCGTGTCCAGTGAAAACACTAGCTCCTGAACCCGTTCCGTCTGCCGATCGAGGGCCATTCGCAACTTAAATTCCTGCTGCTGATCCTCGTGGATGGTGTGCTCCAGTTCGCTGACCAGACGCAGGATATGCTGGATAGTCTGCTGGTAGGGATTTTGACTTTTGGTCAACTGTGCAGCAGCCGAGGCCAATCGGTTCTCGCCCGGGGAGATGTCCTCTTCGTCCTCCGAGGGGATCAGGAGATTGGGAGGAGTGCCGAGGGTCCTTGATGAGGAGCTCGACGTGGAACTGGGGCGCGAGACAGAACTCTGATGGGTGGTGAACGGCAGGCTATCCGAATCCTTCCTTTTTGAGGCGGGCCCAAAGCCTAGACCGTTGCTCACACTCCTCAGGATGGCACTCAGGTTCATCCTTGGTCCTTTCCCAGTTCGTGTCGCTGTCGACGTTGTCTTGTCTTGTCACCTGGCTCTGAAAATATTCAGGTGTGTGCTAGGCTGTGTGCTACGGTTGTTTGTCAGTAATTCACTGCCTACTTTTGACTACACTACTCAAAAATTCGGAGTCTATAAAACATTGTTATTAGTTGGACTTTAATAATTTTGTTGGGTGACCACATAGTTATCATTTTGATGATAAATAAAAATTCACTTTTGAATACTTTCTTACAAAAAATCGGAATCTAAGAATCATTGTTGTTGGCGGATTAAATAAGTACAGTTTTTTTGTTGGCTTGATAACGGAATACAACAAATATATTAACAAATACTTTAGTATTTAACGACTTAACAACTTAAAAAAACCAAAATATAAATTGGTAAGACACCTGTATTTGAATACATGTTTTATTAGTTACAAAAATAAATAAAATAAATCTCAATCTTGGTAGATAAAGGTAATAAAAAATTAATTTATTTTTAAAATTAAATGCTTTTGATCCAGTTTTAAAGTAGCTTCAAAAATTGAATTTTTTTATTTATTTCTTGAAAACTACTGGGAAGTGTTTGAGATTTTTTTGAGTATCTTCACGACCATCCAAAAGTTTCCTCCACGCAGGCTCACTTTCCATATGGTTTCGCACAACTTTTTAAATTGGTTTCAGTTTTAACACCTTTGCCTCCAGTTTCCCCGGCACTCAATCAAAGTTGTCGTTTCTCCGCCTCCGATTTCCCTGCTTCGCATATGTTTTGAAACCCCGACCTTCCCCGTTTTCCTCGTTTTCCCTCACGGATTTCCTCTGGTGTTTGTTAGTCGTGCGTAAATTGCCATTAGCCAGAAAGGGTTTCCAAGACTTGATACACTTATTGCATTTTTATGGGCTAAAGTTTTGTTGCTTTTTCCTCGGCTTTTATTTTTGTTGCTGACTGAGAGAGTTGCACATCTTCTTGATTAAAGTAGAACTGTTGCTGGATTTGTATTTTAAACTTTATGAAGGTAATTTTGCAGCCGGTAGCAGGAACAAAAAATATCGGGGGATTGGCTGTGCGGTCTTGGTTTTATAATTTTGGCCTGACGCAAATACAATGATATTTATTTGAAATGAATTGGTAAAAGGTATAGTTGGAAATCTTTGCAAATAGATTGCAAATAACATTTGAAAAAAATTTTTTTTATGTGTTTACACTTTTGGGCATTTATTTTTATACGCCAGTCTGATAACCACCTCTCCACTACCACGAGATGATCAGCTAGTAGTGCTGTTGCCTGAGTTGGGCATTTGGACCGACTTATAATTGCGGTATCGTCTGCGAATGTAGAAGTAGTTAGCCGCTCGTTTGTGAGAATATCTGCGGTGTAGAGGAGAAATAGAGTTGGACCAAGGGCGCTACCTTGGGGAACTCGAGCCTCTATAGCGTAGTCATCGGATTTTGTGGTGTTGCATCTCACGGCTCTGTTGTAAAGGTACGATCCGGCAGGATCGTTCTGATTTTATGCATAAGCCCATCAAGCCAGACTCGGTCGAAAGCCTGTGCAACGTCCAGGAATACCGCACTGCAGTATTCCCGAAGCTCGAATGCAGTCCTTATTTCTGTTATTAATCTGTTGACTTGCTCTATTGTTCCATGGCTTTCTCGAAAGCTACAAAATTAAAAACCTTATTTGAATACATCTTATAAAAAAACAATTCTAAAAATACATTCTTGTTTTTTATAAATGTATATAACGATTGGTTTTTTATCAGATGGAACTTTTATTCATTGTTTATTATATATCCATAATTTAAGAATCTTTCACCAGATAACATACGAGGCGGTCTTTGGATATAATCTTTCACATATGTAGAGCCTTTCTGTTTCGCAGGGTCTGTCATTTAATGTATTGTAGTTGGTTGGGGTTCGTCTGTACCCTAACTCGTCACAATGTTCATTTCCATTTAAATTATTTGGCTCTCCCGGATACCAAATATTTAATGTCAAGGGCTCACCAGTTGAAAACCAATTATGCTTTCCCTGATTTGCCAAGTCCGCACCCGTGGTCCAGTATATATCATCTATGAGATTGTTGAACAGGTATTGATTAACCAAATCCCATTCTTCAATGGTCTCAAACGCTATCAGATGGGCACCTCTGCGATGACAAGACTCCGATGCGTCAAACCAGTTTTTTGTCGCCTTGATTTCAATGTAATAATAGCCGTGGCCGATTTTAACGAATGGACCTGTGGTAATGTTCAGGTTATCTGGTATTCCTACAGAATAGTTCGACGAATTATAAACATTTTTATATTATTTTTCTTATTAAAATTACCATCTTCAATTGTTGGTATCACTTGATAAGCTCCAACGAGAGAAAGTAATACCCATACTGTCCAGAGCACAGTGTATTTATTGAACATTTTGCGATAACTGATGGAGACACTACTGAATGGAAAAGTTTTATACCCTTGAGCTGCACAGTTATCTAAGAAAATATTCCCTGCCAATATTTACGAAGTTCCAGGTGTAACAATATTAAATATTTACTCTTTTCTTAACAACTTCGGATTGAAGATATATATCATGAAGATAAAATACCTGACCAAATAAAATAAAATATTTATTTTAATATTTTAAACATTTTTGTTTCTTGAAAATAAAAATAATTATTTTATGTTGCAATTTTTGTATGTTCTATATTCATTTTTAAAAATAACTTATTACTTTATATAACTGAAATTGGCTTTCAAAGGATCTCTTTAATGAACAAATAGTTTTATATAACCTATCGGTCTTGTTTTTTTAAGCAAATAGTCGATTGTTCTTTGTTCTGAGCTAATGGTTTTTATTTAAGTAAGAGGGTCTTAAAAAATTAAAAAAACGGAATCTTTAATAAAGTAAGTATTAGTTATTCGCGGTACTTTTTTCTGAGTTTAATAATGTATTAAGGGGTATGGTATTAGAATTTTTTTTTGTTATTTTTTTAATATTTTTTTTCCTGAATGCACAAAATTTGAAGAATATTGCGTTTAAATTTTAGATTGATTCGAATAAAACTTCCGAAGCTATGGGCAGTTAGCTCGTTTTAAATGCGATTTTTGGGTGTCCAAAAAGTTGCAATTTCAAAGTCAGTGAACACGATTCTGAAAAATCTACTACACAAATCGTTTTGAAATTTTGCACACCATTTCTGTAGCTAAGTCCGCAGGTACTGACGTCGAGTTTTCTTTGTTTTACTGATTATTTTTCATTTTATAATAACTAATATATCGAATTATTAGGCTAAAAACACGTTTTTGTTTTCAAAGTGTTAACAAAAATTCAAAAATTGAATAAAAAAAAACTCAACTCTAAAGGTAACTTTAGAAACATCTTAACTAATAAAAAATTTGTTTTCGTTTTTCTGATGATCCACTGACGAGTTATGCTGTTCACCGCAAAACCTTTTTTCTTGGAGGCGCCCACGGAGCTTGCCTGCGAACGGCTCATTTATTTATTTTTATACCCTTGCAGAGGGTATTATAATTTTGGTCAAAAGTGTGCAACGCAGTGAAGGAGACATCTCCGACCCTATAAAGTATATATATTCTTGATCAGGATCACCTCCTGAGTTGATATAGCCATGTCCGTCTGTCCGTCTGTCCGTCTGTCCGTCTGTCTGTCCGTCTGTCTGTTTCTACGCGAACTAGTCTCTCAGTTTTAAAGATATCGAATTGAAACTTTGCACACAGCCTTCGATCCTTTGCACGCAGTATATAAGTCGGAACGGCCAGGATCGGACAACTATATCCTATAGCTGCCATATAACTGATTGATCGGAAATGACATTACTTTAGTGTTTGTTAAGTTAGGAAGTTGGGATTTCCTATGGGTATTTTATTTGGCCAGTCAATCCGACCTACTAAATTTCATAAGGATCGGCCGACTATATCCTATAGCTGCCATATAACTGATTGATCGGTAATGCCATAACTTTGGGATTTGTAAAGTTAGGAAGTTGGGATTTTCTATGGCTTTTATATTTGGCCAATCAATCTGACCTACCAAATTTCATAAGGATCGGCTGACTATATCCTATAGCTGCTATATAACTGATTGATCGGTAATGCCATAACTTTGGGATTTGTAAAGTTAGGAAGTTGGGATTTTCTATGGGTTTTATATTTGGCCAATCAATCTGACCTACAAAATTTCATAGGGATCGGCCGACTATATCCTATAGCCGCCACTTAACTGAACGATTGGAAATGCCATAACTTTGGTGTTTTTAAAGTTAGAAAGTTGGGATTTTTTATGAGTGTTAAGAATGCATCATATGAATAATTTTGGAGAATATAATTCGGAATATTCTGCAAGGGTATTTCAACTTCGGCTCCGCCCGAAGTTAGCTTTCCTTTCTTGTTTTTGATGAAAATTTGTGAAAACATAGTTTAAAGGTTGTACTTTAATGTGCTTAAAAAATAATTGATAAGAATATTCCTTTTTTGGCCGAATTAACCATACCCTCCCCTTAAGCTATCATATTCCTCTTCAGTTTGTAAAAATCAAATCTTATCTGTGTCGGCTGATAAACACACTGTATATATAGCTAGAAAGCTAACTGCATTTACAAGCTTTTATTAAACAATTCCATATACTAAATTTTCTCATCGTTTTTTGCTTGCATTCAAAACACGTAAACAGTTAAATTTTCTCTTAGGTAACCTCATCTCTCTTTTTTTTCTGGCTCTCTGTTACTTTTTGATTGTCTTTTGTAACAGCTGAGCCGCTTTTTGGAAATTTTCCTCAGTAAAGCTCCGTCAACGCCAGCGGCTGGCCGCTTAAAAAAATATTTATAAAGAATTATATTACAATATATACAACAAAATTTAATCGAGTTTAAGAAAGTACAGGGAGATAATGGCTCGTTTGATTTCGGGAGTCCGCACATTATTCCGTCAGTATCCATTCGTGACCAACAGCGCAATCTATGGGAGTCTATATGTGGGCGCCGAATACTCGCAGCAATTCGTATCGAAACGCTGGCTGGCCGTAAGTTGTAGTATTGTAGTGAAGTATTTGGGGAATCTGGGAATGGGATGAATCCGAGGGGTATATCTGGCGATTTCTAATCAGATTTATGTGCCTTGTAGCCGGCGCCCGAGAAGGAGGATATCGATTATGCAACAATAGGAAGATATGCTGTGATGGGCACCGCAGTATATGCCCCAACCCTTTACTTTTGGTTTGTGCCCACCAGATAAAAAAATCTTTATATCTCTACTTTCATTTCTGTATATAAAACAATAAAGGTCGACATAATAGCTCTAAATATCTGAATGATTATTTATCTATCCAGAGAAATCTTAATTTTCCAAAAAAAGGCATTAAGATGTAATAGATATTTTCATTATTTAATTTATTAATCAGAACCCTTCAAATAGTCATTTTGTGTTAATGGGTTCTATTATTGTACCGAAATACTTTTTTTTTGTAAAGTATTTAAATTTAAGATAATAAATCTAATTGTGCATTAAAAGTTTTAAGCGAATACCAATCGGAGCTATTATCGTGACCGCAGTTGTGTCTGCACATACATCGGTGAACCAGTCAATTTACTCACACTAACATGCTCGCCATTTAACCATTCTTTTTATTTCCTCAATTTGCTTCGCCGTACGCTTCTGTTGTTGTTTTCGACTTTTATCAATTTGTTTACAATTTCGTAAAAGCTCCATGAGCACGTGTCGCAAAGTCAAGAGCATGTCTCTTCACCACTCACTTTCTCTTCACACTTTCTCTTTAGAAGCACCATCTGCCACCAGAGCACATAGCTTTTCCCCTAAGATTAAAACAGCGGGAAAAGCTTTCGAGAAAAGCACGCAACGCACTAAGAAATTGAGGCATATGTGCACGACCATAAAAAGTACTATGCAATGTAAGTTATGAATGATGAAGTATGAAGGAAATCAGTTAAGAAGAATCATGACAACAAACACAAAAAAACACACAAGGATATTTAAATACAAGAACACACAACGATATTGAAACAACAAACCTGCAGGAAAACAAAATATTCTATATGTTCAACACTAACCCAAAAACAAGCACCATAAAATACACACAAGCATTTCATAAACACTATATGATTAACTTACACAGCACTCTTTGAATTCTGCCTGCTTCTGCATTTATTGTATTAGGTCAAATATTAGTAATAAAAATTTAAAAATAATTTAACTACGAATTTTCCAGGTACAAATGGTTAGATCGCGTTTTTCCAGGCACTGCCAAAATCGTTATAGTGAAAAAATTGGTATTGGATCAATTTGTTTTAACGCCTTATCTACTGACTGTTTTTTATGCAGGTAAGATGCTTTTTAATTTTGTCTAATACCTTTTTGTTAAGTTTATTAATTTCAATGTCCTTAATTTTAAGAGTGTTTAAAAACATTTTAAAATTATTTGATTTAAAAAATGTTCAGATAAAAAATGCATGTTTCGTTTACAAAATTTAAACTACGCATTAGCTTAACAAATGAATTATGGAAGTATTAAGGATTGCCATAAGATTTTAAAGAAGAATAATTCCATAATTGATCTGAATAACCATTCGAAAACCTGAACGGAAATAATATATATAAATATTTGAAATTATCATAAAATACATATTTTAGAAAAACTGTTTATAAATAAACGGTTAATATCGAAAATTAAAATAATTGTTGGAAATTGTTTTTTTTTAGGCATGTCCATTATGGAGGGCTCTGAGGATACTTTCCTTGAATTGCGTGAGAAGTTCGTACCGACCTTCGTGCGTTCTTGTATTTTCTGGCTGCCCGCCCAGGTCTTGAACTTTTCGTTGGTGGCGCCACGGTACCGTGTTATTTATATGGGTGTTTGCGGTCTGATCTGGGTGAATATTTTGTGCTGGACCAAGCGGCAGAGTCTACCGGTGGCCACCAAGTCAAACGCAACCGAAACAACAGCAACTGTAGCTTCCATAAGGAACTCCGAAATCTGACAGTCTAATATTCAGAATATACCCGTGTATATAGTCTTAGATAGATTTTGACAATGTTTTGGCAAATAAAGTCAGACGCGAAGATACGCCTGCTTGGTGGTTAAAGAGTTATTTGTTTAACCTGGTTGCAAAGCGTTGGCATACAGTGCGTATGATTGATGTTCCCATAAACGGAAACTCATCAATTACCACTTACCCTCTATTCATCTCTATTTGAGTTCGCGTGTGTGTGTAGGCTGTTTATCAGCGTGTGTAAATGTGTTTAATTGTGTGCGTGTGTGCGTAAATTTTTCCATCAATATTTGCCGCACACAATCAAAAACAACAACAACGAAAACCATCTTAGATTCAGATATCCAAGTTCGACAAAATGGCAACTATGGTACCAAAAAAGAAGGGAAGTTGATGGGAAAGTAGTAAAAATGCCTTAATGTATTTAGTCTGTACATGTATTATGCGGTTTTCTAGGGATGGGGAAAATAGGGATGATATCAAATGACTGGAGTTATCGAGGTATGCCGGTGAAATTTCTAGCTAAACTTAAGAGTATGCTCCAAAAAAATGTAACAGGCGCTTTCTCCATAATATATTGAAAATGTATGATATAAGACACATTAGAATAATAGACTTCTATACAATTTGCATTCAAAATAAGATACTTTATTTTTAAATTTTTAATGAAATAGTCGCAATTTTGAGTGCATCACTAAGTTGTTCACGGATTCGCGCACTAAATATGTCACAAATAATGGCAAAGTGCTGCCATAGAGTCGCCCAGCATGTGCCCATACACATGGACATCTGGCCAAGTCCTTATAGTCTACCCAGTCCTCGTCAGCAGTGCAAATGTAACAACCTTTATGTTCGTGCTCATTCGATAATAACATTTGACAGCCAAGTTTAGGGGACCAAACACAGCAGATTTCGATATCCGTTTCTTCTAAATTATAAGGTAAGTATAGCTTGTTAAAAAAGAAAGATACTTTTGCTGGTAATACCGATTTTCAAGCCGGGCGGAATGCAAACACTCAAATCTTTGACTATTTCGGGATAAAGTGAGAGGTGTGGCTCAGCTCTACCCTTTCTTGGTTTTTTTTGACAACTATGACCTATCTTTTCAATTCGACATTTCTCGTTATCCTCCCAACAGTCTGCACAACTTAAATGTTGTGGAGCGGCAGTTGTCTCATTTGTTGCTGTTGCATGCGTGGTCCAAAGGCTCAAACCGAGTATTATAAAAATATGTGTAGAGTTTTTTGACATTGTAAGCTGATCAAACGGTGTGTGCTGTTCTAGGTAATTTGCTTAATACACACAAAAAATCGAAATCTTACAGGAGTAGAAAAGGAAAATGTGATGGATACAAATATATGTCTTGTTTCATTTGAAAGAGATCTACTTTTTTTACAACCACGGCAGTCTATTCGTTATTGTAAAAGTTACTGCTGATCACTCCACCTTGAAATAAGTCGTCTTACTACAATGTTTTTAAAATAAAAGCCAAAAAAGAATGAAAGAATTCTACAAAACAAATATTTTCATTCTGCATTTAAGAAAAACAAGAAAGGAAAGCTAACTTCGGGCGGAGCCGAAGTTGATATACCCTTGCAGAATACTCTGTAAATTATATTCTCCAAAATTATTCAAATGATGCATTCTTAATACTCATAAAAAATTCCAACTTCCCAACTTTACAAACACCAAAGTTATGGCATTTCCGATCAATCAGTTATATGGCAGCTATAGGATTTAGTCGGCCGATCCTTATGAAATTTGGTAGGTCGGATTGATTGGCCAAATATAAAACCCATAGAAAATCCCAACTTCCTAACTTTACAAACACGAAAGTTATGGCATTTCCGATCGTTCAGTTATATGGCAGCTATATGAGATAGTCGCCCGATCCGGCTCGTTCCGACTTATATACTACCTGCAATAGAAAGACAACTTTTGGGAAAGTTTTAAGCAGATAGCTTTAAAACTGAGGGACTAGTTTGCGTAGAAACGGACGGACGGACAGACGGACGGACAGACGGACAGACGGACATGGCTAGATCGACTCTCCTGGTGATGCTGATCAAGAATATATATACTTTATAGGGTCGGAAATGTCTCCTTCACTGCGTTGCAAACTTTTGACTGAAATTATAATACCCTCTGCAAGGGTATAAAAATGTTATAGTTATACCCGTTACTCGTAGAGTAAAAGGGTATATTGTATTCGTGCAAAAGTATGTAACAGGTAAAAGGAAGCGTTTCCGACCCTATAAAGTATATATATTCTTGTTCAGGATCACTAGCCGAGTCGATCTAGCCATGTCCGTCTGTCCGTCTGTCCGTCTGTCTGTCCGTCTGTCTGTCCGTCCGTATGAACGCTGAGATCTCGGAAACTATAAAAGCTAGAAGATTGGCATTTTGCATGCAGATTCTAGGAGTTCCTACGCAGCGCAAGTTTGTTTCAAAAAGGTGCCATGCCCCCTTTAACGCCCACAATCGCTTATATACTATTTTAAAAATTTAAATATTTCGGAAAAGTAAAAATGCAGTTTTATTGTGTTTATCAATACCTATCGAAATGTAGAAGAAATTTTTCAAATCGGACCATTCGTTAAAAAGTTATGCGTGATCAAAGTTTCTATCTCCATCTCCCTCGCACTCCCTTTACCTGAGTAACGGGTATCTGATAGTCGGGGCACCCGACTATAGCGTTCTCTCTTGTTTTTGTTTCTAATCCTAAAAAAAAAATTGTTAAATGAAACCATATTTCTTAAAGAATCAAATATGTCTTAAAATCGAATCATTAAAATACAGGGCTAGCCACACAAAATGTAATAATAATACTATTTACCAATATTAGTTTTGTTAGACTGCCTTCAAACTGCTTAACAAGGATTCATCAGAAAAATGATAATAATTCATCATTTATCCTGGACATTGCTCTCACTCCCTAATTTATGTCACATGTTTTTGCCAGCTATTTGTATTTGCATTGTAATTCCCTCATCGCATTAACTTTTTGCCTAATTATTGCTCATCTCTAGCATCTCGAACGATTGATGCCCCCTGACCTCCCCGAGCGCCCTGCTAAACTAATTAGACGTGGCGTGTTTTTGGCCGCCTCCCCTCGGAACCCCCGCTCCCCCATTATCCCCCAATGTTAATGCGTTGAGTGTGTGCGTCTGTTTAACTTATTGCTGTCTATTTAAATTGCAATTTGTCAATATGCGTGTGTGTAGCATTACCACACGCCCATCTGGGAGCCACCTCCTTTCCCCCACTCCGCATCCCTGTTTTTCCCCAAAGCTTTCCATCTGCACACGTAAAAATAGTAGTGTTAATGTATCCGACTAATAACATACCTCCTTTTTAGAATGAATATAAGAATAGAAGGTAACCATTTATTTGTATAATAATAATTATAATTTATTTTATTAGAAAAGAATATCGGCAAAGCACACAAAAGAGTTTGTTAAACGTACTTGCCATTCTTTTACAGTACAAGCTAATTTTAACAAAATCAACAAAAAACAAATTTGTAATATATCTTGAAGAAGAAAGACATTAAACTGTTATGTCAATAAGCCCTAAGAATAAGTTGTAAGAGTATACCTAAGTAAAAAATAACTAGTCAAAGATTTAATTGAAAACATATTTTTTCTCCGTGTAGGCAGTCCTACAATTAAACTTCTTGTACAGTCATTAACAGCACATAACGTTGTGCCAGCCCGTGTCCAGACTAAACTTGCTAAACTTGGCAGACATCGTAGCTCCTGTTCTGCGGACTCCCAAAACTCCCCTTGGCCTTAGTTGCGTCTACTTCCTTTGGGCCCCCACCGAAGGTCCTTTTCCCCACTCCTTTGACTTTGACGTCGACGTCTCCGTTGGATTCTCTAGGTTGCTTCTGGTTCCTGGTTCGTTTTTTTTTGTGCTGCTTTTTTTTTTATTTACATCCGCTTGTTTGTTCAAAGCGGAAAATTAATTCCATCTTGGCTTGTTTCCGTTTATCTTGAAAAAGTATTTCGTCGTCTTTTCGCTTTATACCATAGTCCACGCCCACCTCGCCCCTTCAACGCCGTCCCACTTTGTTTTACTTTTATTTTTCGACAGCCTGCTGACCAGCTGAAAACTGCTTTTCCTACTTTATATTTGAGTGTGGAGCTGGGCCAGGGACTATTTACTTCATCTACTGGTCTTGGGCAGATTTTTTGGGCTCTTTATGGGTCCTGTTTGAAATTAAGGGTATCTGCGGCTTGTTAAGCGATTCGGGACTTAAGTGGGAAACATAATTTAATCTAATCTTGGAATCATGGAAGGAAAATTAATATTGACTAGCTGACAATCGGTTCCTTATATAGTATTCAACTTATTGTTGTTCTTATGCCTAAGAGGCACCCGTAGAAACACTTTAAATTTAAAAAAGCCGAATTTTTTTTTATACTTTTTTGATTATTTTCTATGCAAAAATATCCTCCAAGCAATATATTATTTTAACAAATATAAAAAAATTAATAGCTTTGGTATTTTAAAAAGTTACAACTTACTTACAATATTGAAATAAAAACAACTCTAAGGGAGGTAAGAAAATCGTGACGACGTGAACAAATGTGCGGCATCTTAATATTTTAGCTATTAAGGTATTTTTTAATGAAAAGTCAATTAAATGCGCACATAAAAAACTATGATATAATAATGAAATCCCAAGTTATGACAATTGCAAAAAATGTTGTACAGTAAAATATAATTGGTAAATATATTTGGTTTATTTTGGTTGTCCTTTGGGTGCTATACTACTTAAGAAGAAATATTGTTTTAGCGGATTTAAAAGGAAAAACAGATAAGCATTTTTTTGAATTGTAACTCCCTTGACTTCCATGTCGATTTTATTTTATAAAATCAGAACATAATTACTTAAAATATAAAAATAGGATTAAATAGGAGTGTTATCGTATACCTTTAAAAACAGCGATCAGATAAGATCCATGTCGGAACGGGCCGGATCGGAACAAAGGGAAACTTCTTGTTTCTTAACATATACCCAAAAACTAAGATATATTGTATTTTTTAGCTATTTCAGAAATATTAGTTTTATAAAAATCGTACGACTGTATCATATAGCTGCCATAAGAAAAATTGGGAAAAATGAAAATAAAATTATAACTTCATTGTTTCTTATTCGAATCAAATACCCAAGGTAACGTTATATATTCACTTATTCAGATAACGTTACTCAGTATAATAGCCTTACGGGTTTTCGGTTATACGCAGTCTATTTGCGCAGTTTAAAAAGTATAAGCATAAATACATACGTGTCGTGAAATCTTAAATATTTCATGTAAATATTTAAAATTGTTTAGTAAGCAGCAATATTTTCACCAGTGTTATTATTGTTTTAGCTAATTCTGCAGGATTTTGGATCGCGTATATTATAGTCTTAACATCTATAACAATTTCCCCGTCAGAGAATACAAATTTCTACATCAGTGTCCAATTGTGTTTGGCCTTCCACTTTTGTTTTGCTTTGCTTTCTCTGCTTGCCTTGGGTGGGTGGTGTTAGGTAGGGGGAAGGTCCTTGGCCCCGCCCACTTCCTGTCGCTCCAGTCAACGTGGCGTGATACTAGCGCGTCGCCCACCACACGTACATTAAATTAAAAATTAATTTACAAAAATAAACAGAGTTATGCCAGAGGAAGCATCTCCCGAACGATACCGCCGACCATAAGAAGCTAATACTAATGCTGCTTCATTTGATTCAATTACCGGAAGCAGTCCGTCCGGCGGAGTGGAACGGAACGGAACAGGACCGCCGGACTCTGCAGATCGGGAATTTTCGTGTTTGTCTTGGACACGCGGCAGGAAGTTGCCCGGCTATCTGGGCATCCACCCTCCTCCAAGGACTTGTCGTAATTACCGCACAAGACAAATAGAAAATGGCGTAAAAACGAGAAATTAATCAACGTTTGGCGCCCAGCCCCCCGCCACTCGATATAGGTATACATATATAGTCGTGTTCCATCCATCCATCCGACCTGATTGCGATTCGATGTGAAGCGCTTGGCAAATATGACAGCGGGCTTCATCGCTAAACTATTGCCAAGGGACAAAATGTGGAGCGGTGCCTTTTTGAAATGGCGATGAGAGCGTGACTTGCACGGCAATTATCCACGACTTAATTTAATTATTTTCGACAGAGGTTTTCCCACTGCAGACCATTTATCAATCTTGGGACTCTTGCACTTCCCTGGATTTAAATGAGTAAAAAAGTAGATCAGATTCAAAGAGGTTAAATTCTTATAATTATCTCATAAAAAAAACAACTATTTATTCTAAATTAAATAATCTTATCGAACTCGAATAAGTTATATATTTTATGTATGTTCAAAGATTTGTATACCTAAATTAAATAAATAATTAGGATAATTTAATTAGGACAAGTGAATAAATTAGGCCGCTTTTTAGACATTTTTCATTAGTTTAAATATATATTTTGGTAATGTAAAACTCGTCCGCTTTATAGCTAAGTTCTGACTTATATTTACTATCCTATTTTCCTCTACGTCAAAACTAAGGAAATGTTAGCTCCTATTAAACAGTCTGACCTTCTTTTGAGATATATTTATTTAATTGTACGTAAGCTTTATTATTTTTAATTTTAGCTTCAAATTTGAAATTATAATAATTTAAGGCTTTAAGGACTAATCCTTTTGGAAGAGATAATTAGGACTAGACTTTTATGTGAAATGTCGTGATTTGCGAAGCCACGAGTTCTCCTCTGATCGCCTGGCTTGCTAATGGTCCTGCATGACGGCTCTTCCCCGCGAAGCGACATTATAATTTTAAACTACTTCTTTTGACTACCAGCACTCAGGATCCCCTTTTTTCACCTCCCCCGTTTGGCTCGGGGACATCCTGGTGCGGCACATTTGTTCGCCGGCATGTGAAAATTGATTGCTGTTGTTCATAGCTGCGGGATATGGCCAAAGTTTTTAAGTTCCCAATGCCTGTTCCCCCGGTTCTGGGAAACCCCAGAAACCCAACGCCACGCCCACTTATTTCCCAGCCCCGGCTTTCCGCTTTCGGTTGTTGTTTGGGCGCTGAAAAGCTGAAAACAATGCGAATTTTCCTCGCGGGTCTGCGTCGCCTTGGACCGCGTTTCCTCCTCCTTCTGGGCCTTTTTTTTCTGCTCGTTGTATTATTAAGAAAGTTTTATATTTTTTTGTCGGTTTGGGGTTGGAGTATATTTACATTTGGCAGTTGGCTGCGTTAAGCGGCTTGCGTTGCTAGGGAAATTCTGGGGAAAGCTTGGGAAAGGGGCCGGGAAAATATCTCGGACGAACGATGGTCAGAAAATTCTGTTGCTGGTGCTGAAATTTTTAATACTCTGTTACCTTGTCGTGCAGACAATTTGATGCCAATGGGAATATGAGTTTTCCCTCTACTTCTCGGCTGCTTTTTTTCGGTTTGTTGGCTGTAGTGCTATAAAAACCTATATATATATTTATATGTATAGAACGGAGTGTGGGACGGCTTCGTGTAGCTTTATAATTAAAGAAAGACGAGGCGAAAACAAAGGAATAATAGCAAAATAAGAGCTTGGCAACCGTTGGCAAGAGATTTCGCCCATAGAGTGCCTGTTGATACGGCTCACCTTTAAATGCTTCGAGGGTCAAGGGCCCAAAATGAAATACAAGAGGAACGTTTGGGGAGACTAAAATATAATAGTTTTTAGTTTGAAAAATGAAAA
Source organism: Drosophila kurseongensis (assembly GCA_018153305.1). Lineage (NCBI taxonomy): Eukaryota > Metazoa > Arthropoda > Insecta > Diptera > Drosophilidae > Drosophila > Drosophila kurseongensis. The sequence goes on along the minus strand of JAECXX010000005.1, from coordinate 6,766,898 downwards.
TAAATTTGATCTTTGCTTTTAATACTCTTCAGAGATATTTACATCTCTTGAATATTCAGAAAATTGTAAAATATATAGTGTTTAAATTGTGTTGTCAATTTTAATTATTTTACTTTATAAATTAAATTATTGACAAGAACTTAGCAAAGAGTTATGCAATGTATTAATTTATATAATAAAATGCGTTATATCTATCATTATGAACTTAAATTTTTAAAATAAAGCACAACTTCTCTTAATTTAAAATCAAAGTTAAAAATTTTATTTTGATAGATTTAAAGTTTTCGAAAAAGGTATTTTAAAATAATTTAAGCATTCAAAAAACAGGTCACATTTATGCGAAAGCACTAATTGCCAAAATAATGCCAACATTTAATTATACTGTTTAAATACCCGCATCTTTAGCTGAATAATAAAACTGGCAAATTGAAAATGCAATTATGCATTATCTTCCATCGGCCATTCGATAAATTAAAAGCGATAGCCCCGACAAAAAGGCTAACCCATTAACCCACTCGTCGAGCAAGGTCAGCTAAGCAATTAAAAGTGAAAACGGGCTGCGCATAAATGTAACAAAATAACGCACACATTGTGGTTTTCAATGCCCACCTCCCGGCCGCCCCCTTAGTTTGACCCCGCCCCCGGCCTCGAGGAAATCCCATAACTTTTATGGCACGCACGCAGTTTTTATTCTCGTCGATCTGCAGAACGAAATGCCATCAAAATGCTCCAACTGCCGGCCGACACCTGCCGTCAAAGTCAACCATGTAAATATCCGTGTTTAAAAAAATAATAATAAAAAAGGTCGAGGTTTATCCCGTGTTTGACTTCTGCCTTTATGTGCATGCAAACGCATAATCAAGCGTGAAGCGCAGACATCCTCCTGGGCACGCATATACAGTACGTCCGGGGAGTACGCACCGCATCGCATCCCATCGCATCCCTGTTATCCTCCTCCTTATCCTGCTTACATTTAATTTCACCTTCAGCCACCGAATCTGAAGCTGCCACACCGCCAAGACGTCGCGTCGCCTGCCAACCAACCAGCTATCCAGCCTTTTCCTGCTCTTTATAATGTTCCTTCCTTTGGGTACCACATACCCTGACTCAGGGTTTTATGGCTTTAACCGAAAACTTGCAATCCTTACAAAGAACCTGTTTCTAAATGTTTATAGTACATAATGTATTAAATTTATAATTTAGTATCATCTTTTTCTATTTATTACATGTTTGCGATATCTTGAAGATTTTGTATCTAAAATAATTTTACTCGTTTAAGTAAGGTACGTAAATTGTATGAAGAATTGACTTTAAAATAGATGTGTTAGTGGCGGAAAACATATAATTAAACTGAACCATTTTAAATAAATGGCAGTTGTCAACTCACTAAACATATTCCAGGAAAAGTAGATTATATTGCTTGAATCGAATAGATAATTTAAATGATAACAAAATCAAATAACTTGATTTGATATAAAATAATGGAATAATTGCACTTTTATTAGCGAGTCAACAATAAATATTTAGTATCTAGTTAGGATTTACGAGGGGCACTTGGCCAGCGAGGATATTTAAAATGTCGGCCATCGCAGATAGGACCTGGCTTATTTCCCTTTTTTTTATTTGGGGTTCCTTGTTGTCGTCTGTGCATTTGACAGGAAAAATTAGTTGGCTACGAAAACTTTTGGCCTCGCCGTCGCACATATACAGACGTGACTTCGCCCCGATGTGTGCGTGTGTGTGCTCTATCACGGGCTTCGTCCTTTTCGTCCTGGCAGTTGTAAAATTTCTGCTAACGAAAAACCATAAACAGGTGTTGTTTGTTGTTGACGCTGCATGTGGCGTGCCGCACAATCTGTTTCGTTCGTATGTCTGTTTTCTACATAATCCGCTCGCCAAGGCTGATCCTGGTTGCCCATGCCCAAGGACCTCCACTTCCCCCATTCCAATCGAACGTCCTTCAGGGTGGCTGTGCTGCGCAACTGTTTCGGGCACTGAAAGTTATCAAACTTAATGCAGTTTAATTGACCTTTTCGGGGCCAAAAGTTTTGCACCGTCTGTTGTTGGCGTTCAGGACGAAAATGGGCAAAGACGATGGAAATGGCAAACGGCGAAGGACAAACACTCGCCTTCGCATTATTACTTTTAATTACGGCTTAAACCTATTGACTGGAAATTTTAATATGTTATTTATTTACAATTAACGCCCCAGCAAATGCTTTCGTGTACAACTGGGCGTATGATTTATGGCATTCTCGGCCCTCACAGCAATTGTAACTATTGTTGAATGCAATTTCCTTTTGTTTGCAAATGTACATATACATATATGTATATGTGTGTAACAGTTGCTACTCGTAAATTACAGGTTTAAGGATTTCGGGCGGGGGTTGGGTGTCACTTTTAAAACCCAAAATCTTTGGTCGAAGGGGTTTTTGGGGTTGGATTGAAACCGAAATGAAAATGAAATTATTTATGATGCTCATTTGATGCGACAGCTTTTGGCCAACACGCAATGTGTTCTGAAAATGGTTCCATAGATGAGGCCGAGCGGAAATTTACAAAGGGTGTATGGAGCCCTTTAAGTTGATCAATTTGCTGATATCGTTTGGGCACCAATTGGATTTATATCTACAAAATGTGGAACTAAGTGAATAATTCATATATTTTTTGTAAAGCTCTCTAATGGAATCGAAATAATTTACTAAGCACTTCGTTGGCAGTGATTCATGTTGGGTAACAATACTGTTTAAGCTCAATTGTTGTGTTTCAATAGAGGTCATAATATAGAAATGAATTTGCGTATTCATAAATTATATAATTTATCTTATGGGGGCTTGGTTATTTAGTCGCACATTTCATGATAAATAAATATATGACTGTGCACTTAAACTTAAATTATTTTGCGTTTTTGGATAATTTGTAAAACTTAATTAATACAATAAATTATATAATAAATGCAAGTGCATGGTATTGTGTTTGAAATTTTAATTTGTAATAATTCATTGTCTCATAAATGTAATTTACTATAATTTTTATCTTTCTTACAATTTATTACTTTTGACTGTTTTATAGTTTGTCCTAAAGCCCTTGCAGCATCTTGCAATGCTTACGGAGCCTTGCAACCAACCATTTGCCTTCTGCCCAAAACCCACTCACATATTTTAATTTGTTAATTACTTAGCTGCCTTGTTGTTTCAGGAGTAAGAGGTAGTAAATTCATGCACTCTATAGCTGTAGCACGGGCGGAGTAATCAGCATATATATATATATATGTACATATATACAGGCATTGCAGGGAAGTCGTTTCCTGACCCTCGGCCTGTAGGCTTCTTCGCTCCCCTTGTCAATTTCCAAGAAAATTCCCCCTTTTGGGAGGGTTTAAGATCAAGCCACGCCGAAGACATCAGAAACATATTAGTAGGCACTAAAGTAAAGAAGCAAGCTAGACCGTAACAAAAAATAGACGCAGACACTCGCATAGCTACTTTCGAAACAGGAGCGGTTCAAATCAAGGTTTTCCCAAAAAATGTAACATAACTCTTTATAAAATAAGTAAGTAAAATAAGTATCAAATCTTTTAATTTTTCGTTTTATATATGTTAAATACAAAATATGGTTTAAATTTTTTAATAAAATGAAGTAAAATGCTAAAACAATAATCAAAAGGATCTAAGACAAAAAATGATTAGTTATTACAAATCGTAATTTTAAAGGATTTCAAAGGAACACAAAATATAACTTTTAAGAAATTTCTTCGAACCATTACAATTTTTCAAGTAAGTCACACCTGACGTTTGAAAAACAATATCGATAACTTTTTATTTGCGTATAAATGATTTAGACCTGAAAACCGAAAACAACCAAAAATCCACCCAAAAGCAATCTTTAGGTTCCTACAAATATTCAGAGACATTTTGATCAGGGTTATTGAAATTATTATAAGTATACCTTTTTTAAATATTTTCGTTTTAAAAACCCAAAGGAATCACGTATTTCGGGGACTTCCGTCAAAACCTGAATTTTAGATGTTCAAAAACTAAATTTCTTTTTATGACAGAGACTTGCAGGCAGGCCCAGCAAAAAGGCTACTCAGTTTCTTCAGTCAATTTAAATTGATTTTGATTTGCAATTAGATAATTGTTTTAAATTCAGTTTCATTCAGTTAATTTAAATTGATTTTGGCTTGCTTTTGAATAATTATTTTAAATAAAAAATTAAACTTTTTTTTTTAAATATAAGGCATTTTAATGATAATCATAAAGATACGCCAATCTTGTTTACCGCCTTACATCATCCGAAATGTTGGAGAAAAAAATCTACATTTTAAAAAAAAAAATATTTTTATGGAATAATGGCTTAAATATTGTTTTTAATTTAAAGAAAAAGTTAAGCCAGAAAATATCCGTTTGTTTTGTTGCTTTTAAAATAAATAGTGCTTTTGGGACACACCCGATAACAATACTATATATACATCATCGAATTTTAGTTGTAGCAAACCAAAGCCTTCATTTTAGAGTAACTCAAAACTAGGCTCGCCCCGACAGCACAAGGAATATAAAACTATTTTCTGACTATGATGGACGAGCTGGCAGCATTCAATTTAATTCTTCTTGGAGACGGAGGAACTGGTAAGACTACTTTTGTGAAGCGGCACCTGACAGGAGAATTTGAAAAGAAATATGTGGCTACGATGGGCGTTGAAGTGCACTCAATATTATTTTACACCACCCGAGGATTGTTTCGCATAAATATTTGGGATACCTGCGGTCAGGAGAAGTTCGGAGGTCTGCGCGAAGGGTACCATGTAAAGGGTCAGTGCGCCATTTTATTGTTCGATGTGACCTCGCGGATAACGTACAACAATGTGCCCTTTTGGTATAGAGATGTGAAGAGAGTTTGCGGGAACATTCCCATGGTACTGTGCGGCAACAAGGTGGATCTCAAAGACCGCAAGGTGAAGGCCAAGCAGGTCACTTTCCACCTAAAGAAGAACCTACATTTCATCGAAATCTCGGCCAAGTCGAACTATAATTACGAGAAGCCCTTTGTCTATCTTCTGCGTAAGCTGACTGGAGATCCCCTGTTGGAATTGGTAATGGAACCCGCTTTGAAGCCTCCAGAGGTAACCTTCACCGAAGAGCAACGGATCCAAATGGAGCAGGAGCTAGAAGCGGCCAAGTACTGTCAATTGCCATCCGAGAAGGACGATGAGTTATAGACGCCTTATTTTTGTTGTTTCTAAATTCTTGAGTTTCTTGTGGCTGCGTTCGGGCTACGATTTCTATTCTGGCAAATTAAGCGTTGTTATTCGTAAGGCCTTTCGTCTTCGGATGTAGAGAGAATGCCTTTCTCAGCTATCACAATCGTAGGGGAGAGACCGAGGATCGGTAGACTGAATTTCACCTAATTCGTATTTTTTTAAAGAACATCTCAACTTGCCGTAAACAGATTTTAATGCAAATTAAAAGACAGTCAAAATGTTATGAATGAGTCGTAGCCCGATCCATATATTTTGTAGAAATAGACTATGCCAAATAAAAAATTATTTCATAGCTCTAAAATATTGTATCGATGTTTTAATTTAATTTGTTTTGTCCACTCAAGCAACATTTGTTTTTAGATTACAAAAAAAGTGTTTAATTAAGAAAAATTATTAGTGAAATTTATATAATTTCTGCATTTTATCCTTGTCTTAATTTAAAAAAGTTTAGGTTCGTAACTTTCAAATAAACCAATCTGGTTTTAATACATTTACATTTGATTTAATTATTTAAAATTTAGTGCTGATATTCAAATAATTCTATTTTTTTAAAAAATTTTTTTTTTGGTATCTATGTATGTATAAAATGTATTGAACATAATATAAGTCAGAAAACTGGTTTGGCTAATTTATTTTGAAAATCACTAGAATTGGTCTGGGGTTTTCATTGAAATTCCTGCATTGTTCCGCTGCAGATTGAAGGATACCGGCCAATTTTTGGGGCCCAAAAGAAACCGCTCCGGCAGCAGGTCTCCTTATTAAGCCTGTGAGTCCGCAGCATCCCTCTCGTTCGCTTAGCTTCCTTCTCCCTTGCTCCACCCATACCACTGCACATAAGCGCTTAATGAGTATAAATGAGCTTGATTGCATATTCCAAGGCGCTCGTGGGTTTTCCCCTCTGCGTTTGTGTGTGCGAGCTGTTTTTTAATAGCCTGCATATGGCGTTGTAAAAGTTTTCATTACACAAACAGCAGCAGTGGCAGCAACTACAATTTACCGGCAACAGGAACGGCAGCAACAGCAACAACAGCAGTAACACCAACGGCAACGGCAACAGCAACAGCAACAACAACTTATTGGCCTGACTTTTAAGCGCATTTAACACACGGCGTATGCGTAATGTGCTGGCGGAGCGAGAGGCTGGCAGTCAAATTGAATACAGTTGCTCGTAAAATGCTTAAGCACCTGCACACAGCAACAGCAACAACAATTACAGCGGCAGCAGCAGTAACGGCAACTGAAAAGGGGACAGCACAAGGACTTCTACAAGAACCTCACTGAGGAAAAAAATTAACAAAAATTTTGTAATAGTAGATTATTTTATGTATGCTGGCAATATTTTAAAACACCGAAAACCGGCTTTTTTCTTTTTTATAAAATTATTATCAACACATATTGAGTAAAAATATTGTCCGATTTTTGGGTCAATTTTAATTTTAAGTAGATAAGGGAATTAAAAAAGCTCAACGAAAACAGGAATATAACTTGATATATTACAATAATCCTCGCCCATAAAAAAGCATGCTATTTTATTAATACTGCTGTCTGCTTTTGCCAGTGTACACTTAACGCTAATTTGGCGTTTTACCGTCGAATGATTTTTGAGCATACGCAAATTACATGCCCACACACACGGTCGGGAAAATTTCTGCTAAAAGTTAAAAAGTTTTTTTTGGACTACAAATAGCGGATGCCGTTTCTGTGGAATTTTCTGGGCAAAATTTCATCTGCGGTTGATTTTGATTGTGAAAGGATTTGCCAAATTGCTGTTTGCAACGGTGCGGCAAAAAATCAAAGGGATTTTCAATACCAATACATTCATGCGGCAGTAGATCGCATCCCTATAAGTCTGTGTGCGTGTGGTTCAGTTTGTGGTTCGCACAATGGAACCACCCCCTTGGCCCCCTCAACCCACTCTACCCCCTCCCCACCCGTCAATCCCCACCATCCCCTCACCCACAGCATTTCTTTCGCCCACTGCCAATGCGTTTAAACAACAGTTTAACAGCAGTTTGCCAGCCTTTTGTTATTGGTGAGGCTTTCGCTTTGCCTTCGCTCCTCCGCTGCTTTCTTCTCATTCTGCTGCTGCATTTACCGCCTTTGGGGGGTGGCAGAGTGTGGGCTGAAAGTTGGGAGAGCTGCTGCTCGATTTATGGAAATTGTGCAATATTTTTTTTTCGGCAGAATACGATTTTTTCGGTTTCATTGTTGGGCAGCAAACCTTTTGCATAAAGAAAGACGTTGCAAATGGTTTCCATTTTTTTGTTTTCTTGTGTTGCTTTTGTTATTATAAGGCTTAGACAACTTTAGTTGTTCTTTTTTTTCCTAAAAATTCAAATTTGGATTGTTCCGAAACTTAAGCCAAATTAAACTGTTAAGTAACAAAACTTTATTTTTATATTTAAAAAAAAAAGCTAGTAGCCAATATTATATAGATGATTTAATGAATTAACATTAAAAACGTTCTTCAAATTTTTTGAAAGTTTTATTAAAATTACTTTTTTTACCGGCTACATTCTAAGCAATGCTCACATATATTCTTTTAAGAACCCCTGACCTTCTGAACAAAAACTAAAGTTATTTTAATTTATTTGTTTATTAAAGATTTAATTATATTGATTTTAATTTTGTGCAAACTTTTATATAAATTCTATAACTAATCATTTGCTTTGTTAATGTATGAAACAAAATATTTTTGTGACGGTTCGATTATACGGTTGAGAATGTCATCAAACTTTGGTGAAATTTGTTTTCTACAAATTCCACAACATTTTCCAACTAACCCCCTGCCATACCCCAACCAATTGTCCCTCGTTTTATTATTAAAAACCTTTGACTTTGTACCAACAAAATTTGCTTTTAGTCCTTTTTCGCATCCACGCCGCTGGCTTTGCACAAATAATGGAGGGGGAAAAAAGATGCGGACCCGGGAAACGCTCAGAAAAAGGAATGCAGCCAATAACTTGGCGCTTAATTTTTGCACAATTTTGGCCGCCAAAGGCCAAATAAATAACTTGCTACAGCCAAAAACGGGCACAAGAATATTTTAGCTTTTTCTCTCCCCATTCAATGGCGTAATTATGCGAAATGCGGACGCATTAAAAATTAATAACTAAACTGCCTTTGGCAGTATTTGCCATACGGTTGCCTCCGCACTCAGCCAAGTGGGCGTGGCTGTTGCGAAACTAAAAGCATATTTAATAAACTGCAGCAACAATGAGCGGCATTTGAAACAGACTGAGGCGAATAAAAAGGAGAGAGATAGGGTTGTAGAGACGTTGTAGTATACGCCAGACTGGCCAAAAAATGGCAAAAAGATCGCCGAGAATGTGCATTAAAATAATGAGGAATTAAAACGCAGATTATAAAGCACAAAAAATAAACAAAAATAAACGAACCAAATTAATGAAAAATGCATTGTGAGAATTCTTTGACTTGAAATGAAATTATTTTATGACTAAATAGCCAATATAGCAATATAAATAATTTTATAAGTGATTAAAATTAGGCGGAAATAGAAACCGTACTCCGAAAGCGAACATTAAAAAACGATTCGTCAAATATAAAATAAAAGGATATCAACTATGGTTTCACATACGTAAAGCGATGAAAATTCAAAGAAAAGTAAATGTAAGAAACTGAAAAAACATTTTACGGTTTTAAAATAAGGAATAGAGAAGAACCTTTTTTTTATTGATTATGTTGATACCGAAATAAAGTTTTAGTATTTTGAATCTTTTCGATTCCATAAAAAGAAATGTATAAGTTACAAGAAAAATGCACTTTATTTCTCATCCAAATATATATTATGCAGGATAAAAACGGATTTATTATTTTTAATTCATAAACAAACTTGAAAGTAAATTATTTTCCCTTTTTCTGATTAATATCTTATGCACTTCAAAAATGAAAATTTAAAAATGCAAAAAATAGTTATTTAAGTTGGTTTGATCCCACAAGCTTTTCTTCAATTTGCAAGGCTTAAGCAACTATTGAATATTAAACTTTTAACAGATTGCGTATCGAATGGTACATTTATTATTCATAAGCTAGTTTGAAACTAAAGCACTTACCATAAATTTATAAGAAATTTCAGCAAGGGTCGCCCGCCACTTTGCTGGGAGGCAGGAAAAGTCAAAAGGCGTTATTAATAAATACAGAGAGCCATGGAGGCAGCGGAAACGAGGTAGACAGTGGGGCAGCTGGTTTCATTTAACTTTTTTTAAGCTACTTCACAGTCCCCCAGCGACTTGGCCCATTTGGGCCAACTAACGCCATTAGCTGGCCCATTGAGCGCTTTGTTGGCTTTCAATAAAAATTTCCATTAAATTGACCCGCCGCCCCAATGGGTTCTTGTGCCCCTTTTTCAGTTTTTCCCCTAGTTTCCTCCGGCTTCCCCCCCACCAGCGCGATTTGCTACATCGCATAAAATGCGTATGCATATTGCCGACTTGCAACTGCCTCTGCTACTGTTGCGTTCGGTAACTGGGCAGTAAATTTTAACTACTGCCAGTCCGGGAATCCCCTTACTATCCCCACATACACACCCCTCCCCTCCCCATACCCACTCGTTTCTGTTAGACAGATAAATGGCGGCTAGTTTTGCGTTTGCATGGCTAATGGAAATTTGCATCCAGTTGGCGGCTTCCACAAAACTCGCTAAGCGTTTTTTTCCACACCCAACCCAATATACCCCATTCATCTAATGAAACTTTGGCTAAAGTTGCAGCGGCCGCGAAATGAGCTGCAACGTTATCGATTGCTAACGAAAAATATTAGATTTTCAGCTGCACATTATGAATATTCTGGGGAATAAATGTGTAGTAGTTTTTTATACAGAAAATAAAAATATGTTTTATTTAAATGTTAATGGTAAATAAAATCTCAATTATAATGTTGACTAACGAAATTCACGGTAAAAGAAATAATCTTTTTTAAATGTTTATTTTATTCTCAAAATGCACAGCAAGTTTTTATACAAATATAAAAATGTTTATATACGGTAGAAATTTAATGATAATGTTGTTTGCTTACGTTTTAATATCATTTGAAATGAGAAAACAAACAAATGACTGTCCATTTTATGCCTCATTTTATGCTTCATTTTATTTTCTTAAGGATTTTAGTTTAATAATAGTTTCAAATATACATTTTATGTTTTTAATAAAGCCCTAATTCTATAAAATGTAATATTTTTGGGTTTGCAATATTATGATTTAGGGCTAGAAGGCTTTAATTAAAAGCATTTTATATAATAAACATTATTTGTAGTTTTATTTGTTCTTAAGAATCTTTATTGGTATTTCTTACCTAATATTTTCTTTATTTTTTTTTGTATTATTTTAAAGTTACTGGTACTACTTCTTACTGTGAAAGTATCCTTAATGCTAAAAGACTTTCATAAACACTATTGTAGCGTGCTTCCTGATCGATCGAGCCTTGCTCGTTTCGAGTGGCTTACCACTCCGCTTTCCCTGTGCGAAATCCATTCGATATTGACTGTTGTTCTGTGAGTGCGCGCCTCTTTCTCGGTGTGAGTGTATATAAATCTTAATTATGTACAATGCACATTTTCTAATTGACTGCACACACACACCGGCACGCAGACAGATAGAGTGCAGTGCGCAATTTGCATGTGGGGATGGCCCACCTAGGCAGCTGCATATTACGTATACGTTATGTCAATTATGTAAGAAAAGTTACCGCTTCGAGCGATGCCATGCGCCAATTTTCTGCGCCAGCACGGAGAACAAAATTAATTTGGTGCACTTTAATTCAATTAAAGACATCTTAATTATAAATGTATATTTGAACATTTAAAATGTGTTTAAATTTCTACAAAAAATGCATATACTTAAGTGATGACTGCGAAAATATATAAACAACAGATGTTAAAATTGATCTTTAGCAGGAATAATTTTTGCCGAAGGCCTATTTGATATTACTTATCAATTATAATTGACAATTGAGTTTTTTATCCATATTAATATACTGTTTGCTTTAATAAGAATAGTTTTAGTCAATATGGACTTGATTCATAATTGCATTACTACTTTCTTTGATTCATTAATTAATTTATTGAATATATTTATTTGTTTTATATGCGGTATGTTTTTTATATTAATTAATTAGTGGTTTTTTATTTGGATAAGAGTTTTTCTCAGAGTGTTTTTTGCGCTGAGAGTGGGTCGCGTAATTTGTTTACCAGGCGACCACTATTGGAGCTCGACGCTTCGCAAAATGTCCAACCAACTGTTAAATTTACTATTATACGGGCTATTATCCTGGCCATGGCACTTACTCCTTTGGATGCAACGGCTTCTGATGCTGCTGCCTCTGCTTTTGCTTTTGCTGTTGGATTCGGTTTTGCTTTCGACCCTGTCTACTCCATTAATGGGCGTTTGGCCATAGGCAAATTTTTTGGCAGACAGCGGAGGCATGGTCGGGCGTGAAGTTTATGCGCACATATGAGCTTTTAATTGCAATTTAATGGCCGGTCATTTATTATCTAGCGGCGACGACAACAACAAAGGGCAACAACGACAGCGAACGGAAGGCAACATCTCATTGTCCATGGGCTTGGAAACTTTTCACTCTTTCGCCTTATGTAAATTTTACGTGTACATGCAGTTTGCAGCGCTCTCTCTCTTTCCATTTTTTTTTTGACAACGCTGCGTATGCGTTATGTGCTTTGGTCCTTTGCCTTTCGTCCGCCTAACTGGAAAAGTTACTAATGGCTTGTGTTTCTGTTATTGTTTGCCATTTTCAACCAATTTCGAAATTTCTATACTCTTTGTTAAATGAATGGTATTTGTTTGTTTGCCCCAAAAATGTGTGTGCTGAAAATACATTTTTATTTATTTTTAGGTACGGCCAGCTGCAGTTCGTTCTGGTTCCTTTTTATTTGACTTATTTTTTGTTTTGGCTTTAATTAAATACAAATTTGTATGGCGGAGTCTTAACTCTACCAACTGACTTTATATTTGCCAAATTAAAGGTGACGCCTTGTTGTGCATGTACAGGATAAATTGGATTAACTTTTAATGCAAAGAAATAATTTACTTAATCTTTCATTGTCATTCCAATTCAAATATATATCTATTTACACTTATTTTTAATTTTCCTTCCTAACCCATTTAGCGATTTTAATCTGTTAACTTGAAATATTTTTTATTTAAAATAAATTAAATAAAAGCTGATTTTACTATTTATTTAAATAATTTCTAAGTATTTATTTCAGTACTAGCCCTTTTAGAGAATCATTTACTGTAAATATTGGTAAAATGAATTTTTTTTAAAATAGTTTTCTCGAATTTGTCAGACCATTAAACATCAGATGCCTTTTAAATAAAAACATTGACACATTTCCAACATTTCAGGCAATCTGATGGCGCCAAAGCAATGCCAAAAATTGATTTCAAATGCGTTCACATTTTTGGGAATGAGGCAGCCAGCTTTGGACAATTTAAATTGGCAGAAACCATAACAATTGACAGTCACATGCCACATACATGCCATAACACACTCGCATGCGAACGAATTAGCCAAACTATTTTAGTGAGCGAAACTTCAACTAACCACAGTGGAAAACCAAACAAAAACCATCGGACAGTCCAGGAACAATGTTTAAATATTGAATTTTCGCGTTTAGCAGCCAGAAATGATTTATCTACCCCTCTCGCTCTTAATCTGTAACGGCATCTCTTTTGCCCAAAAAAGGAGCCTAAAATGAACTTTGTCAATTAATTGCTCTGCAATTTTACGAATGTCGAATGCAAAATGTTGCTTCACAAAATACACATCACAAATACACTCAGGGAAAAGGAAGGACTCACAAGGAGTACAAAACTTTTATTACATTTTGGAAGGTATAAATGTTTTTTTTCTGAACAATATTCAAAATGAATTTTTTTAATTAATTGTTATTCTTTTAAATAAATTTGAGATTTTCAACCGCATATAAATTGTTTTAAAAATAAAAGGAATAGAATAATTTTTTCATCCTATAAATTGAAATGTAAGATACATTTAGTACAAAAAATCATAATTATTTTGTGAAAAAGAGTAATTAATTATGGCTTTTATGTTCTGTATTTCAGGACTGTTTAAATTCTGTGTGTACGATTGCATTGTCTGTGGACTCGTGTGTGTAAATTAGCAATGTAAATATAGCAATTTTAAATGCCGAACAATAAATATGAATGCAAAAGCGGCGAACAAAAAACAAACGACGATATCAGCGGCAAATAATTGAATTTACCCACAGCAAGTGGGATCCAGAGATGGGGGAGGTTTCGGAATTGGAAGGGAAAGGGGGGCCTTTGTTGGCCAAGGGCATGGCACAACCCGCATTCCACGCACACATCGACAGACAGACATATTGTATGCCTTTGTACGAATCTAATAAACCGAATCATGTATACATATATGCAAAAATAACTTCAACTCGATGTGTGTCTGTGTGGCTGTGCTGTTGCGTCTGTGGTTGTGTATTTGCATATATGTGTGTCTGGCTCATCGAGTACACTAAGCTGCAAATTTTATATGAAATAAAATATAAAGTTTTCTAATTTAAAAAAAAACGTGATAAGTAATTTAATTGTAAAAGATGTAAGTGCACTTTTAAGTTTATTTAAAAAATAGATATGAATCATATTTTGTAAACTTATTTTAAAGCTTTAATTCATTATATTTTTGCCTTAAGTTTTTTTTGCGATTTAATAAAATTAGTAAGGTGAAGTATTTCTCAGAACTACAGACACAAAGTGTGAAATTTAAAAATTAGTAAAGTATAGTATTTCCTGAAACTACACAAGGAGAATTTGTTTTGATTAAATTATAATTGAATAAGTCTTAATAATTAAATAGTTTTTATAATCTAAGAAGAAATTACAATTTAACATAATATTATATATTAATTAGATTTTTATCTTAGCAGTATGTTGTTGTAGTTGTTATATATGTTCTGTTGCTTAGTTTAAAATGCGAATGAGCCTGGTTTGGCTTGATTATAGCGGCCAATACTCATGAAATATTGAAAAGAGCTCGTCACAGAGACTTGGCTGATCTAGTGGGGTACACAGATAAAAAAAAAGGCTAATCACGGATTTTCTTATTTATGGTACGAACGTACTTAAATTTTTCAATCCGGAAAATTCTTGTTTCAATCCCAACTATCTCAAAATTTTTAGTCCCGAAAATTCTTGATATAATCACGACTACTCTTAAAATATTTAATCCCGAAAATTCTTCTTTTATTCCCGACTACTCTTAAAAGGTTTAGTCTCGAAAATTCTTGATTTAATCCCAACTATTCTTAAAATGTTTAATCCTCAAATTCTTGATTTTATCCCAAAAAGTCTTAAAATTGTTAATTTTTGGTATATACATTTTATTTTGAAATGGTTTTATTTTTTAGTTTAGTTATAGGCTAAGAAATGGCTGCAAGGATTCTTTTTTTAAATAGAACTTATTCACTAGATCGTCTATCTTAGGGCGTATATTGTTCAGGGTCTCTATTTGAAGTACGAAAGACTCTTGGGAATCCGCAATCGTCAGTTTTTTTTAATAATATCGATACAAGGAAGTCTTGGAGATCTGTAATGTAGAAATAACTTGTTTTAACAAATATATTTATTAATAACAATAATAATTACCTTTATTTGTAGACGACTTTGCTACTGCCAGTTGCTGTTTATAAAAGTCGTTACGAAGGTGGGTTGAGTAATGAGTCAAAATGTTGACTTTGAATTCTTCCCACTTCGACAAAAGCAAATGACCTTTGCCAGGATAGAGCATTTGAAAGTCAATTTCAATCTGAAAATAAAAACCAATTTGAGAAACTTATTGAAACCTAAATGAATTAAAGTAATAACTGTATAGGCAAATTTATCGCATAAGGCTGAGACGAATGTAAAGGCAAAGCTGAAGACAAAAAGCTGTATATAACTGTAATTTCTGCATACATATGTATGTATGTATGTCTGTATGTATACATACTCACATTTATATGTATGTGGCATATGGTAACGCACTTGCGTATATGTAGAAATACAGTACTGTACTTTTTTTCGTCTGCAGCTTCGTTCTTCGTATGTATGTATTTATGTTAAGTTATTAATTTATATTATGCATTTGCTCTCTGTCTGCCGGCACACAACTTAGATTAATATATAGTATATACATATACATATATATATATATATTATATACATAGTAAGTACTACTTACCGATTAGATAGTCGTACACATTTTCAAGTTGAAACTCTTTCATCAGGTTTAGCAACCTATCCGGAGTTTTACACATTTTCACTTTCACGTTCACTGTTGAAACTTTTCACTGTTGCTCTCTCGACGTTCTCGACTCAATTGCTAAAATGTACGCACCGAGCATGGCATGGTACATTTTACCGAAAATTTAAGATAACTGCGCATTATTGAACTTGCTATCTCTTTCTTTCGCATGCCTCTCCAAATACTTGGAGTTCCCAAGAATACCGAAGACTACGAGAGAGATCAAACGAGAGAGAGATTGCTCTCGCTCTCAGCAAAAATTGACTTTTTAAGAATTTTTAAGCTTAAATCAAGAACGTTTCAGATTATTGTGGCATTTTAATCCCGAATCGGGATTTATTTAACCTTTTAATCCCGAAACGTGATTAAAAATTTCAAGAAAACGCGTTCTATATTCAATCAAAATATTCTTGATTTTTTCAGGATATTTTTTTATCTGTGTAGTTGGGGGGTAGTGGGGTGTGTCGGGTGGTAGACATTGTGACACGCATTTACCACACCCCTTCTCATCCCCACACGATTGATGAAATATGCATGAAGTTGACTTTTGTGTCAGGCCAAAATCACAGCAGTGCCTCATCCACCTTAGCGAATCTGCATCCGCACTCGCATCCGCATCCGCAACCCAAACTCAAACCCACAAAGGTTGCCATTGTTATACCCGTTACTCGTAGAGTAAAAGGGTATATTGTATTCGTGCAAAAGTATGTAACAGGTAGAAGGAAGCGTTTCCGACCCTATAAAGTATATATATTCTTGTTCAGGATCACTAGCCGAGTCGATCTAGCCATGTCCGTCTGTCCGTCTGTCTGTCCGTCTGTCTGTCCGTCTGTCTGTCCGTCTGTCTGTCCGTCCGTATGAACGCTGAGATCTCGGAAACTATAAAAGCTAGAAGATTGGCATTTTGCATGTAGATTCTAGGAGTTCCTACGCAGCGCAAGTTTATTTTAAAAGGGTGCCACGCCCCCTTTAACGCCCACAATCGCTTATATACGATTTTAAAAATTTAAATATTTCGGAAAAGTAAAAATGCAGTTTTATTGTGTTTATCAATACCTATCGAAATGTAGAAGAAATTTTCCAAATCGGACCATTCGTTAAAAAGTTATGCGTGATCAAAGTTTATATCTCCATCTCCCTCGCACTCCCTTTACCTGAGTAACGGGTATCTGATAGTCGGGGCACCCGACTATAGCGTTCTCTCTTGTTTGATATTGGGGTTATGTAACTTTAATTGAAATGTAAACTGCAGACCGCACGCGACTCAAACGATGTAAAGCGATGTTTTAATGTGACAAACAACGTGAGCCATTCCTCCCGATACAATATAATTTCCGTGTTTCATCCCATTTTTAATTGCGCCAAAAAGTCAAAATCACTACCCAAAGGTTGCTCACTTTTTGCTACTGTGTATTGGGTGGGCTGAATTAATTTATTCAGGCGTTTATTGTTGTGTTTTTAGCCAGTTGTATCATGCATATCAAATGAGCAGGTGCCAACTGCTATTGCAACCTAAAATGTATCCCAAAAATTGAATGATTGTTTGAGCCACCAAAGCCGCACGGCAAAGTATGCAAACATAGTTTTTTGTTTCACCTTATATATAAATATTTATTCGTCGTGAAATTTTATTGGATGGGGGTGTTTATTGTGGGAGCCTCAAAAGCTGCTAACCGAATTCTTTGGGGGCTTTTTGTTTGATTTAGATTCGCAGTTCTTTAAAATATAATCTGTTGCACATATTGTGGTTAGCGCAATCGAATATAAAACAAGAGAGAACGCTATAGTCGGGTGCCCCGACTATCGGATACCCGTTACTCAGGTAAAGGGAGTCCGAGGGAGATGGAGATAGAAACTTTGATCACGCATAACTTTTTAACGAATGGTCCGATTTGGAAAATTTCTTCTACATTTCGATAGGTATTGATAAACACAATAAAACTGCATTTTTACTTTTCCGAAATATTTAAATTTTTAAAATCGTATATAAGCGATTGTGGGCGTTAAAGGGGGCGTGGCACCATTTTGAAACAAACTTGCGCTGCGTAGGAACTCCTAGAATCTGCATGCAAAATGCCAATCTTCTAGCTTTTATAGTTTCCGAGATCTCAGCGTTCATACGGACAGACAGACAGACAGACAGACGGACAGACGGACAGACGGACATGGCTAGATCGACTCGGCTAGTGATCCTGAACAAGAATATATATACTTTATAGGGTCGGAAACGCTTCCTTCTACCTGTTACATACTTTTGCACGAATACAATATACCCTTTTACTCTACGAGTAACGGGTATAATTAGCTGAACAAATATAATTAAAAAGTTCCAATATAATTCAAAATACATTTTTCTGAGCAGGGTAAATCTTAAATAATATATAAAAAATAACTCAATAATAACACTAATACTAAAAAAAGTAAATACTTAAAATATTATTGTATTGATCGAATTTTAATATCATTTCATTGGAGCTGCAGGACATTTTTTCAAGCAATACCCATAAAATCTTAATTTTATTACTGTTATAAAAATACCAATGTTTTCTCTTAAAAAATACCATGAAATTACCATTATTAAGGATAATCTTAAATCAAAATCCCCATAAAGTATCCACCATGTTTTGCTGGGCTATAAGAATTTATGGTTTTTGAGCTGAGATACTGCCACTTGCCATGCAAAGTTTCCATTTTTTTTATCTATAAATTATCCGGACATGCATCTCATACCCTTATACCTTATCGGGGCTTATCTTCCGCGACTTGAAAATGTTTTTATAGTCATCGTCTGCTTTGTCGTTGTCGTTGTCGTTGCCGTTGTGTCTGTGTCACGTTAATTACCCAATAATTTTGCACATGACGCGACTTTTTTACAGAGAAATTTTCATAATCATTTTTTCTTTTTTCTCCCCAGACATTTGGGTGCTCCCAGAGGGGGGCGTTTCCTTCCCGCTAATGACAGCCTCGCCCCATGAAGTTGTTACTTTGTTTAATGTCTAAGGAATTCCTGGGTACTCACATGCAAAAAGCCAAGTGGGAGGAAAACCGGTGGGGGGTGGGCGCTGTGGGGACAAAGGGACTTTGCTTCGGCTTTCCATTTTTTGCCTCAATGAGCGGATCAATCAACGTGTCAAATCGTCTTGAAACGATGTGGATGCGCACGTGATATCCGCTGGAAAACCGCTTTAACAAATTACCACAGCAGGCATTTTGGTTAGTTAAATTTTGGGTCTTATTTTTGGGGGAATTCAAAGAGCAAAGATATGTCAGAATTCTTTTGGGCAATCACGAACGACTTAAGCGCCGTTGATTGACGTTTGATTGAGAATTACCTCAGCCATTGTGTCAATCAAGGTGTGTTGCGGGAATCGAATTTGTCTTGGCACATATCAAAATATGCCTAAGACCAACCCCGAAAAAATCAATTGAGGTGTCAGTTGGGAAATTTAATTTGCCTGTCGCCTCTCGTTTGGCGAATTTCCATTCCCTTCATCTTCTCGCCGTTTGGCAAATTTTAAAACGTTAATCGCTGAAGTTTTTGTATTTTTCCACTGTGTTTTCTTTCGGGGACATTGATGAATGGGACATGGACAGTGGCTGAGGCTGCGGACGGGTGCTGGTTCAGATTGGAAAATAAATTGAAAAGTTGCTACGTTAACGTTATTTTGTACTATTTATATACACACCGTATAAATAAAAGAGAAGATGGCGTATGCCGAGTGTTTGCCAAAGCGTAATTGAACGGCTCTGAAAGTGAGTTTAGATCGGGCTTACAGCTTTAATTAAAGTCGGATCTAGATTCGTTGATATCGAAGTTTAGGTAAATTTACTAGGATCGCATCGATTTTCCCTTTAAATTTTAAATTAAGCTTCCACTTGGTATTTTGATTTTAGAGTGTGACCCAAAAATAATATTACTAAGAAAAGAAAATATCAAAATAATTAAATAACTTTTAAGATGACGTTATTTATTATTTATGAAAAAACCAAAGTTAAAGAAAAGAGCCTTAAATACCTAAGTCCTATATTTAGTTGCCTATCTTAATATTAAAAAAAAATTGTATCCTCGTTTCTTAAGAGGCTTAACATTGATTATCTTATAAATAATTCACCCCGTGCAGACTCAAAAATTCTTTAAAATTCTGTGTTTATGAAGTTGATTTTATGGGAAATATTTGTATGGTTACATTTAAAAACTTCCTCATAAACCTTAACTCCAATATTTCCCTTTGAACTGGCCCCCTCAAACTTTTTGCAGTATTATTTCCCAACGCGCATTGTGCGAAAAACAATGAAATTAACGAACCAAACACGAATGGGAAAATCGCGATGCGAAACTCTCCGGCTTTGTCCCTAAAGAAATGCAAAGATATAGCCAGTCGAATAGGAGGATAAGGCGTGAAGCAGATTGGTAAGATAGAGTTGGGGGGAAACGGCAGGCGTCGCACAAAGAAAAAATGTTCAAAAAAGCGTAAAATCAAAGCGCCCAGCAAACGCGCACAGATGGTTCCATAATTAAATAAGCATCGACTGGCTGTAACCTAGGAACAGGGGATAGGGGGATATCTGGAGCAGCTGAAATGGCGGCAATACCGACACCATTTTTGAAGTCATCCAGCTGCGGGTCTAATGCTACTGCTATCTACACTGAAATCTAAAATTATTAAACAAAAAAATAAGGAAATATAATTTATTTGTTTATTTTTTAATTTTTTTTTAAGACTCTTAGGAGTCACCTTAACCATAATATGTTTAGTTTTAAAAAACTTTATAAATAATAAATAGAATTGGTATTTAATTTAATTTCTAAGGATTATGTATTTTTAGGTATAATGTATTCAAATTAATGTTTTTTTTATTTTAATTTTTCATATTCAAATAAATGAATGTTGTACTTTATTTTGTACAATACCTTCAAAATATTTCTTAATTTTCAATTGACAATGATCATTTTTGGACCAGGTTCATTCCGCGAACTATATATTTCAACAAGGTAAGCCTATTTTTAAATAGCTCTACTTTTTATTAATACAAAAAAGTAAAATATGTATGTTTAGGATAGATTCGTTTTAAATTTTTAAACATGAAACAAACTTCTGTTCGTCTGGAATAGTTTTTGAACCATCTATTACAAAGATGTTCAACAAGATGGTCAAGTAACAAATTAGATTTACAATGTTTTGTAATTATGACAAAAAACGGAACCTTAAATTTAATTTTTTGCTTTAAGTCCTTGCAGCCAATAGGTAAATATTTTGTTCAGTATTCTTCCTTTTTTCTCCTTCTCGTGGTGCTACTGCTTCAGGACTTTCCCCCGACCTTCTGCTGGTCTCACATTTCCGTAGCTTTCCCTCCGACACTCACTCATTTTGCCATTTTACCTAATTGGTAATTTTTACTCCCCCTTTTTGCAGTCCCGCCCCTTGAATACCCCTGCCCCCCATCCCGCTCGTCCTGATGCTGCCCATCGTTCAGATATTCCAGCTATAGCTCCTTTAGCCCGTCCGTCCGCAATTGATTTCGGTTTGGGTGTGCGAGTCGGCAAGGACGATTGACGAGTCGCCTGGAGGACACTTCAGCGCGACACTTCAGGTATGTCCTGGCTGCTTTTCACGTGCTCTTTAGCCTATTTCCCGTTTCCTGCCCCGAATCCGCACCTGAATTTGAGTCCTTTCTGGCCACTGGCCTGGTTGTTGTTGTCATTCGTTAGCAAAGGGAGGACCATTCAAAGGACCTTTTTGGAGCTGCGGCATGCGCATGCTAATAAGTAAATCCAGCGATCCAATCCGGAGAATAAATATTTGACAAACGTACGCAGGGCGGAAAACTTGGAATGTAAGTATAATAAATGCGATTTTGAATTTGAGTCCTGCTGTTCGTTATTTTGGGGGGTGGTTGGATCGGATGGTCCTCGAAGCAGGACTCAGCGGTACGTGCCACTTGTTTTAAAATTCAGCGTCAAAATCGTTTTATTTGCCAATATTTCATTGTGCGCTTGAGTCCTTCGTCCTTTGCTGTTCGTCCGGCGCTGTCCTGTCGCTCGTTCAGTTTATTAATGGTGTTGGTTTTCGGATTATTTAACGGTGTATTATTTTATTATTTATTTTTGCATTAATTTTTGATGCCCTCTCCGAATTACTTTGCCCATCATCGGCCAATCCCGCAAACCTCTCTAATGGGTTAAGCCCAGGTTTTTCCCTTCCGCCTTCGCTAACCCTTCAATTATATACTTTATTGGTCTAAAGTTTTGCATCGATTTTCGGTTTGATTTCTCTTATTCGGCGGACAGCTGTCCAACAATTATTTATGCATTTCCCCGGCGGAGTGAGTTGAATGGGGTTGGGATAGGTTGCTTTTCATGTGACTGGGAATGTCGTGACAGCATGTGCTGGGCTTTTTAATTGTGTCTCTTCTGGGTTGATTAAAAAAAATGTGCCTTTATTAGCTATTCAGCTCAATTGATGAGTGAAATAATTGGTTAGGTTGGACTATCTGAAAAGGATTTATTTTGGCACATGTTCGTGAATTGCTAAATATGTGATCATTCATTTTTGATAGGCAGAAACTGAATGTTTCAGAACTTTCATTCTTTTGTTTAAGAGAAAACTCTAGTAACCAATCATTCCAATAATTCGATTTAATTGTTTCATTTTATGGGTTGATACGGATTAATTATTAAGCTTATGACTTTTCTTATTCATTGCTAGTACTTAAAAACTTTTTACATTTTTATCTCTTTATTAATTATTTTGTTCGGCAATAACCAGTCAAATATCGGGTTTTGATACAAAATATCTAACATCCAAAATCCAGAATAAAGAGCCCCTTTACATAATACTTTATAATTGCTATATTTCCTATATGTCGTCCAAGTGACATTACACAACAAACGTTAACATCAAACAAATTACAAATTTGTACGAAATTTTATACTAAATGAAAATGCCTGTTAATTTAAAAAAAGCCAAATTCTATTTACCATTAAAACTTCGAATATATGTATGCTATTCATAATTGCATTATTCCCTCGCAAAAATCTTCCCCCTTCTTGAAGCCTTCGATTGGCCAAGTTCAGTGGCAAGTGGCAAGTGGCGGATGGCAGTTTGTCAAAGTGCTGGCTCATTAGCGGGGCCAATGTCAAAGGCTACGTGTCGCAGACACATATAACTCGGAGCCCCGCACTGCCCCTCAATTGCCGGCACGTCTAAATTTTTATTTAGTCCTCTTGGGCGGCGACAAAAAATTTTACAGGTGCCGCTCTCCGTTTGCCCATCTTTCCATATATCCACCTTGTGTTTGCCAACTGTCTGTCCAAAAAAGCATGCCAAAAAAAAATATTAAAAAATGAGCTGCCATATTTTTTTACGTTTCGCACTTGCCTTCTTCATGGTCCTGTCATCTTATCATTTTTCTCGCAGACAGCACAAATTTTCACTCGGCTGCGGAGGAAGGGAAAATCTTCTGCCACGGAGGGGTTAAAAAAATTTGGAACCAAGTTCAAAGGCAAACGCAAATTGGCTTGGTGCAAATTACGACATGTGAGCAGCGGGAAAAGTATGAGACGGTGGTGGCAGAAAATTTGGGATGGAGGCCTCGGGGACTCCATGTCTGTTCGCATATGTCTGCCAATTTGGAAACACTTTTCGCCAAATTTGATTAAAATGTTCGCTATGTTCTTGTTTTACTTTTCTCAAAAGAAATTTTTATTTCTAATTTGTGCAAACTTTGGCATGGGTTGGAAAAAATATAAAATTGGTGAGAGGTTTTGGTTTTTTTTTTCGACTAGCAGGTTAAATACCCTGCGGCCTTCTCTAAAAACTCCTGTCGAGACTTAACATTTTCTATTTATAGAGTAAATAGAGGTTTCATATTGTTTATGAATTTATGAGTTGAGCCATAAAATAAAATTTGATTAGTTCTGCTCTGCTTCTTCTTTAAACTAATTATAGTTTATTTATCGACACTGAATTTAAAGTGTTTACAATTCAATTTATTTGTTTATATTACATGCGGCGTACAGAAGTCAAACGTAATTCTTAACATTCCGGACATTATTTTATAACTTACAAAAATACTGAATCAAACAAACTCCTGAAAATAACCTCCTTTGAATCAAACTCGGTAACAAAATTCCCATACCCCAAGCTGGAAAAATATCCTGAAGCACCTATAAAAATATCTTATTTGCTGCCAACTTAATTTGTCACAAAACGCAGAAGTCATCGCCAGAGTTGGAGTCTGCCGTGCAGGGAAAGAAAACAATTCATGCTAAATAAATTGCACAACGAAAAGCCAGCGAGCAATATAAAATGAAAATATTTCGCAACGCAAATACGTATGCAAAATATATAGCTTCTTTGGTTCTTGGTCGTAAGTTGCTGGCTCAGTTTGCCACTTAAACTCCGCTGCACGACTTTTTTTCGCAGAGAGGAGCCGAGGAAGTTGGCATTTTACTTTTCTACTTTGTGGCTTACTTTGCCTTTTAGCTTTTAGCCATTCGGTTGACTGTTTCTATTTTTTTCCCTTAGCCACGTTTTTAATAAAAATGTGTATACAAAAAAGTCCAGGGGTATAGTTATAAATTTGTTGCAAGGGCGCAGCCAAAGCGCATTGTTCCTTGAGAATGAATGAGATGGTGGGGCTATAAGGAGATATAGGACTCTATAGTGGGCGGGATCTGCACGCAACTTAACCATAAACAAGTTGTCTAGACTGTGGGAATGTTGAATGCTCTTTCGCCACCTCTTCTCGGTCGTTTTCTTGGCGAAAAAGGCAACTTTTTGAGGCAAACATAATAAACATAATTCAAAATTATGTCCAGGTGGTTGGGGTTTAAAAGGATCGCTTCTGTTTTTTGTTTTGCCAACTGCTGAGGATAGACAACTTTCGTAATGTATTTTTGATTGAGATCTTGTGCTTCAGACTGTTAAACGAGGTCTAGGGTGTTTTAATTGGTAAACAAATTAAGAAGTAATTATATAAGAAGTTGTTTAATTTTTTGGGTTTACAAAATTATTAGATTTAATAAAAGATAATTTTCTTTTCTAGTTAATAAAAAGGACAGAATTATTTTGTGGTTTTACTAAGAAATGTTTTAAATATTGAAAGATATTTAAAAGAAATTTTAGGGCATTGATTTTTGATTCAATAATTTAATTTGTGAACCTAAATTAAATTTACAATCCAGTTGCAAGCATTTCAATTACGGAAGTGACTGAATTTAAGAAATAGATTTTTCCCAAATTGAACATTTTAATATTCTTTTGATAACTTAGTTACCATGGAAAAAACGAAAATAAGCCACCCCATAAAAAAAAATATTTGCAAACTTTTTGGCAATGAAAATCAACCTTAAATGTACTTTAGGGTTGAAAGAGTATGTTTGTGAAATCTGAACTAAAATTATGTATATAATTCCAATCAAAATCCAACCAAAAAGAAAAAGGAAACCATTCAATTTGTGCAAAATTTCCGGGAAATGTAAAAAACAAAAAGAAGGGAAAACCAAAATTATTCAATTTGTAACATTACCCCGCTGTATGCTTGACAAGCCACAAAACAAAATGGGAGTGCAAAAAAGGGAAACAAAAGTACACACATATGGGAAGAAACTTTAAATTAGCTGATTAACTAAGTAGTAAAACAAAACCATAAGCCAGAGGCACAGAGTCGGAGCAACTGAGGCAAAAGATTGTCATGTCCAATGTCTACATAGGATTTGTGTCTGCCAGGATAAAGTGGAAGGAAGTGGAATTGGAATGGGTGCCAGGAGCAACAGGAACAACGGACGGAGGCAATCACAAAATACGGAAAATAATATTTTCTCTACTTTTAATACCCGGTATTTGGACGGTCCAAGGATATCAGGACCTAATCAGCTTTATGTAGTCAATTCCTTGATTTATTTACAATTAAGATAAACGTACAGAATGCCGAGCTTAAATGAATTTTGTACTGCAATATAAAATATTTGTATGCCTACAGTTCTTGAAAAACTTTTCAATTTAGGAAGTACATTTCCATAATTCTTATTCTAAATCCAATTAAAATTAATAGTTTTTTGGTTAGTTAAACGCCTTAAAGTGGGCAGCATAATTACCAATAGGTTACTAAATACCAGGTATCTTATTGGCGGGACTTTAGATTATAAAATTGCGGCTCTTTGTTAGGCTACTGAAAATGGGAAAAAAATCAGGCGAGTGAGCGAAACACAGCCGGGCTAAAAAATCAACACAACCAGCGCCAAAATCAAGCCAACAAAAATTGGAAAGAAGGGAGATGTGGGGGGAAGTTAGGAACTGCAGCGAAATGAAAAACGTATTTTATCTTTCCACTGGCGAGAGGCGAGCGCGAAAAGCGAACCAAAGCTCAGGAGCAACATGATAAAAGAGCACACCATTTATCAAAAAAGCAACAAAACCAACAGACACACAAAAGTATATGTGTATATCCAAAAAATATAGCCAGCCCCGACACGACCGAAAAATATATGGCGCACAGTGGGCAAAGCGAGGGAATCAGTCCGGCAAATGAGGCTTTTAGGCCGGCAACTTATTTCAGCAAATGTTGACTGTACCTGGGTGTACAGTTACGCCTGTTTTGCTAATTTACTTTCCGGTGCAACTCTGTGTGCCGTAGAGTTGTCACACTAGTTGGCCCCGGGGTTTTTTGGCTTGATTGTTGGTCGGACCACTGTGGAAACTCTGAAAGAGCGGCTGGTGGCTGTCGTTGCCCTTTAGTTTTGACTTTTATGTTTTCCCCGCTTACACATATAAATATGTGCACAGTCACGCACACTAATATACACACACACACACACATATGGGGATCATGTTTGGGGAATACTCTTATTCGTGGGAATTTTTAATATAGCTTAGTAATATAAGGAATATTGTTTGGGCATACAACAAATTACGGTCCTTTTTCATTTTTATATTTTAACTGAAATTTCAAAAATAAATATGTTAGCAATACAATTGGTAATAAATATATAATAATTAAAATCAAAAACACATTTTTGAGAAAATTTAAAACACCCAATGGAGTTTATTAACATTTTGCTAATTTAAATTCAGTTTCGTGAGTAAAGTTCAATAAAAAGTTATTTAAAAAGAATATTGTTTTCAAAAAAGTAAATCTCTATAATTTTAAGCCTACAATGCTTTGTTTAAGATGATTTATTTAATGTCAAGAAATTAGTTTTATTAGAAATTATTAATTTAATACACAGTTTATTTATATTAATGTAATTTTATAAAAAAAATGAGTAGTTTAAGTGAACAATAGTTATTAAGAAATCGTCAATTTAATCGCTAAAATTAAAAAATGTAAAAGGGCATTCCTTTTTTCAACATTCCAATAATTTAACTCTTCCTTGGTGTTCTAAAACAGGTTTTTTTTTATTTGGCTTCCTGTCGAGCCAAAAATATTTTGTACGCTAACAAAAATAACAGTAAATGTGGCTTGCTAACATTTTCGCTGGTAGGAAATAAGAACGCACCGTGATGGTAAAATAAGGGGCAACGGCGAACGGGATATGTTGTAAAATAAAGCCAAATATGAAATGAATGAATTTTTCTTACCCACTGACACGATTTATTTACGAGTGTCCCGCCATTGTGTGTATCCCCACCCACTTTTCTATTCCCTAACCCTCCACCCACCCTTTTGCCCACCCACAAAAATAGCAACAAAAAGAGTCTGAAAAGAACAACAATTTTTATTATTGTATTTTGGATGGCCGTACTGTGTACATCATTATACAACAATTGAAATGTTATTTGGCGTCGCGTTGGCGGTAACGTACAGATGAGATGAGAGTTTACAGCTGCGGTCAAAAAAATAGTGGAAGTGCTTTTCTCTAATTTTGAGTATTGACCTTGTTTATTGGCTAACATTACGCAACTAAAATAATATATATATTTATAAAAGAATAATAGTATTGTGGAGATCACCTTTTTGAAACTATATTTAAAGGCTATGCAAATATGATGAATGTGAACTTATCAAAACTAATCTGCTTGCTCTATTTATTGCATCGCAGCTGTAAAAGTGTGTATGTGGGATGGGTTATTGGTGGTCCCCCGTCCTCGTCCTCGGACTTTGGCAACGTTGGCGAGGAGAGGGCCGAAGGGGGGGCCAGACTGGAAAATCACTGCCAACTTTTGGGCAATTGCTAAGACGAGTGGAGGGGACCTTGGCACCAAAACAAAATAAAACAGAGGCCGATTTTTTTCAATTACCAGACATAATATATGGGTCCTATGTGCTGTCATGACCTTTGCACGAAATTAGATGCCTTTTTCGAGGGTTTTGTTGGCCAGAAAGAGATGAAGTGCTGAGCGTAAGGTGATACATATCACAAAATTTATGTTTCCATGTTCTCTAATATGATTCGAAATTATTTTTGTTAGGGAGCCAAGTTATCTCGGCATTTGTCATAAATTTATAAGTCCCAAAAATGGGGTCGAACATTGTATTTTCATTCTGCGAATTACAAGGACATTAGGTGCTTATTTGTTCATTATTTCAATTGATTTGGATTTCAAACCATTAAATTTTATACAAAACATTGAAATTAATACAAACGTTTCAGCCACAGTGCTGACTAAAACAATTTAAAAGATATAATCAATTTTAAAGCTTTATCTAAATATTTCACTGTTAAGTTTTTAATTGTATTATTAAATATTATATTTAACAGTTTGAATTACTATTGACTTTACAATAGACAAAAAAAAAATTATCTTAAATACAGTTTGTTAATTCTTGTACACGAAGTAGTCGATGTATTATTTAAGTATAATTGTATGAAAACAGTAAAAGCTTCAATTCCTTTGTAGCCAACTTCTTAGCTCAGAGGAGAATAGTGTCTAAGCTAATAAAATTTCAACCCTTACCCACGTCCATCAAAATTCTACATCTCGAATCCTTTATTTGGGGGGACTCGCTGTCTTTCATTTAAATTCATACAGAATGCGAAATATGAAAAGTTAATTTAAGTTTCACTTACAAATGGAAATGAAACAGAATGAAATGAAATCCATCTGTGCTCCCACGCCAGTTGCCTAAAACCAGCAAAAAAGGCCGGCGAAGCATCATCCGCTGTCTGGGATCCCCCCCCGGACTTGCACCCGTACTTTTACCCGGACTTTTACCCGGACTCTTAACCGGAGCCGTGGCCAAAATGCCGGATCCGCAGTGAGCGCTGAAAAGGGTTGCTCTTTGCTAATAGATTTCGCATAAATTTATGCGCCCCTTTTTCTGAAATATGAGCTCCACGACGAGTTCACGACATTTGTTTAGACAGCTGAAGGCAGGGGGGGGTTTTCCAGTGGCAAATACGGCGGATGGGTGGCAAATGTTTTTCTCTCTATTTGCACAAAATTAAACTCATTGCCAACTGCGAGCCAACAATTATCCCTTGTACAAATTCATTTGCCGCACTATTGTCCCATGCAATTAACAACAACGAACGACGAGCGACTAACGACGATTTTTGATAAATGCTCCCAGATAAGCAGTGAAAAGCGGGCCAAATGAGGGGAAACTCCCACCATATTTGAAGTCTGTCGTAACTTTTGGTAGCTGGATTCTGGTAGCTTTACGGGTTTCTCGCATAATTGCTCTGTCATTGTCGAGTTGGTTCGAAGACGTCGCGGAAGGCGGAGAATAAGCATCCCAAGGATGCTGAAGCCGAAATGCGAATTTAGTTATAAAAAGCAAATTGCGCTGGCAAATTAGTTGCCATTTAAGGAAGCATCGAGCCAACGTTGTCATGGCAGCAACCATAAACCGAGGAAGTAAAATAGGAGTAATCACATGTGATTTAAGCTGACTTCTGAGCTACCCTGTCCGTAATTTGTGTCAGCATAGCTTTACAAATAAGGAATTATTAATCTTTTGACATAAGAAATGAAATATAAAAATTATGCATAATAATAGCTGCATAAGACAAAAATAAATAATATATAAATCTAACGAAACCAATAAAACATAAATTTATATATAAATTTTATGAACACGATTTGCTTAAACTTATGGTACCATGCCAACATATTATAAAAGCATTTCACAAAATATTAGATACATTTTGAAAATAACAGACAAAACAATCGTATTTCGTTTTATTTTCATCATCCATAAAATATGGATGTTGCTCATTGATAGGTTTCATTTTTAGCTAAAAACTATATGACTTTTAGGTATCAGCAATATTTAGCGAATTTGTTAATAGTTTTAGTAGCATATTTTCGAGGCTTATCTTTAAAAAGTTAATTCAAAAAATGTCTCACATTCAAATATTTAATTGTTAATATTGCTTGTTCAATTTTTTTTTTAAATTTTAATTTCGATTAACTCTCTTTGAAGTTTTTCTTAATAAATTCACATTTTTAAGCCTTCCTATTGTTTTCCTTTCGGTCGTTAACCAAGGCTTCTCATACCCTTTCTGGCCACTCTGTTAATACCATAAAAACTGCACTCGAGACAGTCGGATTTCTTTCTTGGCCTTTGGGTCCTTGGCAACATTGTGATAAAACCATAAAATTTTTGATTTGACAAAATGCATGTTTGAGAGCACGCGGAAATCTCAACGCAACTCATCTCCGAGTGAAGGAAGAGAGATCATGGATGGAAAGCCCTACCTGAGTTTTCCACCTTTTTTTCGAGTTGTTAACAAAGTTTGTCGCTAACAGGGAAAATGAGAAAAAGAGAAGGGAAACTGGAAAACGGGAGAAAAAGTTAGCAGTTAATGCGACAAAAGGGATTTACGTAGACAAAGTTGGGCCGCATTGCAGTCATCGCTGGCTTCAGTCGGTCCTTGGGTATATTAGCTCACAGAAAAGTGCACATGATGAGTGGGAAACTCTGGGCTCGGGGGAGGTGGAAAAGCGATGGAAAAGCTGACGGGGAAGCCCCTTGAAACATAATAAAGAGAGCGCACGCACATCACGCCGTCAGCATTGGCGCACTTCAAGGCCTCAAGGCTCCGGCTCCTCTCTGCGATGAAAGAAAGAAGGACCCAGGATGAGCTCATAGGCTTGAAGGTGTAGATTATGCACAGAGAGAATAAGTGAAACAAAATCATATTTGATTAATATATCTAAAAGCAAACCACTCTTATTGTTATTTAATACGTAGGTAGATTTAATTTATGGGTTTAAAGCAATACATTTCATTAAATTAAATCCAGTTCAGGCTTTAAAATGTTTAATGTTTCAATTTTATAAAGTTATAGACTATTTTTGTACTATAGTTTGCATTTAATGACTAAATGATATCCAATCAAAACAATTTGAAAACAATTGATTTTTGTTCAATACAGAAAATAAGCTTTTATTATGTTTGTTCTGGTCTTTCATATTTATTTTTCACTTTTACAAAAAATTATCAAATGTTCAATGAAATAATCATTGAATATGGTTAAATTCTATGAAATCAAATAAATTATGTTGTGTTCATAAAAAAATAATTTTTTTTATGGTATTTGTTTCTGTGTATCTTTCTCTTTTCCTGGCTTTGGGAAATCCCCCCTCTCATTTGCAGTTTGTGGTTTGCGGCAACATTTCACAAAAGGCGGCCATTGTGTTGCTTTAATGAAATGAATTGCTCTGGGGGGTGGGACAAGGGTTGCCCGAAGAGTTGTGAGATGGTCCTCGTAGTGCCATGCAAATTTAAAGCTCCTGAAAGATGCAGCAAACCACGAAAAAGTCCTGGCCACCATGTATGTACACATGACCCACAATCAATCAATGAAGACAATGGCGAAACCGTTGAACAAAGATTCTCAAGGTTTCGGTAGCAGTCAGGATTTTGTAAAACTTTTTGTGGGTAGTCATACAAGATTGTGTCAGGATCAAGGCACTTTCAAAAATGTACATAAAATAAGTGCAAATTTCCTTATTTTAATTAAAATTTATTGAAAATATCAAATATTTTAAAGCAAACTATATAGTTATTATAAATGGCTTAATGGTTTAGAAAGTCCTAAAATGTTAAGAGGTTTGTTCATTTTGGCAAATTTTGGAGCCATAAAATGTAAACATGTATTAACTAATTATAATGAAAACCTAATTCGATTTGATTTTTAAAAATATAAACACAACTTTGTTTAGACCTATATACTACAAATCTATTCTTAGTTTATTTATTAATTCTTAGTTAATGTTTTCCGAGTGCATGCAGACTCGAACTTAACTTAGCTAACCGGAGAAGCACTCATATGCGTATTTGTTTCCGCTTTTGGCAACTTCAACCATTCGCGGTCGAAACAAAAGCCACAAAATAATGTGCCATGAAATAGAAATTGTTTGCCTCCAAAGCTGCATCTTGGGTTTCATTCCCGCACCATTTTCTCTACGATTCCTTTATATACTAGCGAATTTTCTGCAGCGTAACTTTTGGTGAAGGACCCCCCTCCCCCCCTCGGTCTGTCACTCTCACTTTGGACTTGACTTTGGTAGAATTTTTCAATTACACTACATTCAACTGTGCAGGCTCCGCTATGAAGCGTGACTACAGAGAACAAAATCGTTTTGCTCTGTGGTTCAAAAATGTCCACTTATTTAAAATATATACATATTTGGCACCCATTTCTTAAATTTGCATTCCCGGACTCTGTTTATCTTACATTTTGGAGTGGCATATATGGCATATACCTTCAAAAGATTAAAATAATATCTTTGAAAATTTAAGCTATTCATTTTTGCTCGAAGCTTTGCCATATTAAAGAAAATATTCAAATAAAAACAATCATATAGAGCCAAAAATATTAGTAAATATATTCTTTGAAATATTATTACATTAAAAACACGAATTAATAAATTATTTATAGATATTTTTTTGTTGCATGTTGGACTTTAGAGGATGGTGTAAAAACCGATTGGTAAAGTAACACCAATGCACCACAAAGTGGCCCCCCCCTCCTGCGCACTCTTTTAGTTCTCAATGTCTGCGCAAGCTGGAAGACATTTTTAAATCTTAAAAATACTTTCGATTGGTGGGTGGCGAGGGGAAGGAGTTAGGGGTGCCGGGGAAAGGTGTCAGGATGCGTTGCGTGTTTTTTGTGCCACGCCGCCTCGACTGGAATTTGGTTTCGCATTCGTTTGGAAAATGGCAAAAGGTGGCATCAGTTCAGACGGACTAGAACGTTATCCAGAAAACTTCAACCAGGGAAGGAAATACAAAATTTAAACAAAAAATGGTGTTATATTTTTGTCTTAAAATAAGTCTTCAATCTTTAGGGAAAAAAGGAAGGCGACATACAAATTTGTTTGTTACTTAACGTTCCAAAAATAATTCTAAGTGGTTAAATAAATTTTTAGAATAAACAAATGTACTAAGAACTTCTCTGAATGTCTTATGAATATCTATTATTAATAAAAAGTTATTTTTAATTTGAATCCGAATATGAAAAGGTAATACTGTTTAATTAACGAATAAAATTATTGCATGAGACGAAGTACTATGAAAGCAGCCATTTTCAGCCCTGGCAAAAACTGCGAACTGCCAGTGAACCCGATTCCCAGACTCTCAGTCTGGAAATTGGTTGCGCAGGCTATAAAGTCAGGTAAGCCGGGGGCGACAGGTGCCCGGGGACAGGTGGCAGGTGAGTTCAGTTTCGGGTGGCCATCGCCCC
Organism: Drosophila kurseongensis; assembly: GCA_018153305.1. Classification (NCBI taxonomy): domain Eukaryota; kingdom Metazoa; phylum Arthropoda; class Insecta; order Diptera; family Drosophilidae; genus Drosophila; species Drosophila kurseongensis. The sequence goes on along the minus strand of JAECXX010000005.1, from coordinate 6,733,707 downwards.
ATTTTGGGGCACGTGATGTTGCGTTTGTCGCCGTTGCCGTGGCGATTTTCATGTTACAAAGTCGCCATTCCCATCGCTATCGCCTTTCCCAGTCCCAGACCCATTGCCATGCTCATCGTCATCGTTGTCTGTCGCCTGTATTGTGTAAAGAGTTTTCACTCTGCTGCTGTTGCACGCAAAAAAATTACATATTCTGGGCTGTATAACATTTTATATCGACTTTTGGTAGTCATAACTTAATTTCATTTAAAAACAGAATACTGCCGAATAGTAAACTTAAAGAATTAAAAAATTAAGGATTTAAAACCTTATTTGTAAAATACATATTACTTACCAATAAAAATTTTAATTTTCCTTTTAAAAAGTTAACAATATTTTTTATGTTTTAAATAAGCAGAGATTAAAATGCCTCGATTTTTTAAATTGCTTTATTAAACTTTTGAAATTCATGATATAAAGGCATTTATGAAAATAATAATTTACTTTTGTCTATCAATATAATATAAGGTGTTGTTCTCAGATAATATTCGATCCCACACAACAAATACTAATACAAGATAAAATTATTTCAGGAACCAAGTTAAATTTTGGTTTATATTGAATATTTTAAATTAATTAACATCGATAATATTTTTTTCTGTGCAAAACTTCTATTTTTCATGGTTGGCAATTTTTGGTGCAGCCTTTTTGAATGCTGGGTAGCTGGTAAGCGGGGTTTTCCTGCGGTGAGTCATGTGTCTGCCATCCATCTCTATCTCTGCCCAGTATCTCCGTGTGCCGTGTTTAGAAATGGTTACAAAATGCGTAATTAGCGTTATGGCAGGGCATTTCCCTGTTTTCCTTTTGGCCCTCCCACAAATATGGGGGCGTGCCTAATGGGCGTTGGCAGAAAATGTGGTGTTGCTAAGCATGCGAACTATGGCGCATTAAGGTAGATTCGAGTGCATAAAAGAGGTTGTGTCAAGGTGAATGGTTTAAGAAGTGTATAAAATAAAAGTTAAGGATTTAATTCTTGCTAGGTAATAAATGATATTTAATTAAGGACGCGCTTTAATATCTTGGTTGACGTGAGTTAAATAGATGTGCAATTATTGTTAATTAAACCCTAGTTTTTACGTGCTTATTAAGTCGTCTTTAAATATCAAAAAACTAAAACTATTTTCGTAAATTTATATTAATAGTAAGTATTCAGCTAGAAGGTATCCAAATTTAGTTACAGTTTTTACCAGCTCTTTTCTTAAAAAAAAATACTTTGTGAAGTTAGAATTTGCCCATTTAACCATTTTAAATCGAAACATCAAACATTTGTAACTTTTGAACCCCTTTCTTACATTTAAAAAGTTAAAATGACTTTTATTCATCTTTTACTCCTTTAAAACATTACAACTTTTTAATCGTTTTGAGAATGTTAACTGAAATCAACATATTACTATCTTTTTATGGCTTTAAGTTGAAAACAAGGTTTTTTTTTGTGTCTCCCGATTTCAATCAAATGCTAAGCCCTTCCACCCAGTATCCCATAAAAAAACTAATTCAATGTTTCTTTTTTCGCATTCAAATTAAAAGTGACCAACACAAGCAGTAAAATATATCCCATGTGCAGATCTCCCTGCCCTTTGCGAATTCCTCTATATGTACAAGCATTTCACGCATTTTGTTTGTCTCGATTTCCCTGTCCCCGAGTGTCTGCCTTTCAGTTTTTAATTCGTTTTTTGTTGCTCGCCCTTGGCAGGAAATGCAATAGGAGAAGACAAGTGGGGAAAGGTGGAGATGTGCCGAGGGTCTTGGCAATTTCCGTCTGCGTTATCGAAAACGTATAAACAATAAAAAAAAAGGCTGGCAACAGGAGGAAACTATACACCATGCAGACAGTCGGACCACCTTCATATGTCAACCCTTGCTTGGAAGTCCTTAACGATTCTAATACCCTTTTCAAAAAAAAACTAATAGAAATCTAGTTGACATCACCAATAAGTTGATCTGGCATTTATTTTCTACTCCATTCTTTAAGTGCTTGAGGAAAGGGTTTTATCGTCTTACAATTTTAAAAGATGTAAGATTATATCGGGAAAATTCGATGACTTAACTTTCACAAGTTTCTTTGACAGTAAATAACTATAACTATCATTTTATTTGGGATTAATTTTTTTAGTAACTAAAAACATTTTCAAAAATGTTGTCTAATGTGAAAATAATAAATTAATGTAAACCAAAACATTTGCAAGACAATCATAAAAAAAGTATAAATAAATACATTTTAATAATCGCCGAATACTAGATTGGAACTTTATATATTTGTATTGGTAAAAGAAATTGCCGATATAAATCAATTAAGATCCCTTTCAATTTTATAATATAGAATCATAAATGGCCGGCGTGTTAGATATTTTTACATACTGTCATAATGTTGATGATGGACCTTTATCCAAATGGGCTTAGGCTGTCATAGAAACAATCAATACCGAAGTGAATGGTAATATGTAGTTGCCTCTTTCACAACATCCCCAACCTTGTCAAGGAAGGTTCTTGGCTTCTCAATTTCATCCTTTTTTGAGCTTTGCGTTTATGGGAAAACTGGCGCCGGATTTAGTAGCAATTTTGTCTGCCGTAACGGCCAATAAAATGTAGAGAAAACTCAATGTCATGCTATTTGCAAGAAACAGAAAAACTTTTATATCCCACCATTCCATTTTGAACAATCTTATTCTTTTTTTTAAAGTAACATAAATATTTAAAGAAGATTAAAAAATATGTCTGCATAAATCAATTTTATTAGTATGCACTGGTATGGAAACTATACCTCAGAATGTGGTAAATTGTTTGAAACTATGAAAATCAAACCTGCGAGGTGAGACTCAGAAAAATAATATGAGGTTTAAAAAAGTTGTGGAATAAATAAAAATATATATTTTCTATTTTTACTACCCTAGAGGTGATGATAATGGCGTAATATACTCTCATGGTTCATTATATTACTCGCACAAAAATGTATTTATTTTATATTATTTTATTTGCCCTAGTTGCGACGATTTTGTTTTTTTAAGTAAACGATATATTTTTAACTAAACAATAATGAACTTTGTATTAAATTTATCACAGAATTACTAGATGTTGAATATTAAATACAATTATTTTAACAAGTCAGGTGCTTACAATGTTATTTACTAATTGATTTGCACAAATTTCCTGAAACTTGTCAGTTCGGGAGTCGTGTTTTAATCAGCGGACTTTCGATTTCAGATTGCGGTTAACTCCAATGGGCCCAGCACAAATTTCCCATTTTCTGCGGGGCCCATAACCCCCTTCTATTCCATCGAGCAATCGGCAACCCAACGGACATCCGCTTCGTTTGATTTCCGGCATGTGATTGAGTGCACAGCGATTGAGAGCGACGATGGATGGATATGGATGCAATGACGTCGCATGATGACGTGAAAATTGTTTGGGCCAAGGATGCCCATTTAGCATTTTAATAGCAAGCCTTTGTTGATTTCATAGGACGTTAATAAAACAGGCTACATATCTATATCCAATTTAAAAAAAACTTTTTCATACAATAATTTTATTAATTGTGAATTTAAAAATAGTGCTGGCACATACAATTTTATTGAGGAATATATAATTTTTTTGTATACTTATTTTATTACATTTTTAGATATTTTCCTTTTAATGACCCTTTTATTAATAAATAATTGAACCAGCTTAGTTATCTTATCTTAGTTAATACGGTACACCTATTTGTATTCGGAAAGTACACTTTTTCAAAAGTGTATGATTTTTATACCCGTTACTCGTAGAGTAAAAGGGTATATTGTATTCGTGCAAAAGTATGTAACAGGTAGAAGGAAGCGTTTCCGACCCTATAAAGTATATATATTCTTGTTCAGGATCACTAGCCGAGTCGATCTAGCCATGTCCGTCTGTCCGTCTGTCCGTCTGTCCGTCTGTCTGTCCGTCTGTCTGTCTGTCCGTATGAACGCTGAGATCTCGGAAACTATAAAAGCTAGAAGATTGGCATTTTGCATGCAGATTCTAGGAGTTCCTACGCAGCGCAAGTTTGTTTCAAAAAGGTGCCACGCCCCATTTAACGCCCACAATCGCTTATATACGATTTCGGAAAATATTTCGGAAAAGTAAAAATGCAGTTTTATTGTGTTTATCAATACCTATCGAAATGTAGAAGAAATTTTTCAAATCGGACCATTCGTTAAAAAGTTATGCGTGATCAAAGTTTCTATCTCCATCTCCCTCGCACTCCCTTTACCTGTGTAACGGGTATCTGATAGTCGGGGCACCCGACTATAGCGTTCTCTCTTGTTTTATATTCAATTTTAGCTTTAAGGTTTTTTTTGGTGGAATTAGATTGCATCACTGTCTTGGAGGTTGTTACATTGGGGGGATGTGGCGTTTTCGTGGCCCCTCATCAGTAGCATTCATAAAGCGATTAGTCTTCGAACGTGTGCCGATTAATTTGGTGCATGGTTTTAGATATGCCAGGCACTCACTTCTGCGTCAGCAAAAAAAAGTATCAAATTACATTTTTTTCGGGCGTGAATTGTTATTCAATGCTCATTCTGGGGGTGATTGGTCAGTTTGGGAGGTGGTTTTTTTGGTTGCGGGTAGTTCAAAGGAATCACATCAAACGGATGCAGTGGTAAGCAATAAAATGCGACAGGGTGAGATATTTATTCAAGTATGAATGGGCGGCAAAGATTGCACATATTATGGGGGTTATTTTAATGAGCTGTGCCGTTTTCAAACTGGAGCTGTGTTAAGTATCTTATTTATATAGATTTTGGCCAAAATACATTTGATATTTCATAATTGGAAAGTAGTTTTGATTTAATAATTAACTACAATTTAACACAAGGCGAACATTTATCCTTTTTTAAACACTTTTTTCTCATTTTCTTAATTTCTATTTAGTTTTTGCACCGCTAACATTTCTCTTTGTGATACTTTCATCTTTTTTGCACATAGTTTTTCATTCTTATCTATGCTCATTTGCCACTCATTCTTTTTTAAATATTCCGCAGTATCCCAAAACGGATTTCTTTTGCTCGTTTTGCTCGTTTTCACTTTCCACTTTTACGCTTTTTTCTGCTATATATTAACCCCTTCCCCTCTAGAATATTTTCCAAGTCCCTGTGACAGTCTCTGGTATCTTAAGTGACTATCAACAGATTATGTGATAGTTAAAACCCGCCATTTTTAATTGCCATGGCAATGACATCTCATGCCCAACTCTCGTTATCCCTTCGCTCATTCTGGCGCTGCCGATGCTCCTGTTTCTTTTTTTGCCAGACCTACCCTTTGATCCGGGCCATCCAAACTATCCTGAAAACTTAGCCACATCATAAAAAGTGCTGGCAGGCGCTGTCGTAGCCAGGAGTTCCGTTATGATGCCCACACTGAGATAAAAGCTCTGTTAAAGTAGAATTTACTACTCATAAAAACTACTAAAACAGAATATTTATAATATAATATATTTTATAGATAATATATGTCATATGTTTTTAAAGCTTATTCCATTTGATCCATTTATATTATATTAATATACAGACAGTAAAAATTAAATTTCATAAAATTATTTATCATAAAACTGTTATTTGAATTTTGAATTTTCTTATATAAGTAGGAAATTAGTTTGTAAATCAAGTTTCAACTACTTAAAGTAATGAAAACAATGCTACGTAAGAGCGTTGGTACCTAATCAGAAGAAAATATGTTTTTCTTATTTATTTATTTATAAACTTAATTAATTAAAAAAAACTTTATTTAGGAATGTATATTCTGAAAGTGATACTTTGTATTGAGAAATTATAAACAAGCCTTTGAAATGTTTTTCTACTGTATATTTGGTTACCAAGAGCCACGTCCCAACCAGCTCTTAACCCCCTCAAACCCCACTTTGACCCCACTAACCCCAATTCAACCCCTTCCGCAGCTAACCCGCCTTTAACCCAACACTAACCCCCACTCTTCCCGTTTGATATCCTCGCACCGCACTTCATTTGAGACTTTGAACTGCAAATAGACAAACGTGTTTCACAGCAGATCCACCAAAAGGGGGTAGGCTGTCCCATCTGCTTTTCACTTTTCACATTTCCATCATCACAACCTTTGCGCCGCCTTTGCTTTCGTTTTTTGCTGTATTTGCATATCAAATTAAAAGCGCCCGAGTAATTTTAGCGCTTTCCACACAGACTCTCAGATGGCTAGATGAAAATGGGTGGGGAGATATCCTAGGGAAACGGGTGGGGCCCCGGAAGTTTGCCGGGGGACTTCCCCTCCATATCCTACACCGCAACATGGCGCGTTTTTCCGGCACATTGTCTGATTGTCTGATGAGGGCACAGCCCGTAGCTGTGAAATAAATAAAATACACGTTAGATGGCTCGGCATTTAAAAGCTATAATTAAAAAGCAACCAAAACACGAATAGAAATGGGGTAAGGGGGTGGCGTATAAAGCTAGACAAGCCGGGGATTTGATTTACTCCTGGTCTGGCCGGGATCCCCCGGACTTTGCTTTGTGAAATATTCAAATGGCGCTCGCGTTGCGTCGACACACAAAATGGCATTTCAATCGTGTAAAAGCGACACGGCTCATTGCTGCACATAACAAAAATATTGACAAATTCAGAAAATAAGAAAATTAAACAAAAATGTATAGAACTTCAGATCCAATATAACTAGTGGGGAATGTAAAGGAATACATATATTTTTAGATTTGAAAATCTAAAGGAAGTATATGGTACAGGGTCTATCTGTAATCCAAAATATAACTATATTATAATAAAGTAAATTTTTTAACGATAAGTAAATTAATTGATTTGAGACCATGTTAAAATTATTTTCGGTGTGTCATGACGAACGTCATGCCTGTTTTATGTCTGATTGTATGGGAGCTATCCCTTTTAGTGTCTGTGCATTTTAAAGCAACTTGTTTGGGCCTCAAAAGCATGTAAAGCACACAAATTGTTCCGATTTGTTTATCAATGAACCAACCAGGGGTGGGCCTGCTAATTTAATTATTTAGATTAGTTCGTGATAAGTTCGTTGAAGGCGGGCAATGCTTTATATTTATTCTTTTTTAATGAACTTTTATTTATCTTGCCAATAATTATTTTTGTATCCCAGAGTACAAAATCGGAATATTTTATTCATTTTAATGTAATCTTAAATAAGATACAAATTACTGATATGTTAAAAACTTCAAAACATAAGGAGTTTACAGACCATATTGAAGAATTACAAAAATTGATTGAACATTATTGCTTTTTGCTTAAACATTATATTTCCTTTACTCAAAATCGGTGTTTTGAAAATCTTGAAAATACACTAAGTCTTACCCTCGAAATATACTTTGTAGTACGATGCTCGCAAGACTCCTTTCCCCATGTTTTTGTGTATATGTGTGTGAAAAGTCCTTGCGTGTGTGGGTTGCTTAGGTGTGTTGTTGTGGGTGGTCCTTTATTATTCAAGATTATCCTGCGGGTATTGAAGTGCCGTGCGATGTGCTGCTCTGTTGCTCGCCGCCACGAAATCCGGCGAACTCCCCCGACATCTCCACTCGATGACATGTTTGCGTCGCCAGCATGTCTGAGATTGGCCCGCCATACATACTCCCATTCCCACTTGCCCTTATAGCCTCACATCCACCGATCAAAAATCAAGCAACTATGATGGTTAAGCTCTTCCATCTGCAGGACTCTTAGCTACTCTACGCACCCACGTTGAAAAGGTTTCAGTAACTTCGCTGAAGTTTCACTGAGAAAATTCGTTGAGGAACAAAATATAATTACCTAAAATCGGCCATCAGCAATCTCAAAAATTTAGATTTTAAGGTATCAAGAAAATGGAATTTAATATTATCTACTATTGAAGTGTATAAAATGAATTAACTTTTTAAAGACCATTTAAATTCAATAAGATATAAATTGTGTAGGGTCTAATATATATATCAAATATATAAATATATAACAAGGCTACTGGCTAATACTACTTTTTAAAAACAAAAAATATATCGGAAAAGGCAAAGATTTATATGATATAAACTAAAAGTTTACCAATAAAATGTTTAACAAAAAATAAAAAAATAATCCATTTAAAACGAAAAATGCATCTTAAAACTCAACCCATGTAAAATAAACGTTAATATATCATGTTATTCCAAACTTTATACACCAGTGTTTCATTCCCATTTGCCGGTGAGGCTTAACTTACATAATTTGATTAGTCGCAGCCAAATTTGCGAGACATCATCATAAATATTTGAAGCGCAAGCAGGACAAAGATTTATTTACTGATTATAGACACATGATTTATGATTGTTGCCTTTGTTACAGCGTCTTGTCAGTTAGTCAGTCATTCAATCATTGGGCCGTGTGATTAGCCCTGACATGGTATGTCAATTTTCCAAATCATTTTCTCCAGCTAGCCAGAAATCAAACAAAGGAATCAAGCACGGCACCAAAGAGAACCGAAAAAAATCCTTTAAAAACTTGCCCAAACAGCGTTCTTTCATTAGGCAAACAAAAGCAGGACGCGACGCTTGATGGAATTAGTTTTATTTTTTTTATTTGGAGCTGTGTGCTTTGCCCCCGATTTCCCCACTTTTCTGGGGACTCGTGCAAACCATTTAAAACGCAGATTGTCATCCATTAAGAGATTAGAAATTTTCAAGGGTGTTTTTTCTACCCAACGGTGTGTGTGTGTGTGCTCTCGTCCTTTGTCTCACTGGCCAAAATGGCATGAGTTTCGCAAACAGGATATAGACAGGACATTCGGAGCGGTCGTAAAAAATATCGACGCCGGATTTCAGGAAGCATCAGCAACTTTCCCATAAAAATCACTTCAAATGTCATATTAGGCTGGGTGGGATGGTTTACGGATTTCGGGCCAATCCCCTTAGCCAAAAGGACAATTGGCAAAAGGAAGAAAAAAGCGAGAATCATACAAGCGCATTCGTATCGGCAAATTGAAATCTGTGCGCCCGAGTCAAACGCATAAGTTTGGCCGGAGACGAAAAAGACGGAGATGAATTTCACTCAGCCATAGAATACATATGCTCGACGTAATCCTTTTTGGCCGGCAATGTCCAGCACTTTGTCCTTCGCTTGTTCACAGGATTTTCGACAAATTTTGTCTGTTTTGACTCGGCAACTGCTGCTTTTCTGCTGCTTTTGCTGCCGTTGTCACTCGAAAATCATTTTCAATTGCTTGACCAGAGGAAATGGGCGCTCATATTTTAAGTAGTGGCTGGCTGTGGGGAAACTTGCTTACTGTTACGCTTCAACAAAGATCCTTCAACAGCAAAAAGGAGTTAAGTCTGGGAATGGGGACAATAACGCCGAAACAGATATGCATTACAAATACTGTAAAAATAATAGGATTTGCTTGTTATAATTTAAAATATTAAAATATCAAAAATATGTCTTTAATTCCTGATGATTTTACTTGGTTTTCCAAAACCATGAATTTCGCGACCAAATTCTCAATTTGGTTAATAAATTTTGTTTCATTTTGTTAACTTACAATTATTTTTAATCTTCGCAATTTTCATCGATTTAATAAGTAAACGTGAGTGTTTATATGAATTGTAATATTTTCACCTTGAGCAAAACTAATGATTCTTAGTTAAAAAACTTTTTGTTTAAGATGAAACGATTTATTCATAAGCTTTAAAAATATTGTTAAGCCTTTAGTGCTATTTTTGCGACCGTGGCTGTATGTTTCACAACAAAGTGTGTGCTTGTCTGTGAGAATGGAATGCTGCCCTCAAGTTTAAGTGTAATTGCATTAGCAAAGTGGCTGCAAAATTTAAATTACTTCATATTGTTCAGCTCGCTTTAATGCACATTTCAATTTAAATTTAAATTGAAATTCAATTGATAGCAATTAAAAAAATCGATAGCAATGAACAGTAATAGGTCGATACCAAATTTATTTGAAAAATTGATTGATAGCAGAAAAGTGTAATTAACTTTTTAAATGCCATAATTTGGTCAAATTTAGTTTTGGTATCAAAAGTTTCTCCCTTTTAATATTGTCATAATGCGCAAGTTTTGTTAAAAAAAAAAATTTAATTATTGCGCTTTGATGGTCAATTGTAAAAATAAAGCTCTTCCGGCTTCGTAAAACAATTTAGCAAATTTCCAACAAACTCCAGCGCTTGTAAAATGTTAAAACACAAATGTTAACACTGCGGGTTGAGTGATGCGTTTTTAGTTATTGTTTAACAACTTTTATTCAAGGCCAAACCATTTTTTTAGTTTTTTGAACAAAAAACTATGACATTTTCGACCAACTAGTAAATTCTACGACACATTTTTTATTTCTCTGTTGTTGGATTTGAATGAAAAAGTGACGTTTGGTATGGTTTTTATTTCTGCTTAGAGAAAGAAAGTGCGCAACTAGTATACATATTTCTTATTGGAATCCAGACCAATTAGAATGTGTAGACAGCGTGTAAACTCACGCTTCGATGGGAATTCTACGAGACATGCAGATGGGCAAAAGGATCATGTATAAATAGCTTTTTGTTTTATTTAGATTGTAAATTTAATTAAGTTGTGCAAATAGCGCTGTAAAAATCTCACTTAATGAAAAAGAACCCTTCCTTTACAGTTGTATTACAAAATGTAGTAAAAGTTATGGTCTGCTTGTAAATTCAAAGTTTATTGTCCACGAATTTATCTCAGTTTTGGAGTTTTTGTACCTGAACATTTTGATTTATCCGCTGTTGGGGAGATTTGGCTATATCACTTCTGCGCTTGTTTTGATTTAATGACAGTGCCAGCATCAAGCTGCTCAGTTATCACTTTAATAACTTGTCAATATACATGAAATGTTGGTCGCTGGAGTTCCCCCTTCTAAATGCCGGCAAACTTTCCAACCTTTTCTATGGCTTAACCCATGGCTGCCTGAAAACGCCGTCGTCTCGAGTCTGCTTTTAGTTTTCATCATGAATTTTCAAAAACTTCACTCGCTAAAATTGCAGCCACGTTGGTAACGGGAAAGTTGTTATCGCTGTCGCCGTCGCATTCGCCGTCTCACTTATCTTGGCATAAAATTTGTTTCCACAACGAGGAGTTAAAAGAAGAAGCACGCGGGAAGGAGCTGGAGTTGTACAGTGATCCCTGGAAAAGTATCCTTTTATAAATTCAGACAAAAAATCGAAAAATGAAGAATAAATAACACATTTTTTTTTGCTGTTTTTCTGTTTATCAAAATATTCCTTTGAGATATAGTAGTTATTTACTATATCAGAAATACGCTTTTAGTTTTGTCAAAATCGGACAACAATATCATATAGATGCCTTAGAAACGATGGCTTCCTTGTTTTTAGTAATATAGGCATAGAAATCGAAATGTTTTGTAATATCTGAACGGGTATATAAACTTCGGCTTGCCGAAGTTTTCTTCCTTTATTTTTTCATTTCCATTCATATGCCAAAAACTCAATGTTCAATTGAATTTTCCGGTCAAAATGACTAATTTTTCTTTTGACGAATTGACAGGTTTTACAGTTTTAAACTTTTATTTTTATACCCTTGCAAAGGCCTCGTTTCCGATCCTATAAAGTGTATATACTCTTGATTAGCATCACCAAGCAAGCGATCTAGCCATGTTCGTCGCTCCGTTTGTCCGTCAATTTCCTCAGTTTTAAAAATATTTGAATAAAACTTAGCAAAAAGTATTTTTTCTGTTGTAAAAATGTCAGCTATATATAAGTCAAAAGGGGCCACATTGACCTTCTATATTATAGCTATATCATAGCTTCCATAGCAACAATCGGAAAAAAAGTATACTCCGAGATATAGTCATCTTGAACGATTTTTGAAATTTACTTTTATATACATATCTGCAATAGGAACGGAAAATCGGCGTAGTTTTATTATCATCCAAATAACAGCTGCTGCATAACAGCTGCCCGCAGTTTTTTACTTCTATGATAAATCGCTTCCCAAATAAAATCAGAGTTTCATATATATTTGATTTAATATACACTTATTGAATCGTAAGCATTTAAAAGTTAAGTGTTTATATATCAAGAATTTAGTAGGTTTGGTTTTCATTCCCATTTTTTAATGTTTCTATTGATAATACCGAACATTTGTTTTTTATTTTGCGTGTGCATTTTATAAACGCCTTTTAATAGGCTATTACAACATTCTTAGAGAACTAATACTTATTTTTTTTTTTTAACTTTTTAAACGATGCGGGAACGTTGGAATATGAAGGAACTTTAAATATTTATTATTACAAAAAAATCAAACTAAGGCGTAAAACTTTCAATCGATCACTGTAGCTCTTTTGTTGTTGGCCCTCCTCGCCATTCGCTTCCCATTTGCTTGCCAACTTATTCTTGTTAACGGCTCTTTGCCGCTACCGCTACTTTTAGCCTCTTCGGATGTTGTTTTTGTTTTGGTTTCTGGTTTGTTGTTTTAGGTGGGGCAAGAATTCGCGGTAAGAGGGTGGCGCCCAAAATTTTGGGCGGGCCATTTTCTTTGGTGGGGAATAAGGAACCGCCTCTCATTTTAATATGTCCCTAGTCGCGCGAAATTGCTCAAGACATGTTTGTTTTTAAACAGATTACATTATTTTATGAACGCATTTTGGCTGCTGCTGCTGTCGTTGATAATATGCAAAAACTTGGCAAACAATAACACAGAACGCAACCCAGAAAATCTTCAAATTCCACACAAAAGTTACCCGCACCAACACACACACACTTTTCCCCCAATTTTCCCGCCCACTTTTCCGCTTTCCACCCACACACTCTCAACTGTAATGCTTGTGCAAACATTGCTGGGAATATTGCCATAAGTTTCATCGACAAATTAATGATGAAAAACCATAAACATGCATTACATAACAAAACAAAAGCTCTGAGGAGCGAAATTGGCGCAAGACTTAGATGAGTTTTGAGGGAGTTTCACTAAAAGGCGGGGGCGTGGCAGAGGGGCGCTGCTTTTGTCTTTTGTTATGCTAAATGAAAAGTTCATTTCGCAATAGCACAATTTCTGAGGGATTGTGAATGGCTAAAAGGGGTTGTGAAAAGCGGGAAAATGTATATTATGGAAAGAGCAATTTTATGGCGAGGTGGATCTAATATAATTATGTTTAAGTACATTCCTTAAAATGAAAAAAAGAGTTTACTTAGTAAACTTAAATTTTAAAAGTACAAAAAAATTTATTTTTAGTTACTAAAAAAGTAAACTCAAATGATTAATTTCATGCGGATAATGATAAGGTTAATTGTGATAAAAGCTTACCTTAACATTTTAAACCATACTTTGATGTTATTTTAAGTCCCGAAAACCGATGCCATCTCGCTTTCCACTCTTTATAAAAAAAAGAAAGAAAATTTCCTTGTCAATTTCAATTTTTGTACTTATCTTTCTTCTCTAATTCGTTTGCCAACTAAAGTTTTCCTTTACACATTTGAAAAATGTTTACCTTTGTACACTTTTCACTTAGCTTTGTGTCGCCTGACTATCGCACATACACTTCTATGGCGTTCGCAAGCCTCATTCCCCTTGATTCAATCCCATGCCGACACACTTCAGACGCCTTACACGTGCTCCACGCCGTTCAAGAGGCAACGGCAAAGCTAAAGGTAAGGAACGCCAAGGTAAAACGGTAAAGGTAACGCCACCGACATCGCCGGGCTCCTTGGCATAATCGCTCAACAGCTACAGCCACAACAACAGTTGTAGCAACAACAGCGGAAGCTGCACAATGAAAAATGAATGCACAAAAAGATATTTTCCAGAATAAATCGCTAAAAATAAAAATGACACTTAAATTTTTTATTTTTATTTTTTATTATAATAAAAATAAACATTTTTTAAATAACTTGAAGACAGTTTTCATTATATTTATCTTTGCTTTACAAGAAAATGGATCGACCTTGTTTTTGTGAATTTGTTATAAAAATGTTGATAGCCAAACTAGTATAAAACAATATATTGTTAATACCGTCCATTTTCTTTGTTTTTTTAAGTCCTAATTCTCTAAAACATATAAATAAGTTTTTTATATTTTTGCTGAGAATTACAAGTTCTATACATATTGAACATAATTTCAATATGTATATCATTATATTAGTAATTTTTGAATATAATAAAAAAATCGCTTAGCCCGTATAATAAAACAATACATGTCGGCTTTTTCAGTTAATTTTTGTATCTGAATGGTAAAGTGAACATAATTTAATTTACAAATTAAAAGTTTACACTTTGAATTCAGTATTAATGGAAAATTGTTAGCCGTTAATGGATTAAAGACATTTTTTCAGAAAGTCGGTTTCAGTTTTAGTTTCAGAGTACATTTTCTGAGGTCTTTAAACGATTTTTTTAAAGACTGATTCATTTATAAAAGATGAATAGAAAGAAAGCATTTAATTTATATTCACAAGGAGAATTTAATAAGGAATTTGAATTCATAAATTTGTAAATTCAATATGTTCTTTGAAAACCTTTATTTTTAGTTCTTCTGTTTTGACTACGTTATTTTGCTTCGTGTGTAAGCTGGTAGCTGGCAAGCAAGTTGGCAGGAGCGTCAAGAGCTAAGACATTTTATCTGCCTTCGCCGGCGCTTCGCATCTCGACATCGCGTTCCGTTGCGGATGCGGAAGCTTGTTGATGCTTTTACCATTTGTTAAGTGCTGCTTGTTGCTCCAGCTGTCGATGCTGAGGTCAACTGAATGCTCCAGGTGATGGAGCAGTGAGCCAGCGAACAGGTGGAAATGTGGATGAGGTGGCAGATAGTTGTTGCTTTTGCAATTGGTTTAGTACTTAGACATGCAGGCAGCACACACACATACGTCACAGGCTCACCGGCTAGATTTGCCCCTCCACTCTTCCACATTTTCCGACCCCCTTTGCGCCCTGGATTTTTGCCAGTGCTTTGGGATTTTCCACCTTTACTACGTGCCATGGCGTTTGCTTTTAGTTGCGCTACACGCTAATGCTAAGTAACTGTTGTTTATAGAGAAGCACGTTGAGCAGGCAACTAAAAAAAGGAAAAGAAAGTAAGTCAAACACACACACAAAGATCCCTCTGCTATATGCAATTTAGTCAAAAGTTGCCAACTTTCCTACGAAAAAAAATGTTGCATGCCTTTGGGGGCTTTCCTTGGGGTTGCGTTTCATGCCCTGCTATAGGGCAAAAGTGCATATGCTAATCTTGGTGGATTTCAGTTTCCGCTTGGTATATATGGCCCTAAATCATTTTCGTGAGAAGCAGTGCCAAATATTCTAAACTGGCATATATATATTTATTATTATTTTTTAAAAGGTTGTTTATGTCTAGTATATTTTAAATAGATTGTTTTGTGTGACTAGAAGACACTATTTGGCTTACTTATTTGTTTATATTTAATTTGTAATGCTCATGATACTTTTGTATTAGAAACGAATGAGCTTAATATATATGCCCTTTAGACTTTTTATATTTTATTGCATACTAATAATGAATTAAATATATAGTTCTGATAAAAGAGCTTAAGCATATAAGGTCACGTTCTTTTAAAAATAAGAATGAATTAAAAGTTGCATTGTAATATTAGTGTGTATTTGTTTAAAATAATTAATTTTAACGCGTTATATAAAGTGTGTAAATTATTATTTAGACCACTTTTTAATTAGAAATTTTCGCCATTACGTGTGTATTTGGCTTTAAGTGAGTAAAGTGAGTAAATTATTATTTAAACCACTATTTAATTAAAAATTTCTTTCCTCATAAGTGTATTTCGCTTGTCACTTCCTCTTTAATCCGTGGCACTTTTCCAATCGCTACAAACACACCCAAAATATCCTGACAGATTGCATTCAAGGATTGCGAGCTCAACTCGGTGGCAAGGGAGACGTTTTGGCGGAACTGCGATAGCTTAAAAGTGCATTTCTCAGTTAACGCCAAATGGCAATTTGTGTACACCGTGCGCTTTGCTCCGTCTCGCTCTGCTGCAACTGTTGCTGTCTCTCTCAAATTACGGGTTTATGGGGAGTATCTATATCTCAATTCGCCAATATTAATGCCAGGAGCTTGTGACTGTTTGAAAAATGTGCATTGCATGTCAGCGATTTACCTTTTACACTTGCTGATCTTTCTGTCTCGTTGTTTACAACTTGAGTTTTACACTTTTTACTTTATTTCTACCTCTTTTATCCAGCAATGTTTCTTTTGGTTAGCGAAACAAATCGTCAAGGTGCCAAAGCGTCAAATGTTGTTCGGTTGCCAGATACACTTTTTTGCGAGGGCGTAACCCCCATATCAATATCCATTTACATGAGTGCAGTTCGAGGATAAAAATGCGAGGCGACTTTTTGCGGTTAAGCTGAGTGCGTTTCGAGTAGCTAAATAAATCGCGGGGATACGGCTTGAGGACTTTGTTTTCCCCTTACAGTTTGATTGAGGGATTGATGGATGGATTTTAAAATGGCTGTCTGGGGATGGAAATGACTGTTGAAGTGGCCAGGGAGAACTGGTGGCTAATATTAATATGCACTTCTTGTGTATTTACACATCATTTTTAAAGCTGTGAGAGTGCTCGAAAGAATAGTTTTTAATTCACAGACATTACTGTGTGACGAATAATGCCGACATCAGAGAGGATATTAATAAATTGAATAGTTAAGTTTTGAGGGTAAAACAAATTAATTGTAGTCCAAGCTTACATTTATGTTTTGATTTTAAAACCGAGTAATTAGGTAAGTTTGTAAAAGAAAATTATAAATAATTCTTATTCAAAATTAAAAAGCATTAAATTATGTTTACAACTCTATAAGTTAATCACTTCCTTAATTTAATGAGAAGAACACCCATAAAATAAACTTATTCAATTACTTTTGCCGCATTCTACCCTACAGTCAGCTCACTCTATCTTGAACCCTTTCTTCTTAATATTCCGACTGCTTCGTTATTTATAAATATCAATTAATGGAGCACCTCCTTCAACCCTCCAGCTATTTAATCGCCATTTGTTTTGTTTACATAACGCGGGGATTAGGTTTCCTAGGAAAATCCTTTTACAATGCGTTTTACCCAGCCTTGGAGCCAATTAAGTTTTTCAGTTTGTACATTTTGTTTACTCGACTTACCCGCAGTTAAATCGGAGTGTTTATGTGCATTCCTGCCGCAGACTTTCAATTAATTTCTATTTGCTTTAATTGAGTTTTCTTTGGCTCAACACTAAGCGAAGCCTTTGATTGATGCAATAGGAGGGTGGTGGAGAAAAGAGAAAACTTTCGACCCCGACACATGTTCTTTGTTTTTGCAAACATGCCGACAAGGTCAAGGGATGGGCGGGAAGGTCACTGGGCGGAAGCGAATGCAGCAAAATTGAGATTTTGGCCGCCTGCCCGCCGTTACACAATGAATAAATATTTTCATTGAATATTTGATAAAATTTGAAAACCAATTAATGAATATATATCGGAAAGGCCAAAAAATAAAATAAGAAAACAATCCTTTTTAAATTTGTCCCTAAGGCACAAATAAAAAAAATGAATATTTATATTTTGATTCTAGTGAAATTATACGTTTTAGACAAATTTATATTTTGAGTGCACTCAGGGTTAATTAATTTTCCATGGACCTTGTTTGAAAAATCGACTGTCGGATAAAAATGTGTCCGAAAATGGGAAAAGAAATAGACTGAAGAGGAGAAAGCGTCCCTGGCATCCCTTTTAGGGGGCGTGTCTGCTCTCACACTCCCCTGCTCACTATCACTAATAAATTACAAACAAAAGTCAATAAAATCATTGAATTCATTACTTTCTGGGAGAAAACAGGAGTGAGTGGGGTTTGTGTGTGCGGTTTTGGTAATTTAAGACTCTGCTCCAGTTTCTTCTTTCGTGGACACGCCCTTGAGGTCGGCTTCCATCAAGGACAAGCTTGTGTACACTCAGAAAAATTTACAGAAAGTGTTTTCAGTGGGAAGAGGATTGTGTTCTGTGATAAATGTGTAAAATTCTTCGAGTTTTGAACCATTTTACTCATTCAGAATTCTATTAAGAATTTTAATTTTGTTGTAAAAAAGTGCTTAAATTTAAAAAAAAAAAACATATAAATATAATATTCTTTAAATTACATTCTTTTTATTTTACATTATTTTATGTTTACAAAACTAGTTTTGAAAGTGCAGTATTTCTCAGTGCTCCTCTTCCACTAAATAAATTAAATGACTTGCGAAGAGAAATTTACGTAATTTTCTTGCTCAGCATCGAGGCCATTTCCCAAACCGTATTTTCCGAATGTCCATTCATTTGCATTGGCCACACGCCCCGAAAGGCCTTAAGCCGCCCATCTTTGACACTGCCTTGTCCTCTGTCCGGTGCAAATCGTCAACTAACGATGCGCGTAATTTTATGGCAAAGATACAGGCCCAAACTGATGTAGAGGTGAGTCGGGGGATATCCAAATTTCTACTTCATTTAAAGTAGAACAGCACATATACACACCAAATGGCTTTCGGTCTCTGATAAAGCTTAAGCCCAAATCGAGATAGGGTCGCATTTGGCCGGCCGCCTCCCCCTGTTCACACACTTTGGTTCGGTTAGATATAACTTGTCCGGCTATTTTCTAATAAATTAACTTTGAATGAAAAATAAATCAGCAAGAAGCTTTGGGAGACATGCAAAACATCGAGGTATTTGGGCAAATTTGAAGTGTGAGGGGTATTTAAAGTTAGGCCATGAAGAAAATAAGAACCAGCAAGGAAAAATATATATTCAGCACAAGACATATGTTAGATATTTTTTCCATCGAAAAATAAATTTAAAATAAATTATAACTATTAATACCTATTAAAAATTCGCATGTAAAAATGTTCTCATTTTTAATTGTAAGAATATATTAAACAAATTTGGAATATTTCCAGATAAATAATAAATTATAACAAGAACTAAGTAATTGGCTATAAATATAAACAAAGTACAAATTGTAAATATTTATGTAAAATAAAACATTTGATCTTAAATCGCTTTTTTAATAAAAATTCCTATACACTCGTGGCATCTAAAACCAATTAAATCGTCGAACAACTTTTCATTGAGCTAGCCGTTGGCATAGTGAAATATTGAACTTTTGCGAATTTCATGCTACTGAAAAACAATGCACAAAAGTGCTCATACAAAGCCTCGAGGGCTGTTCGACTTCCTTTTGGCCTCGGCTTTTGGCAGGCGTTCACCAAGAGCTCTGTGTCCTTCTATCTGGCTCAATCCCTCAATCCTTCACTTCATATTGCAACTTTCTTTCTGACGACACGACTTCCGTTCCATGTCGTATACCTGCAGGGGATTGCAGAAAGTCCAAAGTTTCATCCGCTCACTCTACACTCGAAATTAAGTCTCTTTTATCCTCTATTTAACAGTGAGCCCAACCCAACGGAAAGTTTGAAAATTTTTCGAGTTCTTCGTACCGGAAATTGCTGGGAATTGTTCTTAATTTCCAGACAACAGGCAAAGCCTCGGCATTGTTGTTTGTGCTTGGTGATGACCACATGCTTGAGATGGCATCCACTTCCACATCCATTTCCACTCCTCCAGAAGTAGCGACACATTTTGAGTGATGCACACGCACAGTTCTCACACTTGGCTGGGATAATTTGTTAGTTGCAGCCCCGAAGGCCTGCTCATCTCCGCCAGAGTTCGTCCTTTTGGTCCTGCCAATGTGCGTGTGCTGTCTCCCAACGTTTCCGTCTGTCTTGTTCAGTCAGTGCATTGATATAACACTGGTTGAAGGACCAATAATTTGTTATTAAATTAAATGTATGCATTTATTATTATTAGATTTGTATGTGGTCGTATATTTAGTTACTTACATTTGGATATATGTGCGAACAAGTTCCCTTTTGATCAAAAATACAAACCATTTGTGAATAATATTTTATCATTGTCTTATACCAGTTCTACATTTAAGAATATCAGAAAATATTTCTTAATTACTAAAATAAATTTAAACTACAATAATATATATATTATTTAATTAGTATTTGTGTTTCCTGGCCAGTTAATTACGATTGCCGATTAAATTAATATTATTAGTTTTCTGCGTTTTACCAAGTTTTCCCAATAGCCCCAATTACTTATTAATTTTGTAGACCAGTGTAAGGAGGGTCCTTATGAAAGTCCTTACTTGGTCCAGCAGCCAGCGGCTTCTGTCCAAACGTTTCCAGCTTGATGAGCTAAAAAAGTTACACAGCATTTGGCTTCGAAAGCTTGTAACGTTGTTAAGCGATTTCAGGCAATTTGTGCATAGATGTGAGATGAATGGTTAACAATGGGTTAACGAAGTTGAAATGCTCTTGGAAGCTAATTCAATTAGAAAATATAAATTGAAGACATTCAAATCCATACCTAAATGCCAAGTAATAATTTTTTATTTTTTTTTTGGTTTTGATTTAATATCATATGGTAATGTATTTCAAAGCTTCCGTCATTAAACTAAATCTATTAAGATTAAATAGTGTAATATTCTCCAAAGGAAATTCATAACTAAATTTATATTTAATAGTTGGGAATCAATTAATACTTGACTTTATCTAATTAAATCACCTGATCTAAAGGGTTATAATTTATTTTATGTTAAATTAATATACATATTTTGAATATTCCACAAATTAAAAAATGCTTAACGAAATTCTTATTTAATATTTGGGGATCAACTTGTGCTGGATTTCAGCTTGTAGTCGCTTGCATTACAAACTCCTTGATTAACCCCTAATACCCCATGAAGCTTTTGTGGCTCTATTACAATTTAATGCGGTCGTAGTTTTGTCGACGACTGTCAATGCTCATTAAGTTGCCTGCTTGAGCACCTCGACAAACACTTTTGGCACATTTGCACCTACTGGGGCACCTCCTCCTCGGGATTCCCGTCCATATCCTTTGGCAAATCCTGCTTTGATCCCTTTGTTCGGGGAGTGCAGGGGGCGGGGCATGGGATGCTGTCGTCAATGTTGCGTTACATTTAACGCCCTCTCCGCTTATTGATGTTCTAATTCGCACTTAATCCAATCTAAGATTCGAATGAGCAATTTCAAATTATGATTATACCTTCGTTAGGTGGGAAAACTTCTCCGGAGACCAGTCAGCCGCAACGATTGAGTGGGGGACTGGAGAAAAGGACTTCTAGGACCTCTAAAAAAAGAAAAAGCAACAGCACAAAAAAGGGCAGGGAAAAAATAAGAAGAAAATTATTTGAAAATATGACGCTAATGAAATTTTATGGGCCATGCGAAGGTTTATTTTTATTTTGTTTTCATCTCTTCCTGTCTCGCTCTTTTTGCATTGTTGCAAAGCTGATGCCCAAATAACGGTAAATTAAGCGAGATAAATCTGTGGAGGTACACCGCCCACCACCCCCGCTCCCCAAAAAAAGGAAATTCGGTGAAATTCGGGGATCTCCGGGGGGGGCCCAACAAAGTGGAATATTACAGAGTCAAGTGTTTGGCTGGGATTAAAATTTGTTTTTGTTTTGCCCCAGTTTTTCCTACCCATTCCTTGGCTAACATCGCTGCTATATTTATTTGTAAACAAGTTGGGCATTTAAAAAAATTTACATCATTTTTTATGCGCGATAGCCCCTGGTTCGTTTCGCCCCCATAAAAATTGGTTATAAAAATTGTTTTTAACCGTAAATGAAGTTTGGCATGCATACGTATCTTTTGATGAATCTGTCTTTTTTTTCGGCAGCTGTGTTTGGTTTTTTATGGATTGACTATAACTGCCTTATCTAAGGGGAATGAAATTTATTTATAATTTTATTCGAAAGTTTTTCGTCCCTGATTCATCAATGCCATTTCAATTCGGGGCGTTTAGGAAGAACTTTACTGAGGCTATTTTTGAAAATGATTTATTTTGTTCATCACTTAGCAGTTTGACTATTATTAATGTCCAATAATTCTTAATGGGCAATAACGGTCCTATCCTATTTTATGATTTATCTATTTAAATGAATATAATAAAGACGTATATAATTATATAATCAACTAAAATTCATTAGGTGTATCCAATTAGCAGAACTATACCAACTTATTTATTTAAGTAATGAAAAAGCTAGTTTCTCTATAAAACCTCACACATTAAAAATACAAATATATTCGAATGTTTTTCTTAGCATATTCATTAATGGATAATTTCTGAATTCAATTGATTTTTATTTGAGAATAGTGTTCTTTAAAACCTTGCCTATAAAAAATACAAATATTTATATTTAACTAGTCTTTCAGGTTATATGGATTGTTCTTTTCTAAATACCTAGAATTTGTAGAACCTACCAAGTCTGGTAATACAAATTATTAAAATATATTTGATAAATTAATTAATTTACATAAATTTGAAAATGTCATGAAATCCCCTCCGAATATCGCCATAAGCTCGTAGTGGCTCTCCACATGTGTGGGGTATCAAAATGCAATTTGTTCTCCCATAATCTCCATTCATTAGCGGCTTCGGCTTCCATTTCTCCGCTTTCCCCACCATAAGCTCCTCATTAACCTAATTGATAGTTCTCTAGTGGTGAATACAAAAAAACGAAATGTGCGAGAATTATTTTCTAGTCATGATTGATTTACAAATTGAAGAGATTTATCCCGCTATTAAAATTTCTATCAATGAATATAATTAATCTAAATGTTAAATCGAATTACACTGGGCTTCTGTCTGTGCTTTCACCCCATTGCTTTACTCCTTTATCCTGTTTTTGTTATTTTAAATTAAAATGTAATAGAAAATTCATTGGGTTCACATTAAAAATGCACTTATCGGCTTAACGCTGGCAAATTGCATAGCGGCAAAGCGACACCCCTTTCCACCCCACCACCCCCTTTGTGCCATTTTCCACCCACATCCCCCCTTTAATACCCCTTTTTCCATTTCAGCCCCTTTTTACACACCTGTTTTTTGCAGCATGCTGTTCTTGTTGTTGCTGGTTGAACAAATTGCATGAAATTAATTAAAAATGCAAGTGTGTATGTGTGTAAAAGGGGAGGGGGCTGCGCGGTGGGGGTGCTGGTGCTTTTGTCAAATGGGCGGCCTAAAGTGCCCCACAGGCTGTTGCGAAAGCAAAAAGGGTATCAGCCTTTCCGCAGGGTATGAGATACAGTCGATGTCAAACTAATAGTAAATATTTTCATGAAAACTACACAAACATCAACCAATTCAGAAAAACTATTAGCAGGAGACAAACCAAAATTCCTTGATGGGCAGATTTTCTTATTTACTAATAAGTAAATTTAGTCTATATGGTTTATAATATTCATGTATCTAATGGCACCTTTTTATAAAATTCTAACACTACTTTTATCTTTTGAATTTTTATCTGTTTAATTTAATTTTAAAAAATGTTTTTTAATTATCCTTATTATATTACTTATTATTATACTTATTATTTTAATTATTTTACTCCTGACATTCAGGAAATGTCACACTTTATATTTCATAACCTTTTGTGGTTGGTTTTTTGTACAAAAACTTACATTTTGGTCCCAACTGTTTGAGTATTTTTTATTCATCGATTTATTAATGTCAGAGGAATGTACAAACATACTTCTTGCCACGCCTTTATAATATATATTTTGCCTCTTTGGCAATGTCGCAGCGGCAAGTGGGCGTGAAATGTGGGCTGGGAGTCAGCGGTTGTGGCAGCAGCATTTTTTGACGGCATCCATCAGTTATTTCCAATTTTGCATGTGCAATATTTATGCATGCAACGTGCAGCAAGAGAGAGAGAGAAGGTATTTGGGGAAGGGGACGGCTAGAGAAAGAGTTTCATGTTGCCGCTGATAAAAATGCAACGAAGCTGCAGCAACATATCTTTGTTTTTCTTATTTCCCCTCAGCTTTTGGGAAAAGGGGTGGCAGCAGATAAGGGGAGGGGGTGGATAGTCGGGGCGGAAAACTCTCGGGGGGCGGGGCTATGCGGCGGATAAGCCAACGGGAGGCGCAGCACTGAGTGATAGGACTGCTGAAACTATGGCAGCTTATGCCACAACATGCGAGGGCGATCACAAAGTTAAGTCGTTCAACAAATGAAACAAATAAAATAAATAAATTACTACTAATTTTAACCACCTTTAAAATCTATTGAAAAAATGTATCCTCACTAAATACGGTAAATTAAAAATGTTTTGAAACGGTAAGTGTAGTTTAATAGATTGAATATATATATTTTTAAGAAGTATTAATAGAAAAATAATATTTACATGGCGATAAAAACTACGATCCAAACATCTTATTAAATTAGGTTGCCACTAGAATTTTCAGTACCTTGGTATATTGTATTATCAAATACATTGTTTACAAAATATGGTATTGCAATTTCTAGTGATCAAGTTAATTCTTAAGGAATATATTTTAACTTTTTAGTAAATAGGCCCTTATAAAGTCGTGAAGCAATTAAAAAAAAGGAAAGTGCAAAAATGTGTTACTTAATTCTTAACAAACTTCTTCATCAACTCTCTTGGCTGGTTTCACTGTGTCACTCGCTTCTTTCTCTCGAATCGCACGTCAGTGCTTACTTTCCTTCTTTTTTTACTGTTGCAGTATTACACTGAACTGCTGTTATTTTAAACGTATTGCTGCCGTTGCCGCTTCTACGGCAAAACTCTCTTTCCCAGGCACCTTTCTCCATGCATTTTGCCCTGTCTCCTCTCTCTTTCCCTATATTTTTTCCTACAAAAAAGAAGACAACGGACGCAATTTTTGCATAACGCATTAAATATTCCAGTTTTGTGTTTCATTTTTTGCTCCTGCATTCCGAGTTTCAATTTAAACGGCAAGCGACTGCTGCCTTCCAATCTCCCGACTTCTGGAACAACTTCAATTCCATGGGGAAACTTCAGGGGTGGAGTGCCTCATTTTCCCTTGTTTTTCTCTCTATCCCCCTTTTTAGTTGGGGGCAATGCAATTTTTATGCAGCTTTTACTTTCAGCGGGAGTTGGTTTTGAGGTGGTGCGACGAACTGCTCCACTTTTCAGCAATTGTGTGTTTGCTGGCCTCAGGACAAATCGTCCTCTGTCTCCTGTTGTGTGAAATATCCACACGGGAAAAATATATTATGCGGCTTAATAATATTATTCATATCAGATGAACGCGGTATTTAAAGTATTAAATATATTTACTTGATTAATATGAGTTAAATTTTTAAACAATTGTTTTATAAAGTAAGGTAGTTAAACTATTATATTGGATAAGCAATACAAAATTTTGGAACAATATTTTTATGATAATCGCGTACATTAAATTAAATTAATTTATTTATTACAGTAAATTATACTTACCTTAAATTTTTAAAAATATAAGACTGAAATTTTAGTATATTTTGCGCTGTGCAAATTGCTGCAGGATTCGAGAGTTAACAACCGAAATATTTTCATATACCGCCGAGCGGTTTCAATCACTGACTGACAGTCAGATTTTCTGTCACCCAAACAGCCACCCGCTCTCTCCTGCAACATTTGCTTGATAAATAAATTTGTTTTTTACTGGGATCCATAGAAGATTTTTACACCCTTTGTTTCGGCGAACTGACTCAGGGTCTCCTTTGTTTTTGCTGTCTCCGTGCTGACCAACAATTTGAAGTTGAATGCTTTCAACGGCGACATTTAGATGTTAACGCTAATAGCCGAGGACGACGACAGCGACGCAATTTATGAAAATTACTGCCCAACAATAATGCTGAAGGGAAGGATAACGTTCGCCTCGAACAAGTACATTTAAAAATACAAAGAAGGAAAAAAGACACCAGCAAACTGTTTTTATTTTTGTGGTCTAGAGTGTTGTGCCTTCACTTCGGTCATGTGTTGTCGTTGTTTTTGCCGCTGATGGTGTGACACCATGTGCGGCAAGTGTTGAAATATTTTTGTAACGCACAAAACTTTACAAACTTTGCGTTTTAAATGGAAAATACTCTTTTAAGGAAGAGGAATTTCGTGTCTTATGTACATTTCAAGAAATACAAATGTACAAGAAAATTTAAACACCCGTAGTTTCAGAATGAATTAATGTTGTTGTTAGTTATTCCGCAGAAGATGTGCAATATACATATTTTAGAAGGGAAAAATAAAATATTTTGTATTTATATATTATATTAAATTCTTCATAAGTAAAAAAACATGATGCTATTTTCGAACCTTGTTTATGTGCATACTTGCACAGTTTATGAAAAAATAGAGTATTTTCCGAGGTCAACATGCTGCTTTGACTTTCCCTTTTTTACATTGGATTTTTCTTTATTTTTGATAATTTCTTTTTGTTGCTCGCCTCGGTTCATTTAGCAAACGCCGTCGCCATGCAAAATGTGTCCGAACAAAAAAAATGTCTGCCAAAGAGCAGCACTAAAACAAAAACAGAAAACAACAACAGGACCGAAAAAGTTTATATTTTTTTGCTATAACATTGCGTGGCAATTTTCGTTCGTCGTCGAGTCTCCATTTCCCTGAAATTCTCCTCACGCGGGTTGATAATAATTTTATGCTTACCCAACGAACGTTATTTCTCCGCGTTTTTTGCGCTCTCTTCTGCAAAGTTTTGCTTAAACGGTCATAACAGTAAAAAAAACATTTTGCACTAAAAAAGAAAAAAAAACTTGCACAAATATTTATGCATAAAAAATCATGAGGGGTTTGGGGTAAAAGCAGCAGCAGCAGCAAGAGAGTATGCTATGAAAATTGCATTGTACTTTCTTTTTTTTTTATTTTAATGGCCGCTGCAGAGTTGCGTAAGTGAAAACTTGCCACACATTCGCAGATCGCATGCAAAGCAGGGTCATAAGTATATGTGGCAGCTTTGTAACTAAGTTGAGACTTTTCATACGTTTTTCAACAGAAAAGAAGAATTGCCTGGGAAACGTTTTCTTTCACCCCAAGACCCCCAGAGTTGAAGTTAGTTCAGAAGATCTCAATGTAATAAGATTATAATATTCTTTAAGGAATACAAAAATTAGGTTTAATGTGTGTGTATGGACTTGACTTTTTTTAACTAGTATCAAAATAATTTTTGATGTTGAGTTATATAAAACTAAGATTTAAATAACTTTACGACCATAGCTAATAATTCTCGAATCCAATTAAAGTAAGCACAAGTGTAAAAGTAAATCAACATTTTCTTTTGCGCTGTGCCACATTCCCCCATTCGTTTCATATGCATCAGCCACTCTAACTCATTTTTCGAAAATGTTCTTATACATATATAATAAAAAATTGCGTATACGCCACCGTGTGCTTGGCCACTCAAATTAATGCCACTTCTGCGAAAAGTTTTACTGTTACGCCATGGATTCCAAACCCATATATACCATCAAACCCCGTGGGCATTCCAGGGGGAGAACGGGGAAAAGGGTTTGCGCTTTTTGAAGTTTTAGCTGCGTGCATTTCGCGTTCATTGCAGCCAACAAAGCTCCAAAAGCCCCCTGCTTACGTAACCCCACTCGAAAAACCGGGACCAAAGCAAAGCCCAAGTTATGCCTGGAAGAGCCGCATTGTACAAATGGGTTTTAATAAATTTAACTTTCTATTTTTTGCAACCCACACTCTGCTCTGTTCGTTTGTATAACAACAAAAGGGGCAGCTGCATTTGCATATGAGTTGGTGGAGCGGTGGGGTTATGGGATTTGTTAGCAGTCTAATTAAACCTTAATGCAATGCAATTCGATTTGGTAAATTAACGCAGCATCAGCGGCGGCTGCCTTTCTAATTTGCATACATTTTCGGCCGCCATTCTGCAATTGAAATTAAAACTAATTCAAAAGAACCACTCGCCCCTCAGGCTCCATCTCCACCATTACGGATTGATCATTAGCAGGGGTTTCCTTTTTACACAGGACTTTTTTTGGTAAATGCATCTGCTTCAAATGTATTGGCAATGTGTTGCCAATGTCAAACTAATGGTTTGCCCCACCCACCGCCTCCATTGTTTGGCAAACGAAAAACTTTTGCGATGGATGAGAGAGGCAAAAGATACACTGATGAAAAACGTAACAAAACAATTTCTGCAGCTTATATTGGCATTACATTAGGTGCAAAAAGGTTAAATTGTATAGGTGTTATTGCCTAATTCTGACATAACTGTTAAATATCTAAACTATGCTTAAAAATGAAATAATCTGCATCTTGATAATGTTGTGGCGCAAAATTATTTAATTCGTATTTTATTTAATTTGGTAAGCCTTTGTATTATGCTTTTGAAATGTTTAATGATTATTTATTTATTTATTATAATTGATAGAATAGTTAATAAAAGGCATAGATCTAGCTACGGTTCCTTCGACTATGGTTGTTTAAAGAAGGTTAGAATTACTCATTATATACTTATTATATTATTTTATAAATTAAGTTGTATATATTTGTATATTTTAGTTATCTAATTAAGTTTATTAAATTTTCCTTAAAGAGAATTTTAAATTTTTGAAAATTTGTTCCATTTGATCCTTTTAAGAATTATATATGATATTTCAATATAAAGCTGTATGGCTGAAATATAGGCATTGACCAACATAATTTAATAGCCTAATTTAATAAATTAAAAGCTTTTATGTGAGTCTATCTAAAATGTTGACTAACTCCGAACTAAAATCACTTAAACAGTAATACTTTACTTTATATACATATATACACTATATACTATTTTCCCGCAGTGTTGAGTGAGAGGTGGGGGAGAAAACTGTGCCAAACACGGCATAAAATGACAGGCAAATGTCTTTTAAATGACGCGAGTGAGACACAAAGGGAACGCCCCGCGGGATTTGGAAGGCGTGGTAAGGGAGGGGGACTGCGGATGCCCATGGCCAGGCGATGCCATGAAGAATATGCTGCTGTTGTGCCCGTAGATATAGATGCCATAGATCCTATAGTGACTGCTGCTGTTGTTGCTGTATTCAACGTGGCTGACGATGCGCAACTAAGCCCGTAAAAATCTATTTTTCAAACCAGTTGACAAGGCACGGCATCACTGAGCTGATTTCCCCTCGCGGCCCCTCGTTTTTAGCCATTTGGGAGTAGTTTCGGAAGCGTGTGAGAATATTTTATGGCAAGCTAAACTGAAAATGAGAAGAAAAAATAAAGATGAAAAATGATTGCACGTTGATAATTTTCTGATGGGGATAAAAATGTTAATATGCTCAAAAGTATTATAATCGCAGGACACTTTCCTGGAAAAGAAAATTTCGAAACTTTTATTAACTTCAATGCATTTATATGAAAACCTTTTTTTATAAAAGAAAAAACTTAATTAACGGGTATAACAAGCTTATTACAATTTGTAATCTTACCAAATATGTTTATGATATCTGATTATTAGATTTCTAATAAACTTGTCTTACATTTTATATAAATTTTCGATTGCGTCTTTCGGCTTACAAATGATTTAAAATACCATTAGATTGGTAGAGATATTAAAATATTATTCCCTGAATTCATTCTACACGTTAGCCTTTTAACATAAATTCCCAGTTCAGCCGACACAGTTGAATAATTGTTTGTTGTAAAATGTTATAAATAAAACTGGAAGGCGTAATTTTCTGTTTTTTGTGCCTTTCCTAACGTGCCCATGGGGAGACATTTCAATTATCAGGCCACAGACACAAACCCAAGACAAAAGTCCACAACACAACTCGCCATGCAGCCGAACATATGCTCAAATATGGAGCACTGTTTGTCCTTTCATTTTTCGCCACATACACGCCCTGCCTAACCTAAACAAATGGAGTAAACGACGTCCAGACATCTGTGGGCGGCAGAAAAGGGTCCAGGTCCTTCTTAAGGACGAAGGCCTCGCCCAGACAAACAAACACGGCAATCATGACACTTTTTATGCATTTGCATAAAAAAATTCGCAGCACGAAAAAAAATGGTGGGCAACCTTCACAATCACCTCCCTCGACGAAAGTTTTTTTATTCTGTGTTTTTCCGTCGCTGGAATTTATGTGCCAAACGTAAAATCAATAAACTGATGAACCGGTTAGGGTTTTAAAATGGAAGACCTAACGGTCTGAAAACTTTATTTTAAGTTTGAGGTTGGTGATAGTTGAGCTGACTAAAAAATTGTTTTTTGATAAAGGATTACTATAAATAATATATAAAATTAAAATGACATATGACAACAGAAACATTTCATTAAGCTTAAAAGTTGATAGAACCCTACAATTTTTAAATTTAACTAGTATTCAATTTGGTGAGTAATTGTTTACCCTAAAGGAATTATCGCTGAAAGATTTAATCCATATTTCAGATTTCTGTAAGTTTAAGGTAAAGTTTTTATTTTATATTTGCATATTTCTTCTTTGTTTTTACGGTAATCAAATTGTTTAAAGGCTATAAATCAATAGGCTATATGCCTATATTTGTTTTAAATATTAGTAGTAAAATATATACATCTGAGAAACGTGCATTTAATTTACCACTAAATCAAATTACATCCAGTACTATGTAATCACCCATAAACCGCCTTAGCTGGCCAGATCTTTGGATTCAAAGAATCACTGATTGATGGCCCACCCAAAGTCTTAGCCGTGACCAATCAGCTGCCAAAAATCTCTGAAAGGGTATCGTAACATTGCCCCTCAATGGAGCATTCAACCCTCGTAACCCCGCTCTACGAGGAACCTTTTCACTTGCTCCCTTTTTTCGAGTGTTTTTGGCCTGCGGGCTACTTTGCTTTGGCCTGCTTATCAGTTGACAATAAATTTTTGTTGCCTACGGCACATAAATTGAGGGCACGGCCTTTTGTGTGATGTATTCGCCAGTAATAAATGGGGCGACCATCGGGCAGAGGAGATGGAAAATCACCGAGAAGGACGAGGAGGTACTCGCACCATAAAAAGTGCTGCATACTTTGCGGCATTAAACGTGAGTTTTATGCACAGAAATTTATGGTGATGCAGTTAAAGAGGCAGGGAAAACCAGATGCCCGTAATCTTCCTCAGGGTGTTTCACGATTTTTAAGTTTAATTAAGCTGAAAATATATTTGTTGCTTTAAATAATAACAGCCCCACAGCGAGTGCCATAAAATCTATAACAATAAACCGAACGAAAAACAAGCAAGGGCCAAGACGAACGCGATGTCAAAATGCAAATCCAAAGCAAAAATGGGCCGCCCGGCTGCCGGAAATAAAATGCTCAGTATAACTGTAAATACAGCGCTGCGTATGCGTAATGTGAGAATTTTATGCAAAAGAGCTTTTCGCTAAGACGAGAGTTTGGGGCCCTAAAACGTAGAGGGGAATTCCACAGAGAAAAAGTATGACAACTGTACAAGTTTGCTTACAAATTTTCACAATATTTATTTTACCAGCCAAATAATTAAAACTTAAGTTTAACTATTGAATCTGACAAGCTACAAATATTTAGAGAAACTATTTTATTGCAATGATTATAATTTGATTTTAAAACTTGGAAGCTATCGTTTTTAGATGTACCTGAGTATTAGTTTTAAATATGTAAATATCACCGATTCTATAAAGTCGATTCTATAAAATCGGCGAAGTTTCAATAAAGTAAAATAATAATATTTCGTTTCCTATTTGCCTCTTTACTTTAAAATTTATAACTCATTAAATAAATCACTTTCTGTCATTTATTTATAAGTCTTTTTGATTCTTTATATTTTGCTGTAAATATCTAATTGATTTCCAATTTTCGAGATATTTTTTTCTTAGTGTTACAACTCGGCGGCGACGCTTGGGTGCCTTGGCCGGACTATAAAACGGCGCCCAGCGATTCGGCGAGAGTCCTGGGACACCATTTCTGAACATGGTCCTTGTTTGCCTCTTACTGTTACTATTACTGTTACTGCCTTGTTTTTGCCTGGCCCCGAACTCTACTTTTTCCGTATTCCCCCTTCCTGGCATTAAAATTTGAAGCACCAAATTAACTGCAGCTTTTGCAACAAACAGAAAACGCGAGAAGCTTTATAAATACTCTATAACGCTGGGAAAGAGGTTTTGCATGGTATATATGACCTCTGTTAAATGAAAGGCCATGGCACAAAAAAAAAAGTTAAAGAAAAATGTTATTGAGCTTCTTTGTGCCCGTTTTGTTTAAGTACTTTTGGCACTAGGTTTTATTTTACCCAGATTTATCCTTTTTACCTAACTTAATTGAAAAGACCGTTTTTGTTTGATGCTGTGACATATGATAGGGGACTTACATTTTAATAAGAAATGAAATACATTTACAGAATTATGAAAACATACATATTATCAAAAAGATTTACGCCAAAAAGACTCGCATTCTATCTCTCTTAATTGTTGTTGTGTATTTCAATTTAGACAATTTTAAATTAATTTTTTTACATGGTTTTGAAACTTGTCTTACATTATACTAAAATATAGATTATTAGATCAATTTTTCACAAATACTGATAGCCAATAAACAAAAAACAAACAACAAATATTTTTGTATTATATATGAGAACTATTTGCATATTAATAGAGTATATCCTGTTCGCCTTATCTAGATTAAACGAAGCTTTCTACTTGTTATTTTTATCGTTTTGTATTCGGAATGTGAGACATTTTTGCTGGCCATTGTCGGAGTTTTCGCCACTGTGCTAGTTTCGGGGCAATGATGATGAAAATTAAAGTAAAATGAAATACACAGCTGCGGATGCCGAACGGCTAGGGGAAATGCCAAGGCCCAAGCTGGAGACACAGTTTTGCGCCATTTCCTGTTTGTTGCGGAGGACTGTACACCAGCTGCTATGCTAATCGGAAACGGAAATGGCGCATATTAATACGCAAGCTGCTCGGCAGAGGAAATCGCCGCTGCCATTTCCATTTCAGCCACTGCAACAACATTGCCACTGCCACAGCCACTGCCGCGAAAATAAGGCAGCGCATGAAAATTTTAAAACCTAATTAAAATGTTGAAATGGAATTTGTTAATTTAAAATTGGGCAATTTGGGCTAAGCGAGCTAGAAGATGACTGGGCCGACCCAGGAGAGCAGCGGCACACCAGCTGGGCCAACGACAGTTAACAACTTTGTTGTAAATTAACTACTCATAATGCCCCCAAAATAACGAAGGAGGGCTCCTCTTCTGTTCCTTCCTTCGCGAGGGAGGCACTTCTGGGCCAGCTCCCAAATTGGCATTCTGCTGCAATTAAACGTTATTTATAACCGTCTAGTAGACTTGCACCTTCTTTCATTTGGGTTCTGCTACTCCTTTTTGGGGGAACATTGAGAAAAATTAAAGATTTTCAATCGGGATCCCGGGGACTATCTCACTAGGTAGGGTCTTATATCTCTTAAAGCTTGGCGCGATTTGACCAGATTCATATTTAGTAGTAATTTAAATCCAACATCGTGTTTAGATGCATTTTCAATTATTGTAGTTTAAGTTATAATAAATATTCATTTAATATTCATTTGAATATTGATTGATTATATCCAAATGCATTTATATTTCTCCCTTTCATATATTTTATGTAAAATTCCAAATTTAAACCTTTTCGTTTTTATAATAGTTTTATACAGATGCTAAAATACCAAACAATCCATAGTGAATATCATAATGATTTCACAGAATACTTTTCATACTTATATAATATCTTATTTTAATGCATTTTGAATGTGGCCAAGCAAAATAGTTTATTTAAATCAAAGATTTACCCCTTTTGAAATCTGAAGCACATAACAAAGCACATAGTAATGATTCTGAATGATTCCGAATTTGGTCCTTTTTTTTAATTGTGCATTTTGGAGGGTAGTGGGTGGTTTGGGCAGGGCAATGACTTAACTGTTATTGCATTTTTCACCTTCTTTGTTTTGCTTCCGTTTTTTCTCGCTTTTTCTAGGCATTCCCCTCCTCATTTTTCACGTTTCGGTATTGCACAGTTTGTCGGCGACGCTTTTGGCATCAACTTTTGGCGTCAATTGACAACTTTTGTTGTCTAACCCCCAACTTCGCGCTCTATTTTTTCCGAAGCCATCCTTTTGGTATCTGATTGAGACACCAAAAGTGGGAAAATAGAAAGAAAAATAAAAACCAAAAATAAAAATGAGGGACCAGAGGAGGGATAACTTCGAGGTGGTTTCAACTAACCGATATCCTGTGGCTTAAGTTCGTCTCAAAGCTCTTTTATTCTTCCTGCCTTTGACTTAACCCATTATGCCCTTGGTGGATGAAGAGGTAGTCCAGAGGCATGAAGCCCATTAGCAGCGAGCAAGAAATTGAGATTGTCTAGCGTAGAGATATAAAGTCAGCGGCTATCTATGACTTCTTTTCTTTTCTTTTCTGCGGACCGAAAGAAACAACTAAATTTGTTTTCTATTTCTGGAAAGAGGTGTAAGTTTAATCACACAATTTAAAGGAATTTTAAAGTTTTCAACTAACTATATTTAAAGAAATGGTATAGAAATTTCTGAAAAAAAAGTAATCTATATATTCGCATACCTTTGTATTTTCTATAAAATCAAATAAATTGCCATTTTTCTGAAAAGTAAGTTTTGACAGACTCCAACAAATTTTAGGAAAGGTACTTTTAAATAATTATTTGCTCATTCCACCCCTACTCTCTTAATTAGCCAAGTAGCCGTAAAAAATGTTTAAGCTGAAAGCATCTTACCTTCATTTCATTCCATCTTTGGCTAATCTGCCCTCTTCTTATCGTCTGCACCTTGCCACTTCCCCGTGCGATTTTTGCTTGACTTCACATAATTATTTGCCAACTGGCTGGCAGACCTCTCTCCTTCAATGAGTTTTGCACTGTACAAAAAAGTCAATAAAATTTGCATTCAATAATATATTTAATCAATTTAAAATCTATCTTTTGTGAAATAGAGATCTATTTTTTTTTTAAATTTTATTTTATATTTTTTTATTTATATATTGATATTTACATTTATAGATTGTTCTGTTTTTATACCCTTTCAGAGGGTATTATTTTTAGTGAGATACATTTTCGTCCTCTTTGTCTAATAAATTTAAAATTGATTATCAATATTTAATGGCCCAACTTTTTATTTTTATTTAACATCTTTAAACTAAGACATTTTGCTAATAGAACTTTTTTTATTTTTATTATTTTTATAGGGGTATATTTATGGAAACTACCATGACCATATGGGAATTGGTAGTTTTTCGCTGTGGTAGAGGTCCTAGTCCTTGGCTTCGTGTCCTGGCTCCAATACTTGACTCCACTCGGAAAATTCCAACTCCGTTGCGAATGGAACCGCTTTTGTTTTGTTTTACTTTTCCTTCTGCATTTTTTGCCATTGTGTTAAAGCGGGGCTTTCTGCTTGGCTTCTGCTTATACTCTTTGATTTTTTTTCAGCTCGTCCCTATCCAGATGTATTTAGTTTATCGTTCGTATTTTTCCTTTCCAACGAAACGGAACTCATTAAAATAATTCACATGCAAGCATATTTTATCGATCGCCGTTTGACGTTGACGAACGTCGTCTGGAAATACCTTTTACACTTAACTCCGCTTTCCATGCATTTTGTATTATTATTTTTTTGTTTTGTTAGCGCAGCGTGAGGCAAATTTTCCGTTTTCCGCTGCCGCTTTTCTTTCACGTGACGTCGTCCAAGCGTCTGAGCAGGAAATTCATTTGGCCCGCGCCATAAATTGCTCAATGCACGGTGCTCACACTCGGGCATGCGGAGACCATTAAGTATTAATAATATTTTAAAATGATGGCGCTAATGATGCGATGAGGCAGGAACGCCCGGGGATGACGATGATGGCATGGGAACGGCGGTGGCGATGGTGCATCGCACTTTGCAAAAAAATCAGCAAACGGCAATTAACCGGCAGACAATGAACGAAAAAGATCGAACGAAGGCTTTCACTTTGATATAATAATTGAAAATAATGGCAAGAAATGGGGGGAAATAAAATGCTATGGTATTGCCCACGGGATACTCT
The DNA here is from genome assembly GCA_018153305.1 of Drosophila kurseongensis. Classification (NCBI taxonomy): domain Eukaryota; kingdom Metazoa; phylum Arthropoda; class Insecta; order Diptera; family Drosophilidae; genus Drosophila; species Drosophila kurseongensis. The sequence goes on along the minus strand of JAECXX010000005.1, from coordinate 6,697,831 downwards.
GAAAATAATTTATAAAAGTGATTGGGAGTCCTTGACATTAAAATACTAGTAAGCCAAAAATAATGAAGAAATTACACCACAACCAATTTAAAACTATTAATTATAATAGTCGCGAAAATAAGGTTTTAAAAATCTTGATACAATTTTATTGCACATTAGGATTCTAGATTTTAGAAACTACATCTATATAAAAAAGAGCTCACTTAAAATTTAAAATAAATTAAAATTAAAAAAACAATTAATTTATTTTAAACATGAAAATGTTTAAGAGTCTCACAAACATAATCAAATTTAAGACCCATTCTATAATACACTACGCAAATGCACACCCTGCCAAAAATATCCAAAGCCCAACCGATGTTATTGTAAAAAGTTATAACTTTTGTTTGATTTCTCCTGACCAGGAAAGAAAAGGGCCGGGGATGAAAATCAGAGGGAGGAGGGGGAACGCAGTTGGAGAAAGCTTTTCCCTGCTGCATACTGATGAAGGTGCGTGTGTATGTGTGTGGTTGTGAATCAGATAGATTGGCTGTCTCGCATGCCTGAATGGAATTGCATTATCGAACGTCAAGCCCATGGGATTGAAAGTGCTGCACAGGGACAAAAATATGATAAAAGTGTTCATGCCTTAAAGTCATCTTTTGGTTGGGTTTATATTTTTAATTTTGGGATCTTTAGTAATAATTTGTCAATACACGAAAACAAGGTACATCCTTGTGTGGCGTGTTCCAAAAGTTATATTTTTATTATTCTATGTGTATTAAGATTTTAAGTGTGTTTTTGTGGTCTAAACAATTTATAAATTTATATAAATATATGTTCTCAGAATAAATGGATAAAAAAGATTAAAATATTTAAGAAAATACATTAAAAAATGTTCCTAAAATTATATGTCTTCTATAGACTATAGTCGTAAAAGATAAAAGTGTGAGATTCTTAGTCAAAATTGAAAAACTTTTAAATAATGCTTAAGCAAAAGGGTCGAAAATGCTAAAGATGTTAGTGCTGTTTCTTCACAGTGTTCCGATTTAAGAGGTGCGAATGAGACAGCGAAACATTGCGAAAGTGAGAGCGAGAGGAATTCCCGCATTCCGCAGCGAAACGCTTCAAACCAAAAGAAGCCATCTTATTTGTACATCATCAATTATTGGCGTGCATCAGCAACATCAGCGTTGATGGAAACAATGGAAACGTCATGTATCGCATTCGAAATATATCGATGCGCACAGGCGGCGGACTCTCCTACACATATACATAAAAACCCTTATTCATAGGGGTCGGACGAGTGTAAAGTGCATGGGTTAAGACGGGGGTAAAAAAAGAAAAACAAGACTGTCTGAATAACTGAAGCATCAGCTGTTGTTCAGGGAGTATATTCCATGAGGAGATTTAAAAAAGAGGATTTAAAATGTATATATTTAAACATCTATTTTATTTTTTTCAAAGATTTGATAAAAGGATACATTTTGGAAATGGACTTTTAAATTCAAAACCGTTAAAGAAGCAAGTTGCAGTAGTATGTAAACTAAATGGAAACTTCTTTCAAAAGAATGGTATTTCTTAAGCCTCTAATATAAATTCTTTGAAGGGAAAGGGTGGGTAGATAAGTAAAGATGATATAAAATAATATACTCCTTTAAGATGTGCCGATAAAAATATAAATTGAACTCAATAGTGTAATATCATAATTTTAGAAATTTGTATTTTCTTAAAAATTCCAAAAAATACCTCCCCAGACCCAACCTAGAAGGAAGTTGAACTATGTACTATGATTTATTGATTGACTATATTTATTACTGGGAGGATTTCATTTTACGCACAATTGGTTAATACATTACTTGGAATTCCCCAAAACTGTAGAAAACTTCCCCTATATAAACTGACTAAAATCGGACTATGATTGCAAAGTTGTACTTCTGCTGCTGACGCTTTCGATTTATGTTGAAAAATGCAACATGGCATAAAGTTTTTTCGGGGAGTTTTGCACCATGTCACCCCCATGGAAAGCAATCACCCCCTGCAACATTTGATGTGGCTTTAATTTGATCCCCCCAAATTGGTTTGACTAGCTTGCTGATGGACCCCGGCGAACTTTGAGGACCCAGCCCCCAAAGAGCAACAGCATTAATGGAGTGTTCTCGGCGACCGGCTATCTGAACTGGACCATCTTATAAGCATTGCCCGGCATCAGCAGCCATTTCCTCCCCAGCTGGCTACACCTTCAATCTTTGGCCTCTGTTCTGATTTCCAATCTCGTTAAGCTGATTTCATAACGGGGCAGAGTAATACCCTGGACAAGTGGAAGGGGAAGGGAAGTCCGGACTGGTGTTTTTTCTCCCCTCGAAGACCATGTCCACGTTGCTGATGCTTTAAATCAAACGATGCCGCCACCACCGCATTCGTCGCCAGCTCATTTCACACTTGAGATTCAAGTTTACACCGAGAATAAGTCGCAGAACTTGAATTAAATATATATCTAGTAAGTTCCTCTGATCCGCTGCCATTTTCATAGATTTTAATAATGGGTAACAAACGATAACTTACATCAATAAAATGCAGAGTCTAAGAAATATTAATACATATTTATTACCTGTACTTAAATCAATATTATTTAATCGAAATCAAAAACTGGGAAACAAACTGATCAATAAACTGACCTATTCTAAGTTTGTTAATCTATTGATACCATAAAACTATTGAATTGGTGACATATTTCGGTAGTATTTTTTCTCCGTGCTTAACATTTCGTCCTCGAAACCGCAGTGTTCCGAATGTCCCCAAGAGTCTGGTGGAGTTGTCTGGTCAGTTTTCTGGCGCGATATGATTGCCAACCGGAAAATGTCAAGGAAAATTACATTTCCACGCTGTTTGCCGTGGAGGGGGGAAAAGGGAACCACCACAGAGCGAGGGTGAACAACTTCGGAAAAAAAAAATTATGTACTACCCAAGATGCTGACTTCATTTATTTATTTTCCCTGGCCCTTATCATCTGGGAGTTGTTATTTATAGGTTATACTTCAATGTTGCTCTCGTAGTTGCTGTGTTGTTAACAATTTGTGTTGTTGTTTATCGGCAAAATGCAGCAAACAGAAGCAGCGGTAATGGCAATATCTTTTACTGAAGGGGACCAGTCGAAGCCCCTGAAAATGAGTAGAAAATTGATACAAGTTTTTATGGCGGTCCACTTCCTATTTGAGAAGGAACATTACGATTTAATGAAAGTGATGCTAAGAATATAAAAAGGAAATTAAACTTGCTGCAATTAAACAGAATATTCGACGTTTAACTTATCGACAGAAATGAATTCCTGAAACCCAGACTTGTGAATGAAAAATTTAATCTTAATTTCTGTTTGATTTTACTTTATTTAACATTTTAGAAACGTTTTTAGAATAAAGTTAATTTCAATAAATGAACGAGTTAGAAAAAATAAACAATTCATTTTTGTTGTAAGCCATGAAATGAATTCCTGAAACCCAGACTTATGAATGAAAAATGTAACCTTAATTTATGTTTGTTATACCCTTGCAGAGGGTATTATAATTTTGGTCAAAAGTGTGCAACGCAGTGAAGGAGACATCTCCGACCCTATAAAGTATATATATTCTTGATCAGGATCACCTCCTGAGTTGATATAGCCATGTCCGTCTGTCCGTCTGTCTGTCCGTCTGTCTGTTTCTACGCAAACTAGTCTCTCAGTTTTAAAGCTATCGAATTGAAACTTTGCACACACCCTTCTTTCCTTTGCACGCAGTATATAAGTCGGAACAGCCGGGATCGGCCGACTATATCCTATAGCTGCCATATAACTGATTGATCGGAAATGCCATAACTTTCGTGTTTGTAAAGATAGGAAGTTGGGATTTCCTATGGGTTTTATATTAGGCCAATCAATCCGACCTACCAAATTTCATAAGGATCGGCCGACTATATCCTATAGCTGCCATATAACTGATTGGTCGAAAATGCCATAACTTTGGTGTTTGTAAAGTTAGGAAGTTGGGATTTTCTATGGGTTTTATATTTGGCCAATCAATCCGACCAATAAAATTTCATAAGGATCCGCGGACTATATCCTATAGCCGCCATATTACTGATTGATCGGAAATGCCAAAACTTTGGTGTTTGTAAAGTTAGGAAGTTGGGATTTTTATGAGTGCTAAGAATGCATCATATGAATAATTTTGGAGAATATAATTTACAGAATATTCTGCAAGGGTATTTCAACTTCGGCTCCGCCCGAAGTTAGCTTTCCTTTCTTGTTTTTATTATAATTAACATTTTAACAAAGTTTTTAAAATAAAGTTATTTTCAATGAATGAACGAGTTAGAATAAATAAACATTACATTTTTGTTGTAAGCCATTAGTTTATTAATATCCAATCAAAGAAAGTGTAGGATTAGACACGGAAACGTTTCCATTTTAATACTTTACTGTCCTTTCCCCGACCCAAACCGATAATTAACCCATTGCTGACCCTTAACATTTTTTGTGCCTGCCTTTTAATATGCACTTTGTGGCCTACAAATAAATATAAATATCGGCATATCCATATAAAACGAAAGCACAGCCCCGACACTAGCTGAAAAAAGCATAAATAAAACTACGCGAGGCAATCAATGTGAGTGCAAAATCGTTTACCACCCGCGGGGTGTGTCCACTGCCCCTCCCCGTGCCCCCTACCCCATATCTTTTAGCCCGACATGGTTGTTGTGCCGGCTCAATAAAAAGCTATAGAAGTTGGGCCAAGGACTCGCGGGGCGGTGGCAGGACTAACGGACGTTCAGCTGTCCTGAGCTGCATGCAAAATTAGCCTAGGCGCGTGTGCGGCGTGAAAATTTTTTGGCCGACCTCGAACAGTGTCCAATAACATGGGGGGGAAATACTAGGGGAGATTTCCAGGAAAAGGACTTAGAGATGGACGCGGATTGTGCCACGACATTCTTGGCAAAACTTCAAGATTTTGGTATAACTTTTTAACAAGAAAAATTAATTAAAAACTCGTTCGAGCAACTAATTTTGGTTAATCCTTTAAAGATAGTTGTTGGTTGTTTGGATCAAATTTTTGGTTGTATTGAATTATTTTGCTTTAATCAATAGCTTCTTACAATAGCCCTTAATTCCATTTAACTTGATTCATGTCCGTTTTAATTAAATTACAGCAGTACACAGTTTAAAGTGTCTTGAATGATTGATTTGGCTTGGTTAACACGACATTTAATTTGATTTCGGACTACATTATATAAATGACAATGCCCTTAAACCAAAATAATTAATAATCAAATTAAATAAACTTAAATAATTTAAATTAACTTTTGAAAATTGCAGCATGCAAAAATTACTACATTTTTAAAAAATTGTAATTATGTTTTCTTTAAGCGAAATTGACTATACTAGCTCATTTTTGAATGCCCTTCTTAATACCTTATTTTGGGAACTTCGGTTTTTTGAATCCACGTAAGTGTTCCAATTCTGACAGATGCTTTTTATTTGCCTTGCCATCTCTAGCTGATAGACTGCCTTTCGAATGGGCGTCAATACAATTTAAGGCCATTAATACTAAAGGCGAAATTGCAAACACTGTAAACGGAAACGGAAGCAAAACTCGCATACATGACGACTGAAAAGAGAAAGGCGGCGCTCGAGAGGGGGGTAATTGGAGGTAGGCGAAACGCCTCCGATGACTACTTATACAAACCGAAAACTGCACTGGGGAGCAGAGAGAAGGAGCCTGTGAGGGGGGAGTTGTCTGGTTGGTCTGGCACGTGGTTTGGTTAGAATTCCGACCCAACCCCCGAAGCCCCCTTTTCTAATGTGCTTGTGCAGCGTATATTAAAAAGGGAAATGAAATGATTGCGATTGCCATTGCCATTGCGGTATCGATATAAGTGTACACCACCGATTTTCCTATTGGTCAGTGCTGTCAAAACCTCAGTCTTAAAATCTGATAATCTTAAGAAAGGCTTTTGAAATTAAAATTTCAAACGAAATGTTAATAGCGGAATAGGTAAAGAAAGTTTTTGTTCATTCAGACTAGAATTATTAAATTCATTTGTAAGCTATTTTTATCTACGTCGTTTAAGGTATTCTTATCTTGTTAATAACAACCAATATAAAAAAAGTTATTTGTCATAATTATTTAACATTTTTTTTACTTAGTTTTTGAAATAAGTAATATTTTATTTTTATATTGTTTTGATAACTTTTTATAATATTGCAAATTATTGAAATTGTTGTATAGCCGTCTTGATTCACTCTTAAAATTAAAAGTTTTAAAAAATATTGATAATATTGTTTATTTTACTCATAAGCTAAATTATTTAATTTTATATTTATGCCCCCGAAAATCTGATCTTTCAATATTGTCTTTTCTTTTTAAAATGGTTCGATGCTTTAGGGCTAAAGTGACAGCACTTTCAACCGCCATTGCTGGAGAACTAGATGATGACTCCAGACTCAAACTCCAACTCCAACTCCAACTACGAATCCAGAACAGAACTCGACCAAAAGCAATTGGCACAATGGCCGCAGAAGCATCAGCAGCCACCGAACGAGCATTCAGCTCAAATCGTATCGAATCGCATGGAACTGAAGTCTCGCGCCAGTTGGGCAAACATTGAGAGGCTATCGATGGATGCTATTGCTATTTGAGAAAACCGAGAGCAAACAGGAATCCGATATAAAAGTAATTGCAGCCTACAAGCCAGCCGCCAAAAAGGGGGGCAAAACGGGGGCCAGATGCGATATGGATGTGTTTGGACTGAAAGGAAGGGGATAACATTAAATGAGGCCTATGGAACCATTTTCCAAACGGATGCGGTGGGTGAGGTGGAAAATCCAAATTGTATTACCATTGAAAATCGAATTAAGGGATTTTCAATTTATCCAAATACGTAATGTAATTTAAATGAATATTTTCTTCAAAGTATCTATTAATAAAATATATAACAGGCCCTTAAATATATGTAGATACGATAGAAGAATCCCTAATACTTCCCAACTACACTTGGGCACTAGTAACTTTAAAAAATAAGATAAAATATTCAAGTGTCTCGTGACCAAGACATTTCCTAAGAAAAATCCGTACTCCATTTAAAATTCATGACTAAGACGTGTCCTGAAGGAAAATTCATGTTCCATTTTTTTCCAACTTTTTCCAAGCAAGTGCAATTAATTTCCCTGCCTATCAGTCTTATGAGACATACTCGTATTTCACAAGCCCATAATCAAAATGCCACTTTTCTCATGCCTATGTGACTTTTCTTTTGACTTATTGAGTCACATGTAACTGGTTGGCTTGTCATAAGGACTTCCTAGTTAACTTTTTTCTCCTTCAATTTTTTTCGCCGTAGCTTGCAAGCAGTTTTTAAGTTGAGTTTGGGGTCCAACAACTTCATACTTCATATATCCGTTGCATGCTTCTACCGATTTACCTGCACCAAGAAGAACGCAAATTGGCAATTCCACCTTCTGCCACTTTTAATGCTTTTTTGATAACTACACGGAAAAGAAATTTAACAAGATCTTAAAATTGAAAATAAATTATTTTAAGAACAGTCCCTACTCAAGCATTTTAACTTTCATCTCCAATAAATACGAAATGCAGTTATGTTGCATATAAAACTGTAATCTTTAATAAAATTTAATTTTTAATCACGTTATTCGTGGAGTAAAAGGTAATTGCATTGGTTGAAAAATAAGTAATAGGTTGCTCAATAAAGAATATATGTTGTGTATCAGGATCACTTGCCAATTACCAACCATCTGGCGTGGTAATAATTTAGATATTTTAAAGGGAGTACTTATAATTTTTACAGTGTACATCTAACCCACTGCGTATGCATAAAGAAAGTCAAATTCCTTTGAACTTGGCAAATTTCTGTCGCTTTACCTTTTTTTGCCGCCCTGCTTTTCGGATTAGATGACTCCTTGACGAGGGGCAGCACTTAAAGTTCCCACACGTTTGTGTGGGTATTAAATCTGTTCAAATAACCGCACACATTGCAGGAGCGGGTGCCGATAGGAACAGGTACGTACATATATATATAGTATATATATAGCGCCCGAATCCGACGACAGCGCCTTGTCGAATTCTCGATGCTGATAAATCTTTGAACTCAGCCGCAAACACGTAGAAGCATTCGGTGGTTACGGCAACAATTTTTTCCCCACTTTCTCGTTGTCATAAAATGAAAATGTCCTCCACGTCGTCACATTTTTGGGGCTCGGGGAAAACTGAGGGTGTGATTCGGGTGGGTGTGGCTTTTGGATATGTGCGTGTTGCCGATAACACTTAAAGCGCACTGCAGATTTCTCCATACTTATAACGAGGTGAAATGCCCCTCGCCCTAAGCTCTCCCTCATGTTGTTCTTTTAATGTGGCTTTGGGCATGGGTGTGGGAATGGGTATGGGTATGGGGATATCCCTCAGTAAAGGGGCCCAGACTCCCGACATCTCCATCTCGGGGTCCTTGCCATGTGCAGCATTTATGAGTAATGAACTTCTCGCTGGAAAATGCCAGACCACACCGCAAGGTGAGCGGCTGGCCCCAGTTCCTGCTTCTTGCCCCAAGGAGGAAAATGCCCTTTGAGGGGTGAATTGCGGAATTCCTCTTGGAAACCTTTTTGGGTGTCGACTGCAGGCGACGTCTCCCTTCCGTTTATGCACAAGGAAAAAATATAACCGAAAAGCTTTGATAGTATTGAATAAGTTTCTTGACTTTTGATTTAACAGATTGAACGGTTCCTTATATTTCTCAACCATTAACTGCAGGTAGACCTAAATTATATAGATAAAAAATTATATTTATTGCACAGAAATTCATAATAAAGAATTCGCAGTTGTGTTGATAAAAATATTCGTATTTTTAATTTTTCACATATAAGCCAAAGTCAAATAATAACTTAATAATTGTTGCATTATTTTCCAGTTAACTGATTCATGTTTAAAAAGTCAACATACAAGTTCTTTCTTTTAAGAGCTCTATACTTGATTTGATTTATTAAAAGTGTATGATGAAGGTGCGGAGGCAACGCTCCTGTTGAAAAGTAACAAACTGTGTCAGCTCGACTGGCATTCACAAGACGTGACTATGTGACCTCCACCGACCCACGACCTCTCCACCTTTCTCCGGCTTTCTTCGCCCCTTTCTCTTCCGAATCCATCCTCATCACTCGTGTGTGTGTGTGCGACATCAAAACGACAATCGCGTGTGAAGCCAAAAAAATTTAATTTATATTTTGACATAAAAATTATAGCAATAAGCGGAGCAGCAGCTCGCAGCTCAGAGCTGTAAAAGATTTGCGCTGGAAAGATAAGAAATTCGTACGCCCGTAAACGAGTTTGCTCAACGAGCGTTTTGTTTGCCTTCAGGATGCCACTGGCGACATTCGGCTGATTAACGCGAAATTGATTAAGTGACACGGCCAAAACGATGGCCCGAAGGAGAAGGGCTGCCTCGCCAGGGGAATCGGTCGTAAAAGCGCAGCGGAGTTTCCCGGCAAATGATGGATCTGTTTTTGACTCGCAAAGTAAAACGCAATTTTAGCGGATGGTGGGGCAAAATGGGAGGTAAAGATTTCGGCTTTCAGGGAAAGATTAAGAAGTGGTCGGTATGTTGTTATGTATTAAGAAGGCTTCTATTATTTACTTGATTTTGTTCATCTGTCCATAAATATATTTCAATAAAACCATCATCATTTTCCAGCAAATGAAGAATTACTTTTTAGTTTTGAGACAACGGTTTCAGGTTAAAAACAATTGTTATCTAATCTATAAAGTGTAAGTGATGAATCTAAAATTATTAATATGGTTTTATTTGAGCTCTTTTTCCAAACTATTTAAAAAAAAAAATAGATTTTATAGTTACAATTTATAAAATCCAAAATACATATAAACTTCTCTTACAGTTTAATGTAAATTTAAGTGCAGCTTATAAGCCTATATACCCCATAAAAAAATAAGTTAAAATTAAAAGCTTGACGGTATCATTTTTCGGAATGTTTTAAAATTATTTCAATGATCTATTCGAATCATTTTTAATATTACAATTTTTTCGTTGGAGTTTTCTCCATTTAATATTCCCTTTTCTTTAACTTCAAATCACTTTATTGAACCATTTCCTATATAGTTTCCGTTCATCGATGGAAAAAAGAACTTAATAAAGTATTTAACATTTGACACTTGTCATGGCAACTTCCGCTGTCTTCCCCGCAGCGTTTTTGCTTTTTGCCGCTTTTGTTGCTTGCAGACTACTGAGACCCCCAATTGTTGTTGCCACCGTTCATATTGCGCATTTTTCCGTTGCCTTTTTTTGCGTCTTGGCACTAAATACGCTCGGGAAATTATACAATACATTCTCAATCAAACGCTCGCTCAATGCTGCGAAAATACTTCTAAGTATCCTCTACCCATCGAAAATTTGCTACGCCACTGAGAGAAAAATATGTTACATACACTTCTGGAGATTTTTTCGATTTTAAAATGATATTTCCCAAAATGTAATATATTATAATAACTCTCGTAAATATTTGTTATATTTATGTTAAAGTTTTGTATATTTGATTTTTTGTTTCGTGATTCAAACTTAATCTTGCAAAATCTGCAAATAAATTTAAATTAATCTGTAGAATAAGATAAATATGATGGCAATAAAAAAATCATAAACAAAACCAAAGAAAATACATTTTTAAAATGAGAAGAAAACTGTTTTTATCTAAAGGTGTAAATCCTAATGATATATTATATATAGTCTTTTTAATATACTTTTATTAAATCTCTGTATTAAACCAATCTTTTTGCAAATTAAAAATGGACGAAGAAATTGTTAGATCCACCTATAAAGTTTGTTGAGCAAGTTTTTACATTTCGACTCTTTGTCGTGCATAGAATTCCACAAATTATTCAAAAATAGTTTTTGTTTTAGTGTATCTGCTGCAGTGCAGTAAGCCATCTTACTCCACGCCCAAACCACCGATGACTGGCTGCTTTGGCTGGTTTTGGCCGTCTGGGGAAATTTGCCATTTTCTGCACAATAAGATTTACTTGTCTAGCTCGTGCTCTTGGCTGCTTTTGTGGCTGTTGCTGATGTTGCTGCCACTGATGTTGCTGCTGCAGTTGTTGCTGCTGCAGTTGCTGCCGCTGCTGTTGCGGCTGCTGCATTAAAAACTTTGACAGCTCATTTACTCGTTGTTCGAACTTGAATCTGCCACGTTTTTTCCTTTTATCGAGCTCTTTTCTTCCATTCTAGCCAGTTATGTTCAGGTTTAAATTGTATAACTGTCCTTGGTTTGTTTTTCCATTCAGTCGAAAGGACTCTGTTTGCTCAAATTGCTTAGTGGTTATTCGCTCGTAAGTGCCGAAATAATGAAATCCGTTGTATTATCCGCAACATAAGTTGCTATCGTCCGTGCTGCTTCGCTCTATAGAAATCTATTTTGCTGCACATTTCTTTAGGCGATAAGTCGCAGACGTGGCAAATGACGCTATTCCTGATATCCCATAGAAAGTCAGGCCACATTGCACACTGCACAAATTGGTAAGCTTCATTCGAGGTCCTTTGGTTCCAAGGAGAATTTTGTCTGAGAAGGGGATTAGCTATTTTGAGTGTTAAAATTTTGCCAGAGAATATGTGAAGCTCCAGAGTCCCTTGTTATGTACTGATCACGATCGGAAATCCAGCTAGGATTGATATGTAATTCAATCAGTTTAAGCATTCACAATAACTGGAGATTTGGGAAAAAGGTTGGCATTTCTTACTGTTATGATATAAACCAGTAAATTATAATTAATACCTTTTGTTTTACTTTTACTTCCATTTAAATTTCGTTGGATATTTAAAGTTCTTTAAGTTCAACTGAACTGATTTTGAATCAGATGCCCTAATATAACTATGACCTCAAATTGATCAACTTAATTTGCCATTGTCGCCTGCTGTAATATTGAAAAATTACCATTGACGCCTTCTTGGTTCCGTTTTAACTGCAAATACATACAATACAGATAAATTACGCATACGCAGTGTGGCTTTCGCACATCCATCTCCATTAGCGCACACAAAGTTCTCCACTCTTCATCTGCTATTTGTCGTTATTCACTCGAAAAAACCAACATCTATGTTTCTAACTATAAATTTTTATAAAATAATATACTAAACAAATTTTGTTTAATTTTATTATTTTTATTTTGATCCTATTTTCAAAGTCGTTTGTTTAACAGGCTAAAAGTGGTAATTATATATTAAAAAGACATAAATATAAATTTTAGCTAAAATATTTCTGTGAATTTAAATAAAATAATAAGTAATAAATTGTTTGTTTTTAAATAATTCGTTTTACTGCTTTTACATATGCTTTAATTTTGTCTTTTATTTTCTCGAGTGAATATGTAGCGACTGCTCCGCTTCTTAAAACTGTTTGCTGTTAAATTCAATTTCAATGCTCGTTTGTTTCCATGCGTTTCGCTGCAAGGACTTTCTTCGTTGCTTCCTTGCTTTATTCCTTGCGGTGGTGCAAAGTTTTGTGTAAGTGGCCGGCCACCCTACGAAAACCACCCACCACCCGCCAAGTTGTTGCTGCTTCTTGGCTGGATGGCTGGTCGTGCATGAGAATGCAGCAAACGGCTTTTTTATTGTTGGCCATTTTGGCCATAGCAACGCCAATTTTGAAAGAGCCCAAATGGCCGCATCGGGCCATCAGGAGCGGAAGGCGAAAGGCGAGAGGCGTGTGCAACTGTTGCGGTTTCGTTTTCATACATGGGAGTTCGGTTTTAGTGCGCCCTCTCGAAATTGCCCGCTTAAATGGGGGCGGCGATTACCGGCAGCCGAAGCTGGAGCACCAAAAATTGCAAAAAAGAAAAGCTAATTCTATTTTGCGGCTGCATTAACGTTGAAAATGTTCGCTTATTTTTTGTAAATTTATACGAGCATTATACGATCTGCACTCGTTGTGTGCGAACCCCCCTCAGCTTTGTGGCTGTCACATTTGGCAATTTCCATTATTTTATGTCCTCTCCATCTCCTTTTCTTTATCGCTGGTCCTTGAAGCCAAAGTAAATTTTATACGCCACTTTTCGCGGCTAAACAAAAATTAAATAAAATTTAGCGGTCTTCTTTGGCCGCTCCAAAAGCCACGCACCCGCCGTCCACCCATCCGAAAAGCCCCGACTCCCGACCTCCGACCCCAGGAACACCCAGAAACCCCCAGAAACCCGCAGGAACTCCAGAAAATCGCTGGCCCTCTGTTTATGGTCTGTCTAACGATTCCCGTCCAACTTGGCTGGCGTTGATTAGCCTCTCCGCCGAAGCCTGAATTAGGGCCAAAGACAAAAACGTGCCCCAAAAGCCAAAGGCGCAGCTGGAACAGTGGAATTACATATATGTTTAAGATTTGTAATTAAATCGAAAGAAAAATCATGCTTCAAATATTTCAAGAAACATCAAACAAAACTTTGGCAATAATTAATATTTAAATAATTTTTTATCTATGAAGTTTTAAAGATGTCAAGTATTTATTTTCTCTTTTTATATATTTACACATTTTCATTTTCAATGCCTTTTCAATTTTTAAAAAGGGGTTGACATTTACAAGTTTTTGCCATAATTTTTTGTATGATTTTATCGCTTTAAAGCATTCTTATTCATTAAAAAAGGCAACCAACATTTTTTTCGAGTAAGTGCGGTAAAACAAAAATTGTAGATATCCTGCAGCGCTTTAAGAGAGTTATTTAATGTTTAATAATAAGAGGGCTGAGTTTACGGAATTAAATTTTCTCAACATTAACAACGAAATATTCACGAAAATATTCAGCACCTCAGGGATTTGTTTTCCCATTTTCAACCACTGTTTGGTCGTTCGCCGGAATTATTTCCACTGTCACAGACGCAACCACATGGTGACGACTGTGACGTCCTGACGCAGGGACACTGACGGCTGGTCTCATCAGGATATACAGGGGGAAGAGGTGGGGAAGTGCTGGGGAAAGAACTGAGCAACATGCAAATGAGGCTGTCCCGTAGTTGGTTTTCCGCCTGGACGCTTCGCTGGCTTCGCTGCTTAGCCATTTTCCCTCGCTGCTGGCCTTCGGAATTCAGCCAACAGACTTCATTCCTGTCATTGTCGTTTTTATGGACGCAGTTGTTAATAGAAAATGAGCTACACGCGGCCAACCAGCCAGCCACTCTGCGCCATCTTGGCCAAATCATAAAGGCCCGGCCGAAAAGGCCGCAAAAAACCGAAATGTTTTTATTGATGTAATTTGCATAAATTTACACTTGCCTCGCAATCTGTCAAAATATTTCACGCTCAAACCCGCACTTGGAAAACCACCTCGGAATTTAGAGCTCTTCGGGCTATAGCCCACTTTTTAATCGTCGCTTGGAAAGCTTTTGTGGCCATGGCCATCATTAAAATGGACTTAATTAAAAGCACAATGCAGCTGGCAAGTGGAGCACGTTGCGTATACGCAACGTTTGCCAAATGCGCTTAATTACGTCATTAGCAAAGTCAATAGAATTAGTTTGGCTGCCATTGTTGCAGCACGCACGGGTTTTGCACATTGCAGCAGATGTGAGGGGAAAAAATGTCAGAATTGCCTGACATTTAATTTCGCACTTAAATCAAAATTAAATTGTTTAAGCACCGCTGCAGCTGCAGCAACAAAGACAACAAAAACGCACGGATGTAAAGTCGTTGCCATCAAAATGCTGCAGCTGCAACCGCTGCAGCATGATTCTCCCGCCAGTTTTCCCTCGAATTTCTCCCATTTTCCCCAAACTGACAATAACAATAGAAACTGAAGTGGCAAAACAATAACTGGCGCGCCGCGTCGGGATTTTCCGGGCATCAACGAGACCGCACACACACAAAAGCACACAAATGCCCACAAACACGCGCACACGCAAAATATGATGCCAACTTATGGAAAAGTCTGTGCTGCTGCGAAGGTTGCATAATCAGTTTAGTTTCAACACAAAAATATTCTTTAACTAAAGTTTACATGAAAATATTCGGCTCAACTACAATTATTTTTCAAGTGCATGAAGCTTATGAAATCATTTATACAAGTGAATTAATGAAATTAAAATATTGTATTACGTTTGTTAAAACCCAAAAAATCTTTATTTATTATATTAGTTATATTAAAATTTGTCTAAATCATAAACACATATTTGTACATATTTATTTTAACAAGCTATAACAATGTTTAGGTATTTTTGTAAGGATCTTGTAATATTAAGATATTTATTAAATTAAAAAACATTTTTAAATTATTTGTTTTTTAATGCATTGCCAATAAAAGCAAAATATATAGCTTTATAATAGTTATATTATCAGCCACAAATTTAGAAAAATAAGTGTTTTTAAGAGAAAGAGATATAGAAATTTAAAGAGATGAAAATTTATTTAATTGGTGAGTTGTAAGGTAATTGATTTATCTTTTATCATATCACCTTGTTTCTCTTAAAATTCATTCCAATATTCCTATTTCTTTGGCTTAATAACATATCAAACTTACCTCTGTGCTTTGCTGGCCTTTTGTCTATAGGCGCACATTACCATTCCCACTTTGTACTCCCGTTCCATTTTGTGGATTTTATTTTTCATTTTGCATTTTCATTTTCATCTTCTTTGGGGCTTTGTTTTTACTTTTTTTTGGGGTTTTCCTGCAGACCTCTTGACAAACTGCAGACATGGCCAATGTGCAATTCGCATCGACATCCGCATCCGCACCGTGGGACTGTAAAATTCCAGAGAAGTAATTTTAAATGCTGGCACCTTGCGCATTTCCCCGTCGCTGTGTTGCGGAGCCCAATTGCATTTAAATTGCTCGCTAATCAAAGCGCCGAAAAGCCGTATGTCTTGTCATTTGCATTTCTGGGCCCACCGTGCTGCGATGGCGATGATGAGAATGATAATGGCGCCCGGCGATTCCGACGATTCCATTGCTCCGTGCCATTGTCGCTGCCTTTCCATTGTCCGCTCCTGGTCCTGTTTTGGTCCTGGCCAGGGTCCTTACTCCGCACAGGAGTCAGGAGCCGAGCCGAGCCGTCGTCTGGCCGCAAATCGATGCGCAAATTTTTACAACGCGCTGCGGTTAGCAGCCGCTTCCTCGGTTTGTCAACTGGAATATATTTTTGCAAACGGGTTCCCTTGGCTAATGCACCAAGGTGGAAACACAAAATATATAGTGCGGATAATTAACTCAGATAATTAAACTCTGAAAATAAAAATCGCTTTAAAATTAAAAAAAGAAAAAAAGTTTTCTTTGGATAAGTTATTATTTCAAATAATATAATTGTTTAAATATTATATATTAAAACTATAACGAATTTGGTTTGTTATTAAAGTTATCCGGCTCGAGGCGGAAAAACTTTCATAAAATATACCGAATTTGTTGAACATAAAATAGTGTTTGAAAATACATTTTTATTTATTTATTGAACAAAAAATAATGTCTAAAAATAAATCTTTATTTAAATCCATGAGGAATATATTTTAAAGGCTAACTCTACCTTTGATTTTATGTTGGGGTTTTGTTTTATGGCCCAAGCTAAAATTTAATTAATTTTTGATTTTCCCAAATCTAAGAAGTTGTAAATTTTGTTCCCATTCTGTCCATATATTTTTACTTTATTGGAAAGTAGTAGTGCACATATACATTGATTTGTAATTATTAATAATTTACCAAATTGTGTTTTAAAATTATAAAAATTCTCTTAATTAATTAATTAATCTGAAATGTCTTGGGATCTTTACCGTTTCTGTAAACTTTTAAAAGTTTTTCTGCTTTGATCAATATAACCTTCCTTAAAAACATCGTACCGAAAAGTATTATTTTTTGCATTTAAAAACACAAAGAAATAATGCCTGATGGTACATATTTTATAGTGCTTTTTGGGAATTGGCTTTTTCAGGGTGATAAAGTTTTCGTTTTGCAAAACGTTTCGACATTGTTTCCTTTTCTTATTTTTTAATAAAAAATGTTTCCCTTGGTCGCTTTTCGTCTGGGTCCCGCGATTCAACGCTGCCGCCGTTTGCTGCTTGGCCATTCATTTTTAATTTTTATTAATATATTTATGCAAATATTGAACATATGCCGGATTCGGTGACTGCCTGCTGTGCCCGAGTACAGCGGCTTTAATATTGAAATTTCATCTGGTGTGCAAAAATCAAAAGCTATTTAATTAGTTGAAAGTGTGATACTCCGCATCTCCACCTCTCGTGATGGGATGATTTCAGGGTGGTGGCAGCCTCCATCGACACTTGACTGTTAATTAATGCATGAGCTTCGCTTCACGATGCCAGACGACAGTCGATCCCAGTTGTCCAGCCGTCTGTCCGGCACTTTCTGCTAGGGATGTATATCGAGAAGAAAATGTCGATTTTATGTTACATAACGTATTGTTTTTTAGTAAGAAAATCCTAAGGCATTTCTATAATTAAATTGCACAGTGAGACTGATAAATCGAATATAAGATAGGGTACATTAACATACCGGAAATATGGTAATATAGGAAATAAATCCTTTTTAGAATCGAAATGTCGATTTAACATCGATAGTTTGACTTTACAAATAACTAACAAAAGTCTATGAATAAAGTAATTATTGACTAACATTTAAATTTGACTTAGTTAGTAATCGTATTATTAATCTATTAAATTACAATGTCAATTCGATATTTATATCGAGGAGCTATGCCATCCCTAGTTCCCACCGTCGCTGCTGCATGCGCAATTAATTTCATATAAGTTTATTGTCGCCTCTCGACGGCACCCCCGACCCCTGAACCCTTGCATTTCCCACTGCCGACAAATGCAATTGCGGGCAGCACAGGAAGATTTAATGGGGTTGGATGCAGGGGGTGGTAACAAATGGACTTAATTACGTGCGCGGAAATCAAGCATTTTCTACAAATTTACGCTCTGCCACGCCCATGACCGGTTGCGCAACCACCTCCGTCCGCCCCTTGAATGCGGTTTACAATTCTCTTTTCTCGCCATTTCGGTTTGTTTGTATTTCAAATTAATCATACGCCCTGGTCCACGCAGCTGACGAACGCCACCGAACCAGCGTTAAATGCTGCAAAAGTAAATCTGATCGGTTCTCAAATTGATTTTCGTTTTTGGTGGAATCTGCAGAGAATTGTATGATATTACAAAAGTTAAATATTAAAATATAAAGATGCATTTATCATTCATGATAATATTTGTTTACAATATTTCTGTTTTTTGCCATCCTTTGTTTCATATTTTATAATAACGTATTGGTTAAAATTAAAAACAAAGAAAAGTGTAATATTTATAAGTTTTGCATATTTTTCAGCAAAATAAAGAGATTTATATTTTTTAAACAATATACAAATTCTTTAAAAGTATACAAACAAATGGAAACAACGTAAACTGTGACTCTACCAACCATACTTCATTACTCATAATTTAATTCTGCGCAAAAACATTTCATAAACATTTAACTTTTTTTAAATAATGTATATTGTAAGCAATAAAAACTGGTAATATTTTGATTAGTAATAATAAGTTTTAATACCTGTGAGAATATCCATTCGTGGAACACAATCCCCTGGTAATTCCCTCCCAATACTCCGTTTCACTTGACCCGCCATAGAGGCCTCTGACAGCCACCTCTTCGTCCCTTCACGTGTGCGTAGAGTTGTAAATGATCCAGACAACTGCCAATTTGCGCATCAATTGTTGAATAAAACATGATAATCATAATAAACCAGAACGGAGTGGGAAGGGGCTGGACAAATAAAAAACAGGCGCATATACATATAAAATAAATAAATTGCGAGAAAAATAAAATAGTAGACGGTGGCAGTGGTCTGGTCCTGAGTCCAGTCATCATGCATAAATGAAATGCGAATCAAAGCGATACCCAATTGAAATGGCCAATGACCAAAGCCAATCTAGGATGAGGTTGGTTTGGTCTGCTACATAAAATTAAGGATCGGGGGTAAGGGGGTGTCCTGTGACGGGCGGTGCCCTGCGCAAATAAATAAATGTAATTGGAGGCAATTATTGACGTTCGATTGGAATTAAAGTTGCGTTTCGCGATGAGGGAGGGCAGTACCAAAGTGTTAAAGCATTTACGGCTCGGCAACTAAATTGGGACTTGCATAAAAATTAATTATTTACCTTATTTCGCGGTATTAATAAATGTTAAGTTGATTTCACATATCAATTACTTTTTTTAATTGATCAATTCTAATTTGAAGTTTTATAGTTAATGAAATTGTTTAATAATTAAAAAGAACAAATTATTTTATTTTTATATTTGTTTGCTTAAATCATTATTTTAATTTTACTTTGTCTTTGCCAGTATTAAGCCAATATACACAAGTGCTGTCTTAAGTTCTGACAATGTTCTTTCAATTGTAAATATTTTAACTGTAATGATTTTAAACCAAATTTCAAAATACTATTTACACTTAAACGATTAAATATAGTGTGATTACAGTTAAGCACAACATTTAAATTCGATAAAAACACTTTATTTTATTGGTTACTCTCGCTTACAATTCAATAAAACCGGAAATAAAATAGACGCGGAACTCATTTTGATAAATAGCTGGAAAAGTGATACTCCCTCAAGCCATGCACAAACATTACTACTACAGACACGAACTTACACACAAACTTACACGGGGCAAATGGCCATATCCCTTACTAAAAACCTCTCACCTCCCAACTTTCACCCGCTCTGCATCTATAATTTGAAAAGCAAACTCATAAATATTCAAAAAAGAAAAAGGCGGCAACGTCCATCGTCGCATTATTGTTGTGTGGTGTGTGTGCGTGTGAGTATCTATGTGTGTTTTATATTATTCGCCCACTACAAGCACGAACTTTGGGGGCGGTGAAAACAGCCACGCCCAGCCAAAAATGCGATTCGCTTTTTAATATAACTGAAGATGCCAAAATGGAGAGAAAGAACAGTGGAGGTTATACACAGGAACACTTTTGGACTGAATAAATGCTTATGTTAAGCATCACATATTGTTAAATAATAATATAATATTACTTTTAACTAAAAAAATGAATTGTGTAAGGAAAATATTATTTTTACAGCTTTTATGGTATTAAAATGATAAGCCTTAAATAACAAATACATTATAATTAATATATCTAATCAGACCAAATAAGTTTGGCGAATTAACTATACTATCAGACTATACTATCAGACCAAAGAAATTCTGTTTTCTCAGTGCAAGAGGCGATGAGCGTCATTGAATGAGAGTGTGTGAGTGAGTGTTTATGTGTGTGCTTGGCTTTTTGAAAAGTCCGAGCCATAAAATTGAATAAACCGCATTGAAGCACATTATTTTTTATTAACTGCAGGGTAACCCTCTCAGCGAGGAGATGGTCCTGCAGAGTGCTAAACCGAAATCCCGAGCAGGTTGTCCTTACGGTCATCGCCTTTGATCCCCTGCCCCGATGTCCTGGCCCTCAGTCATGTCCTGTGCTTTTGACCGACGTTTGTCAAATTGTCTTTTGTAATTTACACACTCGAAAACTTTTGTGTTACAGAGGCGGCCGAAGGGTTATGTTACGTTGCATGAAACCCATTTGGGGTTATCATTGGAGATGACAGGGGCATATGAAGTTTTTTTTATTAACTACTATTTTCTGAATGTCAAGAAAACGGAAAGTAGCCCCTGCACAACATTACGTACTTTTAATTAACATCCCATTTTTAGGTAGACTTTGCACTGATCATTTATTAAGGTATTAAAGTACCTTAGAATGATATTATCTTTAATCAATTTTCTGGTTCATTATTATGTTTGGTAATGCTGGAAATATATGAATCGTAGTATATTTTGTTTTGATAGTTTCATCCTTCATGTCGGATGTAATTAAAGGTTTACCATTATATTTTTGATATGACTAACGCATGTTAGTCTGTATTTACCGTATAGTCTTAAGATACAAATAAACGAATTGAAATAGTTTGAGAACTATTTCTTTTTTGAAAAAAATTAGATATTCTATAAGTCTGAAAAAATGAGGGTTAAAAAATGTTTGTTATATCGCTTTATCGTGATCTGAGTGTGCTGAAAACCAGTCACGCTGTCATCTCCCATCTCGGTTACCATTTTCGGGGATACATCAGCATTGGGTGCAGCGTTTGTTGGTTATGGACCCCAGACCCATATCCTTTGTGTGAGTGTCCCTCTCTGAAAGTGTGTGTGCACTTGCCTTTCAAGCACCTTATTTATAAGCACTTTTAATGGAGTTGGCTTACGGAAAACGTACGAGTGTGAGTATGCGAGGCCTGGCAGCATATTCCTTGTCTCTGTCCCTCATTTTCCATCTCTTTCTCACAGACTGTCTGTGTGTGTGCTTCAAAATCTGATTACGATTTTTATATGACACTTTGATATGATTTATTTGGTCATTCAGCTTTTCAAAGGCAGGCCTCCAAGCCGAGGCATTGCCTTTAACCCCACAGTGGCCACGCCTCGCCAAAAGGGTGTCAATGGCTTTTGAAATATCTGCAGAGGATTTTTGTTTTTCCTCACAACGAGTCAAAAAAAAAAAATTCAACGAAGAAACCTGCCTTGAATAACCAAAACCTTTTTACCCTTTTAAAAAATAAACTTTATTTAAAAAAGAAAAGAAAAGTGTTGCTTTTAACAAAATAAAGCGCAAGCTCGAAGTTTTAAATTTAATTTGAAAAAAATTTAAATATATTTGGCAATCACTAAGCAATATTTTTTTTAAATAATTGTTTTGCTTAAAAATCACTTATTAGAATATTTGAGAATTTAGGGCATTTATGTAGTCTAAAGTTACAGACAAAATGAAATTTCCAATGGCCTTGATCGGTTGACATTATTAAATTATTTATTTATTTAGTAAATAGATTCGTTTTTTTAAGGAATATTATACATATTTATATTTTATATGGTCAAATTTCTCTTTTCCACTTACCTAAGGTCAAGAGTTAAGGATACCTTTTTAAAGGGTATTAAAAGAAATAATAAAAGGGATCCAGACTGAAGGACCAGCTTCCTACTTGTGCTTATGGCCGGATAATGTGAGGCTTCAGCCAAGTTATTTGCAACTGCTTGTTGTTGTTGCCGGTGAGGGGTGGGGGTGATAAGGGGAACGAGGGTAAGGGGCGGGGCTTGGTGGACCTCCTGTAATTGATGACCTTCGCGATAGGTTGTCGTCATCCGTAGATCCTTTTCTGGCTCTTGCCTTGGGCTCCTTTTCGGTTGTTCGCTGTTATTTTTATGGCAGGGCACTAAAAATGTTCTTTTTTAAATTGAATTTAATGAAAGGCGTGAGCAATGAGAACGGAAAAATGGGAGGAAAGTCGCCCCGGGCGCACCATATTCAAATGGCATTTTCAAAAAAATAAGGTCGCACTGGCCAAGGGATTCCCTTAATCGTTTTCCATAAAAAGTCGCCTATAAACAGGGCAAGTAAATTTACTTTTACGATTTTTGGGTTATTGAATTATTGGTATAAACTTAAATAAAACGATCTGAAAAATATGCTAGATATAAGAAAGTTATTTACGACTAAATGGACCAAAAAAAAAATAAATGAAAGTAACACAGAAAACTTTTTGAATAAGTTTTTATTAAAATAATTTTTTGAATGTTGAATATCCGACTTAAGTATTATTAATTTAATTATAAAGTCTATGAGTTTATATACTTAATATTCTGCGTTATATTGCTCTAAATTTACTGATTTTCAAAGAAAAGGCAAACGAAAAAGCCCCTGCAACCTCACGGCTTTTCCGTAATAAATTCTATTGTGTAAGCAAACAACGAAAAAAGAGCAAATGAATAAAAATAAATAAAAAATAAATCGCTCGATGCAAAGTCCAAGTGCTTATCCAGGCCATTTTTATGGGCTCGTTTCAAACTTTGTTTGCCGGCTGCTATATATATTTTTATTGCATAAAAAGATTTGCCCCTCTGTCTCTTTCCCTGCATCGTTATAATAATTATTGCAGGTATTAAGTCAAGTAGCCGTAAAGAGCCCTCGTTGCCCCCTGGCTAACCCAATCCGCCCTTTGAAACGAGGCCCCTGTCTCTGGGACCTTTTTTCTGATTGTGGTCACTTTTTCGTTGCCCTTTTTTCCAGGCTTTGCATAACAATAATTTGCCTGTCGTTACAGTCGAGCTTCCACAACTCGAACTGCCATATGCCACATAAATGTTTATATTAGGAGGTCTAAATAATGTCCGTTATCCTAATGTAAAATGTTTTGATTTCAAATTGCATGAAAAAGTCCCTAAAATAATGATCCCTTGTAATTATACCTTACTTATCATTTTTAATTTTAAATTTTTAATTTTAATTTTAAAAACTTCAATATTTTAGTAAAGAACTTTAGGTCATCTATAAATATATTTTTGTAATTATACCTTATATACCTTATCCTGTTTAATTCAACCCCTTAAAAACAGCAATAAAAAACCTTGATTCATCTATTAATATAAATTTGTAATTATACTTTACTTATCCATTTAAATTCCACCTTTTAAAGTCTTCAATGTTTTAGTTAAAAACCTTGAGTCATCTATTAATATACATTTTTAATTATACCTTACTTATCCTTTTCAATTCAACCTTTTAAAGACTTCAATGTTTTAGTTAAAAACCTTGAGTTAGCTTTAAATATATATAGACTCCTGAATTTGTCGTTTTGGTCAACAATTAAATTTTTTTTTATTAGTTTTAGTTTTTTTTTTAATAATTTAGTTTTGTTGAACTTACAGGACCAAAATTTTCTTAAGGAACCATTTTCTGTGAGCATAGTAAGATCGGCCTGCACGAGTTTTACTGTACTTGTACGGATATATACTGTATGTGGATAGAAACCGCAGCGATTTTCGCGCAACGCGTTTTTTTGCGGCTCACGTTCATCTCCGGGGAATGGGGGACAAAATAAAATTGTGTTTAATTAATTTTTTGTTGCATAATTCGAGGGATTTTAGTTTTACGCTACGGCAGAATGTGGAAAATAGTTTGTTGTGGTTGCTGCATCATTGAAGGCAACAAATGTACCGCACACGTGTACCATTAACATTCAGTATCAAAATTATAAAGAAGGGCAGATTATTAAGTATTGTGATAAGAATACCAGCCTTTAAAATGCATAAATGTTTAATTGCCATTCTTATTTGTAACTGTAACATTAATTTCTAATCTTTCTTTTATACAAAAACAAAAAAGAGAATATAATTTTTACAGAACTGGAACAAATATCAGTTTACTTATGTTGATTATCATTAATTATTCAATAAATAAATGGTTGTTTTATAATTTATTTTAAATGTTAACCTCTTACTTTTTATACTCTAATTGACTGCATCTGTTTACTCCACTAAAGCAATTGAAATTAGACATTCTTCGGCCTCTAGCTTCTTGTTTTATATTTTTTGGGCAATCAGAGCGCAGGACGCAGGCAGGAATCCTCCTATCGATGATATATCCTGATTTGCACACACAAGGACCTCCACATATCAAAAGACAGTTTGCCTTGCCCTTGTATTGACAAGTTTCTGGGCAGGCTGTGGGGCAGTGTTTCTGAGTTCCATTTATGGTACAATCGATTTTATCAACGTAGCAGTTTACCTTTAGGAATAATATGAGACCCACCAGGAAAAATAATAAACGCTTCCACATAATATTAAAAAACACTTGGCTTGCTAATAAATTATATTCTGCAGATATACTTCAATTTATACAGTTAACTAAATTAAACTGTATATAATGTGACGAAACAAATGTAATTAGTGAACCTTAAGCTACTTTAGTTTCACTGATTGTACAGTTATACACTTTATACTAACAACATTTAATAGGAGTACAGTTTTTAGTGCATTCCAAGCTTCGCCCTATTTTATTTACTTCGGCTTAAAAAGTTTTATCTAAATTTTACTTAAATATAACTTATACATTTTATAACATTAGAAAGAATAATAACACTGGGTTACACCAAAAATCTAATAATTGAAGGTACGCTTTCATAAGAGACTGAAGAGTAGGGGTAAGTTATATTTTGATTGTACATTTCGTTTTGTAAATGTTATAAATTCTCAAAAACTATGCTAAGAAATAAATTGATATACATATATACATTTGTCAATTTAAATTATCTAGCAAAATGAGAGCTTGGTCTAATTTATACGCTCTGTTTGTTCATTTCCGTATAAAAAAATGAGTATACAAATTATAACGTTTTGGAATACAATTTTTTGAAAAATAAATAAAGCAAGGCAGAGGTTGTATTTAATATAAATTTTAGACGCTACTATTTGCCACAAGAGCACAAATTGAGAATCGATTTATTTATTTTTGATCGGCTTTTGATTTTTATCAATATTTTTTCTAGATGGAAAAAATAAATTTCAAGTTATGTTTTCACGAAATGTTGTTCTGTTTGATATAATTGATATCCAAATTTATAAAATATAATTTGTAAAATATAATAAATGATGATGGACGTTGTCTATACATCAGAGTTTATAAATGAGACTTATAAATGAGAAATTTGTTAGCAACCCTCGTTGAAAACTTTTCTTTATTTCAATGCCTACCGAATGCGACAAATTTTTGTCGCTGAAAACTTTACCTCTGCTTTTCTTTAATAACATTTCAGTCCGTCTTCTTGGCTCTGCACTCGTTTTGTGGCCACGTGACACGCACACACACACTGGCGCAGAAACCAACACAGATATGGACACACAGACGCACACGAATGCAGACAAATATCTTGCAATGTTGGCGGCTGCAGACTGTCATTTGTTTACTTGTGTAAACTTTAATTAAATTCCAAAAAGACGACGACAGCAGCAGCTGGTGCAAGAGTTTTCCCACCCTTTCCCCCATTAAAACCCCATTTCCCGCCCCAATGTGCTGCCACTGCACAATTTTAGGCCCACATTGCATTGCAATTCAGTCTGCCAATTGCCATAATTATGAGCTTTGGACTGACCAACTGCAACTTCACACGGGAAAAAAGTATTTCCATCCCAAAACCAAGTTTCAACTGAAAATCGAATAGGTAACGCAAAAAAAAAACAAATTATTTGTAAACTCTAGGCGTTTAATTTATAAATGACAAATTATTGTTTGTCAATTAATTATGATTCTTTAACAAAATTTCTTGTATTTGTTTAAACGCTAAATATATTGTAGCTTGAAGAAATTAATTCTTGCTATTTTGAGCACCATTTTTGTTCTTTTTTCTCAGTGCACAAGCAGCCAGGGCTCTGAATTCACTTTGAATATTTAGGGACTCCGAGTGCAGAAACCTAGCTATAAGGGTAACATCTGCCACTCCCGACAAACCTAGTCCAAAGTATTTTAACAATTGTCGATGGCAATGCATGAAAATTTTCAATTTCACTGAGAAAAATTCGATGCCGATTAAAAGCGATACGTCTCGATGGCATGGTTTGGTTTGTAAAAATTGTTTAAAATGAATTTTTTCAACATTAAAAAACTCAATTTAGAATTCGACCATCAAATCAAACTATATAAAAATTGTTCCGCAAAATTTATTACTAATATTAAAAAACAGGGAAAGACATTTAAGTGCTTATAATAACTTATCAATAATTTAAATTTGTTTTGCAAATATCCTTTTGTATGTAAGAAAAAGTATTATGTAATATTTAAATACTTAATTGATCAAAATTTTTTAGCTAGCGTTGAAGACTCTGATTCTGCGACAGATGTTGTGCAAAGAATAGGCCCTTTTTGTATACTTTCAGTGCATTGGTTTTAGAAGAGAAATTAAAAAAGACTTGCTTTCATTGAATTTTTTTTTTTTTTAAGTGGTTCTCAAATGAAGTTTGGCTACAGTTAAATACAAATAATAAATATAATACAATGCTAATATCCCCAAATAATGGCTTAAAATGTATTGTCCAACTGTTATTAAATAATGTTATAAAATAACTTGCTACCAAATAAAATTAGCAAGTAAATTGAAAGAAGTATAGGTTTCTAGGTCTAGTTATTCAAGTCATCCATATCCCTATTTACCATCAATTATTACAATGGGGAGCTTGGAGGTCTGCGTTTTCCTGGGTATTCTGATGTTCTTTACACCTATCGATTGTGAGATCGACTGTACCAAAAATTGAACCCTTGCAAAATATTGTTTTTCATATTGTCCAGAAACCTGTGAGTGCAAGCCAGGACATGTAATTAATCAAAGGATTCCAGCCTGCGTTCTGAGCTCTGATTGTCCAGCAGGTGTAGTTCAAAAGAGAGGTACCACATATGTTGGAAATTTTAGGTGCTTTG
Organism: Drosophila kurseongensis; assembly: GCA_018153305.1. Lineage (NCBI taxonomy): Eukaryota > Metazoa > Arthropoda > Insecta > Diptera > Drosophilidae > Drosophila > Drosophila kurseongensis. The sequence continues at coordinate 6,670,530 of JAECXX010000005.1, read as the reverse complement.
GTCGAACTATCATTGCTGGTTACAATAATAACGGATTTATATACCTAACGGTTACATTTTAATAGCATATTTAGGATGTGGTTAACTTGTTTTTAAGCTGTGAAATAAATTGGTAGTAAATAAACCAATTCTGAACAATATTAGAAATTTTACAATTTTTGTACCTCTTTCACAGTCATTGCACTTTTCGCTCGTATTGTGCAAAGGAAATGTGCCACTCCTCCTGTTTTCGCCCGTCTTTCCGTCCCCAAGTCCAATGGCTAGTATTTTCCGTCATGCTGATTAGTTTGCCTGCCAATTGAGGTGAGTCGGTGGCTGTGTCTCTTGTTGCTTCTGTGTTGTCCATTGTCCTCGGCGACTTTTCTTTTGGGAAATAAACCTTAAACTTGGAAATGCTGGTTAAGGTCGACTTTTAATTTTTGGTGTACAAAATTTCTTAACAGTACTTGTCACAACAGGCTTTATTATTATTAGTTCTTTATTTTGCATTTTAGCACTGCAAGTCTAAAAATCCTAGTTTAATGTGGTAGTCATGTAAAGAAATGTCGTTCATGATAGGGGTTTTTATAAATTACAAATTCTAGCTTGAAAACTTCAAACAACATTTTCATTCCACGGAGAAAGTGAATTTGACTTCATGTTAACGTTCTCTAACAGATTACTACAACCTTAACATCTTATGTTATCTACCATAACAAAAAACCCACAAGATCTTAATCTAATTTTGTACATGACTTAAATTAAATTAAAATTACGTACTGTTGCAAATAAAGTATATTTTTTTTAAATACTCACAACTTATCGAAATAATTTTTTTTTAGCTTATGTTATATTTGAGCAAAACCTTTTAACCTCTTTAAGGGTGGACCACAGTTTGTCGCACGATTCAATTAATGGGAAAATACAAAATACAAAATATGCCAGATTGGTAAATTCCCTTAATTTTGAATTTCTTATAAATAACTAAAATGACTTCAATTGCACATACGTGTTGTTACATAATTTTTTTTCACGGCCAGCTTAAGCCACCAAGTTAAATAAAGTTAGCAAATACATTTAAATTTGTATATAAAAATATCATTCTAGTTGCGAAATTAACCAGTTCCACGGGTACCTTCAATTTACTACGATGCGGAATTTGAAAGTCTGTCTTCTTTTGGGTCTTCTGATGTTCCTTTCACCTATCGATTGTCAGATCGACTGTACTGCCAACGGAACCCAGAAAGCATGTCCTTCTGCATGTCCTGAAACCTGCGAATATAATGGTAACGGAGCTTGTGTAAAGATCTGTGGAGGACCTTGTGTGTGTAAGCCAGGATATGTAATTAATCAAAGGATTCCGGCCTGTGTTCTGCGTTCTGATTGTCCAGCAGGTGTAGTTCAAAAGAGAGGTACAACATATGTTGGAAATTTGAGGTGCTTTGGTCGAGCCAGATTTTGTAATTAGGTAGAAAAATATCTGAAATAAATGCCTTTAGCCCGAGTATTTTATAATTTAATTTTTTAAGTTCAGGTCTCTGTTCTAGTTATTTTTGAAGAGGCGATCCCTAGCGAATCCAAGATGACACCAACAACAAGTGCACAACATCGTAAGAAAATTCAATAGGATATGCATATACAAAAGTAGATACAACAAGAAAGGAAAGCTAACTTCGGGCGGAGCCGAAGTTGAAATACCCTTGCAGAATATTCCGAATTATATTCTCCAAAATTATTCATATGATGCATTCTTAACACTCATAAAAAATCCCAACTTTCTAACTTTAAAAACACCAAAGTTATGGCATTTCCAATCGTTCAGTTAAGTGGCGGCTATAGGATATAGTCGGCCGATCCCTATGAAATTTGGTAGGTCAGATTGATTAGCCAAATATAAAACCCATAGAAAATCCCAACTTCCTAACTTTACAAATCCCAAAGTTATGGCATTACCGATCAATCAGTTATATAGCAGCTATAGGATATAGTCAGCCGATCCTTATGAAATTTGGTAGGTCAGATTGATTGGCCAAATATAAAAGGCATAGAAAATCCCAACTTCCTAACTTTACAAATCCCAAAGTTATGGCATTACCGATCAATCAGTTATATAGCAGCTATAGGATATAGTCGGCCGATCCTTATGAAATTTGGTAGGTCGGATTAACTGGCCAAATAAAATACCCATAGGAAATCCCAACTTCCTAACTTAACAAACACTAAAGTTATGGCATTTCCGATCAATCAGTTATATGGCAGCTATAGGATATAGTTGTCCGATCCTGGCCGTTCCGACTTATATACTGCGTGCAAAGGATCGAAGGCTGTGTGCAAAGTTTCAATTCGATATCTGTAAAACTGAGAGACTAGTTCGCGTAGAAACAGACAGACGGACAGACAGACGGACAGACGGACAGACGGACATGGCTATATCAACTCAGGAGGTGATCCTGATCAAGAATATATATACTTTGTAGGGTCGGAGATGTCTCCTTCACTGCGTTGCACACTTTTGACCAAAATTATAATACCCTCTGCAAGGGTATAACAAGAAAGGAAAGCTAACTTCGGGCGGAGCCGAAGTTGATATACCCTTGCAGAATACTCTGTAAATTATAGTCTCCAAAATTATTCATATGATGCATTCTTAATACTCATTAAAAATCCCAACTTCCTAACTTTAAAAACACCAAAGTTATGGCATTTCCAATCGTTCAGTTATATGGCAGCTATAAGATATAGTCGGCCGATCCTTATAAAATTTGGTAGGTCGGATTGATTGGCCAAATATAAAACCCATAGAAAATCCCAACTTCCTAACTTTACAAACACGAAAGTTATGGCATTTCCGATCAATCAGTTATATGGCAGCTATAGGATATAGTCGGCCGATCCCGTCTGTTCCGACTTATATACTGCGTGCAAAGGAAAGAAGGGTGTGTGCAAAGTTTCAATTCGATAGCTTTAAAACTGAGAGACTAGTTTGCGTAGAAACAGACAGACGGACAGACGGACAGACAGACGGACAGACGGACATGGCTATATCAACTCAGGAGGTGATCCTGATCAAGAATATATATACTTTGTAGGGTCGGAGATGTCTCCTTCACTGCGTTGCACACTTTTGACCAAAATTATAATACCCTCTGCAAGGGTATAAAAATAGGAAATAAGTTTATGAATATTGTTACAGATGAGTTTATGATAATGTTAGAGATGAAGATACAAATTGAGATCAAGGGAAGGTTTAAACTTTGTAAATATTACTTTTTGTTGTGTAGAGCTAATATTTAATATCCAAAATATTTATGAAAAATGTTTGTATAGTCCAATTTTGAAAAGGGTTCTAATACATTACACGATTAGAAAACCATGATCTACTAGTTTGCAAAATTTGTATACCACACTTACATACATTTCTGAATGTACTCATATTTAAATATAGCAACTACTAAAAGTACGGGACTTCTGTGAAACAAGTCAAGTTTTTCCATTTCTTGCATTATTTATCAACTCTTAAAAACTGATGCTTAATAAAATCCCAAACTAATTGCTACCCATACAAATCTCAGCTGAATGTTAGAGCCCGTTCTAAAACCCTTTTACATGCATTTTTTGCCGTTGCTCTTGCGTTAATAAAGTGCTGGACAACGGACAAAAAGTTTGCTTCCTGGCTAGACATAATTTTAGGGCTCTTTGCACTTGTGTGGGATGCCACCCACACCTCCTGCTAAAATGAGCGGAAGAAGGTCCACTGGCAGCTGGTGGCGACCCTGGAAAACATTGTCCAGCACAACCAAAATGTAATTTGTCCAGCAAGAAACGGAAAATGCGACAAAAGGCGAAAACTTGTTGGTCTGTGTTGTCCACCAACAACATTCTGTGACTCGAGGTCATTTTTGTGCATAGTTCATTACGATTGAACTGCCACAAAGGTCCCCTTTTCCACAAACATGTGGGAGGAAAAGGTAGCTCGGTAGAAAGAGATGGGAGTAGTGGGTAGAGAAAGCGACAGAGACAGAGTCTGACAATGCGAAAACTTTCCATTTTAGCACACTTTTATTTTGACTTTCTTGAAAATCACTTTTAATTGGAATGTCTGGATGCTCTTGCAAGCTCTTTGAAATAAAATGGAATTAGATTTATTTAATTTCGGAAATTTAATAATTAAGTAAGTAATTTGATTTATTTTTACAAGCTTTCTAGCAATTTTTTAAGAATCAGCAGTTTATATCCCTTTAAATCACATGGCACAAGAACTGTTTATATTTACTTTTAAATTCCAAATGAAACTCTTAAAAAAATCGATCTTAAATTAAAGAAAAAAATAAAACATTTGCTGACTTTCAGCCGATTTCTCAATGTTCAGTTTTGTTATCGAGTTAAATTGCAGTTTCTAAAAAACGTATTTTCTCAATATTAAGGTTTATATACATACCTGGAAACTCTTAACTAGAGAAAATGTTCAAGTTAAAATTAGTTGGTCGGAAAAGCGAATATGACAAAAAATATTAGCCTTCTTAAATATTTAAATTTTTAAACTTTATGGAGTTCATTCTTATTATTAGTTCTTTATTTTGCATCCTAGCACTACAAGTCTAAAAATCCTAGTATAATGTAAAGTCATTACTGTTTGCAAATTAAGTATATTTTTGTTAAATATTCACAACCTATCGAAATAATTTTTTTATACCCTTGCAGAGGGTATTATAATTTTGGTCAAAAGTGTGCAACGCAGTGAAGGAGACATCTCCGACCCTATAAAGTATATATATTCTTGATCAGGATCACCTCCTGAGTTGATATAGCCATGTCCGTCTGTCCGTCTGTCCGTCTGTCTGTTTCTACGCGAACTAGTCTCTCAGTTTTAAAGATATCGAATTGAAACTTTGCACACAGCCTTCGATCCTTTGCACGCAGTATATAAGTCGGAACGGCCAGGATCGGACAACTATATCCTATAGCTGCCATATAACTGATTGATCGGAAATGCCATAACTTTAGTGTTTGTTAAGTTAGGAAGTTGGGATTTCCTATGGGTATTTTATTTGGCCAGTCAATCCGAACTACCAAATTTCATAAGGATCGGCCGACTATATCCTATAGCTGCCATATAACTGATTGATCGGTAATGCCATAACTTTGGGATTTGTAAAGTTAGGAAGTTGGGATTTTCTATGGCTTTTATATTTGGCCAATCAATCTGACCTACCAAATTTCATAAGGATCGGCTGACTATATCCTATAGCTGCTATATAACTGATTGATCGGTAATGCCATAACTTTGGGATTTGTAAAGTTAGGAAGTTGGGATTTTCTATGGGTTTTATATTTGGCCAATCAATCTGACCCACTAAATTTCATAGGGATCGGCCGACTATATCCTATAGCCGCCACTTAACTGAACGATTTGAAATGCCATAACTTTGGTGTTTTTAAAGTTAGAAAGTTGGGATTTTTTATGAGTGTTAAGAATGCATCATATGAATAATTTTGGAGAATATAATTCGGAATATTCTGCAAGGGTATTTCAACTTCGGCTCCGCCCGAAGTTAGCTTTTCTTTCTTGTTTTAATTAACATTCAATTTGAGCTAAATCTTTTAATCTCTTTTAGGGTGAACTACAGTTAGTCGCACGATTCAAACAATGGGAAAATACATAATACAAAATATGCCAGATTGGTAAATTCCCTTAATATAGGCTTTTGAGTTTCTTATAAATAGCTACAATTACTTCAATTGCACGTACGTGTTGTTACATAATTTTTATACGGCTTAGCTTAAGCCACCAAGCTAAATAAAGTTAGCAAATACATTTAAATTTGTATATAAAAATATCGTTCTAGTTGCGAAATTAACCAGTTCCACGGGTACCTTCAATTTACTACGATGGGGAATTTGAAAGATTGTCTTCTCCTGGGCCTTCTCATGTTTTTTTCACCTATCGATTGTAAGATCGACTGTACTGCCAATGGAACCCAGAAAGAATGTCCTACTGCATGTCCTGAGACCTGCGAATCTACTGGTTTCGGACTATGTCCTAGGATCTGTGGAGGACCTTGTGTGTGTAAGCCAGGATATGTAATTAATCAAAGGATTCCAGCCTGCGTTTTGCGCTCTGATTGTCCAGCAGGTCTAGTTCAAAAGCGTGAGAAAACAAATGTTTATAATTTCAAATGCTTTGGTCGAGACAGATATTGCTAGTTACAATAATAACGGATATATATACTTAACGGATACATTTTAATAGCATATTTGGGATGTGGTTAACTTGTTTTAAAGCTGTGAAAAAAATTGGTAGTAAATAAACCGATTTTGAACAATATTAGAATTTCCACAATTTTCACCTTTTTCACAGTCCATGCACTTTTTTGCACGTATTGTACAAAGGGAAAATGTCATAAAGTTGCATTCTTTACCGGCCACTCCCCCCATTTTTCCCCGTCTTTCCGCCCCCAAGTCCAATGGCCAGTATTTTCCGTCAACCTGATTAGTTTGCCTGCCAATTGAGGTGAGTGGGTGGCTGCTGCTCCTGTTGCTTCTGTGTTGTCCATTGTCCCCGGCGACTTTTCTTTTGGGCCATAAACTTTAAACTTGGAAATGCTGGCTAAGGTCGACTGTGGTGATTCCACTTCCTGGCAGCCACACAATGCCCAGTCAATGCCTTGTACTCCCCCAATGTGGGGAGTTCCCCTTGGCTGTTGCTGGAACCATTTTGACCGTTAAATGTTGACATTTGTGCATTTCATTGTGTATGACCTTTTGGCGCAAAACAGCAACAACAGCTGCGAAAATGGTACACAGGGAATAATACTTCTTAGAATTGAACACATTTTCCTCACCAACTAATAACAGAGTAGCGAGATTTTCAAAGAAAATTTTTTCGGGAATTTAATATTATAAAAGATTATCTTTTGTGTGGGAGAAGTAAAAAGCAAACTGAAAAAATTTAATTTTAAAATAATCTTGTAAATGTTAATCGATTAATCTTTATATATGATATGTTTTATGTTGTCATAAAAATATCTAAGTAACTATAAAGTCTATGACTGTATGACGAAATCCCATTGATTATACACACTTTTATAACATTTTTTGACATTTAGGTAATTTTTGATCTTAAAGGCATCAGTTTTTCTCAGTGTACAAGCAGTAGCTCAGCTGAAGCAGCCGAAGAAGACGCAGAAGGAGCACAATGTGGAGCAGAGGTCTGAAAAGGATGCTTCTGCCCCACTATTGTCGTCGCTTGTCTACTCATAAACTAAATGTAAATTCCACCCCTCGGTGCCAACGTGCCACCACTTTTATTGCAGTGTTTCGCTGTCACAACGGCGGAGATATGTCGCCCCTTAACCCACCAGTGCCCCCGAACTATATCCATATCCTTGGCTCCGTGTGTGGCTGTTCGCATTGTTCTCGTTGTTTTTGTCAACAGGCTGCAGTGCAGCAGTGGAAACAGCAGGAACCACTCGCCTCCTTCGACTTCATTGTCCTCCGTCTGTCTGTCCCAATGTCCGTCTGTCCCAAAGTCTGACTGTCTGGTGCGGATGCAGTGGCCATGATATTTGAATTTATAAATCTATAAAACTCCAGAGCGGCGGGGAGTGCGGTGTGTGTGTGGGGCTGAATTAGAAGGAAATGAGAATTCGTTTTGTTCAAATAGAACTGGTTCAAAGTGAGGACACCCCAGGGAACTGTTAACACTTAAAACGGAAAAAAGAGATTCAATCAGTCAGCCAGTTTAGAAGCGGAAAAACAAGGGGAAGGGTAAGAAGCTGGTGGTAGGAAATTATATACAAATATCTAATTAACCTGGGTGAGACTAATACAATTGGTTTTACACTGTAAAAGTGAAATATCAGTGTTATTTAAATGTATCCAAAGGCATGAAACATTTTTCTTATTTACACGTATTTAATTATGTTTGCATAGCAGTCATAAAGCTAATTTTTTTACTTATAACTTTGAGGTATTGTTTAGATTTCGACATATTTCTTGACGACAATATTTTTCGATATAAAACTTACTAACACGAGTTGACAATCAAATACATGTATACACAGAAAGCATGGTTTTAAATTAAGAAGTCATTATTAAAGCGTATGTTTTACATATCCTATATGTTAACACGTTTATGCAACATTCCTTAGTTAAAATGAGCTTGTTGTTATTTGTCAACTTAACTGTATCAATAAATCCATAAGTCATGCAATAAACATATTCTATTCTCCTGCATCATGTCATTGTGTCCTATTACCATACATATATTTATCCGTATCACTCCAAAGGATTTTCCGCTGCAGTCATTGTCTGTCCACCAACTACTTTACAGCTGTCAGATTACGAATGGGTTGGGGATAAATAGGGCTTTTGGGGGGTAGCAAGGACTTTACTCCCCTCAAAGTCTCTGGGCCCGCAACCCTTGAACCTTGTCTATTCACTTTCTAATGGGCCACGTTGACGTTTTTAGACTGCCACAATATATGTGTTTGCTTGAGAGTTTGTATGGTGCATATGTCTAAGCTCTAAGCTCCCCTCACCCCTTGGTCACCCCTCCTCAATTGTCATCATGCAATTGTGGAAGTGCAGAAGTGAAGTCTTTCACCCCTCCCCCACTTGTGTGTATAAAAGTCTGAAAAGCCAACTTGTTACATATATCTTTGTGCTGTAGATATACTCCACTTTCTTACCCCTTTAACAGTGTTAAAAAAATTCTTTAAGCCTCTATAGATTATATCCCTAACTCAATTTTAAAACCATTTAATTAGAATTAAAATACTTTATTCTAAAATACCTTTTTATAACACTTATTCAAAAGGAATAGTTTGTCTGAAAATATTTATGCTTCTAGTTTAACGCAAAATAAAATGAATATTCCATTTTAGATTTTTAAATATTTAATAAAATTTAAGGCTTACCTAGGTAATAAATTGATTCGAAAATTACACTTTTTTAAGCGAAAGAATATTGTTCCTATTTTTTTTGTTAAAGATACAATAATTAGAAAACTATTAACATTAATAATAGATTACTTATGAAATAATTACTGCTTTTTTCTGGTGTAAGGGCAGTTTTTTCGCCTCCCCGCTACATTTGCCATATCATTTGCATTGTCGTGTCCATTTCGAGGCTTAGCGTACATCGCGTTTAAATTGCATAATTTATGTGAATTATGCCGCATAACATTCTCCTCGTCAGTCAGTCGGCGACCTCTGGCCCGCAGTTAACCCTACAGGGCCCATAATTGCGGAGTTGCTGGGCCCTCGGGGTGCAATGAACTTGCAAAGTGGCCTTGTCCAGGACATTGGCATGTCCTCTGTCCCCGGAACTTAATTGTGACAATTGTCAAAACACTTCCTGGATCCTCCTTCTGCTGGCACAAATCCAATTAGTTGGCTTTAGTCCGTGACACAATCACTCACTGGCTCACTCACTCAATAATTTAGCAAGGATTCAAAAAAAGGCAAGGACGAGAGGTGGCAACAAGCTCACTTCCACCTTTTGCGAGTCATTTGGTGAGCAAAACGATTCGTGTTGTTTCAATCAACGATGCCAATCAAAATGAGACCGATTTTTATGCCACAGAGTTTGAACTCCTAACCAGTGAGATGGAAAAAGGCAAAAGGAAGCTGCAAATGGGAAGCTGTGCATGTAACTATATTTATTATTCGATTTACTCCAAAGAGGCTGTTGCCTCCGGCATATAGAAATTATATAAAACGAAAACTCCTTGCTTGAACCATTTGCAATATGGGTTAGCCTCGTAATAAAAATAAGAGATTTAAATCAAAATCACATTTTTTCATTCGTGGACATATGACATATCATTAATATATTAAAATGTTTAATACTAGAATATTTTACTTTATATTTATGCAGCAAAAGTTTTAAAATTAGATTGTTTCGGATATGAAATTGTTTACTCACAAAATGCGTACCCACACGACGAACACCAAAACACAATTACTCGGATAACTTACTCTTAATGTTCGTACTACTTAATGTTCCGACTGCAGGCCCTCGAAAGATCAACCTCTATGATTTATATGCAATTTTGCGGGAAATGTTTGGTGTACCCTGGTCTTGGCTAAATCACATTTGCTTGGGTTTGGCCTGGAGTTTTCGGGCTTTGCAGCCGGAGCTAGTCATTAAGCTAACAACGCTGCGTATGCGTAATAAATAATTGAAATTTCCGCCCAGAGCCAAAGGTTAACCGGTGGGAAAGGGACGGGGGATGCCAGGGGAAATGGAGAAAGCGACTGAGACATTGAGAGAGAGTTGTGTGTTTTTAGCTTTTGGGCAAGTGGGCGCACCAAAGCGAAAATGAAAATTATTTTCATTGCGACTTGGAGAAGGGGAAACGCTGGGAGTAATGAACACACTTTTCGCATTTAAGCTTGCTGCAGCAGCACGCTAATGGGACAACAACAACAACAGCAGCAAAAATAGCAGCAAGCACTTCCACCAGCAGCAGCAACAACTACAATACAGCAACTGTTGCTATTCCAACTTGCTATCCTCACATTTTTAATTCCTTGGCACATTTGTGTAACGTGACATGAAATCCATTTGATGTCGCCGTCATCTTTCTTTCCAACTCTGCCCCTCTCTTTCCTTTTGCATATTGCCATCTCTTTCACTCTGGCCCTGCACTTGTTAACAAACAAACACGCTTTTCTACTTTTTATTGCTAATTTTTATTTTATTTCTTTTTTTGTGTCTTCGCACTGCAACAATAAGAATGGGAAGATGGTGAAGGTTGAAATTAAACGGAGAAAAATGTATAAATCTTAGAATTCGATTTTTCCATCCAGTAAAATTAAAAAACAGTAAAAACTAAAATAAAAAAATATATCTGAATAAAATAAATACTTTAGTATTTTTTATATTCATTACTATAGAAAATTTCTTATCAAGCAAATATTTTTTTTTTAATCCTAATATTTAAATTATTAAGATTACGTTTAAAAAAAAAAACAGCAACTGAAACACGTTAAAGTTAAGAATTTGTGCATTGTTTTTTTCAGTATTGCAGGGTAGATGGAAATGGTCGCGGGGAAAACCGGGAAAAGTACAGTGGGAACAGCAAAGCATTTTAACGCGATAACTCCCCTGGCAGTTGAGCTCATAAATTTATAAATGAGCCAGCGACTGTAAAATGCGAAACGAGCCGCGACGACACTGAAACTCGGTCGGAAAAACCAGTGGAAAATAGGGAAAGGGCGGGGGAGATTGCCTTGAAAAGCACTCATCATTTTTTTCATTCTTTTGACAGAAATTTGAGATGAGTGAAGGGTATCAAGGCGGTGTCCTGCAGTTTGTTTAGGACGAATATTGACAAATTTCCTCAAAACTTTTCGGATAGCTATTGCCTGATAACATAAATTTGAAGGGCTTATAATCTCATAAGGGTAATAAAATTAAAGGGTAATAAAATTAAAGGCACAATATTTAAATCTTTTAATCGAATATATTACAAGCTTTAAATTATCCAAGAGTAAATTTAAAAAAAAAAATTTTTATTTGGATACCTAAATATTCTTAGCTTTTATTTAAGTAAGGAGGATATAATAAAATATAAGAACATATCATTTCGCCTTTACTTTATTGTTTTCTAAATTACATAATTTATTTTTCTCACCTTTGACCATTACACTTCTTTTACTCAGTAAATGACCCCTTAAACCAACTATCTTCAAGAGTATTTGCTTGTTTGCTTCTGTTAATTTGCAATCATTTCCCTTGTTGCTTTTGCTTTTATTTATTTGTATAACTTTTGTCATTCATAATTATTTGGGCTGTTTGTTTGTTTGACTTGTTGTTGTCGTTGGTCCCTGACATCGAAACATCGGAAACGGAAACAAATGAAGTATCAGACAGGGAAATGTGTTTGCTTTACGAAAATTGACTGAATGACTGACTGAGTGCTAAAAAGCATTCGAGCTACTTTTAATATTTCATTCCCAACTCATGAATTTGTATTTCAAAGAGAGCTAGATGGTGGGTAAATTTTAAATATGCATTCACGCTTTTATGAGCTTCAAGGAGGGAAATCAAATTGGTGCCCTGTGAAGCCCCCCAATTATTGTCCATTTCGGCATACTTCAATTTGTTTATGATTTTCTATGCCATGATGAAATTAAAATTTCTTTATTGGCCCCGATACTCAGCTGCGCTTGGTTGAGTTTTCTTTGTACATCTCTCGTATTGTTGGATGTTTTTCGGGCCCAGCCGAATGCAATTAGCAAAGCTTAATGTGGAAATATTGCTATAAAGCCAATAAAATTGAGAGTGCGGTCAAGCGGCATGATTGGATTTCCACGAGGTTAGCAAGCAATAGTAGTTAACATTATTCCAGGCTTATAGATTGCGTGCGGTTTTTATCCATAATTTCAATAGCAGCCGACGACTGTTATTTATCAATTTATTAAAGAGTTTCCGTATTTGCACACATTTAATTTGATCGATTTTTTTGGATTTGAGTTCGAGTCTAAAATGTAAAATAGGCAATAAATTATAAAAAATGCTTAAAATAAGTCATTGTGGTAAAACAAGATGAAACCGAAAAGAATGCATTTTATATAGTTAGTTCGCAAATAATTTATTCATAGTATTTATTTTGAGTTTACTCAAAAAATGCATTTACTAACCTTTTTAATCGAAACCAAAAGTCTACATCTAAATGTAAGAAAACCATGGCAAATAGTTTTTAACCTTCTAAGCCACAAGTGAATACTATTCAGCAATTTATTTAAGATTTTTAGGCTTTGATTGCGGTTTCCTGCATTTTCAGAAGCCACAAAATGAATGTTATTTAACAATTTGTTAAGCATTTTTAGTTCGGCCATCGACTTAATCGACTTACAAATTGTTGAATAGTTTAGTAAGGTCAAGTGATTTATTTAAGCTTCTTAAATTATAGAAAACCAGCTTGTACCCATACACTTGATGGCGATGTACAGAATTTTCGGCAACTGCCAAAAGCATTAATCGCATGTGACCCAAAAAATAAAATTGTATAAAAGTCTAGACGAATTTAACTTAATAGTGGCACTTAACCCCAGACAACCCCTCAGTGTTTTTGCATGTGTTTTTCTGGGATTCGACCCCACACGTTGGCTGAATAATTGCCATTTTGACATTTATAAACATATTTTAAATAAACTTCAATCAATGGTCTCAGACATACTCACCCAACTTGGCCCAAAGCAATGCAAATGATAGACTCGCAAAAAAGGTGGGGAAAATAAAACAAAGCGAAAAATGGGAAAACAAAGAGGGAAAATCACAGAGAATAAAAAAGGGGGGAGGTCTGGGGCATGCCTTAAAAGTCAATTTGCCGCAGGCATTGCTAACAAAACATGAAGCGCCACGGCCAACAGACAATGCATATAAAAAAGGTGCCGAAATTTCCACAAGCACACGGGCATCATCGAATTTCCATACCCCAAAAAAGAGGAGGGGAGGAAATTTTCACGCAGCTTAAAAACCGCACTCACGCACAAAATATTTTTATTTACCTTTTCGCCGGGACTGCGGGCGGTTGGCTGGGCAAACAATAACCACCCGATTCTCCAGTTACGGCTACAGTATCCCCCTATACCTCCTCCACAAGAAATCGGGCACTAAAAGCGCCTTATTTACGACGTTTACATGCAATATTTACACGAAATCTCTTACAATAACAGTTATGCCTGGCAATGAGCCCAGTACTCCAACTTAGGATCCAACTCCAATCCTGGACCCTCACAAAGGCATCCACTCAATTGTTATTGCTGAGCTTGGTTTACTTTGCATTTCCCCATCACCTTTCCATATTATTAATTTGTCAAAAAAAACCGAAGGCGAATCGAACAAACGGAAAACAATCAGGGAGGCGAAATTGATCACTTCAGGCGCAATATGCTTAATAATCTAATGCGATTCAAGTGAATGGCAAACGAAAATATTAGGCTAAAAACCAAATGTTTGTACTTTCCTCAAGCCCAATTATCCACTTTAAACATCCGAAAGCAAAATAAGAAAGTTTCTTTGCAGCTTACTAGTCAACAAAAGATAGGTGTTGACAAGAATTTATTTTTATTATTTTAGAATCATAAAATATGTTTGCCTGTTAAACTTCTGTCTTCAACCAAAAGCATGTGGCAAATAAGTAATATAAAATGATGTATATAAGCACAATCTATTAACAACAAAATTACTAAGAATAGTACAAAGTCTTACTAGTGTAAGAATGAATGGTTTAATAATGTAAAGATTGAATTGAATTTTTTTTTGCAGGCTACTATAAAATAATTCATTGACTACAACCCTGTCTTCGGCCCTCAAATAATGTCGCTATTCTGATTTAGAGACACTCAAAATCAATCTGTCGTCATCCCTGAAAAAATGTGAGAGGTCTTTGCCAAAGAGCTTCGGTTCCGGCGAGTCCACGTATAATATTTTAGCATTACAACTGATTTTTCAACACGTAGCCGCATAGTAGGCAACGCCGCACAAAAAAATTGCCGTCGTCGTCGAGCCGCATTCATATGCAAATACATAAAAGGCGCACCCAAAAAAAAGTAGGGGGACAGAAAAATAAGTAAAAGAAAAAAGAATAAAGCGTATCCGCAAAAAGCGCGTTGCGCAAATAGCGCGCTTCCTGAAATAATAATTCAAATACTGTGATAAAAATCGACTATAAACTCGCATGCTGTGCAGGAAAATCCCCACCCAATCGGGCACCCCTCCATATATGCAGTCCTGCGACCCGATTTTCCCCCGGCACCCCCTTGAGTCCTGTTTGGTGCGTACGTGCGCATATTTCATTCCCTAACGACCCCTTTTAACTGAGAAAATGTGTTTTCGTTACTTTTAGCATCTTTATCAAATAATAATATTACGCCGCACGAACCCAAACGTCGTCGAGGAGACCGCCAGGAGTCCCCATTTTTCCCATTTCCCCCAACTTTCCGTCTTTCCACCTATAGCTCACCCTCTTTTCCCCCTCGATACCGCCGAAAAAATATTTTTTTTGTTTTTATTCCTTTGCATTCTTTGCCATTTTGCACTCGGAGGTGGAGTGCGGAATGTAAAAAAGTATTATTGAAGAAATTGAAGTGTTTGCGAGAAATTGGCACGGAAGTGTAAATACCCTTGTGAAAATTTAAGATTTCGGTATTAATTAAGAGTTAACTAAAGTGAAAATATATTTATTTTAAGATGAAAATTAGAGAGAGTTTATCGCCATATACATACTTTAAAATTTGACTAACATTGATAAAATTTGGTCAAAATATCATTTACAATTTTTGAACCATTCAAAATGTACAGAAATGAAAAAATGTTATTTTCATATATTTCGTTGTTACTAATAACCCACCTTTTAAAGTCAAACGTATTAAGTTACTTCATTATTTTTTATTTACTGAATTGAAATTTGTTGACCCTTATTTTGGTCCACCATTTAAAGGGTATCAAATAACCAGGGAAATACCGACAGCCGGTAAAGACTTGCTAAAATATATTGAACAAAAGTTTACAATGCGATGTTGAGTGCGACTGCGAATGGATAGTACTGAATTGGGGCTATGGCAACAGCTTCGACACTTTTTCAACGATTTCCTGGCGAACGAGGACCGTCTCTTTTATTTTTCTTTGGACATTTTTGTTTTTGCTTGATTTCTTTTGGGCTCAATTGAAAAATTTGCATGCCAAGAATTATGCAAAGCGTGGGCAAAAGGCTGGTGGAGCAAAATCGTCGGTAAAGGTCAGCCAAAAACAAAAGGGTTGCTCATTTCTTTACCTTTGAAACAACTAAACCAGACCCCTATCCCGGGTGAAGTTTGTCCTTTTGCTTGGTTTTTGTTTGGAACACAACAAGCAGCAATTGAAACCATCGAAGATCATTTCATTTATTTCATTCTCTTGGCCTTCGCATTGGTTTTCTTCGATTGGGTTTGTTTTCTCTGTTGACTGCAACCATTATTCTTGGCGGTAATTGAACAACGTGGCGCAATGTTCGAGGGCGTAAATAAATGTTGCAAAAAAATATACTAAGAATGAAAATTGCTTAGAACAAATGTCCCTTTTTTGCAGAGACTCCTTGCCACACGAACGCCCACCAATTGAGGGACGATACAGCTTCATTTTCATTGATGATATTGCCTGTTTACAGAGGAAAAAACAACCTAGATTAAAAAAATACTGTATCTAACACTTAATGTTTATCAAGTTGTTATATTATGAGCTAATCTTAAAAAGAAAATGGTAACACCTAGATCTAAGTAAAAATTTGGAAGTGTGGAAATGTGAATTTTTAGACAAAGTTTAAAAACACACATTTGTTTTTACAAAAGATTTTTTATTTTAAGCTATTTCCTGCTCTTCAAATACATAAGTCACATGTAAATAATTTTTTTTTCCTTTTTTTCTGTGTGCAGTTTGATTTGCAAATTTTGAATATGATTATTTGTCGGCATCGCATACCCTTCGGGATTTTTTAGGCCAACAAAAATAGTGGTTACCAAATGCTGTTTGAAGGCTTAGACTAACATTTGTTGTTGACCTCAAAACCCTAAAATATTTTAACTAAAAATCCACTTAAATTGAAAGATCCCATAGGGGCCAACCACCGAATTATAGCACACGTTTTCATGCATAATTAAAGTGTACATGACCCAAAAAGCAGGCAGCGAAATTTTCCATTTATAAATTTTAACGAAAGGTCAGTGTGCCCTCAAGCACGTGGCTAAAAGGGATCTCTGGGAAAAAAAACATTTTATGTTGCAGCAATTTATGAGTATTTCAATATTTTGCTGAAGACTCAGGGGACTCGGGCTCCACTCGGCAAGTAATTAGTATCATTTCGATTTTGCTGAGCACTTCAAAGTTCAAGAAGTTCAATTTCAATCGCCCTGGCGTACATATTGAATTCGTTTTCCAGTCAACGATTTTCCTCGGAATCTTATCTTCCCCCTCTGCGAAATTCGGGCATTTTGGGCTCGAGGCTGTGTTCGACACGTGTTTAGCAGACGCTTTTCTGTTTCTTCCCGCTCCTTCCCCGCCTGGCCTATATAAAACACGTACTTGCAACATTTATATTGACAATGAATCCGAGGGACACCATTGGCAACCCACGCAAATTTGCCGTAGATTTTTTTGATGTGGTTAATTAGACTTGGAGAACAACAAAGTGGGAGCACATCCCATGGAGATGCGAGCAAATTGTACAATTGTTGTCTGAGCAGCGGCCGAGTGGAAATGGCTTTAACTGAATATTTTATGCTTCAGGGAGAATTGACAATAAGCCGAAGGACGTCACTTGCTTGACGTAGTCGACTCTTAAATGCTTTCTAAAAAGTATACTTATTTAAAGCGGGAAATTCGCAGAAAGAAATGATTTATGTTCAAGGAATGAAGAATTTGAGGTTTTTCGCATATTTATATTTTATAAGATATCTCGCTTTGTTTAAAATAAAAATGTATTTAAATTTTACCTTGAATTAGGTACACTAAACATTAACAAACAATATGAATAGGGAACTTTTTTACAATTGTTGTTCAAGGTATAAAACAGGAAATATTTAAAAAATCCATGCTTAAGATTTTATTTAAGAAATCCAAAACCATGTTTAAATACTTAAGACCCTGCCTTATAGAGCATGACGCAACATGGAAGTTTGCAAATAAAAGTTTTCATTGTTTATCCCGTTAGTGACTAAGATCCTTCGACCACGCCCCCTAGCACCCCAGTCCCGCCCCTTTGGCTATCATCTGCCGGTTGCGCACCATTTAGCAAAGTGAGTCACGTTCAAGACTGCAAATCGTTGTTGGCCCTCCGGCAGCCAAAAAGCCAGCACCTACACTACCACCACTACTTTGACTGCCACACTCGGCTACATGGTTTTGGTTATTGCAGGCGTTGTAATTTTTACAGCTTGTCACTTGTTGTTGAGTCCTTTCCGATTGTTGTTCGGCTCCCGGTCGCCGTCCTCCGAAAGGCCGCTGTCATTGCCGTTCAGTCAATTTTTGGTTACTGGGCCCCCGAGACGTCTTTAATTGAGACCGGTTGCTGTTGCTATTGTTGGGTTTATGGCCACACCCCTGCTGAACAATAAAACTGAAGAGCAGAAACCTTTGACGTCAATAAAAAACACGGAACATTAAAACGAGATCGTGGATGGGGAGTATGGCGTAGAGCTCCCCTTTGGAGGGGCTTTTTAAAGTCCTTGCAGTCACGCATTTTAAATAAGTTTTGCCAACCAGAATCCTCGGGCAGCACGAGCGAAAAAACGGAGCCCAAACTGAGCGATTCAATTTGTAATAGTTGGCATATCTCCAAACCGCATTGCCGGGGGCCACAAAATCTTAAGGCCGTACCCTTGTCATTTTGGTTTTCATTTTTATGTCATATTATAGATTTTTACCAGGGTCCGCAGTCGCTCCACCTCCGTCCACATACGAGTTCATTTTTCATTCTTAGCATGGTTTCGTTGCCGGAAATGTTGTTGAAATGAGCTGATTTATCCCGGCACACATATCACATATAAACTTGTGGTAGTTGCGCCGGCCTGGGCTTTGATTGAATGTCATTGATAGCCAAATACACTTGGATGTATTACATTTTTATATTATTTTTTAACACACATAAGCTTATATTGAAAATAAATAATTTCGAAATTGTAATTATAAGCACTGGATACTATATTTATTGAACACTAACATGTAATAACAAATTTAACATTACTTTCTTTTCAAAATTAAAATAAAATCTTTTTAATCTAAAAATACAGCCAATTTACATTAATTTATATAGTTAAGTGTAATATTTTCTTTAATAAGAAAATTGGTGTTAACAGAAACTTCAACTCAATTGGACATATTGTTGTTGATGCGCACACATTTGTAGCTCATTTCACTGCCAATTGATTTAGTTCACAATTAATCTGGAATTTACTTTCCCTTGCAATGCCCTGATAAACTTGCCCTGCCTCTCGGACGCCGACCAAATCTCTTCTGGCAAATAAATACAATTATACATTTAATGAGGATGAAAGTTTTGGGTTACGTAATCCAATATGTATGGGCAGGTAAAGTGCACACTGATGTGTTATACTCAACTGTAACGATAAACATATTTAATTGTTCAATTAGTTCGACTGCAATACCATAATGAGATTACGATTCCTCTGCTGTGGGAGTTCGTTTGGTGAAGGCAATCTGCATAGGATATATCTATATGCGTATATGTGTATGCAATGTGCACTCCTGGTAATGTTCTTTATCAATTTGAAATGAGAAGATTTCTGTGTAATGCGGTGCCTGGAAATTATTTTTGATATGCCAAGTTCTTTATTATATATTTAGCTTATTAATCTTTAATATTAAAAAATTGTTTGACTGCCATATATTTTTCTTTTTTTTTTGAAATGAGAAGAAGATAACAAGACTCTAATTTAAAATATTTTAAAGGAAGTATCAGAATATATACCCCATATATGAATATGATATACCACCATTTATAAATTTATTCTGAAATAACAACTCCTTCAATACCATTTTCTTATTTAAAAAAAACACTTCCTATTTTCAATTTTAGTCTATCCAATCCGGGATCTGCACAATTCTCTTTTATTACTCGGTGAAGATAAATTCAGAATTTCTTCATTGAATATTCGATCCCCAGCGAGCAACCGAAACCAATACAACTTGAATGCTCTGCCCCTGTGGTTATTTCCCCCTTTTTTGAACACTGCCTAAATGTCTACCACTGTACAATGGGCATTATAGCCTATTAATTGGAAAATGGAATAGTTTCAATACTAACGCCTTTGTTTGAGTTTGACGATACTCGGCATATTCGTTAAGGAATAATTATTTATAAAAAGGGGGACTTAAGACCATTTGCAATAACTAATAATTTAACAAATTAAATAATTTTTGTTTGATGTGTTTTTAAAAACTCTGCTAAATTGGACTTTTTGGAACACCTTCTCCCAATCAAGTAAATTTATTGTCCGCTTTGGTGGATATTACGCCTTATTTTTATACATTATATATATTTATTATATCCTGATCTGCAGATCTGCTGTTTATGCCTAGAGAAATCGGAATTTCGGCTCCTGTGCGGCGAGAGCACAGCTTGTGCCTCTAACCTCGCCTCATGTTGGATGCCACGTCTAGTTTTTGTGGGGGCTCGGGCCCCAAAAGGAAACTAAATTCGTGGATTGCTGCGCTCTTTGGCGCTTTGTCCGGGGATAGCCTTATACTGACATCCTCGGTTTCAGAGGTTTTTTTCCGAGGGGAGTCCCCTTATCGCACAGAACAAAAACCGTAAAGCGGATGGCATGAATGAGAATTGTCGTCCCAGTCTCCCGACATCGCCGTCTCTTTTCTGCCCCTGTCTGCTGTTGTTGCCGTCTCTTTCTGTGTCGCAATGCTGCCATTACTTAAACAGAGCGCTGAAAAATCAAAGCAGCAAAATATCAATATTTTATGATCTACGCTTCCTGTTGCTAGACGACAAGGATTTCTCAGTCATGCGGTGCACCCCGATACCCTGGAAATGGATAAGAACCAAAGGTATAATGAAAGCATACACTATTTGGTAAATATTCTTTATAATGGATTTTGCATTTTATAATATTGATCAATTGTAATACAAATTTAATAATTACAAAATTGCCTTCAAACTGCTACCTCAAATATAATTATGTTTATGTTTTATGAAATTCTATGTAAAGAAGCTAGAAGATATTATTATAATCCAGGATACCAGTGATCTCCCCACACTCCCAATCTCCGTACCCATTTTATTTTGCCCAGCATGCACTTGTAGCAATAGTTTTCCCTCGTACATATATATGCCTTGGCTGAACTCGGTTCTTGCCCCAGACCTCTTGAGGTTTTAGTTCAGTGATTTTAGGCAGCGACTTCCTCGGTCCTCTTTCGATCCTTTTCTGCGCGAGGAACGGGAGCTGCAAAAAATTACATTTCCTTCAACTCGAAAAGTTTTTCGGCTTGAGAGTAACGGCCAAACGGAGGCAGCATCCAACAACAACATCCAGCAACAACAGCCAACAAGGACAACACAGGAAGAGGATGTGTTCGGTTCTGCGTTGTGGTTATGTTGCTGGTGGTCTGCTATGCTGCCTGCTTGTGCGCATTTCCAAATCATTTATCATAATTTTGTGGCATTGAGTGTGGCCCGAGGCCCCCCGGACCCCTCCAAGCAGGGCTCTTCGGTATCGGGCATCTAAATCGTTGATAAAAACGTTGAACCGGGCCTAATTTATGTGTATATTGGCATTAGTGTGTGCTAGTGTCAGGCGTATTATTAATTTCTAATTTGCATAACCTACAAAAGCTTTGAACTTTAAACTCCCCATTCCTGGGGATATCACATCTGTAAGCTGGCGAGAGTAAGAGCGTGTCTATTATGCAAAAGTTTTCCCCAACAAAAGTTCCCTTTATAATTTTCTCCTCTCGGTTCGTTTTTTTAAATATTTTTTTTTTAAGCTGTCAGAGCAATAAATCGACTGGAATGGGAAAGTCGGGGCGAGATGTTGGCAATGGGAACGATGATGGGTTAGCTGCCCATAAAGGGAAGCCAAAGTTTCGGGCAGAAGTGCGTGAGAGCTTTTTAATGGTTGCACAGGATCAATTTTAATTATATTTCTGTGCTATGTGCCTGGGCATTCAAAAAGCCAAAAACTTTGGTTACGGGTGTTCTGGAAAGTTTAACTTTGCCCCTACAACAATAAAACTGAAGGGTAAAATAAAATCCAGTCTGCAAGATTGGGTTCGAAGTACCCACCCATGCAATAGAATCAAATTCATAAAAATGTTTTAGACACTGGAAACATGCACACTGAAATATTCTATTTCTCATAAACAGAATAATAATAATAATATGGAAAAACTTTAAATTAAGGAGGGGACATTTAATTTTTTCTGTAACTTATTTTTAGCTCAATATTTTTAAGTGACTTTTCCTTATTGCTATCATAACATAAGTTGTGCCTATTCCAGAAACTGCACATTTTTACACCGGCTTTTAAAGTTTTTATTTACTTACTTGTACTACATTTTGTGGTTATTTTATGGATAAATTAAATTTAAAAATTTAAAGGGATTTATATCGGAAATAAAAAATAACACTTTGAGACTTCGAAGTTTTTCACCAAAAATGTGTCTCAAACATAACATATAATTTCTGCCATACCTGTGAATATAAAGTAAAAAAATTGAGTAATAGTTATTACAATCTAAGTCATGCCTATTTCATAAATTCCATTTGTAATACCCTGGCAATAATGGAAATTAAATTTAAAGATTAAATTTTAAATGGATGTCAAGAAAACTCTTTTAGACACAAAATCTGTCTTACACTGGCGTTTTAAGGACAAACTTATTCCAACATTAAATAATTTCTTTATAATTTCTTTCCCACCAATGAATAAAGAATAACAGTTTTAATCAATGATTCAAAATGAGTATTAAGGGCTGACATTGTTTTGTTTAATAAAGAATAAAACTGCTAGACTAGTTCTTTGTTCTCTTAGTCACATCCACACATTTACCATTAGAATATGCTTCATTTGATCATATGCAGCTAACGAAAATCAATTGTTGGATATCTTTTGTGCTCCCCAACCCAATCGACTAAGACCACAATGGCAATAAAAACCATCACCGGATTAAATTTTGCGCAGCTCCACACCAAAAAATAAACATGAGCATCCATACGTTTGGAAGAAAATATCTATTGGAAAATATAAGTATATTGTCGCATATGAAACTACGATTGCAAACTTTTTGTCCGCATCGAAGTTTTGCAAATTTAGCTGGGCTGCTGCTGCTGCTGCCAATTTGGCCCAATCGATTTTGTGACTAATTCAGAACATTTTAATTGCGCATGCATTGGCCATGAATAAATAATACCCACACAGAGCTCCATTCTGCCGCAGTTATTATTTTGCTGTGTTGTGCTGTGTAGTTTATTTCACCAAAAGCATAAACTATCAACTTTTATGAGTATGCAACACACACCCAGGACCGAAATATGCAAGGAAGTTGCTCTTAATTCCAGTAAATAGTTTACCAAGGAGCAGACAAATGAAAAAGACGAGACCAGTAACCAGACCAGAAGACGTTAGCCAAAGTTTTCGGCAAAGAGCATAAATTTCTATGCTTGGACAACACGCAATGAATCGCTCCTGAAATGCGCTTTCTTCCTCTGAGAAAGGGGAAAAGGGATTTCCCTACCCTCGTTGAACTTTTTTCTGCCTTTCTGCACATAATCAAGTTTCAATTTCCAGTTGTTGCTTGGAAATTTTTTACAGAAACTATGCAAAAGACGGAGAAAAGGAGTTGGGTCTGCGGGCTGAAGACTGACCAACAGTTGTCAACGGCGGCGGCTGCCTGGACTCTCCTCTCGAGCAGCAAAAGGCCAAAGCGTAATTACACTAGGCAACAAAGTTAGAAGTACAATTAACAAAGTATACAAAATATAAAATACTTTTTAACTTTTTTAAGCAAATCGCTGTTCATGAAAATACCAATCAATGGAAAAATGATTAAAAGTTCAATACTTAAGAAATCAAAACTTAAGAAATAAAATGGTAACTGGAATAAATTCCACTATGAAGTTTACTCGAAAAATTTAGTTTATTTTAAAGCCCATATTTCTAGACTAACTTAGGGTTGCCTAACTCTATTTTATTTTTATACAGAAGAGCTTTGAGTTATTTGCAAATAAATTCATTTTAAACCTTTTTAAAATGACGTTTTAAGATCGGATGGTGGTATTTTGAGCTATTTTCACTGAAAGTCCGAAACACCCATTTCACATGTTTTTTTTATTGTATGGTTTCCAAAACTTGGGCTATTTTTCAATTAATAATCTATATTTCCAAAATCTTTAAATGGTTTAATAGTTTATATAAATTGTGTTATCAAAATGCAGCTTGCGATCTAGAATGCAGACTTTTTAAGACTTTTTTAATTAGAGGAAAAACGCAAACTACATGTAGATTAGTGTTATCCTTTTAAGATGCATATCTTCCCTCTATTTTCAGGTCTCTTATTCTATCTGGTTTCACAAAACCCATTCCAAGTTTTTCTCACATTTTTACCAGCAATTTAGCAAACGTCTTTTGGATTAAATTAAAAAATATAAAAGAGAAATCATAAGAAAAAACTGTACAAATCAGTTGCACAGAAAAAGACGAAAAACTTTCAGCTCGTCTTGGATTTTTGTTTTTTTTTTTGTATGAACCATTTAGGACCTTTTCCTACTTCTGCACTGATATTTTTTAATGTTTCCTTTTTTTGCGCTGCTCGTTTTCTGTTTTTGGCCACCAAAAGACGTTGCTTCCACAAGGATTTCATTTAATTTGCTGCCCCCCACCAGCCACGCCCCCACTTGCCTAAGACTTCCGCCCACTTTTGGGGCCACAGACCCGACTCTAAAGTTCATTTCTACGCTCATTACACTTTTGCTTACGAAAATTGTTTTCCAAGCCGCACCACGGAGAGATAGAGAAAGATAAAAGCGGGGGGTTGAGGAAGGAAAAGATGAAGGAAACTGGGAGCGGGTTAAGCGACTTTTCCTTTTGGGGCGCCCAGCTTAGCTATATGGTTGACTAATTCATTTAATTCAAGAGTTTTAATAAAGTTTGTGCCCGAGCACATTTCCCTGACCCTCTTCTACCCCATCTCTCCCGCCGCAGGACCCTAAGTCCGAGGCCCCGGGCACTTCCCTGACCCTTGACCGACACCCACTTGGTCACTTTATTAAGCGCATAGCTTGAAATTTTTGCGCTCTTTTTCGGGGGTCAGCGCATCCCATTTTTGGATATAGCCAAAATCCTTTTTGCCCCTGATATAATCAAAAGTGTTGCGGCCTCTAGGTGCACAGAGAGAAAATAATCAGAAAGTACTTAATAAATAAACTATTTTTTTATTGATAAGAAATACATATATGTTATTAAAAAATGAAGGAAGCTTATTAATATAGGTTAACAATATGAACATTGTTTTTTATGACTTAAGTGAGGATGAACACCTATCATATGATAATACGTTACCTCTTTTAAAAATACGCAAAATATTTGAAGTGTTTTCTAATTTTTTAAAGTTTGTTTCATGGTTAGTTAATTGAATATATAAAATTCATTCTGAGTACTAAATTGGAGTTATTATACTCGTATAATACTTAATCTGCTTAATACCCATTAAAATTTAACACATAATTTGTCCCTGCAAACTTGTTTGTATAGCTAGCTCATAAATTATTTGAAAATATTAAATATGGTTTGATTTTATAAATTATAAAAACAAAATGTTTGTTATACCACACATTTTTTTCCGGTATGGAATTGTTCTTCAACTTGGTCTTCCTTTTCCACTCTTTCCAACATGTGCAATAACTCATTTTTGTGTGGCTCAGTTGGGGGGGCCTTTCAAAAATGCCTTGATTTGCTTTGTGGCGTGAAAACCTTTTTTCGCCTTCTTTCTTTCTGTTTTTGCCCCTTGCTTGTATATGCAAATTTGTTTGCTCTACTCTGTAATTTATTTTAAAAAATTTGTTAGGCTTATCTGGTTCTGGTTCTGGACCCCCACGTCTCCTTAGCCACCAACTTTGAATTTTCCTTTGCTCTTGAAAGTTTCGCTTCGCTTTTTTTGTCTGGCGGTCATGAAATTTTGCTTGAGTTGCTTGAAATTTGCATTTTTATTGTAGTTTTCATAATTGGCAAAAGTTTTTTTCGGTCTTGGCTCGCTTTCTGTAAATTATATGAAAACTAATAAGTGATGAGGATTCGTTTTTGGCGTTTTCAATTCACAAAAGTTGGAAAACTCAATAAATGAAGAGCGAATTGCCAAAGGCTGGGATGCTGTAATGAGGAGGGAGTTGGTTAAGACAAGAAAAAGAAAGTTAAACAAGTAAAAGCTAGGAAAAAGTAAATGGGGAAGCCATAAAATTATTTAAGTCAGTGCAACCCTAGTTTTAGTACCGGAAAATATATAACAAATATTTTATTTGTATACAGATCAGCCAGCAAATATTTTATGAAACCTTCATTTCATTTTAAATATAGGTTTCCCACAATTTGGCTGATACTTAGCCAAACGAAGTCGTCTTTTTTCCCATTGCTTTAAGTTTACAACCCGCGTATTAAAAAAGAGTGAAAGTAATCCCATTCGAAACTCATCTATCATAGTAAAGCTCTCGAAGAAAGTGAACAAAAGTTTCTCTCAAATTGAAATAATCAATCAAAGTTCCACGATGTTCCGCCCTTTAAACAGCAACCATTTCCAAAGTAAAAGTTGTGAGTTTCGAATACGGATAAAGCGAAGGCCAACGGAGTCCATCAAAGGCGACCATTGACTGCAGACCCCAACCGAACTGAGAATCTCCAACTTATGTAACCGCATCCTGTATAAAGAACTTTTCCCATCTAATCGCATCTCCCCCGATTTCCAGAGTAGTAAGTGCAACCGCAACGCCAAGGAGAAGTTGAAATCTCCGACTTAGAAAGGGTTGGCACAAAATGAATGAAAATTTAATAGGGTCCAAAGACCGAGCGTCGTCGCGCCACAAATCTCGTATATAAACTGAGCGATGGGGGCAAGCATTATGCATTCTTTGCTGCAAAAACCACATAAATCTGCCACGAACAACCCCTAGAAATTTGCGGGATGTGTACGTACTATATATGGAGGAGGGAGCGATCCGAGCTGCGGCATTTTCAATATGCGTTACACGTACGCATTAATAACTAATATATGCATATACAGTAACAGACTTGCAGGGAATCATGCCCGACTTCCACATCTCATTGTTTGCGCATATATATTTTATATGTCTTTTATATACGTGTAAATCTAAAAACTGCTCATATCCTAGCCGGCACACATATGTATTATGCTATTTGCAATTGCGCGGCACAAATATCATTACCAATGCCACTGCCAGGCAATTTCATATCACTCGGAATCCGACAGATATTCTGAACAAGTCAAAGATTACGAAACAGCGGCGAGAACTGCTTATTGTTCCCGTTTATATTAACTATTTTTTGTTTGCCCCTATTGTGATATACAGCTTATAAGTAATATTCAAGAGCAGCCACTTTATTGCCCCAGGCCAAATAAGTTGGATGACTTAATAAAACAGAAAAGTCATGGAAAAACCTCATAAAGATTAAATAAAGGGTCATCAGTTACAAAACAAAATTCGAAGAGAAGTTAAAGGACAATCAACTAATACTTAAATATTAAATTTTGCATTTTAAATGTTCTCTTGGTATATATAAAAATATTAAAGTGTGAAAATATTTGACGTTTTGTAATTTAGACTTCATTAATTGCAGCCATTGCATTGCATGACTTTCACATTTACACTTAATTAATGGCAAGCTAAAATGCATTTTGCAATTTTATCCAGGTAAATATGTCATATAAAATATTTTGACAGCCTAATTCCCTTTTTTATGTCTGTGTGTGAATTTTCATAGTGTAAAACCTCTAACAATTTAACATGTATGAGTTGTAACAGAATCAAAATATGTATTAGCTTTGAAATAATTTTTGTTTGACATTTAATAATAATTAAAAGTTATGTTTAGCTTGACACATAACATTTAAATCGATTTAGTCAATTTTTTATCACTTTAAAGAATTAATATAATAGTTTATTTACTTAATATAATTTTAACGCTTTTAAGAGCTGAGAAAACATTAAGAATGTTTTGTTGACGTGGCAACAAATTTGTTGGCAGGCACGAGCTAGGCGTGTATTTGGAATCTGCCACTGACCCCTACCCCGCACCCTCGGCTTTTCCTATTGTTCCCGCACCCCGTCTATATCTCACTATATACCAAATCCCACCCATCATCAGTGGATGCCAGTTTTCCAAGTGCCAAGTTTAATCTGTTACAGTTTCCTTTTGCTGGTTCGAGCCTCGTCCTGCTCCCCAGCCCCACATTCCTGTTTTCCAGCCCCTCGTTCGCATTTCCATGTCCGTTCTAACCGAAGTTCCGTTTGACGCCCCGCAGGCCGCACAGTAGGCCTTATAAGGGCTTTCACATAGTAACACTAATAGCTTAAATTAATAGTATCTAAGGATCAATTATGCGAAGGTAACTCTTTTGGAAAATAAATGAATTTTAAATTCTCTTAAAATGAATTTTAGTAATGAAAAAAAAACCATTGATCTTATATTTCTTTGCAGCCAGTCGTGAAATATATTTTTCTTGGAGTTCTTCTCACTAATATATTTTAATTTCTCAAAACTAAATCGTGTTTACATTCACTTATTCATTACCAGATACAAGTGTTATAATGCAATTGCTTTATCTTACTATATCTGGAGATGCAGTAAGGGAAGATTTTAGTATTTCCCTTTTTCGTTTCTTTTTTTGACCCCACAATTACATTTTGTAAAAACTCCTCAACTTAACATTAATTTCCGTACAGTGTATGTATATCGCTCACATGCTAAACCTATTTCTTAATGATATATAACCATTTTATAATATTATATTTGTCATAATAACTTATTGCATTTGGAATAAAATTTCAGTTGCTTTATATCCGTATTTCCTGAGATATTAATTTAATTTTTTCAGGATAAATTAATTCCCTAAATTTCACCCACTGTGGACCATGGCAAAAGGCCCTCACTATCTAACTACAGAAAGGCTGACTGGGTCAATAGAGCGAGACAGCGGATGAGAAAGAGACGGGGTAATGGGGGATGGAGGGAGAGGCAGCTGCCATTGTTTGGCTGTTGCTATTTAAAGCGCATTTGCTGTTAATTTTGCCAGGCCGTTTGCGTTCGCAAAGCTTTCGACGCGCACATGCCCGGATATCCGGTTTCCCACGCATGTGTACACTGAAAAAAATATATCTTAGGCATTTTAGAATAAGTTTTATCTGTGGCGATTTTTTATGTCATATTTGATATTGCGTAATTCCTTAATTTTTAAATATACCTAAATTGAAATAAATCATATTCGCGAGCTAAAAATTAACATTTTATTTCATAAGCTGGAAAAATTATTTTATCTATCAGAAATGTTTCAGCCTAATTCAGAAGCTTAAAACTTAAAAATCTTAAACTCCAATTATGAGAATTAATTAGCTGTTTAAAAAGTTTTAAAGGTCTGTTACCAGAACTTAGTTAGTTTTTCCATCATATACACACCGCCTGAAAACACACCCAAAAAGTTATATTTCGCTGTGTGTGGATTTCCGTGTGTATTAATGTGTGTGCTCGCTAACCGCCTGACTGCTCATTATGTATTTGACTGTCTGTGTTGAACTAGCCGTGTCTGTGTTGGCAAGAACTTTAATTGAATAATTCCAGTCATGAATATTTCTAATGGCCAAACAAATTTTTTGAGCAAGTACTTGGCAAAAACTGCTAGCCCGTCTGCATTTGCTGGCTTTGACTGTTTGCTCAACTCCTCCGACTACACTGCATCTACCCTTCCCTTTCCACTGCTGTCATCTCTATCTTTTGCCATCTCTCTCATTTTGTTTACCTTTCGAGGTAGTTTTTGCAGCGTTTTTAATTATATGCACACAAAAGGCCGCCACAAAAGCAATTCGCCACCTTTATTGATGGTTGGTTGTTGATTTTTCGGGCCACCCAGGATCTGAACCAGGATCGGGGCCAAAACACAGATGCAGACGGCCCATAGTTTTTCCTGCTGTGTGCGGGAATTTCATCAACTTGTTCAAAAATTCAAATGTAAATAAATCTAGACGGACAGTGGGCTTTTCGGACGAGGAGCAGGTGGTCCAAAGCGGGCAAAACAGAGGCCTGGCCAAGTGTTTTGTTAGCATGCCACAGCAATTTTCAATCGCCTGGACAAAAGTTTGTTTGTTTGTTTGTTTGCTGGTTGCTGGTCGGTTGGTCGAGCCGGACGGTCCGATGATGCAGCTTTCTGCTTTTGGCATATTCGCTGCACTCAGCACAATTCAGCCCCGAACCGAAGGTATATGTACATACACCCATGCCAAGCCACTCCTTTCGAGCCTCAGTGCGCCCAACAAATTGGTACATTGTTGTCTCCCGAGGCTCTGGAACAGTGGAGCAGCAGGACTGATCGTCTTGACAAGGATCGTTCCGATTCAGCATGCTCTTCCTTAAGTTCTGTTGTTATCGCGACATTTAATTATTAGTACTGAAGGTGGTTAGCTGTAGACATAGACATATTGTATTTTGCATTGTATTTTCCTACGATTTAAAGAAGCTTAATTTAAAGCTTAAAATTAGTTAGTTTTAAAACAAAAATATCAGTAGAATTTTGAAATACTAATGTTCGTTTCATTTTTAGGCCATATATGTAAGTATCCTTAATGATTGTTTTTTAATTATCTGCTTCCCAGCGAAATCTCGCTGCTTAGAAGTATGTGCATTAGTAATCAGCTTTGTCATGTTGATAATTTCGCATATAACGTTTCATATAGGAACTACAATTTAATTTTAGTTAGCCTTTAACTCGATACTAAATGGTGGTGAAATTCAAATAGTTAAGCACAGTAACCATTGTCTATTCCAAGGGTTTCAGTACAACCCCAAATCCATGCATTCAATTGTTCATCCCATTGTTCAGGTGGGCCGCCTTTGCCATATTTGGAAGACGTCCAGGCAGGCAACAATTGCAACCTTGACTGCCATTCTGGGGATGGATAATGGATGATAGATGTGGTGGGGGTGGCGAATCGGGGGCTATAACCACTCCCCCTTCTCTATTGGTCAAGCCAAGTGGCTTTTAAGTGCTTTGCCTGCCGGTTTCGCCGTTGTTGTTATTATTGCCATGGGAGATAAGTGCCCGATAGGGCATAGACCACCTCACGAGCAGTTGTCCACTGGAAAAAGTAACTCAAAATATTTAATATTTTTGATAATATTATAAATTATGTTTTGGGTTATTATGTACATATATTATATAATTTATTATATAATAAGAGGGAGGCCAAACATCTTGCAGCGAATAGGTACCAAGTACAAAATTAAAGGAGAAGGCATCCAAATCCAAACATTTTGACCGTGTAAAAGTCCCCATAATTATTTGCAATAATCTACAGTTAAATGGGATTTGACAGTTGATGAATTGCACAGTAGTTCGATTGGAAATGCACAGAGAACCGATGTCCTGATTGTGTGGGTGGGTGGATTTGTTTGTTGGGTTACCAAGTGGGTGACCCCGATTTGCCCTGCACCACCCCATGGTTATGCATGGCTTGGAAGTCAAAGAGTTTGAGCTGCTGATGCCACAGATGCCTCTGTTGCTTTAGGTACTCTAATAATACCTTATCCAGTAAGTGGTCTTGCCCAAATGGAATTGTGTTCGGGGAAAAGGATTTGAGCCTCAGTCGATGTAGATTAATTTCATTGATGGACTGATAGAGCTCTGCGATTTTTCACAGGAAACTCTACTTGACCGGCTTATGCATTATAAAGAGTATTATAATTGAGTGCAGGACGGAATAGAGGACTATTAATTAGTGAGACTCATATCGAAATAGGAAATTAATCACAGTTGAGGTCTGCTGGGATGTTTTAGTATGTTGATTTGTGTAAACTAGTTGACTTAGCCGAGAATATTCTATTGGGAGATTTAAAGAATTCTACTTTTAAATAAGTTTTTTTTTGAAAAACTCATTTAAAGCATTTAAAGCCAATTTAGATGAATATCAAACAAAGCAATTTAAGTAGTACCACTTATATTGATATAATTTATAGAATGTACTACTTAGAGAACAACGGTAAATTTATAAATATTTTTATAGGATTATTAATAGTGCAAACAAAATCCCTGTCTTTTGTTTTATTTAAATGGATTTCTCTTGTTATTTTTCAATGCTCATTATTATTTCGCCATCCTCCAACAAAATGCCGATTCTTGTATTGGCTCTTTTAAAGTTTTTCACCCTCAGCTCTGATCTTTTGTAATTGAAACAACAATCATGAGATTTTTGCATTTTTAATAAGCGAATTCCCCATGCCACCAGTCTACACATTATTTGCACAATATTTCGCATTTGCTGCATACAAAAGTAAACAAATTTTTCTCTTATTGTTCCAGCCGTTCTGCTGGCCCCACGTAATTAAACTTTGTTGCTTCAAAGTCTGGACTGGTCGCTCAATTTGCGGCCAACAAAGGCGCAGTCCAAACATTTTTTGCCAGCAATTGAAATGTGCTACGCATTGTCCTGGCCATTTTCTGGCCGGCTCACTGGCTCACTGGCAGACTGGCTGCCGGTCGGATGGCAAAACAGGACACTGGGTTGGTGGCCCTCCTCTATCCAGAGTGTCCTGCTGTAAACTGTTGTTATTTTAACGCAATTTTCAAGTGGAATGCAAATTGTTTAATGATTTCAATTGGAAAATTGCTGGAATACTTGACGAGAGGAACGAGATGGTACCAAGAAAGCCAGATTAACCATGGCTGAGTCACGATTAATGGATGCCCTTTGACGAGAACTGTGATTTTGAAGGATTAGGCTACAACTAATAATGTAATATAGAGATTATATTGGGAATATCATTTATTCGAATTGCAATATATAGAAAGACTATTTGAAATATAGAACTCTGTATGAACTAACCAAGTTATGATCGTTGTAAGAATCTTACATCAAAAAGACTAATTGCATTGATTTATTTTGCACTGATAATATTATAGGTATAATAGGTATTAAACCTTATATACCTTTTTATTTAGGGTATCAAAAAGGAAATAGCGAAGGAGACAACAATGGTCCAGTTCTCCCGCCTCGAATTTACCCCTATAGCACCCACTGTGCAGTTTAACACAGAAAAAACAAACGGCAAGCAAATTGGGTAATTTTAGATATATAGTCTTAAATAATAAATGGTATTGATTCGTAGGTTAAATAGGAACATTTCATATTTTAAAATATTAGTATTAAATTCATTAAGTTTGACATATAGAAAGGTTACTATAAAAATAATGAAGTCCTTAATACATTTGTTTTTAAATATTTCAATATTTTTGAAACCTGATTTTATAGTTATCTTTAATTATTGGTTATAAGAACAGTATAGCCCAGTTTTAAATGGTTAATTTAAACATTTCGGTTTTTTCTGTGTACTCAGCGAGTCATCCCCTTCAGTCTGCTTCGCTTTGTGGGTCCATGCGTAGGCATATAGGATTGATGGAGGGGTGGATGGTGGGGATGGAAATCACTATGGAGGGAGTTGCAGATGGTGCTCCTCTTTGCTGCATTTTTCGTATACCGAGTGTCTGATTAAATTAAGTTGATGAGACGGGCTCCATCCAGCGCCAAGCAATCTGTTTGAAGGACTTTTGTGTTATATTGATGCATTGTGTTCCTTTCTTTCTCCCCGCAGCAGTTACTCAAACACTCGACTACTTCACTCGATTCGTTCATTTAGTCCGTTTGCTTTTCGGCTGCTTTTGATCGTCCACAGAAGAAAAAATAATATAAAATAATTACTATTCACATGTGTTAATTTAAAAAGAAATTAAAAGGCCTGAACAGAGAATACAAAAAATATAAATATTTTTTATAAATATTTTAATGAAGGCAAATAGTTGTTAAATACATTTTTTCATATAAAAATGTAGTTGTTTTCTAATCAATTTTTTTGTTAATAATAATATTGAAATAAAGCTGGACAACAAATATTTAAACAAGCTAGGTCATCCTTTAATTAACATATAAATGGGTCGAAAAACATATATATCAATCTTTTTTCCCTGTGTGGTACTGTGACTGGTTCAGCTTCTGTTTTTGTTTGCCTTTCACGTCGAAGGAACGAATAAGCACTCCCACTTCAGCTTCTGCTGAATTTGTTTATCATTATTGGCATTAAAAGGATTCGAAATTGTTTATTGTCTAGCCAGGAGTTGGCAGCCTCTTCCCCTCCCCCGGTCAGCTTGACTTTGTCCTGTCTGCCAGTCACTTAGTCAGTCGTTCCATCGAAGGCTGACTGTCCTGGCTACGTGCCTCCGAGTGCAGTTTATTTGGACCTTTGTTTCAACTGCCTCCGACAATGTCGCCAGTTTCAGAAACAGGCTTTCCTTACCTTCCCTCCGGACAGTGTCTCAGGGGTCATGGATAATGTGTCCAACTAATTGATCGATGTGGGACGTGAGCATCAGGGAACCCAATTGAAATGAATGAACTTTCAAGGTGAGTGTGTGTCTACATAATTTCTTGAAGAAAGATTGAGAACAATTTCTTCAACGAAGTTAAAATGAATATTTTCCCTAAAACTGAAGACCAAACTAAAGAGATCAAAGGGAGATAAAATTTTTCAATTACAGAATATCAAGCTTATACAATGTTCATACATTATAATTAAAATACAAAACAATTCTTATCAAAACGTTCTTTAAATTTGTGGATGAATAATCTTTATCATCATAACTTAAAATCAAGTGTATTCAAAAATAACAGCATTATTTTTATGACAAAGGTAAGCATACACGATCCCTTAATTACGGTACATATTTACAAGGTTACTATATTGAATTTTATTAAAATGTTATAAGGGCATTAGAAACTCACAAAGTAATAAAACATGTATTTTATTTCATAACCAATAGGCCACAGCAGTTCTTTAAAGTAAACAAGAGAGAACGCTATAGTCGGGTGCCCCGACTATCAGATACCCGTTACTCAGGTAAAGGGAGTGCGAGGGAGATGGAGATAGAAACTTTGATCACGCATAACTTTTTAACGAATGGTCCGATTTGAAAAATTTCTTCTACATTTCGATAGGTATTGATAAACACAATAAAACTGCATTTTTACTTTTCCAAAATATTTAAATTTTTAAAATCGTATATAAGCGATTGTGGGTGTTAAAGGGGGCGTGGCACCCTTTTGAAATAAACTTGCGCTGCGTAGGAACTCCTAGAATCTGCATGCAAAATGCCAATCTTCTAGCTTTTATAGTTTCCGAGATCTCAGCGTTCATACGGACAGACAGACAGACGGACAGACAGACGGACAGACGGACAGACGGACAGACGGACATGGCTAGATCGACTCGGCTAGTGATCCTGAACAAGAATATATATACTTTATAGGGTCGGAAACGCTTCCTTCTACCTGTTACATACTTTTGCACGAATACAATATACCCTTTTACTCTACGAGTAACGGGTATAAATACAATTTTGTTAATTTGTCTTATCGACAAGATAAGAGCATACAAATTAGAATATTAAATAAGTAATTGTCCATGCACATTAAAAAAAAGTAAAAACTTCGATAACTTTTATTGTCTACTTTTCTTAACCTTCGTCCCACTGTCCTTACGTCAGATATTATCCACTCTTGTCCCCATTTCCGCTCCCTGGCAAATAATCTACTCCTTTTTTGTTTGCGAGTCAACATGCTATTTGTAATTAATTGTTTTTGCTTGATGGAGCCTCCCCACCCACAATGCGATCCCCCAGCCCACCCACTCAATCAATCGAGCCCTTTCGGTCTACTTCTCGCTGGAGACTGCAGTGCAATGCACGATTTATTGAGAAATCAATTGTTTAACAACAGGCAATGGAAACCACAAGAGTTCTTTGCAAACAAACTTCTCGCCTCGAGCCGTCGCACATCCACTTCCCTTTCGCTTCCTCTTCTTTTCGACTTCCGTTTGTTGATGCTTCCGGTGTGGGTGGTTTCGGTGGGTGGCTGGGTGGTTCGATGGCCGATGGATCATTGTACGGGCATTTAATTAAATCGATGACAAAATTACGTCAATTAAAGGCGTCGTGTTCAAATTGGTCTAGCCAGTATACATAAAGACACCGCTGCGTGGTGTCTGTTCCATCTTGTCAAATTGTAGGTAAAAGTTATCAAAAAAGTTTGTTCTTCCACTCCCTCGCCTTGCTGTTCTGGACTTTCTGACATTGAAACCCATCAATTCGTGTCAATTAATTTGCCTGAGACGACAGAGCCCCGCCCAGTCTCTAATTCTCCCCTTTTTTTTGAGAGGCTAGCTTACATGGAGAAAAAATACATCAAAATGTATGAAAGTGGTTACTTTTTAAATACCTACAATTCTTAATCTAATTTTTGAGGATTATTACTTTGAATTGGATTCCAATTGGTATTAAAAATTTCTCAAAAACAGTTTATTACCACTTACAAAAATGTTGTTTTCCTTTTTTAATTGTTATAAGTTGGTGTATACTGAGATATACGAAAAAACATGTCTTTTTCAGTATTTTAAGAACAGAAAAAAAATTGTCTAGATGTAGATGTCCTAAAAGAAAACTCAGCTAATGTCAATTCTATTAAAAATTTGTTTCTGAATGAGTGACTAGCAATTTGATAGTCATAGAGTTGGCTCATGGTAAGGCTAAACTTTTTCATTGAGCAATTTAAAATCAAATTTATCATTAAATTTATTCTTGCTTGTTTAGCAAAGGACGAACAGTGAGATTCAGTTTTCCTAAATATTTTCGAAAATCATTTTTAATTCTCTCTGTGTAAGCCGACAGCTGTGATGCCAAAAATGTCCCTTCCTATGTATAGTTTGTACCGTAATATAATTAAAAACTTTTGCCAGGTGTTGCAAATTTCTCAACTGCTCTTCGGCCGAGAGTTTCGTCCTGACTTCCGGAGAAATGCAGAAAAAGACGAGATCTCTCGGGACGCTGGTCTGTTTTCTGTTGTGCTCGTTACCTTTTTTAGGACTCTCTATCTTTGCCCCCTCGGAAAAGTTGATAAAGTTTTGCGATGAAGGACTTTAAATTGGGATGAGTGGCGGTCTGTGGAGATGGACGCTAATGCCTTGGCTTTCTGCTTTGGAGAGTTGTGTCTCTAAAACAAATTTTCTGTGTACCTTGTATGCCAGCATGTGTGCCTATCAGTGCCTGCAGCTCGGCTTCTGTTTACCCGCCTGCCAGACAGAATTTCCAGAGATTCTGGGAGTAATCAAGATGATGACGACAGTGACGATGCCGATGACGATGATGATGAGGAGTGTCCTTCCAATAGCGGTGGAACAATGAGAGACTCTGCGCTGCACGCATTATGTTAGTTTGATATGTGTCTTTCGATTGTTTGCCTTGAACTCGACGATTGAAGTTTGCCCTCCACACACACATCTCGACATTGTCCATCGAGGTTGTTGACCACACATGCGGCTAGCCAGCCGATTGTTCCTAGGCCCAAGTCCATATGTTAAATATTTAACCTTGTAAAGTAAATTTCGATGCCACGGAGCTTTTGCTTGCCCACGAATTTTGTGCAATCTACAAGCACTTATCAAATGCCAGGCTTTGTAGGAAGCTAAATATGGTTTACCGACAGATTATAATATATTTTAACAAGAAAGAAAGCAAGCTTTGGAAAGCCCAAGTTTATAAATCCTTGCATATATTACTAAAAACAATGAAGCTATGTCGATTTTGCGCTGCATTTTGCCATCGTTTCTATGGCAGCTATATGATTTTGTTGTCCGAATTAAAACCGTAATTCCATATTATCTAAATATTACCAAATCCCAAAGAACATAAAAAAAAAGTTCTAATATTTTTGTATTGTTTTTTCCGATTGTTCCTATGGGAGCTATATGATATAGTCGCCCGATCCGGCTCGTTCCGACTTATACACTACCTGCAATAGAAAGACAACTTTGGGGAAAGTTTCAAGCAGATAGCTTTACTTGTTTGCTTAGAAACGGCAAGACGGACAGACGGACGGACAGACGGACTCTCCTGGTAATGCTGATCAAAAATATATATACTTTATAGGGTCGAAAATGTCTCCTTCACTGCGTTGCAAACTTTTGACTGAAATTATAATACCCTCTGCAAGGGTATAAAAATCCTATTGGTGCTGCAAAAACAGTTGAGGCGCCATCTAGTGGTAAAGTATATTAATCTGCTGGCTGTGACGCCATCGATCTTGTTTTACTTAACTTCTTAATAATTTCTGAAATAATTGTTGGATTAAAAAGTTGTTTGGTCGTTGAAAGTTGTTAATCAAATAATTATTTGCCGATACAATTTTTTTTCACCATGTATCTACAGATTTTCACGATTTGTGGGTGTCACTATACCGACTTTTCCTCTAAGAATAACAGGTATTTATGTAAAAATTGAAATAATATTATATAGCACTTAACATAGAAAATAATGTACCCATTTATCTTAAAACAAGAGAGAACGCTATAGTCGGGTGCCCCGACTATCAGATACCCGTTACTCAGGTAAAGGGAGTGCGAGGGAGATGGAGATAGAAACTTTGATCACGCATAACTTTTTAACGAATGGTCCGATTTGAAAAATTTCTTCTACATTTCGATAGGTATTGATAAACACAATAAAACTGCATTTTTACTTTTCCGAAATATTTAAATATTTAAAATCGTATATATGCGATTGTGGGCGTTAAAGGGGGCGTGGCACCCTTTTGAAATAAACTTGCGCTGCGTAGGAACTCCTAGAATCTGCATGCAAAATGCCAATCTTCTAGCTTTTATAGTTTCCGAGATCTCAGCGTTCATACGGACAGACAGACAGACGGACAGACAGACGGACAGACGGACAGACGGACAGACGGACAGACGGACATGGCTAGATCGACTCGGCTAGTGATCCTGAACAAGAATATATATACTTTATAGGGTCGGAAACGCTTCCTTCTACCTGTTACATACTTTTGCACGAATACAATATACCCTTTTACTCTACGAGTAACGGGTATAAAAATGTTACGATATTTATGAACCTAATTTAACTCTTTGTTTTCTTTACAAATTTGGACTTAGTAAGTTTATTTATTAAATAACATTAAACCTTTATTTATTTATTATTATTTTACCATATTGCTTATATATAGATCATTTATTTTTATTTATACCCAAATTAAATCCACACATGAAGGCTCAACTTAATGCCTTTTTTTCGAAGTTAAATCCACCCATGGTTTATTTTGCGCTTTTGCTTATCACAGTTTTGGCTTTGGGCCCCTGAAACATACTTGCCAGCCGTGTTTCTGGGGCCTTAAAACTCATTTTGCAATTTAGGCTCCGAAACTGCTGCATTGCCGCTTGCTGTGTGCTTTGTGCTTAGCCATGTGGCCAGTAAATTCATAAACTGTGATTCCTCCGACAGTTGCGAGTTTGCCGGCACGAAAATCTTTGCCACAAAAGCCCCCGAGTGTGTCAGCGGCAAAACAGGGGAATGGCAAGAAAGTGGAGAAAGTGGAGAAAGGGGTGGGGCTGCGGCGGAGAAAGATGGCCGAATGGGGAGATGAGCGAGGGAAAATTTGAATTGACCGCCTTGTTGTTGTTATCCTTAGTCGCTGCTGCAACCGTTTCACCCCCACCCCTCCCTTCTTTCATCATTTTGGGGTCTTTCGGGTTAGTTCAGAAAGTGCAGTAAAAACTTGCGGTGGCATAAAGACCTGAGACCTCCAGCTCGCACATACTACCCGTACCCTTATCGGAAAATAATACACTAAGAAAAGAGTGTTTTTCTACTTTTTTTCTACTTTAAATATATTCTTTATTTTTAAATTTACCCACAACAAAAATGGTTTTCCTATAAAACGATATCAATTCAATATTATAAACTTATAACACATTGTTTAGCAATAATTATTTAGAAGATGAAATATGCAAATATCTTATATTAAATTGGCTATTAAGAACACACATTTTAAATAATTTTAAAAACAAAAAAAAATTTTAAAAACTCAATACATTGTCATAAAATAAACCAAAAAAATTGTTTTTCTTATTTTTTTTAACTTCTGAATTATTTTTAAATAACATCCGGTTTCCTATAGGATTCTATAGAATCCGGTGAACAATTTTTTCAGAGTGTTCCCGTCATAGCCGGCACAAAAGACCAACTTTTGCGTGCTGCAATGGGAAAGTTGGCATCCAAGATGCGGAGCCTGGGGAACGCATGTGCAGCCTGTTTTCTGCGGCTGCGGCTTGAATTTGAAATTTTCCAGTTTGTTTTCAGCTCCCCGTCCTTGGGAAAAATGCGGAGACCGGTCGGCGTGAAGGGGCAAAAAGCATAGATCACATTCGCTTCTTGTGCGGGTCGCGATGCTGGCGAAGGATGTAAACTTTTTGTCAATGCGGTTCGCAGCATTGTGGCACTAAAAGTGCCGTCCAAGGACAACAAGCGGCAGAAGCGACGGCAGCTCCGAAAAAAAGCATCATAAAATGTGTTGCGAGCTGAAACAATTGCGCTGGTTGTTGCTGCTTTGCCAACATGTTGAGCCTAAATCGTTAAAGTTTTTCACAAATGCACTTGCGGCGGATCTGCGCCCGAATCCTTTACCCACCGCATATTGCCAGCCACACTCAGCGCAAAAAATAGGCGATAAAATCGAAACACCCTCGTCATTTAAGAATAAACAAAATACCGAAAAAGCTTCCAAGTCTAAAACTGCATGCAACATTTTTGGTTTAACATTTTGTTAGGTTGTTAGTTTCGAAAGGGATTTTCACGCATTAAATGTCTGTTATTTATAATAAATTATTTAAAAACAAAAATCAAAATTTTGGGCTATTATAAGTAGGCAACTGAGTAAAAACCAATGTCACGAAAATTCTAATGATCGATACAATAACTTAATTTTTTCTTAAATGCAGAAACAAAAACTGAAGGGATAAAGATTTTAAAGATCTTAAGTTTCATGTACAATAGCGTATTTTTCAGATGTTTCCCTGTAAAAAGTTAAGAGTAGTATGGTGCTTTTTATGGCCTTGCCATTTTTGGATTACATGGGAGTTTTATGCTAAGTGCATTTTCCAGCGCGAAATTGCATGAAAGTTTTGCCTTGTATCCAAAAAAGCCGCTGCCGAAGCCTTGTTGTTTCTGCTGTGATGTGTTGCTGCTGCCGCTCCGATGTTGCTGCTGTGTTGCGCTGTTGCCGCTGCCACTTGGTTGCTGCTGGGTGTCGGCGTTGTGTACTTCAAAAAATTTTAATTTAAACTTGCGCCATTTTGAAGGCTTTAAGTGGTTGCCAGCTCGTTGACAGTTGCTCCTGACAGAGCGGACAGCCGGCAAAGGCTGTCAGTCCTGCGAGTCCCGTCTGTCGTCCTGTCCCGCTGTCGTTTGTCCTTTGCCGCCGCAGCCTGTTATTAGTGCTCTCTCTCTCTCCTGCCGTCCCTCTTCAACTTTTGTTGCAGTTGCAGTTGTAGTTGCCGTCGCTGTTGCGTTTTTATATTGCTAGAACGCGTACACACGAACACAATTTTACGCCAGGGCCTTGCGAGAGTGGATTCAAAAGACCTTACGATACATCAGAAATGAATCCCAATAGAACTTAGTTTTCATTTATTCTAATTACTGGTTTTTTATGACGACTGGCTTGTTTATACCTTTATATTTGTATGCGACCTGTTTGTGGCAGTGCTTTAATAGTAAAACTGCGTAGTCAGTATATATGAAAGTAAAGGTAAAATAATATTATTTAATATTAATTTTAATTTGTAATAGAAAAAATGAAAATATGTGGCTCGGAATAAAACGTTTGCCGTCAGCACTGATTATGACGCCATTATTATGCCAAAGAAAAATAATGCACATATTTACCCAAAGTTGAATCTTGTTAATGCCAACACTTTTTTGTTTTGTTCCAGATTACAGTGGTTCTTATATTTTATTTTATTTACCTTTTCTACAGTTCTTTTTAGTTTATAAACTATAATGTTGACTTTAAGTTCATTGCATAGTAATTTAATATCGTTGAACGACTCTTTGCTCTTAAAACTTAATATGCAAAGTTCTGATAATTTGTCCTTTTTTTATTTTTGAACATAGTTTCTAAAAAATACATTTAAAATTCTAAAAAAAAAAACGTAAAATAAATAAATAAATAAATTGTGTACAAGAAAACTGGCAAAATGTCTATTTATTTTTAAAATCTAATTCTTTGGTCCTAGTCCCATTGACTTATGATTCTATATTTTGCAAGCAACCCACTCAACAAGTAGCCTTTTGCGGGTCAGAGTTGGCGATGCAGTCATCATCGTCATCATCCAAGCTCGCCACTAAACCCACTCATCACCAGCGACCTCCCAGAACCACGCGCCCCCAAGCCGCCTCCCCGTTTTTCGCTGTTGCACATTTTTAGCCAGCCTGCAGTCATGTAAAGCTTTGAATATTTATGCAACAGCAGCAACCAGACGAACGGCCCCACCCCCTTGATCACCCCGAAATCCGCCCACTCACCCAACACCAAGCACCACCCACCACCCACCGCCCACATCAGCAGGGGCCTTTGCAACAGTTGCTCTTCACTTGTAGCTCTGACACATTTTCAAAAAAGTAGGGTCATCATCGGGCTGGCTGACATTTGCTTAAAACTTGCCATGTTCAAGAGCCGAAAGTGGTGGGCGGGCTGGGGATTCAAGGAAAGTTTGCTGCTTTTTTACGCCAGCACGCGTAAGTGCCCTAATTTTTTTATGTGGCAGGCAGTGTGTCCTGTTTCCCAGTTACCCCCCTTTGGCTTGTGGTCTTTTGTCTGCGACTTTGTGCCAGTTTTGAATACCCTAGATATTAGATCGGGAAATCTGGTACTTAATGAAGTTGGATGAATCCATTTATTCGAGATATTTAGTCTTTGATCGAATGATAAATGGATGATAATCTAAGATTTCAACAAAACAAGATGTTATAAATAATTTCAACATTTAAAAAAATGATACCCTTGCTAACTGGCGAAACTCGACCAAATCAGATAATAATTTAAATACTAATTCTAACCAACCAAGTCCTTAATCACCTATGTTTTCTATAAGTATAATATAATATTGAACATTAATTGTTAATTAAATATCTCACAAAAATTAAGGAAATATGATTCAGGATTTGGCTTTATGCATCCACTTATCTCCAAGTAATTAGTAAAAGTATACATTTTTAAAACTATTTAAAACACATAATTTTTATACTTTTTGAATACATTTTAAATTAATGATTTAATGGTTACTCATTAAATAATGTGTTCTTGACTGAGAGTATTTAAATTATCGCAGTAAAGTAAGGTGTTTCCCTTTTTAAGCTAGTGATTGCAGTGGCGCGTGGATATTGTTCGATTGTTCGGAGGCGGCGTCGTCGTCCTTTCTCCGCAGGTCCTTTGCCGTTTCCGTCGGTTGCGTTGGTTGCCCACCCGGTGCGGTGATCTTTTTAATGAGTTGCGTTTTGTGGCATGGCGAAAGTTCTTCTCGGCGCCTTTTGCCGTGAAATGAGGTCGCACAAATAAAAATATAATAAAGAAAAAATGCAAGAGAAAAGCTTTTGTGTTTCCTTTGCCACTTTTTTTCGACGCACTGTTGTGCTGTGAAAAATACTTATTTGAAGAGAGCGCTCATCGCGAATTCGAATTCTGGGGGATTGGCCTTGGTAAGTTAAGTGGATTCGCTTGTTAGGCGCTTGCCGGTTTGCTGGATTTTATGGTGAAGTGCCAGTAACCAACTGGGTTGGCTAAGGATTTGGTAGATGGCCGAATATAATGGACTAAATTGGCATAATTCTCCAGATTCATATATTTACTAAATGAAAAGTTAAGATGATGCAAATTGGCATTAAAGAAATCTACCTACTTATTTATTTTGATAGGATTTCTGCAGTTTAAAAAGAAGATAAGACAAAGAGACCACAACTTGACAGCTTTTAGTAAATACCATATATGATTTAATGTTTATTTATATATGTTAATATTTTTTAAAAGAACAGTTTTTTTTTTCCAGTATCTATTTTGCTCCTTTTTAATATATAAAGCACAAAAAGTTCAATTCAACCAGAGCTCACTGAGAACCAATTGTGTTATTACGTCTTTACGACCAACAATTAGTTGCAGCTCTCTGGGCCATTATTTTAGATACTCTCAGCCCAAAAACATATTGCTTCGGGGACTGTTCCAGTCAATCTTCTCTGTGGTTGAATAAACCAAACACATCTTCCCCATTTTCCTGTTTTGTCGTATCTCTCGTATTTACGACACTTTT
Source organism: Drosophila kurseongensis (assembly GCA_018153305.1). Lineage (NCBI taxonomy): Eukaryota > Metazoa > Arthropoda > Insecta > Diptera > Drosophilidae > Drosophila > Drosophila kurseongensis. The sequence goes on along the minus strand of JAECXX010000005.1, from coordinate 6,626,569 downwards.
TGGTTGCAATCCAACTGGGCGAGAGCAAGAAAAATGCTATTCGCCATGACCCATGACCCCAGGCATCGACCGTTGGCCCATGTCGCATAACTCCCCGTTTAATTATGAGTTGGTTTTCGAGTTCATTATGAAGTAGCAGCTAAAACCCAGAAACCCCATGCTTTAACCCCCTGGTTGTCATCTTCTGTTTGGGGTTTGTTCGAGCTCATGAACATTTTTGCACGTGAATGCAACAAGAACGAATAAAGTGCACGCCAAAAGCTGCACAATTTACATTTCTTACATTTGCAGTTGGTGCTGCACTGAACCCCCCACTGCATTTCCCAACCCCTCCCCTTAGATTTTCCCACGCCCAATTCCCATTTCCCTTGCCGGGCTGTCAACGCGGTTTTTACGCTGCTGTCACAATACATACACAGAAAGACAAACAGAGAAGGAACAAGAGGCCGGAATGAATTCGTATAACGAAGTTAATAATACCTTATAAAAAACTATTTGCTTTAAATCACTGTCCTTTATGTTTTGATCCCTTTATGCAATTTAAGAGTGGAAATCCTATAATAATAAAGCAATACATTTTGATCAATGTTTTCTAAATTTTTGGTTGGGGAATACAACTAAATAAATGTAGGAATGTTTAATTATCCTTCAAATGTTATTTAAGAGTCGAAATCTATATTAACAACAAATGTTTTCTTCATTTTTGGTTGGGAAATACAAATAAATAAATATAGGAAAGTTTTATTTTCGTTTTAAAAATTTTTAAAGTGTTGATTAATACCTTTTTTTAAGTTTCAGACTTGTGATTTATATATATATATATATTAATTCCCAAATTATTATTAAATCACAGTATGGCAAGTAAAGTACAAGACGGAGTCTAGGCACGAATTATAAGGGATTTAGAAAATGTCCCTAATATTTAAAAACCTTTGATTGCACCACCTTATACAAAATGCGAAATTCTTTTAAAAATCATAATTCCTCCTGCAAGAGTATAAAAACAGACACCCCGAGTGAGAGCAAGAGAGGCAGAATGAAAAGTTACTCGACGATGTGACGTGACGTCAGAGGTGGAATGACGTACACTTGAGGGATTTGTGCGAAACAATGTTTTTAAACCAAATTAAAATACGCAACGAGCACTTTACCCGTCATTGCTTGCATTTGTTTGCCGTCTTCGCCATCTCTTAACCATCACCCCCCAACAAGCCAAAGTTAACTTTTATGCGAGTGTCCTGCGCGACTTTTGAAGGACTCGCCTTATCCACGCTCGACTTTAGCCTGTCGGAGGTTTGCCAGCTCAACGTGAGGCCCTCCCTCGCCGTGCTTTAAGTTTTATTAATTTAATTAAACTACTTACAAAGTTGTATCCCCAGCCATCCACGGCTGTCCAGCTTTTGTTCCTCTCCTGACAAGCGAACAAAAACGTGGAGATGTTCATGCAAATATATGTGTTGTTGGCAGAACAGTAGTTACCACCACGGAGAAAAACTTGTTTTTAAAATATGGTTCGAATTTAATTGTGTTATATTAAAGCCTTAGATCACAATCTCCATACAGAATAGCTTCTAACCATTTATATAATTTAAAGTAAATACTTGTTGTTTATTGCCCAAATAGCTGGTGTCCCCTATTACATATAATGTAATGTAATTTTTAAAATTTTTTCTCAGTGTACTAGTTAGCATGCTGTGGCAGTAGCTTCTAAGCCACGAAGAAGCTAAGCTGAACTGTTCTCGACTGAGCCTCGCTATGCCCTGTTTAGCACCTAACTCTCCTTGGCCGGATGGCAACAACACTTTGTTGTGGTTGCCTTTTGTTGGAAAGGGGGTTAATCAAAGAGTTTTAAGGGGTTAGTATTTGCCAAATATAAGCTAGACAAGCTACAAGGGTCCAAGGCTTAAATGTAAGTTATATAACCAATAAGTTTGAGTGATTTTCAGTTAGTTTCATAACTGGACTTGATTTAAGAGCATTGACAATTTACGAGATTATTTTTTTTTCCTATAAAACAATTGATTTACAAAAGCAAATGATGTTTTTTCTTAAAATGAGAACGCATCCTGTTAAAACAGAGTATTATTATAGTTATCCCCAAATCGCAGTTACAAGTCTTCAATCTCCTCCCGCTTTATGGCATTCATATTCCTTTGGCTTGTTGTCGACCTTCTTTTACTGCGTGTACCTTACCTGCGTACATTTGATTATTTAGCATTTAGTTGATTCCCAACCCCTTTTCTTCCCTTCTTCCACCTGTTTTTGCATATATTTTCCATTTCTATGAGAGTGAGCTAAACATGATTTCAGCTTTCAGTTCTCGCTTGCCAGTACTTACGCTCGAATAAATTTTAATAGACATTCGGAGTCATAGTTGGGCGACTCCTTTCTGTTCCCCCATCCCTTCTATATTCCTTGCTATATCCTGTAATTGAGAATATAAATGGTATACTAAAGTCGGTCGAATTTAGGACATAAAGATATAAAGATTCTCATAAGTATTTCAGGAAAAATATGGAGTTTGGAAATTTAGAAAGAAGACAAGATGTGAAAACAAATTTCGATAAAGGTATATAATAAATTTGTTTAATATTTTTAATGTTCGCTACAGGATACATTATGGTCGAGGCACATGTGACTGCATTCTTCTGTCTTATTGTGTTTATGTGTGTGCGTTGGCTTGTGTGTTCGGACTTGGACCGTGTGTATTTGCATATAAATTATACGTAGCCGTTGACTTTGTGGCCTCCGCCGGAATGCCTCAAGCAGCTGGACGGAGAACTGGAGGACCAAACTGGTATAGCGTCTGTCTGGCATTTCTGCCCCTTTTGGGACGTCTGGTCCGTTCGTCCGTCTGCCGGCATATGCTGTTTGTCCATTCCATAGCCTTCGGCCATGTTATGTAAATTATTTCAATAGGCCATAATATGTGCCGAAAAATTATTTAGCCCAGACCGAGTGAATGTGCAGAAAGAACAACACGAATTAATTATTTAACAAACATAGAAAAAGCAGCGGGGGCAAAGAAGAAATTATAATAAATCTGGAAGTAGGAGTCATCGATGCCATGACCAGACGTCAAAGGCAGAGGGAAAAACCCATTGGAGCGATTTCCAAGCCGACAGAAATCACAGACGACCAGCCACGGGCGGTCCGAACTGGGCATTTTAATGATACAAGTTGGAAAAATATTATTTTACAGTGGATTTCTGGCGCGAAAGATTAAACACTCTTTGAATATTTGAACTGAACTGCAAATATGCTGTAAAAAATGAGTGCTTTAAAAAATTTAATCAATTTAGAATTGAATTTCAATTTGTATAATATTTTGCAAAATTTTTGTTGCAGTACTTGAAAGCAAAATATTAAAATTTACATGCGGTGTGTATAAGAAGTCCTAATTAATCTCAGAAAACCATTAGTGGAATTGTTATACCAGTTAAGTTAAGGTATTTGTTTGTTAATTAACCAACGTAAATAGCAGTCAACCTCTCCGTGAAACGCTTAAGAATAGATTGCCGGAAGGATTTCTTTGGGGTTTTCAGGCCTGACATCATTTCCCTGAATTTCATTTCCACAAATGGCCGAAAAGCCTTTTTCCAGGAGGCAGAGCATCAGAAAGTGGACACTTCCGTTGACATTGAATTAAGAGGATTGAGAGGCGGTCTGGCTGGACAGCAAAAGGGGTTTTACACTAATAAACTAGCAGGAAAACATGCTTAAAGTGTTTTATGATTGCCCACCCATGCGAGAGGTCGAGATGTCGCGGCGTTGGCATTTTAAGCCCGCTTGTTCGCCCCCTTTCGGCCACACCCCCTTTTGGACGAGAATGTCCTGCTGCTAACCGCAAAAAGCAATCTACACGTGTTTTCAAAATTAATTGTTATGATGGCTTTAGTTGACGCCGTTTTTTTTACCCGTCTATTCGTTCGGTGTGTGTGTAATGTACTTAAAGAAAATTCTCAAAATGAGAATTCCAATATTTTAGTGAGTACAAAGTATTCAAGAAACCTTAAATCTACCCTAATTAAAGCCCTGAAATAGAGATCTAAGAATTACTATAGAAAATACATTTTTTATATAGTTTTATTAATTTTGTAAATTAGCTTATCTCTTCAAAATAACACTTATAAGTTCAATCAACAATTCAAATGTATATAACCATATATAAAAAAACAAAAAATCAATTTAGATGTTTTTCTTATATACTGTCTATACTGTACTTTTTGTCCTAATTAATTGTTGTTTGTGGATTATAATATTTTATACTTTTGAGTCCACTATTACTTAATTTCCAGTGTTAATGTTTTAAGTGTACTGTTTATTTTCTCTCAGTGCTTAGCCAGTTGTGTGTGCGTGTTTGTAAGGGACAACCCGGCTACCGTTTGAATATTTGATGAGGGCGTTACGAAAGCACAAACACCGGCAATTTTATTTGGCTGTTGTTGTTCCCGCTTCTGCTGTTGCTTTTGCAGCTGTTTTTTTAACGCCTAAAATTATGCAGCATTAAACAAAAGCCCCGCGAAAGATGGTGAGTGAAAGAGACGGCAGACGGGAGTGGTGAAAGAGAGGGCACGCTGTTGAACCCCGACGACATTTGTGCCCGCCATTTTTCACCTTATTAAAAGCTGCGCTGACCGCAAAAACCGTGGCCAGCCTGTTTGACAATTGTAAACAATTTGCTGAATAGGGAACCGCGAACGTGGGCGGGTGTGAAGGGGGCGTGGTACATGCACATTTTCAGCCAGCAAAAGAAGGAGTTTGCCTAAAACCGCAAGAGGGGTTTAGGATGTATAAATTTTCAGTAATTAAGTTTTGGTTCATTTCGAAAGCGGCTCTGCATCTGATGTAGCGAAAATTGGCCAGAAGTGATTTTTTATATTTAGTCTTGGTCAGAATAACTCCTAAATTGTTTAAGAGAAATTAATACATTTTGTTTTATTTTTTGGATAACATTTTAAAATTAAAAATAGAAAATTAAAAAAATACAAATTATAACAAAAAATATTTGCATAAATGTATAAAAAACAAGTTAATTACCCTTAAATCTCAAAAATTTACGCTAAGACATTTGATGTTGAGCCCGTCAACTTAAAAGTTATCAAAACTGGTAAATTTAAAATTCTTTTGATTTGAACGAAAACCCTTGCATGTCTCAAGTTTCCCGAAATTAATACAGTCCAACAGTTCTCAAAACCGATTTGTTGGCCCGTTTCAAGTGGAGTTTATAGTGTTAAGCTGCGCTTGGAAACCTCGTTTTAATTTCAAATGGTGGTTCGGTTTGAAAACCACATTTCATGGCCAGCAAGGAAGGGTTGTTGGTTGTTGATTTTTGCCATAACCTCAAAAAACCCCCTCCCCCATCGGTTGGCTGCCTACGGAACGCCGCTTGGCTGCTTCTCAACTTTGATTTTTTGGCGGCTGTGGAAATTTTTAAATTGGTAACCCCTTCCAACTCCTAACTCTTATGCGGTCAATGCCGTTTAGACGTTTGGTCAGCCAACTGAGCTAGAATTCCCAGGAGGGGGGGATTTTCGGGGGGCCATGGACATGCGGTTTGTTTGGTTTTTGTGGGATGGCAGCTGTTGATTTTTCGGGGCCAATGCGTTATAATTTTCTACAGTATATTTTTGTTGTGCCTCTGTATGGTTGGCCTGGCTTAAATTTAAAATGTGCCTACACATATCGGTGGTAGTCCAAAAAAAGGGCGATGGGAGGGGTTGGGAACTGGGCAGCAATCAGGGGGAAATACCAATAAATTAACAATAGCTGTAGCAGCGTCCTCCCCCCTGCGTCGCCTGCATTTATTGGCTCGTAAATTAGCATGCAAGTCAAATAAATTAATTCTTTTTTGCAATATTTGCATAAACAATTTTGCATAATATGCGCAAAGGTTGGCAGCAGGAACAAAATAGGCAAAATGCACATGAGGGTAAATGCAGTATAAGCGAGGGACAATCGGTTAGTTGAATAGTGCAAATTGTTTCAAAGCAAACGTACGTAAGTATTGCACTTGATACTTTTAATAAATTTATATATTGTTAATTGTTAATAATAGAAATTAGAGCCGATAAAATGTTATTCAAATATATTTATAGCAAATCCAATGTATAATTCCAATCACAAATGTCAAAAATGATTCTTATGAACCATATTTTGAGACATATAAGTAAAACAAAAGAAATAATATAAATTTGAGCCGATAATATGTTAATTGACCTTTAGTTATTCGCATGTAAAACTTAAATTACAAGAATTTGATAGCAAAATATTCATAAAATATTCATATTCAATATAAATATAAATAATTATGAATACATTAATTTATTTTATATAATAACATAAGCATGGGTCACTTCTGTAATATTTGATAATTAAATACTTATTTTATTTTCTTCGCTAATTAAATATTAGGGTGTTATTGTAGCTATTAAATATACAAAACATAGATTAATTTATTAATTAAGTAACTTTCATACCCCACCACTGGGAAAGTGCACTGCTCTGCGCTACCAGTTCCCTTCATACTTACCTTTCCTTTTGCCTCGATGCATGACTAGACATTTTGCCGTCGCCTCCAAAAGGACGATCGGATCGAAGGGGAGAGGCAGAAAGTGCCATACAGATAGCCATATAGCCTATGCATAAACAACGGCAAGGGCAACAACAAAGGCTCCACCAAGGGCTATCCGAAGTCCCTGGCCGGTGATTCCCCATTAAGCCCCAGCCTCGGAGTCGACCTCTGGTCGTGTCTGGCTTTTGCATTTGGCATATTTTAATATGTAAATGTAATTTCTCCAATGAGCTGACTTCATGTCGAGGCCCCAGTTCCAGTCCGGCTGCACTTTCCCTCCCACCGATGTCTGCGGCTAATCAAAGACAAAAAGACGCATCACAGATGCGAACAAGAAAGATGCTGATGACACAGTGGTCTGTCACATGCTTTAGGTTCCAGATACAGTAATTAATCAGAAATTTAAATTTGACAACAACTGAGCAGCATCTGAAATAGCCAATAGTCCATTGAACACGAGGCAGACCAAAGGAAGAGTTTCTTTTAAAAATAATTGTTTTTCTTAATTGTATTTCATCGGTAATAAGGTACTCTTTGAAAATAAATTCAATATTTTAAAATTGCATACAAAAGGAATTTATTTGGCAATTCAAAAAAGCCAGGCATTTTACAACATTTGCAACTCAAGACTGCGTATTTTATTATAACACCAAGCTACTACTGCCAAATAAGTTATATAATAATTCCATGTTAAAACATTTATAAATAAAAACCAACAAAAACAAAACATTGATATTGCAATAAAGATTGTTAATCTTTTATTTTTAAATTGTGATCTTTTTCTGAAAATGAGAATAATCGAGTTTTGGTATTTTAAAACTTTTATTTAAATATTTTGATGGTAAGCTCTAGATCAGCTTTTGTTATGATTTGATGTCACAACCATTAAATACACAATTTTTGTTAATAAGCGTATATAAATATTATCCTTAGCAAAATAAATATTACACAGAAATCAAGCTTTTTGCTCGGAACCACTGGTATGTACGTACATACCCGCCGTAAGTATAAAGAGAATCTGGGAATGAGAGGCATGTGCGACAATTAATATTGTGCCCTTGTGCCACCGCCATTGCAGTCATCAGAATCATCAGCGGCGTCAACACAGCGAGTAACCGCATTACGCATACGCCGCGTATGTCGCGCGGTGTCGTTTAATAAAAAATGCAAAGGCTAATGTCTGCACCGCAAATTGATGTGAGCCAAATGTGCGCATAAACGACGCTAGATGGCGCACTTTACGCGTGCAAATTGACGGGTGCTGTCAAAGAGTGAAAGAGAGGGAAAGTGGGCGGAAGAAAGAGACGGGGAGTGGGCTGTAGAAGGAGTCAAAGCAACCAAATCGAGACGGCCCACACAAATACAAACAAAAACACACACACGCAAGCGGATTAAATTTACAGCAATTTCACTTCTGTGTTTTGTTGACGAAAATAGACGCCTTGTTTTTCCAGGCAAATACACTTTGATTTTTTGAGTATTTTTATAGGATGTGAAAAAGGAAATATCGATTCTATAATAAAAAAAACGCCACATTTTCCTTTAACCCTTTAACTTTATAAACTGGTATTATTAAAGTTTTTTATAAAGATAATCAATATAAAATTGAGAATGAGTAAAGTGAACTTGTATTTATTAAATATTTTCCCATTTTTTCTGATATCCTTTAAAGTTTTTGATGCCCAATATATTTGATAGTAACGACAATTAAGCTTTAAAACATTTTTAAAACAAACATTTCGTTGTTTATGGCACTTTCTTTATCTCCAGCGTTGCCTTTAACTGCATTGTGAGCTTTTTGTTTAGTGATTTGTTTACCCAAACCAGAAAAGAAAAAAAGGAAAAAAAATTGAAACCGAAATACGATGCCAAAGGCTGCGACCCACTCCCTGCTAAATCGCCCCGCTCTCCCCACATCAAAGCGGAATCTCTGGCAGGCTTTATATAAAAGCTGTGCGGCAGACAGGCCATCAATACAAAATGGCATAGAGTTGAGTGGGCGTTAACAATATGCCACACCCCCTCGGAAACTCTAACGCCCCTCCGGCTGATGGGAGAGGGTGCTCGGAGGGGCATTCATTGTTGGCTGCCTTATAAATGCTGCGTATGTTTTGGTTTTTTGGCTCAACGACTCAACTCGTTTGCAATTTCTCTGCTGTCGCTCTATCAGTCGGCTTCCCTTCAGAAAAGTCACTCGGAAAAATAATAATATCTGTGTCGAAATCAATTCTTTTCATTCATACAAAAAATGGTATGAAATAAATTAAAATTAAATACATTTTTCTTTGGCAACGTTTGGCATAATATAAATATTGTTTTTCTTTTGCCTGTAATCCCTTTATGCAAATCAATAATATAATAAAATATTCCATATTTTTAAAGGAAAGTTAAAACCTATCAAGTTCATTGAATAATTTATACTTATAAACCATTTAATTATATAAGTTTTTAGGAACTTAAGATGATGCTGTTTGTATATTTACATATAGTCCACAATACATATTTTTAATATTTATTTGTATTATTTTTTCCTAGTGTGCTCTTGCTGCTCTCCTGCTGATCCTGGGGTCCTGCTAAAGTGTCTGCGAATATGACGCGTCACTCTGGGATCACACCAATTTGTTAAAAAACAGGACAGTCGGGGAAAGGTGGGGACTTTTTCCAGGGGCATGGCGATGGTTTGATGAGGAGGTGCGGGATAGGCTCGTTCGTTGGTTCATTCACTCAAAATGTCATCAACGTTGAGACGACAGATTGCAGTCATTTTGCCAGCACTTTTTTCTTGGCTTCGTTTTTGTTATCATCTGGTTTGGTTTGTTTGTATATTGTGTGCGTCAAATGGGTTGGATGGAGAGGGGCGCTTGAAGTGTTTAGGGAAGGGTACAAGTTTCTGCGTTTTCATGAAATTCAAAAAACAATAATCTAATCATATACTTGCTTATCTTTGGATTTTGAGAAACTTTGATTTTTTACGTACGTCTTAAAAACCAAACTATTAAACTATTTTATCTTGAAATATCTATTAAAGATTGTTTTCTTAAGCAATTTCATTATGGCACCCTTATTATTCTGCTACAGAATTTTCGTTGATATTTCTACGTCTTAAAATAATTAATTTCTCTACCAGTTAATGTAATAAATTTTAAATTTTGTTTTTATATTTTGAGTCTATTGAGCTTGCAAAACTAGTTATGGGTTCAAACGTAGAAGTTAAGTTAATATTGAAGTTGTCCAGTAAAACCTTCCTCCGTCCACCTTCCGTTCAGTTTTCACTTTTTGATTTACAACAAAATGTCACTACAAAAAACGTTGTCATCCGATTTGGAAATCTCTTTTCGGGCTTGTAGCTCATCTGGACTTCTGCCTAACCGAATCAATTATCCGCAGTCTCCTCTGTTCCAATCCCGTTGGCCATGCCGTTGACATAATAGCAGCTCCATCAGAGCCACTCACTCCATTCTTTATTGCTCGCCACCAGGATGGCCGCCCCCATCATTTCTGACCCCACATCCTTTAGTGTCCTGGTGTGGGGCTGTCAGTCAGTGCGGATGCGTCACTCATGCCAGATGACAGTGCCGAGAGTGGAGAATTAGATTTAAATTTGAAATCTGCTTAAAGGCACAAACAGCCAACGAAGTGAAGCCGTCCTAGCGACTTTATAAATTCCTTTTATCCCACTCACTCTGTCTCGAATATATGGGAACATCAAAACATCGTTATCATCATCGGCCAGGGCAGAGCAGAGCAGAAAACCCAAAGCGGAGGAAGCCAAACCGAACCGAACTCCACTAAGCTGAGCTGTGGAAATGCAATTCATTTCTCGCGCCATACCTGCACATAAACCATTCATATTCATAAAATTGCATAATCTCGAAGAGTCATAATAATCAAAAACATATTTGCGGCATGCAGCCCCATAGTCTACTCCTTCCTTTCAGCCATAAAACTTCAACTTTGCCTTGGCTTCGAATTGTACACTTAAAAAAAGGATATTTTTATAAAATGTAACATATTTATTTTCAATTCAAATTAGATTGAATTAAGAACTGAATAATTAAAAATAAATTGCACATAGTCTTATCTGAAATAATGAATTAATTAGGGTCTTTTAAATATTTATTAATTCTGATCATTTTTAAGAATACAGTACTTGTTAAAAGTTTCATCAAAAATATTGTAAGTCTATGGTAAAAGCTTTTAATTTAGGAGATATATAAAAAGTAAGCCCAATCTTAAGAACATATACTATATTTATTTATCAGTATATTGGAAAGAAAAAAGTCAGGGATTAAACAAAAAGGAAATAGAAATTTGGATGTTCCGTAAATAAAATGACTGGCGATTCGACACTTTTAAGGTAAGATCAATGCATATGTGTTTTTTGAAGTGTAGTGAGAAGGAAGTAAGGCAGAGGATGTTGATGCAGTGGAACGACTAAAAGGGGGTTTATTTTTTGATACAGGGGCGTGTGAAGGGGAAGCTGCAACAGCAATCGGCAACGGCAATGGCAATGGCGCCCAAGTAGGCGGAAATAAACGTGGAGGCGAGCGAAAGAACCAAGTTGTATGATTTTATTTATGCCACTAGGTGGTGAGGGTGGCAAAAAAAAGGGGTGGGGCGGGGGGTCTGGTGGTCGGGGGAAAATGGAGGACAGATTCTTCTCCTAGTTCGCTTCCTCGGTTTGCTGGCTGTGCTGGCTCGTAAAGTTTAGTTGAACCCAGAAGCCGTAAAAGGCGTTGGCAGTGGCACACTCAGCAGTCATCATAAAACTATAAATTTCATATTTGCCACACACATACAGCACACAGCCCAGGACGAGGATGGGGAAGGTGGGGAAATCGGGGAGGAACGGCATGTTATCATTAATGGTCGGTAGAACTATGATCATGATGATGGTGCTGATGACGTTGGCTTTGGTAATGTTTATGGTGACGCCTGGGAGTTTTTGGGCAAGGCCTGAAAGAGCCTCTGCCAATGCACTGAGAAAAAATGTAGTCGCACCAGAAATGCGACTAAAAGTAAAGTTACGTAAAGTAGGAATATAAAATAAATTACAGTCCACTCTTGGGGTATTACCTCAAACGGCATTTAAAATTAAATTTGAAAAGAAAAACAAAGTAAATTCAAGCTAAAAATACTTTGCTTATGCGTTTATTGGCCATATTTACTTTTTAAGGTAAGAAAGTCAATAAATCAAATGAAACAAAAACCATTTAAAATACATATACAGGTTATTTGTAATCAGAATCTAACACAAAACACTTTACGAAATTTTGGAAAAATCAAACAGAAGTGTTAAGATTGTATTGCATACTTTTAGGCATACAAATGCCAACCACTCTATTCTGCTTCCAAAGGATTTTAAAAATCAGCGCTTGCGATGTGTATAATGTGAAAATAAAAACTAATAAGTTTTTCCAATTATTTTCAGCAGTGTCTGGCCTCTTTAGCTCTACCTGCCACTAAGTGTTTTGCAAGTATATATATTATATATACGTTTATTCCGGCGTGGGCCTGTGTGTGCTTTGTTATGTAGAGCATGCAATCATTTTATGACTCTGAGTCGAGCCGCAGAAATGTCAGGGGCAGTCCGCTAACCATCCAAAGTGTTCCGCCCCCTGGCTCATCCCCCGCCCATGGAATCCCCCGGTTCTGCAGCCCCCGTGACCCCCGTTTGCTGGTGCCAAGTGTTGCCGCAAATTTAATAAACTAGAGACGTGCGTTTGAGCTTTGGCTTTCATTTTGCTGTGGGTCAGAGGTTGAGAGCTGCCTTTACTTAAATAGTTTAGCAACTAGATCAAAGTTTTGTTTTCGGCATTTTACTGTTTCGGTTTTTGTATTTTCGTTTAATTTTTGATTTGGTTTGTGGGTCACAGGGGAAAGTTTTAACTCGGTTTGCTGCGGGCATGTAATTTATTTAAACATGTTTCACATAAAGGGAATGAAAAATGTAAGGCCAAATGTTGCTGCAAAGGTATAGTATATGTGAAAAAAAGAACAGATGAAAGGAAAACACTAATGTTTTAAAAATCCCTCCTACATAAATTAATTAGGAGTACAGAAAAAAGCTAAAAGTTCAATTTAAATCAAGCCAGGGGAAAACATACTCTTAATTGCTTAATTGATATTTAATATTTCATCTTTAACAAAGGAAACACCTCTCAATTTATGGGCAAACACTTTAAATAAATTTTTAAGTTCTTAATTTTAATATATGTATTTACATTCCAACCCAGCAATTATTCTCAGGGCCGCATTACTCAGTACCAGTCATATGACTGTTAGTTAGATTACTATAAGATTTTAAACACTTATTGTTAGTATCCGAAAGTAGAAGATTCAATAAATAAATAGCAAAGCAATTTAAAAAATAAACAAAAAAGTGTATTTATTTTATTTATATGACAAGTGGAGGTAAAAATAAGCGTTAAATTTCGATCCCATCCCGAAACCTCATTACCGATTCAAAAAGCAATACTTACTATTGACAAACATTCGATGACTTCGTTTTACCAATTATATGGCATTGCTGTACAAGTTAACAGTGCGAGCTATTCGAACCATCTCAAACGATGTGCCATTTCTGCAGCATTGCATTAGTTAAGTTCGTCCATATAGCTACATTCAACCAGAAAGAGACGGAGGAAGTGAGGGCGAAAGAGCCAGGACTATTGCGGTTATTGCCGCACGAAAATTTGTAAACGAAACGGAAACAGCTCGTAACGATTTCAATGGAGAGATGACATGGACATGTCGACCAACTAGGACATCGTCGATGCTCCTGGTCCTGCTGATGGCAATGGTGATGGTGATGATGTCCTTGGGAATGGGTAGGTGACGAAAGCGGGCGAAGTAGTGCAGAATATTTTGATAAAATAGTTTAAAATCGTTTTTCAGATACAAGTATTTTGCCTAAGACGATCAAACTAAGTTTTTAATGCAAAATACCCCAATTTAAATAAAATAGAAGTTTTACAGATTGTGTGCTATATATATTATATTTCAGGTATTTACATTTAAAGAAATCAGATGTTAAAAACAAAAATTATTTTTTGACTAACATCAGTATAAGCTGTTAAATTTTTGTGACATAAATAAGTTTTCATTTTATTAAGTTGGCATCAACTGTGGTGAAAGTATGTTTATATTATTCGCTTTACAGTTATATTAATATTTAAATTTGTAGTTATGGTTCTCATTATTGTTTCTCTATTTTTACATGAACTACCATGTTAACTTGTTTTAAGTTCTCCTGTTGCCATAGTAGTGATCGATTTATCCGATTTTTTCTCTGACATTTTGACATCTCTGATGGGCAGTGAGTGCTGAGGAGAGTGTTCTGCCTGCCCTGATGATGACTGCCAAATCAGACAAATGTACGCAAAAACCGCACCGAAAACTTTTCGCCAATGCACAAGTGATGGAACCAAAGGGCGAAAGAGACGGATAGAGGTAAGAAGAAAGAGAGGGAAGTGGGGAATCACCTCGGGGCATTTGCTCTGCTGTAGTGCAACTCAACTCAATGGGGGCAAAACTTGAAAGTGCTGCTCCTGACCCTGTTCGATTGAACATCCTGTACCATCCTTTACCATCTTTTGCCAGCCTGATTGTTTTGTTCCAGTCGGAACTTGTACACGTACACTCCAAAAATCATAACCCTTAATTTTACCGCCTAGAAATATTGTCAAAGACTTATAATTTAAATTTTATCCATTAATAATTACCTTTAAAAGGGATTGGCTGTATTTTTATACCCTTGCAGAGGGTATTATTTAAAGATAATTTTAAAGCAAAAACCTAAACATATGGTTGAATTTTTAAAATAGTAATTTTTTTTTTTGTAGAATTTTAGGGGCCAACGATTGATGTGCAATAATTATCCAAAGTTGATTTGTTTGTTTGCACCAGGCCAACAAAGCGTAAAAGCCAAGCATACCAATCGAAGAGTCAGCCCTAAACGAAGGTCCTGCTTTCGGCTTGGTCCTTCAAAATGCGGTAATGCTGTAAATGAGTATTATTATGGGCCCCGACTCCTTCTACCATTCCAAGTCGCTTTTGGATATACTTCGGGGCCAAGTTTTTGGCGAGTCTTCTTCAATGTTGCTCTTTCCTTATAGTTTTTGGCGTAGTTTTCGATGTGGCTCTGCATGACGATAATGATGATGATGATGGCTATGGGTTTGAGGATGCTGCTGCTCAATAAGATAAGTGCGCTGTTTAGTTTTAAAGCCACAAGCAGAAAACTTTTCCCGATGCACAGAACTTTCCAGGGAAAGGGACAGGGTAAGGGTATTTATGGGTATTTAGGATTTGCCGAAATATAAAGAGTTCAATTGGATAGTTTGTGCAGACAGCAAAGTTTGCTGTATAATTTAATTGAATGGGTATTAAACGGAAATCGATCTATCATCACAGCCGAATTGAGTAATCTTATAAATATTTTGGAAACTTAATAACAATGTAATTGTCGTAATTAAACACATTCTCCTCACTTTACAAGTTAAGAAATTATGAGAATCTGTACGCTTTATACAATTAAGTTCAACTTCATTTAATTGACATTTATTTGTTGTGTAGTCTTGTAAATTACTAATTAGTTTAGCTTGAGCGTTAATTCATGTTTTATTGTCTCCCTAAGGTATTTAATAATATTGAAATCTTCTTACAATGTATTTATTTCCGCTAAAGTGTAACCAATCTTCGTTTATACATATTTTATATTTATTGCTAGTCTTGTCTAGCTGTTCATCGTGTTCGACTATTTTTGCTATTCGCAATTGAGAAATTAGTACATTAACTTTTCCTTTGACGCCCCCAACAAATAAATGGTGGCATTTATTTGAATTGCTCAAAGGAGTTTTACTCTCCATATCCCTGGCACTAATAAAACGAATGAAAGAGCCAAACAAAAAATAACACAGAACAACTTTTAGTTAAACTTGCTAACCTCATACGAGCCTCACTCCCTTTTACTTGCTCGGCTGCTTTTACTGTTGATTTACTTTAGCCTATTGCTTCGGCATTTAGGTTTTTAGTTCTTCTTGTTGTTCCATTTGCGAACCGGAAATACACAGGAGCACAGGTCGGTGGGCGGAAAGTGGGTGGGGCTGAGGTAGGGGTTGGGGTTAACCCCACTCGAACGCAATCAAAATACTTTGGCTATACAATTTATTGGCGCAAAAACAAGTTCAATTTCAAATGAAATTCGCTTTTCGGTAAAAGGGAGTCAGGGACACTCACACACATGTGGACAAGATAAACATGTGCACTCAGAAAACACTTATATTTATTCCAAAGTAAGTAGTTTTTAAAAAAATGACTCTGAATGTTTGGTTAAAGTTTTTTTTTGTGAGATCAACGAAAGGACATACAAAATATTTAATAGAGAAAGTTTTTCTTTTAATGTAATTGTTGTAATTTAAATTGTTATAGATAGAATTCTTAAAACATAAACATTATATCTCGGAGTAAGTCCGTATATGTTTAAAAATAAAGAGACCGTACGATTTTTGCTGAAGTTTCACAGCCTTAAAAGTAAAATTCTTGCCTGCGTTGAATCGGACAGACGGACACGCTAGATTACTGCTAATGTTGATCAAGAATATACCTTATATCCGGAAATGTCTCCTTCTCTGCGATTCAACATTACATTATTTCAGATTGATTTATTTTATTAGTGACATAAAATATTATTGAATTAAAATTAACTGAGGAGTGCCACTGGAAACTCTAATGTTTTGAAACCGTCAACGCAATTTGTTGGGCAATTTGTCAATTGCATTAATTTGCAAAGAATGTTTTGACTAGTTGTGACTCGTTACTACCTGATATTAGAAAACAGTTCCCAATTTTGTTACGCAGTTTTTCTTTGTCTGTATTTTAGTGTATGGTACACGGATTGTGGGAGACAGTCAAGATTCAAATAAATATCAACAAGGAACACTGAGACTCCATACATAGTTGCACCTTTGTGTATGCCCAGTTTGGATTGTGTTTTCTAATATAGAAAATAGTTGAGAAATATTTTGCCAAGTAGCCAAAGAGAAAGATGGGGTGAAAGCGGAGAAAGAGAGGCATTTGGCAAGACAAACAATCAGTTAAGAGCTTTACGAAAGACGATACATTGCAAGGAAGGGGAAACAGAGACAGATAGAGATAGTCTGCACTCTTCTTATTGAACTTACATAACATTTTTGGGCTATATGTGTGGGAGGAAATTACGGGGGAGCCGGAAGTGCTACTGTGTACTGTGATTTCCGTGCAGCTTCCTTGCCTAGTCTGTGTAATAAATATACACAAGAGTGCTTAAGATCAAATCAATTGATAAAGAGCGTAATAAACTTGTATCCAACTATTTACATAAAATTTCTCTCTAATAATATTATGGCAAAAACCTGAAGGGGATGCCAGAGAACAGGGAAAATTGTGGATGGATAAGAGCGGAAGTACTCGAGCTTTCTGCTTTTCATGTCTTGCATATTTGGGTTAAAATGTATTAGTTTTTTTAGCCCTTGCCCTACTCTCCTCGGCTTCACTTCCATCACATATTTTCTTATCAGAAAATGCTATTTATTCTCATCCTTTTTGATGTTGCAAAATATTGAGGACTATCGCCCAAACAAAGTGAGGAAACAATGTCGATCCAAATAGGAGCTATAAATTGTGTGCTTACACAAGACTGTTCTTCCAAAACATGGTAATTTTAGCTAAGCCCCTCAAAACTGTCAGACATTTCATTTAAATGAACAAATCAATGGTGGTTTATGTACGTGTTTAATGCCGAACAATTCTTGTAAAAGTTCTTGGCAATTTGAGCTCTAATTAAAAGCGAGAGGTAATGGCAAAAACATGTCCTGATATCGGGTTGCCCATAAACACGATTTATTAAGGGATTTAATAGTTAAGAAATCCAATCAACTGAAATGCTAACGTTTGGAAGCTGTTATATAAAGATTAAATAAAGCTGCACGTCAATTACTTGATTATGGTTTTAGGCTCAAATAATACTTTATTTTGATTATGAAATGTAAGCGCCGCAATAAAAACAACAAATTGTCTAAACCTTTGAAAGTGATTCTAAAAACTTTAATTTTATAGTTCAGCACTAACATTCTAAAACAAGTTTATTTAGTATGGCATTAAAGTAAAAACATATTTAAATATAACCAAAATACATAATCAACTTAAGTCGTTTTACTTTCTTAGACTTTCTTGTGTTTTCCGACATTTCCTCCTGGCTAGACATTCTACTTTTCGATATTTTGCATATCGTGTCGCTGCAATCTCGGCATAAACAACTCCACATAGATGTACACTCTATAACTCATGCTGATAGTTATTCTAAGCCATATCTCATGTACATTTGCTCGATGTCAACTGCTAAATTTATGCACATGTATGTATGTGGAACTCTTTGGTATCCTTTGGGTGCCCATTTTTTCAACTTGTTTTTGTTGCGGCTGTCGTTTTATCAAGGCAGCTAAAGTCGCTAAACTTTCCAGGACTATGGCAACAAACACAAAGAGAAAAAAATTGTACAAAAATTTTTATTGGATTTCGCGTGTCGCATCGGCCACGTTTTGCAGTTAGTTTTGGGTTTGGTTGTTGCCTATGTTGATTTCACCCTTTTTTGAGGTTTGTTGGCCTTCTGCCAATGGCTTTTTCAATTATACTAATGACATTCAAAAAGAATTTGTAGAAATGCCAGAATGTAGCAAAAAAAAACAAGAAATAGCGGCCATTTTGTTGTTTCACACATGCATGTGGCAACCCTAGTCCCTGTATCCCGATCTCTTTCTCACTCATTGGAATAGACCAATCCTCCTTTTTGGGCGACTGTTTTTGTTGTCGTTTTTGTTGGTGTTTGGCTTTGGCGACTGGGCAAATAAAAACAATTTGCGCCAAATTAAACTTATGAGGCATAAAGATATTTTTGGCTGCTCTCTGTTAATGCCACAAACACAGAACACACAAACAAATTCTTGACAATGCGAGATGAAGATGAGAATCAGAGCATACCAAGCCATGTGGCCATGAAGTAAAGGCAGAAAAAAGGCAGCACACCCATGTATGTATAACTCTGGCAAGTGATAAATCTAGGCAAGACTTTCTTGAAGCCCACCAAAAACATGGTAGCTTTTCCAAGCACAATTTCAATCAAATTAATAGCAGTTTAGGTTTATATATGGCTATAATGATATGATTTGCAATAAGCAAGTATAACAAATTTTATAACCAAATACATTTGATTACTAATTAATAAAACTACCCTTCCAATTAATTTGCTTAGCCTCCATTTTATATTTACTGAAAAGTCTTAATCAATATATGACATGATACTTAAATAAATAAAACAAAATAATTCAAAAAGATTTATATTTCAGATATACCTTAAATGCTTTTTTATATTTTGTTCATGAACTCATTATTTATATTACCTGAAAGTATTTTCCAGAAGCTCTACTTCTAGTATTTCACCCGCAGCTGTATGTACACATGCGTAAGACAAGACGTCACATAGGACACAACAAAAACAGCGGCGAACGCCAAAAGACCAAAGTCGACGCTAAGAAAGGATATTAAAGATTAAATGATATAAGCGGCAAGTTGACGTTGAAACAACGCGAGGGAGCGGAGAAGTAAGCAAAGTCCCCCGAAACAGGCAGAAAACTTAACCAAGCCAAAACTCCCCATCCAAGTGAAATCTGAGCGCCATAGATAAAACACATGATGCGTTATATATGTGGGAAGGCTGTGTGGGTGACATTGAAAAGGATAACAACAACAGCGGGAGGACGAATCCCCCAGCAACCCACCCCCACCCCCATCAGATTCCGCCCATCTCAGCTGTGGCCTCAATTCTGTTTTTGATTTTTTTTCCCGTTTCTGTGTCTAATTAACCGCGTGCGTGGCGCATCATAAATCGTTTCAACCATGCACAAGGCCATTAAAATTCATATCAAACCAGATACCCAAAGAGGGCCTTGTTCTTGTATTTGGCAGGCTAAACAAACGCAAATTTCCCAGTGGCATTGGAATTGGTGGAGGCTCAAATGGGTACTAGAGATTTTTCAGAATTTTAGAGGAGTTAGCCGGTGCGTATAATCAGTTTTCATAATATATTAAAGCAAGGCTGAAAATTTGGTTTTTTGAGCTTGAAACTCCCTCTTTAAAGCAGTTTGAAAAATGAAAAAGACTTAGAGACGAATATGTGTATTCAATTATGATGTATAAATTAATTATATCTAAAAACAATATATAAAGCACTTAACAATTTAATTGTCTTGCTTTATTTAGCGAAAGTGTTTACCAGAACACCTTTGTTCTACAAAGTCATCTACATTTTATGGCAATATTTAAATATCATATAACCGACACTCGCCCATAAACAACCTTGGACGCATATTAATAATTCAAGTCAACTTTCCTTTTTGGGATATGGTTGCATACTTTAATCATTTTATAGTCCTCAAGCCGAAGTATACAAAACTCCAGTTCAACTCGGCTTGATTTGTGGCTTTACCACATGTAAGCACTTGTAATTATAATTTCCACTTATTATTTCTCGTGCGGTTATTTTTTTGTTTTTGGTTCGTGTTAATGCAAAGCACTAAAGCTGTTTTCGACATTTTTGCGACAATTAAATTACTTTTCTCGGCCAGACATTCGCTGTGGGTGCACGGGTGTTCCCATTCGGCGCATATAGTTGGATATGCTGGGCATGTTTATAATTTCATAATTTACCAGAAGTTTTGTGCGACGCCACATGTCCTGCTGTGCTGCGTGTGGGCTGAACAGGGGCGGGCACTGTGGGGTTAAGGTGGTTCCTGGGTTCAACTGGTCTAGATTATGCACTACAAATTTGTGAGGGGCTTATAAAGAGTTTTTCTGCCAAAGTTTGACGGTATACAAGATCGGGAATTATTCATGAGCCTGAATAAAAGGTTCAGAAATTTGCAGACAGCCAGAAATGGCTAAAATTAAATTAAAACACTGCAAATGCGAGTATAAACAACATATATATTATTATAAAATTATTAAAAAGAATGAAAAATCTACAATTTTTTTAACAAGTTTTAAAATACATAGTATTACAGTTTTGAATGCAAATAAATATATTTCTGTAAAGAATTTGAAGTTTTGATATTAACAATATTTTTTACATTATTTTTACAACAATTTATCCTGAACCTTTAATCAATCAATCTTTTTAATTTAAACATGTTAAGTTCACACAATCAACATATGTTTTTCGCTCAGCCCTTTTATTGAACTTCAGTGCCAATGGAAAATATTTTAAAAATTAGCCTGGGGCTTTGGCGATCTATATATCGAATTACAATGAACATTCCCTCTGTAAGGATCACCTCTTTCAATAATCCCCTCGGCTTAGCTCGTTAATCAGCTCAATTTTTTGCTCTGCCATTTTTGTAGTGCACCCAGGAGTTCGAAATACCCTTCCACGCCACATCCATCGTTCATCAGCATAATTAGAAGCTGTCGCTTGTAGTTGAAAGTAATTTTGCAACTGTTGTTTGCCGGCACCCTTGTGATGATGATTTTACCTACTAAAAATGCCTACTTCATTTGTGGACCGCCCAAGAGCGAGTGGATCGCCCGCTGAGCGGCAAGGGAACGCCGGCAATATGTTGATCGGAACCACCCCTGGACAAAATGAGGGGAGGTTGAGTGTGGAAAACCAGAAGTGTTTATACATGGTTTTCGGCAAGAGGCCACCCCATCGACGATATTCCATTAGGGCGGCTTCGGCAGGACGGCCACGCCCCACTCTCTCTCGCAGTCTTTGTTGGTGAAAACTAAATTGCTGACTGTCAATTACAGTTGCCGCCTTCGAGTTGGCTAAGAACTTAATTGCCGAGCAAATAACGCCACTCGCAGAGAAAGCAAATGTGAAATTCTGATTGGGAAAACAAAATATTAATCAATGGGCGGTTAAGAATTGGCAATGGATGCACTCAGAATATTTAAAACTCATTTGTCTGTCCGTATTGAAGTCAAGATCTCGGAAACTAAAAGAGTTACTGATTTGGGGCTTAACATTTTAGTTCCACCTATGGAGAGCAAGTTTTCTTTTAAAATTTAAAATTAAGATATAAAAGCATGCTTTTTATGATGTTCTATTGACAAAATATGTTTTATTCATTTGATAAAGATTTTTTTAGCAATACTTTTATATTTCATACTTAATTAGTTTTGTTTCCTCAAATTTTATATAATAAAATATAAAATATAATTTTATTTATGAATCTACATTTTTTTACAATCTATTGGGCGTGGACTAATCCTCTTGCTGAAATCCTAATGTACAAATCCCTCTAATTTGGCGGAAGCTATGACAAGTCAAGTCATTATCATCCCGCCTGGTTCTCCAGATGAGTGGGTGGATGTCCTAGGGTTAGGACTTCCCTGCCTCCTTTCCATTTGTCTGTGTCTGTGCATCGGTGAGTATCTGTGTGTGGGTTCCTACGAGTGTGTGCGTGGCGTGTTGACGCAGTAATTACCAGATGATGGATTGTTGCGTTGCGTTTAAATTTAATTTCTCTGACATTTGGCGCCTTGGCACTGGCTTCACCAGCCCAAATGGATGCGAGAAGTGCGTGCTCTACGGGCCTGGCCAAAGAACTGTGAAATTATCTACATCTAAGTATACACAGTGGAGGGTAAAATAATTATTCTCGAGAACATCGATATTTTTGACATATTGAAAACCAAAATAAAATATTGGTAGCATAGAATATTCTTGAAACATCGTTTCAGCATTTCTGGTTTAATCATTTTATTTTTTAATGAATAACATGAATAACACAAACTTATATTTCATACATTAAAATTGATCTCATATGGCTATTAAACTTTTATCCAAATGCTGAGAAGAATTCTCTTTCCTTGGATTGTATTATAAGTGCTATTATTTTGCCCGCTGGTATGGCAGGAAGCGGAAGTTAAGTAATGTGTCAGTCAAGTCAGCCAGTTGGCATTGATGCAATGGGCGTGGAGAATTTATATGGTGACTGACATTGGTGGCAGATAATTTGGGTTACGT
Source organism: Drosophila kurseongensis (assembly GCA_018153305.1). Taxonomy (NCBI): domain Eukaryota; kingdom Metazoa; phylum Arthropoda; class Insecta; order Diptera; family Drosophilidae; genus Drosophila; species Drosophila kurseongensis. The sequence continues at coordinate 6,603,932 of JAECXX010000005.1, read as the reverse complement.
TCGCTCTATTCTAATGCCGCCTCGACTTGCTAATGATAATGGGCTGCAAAAGGGGGCGGAGGTGTAGGTAATTTCTAGCTTAGATAATGATAACGTCGAGCGCGTTACTCTTATTACCTTTTATGATTATATAGTCAGGGAGACACGCACATACACGCATAATAACACATCATTTTCAATCGTTAAAAATGTTTCATGATACATTTTGAAGTTCATGCGGGAGGCTTGTTAATTAACATTGAGTATCAAATATTATTTGCATGTATGTGACACTTCATCCTTTACAAAGTGTAATAATACAAAGGCTAATGGGTCCCAAAGTTTTGTTGAGTTTAACTGATTAAACAAGAAAATTAAAGGGTTTGTTATAAATCTACTTTTTATTCAAACAAATTTGTTATTTATACTTTATTGTGTGAATTTTAGTTTCTTAACTTTCCGTTTTGTTTTTAAATATTCATATTTCCTACACTTTCCCACTGCATATACTTAAAAAGGTACCTATCCCACAGTCGCCTTCCACGTTCCCCATAATCTGATGGGGCTCTCCTTTAACTCAGCAGAAAATACAAAATGAAAAAGGGAATTTCCATAAACCCAACGTCATAATTACTATGACATTTTTTCTATAATGACTTTTTCCTTGGAACAGAACCGATAAGGCTTGGATGAAGGCATGATGGGGGGTGGCCAATTGTGGTGGAATGTGGGGGCTCAGATATGCGTGTTCCAAGTTCATAGGCGCCTTATTACACACTTTAATTTAATAAAAAGCTTGTAAATGCTCGCACACATGCTTCGCTAGAAAACTGAAAATGCTACGCCTTTTTATTACATAATGAGTCCCAGACTTGGCCACACTTGCCGCCGCCTTGGAAAGCCGCTCATTTGATATTCAACTAACGCTGCGCTGCTTCCTGTGTCGAATGCGTGGAAAATGCGTGAGTTTACTCTGAAATCGGCACTGCAAGAAATAATATTCGGATAAATTATATAACTTTCTTTAAAATTTAAGCATTGAATAACGGACATTTGTTCAATTTCAAATTTTAGTGTTCAACTAGTTTATTTAAATAGCCTTTTAAGTTTATGTTGAACTACTCACAAAGAAGTCAATTTTAATTTTAATTATATATTTTATATTTAATATTGCGTGGATAACAAAATATTAGTTTCCCATTAGCCTATGAAGTGCATTGGGTTTCACTTTAATAATTTCGTTTCTATTATAGATAATTTACATTAAAATATTGATTTTTACTAAGCTTTATTATTGACCCTATGTGTTATATAATTATTCGAAATGCAATGTATGAAAACCAGTTTCATAAACATTTGACATTTTTCCAATCACACCCACTTATGTGCAGTGTGGTTTTGGATTGGGTTTTCGGTTTTGGTTTGCGTTTGAGTTTGAGCCCGGGTTGGCTTGAGTTTTGGCCTAGTTGGGTGCACCTGCAGGCCCGGTCCTCCACCTTGCCGACCTTACCAACTGCTCACCCTCCTCGTCCGCTGGCCCTGACGTGTCGGACATTACAAATTATGCCCGGGAGCCCCTTCGACGGCAAGTGTGCGGGATGTGGCTGTGGATGTGGATGCGGAATCCGGGACAGACCACCATCAATGTCCAGACAATGACGAGCGCCGACGTCCCTGACATTTGAGGAGGGTTCTGCCGCAGGTAGAAAATGAAATCGAAAATGAAAACGAAAACGAAACCGCAACATCGGCGATATCTCCAAGGAATATCTATCTATGGATGTTATTTAATTTGTTACGCTTTACAACTTTGTGCGCCGCTCGATGAAAGATCCTTGCGTGCATAATTTATTGTTTTCATTCGGCCTGTTTCCCTCTTGTGGTTTGAATTGTTTAAAAAAGGTGTTATAACTATTCATTCCTTGTGTGAAATCTTAAATTGCAGTATCGGTTAATTGAATTCTTTGTTGCGTGAGCTATTTCTTAAATTCGTTCTCAGGGTCTTTTGTTTAACTGAATTTATAGAGCAATGCGGGCGGTCGCAACTATTAAAAAATAGGAATAAAAGTGCGTGCACGGCATTGTGAAGGGGATAGAACAAGTATTTAGTTATGCACAGCTGGTCGAGGATGGGAAATTTATCGCATTCTGTGGCACAAAATGATCGTTAATTTGTAGTAACTAAAACATTCTACTGGGTGGTCATACAGTATAAAGGAATCGATTCTAGGGAACCGCAAACAGGAACAGGAAATACAGACATAGGGTACAAATTTTAAGTCTAATAATTAAGAAGAAATTATGTAATATTGCATTAATTACGTTTTATTTAAATCCTATAATTTTAAAAACAATTCAGTATTTTAGTAATATAACACAGAACTAATCTTCAACAATATCAATACCTAATATAATAAGTTACTCCTCATCATTCTTAAAATACTCCCAGCCTAAGTGGGCTTAAAATTTATTAAAGACTTTCAAATCCAGAATTTCTCCCTCCATAACTTTTGGTCCTGTATTTAGTCTGCTTATCGTTGAAAATTTCTGTGAGCTTTTCCGCCAGATTGAATCCTGAGTTGAGTGTCAGGAAACCGAGCAAAAGTTGACAAAAATTAGACGAAAATCTTTTATAGTCTCCCCGCAAAAAATGTTATTGTTAACAGCTTAATGGAGCATTCCGTCATCAGGAGGAGTGGGGTGCGGGTTTCAGCAGGGGAACACAACAAGGAACAGCAATAATAAAGATTATACACGGGCAATAATTACTAGAAAATTGTTGTACAGAAAATCTCTGACATAACAGATGTCTCTTGTTCTCTGGTGTTAGGGCAGGGGTGGCCCCTGAAAGGGACGCCCCTTTCTAAGAAATAATACAAATTTAATACATTTTAAAATTAATAATTTCAGGAGGAAGGATGCCTTGAATAAATAGAATCTAATTAAAACTTGTAAATCAAATAGAGACAGCTACTGCCTCTTGCGATTTTGCACTTTAACAATATGCACTTAATAATTATCTGAGATTTCCTTGTTTTTTGAAAATAATTTCGGTAGTTGCATATTTCGAGCCCCTTTTTCCTGCAGCCACTGGAGAAACTTCGTAGAATGGCCTTCTTGCCTTCTTAAATCCTGCCCCAAGTCCCCACAGCCGCCCACTTGCCACCCACTTGCCACCCAACTCTGTCTCGAGGTTTCGCGGTTCGTTTGCTCCTAGCTACTCCACCGTAATATGCACCTAATCCTTTCTACAAAATCATAATCGCATAGTACGTAATCAGAGCGATGCCAGCAGTGGGTTCGCTCGCAAGGACACTCTTGTTCGGCGAGGGTCTCGAGTCCTGCATCCTGCCAACAGCTAACTGGCAACATTCATTCAGTTTTAATGCCAGTTTCATAACTCGTGCGCTCACTGGGCCATGAGAAAAAGAGAAGAGCCCGGCAATTAACGCGAGTCCTTCGACTTGCCGCCACAATATCCCAGCATCATTATCCTTTTGGCCTCTCACTGGCAGCAGTGGGTTAAGGGTACACACACACACACACACGAATTTATGGGAGACCCAACGTTGTAAACCCAAGACAACAATTAATCAAGAACTCAAATTTCAACTCTTTGCAGAAGGGGAAATTTAAAACCAAATTTGAGAAGGGAGAAGAATGGCGAGTCCCTCACCTAATCAAGCCTACAATAGGGAGGAAAATTTTATAAATTGATATAAATTTTTAAAAATGAATTGCTGCCCAACCCGCGAACTCCACGCCGTGTTTGTGACATTTGACAATAAATATATATTTTTTTCCGCGCCTTATTTTAAATATATGCAGCAGACAGAAACGGGGGGCGGCTGTTCGCAATGATGATGGATGATCCAGACTTCGGTTTTTCATTTCGGAAAAATCTCCGGGTTGAAAAACGTTTTGATTTTGATGGGTTCCGGGCTCGGCTTTTTTTCCCCTTGCTGCGGTTGCTTTGCATACAAGTTGGGAAGGCAGAAATTTAAAAAAAAAGAAAAATTAAATAAAAGTGAATTAAAAATTAATTAAATCAAATTGCTGTGGCGGCTTCTGCTTTGTTTGGGTATGGGGGCTAAATGAATCATAAAATATATGACAGTTGCTGGATTATTTTTCCTTTTTTTCTATCCCATATTTATGAGGGTGATGGCTCAGATTGCTAATGACTTAAGTATTGGGTGTCTGGGGCGGGAAATATGGCAGACTGAGGTCGAGAAGAGTTTGTCTTAAATGATTTGGAAGTAATTGGTTGACATCAGAGGTGATTGATCTTCGGATGATATATCGAAACTTTATAAAGGTTTTTAATGGGCGGAAAAACATGAAAATATAATTCGAAATGAGGGCTTGTTTTGGAGGAGAAACCAATTTAAGCGATATAAATTTACAATCAATAAAACTCACAATTGATTAAGAAAATATTTAATAAAACTTATTCGTTGTTGAAATTTATTTGTCTTATCCAAATTAAAAACTTTTTGTGTCATATGTTAGAAACTTGCTTAAGAAAGATAAGTAAATAAAATAGTACACTAACATAAGATCGATCATAAATTCCTCGTAAACAAATTATTGTGTCCAAAATCCAATTGGCATAGTAAACTAATATAAAAATGTAAATTATCATTTGACATTTATTTGATATTTCTCTTTCAACGTAACATTTGCATAAGACCCTTCAAAATAAGAAGCTTATGCATGTGCGCTTTTAATATTTCAGATGATGTATATTCTCGCCATTTGATCGCATCCAATAATAATTTCACCTTCGGATGTGGATGATAAGCCCGTCATGACAAATTCCCCCTTTTTAACATCTCTACGCCTGACATATTCCTACAATGGCAATGAAAAGCTCCTGAAATGCGTCAAATGCGCTGCCCGTTGTTCAATCCTAATCAGATTAGTTTCTTTGACCTACCCTAATCAAATTTCATGCAAATAACCTTTTCTAATCTATTTGTTAACCGACACAGACGCACACAAGCAGCCAGAAAGAAGCTTAGTCCCTGGCAGTCCTTCAATCAATCAGAATCCTTGTATAGAGTTCCTCAGCTGTCACACATTTCCATCTTCATCTCTGTTCCTAACTTTTTTTTGCTCCGATGGTGTAAATCCAAGTCAATCCGGGGGATATGGAATGGCACACAAAACTACCCTTGAAGACTTTAAATTCCACCCCGTTCTCGGGACCCTTTGTGGAAATTAGACAAAAACTGCAAAAGATGCTGCGAATTTGTAATCCTTGAGGAATTTTTCACTTATCCCCCAAGGGGACAAGTCCTTCAACTGACAGGGACGACTGTATGGGTGGCTAGAAAAGGATGGACAGAAACAGAGAGAGAGAGACAGCGACTGGTAGCTAAGTTACATATTTAAGTTTTACTTTCCTTTACTTTGTTTGTTGTTTTATGATTATTATTTTTACGCATTTTCCCAACTTCAGTTTCCATTTATGCAACTACGCCTGCGACAGATAAGTTATTTGAGTTTTTGAGTTGCTCCAGGATCTGGCCAAAAACAGGACGAGCCGAGTGGGAGGACGAACGAATTTGTAAAATTCCAATTAAGAATCTTTGGTTTACTTTGTAAGTTGACTCTCAACTTATTTAGACACTACACAACGACACACACACAGCACACTCACACATGTAAAGTAATACCCATGGAGCGATGGTGAGTGCGAGGGGGACGGGGCGAGTAAGTGGAGCTGGGAAATCCTAACACACACTTAAGCGAAACAAAGAGGACACAAGACAACGGACAAGCAACAACAGAGAATAAATAAAAGCAAAACAAACTCGCTCGCTCACACACTCGAGCAGTCAAGGGCGTATTAATAGTGCTGGGCCTTGCTAAAATATCACGTTTTTAAAAGGTCTTAATTGCATATTATCAATCTTGAACATAAATGTACAATTTATTACGCGGCAATTAGAAAACAATTTAATCAATAAGAACTACATTTTTGTTCAGTTATTTGCGTATTTTACATTTTTCTAATAGTGAGGTGTTTTAAAAGTGGTAACAAATACCTACATTGAAAGGTTTCCTTTTATCTTTAAAAAATGTAACCACATTTTCTGTAACCTCAGGTTAAACTTAAATTTTGTTGGTTTTATTTTATTTTTATATATTGAGAAGACTTACGGATTTTTAAACATTTTCTTCAATAATATGTTTTTATGTAGTTTTAAAACTACCTAATTAATAAAACTATATAAATGTTAATGAAGTTTTTTATTTTTGAGCCAGACTCGGCAACTATTATTTTGGCAGTCCTTGCAGCACACACTCACTCACCAACACACACGCAGAGTGAAATCCTAGAAGGGCGAGCGGCGGACGGCTCTCATGTCCTGCTCCACTCGTCCTTGCTCTAATGGACGAATAAATTGCTCGTGAATGAAATGAGAGTACGCTGCCCGCTTTGCTTCTTCCTGCCTCCTTCCGCCCCCGCATCCGCCCATCCCCTTGCGTGTGGGCGTGGCTGGAGACGACAACGCACTCATACGCAAAGCTAAGTAAACAGACAAACAACAAACTGGCAAACAGACTGACAAACAAACAAACAAACAAACGGAGAAACGGATGCCCGAGACACAAAACTAAAACTAAAAGCGACATCCAAAACTAGGGAAGAAATTGCTCTGGAAAATCTTATTTTTTTTGACCCGGAATGGGGGCAATATTGGTGATAAAATAAAATACGAGACGCGGGCCAAGACGATGACAGCATCGAGACAAGGATACGGATACCGATTGTCCGGGTGAGTCCTATCTGTCCCTCGGATCCCGGGTCCCAACAATTTATAATTTAGCTAATATACCCCAAGACACAAAAGGGTTCTAATCGCTTGTAAATGGTACATGGAAGAGGCTATTTTATGGGGCTCACGAAGGTACCGACGACCATATGTGGTTTAGTAAAATGTGGTGCAAAAGTTACCTTTCGGAATATATTTACCAAAGAGAATGCTAAACAAACATGCTTTTGGGGTCGATACCCTATCCCAACTTTAAACTAAGGGATATAAGGGGATTTAAATTATGAATATTCTACTGTTTTTACATATTCCATAGTAAACCGTAAAGGTATTTTCATCGTAAACATTTAATAAATACTTTAAAGATTATAAATAGCTTAGAGTATATAAAAACATATATAAAAGCATAGTTTTGTCAAAAGTATAATTTGTCAAAATTAAATAAATTTTAATTTAAATTGAAAATTGTTTCTAAACATATTGACACCAAAATTTTTTTGTTCTCTAAAATGTATTTTTGTTTTGCTTTGTGGAATGCAATTATTAAATGTTATGTCTATAACATTTTTATTTGCCTAATAAATCTTGATAGCTAAGCGAACATTTGGAATAGGTTTTTTAAAATATCTGCAAAGCTATAAAAACATAATTTATATATTCTAGTCTAACATTTTATATTTTTACTAACCGATTCGAATCCTAAATGGCATCATAAACTTAAAAACTAATCAAAAGATACTTTTATTTATGGACGTAATTAATTTGTATGCACACTCATGCAAATGAATGTTCAAGTCATCTCAATCATTTAGTTTTAAAATAAAAGTGTCTGTATTAAGAGACCAGTCCGTAAGCCGGCATAAGATTGCTTTCATCGTCTTATCTTCCTTAAATATTAAAATTCTCTTATTTCTGTGACATCGGATTGATATTGCTTGTTGTTTTACCATCACTTTTAAAGAGCACTGCAAGGCTTTGGCTTGCCATTTTTTCCTCCAGAAGCTGGTGGCCCCTTTATTCGCATTGTCCCTACTGACACAGCCAGACTTTGAGTCCGACGCTCTTAACTCCCAACTGCCGTCCCTTTAACCCCTTGATGCCCCTTTTGCCCCCTTTTGCCCCCTTCTGCCCCTTTTTGCAGCAAGAACAACCGATAGCAGCCGGAGACAGACACATGGCCATCGAGTATGTAGGTCAGGCGAGTGTTCGGGGCTTTTATGAATTGCCAGCAGCTGACTTGACTTGATGGCAGCAGATTTTGGTTTTCATTTTGCAGCCAAAAAGCCAAAGCCAAGACGACTAAAAATCAATAACTGTCCGCAAGGACACCGAAGCGGGCGCCAAAGTTGGGACTCGGGTGGGTGGTGGCGCTGATAAAACTGCGACAAAAAGATTTCAAATTAAGCGACAGGACGCGAAGGAAAACAAAACGAAACTGATATCGAACACGGAGAGGCGAAATTCGAAGGAAGCAGTAGACAAGTCGAGCAATAAAGCAATTAGCAACCGACAAGGGAGATAATACAACTAATTAAAAGTAAAAGTTATGCGTCAGCGAATGAGATTTTTATTGAGAACACAAAAGGACCTTGGGCGGCGAGGGGGCGTGCCAGCTGATATATAGCCTCCCCGGGTGGGAGTATTAAAATGCTGTTAACCCAACAACCGCACCCCACCTTTATCTCGGCCTAAATTATGAGGTTATAATTCACAATTAAGCAAACGCAAGCATAAAACATAAGCACATGACATAATTATGCTGAGCTCTTTCGGATTTATACGTAGTGTGCCGAAACTAAGGCAAAATTGTGAGAATGGCACAAGGATCTTGGGAAATAGTGACACCCCCCACTTTTGTTTTGCCCCATTGTGACCTCATCAGATTGCCGAGCTCGGCAGGAGATTCAAATCAAATTAATGAATGACTTTTGCACCTTCGAGTAAAGAAGACAGGAGTGGACAAGGTTATTTGAGTGGTATTTTGAAGTAGACCGAAATAATTAAGTGACATTTGCTTGGAGGACGGGTATTTTCCGGAGTTTCAGAGACACTCTATAAAATAGTTTAATTTCTGGTGGGCAGTAGTAGTTTCTTTAATAATATTTCGAGGCTTTAGCTTAATGATGGTTTTGTTATTTTTAAAATTTGTTGGACTTGTTCAACTAAAATGTAGTTCCCAACTAGCCGCAATTAATTGCGTAATTGCAGAACTTAGCTGAAGAGATTGTTCAGTGGTAATTGTAATTGTTCTACTATGGCTGCCCTCATGCTTTGGATTTTTGTCTGTTTATTTGCGTATGAGACCCAGTTTTGTTTGACTTAATTTGTGTCACCCAAATATTGCACTTAATTTAGTATTTCTATGCTGATAAAATAAAAAGCTTTTAATTTCGGCAATTTATTAATGAGCTTTTGCCATAGAAATTGCATTAATTTATTCGCTATCTCTTGTTCGTATGTGTTTGTCCCTGCGTGTGTGTTATTATTTATTGCTAAAATGCATTAAAATTGGGACACGCTGTGGGAGGGCGGATTATTTATTTGGTTGCTGTTGCCTGCCATTAACTGACAAATTTTCACTAATTGCATTGCATTAATAAACTGAAGTAAAGCAAACACAAACAACGTAAAAATCAACTGGTAAAAAATACACGTCCAGGCCCGTGAATTATTGCCGATGATGGAAAATACCGTCTAATGGCAACTGCAATGCCAAAAGCGATTGCGTTCGAGGAATGCAGGGACGACAAATCAAAGGAATACCGATTCATCTGCGTGTGTCTGCGTATGCCATAAATATGAATCGACGCCATGCCACACCCCCTTTGTAGCGCCGACCCACCGCCCCCCGGCAGGCATTATAATTTAAATGGACTTTGGAAAAAGCAATTATATGAAATTAAATTTTGTGTGTGTGTCTCTTAATCCCGCACTGAGCTGCTTGCATAGTTCACGTTGTCCAGTACACCAACCAGGCCAAAATGGGTGTGGTCAGGACCCCTGCCCCTACCCTGTAGCCTGTTTCCTGTATCCCCTTTCCATCCACTCAACGTAAAAGTGCGTGCCATCACCTCGACAGACATGAAGGATAAAAGGGAACGAGAGCCGAGTGCACGGTGAAAGGCGTGGCAATGGGGATAACATTGCGTATTGCGTGTGGCTGCACAGGAAAAAAAAAGTAACTGAAAAATAGATTTCATTTCCCTTAAGATATTTGTCAATGTTCAAACAAAAAAGGAATGTAAAATTTTAATACAAAATAAATAAAAAATTAATTATTTTTTTATTGTATTTAGCTTATGCAAATATTTTAAAGAGATTTCCTTTACCCGCTTCTAACTATCTACTGTAATTCAACCAAAATAGTTTTTCTATAAAAATTGGCGAACGTTATAAATTAAATTTGTTCCGCTATTATTTTCTTTTAACAACAGTTTTTAATGACATTTAAAAACAAATAAGAAAAAAACTTGTTTAGCAAATTTAAAGTATATGAGCATAATTATTTTAAAGATATATGATTTGTCAAAATGAGCCTTGGAGTTTTCTCGCTGTGCAGGTGGGTGTTTGTTGAACAGTTTTCATATGAATATGAATTGCTTGCGGTTGCATCAAGTGGCACGCGAAATGCACTCAAAGTGCATTCAAACACACTCGCCACAGAGACACAAAAGCGATTCGTAGACAGAGAGCAGACTTCATTTGCGAGAGGATATAGTTATCGGGGGTTTATTATTATTATAGCACTGATGACCACCTCATGCACTTTTATGATTTATTATATGGCAACTATCGTAGACAAAAGATTTCCCTTGATTGCATTTTAAAGTTAACAAATCGAAAACCGAAGATTGAAAATGGTTGAACAACGAATTAAACAATTTTTAGTATTTGGTATGTTGTGAAAATAAAACACCAAATATTTTAGTTAAAAAAAATTAAATTCAAAACAACACTTTACGTTTATTTCTCAGTTGGTTGGCCAAATGTGCATTCCTAGATTAAATATTTAATTCTAACCCAATTCCCACCGCAGAAAGAAAACGCTTGTGCGGAATTCAATTTTTGAAATAAATTTGTTTATTATTGTTGCTTGACTTCATATTGTTTTGTTTCTTTTTAAACTCCATAGAGTCTATTTTTCGTCTCCCTTCTTTCGCTTGTTCAGTTAGTTTTGCGATTATTTAAAATAAATTTCCACTTACATACTAAATAATGGGCCATGTTTGTATTGAACACAAAATGTCAAATGAGAAATATATTTCACATATTTTCTGCCGCAGTATAATATTTTGTATATATTTATGTATACATAGAAATCGACATTAATTTGCATAAGTGGCATTTAGGAACACAAAAATCTTATAAAGTATTTTATCCATATTTATCGGTATTCTGTCACTTTTTCTGCTGGTCTAACATCGTTGCATTTGTGTTTTGTGAGTGATCGGGATTGAAATGTATTAAAAAATGAGTAAACGTGATTTGAAATGCTTAAACTTTAAAATGTAATATTTCGTTTTTCATCTTGTGAATGTTATAAAATGGAGATTTAAAATTGGGTTTAATTGTTTTAAGTGAAATTGTATTTTAAATGGCAATTTATTGCCATTTGATGTTCTTGCTTATTTAAATTTAGCTAAAACTTTTGCGAGTAACTTTTTCTTCATTTTGGTTTTGCAGGGGATTTTTGACAGTCTCTGTACAAAACTTAGACTAAACTAAAACTTTAATGCATCCTTTTTGGTGCTTGTTCAGCTTCGTAGTTAATAATTATAATGCTTATTGAGTATTTATTAGTAGTATCTCAATTGTTGTAGGCCTTTCGCTTTGCTGTTGATTTTGTGTTTTTAATTTTTTAATAAATTCATCTGGGATCAATTTTTTTGTATTTAGTTCATGAAACTTCTGTTTTATTGTATACATTTATATAAGTATTTATATATGTACATTTCGCAGTCAGACATGCGAAAACATTATTTATTCATGTATGTTTTATTTGTTGTTTGCATAATAAAAAATATGTAAAATAATAATACTGCTTCCATCCCGATTATTGCCGCTGTTTCTGCTCCCCTTTCAATCATACATTGCTGTTGTTCTTATTTGCTCTTTTGTTATTTTAATGGCATGCCATTAAATAATTTCATTAAATGCTTTGTATGAGCGACGAACAACATGTCAGCAAAAAGCCTGAAAGTATGCTCAATTGATTGTTTGTTTTGTTTTATTTTCCTTTTTCTGACAGTTTCCTTAACCAATTGGTGTGGAACGGGTAATAACATTCAAATAAAAACTGTGTACGCATTAATATCAAACATACTTTTGGAATTACCATCAAGTGCAAATCGAGGAAGGAAACAAGGATTTCGTATCGTTGGATAAAATAGTATTTTCAAAAAGACTATCCTTTACTGATAATTAATTAAAAAAGTCGATTCAATGAGCTAAAAACGCATAGTTCTATATAAAAAATGTTTGCGTTTCAATGTTGATTAAAGGGAAATATACAAAAAGGAAAATAAAGAAAAAATATTTAATTTGAAAAGGAAATAATGGAAAAGTCGTTGTAAATTGTAATTGCTTTCCAGACAGTCCTATAAATCGCTAGTCCAGCCTACTTTTTATGCGGAATAATACTGGTGTTATTTAAGTGAAAAAATGCGAAACCATTAAGCCCGAAACTGCACTGCGTTTTATTCACATTTTCCGATCGGGTTTCGTTTGGAAGCTTAATTGTTATCAACGGCAGCTTCATCGGGCGGTCGGCTCATCATTATCGCATTTCCAGGCAGAAATATGTGAGAGAGTGGGTATGATTTACTATAATTTTATTTTCAATTCGTTGAGTGTCAGCTATTAATATTATTATTACGCGTATATATTTTCTCCGTGTATGTGTGTTTTCATCGCAGTTATTATTACGACTTTTTATTGTTTTCTGCATTTTTCACGTGTTCTGTGGGTGCGTATTTTTGCTCTGTTCCTGCTCCTCTTACATGTTTACCAATGGCATTGTTTGATGTTTATCGTACAATTTCCTTACATGCTAATTAATTTTCCTGGCTATCTGATGGTGGAGGTGGTGAGGGGTGGGGAAGAATCTGGGAAAGTGGAAAATGATTGGGATTCTTTTCATGATTTTTTGTTTCTCATACATTTATTTTTATTCAACATGGTTGTTCTTATATCTGTGGTAGCTAAGTAATTTTAAATAAATTAAATATTTATGTTCTATTTATAATTATGTACAGGCCCTTATAGAAAAACCGCTTTGTGACTCTTTTTACAATGGGTAAATTATTGAAATCTCAATTTAAGGTATAGTTTTCATCTCCTCTGGCTCTATTTACAGGGATATAAATTTTAATTTATTTAAAGAACTAAAAGTATCAGTCTGTTTGAACCATCCCAAAAAGTATGCTAACTGCCTGCCTCTCTATATATATTTTTTAATTTATAGTTTATGTTTAGTTTAGAGTTTTCGTTTAAGTTTTATAAATTCACTGGTTGCGCAGTCTGTCTCCTGCTGTTTTTATGTTTTTAAGTTTTTGTTTCCTTAACCCCCCTCACTTAACCCCGTTACGCCCACAGGTTCTTCTGCTGGTCCTGATCCTCGTCCTCGTCGTCGTCGTTCAGGCTCAGGTTGGACTCGTAGTGGGTCAGTTCCGGCTGGCGACTGTTGTTGCTGCTGCTGCTCATGGTGACGCTGCTCTGGGTGCCGCTCTCCAGCAGGTTCACCCCGATGCCACCGCCTCCTCCGCAGCTGCAGAGCAGGTCCTCGTCGCCGATGCAGTTGCAGGACTTTTTGCAGTTGTACGCGGCGCCTCCCGGGGGCACAAAGTTCGAGCTGAAGCTAGAGGGCAGTGCCGAGGCGGCACCCTTCGCCTGCGGCCTCTTGCCGGTGCCCAGATTGACGCACTCGCAGTTGGCGTTGCCCCGGATCTGCTGCTTGGCGTAGTCCACGCTGTCGTAGGCCGGAGCGGCACTGGGCAGGTAGCTGGGCACCGCGTACTCGTGCTGGCTCCTCCGGTTCGCCGCCTGGTGGTTGTGGTGGCCGTGGTGCTGGTGCTCCAGGGTCTTGGCCATGCCCACGGCACTCAAATCGCGCTGCTGCTTCTTGCTCAGCTGGTTCATGGTGTTGAACTTGCAGGCCGCTGCCGCCGCCGAGGCAGAAGTGGGAATGGGCTTGTACCCCCGACCTGCCGTGGCGCCGCACTCGTTGATGGTGGCGTAATTGTTGCTGCCGCAGTCCGCGTAGCGGGCAGTGGGTGGCGGTATCACCCCACCGTTGCCGTTGGCCTGATACTCATGGCTCGTGGCGTACATGTTCACCGAGGGAGTGCGCGCCGACAGACACCCGGAAACGACCCGCTTGTTGTTGTTACCCCGACCATTCGGCAGGGGCAATGCAAGGCGCAGCTTCTGCCAGAACTTCTTGTCGTCCCACTCGATGCAGGTGCTCGTCCGCAGGTAGTGACGCATGTCCATGTCGATGTCCCGCTGGGGCAGGTCCCCGTACAGGATGAACACCACCCGCTTCCTGCGCTTCACCAGCTCGTGCAGGGCGCTCTTGTACTCGAAGCGACTCCACTCGTTGTACAGGAAGTTCTTGGACAGCACCAGCACAAACTGCTTGGCGCTCTCGGCGGCCTCTATCAGGGCGTCCGTGATGTAGGCATTGATGTTCACGTCCCGGTAGTGCAGGCACAGCCTGTACCCGATGTCGTTCTCCAGGGCCTGGGCCAGGATCTGGTTCACGAAGTGCTCGTCCTGCAGGCTGTAGGCGAAGTAGGCGTCGTTGGGCCGCTCCTTGTCCAGCTGGTCCACAAACCGCGGCGACTTGTAGCAAAAGTTCATCAGGCAGTTGGTGGAGTGGGCCCACATCTTCAGCTCGTGGCGGTAGCAGAACAGCCCGAAGATCAGGCCAAAGAAGGCCACGAAGGCGCAGGTGGCCACCAGGAGCAGGGGCAGCAGTCCCTCGATCTCGTTGGTGTGCATGTAGTGGGCCACGCCATCGCGCAGGGTGCACTTGGTGCCGTTCTTCTCCCTCAGAACACTGGTGGCATTGTTGTAGATGCAACTTACTCTGGAGGCGTCCACGATCTTCTCTGAGCTCTGGCCCAGGTAGTTCCTGAACCGCGCCAGATAGCCGCACTCGCAGCTCCACTGGTTGTCGGCCAAGCTGATCTCCACCAGGTAGGGATTGGCACTCAGCTGCCAGACCTCGAAATGCATCAGGCGATTGCCATCCAGCCGCAGGACCTCCAGTTTCCTCAGCATCTGGAAACTGCCGTTGGCAATGCTGGCTATCTTGTTGGACTGCAGATACAGCTCCCTCAGATTCTCCAGGTTGTGGAACTCGTTGCCCTCCAGACTGACTATGTGGTTGTCTTCCAGGTGCAGGATCAACAGGCGCTTGAGCCCACTGAAGGTGGTGTTGTATATGTGGGCCACGTTCGAGTTGTTGGCATACAGAACGGCCAGGTTCTTGCGACCCAGGAATGAGTGCCCTGCCAGTTCCACAAAGTTGTTGCCATCAATGTACAGCTCGGTGGTGTCCATGGGCACTCGTCTGGGCATCTCGGAGTAGGCAGCTCCGGAGCACTCCACGATATTGGTGGACCAGGTCTGGTCGTGGAAGCAGGTGCAGTTTGTGGGGCAGGTCATCTCGCAGTCGCAGGCATCAAACTCACAGCAATGGCAAACGGCGAAGCAATGGGTCTTGTAGGTGCACAAAAAGTGCTTGGGTTCGGCTTCGATCAGGGGAATGTAGGCCCGCTCCCTGTTGTTCAGCAACTTGCAGTAAATGGTCTCCAGATCCATTATCCTGGGATATTGCCGCGAAGTTATGTGGTTAATCTTCTGCAGCCAGTCGATGTTGCAGTCGCAGGTGAAGGGGTTTCCTCCGATATAGAACTCCGGCAGGGCCCGATGTTCCCAGACTGGCAGAATCCTCAAGGACTTAATGTCCAGTGTGGTTATCTGATTCGCATACAGATCCACCCGAGTCAGATTAGTCTTGTGCATAAAGGTATCCGGATCCACGGTGGTTATCAGGTTGTCGTTCAGGAACAGCAGTTCTATCGAGTTTGGTATAGAACTGGGTCCAATTCGCTGCAGTTGATTGAAACTGACGTCCAGAGTTTGCAGTTTCAGTTCGGCGTCCAAATTAAACCTATTGGACAGAGAGCCCAGGCGGTTTTTGTGGAGATCCAGCCATTGCAAGGTGGATGGAACATGGCCATAATCAAAGGACTCCAGTCGGTTATCAGAGATATTCAGCCACAAAAGAGAAGGCATGTTGCTGAAGAGTCCATTGATGTCACTCAGCTCATTGCCATCCAATCGAACAGCTTGGATGCTGGAGGTCATCTCAAAGGCTCCTGGTTCCACGACTGCAATGCGATTTCTGGCCAGGTTCAGGATTTGCAGACTAGGCAGATCCCTGAAAGTATGCATCGTGATATTCTCCAGATAGTTGCCAATCAAGCGGAGACCGTAGAGATTTCCCAGACCCTTGAAGGCACTGTCCTCCATCACGGTAATCATGTTCTCGCCCAGATCCACGGTCCTCAGATGCCGCATGTTTCTCAGGGCCAGCGGAACCGTCTTCAGCTGGTTGCCATTCAAATTGAGGTCCTGCAGGGCACTGCAGTTCCGGAAGGCGTCCGGATGCACGCCAATCAGGGCATTATTGTCCAGCGAAAGGAGCGACAGCACATACAGCCCGTTCAGAGCATATGCATCCAGATACTTCAGCTTGTTGTGCGACAGCAGCAGTGTGTGGAGATTGTTCATGGGGGCAAAAGTGTCGGCTGCTATATTCTCCAGCTGATTGTGACGCAAATTCAGGATCTGCAGGGTGTACAAGTCGCTGAAGATCTCCGGTTCCAGTTTGGTCAGCTTATTGTGCGACAAGTTAAGCAGGACCAAACGAATCAGACCCACAAATGTGTTCTTATCGATCCAAGTGGAGGTTATCTGATTCATGGAGAGGTCCAGGGCCTGCAGTTGATCCAGATTCGAGAATAGCTGCGGATTCAGCACACTTATCGAGTTGTTTTGCAGGTAGACCTCTTGGATAATCTTGGCCTGCTCGGCAAACAGTTCTGTGGGCAGGGCCACGATTTTATTGGAACTCAGGTTCAGAATCTGCAGGTTCTTCAAACCACTGAGCGCCTTGTCGGCTATCATGGAGATGCCATTGTTATTGACCGACAGGACACGCAGCCTCCTCAAAGTGCCAAAACCATTGGCTGGCAGGACCACGAAATCATTGTGGCTCACATCTAGGTACTCCAGATCCAGGGAACAGCTGGTGCTGGAGCTGCTGCTTCTCTTGGCCGATTCGGTTGTGGATGAGGATTCGGTGGAGGCACTTGGTGGCTCCTTGCTGCGGTCCCTGAAACCGAGCTCGTTCACATCCTGCAGGCGGTTCTCACTCATATTCAGGGCAGACAGCTCGGACAGAGTGCAGAATATGTTGTCTGGCAGGGACCAGATGTTATTCGAGCTGAGGTCCAGTCTCTCTAGCCTGCGGGTGACCAGGAAGGCATCCGCCTCGATCTCGAAATTCAGGGCGGGCCACAGGATGTTGTGTGTCCGCAGAGTGAGGTTCCTCAGCTGTTCTAGGCCATCCAGGACCTGGCGACCCAGTCGCCCCAGTTTGCAGTACTGGATGGACAGCTGCTGGAGCCTGGCCAAGTGGGCGAAGGACTGCGCCTCCAGGCGACTCTTGGCCATGATTTCGTCGTTGCACAGGATGTGCAGGGCCACCGTGTGCTCGGCGGGGATCACACTGAAGTTGGTGGTGTCGAACTCGCTGTTCACGGTCCGCAGGTTGCAGGTTAAGGCTATCTCCGGCTGGTCCAGCCCAGCGGCTGGCATGAAGTGGCAGTCGTCGGGGGCGTCGTACAGCGATGGGTCACCACCCCCGCCCGCGGTCAAAGGTCGCAGCGTTCTCGCCGGGGTCGGAGGTTGCATCAGCTGCGAGTTGGAGACCCCGGCCTCGCCCATTATCGCATTCGAGTGCGATATCTGCTGGTGCTTGCTGGACAGCGATTCCGTGGTGTGCTGCTGATCCTGGGCCAGGACAACGGGCAGTACGAGTAGCATGTAGTAGATCATTTTGGTTTTTATTCGGCGAGGCACCAGAAATAGGTTGTGGGGGGAAAAAGGAGTTGCACGGGGATTGTGGGAGAAACGAAAAGAAAATCAATTCCACTGGCTGGCCAAAGAAAAGTCTGCGCACATATTTTCGGCTTCTGTGCTCCCTCTACTTCAAGCCAGATTTTCTTTATATAGCACCTATTCTTTAGTTAATTATGCTCTCCGTGTTTTCCGCTTCTCTCTTAAGCCCGGCACATTTTCTAGCACTTTGTGAGGTGTCTTGCATGGATTTGATATTTAAATTTCTTCAATTCGTTTTCGCTTTTAAATATTTTCTTTTCAAGACATTTTTCGCTTTTGAAGGTTTTTTATTACACGTCGCGCTTGTAGGAACCTTTGATGAATTTTAATTTAGCTGCGGGCGCGAATTCTATTATCACTTTTTTGGTTTTTGGTTGACCCCACTTTTTCTGGGCCTGTATGTGTGTGTGTGTGTGTGTGTTTGGGACTCGATTGTGGTGCAGCGTCGTACTTTCCGGTTCGTAATGTAACGCGCACGTTGGCTGGTTTTCGACTGACTGCCGCAACGTGCGCAACTTCTCTTTTAAATAGAGAGTCGGCCACGAACTCGAAACCCCGACAGTCCGAAAAGCCGAACCCGAGCCGAGGTGGGCTGGAAAAGGAAGACGAAGAGAGCCGACAGGCTCTGCACAGGCGGGCAATTCTCGTCTGATTTTGGGAGCATGACGAAAGGGAAATTCGCTCTGCCTCAGCGGATGCTGGAAAATGTTTTTCTTTCTCTCCAGCTCGCATCTAATCGCATCAAACAGCTGGCGTTGGTTCGTATTTTTTCTTGCCTTTTCGTATGTTGTTTTTCGTATTTCGTATTTCGTATATCCTTTATTTTTTTGCCGCCGATTCGGAGATATATCCCCGCACCCCCCGCTGCCAACCGGCGACTTCGGTGCTGTCTCTGTTTTGATAATGAAAATATATGATGTGCATGGGCCAGCGCCAATCTTCATACAAACGTAATTTATTTTTATGCCATGTGCATGTGTGTGTGTGCGGGATCCTGATCCAGAGGTCCTTTGGCTGTTTTTGCTCCTGTTCGGGGGCCCATATAAAAATAATAATTCCTCACATTCCATTAAATTACAATAATAATTTTAATTAAACTGTTTTGTTTGCGCCTCATGTAGCAATTCCTGTGGTTTCATGACTTCTTTTTCGCCAGCAAAAGAGCAAAAAACTGTCTTTCCCATCAGGTTAATGATAATGATTATGGGCCAGCATTATGGAGTTTTGTTGGGCGCTATGTGTTTGGGGATTTGGGAGGATTTCTTTACTTAGAAATATAAAAAGTTAGGGAAGGTTTTGGTTAGACTTGACTAGAAGATGATTGAACTCGACTCTTTGAGAGATAAAAAAGTGAACTGTGCTTAAAAATGTTCAAGAAAAAAAGTATAGCAAAGTAATTTTTGTACTCCAATATCAATATATAAAACAAATATTTTAAATACCATTTATGTTATTCCTAATAATTTGTACTATAAGCCTCTATGTTATTTTAAAAAAATGTCCCTTTTCCTTATTAAAATACACTGA
Organism: Drosophila kurseongensis; assembly: GCA_018153305.1. Lineage (NCBI taxonomy): Eukaryota > Metazoa > Arthropoda > Insecta > Diptera > Drosophilidae > Drosophila > Drosophila kurseongensis. Next base: position 6,584,448 of record JAECXX010000005.1, on the reverse strand, counting down.
TTAAACAGTACTGATTCGTAAATTTAATATGGAAAATACTATATAGTGACAATTTGTATTCGTAAAAACACTTACCTGTCTTACTTATCTTCCTTTAAGTAAATCAATCTTCCATCAAGAAAATCTTCCAAGGGTTAATTTATAAGGGGAAACGATTCCTTTGTTCCTTATTTTTTTAACCTCTGCCGTGGATTACTTTGATTGTTCAATATTTGTCTGAAAGCAAAAATAATGATGGATCACCTCCAACAAATTCAAAAGCGATTGCCACGGCATAGTAACCTTGATAAACTCTACGTCTTTCATGACTAATTCCCAAGAAAAACAGCTGGCCTGGGCACTTTATCTGTGAGTAATATTCCTTAGCTGGCTAGAAAGTTTTCCCATATCCATGGGAATGTGGGTGCAGAGATATTTTTGTCGCCACTAAAAGCAAACACAAAAACATTTCTGCCAAATTGCGTCAGCCAACCGAACGCCTGCCTCCCACTTTCGTGCTGGGCTAATGATTTGCCTAATGTTTCTAACAATTATGTGGCTTGGCCACACAAAAGAATATATTATGTAAGTTATTAAAATTATATCACCAGCAGCAGCAGCAGAGCCACGAACAGCAGCCAAGTCTAATAAGCCTCCTGCACGGCGGAAAACTTCTGAACTTTAGTTGTACTTCATCATCTTTATGGTCGCATGTCCTTTTGAGCAGTTTAAATTGGGTTTGTTTACTTGGTTATAGAATATCAGATATTTTTTAAAAAGACTTTCTTATTTAAATAAACATTGTTGTATTTTAATTTTATGAAAAAGTAACTTTATTTGGATTTCTTAAGTTTTGTATTAATTGTAAAAAGCCACAGAAATGACTGTGTTTTGTAGACGAAAACACTCTGTCTAGTCTTTGATAGTTTTTTTTCTGTCAGTGTCCCCTTATTTTCCTCACCTTCAGGCTTTCGCAGGCTCTTTCAAATGTAAATGGCGGCAAGGACGAGGTTTTTTCGGCTCGCTTTCCTTTGTGTGGTGGTGGCACATGCAACCAAGGAGGAATATTTCTTCTCCGCTCTTATTCTTTTTTCGGTGGTTATCAATTTGGCGAACGCTTCTGGCTTTTGTCCGTGGTCCTGGTCGCAGCTCCTTTATTTATGTGCCCCATAACGAAGGTTTCTTTCGCTTTTTTGGTAACACGAATGACAAGATTTTCATCAACGTCATTAATATTAACTTTTGCAATAATTCTCGAGCTGTGGAAAATTATGAGAAATGACCCACAAGATAAAACCGGAGGCTGGGGTAGAGCGGACCAGAATCGGAGTCCACTTTTCGACGAAGCCATAACTCTCGGTCTGGAGATTGGATTGGCTTGCTGGATATAGTGGATGTCCTTGCCGAGGTATTAGCCTGACGTCTGGACGGATTTCAAGTCAATCTTAATTGTGGCTCTGTGCTCTGGACTTGGCCTAATGACAGCATTCGGATTACTTTCACTCAAAGCCAAGGGGAGAGCTAGAAAGAATGGTTGCATATTTTATGGCGCCCAAGCAGCTTTACGGATGCACTCAAAAAAAACTATACATTCTACCTAGTTTTTATCACATTCATGCCATTAAAGAATTATGTAGGACATTTAAGGAAAATTATGTGCGCTTCTTTGAATTTAAATTTTGTATATAATTTATGGAAATGTTTTTGTACAGCTTTGCATTGGAATTAAATGTTTAGCTAGTTTAAATAGTTTTTTTATGATCAACACCATTTGCTCGAAAAACTTATAGCTCATCTAACATTAAATTAAAAAAATATTTTTTTGTTAGTTTTTTATATTGTTCTATTAATAAAATCGAATCTTTGTTTGCATTCGCGTTACTTTTTTATGTTTTTTGTCATGCGTATTCGAAATAAATTTTGTTGTTATAGTTTATGCATTTAAACAAAAAGCCTGAAGAGCTTAAACATGTTTATATTTATTAAGACATTCATCATTGGTTGAATCTAAGCATTTAGTATAACAACTTGAGTTATTGCAATTGTCCAGGTGATTTTGATAAAAAAATCTCGAAGCTTTTTTAGCTTTTCAAAGTTCTGTTAATTGTGATACAAAATTTCGTATTAATATTTTTCCGCCTTGGGACTATTAAGTCCTATTTAATGTTTCTATGTTTAAAAGATGTTACGATTTGATAAATATCCTTTACTCTTCCAATACAAAATGAACTCCCATAAGAACACCTTAAATTTGTTTTCAATGTAAGAAGAGGTGAGGCGGGGGCACCTCGCTCCCTCCACCCAGGACAAAAATCACAATTAAATGTAACAATTGCGTCTCTGGGGGCCGCAGGACTCAGTAACAAGAGCATCGGGCTCGGTTCCCTCCTGTCAGATGCTTGTCCGATGCCAGCTTAAATTGCCCATACACGTCACAGGCAGCCACCACCCACAACGGCCCACCCAATGCCATCCTTCTTATCCCCACCCACTGATAGCACCCACTCCGCTATCCTTTTTGGCAGCTTTGGCTCGTCCTCGTTTGTCGTTTCTCTTTCACTCTTTTTGCGTTTATTAATTGTTGCCTTTATTTTGGCCTCATTTTATTTGATTTGGTTTTCCTTTGACTTTGCCGGCCTTCGCCTGCCTTTCTGTGCTCCTTTTGTTTTCACTAGCAGCAGCTATAAAGCCAAACCTAATTGACTTATCTTGCCATGGGTTTGCTAATTTCTCGGCCATTGTGTCTCGCTTTTTGGGGCCATAAAAATGGCCAGGCCGAATAGCCGGATAAGTCAGTCAGTGAGGCATTTCAGGCAGCTCAGACAGGCGGATAGGAATCTCCAGCGCACTAATTAGCAATTGACATGAATTGCTCATTAGCAGCAAACTAAAGCTAAAAATTTTCCTGGGCTATCTGTCCAACTAGTCGGGGATCCGTATCCAAAAGATACGAACAGGATAAAAAGTGTCTGTCATGGGGGTGAGCAATGTGGGAGAGCTAATGCTACCCTAATCTCTAAATACACTTCTAAAAAAATATGTAATGGAATATAATGGCACTTGGCTGACACAAATCAAGTCGTAGCTGTCATTGCTTTTTTTTTTTGGCATTTAGATAAGAAACAATCCAATTTGACAGTGCCTACTTACATTATAAGACATTCTAAAAATATATAAATTTATGAAATGACATTATAAAAGTGGTTACGATATAGATGGAACATTTTTTCAGTTTTAAATATATAAATTTTTTTATTGCTAAATAGCTCAATCATGCTTAGAATATAACATATATTTTAACGTAAAGTAGTAAAAGCAGTAACAGTCTGTCAAATAAAGAAATATTTGTTAAATTCTTAGCCAACCCAAAGATTAAAAGCATATTGCCTCAACCACAAGTACATGGCTCAAGTAATTTAATTAACTCAAAAACTCACCTTTCATTTAATAGTAATAACATCACCCTTTACTTAAAATTAGGTCTTACAAAACTGACTCAGTTGAAGCGATAAAGCTGAGGTAAATAAAATTTAATATACGGAAATTCCGCAACTAACCCAATTTGTATTGGAAAATATCTTTCCGCATGCCGAAACCGAAAAGAGGTTGCGGTTTCTCCTCCCCAGCCGCCCGAGTAAATATATTGCAACAAATCCTGAATGTAGCCTCACCAAACCAAAGTCCATAATGACAGTTGTGCCCAAAGAAAATTGCACAAGCCAAGGACGAATCGAGGAAAAAATGTGGAGGAAAAGCGGTAGCTGGAATTGCAGCAGTTGGGCCTGGGCATTTCGGCCGGGCCAAGTAATTGCCCGGTCGACCTTCGAGACGGTCCACAGCCACCACGGCCCAGTTCAGTCCGGTTCACATAAAAGTGCTGGCCACAGTTTTGTGGGTTATGAAAAGGTGGCAGCCGGAAATCGAACATGTGGCCAACTGAAATCGGAAAGCGGGCGGTTGACATCTAATTTATAAGGAGCACGGAAAAGGGAGCTGACTGGGTGGGTCGCCTTGGGTGGGCAATGAGATGAAGTCCTTCGTCGACCAATTTAGTTGTCAAAATACGCCAAAATGTAAACAATCATTGAACAAAAAATAAGAGAGAAATGCAACCAACTGGGCTGACTTGACATTTACCTACATGTTAGTGTTTCCTGCTTCCGCTCCAAAGGAAAATCAAGGAAAAAAGAAAAAGGACAATGCACAAGGCTCATAAAGACATTTGGGAATCGGCTAGCAAACTGACAAACAAATTTTTTATTTCCTTTCCCGAGGAAATAAAAGACAAGATGAATTGCCGATGGCTGTAAAATGTCCTTTTAAAGCAAATATCGAAGGATACTGGCGAACTGGACCACCACCACAAGTAATCTTGAACATCCGCAAGTGTTTACCTTGGAGTCTCCTTTCAATTCCTCAATCTGCTCAATCTTCTTCAATTGTGGATTGTGTGTGGGCATGACTATTGGATTTTGCATTGAGATCTGGTTTACGTGGGCGGGGTGGGAATATGGAATTAGATAATATCTCCATCGAGATGACAGCCCCGGGACTTGCAGTGCGATTCCGAGAGATACGGATGCGTGAATGCCCAGCTCCTCAAAAGGATGTTTATGTCCCCTTCAATCTCAGATAAAAGTGTTGAGAATTTGCCTCTGTTTGCCCAACAAAGTGGCTTGGATTTGCAGGGACAAAGAAAAGCGGCAGCCTAAGCAGATGAAGATGAGATGGTTAACTCTCGAGATGCCGACATCTTGGATTAGCACTTGCAACCATTTTTAAAACGGAAGTTGGATTAACCTATATCTTTGATAAACAGTGGGAAAAAAATGAAAGGAAATGTGGCCTACGAGCTTGAGTGGGATTAAAGTGACATTTTGAAGCATGGGAAAAAAGTGCAATAGTAAACTACAGGACAAGATAAAATGAGGTTAATGGCAAAGACGGATAGAGGAAAATAAATCTTAAGCAGATGGTACAAAAACTGGCTTGCACAGAATATAATTCTCTCTTCTGACATAAAATCTATAATAATAAATAATTGTGCCTATATACTAGTGGCTTCTATAAAGATAACTTTTATTTTTTAAAGGCCTATTATTATTTTACTGATATTGAATTAAAGCACTAGTCACTAGTTTTCTTTTATTTGTTTATTATTTATTAAATAATATTATCAGCTATTTAAGGGATATTAACATTAAATATTATAATTTAAATAAATATTATTTTTGCGTACATTAAATACAAACCAAAAGCAGATGGTCGACTGCCTTAAGCATCTAACTCAAAGAAAATTCAGTTTCCATATTTATCCTGTAAAGTCTTCTTAAAAAGGTATTAATAAATTGCTTATAGCAAACTCGACACCGTTAGATTTATAATATCCCTAAAGAGTCCCTGGAATCGCTTTTTTACAATTGAAAGTGAAATTCTGTGTATAGTACAACAATATGCTTTTTTCATCTGCAGGACTCTATAATCTTCTCATTTCCGCTCCGCGTTCCCAAGAGTTTTAAGTCTGACTTTTGGTCTGTGCCTGCTGTCAAAGCATTCCCCTCCCCGTTTTTCCTTTCCCCGCAGACACCCTCGTTATCCTGCTCCACAAATCAAGCAGCAATTTTCGATGTCGGGACAATTCTCGGGTAGCGTTTTCTTCATAACTAGAGGCTACTCGAATTTCATAAATTTCGAGGACTCGCACCCCTCGAACGGACTGAAGTGAAAGTGTCAATTTCCTAACGATTCAATCTAACTTTGCTTGTTGGTCGGACAGTTGATTTTTTTATAGCTGGGCCATATAGTTCTTGCACCTTTGGGTTTGGTTTTTTCGCTCTCTGGTGGAAATTGCGATCGAAACAAAAGGCTCTGGTTGGCGCGGGGGGAGGGGGGTGGGAAAACAATACGAAGGCATTTGGCAATGCGCCTAGCAATCAATGCTGCCTTTGTCCTCAATCCTGGAGATTTCACACTGTTTAGCTTGACATTTAACTGTCAATCAAGACGGCACTATGGCATTGTTGGACTCCTTGCTGTCCTCTGTGTGAGTCCTCCTGAGCTGGTGTGCGCGAGTGTGTGTGAGTGCACTGAGAAAAATATGTGAAATATAGAAAAAGTTCACCGCGCTGCATACAAGGGCTCTTAAACCTATGCATTTAACGCAACACACTCCAAAAACAAAGTGAACTACAAATATTTCCTAAATTCTAGACAATTTTTAATAATATAATTCATAATTCATAAATAATTCATTTTATCCATTAACAATTTCAAGTTATTAGTGCTTTTTGTTAAAATATGGTATACCGAACTTAGATACTAAAAATCATAGAAGGTACATGTATAAAATTAAAAGTAGGTCCTTTAAACACAGTTTTGAGTACATTTTATATTTAATTCACTTTTGCTTTTAAGGCTGTAACCGTTTTATTTGCCCTAACAAGAATCTACATGAATAGTTTAAGCAATTAAAAGTCCCAATTTCCATTTATATATATATATCAGTAAAACTTTTTGTCTTAAATTATAGGGAAAAATCCTAAAAGAATTATGCAAATTAAAGCTTTTCGAGTCGTTTTCTTGATATTTGTGATAGGGGTTATTTTCTTCGAGTGTATGTCCTGTCCAGCAGCCGTGAAGTGTGACTCGAATCGAGTCGATTCAGTCGGATCGGCTTCGATTTGAGATGGAAGGTACGGGTATGACAGCTACCATAATGCCATTAGGCGCAGCAGGAAGGTGACTGGAGGAGCGCCACAGGACTTCACGCCGAAAGAAGAAAACTCATTAAATCGGAGCTGAGACAAAGGGGAACCGTTGGATATATTGGAAATACGAAAACTGTTTCGAGACGGCGAAGGAAACCCTCAAAAGTGAAGTCAGTCGAACAATGCACTGCATGGGATGTTGCAAAGAGAGCGAGGAAAACTGTGGCAGTCCTTTGAATGTTTTTCCTTATTTTATGACAGCATCTGTGTGTGTGTAAGTTTGTGTTTCTGTTTTCGAGAGAACGGCGACAGCTGTTGCCCGTGGTGAGTTTCCTCTGGCACTTTGCAGACATCGAAACTCACCACTCTTTCTCTCGGCTCTCATGCTCTTCCTCTCTCATTTTCCTCACTGGGTCACCGGGGAAATTTTCTCCCGCTCTCTCCAACTTTCTTTCTCTCCCATTTCTCTTTGTGCGTGGGTGACACATTTTTTGGAACTCCAATTTGTGCCTGTTGTTTTTTTGATGGCTTAAACTAAAATAAATCTTAATTAATTGCTGGCTAATCATTAGAGGGCTTTTAAAGACCTCTTTGTTTTGATATATTTTTAGAAGCTTTTTGGGTAAATAAATAAATATTAAAGGGCCAGACTTTTGACGCTGACTGTGGCTGCTCCACCTTTTTTTCGCGATTTTCCTTCGCCTCTTCTGTTGTTCCTATTTTCTTTCACTTTTTGGGGTTTCCTCGTGGTTTACTTCTCGCTAAACAATTTTTCGGTGTCAATGTCGGCATTGTTGTTATTTTCCACGCCGTTTTCTTCTTCTTCAGATGGCGCACATGTTTTCGAAATTCTTTCATATTTATTGGCAAGTTTTTATTTTCATATCGTTCTCTTTTATGTGGGAGATATCTTTACGTCCAGGTCATTAAAGTCTTGTTTGGGATTGGATTTTATTGGAGAAAAACACTTTATATGGCTTAAATGTTATAGGTAACATAAGCTCAGTGTTGAAAACCCAAGATATGAGTACTAGTTTAATTCTTGTCATAATGATGCTGAGGTAGGTAATATAGTTCAAAATCATTGGTAAAGATGTGCCTGTACTGATGGTTTATCTAAAGAAAAACATTCAGTTTGCTAAAGGAAATATTTCATGTCATTCCTTATCGTACAAAAAGTTTACGAAATTTTAACCAAAGAGGATTGCAGTTTATGGGATGAAGGAGTGATTCATCAGAGTACATTTTACTTTTACTTGCCATTTTATATTTCCATCTGAGTACATGGTCCAAATGAAAAGTATCTTGAGATTTCATGTTCTCCGTCTGTATCTTTCGTCAAGTGTTTGGATTTTTACTGTTGCTTCTTCAATTTTTGACACACTTTCCAGGCGAGTTTCAGTTTTATGCTCGGATGAACTGAAATAGTTTACCCAAGCCCAAGCGACGAAGTTGAAAGCAAGGCAGCAGTTTTGCAACCGCAAATATGCAGCAAGGATGTTGTGAGTGGTGTGGTGGATGGGAAATTCTGGGCGGTAAATGGGAGGTAAAAGTGAGCGGTGAAAGTGGGATTGACTTAACCTGAGCATTAAAGTGCCTGCCGAGCGTTTTGTGGACGAAGCATCTGACTTTGATTTCTGCCCCAGGGTGCCTGTGCCCCAATAATTTAGTCCCTTCCGTGTTCCCTCAACAATTGTCAGTTGAGTGCACTGAAAAAGAATAATTAAGTAAAGAATTTAACTTTAATGTAGTTCCTAAATACGGGTTGTTTCATTGAATGTTTGTTTTGGTATCTAAATAATTAAATTGGACCTTAACACAACTCGATATAAATTCAATTTTACTTAATTTAATTATTAAACAGAATTACAATTTTATTTAAGTTCTTATATGGAGTCTAATTTGATATTGTTTTTTACGTGTGTTTGTTTTGTCTGCCAGGGTTGCCAGGAGAATGGAAAAAGGGTTGCACCTCCTCATCTGCCATGGAAACAATTGAAATGGCAACCGAGCGATGGCATGCCGTCAACATTTTTCTGCCATAATCAAAGTGAATAAATAACATGAAAGAACTTTTTGCCCCACCCGCCGTTACTTTCCCTCCTTAACTGAAACACAGGCGACAGAGCAATTAGAAATCAAATTTTCTGTGCAGAGGGAGCGAGCGAAAAATAAATGGTTGGGGGCTCTGAGGGAAATTAATTAAAATATTCCGGAAAGGCTGAAAAAAAGTGGAGGAAGCATAGGACAGGGCAATTAGATTTCATTTATTTCTTTTTACTTTTTTTAATTGTTGCTCCACCGACCACAACAAATGATGGCATGGTCTAGGTTAAGTTGGGTTAGGAAAAAGGAAGAGAAAAAAGGAGGGAAAAGCAGATGAAGGGAAAAATTGATGGGGACTGAAAAAATGAAATTAAAAATCCTGAAGCTATCTGGACATTAATTGCGTATAATCTTGTAAAATTAATCCATAATTATGAATGGAGATTTTAACGAGTAAATCTTTAATCCTTATTAATTATTTAAATCTTTATATCCATCTAGTCTCTAAGAAATTTAATAATTTAATTATTAATTATAAAAGGGGTTTTAATTTAAAGAAATATTGTTTTTATAATTTTTAAAATTAAAACATTAAGAAAAGTCTTAAATAATATTATTATTATTTATATATAATGAATATACAGTTCATTAACAAAAAATGTAATCTTATGAAGTGAAATATTCAAAAAATTCATACTTCGTTTAATTTTATTTTCCATCGTTTACCTTTTATTGATGTTCATGAATGAAATACACATTTATTGTTAAAAACACAATTTTTACAGCAGGACGAGGTATTTTTTCTCCCAAAATAAATATGTGCACAGCTTTAAATCCATTAAGTCCGATCTCAAAATTGAACAATTCAATGCGAAATGCCATTAAAATCATGTCAATTGTAATTCGAGAGTAGAGCTTCGATGTGACCGTAGTTAAGCCTGTCTCTGTTCATTTCGACTCCCCTTCTCGCTCGCACCTTTGCCCCGACTGTTACAGTCAATTTTTTGTAATTCAGCTTTTAGTTTTGATGTGCGGGGCGTTAAATTTGTCACAATTCCCTCGCTTGCTCTTTTGGCATGCGAAAATGGCCACCTCTTCCTCCTTTCCCCGTGCATATAGAAAATGTCATACAAATAAATTTTAATACCACACTCACGCACACACTTGCACCGGGAAAAAATGTTCCGGAAAAGTTTCAAGTGCAGTGCAAAGCGCACACCTCAATTTTCCCGCCTCCACTGCTCCTTTTTTCCCAGGCTGTGCAAAAATGCCATAAATTAAATTTTATAAAAAACAATTACAGAGAGGAGCAGAGACACGCCTCTCGCACCGCCCCCTTTGCACTTTTCCCCCGGTTTTCCACAGGAAAACCTTGACAGGTCTACATGTGCCCAGGCTGTGGTTTACACTTGTAAGCATTTTCTGCCCGAGCATATTTCATGCAGAAGGACCCAAAAAAGGAAATCCAGGGACTAGCTAGCAGCATTTGCAAGTGTGTAAATTTTATTATTTTTGTGGGGCGGAGGAGCTGACTTACCTGCATTGCTTAAATTAGCACTGCCAAAAATATGTGGGGCAACAGGTCGCCAGCAGGAGGCTCCGTTCGGTTTGAGTTCTACTTTCCTTTTCGCTAAATTGGCGGGGGGATGCTGGGAGGGTGGGAGGTGGGCGTACGGTGGGCGCCTTTCCCTCCATACATCATTTCCGCTTTTATGCTTTTTTATGTCCTTTTAATAGATGTCTCTGCATTGGAAGCAATTTATATTCCTTTTTTAGCCAAGGAATCTGCAAAGGAGTTGAGGCGAATGGGGCAGGTAGACTAGAAGTCCTTGCCTGGGTCCTGTCGGTGTCGTTATTTGCATTTTATGTATTCAAATTGTGACATTTACACACATGCAATGACACATACTCGCACTCCTTTAGATTCCGCATACAATTCGAGTGGAAATACTAGCAGAATATTAAATATAGTAATCGGAGCAGAATTTCTAAATTACTTCTTTAATAATTATTAGCAAAAATAATAATAATAAATTGTTTTATCTTAAAATAAAATAAATAAACTAAATTAAATTAAATAAAAACACCTAAATTAAATTTGTCACGAAAGAGCTTTATGCTATTGAATTTTGTTACTTAAATTGTTATTAATACACTTATGTAATATAATACCCATATTAAATTATTAAATAAAAAGCATTATTACAACAATTACTGGATAAAAAAAATAAAATGAAATACTAATTCCTAGAATATTACTAAGAATTCTAGTTCTAAAGCCAAAGCGAAATCTCCAGAAGTGGTTTGACAATATTTGTTTGGCTCTAGCTGTGGATATCTCGAGCAACACTCATAGATATTCATTTGTATGTCAGTCGCCTCCTTCTCGTTTCCCGAGCCCCCTTTTCCAGCATTCCCACTCATCCTGCACGAATGAATCTAATTGCGCAAATGTGTGTTAAATTATATTTTTGCATACGCAGACAATCTAGGAGAAGGGCCAGAAGGGGTTAAGGGGGGCGGAATTTCGCCAGAGTCGGGGACTTAGGGGGTTATATGTGCCAGCTGGCTCCCCATCCTTTCCCGCTTTCCCAGCCACGTGGGTTGTTCCTCTGGTCTTACCATCTAAATCTAACTGCCAGGTGTGTGTTTGCATATGGCGCCCTCTCTTTCTTCCGACATCTGCCCCTCTCTCTCGCTCCGAGGGTTGTGAGAGCAGTTCCCTGGCTACCAGCATGGATGGATTCAAAAAAATAAGTTACACTTAATTATCGAGTGAAATATCTAAGGAGAACCCGCATGTAAAAGGCATGATTTTGTATTCTGATCAAGAACTAATGAAGGCTGAGAACTGTTCTAAAAGACGCAGCTGAAATATCATCATTGAAGAAATATATTGTGAAACATTTTATTCGTATAAAACAATTTTTAAAAAAGACTAGGTCTGCGTTAAGATTTATTTTTGATTTTGTGCTAGAGCTTATTTTGTAATGTTTAATCTATAGGATTATTCTCTTTACTTTTCTTTGGCTAATTTCATGTATCTTAAGCCTATTGAGGAACGGTTTTGAGAAATTTTCATAGCTATTTCATGGAATTTAGTACCAAACTCAAAAATGACTGAGGCACTTGACAATTTCTCGCCTGGATACTTACCCTCCTACCCTGAAAAATAAATCTGAGGCAAGCACTGACTATATAGTACTTGAACATATCCCGAGCCCAAGGTCGCATTCCTTTACGCTCCGCAACCTTGATAAACTTACAACTTTTGAAATCCACCCGGCACCATCATTTGAGCTATGTTTTGGATGGGGAGCTCGAGGGGCCGTCGGTGGGGAAACGGTGGAAGGATATGGCATTCTTTGGCGGTATGTAGGGCTGGTGTGCCATAATTGTCAGTAGCTTTTGTTGAATAATTGCTGCCATGCCAGATGCCAAAGCATCAGAGGAGCAGGGTGAATACTACGTTGCGGCACATTTATGGCAATGCCAATGGCACTTTACCTGTACCACCAGCATCATTACTACGACCATCATCATCGCTTTCAGCGGAAGCCAACAATGTAAAGAGCCATGGCCATGACTCTTCTTTTCAGTTGGGGCGAAATTTAATACATTTGGATTTAAAAGTCAAGACATGCGGCGTTGCCAGGGATTGGCCTTAAAAAAGGGAATGAGCCTGGGAAGTGTGACCCAGGCACCCAACAAATTGCGACCTACACGTTGTATTCTACTTTACATAAATTACGAGAGCACAACCCACTGAAAAACAAACTCCCAACACACCCGCAAATCCCCATTCCGTTCCGGCGTCGTGCAACATTTTTATCAATTAGTTTAATCTTCTGTTCCAGGGAAAGAAAAGTCAGACCCCCCATTTTCTCTTATCAAGGCAACAAACAGTTGACAGAAGTTTTCCTTTCGCTGTTTTTTTTATTTGGAGGGAGAGCTGACACCAGAAATCGTTAAAATTGATTTTGATTTTGCTGAAGAACATTTCCAATCTTGCGGCAGACTCTGAGAACTTCAGACAGTGGCAAATCAGGCAAATTATATTAATTTCCCACATTGTCAGATCCCATTCGCATGACACGAAAAATCTCCGTTTGAATTGGTTCCCAACTGGGAGGCACACACAGAGCATTACGCAGAAAATCGATTATTTTAAAGCAGCGAAAATGGGGACTGGGCAAAGGAAGTCGTCCTCCCAGTTTGGTCCTCTGGTTATGTTTGGGCAGAACTTTTGGCAAACGGCAGAGACAACTGCCCAAGCAAATGTGCGGAAAAAAGATTACTTGAGTGAGGACAAATGCACAAACTCAAATTATAGGGCAGGCAAAACTACAAAAAGAAAGTTTTCGAATTAGATTAGGGAAATGGTAATGCTCTTACCGACTAAAGAAATCGAATAGTCAAATGAATGTTAAGAAATATATAAAAAGATAATACTTAAAAACATATTTAAGAAATTATTATTTATATTGAAGCTTTACAATTTATAAAATGATCAGTAATAAGTTATTTGTTTAGTATGCTTGCTGATAAAGTATCGCAGTATTCAATTGTAATAATTTATTTAATAACACAAAACAATTTATTATAAGCATTATTACTTTAAAGTTATTTGTAAACAATTTCAGCTCATGAAAAAACAAGATATAAATTCAAGATTCTTTCTATCAAGTTATATTTTGTACCTCTTAATACTTTAAACAATTGAAAACTATTTGTTTATTAAGGTGCTAAAATCGTGTTTTTTTATTTGTTTCAAAAATATTGAAATATATTTCGTACGTTCCTTAGTAAGCTTTCCCTTTGTAGGGTATCCTGCACAAGACAGAAAAAGGAAAACAGCAAAAAGGCTGATGGCCTGCCAACACATGGGTGTGTCGCACAGACAGGGCCGCACACACACCAGCACACACTCACACTCACACGGCGAAGACTGAGTGGGGGACATACATATAGTTGAAAAAACACTAAAATGCTCTTATTCAAATGCAGATTATCCCACACGCACACTCACTACGACAGTTTTCCGAGCTTAGGCCAAGGATTTACTTTCATTTGAGCAAGGAGTGCGTGCCTGTCGTCTACTTTCGAAAACCTCCAGAATTAGACAAATGAAGTAGATCCTCGAGTGTGGAGACAAATTTTAAAGTGCACACACACACACGGTCCGAAAAGGACACTTAAGTACCTCCTCACATAACTCGATTTATGTAGTGGCCAGTGCCCCTTCCTTGGAGTCTCCAACCTTTCCTGACTTCTCCATAAATGACCACTGCTGCTGCCTTGAGTGTTTTCAACTGTTGCCTTGATTTCGTGTCCTGTGATTTTCGAGACTTCCCCATTTCCGCCCAGAGGATCCAGAGAACACTGCTGTTTTGCCAATTATCGATTTGACACATTTCTGAGTTGTCGGTGCCCCAACATTTTGACACACGCATCTCGGCTTTTCGATTTCGGCAGTGGGATTTCTCTCAAAACTGTCAATGGCGAAACAATAGCCAAATTGAATTGGTTTTTGGATTATCAAATTTTGTAGGCCACAAAACGCAGTTAAAACGAAATGAAAACCAAAAACCAAATCGAATATTTTGTCAGTTGCCAATTTGCCGTCGACAAGTGGGAAACCAAATAGCTTGACAATGTTTGACAAGTGCAAACCGTTGTTTAACTAATGAGTTGGACGTGATTGAATCAGTTAAAATGGTTTCAAATGATGACGTACATGTATAGATTTAGCTTGAGGAAAGATTTCACAATAAATTACTTAGTTAAACTGTATTTTGTGCATTTAACTTTGCTAAAGATGTCATGGGAGATACCATTTAAAAATGTCGATGACTTTTGGAACCCTTTAAAAGTGTTTATTTCATGTCCTAGATTTTCTTTATATGCTTACCTCTAGCATAAAACCTGACTTAGTACTATTTTTGTATATTTGAAGGTCTAGAAAAAAGTGGGTTGTTCTGATAAAGACGAAATCACACCCAAACTTTAACTAAGAATCTCAAGTGCTGAAATTAGAGATATCTAACATGATTTGGGTTTGAAAAAAAACCAGAAGCCCATACATATTGTAGATTTTATAAGGAACTACTTATTTGTATAGCACTTTTTTCCATCTAACTGATGTACTCCACTTTTTGTTCTACTTAAGCCAAAAGATATTCTATACAATTTTTTTGGTCTCGAGTTTCTTGTTGTGTCAACAACAGTTGGTCTGAATGGAAAGAGGGCTCTTCAAGTGCCCGCCCTTCTGCGAATAGGTCGTAAATCCTATTAGATCCTCTGCAACATGTGATGGCCTTCAAAGAGGTTGAACGGATATCTGAGTCGAAGCTGCAACATAATCGGCTTAGGATCAATTGCCAACAATCGATGCTGTCAACGAGTCTGAAAAAGAAAAATATCTGGACAGAACTAGCAGCATTTCGATCCATATGATCGATCTGCTATCAATGAAATTAGTCCAATTTCCGATCAAATTTCCCCGGTCAAAGGGGATGTTCACACCTTTGCCGTGAGATGTCAAAAACCCATCCGGTTTTATACAAATTCCTTTTGAGAATAACGTACTGCATTAAAATAATAAAACTCTTTAGTACTTAAAACTTTATCTTTAAAAAATATGTAACCAAAAATAAAATATGAAACCAGGTTTATATTGATGCTCGAGCCAAAACTATTAGAAAATCATTAAGTGCCAAATAAAAAAGTCATATAGAAGGCCGAAACATGAGAAAGTCACATAAAAATCCCTCACAACTGATAACTTTAAAATATTCAAAGCATTAATATTCCCATCGTAGAATATTGGATCTCTTCCACTATGATCTTCACACCTTTAAAAACCATCTGGTAGCTTATCCAAAAGATCCACAAACAACAAAACCCAAACAAAATCGTCCTACAAAATTTCTGTTAACTAGATAACCAGACCAAACTGATCTCGTTGATCGGAAATGACTAAACAGTTTTTATGTATCGATCTAACAAGTTCTTGCCCCATAATTTGATGCCTCACCGACGACCAAACCCATAAAAAATCAAAGAAAAACAGAACAAGAAACCCAAGAAACTATTTATCAATCTGGCCATAGGGTTGGGCCCAGATCAAACGAGATCGTGAAAGATCCAAGGAGTCAGCTGACTGACTGACGACTCCCAGGAGATGACTCCTAAGAAACCAAAGCGAAGCGAATAGGAAAACTCTTTGCCGGCTGTCGGGATCGGAATCGGGTCGCATCGGAATGGATCGTTAGGGAAAAGCAGGGAGACCGGCACAGGGCCATATGGCAACCCCTGTCTGGTTTTAGGGCCCGCCTCTGACTTCGGGCTATGCCATATGCTACACTCTTTTTTCGGTAATTATCCTTTACTCGCCCTCTCTTTTTCTCTCTGCACCGAGGAAAAAGTAGACAAATTGTGTAAATTGCTAAAACCAATGTAACTCTGATTGTAAAGTTAGAAATGTTAGTCCTAAACAGAGAGGCTGTAAAATATACTACTAGGTATAAATATATAAGATTACTCGTTTTATATATATTGCTAATCAAATTTGTTTATTAGCTATAAATTACTATATGATTAATTATTAAAAACTGAAAAATTGAATATATGTTAAATATTAATTTATGCATTGATATGTTCAAGAAATGTTCTAATAGGCTTTAAGTCTGGCTCCAACATATTAAATTTCAACAAACATATTCAGGTTCAGAAGACTTTCCTTTTCTTCAGTGTAATCCCCTTCCTGTCCTAAAATTAGTCTCAGTTTTTTCAATTTTTGGGTCTTGTTGCACAGACCAAAGCGGCTGCCGCAAAACTGCACAGCGTTAGTACGAGTGGGTATTCCATGTATCTCATGGATGCGACCGCAGCTAATGCGCTTATGTACGCTCAATAAGACGCTGACAGCCGTGTTTTGGGGGCCTTCAAGGTGAAGGGCGTGCCCGAGACGTCAGAACACTGTCTGGAAAAGGTTTTCGTTGTACACAGACTCATAAAACTTGCACCGGCTTGCCGGGCATTTCCCCCACCCATTCGTTGGTCTCTGGGTGTCTGGTTGTGTCTTTAGCATAATCTGCATATGTCTCCCAGAGCAGGCACTAAATCTAACGCCCTCGAATCTAGAGCACTTAGCGCCAGCTGCCTCAAGCATCGAGTGTTCCAAGGATCCTCTCCTTCGGCGCAGCATGCTTCCTAGTTCGGGTTTTCTAAGTACACAGCAAAAAAGTTGCAGTTAAATTTAAAGGTTCCAACTGATCTTGATGTATTGACATTGACTTTTAAATATTTTTATATAAGAAGAATTTTTTTAAATTTATAACAGTGGTTGTTAAAAATTCGAGAAATAGACAATTGCGCAATAATGACATGACATCGATGAAGCAATCTTATTTCTTGCTGTGTACTCCGTTTTTCTTGTATTTTGATACTTTTGGTGTCATTTATCATGACCTTCAGCTGCACTAAAAATAGTCTTTCTAGTTGGGCAAGATGAAGAGCATTGGGTTCGGCATAGAAGGGAGTAAATAAGGGCTATAGAGATAATGCGATCGGTGACGATGTACATGAAGTACTTGGGCTGTGTCAAAGTAATCAGCTAGCTGAAAGTTTGATGATCTTGAGGGAGGTCAAAATGCTCTGTCTCCATACTAAAAAACCAAGAAAGAAATATTTATTTTTTAGTGGAAAAAAATTAAACGCTTTTGACAGTGTGAAAAATGAGATTATAAGTTCTGACCTCTTCGAACCCAAAGAATGTAAATCAAAATTTCAAAGCATTCTAAAAATGCCGAGTAAAATATTCTTATATTATTTCTCGACCTGTATTTTAATATCCTTTTTTAATCTTGTTGTCTTTTCTAAAGAGCCATATTAACGAAAGTTCGATACCAAAAAAAAGAAAATTAAAGTACATTCCAAGCCATAAATGCAAACCAGCTGTCCACAAAATAATAATTATAATTCCAAAATTGTTTTGCTAATTTGCACATTTTTTTCCTCTTGTTCCTCTGTCACTTTCCCTTTTTCCCTTGAGAAAGCCCGCTAAATTAAATTATTTTATTGAAATTTCCATTTTCGTATATCATTAGCATAGTTTTCCTCTTTCGCTTTCGCTCCCCGTTTGCCTCTGATTTTTTATTTGAAATTCAACGAATTAATTTTGTTGTTCTATCCAGTGCCGAAAAAAAGAGAAGCGGAAACGCGAAAAATCTGCGCAGTTTTCCAATCGCCCGCTGACTTACTAACTTAACCAACAAGCCACGCTCCTCCCCTCCACCCCCTGCAATATCCTTAGCCAATGTGACCCCCTTCGGCGCCCCTGACTCACCTCTTTGCCCTGCCCTGCCACTTGGCCCTGACTTTTTGCGTACAAGTGAATTTTAATTTAATTTCCCTACAACTAGACGTTGAGCTAGACGTGAGCTGAGCGAGCAAGTACTCCCCTCGGCCCCTCGGCCCCCCTTCCCATCCCACCATGCCCACCTTCTCCACCCCCTGGAAAACCAACAGCTGCGGCCGGAAAATCAGTTAGTTTATTTAGAAATTTAAAATGAATACCACATTTGAAAATATATTTTTGTTGGCGTAAGGCCTTTAAATAAAAAAAAATGTATTGATCCATTAAAACAATAAAGTTAAAATACTATCTTAAGGCGCAAAAAAATCGATATTTTTAAAAACTAAATATTAGAAAATTAATTTATGTTAAAACAAACAATTACAAATTTAAGTTCTTACCTATTTTTCACGACATTTCGAACTAATAGCCTTTTTATATAACAATTAATTAAATAAAATGTTATAATATAATAACAAATTAGGAAAATAAATTACATATAACTAAGTCCAATATAGAAAACATTGTTGTTGCCTAAAAGTATTGATAACATTGGTATTGTATTGCATTTTAAAAAATAACTCAAGAAGACAAAAATATATATTTTTTCATTACAATTTGTAGTTCTTAAAAAATTAAAAAAATTCAAAGTATTTTTAAAATTCCTAATAGCTATTAAGTTTTCCACAACTGTATAAAGGAAAGACATAGCTCTGTTCTCCAGATCCTGGTGCTTTAATTGTGTATGGCATGACAGCGCACAAAATGGCGTCGAGAGTTGCACGTCATCAGGCAGCAGTGCCACTCCCCCTCAGCTCCGCCGCCCCTCCTTTTAGCCCCGCCCCTTTCTCCGTCCTACTCTCCCTGTTCTGTGTGCGATTTTCGTATTTAGTTAAACAAAATTAAAACGTGATTTGTTTTCTTGTTTTCGCCTAGCACTTGCTCCCTCCATTTTCACGACTTCCCAAAGCCTCCTTGGGTGTTTGCACATTTTTGGCATTCCTCGAGTGAACTACGTCGAATGTTTTCGGGGGCTTTCTTCATTAGGTTGCAGCATTTCCCTGACTTAAAGCGTTTTAAATTTAATACGCCACAGCCTCCGGTCCCGTCAATAGAAAATTTATTGCATTTACAAGTCGATTTATTATGCAGGCATCTCGTAGAGGGGGAAATACACAGACAAATACAAAAATAACTATGACCAAAGAATCTATCCCTTTTTAAATTCTAAACCAATCATTTCTGTAATATAAGAGCACGGAACTTATTTTTAATAAAGAAAATTGTTTTATGAATGGTTTAAAAATTGTTCTTTTTTTTTATAAGACTAATAGATATTAAATGTACAAAATTCTTCTATGGTCAGAAATATTTAATATATATAAAACTTCCTTCCCTCTTCATTAAATTTATTATTACTAATAAATATTTGTATGATTTTTGATGTTCTCAGTGGGGAAGCTGTAACCCATCAAAACTGTCTTTGGGTTCCGGTTTTATTTTTAGTTTTTGTACTGCTGGTGCTGCCATTTTCCAATCTGCACTTTCATTTGAAACGCTGCTGACAATTTCCATTTGGCGACTCCCGCCAGCTGTCTCCCGCCACTCGGTTTTCCTCGCTCCTTCACTGCCGAGCTTCGAACCAAACCGCAGCTGGTAACCAACTGACGTTTAGATTTGATTTGAAATGTTCAAATTACCAACATTATAAAAGATGAACAGCTCCGGGACAGTCGACTATCTAGCCAGCCAACCCACCCATCCACATTTCCTTCCTCCCAATTACCACCCACTTTCATCCAGAGTTTCAATTTATTGGGTGGGTGTCTTGAAAAGTTTTTGAAATTTTATACACTAGTTGCATGTCTCTGTTAAAATTAAGATGTATACATTTATAATGTGATAAGAATTTATAATTTCACGATTAAGTTAAACTTTTATTTTCTTATTATCAAAGAATGGATAGTTTTTTTCTTAAGTATAGATATGTACATATTCTTTGTTAATTTTTAAAAAGTTTTGTTTTGGCATGGCAACTTTTATGCACGATTAACAAGTTCTTAATTTCAATTTTCACAGTGCTTAAATATAAAGTATTAGGTTTTGATTTATTTTAGAATAACCATAGCTGTTGATCTAAGCTTGTTTAAGTTATTATTTTACCATATTTTTCATAAATATTCTTATTATTTGTTTACCATATTGAAAGCAATTTCCCATTTAAAAAATTAATTCAACTAAGCAAGCTCTTATATCAAGTTACATTTTTCTTGGCCAATTATCATTTCCTTTAGTTTATCATTACTTTCTTAGCCTCCCACGCATCGCACTTAGAAAACTCTTTCCTCCTCTATTTATTCACCCATCTCTGTACAGATGTAGTATATATCCAGCTGTGTGTTTTAAACGCATCAAATGCTTGCCTGTGATTAGTTTGCATACAAGTTGACAGAGACGAGTGGGTAGAAGACAAGAAGCACCACTGATGATGATGATGGCGGTTCACATGGTGGCTCTTTTGATGACGGGGCGGTGGTGCTTCTGATTCAGTTCCTGCAGAGATTCGGTTTTGGTCGGGTTGCCAAGGATGAAGAATCCCTTTGTTGACAAGTGCTGCATGGCATCGTTCATTCCTGTCCTGTCATTTGGCGTTGCTTACTTTCGCGGTTTTCACGCGCTTCCAATTCCACCCCATCTCCTCCATAAGAAAAACTCCTGCCGAAAACCACAGCAAAACGAGCATTTTTGGGGATACTAAAAAGGAATTGATAATGACTGTGAACCGGACTCTGATTAGCATTGTGATGGGCTAGCTAGTTTGTTGGCTAGTTAGTTAGTTAGCAGGGAAAAATAGTGGAAAATTGCCTGTAATTTTGAACAGGACCAAATCCTAACTAACCATGGTCCAGAACGATTGCCAAAGGCAAATAGCGCCCAGCACGAGTGTCTAGTGTCGAAAAATTGGGGCTAATGAGCATTTGAAATACACACAATTGTGACTATAACACGGGAATTGGACTCCCAAAGATCCCCCATTTTCCCTTTCCACTTGAAGAAAATATTGGTAGTTCTAGGAAAAGTTCCTGAAAAGTCAAATATTCTTTAAAATTTTAACTTTATCTTTATGCAAGACTGAAGAAAATGTTAAGGAATAAATATAAATCATAATAATAAAATGTTATGAAGAATAATTCCAAATCATAAAAAAATACTTTTATTAATATTCATCATAGTAGTTATATCACAAAATTTAAAGTGTCGTGATTGAACATATTTTACCGCAAAATACTGTCATTGCTTAAAATATATCAGTATTTTAGTCTCGAGGAAAATATGTAAAACACTATTATTAGAGATTTTAAGAAACACATTTTGGCATTGTTATTTAAATATTATTATTATTATTATAAAAATATTAACAATCGGAGGGCTTAAATAATAATTGATACATTTGCTTAATATACATTTCATCAGATAATTTTTATTTTTTTCCAGTGAAATTCCATTTACAACTAGTAGCTACCGTTAACAGCTCCTGGCAACTTGTTAACAAGCTGGCACCCGCAACAAGCTCTCGGCTCGAAAGGGGAGGGAAGGTCGTAGGGAAATTGGGAGGAAAGGCTGGGGGGAAGTGCGGGAGTGCTGCCGGCTGTGTGTTGACAATTAAGCCGGTTAATATGATTGCCACTTGATGTGCTGATGCTGAATGTTCGCTGCTGGCTGCCTACTGATGATGGCTCTAGATGGCTCCTGATGAGGACGAGGACGAGGACGTTGATTGTGGATTGGAGTGAGGCATGTGGCTCAGCCTCCCTTTTCGGCCAACAAAATGAGCGAACCGCAGTGCGGCCCTAAACTGAAAGCCAAAAAACTGTACCCTAAGTGTACTATTGAGATTATTTTGCAAAAATTACGGGAACAAAGAAATAAAACTTTCCTAAATGATGAAAAACTTGTGTAAATAAAACAAAATCTGCAAACTTTATGAATTTATTATTTGTTCCTGAAAAAAAATATCAAAAATCAAAGAAAATTAAAAACAAATAAACAACATTATTTTATACTTAGTTTTGCCCTAGAGGTAAGAATTAAATTTGTACTTATGCCCTACAGATTATAAATAGACTTGGTCAATACAAAAGTTTTTGTTTAATAAATCTGAACGTTAAAATCGAGCAAATTCAGGTTAATGACTTGCCATTCAAAAAGTGCATTCAACTTTCGTATTGTAACCAGGTTCGATTTTCTCACAGATTTTCTGGGCTCACCTCCATTTCCGCCCACATTTTCTAATGCGAACTTTGCGCGCAATTTGTTGCCGCTGACAGCTGTGAGAAAAGGAGAAAGGGAAAATTGTTCCTGTTTCTCGATTCTCGTTTCTCCATCTCTGTCTGCAGTTGTTGTGCCGTCTCTGTCGCCGCATTCAGGCCAGGATGTCAGCGGCAAATGCAACTGCAACTGCCGACATTCCCATTGTCCCGGAGACCTGAAAAGATATAGTCAGAGAAAGGGAAAGAGACAGGGATAAAGGTTAGAGAAAGAGAAGGAGATGGTCCAAGGGATCGTGAGTGTGTCACAAAATGCTAACGACATTTTGTTATTTACTTATTGCATTCATTTAGCTTGAAGATGCCTTCCCACTCTTTCACTCAATGTCTCCTTCCGTCTACAGAGACACAAATTAAAAATTGTATAAATAAATAGGTAATCCAAAACAAATTTTTAACAGAATACCTTATTGTCTGATACGTTTCCAAATATATTTTTCCAAATATATTATTTTAAACATGACACATATTTAAATATACAAAAATATATTCCGAAAGTTCATGAAAAATATATATTAAAATTTTATGGTTAAAAACTATAACCATAACGTAAGGAATTTGACAGTATGAATCATTATTTTATCTGACCATAAAGACGAGATGGGAGTGCAAAAAATCAAAAAGAATTTTTATTTAGAAATAAACCAAGTTGATAATAAATTTGGCTGCTATTTTCCCTCTGTGTATGCGTCTTGTGCACATTTTTAATCTGGGTGCCTTTTGTATTGCACTTAACTTGGCTTGCAGTCTTGGCCCGATGCACTCGGCACCTCCCGCCATCCTTCCCCGCTCATTCGGTCTTTGGAGAATGCCTCACAGCCCCTTAGAATTTAGCCATGAACAATGGGCCTCGCATAATGGGGCAAATTGAATTTGAATTGCTTGGTTGGCTTGGTTAACATTCTAAGCGCACTCACACACTTAGAGAGGGACGGGTAGAGGTGCGCAGAAAGAGACGGGGCGAACGTGTGCAGGCCGGCCACATTTCAGATTCTCAATAATGCTTATTGTCAGGGAATTGAATGCGAAAACAATGCCATGTCCCAGAGTCCTCTTCTCCAGTGTCCTGCCATTGTGCGTGGCTCGGTAAATATTATTCTTCTTTAAAAATTGTCGAATGCCCAAGGATACTGCAGAAGAGGGCACCAGGAAAAGGGACAGTCTTTTCTAAAAAATAGTAGAAGTAGGAAGGTTATGACAAGCACAAACCATTTGTCCCAACAAGATAAATGAGAAAAATTGGAGGCATAGAGATATCGCATAGAAATCAATTGAAGTCGAGTAGAAAATCAACAGCGTATTATTTTTCCCTCGACCATTTTCTGGAATCCTTTGTACGCTGTGGCAAATGACAAAGGAGCAATTATGAGGAGCACCCTGGAATATAGAAGAAGCCACAAGAGCATAGATCAGGATATTAATAAAAAGGCAGAAGTCTTAAGAAGTGCTGAGAAATCAAGCGAATTGTAATTAAATTCAAACAATCTCGTGATTACATATTGGCAAGGTGTCTTCGCAATTGAAATATCTATTATGTGAAGGCATTTTTCAGGTAAATGTACGAGGACGCGAACAATTGCAGATGGATTTTTGCAGAGGGTTTGAGACCACACAATATGTTCGATTGGTATTGGTTGCGGTAAGTGAATTAAGTTTTTTAAAATACAATTGGAAAGTTAAGTGGTGGACTGGAAAGAATAAATACATTTTCCTTTGAAAAATAGGGCTTTAAAAAATGTTTATAGTTACGGGAATATTTTAAATTTAATAAAAGGAACAACATTTCCATTGCATTCTTTTACCCAAATTCTTTGCTGTAAAGATCAAAGAACCCCCATAATTTGTACATATTTGTACTTAAAAATAATTAATTTTATATAATAAAAAAAAAGTTAATGCGACACAACTAATTTATTAGTGCATTGATAGTAGAGTGATAAAAAAAGATAATATCAGTGAAGTGAGATTTTAATTGCCAATATATACAAAGGTTTAACACAAAATAAAAAGTGTGGCCCACTCATTTATAATGATCTACGTTTCAAAAACCGGAAGTCAAATTCCACATTTTATTATCCATAACTTATTCCTCAAGAAAAGCGGTTAAACTCCTTTTTCAAAGAAGCAACCGGAAACAAAATGCGTTTTCCATATTAATCTCCCTCAACTTGACCTCAAGACCGCAGCCACAGGATACCTTTTCAATCCCATTAGAGAGTAATTCATTTGCCCGATGCAGAACCTCCTCAATGGGTTAATCTCATCCGAATGCAATCCCCTGCTTAACATATGTATGCACAGACCGCAGGGCCAAAATCCAGAATCCAGAATCCAGGATCCTGTCCCGAAAACCTGAACATGCACCATATCCGTTGCTGGCTGTCATGGCCGATTGGGCAAACAGCTAAACCGAAATGCTAATCCTTTTTCCATTTTTTCATGGTTTCGCTGGGTGAGTCCTGCATTCGTGCAGCTGTTGCTACGAAATTACTTTTTTTTGGGTATTTGAAAGGGACCAATCCACTGATCCACTTTGCGTACAGTAGCAGCCGCCTCCGTTGTTTTGACAAAATGTTTTTGTCGAGTGCCATTGACTTTGGTAGCAGTCGGTAGTTGGGCGCTGCAGTCTGCAGTCTGCAGTCCGCACTTACCTGACAAATGATGATGACAACTTCCGCTACTGGCTAAAACCCTCAACCCACCCAGCACATATTTTAATTTTCGAAACAATCCAGCAAAACAAAATACGAGAAAATCAGAGAGACACGCCAAAGTCGAACGGAAAACGCCGAGAGTTGTCCTGTCCGGCTACGTTAAGAGGATTATGTCCTGTCGGAATGCGAATGTGAATGCGAATGTGTAGGGTAAAACTCGCAATTTTTATGAATATGGAAAAGCCGCTTTAGACGGCAGAGAAAATAATAACAAACTAACGAAACTTCAAACAAAAACATGGCAACTTGGGGCTGGGAAGGGGCGAAATGTTATTAGAGCTGAGCAATGATTACATAACCGAAAACCAATTTGAAAACAAATTGTTCCAGAAAAAATGAGGGAGTACTGTATGTCTGTTTTATCTCGAGCTTAACTCATTTGGAATAGGGAATGGCAAAGGAGTTTAACAAAGAAAGTCGAAACAAGATTTTGAATAGGTAAAAAGTAGTTGAAAATATTATCTTAAAATAAAGGTATACCTTTAAACTAAATACTCAGTTGTTCTTTATTTTTATTTTACTTACATACATACATATATCAAGATGTGCACTTGGTTAAATGATTCAATTTATCATTAATGGAAAACATCCTGTAATAATAAATTTTTCTTTTTAATGTTTATAGAATTTAAACAAGAGAGAACGCTATAGTCGGGTGCCCCGACTATCAGATACCCGTTACTCAGGTAAAGGGAGTGCGAGGGAGATGGAGATAGCAACTTTGATCACGCATAACTTTTTAACGAATGGTCCGATTTGAAAAATTTCTTCTACATTTCGATAGGTATTGATAAACACAATAAAACTGCATTTTTACTTTTCCGAAATATTTAAATTTTTAAAATCGTATACCAGCGATTGTGGGCGTTAAAGGGGGCGTGGCACCTTTTTGAAATAAACTTGCGCTGCGTAGGAACTCCTAAAATCTGCATGCAAAATGCCAATCTTCTAGCTTTTATAGTTTCCGAGATCTCAGCGTTCATACGGACGGACAGACGGACAGACGGACAGACGGACATGGCTAGATCGACTCGGCTAGTGATCCTGAACAAGAATATATATACTTTATAGGGTCGGAAACGCTTCCTTCTACCTGTTACATACTTTTGCACGAATACAATATACCCTTTTACTCTACGAGTAACGGGTATAAAAAGATATGATTTATTATATCTCATACGAAATCTATTCATTTGAATTTTTTTTAACTTTATTTTTATTCCACAGATTAGCTTTTAGATTTATAAATAATACTAGAAAACCCCTTTTTGTATTGTCTTAATATATGTAAGGTCACCTTTTTATGTTTTTTGTCAGTCCGCTTACCTCCTGTTTCAATATAGCAATGACCATTTATATACACAAAAAGATATTAAATAAATATATGATTAACATATGTCTTGCATTGGGACACCTTAAGCAATGCTTTTCAATCACTTAAGATGTACATGTCACCCCCTTCATGTAGAGCACACTTACCATATCTGATCTCATGCACTTGGTTCTTATTTATGGAATCCGCCCAAATGAATATTTACCCGACTCATCCTCCAGTATCTCCCTTCCCAGGCAATGGAATGCAATATCCAAAGTTGTAGTATTCCCCATGCATTAATTAGTTTCGCTCTTTGCCAATTTGTCACAGAGCCCGATGTCAATGCTCTGGCAATGTGAGGGCGAGATCTTGAACTCCACCCCGAAACTCCCCCTTTCTTGGGTCTTAAAGTCTTAGCTGGAGGGACTTTAAGTTTTGGCGCCCATAAATATGCCATAAAACTATTTGAACGGGCGACTAGATAAAGGGGGCGGACAGTAGGCGAGCAAGTGTAGCAAACAACCAAAACAACCACCAGACGACTTCTGGGACTACCAACTGGATTCCCCCACTCCCCGGACCATAACAAAGTTAATAATAATAAAGCAGGGGCGGAGAAGTCAGGGGCACGCCCCAGACAAAGTCCCCGCCAAATACGATTACAATTTGTTACACTTACGCAGCACAAAAGTCGTCGTCCACCCCCCATCATCCCGTTCCCAAAAACGAGAGCAAGTCCATCTTTTCCGTGGAGTTGGGACGCCAAACAGTCGCCAGTTGTTTCGTCTTTCGTCTTGTGGTTACACAAATCTCCAGACTGGCATCAAAGCAGCACCAGTAGAACCAGAGCATCAGCAACCTGACCAAAGAAATGCCCAAACGACTGTCCGCATAAATCAGAGCATGGTTTGGTCTGGCACAGAAAGGGGGAAGCCTTTGTATCGGCTGCCCAAGGGGATGTTTTCGTCTAATCAAAATCAAAGCAAAGGGGAACGCTACACTGCACAAAAATCTTTCATTCATATGCATTTATAAAATAAGCACAATAAGAAAAAGGCATTTGATCTTTCTAGCCATTTAACTATAAACAATCTTGTAACACTTATGATAATACTTTGTTGTGTACTATGTTGTATCCCCAATTAATTAATAATAACATATATCATAAATATAGATGTAGGTTTATTAGGCATTTTCAATCATAGACATTTGGTTGTGCTTTATTTGTCTTCAATGGCTAGTGTGTATATTCATTTTATAGTTTTTCATAGCTATTAGATATCAATAAATTTAAAATTCTTGAATTTAAGAATCTCTTTCTGGAATAAGGGTAAGAATTTTCTTTCATGTATTCACTCTCCACATTATTGTTTTTGGAATTGTTATGCATATTTCCCTTCCTGCTTCATTTTTTCCGTGTAAACCCGTTTTGGAACCCACTAAGGGAAACTCCGAAAAGGGCAAAGGGGAAGTACACTCCCTGAGAAGAGCGCACACACTCGCCCAGCGATCAGCCGATGCCAATTAATTTATCAAAGTCAGTGCAGTCGAGGCAGAGCCATCCTCAAGACAAGGCCACTGGGAATTAAACGACGATGAACGATCCCCATCCATCGGGTTATTAATACAGCACACTCTGCGCAAGATGATCGGGGAATCGATTCCGGAAGCGGCTGCAGTTGCCATCAACATTTCTTTTCTTCCCATTCTTTCCTTTCTTTTCGGGCACACTCAGGTAAACTCATTTGACTTTTATTAATTACAACTAGATTTTTATTTATAACCAACAAATTGTTCACAATTTATCAAATTGGCTTAGTGATGCGTTCGTGTATATACACATAAATATACATATATATAATTATCAACATTTCGATGTTTCCCCGTTCAAAGACGATCGCTATATTTGAGCTTCTGCCAGCCAGCCCTTTGTCGCTTCATTTCCCGGTAGCTGTTGGGCAGTCCGTAGAAGAAGTATATGGACAGTCCTATATGTGTGGGGAACCGATTAGTTTACGTATTTGGAGGTATATTCTGCATGCACTCGGTTTTGACGTGTTTAATACCGTTTTATTTAATACTTTTACGACTAGTTTTGAGTTAGCTTAGCATGCGTGTTAATTAATAGGGGATTGCGAGGCATTAGGAGTGGATCTAGACTATAAATAATGTTGCGAGAAGTTGTATAAAATACCTAATACTTAATGTTTATTCTCTTTGTCTACAGATTTTCCTTTCATTACCTCAACAATTTGTAATTATTCATTCATTTCACTTTAAAATACCATTCTGATGCCTTTTTTAAAAATCCTTTTACACTAAATCATATCTTGTCTTTAGTTAGGTCTCTCAAATGTATATCACTACAATTTTTGTTGATTTAAAAATAAGTTAAGGATTTGTGTAATCTTATTGATTTTCTTCTGGAATAAATTTACAATTTATAACTTCTTTAAATGTTATCCCCTTAAGAACGCTTGTAGTATTTAAGGTTTTGCTTATATATGGTACATACTTTAAAACTTTGAATGTTTTTATTTCCGCTTTTTTTGGTTTCCGTTTCTTTCTTTTTTAAAACATTATTATTATTGATTTTGTTTGTTAATAGGTTAGGAAACTCTCTTATCAAGTAGTTGTTCTCTTAAAGTATTATACATATACAACTGAGAAACCATTGTTTTCCCTCTTCCCCAAGCAGTTTTTTTTTCTTTTGAACTCCTTATATTTCATTCTATTTTGATTTTCATCAACAATTCTGTGAGGACCCTTTATAGTCAACCCCTTTTCCTCTCACAATCCACCTGGTACTTATCATCTAGGATTGCTTGCATTCCGTACTAACTACAAACTAGTAACTACAGCTACAGCTAAATATGTACAAAACAAGCTACGTTTGCATTCCGACTCGCATGCAGGACTTAACTACTTTTAACTGGGGGGAAAATGGCACCCTCTTTGGTTTCACCAGGGGATTGGGTTGGGTTGGTTTGGGGGCCTTTGGTGGATAGGGAGGGGGGTGGATAGCCCCTCAGCTCTCCACCTCCTCGACTTCAATGTAGGTGGACTGCGGACGCTGGCGACGCACCAATTCCGGATGTTGTTGGGTTCGGTGCGAGGGACCCCGCTGCAATATGGCCTCCAATTTGGCTTTGAATGGCAACGGCTCTGCCTCCTCCGGTTGCTCGCCAGGATCCGGACGCGACTCCGGCTGCGATTCCGGTGGCAAGAGTGCCGGGTTCTTGGCATCCACGATATGCTGGCGACTCAAACTGGGTCGCTGTTTGCGCAAACTAATGCTGTTGATGGTCTTGTACAGCACCGGATCGAATTTCGGTGGACGCGGTATGTTGCCACCTGCATTTGCAATGGCTACGGCATCGGGAACCGTAACTGGAACTGTGGAGTTCGAGGGGCTTCCTGGGGTGGTGTGGGTGGTGGAGGTGGGCAGCACTCTGGCGAGGACCTCATCTGCATTGCCAGTCTCATTATGGTCGATTTTCAGTTCGCTGATGGCCTTGAGCATTAAGCGACGCACATCGGTTTCGCTTTTCGATTGCTTTAGCAGCGGCCTTGCTTTGGGCTCCTCAACCTGGACCTCCTTTGCCTCCTTGTCCTCCTCCTCATCGCTCCTCCTCACGACCCCCTTCACCTGGTGGGCATTGGCATTCATAATGATGTGGCTTAAGCGGTCTTTAAACTTGGCCGAATGCAGCGGATCCTCGATGGCAGAGGCCTGCGATTTGAGGGAAGTCTGGGAGGCTAAGCGTCTGAGAACGAAAACGGGCTTGCGGTCCTCGGAATCGTTCACGGATTCAGCATCATGAGAATCCCCCACTAATTTATCCTCTTTCACCGGGGATTCCTCTTTGGACTTCACCCTCTCCAGCTGCTCGTAGAAGGCCTCGCTGTTGAATAGGTCCTCCAGCATTTGGTGGGCCACCAGCTTGCATTCCTCGTATTTACTCAATTTCAAGGTAATCCCCGCCTGCACTTCGTCATCGTCGCTGCTGTGGACGGTGGCCACTATAACCGTTTCTATAACACTCGGATACATCTCGGAGTCCAGGCTAAAATGGCGCTCAAAAATCAGCTGCTGTTGGAGGTCCAGCTCCTGCTGCTTTTGCTGAGTGTCCTCGGCATCCAGGACATCGTCCAACATGGCTAGAACAGACCGTTCGTCCTCCCGCGATGGAAATTCAGCATCGCAGCTCACCGTGGAGTTCTCACTCTTTGTGTCCTCCACATAGAACACCTTTCCATTGGCATGTTTAACTTCAATTAGGTCCTCGCTAACATCACTAAGATTCTGAATTTGATCCAAGCTACTGGAGGGACTTTTCCTTATCTGCGTTTCCAGGGTCAAGACACTCTCCTTGGATATGCAATGGTACTCCTGCTCCCGACTTTCTTGAAAACCCTTCAGCGCCTTGTAGAAGGCCCACCTTTCGGGATTTCTCTTCTGTGGATTCTTGCAATCGTATAGATACCAGCATGCAAGGAATATGGGAATACCTAGGACATTTAAGTTAGTACGAAAGTGCCACATGCATTAATTTCTACCACATGCAAAAGGGTATAAGTGTGGAATCCGACTCACCCACAATCATCCACACCCCGAATCGTATCCACGTCCAACTATCCAGCTGGAGCATCAGATATATGTTGATAAAGATACTGATGGCGGGAACAATCGGTACAAAGGGCACTCGGAACAGTCTGCGACGAGCTTCTCTGGGCTGGAGGCAAATTAGCAGGATCACCAGGAACACCAGCAGAACTAATATAGACAGGAGGGTCAGTGCCCAGATCTCTTTCGAGGCGATCAAATGATGTGCCTGCATTATCAGCACCCCAATTCCCAAGGACAAAAGGCCTGAAAAGATATTAAAGATATGTTAGGAAAATCATATTGCAGTTTCTAAATCTTATACTCACAGAACAAAGTAGCCAGCACTCCCACAATTCTTGAGGATATCGCATTTGGCTCCTGGACTCGATGGACATTGAATAGTTGTGTGCAAACGGAACCGAAAGTGAACCGCTCTGTGCTCGAGGTCAAAGAAGTAGTCTCCGAGGCTCTGACTTCCCTCTGTCCGGGACACTCCTCCACATCGCAGTAGTCCATATATCGTAGGAGCATAATGGAGATGGCCACAACGCTGTAGGCCAACAATGTGCCGATGGAAAGAAGGCTGACCAATTGGGCCAAGTCGAAGAGTCCGGCAATTGCGGCCGTGAAAAGTGCCGCCACAATGGATCCAGTGACAGGAACTCGGAATCTCGGACTCACTTTGCCCAGAAACCTGAACAAAAGACCATCCTGGGCCATCGAGTACATCACTCTGGGCAGTGGAAACAGGGCTCCGAATAGACTAGCCATCAGACCCACCAAACCACCAACCGTGACAATCCACATGGCCACGGGCCAACCCACATACTCGAAGGCATATGGCAGTGGAGCATTGGCATCTTGGAGATAATATGGCAACATCAAGGTCAGTACAGTGGACACCCCGAAATAGCACAGGAAGATTATCAGCAGGGAGAGCAGGATCGATTTTGGGATATTCTTTCGAGGGTTTCGAACCTCTTCTCCAGTGGTGGCGATGCAATCGAATCCCACGAAACCAAAAAAGCAGGTGGCAGCTCCACGGAGAGTACCCTCAAATCCGTAGGGGAAAAAACCCCCTGATCCGATAGTAGAATTCGCACTGACAGTACTCGGATCCACCGACCAGTTGGAGAAGTCAGCTGGAAAGAAACAAAACAATTAATTAATTAAACGAGCACAATCAAGATTGCTTTACTATGTTGTCAGAACATTTACGACATCAAATATAAATTCTTAAGCTACGAACTTTCTGTTTTTGTCTTCTTCAGTGATAGTGATGATTATTAATATATTTGTATACCCTTGCAGAGGGTCAAAAGTGTGCAACGCAGTGAAGGAGACATCTCCGACCCTATAAAGTATATATATTCTTGATCAGGATCGCGACCTGAGTTGATATAAGCATGTCCGTCTGTCCGTCTGTCTGACCGTCTGACCGTCTGTCTGTTGCTACGCGAACTAGTCTCTCAGTGTTAAATATATCGAATTCAAACTTTGCACACACTCTTCGTTCCTTTGCACGCAGTATATAAGTTGGAACGGCCGGGATTGGCAGACTATATCCTATAGCCGCCATATAACTGATTGATCGGAAATGCCATAACTTTGGTGTTTTTTAAAATTAGGAAGTTGGGATTTTTATAGGTTTTATATTTGGCCAATCAATCCAAATTACCAAATTTCATAAGCCTCGGCCGACTATATCCTATAGCTGCCATATAACTGATTGATCGGAAATTCCATAACTTTGGTGTTTTTAAAGTTGGAAGTTGGGATTTTTTATGAGTACTAAGAATGCACATGAATAGTTTTGGAGAATATAATTTACAGAATATTCTGCAAGGGCTTCTTCGGCTCCGCCCGAAGTTCGCTTTCCTTTCTTGTTGTAAGCTTATTTAGCTAAAAGTACAGATATTCAGATATTTAGATAAGTGTAGCTTAATAGCAAGTTTTAATAATTTGAATGTTTATCATAATAGGCAAAACTTCGCACTTTTATAAACTGATATAATTTGTTCAACGACTTTTGTACTTTTAGAAGTATCGAATTCGTTTTTAAATTTAATAAATTTAAGATCATTTCTCTATAATTTGTAAGCCCTTGCAGAGGGTATTATAATTTTGGTCAGAAGCTTGTAACGCAGTGAAAGAGACGTTTCCGACCCCAAAAAGTATATATATTCTTGATCAGGATCAATAGGGAGTCTATATAGCCATGTCCGTCTGTTTCAATACCGTTTGCGAGCTCAGTTTAAAAGCTAGCTATCTAAAACTTTCACAATTCTTGAGGATATCGCATTTGGTTCCTTGACTCGATGGACATTGGAATAGTTGAGTGCAAACGGAACCGAGATAACTGATTGATCGGAAATGCCATAACTTTGGTGTTTGTAAAGTTAGGAAGTTGGGATCTATGGGTTTTATTTTTTGGCTATTCATTCCGACCTACCAAAATTCATAAGGATCAGCCGACTATATACTATAGCTGCCATATAACTGAACGATTGGAAATGCCATAACTTACAGAATATTCTGCAAGGGTATATCAACTTCGGCTCCGCCCGAAGTTAGCTTTCCTTTTTCGTTTTATTTGTTATTGATTGTAATATTACGATATTTACCTTTTATGGCGCCGGCAATAATGACAAAACCCAAAATAAAAATATTAAGACAGGTCACAAAATTGTTGGCCATTGTTGATGTCTCCACACCAAAAGCCAGTGCCACTGAAAAATTGAAGGGAAATAGGTGTTTATCAATATCTTCACTTAAATATTATTTATTTGCACTTACCGCCAAACACGACTACAAGGCCAAAGGCCAGAAAATCAAAGTAGCTTCCCAGAAAACTGACATTCATGGGAGCCACCTCGGCGAATGTGTTTTTCAAGGTGTCATTCAGCAAGGAGTCCAGGTAGAGGCTGATACCCCTACAAACACTCGCCGTTCCAATGACATATTCCAAAATGAGATTCCAGCCAATGACAAAAGCCACGAATTCACCAATGCAGACATAACTATACACATAGGCCGATCCCGCCTTGGGAACTCGAGCTCCGAATTCTGCATAGCAAACTCCTTTATAAAATTACACAAAAATTATGGGTAAGTTCAGTAAAAAATTACATATTTTCCTAATATTTTGGTTTCAGAAATGAATTATTTGTTTCAGGAAACATTCAACACCGCAAAATAGAATATCAGTCTAATTACTATAACTAGTCAAAAAGTGCATTAACAACCAGTTAATAGTAATAAATATAAATACAAAGTACCTTAATTCAAAAAATCACTGTTTCAAAATTTTTAAAAATTTGTTCATTTTTCTGTTTATTATAAACAAGCATTTGCTGGTAAAAAACAAAATACTTAGCTATACTAAAATTATGATTTCAGAACAGTTTATATGAACAAAATTTAAAACAATTGTTTTAGATATTGTATATAATTTCGAATACGTTAATATAGATAGAATTTAAAGGTCTCATTTCGAGCCTTGTTTATTTCACCGTTTGTGTAGGATCTATTTTGCCTTCTGGCAGTTAGTTCACTCTAGTGAGGCAGCACTGTGGCCGCAATCGAACTCACCCGCCAGCAGGGAGGCCAGTGCGGCGATGGCAAATGATATCATCACCGAGGGACCCGCCTGATCCTTGGCTATCTGTCCGGCCAGCACGTAGACCCCAGCTCCCAAGGTCGACCCGACTCCGAGGGCCGTGAGGTCCCACAGCCCGAGCACCCGGTTCAGCTTCGACTCCCCTTCGCTTCCATCGGGCTGCAGATGCTTGCGCCGGGTGAGAACCTTCCAGGGCGAGAATTGGCGAACCATTTCTCCGTATCTCTTTCTCTCTCTCGATTTGCGGGAAGGTCAGTAAACCCTGGGATTCTGGAAACAAAAAAAATGCAGGTTCGCTTAGTCGATTTCAGGGGTTTAGCCAAGATCATAATGCACTTCGGTCCACGTATTGCCTTATCTTGTGACGCCGTACGATTGTATAATGCAAATAATTGAGCTCAAATTGTAATCGTTAATGGCGAGGCTATTGTGAGCTGCGCGTCTGAACTCGATTGTTCCACTTAGAATTGGGTATATGTAGGTAATCTATATGTGGGGAGTGGTATATAGGAAGGTTTAGGGGAAGGAGGTGGTTGTAATGGAAAAGTTTGCGGAACCACCTTTCCAGAAATTAAAATTATGAGAAATTGAAATTTTGTAATCTATCCAATTATATAAAGCGATATATAAGCAATCTATGGGACTTATAGAAAAAGTTTTATCTATGTTTATGTCATTTGAGCATAAAGTAATTGTTTGCCTATACCTATATTGCCTATATAATATTTTTATTCCCAAATTTTTAAACATTGAATATTATGTTCTTTAAAGGGGCTTTGAACGTGTTGAATCAAATAAATACAACCCTAGATAAGCTTCTCATGCATTTATGAATTTACGTTGCATCCCCTATAAATCATTATTTTTTTTATTTTCACAACAGGTGACTAATCAAAGCACCCACACCTTTTTCCTAAAAAAATATAATGCTCGACACTTTGATTAGAATCAGATGCTCAAGCTCTTGGCCATAATATCTTTTGCAACTTTGTTTGCCATTCTTTTATTAACTTTTTATTTCATTTGCTCTCCGCCTAGCGAAGATAATCAAGTGGGTCTAGGTGAGTCTGCCGGACTTGTCGAATGAAAACTTATGCTGTATTTATATAATTATGGTAAACTTTACTCACCGACTTTGAAACAGCTTTTTCCGTTTCTGTTCGATTTCTATTGCAGTTGTTGCTCCAGTGCACTCTATGCAAATATTTTTTCCGCGCCTTTGTCTGTTTCTTATTAATGAATTGTAAGTCTATTATTAATTTCCGTTCACACAAAACAATCAAGAACGGACAACAAAAGTGTGACTGACATACTTGGCGATCTGGGAGCGTCTGTCTGCAGGCTGTTGGTGTCGTATTACACCCGCGAATTCTTCGCGTACTCCTCCTAAGATAAGACCACCAGTCCACCGAGCCGAACTCGAACCTCCTCCTCAGCCCAACGAGAGCGATTGTTACTGTTGGCCATGGACGTAGAGAGTGGGGTACAGGGCGAGAAAAGTCCACCTAGAACTAAACGAGGTTTTATGGGTGTAACATAAAATTCTAAAAGAAATATGCTACATTTGATTTTATGACTAGCAAAATCAAGAAATTTAAAAAGAGCAGTATCCAGCAATCAATATTTACAGATTCAATTTGGCTATCACAATTTAAGAAAACATTTTTAAGCAGTTAAAAGAAAGGGATTACTGTAAACGTTTCAGTTTTATTATTCACATTATTATGTGAATTATTAGTTATTAATAATCTACTTGTCTTTACTGTTTTTATTATGTTCCTTAGATATTGCATTACACTTTTAATTGAATGCAGCATATTTTTCTAAAAAGAAAAGTTTTTCATTTGTTGTAATTTAAATAATTTATTTTGCTTAAAAAAACGCAAGCTAATTTCACTTCTATTTGTTACAATAAATATATTATAAAATATCATATAACCCATTTTACATTCTAGGAAACTAGAATAAATATATTAAATGACACTATTATCTCAATGTTTGTGTTATTCGCACTGTATATTCGCTGTCTTTTAATAAATTAAATCACATGTCTCATAAGCATTTATCAGATTAATGCTAATATCAATCATAAAAATAGAAAATTCCTGTCTAATTATAAATCTCCAAACCCTAAATATAGATGGACTTATGTAAAAAACCAGATGATTTCTCTCAGTGCTCACACGAAGCACAATTGATAAGAGACGAAGTCGGCTGGATTTATGAGAGATAAGGCAAGAGTCGGGGGATCGAATCGGCGGGTTCCCGAGATGATCTGGGTTGTAATTAGAGCGAATACAAAAAAAATTAGCAGGTGTGCGAAAGGGAGGGGGAAAGAGCGAGGGAGAGGGGCTGATTCACTCTGTATGACGTCGCATATTGCTGCTGTGTTTTTGATGTTGCTGCTGTGATATTGCTGCTGCTCTTGTTTGGTTTTGTTGTTTTTTTCCTACTTTCGGTTTTATGATCTTTGCGTTAGCGAAACAACAGATTTTTGTTTTTTGCCGACACTGCAAGCAATTCCAGAACTGTGTTATTTATGTTGTTTTAGATAAGGCTATTTGTATTCACGTTTTTACTCCATTTCCGATCTGCCGTTTTTTGGCTTTAGATTTGAACATTCATACTTTTCTCCCGCTCGTGTTGCTATCTCTCTTTCGCGCCGTATCACTCTCTCTTTCGCACTGGCACACAGCTCGGTTGTTGACGGTTTCGGTGTATAACGTTAACTGAAAGTGTAAGATAATATTCTGGCCGCTATATAGAGAGAGCGCTACGAGAACTGGCCGTCCATATAGTGGAATGCAATAATAATATCGCTCAGACGAACACAATTATAAATGCTTTCTGCTCGTCTTCCCAACGTTATTGTTTTCATTGTTTTTGGTCTAGATGTTGCTGCTTTTATTGTAGTTAGCTGTCGAGTGTCAATTTGTAGATTTTATGGAGTGGTTAAGTCAGTTGACGAGCTCGGATGTGCTTTGTTTTCGGCACGATTACGAATTTTCAATTTTTGTGTTCATAAATTTTACTCTTAATTTATTGTAAGTGATCTAAAAAGATACTATCAATACTTGTTAAGCCACATACATTCAAAGTCTAGCACTCACCTTATAAGTCTTATCTCGGTGAAATCTACAATTACGTAAACTAGGGCCATATAAGAAGGTGAATGAATTACTTGATTTCATAATTGCAGATATGTTTTGCTGATACGAGATAAGCCGATTAAACAAATCTGATTTGATTGCATTGTGCAGGTGTTGGTATTCACTATTAAATGGCGATTATCCAAAGCATTCCAGTGCAACGATTTTCATTTGTAAATTCCACACTTGCATTGAAAAATTCTTGGCACCATATTAAATTCGTTTGCAAGCGAACACAAGCATTAGCAGCTGTTTAATTATCTGTAAACTGATTAGAAACATTATTAAACCAAACCCAAATTTTATTGTTTTATATTATCACGAGTGCGTTACTCACTTTCCTCATTTTTATACCAGATACTTGAAAGTAAAGAGCTATATTTCGAACTGAATCACAATATCAAGATGTAGCGATGATAATATTGAGCTTCAATTTTTATTGTATTTTGCAATCAAATTTTAATGTTTGTAAGCCCATATTTAAGAAAAATAATTAATTAATTAATTTAATTTAACCTTTAAATTTTTATTTAAAAACATTTTAAAATGTCTATAAATTTACGCGCAATATTAAGTCTGCAAAAATAGTCAAATCCATTTGATAAAAAGTAACCTAGCCATTTCTTCATGTACTGTACAATTATCCTTCAGCTCAAGCCTAATGAAACTATTTTATATACATTTAGTAAGTCACATTTTAAATTTATTCGGAGTAAACAGTTTTTAATTAATTTATTATTATTTAAACTACATTTTCAGGAATAATATGTGCAGAAAAATGGATATACTTATTACTTTATTTTGCAACAGGGAATGATATCAACAGCAAATAAATGCTGATAAGATACTCGGAATGCTCTTCACACTTTCACCGGCGGAGTGGGAAAAATCATGGCATTGCCGCTATAGCCACACAGAATGCTTGCTGGGGTATTAAAATTTTACTGCACCTCCTTGATGCCGCCAGACAATCGTATATATACACATAACCGTGCACATATGGAAAGGAGCAGGAGGAACAGGAGCAGACTTCATCACATGTGCGGGCGAGATGTGTGGCAAATTGGCCTTTGTGGGTTGTCTGCTGGCCTGGCGGCAAATATAAATGATCTAATTTAAATAATTACGCCCACAAAATGTGACGCGCCTACCAAATTGCCTTCGTTTAATGCTTGAGTGGGAAAATTACCCCCGAGCCAAACCGAAGACTAGAACTAATTTCAAAGTTGGCTTTGCTTATGGCCTCACAAAGTGTTTCCCATTCCCATTGCCATTGCCAAGTCGATTTCCCAGCCGTTCAGTATTATTAAAGTTTTCCAATTGACAATTTTCGGCTATGACTGTCTCGTACACCGCTGAGGTGGCAACCTGCAGTCACTTCGGCTGTTTCTGGAAGCTTTTAATGAGGTGAGACACCTTCGATCGGCCAATATAGTAACTATAGTAACAGCGGTATTGACAAATCGGCAGATGGCGTGCGAGCATCTACAAGATTATTTGGGTCGATCTGGTGGCATTTCTGACCTGCTATTACATAACTGCGATGGTGTACCGCTATGCGCTCAGGGATCAGGATAAGCCGTGAGTAAAAATATGATCTGAGACGGCAATCATTGTCCGGGTTGCTCGTTAATCTACTACTAGTACTAAAACTAAACTCTACTAAAACTATATTTTGACACAAAGACGGAAGCGAACTTGATTTTGGTCGCCCTTTTTAAGCTCAACAAATTTCTTGTATGATTCTTATTTAACAAGAAAGGAAAGCTAACTTCGGGCGGAGCCGAAGTTGATATACCCTTGCAGAATACTCTGTAAATTATATTCTCCAAAATTATTCATATGATGCATTCTTAATACTCATAAAAAATCCCAACTTCCTAACTTAAAACAAGAGAGAACGCTATAGTCGGGTGCCCCGACTATCAGATACCCGTTACTCAGGTAAAGGGAGTGCGAGGGAGATGGAGATAGAAACTTTGATCACCCATAACTTTTTAACGAATGGTTCGATTTGAAAAATTGCTTCTACATTTCGATAGGTATTGATAAACACAATAAAACTGCATTTTTACTTTTCCGAAATATTTAAATTTTTAAAATCGTATATTGCGATTGTGGGCGTTAAAGGGGGCGTGGCACCTTTTTGAAACAAACTTGCGCTGCGTAGGAACTCCTAGAATCTGCATGCAAAATGCCAATCTTGTAGCTTTTATAGTTTCCGAGATCTCAGCGTTCATACGGACGGACAGACGGACAGACGGACAGACAGACAGACGGACAGACGGACAGACGGACATGGCTAGATCGACTCGGCTAGTGATCCTGAACAAGATTATATATACTTTATAGGGTCGGAAACGCTTCCTTCTACCTGTTACATACTTTTGCACGAATACAATATACCCTTTTACTCTACGAGTA
Source organism: Drosophila kurseongensis (assembly GCA_018153305.1). Taxonomy (NCBI): domain Eukaryota; kingdom Metazoa; phylum Arthropoda; class Insecta; order Diptera; family Drosophilidae; genus Drosophila; species Drosophila kurseongensis. The sequence goes on along the minus strand of JAECXX010000005.1, from coordinate 6,544,200 downwards.
ACGGGTATAAGTACCCAAGTTATGGCATTTCCAATCGTTCAGTTATATGGCAGCTATAAGATATAGTCGGCCGATCCTTATGAAATTTGGTAGGTCGAATTAATTGGCCAAATATAAGACCCATAGAAAATCCCAACTTCCTAACTTTACAAACACGGCATTTCCGATCAAACAGTTATATGGCGGCTATAAGATATAGTCGTCCGATCCTTATAAAATTCGGTAGGTCAGATTAATTGGCCAAAAATAAAACTCATAGAAAATCCCAACTTCCTAACTTTAAAAACACCAACGTTATAGCTTTTCCGATCGTTCAGTTATATGGCAGCTATGGCAGCCCGATCCGGCTCGTTCCGATTTATATACTACCTGCAATAGAAAGACAACTTTCGGGAAAGTTTTAAGCAGATAGCTTTAAAACTGAGGGACTAGTTTGCGTAGAAACGGACGGACGGACAGACGGACAGACGGAGATGGCTAGATCGACTCTCCTGGTGATGCTGATCAAGAATATATATACTTTATAGGGTCGGAAATGTCTCCTTCACTGCGTTGCAAACTTTTGACTGAAATTATAATACCCTCTGCAAGGGTATAAAAATGTTTCAAAACAAAGATTAATCGACAATTTACTCCAGAGATGAAAGTTCGACTCTGTGGGGCATTTGCATTCTCTGATTAAGAAAATTAAAAAAAACATTTTTTTATATTAACGTTTTTTGTAAGATTCAAATAACGTTTTTCGCCGTTTTTTGGCGATTGGCTTGTTAATATAGGCGCTGCTTCAATTTTATAAGGTAATTATGTTAAGTAAAATTTTCACTAGTTGCACAGTCGAAAAATACTCGTTTCTCTCAGCTTAACATATTTAAATTAAAGCGATTTAAGGGTGGACCGTGAGTTTAATAGCTTGCTTACCAAAAATCGTAATAATTACTAATGTAACATTAAGATAATTTAACAATTTGTATGTCTAAAATTCATAGTTAGTATTTAAAATTTTATGTTCTTTAAATAATAAATATTTCTTAAAAAAATACTTAGATAATGGTTAACTTAGTTATACAGACTTTAGACTTCAATAAAATCTCTAACGCAAGATATCCCATACAGAATTACCCTTAAATACAATGCACCAATAAGAAAATTTATAAATATAATTATCCCTTATAAAAATATCCTAGTATTTTTGAGGATATTGTGATGTACTGTCACAGCTACAGCAACCTGATTCCGCTGTCCTTCGTTTTGGGTTTCTATGTGGGCATAATCATAGAGCGCTGGTGGAGTCAGTATATCACGGTGCCCTGGCCCGATCCCTTGGCTGTTTATGTGAGTGCCTTAGTGCGTGGCCAGGATGAACATGGTCGTCTGATGAGACGCACTATCATGAGATATGTGTGCTTGGCCTTGACCATGGTGCTATCGATGATATCGCCCGTTATAAAGCGTCGTTTTCCCACTTACGACCAGTTGATCGAAGTGGGGCTGCTGAATGCAAATGAGGCGAACATCATAAGGGCAATGGATGCCAAGTTTCCCAAGCACCCCAAGTACTGGATGCCCATCGTCTGGGCGGCCAGCATTGTGACAAGAGCCCGAAAGGAGGGACGCATCTGGGATGATTTCTCCCTGAAGTCCATGATCGATGAGCTGAACAAATTCCGAGCTGGATGCAATATGCTCATCCACTATGATACGATCTCAGTGCCACTGGTCTACACGCAGGTTAGTCTCCTTCACATATATATTTTTTTTAACCAAGAAAGGTTTTTTCCTAAACTAAACAACTATTCTCTTACGTAGGTCGTAACTCTGGCCGTATACTCGTACTTCGTGGCCTCGATTTTCGGACATCAGTGGATTGATCGGGAAACCAAACATTACAATAATGTGGTTTCTTTCTACTTTCCATTATTCAGTACCCTGGAGTTTTTCTTCTTCATGGGCTGGCTGAAGGTGGCCGAAACCCTGATTTGTCCCTTTGGCGATGATGACGATGACTTTGAACTGAACTGGCTGATCGATCGGAACCTGCAGGTCAGTTACTTGATCGTGGACGAGATGCACAACGACCATCCGCAGTTGGTGAGGGATCAGTATTGGGACGAGGTGTTCCCCAATGAACTGCCCTATTTGGTGGAGGCTGAGAGGGCCGAACATCCGGAGGCATCCACCGCTCGGTTGGGCATCCCGAAAGTCGTCCAAGGTCAACAATCGGTAAAGAGCGAAGTCAGTTCGGAAATCGATTACACCGAGTTCGACGAGGACGAAGCCAATCCTGAAGTAATGATCCGATTTGCCCGTCGCGCTTTTAGTTTGAGCTCCGTTTCGGTTAAGTATTCCTCGGGGAGTCAAGACACGCTGAGTTTAGACGACATGGGCGGCGAGGAGTTAGAAGTTGGCGAGGTGGATTCGAGGACTCTGGGTTCCGGCAGCAAGGACGACTTCGAGCTACTGAGGGAATCGCGGAATAGGGAGCGTATGAACAGACAGCTCCAGCAGGCCGCCCTCGCCATGGAGTTGATGAAGGGAGAGCTGGCTTCCAATACCGGATCGGGAACGGGATCTAGTCGAGTTAATGTCCCACAAAAGGACTCGGAGGTTCAGACCGATAGGAGCTACATAAGCCAGCGGAAGAAGGACAAGGATAAGGATAAGGAGACTGATAAATAGAGAAGGAAAAATATGAATATGAATATATATGAATATATATGAATGTTGATTTATGAAAACAGTCAATTATATAAATGTTTATTTCGTTTTAAGGACGTAAATAATAGTCGATATCGATTATTTTTATAAAATAAAGACAAAAAGCTGCGAATTTGGAAATCAATTTCTGTAATATCAAAAAATAACTGTCAGACCAAATTCTTAAATGTGTACTTTTTAAAAGAAAACCATTAGTTGAATTTTATATGCTATACGGCTTAGCTACCTTTTTAAAATCCTTTTTCCCAAATTTTAATATGAAAGATTTGTCTTAAGAACACTAATTTCAAAGTTAATGGCAGACATTTAATCAATAAAAGATGGCTGATTATTGATAATTAATAAGTTTTTTCTTTTCTCTCATTGCTTTAATCGTGCTTTTCTGTCTTATTTGGAGGAGGTGCCTTGCTCGATGGATCCTGCTGGTCTTCCTCTCCGGCTTCCGGGTCCTCCGAAATAGTTTGATCAGAAGGAGGACGAAGAACTGTGACCGTGTAGGGAGCACCGGAAGGATCGTGGCGGAGATGGGTACTTCGCATATCCATGTATCGGTGGCGCATTCGCTCCCTTCGTTCACGACGACGCTGCTCAATGAGCTCGTTGAAATCAACTTAGCAATATAGGATAAATTTATTAGTGTTGCTTATTAAATATATTTACTAGAAAGGGTATTTTATTTTATTTCTTAATGGTTGGCAGACATCCGATAACAAGTTATGTTATATCAGAAAATAATCATAACAAGAAAGGCAAGCCGAAGTTTATATACCCTTGCAGTTAATACAAAACGACAACATTTCGATTACTATACCTATATTACTAAAAACAATGAAGCTATGTCGTTTTTGGGCTGCATTTTGCCATCGTTTCTATGTCAGCTTACTCACTTGTGGATTGCGACGGTTTTCGGGAGCTGTGCAAGTCATCCATTTCTGAAGGGAACAGATTATCACTGAAGTTAACTCGCGATGGGCCCTCCTCCATTTGATATGAGTCCGAGTAACTCCCAGTGGCAGATGGTCTTCCCAAGAAGGGCCGTTGAATATTAGTTCGAGAAAGGGAATAAGCCGACCCTCCTGATCCTGGGTGATTTCTCTGGAGTTAATAATAAAGACATTTGAAATCACTTAAAAATGGATGAAATAAAAATCTTCCTTACTTCCTAATACAAATAAAATAAAATATTAATAGATTTAAGGAATTATAACCTACATTGCCTAAAATGGAGTTTTAATACCATCATCGATTCCTTGGAAACACATGTTTATTCTTAACATTTTTTTTTTGTTTTAGTGATTTAAATTTTGTAATATCAGTTATCTATTAAAGGTTAATTATATAGTGCTCTGGCCACTTATGACAAAACAATGTTTATGTAATTTGTAGCTCTAACTAAAATTGATTAATTAACTAAAAACAGATGGGGGCACTATTTTAAATCATTTTTATTAGGTTTTTGTAGTCTCAGCTATGATAGACTTAAAACAAGAAAGGAAGCAAACTTAAAACCCTAATTCCATTTTATTTAAATATTACCAAATCCCAAACAAACAAAAAATGAACAAGAAAGGAAAGCTAACTTCGGGCGGAGCCGAAATTGATATACCCTTGCAGAATATTCCTCCTAAATTTGTCATATGATGCATCAGTTATATCGCGGCTATAGGATATAGTCGGCCGATCCTTATGAAGTTTGGTAGGTGTTTTTAAAGTTAGGAAGTTGGGATTTTGTATGAGTATTAAGAATGCAGACGGACAGACGGACGGACAGACGGACAGACGGACGGACGGACAGACGGATATGTCTAGATCGACTGTCCTGATGATACTGATCAAGAATACTGATCAAGAATACTTTATAGGGTCAGAAATGTCTCCTTTACTGCGTTGCAAACTTTTGACTGAAATTATTTAAACATATTGTTGTTCGGACATTCCTTTCCTTGCTTTGTATTCTTGTCTCATAATAATAAAGGAGATTTAAACTAAATTAAATAATTTCATAATTCTCGAGCTAAGATGCTATAACAGGGTAATATGGAGGGCTGTTCGCTGTTTAACTTCTGGAAAAATAATATATTTTTTGTAGAATACGTGTTGTTAAACAAATTTTATATCCGTTATAACGCGATCGGAGTTGTTTTTAAAAAATTACGCTTAAATTGCTTATGATGATAATGATAATTACAATAAAATACACAAAACTTCGTATTAAAATAGTGTTTTATTTTAATACGAAAATTTGTGTATTTTTTTGGAAAAAAAACAATTTCAGCACTACTGCCTTATCTATTGTTATTATAGAGAGATGGGTTTTTCTAGCATTCAATTTTTTATAGAGAGAAATAAATTGCTTAGCTCTTTCCCAAATCTCTATATATAATATAATCGCGATGTGGTCGGACAATGTCAGTGCCCTTTCTATTGTCTCACCGTCAAGATGTGGAGACCTCTGTCCGCGATAGTGTTTCTCGTGGCGATCGTTAATCCGCTGGCGGAGACGAGACGCCTCCGCCTGCGCAGATCCGACCCACTTCAACTGGATGACTACCTCGACTACGACGGGGTGATGCAGTACCTGGATCAGCTGGCACGAGCATACGGCGATCGAATCACGCTAAAGGACCTGGGTCGAACGTACCAGAATCGTGCCCTGAAACTCGCCGTGATATCAAACGGAGATGGGCGTCTGGGAAAGAGGGTGATATTCATGGATGCCGCTCTGCACGCCCGCGAGTGGATGACCCCCGTGGCCGCCCTATATACCATCAATAAGTTGGTGGTGGAGTTCAAGGAAAATGCCGATCTTCTGGCCGATTTTGATTGGCACATTATGCCACTGGCGAATCCGGATGGTTACGAGTACTCTCGCAAAACGAATGCTAGTTGGAGGAACACGAGGACACCGAATGGCGGCGGCTGTATCGGCACCAATCTCAACAGGAACTTTGAACTGGGCTGGGGAGTCGGTTTTCCGGAGCTAAAAGATTCTTGCGATGAGAATTATGCGGGCAGTGCACCATTCTCCGAGGTGGAGGCACGTGTAGTGCGCGACATAATGCACAGCCTGATGAAAAGTGAGCGAGGCGTCATGTATCTTTCCCTGCACACGTCCCACCGTTCGGTTATATATCCTTGGGTCTATGACAGGTGAGTTGCATGATATAAATTAATTAATTATTTAAAATTTAAACTTCTTATTCCCTCCGAAATATGAAGATTAAATCTTAAATAATTTTTAATCAACTGATTAGTTCAAGGGAACTCGCAAGGGTCAGGTCAGCATACCACAGATTAGAGCTCTTTTTTAATCAGTGGTGTGACCAAAATTTTTTCGAAATAAATTCAGTTGCAATTGTTTTGATGTTCACTTCAAAGTTGGAGGAGATTTCCGCATAAAAACTGTTTTAGCAAAGGAATACCTATTAACTTTTATTTTTTTCAGTACACCGGTGCCAAATCAAGAGGAACACATTGAAATTGCCAAGTTCGTGGCCGATCAAATATTTCAAAGTACTGGCACGGTTATAAAGACATTGGAGGGTGTTCAATATGGCGGCGAATTTGGCGGTACTAGCATCGATTACGCCTTTTACATGGGATTTCCCTTATCGTTTATCTTCGAGCTGTCGGGAATGGACCATAATCACGTAGATTATAGGTTTTTTCCACCAACCATGGAGATTCGCCGCCTAGCTGCTGAATCGTGGACGGGTATACGAGCCTTTGGCAAGAAGGCCATTGAAAAATATCCACCCTCCAGGGCAATATATCAGTCCAAGGAACACACACCTACCAAAAATTCAGCATCACGGAATTGGGGCTTAGCCCCAGTGATTGGAACAACTACGCTGCTTTTTGTACTTTTCACCAAAAATATTTGAAAACTTTAAAATGTGTCAAAACTAAATACTATTCCTATATCTTTCTTAATTATTAGCTCTAAGTGAGCTGAATTATGGTTTAAGTTATTTTCTATGGGTTATATTTTTGGCCAATCAATCCGTCTACCAAATTTCATAAGGATCGGCGGACTATATCCTTTAGCTGCCATATAACTGAACGATCGGAAATGCCATAACTTTGGTGTTTGTAAAGTTAGGTGATTGGATTTTTTATGAGTATTAAGAATGCATCTTATGAATAATTTTGGAGAATGTAATTTACATAATATTCTGCAAGGGTATATCAACTTCGGCTCCGCCCGATGTTAGCTTTCCTTTCTTGTTTTAATACTCCTGTTCTACTTTTCAACTAAGTTTTAAAAATTTAATGAATCTAAAATATTAATATTGAAGAACTCAAAAAACGTTACCTTCTGGAATTGGGTTTCCATACGGGCAGTAGAAGCTTCCGGTGGATTTTGGCGCATAGTAGGTACAGCGTAGCGAATTTCACTTGGGAAGACCTCTTCCCAGTACTGATCCTTAACGAGTTCCGGGTGCTCCTGGTGCATTTCGTCCACAATGCAATAAGAAACAGTGAGATTCCTATCTATTATCCAATTTAGCTATAGCAGAGGAAAATTCTTATAAACTTTAGCTTTTTTGTCCAGCAAATTTTAAAAATTGTTTTTTAAAATAAGACAAATAAGATGATACATAAACATAATTAATAAGTATTTATTTCTAATTATACAATGTTCATATATCGATCTTACCTCAAAGTCGTCATCATCCTCTCCGAAAGGATTAATTAGAGTCTCGGCTACCTTGAGCCAGCCCATGTAAAAGAAGAACTGGAGAACGGTCAGGATGGGAAACCATTTCTGAATATTAAGTCCATCATCACGGTGCCTTTTCTCGCTCCACTGCTGTCCCAGAAGGCTGAACAGGAAGAACGAGTAGGTGGCCACGGTGACCACTTGGGTGTAGACCAGTGGAACGCTGACCCAATCGTAGTAGAGCAGAAAGCCACAACATCCGCGAAACTGGTTCAGCTCGTCCATGATCGTTTTAACGGCGTAGTCATCGCGGATTTTGTTCTCCCTCCTAGCCCTCATCACAATACTGGCAGCCCAGACGATGGGCATCCAGTGCTTCGGATAAGTCGGAAAAGCTTGGTTTAGGGTCTCGATGATCTTCTTCTCGTTCTCCAGCAGAAAGCCAGCCTCAATGATTTGGTTATAGGTGGGAAATCGACGCTTCACACGCGGCGAAATCATGGTGAAAACAATCACCTGACACAGACAGACGTATCTTAGGATGGTTCGCCTCATGACCCTGGCCCTGTCATCGGAGCCATGGATACTGGTGCTGATCAGAATGGCAATTCCATCCGGCCAAGGAATGGTGGTGTATTGCTCCCACCAGCGGTTCATAACAATTCTAACAAAAAAGCCCAGCACAAAGGACAATGGAATCAAGGACCCATTTATTTCGCAATAATAAATAATAGCCTCAAAAAACCTGGATACTGAAAGCTTATTGCAATGCAGAGTAAAATAAATGTAAACTCACTTTTTGCCCTCTTCGTTCATCAGCAGGCGATATATAATCGCTAGAACGCAATACAATCCAAAGAACACAATCAGATCAAGCCATATCAACTTATAAATGCTGCCTCGCCATCTTTAAAAACACGAAAATATAAAGAACATTTCGAGGAAAAGTATGCAGCACACTATATTTGGTGTACTTACCTGACCAGCAACCCCAAAAAGTTGCTCAAAACACTCGAGGTGTTAACGCGTGAGGTATATGTTACAGTCATGATTGAACAATCTTATTGAATGATTTCAATTCCGTATAGCGGGCACAACAAAAATAATTGACAGTCTAGGCAAAGGATAGGTTCTGCGAAAACAAGTAGTTCGAAATTCATTCCTATTTCAATGCTGCAACAAGACATGCAAGCTGTTTGTTTTTCGTTTTACTTTAAATGTACATATATTGTTTTAAAACAATTTAGAAATAGGGCATTAATACTCAATGTTATTTGTTTGGCATTACTTATGTATAATAAAACAAAATATTCATGAAACCTGTCAGCTCCTTCCGAACAGAATTGAAGACATGATTAAATAGGTGATAGCTAAACATCAAATACATATTATTTGTTTTCCCCAACCAGAAAATATTCTCGGAAGATAAAATGGATAATTTTATATATGCTAGAAACCATTTCCATTTTGTTTTCATTTCATACCCAAGGATTACAAAAAAAAGATATAAGTATATATGTACTGAGATAAAAGATAAAGTGTAAGTGTTATGGGATTTTTACACTGTCAAGTTGGATTATGGTTTATTGTTAAAGTATATGCGTTTTGAAGACACCTTGTAGTCTAAATTAGCAAAAATTCAATAAATTTATTAATTTCAGTAATGACTTCTTAAACACAAATAGAAAGAACTATTCAAATATCACATTAGACAACACAGAATCAACCATTAAGTATCATTTAGTCGCATCTCATGGCTATAGAATTCCCCACATGTTTTTATTTACCCTTTGGAGGCCTCCCGCCGAAACTTCGAACCGAATTCATTGCTTCCTGTGACAAAGATTGCCTTTGATGCGTTAAGACAATACGTACAGTTTTGTGAATCATTTATAAACCACAATACCCATGTGCTTGTGTCATGTGCCAGAAAAGTCCTTCCCGACAGCATAAAAACCACATGAGCAGCGGCTGAAAAAAAAGGATATCCAACGGGCTTTCTCTCATTGTGCGCTCCATTATCATAACCAAACATTGAAAATCTGACGCGATGCGTGTTATTATTTTTTACACTCGACAGCGTTTTCCGCGCTGTAAAAATCGCGACAAAAACGAAATGAAATTACATTGGCAGGCCGCTCGAGAAGGGAAAACTATAGCAACTTTTTATTACATAACATATTTAATGCTCAAATTGAGTGCCAGAGGGGGTAAAATAATTCCGATTCTGCTCGCCACTTAACTCATTTGAGGCATTATTGGGGTTTGTTTTTTCCAGATCCCTTTCGCCTTTGTGCTTTGCAATTTATAATTGCAGATCGATATGTTGGCATTAAAGCGGTTGCTCTTTATTTTCGCAAAACATAAGAATGTGCTAGGAGCTGAAATATAACTGATGGACGGGTACTCTAAAAGTTGTAGGGGCGGTATTTGGAATCATTTACACTTATAAAATAATATATCAAAATTTTGGAAAAAAGGCCACGGTGTCTTGTTTCAAAAAACGATTTTTCTTATATAATATTTAATATTATAGACAAGGCACTTTCATAGACAAACAGACAATTAAAAACAAAAAACATAATTTTTGATTAAGGCGATAAATTGTCTTGTCATTATAATATCTTGGAACTTGGTTAATGGTTAAAATTTTGTATACTCAACTTGCTTAATTAACTTGTTGGCACAGCTATGTTATTATTTACCATCAACAAAATCATAAATAAAGTATTGGTTTTCGCACTACTTCTATTCATTTTTGTTTTATGTATATATTAAAATTAAATGCTTAGCAATCAAATCCAAGGCTTAAGGTCGCCAACTGGACAGGACTAATTGGCCTCCCCGTCATCGACTTGTTTGCCCGACCAAAGGCCGTAACCAATTCGCGTATGCCCAATGTCCTCGGAAACAATTCAGGCAGATATGTGGCCATAAATATTTCATATTTGCACATCGCGTAGTTTGTGTTTTGTCGCCTGCTGCTCCTGATTGATGACGTGGTCAAGGATTGCAGATGCGGATTTTCCCCCGCCGATATGGGGCAGCGCAAAAAAGGGGTTAATTTAATTTCGCGCTCGGGCGAATTTGTCCATAATTGGCAATTAGCATTGACCATTGCCATATACAAATTCGCCCGACGAAGCCATGGCAATCATCGCCGTTCCGGCCATCATCTCACACGGTCAACTTACATCATGGCCAGCAGAACTCCAGTTCAGCAAAGAGTTTGCATTTCTGCATTTGCCCATTGGCAACCACTGTTTGCGTTTGCCTGACGGTTGTTCCCGCTGATGTTGTTTTTTGTGACCATTTTTCAAAAATGGCAAACAAAAAAACAACCCGAATTATTGAGGCGTTGCAACAATAATTATCGATTCGATCTCCCTGTCACTGAATTTACAGTGTTGTAAATATTGATGGAAACGATGTTTAAGATTGCCATTGGAAGTTGCAAACAGATAAATTGCTAAAGCTAAGAAAACATTTTTTGATCGAAGAAAAATTGTAGTTCACTTCTACCATTTATTTTTAGTAGTTGAAAAGCCGGGAAGTGTATTAAATAGTTTTGCTGAAATTGTTGTGAAACCTACGTTAAAATATAGTACTTTTAATACCACAAATTAAGTATTAAGACTTATGACAAAATGTGACTTCAATTATTAAACTCTCATTTCGTTTATATTTCTTTGACCTCGACTGTTAATTGTTGCATTGCCTGATTGCAGCTGCTCCGCATCGTTAATTGCAACACAGTCATGCAAAATGCATTTAATGCGAACTTTTTCTGGAATTGAGTTGGGGTTTCCCCTGTGTTTTTCACACCATTTTTCAAAGTCAATTTCGGTTGATTTTAAATGCGACCTTTGGGAAGGAGCATTAGATATTTTTATTTCGATACCCTTCTCCCTATCGGTTGATTAGGAATGATGAGGGTTGGTAGGGAGGAACAAATACATTCAACAAGCTGAAATTGATGAGAGACCCTTAGGTGGGATTGGATTTAACTATGCATTCAGTAGCCCCGGGGAAAAATTATGTAATTTTTTTAATGTTTAGTCTATTTTTTGTAGAGTTAACCCTGATTTGTTGGAGTCTCAGAGGTGATTTGCCTTTGCTCTTAATTTCCATTTTAATACAAAAGAAAAAGGTTTGATTTAAATTTAATATTTCCGATTGCATGCTAGCATATTCCTTTGAAAAATACAGTCAGTAGTGTATCTTCTCTTCTGATTATGTTACCAAAACTAAATTTAAAATTTAAGTATTATTATTTTATAATCAGTGGCTTAAGCTCCCAATCTTTGACACTCCATTCCCATAAACTTATTGCTACCCCGAATCCTTTCACTTCATCTTCCCTTCAATCTCATCCGTCACTCGGAATCTTGATTTGAAATAAACAGACCCAACAGCCTTATAGATTAGACTGTTGCCAAAGTAAAAACCCACACAATCTTTAAACCAATCGGAACAAGGCCATAATGCCCGACAAGCCCAAGATGCATTAGGAATTCTTTGGACATTATCGCTCCTGGTCATCTTTGACTTTCATCTAAGCCAAGGCTAATGTCACTCATTCAGCCCTTGCAACCTTTTTTTGGGATGGTTAGTCCGATTTTGGTTGTTAGAGAGCTAATTATGTGACAGCCTATTAGCAACTCGATAAATATGTGCCCAGCGGAGGATGCCCGTCCCCGGGACCCGGAATCCCACCCATCCATTCGGGAAAAGTTTGCTTTGTGGGGCAGGCTCCTCGCCGCGTTCTCCTCTTTCATTAGATATGCGAACCTTGCTCCCGGGCTGATTATGACAAAGCACTTTTGCCCAATTGGGTAAATTAGGTGGAAACTGAAAACTAAATGAAACGGAACTCGGCACACGCCCACTTTTTTTCCACCGACTTCGCTCTAATTTTTAACCCAACCAAAGCCGGAAAAGGGCGGAAGGGAAAGAATAAAATACCGTTTTGACGTTTTACTTTTATTTTTTTGTAGATTCTTTCTGCGGAACTTGGAAAACTCGGACCACGAACCGTGGCAATTATTTTGCATTAACGAAAGGGTTTAACATTTGCGTTTTAGCCGACGTTTAACAACAACAAGCCGCACATTACAATGGGGCTTTTGGACTTTTAAAGGGCGGTGAGGGGGCGTGTCCAAGTTGGACAGTTGTCCTGAGGGTTGTACGCCTTGTAATTCGTTTCGTTAAATACCCTATAAAAGGGGATCATGAACCAATTGGGTATGATAATTCGCAAAATAAATATATTTTTTGTAGTGGTCCCTAACAATATCTTATTAAAACCAAATATGGGGAGTTTTTTAAATAAGATTTAGATTTTATACATTCTTTAACAAAATCGTAGGTATATTTTCAATAAAATGTCTTAATTTCATTAGGTTTTCATCATTTGTTAAAGTACCAAAAAACTATCCATCCATAGTCCCGAAGTTTTTATTGAAGAAGTATTTACTTTCAAAGTAAATAAGACTTCAAAAATTTTAACCGAATTATTGGGATTCCAGCGTTTCTTAAACATAACAATTAGGGATTATTTAAAACCTGCCATTAATAACTTAGCCGAAAAATCTAGGATAACCTTCAAGTCGAATCTTTAGCCTTGAACGTTTCGAAACATTTTTTGTGGCTGCTGCGACGACGACGATAAATTGTTGTAATTAATTTTTATTTAACTGTGAAAATGAAAATGCTCTCTTTTTTTGGCCATTTTCAAATTGGCTTAAAATGTAAATTATTATTGTGGCCAGAATCGTGCTACATCATGCCAACAGGGGCTGGGGATTGAGGATTTTCCCCAGCACTTTGCGATGTCTATTAATTAAGCTACATGTGTGTGGGCGGAACCTGCCCCAACCCCCCATCCCCCACCACTGGTCTGCCTTTGTGGTTGGCAGTTTTGTTAAACCTGGAAAATGAGGGAAGCGGGAAAGTGGGCGAGGCTGGCAGCTCCATGTTGTAAGTGATAATTACAAGTTGGCAAAACTTTTCACACACAACGAGCGACGAAGACTGAAGGAGACAGACAGCTCCAGCTTTTGGCAAAAAGTAATTACAATTAAGCCGACGAGCATTTGGGAACTCATTTTATTAGTTTATCTATCTGCACTCCATCTACTCAAAAACTTGCAAGTATTTTTCAAGAATTTATTAAAAGGAAAAGCAAAGACAAAAAAATGATGTACAAAACGCTTCTCTAATTTCCCAAAAAATCAAAATGAAACTCACCAAACAAACTTTTACGCTTTGAATCCTTTCACTTAAAGCCCTGGCTGTCTGTCCCCTCCGAAGAAAGTTTTGTCTAAGTATTACCAATAAAATTGATGGAGAAATAGTCCAGAACTATTTGGCTGTAGATAAAAACTTTTCCGCACACACAGAGATATTATAAGGGGTGTGCCGAAACACCCAAAATGCAGCAGAAGAATAGGAACAAGCTTAGCTTAGCTCAATATTAAAATACCCAACCTCCTTTATGTTTACCCCTGGCCAAGTGAACTGAGAACGATTCGGGTGCCAAGCTAAAAAGTACTGAAATTGGGGGAAATCCCATTGTTATGAAACAGGGGCGACTGCAGCGGTGGAATACTTTTGTAAGTAAGTGTTGGGGTTAGTTATTCAAGGCAGCCCTCTCTTTCCCTCGCTTTTCCTGGGAGCAAAACTCTTTGGCTTTCAAGTTAAGACTTTGGCAGTTTTTGACTCTAAGGAACTATAAATGGAATGTTTGGCACAGCTTCAAATGAATAAATGAATAAAACCGATTCATTGAATGAATCGGAGAAGAAAGTAAGTGACGGAAAGAGTTTTATTTTGGAAAACTTATAGAAATATTTGGCAAAAGTGTAATAACAGCATATTAAATCTATAAATACAAGGTAAAAAAAACAGTTGCTTATTTTTCGTCATAGTTTAAGATCTAAAATAATATTTCAATCTTTATTTTAATTTCCAAAAAAATTAAATTAAGAATCAAGACCAAGCCAAATATATTTTTTATTAATTTAAGCAAATATATTTTCAAAAACCTTTTTAAAACAAACTGTGCTTACGTTATAATTTCTTCCAAAATGATTACAAAGTTTTTAACTTTGTCTAGAAATGTTTGGTTTACTTCAAAGCTTTTGCACTCCTTAACTTTTTAGCTTCATTAAGGCCCTAATACAATTTATAATTCTTAATATTCCTCCTTCATTTTCTCATTACTTTCATTTCTGAACTCCCAACGCCATAAAAACGAAATTATAAACTCCCCATCTAGAAGATACAGATTTTGTAGGCCAATTATTGACACATTTAACCGAAAAGACGTCTGGAAGCTTAACGCCTGGCCAAAATCATATAAAAACCAATCAAAGTTTTTCTTCGCTTCGAACAGGTGTCCGGGCTCCACTTTTCCCCTATTTTCCACTCCCACTTACATTTCCCCTCATTCCCTTGTTGGCCCATTGAAGCCGAAACACGCACAACTTTCAGCTACTTGTAATTAGCTTTTCTTGTTCGATTCGTTTGGCAGCAGCCAAAAACGCTTGTGCTACCCAAAATTTTCCTCCGCTCTCCTATTTTCCTCCCGAAACTTTGCGTGCAAAAATTCGGCTTCTAACGCTGCCAAAGATTTAACTTTTTGATTGAGAAAACATCATTAACGCACGTAAAAGGTGAACTAACTACTTACGGGTCTCGGCCCTATTTGTGCGTGAGTATCTGTGTAGGTTAAAAGTTTTTCTTTTCCGATCCTGAAAATCAAATAGGGGAAAATAGCGCGAAATGCGGTAAACGAGGACAAAAAAGATGCGGGATGAGCCAGCAAAGTTTCTAATCACATTTACCGCAATTACTAACAAGGTTTTTGTTAACTTGGCTCAGATGGGGAGTGGAAAGGGCCATTGCCCTCGCTTCAAATATGTGTGTACTACAAAGTAAATTAAATAATTTAATTAATTATGAAATTTGGGTTAGCAGGAGGAAGCTGATGAAGCACCGCCAATCAAGATGGCATTAAAAGTAATCTGATTTGGTTAACAGAGCACAGAAAAAGGGAATTTTACTGGAAATTTGTCAGAAAAAAGATGAAAGAAGCGTCAATAAATTAGCTTTGAATTTCCGGGGCCTTCGCTGAGAGTAGATTTTAAAATCTAGCTTAATACAAATATATAAAATTAAAGTCCCACAAAGGAAAACATAAAACAAAAAACCCTTAAATGCAATGGAAAATATTCAAGCTAATCAAAACAAAGTTAAAATTTAGGGTGGCTTTTCTATTGAATAAATTAAAAACAGGAATAAAAAACACCTAGTTACTTCTGCCACTTAACCATTAAACAATCTCCTATACAGATCCGGTTTTTTAGGAAACCCCTTATCTCTAAAATAAACGCAAACCACTACCCTATCATAATAGTGAAAAATTTCTGCATAATCAATTAAAGCCCATCGCGAGGGATGCCACCCCTAAAACCAAAAAAAAAACCAACCGAAAACATTTAAATCGAACTAATTCAACCCTAACGAATTGATAATGCATTATCTAGGGAACCGAACTATCCCTATATCCCTCCATCCCTTTTCGATGCTCCATCAAAGTCAGCGACAATTCTACCTGGTAACTGCCAAATTATTTATATCGCACTTAAATTGGCAATGAATAGAAAATTAGGGTTTCGCCGCTGAATGGAAAAAGGGGTGAGAAAAATATGTCCTCGGCGACAGCTGCTCTCATCGCTCCAAATAATGCTCCTTAGACTGGCAGTCAGGCGTTAAGCCATTGATCGGGACCTTGGCCCTCGCAGAGGGAGGGTTCCTACAGATCCTAAGTAAATAACAATAAAGTCGCAAACGAAGAAGGAAGGGGCCAGGGAGAAACGATCTTAATCTTGGGACAATTAACGTTAGCCTTTAATGATAGGGGCGCGACTTCGACGGGAGCCCGAATGTAATACACAATAACAAGGATAATCCAGTGAAAGCATTTGGAGGCGGAAAACCTACTCGATACTTGTTGGGTTTTCAAGTGCTCCGTACCAGGGTAACTGAGGAGTCACAAACTTGAACATTTCCTCTTTTTTGCTGCCAGATGTGCTTTATTCTTCCTCCTCTTTTTCCCAGAATCAGTTCATTTGCTCTTGATTTTCGGGCCACACTTAACAATATTTCAAACTGCAAACTTTTTCTCGTACCTCTGCTTTTCTTACGCCCACACAATGAGCCCACAAAATGTGGGTAAAGAAATAAAAGAGGGCAAAAATGAAAAGCAAACTCAGATGTGAATGGAAAAACACAGTTCGGAAAAGAGCCTGAGTTGGTGGTCACAACAAAAGCTGGAAAAACTAGGGCCTCAACAGCAGGAGGTGCTCGCAGGTATAGTGTGTTTGAAGCTCTGCAAATTGGAATAAAACTTTGATCAGGTTTGATATTGAAAGTGCTTCTGCACTAGGAATAAATAATAATGATTACCGAGATGGTCAGAAAATTGGGTTTGGATTACAACAGTCAATTTTTAGCTACTTTTAAAATTGGTATTTTAAAAAGATGATGTTAAGTAAAAAATTACTTTTATAACATTTTTTTACTTTAACAAAAAATAAAACTTAAATAAAAGTTATAACATTACAGTAGAAGTAGTTATTAAATTACACAACAATTAACAAGATTTACTGGATGTCTCCTTATTATTCTATTTATCCTGCATTGTCGGCCTCCTACTGACCGATTAATGTATAAATAATGTATAAACTTGTGCCACTTAGATCACAAATTGATTTTCCGCTTGCTACTTGACCACCAACTTGACTTCATGCCCACAATTTTCTTATAGTAAATTTCAACTTCGTTATGTCGTCATTTGTCCGGGGCCACCGACAAACCTGGAAATAAAATTCCCTCATACGAGTTTTCCGCACCTACACATGCACATACAACCTCGAGCAGCTTTCATTCATTCACACACACACTCGGAAAAAAAAACGTTAACGGGAAAGCGTAAGAAAAGCGGAGAAAGGAGCCAGAAAAAAATTTGCCCGCTTCGTTTTCTGCTTGAATTACAAATTGCAACATCAAAAGTTTGACGTTCTTCGTTCGCTTTTGCCACCCACCACCCACAAGGACCCCTGCCACCCCCTTTTTTCCACCTCCAGCCCCTCTTGTGTTGTTGTTATTGTTGGTTAACAATACTTTCGGGTTCGGCTGGTGCTGCTTGGCAGCTTTCTACTGCTTTTCCTGCTTTTCTGAATGCCGAAAGGAAAGCAATTTTCCAGCAATATGTTGAACGTATTAGAATTTTGTTTACACTCGAAATGGAAAACATGTTGTGCAATGCAACGCCGCACATACGTATGAAAGTGTGTGAAAATGGAGTAAGGGGGAGGGGGAGGGTTGTCGTGATAGAGACAGGAAGCTCTCCACATATCTGTCGCTCATTTGTTTGCATTGAAATCCAGTTGTCAGACTTTTGGTTAGTGCGGAAATGGATTCTGATTTTCGGCGTAAAATGCCCCAAAACTTGTCGACCAACTAGCACTTTTCCCACTCCCACTGCCCCTCCCGCAGATCGTATGCTAATTACTTTCGAACAGCAGCAGCAGCTGTTGTAATAACTCAGCCATAAACTGCTCAATGTATACACTAAAAATTATGCATAATTATTTCAGAGCGTTTTCATTAATTAGCTTCCTGCTGAGCAGCTCGCTGGCCAAAGAAGGAGTCGCTTTCTCGCAGCTATGTTCCGGGATCCTGAAACCATTCTTCGATTTGAAATCGATAAATATTTCATATTGTTTTAAAACATGTTAATAAGACCTGTTGATTAATTTCCTTATATTATGCATTAATATTACTATTTATAATGTATTGCTTTAAAGGTCACCATTCAAAATTGTACTAAAATAATCCCAATATATTAATTGTCTATTTGAACTATATTTATATAAAAATGAAGAGTGCGGTATAAAATAATATATAAATATTTAAGCAATGTTGTTCGAATAAAATTAAAATGAGATAAGCCAAACAAATAATTTAGAATAATTTTAAAATAAAGGCTTAAGAAAACTTAAATTTTAAACAGAGGAAAATAATTAATTTGATAACTAAAGAAAATGACTTGCACTTTCGTTCGAATTTATCAAAACCCAAATCCCTGAAAAAAAAACTAAAAACCAGAACGAGTAGTTTTTACTCGCTCCCTCGCGCTTCCTATGTAGGTCGCTAGGTGGCGCACAGTGCAGCGCAGATTTCGACAATTTAACACCTTCATTATTAATTGAAGATAGACCAACTAGGTGGAGTTGGGGGCTTTAGCTCGAAACTGGGTAAATTTTTATGCTACTGCTGAAAAGTTTTTTGTTTTCTTTCGCTGGTTTTTTGCGTGTGTTTTGCTGAAAGCTTCGCCCACAACTTTTGGAATATTAATGATGAGAGCAGCTTGACTTCTGCTTTTGCTTTCTCTGCCGCTCCTTCCAACTTTCATTATTATAGTATGCATTGTTCGGGAAACGGGGATGGGGCCAGCTAAATTGTTGAAACGCTTTTACCCGTGGCTTATTAAGCTGCCTTGCTCTGAGTGGAATACAGAGCCAAAAATTAGGTTCAATATCATTTACCAATAATAGTATATTTTTTATTGTGCATGCAACACAGCGCAAGAGACATTTCCGACCCTTTTAAATATGTACTAAACAGAAAAAAAAACTGAAATAATTGTAGCTTTCTTGTTTTTAAACATATACTCGGAGATTCAGTAATTTTTAGTAAATTATTAATGACGGATTTACTTTTATAAAATGCAGACGACAGCACGAAACCATCTTATATGAATAAATTATTGAAAATATTATAAGTAATAACATTGTAAGACAGAATAATAAAATTGGATGAGATTAGATAAATTAAGAGTAAATATTTGGAAATACTTTTTTATAATTATATATTTTTCAAAGCAATTAGATGACTTTCTCGAACTGATGATTGAATTTTACCAGTGTTTACTTGTAATGCTCAACAAGGCATAATATTTCCTACAGATTTATGTTATAGCAAATATGAATTTAGCGCAGAAGTGGGGATAGAATGGGTAATGCTCCTTAATTGCCGTTGAAAAGGTCAGCGGGAAGCTTTTCCCATTGCAAAGGTCATTTGAAGGAGTAGGAGTAGCGAAAGGATTTCGAGCTCTCTTTTGGTATAATTGATTGAGTTACGATGATGATGGATGCTTCATTTGCTGCTCAGTTGTTTGTGTTGCTTAGTCGAGTATTTTTCCGAATCGGAGTTCATTGAGTAGATGAGTGGAATTTTATTATAACACCGATTGCCATCAAAGTTTTCAAGGGGAGTGTCTGAATTCTTAATACCATAAAAATGGTAAGCAATTGAAAATTGTCAAAATGCTAAAATTGAGTAGTAATTACAATGACTTATAAACCTTTAAAAAATGTATTTCTATGTACTTAAGGTTTTCTAAAAATTAAATAAGATACAAAGTACCAGAAAATGCCCTGCCATTAATCAAGGGCGACAATCCCATCTTAGTTCGAGTCAACATCACGTGATCCTTTGCTTAATTCCCTTCATTAAATCTTTGGTCTCACGCATCTGCTCCAAATATCTTATTGTTGGTGGGCTACGTATGATTAAGCCGATGTTTTGGGTATTAAATAGCTATAATCCAGAAAGGACTTTCGCCGTTGCTTTCTCCGGGTCTCCCTCAATAAGTTTCCCTTTCCCGGTGACTTCCCTCATTAGCGTTTCATAAATTTGATTAAGACAATCCCAAGGGGAATCCGCTGTTGCTATTTGCTTATTTGTTTGTCTGCAAGGGGGAGGAATGAAAACTCCCCCATTTGCCAAATTAGCAGGCGTATAGCCACCACCAAAATAATGCACATATTGCATCATATACTTGGGGTTGATTTATATCCATTTATATGCAGATATATCATGGAAGTCTTTTACAATGTCGACGCCACTTTAATTGGATTAATTTGCATTAATATTTATTAGACGCAAATGCAGACAGCGCTCAAAGTGGAGACCCTGCGGCTATTTAAGCAGCAGAATCCGAATCTGAGGACAGAACCATTTTCATATCGACTCGGGGCGGGAGCTACCCTCGTCTTCCTGCGCAAAGCACAAAACATGGCCAAGAGCGGAACGTGGCTAAAATGTGCACTTGGAACTTGGAACTGTCAAAGCAAATATGTCAAACATGGCAGCGTTTGTCCTTGGCTGCTGCACCATTTTTTCCTTAGCATTTTCCCTTCTATTTGCTCTGCTCTCGAGCGATGTTTGCCCTTATATATGTATGAATTTCCCGGCTCCTTTTCCTTTTCTTCCTCGTTTCTGGATCCTGGCTCCTGGCTACTTCACCTCCCCCTCCCTCTTTCCCTCTGCCCATGCATTTGTTTGTTAGCAAACATGTAAGTTGCCTTTGGCCAACGCCGCAGGAGGTGGGATTAGAATAGGAGAAAGGGTGTGCACAATGAGAAAAACTATAAAAGGTTGGAGGTTTCAATTTGGAATTCTTAATAGATCTATGAATTTGTCTTCTAATGATTAAGTTACAAATTTATAAACATTTTTTTGTGTTACAAGTTATTAATATTATTACAATTTGGAACTTTTAATTTTAATATTCATGGGTACTCCGGTTATATTTTGATTCCTTTCATTAATTTACACCTACAATACATACCCCCATTCCCACACACCCCAGACCATAATGTCGGCAAATAATAAATCATTTTTTTAATAGAATTTTCGCAAGAGTAAATTCTATAACAATAACAATAAATAATTCAATAAAAACTAAAACAAAAATGTTTAACTCGTTATGATATTGTGGTTTTATTATGTTTATAGCACTGACTTAGCTAATCAAAGCAAATAAATCATATTTTATGGCCTTAGATGAAAAAACGTGTAATGAAAACTTAAACCGCCATAGGCTATAATAAATAATTTATGGTTCGAAGTTTACAAAAGTGGATTGTTTAAGTGTACTTTTTTTTTATTTTTCAGTGAACTGGTATAAGTTGGAAAGGGGGATAGTGATAGAGAAGAAACGACAGGCGAGACACATCGCTTACTTCAATCATCTGGCACTTGGCCTCGCTCTGCTCCTCCGCTTTCCTTTTCCTTTATGTCTGACTATGGTCTTTCGATTCCATACACCCCGCTGCTGTATCAACCCCCCTCCCCGCCGTCCAATTCCACACAACGAAAATCTATTTTACAATGCAAGAAAAAGTCCTTTGCCTCGGTGAAGGTTCTACTTCAGATTCGATGTCTCTGCTCCCTGGGAGCTTTGTGCCCATTTTATATTTTTTTGGCAAACACTTCATACTTTTTTGGCAGTTTCCCCCCGCGTGTGCCACGCCCCCATTTTGCCGCCCCTCGCTGATGTATTTGATTTCGCAAAGTGCGCGCTGGAAATTTGATTTCGACTGCAGCAGCAGGACGAAGGATGTACGTCTGCCATGTGCCATCCAGTTCGCACACACACTCACACACATCCGCTGTCAGCTCGCATGGCAATCACAGACACGCCCCTTCCGCCCACTCGCCGCCCTCTTTTTCTTGGCCTCTGTCCTGCCGCTGCTGCACATTGTCATATGTGCAATGTCTGGAGACACAAATGGCGGCAAATAGCTTTGACTCCGATTTTGATTCTGATTTCGATTTGGACTGGGATTCGGGCACATCACATCTTAAGCTTCAATTATCAACACCGCCTTATTGAATTTTTGATGGTCTTTGATGTGGGAAAGCGGCGAAAATATAGGAATACAGATCATAAATACACAACTATTTCAGAAGATCGAGTATACTATGTACTGATAATATATTTCTTATATTTTTGTATGAATTGCTAGCAGCAAGTAACAAAAACTATTATTTTTAAAGTCTTGCTAGACAAGTTTTGCAAATATTTAAATATAAATATATATATAAATTTAGTTTGAAGATATTTGATCAAAACTTTTTTTAATTTAATTTAGCGAGTTGGTATTACTTATAACTCAAATATTGGGGGCGCAGATAGAATAAACAAAACATAAATCAAAATATAATTTATATGGGGTAGACTTCAAAAAGTTTAAACGTTCTGATTTGCAAATTCTTTTCATACTGACTTAAATAAGTCATCGTCACCCTTGTCTTTTCCAAGAGCTGTGTAAGTATGAAAACATACCACAGTTCGTTATTTTAGCCAACGTCTTAGTTTCTCAAATTATATCATAGTTTTCCGACTCCATTCTAACACTTTCAGCTAATTTCCCACCGCAAGCCGATGCCTCAGTGTTATATAGCCACCCGGTAACCCAATTCGTCCCTCTCCCTTTCACTTGACACCTTGCCACGGAAAACAAAAGCCAAAATCCATTAACGTTTCCCCGCCTGTTCAGCCTTTTTCTCCCCTTCCCCCCTTTCCTTGGATTTCCGCACGCATCGCATTCGCTGGCATCATAACTATAACTATAATGCTTATCACGCTCCACACTCCAGCACGCTTAGGACTTTCTTTCGTGCTTTCCTCACGGCTTTCCCATTTTCCATTTCCACGATCCAACCAATGGGGCGAGAACAAATGACAAACTTTTCAGCGCTCTGGATTCGAATTTAACTCGTTAACAAACCATAAAGAGAAATTTATGTCGACTACGTGTGTGGGCCAGGAAAATTCGGTTCTGCCCCCGGAAAAGTATTTCCCCTCCAGGTCGGATACTTTTTCGACCATCCATCCAACTATCTTCATCTCGACGTGTATCTTTATATCTACAGTGAAGTCTCTATATCATTGACCAATATCTTTTACCAATAACACATTTCCTATGTCTTGCTCACATTAATATATAGCACACATTATTTTATTCCTGAGTTATATTAATATATATAACCCTATATTGTTAGATAAAATCAAATTGTTGGGAAGTCTATATAGAAGTTCCACCGTACATCTATGCACCTTTATTCCATCTATTTGCTCGCAGTTGTCATTAAACTTGGCTGGTGAATTTTCACTTTGAAGTTGTTTTGCGGGAGGAGTACGGGGCTTTCAAAGGGTTAAACGGCAATCCAAGCCATGGAAAACGAAAGGATAAGCCCCAGACAGGAAGGGAAAGGGCCAAGAGGAGGTAGTTGGGGGGTTTGAGCCCAGAACCATCTCTTTCTTAGTCATTGTTCAAGTTGCATTTGATGCTTTGACTGCGTCACTGCACGTCCTATGCGAATATAAATGTGTATATATTCACATATAGTTTGTAGTCTGTGTATAACTGATATTTTACGTGCCACACACGCATATCCCCCTCCGTACGTGTGTGTGTGTGTAATGATTCGTTGTATGTTTTATGTCCTTGGGTAACATAAATTGAATTTCACAAAATTGTTGAAGCATAAAACCTGCTTCAAGTGAAATTTTAGCGTGTTCATTCTCGTATAAAATAATGTTTTTTTCTGTCTGTCATTCCAATCGACAAGAAGAAGAAGACAAAGCTTAAGATGAGGGCGGAAAATGGGGAGGAAACCCCTTTCCAGCAGTAAAAAAGAAAACTGCCGCGTCACAAGGCATAGAAAAACAGCAACAAACACAACAGGATGAAGCTAATTTACAAGGCGTCCCATGGACAACATTTAAGTCATGTCAAAGAAAATCCTGGAGGTGGAAAAAGGAAAATGCAGGAAGGGAGATGGGGACAATGCCAAACTTTAGGCCTTCTGTTGTGTCGGGCACACATACTGCACTAAAATAAAATTGATAACATATCCTCCAAACATTTGTTAAAAAATTATCAGTTTAATAAAATATTTGCAAGTAAATTTTAGTGTGTTGTGTTAGTTTGATTAATGATTTTCTTGGAATTTTAGAACTTTCTTATTTAGAAATGTTAGTTATATAAGCAATTTTGTTTGGATTTTAGACAAAAAAATAAAATTGTCTCGTTACAAACTTAAGATATTTTAAAATAATTTCCTAACAGATTCTTTAAAAAAACATTCTAAAAAGTTTAAAAAGTTATTAAATATTTATAAACAATAACCAAGAAATAATTATTAAATAACGCTTTTGTAAGCCTTGCTGATAACCAAATTTATATTTGAAAAATAAGTATACATTTTCTCTGTGCAAATTCATCCGTTTCATACACACGTATCCTGTCCGCCGAGCCTCAAGCGGCAATCGCCGCTTCCGCATCAATGCTTCAGTTTGATGCGAGGAGAAGAATCAACCGAAAAAAGAGAAAGTTGTAGAAACAGGAAGAATGAAATTGAAAATGGAAGGATGGGATAACCACATCAATACCCTTTAAAAAACAATGAGTAAAAACAAGTTCAAAGCAAATACAAATAACATTTATACAGTGGAAAACGGCTAAAATCAAAATAAAATATAGTCTCAAGAGCTTTTTTATTTGTTTAGAATGATAATACAGTTTCTTAACGAACTTTAAAATACAAAAATATTTCATAATATGTTAGTGTCAGTTCCTGTAATCCCAAACATTTATATTTTATTATTATTTTTAATAGTTTAGTCTTCACCAAAATCAAGAATCTCTTAACTATATAACCTTTTGTAAAAAGTTTAGGTAACTCGAGATATCTGCTTAGATTTAATCCAATACATACAAATGATAGCTAACCTGGTATAGTTCAGTTTTTAGTTTTGAGTTGTGAGCTTTAAGATATTAACATCCTAACTTAAAACTTGTATCTGCTTATAAACCGATCCAGGGTATTATTTATTTCTTCCCTTTAAACCCAAAGCTTATTTTCTGTTTGTTATTGAATTTTTAGTCAAGTCATTTTGTAAATGTTTTTTTTGGCAATTAACCAAGAAATCCGGGGAATGGGAAAAGCCAACGGAAGCGAGGGACACGTAATGAAGAGATTTATCATTTCATTGACTGCTGGTGACTCGAAGGTTTCGCAGTTGGCCTTCTGGCCGTAAGTTACATATAGATTGCTCATTAGGAGCGTAACTCTATCCTTTCCCCGGCAAAAAAGGAAAATGATTCCGAAGCTTGATTTAATTTGTGCTTCGCTAAGCTTCGCACTTAAATTGCTGCCCCCTTTTGTTAACCCTCTACATATGTAAGCTGCCCCGCCCCCGTCCTTGCGAATCGGGGGAAGTTAACTTCAGCCGATGACGTCAGCTATAAGGACTCTCGAGGGCTAAGGCAAAGGGAATATCTTGGGGTAGGTAAGCGAGTCGAGAGGGCTGAAGGAGTCTCGAGGAACTTCCCTCAAGGAACTCCGCCACTTTCCCCCACTGTTCCAGCCTTAAGAAGTGCATCTAATTGACACTTGAGGGCTGTTGCCTGACAAGTGGTTCAGCCGGAAGAAAGGTTCCTTTATTTCCGCTCCTCATTTGGGGAAACCCTTTTGTGTTCAAGTCCCCCTCACATTGTAATTGCCATTTTGGGCGACATTAAACGCTTGCCACACTCCCAACTCCGGCTGTTTATGGCAAACAATTTTCAAAAAACCAAATGAGCGTAAAACAGCTGCCAAGACGACCCCAAAAAACATGGATGGCAGTGATCCCTGGACATAAGACATAACTCATAAAATGACCAGGGGACAGGGCTAAGAAACAGTGATGCCAACTACCTAATTTAAGAACTCGAATAAGGGTACTCAATTGTACAAATTCATTCTAAATATTTCTAAAAAAATTTAAATATAAAAATTGTACAAAATGTATTTTTTGTTATTCAGAGATTGTGTTTCATAACAGTTCATATTTTTCGCCTTAAAGTCCAAGGAAAGGATACTCAACTGAAAAAGGCCAAATTGTCATCCCTGCTAGGAAAACATAACTGAAGGTGGTAAGGAGAAAAGCGGCTTGGGCAGCTTCAAGCAAGCAGAAAAGGGGCAACAAATGAGGTGGATAATTTCATAAGCAAATGAGCAGATTACAGACCAACAAAATGGCATATTCCTTGGACCAAAGGACCCATCGCATTCGACCCACTCCCCGCAAAACAACCCCTCGTATTTATTCTCCCTGGTGGTGACCCCAAAAACAAGGTCGTTGGGCATTTTGTTGTCAAACCAATAAATGTAAAATTTCCTTTAAGTACATATCAAAAAGGATCATAAAATAAACCAATAAATATTGTAGTAGAGCTTCCCTTTCCCTGTCTCCGGCCCTTTAAACGCATTTCGGTATTTTATTGTGCAGTTTTTGCTCCTTGAGGCTTCGGCATTGTTGTTATTATTGTTTGGCCGCCATAAACTGAAGGCAAACATCGTCATACGTACATATGGACCGACATATAATAGAGGAGACATAAAATAAATAAATTCATGCAAATGCGAGTCTGTGGGGGGGTGAGATATGAGCATTGTTTGCCCGAGAATGTTTACCTTTCTGCTGATGCGTCTTCAGCTTCGATTGAGTTGAAGAATGGCAACTGCATATTAAACAGGTCCTGAACTCCGAACCCCCATCAATAAGCGATGAATGCACAAGATGAGTTAAATACTCCGCAACCCTTAAGGAAGTGCGCTGATATGTGTATTGAGTTTTACGGCATTTGTGGTTTTTATATGGGGAACTCTTATGATTGACTCATCATAATTGAAATGTGGCTTCTTGCTTTAACTCACCTTTAATCGGAGAAAGGAATGTTAACTAACACATCATGATTTTTATTATTATTATACAGAGCAAATAAGTTTTTAGTTAGAGAAACTTCCTATTGGAAATACATATATATTAAAAGATAGTTTCATAAAAAAAACGTTTTCAAAAATTATGTGATAAGAAGTTTAACTTGTGCTATTACTGTTTAATTTTGTTCTACTTTAATTTTCATTAATCTAATTCCGACACAATAAAATTGTTCTAATTATTTTTCTGAGTGTATGAGCTCTCATTTAAAGCGTTTCGTCAAAGGAGAGCGTGTTAATGAAATGTTAAGCAGCTTTCCGCACACTTTGGAGCCTTTATCGCTGGAAAAGGATTCTGTTACTTTATATCGCTCCCGATTGCTCTCACCTGCTTCGCTTGCATTAAATTTCAATTTCATTTTATATGCAATTGCTTACCCATTTTAATGACTGCCAAATTGTTTCCACTTGTGCTGCTACTTTTAAATTTAACATGTACTCTTCGGTGGTTTTCATGCGTGGGTGTGTTGTTCTCGCCTGTCAAATGGCAGTTTAACAGCTTTAACTGCCTGGTTGGCTTTTCGGCATGCACGTGCCCGTTTGTTGTCTTTGTTCCCGGCTCTTTTCCTTATCCCCGTTGGATAATATAACCGGCCTAAATGAGAAAAAAAATGCCATCCCATATATGTACATTCGTACATGTGTGTAGGCTCGGAGCTGCTTAACATTCATTTGGTCAACTGCCCAGCCCTTATAGCCACCCTCTTCCCTATTTTTTCGGCCACCTCCCCTTTTTTTTGCTCAGCTTTCTTATCGCTTGGCCATGCGACGCGTTTTAAGTAGCCGCCAATGCGTTAAATTGTGTTTTGTTATTATCAGAGACTTTGTGGGTCTCACTCCATTTCCGTTCGTCCATATGACACTTTCTTCGGAGGTGGGGGGTTAAAGGGAGTGGAGTTCGGGGATGGGATCGGGGGATACACTGGGAAATTAGTAATTCGTACATTGCAATGTACAATGCATTGTATGAACCAGAGAAATATCTAGAATAAAATATGTATATTATTTTGAAGCATATAATACTCTATTTCCTTATAAATAAAGCCATAGAGTCCTTGATAAAGCTTATACTTAATACAAAAGTATGACACAATTAAAATTCGTAAGATAATTAATTGAAGTGAATATACGGCTTAACCTGGATATCAAAACATAGAAATGCGCTCTTTAAATTTATTATTTGAAGCGCTCTTTCCTAATAATAAATAAATTTTAGACCAAAGTCATTGGCCATTTCTTTGAAATATGATCTGAATATTAATTTTAAAATTAATATTTCAGAAAGAGTTTTAGTAGCATGCTTAATTAAATATTTAAAGGATATTTGGGGACCAAAAAAAAACACATCTGAATTTTAAAAAACTCTTAACTTTTTAACGCTCAAAATTGTTTAAATATACCACACTTTAACTGACGTTCAATTACTCAAATAGGACATTAAAAATACTACTCACTTTAGTCAAGAAATATATAGGGCACAGTATTTTTGCTTTCTGTGTATTGGTTGCCCATAAAAGGCGTTGAAAGCGTTTACACCTGCGATTTCGTGGGGGTGGTAACTAACCACCCGTCTTTCCACCATGCCCCCAACCTCATTCCTCACTTTTACAAATGTGTGTGCAAGTGTGCGTGTATTGTGCAATTTATTTTAACGGCTCACGCTTTTGGACCCTGAAAACCGCTTTTAATGCCCCAAACGCGTCGAGCTAATTTTGTGGCATTTTTATGCCACCCCCCAGGAATCGAGCCCCCAGCCCTTAGTCCTTACATATCCTTGCCAAGGTCCCAGCTGTGCGATCGTTTCTCATTTGTGTATTCGTGTGTGCGGTTGCTCTGCTCGCATTTTTCGTTTTTTGGACGATATTACGCGGTAATTAGATTATAAAATATCCCATAAAATATGCATGTGTCATGCATTGTGTCTTTTTATGGCACTAAAACACATGTAACCGCATAAATTTTGCACTTGCCGCGAAAAAAAAACACTAAGTGGGATTCCTTCTTTATTTGCCTTTTTGTTTTTCGCTTTGGTCAATTTGATGGCAGCGAAAGCGTTTAAAAGCCATGAAAAAGCATCTAAAACGTAACTGGGGGATGGAGTAGGCACCCAACAAATTTACAAATTAAGCAAATCAAAGGCGGTGAAAAGGTGGGGGAGGGTGAGGGGAGGAGCAGGTGGCAGGGTCAGAGGGCAAAACATAACGCAGTCAGCGCTAAAAGCGTGGCAAATGAATAAGTAATCAGGAAGCAACGAGTCACTTTTTTAGGACGCCATTAAAGGGTATTTTTTTGAGGGATAGCTTTAGGGCATACTGGTGATGGTTTTAGTTTTACAAATAAATACTGTCTAGAGTAAAACCTTGACTAAATTTTAAGCCTTGGTTCAGAATCTCAAAAAAATCATAAGTGAATGAAAAAGCCTGCGAAAAAGTATATTCATAAAAGTAATTTATTTCCATACTTACTGTTATTATTAAATACTAAAGCGCTTATTTTAATTAAATACTAATTTTGTGTTTTTCTATTAAAATTATATGAACATGTAATTAAAAAATATAAGGCTTTAAAAAAATTTTAGGATCCTCAAAAAACGCAGTGATAAAACTAATTTACATTTTCTACCAACGGCATCTTGATATTATTTAACATTGATTATTTTATTAAAATTACTTTCAAATAATACAATTTCAGTGGAATAAAACTATTTTACATTTTCTACTAACGCCATCTTGATATTATTTAACATTGATTATTTTATTAAAATTACTTACAAATAATACAATTTCAGTGAATATATAGAGGTGAAATTTGTAGATTCTGATTTCTAATAATTAAAATAAGGTGCGCTGGCCTTTTTCTGACCACCTACAGGGTATCATGAGTTCCTCCACACTTTTGAACTGCCTTTATTTGGCATTCCGTTATGCCCGTTAAAACCTTTGATGTATTTGTGAGTCTGGTTGGAAGGTCCATCTGGTGCCCGTTTGGTTTTTCGTCTGGCTTGTCTCTCCATTTGCCAAAAGGCGAATGGCGGCGGCTGCATTAGGACTCATATAATATGGTTATATTCATGAAATATGAACTCTCTGCTTGACTCCGGGTGACAACTACCGAGTTCTCCGCTGGCTGCTAACTAGCTTTGTATTTCAGTGGCGTTTTGAAGCGACTTGCGGGCCAGCAAAATGCTGGTCGGGGTCTGGTGGGTGTGAGAAGTGGGTGGGGGCTGCCGGAGGGTCCGAGGGGAGGCAGCCACATAAGTGTTTGTGTGTGCGGCAAATTATATTTGTACATTAAGTTTTCCCATCCGCGGCAGTTGACTTTGTTCAGCATCCTTGTGGCTGCCCCGATTCTCCCTCCCCGTCGCTGTCCTTGTTTGCCACAAAAATTCCTAAGAGCTCATTAATTATTGAGATACTATAAACAAGCTGGAGCCCCTTCTCTCTGGGCTCTGGAAACGAAGTCAAGCTCGTTTGCGGCTGCCTACAGCCCAGACACATTTGCAACGTGCCCCACTGCCCCACCACCACCCACTCCACCGCCACATCTCCACAGCCTCCCCCACCCCACAAAAAGGCACCCCATGGGCACCACCCCCTCCCTGCTTCGTCACATTTCGCATGAAAGTGGACAGCTTTCTTTTGTATGCCCTTTCTCTGGCGGCCCAGTGCTTGTAATTTGAAATTCGAATGCCTTTGGGAATATGGATGTATCTTAACTTATATTTAAGCGCAAAAAAGCTAAAATAATTAGTTATTTAAGGAGATAAATCACTAGAGTCTTGATTATCACGATATTAGAGGGGCTATTAAAAGTATGATTATATTCCTTCAGCCCAATCAATTTCTCAACGCGCTTTAAAAATCACTGCGGTTTTGAAATCACATTTTAAATATAGTTTTAATCCAGGAGTCCGTTGAGTTTATTACAAAAGTCGACCGTATTTATTTTGTTGCCTACTTTTAGACCCTTTAAAAGTAATATCAAATCTATTTTACTTGAATATCAATAAATTCATGTAATAAATTCTTGTAATAAAAGGCTTATCTTAAATAATAAAAGTATTTCGTTTTGAAAATTAAATTCTGCGGATAAGATTCATATGTTCTAGTTATAAAAATATATAGTTACACTTTTAATCCTATTGGAATGTAGAAGTTAACATAGCATACTTATTGGATCAGCAAAATTTATATATCATACCATTTCACAAAAATTTAAGGTACTAATAATATTGACTGTGTATTTAGTATTCAACTAAGATCGAAACAAAATTGCGAAACTGATTGGAGCATGGGACTCCATTCTGTTTGACCTAAACAAGTTAAATCGATTCTAAAATAAGAAATTATAAAGAATTTTCACTCAACCATGTTTTGCCATTTTTTTGAAGTATTTCCTGCCCAGAAGGAATGCCTTAATATGCTTGTTAGAGAATTTTCTCCTTCGCCTTTCCTTTGATAGTTTTTCAAAGCCTCCTTAAGGCACTTGCTCTCATTTCATTCCCGTCGCCGCTTTTACTTCATTTTACTCACCACAAACTCACTCACTCCACACACACGAAGGCATACAAAACATCCTTCCTCACACGCATACCCATACACACACTCGCACACACACTCACACACACACGTGTCCCGCTCGCTTTATTCATAATTTATGCCAAAAGCACATTGGGCTTCACTCTCTTCCCAAGCGTTTCCCTTTCCTCTAACGAACACCGGAAATGCCACCACACACACGAGTATGTGTGAGTGTTGGGGATTCCTTGGGGCATCCATTGTGGAGGGGCGTGGCAGGAAGAGGGCGGGGCGGGGCAGGCGGAAGGGGGCAGACGACAATGCGTGACAATAAGAGGCCACGGCTGACACTTGAACTGCGCTCTTATTGTCATTTATTGTTGTTGTTTATGCACTGGGAAAAAATTACATTAAATTGGTCTTAAGTTTAGACACTAAACACGAAGTGCTCTTAGCTATAACATAGTATGTGTTTGCAACACAAACATGTTAGAAAAGGCTTTTATTATTCTTTTGTTGTTGGAAATTTTATTTACGGTTTTATTTCACTTATATATAATATTAGTACTAACGAAAAGTGATTTTAAAGTTATTTCCTTTTTGATAAATTAAATAATTGTGTCTAATTAGCTAATCTGCTCATACATATATTAGTGATATATGTATAAATAAATAACTTTTAGTATTATAAAAGTTGGTTGACAAAAAATAACATTTTCAATGGTTTGGATATGAGTTCATATTGATAGTTGACATTTTCGTGATTTTGTATCAACGATTCAAAGGTTATTGTATAAACAAATATTTTTGTGAAATAAATTCTAAAGGAACTATCTATTGGAACTATCATCCTATTTAGTTCTCGGTGTGATGAGGCAACCCCAATTTGCACGCTCTTTTCCATAACGGCGAATGCAGCTAGCCACTGCCACTTCCACTGCCACCCCACCGGAAAACTGCCTGACCCCTGCTGTTTGGAGTTTTGGGTGTGCTGGGTGGGACATTATTTTTTCATCTTCCCTTTTCTTGAATGCCGCAGAGTGCTAAATTGCACACACACCCAACCCCCCAACACATATGTTCCCCCCTGGGAAGTCGGAAGAGGGCGGGGTTCTTGAGGCGGGGAGTTGTGTAGCATTAGTAATAATATTTGACCCATGCACTGCAATTAACGTCGCACACAAAATAGACAACAAACTAAATTGGGACACCCAGACACAAACAAAGCCCTGGGCTTCCAACTGTATAATTGTTATTACAGGGGGAGGAGGGGGGTTGAGTGTGGGGGAAAAGCACATAACTTACACGAAATGTTGCTTAAACTATTTGATAACATTTTATTCATACGTATTTGATGGGGCTAGCATTTCCCATAACAAAACTTTCGGTGTTTATGTGGGGCAAGCAATTCTAAAACACAAAAGTTTGTCTTACTGGAGGAATTTGACAGAAATTTGGATATAGAATTGCAAATAAAACAACTTTGACGGAGAAATTGCTAGTCCAATTGGAAACACATTTATGAGATCAATATTTGACCAGGTTTGATTTCATCAAGCATATATTCACAGGTACTAACCTTAAATAATACAATGCATGTGAATATAACAATAAACCCGCCCATGGATTTTCTACACGTAGTTAGGCAATATCAATAGTCCTTTAATGTATTCAATTTAGCTTTCGAATTGGTCACTTTAGTTAAAGTACATTATAATACAAAAAATAACAGAAATTTGTACATGTATTCTGTACTACAAGGTGTTCGTAAAGTAATCGCCATTGTTTATCCTTGGCAGTATTTGCTGCATTTTCAAAGAAATTGCTTCAGCGAAATCGTAGAATCACATACTGCATTTTCTTGCACTTTCCCTCTCGCTTTCTCTTTTTGTGCATCACTTTTCCATCTGACGTGTGTGCTGTTGTTGTTGGTTGTTTTGGCAAGTATTTTCCCCAGACTCTTTTTTTTCCAGGGTGCCATTCAAATCGCCAATCGATTTCGTTTGCTTTTGTGCCTGCATTTTCCGACCTCAGTGTCCGATTCCGCACTTTTCCGATCCTAACTCTCCTTCGCCATCTCTTTCTGCCACTCCAAGGCCATCTCTTTCGCCCATTAGACTGCCTGTGTAATTTGAGTGCAAACACTTTTTTCGGACTAGGGAAATGTATGTGATTTTCCCTGCGCCGAAACTCACTCCCAAAAATTTCTTTTGATTTGTATGCCTGCCTGCACTTCCCATTTTCTCCACCCCTTATACACTGAAATAAATTATGTCAGATTAGCTGAATTACTATGTAGCTAGAATAAAAGTATGAATACCATTCAAGGAATAATAAAATGAAATAAACCATTACAAATAAAAAACACTGTCGTAAAATTGGTATGAACAAAATGCTAATTTTTAATGTAAGGACAATTTCTCCTTTCTCACTGCAATTATCAAATAATGTCAATGGATAAAACAATAAACAGTAGTTGAAATACAAATTTGAGAACAATTCAAGCTTATTACACAAAATTCCTAAAATTTAAAATCATAACAAATGGTAAATTCTCTGCAGAATCTCTAGCTTTATAGATTTTTATAAATAATAACATAAAAGGAAATGTAAGACATTGCCATAAAATTGGTATGACCAATATGGTCATTTTTAATCCCTGTGTAAGAACACTTCACCCTCAATCTCTCCTTTCTCCCTGCAATTGTAGGTCAATCGTGCCGGTTCTTTCCCTTTTTTTGCGTATGTGCGTTCTTCGCACACACGTCACTACAATTGGGCTGATGGGGGATCAAGGGGAAAGTGCAGCAAAAAAGGGGGAAATGTGATTGTGACAGGGGGCGTCCCAGTCAGCCACGCCTACCCACAGTTGTCATGCCAAATGCAGTGCAATCTCCTCTATGGTCCGTTCACCATTTCCCTCTACAGTGGACACTTTCAAATAAAAAAAAAATAAAACATTTCAAACATATAAATCAGGTATTAAGATCCCTAATATTTTAAACTTTTATAAAAATAAGGATTTTGCCACCCTTAAGAATATATATTGCCATATTAATTCTTAAGAATGTATTTCCATCAAAGAACAAATGTTGGTGTTGAAATGTTCAAATACAAAAAAGGGATTTTTGTAATTTGTTTTTCATTTTTTCAATATCCTTGTAATATTACAGCAAAAAACTGTGAAAAAGTTTCTTAATGCCGTTTTACTGTACTTCAGGACCGCAACCTCTCTTTGTTTGTTTTGCATGCAAACGTCTCAAACTATAAATTCGCTTGCATTTTTCGAACTAAAAATTTGTGGCTGGTCAGCCTGGTGTTGCCACACCCTTCCGCCGCCTTTCTCAGCATCCGCCCCCGCCCCGCCCACTTCGACCCACTCCCAAAAACGCGCCTGTCGCCTGCTGCCACCGCAGGACATAGTGCATATTTGATTTTATCTGTTAACTCTTTTAGCCACAAATCTACACAACTGCCCCAATGCAGCCAGAAATGCGTTCTGTTGGTTTTCGTCCTCCGTCCTCCGCCCACTGCCACACCCACTCCGCAAGGATCCAAGGACTGGATGTGACAGTAGGCCTGCTCCCTGGGTTCCGTTCCTGTTTTCTCGTCCGATGATGCCAATGTCCAGCGTACGCTTTTGGCATAAATGCATGCCCCCCCTCCGAATCTCCACCCCGTGCCACATATATATATTTGGATATATAGTGCATATAGCATATACCACAGGGCCATCCAGCCCGATCTCCCCGGTGGTTGGAAATGGCAGTTGCGGCCACCCAATTTGTTTTATGACACACAGAATGCAGCCTCTCATTGTTATACCCCAGAGAAGTGCCGAAGAACGATATGGGGCCACTCTTCGGGGGAGTATAGTGGGTACGTGATGGGGTTTGCGGCATTCCTCGCAAGGGTTAGTTCCTTGATAAGGACTTAATGGTTCGGCATAGGTGGAATATTACTGGGCAATGGGGATGCTTATAAAGGGGTTCTCCATAAAAGATTAATAAAGAAGTTGTTCGGGGGTGTTGGCCAAGTCTCTGGAGATTTCGTAACAATTGTAAAGGTTTCCGAAGGTGTGTATTGAATTTATTTATGTGGCAACGTATTGAAAACTTTTTTAGTACATATTTTGACTGAAA
Organism: Drosophila kurseongensis; assembly: GCA_018153305.1. Classification (NCBI taxonomy): domain Eukaryota; kingdom Metazoa; phylum Arthropoda; class Insecta; order Diptera; family Drosophilidae; genus Drosophila; species Drosophila kurseongensis. The sequence goes on along the minus strand of JAECXX010000005.1, from coordinate 6,508,474 downwards.
GATTGTATTGCTTTTAAGTCTCCAGGGACTTAAAAAATATATTAAATGAAAGCATTGCTGGAAAAAATTAAATAAGTTAAACTAAATGTGCTTACACTTTTGGTTAAAAAAGTAGTTTTAATATAATTCTTAAAGCTACCAAGTAGCTTCAAATGTGCCCCAATAACTTTGAAGACTTTCTTACAATCAACAATGCCTTATCACCACTAGGAGTGTTCTTATCACTTTCAGCTATTTTTAGAAATTATTTCCTCTGCGCTTGCCTATTTTTAGAGTGTTTCCCAGTCGTTCACTATCACTATCACTTCCCTTCCACTGTTGTTACTGCGATGGATTTTTGCGTGTGCGGGTCACTCTGAAATTTATTGTTTATTGTGCAATGTGCAATTCATATTTTGTCATATTCTGCTGCCCAGCGTCGGCGGGCTCTGAGTTTGATTTTGATTTGTTGTTCTTTCTGCGTTGTTCTGTTTGATTCATCCCGCATAAAATGTAGTTCGTGTTCATCAGCATTTGAGCGGACCCAAATGTGGCAGCGATTGTTTTTGGGAATTTTCAATTTGCATGGCATGATTTGGCAAAGGATATTGGAAATTTCCGCTTTGTCAAAATGCAATATTGAAATGTTTGAAACAGGACTTGATGTCTCGCAATGAGGGCAACGTTGTCAAAGAAAAATTTGAAACTATAACAAATAGCTAACGTTTGAAATACAGATGAAAACATTAACGGAAACATCATGAGTTTATATTTTCCTCTAGTAGTTATGTTTAAAATGTTGTGAAATATACATTTGGTATGTTAGGTAAAATATCAAATACGTTATACGTTATAATTATTGTTAATGTTGATTATTAAGTTGTTCTTATTTTCAGATCCTGTCCTGAATAAATCTATTTTGCGTGCCCATTTTAAAATGCTTTAGTGGAAAACTTGTTTGGAATGCAATAAACCTTACGCTCTGATCCAAATAAATTTAAAAACTCTTTGGTTCTTATATTTATTTATATTGTTGTATATTTTGTATATGTTTATTCTCTTTCTCTTTTGAGTGCCCCATAAAATATAGTTCAACTGCATCAACTTTCAGTGGCCGTCATTGTTTGATTTGCAATATGAACGCTTAAAACAAAGAGCAACTACAAAAATAAAACAAAATAGTGAAATTGTTTTCCCCAAATGCCACGCCCCGGACCATGTCCGCTTGTTGTCTTTTGTTTGCAATTTTCTTGCAAATATTTTAGACAAACAGCCGGAGAATGTTTTCTGCTTCAAACCCGAGGAATAAAGTCAATGCAAAGCAAAGAAAAATATAAACAAAACTGACAACCCACACACACCCCCTCTCCCCTCAATGATTTGTTTGCCTTTTCTTCCAGTCTATCATGTTACAAATTGTTCAAGTGCGCCAGATATTGGTAAAAGAACCTAAAGGTCGGGCCAAAAGGAGCTTTGACTCGGCCACGTTTGTTCCGCTCGCCGTTGTCCACATGCCTGAACCACAGTTGAGTTCGAAATTATAGTTTCAGATAATTTTAAGCTGGGGATTAAAATGTTAAATTAGAATGATAAATATAAAACTGACTAAACTAACTAAACTAAAATGTTATCACCCTATCACTCTGAAAGAGCATAATAAAAATTCGTATAAAAATAAAATTTAAACTATTTGAAAAACGGTAAATTTGGTGATGTATTGACTGAAATCATTGATAATTTGATAAGCTTAACCCTTGTGGCTTATATAAATATATTTTATAAGAATTAAGATTATCACTTTTAACTATTAAATAACCACATTAATAAATGAACATAATAACTGCTTAGTTGTTTTTGTTTTTAAATATTGGAGTGTACCAAATTAAATTATTATTAATCAATTCTTTGTTGCCTTCAAATTTGTTTGTTAAAAACATTAATCGCTTTTTTAATTGTCCTATTACTATTGTTAAATTAAACTAATGACATTATAGTTACTTTCAGTTTTCAGAAACCACTACTACTATTTTGGCCGCATCTGTTAGAACTACCCCCACCCCCTCCCACACATCCTTTCCTTTGAAATCATTCTAGTGTGCGTATGTGTGGGTCTTGAGTTGGTTGGCAAAGCGAAGGGAGGGGTGGAACAAAAGTTTTCCAAAGACAAATAAAACTGTTAAGTGAACTCTTGAATATTTGTTGCTGGCATCGTCAAACGAAGAACCTTGCTTAGACAGTAACGGGTAAAAAGAGGTCTAGAGGGACGAAGATGTTGAAGGCACAAGGGCTTGTAAATATCAAATTTGTAAATACATATACAAAATACGGGCATGTTTCGCATTTGCAAACATTTGTGCGCTTCAATCGGCTGACCTCCCACCATTTCCCCGTTTTTCCATCCTTCCCATCATGTCCCTCATTTGAAACGCCTGTAGTTAAGTTCAATTGAAGACTATTCATGTCTCTTTTAAGGGGATAAACACATAACACTTGGGATTTTCAAAGAAATACTATTGATATGGACGACTTTTCGCGGCACAGCATTTTTATTTAAAACTGTCAGATAAAAACTTTTTATTAAAACCAATCAAATAATGTTACCAAAAAGGACAATGGTTCATTACCATATTTCTAGCTTATTTTATCAATAAAAATAAAAATAAAAAACCTTTTACATTACATATTTAATAAAAAACTAAGCTATACAGAGTTAAAAAATATTTAACCTCATTAATGTATTTTTTTAAAATATATTTTGTAGTTTCTTTCTGTTTATTTGAAATACCTTTCTCGAGCAGCTATCGGCTTAAACTTAAATGAATTTCCATATGCTTCTTGGCCCAGCTTTCCGGGACTAATTCGATTATTTATATGGGCATAGAGTCCCTCTCGAACCGTTGATACCTGAACATTTCCGCAGCAGTAGCAGTCTATAAATCCCCCAGTTCCTGTTGGCTTCCTTACCGTACCTGAACCTTCATCCTGGCCCTACCTTCTCCCATCATTCCTTTTCGGCTCACTTCGGTTGCGGAAATAAACTCTCCCTTGACCCGACTTCTTCCGCCTTGAGGTCCCCTTTGTCCTTGTGACTCGCCATCCTCCCGGTTGCTTATTCTACTACCTCTTCCGGTTGCTATGACAATGTCCGTATTTTCTGTTGAGTCAATATATTATACATTGTCGTCTCTGTTTCTTGCTCGAATTGAAAGTGCTGGAGGAGGGTAGGGAAGGGAAGGCGAGGGGAAATGGACGATAGGGGACTGGAAAAGTGGACCGCTTAGAGCTTTGTTAGCAGTTTTTCAAGTGAACAATTTGGCAACGAGCGGGTTGTGGGGGGAAAAGTGCACAAGTAGCACAAAATGTCAATGTAAATAAATAAATTTTGAAATGTATATCTCTCAGTCTCCCTCCTGCACAAAGAACATTTTTTTTTAAAACACAATAAATAATTTTTATCATTTTATATTGGTTTAAACTGTCGTTATTTGACTGAATTAATTAAGTAATTTTAGATTTAAATCAAAAGAATACAGATGAAAATAGTTTCCATTTATTTTTTAACATAATTAAGACGTGACAAAATTAAAATTAATAATTCTTTCGTTGAACATTAAGATATGGGTATATGTAAAAATAATAAACATTTTTTGTAATAAATAAATGATATTTTGAAATGCCAAGTTATTGAGATAAAAGGTAATTAAATTTACCACAAACCTTTAGTAATATTCTTTCTCTGTAGACTCCACTGCCCTGTATCTTTTTCGATATCTCTGACATCAACTACATGCGTTTGCCATTGTTGTTGTTGCTTCTATTGCTGTGTTTTGCATGTGTTACCCCTGTCCCGCCCCCACACCGCCCCCGCACCCCCTTCACGCAGTTACAGATAGCTACACATGTTCAGGTTGGCAAACAAACAGGAGCACACACATTGCGCATACGTACCGTTGGGCTGTGGGGAAATTGCTGCTGTTATTGTTGCGGGTGGGTTTTTATATGTTATAGCTTGGGCTATTGGGAAAAGTCGTACATTTCGACCGCGTGCGTTATTGTGTGTGTCCTTGTGTGGCAGCTTTGTGATATCATTTGTTGTTTTTGTTTCTCCTTTGTTTTATTGGTTAATTTTTGGTCATGAAATATGGAGCAATCGAGGGACTGACTGTTCTGCGAAAAGGAAGTCAATTAGACTGATGGCCACGAGCAACTTTTGGCCAGAAAAATATGTTTGTTAAAATATTCATATTTAAATGTCGGTACGTTGTTTCAGAATTGATTGGATATTTAAAAAGTATTTATTTTTTCTGATAAGAGAAAAGTTAATTGCAATATTGCATTCAAAGGAAAATCGGTTCCGTTCATTACTAAAGAATATATTTATTTCTCATTTTAGGGCATTGTGTCAAGGATAAAGATCAGGCTTACATTTTTAGTTTGACATGGATCTTTGTCTACGCAGAATGAAATGTTAGGTTTTCTGTACATTTTTATGTTAATACTAACATAAAAAGTGTTCTTCACCAAAAATGATCCTGACTACGGAATAGCTTTATGCATATATAGTTATAATTTTCATAAGGTGAATAATTTTGTTTAAAGTCATACCTAAAATTGGAAATGAATATTTTAAGTTTTAAATTAATTTTTAATCACGAATGTACTTTTAATTATGATACAATTTTTATTTTTATGATTTAAATTCTTAAGTGCACTGTGTCCCGGTAACTAAATACTTCAATCTAATTATGTACCTTTATACTGCATTAAACTTGATAGAATCTGAGAGGCACTGTGCACAATATAAGGGATCCTGTACACGAAAATAATCTTTGAATTTAAAGTACCCAAGCCTAAGTGAAGACAAGATCCAAAACACGGGTACAATAGTTTTTTGACACAGTAACCAACTACCCATTTTAAGTTACAGTTTTAAAAAACGAACTAAATTTGTGTAAAGCCATTCCTTAAATTCTGAATATATATTTTTAGTTTTACATTTAAATTTATTTACGATTGTTTTTTAATCAAGATTAATATTTCACTTTTTATACCAAAATGTTTAAGTGTATAGTGTCCCGATAACAAAGTTCTCTCCGTGTATTAACTACTTTAAACTAATTCTGTACCTTTAAATTCTATAAATTGCATTAACCCTGATACAGTCTGAGGGGCACTGTCCACAATATAAAGGATCCAGTACAAAAATATTTTTTTTGAATTTAAAGTACCCAAGTCTAAGTGAAGACATGATCCAATAAATGATTACAATAGTTTTTTGGACACAACGACTATTAACAGCTTGTACATATGTATAAACATTGTTTACGGAATAGATAAATAAAAAAGGGTTGACTGTTTTGAAAAGAGAAATTCAATTAGGTTGAAGACCTTTGGCTACAAAAATATTTTTTTTAAACATTCATATTTGTATGTCGGTACGTTGTTTCAGAACTGATTGGACAATAAAAAGTATTTATTTTTATTTATAAGGGAAAAGTTAATTGCAATATTAAATTCAAAGGAAAATCGGTTTCGTTCATAAATAAACTATTTTTTTCCGGATTTTAGGGCATTGTGTCAAGGATAAAGATCAGCCTTACATTTCAAGTTTGACATGTATCTTTCTCTACTCAGAATAAAATGTTTAGTTTTCTGTACATTTTTATGTCAATAATAACATTTTTAGAAGAATTGTTCTGAATAAGAAATGGTTTTACCCATGTTGAGTAAAAGTTCGGATAAAGTAACTAAATCTGTGTAACTAAAATTCAATATTTATATTTTTATTTATAAATTTATTTTTTATAAGGATTGTTTTATTAATTACGATTAATATTTAGCTTTTTGTACGAAAATGTTTAAGTGCATTGTGTCCCGATAACAAAGTTCTCTATGAGTACTAAGTACTTCAAAGTAATTCTGTACCGTTAAATTCTTTAAGCTGCATAAGCCCTGATACAGTCTGAGAGGCTCTGTCTACAATATAAGAGATCATGTACAAAAAAAAATTTTTGAATTTAAAGTACTCAATCCTAAGTAAAGACATGAACCAATACATACATACAATAGTTTTTTTTTGACACCATAACTATCAACAGGTTTGAAAATAGAATACTGTGTTAATATTTTTCTTGTACTTATAAACATTGTTTACGAAATAGATAAATTAAAAAGGTTTGACTGTTCTGCGAAAAGGAAGTCAATTAGACTGATGACCTCAAGCGACTTTTGCCACAAAAATATTTGTTTTAACATATTCATATTTAAATGTCGGTACGTTGTTTCAGAATTGATTGGATAATTAAAAGAGTTTTTTTTTTTGACAAGAGAAAAGGTAATTGCAATATTAAATTCAAAATTTATTACTAGAGCGTTTGTTTTTTCCACATTTTAGTGCATTGTGTTAAAGATAAAGATCAGGCTTACATTTCTAGTTCGACATGTATCTTTGGCTACTCAGAATGAAATGTTAGGTTTTCTGTACATTTTTATGTTAATAATAACATTTTTATTCTTCGTCACCAAAAATTATTCTGACAAAGGAATAGCTTTATTCATAAAGTTATAGTTTTGATAAAGCAACTAAATTTGTTTAAAGCCATCCCTAAAATTGGAAATTTATATTTTAAGTTTTAAATTAATTTTTAATCATGAATGTACTTTTAATTATGATAAAATTTTTACTTTTATGATTTAAATTCTTAAGTGCACTGTGTCCCGCTAACTAAATACTTTAATCTAATTCTGTACCTTTATACTGCATTAACCTTGACATAACCTGTACACGAAGATGTTCTTTGAATTTAAAGTACCCAAGCCTAAGTGAAGACAAGATCCAAAACATGGGTACGATAGTTTTTTTGACACAGTAACCAAATACTCATTTTAAGTTACGGTTTTAATAAACTAACTAAGTTTGGGTAAAGCCATTCCATAAATTCTGAATATATATTTTTTTTAGTTTTACATTTATTTTTATTTACGATTGTTTTTTAATCAAGATTATTATTTTACTTTTTGTACGAAAATGTTAAAGTGTATAGTGTCCCGATAACAAAATTCTCTCCGTGTATTAACTACTTTAAACTAATTCTGTACCTTTAAATTAACCCTGATACAATCTGAGGAGCACTGTCCACAATATAAAGGATCCAGTACAAAAATATTTTTTTGAATTTAAAGTACCCAAGTCTAAGTGAACACATACTCCAATAAATGAGTGACACAGCGACTATCAACAGCTTGTACATATGCATAAACATTGTTCACGGAATAGATTAATTAAAAAGGTTTGACTGTTTTGCGAAGAGAAATTCAATCAATGACCTTTGGCTACAAAAATATTTTTTTTTAACATTCATATTTGTATGCCGGTACGTTGTGTCAGAACTGATTGGATAATAAAAAGTATTTTTTTTTTTATAAGGGAAAAGTTAATTGCAATATTACATTTAAAGGAAAATCGGTTCCGTTTTAGGGTATTGTGTCAAGGATAAAGATCAGGCTTGCATTTCTAAATTGACATGTCTACACAAAATAAAATGTACATTTTTATGTTAATACTAACATTTGTAGAAGGATTGTTCGTCACTAAAAATGATCCCGAATAAGGAATGGCTTTACTTATTTAAGTTGCAGTTCTGATAAAGTAACTTAATTTGTGTAGATCCATCCCTAAAATTCGAAATTTTTATTTTAAGTTAAAAATTTATTTTTCATTATGGTTGTTTTTATAATTAAGATTTACTTTTCGTACGAAAATTTTTAAGTGTGTGTCCTGATAACAAAGTTCTCTCTGGGTACTAAGTACTTCAAACTAATTCTACACCTTTGAATTCTATTAATTGCATATCCCTGATACAGTCTGGGAGGCGCTGTGCACAATATATGGGATCCTGTTCACAAAAATGTTTTTTGAATTCAAAGTACCCAAGCCTAGGTGTTTTTTTTTACACAATAACTATCTACAGTCTTAAAATTCTCAATTGTAAATAAAATACTGCGTCAAAATTGTTCTTGTAAATATACAAATTGATTGTGATATACATAAAATAATAACTGCTGACTGTTCCGTTTTTACTAAAAAATGTATTCGACATTCAAGGGCATTGTGCTACAGATTAATTTCAGGCTTACATTTTTAGTTTGACTTGCATGTTTCTCTTCTCAGAATAATTTATGTTAGTACAAACAGTTTTCGAAGGAATGTTCATCACCAAATATGATCCTGACTAAGAAATGGGTTTATACATAAAAAGTTATAGTTTTGATAAAGGAACTAAATTTGTTTAAGTCCATTCCTAAAATTATAAATTTATATAATATTTTAAGTTTTAAATTAATTTTTAATCACGATTGTACTTTTAATGATCAATACTTTACTTTTATTTTTAAAATTTGTAGTGCACTGTGTCCCGATAACTAATTTCTCTCTTAGGCCCTACGTACTTCAAACTAATTCTGTACCTTTATACTGCTTTAACCTTGATACAATCTGGTAGGCATGTTCTTCAAACTCAAAGTACCCAAGCCTAAGTGAAGACATGATCCAATACATGGGTACAATATATTTTATGGACACAACGACTATCACCAGTTTGTACATATAAACATTGTTCACGAAATAGATAAATTAAAAAGGATTGACTGTTCTGCGAAAAGAATTCAATAAGACTAATGATTACTAGCGGCTTTGGCCAAAAAATGCTTGTTTTAAAATATATTCATATTTAAATGTTGGTACGTTGTTTTTTGATAAGAGAAACGTTAATTTCACAATTAATTCCAAAGAAAAATCGGTTTCGTTCATAAATAAACTATTTTTTTTCGGATTTTAGGGCATTGTGTCAAGGATAAAGATAAGGCTTACATTTCAGGTTTGACATGTCTACTCAGAATAAAATGTTTAGTTTTCTGTACATTTTTATGTCAATACTAACATTTTTAGAAGAATTGTTCTGATTAATATTTAACTTTTTGTACGAAAATGTTTAAGTGCATTGTGTCCCGATAACAAAGTTCTCTATGAGTACTAAGTACTTCAAAGCAATTCTGTACCGTTAAATTCTTTAAGCTGCATAAACCCTGATACAGTCTGAGAGGCACTGTCTACAATATAAGGGATCCTGTACAAAAAAATGTCTTTTGAATTTAAAGTACTCAAGCCTAAGTGAAGACATGATCCAATGGGTACAATAGTTTTTTTTCGACACCATAAATATCAACAGGCTTGAAAATAAAATACTGTGTTAATATTTTTCTTGTACATATAAACGTTGTTCACGAAATAGATACATAAATTAAAAAGGTTTGACTGTTCTGCGAAAAGGAAGTCAATTAGACTGATGACCACAAGCGACTTTGGCCACAAAAATATTTGTTTTAACATATTCATATTAAAATGTCGGTAAGTTGTTTCAGAATTGATTGGATAATTAAAAAAATTTTTTTTTTGACAAGAGAAAAGGTAATTGCAATATTAAATTCAAAGGAAAATTTGTTTCGTTTATTACTAGGGCGTTTGTTTTTTCTACATTTTAGAGCATTGTGTCAAAGATAACGATCAGGCTTACATTTCTAGTTTGACGTGTATCTTTGTCTACTCAGAGTAAAATGTTAAGTTTTCTGTACATTTTTATGTTAGTACTAACATTATTAGAAGTATTGAGTTACAGTTCTGGTAAAGAAAGTAAAGTTGTGTAAGGCCATTCCTAAAATACTAAATTATTATTTTTTAAGTTTTAAATTTATTTTTACTTATGGTTGTACTTATAATTAAGATCAACACTTTACTTTTTCCGATAACAAAGTTATATCTATGTAAACTGTGATTTAACTAATTCTGTAACCTTGAATTGCACTAGCCCTGATACAGTTTGAGAGTAACTATGCACATGATAGGAGATCCTGTACACAATATAAAGTACCCAAATCTAAGTGAATACAAGATCCAATACATGGCTACAATAATCTTTTTGGACGCAATAACAGTTTGAAGAGGCTCAATTGAACCGTCAATAAGTTGTTTTTGTATATATTAACATTGTTTAGGCCATATAACAAATAAAAACCCCAAACAAACCTTATTGTTATTTTTTATTAGTTTTTAGCTTAAAACATGTTTAAACCAGCACCTCTTATAGCTTCTATTAAACAGCCAGCTTAACTGTGACATGATATGATCTTCAAATTTCGATCATTAGTTCTGATCACATTTTTAATGTGAATATAACGCCACCTAGTTTTCGGTAGCAGAGCTAATCTTATACACATAGCAACTAAAAGTATGCAATGCTATTTAACTAATTTGTAATGCAACTTCTATTTAAATAACTTTACTTCTCAAAACTGCTCACCTTCTATTTAAAAGTAAATTAAAGAGATAATGAATATGGATATATTTGCAGCATTAAACTTCCAAGATCTTCTATCCAAACTATACATTTTGTGTACTTACATTCCACAAAATTACAATCAAATAAAGTCTGAAATCTAAATTCATAAAAAATGTTAAAAAGATGCTCTGATAAGGAAAGACCATATTATTTTCGAAATTTTGTTTGTGAGTTTGGAATTGCGACCATAGGTTGCGTTCAAATATTTTAAAATGTGAGAAAAATCTTTTCTTGAAATTAATAAACGATCGATTTCTCTCTCGTATAAGTTTGTTTAATTTATCATTTACCTACCATTTAATTCGTAATTGCTGCCTGCATCGATTAGCATCCACTAGCATCTCCTGAATATCCCCCGCACGGCTGCCAAACCATCTGCGATCGATGATGATCGGGCATATTTTTCCATCTTGTGCAACTCTCCTACGGCCTTGTCGGCAAACCACTTGTTATGGCTACCGTTTTGCAGGCAAGTATTTACTTATCAGTATTGCAGCTGCCCCGAGTCAGCCGATCTTTGGGCCTCGTTAACGACCGACACACGCAGCAGAAATCATCAAATGTTTTCCTCAAAATTGATGCTATCATAGTGAAATGATAATTATCAAAAGACAAATGGTTCGCCGTTCGCCGCTCGTTCTCCTTTCCATCTCAGCGGCAGTCCCAAGACAGGATGGATGGTAGAAACTCAAGCCAACTTCGAGGTCCACACCGGAAAAAACTCATTAAATGTTGTTCAAAATTAATCAAAATAACTTGTATTAATAACAGAATATTGCATTTTTAAAAATGTTTATTATTATCAGTGGTTAATTTTATTATTTATAAAAATCATTTTTCAGAAACCTTGACTTTGTAATAACGTTAAAAGTTTCATATAAGAATATTGACTTTAAAATAGTGGTCGTTTTCTTTTGATATTGAAAAAGATATATAACTGTAAAATTTCATAAAAATTAATACATATTACATTTTATTAAACAATTTATTGTTGTATTCAATGTTTATGAATATAAACGATTTCGTTATCTATAGATAACCCTATAGGGTAGAACATATTCTTTCGGATATAATTGTGAGGAATTGTATGAGTTAATGAAAATACCAATGCATAAGCAATCTTGAACAGGTTTTAAAAATCATAAGTATTAAAAAATAACAAGAATATTTTTAACAAATTAATATAAAATAATTATTTTTATTTAGAAAAGTAAGCGCTGTTAAATAAAAATCGGTTTTTTTTTGGCTTCTTAAGATTGAATATGGGTGTGAGCGAGCTGAACCGTTCTAGTTTCTCACGGTGCAGAATTGAATCAGGTACCCATAGCTTGGGCTCGCTGGCGAGGAATCCATCAACATGTGTACATATTTCAAATCCAATTTATGTACTTGCATAGCCGAAACGCAATTACTTCGCAGTTAACGCCCAGTCTCGGTACCAGTCTTCTTCAGCCGCATCAGTTGCGTTGAAAATCCTTACTCGCCGCAAGTCGACTTTGGGAGCATAAAAATCAGCGCCCATGCAACAGGCAACAGCCCAGAGAAGCAACAACTATAACTGGCCGTGAGTGCCGCCGGTTTGTGTTACCAACTCGTTGGCTTGTAAGCGATCCTGCGCCTATAAATTGCAACCAATACAGCAGAAGCCGAAGCCGAAGCCGCAGCGACAGACCCGCGGCTGCTTGTTATACACCTGATATGTTGATGGGGTATATTGATTATACCAGAACAGTTGATCGTTAAGTTCATCGCTGGGCTAATGCGAGCGGATCGGGGGCATTGGGGATATTGGGTACTTTTGGGGGATTCCGCCAGGGCAGTGTAAATTAAAGTGAAAGAGAACAGATGCTGGTGGCACTGGCTAACTCGATAATTGGCTGGCCTCGCATTTGATGGTCCATTTCAGGGTTCCTTTCTCAGGTGGGTTTGAATTCGGATGACTCCGGTGGGAAAAACATTAGGCATTGAATGAGATAGGAAGTTCTCCAGTTCTATTATAATAAAAACAAAAGCAAATGAACCGATTAACAGGGAAAATACGTCGGTATCATTGCGTTTCAGCTTTCTTTCTTGCGGATACTTATACTACATTACGATGACATTAAAGATTTAAGAAATAAAAAATATCCTCATAGTGTATATATGTAAAATAGAACAACGTAATTATTTCGGAAATGATTTCTTAGAAAAAAACTTACATTAAATGATTTAGATTGCATAAATAAATATTTATGTTTAATAAATATTTTCCTAAACTATCACTAACTTTGATTACTACCAATAAATAGTGGTTAATAAATATTATCCCAAAAGCTAAAATTTGTTGTTTTAAGTAAAGAAGATATCTTTATATTTCATACACATTTTGTAAAATTAAAAAAAGGGGAGTCGTTAAATATTTAAAAAAATATATTTATTTTTTAATTGTAGTCGATTTAATTGTTTATTATTGTTGTACAATAATATGCAAATTTAATTTGTTTAGCTCTGGGTACAATTACAATTCATTTACCAAAGATATTGTAAGTGAATCATTAAGAATAAATCGACGATTGTTTGTTTTTTTTTTATTTCGATTATTGATGATAAATATTTTGTGCCTACATATTATTAGCTTTGCCATTAATGTGAATATATTATTAATGAATTTTATTTCATCTTGATTCTTATACCCTATATAAATATCTCCTCAATTTCCAAGGGCATTTCGAATTCGCCAACTTGCCCCCATTTTTTGCCTGCGTTGCATGCATATGTTGTGCGCACACACACTCTTTTCGCCCTGTCTCTTTCCGCCGCAGTCGCCCCGTCTCTTTCTGCGACTCCTGCTGGCCAGGCTTGCATGATGACCATCCATGCCAAGAAGTTAACAAGTTTGCGCCAAATGGGAGAAAGGCCAGCGATGAATACCGACAACGATGATGACGACGACGACGGCGAAGACGAAGGCAAAAATGCTGCAGTTGCTGATGTTGTTGCAGTTGCAGTTGCTGCTGCGTTGCCTGTGTAAATTTTAATGGCTATGGCAGTTGCTGCATCCGCGCTGCGCTTTCCCGCTCCACCACTCCCCCTTGTCCCTCACCAAACTAATTTTCTAGCCGAGATCGTTGCGTAGGGCTCAGTTACAGGGAGAAAAAATAACACTTGGACCATAATAATAAGCCTATGACGTTTGGAATATGAAAATTAAAATTGTTTAGTAACATCCGGGGATATTTTAATGTTTGGGTAATTAAACATTATTCAATCAAGATGCATGGCAAATCTTAAGAATCATTTATTGACTTGTAGTTAATAATGAGCTGCTAAATTACATCATTCGAAGTAGTTTTTAATATAATATGAACTGAAATTAAAATTAAACATTACAAGATGTTGTATTTAAATTACAGATGTTTCAAGAAATATGAAAAAGATTAGTAGAAGAAATAGAAGAAGTCAAGATAATTTAGGAGGGGTGAAAAGGAGTGGAAATGGAAAATCAATGAACAGACCATTACTAGGCACAATTGAAATAAGCAATTACGTAATATATAACAGTTATTATTTTAAATTACTTTATTACTTTACTTTATTATTACTTTACTTTACTTTACTTTTCTCTAATATTTCTTTATGGTACCTTTTTTTTATTTTAAATATTTAAAAAGCCTGAAAAAATAAATTATTTTTTTATTGCCGAATAATAATATTTTTAGAGATGTTTATTTGACTGCCATTGAAACCATTTTCCCCAGTGTACATCTCAGCTTCTTCGGCTGCCTCAGCTGGCGTCGCTGCGTAATTGTAGGCCGCTGTTTTAGCTTGTTGTCGATAATTAGCGCTTGTTACCGCTGCCGCGCCCCCGACCCTCCTTTCCCCGAGGAGTCCCGCAACTAACGCAGCTGAGCCCAGCCTGGTTATTATTTATTATGATCTTGTTGTTTTTCATCCTAGCTCATTGGCCATGACCATGACCATGCCCATGCGCGTAGGTAAAAAGGAAGCAGCTCCCCCGATCACTCACTCACTCCCCCTCCCAGTTTTCCTCATTTAACTTGGCATTTTCCATAATTATTTTAAGTAAAACGCTGCGTCTTGGCTGAGACACACACCCCGTGGCACACTCCAAAAAAGAAGTTGTACATTATAAATCTTACTGAGATTATCCATAAAAGCTTAAAGTTTGAAGAGAAATCAAACAAACATTTAATATATAAGGTAATACAGTATTGCTGAAATTGGTTATTTACAATGGTTTTTAAATCTAAATTAAGAACAAACCAAAAAAAAATTAAAATTGTATTTAAATGTATGTATTTTGAATTGAGGAATTGTGGAATAGCTCTTTCATATGCTGCCACTTAAAGTATAAAGTAATAAAAACATGCTTTCGATTTTGTAATTATTTAATTTGTAAAAAAGAGAATTCCAAGAACATATTTTTTTTTTATTAATCTTTCACTAATTGGAAATGTTTTGTTTTTCCGAGTGGAGAACCCTGATGATCAGCAAGAAATGTAATATTATAAGCGAACAGCAGCAGTTAGTTTTCAATCATGTCCTCTCTTTCTCTTTTGCTGCCTCTCCCCCTCCCTCTGCATTTTCCCCATGCGAAAGGCTTCTTTGGAGAGTTTAGTTCTTTGTTTTTTTCGCAATGTGCCCGCAGTTGTTTGAGCATCGAAAGCCGTTAAGGATGCCAGTCGTTTACACCCAGCTATGACTCCAAATCGAGGGGAGCCCCTTCCCCAAGGGAGGCCAACAGCTCGTGGGGTTGTGTATTATAGTAATTTCGGAATTAAAGCGATGCGAGCAGAGAGGATCCATAAAATCTGGCCAACACGATCTGTTTCACTATGTGGCGAAATATCTTATCGAAATCGGATCAGATCAGATGAGATTCGAATCGCTTTTGGCCTGCATGGGGATAGATTAAGGCGAAAATGTGGAGGAAGATTGCGAAATTCTAAAAAAGGTGCTAGTTGAAGCACATAAAATGTTTTTTTTGGGTTTACAAAAAACTATTAATCAATTCGGGTAAGATTAAAATCCAAACATTTATAGATATTAAATAACATAACTTGTTAAATATTGTTTAATATTTCAAATTAAAGTTGAAAAGTAGTAGTGACAATTTAAAATAAATAAATAAAAATATGCACACTGCATATTTAAAAAAAACTTGTAATTCAAACAAATTTATTTTTATATTACTTATTTGTTATTTTTTTATTACTTTTTAAAATCAAATACACAAAAAAAGTCAATAAAATACTAAGATATTTACTTTAACATGATAATGTCTAATCCATTGAAAAATAAATTAAGGGTTGCGTTTAAATAAAACTAATAAGTCCAAAAGAAAAATTCGTTAAAAAAAATAACAATCTCAACTGCAAGATATTTAATCCGTTTTAAAAAGTGTAGGTCACATTTACGCGCCATTCGTAACCTCGTTCCCACAAATTGTTTGCTTTTCTCCAAGGAAAATTCGAATTAATTTTCCGACCTATGGGAATTTTCATTTCCTGCACTCATGTGGGTGTTCCACTCGGACCTTTCCCTACAAAACCTAAATTGCGTGTCAGGGAACAATCAAAACAGATGCAGCCACATCCTTCCACTTTACTGAATTCTGTTCTGGCCAAGTGGGCCACAGTAGTTGGCCATTTAGCATGTCAGCAATAGCTCAGCCCACCTGGATTGTCATGAGAACTCCAGACTCGGAATAATATTCAAAAGCAGTCCTTAGGCAATGTTCTCCGTGTCTTCGTGTGTGGACATGTGCAATTTTGTGGAACTATTTGTGAGGTATTTATCCCCTTAGAAAGTAAACGACCAATATTAAGACTGTCTCCGGATAAACAAGAGAAAGGAAGAATAAAGAGTTCTTAAGCCGTAGCAGCGATCGATCAAAATAAATCTCAAATGCGTACAAAACAGAAACACAGCCAGGGAAATGAAAGCCGTACAATTGCACAGACAATTTTCCAATTTTCCACACACTTTGTGTGTGTTTTGGGTAAACAAACGTTTCTCCTCTGCTATTTTTTGCGTAACAAAAGAGGAAAATGCAGGCCAAGGAAATTGCCCCCGCTCAAAGGTTCTTGTACCTTTTTTCGAGGCAGCTGTCATGGCGAGAAGGTCACGTTAACCCAGTCCAGTCTGGGCTGAAAGAATAAAAAAAGGACAACATCTGCCGCCTTGCTGTGACTTTGACTACATATCTGGGACCCATTTCGAAATGCCCGGCAGGATTCCTTCAATTTTTCTTAGGGCGAGACCCCATGGCTTCGGACCATTGTTAGGCACGGCCAATTGCCTGGAAATTTGTGGTGTCCTTTAGGGCCAGGTAAAAAGGACTTGCGGCCAAGATCGATGGCGGAACAAAAAGAATTATTAACAGCGGATCGGGGATAAACACGAATTTGTGCGGTCGCCGTCGTACTGGCCATATATCAATGGCCAGAACCTGCGGTTGACCCGGCCGAAACTCCGCATGACACTAATCATAGATCAGGCGTAAAGGCGTTGATTTGTTGCCTTCAGGTAACTTTTCAACTTTTCAACTTAACTCATTAGAGCCAGAGCCCAGCAATGCCAGCGCTTTTCGCCACGAAGAAAATCTTAATAAATTCATCAAAAATCAGCGGCCAGCATCTCACGATCCTCGAACGAAGGGGCCGCAAAAAGCTGCAAAAATCAATGCCAGTTGATCGTCAAACAGAAAACTTACAAATATATTTAGCATTTTGTCGCTGCAGCTGGACACGTTTCTGTTTCGCTTTTTACTTTTCGGTTTCTGGGCCCTGGGTTCTTGGCTCTGCTGGCTGGCCGATTCTCGGCTCTCCGATTTCCAAAGTCGGTCTGAAGCGCGGCCCAACTCGAGTTAGCCGGTTTCTTCCTCTGGTTTTTGGTGGCGGAGGCGTCTTTACACATTTGCATGCTCAAACAGCAATCGATCACAACAGCAACAGCACCGAGGAGCACACACTCGCATACACCAGCAGTTGGGCAGCAAACGCGATCAACCGTTCACCAAGCTGGCCACAGTGAAGACTGCTTAACATATATTTTAAAATCATTAAACTTAAAAACGATATCAATTAAAGGTGTGGCACCCTTTTTTACTCATTTATTTTAGGAACATTTAAAGCTTAAAAAGACTTTCAGTCTTATAAAGAAATAGTTTAATATTACATACATGAATATACTATCATATTTTCATTCGCATAAAAAGAAAAACATTTTCTCATTTGTAAATCAATGTTATTTGCCCATTTCAAGTATCAACAATATTATAAAACAAATTAAAAATAGGAGTCTAAGATAAAAAAAATATTAATACGTAAAAATATTAATGGAAGGCAACACTTTTACTTATTAATATTTCGCATACATTATATTAAATGTAGTACTTATCATGATTTATATTTTGTTTGCCCATACTAAATTTACACGTTCCTAAAACACAGATTAATATATATAAAATAAGATAAATGACTTTTTATTGACTTTATAGATTTATTGTTTGGAATCCACTGTACCGGGTGAATGAGGAGCTGGTTAGCTGCAAACTGGTTTAGTCTGCGTACACATGCAATGGATGATGGTGGCGACCCAGGCTGAGATTTTGTTTTGTTGTTTTTTTTTGAGCTGCTCTTTGCAGCGATCGTTGTACGTACGTTTTTGGTAGTGTTGCATGCCACAGTCCCCTCCCGCTACACCTCACCTCCCCCGCAGGAGCTGGCCAAGTGGAGGTTACAAAAATTTGCAAAAATATTAACGAAACGTAGGCAGAGAGCCAACGGCGGCTGCTGTTCCTGTTGCAATTTTACACAGAAAAAAAATAAAAAAATTTGTGTACAAAAATCTGGGACCAATTTTATGTTTCAAAATATATGATTTTTATCGCCATTTTCAAATCTAAATTTTTTAAATGTGAAATATCAATTAAGATATACATCTTAAATGTTGCCATTTACATTAGCAATTGTATATTTATTGATATCAGAAAATCATAATAATTATTAAGCTAGATTTAAATAGCATTTTCTAAATAAAAACTTGTACTAATTTATTTCTTCATGGCTTAACTTTCTTTTCATTCATTTACATTTTTGGCAAAGTCGAAACAAATTTTCTTTTTAAATGTCTTTATTGCATTGTATATATATCCTTTGAAAAATCAAAATGAATATTATTAAAAATATATTATATCTCTCAACATCAATAAAAATCTATATTACAATATTTCAGGTCGTCTTATTAGATGCGATTGGTTTCCTCAGTGCAGCTCCTGCTGCAGATCTCCAGTTGAGGCTGGATCTGAATCTTGGCCCGATCCATGGGCTGCTGCTCGCCTTTTTCCACTCGCACACATGCAGGCTGCAATTATAGTGAGCTGGGTCTTAGCTTTTTTGTCGGTTTGCCGGGGCGGTTTGTTGAACTTTGACAGGAAGTCGAGAGGCTGAGGCCCAGCGAGACAGGCGCAACTCAAGTTGAGGAGATGCTTTTTGGGATGCGATGCGATGGATGGGAGGGGATGGGATGGAGGGGATTGGGATGCCTTTGTTGGCCGGGCGAAGGTTGTGAGACATGCAGAGTGGCCAGAAGACAATTGACAATGTGAAAACGATGTCGATTAAGTTGCTGCCGTTGCTGCCAGTCGACATCAGAAATCCGAAAGCCGAAAGAGGAAAGGTAAGGGAGATCCAGCCAAAAGGGACGACGATCGTTAAGCCGATCGAAGAGTTATGCGAAAGTTCGGGGAGGGTTGGCGGAGGGAGGTGTAAATTGTTTTAACAGCCTTGAAGGACGAGCAGTCGGTAGTTGTCGGTCCCTGGGTTTTCTTTTTTTCGGTTAAGTGCGAACAATGCCAGCGGAGGTCACCGAAAGTTGATTGAGGAAATACCTCAAATTAGCAGGGGGTCGGAAATTCAAGCTGAATTAAATTAAATTATGTGTGATTGAACAATGCACAGGTAGGTTATAAAGAAATACAATCTTTTGAAAGTACGATTGAGTGCTTAAAAACGTTCAACAAAATGTACATGAAACGGTGTTGATTTAAAAAAAATAGCACTAGGTAAAAATTATTGTTATTGATTAATTTAATATACAAACCACTTATTTGTAAATTGGTTTATCTTATAAAATTAGCATATAAGGGTCAGTTTATCCTTATTCTTATTTGGTTTTTGTTATATATTATTTAGATTTATCTAGGGGAATATTAATCTCACGTTTCCTTGAAGGCATTAAATTAATTTTAAATTGATAATGAGTAAGTAAATTATACTTGATAATCCTTTGGCAGGTTTACATTTTAATATTTAATGCTTTCTCGACCAACTTTTGGCATTTAAAAGCCACTCAATATTTCTCAAGTTGCCCAGCAGAATAAAAGTTCGAAATTCAATAGCCAAATGTCCAGACTCCCACATTATCCACTTACCTCGGAGATTGGTTAAACGATCATCAGATTCTTAACGATCCCATCCTTTGCCACCTTCAACTTAATCCTTTGCTCACTTTTCTTAGCCATTTCCATCCTTACTCTGAATCAATATCAGATTCTTCTTCTTGTTGACCATTATCCACTTGAAGTCGAAATCGCAAACAAATAAGATTTTTAGCTAAACACTTGAAGCCACTCGAAGCTAAGGACTTTGTCTCATCAACTCCGCTTATCTCCGTCGTCGTCGACTTGAGTTCTTCCCCTTTTTCTCAATATCCCCTCATTCCCTCAATCACTCAATCAATCAGCAGCTGGCTAAACCAATTGTAATCAGCCAAAAGGAAACTTAAATCCAACTTATTGAATGGCAAAATGCATTAGGCGGATACCTGATGCCCCTCGCATTTTCCCCTTCGTGGCTGACAAATCATTTTCCCAGCATTCTCCCCAGTTAGTTAAATAGCTCTCTGGAATCGGAATCCAATAAAGCTGTCACATGTGACCATTTCCGAGCGGAGAAACGTTGGCTACACAAAAAGGCTGCCCAGCTTTTGTGGCACATTTTGTTGTTTTGGTGTGAAAATCGAAAAGAAACTTCACATGTACACGCTGGTTATGTCCCCATCCCTTGCCCCTATATAACACCCCCCTCATCGACGCCATTCCCAAAAAGTTTCGTGCAAATCTTGTTTGTCTGTATGCAGAACTTAACAAATTTCCATAACATTCACACCACACAATGAAAACCGAAGAGCAGAAAGAAATCCTCAGCTTGGGTGCGGATCTCAATGTCCAGTTTACTTTTACACTGGGAGACGAATTCATCCATTTGTATCAGTATCATTTAAATCAAAACTACCAATATGACTATATTGAAGATGTTAAACCTATAATAAGAACATAAACTTTAAAATCTGTAACAGCGTACCAATAAAAAATGTATAATATCAACTAAATTTTCGGCTATAAAGGAAGTTTTAACCAAAATTATTTTATTCACTTTTTAATTTATATACCAACTGACAAGCTATGTTAAATTTCATAGTCTAGTATAATTTTTTTTTAAACAAACGTTGTTATTTTTGCATTCCATTACCTTTACTGAAAAATAATGAAAACGAGGTCTGAAATGAATATAATTTTTTTCACTATATCCCTTGCCCCTTCCCCTCACCCCATTCCCCCTTTTCGGACTTCGCTCTGTTTTATTTGCCACGTCATTTTTTTCGGTTAACTTGCGGTTTATAGTCAGATGCCAGTATGCCAGCCTGTCTTGAAGTTGTATAACTTTTTGATGATTTTTTCCAAGCATTTTTATAGTTGTTGTTACTCGTGTTGTATTTTACCATATTTCTTGCCGCCGTTGTTGTTGTTCCGTTGATTTCTTGCTTAAGTAGACACCTAAATGTGAATAGCGCAGCGAATCGTAGCAAGTATGCGCATCGCATCTGTCAGATATATATTTTTCTGCCTGCTTAGCGGGCCGAGTGTGTAGTTAGGATCGATGGACATGGACGGTTCGGCATCGGGATCGGGATCGGGATCGTGAGACGGGAGGCTGGAGGATGGAGGATAGAGGATGGAAAGATGGGAGGGCGGAGTGATTTTGGGGGACTGGAAGTGGGACGGGTCTGCCTTGTTTTCACCTTAACCTAGCGACGGATCATAAAAGGGGGTGCTGCCCGCGGAGGGGCCGACTGCCAATAATGCAATGGAGAGGCGTGATAATGCAGTTTAGTCACTGCTGCCGCTATCGGCGGGAGGAGGGGCGGGAGGAGGGGCGGGGGCAGGTTCCGTTTGGGGGCGGGGGCCTTGCGTTGGGGGAGTGGATGCAGGGGAGACGCTCTTCGACTGTCGTTAGTCAGCGCAGAGGCAAAAAATTTACAAAAAATGATCGTTAGACGGTGAGAGCAGATACACTCGGGGAAATAACTACTATAATCAAAACAAAACATAGCCCCTTTGTTATACAATGAATTTAAAACTAATCATTAAATTACCAGCGAAATTCCATTAAATAAAATTCAAGTTTAAGCTAATCTAACGTTGAATTTAATAAAAAGTGTTTGTATTCAATGAACAGTACAGAAAATACATGAATGACATGAATATACTAGCACTTAAGCCAATATACACTAATACCT
Organism: Drosophila kurseongensis; assembly: GCA_018153305.1. NCBI lineage: Eukaryota > Metazoa > Arthropoda > Insecta > Diptera > Drosophilidae > Drosophila > Drosophila kurseongensis. The sequence goes on along the minus strand of JAECXX010000005.1, from coordinate 6,486,518 downwards.
TATTTTTCGACAAAGATGCATTACACATCCTACACGTTTTTTCTAAAATTAAGCTTTATGGGTCTCCTTAAGAGATTAACTATTTCAAAGCTTTAAGCTCACAATAAATATAGATCTTATTATTATATTTTAGAACAAAGCTGTCATCTGAATTCTAATAATTCCTCAAAAATCGTCACAGGGATTAGATCTATACTAACATCCAAAGGATGTTTTATGTGCTCAAAATAAGTATTAAAAAGTTATTAATTAATTAAAATTTCTAGCTGGGGCTCTTCAATGGCTATTGTCAAACCATTTCTGCCAACTATCCACTTCTGTCAATGACAGATCGCAGTGGTGCCTCAAATCAATCAAAATCAATCGGGCCTGCGCCGAGTTATGGCCATGGAGAGTAACTAAATAGGGTTCGGCTGGCCATTCCTGGTTAATGGGCCGCCAGCTGCCGGCCGTCTCTCTGGCCGCGGGTCTCCCCTTTTTTCTCCCGGTGCAATCGATAGTCGGCAATCAGCGCAGTCACAGCTACGTGGCCTCCGCCGTCTAACGGATTGAGTGACTGACTGCCGCCGCCTCAGCTGCAGAATTTAGCGGGGAGGGAGGGGGCCTAGAGGGGGAAAAAAGCGGTGTAAAAGGGGGAGGAGCGGTCTTGGCCGCGGCTTAGATCTACGTGCAATATGCAGCACTTGGCACGATATTTTTCGCTGTTGGTTTTAAATCATTTAACTTGCCTAGGAGACGGAGACGACGACGACGATGACGAGACTGCAAACTCCAAACTCCCAACTCCAAACTACGACTCCGAGGAAGGCGCAAGACACTTAAAACGTGATCGAAAAATGATGTTGCCCCAACCGCAAGCCAGCTCCCCAAACACCCCAGCATCCCATCATCCAGCACAGAGAGAAAATCAGAGCAGTATTCGAGTCATATTGCATGGGGCTATCTGAGTTTCGAAAAATACTATGAACAATTAAGAGACTTTGGTAATTATGGCTAAATTTACAATAAAAATAACATTATAATATATTAATTGAAAATATATTTTAATTATAGAATCCCGGAAAGTAAAACCTTTCAATTACCAATACATTAATAAATAAACATTTTGTAGTTTCAATTCATTCTCTGCTCAATTCTTTTAAAACCAAAACAAGATAATTTAACTTAAATATTTGCATACTCAACGTGGACAAACATTTATTGATATGGAGTGTACATTTGATTTGTAAAATGATATTTATTTGAAATAAATGTTAAATAACTAATACATTAATAATTACTTATTTTATTGTCCCAATAATATCTTATAAGGTTCTCCCTATTTTTGTTGGGAAGTTCATTTAAAAAGCAAAATGAATGATAAATCTTTGATACTCCATATAATCTTTTTGTTATTTTTCGTGATTTTTCAAAGTTATTTTATTCTCTGTGCAGCATCCAACTCCCGAAGCTTTTCTAACTTTTGAGCCAGAGTCTTGAGTCCTGAGTCCGCATCTGCATCTGAGCAATTCTGACAGTGCGGGGGAAATAAGGTCACGTGCAAAATATGTTCGTGGTGGTTTCGGCTTGGTTCGCTTCTCTTCTCCCCAGAGATGTTAATGATTTGCAGCTCTCGACTGCAGACGCTGGACGGTCAGCAATTTTGCATATTTCTCCCGCTCGGCGAGATAGTAGGTAATATGCTCGTTAATGTGCCCAGTGCTCCCTCGACCGGGTTCAAAAACCAGGAAGTGACTCAACAACAGAAACGGCCACAGCAGTGGAGGTGAAAAATATGACTTGGTTATTTATTGTTGAAGTGTTGCAGTGCAAAAAACGAAGGAAAACACAACAAACACGAGCGGAAGGGGTCTAAACTTCAGCTTTGGGTATTTAGACTGTGATTTATTTTGCCCGGCGCGGCGGGCGGTGCGAACAAATCCAACACCACCGCCGCAAATTGTATTGGACTTGGACTGCAGCGAAAACGGGGAAACCACATACCACATGCATCCCCCAGCCCCAATCGAACCACAAAAAACTCCACATCCATCCACTCGGGCGACTACAATAAGCCACAATTATCAAATGCCAAACTGATCAGATTCGGTGGGGAGTGTTCTGCTCCCTTCTGGGAACTTTAATTCGTTGAGAGCCAATTGCCAATGTCAGGAGGATCATAATTCATTAACATTAGAGATGATTTTGGAATATTAATTGGGGGATAAAAAAGGTTGCTCAATGCTCATATCCAGCTGGAGCTTTAAAAAGGTGGAGCGGATTAAGATATACGGACCGAAATTCTCCAATCAGCATTTCAAGAACGATAATTAAGTGAGATTACCTAAGCTGGCAGTTATTTATGTGTTAACCTAAATGCCAAAAATGAGATAATATACATCATTTTGCTTGCAATAAAAACATTTAAGATGGTAATTTTCTAAATCGGAAATAAAATGGAACTCTACGACTTTAGATAAAATACATTAAATATAGCAGTTAATCATTTAAAATAAGCTGACAAAACTAAAATAAATGAAAAAAAACATCTGAAAATTAAAAACAACAAAACTTATTAAGATTCTCAGGCAATAACATTACAAAATTTGTGTTGAAGAAGTACAAGGAAGTTTTCTTTTTTATCGGTTCTTTCATGTCATATTTATCAAAACGGAAACTACAATTATGAGCTCATTATGCGATTTGAATAGACAATTAAAGCTGTCCCCAATTAGATATCGTGATCTAAGAGTGTCGTGTAACCAGGCTGAAATCGGTATTGCGCTTTTATTTAAATGCATACAATAATTTTAACGAGGCAATTATACGATTTATGTTCTAAATAACAGACGCTTAGAGGTTAATCAAATTACCATAACTGGAAATTAATAAAAAATAAGCAATTTATGATCATAATTTCTATGAAAATTTGTTCGAAAATATACCAAAATATATTTTGGAGAAATTCCGGGAATCTTAGAGTTCATCAACTCCTTCATTAGCCTATCTCCTGAGACGGATATCCCGATTACAGCGTTCATTACTAATGCGATTTGGAAGACCAATCAAAGCTGACCCCAAACCGCATTAAGTATTTGAATGAGTGTCCCGTTTTCGAGTCGTGTAACCTGGAAGTCCTAAGCAGCCAGAAATCGGATCTCAATAGATAATCTCTCATGCTAATGTCTTCTCACGCCTCCCGTCTTCCCTGCGATCCGCTGGGTCCTCGGATATATATTCACTGTCACATACGGCATAGACCCTTCTCAATCAACTTCGATTGGTAACATAACTGCAGGCAAACACAAATCGAATGAGCGAGCAAACATCTAAGGTGCTCCGGAGCACCGACATCTTTTTTTTTACAGGGGGCAGGGATTGGGAATCGGGGATCGGGGTTCCTGCTCCAAATGCTGATCGCTGTCCGAATCGATAAAATGCACCGCGATCCGTGCGGCACACATCAAATTAGTTATTAATTGAAGTGGAAAGTTCTCAGAATGTGTACGCTCAGCGGGCGGTCAACGCGCATGCGTCTGCTCTTGGACTTGGACTTGGACTTGGAGTTGGAATCGGACTCGGACTCGAACTCGGACCCGGGTTTTCGGGGAGGAGGATGCCCAACTACCAGGCTACCTCTCCACTACACTATGCCATACCTGCCTGTTAACCGGGGTCTTCGGTCTCGTTTGTTCGCTGCCTTGTTAACCATTTAACCTGTTTTACCCCTACACTCGGACAAATTGAGTGTTTCCTATTCTGGAAACTACAGGATTAAATAAATATTTTTAGAAGAATCCCAACCCATATTTGCAGACATAGACATATTAAATACACAAATAGGATTTTAAATGATCTATTGCAAAATATGAGTTTTAAAAATAAAATAAAAAAAATGTTTAATTATTTTATTATCTTATACTGATAAATATAATGATTTATACTTTAATAGGATTACAAGAAATCTTTAAGTAAACACAAATTTGTTCATAAATTTATAATTAAATTTAAGCTTTACTCAATTATGGCTGTAAATAAAATTAAGACCTGAGATTTAATTTAAAATTGCTGAGGTAATGATCTTGTCTCTTTCTGTGCCATCATGATTTATAATCATCGTTAAGTGTTGGGTTGCAGAAGATATAATAACTGCTAACCATTCGCTCTTAATTTTGTGAATAAGTATACGAGGATATGAGCTCAATCAGGCTGAGCACCATTGCACCTGCAGCTCAAACCATTTAAGCCACGACACCATACCCCATTTTCTCCGACTGCATCCTTCCTCCTGCACACTCTTTTGCTAACCATTTCTCTCGCTGTGAGCGCGCATTTAAATTTTCATTTATTATGGAAAATGCCAGGCGCATTTCTAATTTGAGTCATGTGACCAAAAACAGTTTTGTCCTAGTTGTCGCCCGTGTGCCAATAGCTCCTGCAACCACAAAACGTTTTTGAACAATTGGTGAATGGCTGGCCATAAATCTTTTATTTCTTTTGGGGCCCCTCTCGACGTCGGATCCATGAGAAATTATGTGGGGAGCAGTAGCCGCTGTCTGCGGATCTGCAGGTCTGTTTGTTTGCCTGTCATTAGAAAGAGCCGAGTCGCGTTGAGAAAAGAAAAGATCCCAATCCGAGCCTCGGATGGGAGACACTAGACCGAAAGTCTACGCTCACTTGTGCTTCTTTAGATTGGACTCGAAACTCGGCTCAAGTGCACTTGTATGCCAAAACAAGCCACGTCACTTGGCCACTCCACCGCCATTCCACACCGAACTGCTCCACCAGTGGCGCAGCACCACCGCACCACTCGAATCCACTCCATGCAACTCAGCTCACATGCGGCGTCATCATCGGCGAATGGCCATCACATCAAATCGCGAGGAGACCCCAAGACACACGGAGAAAAACGAGATCAAAAATCAGAGCTTCAGCTTTCGAGGTCAACGTGCACCTTTCTTCACCACTTTCATTTCATTATATTAAAATTGCAAGAAAGTTACTTTTGAATATTTTATAAAGATTCGCTGTTTGAATAAAACATTAAAAATAACTTTTATGGTATAATGTTCTTCATGAATAAACTCCTATGTATTTATGTAGTTGTAATATTTTCATTTACTATTAAGAGGATATGTACGAATTTTAAGATAAATGTTCTTATTAAAATGGTATTTTCCCAATCATTTCACACCCTATTTAAATACATACTCTAGGGAAAACTAACTCTATTGATAGCCATCTTCAATACCCATATTTTCCCAGTGCAGCTTCCATCTCTTCGCCGGCTGAAAACAGTAACAACGAACGGACAGCTTTTGGCTTTCACTCGACATCTCGTTAAGTGTCTTGTAAATGGCATTGTTTTCGTTTTTCATTCAAAAATGTGTGTGCGTCTGCCAAGTCGGACAATGGCAATGCTTTTTTCAGTTTCGAAGACGTTTAACAAAGTGCTGGCCAGCATTGCCCTAGACCGTCATCATATTTGTCATAAACTTCATAAATTTCCCCGTCGCAGCGGAAAAGAGCAGCGTAGAAGAGGGGAAGTGGGGACCTGGAACATGGGACCTGGTATCAGGTGTTCCATCTGCACCGCATCATCGGCGTGTGGGGATGCCATTGCCATTGCATTAGCATCTGGATTTACATAATTATGTTTATCTATATGGCCGGCCTACATATATCAGCGAGCGGTTTGCCCAACAGTTCAAATCAAAATTTTATGCTAAATTATCATAAAACGGCTGTATTAAGATACCACGGCAGATCACTCGCCCATTATCATACAAATGGTGCACAATATTGATCAGCCTGGGATTTCACCAGAAATATGTCCGAATCTTATCTCTGATTACGGTGATCTTTCGGCAGAAAGCGTGGCGTGAAATCAAATGCATATGGTTATTTAAGAAATTGGAATTGATATAAAGAAACTCCATACCCATATTTAAATAGGCATGATTCCAATAAATATTTTTATATTTATTGACAAACTACACATGGTGAAGACTTTTAGTTAAAATTTAAGGCAAATAAATCAAAAACGTCAAAAGAAGGAAAATTACATGTTGAAAAAAATGAGAAACATTATATTAATTATAAAGATAAACAGGCATCTGCAGAATTTCAAGGCTAAAATGTATCCCAAATTTGATTGATAGACATTTTCACCTTCATTAAGATCCGAAATCTAAATCATTTAAAAAACAACTGCATCTTATCTGAGATGAAGGCAACTGCTGGGAAAGGAAACTGTGAAATCAAGTGCAAAACCTTCGACTGATTGTGATTGATCTTGATTGATCGTTCGCCTAGGCAGAGATCATTTATTGCGGGTCTGTCCGCTCCTGAAAGTTCATGACTCAAGGATCATCTATAATTTGCTTTCTAAAATGATTCTCAGCCGGCTGAAATTTTCCCCTGTGATCGATGACAAGGAGTGGATCGGTGATCGTCGGTCGTGTGTTGTGCCATTCATTGAGGCATTTAATTGTCATGCGACAAAATGCAAAAATCTTACAAGTAACTGCAGCCGGTGATCTGCGGTTCAAAAGACCACAGACATGACTCCCCGCTCCTCTGATCTTGAACATGACCGTGATCGAGGATCGGCATCGGCATCGGAATCGGCATCGGCATCGACATCGCGATTTTGGTGATCGGTGATCGGTGCCTTGGCCTCCTTCATGACTTCCACTTTAAATGAGCTCGCATGTTGCAGTCCCCCTTTTTATTATACCCTTGCAGGGGGTATTCTAAGTTGTACTTTAGGTTTGGAATCTACTGAAGGTGGGATTTCTATACACTATATGGCTAACGAATCGATAATCCTTATAAAGGCTAGAGCAATATTTAGCTGTAACTTCACACAGATTCCCAAATCTTATTTAACTTAGCTTACCATATGGTATAACTTTGTTATTTTTAAACACATATTAATTATTATTAATATGTGAATTACCATTTCTCTTTCAATATGGTTTCAAATTATAAGACAAGATTGTTTAGTGGACTACACATATTTTTTTATTTTTTTTGGAATATTTGAAATTTGAATATCCTATATCTCATGCCTCCAAAAGTAGGGTAATTCCAGCATCGACCTCCAAGTCTTGCCTTTCTTTCGTGTCTCATTTTTTTCCTTACTTTAGTTAACCCAGACTCTAATTCGAATTGGCGAACTGCATTGACTTGTCCGCTGACTTTTCATACATTCAATTCAATTAAACAAATTTCTGGTCGGTGGCCCGCTCTCTCGCGCGCCAAACTTTTCTATTTTGGCCCCAAAAAAATAAAAGAGCGGGGAAAACAAACAAAAACAAACAAGACCCAGCAACAAAGTGTTAAGACAAACGTGCAACGGTTTGGGTTTGGGGTCAGTACCATTCACTTTTGGCTCGTTTTAAACTGGAGTTAAGTGCTATTTGAGGTAAGAATTTCATTACGTACTCCGTACGTGTGCGCTTTGCGCTTTGGATTTTTGTGACTGTGTTCCGCTGCATCCCCTCTTTTCGGGGGCAGGGGCCCAGACTTTCGGGGACTTCCCATAAGTAACCCAACTGAGCAATGCACACACTGCCGAAAAATATACCATCAAATAGAAAGGAATTCACTTCCTTTTTTAGCGTACTGCAGTCTCTAAAAGTTATTGTATTAACCGAAGAAAACCTTCTTTGAATTTGAATTTTATTTCAGAGTTCACATAATTTATATTTAAGTTGTGTAAAAAGGTTCTTGCCAATTCTTTTCTGTCAAGGTTAGATACAATCTGTTTCTTCACACCATATTACTTGATGAAATAAAGTCCTAAAATAATGTTTAGTTTGCAAAATATATCAAGAAGTTAAAGGATATATAAAACTAGTCTTAAAACTTAACAATTTTTTGAGTTTGCTCAGTTTAAGGCCAACTTTTGCCTAACCATGAACATTGAGAACTATCAGTTTTTTTAAATTTAGTTTAAGACATTCAAGTTTCTATTCTGTTCTCTGCTTCTTTTAGCAAATTGATTTTTATGTTTTTAATTTATTGAAGGTTGTTGGAAGTTTCTTATAAAATCTCTTACAATTTAGAAACATTTTCCTCAGTGCCCGATGGCAGAGATGCAACTCGGACTGCGGCTGCGACTTCGACGACGACACGTTTGCATTTTGAAAAGTCACGACCCACTTAGCCAGCCATGAGTAACGTAACGGACGGCAAATGGCCAGCGTCTAGTACCCGGCCAAGTGTTTGTTTTTCTATAAACAAATCGAACCGAACCGAATCGGATCGAATGGACTGGAATCGGAACGCGACGATCTGCTAACGAACCAACGCACCCCATTCCCATTTCCATTCCGAGGCGAATAAAAAAGCGCAAGACTATCCAGTCCAAGCCGATCCAATCCCATCCCATCCGATCTCTGAGTCACCTGGCGGAGATGCGTTGATTAATTGCCCGGCTGACATCACTCTGGAACCGCAAAAAGCTCTAAAAGCACGAAGAAGTCTCCCAGGCCCGGCTAAAGTGAAATCTCTTATGCTTTATGTTTGTTCGTTTTCAACAAACATTTTTCTTCGGCCCTCTTGGAGATCGGGGAGCGTGTGAAGAAGAAAGTGAAGTTCACAAGCATCGACACAAAACCCAAACCAAAACCAAAGCCGAAATAAACCTTTTGGTAACAACAATAGCTGATAAAACAAATACATTTGTCGCCTCGTCTTCGCGGAGAAATGTAAAGATGGTTATTCAAAACCGAAAGCCCCAGTCTGTGATTTATTTGCTTGTCCCCAGAAAACATTGGCTGGGTTTAAACGATGCGGGAAATTCTAGCAACAAAGCACAGCAATTTGACGTTTAACCACAGACAAAGCCAGGGCTGAAGCCCAAGTTAAAGCCAGAGCCAGAGCCAAAGCCAAAGCCAAAGCCAAAGCCAAATGCTCGTGACCGTTAGACAAATAATATTAAAAATCAGCCACGATGGCGGGGCCAAAAATTAGAGAAATAGAGACATTGTCGCCGCGGCACAACATCATCAACAGCTATTGAAAGACCCCGAAAGCGAGTTCATTTACATAAACCCAGCCGATCCAGCCCCAAGTGGCCGATGACGACGATGATGGCCAAAAAGAAACCCATCAGCGAAGACTGGGAAGAGTCGGTTCCTAAAACGCATTTTTTCTCTGTCGCTGCTGCACGCACGCGCTCATAAATCAAAAGCCAACTTGTTTATAACTGAAAGCGATCAATTAAAACGTTAACGCAAAAAAGCCACAGAAGAGAATCGGTGGAGAAAAAACACACAGAAAAATAAAAATTCAGCTGGGAAGCTGAAGATGAGAGCGTTGATCGCCGATCGCGATGCTTGATCGTGCCGAATTTGAAAACTGGCCAACGGATCTCTGAGCCAGGTTTCTGTGCATTCCGCCGGCCCAATTCTCTGTAAGAGCCAACAAAAACGCACAGGCGACTCGAATCGAAACGAAACAAAACAAACTCGCAGCCAAATGGGACGGGGACACATTTAAGTAAATTCCAGTTAAAAGTTAAAGCTGTTAACTGCATTTCGGTGTCAACATTATGGCTAAATGAATTGGGTTTTATGGTCAGCAGCATCGAAAGCTAATCAATTGTTCGGCCCGAATGAGTCAACACTGCCGGCGGAAAGGTGATGGAAACGGACAATTAAATTGGGGAAAAGTTTGACATTTTGATTTTATGATAATTCAATGGAATGATGATTAAGTTGCTTAAATAAATGGATGAGCTGAAAGTGTGATTCAAAGAAGACATCAGCAGTGAAATTTTAATTTTACTAATTCTAAATTGTGCACTCGCTCACTGGGAAATTCAAATTTAACTTTTTTAAATAGTTAATAGTTATAATTAGGGAAGATGAAAAAACCATCTTCTAAAGTCCAACAAATATATTTCTGAAATTTAAATATGTCCCGTTAAGATTAAGACTGGAAATTATTATTCACAATATCTAAATATATTTTTTATAAATATATTATTATTATTATTTATTTATTATTTATTTATATTATTATTTAATAGGATGCTTAAATATTTATTTCTTATTAAAATGAAGCCCAAAGTCAACTTTTAATATATGATTTATCCGTATGTGTACATTTTCAGGTGAGTCTTTTGCTTGATAGCTTTAATAGGCACATTCCAACCATCGAAAACAAACGGAGATAAGTCTATGGAACTATTTCAAAAGTAATTAATCAAAAACCCACTCTTACCAGCCGTCAATATTAATTCCATGTGTGTTTACAAATATTTCCTTACATCTGTGATAAGCGGGCTCAAAAATGATCCATTATTATCGCGGCAATCTAACGGAATAAAATGTGGAAAACATTTAAAATGGGCTTCACCCAGAACAAAATCACTCCTTATCGGTCAGGCCAGTCTTGACCATCTGAAGATGGGGCTAACAAGAAGAGGCCGAGAACCTTGAAGGAAGATCTCTGCGCACGATCACAAATTCCAGTTGCCCAATCGAGCGCTAAAACGTCGGGACACAAAAGCGCCTCCTGTCGTAGCTTTCTCTTTGCCATTTACCACCATTCGATGCTTATCGCTCCAAACTTGCAACACCCCAAAAACAATGTTACCTTATCACCGAGTGGGGGGGGTTGGTTCTGGAGGGGCCTTGCCTTGACAACACCCCTGCAAAGGCCGCGCAAATATCAGCCAGCCAGCACTCGTATCGCGCATTATCAATAATGTGCAATGCTACAGCTCATAAAATGCAGCCAGCAAAAATATGAAATATTTTACGCTGACTGAAGACCGAAGTCAAAGTCGAATGGGTTCGGATCGGCTTGGATCGATTGGATCGGATCGGATCTCTTTGCCTTGATCAGGTGCCGCCAAGGTAGATCCCCAGCGAACACTTAGCAAAGCAAAGCTCAGACAAGAGATGAGGCTCCTGCTGATGCACTGAGAAAACAAAAATGAAGCGCTTAATTTGTCCAACCATTTCTTTTGTTTTTAATTCAATCAACCTGTCAAATAAATTTTGCAAAAATTAAAAATTTATAAGCTTTGTCAACACAGCTTTCACGCTTGTTAAAGATTGATGCTGTTTAACATAAATAAAGAAACCACTTTGGGTTGTTTGAAAATCAGATTAAATACATTTCATCTTGTATATATTTGCATAAAGAAATGGCGATGAAAAGAAAACACGATCTTAAATTAAGAGTATATCAATCAATACGTCAAGGAAAATATGAATATTTCAATACAAAGAGCTAATTAAGAAATGAGATGAAAGGAATTAATAAAAAAGAGTAAATCAATCGTCTAGAATATTTAATAATATTTAAAAATGCAATAATAGATTACAAAAATTTAATAAAAATATAATCTCAAACGAAATAGATTGAGATACATCAATACTTTTAAGACTTTTAATTCAATTCTGGCTTATTAATCACCTATTAAATTAGTTATACTGCTAATATACATATATTATTTTAATATTTACTGAATATTTTTTCCAAGTGCACTGATGATGCTCAGGGAGACTCCCCTGCCCCTCCTCCGATGACCAGGACGAAGAGGATCCCGATGCGTGCGGTGCGATAAGCAGCCGATGCAAAACCATTAATTAGGAGCTGCAGATACCTGGTACCTGTGCAAGTCGACCCTCTCGCTCACTGTACATATGTATATGTGCACATATATATTCGCTCGAAATTAAGGCTTTAATCGTGCATGAAAATACGTGAAACTTACGCGTCTTCGACGACTTTTCCCCTCACTTCTTCGCAGCAGCGTCTTCAGATGCAACGTGATCGCGATAAGATAAACTGCATACAAATTTGCTTTTATGCGGAGTCAGCGGCCGAGGGCCTGGTACTCTGGGGCGAAGTGAAAATGATTATTATTTATGCAGGGTATCAAATATTCCCTCAACGCGTGTGTCAACAGTCCGGTGTCTGTCATTTATTTCAATGAAAACAATCAGCACTGCCCAGGTCCAGGGCCGCTCTTGTGGGCTCATTAATCGGCTGGCAATATGTCAATGTCTCTACTCCGTCTGTATCCGTATGTATCTGAACCTTCCACACCCCCATTCCGCCCGATTTGCCCCACTCTCGGATTTCGACGTGGTTGATGACGATAATGAGGGGGTTGGTCGTCGGCAATAATCCTAAACCCATTTTCCATTTGCCATTTCACAGTTGCATATGACCGTTTGCAGCGCAAATTATCGTAGGTAACTGTAAAAATTGGTGTGCCCGAAAGGATTGAACCGATCGGTGAATGCTCTATCGCATAAAACCTTTAGCACTAAAATATAACATGATGTTTACTAGAAAATAATTAATTGATAATCAATTATGAAAACATTGAAAAACATCATAAATGTTGTTAGAAGATGTAAAACACCTATATTAAAATATTTATTATATTTTAAACATTTTAAACCTTTAAAAATATTCAAAGGCAAATTAAAAATGTTATAATTTCGAATGCTACTATGCGATAAAAACTATTGTTACTATTATAAAAATTCATACATGTTAAAGATGTACATATAAAGTAAAATTCTATTCAAGGTTTTTATGGTTTTTTAGTTTCTGAATTCGCAGAATAAACACAATTTTTTCATAAAATGAACAAATCCAGCACCAAGTAAAATATACTCCTAGTTCAAAGAGTATTGCCACATAACGAACTCCCCCAGATGATTGTTTTATACCTCTCACTCCGTCTCTCTCTATCCCTCCGACTCGTAGGCATTACTTCTGCCATACCCCCTTGGAACCCCCTCCCAAAATCGCCTGCGACTATCTCTTTGCATCTGCGTTGAAGCGCGAAAATTGCAAACCAATGTTGTTTTGACAATGTGCAATAATTTGTAGTCAATTTTATGTGTCTACCGTCGAATCGGTTGGTTCAGCTCCGCTTGTTTCGGTAACCCCTGCACATCCCCTGCCGATCCCCTGCAATCCCCTGCCCCGCCACTGGTTACTTCACTGCCCACAGGGCAGACGGGCGGGCAATTTATGGCTGGTAAATTAGCAAGAAATGGAAATTAAGAAAAATGTTGCTTTTATTGCAAACAGTTGTAGTCGTCTTCCAATAAAAGCATATTTATTTATACATAGCTCCGCGGCGGAGCGCAGAGATCGGGGACCAGAAACCGAGGAAAAGACCGGCGACCCGACTTTTATGACTCCCGATTCGTTTGGAGTCTAATGAGCCAAGTGGTGGGTGCAATGATTGGGTGGCTACCTAATTGACGGCTCCTCGGCGGCTGCACATGGGAAAATATTTCTGGCTTCGCATATTCGGAATGTGCCGATGCGGCGGCCTTCTAATGAGTTTGCCGCTTCGATTTTCCTTTTTCCTTTCCCTTTCAACCTTTGATAGATGGCCCAAAAGTTCAGACTGATGGCTCCGGCATTAGCACTAAGCTTTAGCGGGGGCCAAGCACTTTGATTTGACTTTGGGCCCGAAAAAAGGCAAGAAGAAACAAGTCGGAAAATGCGAGAGCGAATAAAAACTTCTAAACTGCAGTCAGGGAAATTTTTGATGGAGGTTTTCGGCCAAGAAGCAAACCTGTGTCGAAAATGGGTCACAGGAGCGGTTCGGTGGATTAAAGGGTTTTGCCAGAGATGGATGAAAAAAATGTATGGATTTAAATATTGAGTGAAGATGAACTTTCTTAAAACGGTTTGTTCTGCCTTTATCTCGCAAATAAGAATTGCAATAAGTTAAGCAAGTTTTAAAATATTTTTGGTAAACAATTCTTAAGCAAATTTTATCATTTTGTAATCTTGTTGAAAAAAGAAATTACTTTTTTATACAGAAAAAAAACTATTCATCATTAATAACCAATTGTATTAATTTGTTTACTGTGAAAATATGGAAATTTCACAACAACCTGACTTATTGATTTGAGCCATTTTTACCTTCCCTAAATTAGGAAAGCACCCCTGTTTTAGCCAAGTTAAACCCATGCTCTGCGAGGGCAATCTATAAATAAAAGGCATCTCTTTTGACACTAAACTGACTTGTAAACCGAAATATTTACGTCGACTTCTTTTCGCTGCGTATGCCAAATGACAGACGGAACCCCCAAAGACCCCGCTTCCAAGGCCCCGAAAAAAGGAAACCCCGACCCCAAACGGGCCTCTAAACTTTCCTTAACCGAAAGGAAACAACGTGAACAAAAAAATTCAATTGAAAGTTTGCCCCTTGGATTGGCGGTGTCTGCACTCTTTCCCTTTTCCCACTTCAACTCATCCGTTACTTTGTAACAAATCCCACAGGCAAAATTGATAAAATAAAGGAAAAAGGGGAGAGATATGTGGGGATGTGGATGAGAATGTGGCCGTATATATGTATGCCAGCGGGTTCGGAGAAAGTAAAAGCAAAGAAAAGTTTTTAATATTTGACGTGTTTTTTTGCAAAGTTTTCTAGGTTTTCGTTTTCTGTTTCGCCCCGAACCGCACTGAGTCGAGCGGAGGGGGAAAGGAAAATATTGAAAAGGGTTTAGCCAGGTCTTCAACTTCTCCGCTGGTTAGGCCACAGACATATGTGTATCCGCCAGATACCACTTCCCCCGCATCCGCATCCGAATCCGAGTCCGCGTTCTAAAATTGCACATCAAAGGCCGTTTGTCGATCCACTGGCCCGCTAATGATTGATTGTAAAATTCGCTAATTTAAGCAATGTGAATTTATGTTTCGGCGGTGGGGGCCCATCAATTTTATTGCGCATTTAATTGATCATAAAAATTATTCATTCATCGGGAGCTGGGATAACTTGTTTCCAGGCAGCCAGCGGAATCGGCAAAATATTTCGCTGTGGGCTCATTGACTCAAATAAAGGCAGTGAGCAGCGAATATAAACACACGATAGCCAATAATTCCGTAGATGAGATACGACCGCCATATAGATATCTTTAAAATATGCATGGGAAGATATCGTCGCATCTTTGGCAAGCGTAAATACGAAGGCATTTCTGTTTAAAATTAATTCAAATGGAGCAATCGTGGGATGTTGTTCGATGAGTGTGCGGATGGATGCGTGTGGCGAGGTTGATGTGAAAAGTTTTTGAGAATACAAGCCTATTCATAATCTAAGATCTAGTCACTTGCATAAACTTAAAGGGGTTTGAGAAATATAAATGTAAAATACTATAATATGGTCACAATGAAAAATTTTAATCAGAAATAGGATATTTTTAATACTTCCTTTTTTAGTTTTATATAAATAAATTAAATCGAAAAAAACAAATAATTGTTAAATACTAAGTTGTATTAAAATTGCTGAATAATAAAACTAATTTTTAAAAAATTTCCAACAAATCTATATAAGTTACCTACAACATAACCCAAATTTTCCCTTTTTTGATCTTGAACATTTATGTTTTGAGGTTATCAAGCTTCTGCAATAAGTGTAAAAAAATGCAGGTAACTAAATAAATGTACAAGCTTTTGAAAAGCGGAGCTAAAATTAATTTATCCGTAATTTCAGCAACTTTATTATACGACGAAGAGATTTTTTTAGCCCAACCTCTAGCCATAAATCTCCCCGTTTTTCCCCGTCGCCTTTCCCCCATTTGCCATGGAATGGTCAAGCTCTTTTAGTGTTTACCTGGCAAATTTTTTTCGATTGTAATAGAACACCGCTCTGACATAAACAAAACCAGAGCCAAAGCAAAACTGAATCGCACTGGGGGCAAAGCGACTGCTGGCATTGGAATCCGCATCCGACGTGGAATCCGCATCAAGAATCCATATCAAATGTCAAGGCGAGATAGATTATGGCTTATCAGCGGCAGACGAAAAAATAATATTACAATTGCAGCCCAGCTAAAGTTTGGGAGGGTTGAATAAAAAATCGAGACAGTATTTGGATTATCAATTTTTTGTCATTTATATATTTTTGTGTTTCGGTTTTTCTTTTCTTTTTTTAGCTATAAACTAGAAAACATAAAATTACAAAATAAAATACATATCCATAGGTGTGCGGGTAGTTACAATATTTACAACAAGCGGCAAGTAAATCATAATTAAATGTTATGCATATTTATATATAGTACACATGTAATCAGTCGATTTATGTTTTCAATTTGTTTGATTCGTGTTGCATAATTCGTTTTTCTTTTCATTTTAGTGCATACAGTCCTTTTTCAATTGTTTTATGTACAATAATTTTATCATTTTCATAGAATTAATATGGCTGTATCTCGTAGGCGGGGTTGTGGATTCGGATTCGATTTTTTAGCTTACAAACTAGACTAACTAATGAGGATAAGTTTACGTCTAAACATAGGTTGGTAGGAAAATGGTACTCATCTTAATAAATTAGGGCTTAGTGCTAAAACAAAATATCACAATGATTAAACAAATAAACGTACGATTAACATTTAACTTATTTACATTTAACGCTTTACAGTCTAAGCCATGTGAATCCTTCTACAGTGTGTGTTTACTTTGTTAACTAGTTTTCTGGTTTCTTGCTTTTGGAATGCATTTTTAAATTGGCAAGGCAGTGGAGCTGGAGATTGTCTGAGATAGAGTCGGAAATAGAAATAGGTGGACAGAGGGAGAGGGCGTTGCACACAACCAGGTAGATTTTAATCGCCAAGACCAAACTAATCTGTACGGCTCTGTTCTCATGTTCCTCCTTTTCTGGCCTTGTCGATTTTCGGCTAAAACACAACTTTGGGGGCCAAAAACTCGGCACACACGTGCTGATCTCTCTCCTACTATTTTTCCTTAGTTTTTCAATGGCTGCCGGGGAAACTTGTATCTTTTCTTCTGCAGCAAGGTCACAGTGGGAAGTTTCACTCTGGGAAATTCTGACTACTTCTTCATAATCTCTGACTAGCTGGGGAAAAAGAAAGCTTTGTTTTCTAATCAAATCTAGGCATAGCGTGATCCGCCAAAGTGACTCTATTATAGGGGAATTCTGTTGCCACCACTCTATCTTCTTATGCCGGGATACAATTAACTGGCATTAATTGTTGGATGTAAGTCCGATTTATCAGAGCTAAGTCCCCTACAATTGTTTCCCTTCTCACACGATTGTTGCTCGGCAACAACATCTTGCTCCAGCTATCTGTTTTGCTGCCATTGATTAGCACATGTAATTGTGGCTCAAAAGGAGAGAGAAGTAACAAAAAGCAAAACCAATTTTAACCCGTACAACAACTGTCTGCAGACGGTCTGGGTCTGGGTTTTTGGTTTTCTAACGTCTAAGGTCTGCTTTTTGTTACCATTTTCCTTTTGGCCAGACATGAGCTCTGTGATGTTTTGCGTTGCCTATTTTTCCCAACCCGAGCAGTCACAGATACAGATACGAATGCGAATGGAACTACAGCTGCTGCAGATACAGATACACGGGTGTATCTTCTACACACGTCGAGCTTGTTATAGCAAAATGCAGCAGTTAAGATGAACTAACGACTGAACGTTGCAAACGGAGAAAACGAAGGAAAACAGAAAAACAAAAAAAATGCTGGAAAAACGACAAAATAAAGGAGAAGAAGGAGAAAAAAATAAAGCCAAGAGAAATACTTTTGGGCCTGCTGCCTTTTGTTGCCTGACTGACTGGTTGGTGTTGGATCTACACGGGAAATAAATACGATAATTTAAGTACTGATATAAGATTTCTATAAAAAAGATATACTTTGATTTGAATCCGTTAAAATCAGATCAAAACATATAGCTCGTAAGTAATTTTAAATTCTGAAAATCTGAATGTGCCATTGCTTTTTTATCTTTAACCTTCTTTTAATTAAGTTAATTTTAAATTAAAAACAATTAAACAAAGAAGAAATTATATAAATTTTCCCTGTGTAGTTGCTGCTTGCTAGTTGCTGTTGGTGTGTTGCATGCAACATCAATTTTCAGAATCTAGCTGCGAGCCAGGAAACTGAAAATAGCTGGCCGTAAGAAAACAGAACAGGGCCAACAAACAACAATTGCCTGGCTCGCCAGCTATTTTACTGTTGTCTTTTGCTGTTGTTATTGTTCCTGGTGTTGCCTGTTCTTTCCCCACTCGATTTTTCTTTTACTTTTGCTATTTTAACATGTAACTAGGCTTTTATCGCTAAACGCTTGCATTTGCATATTGAATGCAATTCCCCCTTTTTGTTTGAAACCCGAGGAAGTTAAACGTGTTTTCAGCGAGGGTAAGTATTTTCGGACTGCAAATATTCTAGATCACCTTTCATAACTGAACAAGATCGTACAAATGTCGGGACAGTGATATTTTCTTTTTTGTAGGTATTTCTAATGGGTATCTTTAAGGTTACCATACAAAAACTATTCTTGCAGGAACGTTTTAAGTTATTGAGTTAGAGATGTTTTACTCGAATTGTTGTGCTTATAATATTTTCAATTAAACTTTTAAACTTTTAAGAGATATGAAAAAAAATAATAAAATTGTAAAGCTTTAAGCTTTTTTTTTTTGCTTAGAATGATTTGAAAGCGAATTAAATCCTTTAATTTATGTTAAAATAGCGTAAGATGGAAAGTGCATAGGAAATAAGTACTGAAAACCTGTATATCTCAGAGAACATAGCTCTTTTGCCAACTCCAGACTCCATCTCCCCTGACCTTGCCTTGACCCCGCTACTCAATGGTGACCCCACTCACATGTGCAGATTTCTAGACGCCGGCGTCGGTTGAGTCGGCGGCAATGGGAGGCTCTGCTGCTGGATGCCCCCCGCCAGGGGAATCATCTGCGGAGCAGGGCCACCCACCGACCCACCGCCCATCAGCAAGGCCGCCTGCTGTTGCTGCTGCTGCTGCGTGGCGTTGTTGCTGCCGCGAAGTTGCTGCTGCTGCTGTTGCAGTTGCTGCTGCTGCTGCTGTTGGTGCAACGATGGTTGCCGACGGAAGCTGCCCGGCTGCTGCGGCGGCGGCGGCAACATGAACTGCTGCTGGTGGTGGTGCACCGGGTGGGGCAGGGGCATCGCCTGCTGGTGGACGTGGTGGTGGAGGTGATAAGCGGCGTGGTTGATCGGCACATGGCAGCCCTGGCCGGCAACGTTGGATCGCTGCGAGGAGGACACATCCGGTAGGGCGAATCGCAGCTTCTGCCAGAACAACTTGTCGCCCCACTGCAGATACGTGTTGGTCTTCAGATACAAGCGCAGATCGGGATCGAGTTCCTTCTGGGGCACCTCGCCCAGCACAATAACTATCAACCGCCGGCGACGATCTCGCAGCACCGATTGATGGGCCGACTTGAACTCGAATCTGCACCATTCCGACTTGATGAAGTTCTCGCTGACCACCATGATGGTTCGCCGACTGCTGTCGATGGCCTGGACTATGGTTTCCGGCAGATATCCGCCCACGGGAAAGTCCCTCTGATGCAGGCACAGCTTGTAGCGATGTTCACCCAGCTCCAGCATGGGAGCCAGTTCCTCGTTGACGAACAACTCATCCTTGGAGGAGTACGAAACAAAGGCGTCGAATAGCTTCTCCCGCTCGTTCTTATCTACATCTTTTTGGGCATTGTAAAAAAGGCGGACTCCGAACCTCGAGTGGCACCACACACGCATCTCCTGGCGGAAAATGAAGACCAGCAGGGTGCAGATCATCACGAAAATAAAGGCCGTGAGAATGGCCACCAGGATGGGTATGTAGTCCTGCTTCGGCGGCTGGTTCAGGATCATTTTAGTGGACGTGGCGTTCGAGGCGTTCTCGCCACCCGCCTGCTCGGCATAATTGAAGCTGTTGTCCAAGCCCAGCGGCAGAGTCTGGCTGCACTGCACCACGGGCAGGGAACCAGCCTCTCCGGATCCCGGGTATATGACCATCTGCTGGGTGCTGTTTCCACTGATCATATCGCACTTCATCTTCAGCTTATCCACCACATACTCGTGGCGGTTCATGTAGTCCCGCAGTTTGTCGATGAACTCGCAGTTGCAGCTCCAAGGATTTCCCGCCAGTCGAAGTTCGTTTAGGTAGCTGGGCAGGAAGTTCCACACGGGAAACGAGGTGATGGCATTGTGATCCAATCGCAGGATTTTCAGGTGATACAGGTGCGTAAAGGTGAGGGTATCGATGGTGGCTATCGCATTGTGCTGGAGGTACAGCTCCTGGAGGTTATCCAAGCCCTGGAACTCATTACCATTGAGCACCTTCAGCTGATTACTCTGCAATTGAAGGACTTCAAGTTCCAAGAGTCCGTAGAAAGTGCGGTTGTGCAGCACCTCGATCCTGGAGTGGTTCAAATGCAGAACCTTTAGCCTCTTGCGACCAATGAAGGCGTGGCTCTGCAGCTCCCGGAAATTATTGCCATCCAGATACAGCTGTGTGGCATCCATGGGAATGTGGGATGGCAGGGCCTGCTCGTAGGAAGCCCGGCTGCAATCGACCACGTTCGAGGTCCAGGACTGATCGTGGTAGCAGGAACACCTATCCGGGCACTCCATTTTGCAGTCGCAGGCCTGGAAATCGCAGCAGTGGCACAGGGCGAAGCAATGCGAGGCATATTTGCAGAGGAAGTCATCCGACTTGGCCTCGATCAGGGAGACATGCGAGGATCCGCGGGCGTAGGCCAGTCGGCAGTGGATCTGGTCCAAATCCATCAACTGCGGCTGAGTGCGCGACTCGCGATTCACCTTCTGCAGCCAGTCCAAATTGCAGTCGCATTCGTAGGCATTGTGGCCGATATAAAACTCAGGGATCTCCCGATCCTCGGCAATGGGCGACAAGCGCAGAGCATTGGGCTCCAAGGTGGTCAGGCGATTCCTTACCAAGTCCACCCTCGTCAAATTGGGCTTCTTGAAGAACGTATACGGCTGGATCTTGGAAATCTGGTTGTCGTTCAGGTAGAGCACCTCCACACTATTGGGAATCGAACTGGCCGTAATCTCGGTCAGCATGTTGTAGCTGGCATCGAAGGTACTCAGGCTGAGTTCGCTTTCGATCTCGAAGTAGTTGCCCAGCTGGGTGATCCTATTGGCACGCACATCCAGCCACTGCAGACGGATGGGAATGTGGGAGTAGTCGAATTTCTCCAGACGATTGCCCGAGATATTCAGCCACACCAAGTTGGGTAGTTCGGTGAACAGGCCAGCTATGGACTTGAGCTGATTTCCATCCAGTCGGATGGCCTGCAGCTGGCTATTCCTCTGCAGTGAACCCGCCTCGATGGACTTGAGTTTGTTTTGGGACAGGTTGAGGATCTGCAGGGAGCTCATCCGGTCGAAAACCCCACGGCGGATGTGGGTAAGGGAGTTCTCCGTCATCCGGAGACCATACAGATTCTCCAGCTGGGTGATGCTAGTGTTCTCAATTTGACTGATCAAATTCTCGCCCACATCAAGGGTCTTGAGCAGCGGAACATGGGCCAGAGCTTCGGGCACGGCCTGCAGCTTGTTGTCGTTCAAGTGCAGATCCTGCAGCTGGGTGCAGTTGATCAGGGATCTTTGATCCAGCCGCGATATCCTGTTGAAGTCCAGCGACAATACCAGTAGATTGTTCAGGCCCTGCAGAGTTCGCTGTTCGATAACTGA
Organism: Drosophila kurseongensis; assembly: GCA_018153305.1. Classification (NCBI taxonomy): domain Eukaryota; kingdom Metazoa; phylum Arthropoda; class Insecta; order Diptera; family Drosophilidae; genus Drosophila; species Drosophila kurseongensis. Next base: position 6,465,036 of record JAECXX010000005.1, on the reverse strand, counting down.
CATGCGATTACGCGAGAGGATCAGGGTGTGCAGATTGGTGAGATCCGAAAAGATACCTCCTGGCAGCTGATCAATGTAGTTCTCCTCCAGTTTCAGGATCTGCAAACTGGCCAGGGGCCTGAAGATGTGCGCCTCCAGGCGACTGATCTTGTTGGCCGACAAATCAAGCTTCATTAGGCGCTTGAGACCCACAAAAGTGGCGGCATTGATCCACTGGGAATTCAGTTCGTTGCTGGCCAAGTCGAGGACCAAGAGCTCAGCCAGTTCCCCGAAGATTCCGGGGGCCAAGACGTTGATGGAGTTGTTTCTCAGGTAGATCTCCTGCAGTTGCTTGGTCTCCGCGAAGAGTTCTGGCGGCAGGGAGGTCAACCGATTGGCCGAGAGGTCCACAACACTCAGCGAGAGGAGGCCCTCGAAGGCGCGATCGGCCAGGAAACTCATGCTGTTCCTGGATATGTTCAGATGGGTCAGTCGGCCCAGGGCCGATAACATGGCCGTGGGCAGGCTGACCATCTTGTTGGCACTCAGGTCCAGACTCTGCAGCGTGGAGCCGCACACTCGGGCCTTCCTCGAGCTCAGCGAGGAACTGAAGTAGAAGTTGCTGATGTCCTGGATCTTGTTGTGGGAGGCATTCAGGTGCTGCAGGGACTTCAGGGGGCACACCATGCCATCGGGGATGAGCCAGATGTTGTTCAGACTGAGGTCCAGCCGCTCCAACTGGCGGAACTCCACGAAACTGTTGGAGGCCATCTCCAGCGACATGGTGGACCAGTCACCGTTATGCGTGCGAATGGTGAGGTTCCGCAGCTCCTGGAGGCCCCGGAAAGATCCGTCCGTGATGTTGCCCAGCTTGCAGTAGTCGATGGTGAGGTCTCTGAGCTCCACCAGGGACCTGAAACTGTCCGGACTCAGGCTGCTCTGGAAGAAGAGGGCATCGTTGCACTCCAGCCGCAGGCGAACCGTGTTCTGCGGCTGGATCACGCTGAAGTTTGTGTTCTCCAGCTCCGAGTTGATGGTCCTCAGGTGGCAGACCAAGGTGATGTCGTGCTCCCCGCCGCCGGACCAGCGGCACTCGTCGGGGGCCTGGTACAACACCGTCTTGCTGAGGGCCGCACCGAAAATGGGAATCACCCAGGTGGCGATCAGCACGTACAGCATGTGGGTGGTGGCCAGCATTTTGGATCGATCCTAGACTGCGAATGGGAATTCGGTTTTGTGGTTTCGGGGGCTAATGGGGGCTTCTTTTGGTCTTTCACTGCTCGTTCTATTTCTCGCCCATTTTGTGTGTTTTGTGTTTATTTGGGATTTTTTGTTTGGTTTTATAGCGCAGCTTTGCACAATCGCCACTTTTCACAACACCACATCAACGATTTAATGCTTTATCTAAAACGATTTTCTTGTTTTTTCTTTCCCGCTGGCTATTATTTTCTTTTATACTTTGATTTGGTTGCTTTCGATTTCGATTTTTCTATATCTTTGTGTTTCTCCGTTGTAGTTTCGCGTTGACCGTAATCCAAGTGGGGGGTGCGATAGCGCGTTTGATAAATTGTGCCACACTGCTTGTTCTAAATTATTTCGAGGCGATATTTCTTCTTTTTTATTCATCCGCTGAACGACAACGCGCGTCCGTTCGGCTCGAAGTCAACTCAAAAACTGATCGCTCTCTTCGCCTTTCAGCCAGCAGCAAGTGCCGCTGAAAAGCGCTCAACAGGGTGAGTGAGTGTGGCTGAGTACCTGGCTGAGTAGGTGCCCATGAGTAGTTGAGTAAATGAGTAAGTGAGCACTCAATGAGCACGCACACAGAACCAAGGAACTAGAGCGAGATGCGATCGATGCGCGAGAGGGGCAGAGTAAACAAAACTATGCAATGCAAACGCAAACGCATCGCACGTAATAGCCCACAGTGCACAGTGGGCTGAATAGGATTAAATTGCACTTGGTGGACAGGTAGAATTTGCATTGGGCTCGCAACAAATGACAGATGGGCAGTGAGATAGCGGGAGATCAGGGGCAGGTGAAATTGGCCAACAAACATGTGAAACATGTGGAACTTTAACAGGAGGGCATTACGAATCTGCAATATTTAAGGGTCTAGGATACAACGGAAAAATAAGTAAATCGATATCATAGATCAGCTCAAAGATCAGTTTCTCTGATAAAAAGAGTTCCCTAGGGAAGTAAATAGTTGCGACAACTATTACATTACAGGAAACTATGTTACAGTGCGGCACAATAATCCCTAAAGAAAATAGGACTGAAAGTAAAATTCAATTATGGTCCTTTACAAATCTTTTTTTTATTATTTGTAAGCATGTTTAACTTCCGTTAAAAAACACATGTTTACACTGACTGGCATATTACATTTTGTTGTGCATTTTTGAAAAATCACGCTGGTAAACTCATATTAAAGTTATTTAAGACTTAGGGATTAAGTAAATCAATTTTAATAAAGGCTTAACTTTCAAAGAAGCTTTATAAAAAAGCTTAACCGACAGAACTCCATCTGTGTTCCAAGAACCACAGAAGTATGGCAACTCACAAGGGCAAAGCCTCTAATGTTTAATTTAAATAGAAAAAATTGCCTTATCTTAACAAAGAGGGATCCAAATATTTTTAATTTCGTTATTATTAAAGCGAAATCTATTTAAATGGTATTTAAATTGATTTAATCTTTTCAGACACAAATAAAATTGGAAGTTAGCAAGGACGAACAACGCAGGACTTCCGGTGCTAAAGTTTTGAATACAAATCAAATTAGTCCACACCTCAATTATTTGTCACGCCAGCAACCTTGATCTTTAAACAAAAACTCAGTGGGCTCGCACCCACAGCTGGCACCTTGCCGTTTAGGCCCACTGTGCGGCACCGTGGGCCTCCTCCCCCCCGATTCGTGTCCCGCCTGTCGGTTCCGCTGAGCGTCAAAGCCGAGCAAACAATTCCAATTCCAATGAGACATTGACACTCGTCACACCGGTTAGACGAGTTTTACTCCACGGAAACCCAGCCGAGAGCGGAGTTCTCTGAAAATTGAGTGGTTTTTCGTATTCAGCAGATGAGATATAACCAGTGCATATCCAGAGAAAGAGAGAATGAGAGCGAAGCGATCTGCTGAATCGAGTGCAAGTGGCTGATCTTCGGCTTTTTCTTGCAGACGGCCACAAAAACCGAAAACGAGACAAAAAAAAGCGGAGAATAATCATAAAAAATTATTGAAATCAATTGTTAATTCAGCCAATGTCAGTTTGATATAGGCGCACACTCACACACGCGAGCCCACAAAAAATTGACTGATTTTTCTTGATTTATGAGAGCGGCGGCAGCAGTTGGTGGGATTGGGATTGGGATTGGACTGTTGGTATTTCTTTTGGACCAGACCGGACCGGCTGGCAATCGAGATTTGTCGGGGAGATCTCGAACTCGGGGCTTACTCATTATGAGGTGGCTGAGCCGCAGATGGAGCCGACTTAAAGTTCGACGGGGTCCGAGTCCGAGTCCGAATCTGATATTTTTTTCGCATGATCTGGCTGCCCATATGTTGTAACCGCACTTTCAAACTTTCCCAAAAACACTAAAACGGGCAAAACAGATCGCTACTGGATTATATAGAACAAACAAACAGCTGGGTTCGGAAGAATAAATACCATACTTCATATGTTCTTTAATAAAGGAAAACATTGTTTAACATTCAAAGCTGAATTATTTATTCTTTGTATTGAGGAATTGTTACAGTGTAACATTAAATCAGTATATATCAATACATATTTAAAAAATTTTAATTTTTGTCCAATTGGACAAAACAAACAAATTAGAGGAACAAAATTCTTCTTATATAAAATATAAATCATTTTATTATCAAGTTTTATTTAATAAAGTGACTTGGCAACCAAATAAACAAAATAAAACAATTCAACTGTTTACAACTTGTAGAAAGAAATCGGTGAAATATATTTATACATATGTGTTGTATTGCTAAAAAAGTAATTAATAAAAAGAAAGTATTAAATAAAATCTATATCGGAAATCTTGCCAGACTTTTCTGGGCAAACTCCATACTACCAATAAGAAATACACGCCAACCTAACTTAAGACAATTTGGTTTCAAATTTTCTTCAAATGAAAGTTGAACAAATTGTGGCAAACGTTGTGTTTATTTCATGTGCAATTAATTTTGAGGCACTCAAGCTGCAAACCTACTATGTTATTATCTTAAAAATAACCACTCAAACTGACAAATAAAACCCCTCCAGATGTAACTAAACCCTTGATTTGCAGTGCTATTATTTCGATCGCAACTGTATATAAGGCGCTCCGTGCGAGTTGTAGTTGTACCTGTCGACGCCCGTTGAGTCGACAGGTGCTGATTAACCAAACACATCCCAGGCGATGCGTATCAGTCAGCCAGTTAGCCAAGCAGCTTGTTTGGCCTGGATGGGATGGCATGGGATGGTTCGGTTTGAGATGGATCTCTCCCTTTCCCGGTGCTCCGTTCCCAGGAAAACCCACACCCAAGCCTCCGTCTGAGCAAACTGCAGGTAGCCTACAAATTGTGTTGAAAGTTGACCGTGCAAACATCGTCTTTCGGTCCTCACCTCACCTCCCCTCTCCACTCCTCTCCTCGAGATCGTCCTCATCCTGATTCCCCAGGTAAACAGATTGGTTGGTGCTGCTGCCGCGATATCTTTGGCTAGGATTTTGTTACAATCCTCGCTCAATTGTTTGTTCCTGCCTTGTACCTTTCTTTCTTTCTCTCGTTTTATGATTTTCTTTATCGCCTGATCGATCGATCAGGCCAGTTGGTGTAAGCCAGGAAGTGCCTGGGCATAGAAGGAATTGGCTTAGACCCGGGGATTGCACAATATGATGCAGGATCGGCTAGCAACACTTAAGAAAATTATGTGCAATGCTGAGAAATGTTCTATGTTCTGTTATATATTTAAAGAATAACTAAAAATTGAAGCGCAGAATATGAATATCAAGACACGTACCTATATTGCCAGTGTCACAATATGGCAGCTATTTACAGTTTTAACCATTTAAGAATTTGTGTTCACATTTTACGCAGTCGAATATATATTAAGATCATGGTAAACTTAAAATAGGGCTCACACTGCAGGATTCCATGCGATTTCTCGACCTATATATAAATAAAACATATTTCCCTACCAATCTCAAATTAACTATTTGTTTCTATTTTGCTGTCTTATTTCCCAAATTCCAAATATCGGTAGAACAATTTTCCAAGTGTAGGGATCTGTTTGGTGTACTTTAGGGATCCGTAACCGTATATGAGGGGCGGTCCTGCCGGCATTGATTTGATTTGATTAGATTAGTTGAGTGAACGGCGACGGAGTTGGGGCAACATTTCCCTACGATGACTGATCGTTCTCGATTCTCTTTCGTTTCCATTTGCGCAAATTATTTTTCTTTGTAATCGCGACGCTTGTCTTGGGTTGCCAAAGACGTGTACGCCCGAGTATCTGTATCTTGTGGGTGCTGGGCGCTTATTGCTCATTGGGTCACAGTCACATGAGTCATGGGCAGCGATTCTTTTGTAGATACCCGTACATTATTTTTTTTATTTTCCGCCAGCTGCCGGTTGCGAAAAATTTCGTTTGTTGTGTTTTGTTGGCTTGTAATTGGAATTGCTTTTTTTATTCGTCCGGAGACAATGACCGCTTTGAGGGACGCCCCGGCGAATGGAGAAAGAGAACCCTTGAGAGTGGGTTTCCAAATGGAACAGTTAAGGATTAGGATATTGAATTCATCTGTTAAAATCGCTTGAGAAGATCTGCCTGAAGGAACTTCCTGTTTTGCTTACATTATCAGGGTTGTTTGCGGATCTTTGTGAGGGGATGGGCAATTTTGAGAAACAGGTGGCTGACCTTGCTTAACATTGCCAATATTTAGTTAAGCTTAGCTCAGCTAAAAAAAAGATTCTGGCTACGTGTAAAAGATACGAACAACATTTGTATGTTATTTCTTTACGAATAGATTTGAATCTTACGGTTTGCAGAATATTTATTGAGTAATAATTAGTGCAGTTTTAAAATAAAAATTATATCTGATTTTCCGACGTAAGAATAATACGTAAACCTAATTAACCAACTCTCAAAACTAAATTATCAAAACAAGTCATTATCTAAAAATTGGTTTCCAACATTGCTAACCAAAATAGGAAAACGTTTATGAGTTGATCGGTTATCACTTACTCCATATTATTGAGCCGCGAAAAACTAAAACGGAAATATTAAATTCATTAAAATGTATGGGGCATCAGTTTATAAATAAAGAACATTCGATCATTTGTGTAATAAAGAACACCGGTTCGTTCTTTTAGTCATATCGTCTTCTTAAATTCAATTTTGTAAAACCATTTGTTCATAAAGGCAGAATACTTTATTTCAAAAAAAAAATACCACAACAAATTATAAGATTTAAAAATTATTTATTATTTATTCGAAAACCAGTTTTATAAGTCACTAGGTTTATTTTGTAAAAAAAAACGTAATCGCAAAAAGTATCAGTACAAGCCTTGAAATGAATCAGCTCTAAAAAAATCAAAAAATAATAATAATAACAATATTTATTTTATCCCTAATCAAACCAATCTAAAATATTTCCATTACTCAACCAATGAAATCCGAACTCGTCATGGTTCTCTCTTCTCTATAGATGTCGTACCGCTTCGCAGGGCGTTGCAATTAAATTCCCGGGCGATGACATGTCACGGCAATCGGCTATGGAATCCGTCAAGTGTCAGCGGCGGTAAAAAAGAAGAAACGACGGACGAGGAGCGATTCCCGCTTACAAATCAGCTCCGATGTGGCTGGGTCCCTCGCTTGGCGATGGGTAAAAACCTCAAATAAGTTGAATAAGTTGCCATTGTTCTTAATTATAACGCGTTGTCATGTGAGCTTGCCATTCATTCATTCATTCAATCCCGCACTCAATTCCTCGACCGTCCATCCAGCCATCCAGCGATCCATCTCAGCTGTTCTTTACGGCTTGACGCCTAATAAAAATTAATTTAATAATCTCCAACTGTGTGGAAACGGGACGGGCTATGGGGAGCGACAGAGAGCGAGATAGTGCGGGTGAGCAGTTAACGCTTATGTAAACAGAGCCACCGAGGATGTGTGGATATCGCCTCGTATCTGCTGTGCAAAACATATTAATTAGCATTTCCAATTTCGTATGCATATCTCTGGCAACTATCTCGTGATGCAACGCTGCACACACAAACGAAGTCCCCCGCCTTAACCCCTTGAAGACCCCCGAACGGGGCCCCGAATAACCCCCTTTGGCCCACGGGAGCATTCGCGACGGTCAGCAGAGTTTTTTCCATGCGGTCTCCTCACTTTTTGCAGCCAGCAAAGAACTTTGGCATTGCGTCTGGGCGACTTAACGAGAGCGTAAAAGCGAAAACATCAAAATAAATAGCTCAAAAAATTAACAAGACAGCGTCAGCAGCGACGACGACGTCAGCGTTTCGTTTTTGATACCCCTTTATTGGGTTGAGAAAGGGTATTATGTATCAACTGGCTTAGAACGGGATTTCGATAAAATATACTTAAGAAATCTATAACTGAGTACTTTATACACAAAGTGATTATACCTAAAAGAGTATCATCAAATATGTTTTTTGTTTTGATAAAGGACACAACTAAGTCAAGTTATGAAAATTACATTACATATTTCAAAAATTGTACATTCACAAAACAACTAAGCAACATTAAACTCAACTTAAGACTAAGACTCATTAGACTTATCATAAAAAAAAGATATAAAAATCACCTATGGCCTATTTCTTATTGAAGTACACATGCTTAATCTCTCATTAGGCATTCATTGTCCTCATTTCCTAGGACCCTCAAGGGTAACAAAAACGTTTTTTCCTTTTTACCGCTTTAAAAAATAGAATAAAGCTTTTTAATAAGTATCTTTTGGTCGAAAAACTGGTCCGCTCTTGGCCCACTGTTGTTGCCGACTGAACCTGGGTCTGGGTCTGGAACCAAAGCTGCGACTGAGGCCGTGGACCCATGGACAACCGGACGGACGGACCGAGGGGTTAGGTCTTGAGTGAGCCGAACTGACTGACAGACAGCCGCCGCGTTGTGGCAACTAATCGAAACGCGTTGCAGCTGCCTCGTTCGAGTTTTCGCAGTCAAAGTGGTTGCCCAAGTTGTTGCACGGCACACACACATGAAGTAAACATTCGAGAATCGAGAATCGAGAGCCGAGGAGCTTATAGATATTTTTAGGCGCGAGTGTTTACCTACAACGCTCTCCAAAAACTTGGCAGCACGACAGGCTCCGGTAGACGGGGAGGGAAGGGGACGGGAATGGGGATCGACTTTTGCGTTCCGAGTGGACGCACATCAAAAAGACCATAGACGACGTCAGAAGACATGGACATGGACAAACAACAACAGCAGCAAACACACACGCAACATCCACGTCCACAGTGAGGTCCAATTGTATTGTGCCCGGGGCTCGACGAATTGAAAGGATATGCCATGGCAACTACTTCTACGCAATGCAAAGAGGATGGCAGTCGGTAGTCGGTAGTTGGCCAGACGAGCTCTATATAATTTGATGAACAAACAAGGGACAGGCAGACAACCTTGGACCGAGACATGCCCCGAACTCAACTCCCCAACTAATCATCTACATATATGCACTCGGAAAAAAAACAATTGCATAACACCCAGAAACCAAATTCGTTTTGGGAAGAGTGACCCATACATGACCTATATTTAGGAAAATGTTACCTTGGCCCCAAGCTCAGGAAAAATCTGTTCCTAACATTTTTTCAGATACCAACCAAAAAAGCAACAGCAAAGAATTGGAAAAAAGTAAACATACTCTTTTTTACTTCAGGGTTTTTAAGCTTGTTGTGTAAAATAAATAATAAAATCAGTTTTATAAAGCTCAAAGATATTACAACTAACAAAAAAATGTAATAAGAAGCTTAGATAAAAAATAAATATTTTAAATATTTTTGATCAATTATTATTTTTCTTCTAATTTTATTAAACCTGAAGTCTTTTGAATATGTTCTGTAGATAGATTAATATTTCCATTTCGTTACAAAAATAATAAGTAATACCCCAAACTTTTCAATTCGTAAAAATATGCTATGGTTCTAAGCTAAAACCATCAACTATTTTCCAAGGTGTATGAATGCCAACTAGTCTTAAAGACTCGCCCTGCCTTTGGCCAACCCAGTTCATAATAATAATAAAAAGAAACTACTTAAGTCCATCCAAATGGGCCTACAATTGACTCGATCCGACTGGGCTGGGCTACAGACCGATTCGAATTAGCATAAGCAGACCAAAGTTGATTCATGCAATCCATTGGAATTAGTCAAATTATAACTCAACTGATTTTAATGGTGACTGGCAAATGACAGCCGTCTTCGAGTTTCGCAGCAATATTTCTGCTGGCCATTCATAAGTTTTCGCCATTCGCGACTCGTGCTTCAAAAGGAAAAGAAAAGGAAGTGGAAACGCAGGGCGGGGAGAACAATGGCAAACATTTGGCTTCTGTTGGACGAAGGTCTGGAATTAGTCTCGGGTGGCTATAAATAAAAAAAATAAACTCGTTTTATTCAATTAGGTGGAATGGAAACGTACTACAGGCCACAAATCTTATGTTATAGTTAGACGAATTCAGTAGAACTTATTTTCTTTCAAAAAAAGAAAAGAACACAAATATGCAATGAAAAAACATCATAGTTTGGGATGCTAAGACTAGTAAAAGTGAAATAACAAATCTTATGTATATTTTTTTTATAAAAATTCATATTATTCTAAACGTATTTAACAAGATGCATAAATTGAAATATGCAAGTTTAATTAAATTCTGGAAGTTTTTTAAAAACTATCCTTAAAAAACAATGGAACGAAATTGAAATGGTATTCAGGGAAACTTTGTTCTTCTTGATATTTATTTTCACAAAATCTTTAGATGTTTAAATGTTGTCCCTAGGAATTTCTATTATCACATTCCCTTCAACCCTTTTAACTAAAATATTCAAGCGATATACAAAAGTATCTTTTAATTTATCGTTTTCAATGGCAAGCAGTATCGAAAAGTTAAAGATAAATAGACCTAATCTAACAACATTTAAATACAAATTCGAACAGAGATTTTTCATTATCAATTTGAAAGCCCTCTCCCCCGAAAAGAAACCCCATTTAAATTCCAGGCTGCTCTATCTAATCCCATAAACCAGGTTATCTCCCACCTACTTTCGATTACACAAGGCAGAGTCCAGTTTTATTAATGCCCGGCCCAGATGCAGCCCTATATCTTCACTAATATGTCATCTATTTGCAACTAAATGCAATTAAAAGGCCAGAAAGACAAAAGAGCGTCAAATCTATTGTGGGAGATACGGATTCCGGGCCCACGAAAAGACCGAGACAATCAACTGGAATCACATTTTAAAGTCGATCTCGAAGACTACTTGATGAGTGGTCAAAGTGAGGCGAGATTGGGATCAGCCTTGGATATCCGAGAGATTAAATTACCATGTTCGTCTAGATCTGAAGTTTCTCCTCCGTTGCGTTGCTGTTGCTGTCGCTGGTGGGTTGCTAATTAAAAGCGAGTAAAACTCAAACGAAATAAAATAAATTCCCCCATGGGCTGGAATGGGGAAAAGGGTAATAATTTCACAGACATTTCACATAAATAACATCAATCGAGAGCGCAGGCGACTCCAACGAACTTCTTCTAGGAACCCGAGTCTCTGGGCCCACAAAGCAAACGTTTTTCTTTTTTTTTATTTTCGTTTTATTCTGCTTTTTTGTGAGGAGTGGAAACATCATTAACATGTCGTAGATACGCGATGAGATTTCGTTGTTCTTTTTGGGTGTTGTAGGAGAGGAGAAGATTCTTTTTCTTTATTTTGTTTTATATCTAACTGATTAACAATCGACGTGTATTGTTGTTGCTCCTATCAGTCAGTCAAGGCGTTAAGGCCGAAATGTTGAGTGAGGTTGCCCCGGAGACCCGCTCGTATATCTCGATCGCCGTTCGATCGCCGTCATCATCATCAGCTCGATCTCTCTGCGCGTTTCGTGTGAAGCTGCATCGGCTGTAGTTTTATTTTCCTCTTTTTTCTCATTTTTCCTCGTTTTTCGGTTTTGTTTGGAGAGGCAACAGGTTAACACGCCAGGTTAAACTGACCCGGGGAGACCGCAAAACTGTTGCCTTGGCCCGAACATTTTTGATTGCTTTTTTAATGTTTCCAATTTATCCGAATCATTGTTGTTTTATAGTCCGCCACGAGAGTCCATAATTTAGCCCGAAGAATCAGCGTCGGAACACAAAAAAAAATGTTCTTAAGAAAAATTACAAAATAAATAGCAAGTTCTTCGACTCCCGCCATCTTCAGATGTCATAAAGTCAAAACGCTTTTGTCGGCATCATCATGCCGCGACTCGTTCCCATTGATTTCTGTTACGCACTGTGGCAATGTTTTTAATTAGACAGTTTTGATGTTTGCGTCAATTGTCAATTGGCAATTGGCCAGGGCCAACCAACAAAGGCGCAGGAGCCGAGGATCCTTTTACAAGTCCCGGCTTAGACGCCTGGGCCAAAAAAGGCGACGACGTTGTCGCCAACTTTGGCCAACAAATCTGTGTCAAGGCATGGGGCAACATGCAACATTCAGCTGCATGTTGCTGCTGTTTCTGCTGTTGTTGCTGCTGCTGCTGCTGCCGGGCGGATGATCTGAAGCGCGACAAGTGATTGCCATCAGTTGTCAGGCCGCTATCGTTGATCACAATGTCAACAGCAGCAGCAACTGCAACAGCAACAGCAACAACAGCAGCAGCAAGAGCAACATTAGCAACTGCTGCAACAACAACAGGCAGACAGTCAGACTGGCGACGGCATATTCCCGTGGGGAGCTGCATTTAAAAGGCATTTAAGCCACAAAATCTCAAGCAGCAACAGTAGCAGCAGCTCCACCAGCAACAATTACTGCAAGTAGGGGAGATCATTTGGGCCTGAGATAAATACGAGGAGTCTGGAAATACCCTAATTTAAAAGTAACTTAAAGCTGAAAAATAAATATTTTTAATATAATACATATACGATATTTAATCGCATTTAAATTTAAATATAAAAATGTTAAGATAAAACAATTTAAAAAAATGTTGTATTGCACTGATTTGTATTTCAGAATTTTTATCAATTTACCTAACCCATGGTACCAAGCTCGAGTACCTCCATTCACTTTCTATGCGTCCTAAAATCAATTTAAATGCTCACAGATGGTAATAAATATTCCAACCCACATGAATAGCAACGCATTCATTTGTGCACCACAAATAAACTCTTCTTTGACTATTAAATGATATCAGAATTGCCCAAAATATTTATGGCATATTATAAACCAATAAAATATATTGTCAGTTTTCCTTTATGCTAATTGAAGAGCGAGGGAAACTTATCCCGAGCCAAACCCAATTATAAAGTGGCCGTGCCCAGTGGGGCAAGGGCCAGAATAACACTAAAAACAAAAAATGTGAACCACAATAAAGCTGAGCCGCCAGCGGACTACTGCAACCACCGCAGTAGCCACTGCAGCAGCTGGGAGCTAACTTTCGTGACATGACAATTTCGATGACGACGATGATGAGCTGAACCCAGCCACCAGCTTGGCCCGATCAAGATCAAGGGGCTATAGCCAGGCGTCCAGCCTTGGGTTGGCTTTATTGCACTGAGAAAAAATCACTGTCCCGAAGATCTAAAAAATGTATCATAAATCGACTGATTTGGGAGCTTTTATTTCTAAAGAACATTCAAAATAAAGTAAAATAAGTTTGAATATTTAATTTGCAAGGGAATTCGCAACATACAAAGAATTATTATTAAGAGTTTAACAAAAGAAGGGCAAAAATTAATTAACTGTGATTAAAAAATATTATAATTATTTTAAGACTTGTTGGTAAATATGGTATTTTCTACTCGATACTCTGTTTTATAAGATAAATACTCTTAAGAAAGACCAAGAAGAAAATACAATTATTCTATTTATGTTTTCACTTGCATAACTATCTAGTGATACCTGTTTGTACTCTGAATCTTACAGTAGGTGTATTAAAAGCCTAGAACTACATTTGATATGAACAAGGTTGTTTGTCTTTGAACCTTCCATATTATTTATAAATCTAATTAAACTATTTTTTTATTGTGTTGCTGCTGCTGAGGTTGCTATTGTTGGTGTTGCTGCTGCAGCATGATGATGTTGTCGGTTGACAGTGACGATGACGATGACGACGAGGAGGATGACTTCCACTGAGACTGCGGCTGAGACTGGGACTGAAACGCAGACGACGCACGTTGACGATATGATAGACGCACTCATCACATCAGATCACATCGCATCGCATCACATCAGGCCGTGGACGTCGCCTTGATTGTCACATCGTTCCGTCGTCATCGTCGCATCGCTGAATTGCCGGCTACCGAATTGGACGGATCGGATCGGATCGGCATGCGGGCACTGAAAATTGCAATTTGCCGTCATTTTGTAATGAGGGAGCGCCAACTGCCGTCCGCCAGCCTCGTCGTCGTTCAACAAAATTATGGCAAATTGTTTATGGGGTGTTTAAATGGCCCTGCAACAGCAATGTTGCTGTTGCTTTTGTTGCTGCTTATGCTGCTGATGTTGCTGTTGCCGTCGACGTTGCCTTGACTTTGAGGCTATAATTTTATTTGTAAATAAATTCATGTGGAAAACCAACAGAGGTTAGGCCACGGAACCGCCTAAGAGTGAGATAAACAGAGGAGGTTCCCTGGTCATTAATCATTTGCTTACTGTCGCTCCCTCAACGCAACCGGCGATATCGTGCGTGTGTGTGTTTAACTAACTCATTATAAGGCAGGAATCCCTAACATGCAATTAAATAACGTGGGTCTAATCCTAATGAGACGACAGGCACTATGTCATGTAGTTGTTCTCGTTGGTTTCCATGCAACATTTGCGTTTGCGCATGCGCATTTCCCAACTCGGTTCTCCGGTTCTCTGGTTCTCTGTCCCTGGTTCTTCGATTCTCCGATTCTCTGGGGCCTTCTCTCGGGAGAACAGAACCCTTCACGCATGAGTGAAAGCTGCGATTCTCTTGCGGAGGGGGAAACGGAAAGCGGTCCGGAAAATGGTGGCAACCGAGCCACCGACCAAAAACAAACACGTGTTCCAGGCCAATTGCAATGGGCATGACGGTCCGAGAGAGATTTGGGCTGTCAGAGGCCCTCAAGGAAAAATTAATCATATTTGATTCCGAGCCAGAAATATGTGGCTGAATTCTTGTGGGCTGTTCCGGGAAAGATGTGTCTGTGTGAGCTGATCATTAGAGCAATCTTTTTGGGGAGCTGTGAGCCGGAGGAAGTGAAGACTCGGGTTTCTCGAGCACCTCTGGGGGAGCTAAGGGAAAGAATATTGAAAGATCAGTGGATCTTCGCTTGATTAATTAGTCACTCTTAACTAGGGAAAGGTCTTGATCAATTTGACTGGGCACAGCTTAATTGTTGTTGATATTGAGGAAATCAAAGCTAACGGAAAGTAAACAGATTACAGTGGGCAAGATCCTCTTAGTTTGGTTTTTCTCTTCACTGATATGGATTACTGTCGAGAAATACATACTTTTCGTTACAAGCATTGATTCCAAGTAGCTTAGATAAATGTTCTTACGCATTTAAAATGTAAAACTATTTATTTAGGATTATAGTGACAGCATTTAATTTAAGTTTATATTTTAACTCGAGATTTTCTTCACTCAACACGTATATTTTATAACAAAAGACGAACAAAGCTAGATAGAGTTTTAAAAATAATATTTTTGCTTAGGAAAAACATTCAAATAATCCTCAAAACAAAGTAGATACAAGTGGTAACGTTTGCTCTTTTAGGGATTAGCTTTACGGACTTAAATTTCTTATCCTTACCCTATACAAAACATTCACTCAGTGTGTTTCATAATTTACCATTTTCCGATCATAACATCCCACTTAGTATGTTGTGTGTACCTTTATGACACACATAAAGCCATCCAATATCCCTACGGATCCTCTACTGATCACCTTGGTCTCGGGACCACCCCTGCAGGTACCGAGATTAACCCTTGCCGACCTTGCTTTAACTGTTTGTTGACTTTAACCCACCGCCGACCAAGGGTCTGTTTTGCATAGATCACTTCTGTGGAAGATATCATTGCACATTGTCTGGCGAGGTAATTGGGCCAGCGTTATAGTCCAGGCAATAATCCCATGATCCCGACGGTGATCCTGTGATTCACAGCCCACGCCGGATTCCTGGGTAACTAATGATCCGCGGGCGGAGCGACGGCGAATTCCGTGGAAGATCTTTTACGATCAGCACCCAAGTTGGAGGGAGGCAACCTTCGCCGCAGAACTCTAATTGCTTGGGAAGGAGGAGGAACAGAACCAGAACCCGAATAGAGAGGAAGGGTCGTAAAAATTACAACCGCAGGATTTTCTCTGTCAGCGCAACCATTAATCCCGCCGATCTCTGAGTTCCAGTTCGGCTCTGGTTCTGATGCTGATTCTTTTCTTAACTGCCTCACAACGCCCTTGTAAAGTGTTCTTTTTGTTTTGTTTGGGTCCAGTGATGCAACATTGGCCCTTTTCGAGACTGGCTCTCCTTTTTCAACCGAATTAATCTGAAATGAAACATTTCGTTTTCGAAAAAAAATCTTGCCTAAAAATAATTTTTCCAAAAAAAATTTGCTAACATAAACTTTTATTAAAATTAGACAAAGAATGCCGTTATGCATTCAATAATATTAAAATCACGTACATCCATGTATAGGTAGTTCAGCAAATCTATCAAATTTATTATTTGGCTTAGCCATTTAAGATAATCTGTATCAACAAAATTGTTTATGGTATGAATAAAGAAGGTGTGAACTTAAAAATAAAATATATAAATTGAACTAATAAATAAAAGAATTGATACAGACTCGTAGTATTTAAGAACACAAGCTTTAAATTGTTTAGCTTAAAATATATATTTATTATCCTTTCAATCTTTATATTTTTAATCGACTTGCCCCGCTTTTTAAATAGGCCCTTGCCATCACTGTTAGGGCTCCAATAAATGATGCAGGTCGGTACGATTGTAAATGGGCCTTCTCTTTCGGCGGTTAGGCTCTAATAATTCTGTTCATTATGAATTAATTTAATTCGAGATCGGCTGGGGAAGAAGTGAAAAGGTTGCCCTCGAATTCCCAACGGGTGGGCGCCACGGATTGTGTCAAAGATATGCGACGCATGTGGCGCAAAGTTCCGCCAAATGCACAGTTGGTAGTCGATTCGGATCGGCTCAGTTCAGTTCGGTTTGGGAATTCGGAATTTTTATATATCATTTCATAACCCATTTTCTACAGGTTTCTGCGGCCGCGACCGGTCTCCCCTTTGCTCTTTAGTTTTGTGTGAATTTCATATTTCATTTTGTGAAAAAGGTCAAACGCACGCAAAATTCGTTCACCAATCTTTTGCCTGCCCGCAGACAATTTTAATGCTCGGCAGAGTGGGGACTTTATTTGGGGGGACACGGCGGTACTGAAACAAGGCAAAAGTTTATCGCATCCCAGAAACTCGGAAACTCTCAGGCAACGTTGCGTGTTTGGCCGGCTTTGACCCAAAATAAAGTTGGCATTTTGAGTGTTTTATTGCATGGACACAAGTTTCAAGCAATCAACAAAGCGACTGATCAAATGCAAGATCATCCAAATGGGACAGCCAACGGCCGAACTTATTGGGTTCGGGGGTCTGGCGAGGGGGCGGGTTCAGGGGCTAAGAAATATGTTTATAAACATGCACATTTGGCACGCGATCATCAATTTTTGGTCCGTAGCTGCCCCATGCGTACTGTAAGATACATTTTCTGTGTCTGTGTCTGTGTTTGCATCTCTTGGCCTTCTTCTTCCTTCGGTTAACTTCTTTTCGGGGGCTTCCAAGCTGCAGTCTGGCGAGAAAAATTGTTTGGGCCAACATGTGATAGATAATGGATATTGATATGTGAAAAATGGGGAGAAAGTCAAGAAGAATTCTCAGTTAAAAGCAAGTTTCAATTTGCTTTACTCAGGTGGGTTCAAAGAGATTATCCGATTAATAGAAAGGAAAAGCCATTGCAATGGAAATTATTCGAAATGAAAGGTAATTTTTATCGGTTTTTAGAATTGAGCCAGTCTAAGCACATCTAGGTTACAAAGCTTTTTGCTTTAATAATAAACTAGAAATCACAAAAGTATAAATTCAAATTCACTATATTATAAATCTTTTTGAACAAAAGTCAAAAATATCTGTTACGAAATTAAAATTGGTGTTAAAAGGTACGTTTTTTTTCCTTTTTTTTTATATAACATATATTTTACTTATACGTTAATCAGCCAATTAAATGGCTATAAAACGTAGTGACTAGAAAGAGTAACAATCATAACATGGAAAACGTAACAGCAACGATAGATATCAATATGTTTTTGACTTTAAAATTAACAGGAGTTTTTGGTGACGATCACGATTATATTTTATTTACTGGGGAAGGACTCTCGTTCTTTGCCGCCCTCCTATCCATAGGTCTGTTGCCTTTTCTTTGGGTAAGTAACTTTTAAAAACGAAATGATCTTAGTATGGATAAATATACAAGACTTATGGCAATTAAATAAAGTTCGAAAATTAAATGATTTTCTTATTCTTATATAAAAACGATATATATATTTTGTAACAGCTATTTCCAGGTCAATAAACCCATCGACTTTTTAATTATTCCAGCAATTACTAAACAATATCTTGATTTCAAATTAGATTTCATGCCTTAATTCCAGCGATATTCTGTCTAATTCAAAATACCCCCGAAATGCATTAAACCATAGATCAGTGCAGAACAAAAGGTTGGGAAGAGTCAAAGAACAATTACGATCTCCCCATGCCAGAGATTGTTGATCAGTGTTGATTCCTTACCTTAATTGTTACACAATGATCGGGCTGAATCTCTCCGTGGGTCTTGCCGGTTGCCCACCAATTATAAAGGCCGATTAGATAACCAGAAAGGAACCCCGCAACCTCCGACCATCGAGTTGCCCATCATCATGTTTTATTGTTTTCCCGACCGAGACTCCAGCTCCAGCTCCGGCTCCAGCTCCGATTCCAGATGCCAGATCCCATGGCTTCGGCTTCGAATGTGGCACTGTTTTTGGAGGTCCCCAAACGACAACGAGAAAACACACCAAAATGTTCAACTCATTCGATGCCATTTAGAGCAACAATAGAGAGCACAGGCCCGGTAAAATGTAAACAGAATCACCGGCTTACGTATATCGATACGAAAATGAGCAATAACCAGGCTGGAAAAAGGCCAAAAAAAACCCAAACGAGGGGGCAAAAAAAGGCAGACAGCAGAAATTATACTGTGGCCCAATCGACGAGGGAGCCAAGTAAAGTGGGATAGAGGTTCGGAGCGACCTTCTCTTCGGATAAAACAACAAGCATACCCAAATATGCGATCATTACTCATGCGCGATTTCACAATAAATCAACGAGACGTGTTCACAATAATTTTATTCAACTTATTTTCTTGTCGGTTGGTCTGGCCAGCGTTCGGGTCCCCAGATCTCCCCGGTTCTTCTGGCCCTGCTCCTCCAGCTCCTCCACTTCCTCCGACTCCTCCAGTTTCCCAGCTCCGTGGTCTTTCTGTTCTTCTGTGTCGATTGTTATTATCGGCCTCTGTGTGAGTGGCTGCGGGCGGACCTGAGTTGGTAGGAGTGCTCGGCCAGTGTTGGCCACCAAAAGGAGCGCAGGCTTTCATGTCGTTGGCGGCAACAATGAAACCGTTTTCGCTACGAGCACCGGCAATGTGTTTGCTAAATATGCAAAGCACCAGAACTCGCAATCGCCGGCGCAGCCAACCTGGTGGCAGTTGGGAGTCGAGTCGCTGTTGCCAGTTGCCAGTTGCTATTGCTCGATGCTATTATTACACTCGAAACTATTTTGTTCTAGGACTATTAATATTGGCTGATTTAAAATATTTCAAGCAGCAGAAGACTTAAATAAAACTATTAAAGGAAACATAAAATTAAATGGGCTTAAGGATTCATCTGTAAAATTATACTATTTTCTATGCGAGCAAAGGTAAAATTAATTAGTATTCATTCTTTAGTATTAGAATGATATTTCGCTTTCTAAATAATATTTGATATTTAGGGAACCAATTCGAAAATATTTTAATAAGGATCCTTAGAGTATGACTGAATTCAGACAATTTTGTAGTTAAAGTTGCCATGAAAATTCGTTAATACATGTGCCCCTTTTCTTTGGCCTTAATTTTTATTGAACCGTATGTGATATGTGTTTTGTGTATGTGTTATGATTTTTCTAAGGGATGTTTTTATGGTATTAAGCTGATTTCCCTAAAAATTGAATTGAATTTTAATTAAATTTTTTTTTTTAACCATCTGTATTCTAGGTATTTGAAGAAATAATTTGAATTAAAATAGACGACTTTAAAAATAGTTTAACTATTTAATAGTGTTTTTCATGGCCCTTTAACTTTAGGTTGGTGTTTCTTTAAAGTTCTTTATTTTTTCAAGTGCATTTCTAGTTGCAGTGGCGTTGGCGTCGACTTCGTGATGTGACGCTTCCCACTCCAAGAAAAGGAGGCTCCTTCGCATCGAGCGCCGCCGTCTTTGGGAGGAGTGCAACTATTTTCGTGTCGCGGATCGTGATGAAGTTAGGTGCATGGGCCACGCAATCCAATCCAATCCAATCCCATCGAGCACTGGCATCCTGTGGGCCAAGTAAAGCCACCGAAGCCACGGCGAACGATCATTTGCAAATTGTCTGCAGACAGAAGAGGAAGCCACACGATTTAATTGTTACGCACATTGACAGCAGATTCCAGGGGGCGAAGGGCTGAGAACAGGGGTTTCATTGTCTGACCCTGGGTTATGAGACCATTGCAAATGCCACCGAATGCAAAAATGGCAAGCTCAATGGGCTGGTTCACCCGCTGCTTATTCAGAATTACCCTTTCGGCGGGACTCAAATGGGTTAATCGCCAAATTTGGACTGCTCGAAAGGGATAGGAACTACCGAACAAGCTGTAAATATCTCAAGGATTGTGACAAGCGAAAAAACATTTTAAAATTTTAAATTTGTGTAATCTTAACAAATTTTTTCTAACTCTAGATTTACGCTAGATATAGTATCCTTTAGGACTTGTCTGTTTTTAATTTGTTACAAGAATTTATACCAATATTTAGGTATTGCACCTAACTAATTATAGTTGACATGATCTGACCTTTATTTAATTAGCAACAGTCCAATAGGTATTATATATTGTAAACATGTTTAATACATTTTTAATTTCTTTTCATCACGATTTAATAAATCGTATTATTCATTGCAAACTATTTCAAGCCCAACATGCGTCTAAAAAGATTTTTATTCACCCTGAACGTCTATTCAAAACACTTTAAAAGATTAATGATGAGACCGTCAGCAACATCGACATATCGCTTGAAGATCACAACAAGATCAGAGCAGTCGCGTGGCTAAATAGTAGATCAAGAGCAATTGTAGATCACTCGAACACAAATAGGAAGATAGGCGATCTCCTAAAAATAATAGACATCAGCGCACATCCAAATGAAATGATCTTGAAGTGCTTACAAATAAAGATCACTGGCAATGATCGAGTGTGACAAAGTGACAACAGGCAAGTGCGACACTGTAAGTAATTGAGAGATGATCGATCAATTAAGTGCACTAAGTGACGGAAAATATTGAGAGTCGAATACACAAATTATGATTTCAGAAGCTATGAAAATAGGTTTTACAATTTGAATAGTGATTTGGATCATTCTTTAATCATTTTTCATTTATCAATAAAAAATCATACTTTTAAAAACGGACTAAGTGACAAGTTTTTAATTGCCATGAAGGGAAATCATGTTCTTTATTCCGTGAAGAGTGCATCTGGTTAAATTTAAAGCGCCTTCATCTCGATAATCAGACTTCAGGGCCTCTGATTTTTTTCTGGCAATATGATTTACCCCCATGGAGCTGAAAAACATCATTGGCGACAACAGGAAAAACTGAAAAAAGCTGAATAATCTGTGAGCGATGTGCGGTATGCGGCACTTGTGTATAGGGCATGAAAGCTTCGTCGTGTCGCATGCTTTGCATTTCGAACATGTTTTATAAATAACGCTTCCCAGACCCTCAAACTGCTCATAGAGGAGAGGCGCTGAAAAAGAATAAAGTGCGATCTGCTCGTAGTGCGGCTCAAGAACATGGATTTCGTTTTAAAAATCGTGTCTTGTTGGCTGCTTCGCTTTTGCCACAAAACAAAAGGGTAGCAAAAATATGCAGCAGTTCGTGAGGAGCCAAGGGGATCCGGGGCAGGGAGTCTACAATGTAGCACTGATGCCTCAGAACGCAGATCAACTTTTTGGCGTCTGCCCCTCATCCCATCCAAGCCCATCCAGTGCCATCCCATACCATCCAATACCATCCAATCCCATCCCACTGGTTCCTGGCTAATATGCATGCAATCAGCCATGGCAGCCAGTCGACGACGTCGACCACGAAAATATGTTCAGCTTGTAAACGTTTGCCACGCAAAAACCAATAGATCAGGAGTCTCTGGTTGTTCCCGTTCCTCCCTAAAAAATGTGAAAGAATTCTCTAGATGGGGTAAGGACTTAGAAGTACCCTAACTCTAAGCTTTTGGCAGAACTTATAAACATTGCATTCTAAAATTCGATTTAAGACGAATTGGTTATAAAACATGGACACTTTCAAAAACCCACAACTTCTAGTTCACTTTATTTAAATGTCCATAAAAAAGACATTATTTACTGCACTAATTTTCCACCTTGCAATTTAAATGATCAAAATTAAACCTTTCATTATAACTTGGTAATACCCATCTTGTCAATAAAGTTTATGGCGTTTGCTGAAAACAAACTTTAAACACATAGTTAAAGTGCAGATATTTCTTTGGGCATTTTTGTTTATACTCACTGTCATAAATACTACAAATAATAGAGTGATAAAGAAACTTAAAGCGAATGTTTTAAGGTTTGTGATTACCAAGCAATAAATAATTTATGCTTATTTGTTTATTACAATATTTTAGTATTGTTTTCTAGCCACAACAACTCTTAAATTAATCCCATTATATTTTCAAACAATTTCATGCCTTTTACGTTTGAAGTAGACTTATCCTTAGTTTGTGATCTTTTATTTTAAGGGGCGCCAGGTTTATCGATCCTAATGCCATATTTTATTGCTCATGCCCTGAGGAAACCGAAACCCACGTACCTATGTTTTCAATCAATTCAGCTGTTGATCCTGGGAAACACTTGCTATTGTCCCGGTAGAATATATACCCCTGATACCCTTGGGAAAATGCTGTGCCGTCGACTAATATCCCATCCATAGCCAATCGGAGTGCCCATTCCCGTTTTTAGGCTTCTAGCTGGAGGATGACACATATTTTGCTTAACGAATGTCACACAGCACCGATGACGATGACTCTTCCTGGTGTTTGGGGCACGTACAGCGTCGATGTTGCTGCTGGATGTTGGATGTTGCTGTTGGGCATTGCTGCTTGTGCAGTTGCTGTTGCTGTTGCTGCTGTTGCTGCTGCTGCCGTTGTCAGAGGCCTCAACTGCTACTGTCAAAGTCACGTTTTAATGTAACGCTGCCTGCTTGGCTGCGGCTCTGAAATATTGAGATTGAGTTACGAGCAGCCAACAACTTTTGTCAACACGCGAAGCTGCATAAATGCCGCTTAAATGGCATAAAATATGCATATGCAGCGGCCAGTCGCCAGTTACCAGTTACCAGTTAGCCAAGTTGGCCAAGTTAGTTACTTGGCCAGTTATCGCAGCACCACGCTCAACATATTTCAAAGTTGCACGACCGGGGGAAGGGAAAGGGTTGGGGGGTGAGGGCGAGGACTTTACCTGACACGCCCTTAGTTAGTTAGTCGTCGTCGACTGTGGACTGTCTGTCCATCCAAACTCGACGGCAGCTATGTGGCCAGTTTCCTGTTGTTAGCTGCCGGCGACTACTCCCCCCTCGCCCGGCATCGCCCTAAGGAAATTCTTTGTAATTTGCGTTTTTCACACCCATTTGATGTAGCACCGGGTCTTAATCTTAATCCCTGCCACCAAAACGGCTAACTACCTCGGAATACCAACGGGCTGGGACCTCTGACGGTGACCATCATAAATCGATGGTGTTGGCGTGATATGCGATGGGTATTCCGCCGACTCCCTTTTGGCCACTGGGAAAAACTGTCATGTTTTTCGCGTTCGTCAGGGCGGAATTCAGAGGGTTTGGCTTCTGCCCTGAGTGAAATACGATCAGATAGGTACTTCAAGCGGAGTAATTATAAGTGGGAGCGTACTCCCAGATTGATACGTTCCCGGGCACAAAAGAAATGCGGGTATAATGAGAGGGTAATGAGGAAGTTAATTGTTCCTGACTTTTCGAATTTGTTGTGTCTCAGATTAGGAATCAGAAGGGGTTTCCAGAATGAAGGGAAGCGTTTTTTCTTTGCTGTAAACAAGTTATCTTTTGAATAAATCTAAATGCAAGTTTATTTATGTCTATTAAAGAATTAATTTGCCTAAAAAATATTTTTTAAAATTATACTAGCAGTTGTTTTAGTTGTCAGTTACCAAAGTATTCAAAGATATTAATTTTTTCCAAAGCCTGTTTCTGATTTTAAGCTCACAAGTCCAGATCTTCTGAAAGAAAATATTTAAAACATTGGTAAAAATATAAAATTAAAATTTATAAGTACTTCAATTAAAATATTATGCAATCCCTCATCAAAAATTCGAAAAAGAGCGAAAGTACATTTTTTCGTTTTCAGCCGAAAAGCAATGCGGATCGATAACTTTAATGATCAGCTGTCTAATACAGCCATTCCTTGGGCTGTGCGGCCATTTTAGCCAAGTTAGACGATTAAACTTACCTTTCTGTATATGTTCTTTTTGTCAAAAGAAAATTTAAAACTAACTTCAATTCCCTACCAGTTAAATATATTATCTCTTGTTAGAGAAATCATCTCCTAAACACCCTCGAAATACATACAAATATAGCTTTTCTTATCTTGAAGCTTATATTTTTAGCTCTTTCTAAACATTTATTTATTTTAGTGCCCGGAGTTATGAATATCTATTCTCGGCTTGGATCCAATCCAATCACCTTGTACCAATTAAGATCGCCGGGATTAGCCAAGATTACATTTACATTATCGGGCCTTTCTTATTTATGGCGCTGATAAACCTTTAGCCTACTCATATTTTCAGTTACCAACTCGGGCTATAACCCCCCCCCGCTTCCACCCCATTCCCACCAGATATCGGGGGTAATACCGCCGGGTAATTTTCGTACCTGCTGCAGTCTCATCAATTGCTTTGTCAAACCTTGAAGCCTTCGAGCCACATCGACGCTGGTCGAAAGAGAAAAAGCAAATCAACTTTTCAGCACAAAAAGCCAGGGCCGGTTATCAAAGTAATTGCCAATTGCTGATGTTGCTGTTGTTAACTGGTGACTATCCCCATATGCACGCTTATATGAGGTACAAGTTTATGTCTCGGATCTGGGGATGCGATGAGCCACCACCATTCAACCATTCAGCCATTCCACCACCTTATAGCCCGCAGCCTGATAAAACTCAATACTTTTGTGTGTTTATGGCCAATCAGAAATCATGCCCATGCCCACCTCAGCCGCATACAATCCCGTACACTATATGCATAAACCTCTTTGGCTTTTTATTTTTCCATACCCTTCCAAGCCCCCCGGGCCCCCCGTTCACCGTGCACCTTTGCCATGCCCGTCGAAACGAAAACGAGTGTCATTTTTAGCCAATTTCGCTGCAGTTGCGTGGCATGAAAACTCAATGGACTGGACACGAGTCGAGGAGGACTCCTCTCCATGGGCTAACTTGCCACACCAACAACTACAGCTGCAGCTACAACTACAACTACCACAAAGAGCTGAGGAAGCAGAAAAAAAGTGCGAACGCGTTAACTACATGGCGTCGCCAATCTTAGCTGGAAAACGTACGACAAGACAAGACAAGCCAATTGCCGGCCCCGGCCCTCGGATCTCGGATCGCTCCGGGATCGGGAACGGGCACGGGCACGGGTATCGGGATGAGGGCTTAAGAGAGGAGCACTTAAAAAAAAAACATAGATTCATCAATAAATATGGCAGTGATAAGGGTCTAAAAAGTATGGGACAGTTTTTAAAACATAAAATCTTTATCATAAGTAAAATCCTTTTATACTCAACAAAAAACAGAGGCTACCAAGTTTCCAAAAAAGTATTGCTTAAGATTTTAATTAAAGCAACCTTCCTTCGATTTTAAATAAAGGTAAAATAATATTTTGTACTTTTTTAAAAAGATCATGATTTTAATTTTGTTGTCTCGAACTTGGCCGAATAACGATTATCATAAATGCCTAGATGAAAGAACTAATTTTTAGCAGCTCAGATATTTTAGATTTTGAACGATTTCAATGGATTAATAATTCAAACCACTTCTAAAGTAACAAGAAGATAACAAAAGTTCAAATCCAACATCCAATAAAAGCTTTTTCTATAACATAATGTTGTTGCTGTTTAATTATATAAGACCAAATATGGCCCCAACATTTTTAAAATGTTATTTTTGTTTCATATCGAACTATTTATTATCTTGATCTCAGTATCTTTTACACGTTGCCGTGTTTTTTAGTTTAATAATATTTTATTCTATTCAGTTATTTGGGATTATACTTAATTTTTCTCTAAGTGCATGAGCTGGGAGCGCAGTGAAGCGCATCGCACCGGGCTGAGCTGGGAATGCTAACTGGGGAGGTGGCGGACTGGAGAACTGGAGCTAAACCAGGAGGGGATCAGGAGGACTGCACAGTAGCGCCCGCGGCCCAATAAGTGTGTGAAATAAACAATGTGCACACGTTGCCCCCTCCCCTTTCTCAACCCCCCACCCCTCTGGGGGAACCTACGTCCATGTGTTGGCTTGTATGTACATTTTTGTGCTCGACGAGACAACAGCAGGAACAACAAAAAGCCGAGGAAAAATAAATAAATAAATTGCAACATTGGCAGCATATTTTTACACTTCTTCTCGGCTTTGCACCCAAAAAGCCCACGGTCCACGGTCAAGTCAAGGATTGTATGGTATAGAATACAGGATCGGATGGATGGAGATGGAGATGGAGATGGAGATGGAGATGGAGATGGAGCTGGAGGCTGGATCTACAATGACGAAGACGAAGAAGAACGCAAAGCAACGCACTTTTAATAAGCAATGGCAAATGGGTTAAATGGGGTATAATTAGACGACAGCGAGTTGGTAACATCTGCCGGGGGGTTGAAAAAAATTTGAACGAAAAAATAATACACAATGATCTTTATGGTCTTATGGTATGGCATCATTCAAGAGTGCTAAAGACAGCCTCAGGCAACTTGAAGTGTTCAGATGCAATTAAATAATAAAAGTTATATGAGTGATTTGAGTAATAAAGTGCATAGCACCATACACGCAAGTAGTTTTAAATTATTTTATTGACATTATCATGATGGTATTTATGTGCAATAATAAAACATTAGATCACTTATTTAGTATTTAAAATTGGTATAGTAATTCATTTGACTTTAAATAACACTCAATTTATTAAACGGGTATAAAAGTTCAAAAAAAATACTGAAATTCATTCGTTAAGCCTTAGTTAAATAAAACAAAAAAGTTAAGTCAAATATAACATAATAAACAGTGATTTAGATTGTTTTAATCGAAATAATTTAAGTATCATATTGATAAAATATATAGACTAAATGACTAAATTCAAATTAGACTTAGAATAAAGTTATGAGTAAATAAATCGCCCTTGCTGCCTTGTCTTGCTTAATTGTAATGCATTTACTAACTAACCTAAACATAACCATGGGCCTTCAAGAAAAATTGTTACTTTTGTAATTAAACTATATTTAATTATGGCTTGGAATGGGTATCACCGCGTTCGGTTCCAAGAAGTATCAACCCCAACCGCCGTCGGTTATTTTTGCACATCGTTTATGTGGCCCCCAGCATACCTAGGAGGCTACCTCCCTTTTCCCTTGGATCCAACACGATCTCCATCTCCGATCGCCGACTGTCAGCGCTCCACTTGTGGCGTCTGAGGATCCCGATCCCGGCTCGGAACTCGGACCCAAGACTGGACTCGAGTCATCATCAGTGGGCCTGCCCTTCGGTTGATATTTATTTTTTGCTGTTTGGGCTGATTAAAACTGAGAAATCCAATTTATTTCAAAATTTATTGTGTCTCACACGCGCTGGGACGTTCAGGAATTGAAAAATATCAATAAAGGCATATGAATTGTTACCCAATAATAAATCAAGTCCGCCAGTCCCCCAGCAAGACAAACAAATATTCCTTTTATTGTTTATATATGTGTATAAAACAGGCTGCTACAAAAAGAAAAAGATAGCCCCTTCCCTGCCCATTTATCCCCGCTGACTGTGGCATTTTTCGCACCGAGCCCAATGAGAAATATTTCAATGTGAAAATCACCGAAAAAGCGGGGAAAAGGAAAAAACGTGAGCAGGCTCCCCAGGTTATGCGGCCCATGATCATCATTTCATTTCAATTCGCTGTCCCAACTGGAAGACGGCAATTTTCTAAGAAAGACGAAGCGCATACCGAGGAGCCAAACGATTCGAGATTGGCTCCAACTTGGTGTTTCAGAAATATGTGCAAACAATTACGTGCTTCAGAGACCGAGAACGAGAACGAGATCTTCCCTTCTGGATCGCCTCGTCGGCCATCCGTCTGCCTGTTTGTATTTTTTCTCTGATTTTCGTCAATTAGAATGAGCTGCTCCTTAAAGGAAGCTGTGAATGTGCGAAGATTTCTTTTATACAAGTATATTCTTGGCCCGGCTGGTCTTCTTTTTTTGGAAGCCCTGGAACCATCAACGGCAGCTAAAATTAATATACCCGCGATAACTCAACATCAACATCATGCCGGGGCCATGGAGATGGGATGTACACTTCAAATAACAAAGTCCTTGTTTCCTAATATAGTCTATTAAGATACATCATCAAAATAATGTGTTTCTTAATATAAGGGTTTTATCCTGGTTATTAATCTTTGTATTTGGTATTAATTCTTTTTGAATACAAAAAAAAAAAAATAATATTAAAGTAATAAAAAATAATAAGGATAATGTTAATTTAGCTCCCTAGTTGATAAAACATTTTAAGCATAATAAAATCATTTTCTAAATGCCATGTACTATTTTGAAGCTTCTTGTTTTTCCGTTTTTCATAGCATATGTATGTTTCATCACGAAAATCATGTAAAGACAATTTGACTATTGCTTTCTAGCTCAAAACTTTGCTTTAAATTATCTTTACAAGAAACCAATTAGTAAAACGAATTTCAAAAATACAAAAATAAATACAAGAAAAAAAAACGTATCATATAAAAGCAGGATCATTGATCATAAAAAGTCCTCCTCATCTCTATAGTTTTCGGGTAATTCGAAGTAGTTTGAATATAATTTAAAAATAATTTTAATGTCAGTTTGATTTAGAGCTATTTTGAAAATTAAAGATCCAGGTCGATTTCGGAAAGAGAGTTTAGAGACCTAAGGGGACTTCGAATGAGAAATGGGATTTTTAAATTTATAGAATATTTTTTTTGAGTGCTGGCATACTCCCGCCCCCCTCTTTATCCACGGACCAAGCTTCTTTTGCAAATTTCTGCCCCACGTTCCAACATCCTGTTTCGTGCCGTTCATCTTGTCTCTCCAATTGTTGGGCCCGTCTCTTTGTTGCTTTTGCCGTTGTTTTTGTTACTGTTGCTGTTGTTGCTGTTGTTGTTGTTATTATAGTTGTTGTTGTTGGCAGCTAGTTAAGCAGTTTCGCGTAAACGTTTTTCCAATATGAGTTTCGGGGGACGAAAAGCGGGGAACTCGGGCTGTTGGCTGGCTGGCCTGTGTGTTTAGGCTGTCTACAGGGTTGTTATTTTAAAATTAGCACTTTGATTTAAGTTGTCTACACTCTTGGCGGCCCGTCTCTAGTTGGCCAAAAGCCCCGAGACTTGGCTCAAACTCAAACCGAAACTGAACTACAGCTGCATTTGGCCAAGGTGTTGAACAGCTGAGTGAAGGGTGAGGGTAAGAGTAAGGGGTGCTGGGAGTGCAACTCCAACTTGATTGCCGCCACAAAAGGTTGAAGGTTAGGGCAAGATAAACTGTTGTTGATGGTGCCCAGAAAGCCATTATCCACATATCATCCGCGGATGATTTCAGATGTGTTGCAATGTGCGGGGGATCGGATCGGATCGCCATATCCCACCGCCCGATGATTATGCTGATGGCTCGGACAGTTCCTGGGAGTCGAAATGCCACAAGATGATGGCCACTTGAATGATTTCGGTTGTGGCATTCGTTTCCTGGTTTGCCGATTTTATTAGTCATGGCTCTTTCCATTATTTTCTATACGCCATCGTAGAGCCATAACATCTGGCTAATAAATATTGTGAGCAGCGTATCTTGGTTATTTATTTTATTATTTATCATGAGGCTCAATAAAAAACTTACACCTGTTTTGTAATTTTCAACAGCACGAAGTAAACTTAATTGGTCTATTTTCTGAAGAAATATGCCATTTATCTTAAATTTTCTTTAAAGATTTTTTTCTATATTTGTAAAAATTTCTTAAATACTATTTAATAAAAATAATTCTTTTGTTGCATTTATTGCCGGATATTTGTCTGGTCTAAGAATTATTTAAGTTTTCTTTCTGAAAGCTAGGAGAAAATTGGACAAACTTAAATAGGAAAAATATTAGGAGAAATTAGGAAAAAAACTTAAATTGAAAAATATTTAATTATCTTTCGGCATCTAATTTAAATACAATTTATTTTATTTCAAATATTAAAACACAAGATAATGACAAACTTGTTTAAGTTATATGTTATGTACAAGTTTTTATTAATAATTTGTCTTTTAATTGTAACAATTAGTGTCTTGCTTTTATGATCTTTAAGTCTCAGAGATCTGTAAAGGGTGTTTATTATATATGTTTTTTCTTGATGGGTCTAACCAATTACTTCAACTAGGGTCATTCAAAAATCACTATGCAATCAAGCAACATTTTCCGTCCGCTCCATTATCAGTGCAACTTCCTAGTCAATGTACGCACATTGTCGAGACCGCTATTCCATTGAGTTGATTAACCCAGAGGCATGTCTCCCCTTTTGGTTGGGAATATCGCGTTGCCAATTCTTTTGGGGGACGGGGGGTTCTGGCCAGGTGAAGCCAGGTGAAGCCAGGTGAGAAAGAGCACGTCGCTCCGTTCTGAGGCGCCAGCGAAAAGCGATGAAAGAACCGCATCTGCCGCAATTACGGCGATGGGGTTCTGAAGAGAGCGTCACGTCTCCGGCTCTAGGCCTCGAGATCGCCGATGGAGATGGAGATCGCCGATCGAGGTGGAGATGGAGATCGAGATCTGGTCGCAGTTGCTAATCAACTCGTTTATCGGACCCAGACTCGCCAGCGTAATCAATCATTGGCCAGATACAAGCGTGTGGACCGAGCTTATCTGATCCGTAGTTGGGTCTCTCGGCTGGCACGTAAATCGCTTCCGGCGGACTCTGCAACTGCTTCTTATCACGGGCCTAATTAAAATCATTAAAATCGTCTTAAACATACAGTCGAACTTTTACGACTCAACTAACTATGTCCTAACTTCCTCAAATGATGATACCCTTCAGCGAATGCCCTAAATATGATCAAATAAAACATCGAATTTCAAAATAAAAAAAAATTGAAAACTATTTCTGTCTCTACTTTATTTTTTTAAGGTTATTTTATTTATTTATATATATTATTTACTTCTATGTTAGAGTGGTTGAATTCGAATATAATTTAAATATAATATTTAAAACACCTCTAAAACAAAAATCCATCCAAACAGCTTTCAAATTATGAACTCAAAAATATTTTCCAAAAGATTATTGAATAGCCTATATTTATTTATTTAATCTAAGATTTAAGTGCGGACTAGAAACATTTTCCTGTTAAATAAAATTAACAAAAATGAAATGACGTGAACTGCCGGTGGCCATTAAAATGCATTCAAATCGGAACACATTTCACTACTAATCAGAGCGATAGCCGAACGACGGACTCTGGTTCGAATGCTCATGCATTTTTAATGCCCCATTTTGTGGCCGGAAGGAAGCGCAACACGTTAACGTGTTAATATGGACAGCACAATCTATTAATTTGTCAACAATAAAGTAAGACAAGCGACAGGCGACATCGTCCCCGAATGAGAGCATTGATTGGAGGCACCAGGATGGGCTGTTCTGCTCAGTTCAGCTGACCACAGTAACTCCAGCCCCACTAACTTTTGGGCTTTGGGGAGAGAGGAGAGGGGGGGGCATTCAGGTTGTTGTCAGCACAGCAGGTACGAAATTAATATGCGAGCAACAATTAAGATAAGCGCGCAAAGTTGTGAAGTGACTGCTGCGAGGAGGGCGCAGTCGGTGGCCCCAATTGAGGTTGTCCGGCGACCACGGCAGCCGCCAATGACTAAGGCGACAACAAGCTGGCAAGTCGGGGAAAAAACTCCACTGGGTAAATATCACACTGGGAGAAGAGGTCCCAGGAATAACTCTATTTTCAGAGTGCATTTCCCTAAGTAAACAATGTCTTGAAAAGCTTAACGAAATCGGAAACTTGAGTATTCTATCACACAACTTGAAATTCAAATAAGTATAGATTCATAAATTATTATTACGACTGTCATAACACACTCCATCTAATTCAAAATCTATTTTTAAACCGTCTAAAAAATGTTAAGATATTTATAAACTAGCAACAGAAGTGATAAAACTGATTGACACAGAATTACTATTTATATTGTAGGAACAAATTATTAATATAACTTGGTATTTATTTGGTGGCTGATTTTTAAGACATTGTATGTTTAAATCAAAAATAGATTATATAACATTCACATTGTATTTGTTAATCGGAAATACACTGCAGAACTATTGGAGCGCGTATTTGTAAATTTTTATTTAAGAACGATATTATTCTTATTTATTTAAAAAATATGTATTTGTATCTACAAATCGGTTCTTTTCCATGTAAATTTACTACAACCTCTTACCAAATCCAGAATATAAACCTTTTTTTCTGTGCAGAGAAAACTGGGGTCCAAGCCAGAGAAGCGATCTCGATCGCACCTCGCCGACTGCTTCCTCTCACAGCCGGAGTCTGCGAATCTGCGGTAGCCCGAAAAAACAACCACAGCTGCGAAAATATTTTATATAAGTTGAAAAAATTTAACCACATCCATTAAGCAAGACCTTGATGACAAACGGCGGCAAGTCTTTCGTGCGATAATAATAAGTATTCATTTCAGATATAATTTTTGTCGCTCCTTCGTTTTGCCATCGGCTTCGGGTATTTTTGGCATGTCCATACCTATAATAAAAATTGAAGTTGCCCTTTGCTGATTGCCGATTATATTTTGGGTGGAATGTTTATATTCAATAAAAGGTGGTAAAGGTCTGCTAAGAATGTAAGCTTAAATTGATTTTTTATTCCTCACAAAATATCTTCAAATAAGAAAAAATGTGCATTATGCTTATAATTAATTTAATTATGTTTTATTTAATGATTTATTAATATTTACGTTTTATAATAGTTATATTTTAAAAATGTCTTAAAAGACATGTCTTAAAAGACAATCGAAATTATTCTCAATTATCAAAATTAAAAATAAAATCATGTAAATATATTAAAACCAGCAAGTTAAATGCGAATAACTCGCATTGCTTTTATATAACAGCAAAATGTAGCTGATTTTACCGTATGGTTCCTATGACAGATATAGGATATAGTCGTCAGATGAGTAAGATTTTTTAACATAAAAAATGTATTAAAAATATTATAGAAACATAATTGCAGGCCAAAATCAGAGATAATGTTTCCAATTTCTATAACAATTCCCTTGTCAGCTATTGGATATGGACGTCCGATCAGTGCCGTTTTCAATACTTATCTGCGTAAACATAATTTTCAATTCTGATCTGCGTACACATAAAATAAAGACAATTGCCAATTCTCGCAACCGGTATAGAGGGTGTTGCATAGATACGTCTATGGTTTATTTGGTAGCTTGCACTCGAGTGAAAGTGTTTATATTATGGGTTTAAGTTGCATGCTTAAAGTACTCCTCCTTTCCGGAGGCATCCGCCTTCATGGCCTTGCCTCCTGGACGCCAGTTTGCCGGGCAGACTTCTCCGAACTCGTCGCTGAATTGGAAGGCCTGGACCAGACGCAGTGCCTCATCCACGCTGCGGCCGACGCCCATGTCGTTAATGGTGATCTGACGAATATGTCCCTCGCGATCGATGATGAATAGGGCACGGAGGGCCAATCCTGTGGTCTCATCGAGGACTCCGTAGTCCCTGGCTATCTTCATTGACTTGTCAGCCAGCAGGGGAATGTCCATTTCCCCCAGACCTCCCAACTTCCGCGGCGTACTCATCCAGGCACAGTGCACATACTGACTATCTGTGGAGCAGGCCAGCACCTCGCAACCCACGTTCCGGAACTCCGGGGCTCTGTCGCTGAACGCCTGCAACTCCGTGGGGCAGACGTACGAAAAGTCGGCCGGATAAAACACCAGCAGAACATATCTGCCACGCAAATCCGACAGCGAGAAATTACGGTAGCCACCGGATACCACCGCAAGGGTAGTAAAATCAGGAGCGAGTTGGTTCAAATTTAGCATCCGCATCTTGATGTTTTTATTTGTATTTTGTATTAGAGTTTTTAGTTCAGGAACTTGAGTCTGGTTGGGGCTGTGATATTATTATGAATGATCGATTAGGGAGTTGTTTAGTTTGGCTTACTTTGAAATATGTAAAACACGAAAGGGGATACCCAAAGTTTAAATGGGAAAATGTGTTATAATATATGAACAAAAAATAATTTGGCATGGTCAAATTGAACAATGTGCACACTTATGCACAATAGTTTTGTAACTATTGAAAAAGTAGTAAAATACTAAAATAATTGAATTTGATTGTTTTTATCCACTTATGCATTATAATTCTCAACGGGTTCAAGCGAACGGTGCACCAAGTCTAAGTCTACACCATTGCACCACGTATGAAACAGAAAAGTAAAGACAGTTCTTTTCACTATCCTTTCAGTAGAAAATCTGCACATACTCCTACTAAAACCCAAGTACTCCCACATATTTAATTTTTAAACTTAAAGAAAGTTTTTACCTTTTTGGTATTCATAGATGACTTACAGTCTTTGTAATCATTTACTATGGATTATGGATTCATTACAAAAATCCATAAACTCGTGATAATAAAACCCTAAGTAAACGTATTCCTCAAGATTAACAATTTTTCATTGGTCAATCTGTCTGACCAATCCTTTTTTTATGTGTAACAAAACGCTTTCACGTTAAATGTTTAAATAATTTTATTTAGTTACACAGATAAAATAAATTTACACATCCAGAAAACAATTGGGGTCAAACATTTCCCCCTAAATCATATTTCAACCGCCGATTGATTACAATTCGATTTAATTTTTGTTCATTTCCCACTCGAATTTCCAGCACATATCTAACCGACAATCGTAACACGATCAGCCCCAATTAGAGCGTCCTTTTGGCAATATAAGCCGAATCGCAATCGATTAAATCGAATCCGATTCAATTATGTGGACTTGGGCGACTTCCACCTGCCGCTGGATGGGCGTGTGAAATGATTGTTGTGTTAATTTCGCATATGACACCGCCAGTCGACGGGGAAATTCGAGCATTTTCTGCGGTTTATTGGCTTTGATCGATTGAAGGCGTCGCATTTTTTATAAGAGCGCCAGTCATACGGGTCGGGTGTCTTGACAACTCATTCAGTGCGGTCTGGCCCCCCTTTTCCACCGGTTTTTTAGCATATGCCTTTATGCCAATTTCGGTTGGTGAAATATTTGGAGGCGATTTAGCAGGACGTCAATTACCGCCGGCCACCTGATGACAGTTGCAATTAAAAGCGGTGGAAAAAACAAGAAAACGCGGGGAAAATAGTTGCCCGTCAACATGGATGGATGCCTGTTAATAGACATGTAAACTGCAATTAAAACAAGCCAATGGGGAGGGGCCGAGTGTGGAGATGGGGGCCTCCAAATATTTTGACTCGGCCAGCTAACATGGCCCGCTGTCTTGGTCTGTACTTTAATTAAAATATTTAAGCACGCAAATAGGCCTGTCTCTACATCTGTCTATGGCCAAGTATTCCCGTCAGCCCCTATATCCGCCATATACTCGTTCTCGTACTCGTACTCTTCCCGATCTGCGGGAAAACTCAACTGGGCGTGTCCACTATACTACGGAGCTGCCGCTGCCGTTGTGCGGCTTTAATCAAAGTTTTAGCCAGCGGGGAATCAATCATTTGAAATTTAAACGTCATCGTGCGTCAGACAACTCATAAGACAAACCAACAGTAACAGCGGGCGAACCAGCCCAGGTTACAATTCTGGAGATGGAAACGTGAGGGACTCGAATTGCAAGCACTTAATGGGACGATTAATGTAGGATGATTGCAATGGGGACAACCAATCAATAAGAATACTCTAAGGACTTAAATTTAGTAGGGTTTCAAGAAATATGATGATTGCAATGGGGACAACCAATTAATAACAATACTTAAAGGACTTAAATTTAGTAAGGTTTTAGGAAATATGGAAAAAAAATAATATACATAATTCAATATCAAATCATTTTATTTAAGAATTTAGATTTAATCCAAGCTTTAATTTACATATTAAAAAGGAAAACGTATTTTAGCCTTTTTTAATCAAAAAATACTCGCGGCTTAAAGATTGTCGAAAATGTTAGTAATGAGACTCCTTATTTTTAGTTTAATTCTTTTCTTTTAATTCTTTAGTCAAATAAACTTTGTATTTTGATGTGAATATTTGCTTTACTTTTTTTTTAAATATTGTGCTCCTTGTTTTAAACAGTTGAATTTCCTCTTCTTTTTGTTGAAAATGACTATTTAACATACTTTCGTGTCACGATCTACCAAATGATCCCTTGAACCATAACCAGCTCCAGTCTGAATGCGAATGTGGCGTGTCCGAGTTTTTAGCGAGTTGCCTCCCAGAGCAAGAAAAAATCAACCAAAACCAAAACCAAACCCCCGGCCAGCGGCCGACGCAATCACAAGAAACATTTTTCTTTCTTAAGGTTTTTATACCCTTGCAGAGGGTATTATAATTTTGGTCAAAAGTGTGCAACGCAGTGAAGGAGACATCTCCGACCCTATAAAGTATATATATTCTTGATCAGGATCACCTCCTGAGTTGATATAGCCATGTCCGTCTGTCCGTCTGTCCGTCTGTCCGTCTGTCCGTCTGTCCGTCTGTCTGTCCGTCTGTCTGTTTCTACGCGAACTAGTCTCTCAGTTTTAAAGATATCGAATTGAAACTTTGCACACAGCCTTCGATCCTTTGCACGCAGTATATAAGTCGGAACGGCCGGGATCGGCCGACTATATCCTATAGCTGCCATATAACTGATTGATCGGAAATGCCATAACTTTGGTGTTTGTTAAGTTAGAAAGTTGGTATTTTCTATGGGTTTTATATTTGGCCAATCAATTCGACCTACCAAATTTCATTAGGATCGGCCGACTATATCCTATAGCTGCCATATAACTGATTAATCGGAAATGCCATAACTTTGGTGTTTGTTTAGTTAGGAAGTTGGGATTTTCTATGGGTTTTTTTTTTGGCCAATCAATCCGACCTACCAAATTTCATAAGGATCGGCCGACTATATCCTATAGCTGCCATATAACTGAACGATTGGAAATGCCATAACTTTGGTGTTTTTAAAGTTAGGAAGTTGGGATTTTTTATGAGTATTAAGAATGCATCACATGAATAATTTTGGAGAATATAGTTTACAGAGTATTCTGCAAGGGTATATCAACTTCGGCTCCGCCCGAAGTTAGCTTTCCTTTCTTGTTATTATTTGTTCGTGTAGTTCTGTGTTTCTGTATTTCTGCCGGCCTGTCTTCATGTTTCGCCGTAGTTTTGTTAATGAAAGCCAAAAGCGAAATTAATGCGTGTGGCCAACGCCATCAGCAGCGCCCCCAGCTTATCACTGTCAAGCGATCTAAACTGGAACTGGACCTCGTTTAGGCCAAGTCAGGCCGAACAGAGCTGATCTGCTGGTGTTTAACTGAATTTATTTGCCAAATATCTATAAAAATTTATTTGATTCGGGCCATGGGAAATTTATGCGCCTGTCGCTTGGCCTTTTGTGTTCAGCTTTTTGTGTGTTTGCGCATAGATTTTTAATAAGTGATAAACATTTGAAATGACAATTTTAAAGTCGATTAATTAATTAAATGGCAATTGAAAATGCCAGCCACCCCAAAAAACACGGGCACGAAAACATGATGCCACATAAAATACACAAATTGATTGATTTTCGGCACTATATGCATATATTTAAATTGCGTTATTATTTTTTTTTGTTAGTTTTTTTTTTGAGAATTAATGTGAATATTTTGAGAATTGGCTTACGAACGGTTTGTTATCTTGAATAGGTAAATTGAATGGTTATTCAGCTCGAAGCTCTGTTTAAATTATTGCTCTTTTTATGTTTTGACATTTTCATGACACAATTCCGTGTTTAAAGATAACCGAATTTAAGCTAATTAAATAAAATGCTGATATGGCAATTATTCACACTGCAGGGGAGGTGTTGTTTTCTGGATAAAATCGTATTATACAAGTAAAGTGCGATGTGTTTTTTTAGCTTAAGAAGATATTTAGCAAATGATAGCATATGCAGGTACAAAAAAACATTAAGTCAAAAGAAAAATACAAATGAGCTTATTTAAATGGAATATCTGAGCTGAAAACGTGAGATTTTGTGTGTTTGTTCACATGCACCTGGAACACATTGAAGTAATAAAAAAAACAAGTGATAGTATCTGCATTAAAATGGTGCAAACGTTAATTCTGCAAAACAATTACTTTAAAAGCACGAGCACTTCCGGTATTCTATAATTAAATGAATTAAATTTAACAGTATACAGCTGATAACTCTTAAGAGGAAGCATGGGAAATATAAAATACTAAATATAAAAAACTTTAAATTGTAAAGTATTTAATTTTTTATTAATAAGGTATGCTTTTTTTGACATTTAAAGTTTTGAACTTATTTATGCAAGGGCAATCGGAATTATTTAAAACAATAAAGTAAAAGAGTTATGTATCTTAATATAGACAAACGCATTTAAAAAGGAAACTGAGAGCACTTTAACCTTTTTTCAATGTAATTTAAACTTTATTTTTTATCGCGCACATAACGAGGCAAAGAATATCCCACTCAACCCCTGAAAATTCCAATCACACGCCCAGCCAGCCGCCCTCCCAAAACAATCATGATGGATTGGAAAAGACTTTAACTTTTATATTATTCTGCTTCCCATGAAACGAGTGCCTTCTTATACGCGCATAGTTCAATAGTTTGAACTCTTTTTAATTGATC
Organism: Drosophila kurseongensis; assembly: GCA_018153305.1. NCBI lineage: Eukaryota > Metazoa > Arthropoda > Insecta > Diptera > Drosophilidae > Drosophila > Drosophila kurseongensis. Next base: position 6,426,353 of record JAECXX010000005.1, on the reverse strand, counting down.
TTGATTAATCGCACACCACACACAGATACGGACAAATAAATACAGATGCCGCCCAAGGAGGCGGCGGCCAGGCTCCCCATATCGAATCGGAAGCCCGACCATTAATTACGCTTTAATTACCCGCCGAAAAAAAACCAAATATAAAACGCATGGGGCAAAAACCTTAATAGTTTCGCCTTATCAGCATAGAGTTTCGCTCGCCAGCACTCCTAATTTCATTAGTTTAATGGCACAAAACTGTGGAAAAACCAACAAAGCAGCGAAAACACCGACGCTGGCTACCAAACTACGCAAAACGTGCAGGCGGGCAGCAACAAAAAAATTGTTAACAATTGTGAGAATAAATTGCTAAATAATTAAGTGGATCAACGGCCGGCGGAACGAGCGGAGCAGCTCGAGAGATCTCAGACTCCAAATTGCATATGATTAATTAAAGGAAATAAAATGCTGACGACGGCAGCGGCCACCAGAGAATGAGTAGCAGAAAAACACAAAAAAATATAGGAGTAAGGCAGAGTGAGGCGAACGAAAATCTTTTTCTTTAATTAATATTGAAGTGAACCAAACCAACCAAACCTAAGTTCAGTAGCGAACCGACAGCAGAGTTTCCGAGCAGCAGAAACTGGAAAAAAACAAAGACAGGAGGCGTTTTTCAACTCATTAACGTTCAAACGAATTCATTTGCATATCTCTACCTGCCCCAAATTAATATTCCATGGCTTCAACATTCTTCTTGACTTTTTTCCGTAAATTTGAAACGCTTAAGAAACGAGCTGAGAAATGGTCTCACACACAATTTGAACTGCAACACTGCTCAGTCAGTCTCCCCCACCAGTTAGTTTATTTCAGTTTCTTTTGTCTAAATGATTTTTATTAACATTTTTTGCGTCAGGTATTCGAGTAGGGACACGCATTTGCTGTGTCACTGCAGTCGAGCATGTCAGTGCTGGCAGCTTAGCTGGCTTACTCTGAAAAAAAGTGTATATAAATAGGTTTGATGGGTCAGAATTAAATGCTAATGGAACAGAAAAATTTATAAAAATCATGTCATCAAATCATGTAATATAAATAAATCTGTCTTTAATGTCTCTTTTTTCATGGAAATGTGAAAAGAAACTAGTTTAAAAAAAAATTGAGATATAAAAGGCAACAATATTTTTAATTATTTCATAAAAATTAAACAAACATATTACCAAAATGTAAATCAATTTATCTTTCATGACTCCTTTTCGGTTTCTACATAATAACAAAAAATGACCTTTTTGGTGGTTACAAAAAAAATGTTTGAAGAAAATATTAAAATAATATTAAAATAATAATAATAAATAATCAATAAAAATTTATTTTCTGAGCTATAGCACTCAGGTTTAAAACAATATGTAAAATTATCATTAATTAAAACTCAATCAAACAATGTATTATCCGATCGAACTAGTGCTTTAATTAATGTGGAACTATTATATCCAGTTTAACTATTTTAGTTTCTAGTTTCATCTAGCTAGTTTTTTGGGTTGATAGTTCATATCACCTCACCTGGGTCGATCGTAGAGCAGGGGAGGGGCGATCAAAAGGGAAAGACGCCGGCGCATACGAAACGCGGTCCAAAAGCCGAGTGCTGGGCGTCAACTGCATGCCATGCGTAAATGCCAAAAGCAGCGACCCTCGTCTCGGCCCCAGCCTTAACCCTCCAGTGCCCCTTGCGTCTTATCTGCTTGTATTCATCTTGAAAATTGTTTCTAGTTGAAGTTTGCCTTTTAATTGTTAGGCGCAAACAGCCGACCGAGCGGCCGACTAAATTAAATTTATACTCGTACTGTTCCCGTCTCTGTCGGTGTGGCTGTGTGGCGGTGTGGTCTCTTTCGCACCCTTAACCCCTGTCAGTTCCATCTGGTTGCGTGTGCTGGCTGCGGTCGGTATGCGAAAGTAACCCCAGCTCTCCACGTCCATAGGATATGGTATAGGACCGGATCGTCACATGTCGCCCATTGAGCATGTGCAGCCTTTCAGGTTAACCGACTATCGCGGACTCTATCTCCTTTTCTAGCCCTCTCTCTCGGTGTGTCAGGCAGGTCAATAAATTCCTCCGGAAAGTGAATTATTATAACGTTTTTATTAAAGTATGCCCTTGCATCTAGTCCAGCTCTGTATCTCACATAATTAGCATAGTTATGGGGGTACCGTGTTTATCTAGGGGTGGCTCCGTTTAACTGTCTAATTTTTCACTCAACTGTCCACATTTGCCCATGGAAATTTATTAATTTGTCCAATTCCACTGACAAATGATAAAAAGCTTGACAATTAATGAGAATATCTGCTGGAATAAAAGGTGTCGTATTAATTAGAATACAGGACCAGGGGGGCGAGTAGTGCTGATGTAGGGGTGTTGCGTAAGGGGTAGGTGGTCCAGCACTACTTCTGAAATTTATGAGGGCTTTGTACAGGATAAATATCATTTTTATGACGTGGTTTGCTATTTCATGTCGCACTTAATCATGACCAATTGAAACCGCACTGACAAGAAATGTGTTAATTTTCGAAAATGTTTTATTAAGTACGTCATGTACGTAATGTGAAAATAACGAAAAAGGAAACGTTTTAATGGATATATCCATTAAAGACATAAAATAACCATCCCTATCTTAAAGTGCTTTCAAACAAATGGTATTTGTTTTTTTTATTTTTAGCAAAACAGATTTATCATCTTATAAATTATGGTGTTAGTCAAGAATGATATACATACATGTTTGCTAAGATTATAAATGTACTTAAAAAAGTGATTTCTTGATGCGAATATTTTATATTAAAAAAAAACATTAACATTTTAATTTCTTATTATAATAATATTTGTTTTTCTATATTCCAATATTTATTACCTATTTTGTTATTTTTTTAATAAACAGTGTGCAGTGAAATTTATTTTTTATATTTATTTATTTATTTTTAATATTTGTGAATTCGAAATTGGCCAAGTTCTGAAATAAATGTTATAATACATTAAATGTTTTTGTAGTACAGTTAAATAAATCTCAATCTTAAACACACTTTTACATTGTATCAAAAATGTAGCCGTCTTAATTAAGCCCAGAAAAAAGAATGTACAGCCTCACAAACCAAATGCAATAAATCCACGGTCTGTGATCGCTGCTCAAATTTAGACACCAGCGGTTCAATAAAAATCAAAAAATATTCACTCCTTCAATCAAACAGCCATTCAGACTTTGAATCACCGAAAACGTTTGAAAGCCATGAATTACCATATCGGAATCCCGCGCGCATTGTACAAGTGTATACACATGTTACTTATTCATGGCTTTGTAGTTTCATTTTTTTAGGGACTGGTGGGCTGGGGAAGGGAGGGGCGTTGAAGACGGAGAACCCTTTGTACCCCCGCCTTTGTGATTATTATTATTATTCGGGGCCCCCAAAAGAGCGCCATTTAAGTCGCTTGTTGTTTGGTATTTTTCACAGCTCCGCACAAAAGCGGAGAGTGCTCACGATCGATTTGGAATCGGTGAAATACTTCCCAAAAAAAGAAAAGTTTTTCTTTTTCCAGAGGAGTTTCATTAGTGCTTTAGGTACACCTGATGTGTCTTTCTTTTTCTGTTTTTTCCCCAAGTCTTATTTTTTTTGTTTTGGACAATGGAACCCACAGGAGGCTATTTTGAATAACTCGAAATGGAAACGAAACAAAACGCAACAATGGTTTTGCTTCACTGCGACGGATGTGCAAGCGTTTTTAGGGTTCATTGCGTTCACCTCATCGAACCGCACAAGATGTTCGTTCACATGACTCGGCAGTCCCAAAAAATGCAAGACAATTAAACAAATTAACAAAACAACAGAGTGCACGGATGGGCCAGCTTACAGCAATTTTACACATGAGAAAATCGAGGAGCATCGCCGACCATTAGCCATTAACTCGGAAACCCTCCTCCAGCTCATCCTACACATTTCTGGCCTAACTGCGCGGGTGTTTCCCAACTGTCAGCTGTTTGTTAGGGAAGTTCAAGTTGAACCTGCCCCAGGTAATTAAGTTTCGAATTTTACTTTTCAATCGGCCATCAGGTTTGACCTCCTCCCCCAGCCATTTGAACCCTTTCGCCGGTCACATGTGTGTGCGTCTAATTTCATGGCTGTTAGCCCGGCCGAAAGGGCCAGGTCCGAAAAGGTCGCGGAAGACAGGCATTTAATATGCACGTTCCCCTGCGTCTGCCCCCTCAAAGTCTGGCCTTCTTAGGAACAACGACTTTTATTATTGACATCAAACGACCAGTGCAAGAATGATGACCCGAGAACGAAATGCGATCCCCAAAAAGGGTTGGGACTACGTGAAAGTGTTATACCCTAACTAAAGGGACTATTGCCAGCACGAACTTACAGAAAATTTGTTACATGTTTTTAAAAAACTTAAAAAAAATAAAAATCACAGAATCTGGTCAAGTGCAATATTCTAAACAATAATGTTTTTCTACGTGTTTTTCTATAAGCTTATCCTAATTAAATAAAGTCAGCCGATAGAAATTGGTATTTAATTTAAAACCATAATATTATTAATATTATACCATAATATAATTAATATTATATACCTATTATACTATAATATTATTAATTTTTGTTTTTAAGATATTTTTTTAAAGCTGTTTTTATTATTTAAAACTGTTTCCTTCTTTATTAAAATTGTACAACGGTAACAAAATAAATAATATAAAAGAGTTTTTAAAATACATATTATAAATAAATATTAATGTAGTTTATAAAGGAAAAAATTAAAATAATAAAGTTCGATATTAGATTGGCTATTTAGAAAACAGTAGTACTATTTTGTTCGCAGCTTTCTAAGTTAGACATTGTCAATAAAGTATATAGACAATATCTCTTAAAAGAGATTTTCCTGAAAAAAAATTGAAAACAAGAGTACTATTTTGTCTCGGCATTTCGAAGCTTTCTAAGTTAGACATTGTCAATAAAGTTATAAATAAATTAGACGATATCGCTTAAAGGAGATTTTCTTGTAAAATTTTAAGTAGATTACAATACACTTTCACTTATTCATTAATATTCAAGTAAGCTCCAAAAACATTTAATATTTTAAGGTGCTAACTTAAGATTAATGTTTGATTGTGTCTAATTGACAATAAAAAAATCCACTTAATTTGCATTTCCGCTGTTAAAACTCGACAGTAATCAGCCTCTCGGCAGAGATTAACTTCAACAGCTTCATTGACAAATCAATCACTCAGATCATTAATTACTTCGCCCGAGCAAAGTGCCATAAATATGTGACTCCTAATCTCCATCAAAAACCATCGGAAACAAATGCATCCATCAGAGCCACTAAACCCACTCAACTCGACGCAACTCTTTCGCTTGAAGAGCATCTAAAAACACAATCGAAATGAACAAGCCCCAAAAAAAAGGAGAACAGAAAAAGTTCCGAGGGCAGCAAATAGCGACAAAGAAAACTCATAAAAACGTTTAATGATGTCACAAAACGTAATAAAAATGCAATAAAATGTCAAAATTATTGAATTTACGATACGAAACAAGTTCAGAAAAATAACAACAGAGAGCAACAAAAACAACGACACAATAACAAAAGAAGAAGCACCCAAATAACAATAACCGGGGGACAGAATTCCAATTTCGGGATGGGAGGAACACCTCTGCAACTCTTTTTGACCGGTCAGATGGAGTGGGTTATATGGCATTAGTGAGTTCCATTGTTGTTACCGATGGTACTCGCTGTTGTTGCTGCCCATTGTTGTTGGTGTTGTTGCCGTGTGCGTTGTTGCGTTGAGTGCAACATGCGTGTTGTTGTTCTTGCTGTCAATGCCGAGTGCCGCAAGGTGTCGCGCACTGTGAACTACTCTACCATAACCTTAACCCTAGCCTAATTTGAATAAATTTCGAGTTTAGCTTTAGTCTGTGCATGAAATACACGTAGAGAAAATACCTTGAACATCTGTGACCTACATAATTTTATTAATGTTATTTATTTATTTGTAAATCCACAAGCTAACCCAAAATAATATGTATTTTCTTTCTTTGTTCATTTAATGTATCATATTTTAAAAAAAGTTATAGGGACAATGCGAAATTTGTCTCAATTATTGTGGATTTAACATACCTATTTTATTAAACTTATAAATACTTTTTTAAATATATACCAAAAACTTTCATGGACAAAGCTTTTTTACTGATGTAAATCAGACCCACTAATTTAAAAGGCAAAAACTGTTTTTATCTTAATTTGGTTATATAATATTAACTGCTCTGACTTATTGTCCATACTGTGATACGACTTTAAAATGTTACTATTTTTAAGAGGTTCATATTTTCTCTAAGTGCTGATGCATGTGTTTATTTTTTAACTTTTTTTAGAGTACCATCAGCGATGCGATTGATTCTTATCTAAAATGTTATCAAATTGGGTTTCCTTTGCTCTACCTATTTGATTTGGGTTACAGAGAGCGGTGGATAAAAGGCCGAATGGAGAGTGCGGGTCAAAGGATCAAGGCAACGGAGTTTAAATAATGGGCTACATGCAGCGATAAGAGATCCAAAAAAAAACAGAGAATCATTAATTCCAAGGGACAATTACCATATTCCCTGGCTTAGACTGAGTGTCTCCCCAGGAGCAGACTGCTTGACTCTGGAGGTTCTTTCGTTTTCCTGCTTAAATCCATCGTCATCCTGGCTATGCGATTCCAGACGCACCTCCATCGCTTCATATATGCAGGCATGAGCGGGCATACTAATTAGATCGGATCAAAGACTGGGGTTCTGGAACCCAGGCAAGTGGAGGGGTGAGCACTGATTTGATTTTTGATTGGGATCGTTCTCACTCGGTTCGATTCAATTGGGAGGAAGCACTAAAGTTGAATTCTTTATGGCGTGACGTGCTTGGAAAAATCGGTCTTTCAAAGTAACAAGCAGATCAAAAATTAAATTTGAAAATTTCAAGTGCCAAATGCCTGAAAAAAAATTGTGGTTGAATCTGGTTTTGGAAAAAGAAAAACATAAAAAACATCTTACATAATCTATATTCTTAATCTATATTTCGGTTTTATCGGTTCTTATTAATATTTTAAATCTTTTTTATCTCGAAGGGGTATTTAATCATTTACTAAATTTACACATTGTTATATTTGTAGTTCCTTTTGTTTTGAAATTTTTTTGGCCTTGCTTTCTTGTTATTTTAAATTATTATTTTATTCTTCTTAAATAATCTCAAGAGCAGTGTCATTGTTTTTCCTTCTCATTCCACCAGTTACAAAACATTTGTACATGAAACACCTATGCCTTCACTTTCAAAAGATGTTATCAAGGCTTTAAGGCACATATGTTCATCGGAGGTATTACCATTGACCAACATCTACCCACCAGTAGGCCGACTTAACGTCACTCGAGTGTCTCAAACACTCCACTCTATCAATAACAACACGCAGCTCATTCAATTATTACTTGTGAAAACAAAAAAGAAGCTTACAATTTCATCAATTACAATTTTCGATACGAGACGGTGCCGGTGCCTCATTAGTGTATAATTATTTTGGCCACAATTCCTTCACTCAAATTGAATTGCGGTCACCTATCGGCCAGTCCATTCCACTCCGCCTCATCTCATTTCATCTCGGGTGAACAGAAAATTCTTCCACCACATGCAGCGAACGCCTTGTTTGCCCCAATTGAAAATGTCAACCTATCAACAACAAATTAACTTGAAAACTTACAAAACAAAAAATGTGTCTCGGTCTCGAAAATACGGAAAGAAAAAAGCCAGAGAAAGAAAGCTAAAAAACCTGGTCGGGTCTATAAGTAAGACGCCGCCTGCTGTTGTTTCTGGGTTTCCGAGATGCTGGGGCTGAGAGCTGATGGTCATCATGATATATGAACGGCCTGGGCTAACATTTATGTACCACAAATGTCAACTGTCAATGTCAATTTATATTATGCTGCCACATTGCGGATATGTCAGCATATGAACATATGTATCTAAAAAAAAATAAAACGAAAAACAGAACCAACATTTTTTCGGGCCGGGTTTTCTTTTTGTTTGGACCTTAAACCCGAACCGGGACTGAGTGACCGGCCTACGCAAAACAGTCTTTCTTCCACAGATCTGGGAGCCGGGGATCACAAGTATTTATAACATTATTTTCGCACTCTTCGGTGTGGGTGTCGTTGATTTGTTGGTGTCTCCATCGGTGTTGCTTGTCCAGTCCAATCCAATCCCATCCACTCCGTCTGTTTGTCATTCGCATTTAATTTGCTTTTTGGGTTAAACAAACAACAGTTAAGAGGTAAATTATTTTAGGGCTGCAGCCATTCCCCAATTTATTTCCGAAAACGAAACAAGAACAAAGGCACCACTCACATACGCATATACAGTTGCGGTCGTCTTCATAATATTATTTTATTTTCAAAACTTATTACAAATTATTTGTACTTAAAATACATTTTTTTTCTTTTTGATTTGCCTCTTAAAAAAAATTGGCCTTAATAATAAAGTGTAGTAAAGTAATGGGAATACTTAAATAAATTTAGTGATAAAAAGTATTAATGAACATTTACTTAAAGGCTTTGTGATATATAAATTACTTTTTAATAACCATTAATATTTTGTACATATTTATACAGTACTTTTAATTGCAGTTACTGGATATTAAAACTTATTAAACTTTGATTGTAAGCAAGTTAACTGCTTAACATTTTCATTCATACCCAATTTTAGTATTGACTTAATTCATACCCAACAATTAGTTTTAAGTTCCTATTGTAGTTGAAAACATAACAACTTTCACAATTTAATATTTATATCTATTGCGAAAAGGTTGTTTTGAAGATGTCGTAAGCAGCGGCTTAAATTTACTTAGCCACATTTATGCTTTTATGCACAAAATATAATGTATAAACATTTTTGAATATTGCCATAGCCAATTAGTATTATTTTGGCCCCCGCTGTAGGTGTATCTGCATATGTGTATCTGTATAAACAAGCTGGCGCACATTAATAATCTTGTTGAACCCGGCAATTTCGACCCTATAATCAGCGAGTGAAACGCATATGCACATAAAGGCAGTTTCGGACAGGAGGTGCTGGAGCTGAAGTCGTGGCTCTTTGGTTGGCTGGTTGGTTGGGTTAGCTTGCCCGGTCTGGTTGGCCAACTCCTGCTCCGAACACCGAGTCTTTTCGGCCTGGTACACGCCTCCGGGCACCGCCTGCTCATTCCATTGTCTTGCTGCCACTGCCTGCTATTTCTCCTCCGAGGAGACGTGGCTAATTTGAATCAACCGCCTCTCGCTCATTTTCGCTGTCCCAAAAAATGAAACCGAAAACAGGCGGCCGGCCGCAGCAAATTAAACGCGCATGCGCAGCGAACGAAGCGGTTTGGACGCTCTACTCGACCTGGAGATCTCCATTCCAGCGTGGAACCCGGTTCAGGGATCCCTCGGGCTAACTCACTATGCTCCCCCCTTAACCGACGCCCCTGGAATCAGCGCTTCCGTAGAGAACGCTCCCCCAATCGGGCAAACAAGCATGTGGATAATTGTTTCCTGGACAGGCGGTAACCCGAACCTCAGGCCCAGTTCCAGTCGCAAACCCAAACCGAAAACCCTAACCGAACCTGAATCTGAATCTGTGGCCGAACCTGAGCTCCCGGCTGCTGCGCCGGCGTCTGAGAGACATAAATCCAACAGTAAACATATAAATTTAGCTAAGTTTCCATGCAGAGAGAGAAAATGCACAGATAAACGTATTCATTGAATTTAAAGGGACTCATTTTAAAGGAAAAGGTTATTATTATATTATTGTGATTAGAATGGTTAGGATCAAAAAAGTTAGGATAGGGATGTGTAAAATTATTATCGCCTTAACTTAGAAATATTTTGTAATTCTTATCATTATTTTAAAAACAAAATATTTCGATTATATATTTCAGAATTATACAATAAAAGCAATACAATATATTAGATTCTTTTTAACCCTCACTTTATAATAGCTTTCCGGCTTATTATTTATTGTTTGTTTTACTTTTAATTTGTAAGCTATACAAATATTTTTAGTTTTATAATTTAATTTTTTGGAGTACTTATTAGATAAATAAAAAAAGGTTTTTATACATACATATATGTACATACCAAATGAAGAAAACGACCGTTAAAGGATTTCTTGCATTTTTCTAATTATTAGAATTATGTTTCTCTATCAAAGCACTCTATTATTATTTCCATAACTTCCCATGCTAATCAAAACAACGAATCTTAGATTTTCGACTTCTCGCAGTGCACGAAACTCACCCATTGGCTGTCATGTGTGTTGTTTATTTTATGTCTGCTCTTTTTGGGCTTGTTTAGAACGAAAATTATGCAATTATGATAATTGCCCAGCGGAGCAGTTTGGCCAATTATGAAAATATGAGTGTGCTTATATTTTTATTATATTTGTGATCGTGCCCGGGAGGCTTCCGTTGGCACGCAATCTTGGCCGGGTCTAATCCCAGGGACCAGAAACCAAGGCCCAGCTGAGAATTTCTGTCAATAAGGGGGAGGCGGTGCACTTGACTCTGGTCTCTTGTCCCCATGAAGAAGTAATAGTAATGCTTATCATTGTCCAAGAAGCGGAATTGTTCCAATTACCCGGACACTGCACGCACTTTCGGCACTCTCCCATGCAACGGACAAACGGACAGAAAAAAAAATAGACGGACGGACAGCTCCCCGAGTGTAAATAATGCTATTTAATAGCTTGGGTTGGCTTTTTTATAGTTGCCCTTTTAAATGCCGATAACCTTTTTATGCGCTCGCCTGGCGACCATAAAATTAAAGAACCCCGAGAGGAGACCTGAATGCATTAAATTGAATTCTTGACTTGGATCGGCCCTTCGTTACTTGGAAACGCTGTTCTTAACGCCATGAAAACTAATTTTATAGTTGCACTCGCTTTCGGCCGGCCCAGTCGCACATTTCAATTACATGGCCCGAAAAGTCTCGACGTACGACTATAGTATATACGAGTATATACCAGTAATCGTAGCTTCATTTAAATGGTCAGCCAGACTTTGGGAACCCATGTTCCCTTATTTTATTTCTATTTATTTTCCTTTACCCGTTCATGTTTTACAATGCGTGCCCCGTCGTTCGTCGAATGCATGTAATGAAATGTAATGCCCTGGCTTGCAGAATGCATTTTGCACTTTTAGTGCATGCTAATTGGCTCCTTTCGACATTTGAAATTCGTGTGTGGGGGGGGGGGGAGGGAGGTGGTGTGACCATGCTTTGCATAAACCGTTAGAACACTCATCTGAGCAATTCTCACGATTGCAATTCAGCCATCTAAATATATATATGGCAGCCGTAACTATCGCATAACTATCCGTTAAAACCTTCAAGTGCCGTCGTCTTTTATTGTGGAATCGAGCAGAGCAGTACAGAACAGAGCAGTACAGAACATTGAAAGCCAAGCTCTTCATTGGATGGCAGTATAGCAAACTATATGGCATTATGGTATGGGATTGGTCGCACTGGGTTGGATTGGCATGATGACTATGACTGCCTGCCTGCGTATAACGCACTCGTTTTGTGGCTTGTTTGGGTTCTTGTCGCCATTCGCCTGGCACATTTACAACTCTTTTTTATTGGATTAGATTGTTAATATTTTATTTTATTCCGCGCTTTACGGCACTTGTTTGTCGTTTATTGTGCATTGTGTGTGCGGGTGTGCGGGCATCGCCATACTTAATTAGGTGTAAAGCTTAGCGATCCTGTTTATGGGGAGAATTCCTGCTTAATGACCCTTGCCCCAAAACGCTTAGGAATCGCTCAATCAGCATGCGGTCTATGAGTCACTTTATTTAGATCATAAAACTTTTTCACATAAAAGGGTGAAGCACTTTACTTTACATTTTTTACCTGGTACTAATTCATACTCGACAACAATACTTTGCAATGTATTAATTAATCTCCGGCTATTGTTTATTTTTTTGCAACCTTACATTGAGCACTTTAAAAACATTGCACGTTTTTATCGCTTCTTTATCTTCGTGCATTTGCATATTGTTATTGCATGAACGTATGGTTTTATGGTTTGTAAACGATCGAAAGAACGACTCTTATCATTTGATGCCACTTGTTATGCCCACCTTACTTCATTCAGTTTTTCCCCTTGTTTCAAAACCCGAGCTACTTTATTCATAAATGAAACCAAGAATATGAGCCGAGTCATTCGAAGGGAATTCTTGCATAAATGCACTGTAATTTAATTTACTCAGAAATTTCTAAGACATGTCGTCAGACCAAAGAACTTCCCACACATAAAATGAAGATATAAGCACTCCCCCGTCTCAGTTGATCTTGGGATTACGCATTTTGTTTATGACTGCCCTTAAAACTCATTACGCAGTTCTCACAGTAACGCCAGAAACGGTCCACCTATCTCCATTTAATTTTATTATCTAACCCTTAAGTCGCTTATCAATACACTTCCAATTGCATTCCCTTCCACTGTATTTTGGGTGATTCTCTGTGAAGCTCATAAAAGTGAGTTACCCAGCCAACGAATTAAATGCAATTGCATTTATAAACTTTTCCCTACATCCATTATCATTATTGGTTAATCATTGCGGGGCATTAAACGAAATTAAACGGGTTTTATCTCTTGCGCCTTAATCGACACTCGGCTAATTCCTCTCGATTTCCAGTCGTCAGTGTTTGGAAACTAATTACGGAACTCGAATTTAAATAAAACTGTGTTGATGGCTCAGTAAAGACACGGCCACTACGTAGTTTGATTTCACTGGAATCGTAAATTAATTTTTTCCGTAAATCTTCCTGTCGCTAGTGGGAGATACAAAGTAGAGGCTCTATGAATGTGCCTTTTTGTTTTTCCTCTTTTTTCGGCCTCAGAGAGTCTGGCATATAAACCATCAGATTTCGATATAATCGTAAATTTTCGCCCAGCACACAAGGAGCCACCGCAAAGAGGAATCTCTAAGCGAACCTCACTCAGGCACACACTCACATACACTCGGCAAAAAATCGTCACAATGAGTCGGCGGCAATAAAATAGCTGAAATGGCTGAGGAGGTGGCACGGGGAAAAAGCACAAGTTTGAGAGTCTCTCGAGTTGGAGGCGAAAATGTGATTAAGTTGCGCGCAAAATCCAATTTTTATAACTGCAGAATCACTTCACTTCGACCGCTGCCCTCCCGCCTCCCCACATATTCGTTGCATTTTCAATACCCTATCTGGGGGTCTTAATCTTTATCGGGGACTTATACTGGGTAATTTGATTCAGGAAGCTGAATTTAATCTATTTCTGCTCCCAATGAAACAAACACTTAAAGAAAAAGTAAATATAAAAATTAAATTTATTTTGAATTAGAGACCAAAGGTAATCGTTTTTTGAGACTTTAATTTTAAACAGCTAAAGCGATTTTCATTTATAAACGTTAACACATAAAAAAACTATTTTTTAAAAATTAGATAATAAATAAAGCTATATTCACTCTTACCCACACAGTGTATTAAAACCAGCCAATTAAGAAACCAAATATAGAAGAAGTATTAAAGAGCGATTATTTTCGGTCCCTTGTAGAAGTGTAAACAAAAATGAGAAATCATATTTAGATCATTTACTTCTCAATTATATTCAAGTAAGTTCAATTTAATTTGGTATACTATTAAACATAAATATTTTGACATTCTGTTACATGCTGAATTACTGATACATTTTGCGGTATTACCTCAAAATAAATTATACAAAATTTAAAAAAAAAATGAAAGCCACTTTTTAAGAACAAGTATTGCAAGAAAGTAGTTCTAAGCAAAATCGAACTTGTTAAAAAAAACTGTTTTTTTCAGTCTGTAAAACTACAAAAGCTGTACAACAAAATATAGAAAAATTAGACAGAATTATTGTATAAACAAAACTCGAGTATAAATTACTAGATTGTTTGTACAATTTTTGCTGATAGGCCAGTTCAATCTGAAGGGTATATGGATTTCGATAACCTTCTCTTGGGGCTGATATTTTTTTCGGCTGAGCCAAGTCGAATTGAGTCCGCCGCTGGTATGTTTTTTTTGCCGTTGCTCGTAAGATGCTTGGCAGGGCAATAATCATAAATTTAGACAACAACGAACCGGCAGCCGCAACAGTAGTAGGCACCCAGCTCCACAAAGGGGGTTCCGAAGGGGGCGGGACCTTGGGGGACACAGTCGGCCAGAGGAGCTTCGACTCCGAGTGTGCCATGTGGTCCAATGTGGTCCAACTCTGAATCCGGCGACTACAACTCCGATCGCCGTTCCACTTCGTCTGGTGGATTTCGGCTTTTCGGGGGTCGTTCTAAGCAAACAAATGCTTAAAGCATAAAATATTGATATTTTTTCTCCTTTTTTATTTTATTTATTTTGTTCTGGTTTTTGTCTGCTCTTTTTTTGGTGCTGTCCCAGCCAAGTTTAAGCTGCAATCGATTTCGATTTTCGGAGTCGGATTCGGGTTGCATATGAAGCTGTCTTTTTATTTGATTTTAAATTGTTTATTGCTTTGCATATTTCATAATTTTTTCCCAGTCCTCGCTTGTTTGTTGTTGCTGAATGTGTTGTTATTTTTTGTTGTTTGTTATTGTAAGGCTTTGCGAAATATTTTTGGCCTTGGGTTAGTGGAAGTGTCGGATGGGCGAATGGGAATATGTTTTGGAGACGGGTGAGGATGTGCCGCGACTGACAGATGGTTTTTGCGCCGAAATTCGCTGGGGTTCTGGTGAAATCAGGAAGCGGATCGATGTGCTGACAGTGAAGAGTCAAATTCCCATGAAAATTTGAGATCCCTAACCTAAACAAAAGCTGCTAATATTATTCAAAAGTAGTCTTTCATTCAATTCTATCTAATCAATTTAAGCTTTAGTTACAATAAACCTAAATTATATTCAGCTTGATTAAAGACAGACATTTTGTTAAAGCAATACATAAAAATACTTCTAACCGACAAAATCTTTTAAAATCTCTAATATTTCAAAGTAACCTTTCACAAACTAAAACAAAGGCTTAAGTAAACTAAATATGACTTAATTGTCTGCTGCGGACACTAAATTATACAACATTTTTACGAATTTGTATAATATTGCTATTATTCTATGTATTGCAGATAAAACAAAATTTATTTGTAAATTTGCTATACTGGTAACCTATTTAAAAAAATGTAAACGTTATTCATTGTTTGTCAAAAACTACTTGAATAAAAGCTGATATAAACAGTTAATAAATCGAAAAATAAGCTACGTCCATCGGAGATTCTCTGAAAATAATGCAAGCCTTGTTTGTATGCCGAGGAAGCCACTTTTGGGGATTTTCCAAAACTTGGCAGACAGACGAGGAATGCCACAAGGAGGCTCCTGTCTCGTGCCCAGTCCCCGGCTATTTTCGATATGCCCCTCCCGGGGTCCCGAGTTATGTCAGTTAATTTCCAATACGCTTTCCCAGGTGCCCCAGCCCATCTAGAAACCCACCCATGGGCGTGTGTGCATCAATTGGTTGCTTATCAAAGGTGTCTGCGCTGCGTGCGTGTGTTCCCAAATGGCCAAATGCCCAAATACCGGAGCTGCAAGTGGAGGCCAACTAAACGGATCGGGCCAAGCCCACCGGCTGGCCGAAAACACTTGAATTTGCTCATCATCAGCAGTTGGCCAGCCGAAAGGAGAAGGAGAAGGAGCAGGAGCACCTGAGATTGGTATCGATGGCAAGGCTGTCTGCCAGAGGTTCAAATACTAACACTTAATGAACTTAACTTTCCAACAACATCAAATTTCCATAAGAAAGGCAGAAAAGGAAAAGCTTCTGGGGATGGGATGGGATGGTGACGGCGTTGCTACTCCTGCAGTTTCCACTGCGTGTGCAAGTATCTATTAGATACGCTCATTTCGAGGAGGACGCCGATTCAGCCGACTGCAATATACCTGCCACACTTGTTGTTGCTGCTGCCGCCAGTGTTTTTGTTTTTTCTGTTCTTGTCATACCCACTAGATGGTTACTATTGAGTATATTTGAATAAAGCATATTTAAATAGACTACACTATTGATTGCTTTTATAATACTCAATACTGATATCTAATATTAAGTTTAGTATTCATTTTTATATTATACTTAATATCTATTTGTTTACATCTTCGCTGCTCAGTCCCTATGATTAACTAAAAGATGACAAAAGATATGACAAGATTAGTCTTTAAGCTGTTATTTTCCAAAAAAGAACAAAAATGTTGAGCTTTAAGTCCCAAAAAAAATTTAATATTTTGGAATTTGTTTGGTTATTTCGAAAAACTAAGTTTGATTTTTTAATCTTAAGTTCATGATTTTATGGAGATCACAGAAAATGTTAAATCTGTGCTTGTTATTCCTCCTTAAAACAAAAAAAACATTTAAAATGTTTGATTTGACCAAATTTAATAATTCTGATTTAGCAAACGGCTTTTGGATGTGCTTTAAACAAATTTATGATGAATAAATAAATTTAATTTGGTAAAAATGCTTAATAATATTTTGTAACCCCCCAAGTAAGCAATTAATTGCAGTCCATATCAGTATTTTTCGCAACTTGTTAAAGTCGCCTTCTTTTTAAAGATTCAAATACCAGGTATCTTAAAGTCGACATACTCCATTCCGTAGTCTTGCAACTTGTTACTGTTGTGGATGCTGCCGTTGCCTGCACAGAGGCATCAAGATACTGGCCCGGACTACATTGGTAGCTGCTAACCGAGTACCAGTATCTGGGCATCTGCTCCCCTCCGAATCTTTGGGGTTCGGTTCGGCTCGGTCTGCAACGGAGCTTCCTCTTTGGTTGTGGGTCTCTGGCAGCGAGCGACTTTGGCAATCAGCAATTAGCAGATATGTTAACTTCATGTTAACGAACCAATTTGAAATTTAAATGCGGCACAAACCCGGGTGCTCATACGTCGTTGTTGTCATCACTTCTTCAACTCACCGATGCACCCAGTCCGATGTCGATATGTCGCTGTCGATGCCGCCAGACAAACCGACATTGGGAACTGAGAACTGAGAACCGAGAACTGGGAAGTGGGAACTCGGGGGTCCAGGAACCTCTCGTCAAGGAGTAGTAGTAGTCGTAGGCATCTGGAGACCCAGACCCCGAACCTCCACACACACAAATTTTTGTTTAGCAAAATTTTAATACACCAACCTGGAAGAAATCAAGGGAAACGGCAAAAGAAATACCGAATCGAGCGATCCTAAGAGACGATACATATGCATAACCAAAAGCAAAGGAAGCGATAAGGGAAGTGTTTTTTTGGACATAGCGAAGGTTTGGATACTCTTGACTATTTGCCTAAATTTAATACTTTTATATGCAAGTAATAATATTCCAAATTATTAAATTTACAACTTTAAGTACCATATAAATTATTTGTATTCCCAAATTCCTTATAATATTTCATTTCTTATTACACTTTTTAAAAATATCTTAAATATTACCTTTATTTAATGAAACAAACCCCTAAAGGTAAGCAAATCAAAATTTGTGAGCTGGGCAAAATAAACTCAAGACGAAATGATTAAGACCTATCTTCTTGATCCTTCAGAGCAAGCAAAAATGTAAGAAACGCATTTAAATGTTATAAAAACCAGCTCAGCATCTCTAGTTCCTTTCCCAAGCTCCACTGCCGGGTTTTTGTACCCTTTCGCAGGGCATTCAAAGAAGTTCAGAGCGGAGAAAATAAAAAACCTTGTCATCATACTACGTACCAAAGTACAAATGAAAAGAGTTCGTTAAAAGCTTCTTCATGTTTCTTGCCGTCTTTCTCACTCCTGGGCGCCCCGTCTCTTTCTCCTCCTCTGTGGAGCTGCAAATTCTTTCGGGCCCAGCGTCGAAGAATCATTCCAGCTCCGCCGAGTCGTCGTCCGTGCTTTTATAAATCACAGAACGACGAACGACAAGAGATGGAGCTGGAGTCGGAGTTGGAGATGGAGTTG
Organism: Drosophila kurseongensis; assembly: GCA_018153305.1. NCBI lineage: Eukaryota > Metazoa > Arthropoda > Insecta > Diptera > Drosophilidae > Drosophila > Drosophila kurseongensis. The sequence goes on along the minus strand of JAECXX010000005.1, from coordinate 6,408,368 downwards.
GGGACCGGCTCAGGAATTCAGCGACTGACAGACAGGAAGGAATATAACGACGACGACAACTTAAGCGCGAAAAAAAATAGTCAATAGCGCGGGGCTTCCAAAGGGGTTGGCGAAACGAAACGAAACGTTTCGAAATGGAACCCTGCCATCCACACTAACCATGCAAAAAAAGATAACAATGGCTGTGGCCTCATGGCCATGGCCATGTAATTGTTGCAACTTGCAACTTGCAACTTCCAAGTTGCGAGCTGCAAGAAGCGGTGCAAAATTTAAAGCGCAATTTCAAAGCGTATGACAAACAATAAATCAGCTGAAACCATCGACCATTGCCGGCGAAGGAAGTGGTAATAGTTAAATAAGCACAGCCGAGGGCCAGGAAAAACTCCAATGAAATTATCATACTCGCATATGAAGAACTCATGCACACGGAGAAAACACTTGAACTAAATCGGTCTATTTGCTATTTAGTTTCTATGAAACGCGCTTAAACCTAATATGTTTACCATATTTAATAAGTTTCGGCCATCAATTTTTTTATTGTAAAAATTTAATACGTTTATAATGATACAATTGCTGTCACTCCACAAATATATAATTCTAGAATATTTAATCCTTTTCTTAATATTTTTTTTAACATAATGGATTTTAAAAAGATAATTTTAAACCAGGATTGTGACATTTTTAGGTCATCCAATTTATTTTTCTTTTAGGTATAATAATAATAAGAACCAGTTAAATATAGTAACAATTAGTTATTTTACTTAAAAAACGTATTCTATTGCAAGTGCAATAAGTTTAAATATGATTAAATTGGCCTAAGTATGACTCAAGCTGTCCATTGTTTTATACATAAAATGTATATTATTATTGCAAATAAGAAATTATAAAAATTTTATTACTCTGTTTTTCCCTGTGGAGGGACTTCTTTATCCTCCACTCCATTTGGAGTTCTCCTTTCCTTTTCTTACGCTTTTTTTGCATATGTATCTGTCGGATTAACTAATGCGATTTTCCATGGCAAGACTGCGACTCGTAAAAAGTGTAACGACTTTGCTGGGTTTCGCATCGCCGGCATCAACACCAGCGAAACCATGTCCATGGGGGGCCATATATCCATAAATGATCTTGTAGGTAGCCGGTGGTGATCGCTAAATATTGGATTGCCTCGAAATTATGCGTATCTATTTGGGAGAGCGCTTGTTTATACGGTTATTGTTGATGTTACTGTTGCTATTTAAAGCGGCTTGCAGACATAACCGCAAATGCCATTCCCTCACGGTAATTGCCAATGATCGAGGCGTTCTAATGACCAGATCTTTAATGGTTAATATAAGGGAATTCCGCGCGGGTTAAGTGTATTCGATTTCAGACATTTATATAAATTGCAATTACCAGCTGGATAGCTTCTTTAGTATCTTTTAAATTTGGCTTCATTAAGGTGCCATCATTGGGGCTTAAGTTTAACCTTTAAAAATTTTAAGCCACACTTTAATTACCTTAAATAAATAAAATGAGCGCAGCAACTTAAAGCAAATAAATGGTGCTTCGAAAATAATGTAATTTATCAGATTTTCGGCTTTCATTTTTGTACATTCTATTCCATTACCATATTGTTTATTTAGACCATACATTTTTGTTATTTCAAGGACGAGCCTGATTCACCAATATCAATAACCCACATTTGATTCACACAGAGTCATCAAAATCTCAAAACAAAACCATACATTTATCCTATTGACTGAGACAAATTTGTAAAGTCATCAGTTTATATTCATTCAACATTTAAATTGCTTCAATAATGTCAAGTTAGGACAACAGAAATCTAACCCATATTTGATTTCACTATTTGCAACCAAGACTTCAAATAAAACTGAACATTTATCCCATTATCTTAGAGCAATTTGTAAGGCATTAGGGTAATCCTCAGTTTAAAGAAGTTTCTGGCAAATTGCTTTTGGTTATCTGTATGCGATTTATTCCTTTGTCATCCATTGCTCCTTGAGTTGCATTGAAATCACATTTTGCATCAGAAGTCTTTCAATTATTTACTCCAAATGTGTGTATCACTCATGTCGGGCTTCCTGTTCAGCCTGAATCCCTTCCCTCTTCTGTGAAACAAAACCCATAAATGCCACACACATTCAAATTCGCATTCCCCATTTGCCATTCTCTCTCCACTGAAAATGAATATCGCATAAATGTCGCAAGTAAAACCTAGGAAATACAAAACAAAAATGTCTATTAAAGGCATTGGCACAAAATTTTTAATTGCTTGACAACATCAAAACACATAAAAACAGTCGGCAGAGGGGAAATGGCTGGAAAATGGCCAGGAAAGAGGCATTTTTGAGGGGAGTGGTCACCCCTCAAAATATAATTCTGTTTGCCACCGACCAGAAATTGGTCGTCAGACCAAAAACCAGAAACAGAGGCGACACCAGACGACTCCCAGCTGCCCATCCTATTCCATCCCATCTCGAACCATTCCATCTCGATGTCTGTGATTTCATTTCGACTTTCGACAGATAACGCTGGCTTCTTCTTCCCTCTAAAATACAATTTTTAGTTGTAGCTTTAGTTTCGTCTCCGACTGTTCTGGCTACAAAGCATTTTGTATTCACGAGTTTGCACAATTTTTGCATTCGATTTGAAAATTCTTTTCGGGTTCGAGTCGGTTTTGGCTTCGCTTTTTCATTTGTTTTTTGGTTGGCTTTCCTTGTCTCTTGTTTATTTTGGTAAATTTCCTCTTTTTATGTTTGATGGAATCACGTACCAACGGCTGCGGCTGGGCCAAACAAATTTGAGTGGGATTTGCAGGAGAGATGGCAGCGTGACAGAAACAGAATTTGCGGTCATCAGAACAATCAATATATACTTTTGAGGCTTTTTAATTGACCACATGGACTTGAATATTTTTAACAAACTCATTTATCTACTATAGTTATGGCACAAAGTTCAAAACTATGTTTTAATACGCCACGTTAAATTCTTATATATGAAAATTATCAAATTCTTAATTCTAAATTGATTTAAATTTTGCTCAAATATTTTATTACAATCCACTAAATAGGATGATTATATTATTAATATCATCCTGTTTAAAAATTTTTTGTAATAAACAGAATATGGTAAATATGGCAAAAAAATATAATAATTATCTACGAGTGAGTTAACTAATTATTGCAATTTTTATTTGTGGCATGCTAATCTGCATCCTTTAAAATGAACGAAAACTTCATTCCAGTCTTCTCATGTTCTTAACTCCTAAAAACATTCTATACACATTTTTAGATATTGGAATAAGTTTATTATTTCAAATCAGTAAAGATCGGCTTTTGAAGAAAGTAAGTTTTCCCAGAGATTAGTTGTGCCTCTAATAATTTTACGAGGAGACCCTCACGATCGACTCACGCAGCCAGATTCAAGCAGGCCGAGATTCCAGGTTCCAGGTTCAGTCAGAAGGTGCAACATGGTCGTAAAACAAACAAACCAAGCCGAACCAAACCAAAGCCCAACTAAATCGGAGCGGGACAGTGCGGCTGCTCCTGGCCAAAGTGGATATTCAGTTGTTGTGCCGGCTGCTGCCAAAGCTTCCAAGCTAACGTGTCAATTGCCAGAGGGGTAAGAGCTGGGGGGGGGGGCAAAGGGGAGGAGGTGCGGTACGGGGCCAGGCTGTACCAACTATCAAGTCAAATTGGTGGCACGGCACAGGATAATGTTTTGAGCTGCGGTTAGTGGAAGTTTTGCTGGTTGCTGTTGCAGCTGTCCCAGCGACACCTACTAACTCCCTATTTACCCTCTCTACCACTCTTTACACTGATACAAATTAACAAAATACAATAATTGTCAAATTTAAAAAAAAAATCATGCCTTAAAATTATGTTTGTAAAGGAGAGGTTCTTATAAAATTCAAGCATAATAGGAATAAGAAACTTTTCAGACAATAAATAAATAAAATCATTTTTTTTTAACCTTGAGCTGACTAAGAAACGGATTTTTTATATTTATTTATTAGACCAAAATAGCTAAAATATTTTTTCAGTTTTTCTAATAGCTCCGTAAAATATTTTTGTCTAAAAGATATTTTTGAAAAATATCTTTAGATCCTTTGATAATTTTGTTTTTGACTGCTAATATTACTTTTTTAAAATGCTTACTTTCAATTGTTCCAACTATTGGCAACATTCTGATTCTATAAACTAATCCATTTCTTTTGGGGTATTTGATTGGTTGAGCTTTTCCTAACATTTTCAGAAAAGATCAAATCAAGATCCAAGTGTTTCTGTTAATAAATTGTATGTTATATAAAGTTATAGCGACCGAACTTAACTTAAAGAACTGATGGTAAGCACTATGTTTTATCTCGATATAAATAAATAGTATTTTATAAGTGGATTCCCTTAGTGTAGCAGATTTTGTAGCTTGTTCCTTTTTTTTTCGCTTTTGTTGCAAGTTGTCATTTTTCGTATTTGGTAATTGGTTGCTGCTTTGTCACACCGAGCCACATGCAAAATGGCATTCCTATCACATAGGAGCCGCAATCCACTCTGCACCACTATTGGCAACACCCCTCTACCCCTCCACCCCGCCACCCACTGACCCCTGACCCCTGGAGCAATAGCCATAGCCACCTTTGTTGTGGTGCTGCTGCCACCAACTACGTGCTCTTTTCATTTGTTTTTATTATTATTAAACAACTCTTGTTGTTCCCGTTGTCGATTTTGCCGGTTGTTGGTCGTTGTTTGTTGTTTGCCATTTGCTGTTTGTTGTTTGTTGTTTGCTGTTATTTGTTGTGGCAACTCCACCACGTGTCATAAAAGTTTACAGACACCGGCATACGAACCGATGGGCAAGGATAACCCACAGACACCGACGTGTGATAAGTCCGAGGTCCCAATCCCAATATGTCGCGCTTTTTACGACCACACACGAATCACCGGGCTCTGATCTAAATTAAGTTGATTCAATCAAGATTTGCGTGTTTCTGTTTCTGTTTCTGTTTCGGTTTCCGTTCCTCTTCCTGTTACCGGTCAATGGATTTGTTTAATGTCCGCTGTCGAATCGAAAAAAGTGGCTATCCGAACAACTCAATATGCCACGTGAATCGATTGCTTTCGGGGGCGTTCGATGGCTGCAATCCTGGTGAGCACTTAATGGTTTTCTGGCCAGCGCTTTGGTGATCAGAGTGTCACGGGATGGGTTATATAGAAAATAAAGTTGGGCTTGGGCGGAAATCTGGGAAAAATACATTTTAATACCCACCTGTCATAGCTTTGTGCTTTCAGACTCTGAATTAATCGAATTGTACATACAACGTAATAGCAAACAAACTAAACTAAACTAAAAGTGATGGTAAAAGCTATATTTTATTTCAAACAAAATGACAAATATATTTTTTACTGCGAGTTTTCCTTATACCTTACTTAGCATTTTGATTTCAAATAATACAACAAAATTTTATATTGAATGCATATTTTAATTCTTGTAATGAGAATATTTGTAAGTCCTTTTAGTAAGGAAACATGAATAAAGTATATTAAGAAAGAAGTTAAGCATTCCCAGCTCCCTTTCCCATACCCGCATATATTACTCCCCATTAATATCGTATTATTCCTGATTTATTCAACTCCCGTGAGCGCTGAAAGTACAATATTCCCGTCCACAATTGAAAACCCATATAAATATAACCGCTGCACACCCCTCCCCGCCCTTCAAAGTGGTTTATCCGCTGCTGTAAAAACACACATATCATATATGTAAGACACCTTATCCCCTTTCACGCCCGCTTTTCGCCGGCAACACGCGTTCTTAATCCGCCAGAGCCAAAAGCTCTTTGAAATATCCACACCGAATTATGTTGTCCAGTGTGCATGGTCATAAATTTTACGGGCGCGATGACCGACGGAATACCAGAACTTTTCTGTGTGTTTTCGCCACACGGAAAATCTTAGAAGCGAAATCGCAGGCACGGGGGAAATAGGAGTACATAAAACCGACGTAATTTCGAAATTTTATTTCTGTAAAATCTGACAGTAATTTCATTTAAATGACAACGCAGCCCACCTCGATCCAACTCCAACCCAAAAGGGGGCGGGAATTTCCCGCAGATGGAATCGGAATCGGAATCGCAGTTGGACAGAAACGTTTATCCCTGTCAGGTATTAAATCTCCGCCCGTCTTTGTCTTGGCGTCCGGGCAGTGATTCCGTTCTGTTGTTTGCCTGTTTGGCTCGTACTTTGTTATTAACTCATTTCCGTTATGCCATAAATATGCGAACACGACGGGCCCGGGCAATTAAAACAATTGCAAGTTTAAATTTACTGCAGCCTCGGCCACTCTCAACTGCTCAGGCTTTCGAGCCCAGGCTCTGCTGACTCATAAAACCAACAACATGGACATTAAATAGGGGCTCCTTCGATGGTCCAGGTGGGAGGGTCACTGGACGTCCAACGGCAGAAAGGGTACGAGCACTCGCTGCGGAATCTATATTGCATTGCACATCATCAAAGTCAAATGTTTCCGCTGAAAGCAACACGGCAGAGAAAGACCATATCGGTGTTTTTAAACGTAAACTTCATTACCAATCAGTATGGAACGTGCTCTTTTTTCTTCAAAAAATATAAACGAAATGTAGTTGCTATAGTATTTATTATAAATTTAAGTACTGAATATTTAAATAGTGAAATAATAACAACTTTTGTTATAATAACAACTTTATATTTAATAATTTGTTTTTATTTCTTAAAAGTTCATAAGCATCTTGTCTTTTTTTTTAATTATTTAGGTTATCTTTTTATAAACAAGCGAATTACTGATTATTTTGTAAAGCAACAAATAAGCATAAGAATAATGAATGGAAAAATCACACCATATTAGTGTTTTTAAACGAAAACGTCATTAACAATCAGTATGGAACGTGCTCCTTTTACTTAAAAAAATATAAAAGATGCTGCTTACAGTATTTATTATAACTTTAAGTACAGATAGATAAATAGTGAAATATTTTGTTTATGCTTTTTTTATAATAACAACTTTATATTTAATAATTTTCATAAAAGTTCATAAGCATCTTGTTTGTTTTTTTTGTATATGTATATGTATGGTGTTACCTTTTAATAAAAACGAATTTACTGAATATTTTATAAAGCAATAAACATGCGAGCATGCTTAAAAATAATGAATGGGAAAATCACTGGTTACTGCTTATAAAAGAGCAGCTAAAAACTAAGAATTTATTTCCGAAAATTTTGCTAGTTTTACAGTTTTATAGTCTTAATCCAAAACTTTAAATTAAACAATATTGTTACTTATTGACTTTATAATTAGTTATTTGCTATAATTTGATTAGATAATAATGAAAGCAAATATCAATATTGATATCAGTCCAACCTTGTTGTTAAATTTTCACAGAACGTACTTACTTCCCTTAGTCAGGTTCTTCAGTCAATTGCACTTGCCTGCTAGATCTTTGAGATAATGGCAATGGGGAAAAGCGAAGCCTGTCTCGTTCTGGCCATTACCTTATCCCATTTCCAGTTGGATCACTGGCCCGGCTACTGTATCGGCCAGAGATTCGATTCCCCGGCTAATCCTGTAAACAGTAACTGTAATAAATTCCTCCACCTTAACCAATTCCCACTGTAGCCAGGCCATAAAAGAGGCGAATAACAATAAAATTGAAATGAGTGAATTGGACGCTGTCTTCCTCCGTCTCATCCGCCTGCTGCCGTCTCTTTCTTGATGCCTGTTGCCGGCTCTCTCGCACATCTCAAATACTTAAAAGGCGACAAGACAAGCCTGACACTAAGAATTGAGATTCCTTGGCTTAATTATCAACGCATAATGTTTTTGGGTGATTTCATCTGCATATTTGCAGCCCAGGGGAGTGGGCCTCGGCGGTGCCAATCTTAACAAAAACGACGGCGACATTGTGTAAACATTGTGAGAGACCTGAAATTTATGTACAATCCCAGTCGAATGGAGAACGAACCGCGCCGATCTGAATTGAACCGAGCCAAAACGGATCGCATCGAAGGCCAACCAACTCCAGCCGGACCAGATCTCGGGGCCGGGTCCCCGGACCTCTTTTGCAGGTGAGAAGTGTCCATCTTAATCGAAGCAATAAATACACTTAATGAATTTCCTGCACTCGAAGCGAGGAAGGCCGCGTTCCGAGCCCAGAGCCTCAGTTTCAGTCACAGCCTGCGTCTGAAATCCACATTCTATTGGTCATACAATGGTCGAGGGCTGTTGGTGTTTATGCACTTTAAAAAAATGGTCTTAAAACATATTTCCTCGTGATCTATGGATGCAGAAGTCAGACATGTTACCCATCTCAAGGGGCCTTCTAATTTCTCTTAGATATACGTCAATATAAACATTAAACTAGTTAATTTATGTAAAGTTGATATGACTAAAAAGAAAAAGAGTAAAATTTTTTAATTTTATAGGTATAAAACTAAACATTTTTAAGTTTACTTTATTAACTAATTACTCTATTTGTATTGGTTAATTTGGGAGAGTCTAGTCAACGCTATTGAACTTTGGTGGACCTTAAGTTTAAATGCTTTTGAATCTATTCGATTTAAATAATAACTTACAGACTAGAGGATTTCTAAATTTTGGAATCTAAACATCACTTTAACGTATTATTTAAACAAATTTAAAAATGTTCTAAGACATGATTCTTTATCTCAGTGTGGCGTTTTTGTTATTGGACATTGCGTGGCATTTTCGCACCCATGGAGAATGACTTTGCATCGCACACAGCCGCAGCTTCGGACGCAGTCTCAAAGCGAACAATTCGCCTGGCGATCGTCGTCGTCCAAAGTGTCATTAAAGTCCTTTAATTTATAGCAGAAAATCAAGTAAGAAACATGCAACGACTCGGGCCATTTGGATCTTTGGTCTTTGGTCATGGTCTTCGGCTCTGTTCCCGTCTTAAAGTCAGGGTCTGGATCGGGCCCTGGTCTTATTCCCACTCCCATTGGTAAGAGCCATATCCAGTGCCAGTTCCATCTTGCAACGGTTGTTTGTTACTCAGTGGAAATGGAAATGGCAAAGAATCGAATTTTGCTTTTAGCGCGGCCTGTTTTTTAAGTTTTTACGAGAGACAAAGACACAGAGAGAGCTAACGCAAAGACTTGTCGTTTTCACCCGAACATATGGCTCGAATAACCAAAAAAAGGGGCGACGGGGAATCGGAGGGATATATATCCTAACATCAGGGCCAGTTCTCATCTAGAAGGTGTCGCCCCGAGTTTGACGTTTTGGTGCGGAAGTCGCCAGCGGCAATGGGACATGTTAATGGCCCTCCAGTTTATAAGTTATACATAAATTAATACGCCCCTGGGTCCAGAGTGCCAATTGGCCATTGAGGATCTGGACAGGGCGTAACGGGTTCGCTCCGCAAGGCGATCCCAAGTCATTAAGACCACGCTGCCAGCTGTTGCCTCAATTGTCCCTACTCAAAACAGTTTATAGCTTCTGGGCAACCACCGGCGATCGATTGGGTAAAAGTGAACTCGTAGTCTACCTTTCTCTCATTATTAACCGAACATCACCTAACCCAATCCTATCGCATCACACTCGTATCGATCCTGGGGTTAGGCCTCTTAAAATCTGTTGGTTTCGTTAATGGTTTTTTAATTAAAGATCCCTATCTTAACGAGATCCTTTACAGCAGGATTATGGGGGTTTCCAACGAAGCTTTAAACGATTAAAGGAAACCGTAAACGTATCATTTAAACATATGTTCAAGGTACTAACGGGTTGTTTATTTTTTGAAAGCCATTAATTTATTTTGGAAAAGTTGTCGTAGCAAAAATACAAAGTGGCAGATGTCTTCGTATACTTAAACACCATTTTATTTCAGAAATCCTATTTTTCGTTATTGCTATTTTTCGAAATTCGGTATGCAAACTTAGCTTTTATTTGAATTTTATAGAATTTAATTATATCGAATTAATTTACGTTTGTTCGTATTTTAAGTGCTGCCATTCATCCGATTTTGATAAAGCATTTAGAACTCGTTTGCATAGTGAATAGAAATACCTTTTTCTTGCCAGAAGCTTATATTATTCGTATTCCTATTTTAGCAAGAGAAGCTCACATCCTTATAATATGAAAATAAATTAAAGATATAAAAACCGCTGAGTCAGATTCTTAACATCGTCTAAGTTAATTAAAATAAAAAACAATCACCTAAACTTTAATCCGTGAAGACAACTGTAATCTCTTAATTTTCGTGGCTCAAATTGCAATTGTCTTTCTCGCCCTCAACTTCCCACGAGCTATGATTCGAAACAGTCTTATTTAAACAAAACCCCCTAAAGAATTCACCCATGTAAATGATATACCCCTACCAGACCCCTTTTCGTGGTTTTCTGCCCATTAGCTGACTTATTATAAACACATTTTTTCGATCTCTTAAGCATTTGATTTGTCTCAAATACCCAAATATAAACAGAGCAACTAGTCCAACGCATTTCCCACCATAAATTCACAGGGAACTACCCAACGCTTGATTTCCCCCAGAGAACATGGTCCCCCCAAAAAAACAAACAAATAGAAAAAATAAACAAATTGAATGCCTGCCTCACTGAACAAATTTGTGACCTCTGCAAATGGTTTCACTTAAAAAATTGGAAGGGAAATGAAATCCGAGAGGAATTCCCCACGATGATGGCTGACAGCTGTTCGAAAAGGTGGGTGGAATTCGGGAGGTAGCCCCAAAACACGGCTTGTTAAATTCTAATTATTGTAATTAATTACCCGAGAGTCAGGGCCGGGCAAACAATGGCCAGTCAATAATAATAATGATATTAATTGATTGAATTATGGAGCGTGCACCGAGTTGTGCAAAATCACCGCCAGGGGGCGACACACACACAGACAAGCAGACGGACAAAAACAGTCATGGAAAACAATTTGTGGCCAACTTTGGTCGAGGCAACTTTTCAACGCTCGCCTGGGAATATTTATGAATGCCACAGAAAACCAGAGACGATGGGGCCACAAGCAAGAGTCTCCGCTTTAGACATTTATCCCAAAAAAAGAGTAAAACACAAACGTGCGACGCCCAAAAATAGACATTGAAAACATGCTACATTCGAAGGTGGATGGATATGGATGGAGGATGGTGGATGGGGGACGGTGGGTGGAGGGGAATCCAGATATTATTGAATGGGTCCCTCTCGGAGGAGTTGTATTTTCCCCCACCATCCGAGTGTTTCGTAAGCGCTTGCTTGTTTTTGGCATATGAAAAGGAAAAGTGTAGACAAGGCGACGTTTTTATGGTAAATGATTTATGCCACCAGCGGGCGCAGCGTCAAGGTAATTGAGTGGGAAACGCTGCCCGGACTTTTCCATTCCCCTCCCGATATGGTGTCGGATTTTCAGGAGGCGGCCATGTTGTTAGCTGCTTCAAAGACATCGCGAACGACTCGCAGCAAGTGTAATTAATGCTGTGAATTTTGCATATTAAAAGACCAACTTCTGCCATCATTCAGCCGCCAAGCGAATCGAGGCGAATGTTTGTTTTATCCTCTATTTGGGGGGTACGATCACTACGAAGAAGTACTTGTATCCTTAGGGCTATAAAAACTCCTATCATAAATTTTAAGTTTTAATTGACATAGCATTTTTGAAAGACAAATTTGAAAAATCAACTTGACTTTCAACTCTGCGAAAAACATAATTAAACTTTAAATACTCACAAGGAAAATATGAACACAAATGTATTATAATCATTTTCAACAAAAATTAACTGAATAATATATGACGAAAACATAATTTAGTAGTAAGTAATGCAAGTAACTTAGTTATTTAAGTTAAACATTTTAGTAATTAACTCAAGAAAGATAACAAAACAAGATAAATTAGGAAGTAGAATTATTAAAGGATGCGATAATTTATGTTTATAATGGCTAAGTCCATTAAGTCTCCTAAATTATATATGCTAACTTCATAGAGTAATATATCCGATATTATGTTGGCTTTTATATCTTTTGGTGACCTATGCTAGCCATCAAAAAAATGAAGCCTGTAATAATAACGCGGAAATACAAATAACTTGCGACCAAAAACCCGGAAAGAAGCTGATCGCTTTCTTTTAAGCATTTAGAGCGGGGATTTTAATAGCTATTGCTATTTCCGAAGGTACTTAAGCACAATCTTAACCCGACACCTGAAACTAGTTCGCACATATCTGTCACATGATTTACAACATCGTAAACATCTCAGGGCAGACTCAAAGCACCAGCAATCTACAGATCCCCCTCCTGGCGCCCTATTTAGAGGGTATAGGCAGTTCGGCCGGGCATCGGCCATAGATTTCACCCATCGTGTGTTTGTTTTATATGGCCGCAACTGCAGCTGATCCTCATAAAAAGCCGCGACACCAAATCCTCGTGGCGTGGCAAACGAGCCGTGGACTTCACTTCTCGCCGGTCCACGTTGCATGCAACCCAGAAAAACACACTCCAGTGCTGCTGTTTTGGCCTTTTTGGCTAGATCGCTCCAATCCTAATACAACATATTTATTGATTAATAAATAAATATAAATTTGACTAAAAGATAAGTCATGTAATCCGTTTATTTTTGGATTATGAAATTAAATATGAAATTGAAATATTTCAAAAATATTAATACAAAAATCTACAATTGTTGGACTTAAATATTAAATGTTTAATTGCACTGCACATTTTATATAAATTATTAAGATTTTATATATTTAGATTGATCTCAAGCCAACTCTAAGCATTATATATTTTTACCATATTCCCAGTTAAATTATAGCTGCATGTCATAAAAAAGTCCATGTAAAAGGACTCTATACCATCTTTCTCAATACAAATAATAAGAAGAACACTTTTCATAAATGATTAAGCACTTGCCAGTTAAAGTAACATTACAACCGAAATAGAAGGACAGCACTCTATTTCCAACACTCATGATTCCCTTCAAAGTGTATAAAATTACAACATTGGTTGCGATTTTATCATAAATCAAAATTAATAAGACCTCGAAATTATAATTTAAAAGATATTTTATTAATTAACGCTTATATTAAAAATACAAGTAGCAGTCCAAAAATGTTGTAAGAAAGTTTCATAGTTTATTTACCGAGACTCTAAGCTAAGACTGAAAGAAATGGATTGCAAAATCCAACATTTACCTAATACCAAAACAATTGAAAATAATTCGATTTAGGATGAGAAATAACGAAAAACGAGTTTTAATATCCCTTAAATACTAAGGACGTTAAGTTAGTCTTAAAACTTTACATAAAATATAAAATTAAATACAACAAATATAATAAATATAAAATATATAAGAAACTAAAAAAAGTATTGGTAATTATTAAATCATTTTTTTAGTAAATAGTGTTAATATAGGACTTATGACACTTAAGCTGCTTGTCAAAATATGGAAGTATCCTGTTGTTGGAATATATTTCTAGCATCACTATCCACACAGATACGAATAAAACCGACAAACGTGTCGAGTAAGTCGCTGGTTCCAAGAGGGGAGTGTCGCTAGCGGGGAAAAGCGGGAAAATGCGGGGAAAATGGGGGAAAAGGAGGTGTAAGGAGGGGCGCACAGACAGCCCAAAGACGAAAATTTATTACGGAAACTTCATTGACAATTGTCACTGCAAGCTGACGTCGCTGGCTCTGCCTCAGTTGGTAACTAAGTGCGTTGCGGTGTCGGGGATTTGGATATGTTGTATTTGTATATGGCCGTATATCGCATCTTAAAATAAGCAGCAACATGTGCGAGCGGGTCCAATACTTGTCCATAACAGACGCTGCGGCTGTGGCAGCTTATGGAAATCATATGGCAAAATGTCAACAAAAAACAAATACCATAACCGACAAAAAAAATACACGACGGGCGTATATGGCGTGGATTTTGTCAAAGGAATTCGCGCTTAGCATTTCGAGATTTCTATTTTGGACGGGGGCGTGGCAGCTGCCAAATCGCGTGAATTATATGGCGATTAGTCGTATATTAGTGAAGGCAATTACAAATCGTACTACTTTATGATCTGAAGATTATGACAAATGTACGACAATGTGATATACAATGTAGATAAGTGTTTACAACGTTTGAGATTTTTTTTCGTATATTTATGTGTTTCTTTAAGTTAATCAATTATTTGAAAATCGGTAATTTAAAGAAATATAAAATGAGTGTACATTGGGTGTATTTTTTATATTACTTAAACAATGTTAAGATAATGCTTTAAAGTTTTTTAAAGATATTATTGCCATACAAATGTAAAATATTTCATGAATTTATTATAACCGTGTATTTAAAATAATGGAGATTTTGAGAATAATTTGCAAGTGATTGCAATTATTAATATAATATGGTAGTTCCTGGTTATTAAGTTCCAAAACTTTAGAGTTGTGAATATCCCACCAAATTGATAATATCCGAGTTAGCATACAACTAAATTGGTGAAAATTTGGAGTAAGCCCATCCAAATTTCTTCGCACCCATCTGCTACCACTAAACATTCCCCTAATCCCTTCGGCTAGGAGATCATTCGCCCTCAGCTCGTTTAAGTGAATGTGTTTATAATACCGAAGAAGAATCATCCGAGTTCTTTTTCTCGCGATGCCATCATTGGAAGGCGTCATGCGATATTAAGTGAAGCACTTTGTCAACTCTCGACGAGCGGGAAAATCCGGGGGGATTCCCCTTGATGTCCTCGGTGTCGGAGCACCGGATGTTGTTCGGTAATTATTTAGTGCCCGCTGCTGCCTTGGCATTGGCGTTTGATGTGTTTGCGTTGGCTTTGCTTTTCATGATATATATAACAACAAATTGCTGAAGCGCGTCCAACAAGAACAACAGCAGCAGCAATGACAACAAACAATGCGACAACATGGGAACAACAAATAAACAAAGACATCATCAATAAAAAGCAACGGACGTCGGGCAAAGCAAACACAAGTCGAAGTTTTGGGCCTCCCGCCTCATAACTCCCCTCTTCGGGGCCCCTAACCCCCACTTCCCACCGAAGACAAGACATTAACTTTCAATTGGAGAGCGAGATGGGGAATGTTGATGGGATTATAAGTGATTTTCATCAAAAATGCAGCGCACGACAAGAACAGATATGGCATCTATGTAGGAATATGTGACTGCACTGAGAAAATATATACTAAGTCAGGATCTACTTTACAAAAAAAACCGAATAACAATTAATGTTGCTTTGTTTTTTTTGGGGTTTTTTCCTAATAACAAAAAAAAACTTTAAGTAAAATAGAGACAACAAATTAGGGCTTTTCATGTATTTTTCTTCAAGAATAATGGTTATTTTTAAAATACAAAAATATTTATTTTTATTTCGTAGGACTTACTGAATTTAAAAAAATAATATACATTAAAAAAAGTTTTCATTTAAAACCGGTTCGAATTTTTTATACTAGATTCCGTGTATTTGTAATTATTGTAATAAAAATATATTCAAATAATAATATAAGTGTTAACAAGCTAATAACTAAATATTTTTCAGGAAACAGGTCAATCTGGATCAAGCCATCATAAATCAATGATTATTTTCGACTTCTAACGACATACATATTTCTCCTAGTGTGCCCAAGGGATAAGGATAGGGCCTTGTTAAAAGTTGCCGAAGACAAGCGACGTGATAACTCAAAGCGAGACATCAATCGATTCGTCACCGTCGCGGGCAATCAGCCAGCAGAACTAACCCAACTTCAACTTCAACTTGGAGCGGACTGAAGTCGGACAGTCGGACTCCGCGGTTCGAGTTTCAGTGCCCGGTGGCCGCCCTCGGGGCCCTCTTAAGATATTATTCATAATTCCATAAATTTAAAGGCCCCAAGGAGCCGAGCTGGTAGCCTGAAATCTCGTTGGGGCCACGCGCCTGCGCGTTTGTCATATGCAAAAAGGGAGGGGCGGGGCAACCCTCTTTATACGACTGCTCCGCTACATTAAGCCTAATGAACGTCCTTAGCTGTATTGGTGGAAGGTTCTACAGAGCCCAAAATAGCACTTGAGTTTGTTTTGAATTTAGTTTTTATTAGTTTTATTACAAACAGCTTTTATTTGTGACTTTCGAAATAAACTCAAAAGGATAATTTATTCATACTTCAATAACTGTTTTGACTTCATATGGCTCTTTAAATTTAACATTTGTTCTTTTTGATTAAAATAGGTACAAGATCAAAGTATAAAAGAGTTTACGAATATAAACACATATTTAAATAATAGTTTTCATATTGTATGTCCTTTGAAATTAAAGATTATTTCTTTCCACTAAAATAGTTACAAGTTCAAAAAAGAAAAAAATGTACTAGTATACGAATTTGATATTCATTTAACTTATATACGATACATTGTAATAATAATTTTATTTTAAGTTAGGAATCTTTCAATTTGAAATAAAACAAGTACTTAAATTGCTCACTTAATTGGTTTAACCATATGTAGTTATACCCGTTACTCGTAGAGTAAAAGGGTATATTGTATTCGTGCAAAAGTATGTAACAGGTAGAAGGAAGCGTTTCCGACCCTATAAAGTATATATATTCTTGTTCAGGATCACTAGCCGAGTCGATCTAGCCATGTCCGTCTGTCCGTCTGTCCGTCTGTCTGTCTGTCTGTCTGTCTGTCTGTCCGTATGAACGCTGAGATCTCGGAAACTATAAAAGCTAGAAGATTGGCATTTTGCATGCAGATTCTAGGAGTTCCTACGCAGCGCAAGTTTGTTTCAAAAAGGTGCCACGCCCCCTTTAAATATTTCGGAAAAGTAAAAATGCAGTTTTATTGTGTTTATCAATACCTATCGAAATGTAGAAGTAATTTTTCAAATCGGACCATTCGTTAAAAAGTTATGCGTGAACAAAGTTTCTATCTCCATCTCCCTCGCACTCCCTTTACCTGAGTAACGGGTATCTGATAGTCAAGGCACCCGACTATAGCGTCCTCTCTTGTTTTACTTCTTCTCTTTAGCCTCTATTTTCCATCACTGCATGCTGATGTATTTTTTCTCTGTGCATACTCAGATCCCCGTGTCTGTGTCACTTGTCGGTTTACAGAAGTCCACTTCCCAGTCCCCCGGAATGACCAAAAGTAGCCGTGATTACCGGGAAGGGAAGGCCACTCGCCGCTCGGTCGGCATTAGCGCAGAAATATTTAATTAATGGTAATTTATGTGCACGTAAATTGTGCAAAGTGCGACCGGAGTTTCACTCGAAGGCAGCTGCAATAAAATAAAAGCAACACCAATCGCAGCAGCAGCAGCAGGATGATATGAGGAAGTGGCCAGTTCCAGTACCCTGTATATCAGTATATCACTACCCCCCGCCGTTTCTAGTTAACATCGGGAGTTGCTAAGGTTAATAGGGTTTTCTTTCTGGCCGGTGTCGGTAATGCAATTGCAATGGGTTAACTGTCATTGAGCGTGGCAGTAGCCGGTTAAGAGTCTGAATAATCAAGGTTAGAAGACGATCAGGAGAGTTGCGGATAAGGTCTGGCAAAGTCCGATTTTACACCTAAATTAAGGTTGTTCCAAATTTAAATTGATGTATTTTAAGATTTTATTACAAAATATTATACATTCAATCTTAAACTGTTAAAAAGATTGAGCTGCAAACGCCTTATCCCAGTTTTTATCTATAAATACTGGATTTAACAATAAAAGTCCCAATGTACAAATCAATCTTTAATCCATGCATTGATATATTCGTAATTAAGTATCTATCCTTGAATTGGTATTTGTTCTTCCATATTTGTATTCTATAATAATTTCTTTGGAAATTTTTTAATTTTTTATACCTTCTTTTATTTTTAATCAAAATTTAATTCATTTTTGTGGTTTTAATGTGCACCAAAAAAAAAAGTTTTGCACTGGTTTTATTAAAACTAAAAACTGATGCTTTTAAATTTAGTTTACCTTTAAACTTCTGCTGTATTTATCTTTGAAGAGTCTTTTAAGTTAACTAAAGTAGTACATTTAGCAGAAACATAAATCTATAGAAAAGCTGTAATGACTAGGTCCCAGGGTTCCGGCCAAAACCAATAAAGCCAGTGACACTGAGGAATGCAATAGGATGTCAACGGTAGCCGGGAGAATTTTCGCCCGACTGGTATGCAAATTTCGCCGCTGCTCCTGCACTTGGATGCTAAAACCATCTAGCAGTCGACATCGACGCACTAAAAACTAATAAGATGTTGTATCGTCATGTATCTTCCGCAGTACTATCCGTATCTGTAACTGCAAGCCGAATCGAGGAACTGAACCTCGGGCATCTGCGGCCATCCGCTGATGGCTTCTCATTTTATTTCACCTTGTCACGTGCTGTGTTTGTATGTGAGTTTGCAGCGGTGGCAATTTCCCGCATTTCAGCAGAAAATATCCAACTACCTACGCGCTCTCCGATTCTGATTCTGATTTCGATTCCGATTCTGATTCCGACTGTGACTGCGACTATGCCACAATCATGGCCAGGGGCGTCGGAAAATCGGCCCCCTCAAGAATGTTGCATAACTTTATCGGCCCAAGCGGCAGATCCAGCTATCGGAGAATGTGAGCATCACGTGGAGAAAAAAAGTTAAGCATTTTTATTAATAAACGATACTTAAAATTTGCAGATTTGGTATGCCCATAAATCTCAGTCGAACGACTTCCTCGTATTCCTTTCCTGTTATACATTTAAACATAACTGATTTTTATGCTTATAATACAACTTTACATCTATAAACAGGAAAGAACGTCTTCGTCGAGTGCCCCGACTATTAGATACCCTTTTCTCTGTTGAGCAAATTCCAAATAAAAATGCGTCCGCCAGATGGTGCCATCAGTTCAATTCGCGAAACAAATGAAGCGATTTGTTGCGAAAAACACACATGAAGACATGATTTACTGCTTGCAATGACGTCACTGATAATCGATTTCACTTTAATTTCTTAATAACTTCTGATATAATGGTTCGTCTTGGAACATTTTTGGTCTGTCAATAGATGACCTTACCATGTTTAAGAGTGACATGACAGAGTTTCGCTATTTGTGTCCAAATTTGATGGAAACCAACTTGCGCCGTGTGGGTATAACTAGAATCTGCTTCTTAAATTTCCAATCTCTAGGGTATAAAAAAAAGAATAACTTGGCTTAAAAGATTTTTTATGTATAAAAATATTTTAATTTGTATTCTGTATGTTAACCCAAATATTGTTAAAATGCTTTAAAAATCTTTATTAGTATAAAATAATCCAGAAGAATGTCAGACTTGAAGACTTCTCCATTCATTTTTAAAAAACTCTTCACTGTATTAACACACTTTTTGGTTGAGCTATCTTTAATTTATTTTTTGAAACAAATTCACAATAATTTTTATAACAAACATTTGCACGTATTAAAATTCATTAGAGTAATTTGTTTTAAACAAATGTAAATAAGGAAATAAAATAAGTTGTATAAGGTAATGTAAATAATATTTTAATATTTTTCAATAAAAAATACTTTCTTTCGACTAGAAATTTAAAATATTCTAATATTTTAAGATATTTAGAAGAAATATATTTTTTTATGTGCAGTACTAGTACCCGTTGAAGTTTTTCGACTACGCACCTGGTCACAAGTAATAGTGGCTGTATCTTTTTGCGTGCGTTTTATTTTTTCCTTTCGTTGGGGAGAAGCTGTTGGAGCTTTTTTCATTAAACGGTAATTTCACACCGCCGGACAACAAACACACCAAGAAAAGGACGGCTGATGAAAAGAGGGAAAGAGGGGAGCATTGTACGCGGATAGAATTTTTTGGACATTTATCGCCTGACTGTCGTCGCCGGTCGAATCTCTCTATCGCTGCCCAATTACAAGCAAGTTAAATTCAAGTACGGGGCATTGATTAGTTGCCATGCCAAGAAGCGGAAGAAAGAGAGGGCAACGACGGCGGGAGCGAGATGGGGATGCAGAGAGATTAAAATGTAATCTTTAGCGCCGCAGTCATATGAAACGTGTTCGATTAGGCTTACTCGGTGAGGCTTTCTTTTTCTACAAAAATATTATACAGTAAAGAAGCATGCATTTTAGTAAAAGCTAATTTTAAATACACTTTTTATGAACTACTAAACCATTTTAAAATATTACTTAATTCCTTATTAAATAATTTTGGTAATTTGTTTTGGTTTAATATATATTAGAATATTTTCTTGTTCCATTTGTATAACTATATTTTTTGATTTGTTTAGAAATTTGTATTTTAAATAGAGTCTTTTCGCAATTGGCGTTCCGATGTCTTCGTTTTCCATTTCGTTTCGTGTTGGTTTCTGCGGACCCGGCCAACTGCTGTGCCGCATGTAGGTGGCCCGGAGTGGGAAGTGGGTTTTGGCCAAAAGACCCCCTCTGACCATCGGTAAGTGCTGAAATGAGTCCTGCCTACGCAACAAACCGAGTGGTCAGAAATTAAATTTGCCAACGGATTTATAGTTTCACTAGCTTGCTGGAGAAGATTGCGTGTAAATGTATATAAGTAGCAACCAAAAAAATATTTTATAATTAATTAATTGTTTACTTATTTTTTTTGAGTCCATTCTGTAAAATAGGTATTTGCCCTTTATATAATTACTTTAATAATTTTTTAATTGGTTTATGTTATCTTCTTTTTATTACATTTTGGTTGCTTTTTATTTTTAAACAGTTGAAAAATTATGTCAATATTAATATTTTTAAATTGCATACGTACACTATTAAATTTTAATTGATTTCACAACAGCTGCAGTTGCCTTGTCAAACAAACGTAGTATCCGTTTATGGTGTATGTTTATAATCAGTTTTAGGCCACTCTGCCTCCTTCTCAGCTATTTTAGAAACTCAGTTTTCAAAGGGAATGCCTAAGTTTGCCAAGGCTTAAGTCCTGAGTGTTACTTTCGAATTCCCCTCAAATCAATCTCCGTCCAGACCGCCTCATTGTTCGGGACTTATCCACACTTGACCAGATTCCGGTCGTCCTACCTCTCTGTAGTAAATGAGCAATTTACTGGGACACACCGACCGGGTGTAATTACAATGGAGGGAGGGGCCAAATGAAATGCATCCAGGGGCCGTCATGGTTGTTTAATAACCTTAAACAGATTTCCTGCTGTCTTAGTAATGCTTTTCACTTGTTTACATTGCAGCTTAAAGGATTCGCACTCCTCCACAATCGCCATCGAAATCCACACACAAACATTTCCGCCCACCTGACCATGGCTTCATTCAATTTTGCAATTTTGCGTAAATGTAATTAAAATATCCTTTTGCCCCTTTGCAAAGGCGCCGAAATCTCCACCTGTATGTGTATGTGTGTGTGTGTGTGAGTGACTGTGCGTGAAGGGAGGTGTGGTGCGGGGTGGTTTTGGGTGGCTTTGGGTTGTTTTTGGGCGCTTTTTGAGCTGTGTACTCTGGTCTGCTGTGAGGTGAAAGTGTGAGACTTTTTCCAGCATTAGCCAACCGCATGCAGCACTTGTTGTTAAATACAACTCACAGACAAATGCGGTCACAAAAGTAGTGAGCTTTATAAAAAATAAGTAAAAAAATAGTATATTTTAAAAGGCAACAGCGAATAACTTTTGTGTAGTTCGACTTTTAGGATGAATTATTTTTTTAAATGCGCTCAGAAAAAAGGTTTTAGTGTTTGTGCCTGTGAGGTGCCGTTTGTACCCCTTTTTGTGCCTTTAAGAACGTATAGTATCAGCTCAAAAAGTTTAGTATTAGTTTAAGAACGGAATTTCAATACCGTTTTTTTAATCAAGGATCCTAGCGGTATTATTTTATACAAAAGCTTGTTCAGCTTTTTATTTATGAACGAATTATTTAAACTGTCTTTAAAAAATGTCCAAAAAAGTACGAATTTTTGTATTATTTTTACAAATTATTTGTTTTCTGCGTGTGCTAGGCGAAAACGAGAAAAAGTATACTGAAAACGTAACTGTAATATCATAACCCATTTACTTATCAAAAACTTGTAACTGTAATGTTTCAAGATAATTCAAGATGGTCGCCTTAAAATTCTCCTTTAACATATTCGCTGTTGCAGAATTTGTAATTTGGGTAAAAAGTTTAGGCTCATAGTTGGAGAGTCACAAGTGACTTTAAATGATTCTTATTACATATTAGGTTATGATACATAATTTTTGTGAGTAAATCTTACAAAAAGGAACAAATATTTTAGAAAAATGTTTCGGGTTTCGAAAATATGTAAAATTATAGAGGCTGTATTTTCGGATTAAACGTAAAAGTTATTGTTTAGTAACCATTATTTCGTTCAAGATCAATACAATGTTTAGAAAACAATTTTTTTTTCTTTTTAACTTCATCATTATGATGGCCGCTTCTGTACACTTGGAGAAAAAAGAGTGGGGCATTGGGGAATGCAGACAGTCGTATTACACGCTCCTTTGCATATTGTGCAATGGGAAAGGGCCGGCTCAAAGGAGCCTGGACCTCATAGTCGTCCGTTTTTGGACCGTGTTAACGTGGCTCTGTTTGTTTATTTGTTCATTTGTTTGCCTCGCATCTCGCTTGCTCTCAGGTGACCTTTGGCCCCGCGCTCTAAAGGGGCAAGTGCAACAACCAAGGCGCCCACAAGCCCCGCTTACTGTCAAAAACACGCAGCGACGCATCCCCGGCCAGCAACCTGCAACAAACAAACAAACAAACAGCAAACAACAAACTCGCAGAAGCCGAACTGTGCGGGTGCACAGTGGACTGGGCAGGTCAACAAAAGATTTGGTTGAAGGAAAATTAACCATCATCACGTCACTTTGCTTAATTTCAATGTTTACTCTATAATTTTCAACTCGATCAAAAGGCGACTAATTGGGAGAGTTTTTACAGTCAAATAGACCTCCCAATTGGATCACGCTCCACTGAAGTGCTTCAAATAACGTTTTTCAGTACAATACTTTTATTTAAATCATATTATGAATTTTGTTCAAGAAAATAATTAACAAAACTATTAAAGATCTTTTAATCTGAAATTTGTGTAAGTAAAATGGACTTAAGAAGTTAAAATTAAGAGATCTTGCACATCAAATTCTATTAATACCTGAACAATTATTGTGTCAATATAACAACTTCTCAAGTACTAAAATTCACAGTATACTTTTGTATTTACTAGATAGTTATTTAATATCAGCCTATTAATAAATATATATAATATAAAAATAGTTTTATATTTGACTTACACTTTAAAATGTGTACAGCCTACTGGTACTGTTTAGAGAAACCCAATTAAATCAGTCTTCAAAAAAAAAGTATTCACTTCTTATCTATTTACAAATTTGCAATACATTTCTTGAATAAATTATATTTTTTATAACTTACGGCCAAAATTTTAATAAAATAAAAAAATAAAATATAACATTTTAATAAAACAAAATATTAATACTTTTAACAAAATACTAAAGGTAATTGCACAATTACGATAGTCACATTTTGGAACCACTGTATTCAGATTCAAAAAAGGTTTTGCCAGCAAAAGCAGCAGAGACCGAAGCTGCAGCTTCTTGACAATGATAACAATGCGGTGAGGTCCTTTCCAGAGGTTGTGACACGAGCTGGATGGACTGACTCGGCTGACGGACGGGCAGGACTTTCAGGACTCGGCTGCAGCGCAGCGCTTTAGTGTGTAATTTAATTGAACGGACATAACGAGACGCACACGGACATTTACAAACGTATAGGCAGTGGGGTCGGGCTTGAGTCGAGGAGTCGAGTCGAGTCGAGTTGAGTAGAGTTCGTGTGGGGGACTAAAGAGGACTCTTTGCTTAATTGAAAGCAATTAAGTGGAAAATTGAAAACTTTGGCAGCCATAACGTTGACGTCTGACCGCCGCTGACACACCGCATACCCTTCAAACCGCACTGCAACCCGCTCGACCATTATTCAAATACACATCGAGAAAGAATGCCATCATATTGCATTATTAATTGGCTCGTTTTAATAATCAGAATATATAATAAACTAAGAAAAAATATTAAAAAACAAGAGAGAACGCTATAGTCGGGTGCCCCGACTATCAGATACCCGTTACTCAGGTAAAGGGAGTGCGAGGGAGATGGAGATAGAAACTTTGATCACGCATAACTTTTTAACGAATGGTCCGATTTGAAACATTTCGATAGGTATTGATAAACACAATAAAACTGCATTTTTACTTTTCTGAAAAATTTAAATTTTTAAAATCGTATATTAGCGATTGTGGGCGTTAAAGGGGGCGTGGCACCTTTTTGAAACAAACTTGCGCTGCGTAGGAACTCCTAGAATCTGCATGCGAAATGCCAATCTTCTAGCTTTTATAGTTTCCGAGATCTCAGCGTTCATACGGACGGACAGACAGACGGACAGACAGACGGACAGACGGACATGGCTAGATCGACTCGGCTAGTGATCCTGAACAAGAATATATATACTTTATAGGGTCGGAAACGCTTCCTTCTACCTGTTACATACTTTTGCACGAATACAATATACCCTTTTACTCTACGAGTAACGGGTATAAATAGAGTATGAAGAAATGGAAAATTTACTTTAAGGTTAACTAAGATTTTGCTATTTCACACCCATTCCCAATCGTTTTTATATGAATACGCAGACCAGGCGCTGATCGGACACCTTATCATGTAGCTGCCACGGAACAGTTGGGAACAATTTGTTAGATTTAAAAAAAAAAATTTTGCATTTCTGGACCTATATCTCAAGTTTTATCTAATACAGGCAGTATGGTTCTTTGCAGTTCATTCGCGCAGTGTAATAGCCATCAACATAAAACTTTCCAAATTGGGTTATTTTATGTTTACATTAATCATGTGAAAATGTTGCCGATCTATTGCCTATATCCAATAGCTGTCATAAGAACGATTCTCGCGTCTTTTTCCCCAATATTATGTCTTGTATCATTTCGGATCTATTCCTCAAGGTGACTATAACCCATAGCATCCATCAGATTTTCGTTCTCGTTTATATTTATTTCATTTATCAATTTTTAATTCATAATCAAAAACGTATTCACTAATTAAGTAAACTGATTACAAGTCTAGATAAATTTCCTCTAACTCTTGCTCTTTATTGCTTCTTAAAAAGTTTCCACTATGGACTGTAGTTTTAAATGAATGTAGGATTCTCCAAAACAAGAATAGCTCCTGCTTACTAATGTAAATTGGATTTAGTTGTGTAAATTGGTGGTAGCAAATTAGATTATTAGATTAGTATATCTAATAACACAGTAAATAAAGAAGCAAATGCATTTAATAATGAGGTTAAAATAAAAATAATTTTCAAAAATTATTTTATTGCTAAAGAGCCTTCAAAATTTAAATTTACTAGCTCGAAGCTAAATTTATTAAATTCGAAAAAATTACTTAAATTGTAAAGTCCGTTATACTGTTAGCTGAAATAAGTTAAAAGACTTAATAATAATCGTATAAACGCAAAAAGGGTATTTTTTTCCGTGCAGCGACATACACAATGCATTTGCATTTGATAGCCCCGCCCACATTTCGGGGCGGCGAGTGGCGAAAAAAAATGTGCAGTCACGTACGACGCTGGCAGAGGCTGCGGCAGAGACAGAGGCTGCGGCAGAGGCATCGGCAGAGACGCCATTTTGCGCTGCTACTGTCACTTTACATGCCACAACACACAATTGACAGCGCGGATATTTATGTAAATAATTTTTCATGTTGCGGGTCGGCAGCAGCCAGCGACAACAAAAGTATGCACTTCTGTTGACGTGACCCGCGAGTACGCGAAAAAAAGGAATACAAATTTTCACCCAGAAAATAAACAAAAATAGGCGAAAAATGGACGCCCACACAAAAGGGGTTAAAGGTTGGCGCCCATTCATCTATTTCTCACCCCGACAGCGTCTGCATGAAGAACCCATTGTCGCGGTCCAGCCCACAAAATGGTTAAAGTGCAAAAAGTATTGGAGAATATAAAAGGCTCGAACAAAACCGATTTCCAGATGGGCTTAAAAAGTATTCCCAATGTGTAAAAGTTACGCGTTTTTTCGCACCAATAAATGCGTTTCAATTATTTCATAAAATCGGTTCATCCCAAATAAATAAATTTAAAACATAAAAACAACAAAGTGCTAAAAAAATTGTACACTTTTTTAATTATATAAAATATGCTTCTGTATTAATATGCCTCATGAGTCATCGCATGTGATGCCATTGCTAAAAACATAATATTTTCCATAGAAGTGAATTTCAAGTTTTTCTTGAATGTATATTTTTGTAATAAAACTAACTGGGAATAGGCATACTTTTTGTTTACACACTTAAATATTAAAAAAAAAAGGTTTTTTAATTGACTTCACATTTGTATTATCACCTAAGTAATTTAAA
The DNA here is from genome assembly GCA_018153305.1 of Drosophila kurseongensis. Classification (NCBI taxonomy): domain Eukaryota; kingdom Metazoa; phylum Arthropoda; class Insecta; order Diptera; family Drosophilidae; genus Drosophila; species Drosophila kurseongensis. The sequence continues at coordinate 6,382,001 of JAECXX010000005.1, read as the reverse complement.
AATATACGTTTTAAAAAATCTTATAACATGGGTTTGAATGTGAATCTTATGTAAATAATGTCGGTATTGTGAGTAAATGGGTTTTAAATTAAAAAAAAATACACAATTCAAACATATTATTCAAGTTTAATCTAGGAACTAAGACAAAAATCAAATTAACCCTCAAATGTTTTCGTTAAACAAAGCATTCAAAATCATGAATCGTAATCATTCGACAAAAGCATTTTAAATTTGAACCCACTCTCCATTACAATTAAAGACCATCGATTGAGAGTGAGCTGTACCCCATAATGCGCCCCTAATTATAACACATTGCAAATGCAATTAATTGGCGCGACAATTAGAAGTAACGAGCAGAAGAAATCATTATGGATGTTCATAAATGATAATGCAACCGAATCATTGCGAGGGGGTGCAGGAAGTGGTAAATTTCGTAACGCTTTCGAAACTTTTGTCGGCAAATGGGGCAGACAAAAAAGGATTTGGCATCCTAAACCAGGAAATATGCTTAAAACGTGGGCAGCGATTTGAAATCGTTCACTGAAACACACATACGATATAAAGGCTGGAATTCGCCGAGCACAATATATCGTGGCACAGTTGACTGGACTAATTTGTCGGAAATGACGTTTTCGGTTTTGGCCACCGGATGCCGAGGTTATGTATGCGAATTTTCGGGCACATTTTGGCAATTTTCTGGGGGGCTTTTGGGTGTTGGTTGACTGACAGGAAACCGGCAAAGGCACGAATAAATTTCAAGTCCTTGCGCGACACTTTTCCAAAATGACGCCTGCTAATTTAATTAATTTCCACCTGGCCCGATGGCGAAAAGTTTAGTCCTGCTGCAAAAACCACCCCGTAAACCCCAAACCCATCGCCCATCAGCAATACACGTAATTGAAACATTCCTTGACCAGCGAAATAATAAAGGAGTCGCCCGAAAAAAGGAAAAAGTTACTTCTGCCGCAATTATTTGGCACGTCTCTACTAATTAATTACGCCTTTTGGCTCCACGTTCTTGGGTGGTTCACTGGTTCGGTTGTTCCCAGTTTAAAATGTCCACGTTTAATTAAATATGGCTCGGGTGCGGCGGCTCTATAATTAATTTCGGCACTGCAATTTTGTTTAAAGCAAAGAATGCGGCCCAGGAAAAAATGTGTATGTGCCATGGAAAGCTGAAAACCGAACCGAATTAGACCAGGACATCTGCACGGATGGATCCTGCCCCCACTTCCCCACTCCATTACCAGTTTGAAACGTACACAGAGGAAAATTTCCTATCTATGCCTCACAAACACCGCTTCTCTCTATTCTCTTTTCTGTTGTTATATTTGATTCCAAATTTGATACCAAAAGCATAAATAATTTTATGTTTTAAAATTTGTTTTTCTTAGAACTTGTTTCTAAATGGCTTAAAGCTGTTATCAATTTGGTTTCATTTTGATTCTCTTCAATAAATAGCAATATTGTTCATATTTTTAATTGTGAACATAAATGTTTCACTTTAATCGGCCTATTTATAAATCTTAATGAATCGCCAACTAAAAGAAATAAATATTTATGTATAACTACAGATAATTGTTGATTTATTACAGATTTTCACTCATATTTTCACATTATTGTGAAAAAGACAAAGATAAATGATGGTAAAGCTTTGACCTTAGGAATATGAATGTGGGTTAATGTCTCTGTAGAATTATTTATACATATATACACATTTTGTTCATATCTTCAATTGGATTGTTTTGTTATTTATAAATCATCATTTTTTTTGTCGGTGCGGATTCGAAATCAGAATCGGAGAATGAGTCGGTGGCCAGGGCATTAAAGTGTCAATATCCATTAGGCAGTCCTGATTGTTTAAGCTGCTTTACGCCAACTTCTTTCTGGCTTTCTTTCTCGTTCTCCGTCCGGGCCCAAGTTTCTTGACACGCTCTCTCTTTCTTTCTCCGGCTCTTTTGTCTCCGGAGTCCTTTATTGCCTGCAAAGCCGAGCACAATGACTCCTTCTCCGCTATTTGTTCTGGCTGATGTTGGGCTCATTGTTTCAAATAAGAAATGACGCGAATTGGCTAGAGCGAAATGGTTAGAAATGCAAATTAGCGAAAGATAAGAGGGGGCGTTCGAGGGGCGGGGTCGAGGGAAATGGCCATTGCGAAAGCCCGAATGCCCTATGGCCATAAGTTGGGCTACTATAACAGGGGTACAATAGAAAGGGCTATGAACTTATTAGACTGAGAAGCCAAGTGAAAAAAACATGATCTAAAAATAGGCCAAAAAGCTTAAAGAAATTGAATTTATAATCAATAATTTTTTTAACTTAATTTAACAACTAATGAAATCACTTGAGAAGCTGTCTATGACTACTATTTTACTTATAATTGCAATTTAATTTACTATTGAAACGACTATACCAAAATAATTCATAATCTTTAGAAACGTTTTTCGGGGTGATTTTCTAGGTTAAGTAATTAAAAACCCAACTGTTGAATTGAATTAAAAATTAGTCACATTATCACTTCAGGTTTTAAGCCTTATATTTTCCTATTTTATGGCACGTACTCCATCTTATTCCCTTCCCAATCCATTTACTCCAATTTAGAAAGTAAAAAAAGTGTAAAATTACCACTAGCTAATCTTTGTCATCTGCTGCCTTGCCTGATTTTACAGATTTCTTGTTCAGGTAATTGCAAAAAAAGGTCAAGCCAGCAGAAGGGAAACAAAGGAAACTAGAGAGTGCCAAAGAAAATGAGACAGCTTCAGGGACTTGAGCTTAATTGGTAATTACACAAAGTCGCGGTATGTTCTACACCTACATACAATTACTTGCGACCGTGCATAGATTTTGGGTTCACGGACCCTATTCCCGGGTTTCTGCTTCAATCAGTCAAGCGGCAAGCCATTTGGTGATTTATATTTAAGCGAAAACTTTTAACTCTAACCAAAATCCCCTGGGATAACCCACGGTCTCCTATTATTCTTGCTTTTGCATGGGTTGAGGGTTGGGGCTACAACCCCTAAATGCTAACCATTGGCTGCGTGGGCTGTCGAAACTTGTGGTTCCTTTCAATTAACCTTTCATCTGTTTAACATGTATTATAAAATTAGACGCGGTCGCCTGTGGTCGACAGCAGCAGCAGCGGGTTAAGGTGGCGGCTCAAGGGTGCTGGTGCCGCCGATGGGTTGGCTTCGCCTGCCTAATGTATTCGCAACCACAGCCCCAAGACATGACAACACTATTAAACATTATTCGTGGCCATTGGAAAGGGTGGCCAGACGGAGGCCTTAATTATCGCCGGGCCAACGCGACGTATGTGTAATCAATGGGGAAAAGCTTCAGCTAATGAAGGGGAAAACCAAAAAAACTCCTAACTTAAAATTGTTCTTTAAATTCGATTGGATTTAAGATAAAGTTTGACTAAAACTACATAAAAGCAAAGAGTTTGGTTTTTGTCATTGCCATTCAGATATTCTAGTTTAGGCAGATCTAAGCTTTTCTTTACTAGAAAAAGTGTTCTTTCAATTGGTTAGTTCTTAAAGCATGAGTAAGGTAGTCGGTAAAATTATACTGAAAGGAATTTCTGTTATTATGTACAACTGAAAGTTATATATTTGAAATGTATAAGATTAGCTCTTATCAGAGGAAAAACCCAAAAAAAGTATATATATAGTATTATAGGGTCGAATGATTCTCTTTCACTGTATTATACAGTAGTCGCAAATGCAAATAAGATGACCAAAAATTCTCAGTCATAATTAAAAACAAGATAAGAAGAGAAATTTAGCAGCCCGAAGTTTATATACCCTTGCAGCTATAACAAAATTGTAATATATTATATTTCGCTTTGTATGGGTATACGGCAAAAAACTAACAAAGAAATGAAAAATCTAAGACACTGCCAGGTCTATATAACAACAATTTAATATTTTTTTTCATGCATTAAATTATAATTTCCTAAGAAAGGGAATGATAGGAGCAAAGTGAAATAAAAACAGAAGGAACGCTCTAAACACACATTTTATACCTACATACTGCTGCGGAATTGAAGTACATATATGTAGTACATATACTGTACACCAATACATGTCCAGATTTTTGGAATGAGTAGATGTTTCCATAATTGAGATTAGTTCAGTTCACATTCGACTTTGGAACACATCACACTGTTCAACGCTGTTTCTGAGGTCTTAAAAAAACAAGGACACGAAAAAACTAATAATACAATTTTGAATAACACCAGGAAACCGACAAATAAAATTGGAATGCAGATCCTACGGCGGAGAAATTGTTCAAAAAATGTTTTTGAGAAAGAAATCATCATAGACAGATCTCTGCGGTAAATGTGGAAGGGAAGTTTATCTACTCACGCCTTCATGGAATCGATAGCCTTAACTGAACCTTAGATAAATATAAAAATGGTTATTGGGAGCATACGTGGAAACTTTTTGATAGTCTGGGGAGATTTCACGTGTTGACTAGGGCACAAATGTGCTAAAGTAGGCACCGTTATGCCTTCGTCACCTGGTGTAGTTTCCACAAACCGATTCAAAAACTTAGAACTATTGCTTCCAAATCCATTTTTATATTTATCTAAATCAGTTAAGATTAACGATTTTATTTAGGCGTGTTTCCCATTTTTGGTGTTTTCGCGATTGTGCCTTCAGGTAAACAAATAAAAATAAAACAAAAAAACTTTGTAAGAATATTTTTGATAATTACAGTTGACATTACATTGGATAAGGAGGACTACATACAAAAGGAAACCTTTGGACTCTGTTAAATGTTAATGGGACACACATCACACACTATTGCCTTAAAATATAACTTTTCAAATAATCATTTTGTTGAAAAAAAATATCTTTTTATTTAATCTTTTATTTTTGATGATCTTAACAACATTTTACGCTACTACTCCAAAAACTACAAAAGCTAGATTGAGCATGCAGATAAATTAGAATGTACGAATATTACATGTTATAGCCGCATTTTTTGAAAGCAGCATTTTAATTGATTTTTGAGTGGTGTTTCGGTATTTGAATGTGCGTACATTGCAATGCACTTAAAATGGTAAATAAATAGCTCAACGGCTTAAATGTATAAAGTAAAGTAAAGTAAACTCTCTGCGATGTAGAAACTTATTCCGATGACGATTGCTATTAATCGAACATATGATTGGCCAACCCATTGCGGCTGTCTGGCAGCGCTAATTGCAACACGTCACCTGCTCGGCGAAAAAGATGTAATTTTTATTGTTTACGTTTCCAACTCGTGTTTTTGTGTGTTATTTGTGTACAAGATGAAGTTCGCCGATGTGCTGCGTCGCTTAGACGCCTATCCGCGCACCCTGGACGATTTTAGCGTGCGCACAGTGGGCGGAGCAGCTGGTGAGTGCAGGTGTAATATGACTTATTCCGATAAGAATCCCAAACAACCGGCTTTTCCCCGATTTTCAGTTACAATCATCAGCACCAGCATTATCAGTCTGCTGATCTTCTTGGAGTTCCTAAACTACATGAGACCCAACCTAAATGAAGAGCTTTTTGTTGACACAACGCGGGGTCAAAAGTTGCGAATCAATCTGGACGTGACCCTGCATAATTTGGCCTGCAATTACATTTCTCTGGACGCGATGGACTCGTCGGGGGACACCCACTTAAGGGTCGACCACGACGTTTTTAAGCACCGATTGGACCTTAAGGGAGAGCCCCTCAAGGAGACGCCCATCAAGGAGATCGTGGCCGTCTCGCCGCCCAATAAGAATGTCACCTGCGGCAGTTGCTACGGCGCGGAGCACAATGGCACCCAGTAAGTGGAGTTTTAGTCTAATGCCTCTTACTTTATGCTGAAATAGTTACAACAGCTTAGCCTTCATCAAAGGGGCCGACGTTTCTCTAAGATGAACTTAAACTTTATAACCAGAATTTCTCTGTTACTCAGGTTAGCTGTGATAACATATACATTTGCAGTAATAATATAAATATATTCAAATACTAATAGTTGTATCTAAACACATTAACCTTGAAATTTAGTTTAATATCTCAAATTTATAACTTCACTATTACAAATTTTGGCTGAGAGTTCGTTTATATTGAAATCAATAAGGTATTTTGTATTAAATCTCGCTTTTTAATTAGCTTATAACTTGCAAAACAATCCATTTGAATAAGCTATTTCCTAGATCTAGTGATTAGAAAAAAAGGTCAGCTCAACTCAAATAATAGTTTTCGTAATTATCGCTATGAACATGACCTAGAATACATTTGTTAAACAAATTTGCGATACTAAAACGGACAATCAATATAACCTTCATATTATAAGCACGTTTTATTTGTAATTGTCAGAATCTCACTAAGGCTTATGTAGCTAAGACTCTATTTCCAAACTAAACCTCTTTATGCTCCAGTAAACCCTTTCACTTCTAGTTATACTACTTTTCCCACTGTAATCCCCTGTTTAACACTATCATCCTCATACTCCAGCTGCTGCAACACGTGCGAGGAGGTGCTCGATGCTTACCGGCTGCGCAAGTGGAACGTCCAAGTGGACAAAATCGAGCAGTGCAAGGGCAAGTACAAGCGCAGCGACGAGGACGCCTTCAAGGAGGGATGTCGCATCCAGGGCCACCTGGAGGTGAACCGTATGGCCGGCAGCTTCCACTTTGCGCCCGGCAAGAGCTTCTCCATCCGCCAGTTCCACATCCACGACTTCCAGTTCAGCAATGTGAAGCTATCGCACACAATCAATCACCTTTCCTTTGGCGAAAAGATAGAGTTCGCTAAGACGCATCCTTTGGATGGTCTGCGAGTGGACGTCACTGGTGAGTAAACACACAAAGCCCAAAAGGTATCTCTTTAACATCTCTATTGCAATAACTTAACGTAATTTAAACAAGATTGGAGTAGGGCTTAAGGTTTGGTTTTTAGTAACTCTAGTCAAATGCAGTAGTATCAGCAGCGAATCCCGGTTCCGATGGCCATAAAGGTCCCGAAGGTTCCGCCGCCCTGGACCATGGTCTTGCCCACATTGTTGATCAGCTCCCGTCCACGTAGTCCGTATCTGAATTGAGATTTGTTATGGTACATTAGTTAGCCGGTGTAATTACATAATGCCCGGCCTCTACTTGCGTCACTCCAATGAAGAAGTGGTGAGTAGACCATCCGGGTGCAAAGTCCAACCCACCTGAGTGCCGAGAATCCACCGAAGACCGCTCCGCTCGCCATTCCCACACAGAATCCGATGATGAAGCCCGTCTTCATCTTATCGAAGCATGTGGGTCCCTGTTGGGAAAAAGAGCTCGTGGGCAGTGGCATGCCGCAAGGTCCTTGGTTCCTCTCGTTCTCCTGCTTTATAAATGGATCCTGCCAATTAGCAAGCTTCTCTGCTCCGGTTCACGTCCGAACGTTACAATAGGTGCCCAAAGGTCCGTTTATTTTAGGAATTACTCTATTTCGGCACAATTCGTCGAGCGGTCGTGAATGTGAGAATGTTATATTGTGTGCGTGAGCTGTCAAATGAGCAAAAGGTTGCCACGTTGTTTTGCAGTCAACTTGGCTGGTTTTACGCATAAGCGACAGGTGGCGCTAACTAAGAGCGGGCATTTTAAAATTACTATAATTTAACTTACTTATTTTCTTATTGAAATAAAATGTTCCTTGGATTTTCCAATTAATGCAACAGCCACGAATTAAATTTTTTTAAATTTTGAAAGTATAGACAACGATTTCCAAACCTAAAGACAGTTAGAGCTAAAAAATAGGAATTTTAGTTGTTTTAAAAAATTAGTGTTATACTAATTTTATTAATCTTAGCCATACAAATATATAAAATATAATTGTTTCTGATTTAGAAAATATGAAGGTTTTAAAATTTGATTATAGTTTTACCAAAGCTAAGTAATGTATAATCAGGAAGTTATTTAATTTTAAATAGTTTTCTATGGAAAAAAGCAGAAGTAAAACGTGGTATTTTTTTAATAAAACAACGTATTTAGCAAATTAATGTAAGTTTTGATCTTATTTAAAATACTAAAATTTTACAGAAATCCCATTAAACCAATTTTTCTATTTTTATATATTGCAGAGACTAAAAGTGAAATGTTTAATTATTATTTAAAAATTGTACCTACGTTATATATGCGAGGCAGTGAGCCCATATACACGAATCAGTTCTCGGTGACGCGATATCGCAAGGATCTTTCGGATCGCGAGCGTGGAATGCCGGGCATATTCTTCAGCTACGAACTATCGCCGCTGATGGTGAAATATGCGGAGAAGCACAAGTCAGTTAAACAGTGCTTATATTTTATTACATTATTTATTGAATTTATTTTGTATACCCAGCTCCTTTGGCCACTTCGCCACGAACTGCTGTTCCATCATTGGAGGCGTCTTCACGGTGGCCGGCATTCTGGCCGTGCTGCTGAACAACTCCTGGGAGGCCATTCAGCGCAAACTGGAGGTGGGAAAGCTCAGCTAACAACAATTTGAATCTCTTCGGCTTCCTTGCAGCTTTACTAACTCATTATACATTCGACAAATCTCCAAATAAAAGTGCTTAATTTTATAGAAAATAGATAGAGTACTCCTGCCTTAAGTGGTTCTCTGTCCCACGGAGAGGAATCCGGATGTGTTTGAAAAGTATTTGGCATTGGCTTCCGTCTGCGAACGTTCCGCTGCCTGGGGATTTACAATCTCCAGGCCTTGCAGTGGCGTAAAGGCCACACTGGATGCTGTTCCTGAGATTTGCCGCTTGACTGTGGTGTTTCCTCCGTACACTTGCTGCTTCTGGAGGTTCTTGTGCAGCGTCTTACTAATGCGTACTTTGGTCTTCTCATCCACCTGGGGCAAACGGATGCGCCCGGTGCCTGTCTTGCCGATGGTTCCACGGGAGTAGCCCAAATCCCCTTGGTAGGCATCCTCTTCGATCTATAAGGGAAGTGGAATGATTGCGAATTAGTTGGTAAACGATTATAAGTAGAAATTTCCACTTACATCTCCGAAATTCATGCGGTTTGCCTGCTTACGGAACTCTGTCAAGGCATATCGCTCCTTCATCTTGCGCACGCGTTTGCCTCCTCGCTTTTTCTTGCTTCCTTCGATGGGTTTGGGCAACGGCTTTATGAACTTCACCGGCGGTGGCTCCTGCAACTTGTCCAGCTTCTTTTCCACATCCTCCTTGAATCGCAGACCGATCTCCCCGTGCACACTCTCATGGCAGGCATCCACACGAGCAGCTAACACTGATTTGGCGGCAACCAAACGAGCTGCCTTGCGTCGCAGATCAGGTGCTGTATCCTGGACAATCTGGGAGTAGTAAACGTAGCCAGTGTGCGGCAACATCTGCGTCTGCGAGAAGCCCGAAAGGGTTTTCTTTTGTGAGCCCAATACCTGTACATTACAGGCAGGCATTTTGGAAAGCTTTGAGAGGCCACCAGCGATGCCCAAGAGTTTGGCAGCTGTGGAAGCTCCGACAATCATGGAAAGATTGGGGGCTATAAAAGTCATGCGGCTCTCTACATATTCGTAGATCTTAGATTTGAAGTTGTTCAGCTCAATGGCCATCTCGCAGGCCTCATCGATCTTGGCCTTTTCCGCAGGCGTTAGCATGGTGCTACGAAAAGAATAGGATTTCATTAAAGATTTTATGGGATTGTAAAGGCTGCCAACTTACCCTTGTGTGGTTGATGCCGTGACGGACACAATCATAATAGTGGCCTGTGTGAGGATGGCCTGCAGCTTCTCGTTGCTTTTCACCTGGTCCAAGTCATTGCCTAGCTCTTTGACCGCCAGCAAGTACTCAATTTCGCCCACAATCAAGGAGTCCAACTCAGGGAATCGCTTCTGGTACTTCTCCTTGGTGAACTTGTGCACAATGGAGATCTCATTGTCGATGTCGACGGCAATGGCATTTGCATCCACGATGAGACAATATTCCGGATCCGATTCTACAGATCCTAGCATTTCGGCTGCGGTTCTCTGACGACTGGCATAGTGCTCGATCTGTTGTAATGTATTCCGCAGGCGATCCGAGTCTCGCAGCTTGCAAAGTTCCCGCACCGATTGCACAGTCACGTCCACTTCCATCAGATTCGGAGCAGGCTTGGCTAACTTCTCCGCCAGCAACTGTGGGAGGGGAATCCTTTGGTAAAAGAAAGATTCTCTCGATTTGGTGACTTACACTTTCGTCCTCTGCACTGGCCATCTCTGCATCATCCTCCTCCAGCTCATTGTCGTTGTCCTCCTCGAGGTCGGCTAATAGCTCGTCTGCCAGCGACATTTTCTGTTATTTTCAAGTTTATTTACTAAAACTAGTGAAATATTTTTTTATTTTCTTGCGTGCTCGAAATAGTGTGACCGCAACTTGACCGCTTAAACACACCAAAAGGTTAACACAACATAAATGCAGTAATATACCGAATACAAATTGTACAGCTTTGTTCACAATAATGGTGGGGGGGGCAGAATTAAAAATGATCTTAACATGTGAACTAAAAACAAATATATGCGGGTATACAAACTTTAGTTATTACAAAAATGTAATTTTCTATAAAACAACTACATTTTTATTTTTATGCGGGAACGTTTAAAAACAATGTAGATTTAACAATAATTTTTTGATACGTACATAATAATCATACAAAAATTATACATTTTGTGGATGATAAAACTATACCAATAAACTACGGTTTATAAAGTTTTTTAACGATTTTACTCAGCAAATTTAAAAACATTTACAATTTACTTCTACAATATTAGTGGTTCTATTCTTATGGATATCGCTGTAACTTTAAAAATTACCTGTTTCCTATCTGAGTCTGGCAACACAACTTTTATTGTGTTTAAAGATCTGGCAGCGTTCCCACATTTTGGCGCATAATCTCGGCGTCTTCATCCTGGTTTTTGCGCACTTTGGCAATCATTTCTTAATCAGAATCATGTCCAAGAAGTTGAACACAAGTGTGGGCGGAACGCCTACGAACACGTTGTTTAATTATTTCGCCAAATCGCCAGCTGTCGACAAAAAGAAACTGACACCCAGCGTGAAAACAGAAACAGACACCACAGAAAAGGAGAATCTCAAGAACCAGCAGCCAAAGGATTCCCAAACGAAGGATTCAAAACCAGCGGCCAAGAGGAAGCTGCCCATTTCCGGCGGCTCAGACGATGAGAAGACCAATGGCCAGCGGAAGCGGAAGCGTATCGTTCAGCCGGAAACCGACAGCGAACCGGAAATGGAGGAGACCAAGTCGGAGGACGACTTCTCCGATTGCGCGTCGGAATACGAACCAGATGCCAATAAAGCCAGCGACGATAGCGCCAGCAGCGGCGAAGAAGAGGTAGAGCCCAGCGAGAACGACATGTCCGTGGATAGCGTGGGTAGTCCTACGCCCAAGAAATCTCGCAAAAAGTCCAAGATCCTCAACAACAACAACAATGAACCCTCGAGCAAGAAGGTCAAGTTGGAGACATCTACTCAGCTGGCCGAGGGTTCCACTTTCCAAGAGAAACTAAAGAATCTGCAGAGCAATGCCAAGAAGGACGCATCTTATGATGATATAGTGACCACCACCTCCACTCTAGATGAGCCTGTGGTGTGGCCACACCAGAAACTGGAGTTCCTGCAGCCGGACAAGATCAAGGACAATGCGGGTCGGCGGCCAGATCATCCGGACTACGATAAGAGCACCCTGCACGTGCCGGAGAAGTTTCTCAATGGCTTATCGCCAGGAGTTCGCCAGTGGTGGGTCCTCAAATCGAAAAGCTACGATTGCGTTTTGTTCTTCAAGGTGGGAAAGTTCTATGAACTTTATCACATGGACGCGGATGTGGGTGTCAAGGAGCTGGGCTTTACATACATGCGCGGTGAGTTTGCGCACTCGGGATTCCCGGAGATATCCTTCGACAAAATGTCCACTATCCTCGTAGACAGGGGCTTTAAGGTAAGTTTATTTTATATATTTTGCGCGGTAAATTGTATCACAGATTGTCCTTCAGGTGGCTCGCGTTGAGCAAACAGAAACCCCAGACATGATGACCGAACGTTGCAGGCAGATCAAGGCTTCCAAGTTTGATAAAGTGGTGGCCCGCGAGATTTGCCAGATCACCAACCGTGGCACCCAGGTCTTTGGCTCACAGTGCAAGATCGGACCTAATCATCAGCCCAACTATATGTTGGCCTTGGTCGAGCAGGACGAGGGCACTTGGAGTCGGTTTGGCGTGTGTTTCATCGACACCTCCATTGGCGATTTCCATTTGGGCGAGTTTGAGGACGACAAGAACTGCTCACGACTGCTAACCCTGCTTTCACATCATATGCCCGTGCTGGTAATTTATTTTATGCATTCATTACTTGGTTAACAACTAATGCCTTTACATTTCTCAGCTCATAAACGAGAAATCCGCTTTGAGCCAGCGTTCCCAGCAAATTGTACGCACTGTACTGGGGGGAATCCTTAAGGAGCAGACGCCCAGTAATGGGTCACAGGCTTGCAACGCAGAAAAGACCCTGAAACTGTTGGCGGAACGCTACTATGCAGGAAACGGTTCCGATGACAACTGGCCATTGGTTCTGCGAACCATGCAATCCGATTTGGATCATTTGGGACTTACACCCAACGATAATTACAAGCTGGCCTTAAAAGCCCTTGGCCAATGCATCTTCTTTATCCACAAATGCAAGTTGGAGCCCAAGGTGCTGCCCATGGCCCGTTACCAACTGTATGTGCCACCCGATCAGCTGGCAGATGCCAAACCGGCTGCAGCGTCCACGTTGAGACGTTCCCACATGGTTCTGGATGCCACTACTTTGTCGAATCTGAGGATTATTGGCGAGGATCACACTTTGCTCTCCTCATTGGATCACTGCTGCACTAAGTTTGGAAAGCGATTGCTGCACCACTGGCTATGTGCTCCGAGCTGCGATGTGGTCGTCATAAGGGAGCGGCAAGAAGCCATTGGTGAACTGATTCGGATGCCCAGCGAACTGCAGGAAATGCGTGCTTTACTAGGACCCATGCCTGATTTTGAGCGAAATCTGGCGCAGATTCACCTGTTTGGCAACAAGCAAATTAAGCTGATGGATCATCCCGACTGCCGGGCCATTCTCTTCGAGGAGAAGATATACAACAAGCAGAAACTACTGGGCTTCATGGCCGTTCTTAAGGGATTTAATGCTCTAACCCAATTGCCTACGATGTTCCACCAGTGTGAAACAGATTTGCTTAAAAGGATTACCCAGTTGCCAGAATCTGGAGGATCATTTCCTGATCTTAGCAAGGAGTTGAAATACTTTGAGACTGCTTTTGATCATGACGCAGCGGCCAAAACGGGAGTTATTGCTCCCCAAGCAGGAATGGATGCTGAGTACGATTCGGCGATGGATTCTATAAACGAGATCGAGGGACGCCTAAAGACCTATCTTGTGGAGCAGGAGCGACACTTCGGCTGTCGAATTACCTATTTTGGAAGCGACAAGAAACGTTATCAATTGGATGTCCCTGAAAGCCACGCCGTCAAGGCCAATAAGTCCTATTCGTTGGAGGGTCAAACCAAGGGCAAGAAACCCTCACGTCGCTACACCACCGCGGAGACTCGAGCTCTGCTTAAGGATATGCAGCAGGCGGAAGACACAAGGAACATGGTTCTTAAGGACTTGGCGCGCCGCCTCTTCGAGAAGTTCTCCAATCATTATGAGCAGTGGAAGCAGTGCATCGACTGTGTGGCCAACCTGGATGTCCTAGGCTCCCTGGCGGAGTATGCAGGTCAACAGATGGTCATCTGTGTGCCAGAGCTGGTCTCTGGAGTGGAGCAGCCGTTCATCCAGCTGGAGGAGGGCTACCATCCCTGTGTTAACGCATCCACCTATATTCCCAATGGCTTGGAGTTGGGTACAAACTCGGAGGCACCGCTATCCCTGCTTACAGGTCCAAATATGGGCGGCAAGAGCACCCTAATGAGGGAACTAGGACTGCTTGTGATCATGGCGCAAATTGTAAGTATAGTTTGAATATCTTTCAAAGATGGTTTAAATAATAAATTCCTTTTTAGGGTGCCCACATTCCCGCTGCTAGCTGCCGCCTTTCATTGGTAGACAGAATCTTCACGCGTCTAGGTGCCCAAGATGATATTCTTGCCGGGCACAGTACCTTCCTCGTGGAGCTGAACGAAACCTCCCTAATTCTCAAGCACGCCACATGCCATTCGCTTGTGTTGCTTGACGAATTGGGTAGGGGAACCGCCACCTATGATGGCACAGCCATTGCGGCCTCTGTGGTCAACTTCCTGGCCAATCTCAAGTGTCGCACTTTGTTCTCTACGCACTACCACAATCTGATTGACTTCTTCCATAACGACAAGAGGATAACCCTGGGCCACATGGCTTGCATGGTGGAGAATGAGGACAACGCGGATCCAACCCAAGAAACAGTTACGTTCCTATACAAGTACACAGCAGGTGCTTGTCCGAAATCTTATGGTTTCAATGCGGCCAAGCTAGCTGGAATGCCTCAAGGAATTATCAAGCGGGCCTACGAGGTGGGTGCTTCTTGTCTTTCATCATAAAAACTAGTTTAAAGAATCGTTTTTTATTTGCAGCTTTCCAAGAAAGTCGAAGCCATTGCTCTGCAGCGCAAAATTACAGCAAAGATCGTAGCTGCAACCGCAGGAAAAGAAGATTCCAAGAAGGAGAAATTAGATGCACTAAGGGATTTACTAAAGCAGCTAAAAATGTGCCATGTTTAAAGTTCAGTATTCAATATTTGAGGCTATCATATATTTATGGAGACATGCAAGCTATTTCGCATATGTGTAGTTGTAATTCGTTATAGGGCAGCTCTGATGTTCCTTGAAGTATACGTTGTTTTCTAAGCATTTTTCAGTATTTCAATATGTATGATTTTTTTTTAAACCATCTATCTTAAGTTCTCTGAATTATTACATGTGTCAGGCCCAATAAACCCTACGCCAAGTGAAAACATTTTAAATTGTTTGCCATTAGTTGCCACTGTTTAATTTTTGTTTATTATAATTATTATTTTTTGTATCACAGTAAAAATTAAAATTGAAACAAGTTCACAATCAAAATACACACACAGATGATATTATTCAATACTTATAAATTAAATGTTACACAATAAATACAAATATTGCTAAAATTTGTAAAAACACACATATGCGCTGTTCGAATTGAAATAATACGCCATATGATATTTTGTGAAAAATAGGAATGCAGATTGTATTTGTATTAGATCAGATATATATATTAGCTTGTGCGAATTTGTTATAGAGTAAGTAGTTAAGTCAACAGGCTGGGAAACCTTTTTAAGTAGCTCTATACAGCTAACATTTCAACTAAAAGCCAAGATAGATAAGATCTAAGACCGAAAAGGAAATTTTCAAAATGAAATCTCGCTCTATTAACAGGCAACATATTTGAGGACAATCTATCAGCTGCTGGTTGCTTACAAAAAACACTTACAAAAGAACTAAGCTAATTAGCTGATGCCTCTTATCATAGCAGTTTAGCCATATAATGTCGAACTACTTTAACTTGCTTGCCTCTCTTTATCTTGTTATGGTCTATTTTTGACTTGCATTTAGTTTAAACAACTATATAAATTACCGAACTATGTATACATATCATTTGTATATCCATAAATAACTAGGCTAGGTTACTAGGTTCTCTTATGCATCTGGTATTGTATATGTTACAACGATCAGCACGGGGATCTTTTAGTCTATGGGCCAGTGCTTAAACGCTCCTTACCTCCTCGCCTTCTCGGTTTGATTTGATTAACCCGGCGACGCAAGTTCCGAGGTTTGGTTTACTTACTAACTAACTACAAAAAACATTTACGTAAAACTCCGGCAAAAACGAAGCGACTCTTTACACATGGATAGCGAAGGATGGGTCGTTTGTTTTGAGAAAAGCAGCCATGGAATAAAATTAAGTCAAATTCGTTAGCCTTGACGACTAAAACTAATTATTGATTCTTAGAAGAAGAACTAAAATTAATACTACAGACTCTAATAATAAATATTTGGCCATTATTCATTGCTCTTCTCTTTTCGTACTTAAAGTTTTAAAACAAGTCTTTGGGATAGGGTAATTTTTTAAAGACGGCATATTGCACTAATTTGTATTTCTCGAAGCAAAATGGACCCATCCTGTGGATAGTGACCGTGAAAGTGGAGATGGTGATACCTACAAAACAACTTTTCAGAAGCGAATGACTCACTAAAATGCCTTGTGCTGACTTCTGATCTACGTCATGCCCATGCCCACGATCTGGATCGCTTCGAGCACTTGGACTCAGTCATCGCTGGAGTCGCTGATAATGTCCTTGCGTGCCTTAAAGTTCCGCCAGGATCTCGTGGTGCAGACTCCGGGTCCCCGCCACCAGTCGTTGAGATCCGAGTACCACCGGGGTTTCCGCAGCTGCTCCTCGTTGTGCAGGGTGGCACACACCCGACACCAGTAGTACGTGTTGATGAACTCCCCGGTGCCCTTCCACTTGAAGTACGAGTTGTACAGCTCGTCGTCGCGATCCAGGATGTGCAGATACTCCGCCAACTCCTTCGGCGAGGCGAACTCGTCCACGTGAATGTAGGATCGTCGTGGGGCACTCACCTCGTAGTCCTCGGGACGGGCACCCATCACAATGGGCAGGACCCTGCGGTTCAGTGCGTTCACAAAGAACTTCTCCGTGATGTAGTCCTTGCAGTTGGAGTTCTCGAACGCCAGGTAGAACTTATAGTCGTTGTCGAGGATCTCGAAACACTTGTCTGCCGTGCTCCGTGAACACTTGAAGTTGCCACACGCCCCGTAAATGTCAACCTGGTGGGTGGAATTTTTGGAGTTTATTTAGTTGAAGAGGGCTAAAGTTTATTGGAAAACCAATTTAATTATATATATATTATATATATTATAAAAATCCAATTGCGCCGCATTTTGAAGTTATTTCAAGTTTCTTCATAAGTTAAAAAACTTTAAAAAACTGAATGGCAATCTATGCGAAAAAAGTATGATTCATATTTAAATGAAGTGAAGTTTTGATTACTACAATTACTATATGCATGCATTAACCGCATCATCTAAATATGATTGATAATTTCGTGTATAGATACATAGTTTTATTTGCATAGGCAAAAATGTTGTATACTGACTAAAATAAAATGTCGGATCATCCTTACCTCGATGTGCTTTTGCAGCTGATGGGCGTACTGGAGACGGCCATTCCTTGCCCCACAGTTGGACACAAACCAAGCCACCTTCTTGGTCTTGTTGACGGAGTAGTTTAAGTCCTGCTCCAGCTGCTGCACCTTTGTGTCGTAGTACTGCCATTTTTCATAGGGCGCAACAATAGTACTGTCCCGCCTGCGAAAAAGGAAAAATTATAAATATTCTATACAAAAAAAACTAAGTTTTAATCAATTAATCGATAGCCCTAACACTAGTTTTATTATTTTAATTCCTGTTTGGTGAAATCAAACTGTAAGAATTGTAAACATTTTTTTTATACCCTTGCAGAGGGTGTTATAATTTTGGTCAAAAGTGTGCAACGCAGTGAAGGAGACATCTCCGAGTTGATCACCTCCTGAGTTGATATAAGCATGTCCGTCTGTCCGTCTGTCCGTCTGTCCGTCTGTCTGTCCGTCTGTTCGTCTGTCTGTTTCTACGCAAAGTAGTCTCTCAGTTTTAAAGCTATCAAATTTAAAGCTATCCTTTGCACGCAGTATATAAGTCGGAACGGCCGGGACTATATCCTATAGCTGCCATATAACTGAACGATCGGAAATGCAATAACTTTGGTGTTTTTAAAGTTAGGAAGTTGGGATTTTTGTTTGTTTTTTTAATAAATTTATGTGTAAAATTCTGGAAAGTACAATCTTAGAAGTTTCATTATAGCAAATCTGATTGTTTATACTGATTGGGTTATAGAGATGTTAAAATCAAAGCTTAATCTAGAAAACTGATTAAATTATAATATAATCACTATAACAATTTTTAAAACATATTTGGCTTTTTCGATTTTTCGATTTTTTTTTAAAGAGACTCACCTGTAAGTGGCCGTCCAGTTGATGGCATCGGGCACCTTGACGTTCTGCGTGTGGTACGGGCACTCCAGATAGTAGAGCATGGTGACCTGCTTGGAGTTGCTGGGCCGCCGAATGCCCGTGGGGATGTAGTGATCCTTGTAGAGGACCATGTCGGCCGAGCTGGCCAGATCGCGATTGGCAGTCAGTTCGCAGGTGTCCACGGGACACTTGGCTTTCAGGAAGACGTCGCGACCCTTCTTCACGTTCCAGGGACCGAGTCCGTTGTAGAGGAGGATGGTCTTCAGTTTGCCGCTGGACTTGATCTCCTCGTAGTTGTGCGGCACGTACATCAGCTGGTTGACGATCCGATCGGAAAAGAGATCCTGGTGGGGCAGCAACCGGGGAGCATGTCGCTTCCTGGCCTTGCGATTGCTGTAGGTCTTCGCTGGCTTGGGGTAGTACTCGCCGTTCTTGAAGAACCAGGCTTTTTCCGCCGGCGGCTCTTGCAGACGATCGGCCTCGCTCTCCTCCTCCTCCAGAACTGCCTGATCTGGCTCCTCGACCAAATTACCAGCCGCTTCAGGGAGCAGAGTGGCTGCGGCTGGCGTCGGCGTGGAACTGGTGGCCACTTGATGCTCCTCCTCCATGGACTGCAGTTGATGCAGGTGCTGGGTGTGCTGTTGCTGAGTGGTTATTTGTGACGATCTTGGACCCCGCGTCTTCCATATTTCGTGCTCTCTGGGGATTTTTAAAGAAACGTGTTAATATCAGATCGTTTATTTTTAAATTAAATTAAATATTTTTAAATAAACTAATTAAATTTAGTTGACGAATGTCTGTGCAATAAAAATCACAAATTCCTATAGGAACTTTAGTTATATGCTGCTACCTGTCTGACCCTTAGCTCAAAGTCTAACTTAAGATTAAACTTATATTGTTTATGATTTGAATACCTCCTTAAATATTTATTTAATATTTATTTATTAAAGAACCAACTGATGATAATTGTACTACGTTTTAAAATTTCATTTTTGACTTTTGTATAAATTAAAGGTTTAGAAACACTTTCAATTAATTAAGAAACTGATTTCAACGCAAAGTAATCAAGTACTTACATAAATCTATGTTTTTTGCCCTCTTCTTAAATGGAAAATCTTGCATTTTCTTTTGCAACATGCTTTTGTACATACATATATTTAATTTTATTCCTTAACTATACAAAAATTTGTAAGTAAATGAATTGAAATATATACATGTACAAAACTATGTCAATTAAGATTTAAAATAACATATTATACAAAATATATGTCAACCATTGAGGCTCTAATTAAACAATACCACATATATACTATATCCCAAAACCGGAATAGTCTCCCCTCTTCTCTACCTCTTAGTTCCCAAAGATTAATATTTGATCGGTACTACTTATTATATGCGACACGTTATCTTACTTACTTGATACTGAAACCGAATATGAGGAGGAGGGCGCAGATCAGTGTAAAATAAAAGTACTTCTTGAGGGATATTTTTGGACGTCGCATGGTGACCACACCCACTCCTCAGCGATGGGGCTCTAGACTACGGGTTTCGGGGCCAATCAACTGACTACGTCTTCTTCAGCTGGCGTTTGTCATTGTGCTGTGCGGGATATATAAACAAATGTGATACTAGATTATAAATCCAAATATTAGACTCTCTTTAGTACTCCAACTCTGTCAAAGCACCAAAATTCTAGCACTAATTACCCGTGTAATTCATTTGGGCTGATTATACTCTTAATGTTGGTTCCGAACTCAACTCCATTCGTGTTGATCGCTTGGAGACTCCGCGCGAACTGCGATTGGGTTTAAAAAGGTTTCATTTCAACGATTTGAGAGCCGGTACATTATTCACTGCACGGCTTTTTAATTAAATATTGATATGCTGTGCAACGTTTTCTGCAGTTTTTCAAAAATAATATAAGGCAACAATATTTTAGGCAAAGGTTATTTTAAGGTTCAATAAATTTGAATTTTTCAATTAAATTTGTTTGAGAGCAAGTATTCAGGAAATTGCACTTTGTTCTGCTTTCTCTTATTTTTGGAGCGTCCAAAATTTCTCATTCGAAGCAAACAAACTCCCAGGGAATTTGTTAAAGTTTCCTGATTTATAGTATATTGGTTTGGCTTTGTTTTGGTATAATGGTGATCGACATAATTATTTAGTTTTCTATCATTAGTTATGGTTGAACGATTGAATTGGATGACATTAGTTCCGATTCGAGCGGCAGGGCATGTGATAAAATGCATGTGATTGGCTCAAGTCTGGCAAAATATATATTAGCAACATGTGGGAGAGGCAAAAGTCTCTTACGTTCACTCAATGAAAGTATTCGAACTTGGACAATTCCTATTTGCCCAGACCAAATATTGAGGCAGATGGCTGTCTCGCCTCAAGAGCTGTTCCACATCGACCAGCGGGGCGTATACGTAATAAACCTAACGAGGGGGCCAGTGAATCCAGTGAAGTGGTTGAAAAAGTGTGGGTGGAGGAAACCCCCTTCTTCAGGCTATAAGATAGTCTCAGAGCTGACTTCTATCAACGGCTTTTATGGACCTGCCCCGAAGGCAGCCTAATTACAGGAGACAGCGAAGGCGGGTGCAGCTTCATTTGGGGCACATTCCTGGCTAATCCCCCAAAGCCCTCACCAAGTGTCCATCCATCTATCACATGTCATTTATGGCACTATTCCATGCGCCTCTATGTGGGAGTGCAACTGTGTGAGTCATTCCTCCGGCGGTTGCAACATCACTTAGGGTCTGAGGTCTTTGGTTTGGGGTTCTACACTACTTTGGTAGCCATGCAAATAAAGTGGTGTGGTGCGAGTTGTGGTTGGGGCCTGCACCACTCTCAAGTTGCCCGCTCCAATTCGCAACTATTCTACACTTGGAATTACCATTATTCAGATTTCAACATTTTTTACGTGAATGTAACAATACATTAGTTTATTAATTTTATGAAATCATTGACAATTACACTTTTTTTCTGAAACCCTAAACAGTTTTAACTTATCGTAGAAAATAAGTATGTAGATTCTAAACATTAAGATGTTCTTGTGCACGATAAGCTCTTTTACACAATTTTCAAAGATGGGTAATGCTAACATTACAATTTAAATAAAAAAGAAAATATTTTAATTCGACTTTAAAGAAACACAGGTAGGAACGATAGAAAAATAAATCAAGAAAGGTAAGTAAAATCATAAAGGATTTTTTACTAGAAGTTAGACATTAAATCTTTTTACCTCAGTGTAGCCCGCAGGCCACCCTGTTCTTCATTGGGGTCTTCACTATCGTATTTTTGACGTTTTTGACAAGCAAACAGCAGGAGAAAAGCGAATGCTTTAAGGAGTGGGGATAACCAGAGCGGATCCCTTGGCTTGCATGAAAAATGTAGTTAGAGTCATTCATTCATGTTGCAAAAGTAGGACTCCGATGGAAAGTATATAGGGAAGGCAATGAAAACGGGAACGGGAAAGAGGCGTGGGCAAACAAAACGACATGGAAGGCATTAATAGTCCGAAGGGGTTGAGAAACTCCTTGGTAGCGCACTCCCTATTATCCATTACAGAAGTCCAAGTAGAACATGATACGAGCTTATTTATTAACCTTACGATTCCCTCTATTGATTATAACACGGTTCTAAACTCTATGTCATGGTGCCATAAGTTTTTTATTTACTTTACGAACTGCATGGTACTGTTTACCTGCACGATAAGTCTTGCAAAACTCACTAAACAATTATCCGGTTATCCCCGGCTACGCTAATTTGCAAAAGCATGCATATAGTACATCAAGCTTGCTTATCAGTTGAGATTCCTTGTAAATATACATATGTATGTACATACACACTGGTCATGATTCAGCACAAGAACTGCACTTTCCCTATCCCGTGCTGATAGGGATTCCAAAACTCAAGAACTTACTCTATTAAATCTTATCATTTCTGTTTATTTAATAAGGGTTCGTTTGAAATAATTTATAGTACATTCGATAACAATGAAATTATTTGTAATGGAAATTGTGTCTACGCAGAGGAAAAAAAGTATAAGATCAAACAATAAATTTCTATTAATTAAGACAAAATGATGTCTAAAATGGGTAAAGTTTGTTTTGTCTAGAACCAACGTAAAATTAAAAATCCTAGACTTTAATAATTAAACAATTCAGAGCATTTATTACAAACAATTTGGTCTTGATTTTAATAGTGTTCACATCTTTTAATATTTTGTTTTATATGTTTTGGTTTGATATTTATAAAAAGAATTAAAGGAAAGATATCCAAATCTGTGAATATTGATTTTTATAAACACAAGGAATTCATTGCAAAAAATGTTTTCTCATAAAAATTAAAATTATTATGTAGAGTATATAGTATATTTAGTTTTAAGACAAAATAACTTTGATCTCGAATTTATATCGTGTTTTCCCTCAGTTTAGAAAAGATTGATATTAAATATACTAATTTTAATTATAATGCACATTTTTTTTGCAAGGATTTGGATCTAAAATTGGTTTGATTTTATTTTCTTTAAAGAAATGTATGTATGTACATGTATTGCTCTTTTAAATTTAAGTAATACAAACGGTAAAGCTGTTCCAGATTAAAAATATTAAATAAAGTCTTCGGCGTGTAAATTCTCAAATTACCCAATCCATCAAAACCGCCGTAATTGCTTTCCCCAGATTTTCCATGACGCACCTTTTTTCCTATAGAATCGTGTCTCCTGCTTTCGCTTCCTTAATTTATGTGTTTATATTTAGTTAGTTGCTGTGGCCTCTTGTCATGGCACTTGATCTACGCCTTTAGTATGTCAATATGCCTATATATGTACAATATAGGGGCTCAAGCACCAAGAGGGAAAACTTGTGGAGGGGTGGTGGGTGCAGTGGTTCTCTGACTTGCATGCATTGTTTTTCTTGAATATCCCACACGGACTTTGGCTGAGGAAAATGTCATTTCTTTGTTGTCCTCACGCTGCCGCACTTGACTTTCTGTGCTACAAGTTTATACACTTTCTAGTAGGGTATTCTAATTTGTAATATATTTAAGCAACTAGTTATATTGTTATTCTGTATTCTTAAATAATTGTATTTTAAGCTTAATATTAGCAAATTTTTTTTGTTGAAAATCTTTCACTTTCACCTTAATTTTATCTCAAAATTTTTTTGAAATGATAATGACCTATCGATAAGCCCTAAGATTAATAATATTTTATAAGCTACACTAATAGAAAATAAACTAATAGAAAAAGGTCTACTTTTATAATTTTCGATCTCATAGATTAAATGAGATCTTGCCCTTAATATGAAGGCATTCATATGTATATTTGTACATACATACAACATAATTTGATTATTTTCAAGAAAGATGATGGATGGTTCTATCTGGTTTGTTAAGATTTTTAAGGGTATCCTAAACTTTAGTCATCGAAAACATTATGTTCATTATTGTGTTCGTCTTCCTGTTGAAGGACTGTGAGGAATTCTTGTTTGCGACTTTGCAACTTATTAGTTTGTTGTTCACTTTTGACCCTTCTAATAATAAAGTCTTCATATTTTACCCCATATATGACTGGTGTCCCCCTTACCAGTTTCCCACAATCCCCCTCCCACTTTTCCCTCCCACATTCCCACCCCCTTTTACGCACGCACTGTCTGTCCCGCTACCAATATACCGATAAGTCTGTCTTTTTCACTCACGTGTTCATACATGTCTATGATTTTATTTTTTGTCTTAATCAATAATTTTTGTGGTCCGTTGTACAAAAGTTGATGGGTTAAGTGGGCTTTAAGACCTGTCGACTGGTCAATAAACATTTTGCATGTGCACTTACACAATTGTGCCGCCGTTGTTGTTGTTTATTTGTTTGTTGTGGGTCCTTAGATTTTTCTTCTTTTTTTTATGGCTATACTAATATGTGCACTTTTCGCAATCTTTGTCATGTTTGCACAAAAATTTGGAACTTTGCTTAGTTTCTGGATTTCAGTGGTTTGTTTAAGGTAATTTAAATTATTTTTCCGCACACACACATACAGACACGCAGAGGGTATAAAAGTAACTGATGTCCTTATTCTTTTCACGTAACTTTTGCAACTGCGCCCAAAATGGAAATGTAAATGTGTTCTTTTTACCAGACAGCTGGGCACCCAAAGGAGTGAGAGAGAGAGAGAACCTGAGAGAGCGCCTAGCCGGATAAAGAGAGATATGTAAATGAGCTTAATATATTATTAATATAAAACTAATTGATCCAATAAATTGCTTTAGCTTTTATTTTTGTTATTTAATAACTGCATATTTTAAACATATTTTTAAAATTTTGATGAACCTTCTTTTGCGGCTTTTATGCGCAAGTGTAAGAGAGAAAAAGAGCGGCAAGAACAAGAGAAATGGCAAACAAACAAAAGTCACAGCTGTCTTATCACAGGGAGGTTTTTTGCCACCCCCTTTTTACTGATAGCGAAGACAGCCGTTTACTGCGGTTCATGTCTCCACTAAGCTTGCTATAAAAACTCAACGCTTCAAATTGGACTCAAATTTATATTTTGAATTCAAAAATAGAAGTTTACAATTTTATATTCCATGATTTTAAAGTTTAATTTTATTTACATCCATTTTTAGTTGGTCAGAAATTGAGCCTTCGGAGTTTCTTCTTTTAATTTAAAGAAACAATTATACCAGTACCAAAAATGGACAAGTGTTAAACATTTGACGTAAATTTTCTTCTAAAAAAATATTGTTTGGCTTATTAAATTATTAAAATATTAATATAAATTAGCTACCCTCTGAAAGGGTATAAAAACCTTAATAAAACAAGAAAAGAAAGCTAACTTCGGGCGGAGCCGAAGTTGATATACCCTTGCAGAATATTCTGTAAATTATATTGGTTGGCCAAAAATAAAACATAAAACACAAAAAAAAATAAAAAATAAATATCCCAACTTCCTAACTTTAAAAACACCAAAGTTATGGCATTTCCAATCGTTCAGTTATATGGCAGCCATATTATATAGTCGCCCGATCCGGCTCGTTTCGACTTAAATACTACTTGCAATAGAAAGACAACTTTTGGGAAAGTTTCAAGCAGATAGCTTTAAAACTGAGGGACTAGTTTGCGTAGAAACGGACGGACGGACAGACGGACAGACGGACATGGCTAGATCGAAAAGACGGACATGGCTAGATCGACTCTCCTGGAGATGCTGATCAAGAATATATATACTTTATAGGCTCGGAAATGTCTCCTTCACTGCGTTGCAAACTTTTGACTGAAATTATAATACTCTCTGCAAGGGTATAAATATTATCTTTAAGCCAAAAGCATTTTCGGTCATTGCGTTTTTATGACGGTGTCGTAATGAGAGGTTATTTCAAAACTTCCGTCTTTGCTCAATCTAACATTTTTTATATGAAAAGTCATGGTCATCTTAAAAAGGAATGGTCAATTTATTAAGTTTTCATTTATTGTACAATCCATTTAAAAAGATAAGTTATTCCTTAGATCCGTAAATTCTGTAATAGAACGGATTGTTTCTTTAATACATTTCTGAAAATCTCTCCCTATATTCTGACAAGATTTTACACTTACACATATAATTTTCGTTTCCATTGTTTTTCAATACCAGATAACCCTCAGGTTTTATCTGCAAAAACCTCCACTTATTCTTTGTATTCCCTAAGCACAAATAACACTCTCCATTTTTTAAAAGGCCTTTACGTTACTCGATTTCTGTGTCCCTGTCTTAAAGGATTCCCCGTGGACTCAATTGGGGAATCAACTTAAGCATACCTTACACTCGTTTTCGATTAAATATTCTTAGCAGCTAAAATTAAAACGGGCTGGGTGCAAGCAGACATACAAACAACGCTTCCGAGAATTATGATCGTATTAAAAATATACAGGTATATAAACTATAATGTTCCAATTATCTTAGCCTAGCCTATGCACAGGTGCATAATCCAAGTTTTGTCGAGTTTCTAAGCGGAGCTGAAGCTTTCGTAGACGTTGGCCCCCAGCGTCTTCGTCTTCTCGGCGACCACATAGAAGGTGAGCAGCTGGGTGGGCAGGTTATGGGGCCGCGATGTGCTGTCGAAACCTCTTGAGGTGAGGCCACTGATGATTGGAATGAGCTTTGCCAGCGCCATCAGCACCCGGTTAATGTTCAACAAGTTGTTGTTCTCCAGATTTTGGCTCTTTGAACTACTGCTGCTGGAGCTTCCTGCCTGGTTGAATTTCAGATTATCCTGTTGGGTTTGCACCTCAGCTTGAGGCAAATGCTGTAGTGTCTCCCCCATTGACTCGGCGATGGCATCGCAGGCCAAGACAAATCCCCGGCTCACATTATGCGAGCACACTCCAATGGCATCCTCGCTCTCCAGGAGATCCAGCGTCTCGTTGAACATCTTCTGCAGCAGCGGCGAATGGCTGGAATTCTGGCTGGGCAGCAGGTACTTGCTCATCCGAGAATTGGGGTCCCGACGAGTGTCCGCATTGATGGCCATTTGCAGGGACCAGAAGAGCTGCTCCAAGTCGTTGAGAGACAGTTGCTGGGACAACGGCATGGCCTTAATGACGGCAATCACCTGGCTGCGTATATAGCGAGCCAGATCCCGAATGCCCGACTCCGTGATGAAATGCCGGATGAGCGACAGATACTGCTGCTTTAGTTCGTCTGTGATTTGTTTCTGCTCTGTCATGATATCCCGGTAGATATAGCCACCCAGGAGATTTAGCTGCACTCGGAGGGCAATAACCAGCATGGAGGAGGCGTAGACATAGGTGGCCAGCCTTGTAAACGCCACAATCTTCATGTCCTCCCACAGTTCCAGCTTGTTCTTGGGATTCTGGCGCAGCTGCTCGAGGAGCTCATCCGTGCTGCACTCGCGCAGTACCGCCTGACACATTTCCTCGCCCATGCCAAGGATCACCTGGTTGCAGGTCTTCTCCGTCGACTCAAAGTGGGTCATGCGGCGTGTCCTTTCGAAGAACTCCCTGGCTTGTTTCTCCTGGAACTCCACAAAGCGGCGCTGGGCGTATCGTGCCGCAAAGATGGTGCCGCCCACCAAAACGCCGGTCACTATGAATTTCCGCCGGTGGCGTGACAAGAAGTCCTGCAGACGCGACAGCATGTTAACGATTGGAAAAGGACTCCTTCTACTCCTCTCCTGTGTGAAATGAGCCAACTGTTACCGCTTTTCCACACTTTTCCCGCTCCAGCGGCGACCTGTTCGAGGTTAATAAATAGTTAATGTGCAAAGTTCACCTGTGTGCGTAGGGTGGCGCTCTGCCAGCGTCGCTGCCAGCAGAGGAGCGCCCTCAACTTATCCGCTGCGATTAGATTACCACCAGGTAATGCTCACCTAGAGATTCCCTATGCACGGATCTGGTTCGCTGCTTTATCGATTTGGTAGCGGGCCGTTCGTCTGCTGTGGCATTTGCGCGGATCTCTGGAATGTACGGAACGGATTTATATCTTTGTTTTCGCTCAAAGTGTTTGTTGCTCTGTTTGGAGCCGCATACTGCGCCGAAACTTTTTGACTCCGGAAAAATCCCAAAAGTTGAGGGTGGAAAAATACCGAAAAAATACCCACTATTCTTTAGCTTACTTGCATACTTACCATTAACCCTTGAGTTTCCCATTTTCTATTTGCTACCAAGCAATTTTTAAATCAATAAATATTTTCAACTTAAATAAATGACTTAAAAGGCCGTTAAAAGGTCGTTTAAGGCCTGCAAATTTACTTTTGGACTAAAGGTGGCCTTAAATCTTTTTAAAGCATTCAAAAAGCTAGGTATTTTTTTGAAGTTTTTTCTTTTTTAAAATTTAAATTAGTATTTTGAGCATATTTATATAATTACTGACCAAACAATTGTTTGTTTTTGGGATTCAATATTATTCAATTGTTTGTTTTTGGGATTCAATAGATTACTATTGCTTAATCAGTATTTATACATATTCTAAAAATACTAATTAAATTCTTAAAAAAGAATAAACTTAATCTTAACTACATATATCTAAACTTATATCTAAGTTATGAATAAAATGTTCACTTACATCAAAATAATTGAATAAATAACAACTAATGGTAATATATTTTTGGTTAATTTATGAACTGTTATTAAATAACAAATCAAATTCTAACTATTTAAATTTGTTATACCAAAAATAGTCGACTAGTGGAAACGTACATTTTAATCCCGAAAGAAGAAGACAAACATATGGTATACATTTGTATGTATATAAGATAGTTTGTGGGGGTGGACATTTAGTTGAAGTGTTTGTTATGGCGTCGTCGGATCGAAATCGAAAGCTAATTTTGGTCTCCGGATTCGGACCATTCCTCGGCCACGAGACCGTAAATGCAAGCTGGGAGGCTGTGAAACTTCTTCCAGAGGTCCTTACCCACAATGGCGTAGAATACGATCTTGAGAAGCGCCTGGTTGCCGTGGAATACGCTGCTGTGGATGAGGCTGTGACGGAGATATGGAAACGCCAGCCAGATGTAAGAATTGTGTTCTCAATTGAACCGTAAATAGCCAACCCAATGATGATATCATTTCTTCCCCAGCTGGTCATACATGTCGGCGTTTCGGGCATCGCAAAGTGTGTTTACGTAGAGAAGCTAGCATATAATCACAAGTTCATAAGAGGCGATAATTCAGGAGAAAAGCTGCCCAACGGAAGTAGCGAACTCCCGAACAATGGACACGCCAATGTCTTGCGAACTGAGCTCGATGTGGATAAGATTGTGACGGCTGTAAATCAGCAATGCGACGAGTGTGTGGCCCCCATAAAAGCCACCCATAATGATAATCTCAAAACCCTGGGCGCAACGCAGGCTTCCAAAAACGTGGGCAACTTTCTTTGCGGCTATATCTATCTGAAATCCCTCGATATGGACAAAAAACGGAGTCTGTTCGTTCATGTACCGCCAATAAATAAACCATTTAGCAGTGAAAAAACAGCTGAGATAGTATTTGCCATAGTCCAACAATGCGTTCAACAGGTGGCTGAATGTGACTCTTGAATTCCGCATTTTTATGCATTTTATTGTATTCTTCCGTCTTTGTTCAATGTTAAATTTACAATTAATGTGAGGTAAAGTTGTTTAATAAATGAGTTTTATTTATATTAAAAAATTATATGTTTGTATTAACAGAGAAAGCAGGAAGACTGTTCAACTGTTCCACAAGGCATTCTGTTTTAAAGGTGAATGACATGAACTGCATGTTGTGGGGTTTTAAAATAGAGACGATTTCTCAATGTCTTATTACGGTTCTAGTTTAGAGTTTTTAGTAAGATAACAAAGTATTAAAGTATTTAACTTAAGGTCAAAAATTAAAACTTTAAAATGGAACCAAGAAAATTTAAACAAAATACTAATTAAGGAAATCAAAGCAATTAAGTTTTAGTCAGGAAATAGGAAATAAGTCTAAAAATATTAGCATTTGTTTTTAAAAACATATATGATACGAACATTTTTAATTAATAAATTTTTCTGAGCTGCCGCTCAAACTTGTAAATATTAAATTGTTTTATAGTTTTTAAAAATGGCTAACAAACACTTTCGTTTTATCTAGGATCAAATATTTAAAAATTCCAAAGCTTAATAGCACGACCAGCTTGGGTTTAAAAGGTTTTCGAAAAATAAATTATAAAAATAATATAAATATTAAAAAAAGATTTAAAGATTATATCGACAATTGTTTAATGAAACAAAATTTTAAACTTTATTGTAAATATTGACATTTGGGGAGTGAAAAATTCTCTTCAATTTTGATCATATACATTTTACCGATAAATACAGTATGGCATAGATTTAGCTATTGTTTTTTATGCTATATATATTTTAAGAAATAACCGTCCCAAACAATATTGCCATACGTAACCACCAAATGAACGATGGTTTAGTGAAAAAACTATCAACTATGTAAAACAACTATCGATAACTGAGACGAATTTACTCCCAGCTCTAGTATATATCAATATATATATCATCACGATTAAAAGCAGACGAATTTCATTTGGGTTTTTACTTGCAACCGGGCAAGTTCATCGTTGTTCGAATCCCAGTATTTGGTTGGCGAGTGTGCTGCACCCACACAGGGCAAATAAATAGAGTTTATAATAAGACGCAATGAAATTCCTGATCTGTGCACTTTTCCTGGCGGCGTCCTACGTGGCCGCTAACGCCGAGGCGGAGGTCAAAGTTGAGGACGGCGTTTTGGTGGCGACGGTGGACAACTTCAAGCAATTGATTGCCGACAACGAATTCGTGCTGGTCGAGTTCTGTAAGTACCCAAATAATATACATAACTGATAAATCCTAACAAAAAGTGGCGAAAATCGAATTTCAAAGCGCCGGCCGCAGCACCCTCTCGCTCGCACTTGCTGCTGATTCATGCGGCTTAGCGGCTACGTGGTCTTTCCAGGCGTCAGAGAAAATCTGTCTGCGTGGCAGTTGTAGTTAACTGGAAACCTAAAAAATCTTAATGCAATGCAAATGCCTAGTGTTTGGTCTTCCAATTGGAGTAAAAGTTCAAGTCTAGGGGTTGGAAGATTTGTTTAGTTGATTTTCTTGCAATTTATCGTTTGTTTAACCGTTTTTATCTCTCGCATCATCGTGGGAAAGAGAGTGTATGAGAGGGGGGAGAGAGCGCTCTCTCGCATGAAGGTGTCATCTCTTTTCCTCACCTGTGCGTGCAAGCGAGACAGGAGTACACTGCGGCACTTTTTGTTATTGTTGTTGCCATAAAAACCTGCTATAATTCTTAGATCCAAAAATGCAAAATGCCAAAGGAAACACAAGCTCGTGCGCAACAAGCATTAGTTCTCCATATGCTTTACTTTTATCGGCGACTTTAATTATTGTTCTAACTCTGGGCGTGGCCACATATCACATATCCGCTTCAACAATCTCAAAACGAGAGTATGGAAACAAAGCAACAAAAAGCCGTCGGGCAACTCTTCTTTCTTTCTCCCACGAATCTAGGTTAGCCAAGCCAAACCGAAACCACTTTTTATTCGCCATTTGCTTTCTAGTCCAATTTTTATTCCGCTTCGGATTTTTGGTTCTAATTCTGACTTCAAATCTGGTTTCAGTCCCTTTTACACGGCGGCGCGGCTTCCACGCAATGGAAAGTTCATTCAACTCTTTTTCTCTGCGCGTGCCTAACGGTGTTTATTCGCCAGTGGTGCTTAGTGCGAGCAACAGATTATTATTTAGCGGGAAAATAGCTTAAAATTAGCGTTTAGCAAAAATCGAATTTTCAGAGATTCAACAGTCTTGCAGCAGAATTTTAGAATGTAAAAGAAAAAGTTCAAAACTAGCTAATAAATAAATGAAAAACTTACTTCGGTCATATTAAAAAATATGTATATTTAAAAAATGTTCTGTACGTAGTTGTTCATAAAAATCAACAGGTTTTTACAAATATAAATATTTTAAAGAGCTAATTATTATAATATTGAGAAAGCAAAGTAAAGTAAACATTTGCTTTTAGTTTTGCTTGTTTTAAAAAATAACACATTTTTAGTATTGGCTAATTTCGTACAAAGAATATCTTCATTTTGTTATTTAAAGTGCGTCCCATAGGCTACCCGCAGCCAAAAATCTTCAATAAAGATTTTGGTTCTATTCATGACAGCTTGAACAAATATAAAACCCCTTATCATGCAAGTGTGAAAAGCACTTGAAAGATAAACCCGATTCAGATACAAAAAAGTCCCCCCCATTTGGCCTTAAACCGACAGATATGCTAGCATGTCATCTCTGGGGGACAACAATATGGCGTACTATGTGGTTTGTTTATGCAAGCGTTTCTCTTTATTTGTTTAATTAAGAATCGCACTTTTTGTCGTTGTTTTAGTGTGGTTTTGTTGAGGTGACAACGTCAGCCAATTCGATAATGGTCTGCTCATCCAAGCTCTTATCTCAGAGACTAAAATTGGAAGCGGAACCAATGCCAGGGCCACGTCAGCCGCATCTATAGCTAAATCGAGAGCCAGAAGCCGTTGATAAGACAACAGTGTACAAATATAAGATTGAATCGAAATCGTAGACGTTGTCAAGCCGGCCGTTATGTCATCTGAGAGTTCCAGTTTTGGTTTTGTGTGCGTGGATGCGCACCAAAGTGCATCCGTGGCTCTAAGGAACATTCCCCCAACGAGAATCAGACACGTGGAATTTGCATAATGCCAACATCTGCTTGAGGTTATAGCGGCAGGTTCTAGGGGCCCTGCTCCAGATCCGTGGCAAATCTAGCGCATATAATTGTGGCTCCAAATTTAGAATTTTACACTTGACTGACAAGCTCCTAGTGCGCGCCATTTAATTACGGTTAAAATAGTTAATGTAAACAAAAGGGATAAAGAAACTGCTTTGATAGGTTAAATGAAGCCGGAGGATAAATATGTTCACTTTATTCTTACATTGCTTTAGCGTTTTACTCAAGTTTGCCATTTATTTAGAAGTAAGTAAACTAAACTTTTAGATTTTATCCAAGCTTTTAATAACAATTAAACACGATTAGTGAACAAAACAAAAAACTATGATTTAGTGGGTGTTTAATGGTTGACTAACCGCAAACAGATATTTAATTTATCATAGCTTTATTTAATTTTCTAAGTCAATTAGTTCAATTGTTTTATTTTTTTTTTTTTTTAATCTAAAATTGTATTGGAAGTAACTAAATTTATAAATATTCATTTTTTACTTCACGATAACTAAACGAAACTAATTTAAACGCGTTGTAAACAAGTTTAAACTTAAATGTTCTTCAATAGTCGTCAAACGTGAACTAATATTTGCCTTTCTAACAATCAAAAATAAAATCGTTATATGTAATCTAAGGAAAAATAAATAGTGAGAATACAATTTAAAATTAAATTACTATTTCTCTGGAGATATGCTAAAGTAAATGCAATTTGGCTATTAACCCATTTTCCCCAGTGCAAGAGCCGGGCTCTTAAAAACCTGTATCATTTATTTAACCATGAAGCAATTTTGTTTACCATTTTTTAACTTAAATTGTGACAGGTGCAACAACTTAATTCTCAACTATTAAACACAAATTATATCTGGGGTCTATTAATACTCTGTTTGCCCATAGCATACGTGTAGGTCACGTCATGATGAACTCTATAAAGTCCCTTTGTTCAATCGCTTAAAACAAAGTAAAAACACGATTGCTTATACCAAAATTGGTCTTGTTCCAAACCTGTTTAAAAGTTCTACTATTGAGAACTACTGTTTTCCACTTGCTGACCTTCATCTCTGTTCTTGATCTTTACAGACGCCCCATGGTGCGGACATTGCAAGGCTCTGGCTCCCGAGTACGCCAAGGCTGCCCAGCAGCTGGCCGAGAAGGAGTCTCCCATCAAGCTGGCCAAGGTCGATGCCACCGTCGAGGGTGAGCTGGCCGAGCAGTACGCCGTGCGCGGCTACCCCACTCTAAAGTTCTTCCGCAGCGGTGCTCCCGTGGAGTACAGCGGTGGCCGCCAGTCTGCCGACATCATCACCTGGGTGACCAAGAAGACCGGCCCACCGGCCAAGGATCTCCCCAGCGTTGCTGAAGCCGAGCAGTTCCTGAAGGACAACGAGATCGCCATCATTGGATTCTTCAAGGATGCCGAGTCGGAGGAGGCCAAGACCTTCACCAAGGCCGCCAACGCTCTGGACTCTTTCGTCTTCGGTGTGAGCAGCAATGCCGACGTGATTGCCAAGTACGAGGCCAAGGACAATGGAGTGATCCTGTTCAAGCCCTTCGACGACAAGAAGTCCGTGTTCGAGGGTGAGCTGAGCGAGGAGAGCCTGAAGAAGTTCGCCCAGGTGCAGTCGCTGCCCCTGATCGTTGACTTCAACCACGAGTCTGCTTCCAAGATCTTCGGCGGCTCCATCAAGTCGCACCTGCTGTTCTTCGTGTCCAAGGAGGCCGGCCACATCGAGAAGTACGTGGATCCCCTGAGGGAGATCGCCAAGCAGTACCGCGATGACATCCTGTTCGTGACCATCTCTTCCGACGAGGAGGACCACACCCGCATCTTCGAGTTCTTCGGCATGAACAAGGAGGAGGTTCCCACCATCCGTCTGATCAAGCTGGAGGAGGACATGGCCAAGTACAAGCCCGAGTCGAACGATCTGTCCGCCGAGACCATCGAGGCATTCCTCAAGAAGTTCCTGGACGGCAAGCTGAAGCAGCACCTCCTGTCCCAGGATCTGCCCGAGGACTGGGACAAGAACCCCGTCAAGGTGCTGGTCTCCAGCAACTTTGAGAGCGTTGCCCTAGACAAGAGCAAGAGCGTGCTGGTCGAGTTCTACGCCCCATGGTGCGGACACTGCAAGCAGCTGGCCCCCATCTACGACCAGCTGGCCGAGAAGTACAAGGACAACGAGGACATCGTCATCGCCAAGATGGACTCCACCGCCAACGAGCTGGAGAACATTAAGATCTCGTCCTTCCCCACAATCAAGTACTTCCGCAAGGAGGACAACAAGGTCATCGACTTCAATCTGGACAGGACTCTGGACGATTTCGTCAAATTCCTCGATGCCAACGGTGAGGTGGCCGATTCCGAGCCCGCCGAGGAGACCGAGGAGGAGGAGGAGGCGCCCAAGAAGGACGAGTTGTAAATCCAACAACTACCACACCCCCACACACATCTACACAGAAACACAAACGAAAATCCAACAACTACGAACAGCAACATCCGTGTAACAAACAACAAAAAGCCACAACTAGCAACGTACATTCTGTAGTTTATTTCTAGCGTTTCGGCGCATGTGGGCGTCCGGAGTTTCCCCATCCGGGGGCTGAGTTTTTGTCAGTCGCTTGGATTGGGTCAGCTGGTCGTCAGCGTCGCAATCGAAGCATTTTTGCCCGACCTCGGTTTTTTATTCGCATACTTAACACTTTCGTTGTATGTACACTTGCAACGCAGATTTTAAACGCTCTCCGCGCGATGTTACGTCCGCTGTTTGCGTAAACTTAAAATTCAGTTTTAATGAAGAATAAACGAAAGCGATAAATTTTAATACCTAATTCTTTAAGTTTTCTATTTTGGAATTTTTAGAATCATTGAAAGAACTGATTAAGAACGTAACAAATAAAGTTGGTAACAACATTAAAAAAAATGGATTGTGTTTTGTTTTTTAAGGAATTGGGAGTGAAATATTGAAAATGGTTTCCGAAAGTATATTTTTTTAAATTGTTGCTATCAAAATATTAATTTAATTACAATAGTTGTTGGCGCATTTTAGTTGATTAGCTTGGTGTGGGTTTAAACAAGAAACATTCATTAAGTCGAATTTATTCGAGCTCCGGGCGAATGAAATCAAAAATACAATCGCACAGATCGATGACAGGCTTTTGTCAGCGTTTAACATAAATTTAAGACTATTTGTAACTAAGCATCTGATAAATATATGTAGAAGGTATGCATGAGTATAGTGTGTTCCGGGGGGATTGCGATCCGTTCTAGCAATTCTCCTCCTCGAGACCGTGCTTGAAGAACATGAACACGGGGACGCTGTTGCCATCGATTTCGCGGTATTCCACCAGGGCCACCATGCCATTGCAGTCCCCTGATTCGCCGGTGAAAAACTGCAGCTCCTTGAAACGGGCGAGGATGTCCTTCATGGCCTTGTTCATGTTGGTCTTGAAGACATCGATCTGGTCGGGCGAGTTCTCCTCCATCTTGCTCAGTACCCTCTCCATGTAGTCCTTCAGGTACAAGGTGTACGATTCCTTGTCATCGAAGTCGAAGCACTCCGACAGGCGGTGGTTCAACACCACATTCACAACGGAATCCGCTTTGCAGACGTGGACCTGGTCCGCCTCCTCCGCAGAGGGGTAGGCGCCTGCCAGTTGTATTTTGTCGCGTGTGCGGGTGATCAGCTTGCCGTACACCTCATAAATCACTTCGTCCACCAGCTTCATCTTGTAGGTGTCGGCGAACATCTCGTCGCCGGTGATGATATCCTTGTAGATCTTCATGGTGATAGTGAGTTTTCGGGAGTCGGAAGATGGCGTCTAAATCGCTGGCGAATATGAAACTACAACAAAACTGGACCGGGAACACAGCGAAACGACTTGCTACGCGCTCACTCGAATAGCAAAAATAGCGATTAACTTTCAAAATAAGGTGTCTATATATAACAGGAGAAAGCTATCCAATACCTAATAAATTGTATTTGCTTTGTTTGTATGGTAAACCAACAGGTGGAGAAAGTCTTTTATTTCTTTAACCACAAATTAACAAGATTTCAACCAGTCTAAAATTTGATTCAGTTTAAAAAACGATTTCTTACCGCCTTTCTATCGCTATCGAAATTTGATATCTTAAGTTATTTTTGGTTATATTTTAAAGTCAAAAAAGGTTTTCCTAGATATAGACTGAAAAAAATGTTCACAAAATGAAAAATGATTTAAGTATATGTTTATTTTAGTAATAGTATTGACAAAATATCGATATTGGTATTGAGGATAAACAGTTCGGGTAGTGTTGGAAAAGTTATAAGTGCATGTTCTGTTCGTGAACTTAAGATTTCCTGTTTATACCAAGGGTTATACTGGCTTTAATAACTTAAAAAATTAAATTGTATGATTTAAATTCAATTTAAAAAAATCTGTCATTTGGGTTACACAAAACCAGTTAATATTACATAATAAAGTTTGTTTGGTTTTTACTTAAAATAAACTGTATAGCATATAAAAAAATTTATAAAGTATATAAATTAGCAGGTAAAGTTTCAATGAATTACAATTATGAAATTCGTGAAATTTTGATAACGCAATGCATAAACGCCCTATAGGCAACAGGACAACATTTACCAACACTGCCGAAAAACGACGGCATCTGCGCGTTTCGTTTCCACGTTGTCCTGAATCACGCATTGAGATAAATTGTCTTGAAGTTATAGTTGATTATGAATGAAATTAAGAGAGTTCTACTACTGAAACAAACATTAAAATAAAGCAACAATTCAGGAAATTAGTTAGTGTTTTATTCAACAAGGGATTAATAAAGGGACGACCTCCTTTAATTCAACATGAATAGGGAAATATCACGATGTGCGATTAACTGCAGATGCGCGCCGCATAAACGCAACATTCATCCGACGAAGCTCTTAATCGGTACTGCTCCTGCTCGAAATCCAAAAAATATATATAAACAGTGCACATATTACAAATATAATATGTTTGGACCCGGTCAGGTGTGCAGTGCGTTAGAGCTTTACCACGGACCATCGAAATTCCCTGCGTAGTGTGATATCCTCAGCAGAAATACACATTTTTTGGTATGTCTTTCATTTTTGGCCTTTTCTTCGGGAGACGAAGACGGGGGCGCACCGACTTTCACTGCAATAACGAGTTATTTCGGTCGGTCCAAATTATGTAGTAAATTTGAATTTATTTTCGCAGCACCATGAGCTGCTTGTTGAGCAGGAACAGGAGCCGGAAGCGGAACAGCGGCAGCACGCTGGACGAATACGACAAGGTCAGCACTCTAGGCAATGCGGATGACACGGATTGCGCGTCGCTTGATCCGGAACGGGACCAGGAGCCGGATAACAAAGAGCCGGATTCGCATGAAGAAACGGAATTCGGCCATCTCGATGAGACGCGGCGCAAGATTCACGATGCCATTGCGGCCCTGAACGATGATAGCTTTGATAAGCGTATGGCCCGGCTGCTCATGCAGTACGAGGGGTAAGTACATATACACTGGTACATACAGCCAGGTACTTCAACGTAATACCCACCCTGAATCATCTTTCAGTGCAATACGGGAGGAGTTCGAGCGCGCCCAGTATTCGCCCCTGAAGTGTCGCAAGCTGGCGCGCATTCTAACCGGTCTCACCGACGTTATCCACACCATGGTCCAGGGTCGGGCATTGCAGCAGGACGAAGTATACAGGCAACGGATGTGCCACATTGTCGGCTTCTACATATCCTGCGAACTTTGCTCCGCCCAGGAGCCGGTGGAAAGCGAGGAGTGCATTATCAATCGTATCAACAGTTGCCTGAAGCTCTACGTGGAGTATGGAGAAAGTGGAGCCGGCGTTCACCGGGAGCACGTGCTGCGCACTCTCCTCGCAGCCCCCAAACTCTTCAACAGAGCCAGCATTTTGTCCATGCTGTACAGGTAGGAACAGTTCAACTTAACCCAGTTGCAAATAACAGCCCACATATGGTAACTATTTACCAAGATAATTAAAGAGGGTATGTCATCTCCGCATCAAATGACACACAAAGTGAATACTACTAAAAAGCATTTAACTTGTTTTTGGCAAGATCTTTTTTCTTTATTTATGATAGTCAATTCCAAAACTGCCAACCCATTAATTAAAAGCAACTATAAAATTTATTTATAATATTTCATTTAAAAAGAACGGGAGAAATACATATATGTCTGAATCATTTTTAGCTTTATTAAGATCCAGCATTTTGTTGCCTTTTTTTACTTAAATAAATTATTTATCTGAATTGTATTGGATAAGGTTAATCTGCCTCCAAAACAAACCATATATTTTTGTAAATCCCCTTTAAAATTACTTTTTTCTTTTGCAGTTGCCTCTTTCCGCACTGGTCGATGCCCAGCGTAATGATTCAAGCAGAACTGCCAGATAAACTCTACATCGAATACATACTTATATTCTACTACTGGCAGCGCCTGGAGTCGGATGAGTCGGTCAAGGAGCGAATCGTAGAGTTTGCCGAAAAGTTCATGAGACCCTCGAGATCCCTGGCCTTAAGAAGTGTCTATGCCCACTACTTGCCAACATTTCCAGACCGAAGCACGGCCACGCGAATCATATTGAACCATCTGCGCAAGAGTAGCTGCACCAGTTTGCATGTGGTCAGCAAGGTGGACAACCGACCACCGCAGTCCAACGAAGTGGTTAGTTTGCTCGTTTCATCTATGAATATGGAGATAGTCCAAGTCTAGTCTTAATTATCATCCCAAGATAGCAACACAGTGAGGAAAAGAATTTTGAATTTTTTATATAAATAAGTATTTTAGTTTAATGATTTTAAATTTGTATATGAATTTTGATACTTTGATATCAAAGTAAACTTCCTTCATCGTGTTGCTCTTTTAGGCTTAACTATGATGTCTTAGTAAAAGGTCTGATTCGGACAAGCGAGTGGGGCAGAAGCCACTGCCGGCGCAGTTAGTCGCGTGACGGGCAGTGGCCGGCTCGATTCCGCTGTCCCAAAATGACTACAACCTTAGCTGAGTGCCCCACAATATTCCATCCATATTGGATTTGATTTTGCACTACTTCTCTTACATTACTTGGTGAACTTTCGTCCTGACAGGTACTCAGCTCCGATGATGAAGACAGTTGCCCTATGTGGGACATATCGGGTACGCCGACATCATCACTAAACAATCATCCGCCCGTTTTCCTCCAGAATCTCTGCCAGAATGCCCGTCAGTTGGAGCCGTGCAAGCGGGCTAATGCCCTCTTTAGCGGCATTGACAACTCCATTGAGATCGTAGAGCTGCGCGACTCTGACGACGATGTGGAAATGTTCTCGGTAAACTTTAATGTGCCTGCCAATGTGGATGGCATCATCTCAAACTCCAACTCCAACGATTCGGGGAATCAGGCAGCGACAACGATCCTCGGCGAGGATGACTCCGTGCCCGTCACTCGCATCTATCCCAGCAACTTGCGCACTTACGAAAGGGCGGTGATTCCACCCACCACCTACACAGTGCCGCGCATTGTGAACAGTTACAGCTGCCGCCGGGATAGCTTGCATTTGGTGTCGACCACAGCGCCGCATCTTGTCGATCAGTGCGTGCAAACCTTGGAGGAGGAAGAGCCGGATCTGGTTGAGGAGAACCCATACCCCAGTGCTCTCAGTCAAAGCTTCTTTCCACGGAGCAGCAGTGCCAGCGATGCCAGCGGACAACGAACCCCATTGTACCACTGCCGTCAATCTTCTAGTCAGAACAGCAACTGCAGCGAGTCGTCGCTGCTAAAAAAACAGGTTACCTTTAGTCCCCGGCATCTGGGGGCCACTGCCCCGAGTGCCAAAGCAGGCGCATCCAAGAAGCCATCCATTAAGCAATACATGGCCAAGTCCTCGGAGAGTGGTGGAGGGTCCCTCCGCTGGAAAGCAGGTATGGAAAATATGACAGTTATACTTTTCATAGACATTTATGAAAATTATCTATAATCTCCGTTCAGAGCACCATAAGGCCAGCGCGAAAATGTTCGCCAAGCTAGATGCCAAGATCAATGCCAGGAATGAAGT
This sequence comes from Drosophila kurseongensis, assembly GCA_018153305.1. Classification (NCBI taxonomy): domain Eukaryota; kingdom Metazoa; phylum Arthropoda; class Insecta; order Diptera; family Drosophilidae; genus Drosophila; species Drosophila kurseongensis. Next base: position 6,341,654 of record JAECXX010000005.1, on the reverse strand, counting down.
CAAAAATGTCGCTGCTAGCCAGCTGACACCCACCACCAGCAACGCCTCCAGTGGCACACCCACCAAGATCTCAGCCACGCCCACCCGCATCCGGGCAACGCCGCGGGGGCAGAGAGTTGCATTGCCCACGCCGCCAGCTTCAACGCACAGTTCGAGCAGTCCTTGCCAGATACAAAATGTATCGACTGACAATCAGAGCTCCAGCGATTGGGGCTTTAGTCGTCGCTGTTTGTCCAAGGCTGATGGCGATGAAGTGAGCTACTATAACCACCTGCTCACTCTTCAGCGGGAGAGCATTCGCCGACATAGGTTGAACAACCAAAAGAAAAAGTCAGAAAGAGCCAACCACGAGGTGGAGAAGCTGGTTGATCAGAAAAAGCTGCTCAAGCAGGCCACGAAGCGATGCCGGAAGCTTCGCGTCTTAAACGCCAAGCGAAGAAAGGAAGTTCAACAGCTGGAGGAGGACTTGGCCATCATTCGGAAATCAGCGCCGCAAAGATTGCCCCAAATAAGACTGAAACGTTTTAATCTCAAGAGCCTGGTAAGGTCAAAAAGAACGGAAAAAGCGGATACAAGCAGGCAGTTACAGGAACGAACTACCCAGAAGGAGATGGATCAGAAACGAGAAGAGCGGAAGCGCAGCAAGGATCAGAAGGTGCCTGAGGAGGTGAAGGAGCTGGATAAACCAGAGAATATAGAGACGAAAAAGCAATTGGAAGAGAAGGAGGAAGTGGTGAAGGGCTATGAGCATGGTAAGCATGAGCATGAGCACGATCAGGAGCATCAGCAATTTCTGGAGGAGCAGCTGCTACAGGAGGAACATCAGCTGGAAATGCACAATCAACAGCAGGCAGAGGAAGAGAAAAATCTGGTAGAGAATAAAAACGAGACACAGGTAGAACAACTTCAGGGGCAAAATGAACACCAGTCAGGAGAAGAGACACCTCAGGTAGAGGACTCAGCAGCGGAAGAGTTAAGTCAGGACGAGGATCAAGTTCAGGCAGTTAATCAAGACGAGGAGCACCAAAATCACTCCGAGGATCAAGATCCAAGAAAGGTTAAGATCCTGGAGAAGCAGCAACAGGACAAGGAAAACAAACAGCAGATAATGGATACCCAACAGCTTGAACAGAAAATCGAGGCATCTCCAAAACGGAAAAAGCCTAAGCGAAGGCGGCGTGTAAAGCGTGCTCTTTGGACCCACATCAAAAATAAGAAAAAGAAGCAGGTGCTGTTAGCTTACCCATTACCATTTGAAGCAGATCTTGCGCTCGAAACCTCTCCCATACAGCCAGAACCAGCTCCAGATGAAGAGCCAGCCCCAGTTGCCGAGACAACACCAGAGCCTGCCTACGAATTTGACCAGGACATGGTGCCCGAGGTGGGCAACGAACTGGAGATCGCTGCTCCTGTTCTAGCGGACGAGGACGAAGATAGCAGTGCGATGCTTTCCCCGTCACACAACCTTGAACTAGTGACTAGCCATGTACCCGTGTACTTGCTCAACGGCGAGAGTCGCGATGTCAGCACGCCGTTGTCCAGCAGTGCGTTTAGTGCCAGCGGTTCGGAGCCATATGCCACATCGAAGGACTAGTTTAGGAAGCCCCCACCAAAACCCATTTCTTGTTCCAGTTGCCGATCCAATCACAATGATCATGGCCTGCAATAGTATTTATAATTTTCTGTTGAAGAGACTTCTTTAAAACTGTTTAAGCACTGTAATACTTAGGTTTATTGTAGTTAATTAGCAGTTGTTGAAAGTTTTAATTTCTATGTTTACATTTTTATTTGCAATACACAATTCCCATTTAAGTCAACGCGTACCAAATCCCCGGCATCATCCATGTCAATTTTAAGAAATAAAATGAAATTATTAGTGTACATTGTGCGTAAAATAATAATCAAAGCAGCAAGTGTTTTAATATCCTTTGGGTGAATAGTATCTCTGATTTTGCTTGAAAGTTGGTAGGTAGTTGGCGTTTCATTTTATTATTTTTGATGTCTAAGAAATTCAAAGTACTTTTCCTAATTAATTCAATGGAAGTTTAAGGCGAAGCATTTTGCCAGCTCCACTTAAATAATCTTGACAAACTTTAATATCGAATCGGAAGGCACAGCCACAAACATCAAAGGAAGCTATCGATGAAAGCACAACGAATATATTTTCTACGAATTAAATGATTACGAGCCTGCTTAAGAGGAGTCTATGGAGAGAAAAGAGAGACACGACCAAGGTAGGCAATCCATTGAAAAGTTGTCGAAAAATCCAGAAAAACACTTTCCACAGGTCGCAGCATAGTACTGGAACGACAGGAACGCGTCTCGATTGAGGGACGCCAAAGGATCTACATCAAAAACAACCAGGCGCAGGTGCGGGAACTTTACCGACATCCTTCGGTCGGAGTTCCCGGTTCCGCCTCCGAACGGCCAAAGCTGCAGCGCTCGTCCTCCTCGTTGGGCCTAGAGAAAATCCAGCGAACCCGCCAGCAGGTGAATAGCCTGTATCGGAAGATCGAACATGAGATAGAAAGGTTGAAGCACTTCCGCAACTACTTCCTCAAAAGCAAGGAGACCAGTAGCAAATCCGGAAGCCCGGAGATGGCAAGCGCTAGGGGCATGACTTGGGGACAGAGTTTTGAGGCCAATCAAGCGAGAGTAAGTCCCTTGGGCGCTAATAGAAGTCCGGTTTCTGGTTCCAAAGAGGTGTTTTTGGGGTCCCGCAAACCAGAAGGCAAGGGACCCAAATGCCGCACCATTGCAGTGAAGTGTTCGCCAGCAATTGATCCCCCGGAACTCTCCCGAAGAGCCAGTGGTGGATGCTGTTACTGTTGCGGAAACTGCGAACAGAACCATCGTACTACGTATCAAAACAGCTATGGTAATGGCACCTCCCATTGCAATTGCTCCTGTAATTGCAATATGGGACAACAGCAACACTTCTGCGGCTGCAGTGGTTTCTATGGCCAGACTTCACCCAATCAAGGTATGCAGTTTGGGATACCTTACTGCATATGTCCACGGCAAACCTGCCAACGCACGGTCACAGATCTGAACACCCAGGAAACCTGTCGGAATTTGTGCTCCAACCTTATCCCGGATCGTGCTTTATCACCCAAAAATCAAAGTAAGCAAAGGGAGTCTTCATCCCGAACAAAATCCCGGGAGGAAAAAAGTCCAGACAGATGTAAAAAATCCACAACCAACAAGAAATTGGAAATGAAGGGAAGAGCTGGTGGTACCACCATTGATTCTGCCTCATTGGACCAATACAAGGTGCAGAGTCAAAAAAAGTTATTGAATGTCACCCTGAAGAAGGATCGCCGGCAAGGAAAGCCTAAAGCGAAAACCGAAAATGTTCTCGTCAGTGATTTTGTGTCTTTAAAGGATGCCAGTGGTGCAGCTGCTCTACCAACGATGTGCAGCGATGAGCAAACGGATGAAACAAAGGACCGAATGTACCAGGATTATTTTAATCTGTACGATCAGGAGAATTCCAAGAGTGAGTTTGGTGGACGTTCAGGTGTGGAGGCAAATCCGACCTACACAAGAATGTTACTTAAAGAAGAGATCAAGACGGAAGTGGACCAACAACCTGTTAAAAAACAGTGTGGGGACCAGATTGGCGCAATTAACAGCTCGCAGGAAGATACAAAAGTTCATGGATCTATTGAAGATATCTGCTGTTGCGATGTTGATCAGAATAAAATGGAAGATCACAGTAGTACTGATGAACAGCTAATATCTATTAAAAATCTCTGCTGCTGCGAAGTATTTAATGAAGAAAGTACTCGTCAGAATGAACAGGAATCTGTAACCCACAATAAAAGGGGTGATCATCACCAATTGACTGACGAGGTATTACCCAGGTCTTCTCCTAAAACTGAAGATTGTCATTATTATGAAGAGAAAAGTCCAGGTCCGGCAATCGACGATGGCTGCCTCGAGGACAGGAGCTACCAATCTCGGAAAGATCTTGGAACCAACTACGGTTATTTAAAGCCAAAGGAAGCTGATAACAAGTACTTGAACGATTCCAGATCGGTTGCTCCCTGGAATTACACCAATCCAGTAAAATCCGATAACAACATATACTTGCATAAAACTAGAAGTGCCACAAAGGCGAGTCGCATCATGTATCCCCAGCAATTTAAATCCCTGAGGACTAAGGGTAAGGACTGCAAGGTCGTAAAACAGGTAAAGCGGGAGGTCTCCACAGAGCGAATCTTTGTGCAAAATATTCCGAAGGGTGTTAGCCAACTGAAAACTTACCCTTTTCAGCGGTCAGAATCTCCCCAGTGCATTCAAAGCACTAGTTATGCATCGTTTGCTCCTCGAATTCGGGGAAGTCCTCCAGAGAGGCAGGTCCAAAGAGAAGCGAGAAACACCCAGACCGATATTCCATGTCGGGAGGAAAGACGCACGCAGACGGAGGCGCAAACCATGTGCGAGAAATCATTGCAAGTGTGCCTGGAACAGCAACATCACCCTCAACAGGTCGATTTACCTCCGGATCCACCACTATCAAATCCATCTCGAGCCAAGTATTCACCTTCCCACCATGCAAGTGAAAGTATCGAAACTATAGCTCAAAATCAATATTACGATAACCGACCTAAGCATAATGATACATATAATTTGCAAAGTAGATCTCATAATTCCAACTATCCCGATAGAATGGAACGCTCTCCAAGGACTCAAAACGAGCTGAGAAAGGCTGCAAATTATAGGTTATTATATGGCAATGTCTATGAAAAAAGTGATCACGGGGCGTTGACTTGCAGGCAAGAGGATCTAAATGACCATTCTTATCAAACACCAATAAAAACACAAAAAGCGCAAGAAGATTCACCGCGTCCAATTTATAAACAGTCTAATCCAAGAGAGCTTCAAAAACCCGAATTAAGGCAGTACAGTCCTAGGATACCGAAAGAGTCTTATAATCCAGTTAGTCAAAGAGCTTTGAAAATGAATGAATGCTATGATCACATATCACCACCAGCTGTCGCAGATATTCGAAGTACAAGTCCCAACAGAAACCATTCTCTCAACTACAAGTCTTCGAGTTCATGTTCTATTGAAGATCCCAACGAATCCGATCATAATCAGTGCTTCGAATGGCAGGAAGCCTACGAAGCCCAGCGGAATATTCAAAGCCTGCGTAGAAATGATGAGTCTTTCAGGGAACCGAAGACTGAATACACAAGTTTTCCCGATCAAATTCAGACGAGATTGGTAGAGACTCCATTTGAGTACGACCGATATGTGGAGCAGCGGTCGGATAGTCCTCATAAGGTTTATGATACGCTTTCCCCAAGGTCGTGCATGTCTTCCTCCCCAAGACGCCATCCACGCATTGAGGGAGAAGTTCCTGTTTTGGAGACTTTCTGCGACAAGCGCACTCGGACAGTTACCTTTGAAGACGAATGTGGGGATCTGACCAAGGAGGAGCTTGTGCAGGAAACCTGTCACAGTCTTATCGATTGGAAGCGGGCCCTCAAGTATCACATGGTAGAGCAGGGCAATGACACCGACAACACCGATGACAACTACACTTGCAGTAAGTTTACACTTATTAGATGTTAAAAACTACTCACCAGTGAATCTAGATATATATATAGCTATATGATCTTGAAATATTAATGGTATTGAAGATATTTGAACTATAAAGTAGAATTAATGGCTAAATCTGATTTTGGATTGAACAAGAAGGGAAACAAATTTCGGCAAATCGCTTTGTCGCTATTGAAAAATTAAATACTCTATGAAACGACATTATTTCGATTTTTAAGCGTATATGCTTATAGACAAAAAATATCTATTTTTGATACATTTTTTGTCGTCCAATTTTTATAAGAAAACCGTAATTCTGATTAAAAAAAAACATAAAATGTCAGAGTATGATTTTCCTTTTGGAAAGTTTTATCCAGATAGCGTTAAAGCTGAGAGATTTGTTAGCGTAGAAAAGAACGGACAGACGGGCCTATATGTACTCTTTAGGCTCGGAAATGTCTCCTTCCTGCATTTAAAATTGTTGATGGGATTATAATACCTTTTGCATGGGTATACAAAAATAAAAATATTTTCTTTGAAACTAATAAGGTGCATAAGATATTCATTTAAGATGAAGAGTTGCATGGCCTTAGCATGGTTTTATTTTGATTTAAGTTCCATAATAAATATTGTGCAATATTTGATAAAACTTGTTTTCCCAGGATCTAGCAGTTCGGCGGAGCACACGTGCAACGAGTCCAACTACGATGATGACTACGCCAGCTGCGAGGAGCAGCTTCCCAAGGACGACTACATGCGGGTTCCGCCATTCGATGCCTGTCCCTGCATGTACAAGACCTATGCAAACCTGGCAGCCATGTGCCAGAAATAAGGTCGCTTTTTTCAATAAGAGTCCTTCGCCAGAGATTGTCCCGTTCTGCGTTACAACACATTTTAATTCAATTTGCCAATTTTTTATATATTTTTACAATTTAGATATTCCGGCCAAACATTAAATTTGAGTAAACATATAACAAGCAATAGTTTTGCAAATACAAAGTTAAAGAGTCGTTGATGGCACTCGGGGGCTAACTTCGCGCGTCCTTGCATGATTGTAACGATCCTCGGCGAGATTTCGACGCAGACTGCAAACCTGTTGCTCTAATTCTTTGGCCAACTCCTCTTGGTTTCTACAGCGTTCACGTTCTCCCTGCAACTGGCTCTATTTGAGGGGAAATAATATACATTTATTTTAAACTGGATTGACCAAATTATTAAAAAAAGTTATTTAATTTATTGATTATGGATTAATAATACAAAATGTAATTTTTTAACAATATAAATAAACAAATTATTTAGAGATCGTCCTGTTAGTTCAGTTGTGAATTCAACATAATAAATTAGTTAAAATCGAAATATTGAATTTAACTTTCGAAATACAAAAGTCTTTTCGTCGCTATATTATTGTATGACCTTTTTGTGTAATGGTTAGTCAATTAAAGTTGGGGTTCTCCGATAAAGCAAAATTAAAGTGGTTACCCTTCATAAGCAAAACTCACCAAAGTCTGTTGGAGTTGACGTTGCAGTCGGTCCATTTCGTTTTTGGCCCTAATATCATCGTCATCCTGACGCTGCTGATCGTTATGCAAGCGTCCAAGCATCTGATCCGTGGTTTCGGTGGTGATCTGATTGAGAGCCGAGCTTTGCCGAAGCTCGTCGCGAAGTTTTTCGCATTGTCTTTCAAGCTGAAATGGTTATAATGTTATACAAATAAATGGAAAACATAGCCGAGCTACTCACAAGCACTTTTAAATTATTATTAGTAGAATTGGAAAGCGAAGTATACTACAGCGGAGAATTCTAGCTAGGATAGAGATACTGATACTGATCGGGACCGGAGCTGAAGCTCACCTTTTTACGAATTTCGTTGACCTCGTTGAGCTCCGCGTTGAGCTTGCCCTTTTCCACATCGAGCTTATCACACAGCTCCTTGCGGGCCTCGAGATCCACCTTCTGGACACGCATATCATCGCGGGCATTCTCCAGCTCCCTCTCCAGACATCTCGTCGACGCCCGGGCGGCGGTTAGCTGCACCTCCATATCGTCCAAGGCACACTGGCGGGCGTGCAACTGATCTTTCAAGCCGCGCACCTCGCACTCCAACTCACAGATCTGTCGCCTGCGTTAAAAAATAAAAAATAATAGTAATAATAATATTAAATGTTCATGTTGTTATCCTTCAAATTTATGTTTTAATTTAATTTTTTAAACTTTTTGGATTATGTATAATTAGCTAGTCAGTTTTCTTAAAAAAACAAGAAAGGAAAGCTAACTTCGGGCGGAGCCGAAGTTGATATACCCTTGCAGAATAGTCTGTAAATTATATTCTCCAAAATTATTCATATAATGCATTCTTAACACTCATAAAAAATCCAAACTTCCTAACTTTAAAAACACCAAAGTTATGGCATTTCCAATCGTTCAGTTATATGGCAGCTATAGGATACATTCGGCCGATCCTTATGAAATTTGGTAGGTCGGATTGATTGGTCAAATATAAAACCCATAGGAAATACCAACTTTCTAACTTAACAAACACCAAAGTTATGGCATTTCCGATCAATCAGTTATATGGCAGCTATAGGATATAGTCGGCCGATCCCGGCCGTTCCGACTTATATACTGCGTGCAAAGGATCGAAGGCTGTGTGCAAAGTTTCAATTCGATATGTTTAAAACTGAGAGACTAGTTCGCGTAGAAACAGACAGACGGACAGACAGACGGACAGACAGACGGACAGACGGACAGACGGACAGACGGACATGGCTATATCAACTCAGGAGGTGATCCTGATCAAGAATATATATACTTTATAGGGTCGGAGATGTCTCCTTCCCTGCGTTGCACACTTTTGACCAAAATTATAATACCCTCTGCAAGGGTATAAAAAGCTCAACAAAAAACTTAAACGAATTTATTTCGTTTAATCTTATAAAAAAAAGAAGATGAGCAAAATTTAGATTTCACTGAGATGAAGAGTGTTAAGAAACTAGTTTGAAGACTACTATATTATTTCCTGTCATTAAATATCATATTTGTTTAATGACTTAAACTTTTTCAAGTGCTTAACTTATCAACTAAATCAGATCTATTGTCGACTGATATTACATTACTTTTAAATCCAACTTCAAATGAATGATTTTGTTTGCGTTTCTGTTTGTTTCATACGAAATACTTACCTAAACTCGGCAGCCTCGCACTCCAGACTGTGGTTATTCCCCTCGAGCGTCGCTTGGTCTTGAGTTAGGCACTGATAATGGTCCAGCATCTCATCGCGCTCCTTATCCTTTAATTTAGAGGACACCTGTATGCCGACTCGAGTACTTGGACTTAGGCACTAATTTTAGAAATGAACTAACCTTCTGAGTGAGCAGGTCCTCGGCCTTCTTCACCTCCTGGACGTACTTGTGCAGCTGCTGCTTCATGTTGGCCACCTGCTTCTCGGAGTCCGCCAGCTTGTTCTGCAACGTCCTTACCTCCACTTGGGCATCGCTCAATTGGTCCATCATTCGACTGCGGGGCAACAAATGATGCAATGGAAAATTATAAAAAACCCCCTAATGATCCATGAAAAAAAGATTGCCCCAGCGCGGAAGCAGTTCTATGATATCTTCACCTCGCTAATGACTTTTTTGCTCACCGATTCTCTGCTATTGCCTCATCGCGGCTGGCTTTGAGTGCCACAATCTGCTGCCGCAGCGTTTTACTTTCCGTCGAGGTCTCTGTCAGTTCTGAATCGCGCTGCCGGTTCCTGTGGGTCAGTTTGCTGCGAGGGAAGAGCAGAGGAAAGGGGGAAATCAATCGGAATCAATGCTGAGGCGTAGCACAATCAATGCCACTGCCTATTAAAACCTGACCCTCTTCCGATGACCATAAAGAGGGGGTCAGTAAACAAAGACTCGGAAAGAAATGTTGCCTTATATCGAGTAAGAAAAGGCACAGTTAGAAAAAAAATCAATAATGTTTTAGAGACTAAAAGTAACTAAAGGTTTTCAAATTAGAACCTTAGTTAAAACAAAAAGGTTAGTTTAAATAGGCAGACAAAATTATACAAAAATATTTTAACGATAAGTTTCAAGAACTTTCACTAAAAATACATAGCTTTTTATTTAACATGTTTAAGAAACTATTTTGTAACGATTTATTTAAAAAAAACTTCTAAATTAAACTATAAATATACCCTATAAAATGCATAAGATATATTTGTTGTCTAAAATGATAATAAAAATAAGTTTGCACAAAATTATTTGATCCAAGTCCTTATTTTTTAGAATTTAGGTGTTAGATTTTTATATTTGAAAATTTATTTGTATTTCTTTTGAAAAGTTGTGGGATAGTCAACTGTTTGATATACAGTTTAAACAGTACTTTACAAGTAAGATAGTTAGTCGTCTGGCCATCCTTAAGATTTATATTTCAAGATTAAAACATTTATAGCTCAAGATCTTGAATCGCAGTGCAGAAGTGGTTAGGCGTATCTAGTATTAACTACAGATGCCAGGCACGTAGCCACACACATCCGCACTTGGCCAGAAGCTCAAGAACACACGGCAGTCAACAGAGGCAGTCAAAGTCGCCATCGGCACAGCCGTATCCATCGTCGTCCGTCAGTCAGTCATTAAGGCTAAACAAAGTTCAAATACCCGTCACTGCCGCTGACGCAGACCTGAGATGGCTAAGAGAGTGGCTGAGACAACCACTGACATTTCGTTGTTACCTTTTTGGCCAACAAAGTGGTTAACACATTTACACAAAACGGGGCTCAGTGCCTCACCTCTGTGGCTCTGTGTGGAAGAGCGGATATGCCAAGAGCGGCACGAGTTGGCTCAGAAACATGGCTCAAACCCGAGGCCCAGACGTTTGTTACCTGCCCAAGCGAACGGACGCCGCGATCGCTTGGTTTAGTCCGCTGGTCAGTGGTCAGTAGTCAGTAGTCGGTTCTGCCCTAGGGAACCGTCTCAATTTAAAGCAAAGTGAAGCGAATATCTCCGTGATTTTGTTATTGTGCGTGATTGCTGAATCCAAATCAAAACAAATTGAGCCCTCGCCAACCAGTTTGGATATTATAACAACGAAGTTGCAAAAGGTGCGATCGCAAATGAGGGGCGGGATAATCCCAAGAAAGCCAGAATAAATACAACGTGAAAGAGGAAACCAAGAAAATTTGCTCGAGTTAATTCTGAGTAATCCATTGTTGGGCCATCTATGCTAGGTTTCTTTTTGGCCTGTTGAATAAAAATCCACTGAGAGGGAAATAAATAAAGTAAATAAAGACTATAACTCTTATTCAATACAAATCCAATGAGACGAGTATATATAGCAGCATACAAAAATAATTTAAAAGATCTAAGGTAAAAGAGAGAACCATTAGTTTTTTAAAATTTGTTGTGTTTGAATCGCCCTTTTTAAAGCGTTCACTTATAGTTATTCAAATTATTTAATTAGTGTTACAACAAGACCAATTATCTAATTTGGAGAGTAGCAGAGATCGTAAGAAACATGTTATTAAAACATCGTATTTAAGATTAATCTGACTGGGTTGTATTTATAAAATTATTGGAATAACGTAACATATTAATAACTTGATAAATAGGGTTATTATACAAATTAAAATACTTTTTAATAGCTTTTGTTGCTTATGACGTTAAGTCAGCTGAATGAAGTTTATAAATAAATTCATAACAATAAAATAAAAGGTGGGGACAGCTATAAAATTACAAAATACAAAAATCAGTTCATTTATTTGAACTAAACAAAAAAGCGCTACAATAGAAGACAAACCGGAATAAAAATGAAGTAAAACAAGCCTAAAGTAATAAAAATCAAAGTGAAAGAGTGAATAAAAGAAAAAGGAAAATGTAAAAAATTATACTGACATTTTCGGTCATAATTGATAAGGGGTTTCACAAGTAATTCACATCCAATTATGAACTCATTAATTTCCTTAATTAGGTTTATAAAGCCGACCAAAATAAATCAAGTTTATGTGCTAACAAAGATGTTGCAATTATTTTTGTGACTAAATAAAGTAAATGGGTCGTAAATCCAGAACTTATGCCAAGAAAGTTCCCATTAAACAATTAAAATAAAGAGCAAAAAAGCCGTTACTAAATAAATAAATAATTTCTTTGACTTGTAACTGAGGAATAATTTTGTATACTAAAAAGATAAATAATAGTAATACCTTAAACATAAATTGATGGCAGAATATCAATAGTTGTAATAAAATATAAGACAGAAAACTTATCAATTAAATGCTTTAATGAGTGACGTAAGTAGTTAGTAGAATCCCAAGAAAAAGGGTTCGATCTCAGAAAATAACCAAACAAATCTCAGAAATAAACCAAAGACAAAAACAGCAGCAATAAAAAGCAAAACCCTCTGAGCGGGTTAATTGATTTATATAAAGGCGATCAAATTAAATCCAGTTTGTGTGTTAGCCAAGAGCTTACGAAAGGTGCGAAATCGAGTGAAGTAAATGGGCAGGAGAATCCCAGGGAAGCCAGAATCAAACGCTGACGCAGACCGGCTTGCAGTAAGCCGCAGACCAAAAAACCAGTTGCCACTCAATGCAGCGTCTAGCAGCAGCGGCCCAAACGGGCCACAAATCACGCAACCCGTACCGCCCAAGAGTGTGGCACCTTTCGAGTCCGGCGGCGTGATCGCTTCGCTGGCTGTTGGTGCTGCCACATGTTTCATCATCTGCAGGCGGTTACATAAGCAGGCCCCTCGATTATGACCAACAGCTGGAAAAGAGCAGAAGATTTCTGACCAGCCGACGGCCGCTGAGGCGAAAAGAAGTCAAGATAAATGGGTATTTGGGTCATGGTTAACCGCGCGCGAACCGTTTACTGGTTTTCAGTGTTTTGGTTTTGGGTTTTTGGCCGTTTTTGCGGTGGTGTCCGGCCAACATGATAATCAGTTGCCCCAAAGGGTTGGCTAATTCGAATTGGACCCGCTTTAAAGCCCTCCGCTGCAGCGGTGAATTGATTTTTAAACAGCACCGGCGACAATGGAAAAGTCATCCATCATCCGGTTTAATGAGAGCTTCCACCCCCGATATGTTTTCGAAGCAGGGGGAAAATAATTACAGTCCGACTTCCCTTAATTAAACTTAATTTACCTTAACAATATTATTTGATCTTTTTAGCTTCGTCAATGCTTGATTTTTGGGTAAACAATTCAAAATAAATGACCCTCAACAAGAAAGGAAAGCTAACTTCGGGCGGAGCCGAAGTTGATATACCCTTGCAGAATACTCTGAAAACTATATTCTCCAAAATTATTCAAAATGATGCATTCTTAATACTCATAAAAAAATCCCAACTTCCTAACTTTAAAAACACCAAAGTTATGGCATTTCCAGTCGTTCAGTTATATGGCAGCTATAGGATATAGTCGGCCGATCCTTATGAAATTTGGTAGGTCGGATTGATTGGCCAAATATAAAACCCATAGGAAATACCAACTTTCTAACTTAACAAACACCAAAGTTATGGCATTTCCGATCAATCAGTTATATGGCAGCTATAGGATATAGTCGGCCGATCCCGGCCGTTCCGACTTATATACTGCGTGCAAAGGATCGAAGGCTGTGTGCAAAGTTTCAATTCGATATCTTTAAAACTGAGAGACTAGTTCGCGTAGAAACAGACAGACGGACAGACAGACGGACAGACGGACAGACGGACAGACGGACATGGCTATATCAACTCAGGAGGTGATCCTGATCAAGAATATATATACTTTATAGGGTCGGAGATGTCTCCTTCACTGCGTTGCACACTTTTGACCAAAATTATAATACCCTCTGCAAGGGTATAAAAATGGCATAATTTATTGATTATACAAATCGGTTAATAATGGTCCAACACAATATAAACAGCTTTGTGATGTTTTGTCACCTTTGCTTCAATATAATTCGATAAGTCAACACAAAACTGCTATGAATATCGCTTTAAGTGTTTCGGATCCCATGGATTTTTACAGATTGAAATCTGGTTTTGGGTTTAAAAGTAAGATGGAGCAAGAGGTATACAGGTTCATCTGATTTATTGACCAATAGTACTTTATCCCTCAAACTTTTAACTAGGAACAACTATTTTATTTGGATGAACGTTTGCGAGTTTTACTGTAGTTCCGTTTCCAGCAGATAGACACCCAAATCTTAATCAATCACTTTCGTTTTCAGACCCACCATGAGACGTCGCAAGGTGCTCATCTGCTGGGCTGCTCTGCAGGCGGGCAGCTCCATCCTCACCTGCCTGCTCCTCCTGCTGACCACCGGCCAACATCCGCATCAGGTGGCAGCCGGAATTGTGCCACCTCCATGGAGCGATCCCGCCAAGAATCCCTGCGCCAGCATGTCAGGTGGCTGGCAGCTTCTGTACTGGGCGCCTCTGAAGAAGTGCTTCAAGATCTTCACCCTCGGCCATCCATGTCCGGAAACTATGGAGCTGAGTCCCACGGCGGTGAGTGCGCGGCGGAAGGACCTTCCAGCGGCCGAGTGCCGATGTCCACCGGGCACAGCACTCAGTCCGCTGACCAGTAATGTATGCTACACGCTGTACGAAAGGGGACCCTGCCAACCCGAGGAATACTTTCAGCCCATGCCAGATCAGGTTAAGAGGTGAGTTCTCAACCCAAGAAATTAAGGTTAAGTTTCCATAAGACCCTATAAAATGCGACTGGCTCGTTCTCATTTTCACTTTGGCACTTTTGATTTCATCTGTTAAATACATTTTTATACCCTTGCAGAGGGTATTATAATTTCAGTCGAAAGTTTGCAACGCAGAGAAGGAGACATTTCCGACTCTATAAAGTATATATATTCTTGATCAGCATCACCAGGAGAGTCGATCTAGCCATGTCCATTTTTCCGCCCGTCCGTCCGGCTGTTTCTATGCAAACTAGTCCCTCAGTATTACTTTGTTGTTTTTTATTTTGTTTTTGTTCTTTGGAATTTGGTTATATTTAAATACTAAAAATCGAAAAATTATTAAAATATTCCTTTGAGATATATTTATTATTTACAATATCAAAATTACACTTTTAGTTTTGTCGAAATCGGACAACAATATCATTAAGCTGTCATAAAAACGATGGAAAATGCAGCGCAAAATCGACATAGCTTCATTGTTTTTAGTAATATAGACATGGAAATCGAAACGTAGTCGTTTTGTAATAACTGCAAGGGTATATAAACTTCGGCTTGCCGAAGTTTGCTTCCTTTCTTGTTAAACGTCTTTTACGGTGCCAGAGAAAGTTCTAATGCACTTAAACAATAACGGAAGCCATATAACGATAGGCAATTAAATACTTGTTGCTTTTAGAGTTGGCGTAAGTAATTCCAGATCCAGTTTTACTTTCACAGAATTGGCTTGCTCATTTTGATAGAACTGACCGCCAATACCAAAAGTTGTATTTTTTTCTGTATTACATACAGATTTATCAAACAAAAGTAAATAAAAACGAGGTAGGAAACTAGTAATACGTCAACCACATCAAATTTTTAGAAATGACATGTATGGTGGAGTATTTTATAGAAATCGTTTAAGATTTACTTTGTGATTGGTCATTTTTAGTGTCGTACAAATTTTATTTCTCAAAAATACTTAAACTGCACTGACGTATTTTGAATAATCACCAAAAAAATATAAATCTGTTCAATTTGATTGTTTCATCTGCGGGATGATACTGTCAAACGAGCATATTCGTCACTCTTTTTATACAGATTTGGATATGGTCACCTTGCTAAATAAAAACCAGCCAGCCGATGATCCCAATGGCCACATAGAGAAACAGTTTGGAAAGGTTTTGTTCGCCCTGGACTTGCGATGTGCCAAGATTAGGGGCAGCAGCACGGTGCTCGCCCAAGTTCAGGGATGTTATAAACCCAAAGGGAAAACCAAAACCAACTGACATATGAAAGCCTCCACCAAATCCATGGGTTTGGTCTGCCGGAGCTGCTCGTTCTGTCCGGTTTCCAGTGGGACGAGGTGGGATTCTATCGCGAGGATCCTCCTGACGTGAATTATTTCGTCCGTACAAGGGTATTACTTTATCCTTATCGACGGCCGCTTTGCAAACGGGGCAGAGTTTGCGATTTGGTTGCGTCAAAAGCCACTGATGCAGACATGGCCAGCAAAATAGGTGGCCACACATGCTGATCACGGCATCATGTGCCGTGTCCAGGCATATGTTACAATCGAAGAGCGACCCAGCCCTATGTTCTCTGTCCTTGTCATCGGGTCTTGACACCATTTCTAACCCACTTGCAGACATCAACGGTCGCTGTTGACCTAATTCTTTTGAAAAAGACTCCTCCGACATTGTTTCGTTTGTGTGTCTTCTCCAGGCAATTTTGTCGTAGCCTACGTGGCCAATCAAAAGTGTTTGATATTTAAATTTAGTTGGAAATACTATCAATTCGTTTCTGAAAGCTTACTGTGAATACATATTAATTGTGAAATATGTATAAGTTCTTTGAATCTGAAAAATCCATAAAACCAATCAAATCTTTACATCAACAAGATTGAAATTATTGATATAATGTTAAAAGATAAGTTTTATCATAGTGAAATGTCTTTAAATATGTAGTGAATTTATAAATTGTTTAGAACTTTACTGAAAGTGTGTACAAAAAATGCCTAATCCTTTCCAGATCCGGCAATCGTTGGGGCACTTGCAAGCGACCGCAGCACTGCCCGGAGGACATGATATTCTGGCCGAGGGACAACAAGTGCTATGCGAGGCACGCCAAGGGTCCCTGCAGTCGTGGAAAACTTCTGGTCCTAAACGAGGATGGACTAGCCGAATGCCGCTGCGAGAACGAGGGCGAGTTGGCCTCGTTCTATTATCAGGCGGAGGAGTCCTGCTACGAGCACTACACCAAAGGACCCTGCTCGACGCCGGGTCACATCTTCTTGCCCGGCGGCCGATGCGATTGCCAGCGGCACTTGCCGCACTATCATGCTTCGCAGCAAATGTGCTACGAGCTGGGTAGGATTGGGTTTTAGTTGGGCTTACCCTCAATGTAGTACTACACTTCGAAAGCAGAATCATCAAACCATTTTTAAGACAATGCTTACATACAAACTATGCAGACATTGTTTAATATAAAATCCAAAAACGGATCTGTTATAGAGAGTTAACTAAAAGCTTTGGAATACAATGCTCTTACATAACTTACTAAAATAAAACTACCAGTTCATTTTAATTAATTAATTGGTTTTTTTTTAAATTAACTTATTATGCGTAATGACTAGTATTTGGAGAAATTCCTTTGTATTTAAGTAAATTAAAATATTAATTGCTGCCCCAGAAGTGTTATATTACATAAAAACAATCTTTCTTTCCTCATGTGTAATATTTCTCCCCCTTCCAGATACTCCTGGTCCCTGCCCGCCGGGCCACATCTTCCGGATACCAGACGATGTACAGGACACGACTAGCACCACCCTGCAGCTTTTGCCCCGAGCCCAATGCCAGTGCAAGGAGGGCTATGTGCCCTGGAGCGATGGCATCTGCTATCGCCTGTACACAAGGGGCCCCTGTGGCTCCAGTGAGTTCCTGGTCAACGGGACCAGTTGTGTGCGCAACTTCTGCGGCAAGAACCGGCTGTACTTTCCGGCGGAGGACTCTTGCTACAGGATTGGATCTCAAGGCCCCTGTGCCCAGCACCAAGTGGTGATCTTTGACTTCACCGCCAGGCCATCCATCGATGGCATCTCCTACAACGGGATGTGCGGCTGTTCCGGGGTGCTCACCAATCTGGACCAACAGTGCTCGGGAGAGGGAGTGGACAAGGAGCAGAACATATGCGAATCCACGCCCGGGATGGTGGAGATCAATGGGCAGTGCCACAAGCTGTATAGTCGCGGACCTTGCGGAGCGGGTCAGTGGCTGGAGCCACTGAAGTCGCAAACAACGGATGGCACTTCAATTGTGGCCCATGCCAGCCGGGCCAAGTGCGTCTGCCGACCTGGTTACACGCCCTCGGAGGCGGATCGACGCGGCATGAGCAACTGCAGCGCCCCGAGTGTCAGCCTGGCGAGGTATTTAACCAACGAGCGACTCAACTCAAAGTTCCTCAATGATCTGCACTTTGGTGGGGCCACCTAAGACCCTCGATCTTCAACTATCCTCTGTCTGGTTGTGATAACTCCTACTACCCCTCCGCATGCCTCTCTATTCCAATCTATTCTACACCTTTCTTTTCTGTGTTTTTGTGTTGCATGCTGAGTGTTATTCGATCGATTCGATCACTTGTTATTCAATTAACCATTTTGTTCTCTTTTAGGTGGTTTTTAGAAATATTCGGTTAACGTGTTCGATAAGAAGAAATTGTGCCATGAATGTATTACATCGACTTATGTACGAGTTTTATTTAAGGGAACTCCCCATAAGGCAAATAAAACAATGTGAAAGACTAAACCATTAAAATATTTGTAAATTAAAGAAGATTATATTGAACTGTTTTTAGACGTCATTGGATTTGAGGGTAATTATAAAGATCTTTTATAAATATATAAATCTGTGACAGTTCAATCTTTTGGTTGCCAAATAGTTTTATAAAACTTTGCCAATACTAAAACCAAATGTGAAATTTTGATCCTTTGTGTATGGTTAAAAACCTTTTAGCCAACTACTTTATTTAGCCTGTTAACGAACTTCAATCAAATATTCCGGTTTTAATACTACACTATGCTCTCTAAATGCATAACAATATTTCACAACTTACCGCACTTGTTCCTCCAATTCCTTTACGCTTTGCTCCAGAGTATTCCGTTTCTCCTTGCAATCTTTTAGTTCATATTCCAGTTTATAAGCGCGCTCTGTTTTGCTATCCAGTTGAAGCTGTTAAAAAGACCAACTCAATATTAAAATGGAAATAGGAAAATAGAATCAGATGTAAGTACCAGAAGCGTGTCCTTCTCGTGTTCTAATGAAATGTATGTCTGCCGCAGAGCTCCAATATCCGTGCGGAGCTGGGTGACCTCGTTGCGATTGGATTCCCGACTGGAGTCCAAGGTGCTTGCTCGAACATCAGCTGACTGTCGGTGACGCTCGGCCACCAAAAGTTTACTCTTGTAGTCCGCTATGATGCGCTCATTTTGATCGTTGAGCATGCTGTCCGATAAATTTAAAATTAATTAATAATGATCAATATAAAATCCGATTAGCCAAGTTATGTATGAAACTTAAATGGCTTTCAGACTTCTGTTGCAAGAGGAGATTCAGCCATTTGTCAATCTTACTTACGTTATCTGACTGTTTTCTGTTTTTAGCTGATCAATTTCAGTTTGCATGGAGGCGAGACGATTCCTCATCTGAACCAAATCCTCCTTGAGCAGCACCAGATTTGTTTCCGTCGGCAGGCGAGCTGAGTTAAGATCCCTATTATCCTTTTCCAGTCGACGAAGCCGATCGTTAAGCTCTTCGTTGCGCATGCGTAGAGCCTGCAGCTCCTCGGCGTGAAGTTGGACGGAGCAAAGCTGTTTCTCCCTCAGCGTATCCCGCTCGCAGCGAACGCGTTCCAGTTCCGACCTGGCACAGTCCCGTTCCCGCTCCACCCTTCCGATGGCGGCCTGCACGCAGTCACTCCGGTTGCTATTCGCGGTGGAGGTACTGGAGGAAGCTGTGGCCGGCGGAAGTGTTTCATACTGCACACTTTTTTGCGGCGAGAACAGCATCTTTGCGCCGGGGAACAATTCAGTTCGAAGGGCCCTCAACTCGTCATCTTTGGATTTGATTTGGGCGTGCAGGAAGCCGATCTCCGATTCCGAACCGGATTTGCTCATAAGACGCAGATACTCTTTTTGGAAGAAGTCTCTCTCCGATGTCAGTCGTATCTTCTCCTCGTCCAGAGTGACAGTGGTATGCTGATTCTGATCTTTGAGCTCCTTTTGTAGCTCCAAGATCTTGGCCTGCATTTTGTGCAGTTTCTTCTTGTGCTTTTCATTAGTGGCCTCCAGTTCCTCTTCGCGGCGTGTTAAAAGATTCAAGCGTTCATTAAGATTGTGCTTGTCACTTTGATTGGGTGCAAAACCACCAGCCAGTCGGTGATCCTTGCCCTTCTTCTTAAGTTCCAACTGCAGATGTCGAAGTTCCAGCTCTTTGGCATCAATCTCCGCATTGGCCTGCTGTTCCACCTGCAGTGCAGCCTCCTTCAGTTCCTCCAGTTGCGATTGCAGCTTCCTTTTGTCCTCCTCGGAACCCAGAGCCCTTTGCATGGCATCGTGCATCTTGTCCTGGAAGTCGCGCACCTGCAACATCAGATCTGTCTTTTCGCGCTGCAGTAGATCAATGTCCTGGGACAGGGCGCCCACCTCCTTGTAGCAGCAATCCTTGGCCAGAGCTGCCGGAGGTCTTCCTCCTGCTAGCATATCATTTAGTCGACGTATCTCTCGATTCCTGGCCTCTACTTTCCGCTTGTAGAACTCAAGTTGTTCTCCAGCTGCCGTAAGGTCATTCTGCATCTTGTCCAGCTCCTCTTGGCCACTGGTTTGGGTGACTGTAACACCATCTTTGGTGGTTGTTGTAGTCTTTTGGAATACCCCAGCATTACACTTTGTGCATTTAAGGGTCGAGGTGCCGCTGCCCAGTACAGTGGGCAGCACATTGCCGGAACGTACGGTGCTTATAAAGGGTTTCTTAGCTAGAAAAAATGGGAGAATATTATGAAGAATAGTTGTACTCATGGGCTTAGCAAGAATCAAAAGTTGTTTAGAAAAGTAGCTTTTAAAGCTATAACTATGACCAAAAGTGGAAGATTTTAAAACCTACTTTGTCGACTATTTCCAGTTGGCACCTTTTTGGCCGTGGTGGAAGATACCATTTGCTTGGTAAGCAGAGTGTCCAGTTGGTTTTGAAGTCCATCGTTGTGGCTCTGCAAGTGCTGTTTGTCTGTTTCCAGATTTCGGATCTTGCGCTCAGATTCTGAGAAAAAATTTTAAAAACTTAGTTTAAAGTATGAGTAGAATCGATTGGTACTTACCGCACAGGCGCAGCTCGTAGTCCTCCCTGTCGCCCAAGAACTGCAGATGGAGTTCATTACACTCCGCCAGCAGGCGAGAGTTGTCGCACTTGTATGGTTCGACGCCCAGCTCCCAACAGGTCTTCTCCTGCCGAAACAAAAGCCACAACAAAGATTTTGCTTAGCAACCAATTAAGGCACAACAAATGTGAAAGGACATTCGCTTCAACCAGCCAAAGTTTCTGTATCCTTATATTTTTATAAAAAAATTTATAGTTTTAGGATATTACCTTTTAAACTTTATACATCTTTGCCGTTTCAGAAAAATGTTTGATCTTTTTTGAATGTATTTTTCCGATTTTGACAAAATAGTTATATTTAGTTTTTACAAAATAAAAAGGTTTAAAAATATGTACCAAAAAATAATTCTGAGGAATTCTCCTATACATTGATTAACAACGAACCTATGCAACTTTAGCTCGATCGTTCCTATTTCTATAAATTTTTGTTTTATAAAATCATATCGCGATTATTTCAAGCTGGAATTTAATTTAAGCAGTTAGATTTTCTTTAAATGCAACTATGTTAATGCCTGACATATTTGATTTGATAAATAGGATCAAACGGATAGCATTTAAATGGGGAGTCTAGTTTTCGTAGTCTCTCTGTTATCAGGTTGAAACAACCGCGTTGCAATGTCATGGTCGAAACTATAATACCCTCCGTTTGTAAGGGTATACAAAAGTTTTGAAGTAAACCACTTAATAGTATGATGGTACACCCACCTCCAACAACTCGGCAACCTTCTTTTTCGTGTCCCTTAGACATTCTGTCGTCTTGATCAAGTCACCAAAAACCGCCTACAAGATGAATAAACAAAAAGTTATGCCAAAATAAAAAATAATACTGGGTATGCCAATGTCACCTGAACCAGTGGAATGGCCAAAACGGGCAGTGTTTGGGTGAAACCCATGATGTCCAGCTTGCAGCGCAGATCCTTGAAGTCGCCATCGTTGATATTCATGGGTAAAATGGTAAATCGTACTAGGGACCTATAAACTTTCTAAAACGCAATAAATAAACAAAACGTAATGCGCCAAGAGTCAAACAAATCGGATCAATGTGACCGTCGTTTATTTCGTAAATAATACTTGGCACCGAATAATGTTCTAAAAAACACCATTTCATTTGGCTTAAGTCTTGGCTAACGTTAGCAAGTGAAGTTATTTAAATTTAAATTAAATTTAAATTTAGGTGTTTTTTAAATTAAGACGTAGATTAAAAAGCCAATTTTGAATTGTCATGTAGGTGCGTGCGTAGAAAAACTAGCCAATTAGTCAACCACAACTTATCATACAAATAAAGATGACATCGATCTTTTCTTAATTTCCAAAAGATTTGAAATGATTGCACACGCCAAAGTTGTTTAAAACATGTGACTTTTCTTTCCAACCATTCACTCAACAACAAAACAATAAAAGTTCTTAAACATAAAAGGCGTCTCATCATCTGAAATAAAATTACGTTCAGGCTTCTCCGAAGAAAATGGATTCGTAGTCGGTGGCAGTACGACATTCAAATGGCGATTAGACTGGTTGATGAAGTGCACCATGTCCAGAGGAGCCTCATACTTGGTGTATGAGGTCACCACAATGGGGCATTTAATGTTAAGTGCGGCTTGAATGGTGTCTGGCCAAGTATCCTCAAGGGCGAATCCAGTTGATCGGTATAGACCAGAGTTGAAAAAGCAAACTATTGAGAGAAATTGTTAATTTCAAATTGACTTTTTAAGAAACAGGTTAACCCACCCAAATTTGGTTGAAGAAAATGCGGCTCCTTGCAGTAATCGTGATATAGACCATTCTCAAAATGATAGTTCACAGTTCTCTGAGCTTTTCGGCACAAACGGCAGCACCTAAAAATTATGAAATATATTTTATAACATGGCTCTAAACTGGTAACATTTTCCTGTCTCACTTGATTTTCTTAAGCTGCTCAAAGGATATATTGTTGGGGTTAAGTTCCGGTCCAATAAAAACCACATTCAGAGTGTTCACGGCGGGCATTATGTGGAGAAGGAATAGTTCCCACTTCTGCAACATATCCACCTCGAATTCAATCTCGGCGCCAATCAAATGGAGAGTCAACTCCTCACAGTCCCTTAATCGCTCGCAGAGCTTCAAGGCGAACCAGGCAGTTAAAGGTCCTGTCGAGACCTGGGTGAGTGCTGCATACTCGCACTCATTGGTAACATCTATTGGAAATAAAAATATATTTAAGTTTTTATGGTAAAGCAAGTAACTTAATGTTATGTTGACTTCAGTTAATGTAAAGCATGTAAGATTATACATTATAATGAGCTAATATCGGTAACATCTATTCGAAATTAAAGTATATTTAAGTCTTTATGGTAAAGAATATAAGATATAATTATCCATGGACGTGGATTACGAAAAAGGCGTTAACAATATTTTTTTACAGAGGAATGTTTTTTCAAAGTTATTAACGTTTTTCATTATGCAAATTCAAAATTTTGTTCCAACTTGTTTTACTAGAAATAAAACGTTAGTTAATACTTTAGAAAGTTGATAAATTTAATAGGTGACACCATACATTTTTTCTTGAAAACCGAAATTATTGGTTATTTCGTAAACAATATATTATTTTATGAGCAATATATTAAATATTTTTGATATCAACAATAAAATTAACAGGGATTGGAATTTGTACCGAATTTCTAACCGCATTTGTTTGGAAGATATCCTTTACATCTTATAACAAAGACGATATTGACAATTTAAGGTCAATTAACATTTCTCAGACTGTTATATGTCTTTTAATAAAAAGGTGGAATTTCAAGGGATCATGTGAGAAGAAAATAAGCCATTTCACAAATGATTAGGGCATATTCAGTTAACTTAAAAGTTTAATTATACTTAAGGGTTTGGATTTTTTTATTCTTCTTTAAGTAAATTGAAAATTAAAAATTTAAAACGTTTAGAACCTTACAAAAAAGTTAAATAAATGGAGAATTATCCAGTTTTTTGATTTGGAATTTGCAAAAATGCAAAAATGAATGTGAGACTTTCCGGAGTTTTTCTCTTCCCCGGAAAGGCGCTATACTATTTATTTTTATTAGGCTTAATACTTACTAAAATTAAGCTTCTTCATCATGTGCTTGGTGCTGGAGCAAGCCATGGGCAGTTCCCTAAGAACCTTATTGGGCAGCGATGGCTCCATCCGCCCGAAGTTGGCCTGAAACATGATAAAGGCCTTGAAGAGCTGGTAGGCTCCGCACCACTTGGCGTGCTCCTTGCTGCGATGACCCGGCTTGTCCTTGCAGAAGGCCCATTCGCCACAGCCGCCGCAGATGGACAGGCTCTTGAAGCGGTGCTCCCGGCACTTGGGCTCACTGCAGATCATTGGAAAGAGGAGCAGCTCCTGCTCCGTTGCCGAGAGCGGGCGGTTCATCTCCTTCTCCACCTGGCGAATGCACACGATCCGGTAGGAACGGAACTGCTCGCCACTGAAGTCGCCGCACTTGTAGAACATCTCGTGCCCTGCATCCGCCACCCGATAAATTGCAATTAGTGTGATTTATGGTTCGCTGACAGAATGGCCTCACCATTGCGGTCCACCGTTCTACGCAGGGCGAAGCACATCTGGCGGTGCTCCTGGTCGTCTTTCATGTGGCCTCCACTGCAGTAGTAGCTCAGTCCGCAGCGGGAACAGGGTATCCGGGTTTGGCCACACAAATCAGCCTTGCAGAACTGTTTAAAAGAGAGGCGGAGGGGTTCATTAAGACCAAATAATGTATTAGAATTTAATAACTATTAATAATTATGTTTAAGCAACATCTTCTTTGGTCAATGATTTGTTTTGGTCTATAAAAACCTTAATAAGTACGGTATAATACGCAAGATTCGAACTATTTGGATTCATTTTAAGCATTAAGCATATTATTTAGTCACTCATTTTAATTTTGGTTTCTTATTTTCCTAATATTTTAATTCAGAACTATGCAATGGTCTAGTCTATATATAAGTAAAAGGACCTTGCATTTTTGTACATTTTTGATTTATAACGAAATTATTTGATTTAAAAACTATTAAAGTTATATAGTATATATAAATGTAATTTGCACCTGAGTTAGTTAATAACACTACCTACATTGCACAATGAGGCCATGAAATATTGCCTTGGCTTGTAAATGTACTCCACATACTCCTCCGCCTCCTCATCCGAGGATTCCACATCGCTGGGCGGTGCTTGGCTGAAAAGCTTTCCGAGATTGCTGAATAGTGCCGCTGCTGGGGACTCTCCACCTCCTATTTTTAAATCCCAAAATGATTAAAGCAATTAAACTGTATAAATAAACTCCACTAACCCTTTTGCAGTTTGCTACCCAAACATTTTAGCAGCTCATCCATTTCATCAGCCTTCACATCCTTCAATGGTTTTCCTGGTGTCATGGATTGTGCTGTCGTTTTTTGAGTTTGTGAAACACTGGAAACCTTTGGTTTCCGTCCTTCAGCATTGATTTCCTTTGATTGGGTTACTATTTTGGCTTGATTATTAACCGGCTCTGCTTCACTGATTGTAGCTGCTTTGTTTTTGGCCAACAATTTCCTGCGCAATACTATCTGTATTAGCCTGATGGTATCGTTCTCTTGAGGATTTTCCACCTGGGAATGATCACTTTTCGGTGGGGTTCCCACCTGCGAGTTTCCACTTTTTGGGGGACTTTTCAACTGTGGTTCAGCGATATCACTTTTGGGAGCAATATCCACCTGAACGTCATCACATTTAAGATAATTTTCCTCTTGGTCTTGATGCACCTGGTTGATTTTGTTCTTTTGGCGATTCCGAATCCTTGGCTTCTTTTTGTGGACCCCCGACTGATTCATATTTTTGGGATTGAGTTATTCCGAATGCCAAATTAGCTAGAGCACGTTACCCAATTGAACGAACAATGAAGAATGCGCATTGTTCTTGGTCTGAGATTTGCGATCTGCCTCGATTCAATTGGCCACCAGCCATCGCTTCTCCTCGCGGACGCAAGCCCAAATGTATGCCTGTCTATTTTTGTTGGGCACGGGCCGATGTCTGACAACGCCAGCCGGTATCTGAATCCGTATCTGAATCCGCATGGGTTGGCGTCCATTATTATTCTCGAGTACCAGCGTTTGATTAATTCTCTGCCTTACTAATTGCGTCAACAAGCAGAAAATTACACTAAAAGCTCATTCTCTGGTGCTCTTTCGAAATTTATTTGTCAATGTAATCCAACAGATAAAATAAAACGAACCTTTGACTTTTTTTATATATTTTTTTTATGGTTTGGTTTTTCTCCAAAAATTTGCTTTGTAAAATATTTATTTTTTTTATTTTCTAATCGGTTTTTAAATTTATTCATACATTTAAATGTTATTAAATCAAATTCTATCTAAGAAAATCATTTTTCCGTAAGACATTTTGATTAATTTGTTATTTAAGTCAAACATATATCCCAAGCATTTAAATTTTTATTAATGATAAAACTAAAAATTTAAAATCGGAAGCTAGTTCACGATCTAGAACCTAAAAGCATTACCGTATTGATCTGCATGCCATTAAAAATAGAAAACACTTGTTTAGACGCCTTAACTTTTCCAAAATTTAGTTGACACTTTCTGCGGTGACAAAAAGCTTCAGTTTATTTTTAAAACAATTGTCTACTGACTATACCACAAATTTAAGTTTAAAGGAAATGGAAAAACCATTTTGAGAACAAAAGCTGTGGCCAACAACGTCGAAGGAACATAAAAACAAAATTGTTTGGTTGAAAAAGCCAAAAGGTTTTAATAACAGGATATAAATATTGAACACCATTTGAACGTAACATTTTTTTTATTTCACAGGTCAACTAAAAAAAAATTGTGAAGATTCATTATGGCGTTAATCTTATGGCACTTTAAAACCCATATTCAGGATCACCTCAGAATTTCAGTTTGAAATTTGCGCGGCAAAACACACAATTTCCGCCTTTGAAAGACACCAAAGGAGGAAAAGGGATAGTTATATTATCATTTAGATTTTCGAACACCTATTTCCAACACTATTCCAGCTGCCCACAAAATTCAAACTAATAGTCAAGTATTTTTATTTATTTCATTGTTTATTTAAAAAAATATATATATATATATATGAATAAGATAATTGCTTTTTTTTTTTTTTTTGTTTGCTTTAAATATGATTTAAATTAAGGACATTATAAACTTAAATATTCAGAATATAAGCAATTATTTATAGTCATATTTTGGATAAATTAAAATATTTTTGCTTTTGATGAAGATGAAACACGCGAGGCCATTCTCACTAAGGTCTCTCGATTTTTAAGAATTTAAAGGACAGAAAGGAATCTTTCTTTATTTATTCTCTTTATAAAGTCCAAAACTCTGACCAATGAACAACATTTTCAAACATTTTTTAAATAACAAAAATTGTACTAAAATGATTGAAATATAAATTGAAATTTGTATTCACCTTCATCGGGTAAAATTCAATTTTTCAATGTCTGCTAAAAATAATAATAATATTTTATAAAATATACGAAGACTTGAATCCTAACGCATAAAAATCATACGTATAATTATTTTCTGTTCCGAAGGAGATTGAAATAATATTTTACTAAATATAACTAATTTGTAAAGTTTTATAAGTGGATTTACTTAATGCCACTTCTAAAAACAAAATAGTGTTAAAATCAACACTGCCCACACCCACCAATGCTCCTGATATTGCAAACTTCTGCAATTTGTTATAACTTGAGCCTTAGGGATCAGTTCCTTAATTTACTTGTGTCCATTGGTGATATCAACGCCTCCGCAGGCTCCTTCGCCATCGGATGTGCTGGAGCTACCATTGCAACCATTCGTAATTCCGTTCTTGGGTGTGTTTGGGATTTTTAAGATCCTCAGCGATTTGGTTGCCCCGACCAATCCCACAACACTATCTTCCTCGTCCGAGGAAGCATCGGATAACTGGCGGGGCGACAGGCGGCAACCGCGCTGAATATATTGGGTCAACCGATCCACGGAAGCCAGGATCAGGCCTAGGAAAGGTGGCGAGGGCTTCAGTGGACGCGACAAGTACTCAGGATGATATTGCGTGGCCACGAAATACGGATGACCACTGAGCTCAATGATCTCCATCCTGGTTTTGTCTTCGTCGGTGCCCACAAATCGCATGCCATTCTCCTCCAGCCGCGGTACATACTTGGGATTAACCTCGTAACGATGTCGATGCCGCTCCTCCACTGTTCTGGGATTGCCATACAATTTACGGATGATACTGGGACCCTCAGCGAAAACCGTAGTTCGTTTGCCCAATCGCATAGTGCCACCCAGTTGACCTGTGTGATGTTCTGGCATATCAATGACCAAAGCATTGGCCGTATTCGGATCGATTTCCGTTGTGTTGGCATCCTTAAGACCCAGTTTACTTCGGGCAAATTCAATCACTGCAGCTTGCAGACCCAAACAGATGCCAAGCAATGGCTTCTGATTCTCTCGCGCCCACTGGCAAGCTCGGATTTTGCCTTCCATGCCGCGGGAGCCAAAGCCGCCAGGCACAAGGATACCGTCGCTTTCGCACAGCTTCTGCCACTCCTTGTGGTACTTGCTCGGTTCAGTCAGCTGGGTTTCCTCCTCCAGCTGGCACGATTCAATAAAGACCAGTTCCAGCTTGCGATTCGCAGCCAGGGCGGCATGTTGCAGTGCCTTCACCACGGAGGCATACGAGTCCGCGAATTTGGTATACTTGCCAACAACGGCAATGCATACCGCGCGTCGAACAGTCTCCGTGCGGCGGGCCAAATCACGCCACTGCTGCAGACATCTGAAATCAGCAAGAGGTTTATATTAGTACATGTACTTCAAATTATGGAGGCTATTTACACTTACTTGGTCCTCTTGCTCATGTCAATATTGAGCTGCAGTCGCTCGTTAAGGTATTCGATCACTCCATTCTGCTCCATTAGCAGCGGAACATGATAAATGGAGCTTAAATCATGGATGCATATAACCTGATCCGGACCCACGTGGCAGAAGTTGCTGATCTTCTCCTTGACCTCCAGTCCGATTGGTTTCTCTGATCGGCAGACAATCAGATCGGGACTCAAGCCACAACCCCTTAGTTCCCTCACCGAACTCTGGGTGGGTTTCGTTTTTGGTTCTCCAGTGGCCTTGGGCAGCGGAACCAGTGATACATGCGCCAAGCAGAAGTTCTCCCGCTTCACGCGGAACTGGAACTGACGGAAAGCCTCTACGAAAGGCATACCCTCGATATCGCCGATGGTTCCCCCTAATTCCACAACGCACACTTGTGGCTTCGAGGAGCCCTGGACAGGCGTCTGCGCCACGCGCTCCACCCATTCCTGGATGGCATCCGTGATGTGTGGAACAACTGTGGGGAAAAATAGTGGGAATTTGTATTTATTTAAGTTATACAGTATTTTATATGTAGATTTAGGAAAAAGCGTTAGAAGATACAGCATAACAAAAGGATAGAAAAATTGAAAAAAGGGATCGGAAAAATATGTAAAAAGGACAACAAAAATTTTACAAAACTTGAATCTTTACAATTTTTTACATATTACACTTAATAACTATTGAACATAGTAAATCACTTACCTTGTACGGTTTTTCCCAAGTACTCGCCAGTGCGCTCCTTCTCAATAACCAACTTGTAGATCTTGCCCGTAGTTATGTTGTTGTCCCGATGCAAGGTGATATCCAGAAATCGTTCATAGTTTCCCAAATCCAGATCCACCTCGGCGCCATCATCCAAAACGTAAACCTCACCTGGGAAATAAAAAGAAAAGCAATTAACACGTGTTTAAACAATTCCAGCCCTCCCATAATAGAGAAAAAAGTTGAAACCTTTTAATGTTACAATTTTATTTTCAAGGTATTTGTGCTTAGGCGTAAATGGCGCACTCCCAGCTTCCCTTGGAGTGGCGCTCAACTAGAAATCAATCAAGTAGCATGGCATGGACACAAACTAAGTATAATCCTTATGGTCTAGACTACAGGGCGTATGTACAGTCTTGGTCTTAATCTATTCTTTCTGGGGTGTTCCACTACTTGGACTCCTCGAGATCCTCCTTGTAGAGCTCCTTGAAAATTAGCTTTTGTATCTTGGTGCGTATGCGTAGCTTTTGAGCAGCCGTCAGCTGCTTCATGTACGGATGCAGGCTCAACAAGTAGTGGTAGTCATCGTCCTCCGGTACGAGTGGAGCATCCATCGTTGAGGATCCATTAAAGTTGCTATCCTCGGAGAGACGTGGACGCTTCAGCTTGAGGGCAGGTATCAGTCCATTGGCATAGGAGTGTTGGGTGAAGCTGAGATGGTCTCCGGTTCCTCCCACGGCAGAGGATGCACCGAAATCTTCATTTCGTTCTTTCGCCGCATGATGAGCTGCTGCCAGAGTGGCCAGCGGATGATGTGCCTTGTTGTAGAGTGGCGGTGGCGAAACCGATCTCTTGCCACCCATGGGCGTTCCATTGGAGGAAACAGATGACGCGGATGTAGTCGTTGCCGGCGCCAAAACAGCCGCTGATCCGGGTTGTTGTACTTGTGCGGATGTGGTGGTCACCACTGGCGGTGGTGAACAGTGAGCAGCTGGTGGTTCCACCAGCATTTGCAATAAAGGAGGTGCTGGAGATGGCTGTTGCGATGGAGGTGGTGGTTTTTTGCTCAGATCCTCGGCCTCTTTTTCAAGCTCCAGCAACTGGGCACGCAGTAGTCCTGCCTTGATCAAAGCGTGCTGATGGGCCTCCTCTTGGGCTCGCAAAGCTCCTGTGGCCAGTGGTGTGGTGCTCACTTGATTCATTTGATGGGCAGCCGGCGGCGTTGGCATTGCCTCTTCCACGGTGGTTTCGCTGGCTTCCCCATCCGCCTCCGCCTCCATGTCCTCCTCGTCGTAATCCTCGTCGCTGTCCTGCAGGCGACTTATTAATCCGTTGGTCAAATCTGGTTCCACCACCGTCTTTTCACAGTCCTCGCTTTGCTGATTGAAGTAGAAGGACTGATCCTGCTCGTTTTTGGGCAAACGATGGCGCATGTGATCAGCTATGGTAAGTAATGAAAATAAATTTAAGTAAATATAATCTTTTGATAAAATAACTCATAAAACTCACTTAGAAACAACAATGCGTAATAATGCAGCCACTTGGACTCGAAGGTTGCTGGATCTACCATAAAATCACCGTTATCCGCTCGAGGTATCCTTTTATACTCAACTCGAAAATTGTCTCGTAGTCCCTTCCACTTGGCCTTGAGCACGATCTCTGCGAGAGAGAGTAGGATAACGATAGAAACCTCTTTGCTCATGCTTGGAGTCATTGTCAGTGTTGCCAACTTGGCGTTTTAATCGCCAAATCTGATTAAGACAGGAAACTATTTAATTTCTTTTTTATATAAATTGAAGAGGCTGCCTCTTGTATTACTATAACATTTTTAGAGTCAATAGAGTAATTCACTTGTACATATTTTTTAAAAACTTGAACTTTAATTTTTAGAATACAAAAATATATTTTTTCTTTGCCCAAATTATGGAAAAGGTTTTAATTATTGGGAGAAATGTTCAATTATTAAGATAAGTTTTAAATATATAATAGATTTTAATAAAGAAGAAGATAAACTGACCATGGTCAACCAAACTAAAACTTATAAATTTTGTTTTATTTTATTTTATTACAATTTTTAACCAGGCTGTGCTTGGAAGAAAATAAGAATATTTAAGCTTTTATTTTCCTTAGACTCTTGGCAATTAAATCTTTAAAGCTATACTTTTTGACAACGGTTGGCAACACTGTGAGAACTCCTTTGGCCATATGTATGCTCTACTTACTCGGCAGCTTGTGCGCTCCGCTCAGCTCGTCCCACATCTGCTCAAGGAAAGCCTTGTTGCAGTGGAAGTTTCGGTTCCAGATGGCCGGACGCTCCTCGATGTCGTGAATAAACTGCTCCACATTGAGCACAATGGTGGACTTTTTTGGCGCCATCTTAAGCGCTCAAAGTTGGGTCACTCTTTCTTTTTTGTCTTTCTTTCGCGCGCACTTTTTCAATGGGCAGCTCCTGCTGTTTCACTTGTCCGCCGCCTAACGGTGAATGCCAAATGCATGCTCATATGGGAAAACACACACCACCACTCACTGAGAGGAAAGAGAGCAATCATTATTCTTTGGTCACTGCAGTCCAGTGGCGTAAGAAGGAATTCCTCAGAGGGGAAGGGGTAGATGTTCCCCTCCTAACCGCGAGTTAGTTGCGATCCATGACCATCAATGAGCACCCAGTGCTCTTCAAACTGTTAACACAATAACTTCATTAAGATTCCTTCCTTAGGCCTAGGCCCAAAAACGAGCTGGGAGCGACAGGAAATGCGCTGCTCGCTTTGCTCTGCTTTGCTCCCCAATCGCCCATCTCCCTCTAGCTCCCCCTCTGCCTCCACAAGAAGAAGAAGAAGTCGGGGCAGGAAAGAAGCAGCGAAATCAAATTATAAACACGCCAGGCCAGCGACGCAGAGACAGACAGACAGAGACAGACGACAGACGACCGAGAGACCAGCCAACAGTTACTCCACGAGCCTGCTGTTCCCACTCCCTCCATCCCGCTCACGCTCCCGGTTCCGCTGCCAATGACTCTCCCGGTCCCCTCTCTCACACACTGCACTGGATACACTCGAAAACAATGTGCATAAAATTAACTTTGTTTGTAGTTTGGGGTACTATACTTAAAAATCAGATGGCACTTCAGTGACAGAGGACAGTCTTTATAAACAATAAAACTATCCTACATTTTAAATTATTAAAACCTACTAAATTGTAAAAAATATGTAGGAATCTGTGACAAATACAGAGAACTTTAAAAACTAAAAATAAAGTCTGAGTTTATTTATAAATTGTTCACGTAAAAACAAAAAAAATGAAAAGTTTTAAAAGTTTGAATTGATTGAATTGGATTGATAACACTCCAAAAGACCCTTAAATATGTTTTTCTTTATTGTACATAGGCTAGGTAATAATATCAGTAAATTGATCCTCACCCCAAGAGATTTTAAGAAGTGGAAAAAAAGGTTTTCTCCTATTTTAAATGTTTTGAATTCTAAAAAAAAGCAGTTAAGAATCTATCCATACTAAAGCCTGACGCAGCCATCAAAGAGTTTATGAAATATAATGGACCAACTGGCACCCATATTTTCCGAGTGCATCGTCTGGCCCCAGTGCATCGGTGTGGATTGTGGGCTTGCGAGTGTGTTAGTGAGGCAGGCGCAGGCGGCGGCATTCAGTCAGTCATGCAAAAATGTTTGCCGTGCACAGAGTGCGAAATACTAAAAACGGCAGCGTGGAGTGTGGAGTCTTCAGATTGGGGGAGGTGCAAGGGGGAGGGCGGAGTGCGGGGAGCGGATGCGGAGGCACAGGCCGCAAAAACACATATATATATTCCAGCGAGCAAAAGCAATTTCTGGCGGCAGCTATAGCTTTGCTGCAGGCAGCAGTCGGCAGGCAGACAAGAGACCAGAAGACCAGAGACCAACCAAGCCAAGCCAAGCCAAGCCACGCCAGGCCAGACAAATAATGCGTCACGTTGCGCAGTCGTTAAATTTTCGTTTTCGTCGTTGCCGTTGCCGTTTTTATGGGCAAAAACTGCCGGCGACAGTGTGTTGTTGTGTTAGGTGAGGGTAGGGCTATAAGAGGGGTGAAAACGGGGGTGAAAAGCGGACTGAAAAGCTGGCCCAG
The DNA here is from genome assembly GCA_018153305.1 of Drosophila kurseongensis. NCBI lineage: Eukaryota > Metazoa > Arthropoda > Insecta > Diptera > Drosophilidae > Drosophila > Drosophila kurseongensis. The sequence goes on along the minus strand of JAECXX010000005.1, from coordinate 6,308,345 downwards.
CTGCTGTCGAGGTGCTTTGGCAGCTCCTCTGCTGGTAGCCAAGAATTTCACAAGTTTCGACCCGCCGTGGAAAGTTATGAGGCCTCACACACACACATTCATTCAGACTGGAAGCTGTGTGGCTACAAAATTGGCAACTGAAGTGGACCAACACTGGGGATTTGGCAATCATTTCCTCAACTTTGATTTCCCGCTGCTTATCAGCGAGTGAGGAAAACGAGATAAGAAACATGGCTTCAGCTCCACAACTATTTATAGGTCAGATCTTGCATAAAGGCGATGTATTGATCGAGTGTGAATACAGAACGCTGGAAATCTTCTGGATACTCCCTATTTCTCTCTTTTTGCACTTAACCCACCAAAGTTTGGAACCAAAAATTAGCATTTCTAATTTATGTACATATAATTTTAAAAATTGATGTAGATTAAAAAATACTGTTTAAAAATTTGATAACAATTTAAAAACCTAAGCGTAGTCATTTTAAAACAAATTATTTCAATAGTTTAAAGTAACTTACATGTAACCAAAAATAAAAAAAGGAATTTGCTTATAAAAGTTAATATAAAATCATAAAATTAAAAAGAGTATTTAAAACTTCACATTTTTTTATAAATGTTAGTTAAAAGTTAAATTTTTCTTCCTAACTAAGTTTTACTGCTAATTATTATAACACTTTTAAGCAGTGTCACAGAAATCTTCAAACATATTTATTAAATATTTGTTAATAAATATTCTGTAATGGGTTAAATAATGTTCTGCATATATCCGCTGAAGCACTTTAAACTCTCTTGGTCTTCTTTACACTCCATCGACTTTAAAATCTAGCTGTTTCCTTTTACTCCCTCCTTTTGATTTGCATTTCAGTTCTTTCCTCTTTTCCTCGGTTTTAAATTCTCCATCCAAACTTAAGCAATGTTTAATTGTAGAATCCTACTCTATCAGCCTAAAACTATCGTTTTCCCCTTTCCCACCAAAACTTTAGTTTTTTATTACTGCCCTCATCCCGCTTCAGCTGTCATTGAAATTAGCACACGAATAAAGAGCAAAGGAAGAGTCCTTATAGGCTGATCAGGGGGGCAAGAGAATAAACTATATAGTTGCTCTATAAAATCAATAGAACACACGCACTCGCTCATACACATATGCAAAATTAGCGCGGCAGGAGTCGCAACTAACGGGATTTGTGGGTGGTACAATGGCTCAGTGGTTCAGTGGGTGGTCGTCGTGTGTTACCGCCAAACTTTATAATAATCGAAAAGTTTTTGTGCGCTCGGACAGCGCCGGCCCGTATATATTCCGTTATGTCCCGAGAGCGTTTTCACGAGCGAGAAATGCCGAAACCGAAACTGCGGAATTGCGAATTCCCGAACCAAAATGCGAACCACTGCTGATTGCAGTCAGCTTACAACTGAAATTGAAAATTCAGCAGAGCAAAGTGCGAAGCGCCGCTGCTGCTGCTGTCGCGGCGTTGTAGCTGTTGTTGCTGCCGTTGACGCGCCGCCACCGCTGCCGCACACAGACCGCTCTGCCCCTCCTCCGCTCTCCTCCGCTCTCCTCCCCCTACTCACCCGCTGCTATTTGCCACTGCGACAGGCTGCAGCCATCCGCCATCAGCCGAGAGCCATGGGCCATGAGCCATGAGCAGGCCGTGTTCAGACCCAGGCCCAGTCGCAGACGTAGACCCAATCCCATTCGCACTCCCAATCCCCGGCCAGGTCCACAAGCCCCCAAAAGCCAAGCGAGCCAGCCAACAAAACGTGCCAACTAGCGGCGGCAGCTGAAACGACGCCAGCCAAACAGCCAACAGCCACCAGAAGCAGCAGCAGCAGGCAGGCAAAATAATATGGAAAAAAAGTACTAAAGGCTGGCTAGGGGCGAACGAAAATGGTAATACACTTTCCACGAATAACTGGATGCTTATCTCTAAGTTGAGTTTAAAAACTATAAATATCTGTTTGAACAATGTTAATATCATATATATTCTATTGATATTCTAATGATACATAGAATATTGTACATATTTACGTTTGAGAATACAAACACGTGTATTATACGTATATAAGTATATGTATATTGAATAATACCCACACATGCTGAAAGGCTGCCAGTTCATCGTGAAACTAATTTGAACTTGGTAGTTATAAAACGGAAATGGGGATAAAACCCCAGGTTTGATGATCAGAAAATATCTAGATCTTGGTTATATTTTTTAACAAACATTTGTAAATTATGATTTGAAAAAATGTAAGCAGTTCTTTGGAGAGCTTTTTATCAAAAAGTAGTTTAGATTAAATTTTTTTAAACCCTTGATCTCAAAGAGAGGTTTCGAGTTCCAAAATAAAAAATTTTACATGTTGTTCTCAAAGAGAGGTTTCTAGTTTCAAACATGATCCAGTAGAATCCTTTACTAAAAAGTCTTATTAATTTCTTTCGAGATTCGATGGAACAAGCAACCTCTTCTCCAACTCGAAGTACTCAAAAAAGAGAGAGCATGAGAAGCGCACACTGAAACGCAAAAAACGCCAGCGAGGAGGCCCAGGCCATCCAGTGGGAGGGAAAGGAGAGGAAAGCAGGGAGCAAAGCAGTCAGCAGGCTGGCAGTTCAGTTCAGTTTCAGGCGAGAGCCAAAGCCACGCCACAAGCTTTTGCTTTTGCCGGCGCGACACATACATACATATATGCTTAATGTATGTGTGCAGCAGGGGGAGGTGGAGAAGCGCGCACAAACGCTAAAAACGGCCGCCGCCATTTGCTTCGCTCTGCTCGCTGCTCCCCGTGTTGTTGCTTTTGCTGTTGCCGTTGTTGGTGCTGCTTTTGGGCATATTATTGCCGGCTATCCAGCACACGCACACTCACACTCACACACACCCATGGCCACACAAATACATGCGAGTGAGAGCCAGCCGTGCTGTCTGTGTGAGGTGGAGCCGGTGGCCTGCTCTTCTCTGCTCCTCTTCCTCCCAACTCTTCCCCTTTCCCCACGTCCTTCTTTCCTCCTGGTGTTTCCCATTCTCTTCCCCCTGCTCTTCCTTCTTATTTCCTCCTGCCTACTGCATGCGCAGCCAACAACAATCAACGCGCGGAAGCGAGCGAGCGAAAAGCATAAACCATGAAGAGAGGGAGGGGGAGGTGGGGCCGGAGAGAGGAGGCTCGTTAAAATCACGCGACAGGAGGCAGCAAAAGCGGCAGAAGAAGAAGAACCAACGGGGGCGGTGCAACAAACGCCGGGCAAAGCGAATCGATGTGAATTTGGCTGTGGCTCCACAGCTACCGCTCTTCTTCTTTGCTCTGCGCTCTCTCCGCTTCTCACTTCCTCTTCTTCTGGCGCCTGTCGCTCAGACACCATAAGTGTGAGGTGGGTGGCGGTGGGTGGCGGATAGCGAGGTTGTAATATAACGCTATATAATAAGGGGCAAGTGCGATTGGGCAGCCGCTTCGAATTTAATTTCTTACAATTAAGCAGACTTGTGCCCATAGTTACACAATCGCCGTTAGCTTCTTCATTGGATCCTACAGCGTTTTCTATGCTAACTATATATGGACTTAATTCATGTTTCATACGCACGATTTAATCAGGTATACATACATACATATGTAGATATAGTATGTTTCTTAATTAAAATTTTTTTGAAATGTTTTTTTTTTTAATTTATTTATTGATATGATTAAGTTTAAGTAATAAAATAACTATCGTTAATTGAACCCAGTATCTTCGAATAAATATTTATAAAATTTTAGCCAAATTGCGTAACAGTGCTCTTGGTTATATTATCTTTTTTTTATTATCAACAGATAAAGGTCTAAGATATTAAACAGTAAATACGCTTTTTTTTAAAGACAAATGGAAGAAAAATGTTTCTTTGCATACAAAGAACAAAGATTTTCGAACATGGGGAGAAGGCTAATTTATCAAACTGCTACTGTGTTCCGTAATTTCCTTTCTGCCCGACGTAATTACTTAAAGCGATTTGTAAGCTATGCTTAAAGTTATGGCAAGTGGGCAAACTTTTGACCAGACGCAAGATTGAAGCTTATGAAGCCATAAAACACACACGCATACAGCGACACGTGCGGGTCCATCAGTAAACTGTATTAGTGTGTGCGTGTGACAGCAAATGAGGGGGCGGAACGGTGGGAGGCGGGAGAGAGGAGGCGTAGATGGGTGGCAGCCACTCAACCTCAGACGCCAGCAACGCGTAGCAACGGTCACATCCTGCTGGCAAGCTGGCAAGCTGGCAAGCTGGAGAGCCGCCACCAAATGGTATTTTCCATTTAATTTTTGCACACTCACACACATACAAAAGCTCGCACACGCGGACCATATGTATATGAGCACAGTCGGGCTTCCACTAAAATATTTATTTTATTTTTATTTTTTCTCTGTATAATAAACATCGATCTTTCCGCCCAAATTTGTATGAAAATTAGTTGTGTTCCCTTCCCCTTTTAAGCTTACTAAATTCTGTGTCAAAATGGTCAAAAATTATATAGCTTTTCGATTTTTAAAGGTGCTCATGCTAGACATCGCAATCTTTTCGCAAAGACGTTTTCCCCACTTTGATTTTGGTTTTAAATTGTCAAGAAATAACAATAACAAGAAAGGAAAGCTAACTTCGGGCGGAGCCGAAGTTGATATACCCTTGAAAAATATTCTGTAAATTATATTCTCTAAAATTATTCATATGATGCATTCTTAATACTTATAAAAAATCCAAACTTCCTAACTTTAAAAACACGAACGTTATGGCATTTCCGATCCTTAGCCGATCCCTATGAAATTTGGTAGGTCGGATTGATTGGCCAAAAATAAAACCGATAGAAAATCCGAACTTCCCAACTTTACAAACACCAAAGTTATGGCCTTTCCGATCGTTCAGTTATATGGCAGCTATAGGATATAGTCGACCGATCCGGCTCGTTCAGACTTATATACTACCTGCAATAGAAAGACAACTTTTGGGAAAGTTTTAAGCAGATGGCTTTAAAACTGAGGGAATAGTTTGCGTAGAAACGGACAGACGGACGGACAGACGGACATGACTAGATCGACTCTCCTGGTGATGCTGATCAAGAATATATATGTATACTTTAAAGGGTCGGAAATGTCTCCTTCACTGCGTTGCAAACTTTTGACTGAAATTATAATACCCTCTGCAAGGGTATACAAATGACAATGATAAAAATGCGCCTTAGGGTATGCAATCGGTTTGTAACAAAGCAGTGAAATGACCTATAGCTTACAGTTGTCTTGCTAAATAGAATAAAAACTATGGAAAACTACTTTTTAAATGTAGTGAGTCATGTGCGTCAGTTTGGGGTTCTCGATAGCCGGGTATCACCGTATATCGCTGCACACGCACAAGGCAGAGCAGGAGCGTGAGTTAAAAAAGAGGAAGAGGAGCCAGGCAGAGGTGGCAGCAGCAACAACCACAACAACACGGCAGCAGCAGCAGAGGCCCAAAGCATTATTGTCGTCGCGAAACGTGAGCGTAACGAATGCGCAAGCAGAAATCCAGCAACAAAGCAAATGCAGGCCGATGGAAGGAGGAAGTGGGAGGAGCGGCAGAGGGGGGCGGCAGTTAATGGCGCACAGGCAAAGAGCAACAGCTGCTAACGATGTTGACGCGCCGATGACGGCCACACAACCAAATGGGCAGACAGAAAGAGCGAAAGAGAGAGCGGAGAGCAGAGGAGCTTGGCTCTTTTATGGCTAAAAACGCTAATGTGACCAATGGAGCGGTGGGCGGGAAGCAGGGTGCCATGACGGAGCGCAAAACACGCGAAAAGCCCAAGCAACAACAAAGCAACAAAGCACTCGGCAGCTAGAAGAAGACACCCTCATAAGATGGAACGTTCCAGCGACCAATATGGCGACCCTTGCCATTTCCCACTCCAATCTTCAATATCCCCCCTTCCCCAATCCCACTCACACTACCGAAATTAACGCAAAACAAATGAAGCACACGCATGTGCCGCAGTCGACGCTGACGTCGACGTCGACTGTGTACTCAAACTCACAACAAAAACAGCAACGAGTCGGGCGGCAACACAATAACAAATGATCAGAATTGCATTTTGTGCAATTCGACCCCCAAAAAGTGAAGCTGCGCGCAAAAATGCAAATGACAGGCGGCAGACAGTAATCCCCTGTGAAATGTGGGGTCAGCGGAAGGGTGGACAAGAGGCTATCCGCTCTTTCAACTCATTGAAGTTTCATGGGCCTTTTTACTCCAATTAATCTGAGTCATAATTGAGCAGGTAAAAATAAAACGCCAATAAAGTCACCAATTTTATTATATAATCTAACTTACAGTGAAATAATATAAAGAAAATTTGCTCTCTCCATCAAATGTTTAATTTAACATTTAACAAAATTAAACGTTTTTTAACGACACTATCAATATTTACAGTTATAACAAAAATGTATTTTTATAGCATATATAGCATATATGTACGTAAGTAAATATATATACATACAAATATTTACATAAATAATGGCAAAAGAACTAAAATATCATGTAACACAAACACAATTCACTCAATTATCCCTAAGTAATCCTTAAGTAATCTCAATGAACAAATAAAACGTTATCATTTTCTCACTGAAAACACGATTTTAGCTTTTTGATTAATTTGTAAAAGGTAATGTAGAGCGGCCTCACAAACCGTGCAGGTCAACTCTACGTCGCAAACTGACTCCCACCACCCAAAAACACACACACCAAACAAACAAACGCATCGTAATTGCATTGGCACGTTGCATAAATAAGTTTGTGTGTGTCGCTGCGGCGGTTTATTCATTTATCGTTGTTGTTCTTGCTGGCGCCATTTTGGTGAAGTTCTTTTTTGGGAAAAAAAAGGTTGGATGTGGGAAAGTTTAAAGGGGAGAGAGTAAGAGTGTTTGTGGGTAAGAGTGGACAATTGAGTGAAAAATACGGATCAGCAATGGAAATGCCCATAAGTACAGTGAACTGTTGAATCAGGCACAAAATTTACTCAATGACACATCACATTATCGCAATAGATTAAAAACGTTCTTTCTTATCTTAAGCAGCGACTTTCAAATTACCGAATTTTGGATTTAGTTTCAATTCAATCGCCGCTGACTTCGAATCAATTTAAAATCTGTTTTTGTTCGCTCGTGAACAATTTCCCTTTCCTTAACCAAACAAATAAAAACATCAACCAACAGACACAAAGAAAAGTATCAAAACAAAAGTAAGAAAGAAACGAGCAAAGCAGAAACGGGGGAAAAAAAACTTTCATTTTCAATGTCAAGTAACACCAATAACAATAACAATGGTTGCCGGTTGAGGGCGGATTTTTTTTTTCTAAAGAGAGCTATATATAAACAGAGAGCGCAATTAAGAAATAAAAGAGAGAGAAAGAGAGAGATTTCAACTCGTCTCTTTTTACGAAATAACAAGCTATTCGTAGGCTATGTGTTGCTGCTCTTTACTGGTAAGCATCTTTAATTTATTTTATAGATTTTTCTGGGGTTGATTTGTTTATAAACACAACCTTATAGTTAAAGTCCAACATTCTAAAACACGTGCTATTATTTGTTGCTGGTAACCTACTACATATGTAGGTAAGTTAGCTCGTTTTGTTTTCGATTTTTGGTTGCCCAAAACTTTAAATCGCTCTCCTGAAAATTTGCCATTTACTGGACGAATCGTTTTAAAATTTTGCACACTATTTCTGTACCTAAATCCGCAGATACTGACGTCTAGTTTTTTTTTACTGATTATTTTTGATTTTATAAATAAAAAAAAACTCATCGTAGTTACCTTTAGAAACATCTTAACTAACAAACAATTTTTTTTTGTTTTTTCTGATGATACAGTAACGAGTTATGCTGTTCACCGCAAAACCTTTTTTCTTGGAGACGCCAACGGAGCTTGGTTGCGAACGGCTCATTTATTTTTGTTTTTGCGATACAAATTTGTGAACACATAATTTTTTTTTGTTGTTTTTTTATATGCTTATAAATGTAAAAAAAATTCCTGAAAATAGGCCTTATTCTTATAAACACAGTTTTTGGGGTGAAAGCAATTTACTTGTTTTGATTATTTGTTTTGATTTGGTTATGGGCTTTGTTTTTGCTTGATTTTTTGGCGGGTGAGCGCTTTTTAACCGCTTGGTAACACTGCCACTCTCTTTGACGCTCATGCCATGTGGCCGCGTGACCTTTGACAACAACAACAGCTTACACCTTATTACAATATTCGCAGACGCTCGCCAACACACACACAAACACAGATGCCCGAAATATTGAAAATTTGCCAAAACAAAATAGACGTTTCCCTAATGTTAATGTCTCGGGCATATCTACATATATTATGTACACCATATAGTATAACAGAACTTAAGAACTCACCATGCTCATAAGGCGAAAAGGTTCCAGCATCTATATTAATATAGGGATCAATTTTGATCGAGGTGACATCAAGACCACAGGATTTTAAGAGCGTTCCGAACGATGAGGCAATTACACCTTTTCCGACCCCGCTAATGACGCCGCCAGTGACCAGGATGTATTTCATCTTTTTGTCTCGAATCTCCAACTTTGGGATTACAAATTCGCGCGGATTATCGTATAGCCCGGCTTTATTAGCGGGGGCCTCTTAGTCTACCGTTATCTGAGCAACTCCGAGCAACAATTGCGCCGTTTATTTGCCTTTCGTTGCACGTGGTGCCTTGAATTCGAGATTGGTTATTTTAATACGTATCGTTTCTGCGATGGGGCGCCGGTAGTATGACCGCCTCTTTTTAGTCGTCAAATACCGGGAATACCATATGTGTTGGTAAACGACGGGGACAAAGTCCAGGCATGCCGTTACCTTTGAATTTCGATCGAAATCCAAAGAAAAATAAATAAGACAAAACGCCTATGTATATATGTGTCATCAGATGTTGCATATCAAAGAAGCTCAAAGGCGCAGTTGGAATTACCAACTGTAAAAAATGTTTATCACTTTTAATAGATTTAATTAACATATGTAAATAATTCCGCTAATACTTTACTTTCATTGATTTTTAAAGTAATTAAAAGTATTTGTGTTTAGTAAGGTGCCAGATCAAACACAATCCTTAATCAAAAGAAAAATAAAATTTTTAAATAGAAATACACATTTTGATACAAAAAAAAGGAAGAATATCCCAACTAGTTAATAAAATGTGTTAACCACCTTTTAATTTCAGCGTGCGAAGCATTAAATTTTGCATGTTTATTAAATTTTAAGCGTATGTATAAAAGAAATAGAAAACTCTGTAGCTCTGTAAATGCGTGTCAAGCGTGAGAAACCCGTTGATCATCCGGTTACTTGCTGGCCTCCTGCTGCTCGAACAGAGGATACTGCTCTGTGACCTTCTCCCAGGAAGTTCTCGCCGTTGACAAGTCCTTGACCACGCCCACAACCTCCTCCAGACCGACTCTCACCTGCTTCATGGTATTCCGATCCCGCAGAGTCACCGTATGCGGCTCCTTGAGAGTGTCAAAGTCCACGGTGATGCCGTAGGGGATGGCAATCTCATCCGTGCGGGCATATCGCCTGCCAATGGAGCCGCTGGAATCGTCCACCTTGTGCGAAAGTTCCGCCTTGGTCAGGGCCGATGAAAGTTTCTGGGTATAAGGCTGGAAGTCGGTGTTGTTGGACAGCGGGAGGATGGAGCACTTAATGGGCGCCACCAGCGGGGGCAGGGTGAAGTAGCATCTCTGCTCGTCGCCGTCGCGACACTGAAAACTGTGCTCCAGCAAAGAGTACATGATGCGTCCAATACCGAAGGAGGGCTCGACCACACTCGGGATAAACTCCTCCACATGGACCGTTTTCGAAGAGTGCTTCACGCTAATGGTGTCCTTGCCAAGTTCATGGTTTTGGCCATCTGCAGTGGTCAGTTTATACTGACCATCGCCAGCTAGCTGTTGCTCCACCTTGGTAATCTCCTCCAGGGAAAGCTTGGCCAAGGCATCAGTGATATTCTTCGCCTCCTTTTTGAAGGTCTTGCCCAAGGCCTGCTTGTTGGGCACAATTTCGCTCACCTCCACGGTCTTGGGAGCCGGCAGACGCTTCTCAGCCACCAATCGCACACCAGTGGCCGCCGTATGCTGCCCCAAATCATAGGCACTCCGATCGGCGCATCCCACGCACTCCACCCACCCGTAGGAAGTTAGGATCTCGGCATCCCAGCAATCGCAGGCGTAGTGAGCCATCTCGTTGGACATGTGCTGGCGGAACCGCAAGCACTCTGCTTTGATGCCGATGGCCAACAGGAACTGCTGGATGCGGGCCATGTAATAGCCAAGGGTTTCGTTGGCCACCAGCTTAGTGGCCACTGCTTGGCCGATTTCCACCTGAGAGGCAGACTTTCCATCCATCTGGTTGCAGGCGGAGTAAAGGGTCAGCTTCTCCGATTTGATATTGCCAAATTTGGGATGATCTTTGAGCACGGGATCGCAAAAGTGTTCAATCTCCGCCATGGTGAACTCTCGCACACGAATCAAGCCCGATCTGGGTGAGATTTCATTACGGAACGAATTGCCAATCTGCGCTACGGCGAAGGGCAGCTTGCCCTGGTTGAATTCAAGCAGACGCTTGAAGTTCACGAAGATACCCTGGGCAGTTTCTGGTCGCAGAAAACCCTTGACTAAGCCAGTGGGTCCGATTTGGGTGGCAAACATCAGGTTGAATTCAATGGGTTCCGTCAAATCGTTGCCGGTCAGGGGAGATTTGATGTTGTATTTGGCCAGAACATCGGCCAATTCCTGTTTGTTCAGGCCATCCAACTTGATGATGATGTCCTCGCACTCGGCCTGCAGGGCAGGAGTTGCCTCCTTGGCCTTGGACAGCTTCTCCAGAGCCTGCTTGATGAGGTGATCCAGGCGGAAGCACTCGCCCGTCTTGACATCCTTGACCATCAGGTCGGCAAAGCGCTCCACATGACCAGAGGCCTTCAGCACAGGTTCTGGGGTCAGAATAGAGCAATCCACCTCCAGCATTTGCTCTTCGAGGGCGAAATACTGACGCCACAGGGCCAGTATGTTGGACTTGAGGGCGCAGCCCATGGGGCCAAAGTCGTACTGCCCGGTGATGCCGCCATAAATGGCAAAACTCTGGTCGTAGAAGAAGCGGCGCTTCAAGAGATCCTCCATCTTCGCGCGATCGAAGCTAACGACACTGGGGGTCAGAGCGAGCTCCTTGTCCTCCAGCAACTTCTTGCGGGCCTTCAACTCGGCAACGGCTTTCTTAACATCCAGTTCGGGGGCTCCCTTGGCCTTGAGATCCCGCACCAGGTTTCCCTGCTCCTGAACCCGCTCCCTCAAAGGAGCCAGTTGGGCCTCGATCTCTGGATTCGACATGATGAACTCGGCAGCTGCGGATCTGAGTTTGACCTTTCTGTTCTGCTTATTGGCGCCCCAACTGGGTGGTGAAGGTTGCGGCTGAGAGGGTGGTGGTGCTGCGGCGGTTGTCTTTGTGGTGGTGCCAAAAAACACTTTCGTGGCAATGTGCTCACTGCTCCACGTTGTTCTCGCAATCTGAGTTCTCAGGGTTAAGGTGGCGCTGCGCAGGAGGGGTAGCGCTTTTAACAACTGCAATGACATAAAGACGGTTGTATTTTCTTAGCCGCAAAACGCAAATTTATGTAATAAACCGTCCAATTGGCCACTGTTGAAATACCTTCACTTGCGCTGCAATTCCGTCGGTTGATGAGTGTTCGGCGGCCGGCATGCAACACTGCATTTGCAGACGATGCCCAACACTGATTACGGTTAACAGAGCGGTTTTGGGATGAGCACTGTTATGAGTCGTGACAGTGGTCTCAAAATGTGACAAGGAATATTTTATTTATTTACCTTATTCAAATTGGGCTAACAATAATAAAAACTACGGATTAAGTATACTTTAAATAAGATATCAAGCTCTATAAATTTAAAGCTATTTATGATTAAAACTAGGAGTGCCTTCTCTGTACCATTTTAAAAATAAATATGGCCCCAAAAATTTAAGGACAATCTTTGGTGGCACATCTGCCGAACTACAGTGTCAACACCTCAAGCTGATAGCGCACCGCACAGAGGGCATGGGCAGAAACCTAAAATCTACACGATAAATCCCAAATCTTTAGCTCTTATAATTTTAAAGATATCGACGATCATACGGGCGGACAGACAACGGACATAGACATGGAGTATTAATGCTGATCAAGAGTACTTAATGGGTAGGGAAAGGGTTCCTTTTTTCCCGTTACATACTTTTAAACGAATTAATATACTCTTTAACGGGTATAAAAATGTGCTAAAGTGGATTTTTTGGGATATTTTTAAGCCCTGTTGCAATAATCTAAAGATTTGATTTTGAATTTGATCATTAACGTTTTCTAAATTCGCCCATTGCCAGTTTTAGTTGCCTCGATATGTTTGTGGTTGTAGGCAACTTCCTGTGGAATCCAGTGAAAATAAAATAAAAGTAAGGGAGGTTATTAGTTTCACTGCAAGTGTTCTTGTTTGAGCAAATGTATTTTATAATAGATTATTAGGGCTTAAGGAATTAAACGACGGAATCGCTAATAATTCAACAGCATTTTTTAGCACTTGTCAATCAGCTGGACCGCGTAACTTAATTATTTTCCAATTTTTGTGACGTAAAAACATGTTTAAATGATTTTTTTTTGTTAATCACTGTTTAAGTCTATCACTTTTTAAAATTGTTGTATTAATTTAAAAGTAAGCACTGCGAGCTGTCAATGACTTTTAATCTAAGCAGCCTAAAAAATGCAACATTTTTGAAATTTTACAGACTCTAAGCTCAATGTTTAAAATTAAAGGTCCAAATAGGTCCAACCAATTAAAAATACAAAGTTGTAATTTCTATGAATTCCTTCATTTTTATACCCTTGCAGAGAGTATTATAATTTCAGTCAAAAGTTTGCAACGCAGTGAAGGAGACATTTCCGACCCTATAAAGTATATATATTCTTGATCAGCATCACCAGGAGAGTCGATCTAGCCATGTCCGTCTGTCCGTTTCTACGCAAACTAGTCCCTCAGTTTTAAAGCTATCTGCTTAAAACTTTCCTAAAAGTTGTCTTTCTATTGCAGGAAGTATATAAGTCGGAACGAGCCGGATCGGTCGACTATATCCTATAGCTGCCATATAACTGAACGATCGGAAAGGCCATAACTTTGGTGTTTTTTAAGTTAGGAAGTTGGCAATTTTTATGGGTTTTATATTTGGCCAATCAATCCGACCTACCAAATTTGATAAGGATCGGTCGACTATATCCTATAGCCGCCATATAACTGATTGATCGGAAATGACATAACTTTGGTGTTTGGAAAGTTAGGAAGTTGGGATTTGGGTTTTATTTTTGGCTTATCAATCGGACCTACCAAATTTCATAAGGATCAGCCGACTATATCCTATAGCTGCCATATAACTGAACGATTGGAAATGCCATAACGTTCGTGTTTTTAAAGTTAGGAAGTTGGGATTTTTATAAGTATTAAGAATGCATCATTTGAATAATTTTGAAGAATATAATTTACAGAATATTCTGCAAGGGTATATCAACTTCGGCTCCGCCCGAAGTTAGCCTTCCTTTCTTGTTAATTTATAAATTTAGATTTTCAAACATTTCTTACAGTGTTATAATTGAAATTCCCTTCGTTTTGAATGTACCGTTAAAAGTTTACATCGCGTTAAAAGGAGCATGAACAGGAGTGAAAAACGTTGGTGTGACCATTTTTGAAGTTTCGAATCGTTCGAGATGGAACCAAAATCTAATAACATACCAATGTATTCGGCTTGCCGAAGTTTGCTTCCTTTCTTGTTTTCATTGTTGTTAACGTAGCTGAAGTGAGAAAAAAACCATTAAAAGGTATAAAAATGTATTTTATATATTTTTTTTTGAATGTAAGGATAACAGCTTCAGGACCTAATCCGATTCAGTTTCACTTAAGTGTTTCATTTTAAAGTAGTTCATAGTTTGACCCTTTAATAGCCATGATTGGTTTCTCGCACACTAGACTTAACAAAAACCGATGTTTCTTCAGTATAGGAAACTCGCAATAACCTGAGCGGCGCTCTGAAGCCAAATTCCATTGCCAATTTTCTATCGATTTATGTTACACAAATAATATAAACAGTATCAAATGATGTTATAAAATACAATAAAATTATTATTTAAATAGGCTTAATTTGGTCGCAACGTCTTGTTTTCTTCTGACAACATCAGCGTTCAAAGGTGAAATTTAAATAAAATGAATATAATTGAAAAATACAAATTATTACTTTTTCTATAAAAAACCAAAATTCATTACATCGAAACCTCCACAAGATCAGCTGTCTTTACAAATAAGAACAAACACGTCTTCATACTTCTTGATGAAATGCATTTCCAAAGTTATTACACTACGAGTTCTTCCAACTGTTCGGCGTTGAAGTGTCCTTGTTAAATAACCTTAAGACCACATATAATGTTTGTTAAACAAGAGTAAAAAATAAATAAATATTTAGAAAAAGCGGTTCTCAAAGATAAATTATGCTGTATTAATTGTTCAAAGCAATGTTTATGGGGGTGGGAATTTTTTTTGCCATATGAATAGTGCTGTTTTAGTTTTAATCCGGCGTCATACAAACGACATGCGAACTCAGTTAACGATATACAAAAAAAAGGGGCATCTGTGTTGGAAGTTATGTCCCGCGGATTGATTCGTCAAACCCTCCATCTCTAATGTTCTTTTTAACATTTCTGCTGCCAAAAAGTTGATTTTTAACATTTAGTGTTGGAAAAACATCGATAATACTGATGCTTCGAAAACATCGATGGGATCGATGCTTGCCCCGATGTTCCACCTCTAGCTTTAATTATGTAGGCGCAGCATTGCAATCTGTTTTCTTGCGTGTTTTCCGTATAATTTGCTCAATTTTTGGTTTAGTTAAGCCGATCTCAAGTGCTGCACACCCAATTTGCTCAACCGCGCAGCACACAAAGTGAAAAACAAGCAGTTAAAGTGGAAAATAGGACGAGTTTTGTTTGTTTTTCTGTAAGAGGACGCGGCGATACAACAACAGCGACGCTATGCGACCGCATTTTGAGCGATAAAACGAAAAGGTTGGCCCCTCTTACCTATTTCTCTCGACTGAGTAACTATTATTTATTTTAACTGGCAATTTGCTAAAATCTTTATTGCAAACAATTAAAAATTTACCCATTCACAGGCGCTGCCACACATAACGGTTCTTGTTTGTTTTTACGACGGAACACAAAAGCAGCAGCAATAACAACAAAGGTCTCCGTTGGTGAGTTAGAAGTTTTTTTGTTTAACCGTTTTCTGTTCTTGACCTGTTTTTCATTATTGTTTTTGTGTGGGCCAGTTTTTTCAATCGATCAATTTGTCTAAATTATGCATTATAATTTATTTGTAGTTTAAAGTGTAGTTGTTTTGTACGTTCATGCGTGTGTGCACCATTTGTAATATTAAATATGCACAGTGGAGGTTCTTTAATTAGAAACCATCCCCCACAGTGGAAAATAATTAAAATGCGAAGAAACCAGTTTGGTTCCTCCCAGCGAGCAGCCACTGTAGGCGCACTTATTTTTACGACTTTTGCACGTTTGATATTAACTCATCGCCGGCTATGAAGGCCAAGCTCAAGACTGTACAAAAAAAGTTATAAAAACACACACAGAAAAACAAATAACACCTCATCGAGCTTCTCTATGTTTGGGTTAATGTTCTGGCCATTTTTTGGAGGGTTCGCTTCATGGTTTACAGTGGTTGTGGTGCGTGACAAAACGCGTGGAAATCGGAAACAAACAAAAACTAAGTCTGTACATTTCAACAACAAAGCATAATAAACCTAATAAACTAGTGCACGTCCCTAATACAAAAAGCTAACTTTAAATTAAACTTATTTTCGGGTATTCAACAGTTCTGATACAGTTATATCACATGGAAATCCTATTTTCTGGATTTTGTTTGGCAATCCTAAAATAAGCAAAATATTAATTTTGATCGTATGTCAAAAGCTCCAGAAATTGCAGAAAATTTTTGTATGTATTTTAAATACAGCTAACCTTTTAAAGTAAAATTGGGTTCTAAATTTAGAAAATATCAGCAAAAAAAAAAACTTAAAATTTACTGTATCACATTTTGATAATATTAATTATAGTTACTTTCTGTGATGCCCCAAAAATATCAACAACTTTACTTTTTGCCATTAGTCGTTTGGTAATTCCAAATAAGTAATTTTCTCGACAACTAAGGTTTCTTAAAAAAAAATAAGAGGTTTCCCTATTTATCAGAGCTATTAAATACCCAAAAATAAATCCATAAATTACATAAAAATTAAACCAGCTTAGGAGCCGACTGATTAAAGACTACTTGTCTTTTTTAGGATCCTCCGAATAATCAAAACCCGCACCAACAACCCACCAACGAAGCCGACGAACCCAAGCAACTGGCGATGCAATTGAAAGCGCCCAAGAGCAGAAATATGGCCAGTCTTAAAGATGAGGAACATGCGGCAACCACAAGCAACTCCACGAACAACCTCAACAACAACAACAACAATACTAATAATATAAACAATAACCACAGCAGCAGTAGCAACAACAATAAAAACGAGGATGATCCTAAGGTTAGGAAGGAAAACCTGGAGGCCAGGAAACAAGCTTTGGAGCAGCGTCTGAGCGAAAAGAGCTGGCTTTTGCAGCAAATCCAGAAACAAGAGACGGCCATTATCAATGGAAATTACGAACAAATGACAATCAATGAATTTTTTGTTCAACTGGCCCAACAGTACAAACATGAACAGCAACTCCAGGCTTTGACCAGGGAAAATAGCTCAATTTTGAGGAGGAAACAAAGCACTACCAGCCGGGAAAGTCGGGAAAGCCAGATGACCAACAGCAATAACAATCGCCAGTCGGAAACGCTATCAAATCGCAGTTCCGAATATGACAATTTCCAGCCCTCCTCATCGTCGGGGGCGGGTGATATGCTGGTGATAGGTGTGGCCCAGCAGCAGGCGCAACAACAACCGCTGGTGAAGAGCGCCCTGAAAAAGCGACCCACTCCCACGCCCAGTCAAATGCAATATATGCGCCAGCAGCATCAGCAGCAAGCGCATCTGGTGATGAACATGAACTACCAGAGATCACAGCCGGATGTCATATCCATGTACTCAGCGAACTCCTCGAATGTGGCTACATTAAGGCAACCGCCACAAGTGGCTCCCCAGCAGCAGCCAATTATAGTTCAGTGCGATAAATATTACTTATCACCCACACATCAAAGTTACAATGAGGGCGGATTCATTAAATCAAGTCAGAACATCAAGAAGTATGTTTCCCCACTGGCTTCGCCCAGCAATCTAAGTTACGAGCAGCAGCAGCAGCGAAATCCTTTGCATCATCAGCGCCAACTAGATGCCATATCCTTAGCGCCAAGTTATGTGTCTGTGGATATGGAAGCTGCCCAACATCAGCAACAATATCGCTGGCGTTCTCAGTCACATATAGCTCCATTAACGCCCCCTCAATTAGGTATAATAGAGGTGAAATCGCACTCCAGCGATATGCTGGCGGTGTCTATGCCACCCAGTCGCTATGCGCCGCATGATGAGATCTCTTTGTCATCCTCCTCTACCACCATTGAAAAGAAACCGAAACCCAAACAGTGGCTAGAATCATCGCTAGATGGACCAGCTGTAATAAGGCAGATGGATTCACAGCCGCACAGTCCAGCTGGGAGCAGTAATGGAAGTAGTAACCCAGGAGCAGCTGCCATGGTATCGAGTAAACCCCGAGCCAAGCTCTCTTCCCAGTCTATGTCGGTATCGGGTCGTCACTATTCCATGTCTAACCAACGCCCCACGCAAAACTATCCTAGTGCCAGCTATGCGGTGAACACTAGCTCTAAAGCATTGTTAAGTCAATCGACATCGTACCTCAATGCCATGGAGCAAACATTGGGGATTTCTGTGTCATATCCGCTGGAACCTCTGGACATACCAGCACTTCGCAATTTACCCCCTAAACCAAGTCAAATGCAGCAGCCCACACCGCCGCCCAGACCTCCACCTGCACATCAGGGTCAAAACCAGAATCTAAATCACAGTGGGAGTTGTATTACAAGCGGACTTGGTCATGGCAGCGCTATACAAACAGCTTTGGTGTCTCCACCATTAACCGTGGCCACAGCCAGTCTATCTCCGGAAATTCGCATCGAGTCGCCAAAGAACATGACCGTAGTCCAGCAGGCCACTTTCCAGCCGTACAAAGAAGTTACAAAACCCTTCGAGATGTCAGATTTCTACAAATACTCCACGAAGTTTAAACAAAAGGATGGCGGCAATCCAAATTGACCTAAAAGGTTCTACGGGATTTACATTTATTTCTCCCTTTTTATGTGATTAACTAAAATAATTTTGTAGCAAAGAGAAGCTACAAAGCAAAACCAGCTCAAATTGTTAGAAACCTATCGAATTTCAAGTTCGTTAGCTCAATTTTTTAGGACCAAGGACTAACTGAATATTAATTTAACACAAAAATGCTCAGAAGATCTGCCAAATTGAACACAGACTTATGAAAAGGAATTGAGTGACATTTAAATTTGTATTGAATATACAAAAAAAACCAGGACAATATTATCCCTTAAGGGAACAGAAATCGCCTTAAGACAGGACGCCTTGAAAATATGAACATATTTTATAAAATAAAAAGCGTTTACAAAAGAATAACTGACTAGCAATTGTTGAACAGTGTATTAAAGTATATACATATTTACACTAATAGAATAATATTTTTGTATTTTTATACAGATTAAATATTCACAGAGTTCTTTAAGACTAACTATTGACAAGCAATAACAAATATATGTAAATAAATAGGTTATATTAAAATGTACATGATTTCGTTTTTATTGAAATAGGAAAAACTTCCCGACAGATTGGAATAAAAAGAAAGTTGTCGTCGCCTATGAATAAATGCTCATTTATATGCTGACACTTCCTTAAATCATTCCCTATCAAATAAGGTTTTAAAATCCGAAATCTCTGCTTAAAACCTAATTATAGAACAGGCGATAAAATTTAATTACTTCCTCCTGTTTCTTCTCTCAGATTTCTCTTTGTTTCTCTCGATATGGGAACCACATTGAATACTCTTTTTCTCTGTTTGACTCTCCCTATTTCGATTCCAATGCAACAGTTTTTGTTTACGATTGATTATTTTTAAACAATCTCGTGTTGTGCTTCACTGAGCGTTACAGTATTTGAAAGGGGAGAAAAAGAGAGGGTTTATCCCCCGATACCCAAAAATAAAAGACTCTTCGCATTGGAGTTGGTTCTCAGTTGCATCGCGTTCGCGATTACGTGCAACTGTTTCAGATCCGTTGCACTATTGTTTTTTGGTTTCATCTTTTTTGTTCGTATTCTAAATTAATTTTCTCCGTCGAGGAGTTCTAAAAAATATTATAATGTTTTAAAAGTCACGGTTGAAGTAGCTAGTGTCCCCCCTCATCGTCTTGTCTAAGTATAATTCGAAAAGTCTTAAAATTTTACGTAAATTTTCCAACATAACCTAAAAAATTATTCGGTGTTGTATGTGCGTCTGTGTTTATAAGCAAATCAAGCAGAGAAAATTAAGAAATATCGTGTCATCAAAATCCGAACGTAAACATCAACAAGAAAATGGATCGCGTATGGCCCGCATCTAGACCGTATAGAAATCTGCACAACTGACAGGCGCAAGTGTCAACAAAGGCGGTCAAGAAGCTAAAGAATAGGACATCAATTATTTGGTTCAAGTGCAGTCACCATGAATCTGTACACTCTATATGATTGGGTAAGGCAAACAAGCACGGGAATCCATTAAAGTATTAACCCATTTAAGAGCCCAGAACATCCATCATTTTTAGTCGTGCAATGTGCCACACGAGATCCACAAAAAGTGGGAAGAGTATGCAATGAAATGTATTTATGTAAATATACAATCCACAAACAGATTGTGTTGGATTTCAAGTGTGTTTACAAATGAAATCGAAATTGAATGCGCCTTTGAACTTTTGAATAGATGACCACAAGGCCCATCGGAACACTTAAAACAAACTACGGTGGAAACAAATTGTTGGCAGACCACTAAGGATTACAATTTAAACAATAGTCTACATTTAAAGGCAAAATTAATTTTCTGTTATTGTCATGTATTTAATGTATTTGGATATCTTAAATACTTTTTTAAAATTGTTTTTCTTAAAAGTTGGCAATGTAATATAGAGTAATTGGTTTTTTTTTTTTAGAAAATTTGGTTTTAGTTTTATTCCATTGGAATAAAAAATTTATCAAAAAATCGAAGTAACCCCATAGTTTTTAAATTATAAGAAATCTAATATATTTTTAATTATAATATGAAATTTTTGTGATACCCGCAAGTGTATCCAAATTTTCAAAATTGACTTCAGGTTTAAGAATCGGCAGTTTCTTCAATATTTGATAATGTCTTTTCTCAATTTTTTAATTCCTGTAATTTTGGTAGTCTCAATTAAGCGTTATCAACTGTTTGGGGGTTATTCCTAGCCTTATCAACATTGCACCATCAACATTCTAGCAACAAATGTTGCCCACACACACGGACACACCAGCGTTTATGTTCCACATATAAATTTTGTTTATAAATAAAAAATGGGAGCGAACATTCGGTGCACGGAACCGCTTGGAACCGCGTTGCAAATTTCCGCGGCACTCGCTCTCACTCGTTCGCTCGAGCTCTCCGGGGCTGCTCTTTTCCAACGCTTTTCTTTTGATTTTCCTCGGATTGAGTGACTGATTTCAATTGAACGGGTCTTCTGGCGTTTTATTTATAAAAGAACTTGCACTGCAGGCGGTCGCGTCGCTCGTCTTTCGGTTCCCCACACACTTATAGCTCTAAAAAGATAAAAGTGCAGTGCCTTTGCCGTTGAAGTTGTTTAGGAAATTTGCATATACGTAGAACTTGGCACAATGTAACTCATAATAGGCATTGTCGATATATGGACTTTTTAAGTGACTGTAAATTGCATTTAATTGAGATAACTTCATCGCTGAATTGAATCGAATGAGAGGCGAGCATCGAAATGGGGAAATTGCATGTGAGTTATTGTCGGCAACGTGATCTTTAACATCTCCCAGTGACATTTGCATCACTCGACACCCAAAGTGTGTTAATATCATTCGAAACCGCTTGGTAATGAGCCACATTAGAGCTCGTTATTGTAGTGCAGTTAATATGGAGAAGATCAAGTACATTGTTCAATTCTAGTTTTTAAAAATAGTGAAACCTTAATGGAATGGTTTGTAAATAATAATAATAATAATATTATCTAAAGCTACATTCAAAAATTAACTATCTTTAAAAGCAACGGCTTAAAAACAAAGCAATTGTTGTATTGTTATTTAAAAATGGTGGTATAATTTTTTTTTTTAAAGAAATAATATTTAACAAAATAAATATTTTTTGTCAATTAAAGATAACAGTTTCAAGATTATTAGAACATCTTCACTGCAGAAAAGTTTCAGCTTGTAAAATGATATAACAGTTTTCTTTAAAACGCAAAAGAAAATCTACTCCTTTCCCTAATCTCCGTTTATTTTTATCCCACATATTTCATTGTCAACTTTTCGCCTGGCAAAGTCATTAATTTAATCATTTTCGCCAATATGCGTGCCATTATTGAAGGTTTATCGACAATATCTTATGAAAAATCAAAGGAAAGGCAGCAACGCCATTAAATGAGACGTTGGGCTAGGTCCTGCGACCCTTTCCTTCTGGGGGAGTGGCATTGTTGTTATTAGTCGCCGAAGTGCAAAAACCTCAGACGATCCAGCTGAAATGTGTGTCACACCCAAACAACGGCCCCAAATAGAGGACTAAACTATAGCAACAAATTGAAAATTTTGCAAGGAGGTGGGAAGAACTTTCGTTTTCGTTTTTCCGTTCAAAGGGGCATGCACACTCGAAGAAAATCGTTGTCATGGTTATGTTGGCAAACTTGTTATCCCGATACGCGTTTAAGGATACCGCTGGGCTGGGACTTCCTGCTTCGATTGCCTTTGGCCTGACAAGTTCAAGGACGTTCAAATTACCATGTGGCTGAGAATTGGAAAACTTTGGCACAAATATTTGCCATTAATATTCTGAAAACTTTATCAAGCGTTACGGCCTGACCCACATGGCGTATAAGTAATGTAGAAAACGTTGTCTTTTGCAGATGTTCAATCACAGTAGTAGTGCAAATTATAAAACCATGTAAACCGAACAACCCCGCAAAAAATAATTATTTATCAAGAGTTTAAGCACATTTTTATACCCGAGGGTATTATAATTTCAGTCAAAAGTTTCCAACGCATTGAAGGAGACATTTCCGACCCTATAAAGTATATATATTCTTGATCAGCATCATCAGGAGAGTCGATCTAGCCATGTCCGTCTGTCCGTTTCTACGCAAACTAGTCCCTCAGTTTTAAAGATATCTGCTTGAAACTTTCCCAAAAGTTGTCTTTCTATTGCAGGTAGTATATAAGTCGGAACGAGCCGGATCGGGCGACTATATCATATAGCTCCCATAGGAACAATCAGAAAAGAATTTTTAAAAATTATAACTTTGTTGTTTAATTTTTTTTTGTTCTTTGGTATTTGGTAATATTTAAATATTATGGAATTACGGTTTTAATTAAATTAAAAGCGGACAACACAATTATAAAGCTTCCATAGAAACAATGGCAAAATGCGGCGCAAAATCGACATATTTCATTGTTTTTAGTAATATAGGCATAGAAATCGAAATGTAGTCGATTTGTAATAACTGCAAGGGTATATAAACTTCGGCTTGCCGAAGTTGGCTTCCTTTCTTGTTTTTTTTATCTTGTGCAAATAGATATGAAAAAGCAGTATATTAAAAAGATTTTTGTATTACACCTTAAAATGTATTATAACTTTTACTATAACCATAAAATTGGCTTTGCATATAACAGACTTCTACTGTTGGATCCAAGCAAATAATTCAAAAAGTTTTTTATTCTATCGTCAAATGCACTGCCTTGGCATATGCTTAAATGCACGCGATCTAATTAGATCTCCAGCTGTGAAAAATGTAATTGGAAAATGCCTAAAAATTTTTCTCACTCATTTGGTAACGGATGCATGTGTGGCACACGTTTCGAACACCTTCCAACATATAGATCACTCGAGTGGACAGAGTAGTCTTTCTTAATTAATGTGGGCAAGTCCAAAAATAAATAATTCAAACATATGCAACTCCTCCGCGGAGCGAACTTTATTACCAAACATAAAGATGCCTCAAATGTTTCTAATTATAATTTAAAGGGAAACCAACAACCGACACAGCTGCAATCCATCAAGGAATTGATGCTGGCAGTAGTCTTCCCTTCTCCAAAAGATAGCCACCGATCCACACTTGAGATGCAGGTCAATTTGAAATTGGATGTTGCACAACAGATATCCATATCTTTCCTAGTTTTTCAATCGAATTTGTTTACGTAATAAAGTCCCTCCCTAACACCTATCGCCCAAGTTTAGTGGGCCACAAAGACTGCGAACCCCGAAAAGAATCCTCACAATGTGTCTCGAACGTTGACAACTGGGTGACATCATTAAATCGAATCAAAATCTAGAAAATAAATTTATGGCGGCAGACGCGTGTTGCCTCAAACTCAAGTGGCACGGGCTGGTGGCACAACAAGTGGGCCAACGAAAAATTAAAACTTGCTCTTGTTTTCATTTGTTGTTCAAACAAATCCGAATGCTCTCTGATTTTAGGGGGGTAAAATGTATTCAGACGAATGTCTAACTTAAGTGGTATCATTGGTATTATCTATTTTCATTATAGTAAATAAATCTATTTCACATAAATAATATTGTTATGGAATTGTTTAGGTTGTATTGCTAGTAGCAGCTATTGCTATTGCATATAAAATGCTATTAAACGAAATGATTTTATTGCAAATTTTGAGAGTGTTATTCATCAAAGAAATAGGTTTGGGGAAACATAAATACAATTGCCATTAATATTCCATTATTTACATTTCAGATCACATCATTGCTCCGGCCGCACAGTGCCAGTGTCAGCTACAAGGCGATCGAAGCGGCAGCGGTCGAAGAGTTGCCAGCAACATCAGTAGCAACAGCAACATCCCCAGCAGCAACATCAGTTCCAGCAGCAACATCTCATGCCATTGGAGCCAAAGCAACTTGTGTGGAAGTTGAGTTCATACCCACGCTAAATATTATATTTGAGAAGCCGACTTCATCGAGTGAGCAACTGTCCCCCGAGAGTTTGAAGCATGCTGCTACATCTGTGCTTGATAAGGAACTTGCGGATGATTGCGACTCCGACAATGATTCCACACGTACTTACATAATCTCGAGGAGCAGTTGGACAGAAGTGACATCGAGTAGCACGCCATATGCCGTTACCTCCACGGACACCTCCGAACTACTGAGGCGACAGAACAATCTCAGTCTCTCGGAGGAGGATCATTCGGTAACGTCGTTTAGCATTGAACAACCCACCAGTTCCATGACCATCGACATGGCCGAGCGGCAGACAACAACCACCACAACGACGGCAACAACGACAAACAGTGCCGATGTTGTGGCAACAAACGCAACGACAACGACCACAACTAGCAGTAGCATTGAGGAGGATATCGAGGAAGCCATCGAGATCAGTGAGGTTGAGGAGCAGCTGAATTCCCCGCTGGAATCTCTATCGGAGGCAGCTGCCTATGCCCGACCAAAGGGGCAGGAATTAAGTGCCAAAAGTTTGAGCAGTAATCCGGATGATGATGAGGATGCGGTAGAGTTTCGCATCGATGATGCTCAGCTATCTGGTGGCCAATTGGCTCAGCATTTCCTGGTTGCCGATGACGATGAAAGCGAAGAGAGATCGGATCTTCCAGCTGCCTCCAAAGTGGAGGTTAGTCTATCCTCAAATGATGATGACTTTGACATTAGTTTGCCTTTGGAGCAGAGGAAACCTGTACATTCCCTGCATGGGGATGAGGATTCAGTAGATCAGAGTTTAAGTAATCAGAGCACTACGGATGATGTTTCCGAGTTGGTTGAGGAACCAGTTCTGGAAAGGGAAGATAAGACTGAGGGTAGTGAGGCTATTAGTGCCAGTGCTCCTCAGGAAACTCATGTGAATGAAAGTCAAATAACTGAAGAGCAAGATCACTCAATGGAGGAGATCGTGGCAACAAATGAATCCATTGAAGTGACTTACGAAGCTGAAGAAACAGTCGATACTTCACAGAAAGTCGACCTTATCACGGACTTAGATGAAGAACAGGAGGATCAGGCTCTAGAGGTTATCAGGCCTACGTCTACATTGGAAACCCTGAAGCTACCTCCGCTCCAGGAACCTCAGATTATGGATCGCAAGGCAGCTAGAGCGTTGACCACTTTACGACTCCAACCAGAACCACTGGAACCTTTGGAATTAACTATTCTAGAAATTGATGAAAGTGACAATGACGATGATGAGGAGAGTTCCCTGCAACTGATGAAGCTGCGATTGATGGCCATGAATCAGCAGATGATTATTGATAATGCCCCCAAACTTTCGCCCACGGAAGCAGATCAAACACAAGTAACCAGCAGTTCCACCAACACGGAACTCAAACAAATGGAACGAGTGCCTCTTACTGAATTTTCCAAAGATGTTTTGGAGGATATCACCGAAGAAAGCGAGAGAATGCTTTCCATGAGCACTACCATCGAAGAAGAGCAGGATCCTCCTTCGTTGTCACTGGATGAGTCGAAAACTCTACTGCAGGCAGGAGCAAATAAAGCTGGAGGCAGTAGTTCCAGTTTGGTGAGCTTAAACATGCTAAAGCAACTGGAAGCCAAAGTGCAGGAACTGCACACCCAACTGGAGACCAAGGATAACTGCTTGACCTCGTTAAATCTGCAACTTGAGGCGGCCAGAAGGGAATCCAGTGCGGGTCCGGCCTCGGCTAGGGATTCTAGTTCCCTAATGACCAACTCCACGGAGTATCGCACTCTTCAGGATGAATTAGGCGGCCCAGTAAGTGAATCTTCTATATATACAACTTGTGTACATAAGATGTTTCAATAATACTCTTCCCCCACAGACTCTAGACATATATGTGGAGATGTCGCTAAGGGATGAGACGATTGCCAAACTTACAGATTCGCTTCAACAGTCGATGGTTGTGCGTAATAAGCTACAGACGGACTCAGATCGACTTGGGGGCGAAGTGCAGAATTTGCGTCGGCAACTTCAAGAGGCCATCGAGGCAGTGAAGCGATCGAGTGTTGGTTGGGCGGATCAGGAATGCAACCCCGGCCAGCGGCTTTCTGAGATCTCCATGGATTTGATCAGCGAAAGCGATGATGATTTGGACCGCCATTTCCTCACGGACAACGAGGAGCGGGGATCCCGCAGCTCCAAGGAACGACAGTTGCCCCAGTTCCAAACCAACGATGACTTGGGTATGCAGGCCATAAATCCAGATTGGACGCCGGCGTTCAGCAAGCAGATCGAGCAGTTCCACACCTACCTGGTGCCAGCGGAACAGCGGATCTTTCTCATGGTTCAGCGCAAGTTCGATGACTATTTGAACCAACAGATATCGTTGTGTCGGGATCTGGGCGCCCAGGAGCTGAAAATTGCCCGCGATCAGTGGGAGAGCGAGAAACAGAGCAGCGAACAGATCCAGCAAGCAGAACATACCAAGCAGATGGAGGAACTGCGCAAGTACTTCGAGCACAAGTGCGCCGATCTGGAGAAGCAGTTCTCCGATGATGTCTTCTCGCACAAGTCACAGCACCTGGCTGGGGACAGCTCTTCAGAGTGCTCCGAGATGGATCAGTTGCCTGAGGAGCCGGCGGCAGCGGCGTCGTCCAAGGAACCTTCTCCACGCAAACGGAAGCGAGCTGAGCTGTTGCTCAGTCCCAGTCACAGACAGATGACTCCTTGTGGGCTGGACTTCTTGGGGGACACCACTGGAAAAGCTGGCAAAGATGTGAGTGAGATTTTAAGTTTTCTTAATATAAGTTGTTCCCAAAATTACTAAATAAAAGCTATAAACAAACTTAGATAAATGATTTAAATAATATGTATGTATATATATAAACGACACGTTTTGGCAATTCAATTTTATTATTTAAAGAGACATAATAGGAGACATTTTTGACTCATAGGCCAGTATATATATTCTTGATTATTAACAACAGTTAGATCGATATAGCCAGCAAACTAGTTTTTTATCTATTTGTATCAAACTTTAGCAAGGGACTTCATTCTTTTGCAGGTAGTATATACCAAATTCGGAAAGGATCTCTTTTACGATTGGAAAAATTGAACAGAGAATCGTCATAACTTCATGGTTTTGCGTTACAAATATATTTATAGCCGTTTTATAAAATAAAATATGTTGGTTAAAAGTTTAAGGGTTATAAACTAAGTATACCGAAGTTTGACACCTTTCTTGTTTTAAAAAAATTATAATAAATATGAAAAAGCGTAATTCGATTAAAAATCTAATATTGACAATTTTTTTATTTTACGATGTTGTTTATATTTTGTTTTGTTTGAAGAATATATATATATTGTAAGATAATACCAAATTGATTGAAAATGACCCTTTACCTTATAGAAAATAAGATATTGTAGAGTCTATTCAAATTTGAATAATTTTTTTTTTTGCAGAATTCTCTAGATGTAGCCGACCTGAAGATTTTCTACCAAACCCATATCAAGGAGTTAAGACGCGCCCACGAGGATCAGGTGCGCAAGCTTAGCGATCGTATTAAATTCTATGAACGTCGGGGCGACGATGACTACAACGTATGTATCAACTATCTAAATTCCAAACTACGTTTCATATTTAAGCTTGTTTTGACTAACTGAGCTAACTGCATGCCCATTCTTGTTTTTCTCTCCGAATTTTATAACCCAATAAAACGAACTAAACCAATTGTAACTACCTGCAATCGACACCCAAATGCATAAACTAACCCAGCCTGCAGCCGAATCACCCGCTCGTACCTGTCCGGAAAAGGGATCCGGAGATGGACCCGCGAATACCTCACTGATCATCATCGATGAGGACGAGCTGAACTTTAATAACGAATCACAGGTTGTCCAGCGTATCATCGAGGAGTACGAAAGGAGGTTGCAGGAGCAACTGACCTTGGCTCGACAGGACATTGCCACCGAGTTGGAGCTGCAGATTCAGGTGAGAGGAGCCGGCAACAGATGCATCCTGGCATGTGGCATGACTCTAATATTTTAACTCATTTTCTGTTACTCGTTGCATATTCTTAAAAAATATTTTCGCTTTAAGTTCCATGGCAAATTGTTTATATACTTAACAATTGACGTTTCCATTAAGATGACTTTTATTTGCTAAGTTAATGAATGTTACCGGTCAGATAAAACGTAAACATAGTATGTGTGATTCACTTCAGAGATTAGTTTAATCTTAAAGTATCTCCCTTGCAAAAATCTCTCCGCGAGCGTAAATTATTTTTAAACACGCCGCACGCAGCTCACATGAAAAAAACGTGCAAAATTTGTCAAGTAGCCAAAACACAAATGAAAGCAAGAGGAAAAATAAAGAGTGCTAAAAACAGAGCAACATGAAAATCATGCTACCACAAACGTGTGCCAAAAGAACTTTCAACTCGCTTCGAATTATGTAGCATTAAATCAGTGCGCACTTTGATACCTGGGCATGCCTCTATTTATATCCGTCAGTCAATGATCCCCTGAATCGTTGACAGATGCCTCAATCCTTTCCAGCAGCCACATCAATCCTCAGCATCTCACCAAATATGGTGGCCACGTGTCAGCCAGGGGATACGAAATAAAATAGAAAAGACCTCCCTTTGGATGGCGCTTGTCAGAGACACTTTTTGTTGTTCTTTTGTTCGACACCAAAATAAATCCATCGAAGGTCAAAGACTGCTGGATTTGCCATTGTGTTAACAGTAGACAATGGTTAAAGGTCATTTCGATTAAACAATTTTAAGTTATAGTTTTCTAAAAAAATGTAGGTATTATAAAGGACTAAAATAAGGTAAAAACTGAAGAATAAAAATTTATTATAATTGCACTGCAATTTGTTGACAATTTTATTCTCATTGTTCACATAACTAGCACCAACATTTTCAATCTCAAAGTTTTTATTAAAACAATATCCACTGTAAGTTTGCGTACTATCCAAATGCGAAAAACCAAAATCACTATGCTACAAAACCCTACCACTGTTCGTCGAATATTTCCCGCCCCACTTATGCTGTCAGAAAATAGTCTTTTGTATGTATCATGTGGGGGCTATCTGCCGATCGTTCTGTTTGCCAACAGCAAATTTCGCAGACATTCTGCGGAATATATGACAATGCAAAGATATATATAACAACATAATGAGCGCGCCAAATTCTCGTTGAAAGGCAAACATGTGCTCGTCCTGTTGTCATAGTATATTTAGTTTACTTCACACCACTCTAATCAAGTCATGAAATGAAGCTAATAAAGTCAAAGCAGGAAGTGTGGCTCAGATGGGGATTAATAAAGGGGGAAAAGTGGAGCAGAAACAACCCCACAAGAGGAGAAAGAAAGTGTAGGTACATAACTTTTCAAAATTAACGCTCATAAATTTGAATTAATTCCAACACGCACAGAGAAAGATATAGAAAGCAAGCAGTACGGGAACTGCTTGACACATTCTCTCTCCCATCTCCCGCGCTCTCTCCGCCAATCAACAATATAATGGGCTGCATGCTTTGGGTGGCGATCAGTCTTTTCCGTTACTTCAACGCGTGCGTACGTCTATAGCGGACAATTCATTCATCTAAATAAAATACAAACGTACTTCCCGCGAGAGTGGAAGAGAATTCGCGCTACAGATTCTACAAATCTTCGGGATCTTCAAGTGGTTCTTGTGAAAAGCAAAATATGCTAATCATTGCCAAGAAGCGAAAAATTATTCTATACACAAACAACTAAATTGAATGGCTTTATTGTGTCTATTAATTGGAAATTTTGTGCGATTCAAATCTAACGGTTTTGTGTGCTTAAAGTCAAAAGGAACTGACAATAATTATTTACAAACCAAGTGATATGGTTGTAACGTGCGTGTACTTGTTACAAATCTAACGGTTTTTATGTGCTACAACATTAATGAAAATAAAAGGAAACTCGGTGTCTAAAAAAAGGACTTCAAAAGTAAGCAAAGAAAATGACTAAACAAACTACATTTTTTAAGAGCCCATCACTCAAAAGACTCCAAAAAAACGCAGACTAAATAAACAAACAGTCTGCACTTTGTCAAAGATTTGTCTTTCCTCCCAATTGACTTGAAAAGTCGTTGCTCTTTCTCCCCAAAAAAAGAAATTAAAACCGAAGAATTCCCATTTCCAGCCACAATCGGTCCATGAGCAGTTTATTTTTGTTCAAGGCGCAAATTTCGGTTTCTTTTAGTATCTTTATTTGGGTTATATTTAGTCAACTTCCTGAGGCCCTGGAAAAGTACTGAGGAAGCGCTCGTTGCGAGCTGTAATATCGATATTCACTTTGGGCTCTATTCCCAAACTCAGTATTCTATAATTGTAAATTACAAAAAAGTTCATTTAAAGGTTTTTAAGTTATGATTAATGGTGGTTGGTATTTTATTTTAAATCAGAACTTGCTTTACTAACGGTTTGCGACAAAAAAATTGTAAAATTCACATTCAAAGGTTTTTAATAAATTACAGACTTAAATAATTTAATTGTTAAAGTAGTCAGAAAGTCGCTACTGTTTATAATTTCAATAATACAATTGAAATTGAATTGAAAAAGTTAAGGGATGTTAAAAGAACTATCGGCAGGCTACCATAAATTCTTTTAACTAAAGGCTTTTATAAATGTAATTGTTTTAAAAGAGATAAGTATTTGACAAATAACGATGAGAAATTAATTCAAGTGTATTATCCTTTTATTTACCTCTAAACCAACTTTGGAGTCTTTACCGTTCGAAATATGTTTTTCCTAAAAAAAACTTATAGGCAACTTGCAGGTTTCTTTTAAAGCAAAAACTTTTAACTTTTGGGTCTTTAAACACAAGTCAAGCTTCATGTAAAATCAACCAACTGTCTTGGCTAAGTGAATTTTAATTGAAAATATTCCGGAACTAGGAACGCCCCTAAAATTAAGCATTTAAGCAAATCAATTAAGGCAGCCCTATAAAAAGAAAATCAGCAAAGGGGTTATATTAATCGGAGTTTAGACTTGTGCCATGAAATACGACCGAATTCAACCGGTGCGACGCTTGACAGGAATTCTGGCGTGGTGGTGCCTTTGGCCCAAAAAGGAATTGGACTCCAGACCGAATTGGACTAACTGGCAGGGATATCTCCTGCATGTTCCCTTTACTTTGCTCTTTGTGGTCCTTTTGTGGGTGGAGGCCATAATGAGCAGGGATATACAACATACCTCCGATGTCCTGCTAATCTGCTTGACCACGACTGCCTTGGGGGCTAAGACACTCAATAACTGGAAATATGCCCATGTGGCTCAACGGATTTTAACGGACTGGAGTACTTCAGATCTTTTTGAGTTGCGGAGCAAGCAGGAAGTGGACATGTGGAAATTAGAGCACCGACGCTTCAGCCGCGTCTCTATTTTCTACGCTATGTGCAGCGGAGGTGCTATCCCTTTTGTTGTGATTCAATCTCTGTTTGATATCCCCAATCAATTGCCCTTTTACATGTGGGTGCCCTTCGATTATAAGCAGCCGACTCTCTTTTGGTATCCATTTATTTATCAGGCTATAACCATTCCGGTTGTCTGTATTTGCAATATTACCATGGATACTGTTAATTGGTATATGATGCTGCATCTATCGCTTTGCCTGCGGATGTTGGGTCAACGATTGAGTAGCCTTCGGCATGATAATAAGAAGCTAAGGGAAGACTTCTTGGAATTAGTGCATATCCACCAGAGACTCAAGCAACAGGCTTTGGACATTGAGACCTTCATTTCGAAAAGTACTTTTACCCAAATCTTGGTCAGTTCCTTGACCATTTGCTTTACAATCTATAGCATGCAGATGGTAAGTGATGTGAAATTGTTACTGGATATAATGCAATAAACTCTGTTAATCACTGTAGAGTCCAGTCATGCAGGATCTGAGCAAGTTTGCCGCCATGATTCAGTATTTATTGGCCATGATAATGCAGATCATGCTGCCAAGCATCTATGGTAATGCCGTTATCGATTCGGCGAGTATTTTGACCAATTCAATTTATAATTCCGATTGGCCGGATATGAATGCTCGAATGCGACGCCTCATCTTGATGTTTATGATGTACTTAAATCGTCCCATGTCCTTAAAAGCCGGTGGTTTTTTTCATGTCGGTTTACTGCTCTTCACCAAGGTTGCTAAAAGCGCATGTGGCTTTAGGAGATTCCTTTTATAAGATATCTTTATTTCAGACCATCAATCAAGCCTATAGCCTGCTGGCCTTGCTGCTCAACATAGACCAATAGGATCGGAGTTCTACTCTATAAAACCCTATGCTTTCTATTTTGGACTAGCCAAAAGATTTCGCAGCTCGTTTGGAGATTTATTGCCGCGTCTTGTTATGCAAAAATCTAAAAATACATAGTAGCATTGCACAAAATACACGTATTCCTATATATACTATTTGATGAGTGCACATGAAATGTAGAATTGCAAGTGACGAAAATAAAATTAAAATTCTACTGACACAAACATTTGCGGGAAAGCTTTAATTCTTGCAATACGTGTTATTTCTAAATAAATAATGGTTTACCCATAAATTTACGTATTGGTGCTTTGTTTTATTCATTTATGGTTATAATTAATTCAAAGTATACTTTTATTTAAAGAAAATAAGATTTGCTGGAACATATTAAATTATGAAAAGGACAAAGTTTGATTTAGGCATTTACACATATAAACAGTAAATTTCTTGACGAATTACTTTAAATTAGGTTCAACGGAAAACTGCTTGTATTTTAGTTTTCCAATTCAATCAAGATCACATAAAAGTGTACCGCACTGTTTGCCGACGTAAAGCCTCAAGTAAATATTGGAAAATATTGAAAACAAAGAAAACTCACAATCTGCCGGGATCACGACCCCTTAGTGAGCAATTCAGAGAACAAACGAGAGAGGTAGAGCAGAAACTCTCAGAGATAAGAGAACTTGGTGATGATAAGTCATTGAATTGCTTTCAAATCGTCGTTTTTGAGCTACATTTAATTGTACTTAATGCGATTTTATGTTTAATTCATAAGCGAGGGTGTGCAGTCTCATCCAAAAATAAACACCAACCCCACCCACTCCCTTTTTTTCCTCTTTTCCTGCGTTTGGGTGGGGAAGACGTTTATTAAGATTTATGTATCTGGCTCTGTTTCCGTCTTGCCACCCTCAAGGGATTCGACACACTGTGATATATCTCCGACTTCGGATGAGCCAGACGAAAGATCTAAAATAAAAAATACCACTCAGATCATTTCCCATCTATATCATGTAAATATTTTGAGCTGAAACCATAAATATTTATGCTTTAGTGAAAGGCGGGAAAAGTTTCTTCTGAAAGCTTGATCTGTCTCCCAGAATTGAAATGCAATATGCAGCAGAATGTTGCAACAGCTTTTCACACATTGTCCATAAACAAAACCTTTAGATCCATGTAAACAATTTGCATTTTCAGAATTTGTTGTCGGAAAATACCGTGGACGATCAGAATTGGCCCAAGGAGCTGATCTTGCTGCGCGAGAAGTTTACGGCCAAGAGTCAACTGGAGATCACTCAGCTGAATATTAAACATGCCGACGAGGTGAGTTTAAAAATTAGAACATTTAAATAAATTTAATATAAATTTGAAACTAAAAAGCTGAAAACGATTAAATTGAGGTAATATACGGAATATATTTCCTAATAAATGCATGTAAAAGTATTAATTAAATTGTTTACTTTTTAAAAATCTAAAATCTAAAAGATATTCAGTCATCTTGAATTCCAATCCACATTTTTAAGACAGATTCTTGGATAAAAGCAGTTTGTCTCATTAGTTTGATTACTTTTCTATTGCAATTATAAGGTAATAACCTTTATTTTGTTAATCTCCCGCAGATGTCGCGCATAAAATTGGAATACGAGAAACAGCTGAATCGGAAGAACAAGCGTCACTTGACCTTTGATGCGGCCCGTGACCTGGAGCAGGTAATCTGCGAACGAGATGGATTGAGGGAGCTGTCCAAGAGTTTCCGCAGCGTGCTCTGTCGACTGGCGAAGTGTGTGGCCAACTGTGAGGAGGATTTGAATGCCACGCTCTCCGAAGAAGTGCAACGCCTTCTATTTCACAGTCGCAGTCAGGATGCGGGGGACGACCTGGAGATTACCCTTAGTGGCTCCCTAAACAACACAAAACAAATGCTCCGAGTGCCGGATGTACACAGTTTGCTGGAAGTTGTCGAGGATCCCAGTTTGGTGCAGTTTATCGACAGTAAGAGCAACGAAGAGCCAAGTGAGGATTTCGATTTGAACGATTGCTTAGAGCGGTTAAAGTCAGAAGCTTCCTACCTGTTGCATTTGTCAGAGGATTTGCACAAACAACGGCCACATGATGAGTCCTCGGAGCATTTGGATGAGCCGGAGAAACAGGAGCACGAACTCTGCTGCGAGGCAGAGGACGGTCTTAAGACCACAGCTGCGGTACAGCAACAAGTGCTGTCCAAGTTCCTGCGCACAAACTCCCTAAATGACCAGCAAATGGGCGTGGCCAATCAGCGAAAGAACAGCAATCCGGAGGCGGGGAAAACCCATACATCGCTTCCTCCAGATCTCCAGCAGCATGTAGGCAATGCCTCGGAACTATCCTTCCAACTTGTTCAGCTAAAGAACCGACTGATTAAATCGGAGGCAGATCGTCAGAATCTGCAACAGCAACTTAGTCACACTATCGATCGTAATGCCGAATTGGGACAGGAATTGCAGGCTCTGAGGGATCAGTTTTCTCAACTGAATTCCCTGAACCACACGGATTACAATGAGGGCTATGGCCTGGGGCCGATGAAGAGCCTGCAGGATCAGGGATTGGATCAATCATCGGCCAGTTTTCTAGCGCTCCAGGAGCGGGCGCGTCATTTGCTTTTATCCTCTCCTGTCAAGGAGCAACCTTCAAGGGATATGGGAAATTCCACAGTTACCTTGCTACAAATGATCGAAGACTTTTGTCGCGAGGGCGACAAAGTGGTGGAGAGTGGCAAAAAGGACCGCGAGGATCTGCAATCTCAGGTGAGTTCAGAATCGACCTCCCCAAGAATCTTCTTCCCTTTTTGAGTTTTCCCCCACGTCTTTCTTTGAGTGCTAAACGCATGATCCAAATACATTCGAATAGTCTGTAAGCCAGGTTCCTTCTAAAAGAAATTATCACCTTCCGATACCCTCTCCTTTGACCAATAACCACACAAAAACACAGATCGATACCGCTGACAAGCAGCTAAAGGATACACGGCGATTCCTGGAGGATCAGGCCGCCGAGCGTGAGCAAGAGCGCGATGAGTTCCAGCGCGAAATAGAGCAGCTGAAGGCTCAGTTGCGCGACAAGGAGAAGGAGCACAGCTCCTATGCCAATGCCTCCGAGGAGGTGAGTCCTGCCCACGGTTCTCATCTATGATCTCTGGGCTCTTGATCTCGATTTTGGGCTTTGTTTGACTTTCGTTTGCGTTTTTGCCTGGGTTCACAAAGTCTTCCTCTGTCTTTTCATATCTCTTTACTTGTATTCGTTCTATCTATTGAATATTATTACTTCTTAGCTCTAGTTTTGGTTATAAGTATGGTTATAGGCATATTATTGTTTAAGTATCCCCAGCATGTGGCCTTCCTTTTTATTAACTGACACACACCCGCATATTTTCAAAATATTAACACACAACTGAATTCTGGAAGCCATTTCCACAAAGAGTTTACCAAATCGCATGGGGCACCTGTTGGGCATAATTCAATTGTAAATCCCTCTAGGGGGCTGTTCAACGGAGTCAAGGGCACCGTCAATACATGTGTGTATATGCCAGAGCTTTTGTAAGCATGTGCCGACATATTTATAGACCCGAAGATGTAGGCACTTAAGTGTGTGCGAGTTGGAGCCTTTCAATCAGATTCCATTTAGTCACACTACCTTAAGTTGAAAATCTATTGTGGTTGAAATAATTTCAATGTCGACCTGATATATGCACTTTGTTTTTCAAATAATAAATGAGTTGCTGCCAAATTCCGTGAATAAGATTGATTTTTTTCTTCTGTTTTGGATTATTTCAAAATGTGCAGTATGATTTATAAGCATGAAAATTAGTCTTCAATGGTTTCCTAAATGCTGAAAGTTGCATTATTTATTTTAAATTAAATGTATTTATAGTAGAGTCTGCGGCTTACTCACTTTTATTATTGCTTATTTTTGTTGAGTTTTTGTCTCGCGTTACAACAGATATATCCGCATTTATTAAGAATTTTTAAGTCTATTAATTTATTTATTAATTAAGTATTTTTCTTTCGGTCTCCCAATCACCTTAAATGTTATTTGTGTTAATCAAACTAAATAATGTATTTGTAACTCTTTGCATGCACTCAATAAACCCAACCGCAACTAAAACTAAAATTTATTGCACATGTACCCCTTTTCCCACCGCGCGCACTCTCAAAATATAGTTGAAGGTAGCGAAACGAAAGCATGTAAGTTTGTCACTAATCTGGAATTCCGCACCTGCACACTTTACATCACATTCTTCCATCAATTACCTGTTTGAAATACATTGCTAACAAAGTTCTTATTTTTATACAGTATGCCCAACTGGAGGCCCAGTTTCGAGAGGTTAATTATCAGCTGAACGAGGCAAACGCCAAGAGGGATAAATTCGAGGTGGAACTGAAGGCTTCGATAGACAAAATCTTTGTGCTGCGGGAGATCATCTCGGAACTGGAAACTCAAGTCCAAACCAAGGCACTCAATGAACAAGTTTTGGGCGAAAAGGCCAAACAACTGGAGGAATATGTGAGTTTGCAGATGAGGGATAACGATGCCCTGCAGCAGGAGGTGCATAGTTTGAAGACAGACATTGGAGAGAGCTATCAATCCCGTATAAGAATACTAGAGGATAAGTTGCAGCAGGGAAGAACAACTGCCGAACAAGGCTCTGTTTTGAGTCAAGTGGCGGAAAAACTAAGAGATATTGAAACCACACTGGATCAGAAGACCAAGGTCCTGGAGTCCCTGCACAACTCCAACAACGCCTCCAATTCGGCCAGCTTAAGTGTCACCGAAGATGTCTCCATTCATGGCAGTAAGGATCCCACGGCAGTGGGTTCACCCTCGCATCCGTCGCTCACCGTGGAGGGTGTGCAACGGGTCACCGAGAAGCTGGACCGACACACTCGCGTCGAGGAGGCGGCCATCAAGCGTATTCGCGACCTGGAGATGCAGGTCCATCAAATGCGTGCCGGCTGCGTGGTAAGTAAACCAAAAAATAAAATAGGGTCAGTTTAAGAGCCAGTGCTTAAGTTTTTAAAATACTTTTAGATATTTACTTCATGCTTTTCAATATCTGCACAGTTTTAAGTCACAATTGATGAAAAATTAAATTATGAAAATCATAACCACTGTGCTTACATTCATTATTTTTTTGCAGGACTTGATTTTGCGGGACTCGATCAAGTTTTCAAAATCTTTGTCACAAATTGATTATTATTGATAATAAAACAACTTAATTAATACTAAAAATAGTGAGATATTTTGAAGTCTAAAGTGAAGCTCTTCCAACTAAATTTCAACGTTTAGTTGGAAAAAATTAGGCTCTTAAATAAAATATTGTAAACGCAAATGCTTTCCACTTATTCCAAAGCTCTAGACACTTGTACTATTTAAAATGTTTCTTTTTATTACTTCGATTTTTTGTAATCGCCTTAATTTTTAAAACAAGAAGTACAGAAAATTTAAGTGCAATTTCTCCAATGAACTTTAAAGTGTTGTATGGGAAGGGAATATTTTTTCCAGTTCGTGTTTTCAGGACGTCAAATTTTTTCAATTGTTTTTTCATGTTTTTAGTCCCGGCTTTGAGGGACAATACGAAAAATGTCATGAACAGCATAGAAAGTATTTTTAGAGGGCTTAAGCAAAAACACTTGAGAAAAGGCGATTGATGGATTCTTGTCGCACTGCAGGCGTCCCACTACGTGGACCATGACAGCGCCATCAAGGCTTGGCTGCGAATCCACCGAAGATATCTCTCGATTGATCTTCTTAAAATGCAGGCTTTTTATTTTTTCCAAAATCTTCTTACCGCCTAAAATCTGGTGTCCATCGAAAGTCATTAAAGATTCGGTGTCGCTGTAGAATTCCTCCAAAGTGTTT
The DNA here is from genome assembly GCA_018153305.1 of Drosophila kurseongensis. Taxonomy (NCBI): domain Eukaryota; kingdom Metazoa; phylum Arthropoda; class Insecta; order Diptera; family Drosophilidae; genus Drosophila; species Drosophila kurseongensis. The sequence goes on along the minus strand of JAECXX010000005.1, from coordinate 6,269,892 downwards.
TGCTTTGCAGGGTCATCGAATCTTGTGTAATATTGTCCAACAAAAGTCTTTCCAATTGACTCGAAGTTTTGATTCATCTTAATAGCGGACTCCATTGGATTCATTGGATTCTTCGATGGCGAAGTTAAAATTATTGGAAAACCGAAAAAAATTGAAAATAATTTTACCGAATCTTAGCTGCTGTAAGATCTATGAGTTTAATGAGTATTTAATATTGTCCAACTACTTGAGTACTATTTTGAAGCCTACTTTCTAACTTGTTTTCTCATTAGATCTTATAAAAACTATCTGAGAATCGTGTCTATATTAATTAATGTTTTTAGGCAATTTTATATAAATTAAGCTAGCGGAAGTAACAGTTACCTTTTCTTCTTGTTATACGAGAATTTGTTGTCACTTTGGTAGTTACATTTACCATTTGTACTTTATATGATCTTTAATTAAAAAGTTAATTCATCAATTTAAGGTTTGTGCGACCGATTTGGTGCGAACTATCCTGTTCACAAACCTGTATCTATTCGAACTCGAAACTGTCATGTTGTTGTCTTTGCTAAACCGAAAAATTTAAATTCAACGGTCGGTCGCTCGTATATTTAGATGCTTTTCTCTCTTGGTTTTCGCTACTAAGGCAACTGAGCATCCAGAAAAACATTTGTGCTATAAACCCTCCTAGTTTTCTCGATCGAGAGCATCTCTCAGTTGCCTTCAGAAAGGCACTGTGAAAGGTTGAATCGGGAGAAATGTACGCCGTCATGTACATCATTTTGGATCGCTAACCAAACATATAAGTTCATTTTCAGATATATTTAATTTTGTGAAAAATAATCTTATAATTCAGCTGCAAGTTGCGGAAGTTTCGGAAATGTTTCAGGGTCCAAAGATTCCGCTGCGAGTGAGTTTTAAAATGGAGCTTTTAATACCCAATCAAGGTTTCTTTCAGCGACAATTGATGTGCGGCAGAGAATGTTTATTCATTTTGATGAATTCTGCTGAAGGCAATCATAATATAAATAAATATATAATTCAATTTGTTGTGCCGCATACTGCCATAATGTTCATACTTTAACTGTGGACAGTGTGCGGTTGTTCTGGTTGAGATATGTGATTTATGGCAGCAAGTTTTTGGGAATTTGGCACACTCTGTCACATAAATAAATCGCTCCCTGTTCCCTTTCCACATGCCCGGTTTGTTCCATTTCAAAAATAGATGCATATGTTTGCCCCGCCCTCCTTTTACGCCCATATTTTCGTTCCACTTGAAAATCAATTGTAAATCAAATCATTTGGCGCCTTAGCACCTGCCGCATTTTCATCGCCCACTGAGGGGTGCACCTTTTGTCACTTGAAATCCGACTCTAAAAAATAGTAGTCCAGCTTGTTTACAATATGCATTCTCGCACTGAAGCCCAATTGAAACACTAATATGCGGTAATGCCTCTATAAATTTCTTTATGCTATGGCACGCATCCCGCTGAGTTGTTTGGAAAAAGGGGAGACTGAATGGTTGAAAGGGGGCAGCAGTTTGCTGGGGAAGCTGCATTCATACCCGCATGAATATAAATGGATCAAAACCGAGTAAACAACAGCCAAGAGATGCATGTACAAAGGCGAAGATACAGAAAACAGTGGGGGAACTCGTGAATAGCAAGATGTAAAAAGTATTTAAATTACATTTAAGAGTAAAATGAAAGCAATTGTTTTTAAAACGATTTGTTGAATTTGAAAACTGCAGTGTATCCAAACTTCTTTTACACAAACTGAAAGTTTTATTATGGTTCATTAAAATAACGAGATAATATCCATTTATTTAAAAGGAATCTCGTTAGGTTAGATAAGGAAAATGGAACATATTGTAGCAGAAGCTTTCATTTTTTTGCCACCCATAGCCACGGTGCGGAGATACGATACATATATCCACTTTAATTGAAGTTGGAAAGGGTTAAATGCAGATGAAGCCAACGGTCAAACGGTCGGCCATTGACTCACCCACTCAAACCGGGGAAAACAAACTGACAAGCAGACTAACCACTTGATCAAGTTGAATCCTACAACCGGAAAAAAATGACCGAGTTGATAATGATTTGGTTTAAATCGGGTTGTAAAACCATACAATTTTCAAGAAAATAGTCATAATTATAATCAAATAAAGGATTTCTTTCATTTTTTGACTCAAAGGTATACTTGTATTTAGTTAGGATTAGGATTAGTTTTTCTTAGTTTTTTTATATTAATAAAATAACCAAATGAATATTTAAAAAATGTATTTAGTTTTTAAAAACAATATTCATTCTTATTTTCGTTTCTTTTACAGGAGCTTCAGCATGAACGCGACTCCCTGCAGGGACGAATGGATGAGCAAACCCAGCGAATCTCCACACTCCAAAACCGCCTGGAGGAGCAGCGCCAGCGGGCGGAGCAACTGCATCGGGCTGGCACCTCGGACCTAAATACCCGTGTACATGAACTTCAGGGTGAGGTGCAGAATCTCGGCGAGCAATTGGCTGCGCGGGACAAGCAGATGGCCACCTTGCGACAGCAACTGCAACGCAGCCAGGAGGAGATTACGCGACTGGAGGCGGAAGTCACAGTTCGCACCGAACCAGATCGCGGTTTGGTGGACAAGCTGGAAGCTGAAGTGCAGCAAAAGGGAGCAGAGATCGGCAAGCTCAAGGATAAGATACGCACAGAGATGATCAACCGACTGGCATTGCCGGATCTAATGGAAACAATGCTGGCGGACAAAAACGATGAGATAGATCATCTGCGCGATCAACTGGAGGCCAAGGAGAAGGAATTGCAGGCCACTCATCAGGACGGCACCCTGATTTCATCCCCGGCAGGAGTAGCCGGCGGAAAGCAGGAAGGGAGTGGCGGCAAGTTGAGTGGCCGCACTCTTAGCGATATCGGATCAATTACCGAGTTCCCCGAGCCGGATGTGGAGCGACGAGCGGCCATGCGGAGTCTTAACGCTCCCCTCCAGATGAGCGATGGTGCGGGCGTCTTCCTGCACCAGACAATGGTAAGTGTTTGGTATAAAAAAAGGATATAAGTCTTACATAGTGGATGAATATTTCCTTATATAAACCCTTCTTATTTTGTCTTTGTTACAGGAAACCTCCAAGGAAGCGGTGGCCAACTTAACGCTCAAGCGTACCGACGACCTAAGCGGTTTTATAGCCCCCTATCCGGTGAACACTTTTGAGCATCCCCACTATTTCCAGGCCCTGGGAGTCACTGCCCAGAGCACCGATGGCCTCACACCTGGTCTGGTGCCGCGGCAGATCAACTTCTCCAATCTAACAGAAGACTCAAAACTAAAAACTCCCAGTGTGCTGATGCGTACACCAGAAATGCCCAGGCCAATGACTCCCCCGGAAGTCCATCAATTGCGACAACAGCTAAACAATTTGCAGGTGGAAAAGCAGCGACAACAAAGCGAACTGGAGAACAAGTTACAAGATCTGCAAAAGCAACTGGAGCAGGAAAAGGAGAAACTAAGTCGTCAAGCCCAAAGTCTGCAAAATCACGAGGAGAGTGAGGTAAAATATAGGCTACGCGTTGAGTCTTTGGAGTCGAAGATTCTGGAGACAGCTGCCCAGGAGGCCTCTGATCGGGAAAATCTTCGCAGGGAACTGAACTGCGTTAGTGCAGCCCATGAGCAATGCGAAGATGCAGCAGCTGCTCGGAAACGAGAGCTGGAAATCCTTAACAGTGAAGTCAAGATCAAGGCTGATCAGCTGCAAGCTGCGCTACGTCGATGCGGGGATCTGGAACTGCAGGTTCTCACTCTAGAACGAGAGATGGAGCGTTTGAAGAACAGTGAAAACAGCTCCAAGCAGTATTCGGTGGATGAGATTGCCCAACAGGTGGAAAAGGAATTAAACTACTCCGCTCAGCTGGACTCCAACATTCTCAAAGCCATTGAAAGCGAGGAGGAGAACAATCTGGACAAGAAGCGGCAGAAGGGAGTGCAAACGGAGGAGGAGACCATGCCAGGAACTGGTAATGGAACGGATGATGAGAACTTCCTTGGCGAACGGGAGCTTCTGAATCAATTGGAAGCTCTTCGAGCTCAATTGTCCGTGGAGCGTGAACAATGCGAGGCAATGAGTAAGGAGCTCCTGGGTGAAAAACAGCACTCACAGGACATTCAAGAGCAGGATGTGGTCATTATAGAGGCTATGCGAAAGCGACTAGAGACTGCTCTGGATGCGGAGGACGAGCTCCACAAGCAGTTAGATCAGGAGCGGGAACGCTGTGAGCGTCTTCAAACGCAGTTGACTTCCCTGCAGCGAGCGGAAAGTCGAAGGAATAGTTCTCTGCTCCTCAAGTCACCAGGCGACTCACCCAGGAAGTCCCCACGAGCTGATTTCGAATCAGAACTGGGAGATCGTCTGCGCAGTGAAATTAAACTTCTGGCTGCTCAGAATGAAAGGGAACGGGAGAGATCGGCGGATGCCCAGCGAAGCAGTGAGCGCGAACGGCAGCGGTACGAAAAGGAACTCCAGGAGCGAGTAGCTTACTGCGAGCGTCTCAAACAAGAGATGGAAAAGCTATCCCGGGATAAGGACTCCGCTGAATCAGAGCTGGAGCACTTCAACGAGCGGTTGACCCTGCAGGCCAGCGAGATCGAGAGTTTGGAGGCGAGGCTAGTTACCCTCCAGGAGGCGGAAACTAGAAGAGCAAACACCCGCACCCGCCAGCACCAGGAGAATGTTAAACTCCAGGCCGAGATCCATGAACTCAAGTCAAAACTATTGACAGCGGAAGCATCGCGGGATTGCTTGGAGCAAAAGGTTACCCAACTGCGCTTTGATGTGAGTCGTTCCGGTCAAAGGGAAGCCAAACTAGCTGAGGCATTAGCTCAGGCCAATGATCGATTGGCCCACAGCACTGATGACAATGTGCCGGCACAGTTCCTGCAGAAGATGAAGGAGATCAACACCCTATTGGCGGAGAACACCCAGGAGAACAAGCAGATGGCGGAAACAGTCCAGTTTCTGGTGGGGGAGCGCATTGCCCTGCAGAAGAAGTGCGAGGAGTTGGGTGGTTCTGGTAACACCAATGTCACTGAACTGGAGGAGCGCTGTCGGCAGTTGATCGGGCGTTATTTGCGCGTGGAGTCGCATCGCAAGGCGCTGGTCTATCAGAAGAGGTATCTGAAGCTCACTTTGGAGGGTTATCAGGCCAGTGAGCAGTTGGCACTGCAGAATCTGCGAGGTGGTGCTGCGCAGCCCACCCAGCGAAATATCAAAAAGAAGTTCAAGTAAGTTCCTAATTCTATTGGGAATTTAATTGCATTTAATAACTATAACTTTAAACTGATCAAATTCTTCCCTTTTTGCAGGACTGTGGCCCTGGCCATCATTGCCATCCAGCGAATCAAATACATTGGACGCATCTGGCACACGGGCAAGCGGATTGTGAGCAAGTCGGTCTTCACAATCACCCAGCAAAGGTAAGGCTCGTCAGGTTTTATCTACTATAATCTGCTGTACAAAGAAGCCTTGTCATAACAATCATTCTTTCGTCTCTCTAAGCTCTAAGATGCCCCTTGTGACTGTCAATATGAAAGTTAAGCTAAAGCAAGGCGATTTAGCCAAGAAATAGTGTCCACAAGGTCTGGGCTCCTAAATTTTGTCACTCCGTTTTGGGTCACTTTATTTAGAAAATATAAGTAAATATATAAAATTACCTGACCTAGTCACCAGAGTAGCTACATAGATTTTTTTTTTAACTATTTAATTCAGGCGAGCAAACCTCTTTTGGTCACGGGGAAATGGGTTCACTTTTTTTTGTTACTAATAAATTATTTTTATTTGTTATGCAGTCAAACTTTTATTGCTCAAACTACCATCTGTCATTTCATATGTATTTATACTATCTCTTTGCAAAGTTCGAGTTATGATAGTTCGACTGTGTTTAAGTTTTTAAAATAAAAACGTTTTTACACTGCAGACAATTCAATAAATTTCCACCAAAGTCTCTTAATATTTTAAACAGTTTTTGGATGCCAAAAAGTATGAAATTTTTGGTTTTATAACGGTAAATTATTAGTAATTATTTTTCAAACTCTTTGCAATAATGCTTCAAACTCACTTTAAACTGGATAAAATTCACCAATTAACTTTTAAACACATTTTTTACGAAAGAGGACTAATCTGAGTTATATTTTTAGAAGTCCTGGACTAAACCTGAATGTGGCGCCTCCCCAATCCCCACTGCCTGGGCCCAACTCGAATCCACCCACCAATAACAACAACCTCATGGGGCGTCTTAGTTATGCGCCCCTCTCACCGCCGATGGTTAATTACAGCACTGTGCAGCCGATAATGCTGCCATCAGATTTTACCCTCCAAGCGCCATCATCTTCATTGCAGAGCACCATCGCCAATAACAATAGTGAAAACAACCTGCCTTCGCTGGCCAGATTGGACTGGCCAACAATGCAGAAACCGAAGAGAGCGCATGCGCGGCATCATTAGGAAAAATCGCACAGCCCAGTCAACGGAAAAGCTCATCTGAAGGCCCTAACTTTAAGTGAAGCCATAACGAAGACACTTTGTAGCATGAAAGCATTGTGAATGTAGAACAGGCGATCCATTCTAGTGTTAATTACCTGTACCATTTCCCCCTAAACTAAGTCTTAAGCTGTTGTAACCTAATTTAAGCGTCCGCGCGACCACACCAAACTTAGACATGTAATCGTCTTGTAAGTGTTATTTGTATTTACCGCCCAAGTGTAGCCATAAGCATAAACCTAATCCGTGTCCCAGTATTTTGATTGGCTCGACTTACATTTAGTTTTTTTTTAATTTTGACTGTATAAGTTTCCTGATAAGTTGATTAAACCAAAATTTATTTCATATTGAAAACGGTTCTGTTTATTATTTTTCTTGACCTTACTTGAAAGTTTTCTGTACATATATGGAATGTGCCTTATGGTTGAGGATTAACTGGACAATTTAGAATTCAATTCATCACAATACTTAAATAAAGAGAACATGTTAATGTGGTAAAAAGCATTAAGCAAATACTAGATATTCGGAAATTAAAATGGGGAAGTGAGTATATTAACCATTAGACTAAGCTTTTTTTGTAGGATTTCATTCAAGTTAATGAGGTAAACGACTTTGTTTTAAATTTCAATGAAATTCAAGATTCACATAATAAGGACAACTTTATTTATAGAGGCAACTCCAAAAATAGAATTCAAGTAACCGAGTCATAAACTAATCACAATAATGAGGTGAAAACCCACTGCGTATACTTGATATGCCCAAATTACGAATAAAGTAAATAAGCACTTACAGCGTAAGGACCCAAACAAAAAGTGTTCTTCAACAATATGCCAAGGGGCAAAATGGATGCAGCTGTTTCAATTTCCCAATGCCGGGTTAGCTCAACAGGTTTGAGGGGTTGATCGGTCAAATGTCAAGTGCTGCAAGGACACCTAAGCCGGACATAAAGTAAAGCACCTCGCCTCAGGGCGGCTCTTCGTCAAATGAACGCAAAAGCTGCAATGTTTTTGCACGTCCAGCAGGGATTCGTTGCAAAAACCACCCGCCCTTAACCCTCTTTAGGCCACGGCCAATGTAGTCTGGGAAATTGAAAATACTCTTTAATTTCGTTGAGTAAGTTCGTTGTTGCATTAAGTATATTTGTGACAATGTTGATTTGGTCTGGATTTAAATTATTATTTGTTGGCTCAAGTAATAATAAAAAGGTTTATCGAAACTGATGTTGATGATAAATACAAATTAAAAGCTATTTACTATTCCTCTTTGTGATTAAAAAATATATTTACATAATAGGTACAACAATTTATATTTAATAAGCGGTTAGCATTAAAAAAGATTTCAAAATAATTAAATCATTGTATAATATTTTGTATAAATGTTGAAACATTATTTGTTGTTGTTTAAGTTGTATATTATTTTTAATAATATTAAAAGTTTGTATTGATATGGAATTCCTTTTGATTTCATCCACTACAAGGTTCTTCAACCAGCTGAAATAGTGAACGAATCCTTTGGCATACCCTTGATAATTGCTGGCCAGCTCGTTATCAGCACACCGCCCACTGATAAGGAGTCGCGGAGCTTTCCGTCGGCCGGAGCCGAAGTTGGCCGAAGGCTTACGGCCGGAAAAGCAGAGCTTTCCCTGCAGCAACAGTAGAATCGGCGGTGGACAGGCAGAAATCGCTAGCATATGGTAGCGTTGAATGGCGCATCGTCTAGCATTGGCTATCCTGTCGTTGTGGCAAGCGGTCCTTCAACATCCTGTTACATCCAACCTGTATTTCTGCCACTGCGGTTGCGAGCGGTCTCGATTCGGATGCGGATCCGGGTTTTGTTTTTGTTTTCCCGTCGAAAGGTGCGTGTGCTGGGACAAAATGAGATTCAGTCGTCTCCCATTTGAATAGATTGCTTTTCGCATAAATATCAAAAATATTTCGAAAAGAAACTCAGTGAATTCGATTATTGCGGCTTGGGTGTTAAATTTTCGCTTGATTTGCATATGCCAAGAGTGGTTTTCAAAGTTTCTTTTGAATGTTAATGAACTGTGCCAAAAGAGATGATTAATTATCCCGATTTTGGGTAAAACAAACAAGAAAAATAATCTGAAAACAATTAATTCTTGTTAAAAAAAAAGGCTGCCGGAGTTTGAAGAATCAAGCATAGAAAGGTAAGGAATAATTATTTAATTTAACTTAAAAGTTTGCACCAAAAATTTAAATTTTTTAAACCAGATGATCCATCATTTTATCAATCGGTACTTTTATATTTTTAAAAAAATGTAAAAAAGCTAAAGTTTATCATGATTCTTGATAACCTAATCAGCTCAAATAAAAATTAAAATACTTTGTAACATTTTTTGCACTTTTCTTTAAACTCAAAAGTCCTTGAATCCCTGATAATTACCAATTTTCTGAAACCATTTAAAAAAGTTAAACAACAATTCTTTGATTCATATCTAAACTTTGATTCTCCAATTGAAAATGTTTCGAGTGGGAGATGTTTCTGTCACTTTAAGCCATCGACAAACACAGAACAAATAAAAAGGCAAGGATGGGGAAGGCGATGAAGAAATCCAATTTGATAAGTAATCGCATCAGGCAAAAGCCTTGAAATTCGCACTTAAAGCGTCTTTGGGCCCCTAATCCCAACCATTTAAACACTAAAGGAGCAAAAGACAGAATTTTTTTATGGCAAGCAAAAGGCCCTCGTCTGCCTGTTGAATGTTAACCATTGAAGTTGATATTTTTTCTTTTTTTGGCAACAGTCTGGGACTTGGCTTATTAAATCTGTGATTGTTTGCCTGGTGGGCCGAAAGCATCACAAAGTTGGCTAGGTCAAAGGCCAAAGTAGTTTAAGAGCTCTTTGATTTGGGTCCTCCATTTGTTTTTTTGCATTTCCTGAGAGTGAAAGTTTGCTTTTCGTTTCGCTTCCATATCGCACTTGTGTATCTGGCTGTATCTGTTATTTGTTGATAAGATTGTGGTCCCTTATCTGTGAACAATATACTGGTATTCAATGTATAATTTTACTCCATATTCGTTACGCCTCTGCAGTTTTTTTGTCCATGGCCAGTTAGTAGGCGTTACATGGGATTGTAGACCTAATTGTGGGACTGCTCCTTTTATTTTTTTGGCAATCTAATGACGTCAAGCATTGGCACACACTCTGGGTGTGTGAATAAGTTCTGTATTTGGTCAACAGGTAAGGGATATCTGCAAATTGGTTAAAGTTGCTGTGGCAATTTTCGAATTTATAAGTTGTTAATTTCTGTCCAACCCAGGGGCCAAAACTTGACCAAGGCAACAAACTTTTACAGATGCCTGTGTCGGGATGGGGAGGCATGCTTGGATGGCTTCACTGTCACCAGGCGGAGAAGCGATGAAAAGGAAACGGAGCTGTGAAAAGGCGGAGCAGGAGCAAAGACATCCAGTCGATGGCGAGACAGCTTGTCACTGACATGTCCAGGGCTTAAATTTCATCCTTCATGCTTCCCAGCCAGCACACAAGTTCATTATTGTTGCTCCCCACTCCCCCAACTTGTGCACTCGCTTTAAGTTTTTTAATTATGCTGCCTGGTTAAGTCCCCGGCTTAATCCATTTTAAGGACGGGCATGCATGGCGTATGCGCGATGAGGAAAGTTCTGATTTATTTGCTGTCTGCTAAGAAGACGGCTTACACACGCAGAAAAATTATAATTTGTTTTTAAATGAATTTTATCTTTATCAATACTGCAATGATATCAAAAAGGTTAGTCAATCTATATTTTTTCAAAACGATAGCACACGTTGCGTATGCTTAACGGTTTTCTTCTTTGGCGTGTGTCAGTCATCAAGTTCATTTCCAACAAATTAATAATAAGTAAATGGATGCAAAATAGTAAAAGTATCAAAATATTTTTTTAATGGGCAAACACTTATTAAAATATATTAATAAATGTTGATATTAAAATTAAATATGCCTAATAAGCCAAAATCTTCCCTTATGATGAGAACGTATAAATTGAAGTCAAAAGTTATCTTGATTTTTGCTGTGTATCCCGACTTTGGGTGCTTTTCTTTTGCCGCAGACAGGTAGCAGTGTTACTCATTTCTTTGTAATTCAACCTTCTGACTGCCCTGTGTAGCACGCGCAATTAGCTTGATTGGAGCTCTGCTTGGAAGTGGGCATATGGAAATGCTTCATGCTCAACAATTCGTAATCTGCTTTCCCAACAGCTCTCATTTATTTATAATTGGCTAGTTTATGGCCACCATCATATGACCAGCTGCTCCCATTAGCCTTTAAAATTGCCATTTAGTTTTAGTTTAGCTTTAAGCTGACATAATTTATTGTGGGCTTGCCATATATAAGCCAGCTTTGCAACTTTAGTTCGGTTGAGTTTTAAATTTCGAGAAGATGCATTTAATAATTTTGGTTGTGCTTTTCTGGGTGGCTCTATTTGCATCAATTAAGGGAAATAATATTCCTGATGAGGAGTATTTGCTTCAGGTGGAGAAAACAGTGAGCTACGACAGACGTTACAATGATGACGACCCATCTGTTTTAGATTTATATTAATTATGAAGTGAACAATGTTTAACACCCAAAATTGTATTACTTTAAATAATGATATTGAATTATTAATGGCAATGATAATTTTGTAAAAATTCACTATAAGTTCTGTAAAATGTTACGATTTAAAAGTGTTATGAAAAGTTGGAATCAATAAAATGTATTAGGCGAGAAAATCTTAAAAAACAGCTTAAAGTCTTTCTCTCAACCTCGTTGTATACGTTATTCAAACGTTTTTCTTCACTCCAAAGTAAAAACCCGGATACTCCGAAAGTATAAATGGAAGACATTTTAATTGCCGAATTGTGTGAAACAAAAGAACAGATGGGGACGTCAAACAACCAAAATTGTTGGCAAGCCGCTAATGACAACTATTCAATTCGCCGACCACATAGAAACCCAACTAAATAAACATGCAACTACGCAAATGTGGTTAAACAATTTGCACGGATTCTTAGAAACGAAATTTAGTTGAATCAATATTTGAAGTGATTAAAAATGAAAAGTAAATAACACCCCAAAAAGGGAGCTCTATAAATGTGGGATCACGGGACACCAAAGGCCAGTTGAAAGTGGTTGTTCGCTTGGAAAAATGCGTCTGTTCGTTGCTCTGCTTTGTGTCAGTTTGGTGGCAGTGTCCTCTGGCCAGTTGTCCCTTCGCGGAAGATTGGGTCGCTCCGCTCAGTTGAAGCTGGCGGTGCAGCCATCCGTGCTGGTGAAGAAAGCCGGAATTGTTTCGTCCAATCTGCTGGAGAGTACTGCCGGAATTGTTCCGTCTGTGCTGGTGAAGAGTGCCGGTATTGTTCCGGCTGTCGATGTTGCTGCTGATGTGGAAACCCCGAACATCGTGCCGCAAGTATCCACTTTGCCCTACTATCCCAGCTACTGGCCCGATTATGGAGCATCCTCTGGTGGCTGGTATCCCCAGGCCTGGAACAGTCCTCGCTACTGGAACAGCAACTACCTCGATTACGGAACTCCCTATCTGCCCAGACGTCGATTGGTTAAGTCCGTCGTGACGCCCGTCGTGGCATCCGCACCCTCAGCTTCGTCTTCATCCTCCTCTACCACCACAACCACCACCACTGTGAACGGTGACCAAGCTGGTGAGGATGCCGCCGCTGTCCCCGCTGTGGGGGCTGATCCCACCGAGTACTAGTTCACCAACTAAGCAGCAAATGGGATGAAGTTCTAATAAAGTTATGTACATATTGAGCAAATCATTGAATTTTTCAAAAGGGAAGTCGGGTCGGATAATATTTAAAAGTTTAGTTTCCAGTTATCCTATTGTTGGATATAAAAAGCATGTTTATATCAATTTAAAATTTCTTTGATTTTAGATTTCGATGATAATAAGAATGTTTAAAATTTATTAAAATTAGTTTAAAGTATTACTGTTAATGTTAGAAAGAAATTATAAATTTATTTATAAGCAGCATAATAATAACAATTAAGTTTTCTGCTTTGTAGTCAGACACACTTATGTATATCTTAAGTCTTTGAATTTCAATATTTATCCTAATTTATATATATTGATTAGCATTCCTAGACTGCAAATTGAATTTGTTAGTTAGTGCTCTAGTTAATAGGTAAAATGAGTACATTGAAACTGCCGCAGAAAAGTTTAATAGCTTAGCAATGGCAATAGTTAGACACCCAAAAAATGTAATACTTTTATATTGTTGATTTTAGAGTTAGCAGACAGTCCCTGTGATTCAGGACTTGTGCCAAAGTTAAGTGTTAATTTATGGCCACTTTAGTCCCCGAACCAGAACGAGTGCCCTGCTATCTTATCACAGTGTATATTATATACTCTGTTTGAGGTATTGAGTAGAGTGCAAACACAGAGCTCAGTGGGCCATTAAAGGTGCGCAATCCACCAGCACGGACATGGTAGGGCCACCAGTTCTGACCAGCCCCAAACTCGGGCAAAAGCAGCCGGGAAACAGCCTTCCATATGGCGCAATATTGAAATATCCAATCAAAATGTTAATTCGAGGATAGAAGAATAGAGGAGAAATGAAAATCAAAGGACCGTTTTCGTTCACGGATAGGTATTGTTTGAACGGATCCTGGCCAAGGATCGACTCACTTCAGGTAAAATTTGTATCGAAATTTGATGGGTTTTATGTAAATTTTCGTTCGCGATAGATGGATTTAAAAAAACCCTTTCACACTTGTTGAATCATTAAACGATGGGACCAATGGGAAAATACATAAAAAGAGGGGTTTATTGTTATTTTTTTTGCTCTCAGTTTATTTGTATACAAAAATTTCTTTTGTTTTTGCCTATGTAATCTGAGCATATTGAGGGACTTTCTATGCTCGCTGGAAAAGTGGGAGTTGGGATGGTAGTGACGTGCTTTCTGCTCCATGTTTATTTTTAGGGTTTTGGCCGGGACTTAGGGTCTGGCGCCAGCGGACCACTCCCTCTCTGGTCCCTAGAAACATCCCCTTAAATCCCAGCCCCTATTTTCATGAGCGCTTTCACACCAAGAGCTTTGGGCTATGCAAATGAATGAATGCACATGAAAGTTCACGTCGAATGTACCGATTACTTTCTTCTGCAGTTTCGCTTAATTGCATCAATTAGACATGTAAATGCCAAAAGTTGAATTGTAAAAGATTTCTCTATTTGCGGATCTAATAAAAACCTTGACCTGGTCAGTATTGTCGGCATATGTAGCTATTTCTCAGTTAAAACCTGTTTTGTAAAATTTTAAGTTGGTATCATTAATTTCAACATTTGGTGTGAAAATGCCAGTGTCTGTTTTTGATTTGCTATGTTTTTAAGTTAATATTTTTAATCGCGATTACAAAATATAAACGCTACTATTATTTTTTAAATAACTACAATAAATGTTTGATATGCTTAACCAATCAAAAAGATAGCACACTGAAGCTTGTTAAGAGTTATTTCTTCATTCTAATCACAATGGCGGGCTTAATAAGCTGAACGTAATGAATAAACATCAGATATGAGAGCTGGCCCCTAATAATCCCTAGCACATGACAGCATATGTGTACCCTGGTCGAAATGGTTTATTGCTCTTCATCCGCATCCTGCTATCAAATAATTCCCCTTTCCTTTTCCTGTGCGATTTCTTGCGGTGATGTCCTGACATTCAGCCGACTTGATGAGAGCTCAGCCATCACCATCATTGACATAACAATTGGGAACACTTCTGTTTTCACATGAGCAGCCACGGGTCGTATTTATTTGTGGGAGCAGGCTGGTGGTCCAGTGGTATCGGGAAAGTGTGGCCTATAAGCAAACAAAAATTAGCGCCCGACGTCTAAGGAAATGATTGCCCAGGAGATGAACGAAGTTATGGGATGTCTGTTTGATAAAGGGAAGGCTAAGTAAGAGTTATGTTAGGTACTTCGTAAGTAAACACAGGGTATCCTGGGTATTTTCCTGGTCAAAAACATGAATAGTTGGGCCTTTAAAAGTAGAACATAATAATGATAAGAATTGCTACTTCCGTTTGCTTTTGTATCTAGTTTTATTGCTGATGTAATATTTTGTGTGGACTTTATATTATTGCAAGCTTGATTAAAATTCTAGTTGTCAGTGAAATGATGGTTTCTAACATTGATAAACCAACCGCAAAGACTTTCCTCTTTGTCTTTGCCTGACATCCTGTAGTGAGCTGAGAACCCGCAAAATCAACAAATAATAATTTAAAGCCAACACATGCCTTATATTTCGGCACAGAGGGGTTCCGACTCCCCATGGGACTAGACAAAGTTTCGTAATTTTTTGTATGCAAATTACCGCGCTTGGGGGTCCTCGTCGTTGCAAATTGACCAAAACATGTCAACTGTGTCAACAAGAATTATAGCAATTGTGCGACAATTTCAATAATTTGACCTGGCAAAGGTCGCGATAAAAAATTTCTGAAATTATGCGGAGTCAACTATGAAATATTTTGTATGCTGCAAAATGATTTGTAGTTATATTTAACTATACTAACAGTTAATAATTATTTGTAGAATCGAAGCAATAATATAGCATGTGAAATAAAATGAAAACTCAGAAGTTGTGACTATTTGGTTACTGAACTTTTTGAAGAAAATAACTTTTTGTTTCTTTGGAAAATGGTTACTAATATAACGATTTTGTGGGCAATACATTTTCTTGTACGATTTATTTAAAGATATATATTATCTTTCAATACG
Organism: Drosophila kurseongensis; assembly: GCA_018153305.1. Lineage (NCBI taxonomy): Eukaryota > Metazoa > Arthropoda > Insecta > Diptera > Drosophilidae > Drosophila > Drosophila kurseongensis. The sequence continues at coordinate 6,254,637 of JAECXX010000005.1, read as the reverse complement.
CTGGCTCAATTTTATTCAATAAGTATTAAATATTTGTGGGCACCCAACTGACGTTGGGATTACAAAATTAAATAGAAAATTGCTTTAAAAAAATAAATATTCTGCTGCTCAATATTAGGTAATTGGCTGAAATTGTGGGACCGCCAAGAGAATTACTTTAATTGGCAGCAGTTAGGGCAAGGTCGCCGCCAATCGAACGGGGTCAGTCGACATGGGCGAACATTAACTGGGCTAAGGAATCGATTGCAATCACAGTCATAAAGCGAATTACTTTGAACCCGAAACGTACAGGCTGCAAGAATGCCATCGGTTCGCAAGGGGTAAGTGGGGTTATCTGAGGGTTAAAAGGGGGTCAAAGAGGTTGAGATGGGGTCAAGTGTAATGGACGTGAATATGTGGTGCACGGACTGTTGACCAAGCCATATAGAAATGGACAATTGTCTCCTAGGTTGGGTCACTGAGTCAGCAAAGGAAATGGCCGCTTCCCGTGGCTTATATCCCTTTGTCTTCATATTGTGGTTTAAGCTGCGCCGTTGATCAATAAAAGGTTTCTATTTTAATTAAATAAGGTCCGAGCGGAATTAATGTCATTATATTGAATTCCGTTCGCTTGCGTTTAGCTTTATTCAATTGAAATTCAATTGAGGGACACATTTCATTGGACGTACCTTTTGAAATGATTTATCGTTGCTGTAGGGAATTATAATGAAGGTCTTACAAAGGATGTCACAATTAATTAAATGTACAAGGTTTTCTGATTAATTTTAAATAAAGTTCATACAAAAAAAAAGTGAATAGTATATATAATATATTTATATAAACGTATTATAAATATTTTTAGGCAAATAAGTTTTGAGGCTTTATTCCAAAGTCATAAAAGGTAAAGGAAATTATAAAAAACGTTTAGTATTTACACTAATACTAAGATTTAAGATGTTCTTAGCTATTTTCTTTCTTTACTAACTGTTTTTTTTCAAATGAATTACAAAAATTACATGCTTTCCAAAATAACCTTTACAATATTTTACTTAAAATCTTTGTACTGCTTTTTAATTATAAAACAACAAAGAACAAATTTGCAAGCCAAAAATGTAACCCCCTCCGTAGCAATTTAAAGTCCCCTGACCCCACTTTAAATTTGGCGCAAATGAATTGTTTTAATCCATTTCAAATGTAAGGGTGTGCCCCTAATCCCATTTGGGCCAATGAAAATTCTTCAATTAAGCAAACTTGATGCCGCATAATGGAAAAAGAATGCCAATTATGTCAGGTTTGCCTTAAATTCCCAAGCTACCTCAGGGGAGCGAATTCTTTGAGAACCTATTTATAGCGCGCTGAAATGTATGCTACGATTTCCGTTCAGTGGCACGAGGCCAAGTCGAACTTGAATCAAATTATGATTAAGTCCTTACGGACGCCTGTCAGGGGAATGCGTGCGTGAATGTCCCTTCGAATCGGTGAGTGGGTGGGGGTGTGAGTGTGACCGAGTATCTATGTACGTGACATTGATTGGCATTGAGATGTGGGCTGTGGGTTGGGGGTGGCGTAGGCAAATGGGCGACGTGAAACATGGCCGAAACACTCTCGACCAGCGACGGCAATCGAGTTAAGCGCATGTGAATGCCGTTTAAGTCAACGCCATGTCCAACCGCCGACCAACTAATCTCATTGTCGGCATTAAAAATTACAAACACGCGCCGCATTATAATGCAATTCGCCTTTGTTAACCGAGCACCTGACTGCCGTTGCCACCACCACCATCCTGTTGACTCCTCCGTTGGCAACAACACTTTCCTTTTAGCCACCTGCTCGAACTGTTTACAATTGCGCAGAAGTTGTCAAAGGCTGTCCTTGCCCTTGGTTTCCCAAATGGAATCTGAGGGACCCAACAGTAACTGCTTTCACTTTTCCCTTGATTTTCCGCAGATTGTGCATTTAAATAAACATCATTACATTTTGTTGGGACCGCACGCAAATAAGCAACTTAAGTTAACGTTTCCAGTTTCTAACTCTTAAAAAAACTTTGAATAGAAGTCTTAAAAGATTAGGTACATTATTTAGTTGGTTAACAATTTGATTTGTAATTAATAAAAAATATATTTTTTAACTATGTATTTTATTACATTCCATATTTGAATTTTCTTTTGCGAGCTTTCGAACTAGTTTTGTTTACCAATGTTTTTAAGGTAACCAGTAAAAAAATTCAATTTGTAAACTTATATTAACGATCCAGAAGATACTTTTAATATTGGCATCTAAAATTATGCTGCTAAAAAGATTGAGTTTTGTCTTGTATATCCGTTTTTTATTAAGAATGATCCCAAAAATATGTAATGAAATATGTGTTATTGTGTGTTATTTTTGCTCATGAAAGTTTTCAAATTTTGCTGTTTTGTAAAGATTATTCTGCTGCTTGTGAGTGATTTGTATGCATATGGTTCATGTCTTGTTCGGATTCTTTATCGGCAAGTTCTTCCTCGAGGGCATCCAAATCCTGGTCAGCAGCCTCTTCCTCGGGATCCTTCTGTTCATCCTCATTTTCAGTTTCTTCATCGTCCTCCTCGGACTCGTCCTGCGGCCTATCTTCCGCCTCCTCCTCATCTTCCTCGTCGAGCTCATCCTCTGGGAGTTCAGCCTCATCCTCTGCGTCTTCTTCGGTTTGATCCTCCTGGTGAATTTGATCCTCACCAGACTCCTCGTCACTTAGATCTTGGGAAACCTCATGGGAAACCTCGACGATCTTTCCATTGACAGTGGGAACTATGCGGTAGAATCCGTTATAGTTGTAAGGATACCTGTAGTTATTCCATGGGTTATATCCTTCATAATTCCATTGGTTCGATGGGGGAGTCGGACGGATGGTTCCTTCATTGCTGTTGGCAACGGCATTGGACACTCCCGAAATGATAACCGTGTTGTTTCCGAATTTAACCGTCGTGTTCCTTTGACCAGCCTCCGCCAGGACCGCCTGCAGCCAACCCAAGTTCAGCTGGGGAGCGGCATTGCTGTAGGCCAGGATTCCGGCAAAGATCACAACGACAAAAGATATGGAGCGCATGATTCCCAAAACTAGATTGGCTGAGTGCAACTGAGACTATGATTTCCAACTCGCTTGACTTTGTTTTTATATCTTTGATAACTGGTTCAAATTGAGCGATTGATCGTGACATGGTTACACTATGTTAACAATCACCAAGGTTATACAATCTATGTAGTTTTCTGGTAGTAATACATTTGGGTTTTCGATTACCCCAAAAATGAGACTAAGCACATGTGTAAATATTAAGTTCATTCGAGAAAAAAGGAACTAGAACCTCAATATGTTCTGAATCATAAGCCATGTTTGTAGTAGGCAGTTCAAAATAAATATTAACCGTTATTATAGTTATGTTTTTTTTGTTTTTCTTAACCATACATACTCTGAAATGTAACTGTGTTTTTTTTTAAATAGTGTTCCAACCCGAAATTTCAAATTTAAAATTAAATCGTAACTTTCAAAATAAATATATTTGTTCTTTTGAGGGTGTTTCTAAAGGCTTCAATGTTTCCACAAAAGTCTCCACGCAACCTTTTGTTAGTAATAATCTTTAAATTGGGAATTTTGCAAATCTTGGCCCCTAATTTAAGAGTTTTTCAAAATGTATAACTTATCATCTTTAGGAAATCAAGTACCACTGTATTATAAGGTTTCTAAGGTCCATTACCAAGGCAACAGCTGTCACTGTTGTGGGCCACATAATGCCAATGCCGGCTTATATTTTTTGCTATCCAACAAATAGCTATAAAAGCGAATTTTGAAGGACTTGAAATCAGTTTAAAACTGAATTGAACGACGGAGAGCTTGAGCAAAGAATTGCAGATGAGAAGGAAAACTTTAAAGAGGATGAGGAAGACGATCAGGAAACAGATAATTCCGAGTCACAGGATGAGCTGGATGCCTCTGAATCACAGGATGAACCAAAGAAAGATGTTGAAGAAGAGCGAGACGAAAGCAGCCAAAATGAGAAAGACATAGAGTAGTTGTAATGAGAATTTATACCGACCTCTACCCATTCATTTGTTGATTTTATTTACCGGTTTTATACCTTTCATTAGAAGTTTAAACAACTGTTCACATAATGGAACAAACTTTATAAGCCATCTATATGTTATATGTTTTTATATTTTTTAACAAATACGTTAAGCTCTGAAAATAAAAAATAATCATAACAAATGTTTTTTCATATATATTTATTTGTATACCATAGAAAAGATTATGAAACTTTGTTTTTATACCCTTGTAGAGAGTATTATAATTTCAGTCAAAAGTTTGCATCGCAGTGAGGAAGACATTTCCGACCCTATAAGTATATATATTCTTGATCAGCATCACCAGGAGAGTCGATCTAGCCGTCCTTTTCTACGCAATCTAGTCCCTCAGTTTTAAAGCTATGTGCTTGAAACCTTCCCAAAAGTTGTCTTTCTATTGCAGGAAGAAGCCGGATCGGGCGACTATATCATTTAGCTCCCATAGGAACAATCGGAAAAAACAAATTAATAGAATTATAACTTTGTTGTTTCGGCTTGCCGAAGTTTGCTTCCATTCTTGTTAACTATTTTTTTTTTGTTCTTTGTTATTTTGTTTTATTTGAATACCATGGAAATAAAATTTCGGCTTGCCCAAGTTTCCTTACTTTCTTGTTTTTATTTAATACAAGTTTATGTTTGGGAGGATTATAGAAGAATTTTCTTGATAGTTTCAAATTATTAAAATATTTTTTTAAATGAGAGGTACTAAATAGTATAGTCCATTATATGTTGTATCGATTAAATATTTGCTCTTTATAATTCAATATAGGTTTACTAAATAAAGTGCAGTCATTGCACAGTTTGCGAACGGAAAATTGTAATCCAAACAAATTTGCATATAAAAGGCAAGAGCATTGGGAAAATTTTATCTATCTATATATATAAAACTGTTCATTGAAAACTAAGAATCAACGCACAGCCTAAACTAATTAAATGACCCTATTACATTTTTTTACCATTCAATTCTTATAACACTAAACTGATTTGCTAAGATTTATTTTGGCCACAAACATGCCCCCATTTTCTTCCAGTGGCAAAAAACCCCAATTTCTATAAAAAATATGGACGCTAAACGCGTTAATCAATCGATGCGATTTTTAGCCAAAATTTAGTCCTCTACATAATGAAGATTCTATTTATTTTAATATTGGATATTTTAATGTTTACTATTTTTTATCGATTTTTGAAAATCTAAGAATCTTCCTCATTTTTTCCTAACGGCAAAAAAAACACTGATCTAAGTCAATTAGCAATATGGAAATTTATCGAGGGAATCCTGATACTTTAAGGATTCATATAGTGGTTTTACTGAAGCTCTAGGTCAATTCTAAAAAAAGTTACATTAGCCTAAAGTAGGAATAATAATTCTAACAAATTATACACAAGCATTGAACACCGAATGCATTCTCTCGCACTGTCTCGCTCTCTCTCTCTCTCTCTGACTCTGTGTAGTACAATAATTGTGCGGCGGCTGATCTTGATTTCTTTTTAAAACTTAAAATTAAAAACTTAAAACTAAATTAAACTTAACAATAAATTAACAATAAATTAAAATTAAATTATACCAGCAACACACACGAATAAACCCCGTCAAAGCGTTCAAGCTGCTGATCTTGATTTCTTTTTAAAACTTAAAATTAAAAACTTAAAACTATATTAAACTTAACAATAAATTAACAATAAATTAAAATTAAATTATACCAGCAACACACACGAATAAACCCAGTCAAAGCGTTCAAGCCGCTGGGCTTTGGGAAAAGGGCAGGGGGGCCGTCATTTCTATATATAAAGCTATCAGTAAGAAAACTGGGAATCAACGCACAGCCAAAACCACTGGTTAACAATATTTATATGCATTTTTATTACATTCTAATAACTTTAAACTGATTTGCTAAGATTTATTGGGGCTCCCCAAGTGGCCTCAATCGCTTCCAGTTGGAAAAAAGGTCAATTTTCCTTTCAAAAATTCTGGACGCTAAGCCGCTTAACCAATCGGATCTGTGTTTTCGCCCAAAAATAGTTTAAGACATTATAAATGTTTAAAAAATTTGACCGCTTTTTACTATTTTTAACACCCGTCCTAAAATTACAATTTAGCCAAAAATACCTTCAAACGTCGAAAAATGGCACTTCTAAACTGAGTATCAAAAATTCCTTCGGTAAAGTTTTTCCTTAAGCTTTAACGATTCATTTGATGGTTTCACCAGAGCTCTAGCTATCTTCTAAACAAAGAAACTAAGCTAAAAGTCGAGCTATTATCGAATTTAAATGCTCTTTACAGTTATTGCTGCCAGAATACGCAAAAGACGTTTTTTTGGCGAAAATCTATTTGGCCCGGTTTTTGATAGTGTAGTTAAAATATACCATTCAAATTGTTTTTTGCGGTGTTTATTTTTACAGTGTTTTGCCACGCGCTGTTAGGAAACATAAGAGCGGGAGATCGCAGTAGATAGAGAGAGAGTGAACGGGGAAACTTTCAATTTGGTCAGAGTCGTATCAAGAAAATTTGCCGCGAATTGTGTTTTTATGTGATAATTTTCCTTTTAATTAGGCAAAGAGTAGGCTTATTGGGGGAAACCACATTAAAAAAAACGCGCCGTATCCTCTACCTCCGGGTGGTGTGAAAATGAGGGTTAATTAAAGTTTTAGCCAAAACTACAAATATATTTAAAGAAACATCTAAAATGAAAAATTACTACTGCAAACCTATTACACAAGAAAAGTAGGATATTTGGGTTATCCATCGCAAGCGAAGCTGCGGGCACCCTGCTAGTAAGAATATATAACTAAGCCGGAAAGATGCACTTTTTAATGGTACTTGTCCTGATTGGCATTTTGGCCATGACTTTTGTGACTGCAAGCCCGGTTCCGGCACCAGATGGAAAAGTGATCATCATCGTCAACCCACAAATTCCCAACACTGTGGACTGGTATTCTACAACTATGAGATAGATCCCAATGGGAATCATGGAACCTGAAACCTTCCCACCCAATTTTTGGATTTTCTCGATTCACAAAAAAAGCGTCATTATTGTAAAACCCCTCCCACTAAGGCAATTGTTCAAATATAAAATGCGTACTTTACAATTTGGATAATAACAAGAAAGGAAAGCTAACTTCGGGCGGAGCCGAAGGTGATATACCCTTGCAGAATATTCTGAAAATTATATTCTCCAAAATTAATCATATGATCCATTCTTAATACGTCTGTCCGTCTGTTTCAATACCGTTTTCGAGCTCAGTTTAAGAGCTAGCGATCTGAAATTTCCACAGTCGTCCTAAAACATGTGTACGCAGATCAAGTTTGAAAAGCGCCCCGTTCGGACGTCTATATCCTATAGCTCCCATAGGAGCAATCGGATATAACTTGCAAGAATTGATGATATTTCGCGCAGTGTAAAAGCCATTGACATGAATCCTTCCAAATCGTACTTTTTTTATGCATATCTTGATCAGGGTAAAAGCGCGTGCCGATCGGACGTCTATATCCTATAGCTCCCATAGGAACAATAGGGTGAAATCGGCTAAAATTTAATGATTTTCAGGATATTTCGCGCAGTATATAAGCTATTGACATGAATCTTTCCAAATAGTATTTTTATACCCTTGCAGAGGGTATTATAATTTCAGTCAAAAGTTTGCAACGCAGTGAAGGAAACATTTCCGACCCTATAAAGTATATAATCTTGATTAGGATCACCTCCTGAGTTGATATAAGCATGTCCGTCTGTCTGTGTGTTTCTACGCAAACTAGTCTCTTAGTTTTAAAGATATCGAATTGATACTTTGCACACACCCTCCTTTCCTTTGCACGCAGTACATAAGTCGGAACGGCCGGGATCGGCCGACTATAGCTGCCATATAACTGATTGATCGGAAATGCCATAACTTTGGTGTTTGTTAAGTCAGGAAGTTGATTGATTGATTGATTTTCTATGGGCTTTATATTTGGCCAATCAATCTGACCTACCAAATTTCAAAGGGATTGGCCGACTATATCCTATAGCTGCCATATAACTGAACGATTGGAAATGCCATCACTTTGGTGTTTTTAAAGTTAGGAAGTTGAGATTTTTTATGAGTGTTAAGAATGCATCATATGAATAATTTTGGAGAATATAATTTACAGAATATTCTGCAAGGGTATTTCAACTTCCACTCCGCCCGAAGTTAGCTTTCCTTTCTTGATTTATGCATACCTTGATGAGCGCTTGCCGATAGGACATCTATATCTTATAGCTTCCGTAGTAAAAATTGTTAAAGGCGGCGAAAATATCCCGTTTTTCTTTTTTTATATGACGTTTTTGCAGTATAAAAGCTATTGACATAAACTAGGCAAATCTTATTTATTTATGTACACCTTATTCTTTTCGCTACTTTTTCTATTTTAGCAATTTGGGCAAAGTCTGCGAGGGTATTAAAATTTCGGCTTGCCGAAGTTAGGTTCCGTCCTCGTTTTAATTTTATTTTGTTGTTTTTCTGTTCATGAAAATATTCCTTTGAGATATATCAGATTTACGCTTTTAGTTTTGTCAAAATTGTACTCAATATCATATAGCTACCATAGAAACGATGGCAAAATGCAGCGCGAAATCGACATAGTTTCATTATATTTAGTAATATAAAATCTCCAAGAAATTAATCATATTTTATAATATTTTATTAAAAAATTTTATAATGTTTTCAATATTTCTGTCTATTAACGTTGGTGACCCCTAATTTAACAGTGTTTTTAAAAATTATAATTTAGAATAATTAGAAAATGGAAATCTACTGTATTCTTATAAGGTCCCAAAGGTAGCCAAACGCTTACGCACGACTTTTCCTTGTTTTTTGCCTCAAACCAAGGTAACAGCTGTCGCTGTGTAAACATAAAATAAGGCAAATAAATTTTTACCTATGTCAGCTTATATTTGTTTGCTAATCAACGAATTGCTATAAAAGAGCATTTTTTCGGACTTGAACTCAGTTTAAAACTGAATTAGAACATGCGTGCCTGTCTGCTGCTTGCCCTCTTTGGATGTGTGCTTTTGGCCACAGTTTCCGCCCATCCCGTCGATACTGATGAATTGAACGACGATGAGCTTGATCAAGGAATTGCAGATGAGAAGGAAAACGTTAAAGAGGATGAGGAAGACGACCAGGAAGCAGATAAGTCCGAGTCCCAGGATGAGCCAGATGCCTCTGGATCACAGGATGAACCAAAGAAAGGTGTCGAAGAAGAACGCGATGAAAGCAGACAAAGCGAGGAAGACATAGAGTAGCTGGAAGCAAATTTAAACCGACCTCTACCCATCCATTTGTTGATTTAGTTTACCCGTTTTATATCTTTTGTTGGAAGTTTAAACAACTGTCCACACAATGAAACTCACCTTATCACACATCGATTCCAAACGTTATAATTGTGTTTACAAGTACATAAAACTCTGGATATAAATAATCATAATTGGTGTTTTTTATAAATATCCTATTTGTATATCTAAAAACAATGTAAAAAACCTTTTTTTACATGGAAACAACTGCATTTGGTTATTTTGGTTTGATTCAGTTGTTTTAAAATTTGTTTTAAATTTGTCTTTATGATTATAGAAGGATTATAGAAAGATTATCTTGATAGTTTCAAATGATACATTTTTTTTTAAATGAGAGTTACGAAATTATATAGGCCATTAGATGTTGTTTCGATTAAATATTTGCTTTTTATTATTCAAATATTGGTTTACAAAATAAAGTGCAGTCATTGCACAGTTTGCACACAGAAAATTGTAAAGCAAACAAATTTGCTTATAAAAGGCAAAGGCATAGGGAAAATTGTAAAAGAATATTAACTAAACCGAAAAGATGCACTATTTAATGTTACTGATTGCGATTTTGGCCATGACTTTTGTGACGTGAAGCCCGGTTCCGGCACCAGATGGAGAAGTGATCATAATCGTCAACCTACAAATACCATACCCAGAGGACTGTTATTCTACAATTGGCCCCTGAAGGCTTAAAGAAAAATGTTTTTATTGAACCCGATTTGGATGATAATATACAATGGCTGTGAACCTATATTTCAAAGGTCTTATTACGTTTTGCTATAAGTAATTCCGCTTTCATTTGTATTTATGTAAAATAACAACTACAGGAACTTTTTAAAAGATCATTTCAAATATGTAGTTGGCAATGAACATTATAGATCGTTACTTTATCATCGAGGGCAACAATAAAATAAAAATCCTTTTAAAATAGATTTTACATTTTTTTTATACTCTTGCAGAGGGTATTATAATGTCATTCAAAAGCTTGCAACGCACTGAAGGAGACATTTCCGACCCTATAAAGTATATATATTCTTGATCACCATCACCAAGAGAGTCGATCTAGCCATGTCTGTCTGTCCGTCCGTCTGACCGTCCGTTTCTATGCAAACTAGTCCCTTAGTTTTAAAGCTACATATATGCCTGAAACTTTCCCAAAAGTTTTATTTCTATTGCAGGTAGTATATAAGCCCGAACCGAGCTCCTATAGGAACAATCATATAGCTGTCATAGAAACGATGGCAAAATCTTGTTTAATTTTTTGTTGTTGTTATTTGGGATTTGGTAAGATTTAAATACTATGGAATTACGGTTTTAATTAAATTAAAATCGGACATCTATATCATAAAGCTCCCATAGCAAAATCGAAAAATGAAAACAATTTTATTTTATTTTGCTGTTTTTCTATTTATCAAAATATTCCTTTAATTATTTACTATATCAGAGTTCAGATTTTAGTTTTGTCAAAATCGGACAAAAAAAAAAATGCAGTGCAAAATCAATATAGCTTTTAGTAATATGGGCATAGAAATCGAAATGTAGTCGTTTTGTAATTACTACAAGGGTATATACGATTCGGCTTGCCTCCTTTCTTGTTTTAAATCATTTTGTCATGATTCTAATCCAAGTTTGTAGAAGGCAATTCAAAATAAATATTTACGCTTTTATGGACGAAATTTAGCTTTCTAGGAAAATATTTTGTTTTCTAAACACATACATACCTATTCCGAAAAGTTACTGTGGTTTTTTTTATGAGTGATCCAAACCGAAATTGAGTTACATCAAAGCTTAAAGTTTTCTAATTTGAAATTGAATCGTAACTTTTAAACAAAATATATTTGTACTCTTGAGGGTTTTTCCAAAGGCTTCAATGTTTCCATATTTTATAATTGTTTAAATACATCTTTCTTCTAAAGTTGACACTTAATTTAAAAGTATTTTCTTATAAGGAATAAACGGTCCGTTGGCCAAGCCAAGAACAGCTGTCGCTGGGTAAACACAAATTCTAAAGGACTTGAATTCAGTTTAAACAGTTTCCGCTAATCCCGTCGTTACTTATGAATTGAAAGGTGAATATCGAGAGAAAAGAATTGCAGATTAGAGGAAAGCTTTAAGAGGATAAGGGAGACGATAGGGAGGAGAAGATTTCCAGTCCCAGGATGAGCTAGATGCATCTAGATCACAGGATGAACCAAAGAAAGAAGGCGAAGAAAGCAGACAAAATAAGAAAGATATTGAGTAGTAATGGGAATCTAATTTAAATTGGTGTTTTTAAAACAATGCAAAAAACTTTGTTTTTACATAGAAACAACTGCATTTGGTTGTTTTGGCTTAATCCAGTTGTTGATTGTAAAACATAAACAAAACTATTTAGTTATCTTTATAGATAAAGGATTATAGAAGGATTATCTTGATAGTTTCATATGATACAAGTATTTTTTTTAAATAAGGGCTACTAAATAGTTTAGACATTTGATGTAGTGTCGCTGGCTCGGATGTAGTCCAATCTGGACGTCTAATTTTTGTTGACTTTTTCCAACATTTGTGGCCGTATATCGGCAATAAGACGGCAAATGTTGTTTTCCAAATGGTCAAGCGTTTGTGGCTTATCCGAATAGACTAATGGCTTTACATAGCCCCACAGAAAGTAGTCTAGCGCTGTTAAATCACAAGATCTTGAAGGCCAATTCACAGGTCCAAAACGTGAAATTAGGCGGTCACCAAACTTGTCTTTCAGTAAATCGATTGTGGCACGAGCCAGCCGTGGCGGTCATATGCCAGAAATCTTATTTAAAATGTAATGTCACAAGATTATATTTCGAATGAAAAAAAAACATGTCAATCGAATATATAATCGTTGTTTTATTGAAATTTTAAGTTCAATACCTCTAAAAAAAACACCCTTTATAAATGAGCCGGAAAGATGCACAACTTAATGATACTCGTCCTGATTGCCATTTTGGCCATGACTTTTGTGGCTGCGAGCCCGTTTCCGGCACCAGATAGAGAAGTGATCGGAACACTCGCACCGAATTGTTAGATTTTCCCGTTTCACAAAAAAAATGCGTCATTATTGTAACCCACTCCAATTGCGGCAATTGTTCAAATATAAAATGCGCACTTTTCAATTTAAATAATAATAATCGGTTCTGCAAAAAAAGAATGTGTATTGACTCAGCTTTTGATGATGATAAGGAATGGTTGTGTTCCTATATTTCATAAGACGTATTGCTTTATCTTATGACTTATTCCGTTTTTATTTACGAGGTTAATTATATTTATGAAAATTAACAAAAACTTTCATAAAAGTTTTTTGATTAATGCATTTCGAAAATTTAAGGAAGCGCCATTCGCTGAACTGCAGTGGAAGCACCACAAGCTGAGAGCGAGCTGCATCCCCGCCTCCGCTAACAGCTTTCCCGCTCTCTTTCGCTCTCTTAAATATATGAATGACGTTTTCAAATGGGCAATGACGTCAAAATTAACACCACTTAAAAACTTGTTTGGTGTGTTCTTAGATACATATTGACCGAATACGTTTGCACGGTTTTGAAAATCCCGCCCAATAACTGGAGGTCTCTAAAGTGTTTTCTAATTTGTGGGCGTTAGAGTGGGCGTGGCAAAATTTAGATAAATAAACTGCGCTGCGAAAGAAAACCTAGAATATTCATGCCAAGTCCGAAATCCTCAGCTCTTGTAGATTGCGAGATCTCTACGTTCATACGGACGGACAGAGAGACAGATGGACGGATTGATCGACTCGGCTATTGATAATGGTCAGAATATATATACTTTATATGGTCGAAACGCTTCCTTCTACCTGTTGCATACTTTCTAACGAATTCAATATAACCTTCTACTCAACGCTTATAATTTATACATACGTACATTTACATTTTACAGATGTACAAAAGTAATAGACATATTATACTGTTTATTTAGGGAAACATATTTTTTTGTAGAAAATAAACCTATAGTTACAAATTAAAAGGTCGTTTACAAATGTTTGCACAAAACTAAAGGGTGGTTGGGGCAGATTGGCACCAGGGGCTGCACACGGCCCGGTCTTAAACTTTGTGTAAAAAAAATGTATAATATATGTTATAATATATATTATACATTTTTTTTACACAAAGTTTACGCCCTGGCCGTGTGCAGCCCCTGGTGCCCATCTGCCCCAACCACCCTTTAGTTTTGTGCAAACATTTTTAAACGACCTTTTTATTTTTAACTATAGGTTTATTTTCTACAAAAAAATATGTTTCCCTAAATTCAAAACAAATTAAATCCCGAATAAATAGTTCATTTGATAAATTGTTGTAAGCGATCAACATCATAGACCATTGCTATTTCTTCGAGGACAGCAAATTAAATAAAAAAGGTTTTAAAATAGCTTTTACGTTGGTTTTTTAAATTAAATGTATTTACGCTGAGGAATGACTATTAATTGTTTATTTACTTAAATTATTTTGATGAATAATTTCAAAACAAAACTAGTTCAATTAATTTCGAGCTATGATATTTCCAGACTTTAAAAATTAACAAAATTCTCATTGTACATTCAAAAAAGAAATGAGTTGTATTGTTATTATTAAATGCATTACGCATTAAATAATAGATAACTGGCTTTTCCTCTGGGTACTAGCCCATTACATTTTAAGACGCTTACTCATGATTTGATTGTGCGAAATTTGAATTAAAATTTTTTGCAATAGTGGATAAAGCCGTTAAAATTGAGCTGGCTTTTATAATGGCCACGCCTATATGAGCTGTCAAGACGATTACCATAAAATAGTGCATCTTTATATAGTTTTGTAATATTTTATTTTAACAGTTTTCCCGAGGAACTTGTCTTTAAGTATTTTACTCAGCATTGACAATATTCAAGCTGTTCAATTACTGCAGTTATTATTGATCAAACATACCATCTTAATTATGATCTACCTATATGCAAAGCAATTTACAAACAGGAAATGTATCTACACAAGTTGCAACCTAATAATTTCTCAACTTGTATGGAAGCGAGTGTTTGCGGGCTTTTCTATAAAAAGACGTACTATAGCTTTTAAATGCAAGTTAAGTTTACTGAATTGGATCAGGATGCGCTTTATCTGGATGTTCTGCTTGATTGCTCTGCTGTCCATATCCTTGGTCACGGCCATTCGTTCTGAGGATAGCATTGGTGATATATATGCAAAGAAAGTAAAAATTAAAATAAAAACTAAGAAGGGTCGTTAAAGGTCTATGAATCAAGCATGAACCAGTTAAAAAGCTACATTTGTTTAAATTTTATATCTTTGGTTATGGGCGAAAATGGTTTCGTTATTGCAAAACATTATATTAAATTATCAAGTAAATTCTTAGAATATTAATAATTAACCAAAATGCGTCATAAAAAATATCATCAAAATTTGTTAAATACGATTCGAATAACAATAAATGATTCTGCCGAAATTCTACAGACTTTTTGTATAAAAAGCGAATGATCGCGTAAAATCGGAGAGTTGTTTTGAACTTCTTGAGACCTAAACATTAAAAATGCGCTTTCTTGTTGTCGTTGGTTTTTTCGCCTTCTTGGCTGTTGGTCTTGTGGCTGCCCGTCCAACTGAGGATGAGGAGTCCGCTGTCCAGGAAAATACCAATATAGATTCTCCCAACAACGAAGCTGAAGAAAACAATGATGAACAAAATCAGGATTCTGCTATTGAGGAGAGCCAGGAGGATCCCGATAGTGGCCATGATGAGGAGATCAACGAAGATGACTCCGACGCGGACGATGAGGAAGATAACATCGGGTCGGAAACTGTCGATGACAATCAGTCAAAAAGCGCCCAGGAGGAGAATGAAGAATCCTTCGACACAGATCCGAAAGGAGACGATGAGGAATATAACATCGAGTCGGATAACCAGGAGGAGAATGCTCCACTCAAGAAGCAAACTGTACCGTATATTCCCAGGTTCGGAGTCAATGGACCAAGGCACATAAATGCCAAGGCTCTTTTCCTCGACCAAGCCTTTTAATCTAATAAAAATATGTTTTATAAAATAAACAAGAAAGGAAAGCTAACTTCGGGCGGAGCCGAAGTTGATATACCCTTGCAGAATATTCTGTAAATTAAATTGGTTGGTCAAAAATAAAACCCATAAAAGTCCCAACCTCCTAACTTTGAAAACACCAAAGTTATGGCATTTCCAATCGTTCAGTTATATGGCAGCTATAGAATATAGTCGGCCGATCCTTATGAAATTTGGTGGGTCGGATTGATTGGCCAAAAATAAAACCCATAGAAATCCCAACTTCCCAACTTTAAAAACACCAAAGTTATGGCATTTCCGATCGTTCAGTTATATGGCAGCAATATGATATAGTCGGCCGATCCCGGCCGTTCCGACTTATATTCTGCGTGCAAAGGAAAGAAGGGTGTGTGAAAAGTTTCAATTCGATATCTTACTGTGAGTGACTAGTTCGCGTAGAAACAGACAGACGGACAGACAGACGGACAGACGGACAGACGGACAGACGGACATGCTTATATCAACTCAGGTCGCGATCCTGATCAAGTGTATATATTCTTTATAGGGTCGGAGATGTCTCCTTCACTGCGTTGCACACTTTTGACCAAAATTATAATATCCAAGGGTATAAAAAGGATATAAATAATAAGTGTTAAACAAATTAAGCCTTGATGAACTTTAATGATGGCCCAAGAAGAAACAATCGTATTTGTATGATTGTGTTTAAGTCTTTAAGGAAAACGCCTCAAAGTATGTTTTTATACCTTTGCAGAGGGTATTATAATTTTGGTCAAATGTTGGAAGTTGGGATTTTCTATGGGCTTTATTTTTGGCGAATCAATCCGACCTTTTAAATTTCATAAGGATCGGCCGACTATATCCTATAGCTGCCATATAACTGAACGATCGGAAATGACATAACTTTGGTGTTTTTAAAGTTAGGAAGTTGGGTTTTTTTATGAGTATTAAGAATGCATAATATGAATAATTTTGAAGAATATAATTTATAGAATATTCTGCAAGGGTATATTTATTTCTTGTTTTTATTGTATTCGCCTTGTGTACTAGTAGTTTTCACAAAATAAAATCTTTTGAAGTTAAATGTTATAGTCGAATATTATTATTCTTATGGAATTTTTTTACCAAACATTATTTATGATT
This sequence comes from Drosophila kurseongensis, assembly GCA_018153305.1. Taxonomy (NCBI): domain Eukaryota; kingdom Metazoa; phylum Arthropoda; class Insecta; order Diptera; family Drosophilidae; genus Drosophila; species Drosophila kurseongensis. The sequence goes on along the minus strand of JAECXX010000005.1, from coordinate 6,238,090 downwards.
ATTTAATTATTTAACCCTATAAGCAGTTTACATGTTTTTGCCGTAATATTTTATTTATTTATTTTGTATTGTAAGTATTTCAGACCTAAATGGCTCCAAACCCCAAATATTTATCTTAAAATCAGTTTACATTTCATTGAAGTAATAATTTATTTATTTATGTTGGTCACATAATTTATATATATAAGATCGAAATTTAATAATATTATATTGGTAAAAATTAATTCACAAATTATTACTAGACCTTTTTTTGTTTACTTCCATTTATGCAATCTGTTTTGCAAACTATTTTATCCCAACTTTCGCTATTTAGCTTGAGTGCTATCCCTAAATCGTTTGGATTGTGGACTTTTTGTTTCCCCTAGATTTCTTCATTACAAATATTCCCGAAATATTTTAAATTGGGAGGAAACCTAAAGAATATGTCGATCTATTCAATGTTTTAAATAACTAAATAACTTTAAGTGATAACTTTAATTTATGGTCAGAGTGCTGGCATTTTTGTGCATTCATTAAGATAAACCCGCAGTTTATATACCATTACAGCTGTTACCGAATTAAATATTCTAAATGGCGATTTTATGCGTATATGCTTAAAAATATGAAGTTATGTCATCCGTCCGGTTTGGTCCGATTCGACTTATTACTGATTACTACCAGCAAAAAAAATAAAACTTTTTCATCCATAAAGCTCTACAATTGAGATACTAGTATATAGGACTTAATATAGAATCGGAGAAGTCTTGTTCACTGCGTTGCAAACTTTTGACTGAAATTGTAATACCTAACGCTCGTTATGAATCGAAAAAATAATAAAATAAAAATTTAAAATTTAAGTTAAAAGCTACAAAATTTGTTACATTTTTTTGAGTGGTATAGCCATGCAGTATGTATAGCTTTTGATTAATAGCTCAGTTTTATCGTCAGGTGACGATGTAAACACATATTTACAGATTAAAACTGCAATACTTATTTGCAAATATGGAGAAAAAAAGATTGCACAGCTGAGCAGTTAAAACTTCTCTGAACCAATATAAATATTAAGTTAATTTTGTATATAAAAAGATAACATTTTAGCTGAAAAGCTTAGTGTCCAGTTAATTTCAAGATGATTCAAATGCGGTTCTTAGTAGTTTTCGCCCTGGTGACTTTTCTAACCATTTCCTTTGTAACAGCATTCATTCCATCCACAGTCAGTGGAAGGGATCAAGGAAACTCTAGTGATCAGACGGTTATTCGGCCATTTCCCTGGTGGCCCAGATGGGGTGGTTTCGGTCCTTTTGTTTTAAATACATCCCCAACCAAGGCATCGACATGAACCCTCTTAGAACCCTCTCTAAACCTACTCTTGTTTAAAAGCAAAAGTCAAACACATAAACACTACCGCTTGTAAAACTTTCCAACGAGGCAATTGTTCAAATATCAAAAGCGTAAATAAAGATTTCTGGTAAAATCTATGAACCCACCAAAATTTGCCAGACTTTTCCTATAAAAAGCTTGAGGTTGTGTGAAATTGGAAAGCAGTTCTCGAATAACTTCTGATACTCAAGTTCAAAATGCGTTCCCTAATTGTCGTTGCTCTTTTGGCCTTCCTGGCTGTTGGCTTTGTGGCTGCCGTTCCTGCTGAGGAGAGTACAGCTCAGGATTTGACCACCAATGATTCATTGGTTGGTGGAGAAGAGAAGTCCGAGGGATCCACAGACGATGAAAATGAAAAATCCGCTGGAGAATCCACTGATGATACCGACGATGAAGAGACCGATGATAAAGAGACCGATGCTGAGGAGACCGATGCTGAAGAGACCGATGCTGAAGAGACCGATGATGCTTCCGCCACCACTGCTGCTCCAGTCAAGAAGCACGTTCGTCCCTTCTGGCCCAGGTTCGGAGGTCATGGACCAGTTGTGATCAGGCGTCATCCCGGCTTTGTCCAGGCCTAAGCCCTCTAAACTTTCTTTATAAACCTGTTTTTCACACTTCTCTCTCTTCTCTAAATAAATAAACTTCATTTTCAAAACTTAAATTGGTTTAAAACAGTTGTTTCCAATGTCGCACTGAACAGTTTTGTTCAAAACGTTGAAAAAATGCGTGCCTTGTGTGTTCTAATTCTGATCGCCTTTTTGGGTATAGCCCTGATCTCCACAAAGCCATTTAACGAAACAAGAAATCGGGAAGAGGGAAAACCGCTTAATGAAACGGAAATGTCTAAAATTATGGATGAATTGAAGTTACTGGAAAAATTGGCCAATGAAACATATTATTCACCAGATCCAAGTAAAAAGGAGACCAAGGAGCCAACAGCAGAGGAAACTAAAGATCCGACTGGCGAGGAAAAACAACAAAATGAAATTGGAGAAGATGGAGAGATCATAGTGCAGGAGGATGAAGAAGAAGATGAAGCAACTTTGGATAAACCCACTGAAGGGCAACCTTCGAATTTTCTCAGATATCCCGTCCATGAACCCGACTATAAGGCTTATCCACGGTTTGCCATACTCAGAAATGGTTATGTTCATCACATGAATTTGAATTTTTAGTGTACGTTTTGAATCACAAAATAAATGACGTGTACTTAAGCACAATATCAACTTATTTTGTTAGACGGGAAATTCCGACAGCCGTTAGGTTTACACAGCTGTGACTCTAGACAAAAGTTAGAACTGTACGAGTTTGTTTTTTGAACTTATACCTTCAAGCAGTTTGCTCCCAACCACGCATTTGAGTAGTTTCACACATTAAGTTTTCAATATGCGTCCAACATTGGGATTTTGGTGTATGGGTATTATATTGATATTTGCGTTTATCACCTGTGCTGAATCATCTGGAAAATCCCGAAATCGAGAAGATCGTTTTGATCTGGAGAACGAGAGCTTGGAAAGTAGGCAGAGCGACGAGCCCATTGCCTCGTGCGAAAGTGCGGAGAGTGTGGAGGACAATAGCTGCAGGCAGATTGAAAGCAAACACCCCCCGCGCAAGACTTTTCGATTTGCAATTTAAGAATAATATTCGTTTTAATAAAAATGATTTGAATAAAATCAAGTATAAACTTGATACAACAAAATATTTAATGTTTTTTGACATATGAATGTTTTTTAAGGGGTTTAAAAAATGATAGGTGAACAATATAGTTTTATCCAAGATGAAGAAATTAATATAATACCCCTTTTCATGTTCATATTTCAAATTCTATCACCGAAAAAAACGCAAAAATAATAGTTTTTCATACGTTAGCTAATTCCAAAATATTTGGTCCTATTAGTCTTAAAATATATGATTTAAATGGTTGAGAAACTTGCCAAAAAGTCAAAATGGTTGAAAAAACTTCATAACGATATTGAGAAAAAAATATTTGTTTTGAATAATAAAGAACTCGTTTCTTAATATTTGCATAAACCGGTAATTCAAAAATTGTATAATATTTACTTTAAATTGTTCGCTTCAATTAATGTTTGTCTGTATTTGTTTCCAGTGAATTCAGCCCACCGCCAACATGGTTATGGTTAGTTCAGCGGTCCTGGGAGCCGCCGCCGGTACAGGCCTGGCTTTGATCCTGGCCGTGACAATCGTCATGTACCGCTACTACCTCCTGCGTAAGCGCGGCAAGGAGTGGGACGAACTGGACCGCTGGGAGGAGACCCGCATAATGCGAAAGCTGCAGATGAAGGTAGGTGGCTGACGCAGGCTGTCAACGTTGATGTGATTGCGGCTTAGGCGGCTGGGGACACCCCGTGGGGATGCAGATTCAATGCTGACACTACCAGGCCTAAGTGAAATGCAATGGAGCAAGAACTTTGCGAACTGGCGTGGGAGGACAGGTCGTTGAAAATAACATAGGTCAAATGTATTTTAAATACAGTTTAGGTGCAAGAAAAACGACCCCGCAAACGGGCTAAGCACAAACGGGGCTAAGGTAAGCTAAGTACAATTTATAAGGTATTTATCATTTTAATAAAACAAAAATACTGGGAATCAATGTAGAACGCATTCTACAATTACGTTACAAGGGCGCCACTATTTCAAATGAGTCCGGCGGTTATACTCAGAACTACCACATTCTACATATATTTTACTTGTATGTAAATACTACCATGAATTTTTTACTTGATTATTATACCCTTGCAGAGGGTATTATAATTTTGGTCAAAAGTGTGCAACGCAGTGAAGACGAGATCTCCAACCCCATAAAGTATATATATTCTTGATCAGGATCACCTCCTGAGTTGATATAAGCATGTCCGTCTTTCCGTCTGTCTGTTTCTACGCAAACTAGTCTCTCAGTTTTAAAGATATCGAATTGAAACTTTGCACACACCCTTTTTTCCTTTGCACGCAGTATATAAGTCGGAACGGCCGGGATCGGCCGACTATATCCTATAGCTGCCATATAACTGATTGATCGGAAATTTCATAACTTTGGTGTTTGTTAAGTTAGGAAGTTGGGATTTGCTATGGGTTTTATATTTGGCTAATCAATCCGACCTACCAAAATTCATAAGGACCGGCCGACTATATCCTATAGCTGCCATATAACTGATTGATCGGAAATGCCATAACTTTGGTGTTTGTAAAGTTAGGAATTTGGGATTTTCTATGGGTTTTATATTTGGCCAATCAATCTGTCCAAAAGGATCGGCCGACTATATCCTATAGCTGCCATATAACTGAACGATTGGAACTTTGCCATAACTTTGGTGTTTTTAAATTTAGGAAGTTGGGATTTTTTATGAACACCGCAAAATCAAATAAACAAAATGGACAAACACTCTATGTGACTTAAATTATAAGAAATAATTTAAAAATCCAAACCATTGATCTGTTGTCTACAGGGGTTCGAAATGTAGTATTTTTACAATTGATTGATTCAGGTCGTAATATTACCTGCAGTATACAGTATTTACGTTTTTTTTTGATTGCTTGTAGTTTTTTTTTGCTGAATGTATTTTAATTTTAGATTGATTCGAGTAAAACTTCCGGAGTTATGGGCAGTTGAACGCTCGTTTTATATAGTATTTTCAAAAGTTTAAAACGCTCTCCTGAAAATGTGTCATTTCCGAAGTCGGTGTACACAATCCTGCAAAATCTACTAGACGAATCGTTTTAAAATTTTGCACAGTACTTCTTTACTAAATTCCTCAGGTAACGCTGTCGAGTTTTTTTTTGTTTTTTGGGAAAATGTATTAATTTTACAACTTGGATTTTTGGGCGAAAAGCGAGGTTTTTGACATTCAAGTTCCTTTTTTTAGAGGTGCCGCCGGAGATTGCCTATATCTCACTCACTTATTGTATTATAACATGGAAAAACGTGAAAAATTACGGATTTTGCAGCGAATTAACCATACCCCCCACAGTTTAGACAGTTCGAATGCATTTCAATAACATTTTTTTGTATCTATTATCCAAGCTGTTTTATTTAGGTGTAAAGGTCCAAAAAAAAGATACAAATGTGTGTTTTATTAAATAATGAATCGTGCTGAATATTAAATTAATTATTTATAATTGTGGTCTTGTTAAATGCAAAGCCAGTTTTTGATATCTATTAATCACAACGCAGACAACTGCGTTGGGCGGCCATCTTGAATCCGTGGGAAATCCAAAGGATCGCAGACCACCACAAGGATACAAATGTGTCTGTTGTCCGTGCGAGCGGCTGCAATCGAATGAATAACACAGCGTAGTCTCTGAGGCCGTATCAAAATCTGTTTCATTATGCATTTGATATACCCCGGCCATCCGCCGGATCTGGAGGGTTGTTCCGATTCGAAATCCTACCTTGTTTCCATGGATGGCGACCTAACCCAACGCGTGCTGGCGGATGGGGAGGATCAGTGAAGCGTTTTATGATTGCAAATGCTGTTTTTATTAACTAACTGGCTTCGGTCGTTGACAGCGGGGGTAAGTGGTGGACTTAAGGGTGCTAAGCGTTTCTGGTTTCGTTTTGTTTGCTATTTATTATATAATTTGATTAGACACTTAAACACTTAAGTGTTTTTTCGGTTTGTTGGGGTGGCTCTGTCAACATTCTCCACTCCAGATCTATCCCTCTATGGCTAACACTCCACACCCAAAACAAGCCCTTCAAACTAGCCACAACATTGACCACAATAAAAAGGACCTTCGAGTGTCCTGATTAATAGCATTGTGCAGCGGCCTTGACCACAGCTAAAAAGGAGCATATAAACCTCCATCTAAATGGCGGGCCTTGTCCTTCTTTTTTTTGAGTGAGTAGAAAGGTATTTCGCCTTACCTGCATTTTTACCTTGCGAGGATCGCTCTTCTCGGACAAAGGACGAAACTAAACTGCAGATCACTGCAAGTGCGGATTGTGTGTGGGTCCTTTGTCGGGTGTCCTTTGTCCAGCCACTGACTTTTCATTCATGAAAATAATACTCGACAAATAGAATGAAAAAGTTCCTTTTGTTTTGGCTTGTATTTTTTAACATTCGGCGGTGCAATACTTTGATATTTGTTTTTTATACTTGGAGAACGGTTAGGAATAACCAACATTCTTTTGCTCACAGTTGTCACTTATGTTTCTGTAATTTATTTATAGAAAACCATCTATCTAATTCACTTTGTTTAAGATGTGTAGTTGTTCCTCATGTAATATTTATATGTTAAATGATTTCTTTATTCAATTAGAATTGATTACTTGTATGTCAAAAGCTTATCAATAAGAATTTCAACATTCGACCTGAATATCCATTTTGAAAAAAAAAAAATCAAAATATTTTGGTCTTGGAAACTATTTTTATGTCTTAATGTTTTCGTAGTCTTTGTTGATCAAACTGGCTCAAATCTAATTTTTGGAACATGTTTTTAAAACCTACAAACCAGAAGCAATTCTTTTTTCTCGATATCTAATACTCGAGGTTAAAAACAATTTTTTTATGCATAATATTAATTGTTATCTCAAATGTTCCATACAATTAGATTACATTTTTATTATATTTTTAAGTTTCTTTACATTCAAAACAAACAGAAGTTTCTTATTTTATATATCTGGTCTTGAAACTTGTTCATTCTGTTATAAAACTGAATTGTTCACAGTACAGAAATAATAACCATTGAAATATGCAACCAATCCTATATCAAGTTTCCCGAAGCAATCCCTGAGGCCTATTGACTCAGTAACACGCAGAGAGGCCAGACTCAACCTCAAAGCTCATTCGTAAATTATTCAGGGGTAAATAATAATTTATCCGAGCACATGCATTTGCCTATATGAAACTGCTTGGGATATAATGAAGTCATATTTGTTAAATCAACAAATTTACAAGCCGAGAGAGTGGATAAACAAACCCTTGGCTAAGTAGCAACAATGGCAACTACAACAATCAGTCAAAATGCAAATGTCACAACCAATTAATGTCAATAAATGATTAACCCAATGCCCAGCTATAAGGGTTTCAAATACCCTCGGCGGCGGTGGTTCACTGTTCGTATTCTTTTCGAAACACCCCTTTAATGGGCAAATCCGGTTTGAAGTTTTCCCCGGCTCAGTTAGTTTTGCGTTGTATCCATATCAAAAAGTAAGGGGAAGTAAACATTTCGATATGCTTTCATTTGTTCAGCGTTTAGGCGAGTTTTGTTCACAATTAAATTGAAATTGTTCGCTTGAATGAATCCGATGCTATCTTGTAGATCCGTATTTCTGTTCCAAAAATTTACATATTTCCAAATCCGAAACATTTGTTTTCTTTATAAGCCAGAGACAAAGTCTAAGTCAACAGCACGATCTAATTTTGAGAGAAAGAAACCGACTCAATCGAGCGTGAAATAATCGCAGACAAAAAACGGAAGTGGTCAATGGAGAAAATCTCAAGTGGCCCAAACAATTGGTAAAAGGCGGTCAAAGGACCTCTCGCACGAGACCAACGCAACGCCCAAAGAGAAGAAATTCCAGCAAAAATATTAACACAACAGCAGCTGCTCTGGATCTCGATAAATTGACCAGGGTCCTGCGCCGTTCCTTTTCATTTTTTTTGCACGTCCCGCCAATTAAGCAGAAGCCAACACCTTAAAAAGTAGGCGAACATTCGGATCGCCTACGAAGAAGTCGGTCGACAATTAACAATTAACGTCAGCAATTGTGATCCGTTTTATAGCCACTTAACATACGATCAACTGCCAGGACATTGACAATGCCGCACCTCGGCACAAAGCCATGAAAAGGACAATTATAGGTAAATCCTTAAAGTCAGTTAACAAATGATAAAACTGCCGCCATAATTCTGTGTAATGTAGCCCAAAAACAACATTCGGCGACCGACTGTCTGGCTTAGATGGCCTGACCTGGCCCAAAACACACACAAACAAAGGCGCAACGTGCGTCGTGTCTGGGATTTGTCAAAGGACTGCATCCATGAATGGGCCGAGCCCGTCCTGAATGGATGATCCTTGCCGCATTGTTCCTCGGTAGTTGCACAAGCAGAAGAAAGCATCAATAAAATTACGCCAAGGCGAGGACTCAAAGGAGAGATATTTCTGAATGTGCCAGAGGGACCTTAAATCGAGAGTTGGAAAAGGATAGGTAAGAATTGGGATTTCGGCAGCGACCACTTGGTCCATAAGTTGCCATGAAATTGGCATTAAACGGTATGAGGGCTTGCATTTTCCAATGGTTGTAAAATTAATCGATTCGATTGTGGAGTGTCACTGAAGAGGTTCTCTTTTTATGCCATAAATCACAAACAAGATGTGGTGCAAAAGTCTTTGGATTGAGCAGATGATTTCTCAAATGCATACCACGAAAAATAATATCTTAAGAAAATTTCTTCGATAATTACCACAATTCAAAAGTGAAGAGTGGTTGAATTTGAAATAGTTTTAAGTATCGGGAAATTTTAATAACTATAATTGGTAAACTATATAAATAAATAAAGATAAGCGGAAAGCAATTAAAGAGTTTTTATTGGAAAATGTTACAATGCATTTTATTTTCAAGACAACATAAGCATGTAGAGAACTTTTGCTTTTAAATGTATATTATATTAATATTATATATAACGAAGAGATTATATGAATATATTTTACAAAGAACCAATAAAAAAAGAAAAAAAGTGATAAAAAGTATAAGAATCTCATGTATTTGCATGCCTGACTATTGTGCGCAACGCCCTTTACTCAATGGATTAAATACTTCTAAAAAAAATAAAGATTCATGAATCAAATGACTGTCTTAAATTACAATTTTGATAAATGTGAAGTGAAATATATAGTATTTTTAAAAGTATTTCATTTCAATTCCTCCAACAAAATTTATATTGAATAGGATTCAGATATTTAATGCATGCATTTAAAAATATTGGAACTCCTTTAATTTTAATCTAGGTACTTAAAATATTTAAATTAATTTTGTTTTATATGTTTTATATTCTTCACAATCTTAATTAATTTAATACCAATCTGAAGCAAGCAATTAGATCTGTCTTACGCTGAACTAATTTGGTTTCGTTTAAAAAGCTTTTACGCACTCTCCTCAACTTTCAATTAAACTCGAGTGATAATACGAAATGGAAAAGGAAGATTCGTTCCGCAAGGACACGGCACACAGCACACACACACCCAAGCCCACTCACACATGCACCGTGCCCGGGGTTCGCCATTGTTCCTTCTCACAGATACAGTGAGGCATCGCTTACCTGCCATTTGTGAGCCATTGTGAGTGATCGAACAAGGGCGGAGCGTAAATGGCAACAGTTGCCGCTAAATGGTGACTAAATGGCCGAACAGACTCGGGGCAAACAACCCTCGAATTGGCCTCAGGGGTGGGTAAGTGGAAAACCAACCCTCAGAACAGGGTCTCGAGGTATATAAGACCGGTGAGGGCGCAGCAGCCAGACAGTCTCGCACAGTCAGCGATCGTGTTCAGTAGCTCATCTCAAAGTCAGTTAGAAAAAGAAATTTTCGAAAATGTCACGCTCTTTTTTGATGGATTCCCTGCTCAGCGATAGGCCCAACCTGAGCCAGAAGAAGGAAAAACTGGGATCACCAGGAGCAAGTTCCTCGGCCGCGGCTGCAGTGGCCGCAGCTGCCATGCTGCCCTCGATACCCATGCTGCCATATCCCGCCAGTTATGTGGGCAGCTATCTCTTCTCCCTGGGCATCCAGCAGCAGCAACAGCAGCAGCAGCAACAGCAGGCTGCTGCCGCAGCAGCCGCAGCAGCAGCAGCAGCTGCCTTCCAGCAACATCCCCATGTCAGCTCCAGTCCCGGCTCCCTGTATCACCCATATGCCCAGCTGTTCGCGACCAAGAGGAAATCCAGCGGCTTCAGCAACTACGAAGGATGCTATCCCTCGCCACCGCTGTCGGCCAATCCCATCAGCAACACCCAGCAATTGCCGCTGCAAAGCCTCTATGGATCTCCAGTTGTGAATGGCCTTCCCTTACCCGAACCCGGCAGCTTCTGCACCTCTCCTTCGGCCTCTTCGTCGACCTCCCTGGATTACACCAACCACTTTGACGAGCCCCAGGGAAAGCGGTTCAAGCACGAGTCCTCCTGCTCGCCCAACAGCTCACCCCTCAAGATTCCATCTTCGGGAGTACCCACGGAAATTACACCTCTGATCAACGACTATGCCGACTCCAGCAAGAGGATTCGCACCGCCTTCACCAGTACCCAATTGCTGGAACTCGAGCGGGAATTCTCGCACAATGCCTACCTATCCCGTCTTCGTCGCATCGAGATCGCCAACCGGCTGCGCCTCTCCGAGAAGCAGGTGAAGATCTGGTTCCAGAATCGCCGAGTCAAGCAGAAGAAGGGCGGTTCCGAGAGTCCCACATTCAATCTGTCCACCAACTCCAACGGAAGTCCTCAGGCTTCTCCGGTATCTCCCCAAATCAACGTCCACGAGCTGAAAGTGGAGGCGTAGGAAAATCCACAAAAATAAGTTACCAATTGTACAGTAGAAATTAGTCTGTTGCTAGCCTTAACTATGTTAAACTAAATAAATTTTAATCAAAATGAAAACTAAAGTTTTTGAAATATTAAGATGAATTCGGAAAAAGGGATAATACTAAACTATTGGACCAAAAACTCAATTTCTTGAAATAGAAAAAAATCAAAATTCAAATTTAAAGGTTTCAAATATAAATTGCAGGGTTAAATAAAATGGAATATTCCTTAAAACATCTGGATATTTTTAAACAGCTTCCAAGCTACAATTTATAGTTTGGGATCGAAATGTGATTTTGATAATTATTTTTCTTACTTTAAAAAAGTCATTATATTTTCATATAAAAACAAGAGAGAACGCTATAGTCGAGTGTCTCGACTATTAGATACCCGTTACTCAGCTAAGCAACTTAATATAAAGATGCGCTATTGTAGCTATCTAGCCCAAGACATTGGTACCACGGGCCATGAAAGGCGGAATTGTAGGCGCTAGCCAGGCTTAAGCGTTTAATGGGTTTTTGGGCGTTAGAGTGGGCGTGGCAAACTTTTATTAGGCCAATCGATAGGTATTGACGAGACAAATACATATCAATTAAAATTTTTATAATAGCATCAAAACTGTGGCCACAGCTTGTGGCTTGTGGGCGTCAGAGGGGGCGTGGGACCATTTTGAAACAAGCTTGCGCTGCGTAGGAACTCCTAAAATCTACATGCAAAATGCCAATCTTCTAGCTTTTATAGTTTCCGAGATCTCAGCGTTCATACGGACGGACAGACAGACGGACAGACGGACTGACAGACAGACGGACATGGCTAGATCGACTCGGCTAGTGATCCTGAACAAGAATATATATACTTTATAGGGTCGGAAACGCTTCCTTCTACCTGTTACATACTTTTGCACGAATACAATATACCCTTTTACTCTACGAGTAACGGGTATAACTACCTAAGCCTTTTTTAAAAAAGTTTTCAATACCCTCGAAAATTTTAATTATTGGGAAAAAATGGTCTACACATATATTCTCCAAACAACTGACCAAATATAGAATTGCTGAGCAACCCTTGAATACTGTCAACACTAAGCTTAATGCACATTTATTCTCCAAAATACTGACTAAATACGATATTACATGGCAACCCTTTAATCAAAGGAAGCCTGGATATTCACTTCATAAATTGTTCTGTCATTAAAAACGAACAAAATTTTACAGGCTGAAAATTTAGTCGTCGGTAAGCATTTGATGTGATCATGTCGAACCTTTACACCGAACTGAAGAACGAGTGGAGCAAACATGCCCCGAATCTGGCCCACTGCTCCCATCTCCTGGATGGATTCAAGCTGGAGCTGGTGAGGTCCAACTTCGGAACCATCCAAGTGGCATCGAGCTCGAAGCAGAAGGACCAACTGATCAAATCCCGAGAGATGCTGGAGATTGCCGTGGAGCACAGCATCACAATCAGGGACTACGCTGCTTTTGAGAGATACATGGCCCAGTTGAACACCTACTACTACGACTACGACAAGTATTTGGAATCATCCAAGCATATGCACAAGTTCATGGGCCTGAATCTGCTCTATATGCTGGCCACCAATCGCATTGCTGATTTTCACATCGAGTTGGAGCGTTTGCCGTCGGCTTTGTTGCTTCACAACAGCTTCATTAATCCCGTTTTGGCCCTGGAGAATTACTACATGGAAGGGAGGTACAACAAGATACTGCAAGCCAAGAACTCCATGCCGTCGGTTATCTATTCGAACTTCATGGACATGCTGGTGAACACGGCTCGCGAGGAGATCGCATCCTGTATGGAGAAGTCATACCTTAAGATGGCTCCCAAACAGGCTGCCCAGCGTTTGGGGCTGCGTCCTGGATCTAAGGAGCTGTTGGACCTGGCCCAGCGGCGTCATTGGGATCTGGATGAGGAGGGAAACTACGACTACGCCGGACTCCATACCAGACCATTGGAGAAGGTCCCCGCCAAGGATATTGCCACCCATAATCTCACCTATGCCCAGGAGCTGGAGAAAATTGTTTGATATTTTTTATTAGTTCGATTCTTTCCGTTAATCCCATCACCCAGAAAATAATATCCAGAATTAATGCATTCATCGAGAAATCAGTAAATACCGAACCGGAAATTTGTCAGATTTAATTTTTCACACATCTCAACGGATTCTCTTTTTTGGCATAAAATGGGCAAAAATTGAGTTGCTCAGATGGCCGATAAGTCGACAGGCCTGACAAATTGTCGGATAGGAAATGTTTTCTGGGCAAATCTCGTTTGCAAATCTGTCATAGGATGATTGTTAGAAGAGCTTAGTGAGTGGCTGTTCAGAAGGATGCTTGCAAATCCCTGGAGATGATGTCCATTGGAAGGTAGTTAGTCCTGAAAAGGCGATTATTTGGTTTCTGTTAAAAAGGAGTTGCCACAAATATTTTTCGTGGCAATATGAATGAGATTTGAATCGAACAAAAATAAATTTATGATCTATTTAAATGGCTCTATTGCTTTATTACCTAATTGTTAATAAACTAATGCGTTATCTAAATAACAAAGAATTTTCATAGTTAATTATTGGGTTCTTAAAAGATTTCGGTTATGAAATTTGCTTCTATTACATTACAAACATTACAAACAATTTTTTTGTTACGCATTTTTTGCCCGGGGACATCTGATACAATTTTTTTTAAGTACGTTAAGAAATTGCCGTAACATTTACATGTTCCGTTAGGAAATTTGTTCCGCAAAGATATAAAAAAGTCCCTAAGCAAAATGTGTGGTCTGCCACCTAGATTTAACCGCAAATGGTGACACATTATCATTTTTGTCAAATCATTGAAAATTCTAATTAATCAAGGACACAAATTGCCCAGGAGTGGGGAGAGTTTTTAAGCATTTCCCACGACACTTCAAATTGCACAAATTGATGATGCCAAGTCGGGCGATGCTTTAGCGTATATATGGCAGATCTTGGTCCAAAATCGAGATGGGTGACAAACCCAAAACGAATCAAGCGCAACAAAACCTGCCCGAGCCGACTCATTCAGCATTCATTGAACGGCGGACAATTCCTCAATGGGTCCTCTAAGTTGGAACCGAAACGAGGACTAACTCATCCTTTTGTCCGATCCCAAGGGGTGCGGTGCTAATAAACGCAATTGCACCTACGCCCCTCTGGGCCGCCGGTCCGAAAATGGAAATCGGAATGCCAATGGGCAAAATAGCCCAGTCGGCGGTTTTAAACGGAATTTCGGCATTCCATTCTCTTTGCTATTCCCGAAAATTTCGACTCCCTCTTACCTGGTCGAAGTCCTCGATCGTTATCTAGTCGAGTCCTCGGTGTCTTTGCTCAAGTGTGCGCCTCTTCCACTTGAGCTGAAGAGCTCGGCCCTTGAGTTTCAAGTGCTGCATCAGCAGGTAGGACTCCTTGACTCCTTTCAGGATATTCAATTTTTGCCAATTCATTCAAGGAGCGTTGTTTAAATTGTTGTGCCAAATGTGTTGCGTAGATTCAGTGATCTGTATCGTAGAGATTTATATTGCTTCTTACAAAATCACAGATACCACTTAAAATTAGTCAAGTGGATATTAGGACAGTAATTGGAGAAATTGCATGGGAACTAAAATAATGGTTAGTAATATTAGGTACAGAACGAATAGCGAATATTAAAAAAGTAACGATATTCGACTTCGCTTAAATTATGATTTTCAACCATTGGCTTATTTAAAACCGACTTATAAAGCAAGAGCTAGTAATAGGTTCGACCTGCTAAAACTATATATTATTTCATATTTACTATCCGAATTAACCTAATCCACCTTAAAGCCATTTATATTTATGTATCTAATATTTTTCGCATTATAAATTTTGTTTAACTCATTCTTAGAGTGAAAATAAATCTCTTTACTAAACGATGGTACATTTTCTAACCATACAGGCCACTGAAAGATTTTTTTTCAAAATTGTTTCTGTAAACAAATTTGCATACACCTTTTCTCTGTAGGTCCTACATTTCGAGTTCTCTTAGCCAGATGTCTTGCCAACTTTCGAATGCCCCGCTGATTTCAAAATTCCTCGCTGTGCCGAGCTCCCGCCTCGCAGACACTTCATGAATGAATACAGCTCAAGTGCAGAACCTCTTCAGTTTAAAGTGGAATCTTTCTTGTTGAATCGCTCTCATGAATGAATGCGCTGCACTGCCTGCGTCAAGGCTGGGAAATTCCCCCAGGCATTTTGAGCCTGTTAAAAGATCATTAGGCCAACGCTTCTGGCTAGAACAAATGAAATTCTATTGAAAATTGCCCGTTTACCTGAAAAAGAAGAAATTTGTCAGGTGTTCAGTTCTGGATTTTTGTCTAGACA
Organism: Drosophila kurseongensis; assembly: GCA_018153305.1. Taxonomy (NCBI): domain Eukaryota; kingdom Metazoa; phylum Arthropoda; class Insecta; order Diptera; family Drosophilidae; genus Drosophila; species Drosophila kurseongensis. The sequence goes on along the minus strand of JAECXX010000005.1, from coordinate 6,222,826 downwards.
GTGTGTCTCCAAGGCATGGAAAATCCTCAAGTTCCCTGTGGTGCAACGGTTGTGGTCTGAAGTGTTTTATTTAAATATTTTCCAATTTTAGCCATGAGGGAATTCTGGGTTAAGAGAACCAGGGAAAATTTCAAAAAGCTTCCAGGGCTTTCCCTGTGAAACTTTTAGTACTTCATCTAATAAACTTTGAGGACATAACGTTTTGTATTTGCTCAATTTTCCTCCAGAGCTTCGAAGCTTTTTTAGCTTTTTGGGGGTATTCCTTTTTGCTCGATTTCAGGGTTAGACTTTGAGTATTTGGGGGCCATTGGGTTATTATACGGTTAGCAATAAAACAACTGCAGACTGAGGTAAATCTAAGCTGGCAATCCAAAATCCTTTAAGCTTATGCAAATAAGAGCGTGCACACAAAATAAATAAATTAACTGTATGTGCTTATGTGTTTGTAGTAGTCTGGGGGCTTTTGTGCTGGTCAAGCAAAGGTAAACATGGTCTAAATGGGCTTTGACTTTTCCTCAAAATTCTGTTTTTTTATTTTGTTATTTTTAATAATTAGTTCCAGCGAAACGGCTTCCGGTATCCTTGTTTTGACCTAGATTAGGCACATATTTATGGCAAATTTACCCTTAAAATCCTAGTGGAAAACGCCGATGTTTCTGGGTCACGCAATCGGGGACTTCTCCCCAACGCGCGATATGTGGAACCAGCTAATTGACCCATTAAAGGGGCCTCTAAACATTGTTGCTCCTTGGAGTGCTTTTTAGGTCGCAGGATGTGTGAAACCATAAAGTTGTCCGCACTTAAAGCAATTATTTTCGTGGTTTTCTTAGCGCGTTTTTTGGATTTCCTCAAGTAACGGGCGGAAACCCTGGATCTTTGAGACTAATGAAACCTCAAAAAATACAATTTGGGATTGTCCAAAAAATGTAACACGTACGGCCACAAATTGTGTGGCCTTGAAAATAAAATAATCTGATACGATGAAATTGGTTTTCATGGAAAACAATGCTCCAGCTTTTCTTTCTCAAATTTCATTAAAGTTTTTCAACTGTTTGAGAACTCTGTGTGTCCTCTTTCAATTATTCCAAAGAATGCCAGTTTCTAATAATTATACCTCCATAAAAGATTTCAATTTGCTCAGCATCCCGCAGCTTCTATCTCCCACCAGCTTCCATTCAGGGCAGTTTTTCACCTACTCGTAATCGGTTGTCCTAGAAGGATATCTGGAGCCAGGACGTCATCGTCCTTGGCCACACTGTGCATTGTATTTAATGAACTTGTTGGTAACGGTACTGGGCTCATCATCAGCACGTTGACTTGGTCGGGAATACGACCTGGGATCCGGGGGTCTGGAGCGGAACGATGGGGCCATTTCTGTGGCGCCCCACAGTCGTCGAGTGGCGCCTGTTTAAAATGAGTTTTGTCGCTTCGTTATGCAACTGACGACATACTAGGCATTGAAAGAGAATACACTGAGCAGAACGACTCTAATATGGGAACTATAATTTACATCTATTAACTTATTAATTGCCATTTCAAAGTTCACATCTTAAAACATTTTTTAAAATTAAATTTTTCCAAAAAAAAATTAATTAAATGGTGTTTTAATATATGTAAGTGTTGAAATCAGTTAGTTTTAATTAAACATTTAATGTTAGTCATGATTTCTTTTTTGTCAGAAAATATATATTTAATATTTATATAGTTAAATTTTTGAGAGTCTTTTAAGACTAATTTTGATTTTCAAGAAAAACTCCAGTTTGGTTACATCACTGTGGACGACAGTGGCGATTAACACTTTAATTCTGTTTGCAGCATAAATACTATTTAGTAAATAGGTTCTTAAGCAAATTGTGTTCATTCATAATGAAAAGTTATTTAAAACAAACTAAAATGTAATCCAGTGGCAGTACTACCATATTTTTTCAGTGGCAAAGACAGCCAAGCAAGAAGAATAAGATAAACATCAGGACGATGTAATTATGATTGGAGCATATGCCAGGAGGCGCCTACACACTGTGAGGACATTGTCCTATCTCTCGGCCGTCCCAAAGGATACCGATGGCCAAGTGAATTTACATATGGCGAGGAATCAACCGAAATATATATGTGGATCTGTTTATGTGCGTATAGATTACAAGTGAAACTGAATTTATTGCCAACATACGCATTGAGTGGCACGTGTCCGGATTTCAATTATATAAAGAGCTTAAAACACACACAATCCCATGGCATATGGCTCACGCAGAAATACCTATATTTATAAGCCGGGAAAAAAACTGGGAATACAAATTAAAGCGTTTGAAATTTAAATTGAAGAGCGTTCTAGACAAAGTTTTGCCCATCAAAAGCAAAACAAAGAAAAAGTTCACACACCCGCAATAAAAATAGCCTAAAAGTGAATGAACTGCTGAATGAAAATGGGAAATGGGCTGTATAAGCCTAGCGCGCTAAAAACGAGGTGCTAAAGCAAAATCGTCTCTCCTTGCTAGCTAATCTTTAAGATTAAAGTCGGGATAAGTAGGTATTTGCTGAGGAGGATGTAGCATTTATGGGGAATAAATGCGAAACCCTTGAAGAAAAACATCTGCCGAAATACAACAAAAAGCCTAAATTCAGTCAAAAAATACGACAAAAATAACGAAGACGAGAAAACAACAGCCAGGGCTTTGTTATTAAAAGAGCCAAAATACAAAAAAAAAAAGAAGAAAGCAGCCAGAGATGAAATGAAATCAAGTCGAGAACAGCGAACTGGCAGAGCACATAAATAAATATGCCAGCATATCTGCAGGGCAAAGGCGACGACTACGTTGACAATTTGCGCCAACGCCAAACGCCAGACCCCACTATACAACCCACTTTCCCAACCATTTTCCCTCCAAATGGGTTATAGTCGCTGGCACAGGTGGCCTGGCGGGCTTACGAAATGTAAGCAACTTGTTGCTGAAACAGAATCACAAAAACGGACAAAAAAAAAGAAGAGCAAACGAAACGAAAGTCTCGCAAATGTGGGGAAAGCGGAGAAAGTGACAAGAAGAGAAAAAATGGATAGAGGGCAATGTGCAACAAGCTAAGCTTCCTGCCGATGGCTGGCCCAAAACTTGTGTCCTTCGCATGGGGGTTGGAAAAGGGGGTTTGAATAATTTAAAAATGGTAAACTTACGCTACACTCTGAGAAAGATATGACTACCATTTAAGACCCATCTATAAGCATAACTATAGAATAAATAACCATACAACCAGTTTTCAATAGAATTTAGTACGTGCTAATACCAACAACAAATAAATATATAAACTAAACAGACGAAAAACTAAACAATGAGCACTTCATTGGAAATGGCCAAAAAACTTAAATGAAAACTATTTTAATGTCTTTGTTGTTAATTGGCCTATTTCTTCATGAATGGTGTTTTATTAAATTGATACGCTTAATCAATAAATTTAATAAAACCAAGCTATTATAATTGTATTGCAAGTGTTAAGATTTTCCAACATTCTTTACATATACAAAATTGACGCTTAAATCCAATTTTAGCTTTTGATCTTAATCTTAATGCTCAGTATTGGTCAATATTTTACCGACAGGATCATAGTTTGATCTCATAAAAAAGTAAGTATCGAGTTTGGTATCTATGAGTCATGACTTAAAAACATTTCCCCGTTTTGTCAATTTTGAGGTGAGCCTATATATTAGAGGCGAGGGCCCAATAGTTCCGTTCGAATTAAGTAAAACTATTTAGGTCTCGAATTACGGCCTTTAGGCGATAGATACAAAACTCGAGCTAAACTTAAGCTAAAGAAATATTTTGATAATTTAAGTTAGTTTAAGTTGCACTTCATTTCGTTACAAATACTCCGATGAGAACAGAAATGACTAATTTGAGACGCTTATTAAAACCAGGCAATAATGTATCAAAATAATAAAGATCTTAACATTATAATATTATAATATGTATTATGTTAGGTAAAACGCTTTTGTTTATTTTCCGCTTGAAACCTTTTGTATTATACCAAATACTTGCAGAGTTTGCATTTAAAGTGACAATTTGTTAATGGTTAATTTTGAAGTAACTAAATTTTGACATTTTAAAATAATAAGAAAAATAATTAAAGTTAAATCCTAAATGTAGACTTTTCATCCTTTTTTTTGTTGAAAAGTTTGCTGTCAAATGAATGAACTTAAAAATAAATTTATATTTTCAAGTTACGAGTAATGGGAGCCTCTTATAAATATATTTTAAAGTTTTATATTCGCTTCCTTATTTTCGCCCACCACTCTTCAAAACAAGCCTCTTTTGCCACGCCCCTGTTTGTCTATCTGTGTGAGAACCGTGCGTTCAAAAAAAGCCTACGATGAGTCGTCTGCACACGTCTGGGTCCGGTGTCCTTCCCTTTGTTCGTCCCGCCCTCTTAGCTTGAAGTAGTCTGCCTGAAAAGTTTCCTGTCCAGATAAAGTATCTACAGGCACACGACTTACAAACGTAAATATATGCACACATTTAGGTTATGGACAGACTCATAGCAACGCCACTCGGAGTGCCCTACACTATCGAATGCGGTCTGTTTGTCTGCTGCAAACACAATGCAAAACAATTGGACAGTGGAGGATGCGCAGACCGAAGATATGAATACCCTGCTATGAATAATAATAATATGGAACCAAATCACTAAAAAAATATTTGATGGTTTATTATCCCTGTTGCCATTAAGCCTGTTTAGTCTTGCACAGGAGTATTGCAGATATATCTTTCACCAAGGATGAGATCTTAATGACATTATAAGCAATCTAGCAACCTAGCAATTTTGAAGTCATTTTAAAATATTCTCAGATTTACCAAATGTATATATGCATAAATAAGCAATATTTCATAAATTTTTGATTATATAAAAAATTAACTATTTTACAAATTTAACCTTTTGGGAATCCACAAAGCTCCTTAGGTTTATTTCGATTTATTATTTGAAACTTTTACGAAGATTTACACTTGTAACGTTTTTATATGAATATCTTTTTTATTTGTACCTATCCACTGAATTTTAATTCAATCCGCAAAACCACAGTCACAAGAGTGGCACGTAGCTGCAAAATATATGCCATGATTTTTAGGATCTGAATATTAAGTATTTATAATTCGAAAATAGCCTCTAGAAGGGTATAGCAAACCTGAGAGAAAGAAGCAGCACGATGCCATTGCCATGGTAAACTCACTTTGCAGCTTGCTCAATGTCAGCCGCGTCGTTGTTGGACTTGCGTTCGCCATAGCTTCGTGTTTTTGTGTCCTTTTTTCAGGGGCAAAGATGACAACAGGTAAATAAGGTGAGCGGAAAGCGGGGAGATGTGGTGCTAATAGGGGAGGGGGTACTGTGCAATGGCAGAGAGCAAGATACAGTTGCTGGCGCACTTGTGTGCGTCAATTAAGGTCGCTTATGGGTAACTTGAGCCGCAGTTATGGTCGGTCATTAAGACGAAAAAACGCCGAAAAGTATTCAACAAATTGAATCACTGACACACACACAGACTCACACCAATATACAGATATATACATTTCTTATCTCTGGCTCTCTAAATTCACTTCTAGGAGCTTTCAAGGTGAAGTCCCATACACACATACACCAATAAAAGCTGACCAGAGCTTTTTCGAACTAATCTCTTGGGTCCTGGAGTTGCCCATTTCCTTTGTTTCAGAAAAATGTAGAAGCATAATCCTTCCAACTCCCAATTTCTCCATTTAAAACTATAGCCTACTTAATAGGATAACCACTCCCCGGATAAGAAAATCCTTGGAAATCAGAAGAGAAAGGTAAAGAGAGAGCAACAGCTGATTTAGCAACGCACAAGGCAACAAGTTGCGAAAAAGCTTTCGAAGTTAGCAATGAAAGAATTCAATGCCAAAGAAGCTTTGCACGATTGATACTTTCTCTCTCTACTTTTGTCTCTGTATGTGTGTTATGTTGTTGCTGCGGCAGTGTGAAAAATCATTCTACAAATTCGAAAAAATACTTTTTTGGGATTTACTCTATAACTCTTATGACTCTTTAAATAGATCTTTCAAATATTTTGTATTTTCTTCAAAATTTCCTTGATAATAACACCATTTTTTAGTGAAACTTTTCGAACAAATTATATTACAGTCAATTATTTACTTTATATCTTGACTGTAATTCATTTTATTTTCCTTTGAAATAAGTATTCAATTTCCATAATTTTTTCAAGTGTCTAGTCATCAATTTCGGGGCACTAGAACACTCGCTGCTGCCTTTAGTGTCGGCAGTGGCAAGGCCGAAGACGAAGCTCTTTCGAATGAAGTTCCCTTTTTTGCAACTTGTTGGCTCTGCGTGAAAATGGAAAATCAGTAGCACGCGTACATCTCCCAAGTGAAGAACAACTCGCGGACCGGAATTCACATCGGGTCAAAACGAAAGGCAACAACTGAAATCGCTGAACACCAATTAATGGACGCCAGGAGCCAACTTTCAATTGAGTTTCGTGTCACAGTCGTTGCTCCTGCTATTGCTCCTGATATTTTTGCGGCGGTGTTGGAGTGTTTGTGTGACTCTGCAATATGGCCAAGTGTTTTATGCTGAAAAATGTTAACCAAGTTTAGGCCGAGCGCTCTCTAATCCCTTCTGTTGTGCTTGTTGCCCCCCGACAAAGAAAATAAATATAAAGTAGGTAAAGGACCTTTGGAACTGTTGCTTCGCTGCTTTCGCTCTCTGGCCCCCACTCACTCCTACTTTCGCTTAGCGAAAACTTATCCCGTCTTATATATTATTTACAAGTTCATTTTCATAGCAAATCAAATGTGTCAGCAGCTGGGCAAGGCTTTCTCATAGATCAATTTCTACATATTCATGAGGTGCGTGCATCTTGTTTGCTTTGGGCTAATTGGAAAGTTAATTGAACCAAAAGCCATGGAAAGTTAATTGTGCATGAATTAGTTTTCCCTTCCATGGGAAAAAAACCCTTAGTATAGCCGGAGGTAGGAACCCCTATCTAACGGCCAAATTGCAATTGGAAAATCTTTGGAATTTCTATTAAATTCCCCACGTCAAAGCGAAGAAAAAAACAAAACTTGAAAATTTTGTCCCAAACAAGAAAGTATATGGCAGGCAGTGCACAAAGAAAAACAAGTATTTTATGAACACATATTTGTATTTAATAAGTGATTTGGCAATTAACAAATGCATAATAATATTTGTTTAGATTTAAAAACTTAATTTTTAATAAGGTTGCAGTCGCTTAGAACAAATTTTTTTTAATTTAATTAGGTAGGTATGTTTGTGTTGAGTGCAGCTTGAAAATGATGAGTATATTTCTCAATCTACGATTTATGTTTATATATAGCTTTATATAGCTTTTTTAGGGTAAAAAAATTAACTTTTAAAAGGCTCAGATAATCGTTTTTTACAAAACAACTTTAGCCGAGTTAACAAATGGTTATTTCCTTAGGTAATAGTATGCGATTACTTTAAACTGTTTAATTTATAAGTGCTGTGATTCCATAAATTTCAAAAAAAAAATTCAAATAATTTTTTTTATTTAGCTTTGACAAAATTAAACCAAATTTAAACAAACCTTGCCATTAATGATAATTAATCAATAGCAATATTCTCAAATATTTTTCAGGCAGTGTGCTATTTTTGAATACAAGCAAATACTCTTTTTCCCTTTCCCCTTAGTCCCTTTTTGTGTTTCTCTTTCTTCTATTCTGTTTTGCTGTTCTTCGAGGGATTGCCACAAAAATTTCGTATGCGCCCTGTGCTACACGCTGGATTTTAGGCGCGGTCCCAAGAACTCAGTTCCAATCCCAGTCTTAAACTGCAGCTCGCTGACGGATGAGTCCTTCTAGAGAGTCCTTCCCTCTGCCCGCTCGTGTTTAGGCCTAGTCAAGAGCAAAAAGCAAAGTTAATATAATTATTTATAGATAACGAATCAGGCGAGTGCACAAATTCGTTGGGTGGCAGTCCCTTCTCTGCCAGGGAGCGTTAATGGAGCATCTGCCTGGCTTTGTGGCAAGGGAATTTCGCTATTAACCAGAGATGATGGCAAGCCTCTACACAATACAAAATATATAAATTTGAATGGGTCTCTTTATCTAAACGTCATTTAAAGAAACAAACACTTCATCATATAAAATGTGTTGAAAATCCCATATCGTTTTTATTACAAGTGTTTCAGGCATTGAACACCGGTAGCATATTATTTCGATTTGATGGAAGCAAAAAGCATCCAAAGGAAATTTTTGGATATGTTAAAAAATTTAAAATTGCTGCAACATGGACAATGTAATATGAGCTTAAAAATTGTCCACATTAAGAGTTTTAGATTACTAAATATATGTTAAGGGTAAGGTTTCAGTTTAATTTTTCCATTTATACATTTCTTAAAAGTAAATACTTTTTTTTTATTCTTATTAAAAATATTAGAAAGATTTTTACATAATTTAACTATATAATTGTTTTAGATTTTTTTGGAAAAATCTCTTTTTGTGTACGAGGAGAAGTCAAATCAGGACATGTTAAGGGAGTCATCTCTGCTCCCAGGCGCCTATTAAATGTTATTGTTGTTCCTGCTGTTGCTCACGTGCTTCAACAGCATCCTTATCCCCCTTCATCGCCCATTAAAAACGCACACGAAAGGCTTCTGGGAGCTCTCCCTCGCAGTCTCTATATATGGTTGCCTAGAAGGGAGTCCATAAATTATATCAATGAAGCGGCGTATAATAGAAAAATATGTCAGCATTTTGTGGATAACAATAAATGGCAGCCCGGGAGACAGAGATAGGGAGTGTGTGTGAGTGAGAGGCCCTATGACACGCGTTGGCACACACGCACATAGAACATGTTGCATATGCCACACAATTTGTCACAATTAGAAGGACGAAAATGGCTGCAACGAGTCACGGGCCAAGAAAACAAGAGGATATGGCCAAACAAAAAAAAACTGGGGATGGGGGAATTCAAGTGGGATCTTCAGCTGCGTATGTAGGAGACAGTGGCATTTGGATTTTCCTCTTTTCCCTATTTTCCATAGTTTTTCGACTTTTTCTTTCTCTTTCCAGCTGACTGCTCGCATGCAAGTCGTAAATCTTAATTTGGCATACGAGTTGCATTCTGGCTGCATCTAAGCCAAATATCTTTCAGCTTCGGCAGTTGCTCAGATACACACACAGACACCCACGTGCCCCTATAGAAGGGAGTGCTCATGCATGCAAATTGCATATGTATGAGCTGATTGCGTTATCCCCGCCCTCAGGATATTCATCCCTGCCATTCGTCTCCATTTCCCCTTGGTTAGCCCATGCATTTCCGTCCAAAAGCTTAACAAGCTGGAACTGGTCATCGCTACACAAGAAAAAATGGAAAATGTGTATAGTGAATTGAAAGACAGTATCATAGCTAGTAAAGGGATTATGAATAGTGAATTTGGAGAAAGTATAAAAGTTAATAGAAGGATTATGATTAACCCAAAAGAAAGTGAAACAATGCTTGAAATTTTTTTTAATATCCTATGGAAATCCATAATGATAAAAAAAGTCAATTTATTTTAATAGAGGAAATGAATTACAATTTAATAATTTCAATATATTTAAATTTGTCGATCTTTAATAGAATCAATAAATATTTAAAATGCGCTTGAATATTTAAAAATCTCCTCTTATCGAAATCACATGATTTGTTTTTTTTTTTTAACAACTTAGATGAAAGAGGTATAACTTTTAGAGTGAACAAACTGCATTTAGGTGAAGAAGTGGGTTTGTAATATGATTTGTTCAAATGATTGCACGTACATGTATGCAATTTATCTCGTATGCGAGGATTTGTATGTGCAGTTAAATTAGTTTACTTGATTTCCGTTGGACATTTGGTTTGTTGGTTTTGATTTGATTTAGTCAGTCCTGAAAAATCAAAGTTTAGAAAATATGAAATAAATGGAGATGATTGTATGCACAGTAACTGGATAAAAAACATCAAACAAAAATTCGTGAAAAAACTTTAAAAGTGATACCTATATGGAAGAAAACTTTTCATAATCCGCTTATTCGTGGCTTACAGTGATGCAAAATAAGCTTGCCCAGGATTCAATGAATATTAAAAAGGTCGGTTTTTTTGGTCCTTTTAAAATGTGTAAATATTGATCACTTGTTGTTATAGTAGCTCTCTGAACATTCTGCTTATTTAAACGTACCCTGAAATCAAAAATTGTATTTCAGAAGTTTTCTGAAATATACTTAAATTAATCCGACAATGTATGAATTAATCTAGGATTAAAAATGTTTTAAGCAAATGTTCCTAGAGCAAATTGCTTTTCAAAAGACTCTCTTGGCAATTAACTTTTTAGTTCTGGTCAGAAACTTTCGCCACTCACTGTTTCAATATGCACGTGTTGTTTACCAGGCCTCAAGTCATCCATAAAAAAGGTCAAACACTCGGGCAGGGGGGAGGTGAAGTGAAGTGGGTGGCCTTCGGATGGGGCAAAAAACTGACACAGATACAGTCTGCAGTTAATTAAAAGCGCAATAAATAAACAATAAACAATGGCAATGACGAGCCAGCGGATGTGTGTGGGTGCATCGGATATGTGGCAGCATCAGCTGGGAGTTCTGGCCAGGCTTAATGCACTTATGGTCGGTGCAATATGCAAATGCAATTAAGATGCATGGAGGCGCGTAGTGAGAGCCGCCCGCCACCCACTGAATTTAAAATCGAATCACGTTCAGTTGGCTGTTGGGCTTCAGTCGGGGATTGCAGTCGACCAAAATCAATAGTGGTTGCCAATTCAAGAAAGAAATATACATATAAAACTTTTCCTTTGCATTCGGGGAAATACCAACTAAAAGAATTTTCGAATTTCGTTCAAACAACTTTTTTAACAAAAGCTAAGCGAAAGTATTTTCATCTTTCTGGCGAAGTATCTGAAAGCACACCATCACTTTGATTAGCAAAAAAAAAACGTAATTAAATGAAAGAATAACACAAAAGTCCAAATGCAATAAAAAAGCAAGTTATTTTTTATATTTCCACAAAACGGATTTCCATAAAATGGCCTTGTGTTCTGGGAAGGAGAAATCACGAAAAATTCGCAGTAGATTTTCGCAGGAAATTTGCAGTGCCATTCGAGATATTGAAACCTGATTCCAGGTTTGAGCCATGGCCGTCGGGCGAAATCCATATAACCGCACACATCAAGCACTCAGGCGTATGCAAGCAAAAAGTTTTCAAAATATTTTTTATAGCCAGTTGACAGCGAGAAAGCCCAGGGTGAAAGCGGTGAGTGGTAATGGGGAGGTGGGGAGGTGAAAGCCCAGCGACAGAGAGATGAAAGCCAAAAATGATGCCCTGATAACGATTCTGGGCTCACACGAACACGCTGAACACTCACACAACCCAACTCATCGATTTGTCAGGACCTTTTTGAGCAGGGGAAAAATGAAGGAGAATGAGAGTTCGAATTGGAGGTGGTTTGCTAATGGTGGGGCTGAATGTTGGGGTCCTGTTGCCCTGGCAAAAGGCAATCAAATTTCAGCCAATAATTAATTTGTCCATCAGAAACTGACAATTGAAATGTCCATCAGGTGCGGCGAAATATCAAAAACTGATTGCCAACTCTGAATTTCAGTAGTTTTTACTGACACATTTAATTAGCAGTATTTTATGGTGCTGCTAGCTGTGCAACTATTAAATCAAAAGGAAATATTTGCTCCATTTTTAGCCATGACTATCGTTTAACAATTTTCATTGTGGTTATTCCCCAACTAAGTTGGTCGTTCTAAACAGTTTATGGTATTCATCTAATTTATCTCGAGTGGTTTTACCGCCAAATTTGTTCTCATTTTAATTGCATTTTAATTATCTTTTTAGTACATTGCATCCATGCCAAAAATCCGTTTTAATAACTTATTATCTATTATGAAATGTTTTATCATCCGAAATTCCACTAAGTCGGCAACATTAGTGGTATCATTAAATACCATTGAATTTGATCGAAAGTTATTAAAATGTTCAATTTGCACAAGCTAACTTTAATATCAAAATGACTACCCAACGTGATTCCCTTGTCAAAAATCAACTGTCCAACAAAATTTAAGTTGGCTCAGCCAAATGAAATTATCGCTGCGATGGGAGATCGCCGACGAAAGGGAAAAATCACATCCGAAATTTAGATGGGCCCTGTTTATATTTAAAACTTTGAAACAGAAAATGTTGCGCCTAATTGAAACTCTTTTGGGCAAAGTCAACAAACAAACAGCTGAACCGAGACACCGAGGCCATTGACGTCACAGCATTTAAGGGGCTTGGAAAAGTTTGTGCCACGGGGGAATTTTCGTGGAGTGAGCGGAGGTCCTTAGAGAAAGAGATTGGATTCAAGCCGCTGAATGTCCTTGATTTGGGCCACAGACGAATGCTCTTCGAGCAAATCTTTTCTTAGTCCCTAACAAGATTGATGGCAAATAACTAGCTGCATGCAACACACATTCTCCGTCGCCATCAGCATCCATCTCCGTGAATGGATATAGATGGCAAATCGGATCATGTCAATGCATCGCAGTGCAATTTCTGTCTTTCTGTTGCCGGGCCCCCAAACAATAGTCCTTTGATTTGCGAAGGGTTAAATGGCCAAATTGTCGAAAGGCGGTTGATTCGCTTTGATCCCTTACTGGCTCCTTTCGCACAGCGATTTGCAGAAACATTTGCCAGCTACATTTCCCCATTTTCCCTCCTGCATTGTATTTGTTTATGGCAATATTGAATCCGATATTGTTTCGATACAAACCGCAGAGAAGGCTGCCATTGTCGGAATAGTTAAGGTAGCACATGTGAGTTGTCAATAGAGGAAGTTCGCTAACAGATTTTGACAACTAACTGGGCTAAAGAAAATTGGCAACACACATGTAGAAGGGGAAGAAAATGCATTTAATTTATCTTAATTGGCTTAGAAGATTTAATGTGCGATAAACATGTCATACCCAATTATAAAACAACCTTTATTTTAACATCTGTATTTTTTCCTAATTTTAATATTTAAGAGTTAAATAAATCAAACTTGTATTGTGTTATTACAAAAGAATATTAACAAATGACCATGCAAATTTATAAGTATATAAAAGTAAAGTCTACAAAAGTGAATATGTTAAATAAATAAACAATTATCCACCAACACTTTTTTAGATATATTGGTCTGTTTTCATTTAACTTGTAAAAAATTTGTGAGTTTTGCAAATACAAAAATCTGTTGAAGCATTAAGCAAATTAATAAATACAAACACGTAATATAAAAATGGGTGATAGTTATTCTCAAAGGGAAAAGAACATAGAAATTCAAAATAGTTATAGTTATAGCATTTACATGATTTCTATAGATAAAGCTATGGACGATGAAAATTAGTAGAATATAGTTGCAAAACCTGTCTAAGAAACCTCTTGTACTGGAAACCCATCAAGTGGCTCTATTCCCAAAACTGTATAATCCAGTTCTCAATGAACTCTCAGATCTTAAAAATGTTTGTGGAAAATATCCCATTAATGCGACTGCAACCAAATAATAGCTTCACAAAAAACTTTTTAGAGAATAGGGCAAATAGCATTAAACACATTCCGGCAAACCCATTCGTAAGCCACTGCGTGTGGCCGCAGGGTTATTTACCAGGGATCCGAGTATAATGGCTAAGGAAAGGAGACCAGGAAAAGCTGCCACCGCTAAATGCAATCGATGCACTGCAGCCGCACAATTTCCATTGTATTGGTGATTAATTTCTTGCCTCCGGGTGGCTACGGATGACGAGGTCCTGTCTCTGCGCCGGGTATCCCCACAAGGACTGCGGCAGGACTCGTTCGCATCTCGCCTTTGTAAACAAGTTGACAGACAGGCATCCGGGCTCTGAGCACACCCTTCCTCCAGGAGCGATGAGAGCTGTATTGACGTTTGATGAGCGGATTATCATCGGCAGTTTCCCCTCCCAGGACAAGTGTTGCATCGGGTTTTTCTCGCCACACAATAACTGCGCCATTTCCCACCGATTTTCTTAAACAGTATGTGCTCGAAACTGTTGAAAATCTTTCCCCATTTGTTCTTTAATGTTCGCAGCACTTGTTGCAACCCGTCGGCTATTGCAAAACTATTTTATTCTCCGTTCAGCTTTTATGGCTCACTATATCGGTTTATGTGACTGCTGGTAATGCATAACTTTAACTTTTTAATGGCGAATCGTGTGAGCTACGATAAAGTTTTTGTTAGCCAGTAAACCGAGCCTTATGAATGACTCTAGAAATTTAAATAACAAAAATCCAAATGGGTTTAATATTCAGTTTTTCTATAATTCTTAAAATTGCATTCGGATATCCAAAAATAAGGTTGAAATAGTATTTTTATACCCTTGCAGAGGGTATTATAATTTTGGTCAAAAGTGTGCAACGCAGTGAAGGAGACATCTCCGACCCTATAAAGTATATATATTCTTGATCAGGATCACCTGATCAGGATCCTGAGTTGATATAGCCATGTCCGTCTGTCCGTCTGTCCGTCTGTCCGTCTGTCTGTCCGTCTGTCTGTTTCTACGCAAACTAGTCTCTCAGTTTTAAAGCTATCGAATTGAAACTTTGCACACACCCTTCTTTCCTTTGCACGCAGTATATAAGTCGGAACGGCCGGGATCGGACGACTATATCCTATAGCTGCCATATAACTGATTGATCGGAAATGCCATAACTTTCGTGTTTGTAAAGTTAGGAAGTTGGGATTTTCTATGGGTTTTATATTTGGCCAATCAATTCGACCTACCAAATTTCATAAGAATCGGACGGTTATATCCTATAGCCGCTATATAACTGATTAATCGGAAATGCCAAAACTTTGGTGTTTGTTAAGTTAGGAAGTTGGGATTTTCCATGGGTCTTATTTTTGGCCAATCAATCCGACCTATTAAATTTCATAAGGATCGGCCGACTATATCCTATAGCTGCCATATAACTGAACGATTGGAAATGCCATAACTTTGGTGTTTTTAAAGTTAGGAAGATGGGATTTTTATGAGTATTAAGAATGCATCATATGAATAATTTTGGAGAATATAATTTACAGAGTATTCTGCAAGGTATATCAACTTCGGCTCCGCCCGAAGTTAGCTTTTCTTTCTTGTTTTTAAATAAATCAAACAACTTTAATGAGGAATTCATAGCTAATCTTTCGACATAATATTTAATTTAAAAGATTACAAATTTCAATTACCTTCCGTATTTATTATAACTCTTTTGTAATTTCTGTGATATAGATTTTAAACTCTTTAAAAAGTAACAAATATACAAATTAATCAAATTCTCATTATTTAAACAGTTTTAATTTTAATTGACTTTTTATACCCTTGCAGAGGGTATTATAATTTTGGTCAAAAGTGTGCAACGCAGTGAAGGAGACATCTCCGACCCTATAAAGTATATATATTCTTGATCAGAATCACCTCCTGAGTTGATATAAGCATGTCCGTCTGTCCGTCTGTCTGTCCGTCTGTCCGTCTGTCTGTTTCTACGCAAACTAGTCTCTCAGTTTTAAAGATATCGAGTTGAAACTTCGCACACACCCTTCTTTCCTTTGCACGCAGTATATAAGTCGGAACGGCCGGGATCGGCCGACTATATCCTATAGCTGCCATATAACTGATTGATCGAAAATGCCATAACTTTGGTGTTTGTAAAGTTAGGAAGTTGGGATTTTCCATGGGTTTTATATTTGACCAATCAATCCGACCTACCAAATTTCATAAGGATCGGCTGACTGTATCCTATAGCTGCTATATAACTGATTGGTCGAAAATGCCATAACTTTGGTGTTTGTAAAGTTAGGAAGTTGGGATTTTCTATGGGTTTTATATTTGGCCAATCAATCCGACCAATAAAATTTCATAAGGATCGGCGGACTATATCCTATAGCCGCCATATTACTGATTGATCGAAAATGCCATAACTTTGGTGTTTGTAAAGTTAGGAAGTTGGGATTTTTTATGAGTGTTAAGAATGCATCATATGAATAATTTTGGAGAATATAATTTACAGAATATTCTGCAAGGGTATTTCAACTTCGGCTCCGCCCGAAGTTAGCTTTCCTTTCTTGTTTAATGTGTGATTGGTCCTTTTTTAATAAAGGTCAGAGAAAAGTGTTCTTACTCCGATTTTAGTCCATAAGTTGCATGGCACAACCCATTTCAAAAATTGTTAAAAACTGCGTCACCTAACCAGATTCAAATCCAAGTCTCTATATATCGTGCTCACTCAATATCGTGCCGTCCGCTTTTCAGCTGTTGCAATAAAGTATAGTTTTATTCTGCGGGGGGGAGGGGGGCCAGTAAAGTGCATCAAGGCCGGGGTACAAAGTTGGCATGTTAGTTTCCTTCCGCAATATAACCCCCATAACTGTCGGGCAATAACAGGCAGCACAAATTGTGTGGCAGGATCATAAAGTGCACGCACGGAAGGAGTAAAACCGAGCAACCCAATTTCCTTAAAGCCACAAAAAGTGCAAGATGAATTACCGTTTTGCAGTGTAAGTGAGTCCTGGCAGAGAGTCCTTCGCCTTTCGCCGTCTCTTTCCATTCCTATCGCCCACTCTGTCCTTTTGTGAGTGTGTGTAGGTGAGCGTATAATGAGCTGCTGTTTTACATTTTAATTTCCGGCCACGTTCAATTGTCTGTCCGTCCGGCTAGAAGCAGAGATTTGCGGATTTGGTTTTGTGCCATTTCGCTCGCTTTTCCACTGTTGTTGGTCGCAATTATTTAAATGAGATTACAAAAGACTTATGCAGCGGAAATCTTATTGTGCGTATGTTTGCCGTTCATTTGTCTGCCGCTGTTCGCTTGTTCCTAATTCCGGACTCCGGATTCCGTTCCCGACTCCTCCTTTCGGCCCGGCTCAGATTACGGCTTAGACGACGTGTGTCAAAAGTTATCCCGGCCAATTGTTTGGCTTTTGTCCAAACTACAATAATGTCGACGTACATACCTAATTTGATTGTTAATTGTCCTTTTTTTGGCCAAAGGATTAGCCTGGCGTTGGGCTGGGTCTGAGGTTCTAATGAGTTTGTCAGTAGTTTCCACTAACGTTTTATAAAGTTTGCCCTAAAGGCTGGCAGTTGGAAAAGTTGAAACTAAATAAATTAGCATTTAAATGGAGTGATAGCTTGTTGGAGGCCAATATTATATTGACAGTTCACTGGCAAAAGTGAATATTAACTAGTTCCAAAACTACTCTCTTGATAGTTCTTGATGGTTAACAATTTTGTAGATACCTTCTATTATTCAGTCTACTGTTTTAATAGTAATTGCAGTTAAATGATTAAGTTAGGCACACTTTAGTTAGTAATTAATACATATTTGTTGATCAAACAGACTCTCTGAGTAGATTATTAACACTAGTTTGCTAGTTTTGGTTTTCTGGACTCAACATAATTTAATGTCCCTTAAACTGAAGATCTTACTCAATAACAAGAGAGAACGCTATAGTTGGGTGCCCCGACTATCAGATACCCGTTACTCAGGTAAAGGGAGTGCGAGGGAGATGGAGATAGAAACTTTGATCACGCATAACTTTTTAACGAATGGTCCGATTTGAAAAATTTCTTCTACATTTCGATAGGTATTGATAAACACAATAAAACTGCATTTTTACTTTTCCGAAATATTTAAATTTTTAAAATCGTATATAGGCGATTGTGGGCGATAAAGGGGGCGTGGCACCTTTTTGAAACAAACTTGCGCTGCGTAGGAACTCCTAGAATCTGCATGCAAAATGCCAATCTTCTAGCTTTCATAGTTTCCGAGATCTCAGCGTTCATACGGACAGACAGACGAACAGACGGACAGACAGACAGACGGACAGACGGACATGGCTAGATCGACTCGGCTAGTGATCCTGAACAAGAATATATATACTTTATAGGGTCGGAAACGCTTCCTTCTACCTGTTACATACTTTTTCACGAATACAATATACCCTTTTACTCTACAAGTAACGGGTATAATAAGTAATAATTTTGTACGGCCTAAATTAAAATAAATAAAAAATATAAAAACCTACGTTTTATAATCAAAAATTTATTAATTGAAAATAAGTGAAAGCTTAAATACATGCAATATGTTCATATATTTTTTGGTTTAGTCCTTCGAATTTGTCTGAAAATACTTTTACCTAAAACACAAATGCTTTCGATTTGTTATATTATCTCAAGAACGGACGAACTTTTAGGTGAGTACAGGGTTTTTGGAAAACTGAAATCGGTCTTAAATCGGTCTTTTTTGTGTAAACATGTGTAATTTATTCGTTAAACTTGTCGTACGCTTTCAGGCTGGGAACCAAAAGTTTTCTAATGATCTAAAGTTATAGTGCACTTGACTATGTTTATATTGAGACAATAATTTTATAACAATTACCTAGAAGAAACCATAATTTATATTATTTAAAAAAACGTCTTTTTCCTAGCCTTGTGGAACTTATACTTCCAAACAAAACTCATATTCCAACTTGGTTTATTTCAACTTTATGGAAGCACTTAACCTGCTCCTTCTTCACTCACTTTGGAATTCAAATGAGCCCCAGTAAATCTCTACTCAGGAATGCGAAAACCTTTTTCATTGCGAACCAAAGCCTTGCCATCTCGTCACCGCCTTTCACTGACCGACCGTTGCCACTTTGGCCCCGATTCTGCCCACATTTTAGCAGCTGAAGCCTTTGGCACCTGCACGGAACACGCAGAATAGCTTTCAGCGCCGAGCAATTCGAAGACTGCAGGACCACACCTAAGTGTCCTGGCCATTCATCCAGAGCAGCCAACACCGCAGGATATTTGTGCATACAATAAAAAGGCAGCTTAAAGAGAAACTGAAACAACAATAACGGCGATGACAATTTCCATTTCCCCATTTCCCATTTTCCCCAGAGGAGTGGGCTGGGCTTAGCCTTGGCTTAAAAGGGGGCTGGGGCTGGTGGTCAAGCTCAAGGACGTCGGTGGGGTGGAGTGACAGGCGTTGCTGTTGGCGTGTCCGTGGCAGGGAGAGCAATCTAGAAAAATTACTGCAATATGGAATAACAGTAACTATTGTGCTAATAGGATTAAAATGTATGCACCACAATGGCAGCTTTGGGGGGCACGGCCACGGGCGCTGTCTGCCACTGACAGCCAAAAAGGGGGCTTACGAAATCGTTGTGGGGCCGGGCCGGGGCCAGAGACACCTCCTCCTATTCAGGTGTCAACAGATGCTGAGCGTTTTTCACCGGACAACCTCACGTATCCTTTGTTTGCGATTATGACACACACACCTCCTCGCATACATTTCGCCGAGCACAGGGGCTTCAAATGCAGATAGGTAACCGCACAAATGTAAAGTGTAATATGCGTACGCGGAGTGTGGCAAAAAGATTAAGTGGAAATTAAACTTCAAGCCGAGGATTGGATTTCCCTTACAGTTTATTTATAACAAATCGTTTGTACTATATAACAGGATAACATGGGTCCTCTGTAATTAGCATTCCTTTTGTTTTAACAACTTATACAAAATAAAAATTTTACACCTTTTATTTAAAGAATTTAATTTATAATTTAATTAGAATAAGATATTGGATTATTCCAACTAATTATTAATGAAAACTAACATTTAAAAAATTTAAAATTATAATAGAAAATTAAAAAAAAAAAAAAAGTTTAGATACTGTTAATGATTTGGACGGACTTAAAAAGAGAATAGGGTATCCCTTTTAATTAATTTTTATGAACATTTTAATTAACTTTACAGATTAACTTGTATTAAACTTGATTTTTTTAATCCACATGAAATACAATTAATTTACGTCGAGAATTTGTTAGAATTTTCAGCGTGTACAGTTTCGGTTTATTATTTTCAAAGCGGAAGTTAACTTTGCTGAAACTTAAACTATTGAAGGTTATCTAAAGACTGTAACTGTTGGCCATTTTTGAAGCGGGGGAAATCGTCTATTTCTCAGGGCGGCAAGGTCCATCTGTGCAGGGATCTCGGCAGCGTTTGCCTTTCTCCTTCTTGTTCTCCCTTCTAAAAGGCTCCGACTCTAAAAGTATCGCCAAACTTTAAATACTAAAAAGACTTTTTAAAGTGGTTTACCCACTCTTGAAGCATCCGCCAAAAAATTGATTCTTCGCACAGGTTTTCTTGCCTTTCTCGGTGTTTTGACTTTGGTCCTTTCTCTTAGCCATTCCCCTCGCAAAATATAGTGATTGATGGGTAAACTTGCGTCTGGGCAGGATGTGCTCGCTCAATTTGAAGATACTCAGCAGACGGGCAGCCATTACAGAATTTTTTGAAGAATTACTAAACAATTTGGAAACTACATAAACTTACTGATGGAATCGAGAATAAAAGATTGAGCAAAACTATCGCAGCCTGCTAATCGAAAGTTTTCCATTAAAGTTTCCACATGCCAAGAACACTACAAACACCCCCTTTTGCTTCCTGCGGCAACAAGTTTGTAATGACTTTGAGCAACTAATTAGAATGCAGCAGGATTACGATGAACTCGCTCACCGAAATACAAACGCTTTAATCGAAAAAGTTCAACAGGACTCAGATTAATTTTTCCCCCATATTTCCATACATAAATCGTGGTAGAAAAAGAGTTAAATGATAAAGAAAATACCATGAGAAGTATTCAATAGGCTTCTCTAAAATTCATGTAAAAGAGCATTAACAATTTCGAAAAAAAAAAAATACTTTGCTTAGAAAAAATGTAACTTGCTTAGAAAATAATCTTACGAAATTAATTATTATTAATTAATAAAACAATGATAAAAATATATAATAAACTAACGACCTACCTATAAAATAATATAATATTTATTCGTTGATTTATTAACTTTATTTCCAAACCGTATACACAAATGCGATATTACTAAGAAAATCAATTAAGCCAATATATTTTAGTGTGCAATTTTTAAATTTCATTTTTAGCTTACAAATTACAGCCAAATAGTTCTTAACAATGACTTTTTTTCTTAACCTTTTCTTACCAATAAAAATAAAACAAATGCAAGGCCCTTTGCTGTCATAAGCTTTTTAATGAAAATCAGTTAATATTTAAAGCGTTCTACATTCAATGCTCTTTCACTGCATATGTCTATGTGTTCAACGTTATAAATCCATAAGTATCTCATGGATGTTATGTGCAATCTTTAGTTTAAAGAAACATCTTTGAAGTGTGTCAGAATTGTCTGAGCTGAGCTGGCTGAGAGCATTATCGTGTTTATATATACTCATGTGCCCAAGTTCACATACATACATACTTCACTTTAACGTTGGGAGCCAATGTTTTAGCACTTAGTGTGCAAACTCATAGCTGGCAGTCAAAAGCAGAAAAATCCAACAAGAGCTTCAAGGAAAAATATCCACCAGAAGAGGAAATGGGAAAGAGAAAAGTTGAAAGTTCAGTGCAATATAGCACAACGAAGTGGAAATGCTCTAGCACAAAGGTAGAAGAAAGGAAGTTAGGCGAGGAGGGCTTTTGCCAAGAAAATCCCATTAATCAATCCTTCAGCAATATTAAACAAGCTAGAAAATTGCAATTTTATATTTATCTACTCGAATGTCCTGAGGGTTGAAACCAGGATCATTGATACGACGATGATGTGTTGCATTTGCCACATGCAGCACCTTTTTTTGAAATTGATGCGGCTGCCTTTGAGTTAGAGATTCCATCCACCCCCCGATTTAGTTTTCATTTTTTTTTGGGGTATTTTCCCCTGAATTTTTCGCTCGTTTTCTATTCATATGGGGTGAGAAATGTGAAATCTGTGGGCTTGGCTATTTGTCGCTTTGATTGCAGTTTACATAGGTGTCAATTAGCAACGGTGCGGTTGGCTGCATTTCAATGGAATTATCGTTGATGTTTTTGCAGTTCTCGCCCTTAAATTCCCGGCGTTGTGCAACACACTTGGTTGACACTCGAGGGGATCAAAGGGGGATTAGTATGCACACTTTAGAGCTCAGAAATTGACACCCAAATTACTAGCTTATGTTGTCGTTTATGGGTGAAAATAGTTGTTTATTTTACTCTTCAAAAACCTACTTTTATAAAAGTCCGTGTGACACATATTAAGCAGATATTAATTCAACTAACAATCTACTTAGTTCTCCAATAGTAGGATACGTTAAAGGGGAAGTGAAACTAATGGTAGCATACATACCTTAAAGGGAAGTTTTAATGCTATGCTCAATTATCGGGCTACTCCCATAGTTCTGAGTTTGAGGCATCCAACCCTTACAATCATATTGGTTTCGTTTTTAAATATTTACTCGCTTGGCCTCTAATTATGTGCCCCACTACCTAATTAGCATTAATTTTTTTAAGTATCTTTTAACAGAAGCTCCTTTAAATTGTAGATTATTAACATTAAATATATGTAGTTCAGTTTTGTACTCGATTCATAATTGTAATAAGCCCTTCCCAACGAATTTAATAACCATTAAAATGTTTTTTAAAAGGATTTTAATTTTGATATAAGGAAATCATTTAACTGAGATTATGATTTCTTTTAATTTGTATGATTTAAGCCGGAGACTTTATTCAACCAACAATTGGTTATTAAAATTATATAAGCTTCGTAATTCAAAATGTCGCCAATCATCGAAATTTTTTATTAGTATGGGCCTTTTTCTCAGAAGCATCCAAATATTATGCAAAAGTATGATTCTCGAAAGTATAAAAAGTTCGATAAATAACTAAATTCTTCGATATGGAAGCAATAGGAAATTGTTTATCCTATTCGTTTAACACAGTTTATTAAGTATCTAGTTATTCCAACCCATAGTATTCTAAAAATAAACATAAGATTGTGTTTTTTCAACAGCTGTGCATATGTGTGCTACTTCCCCTCAAAAATAAGTAGCCAAATCGGCGACAGGCAGAGCAATGAAAGTGATGAATAACTCAGAGTAATGTTACGAAATCAATAAAAATCCTTTTACAAGATCTAGGACACACCGCACACAAGGACATTAGGGACTCGGGCTGTCAGTGTGCGACAAAGACTTGGACAACATTTTTCTTTGACCGAGCACAGTTTTATTATCCCAAACTAATTTGAGGGTTGGTCCTTGCTTTCGCCTCCTTCTCTCCTGCTCTCCTTCTCTGTCCCACTCTGCAGCCCTCTCCCTTTCTCTAGGGTCGTTGCCATGTTTTGATGTCATTCGCTACACGTGCTTAATTTCATTTAATTTATTTAATACTTGAAAAATAAGTTTTTTGTTTACTTTTGTATTGCCCAACCCCTCGCTGACGGTTCTTCCCGGTCCGAGTTCCCCGATAGTGGGTACTCTATCCCTGTATTCCCAACTATTTTACGGCACTTGGGCGTGTACAAATGCCAATGAATTCGCATTTCTCCATTCGCCACGCTGCGTAACGAAAAACGTGAAAATTCTGGGAGTGGAATGGAATGCAAAAGGCGAAATCGAAATGCGGACTGCGGACTGCAAGACAAATCGACCGCTGGGGAATTGCGAGGTTCGCCGGAGAATGCCTCGTCTGCATATTCATGATGTCGGGCGATGAGACCGAGGAATAGCCTCCTCTGCATATTTATGGGCTTGTAGACGCCTGTCTAATATTAACCAGAAGTTTGCAAACGCAGCAGGAAGCAGTTAAAATAAAACTTTCATTAGCATCGGCAGCTGCCACTATTATGGGCATGTCTTCAAGTCGAGCCTCCTGGCCTTCTCAATTGAAAGATTTCGAAATGAAGCCTTAGAGGTAAAATTTGTTCAAATGTTAAACTAGTTAAACAAAGTATGTTTTATGTCTAGCTTTAACGAAAGCTGTTTGTCGATTACTAATAACAAACTTTAAAAATATTTATTTAGCCCACAATTTTGAACTGAATTCCGACTTGCATCTTCACTATCATCTTATTCTAATGAATTTGTCGTTGCTTTGGAATCCACTTGGAACTTTAATCAAATACAAAATTTTGATTTCCCTTTTACTAAAAAATAATTCTGTTGGTGGATTCATTTAGAGTTCTACTTAATTATAGCTAGCAATGTTGATTTGGAAAGGACCAGCTTCTTTTGTTTTAAATTTGTTAAATAGTTCATTTAGAGCTTTAAACAATTAAAATTAATTTACTAATTATCAACGTGGTACTTATTGGTTACTTTTGTTTTAAAGAATTCACGATTTATTTTGTTGTGTAACACGAATTCAATAGAGAATTTTTTCAGACGGTAATCGGCATTGCCGAGAAAAACTCAAGTATATTTTTACAAACGTTTTCTGTCATATAAATCCAATTTGTTATTATCAGGTTTCACACATTCGGACCTCCTTACTAGATAGTAGAAACTAAAATGTTGATGGATGCTTTTAAGAACGGCTTTGCTTTCACCTTTCACTCTTTTTATGTAATTTTTCCTTTCGGTGAATTGGGCATTATCCGCTTTGGACACATTGTGATGCCTGGCAGAACTAGTTAACTGACTGATTAGCGGGCTGCCACCACTCTGACGCACATTGTTCGTTAGTGCAGTTTCCATGGTTATGCCCCTTAGGATCTCCATCTGCCACCTGCCATTCAGTTTCCCAATAAAAGAGAAGGTGGGGCAGAGATTGGAGAACTTTTGGCTATCCTCGCTGCTATTCACCCGCGAAGCGTTTAACAAAAATGATTTTGGGTGGGAGTCGCAAGGGGTGATTGCCAGATATTGGAAGGTCAGGGCGCCATCTGGGGTTGCATCCGGGTTTCTCGTTTCAAGACCTTGAAAACGGCTAAAAATATTAAAAAATTACCTTTTAAAATGGATAGCTTCTTGTCAGAAACTAGTCCTAGTCATCTAGAAAGGTCAAACTGAAGGACTCTCTTATGCGGATTGTTTACATCGATGAGATGGTATGCCAAAATGTTGCAGCATGACCTACATGGTCATATTTAATGTGATCTCGTGGCTTCCAACCTGAAACCGCACTTATGCAGGGCATCGCATCCTGTTCCATTTCCTATTTGGTGGTTAGTCAAATCTGATGGCATGTGAGTGTGTTCGCCTAAGCGGATTACCAGTGACCAAATGTGCGACTGCACTCGCAATAATTTACTATAGGCTTGCAATATTAAAATTTCTAATTAATTAAATGAAAATGGAATAAATCAACAAATGAAAAGGCAAGCCACATATTTTTATTAGTTCTTGTTATTTTAATAAAAATCAAAATGTTTTCCAAGGATTACTCAACTGGGTATGAAAGTATTCTTGTAGGTTCTATATTAGCAAAAGGTTAAAAATTTATATGAATAATAGTGGCTTTACTAAAAATTAAAAAATAAAATATTTTTTGTTAAATTTTTAACATACTTGGTTATTTTTCAAAATTCATCTTAAAAATTAAATTTACAAATGTAAATTAAATTAGTTTAAAACCATTATGCACTACGAAAAATTAAAAAATGTTTTATGGAGGGCTCGCACACGGTTTTGCTTTTTCTTCGAGTGTAATGTGGCAGAGAGCAGCGAAGCAGCGGTTCCTTTCCCGCAAATATTCAAGGCAGCCAAGCAACAAAACCCCTTTTATTCCGCAGGGAAGCTCCCTCGGCCTCAGTCGCTAGGCAATCGGGAAGAGATGAGCGGTCTGGGTCCGGCAGCCTGTTGGCTGGCCCACAAGCGCATTGAGTCCTGGTCGCGAATGGCCAAGGAGCGAGTGGGCGCAGTGCGTCGAGTTACCCTCGATCGGAACTCGGCGGATGAGGGATCGCCGAGTGGGAGCGGTGGCTCCACCGCTGCTGGGGGGAACGGGGCGTCGGCGGTGCACATCCTGCCGACAGGGGAGGGGTCCACGACCCCCCCACCACAACCCATGACCCCGCCGCCGTCGGCCTCGTCGGTCACCTCGACCACCAGCGGAATAGGCAGCGTTTCAGCCGGTAGTGTCAGCGATAGCTGTGATTTGCCTACGGATTCGGAGGTTTTTATCTCAGACGGGGATTTCATTGCGGGAAAATCATTAATATATAACTCCTATCGAATTCCCCGCAGGAGGTGGCCATTGCCAAGGAATGCCAGCCCATCCAGCCGGCCAGCCAGTTGCATGGAATGCACGGCGGCATGGGCTTTAACCACCACCACATGGGCTCGGTTTCGGCCACCGGAACGGACGTCTTGCGCGGACCCGCCGAGGTGTTCCACAGTCCGCTCCACTTGCACCACCAGAGCCGCTCCTTCCCGCCGCGACTCCAGCGCACGCCGTCCATCTCCAGCCAGAGCAGCGTGGACAGTGCCCCATCCAGGCATTCGGTGAGTGAAGCAGACAACCCAGCTAGTAACGCAGGAGCACAATATTAAACTTTTTTAAACTTTCACGAGCCATTTATACTTTTCCATGTTAATTTAAAATGGAGAAGTTGCTTTTAATACTATAACCAATCCAATTAAATATCCTTATGAATACTCTTTAAGACTCGTTTTAAATAAGGGAAATTAAGTTTATATGAGTATTTTACTTTTGATCACTATTGGAAAATGGAGAAATGGAAAAGTAATTGTTTTAGAAATACTCCAAAAAATATTTATTTAAAAGCTAAACATATAATAAACATTTTACATAAAATTGAGGAAACATTTTGTTTTAAATGTTTTTGTCTATTTTTTAAAAATACTTACCAAATCATAATTTATTATCATAGGAAATTATTTCCTGAAATGTGTTTCAATTCATTTCCAAAAATTTAAAATATGATCCCAATTCAAAGTGCCCTCCCACAGTTATACTTGAAAACGAAAATGTATTTAATAGGAAATATAAATATTATATATTTATGCTTTGTTAATTCGCAAAATGGAATTAGGGTTCCTATTTGATAAGTTTTTCTATTAACATTTGGATTTTCTGATATTTTCTGTCACAGGGTCATCGCGGCTCCTCACCACAGATTCGCACCTTTGGACCGGACGGACGCAGCTCTTTGCCGAGTGAGCCGGCCTTTCCGCACCATTTGGCCAGATCGCCCAGTCCAATGCGCACTATTTCCCTAGACGCCCGCTGCGGCAGTCCCGCCCACTCGGTGGATCCTGGGGATCTCAGGACGCCCAGTCCTTCGCAGAGCAGCTTGGCATCTTTGGCCGGGGGATCGGGAATGGGGGGCGTTAGCTCGGGAAAGGGCGTGGGCGTGGCCGGAGGTCGCTGTCTTTCCCCGCTGCTGATACCGCCGCGATCGCAGCCCGGAGTGGATCCCGCCATGGGTCCGGCCTCCCCGCTGGGCGCCCTCCAACCAGATCTTTACCGATTGCCGGACGGACCCGTTTATCTGACTGCTCCGGAATCCAGCCACGCCGTGGGTCGATTGCACCTGCGCGTGAAGTACGACTATCACCTGTTCGATCTGACGGTGCATCTGATTGAAGGTATGCATTCATTTTTTGGTTTGTTTATACATTTTTGTGTATCCAATAAAACATAAAAACAATGAACGCTGCTTCCAAAATAGAAGAGATTATGGAAGAGTGACAAAAATGTGTGGTTTTGTATCTTTTTGAACAATCTAATACAAGAAATTTTATTTTTAACAATATATAGTGAACAGGAATGATTTGAACAAATATTTTAAAAACAAAAAAAAATTAACATTCGATTAACTGTGCTATTTTTGTTATTAAATTGATGGAAATTGATAGTAGTTTGTTCTGACCACTATAGTATCGCCGTTGCGAAGACCCAAAAACACCGCCGTATCGCTGTTCTGGATTCGAAGCCTACGAGCCTTGAAGTATATGTTTCTTAGGTTGAGATTATAATATTGGGCATATGCCTCCATCAGCTTCTTCATCGGCATAGTGGGGGAAATATTAAACTCCACAACCTTTCTTTCAACACAGCGGACTTTCAGATCCATACGACGCATTCTGATAGTATGTACTTATTTGTTTCGAAAAATATCCTAAATCGGAATGTTGACTGAATGAGCTACGCCAAGTTGAAATCAGTTTTTTCAATCATTTATCCAATATATGTAAAAGAAATAGCCAATAATCGTTAGTAAAGACTTTTTTTTAACGACTATTGGAATAAAAATGCTTGTCTACAAAGTGTACACAAATTAGCCAAATAGAAAAATAAACTCCATTTACACTTTCCCACAAAGTCTATAAAAATTAGCCAAATTGGAAAATAAATGTTCCTAATTTAAAGAGTGCACTAAACTAAAGGTTCCACTAACCCCACTTCAATCCCTTCATCGTAGCTCACAATCTCAGTCCCATTGAGGAGGGTGGCTTCCGGGATCCTTACGTCCGGCTGATGCTGCAACCGGAAGTCGATAGCCGGAAGCGACAGACGCACATCCATCGGGGTGAATCGAATCCTTACTTTGACCAACACTTCAAGTTCCCGGTTTCCCGCGACCAGCTCCAAGGAAAAGAGCTGATCCTCCAGGTGCTCGACTACGATCGCTATTCGCACAACGACATAATCGGAGAGGTTCGCATCTCTGTGGATGGTCTGGATCTTTCAAAATCTGTGGAGGTAACCAATTTTGTTGAAATTCATTAGACAGAGTGTATAAATAACATATTTACAGATCTGGGGAGACCTGCTGCGTACCAAGAAACCCAAGGAAGATCGACCGGAGCTGCTTTGCTCCCTCAACTATTTGCCACAGGCTGAGCGATTGACTGTTGTCATAATGAAGGCTAGGAATTTGGACACTCTTCAGGAACCTTATGTCAAGGTAAAATCCAATTCCTTTAAGAATGTGAAGTTTGAAAAGCTCACCTTTAATTATTTTTTTCAATAACTTAATTTGTACTCATTTCAGAATGTCGAAATGAATTTAATAATTTGAACTTGAAAAATAGTTATTTAAAGAGACAGCTTTTCATGTTCGAATGCATTTTTAGTTTGCATACAGTTGTTTATTTTAATATTTCCTTTAATTAAAGTACCTTTATAAAGATTCTGAACTTAACTTATCCCAAAGAAGCCTAAGTTTGCAAAGCAAAACAAATTGGTTTTCTAATATTCAATAACAAATTTTCAAGTGTAATATTTAAACCAGTTTGTTTTCTTTAAACTAAACAACCGCGTTTCGCAATCTTCAAAAATATTTATATTTATTAAGCCAAAGTTTTAATTAACCTCTCTGTTTTTTTTCAGATTTACCTGATTCAAAATGGTAAACGTATTAAGAAAAAGAAGACTAGCATCACGAAGTCTGACGATCCCACCAATCCCATTTGGAACGAGGCGTTCACGTTTAATTTGCAATCAAATTATCTCCACAATGCAGCCATCGAGGTAACCTTTAGCCTTTAGCCGTTGGCTTTCGGCCGGACTAGGCCATAAACCGGTGGCCTCCGCCGTTTTTAACAGCTCGGCTGCTAATTCCGGGCAATAGCCCCGGTTTAATGCCCGTCCGTGTTTTAATTGAAACCCCCTGCCGCCACTCTACATTTTTATATATCATCTCCGCAGATCTATGTGGTGGGAGCCGGCAGCGAGGCCACGGAAATCGGGTGCTGCGGATTGGGTCCCCAGGAGAGTGGAACCGGGTGCCAGCACTGGCACGACATGATTAACAATGCCCGCAAGCCCACGGCCATGTGGCACTATATCCGCTAGGCCATATAACCCGATAATGGGTTCCCAAACACATCCAATCGCTCCCACATTGCGTCTATATAGGTGTACTACTACTGTAACCGTGTCTGTGTGAATTTTCAAATTGCATTTTAGGCGGCCTACCGTCCGAAGCTTATAATGTCCTACGAAATCAAAATCTCATCTATATATAAATATGAATGAATGTACAATATATACGTGCTGCAGCTAACTAGCCCTCCAAGAAGCTCAATCAAAAGTTCCTACGCAACGACAGAAACTTCGAAGAAATGCCCACGGAAATATTACGTGTTTCTGAGGGTAATTGGTTTAACGGTTTGCTTTTGTTGTGCATTTTGACATTTCCATCGACTTCAGCAGACACTTGAGGAGCCCGCCGCCTCCTTTTTCTCCTTTTTCCCCAAGGAGGGCATTCAAGTGTGCATTTCTTAAATAATTATGAATACACCGCACCGGGAATAATAATTCGTATAGGTGAGTGGTCGTCAATCATGCAGGGAGCTCGAACCCGAACCTCCCCTTGGAAGGAGTCGCCCTTTTGTGCCGGCGACAGTTGACAAATTGCCATCGTCCTGTTGTCCTGTTGTCCTTTTGCCATTCGATCCTGTGTGCGTTTGTCGTCAACTGTTTGACAGTTTCGCCCGCAGAAAAAGAGCGAGAAGTGGCGAGAACCTATGCTAATTGTTAAGTTAAACACAAATATTCCTTCCAGCCGAGTACGTCTATCAAGGAACACCAAAGAGCATTTCTCGAGCACTTTAACCTATTTTATATGTACTTACAACGAGTATTCCGAGGCATCTGAAGAATAAGAATTTATGAAAAGGGAAAGGGAAACGGAAACGGAATGGGGCAATGCAAAGAGGGCTTGCCAATTTCTTTCACATAACTCTATGAGCGTAATTTTGGTGTTGTCGCATGAAATACGGGAAGTCAGACCTTATAATATGTGTAAAATATGCTATTTAATCCCAGTAAATATTGCAGAATACAAAAACTGAATGTGTGTAATTAAAACTTAAACAAGACTTGAAAAATATATAGCACTGCACGTGTTAACTAGACAAAAAAATACATACTCTAAGGAGCCAGCATATAAATAAATATATATTATACACTATACTTATACAAGTTTTTCTAAACGAATCCTTCTACATAACTGTTTCAATTTGTCCTATGCCAGACGAAACACAAGAACAACATTGCTGACATTACGAAAATATACCGAAACAACAGAACAACAGGATAAATGCTGAAATACCTCCGATTTAGGCAAAAACATTCTTACTCTACAACTATACAAAGAACATGAAATAAGCACTCGGAATGCAAATAAACGAAAAACCGAAAAGCAAAGCGAAATGTACAAAACTGCATATACAAATATTTTTCCTACTTATAGTGTTTATTTATTGTAGCCTAAAGGGAACACTGTTGAAAACTAAACCATGAAACACTTACAAACTACATAACAACCTATATTAATATGAATGAAAATGTATATGTAAACTTAAATGTATGTGGAATTAAATTATTCGGTAAATAAATAACTAAAAACAGAGGGAACATGGCGAGAGCTTGATGTGTTGTGAAAGGGTGGAAAAAATTCTAATTTTATTTAGGCTAATGGTCTTAAAAACTGTAATACCTTTATTAAGTTCAGCAACCACAACATTTTGAATTTCGCGCTAAAAATTACCAAGCAGTTCATAAACGCCACAGCCTGCATGTAATACTGCTTGTAAAGCAGTTAATATTAGTTGGCAACGCGAAAGTAAATTGACCAGGTTTTTGACTCGGCTAAAAATTAGCAAAGACTATAAACTCATACCATTTTTAAAAATGGAAAATATTTTGTTTGTGTTTCTGTAATTTGTTAACCTTATTTCCATTAATTGTAGATAAATTATACAAGTTGGCTTGCAACACTATTTGACAATTCCTTTATTTTTGTTAAATTAACCTTTTATACTGAATCGAGGAAAAAAAAATTTCGGCCAATTACATTTTTAAAAGTAATTTACTTGTATTTCTGAGTTCATTTAAAATTTAAACATTCTGGACAATTCACATTTAATTTAAATTTAGTTTTGAAATTCAAAAGAAAACAGATTCCAAAAATTATTTTGTTTACCCTTAGGTATTCTGTTTCATTTAAATTTTATTATGTATAATTATGATAAATTACACAAGTTTTTTAATCATTTCCCCCTAAAACTTGTGTAATTTATCATAATTATACATAATAAAATTTAAATGAAACAGAATACCTAAGGGTAAACAAAATAAATAATAAATAATTAATCATTTCCTAAAAAAATACCGATACAATTTTGTATAATTGTAGATTCTATGGTTGTCCTTCCAATTATGTCACGTCCGACATTCACCAATTCAAAAAGATAAAAAATGTATACATATAAATAAATATATATTTTAATTTAACTTCAAGTTTATATAAAACATTAACTTGATTTACCTTACATTTTTTACTTTGAATGCATGCTAATACCAAAGTTCAATAAAATTCTCTCAGTATATTGACAGAGTCGCTTATAACACAATGTACGTTCTCATCGGTGCTCACACTGTTTCCAACTGTCGGATCGTGCGGACGTAAAAAATGTCGCGCGTCACTTCGTATGATCGCGAACCAAAATAAATAAATTAAATAAAAGCGAAAGTGTTTAATCTTATAATACATCTAAAACCAATGACAATCAGCCTAAAGAAAATGAAATATTTATTTGGGCACAATCCAAACCAAAGTGTGAAACTCAACGAGAAAGCTCAGTGAACCCGGTAAACAAATCAAACGACAAGTGATTATGGGATGCATTTGGGCGCTGTGAGTGTGTGTGTGGATATTGGGATGAATGTATTTGTGTAGGTCCTTTGCGGCTCCTTTTGCATCCCTTTTGCAAAGTGGCGCAATTTTCTGTGTGGTGCATATTGTTCTCCCATTGCAATCAAGACGGAGTTGATTCCACAATCGTTATGCACAGTGAAGACCAAAAACTTGAAGTACTTAACATAATTTAACAAAACTATATTGAAAATAAAAGTGTAGTGAAGTGAAATGTCATTTAAAATGTAACTTTTAGTTGAAAGAAATTGTATTTTTTAAGACCTATTGGACGTTTTTATTTGCCAATTGAAAGAAAAGGTATACAAATATCTTTGGCAGATGAAGTTGTTGTTGAATTTTTTAAAATTCGAATAGTATATTAATATCTAAGTCGTTTTGAATGCCCTTAAATAAACTCCGAAAGGGGGATGGTGTACGAAATGTACTTATGGAAGTAGGACTGTAATGCCAAAGACAAAGGCTTCTTCTTCTCCGCTCAACCTCAAGCTGCATATGAGTTAATATTTGTCTAGTTTTTGAACATGCCGCTTTTGTCTCAGCCTTTGTGTTCCTCCTACTCGTGTTCGTCTGACGTTGACGCTGAAGTTGACAAACCAACCAGGTCCTGGTCCACTTTGGATGACGGCGTCTTTGAGGGTAAGGCCAGAGGGAGGCTCGGGGCATAGGGGCATCCACATCACAGCAAATAGCTCTACTTTCCACTCTCGCCGAAAGTGCTATCCTTTTGCAGGATGGCTGGGCTGCACTGGTTGCGGATGCGGATGCGCGGGTGTGCGAGGACGACTCCCTGGCGCTGTAAAATATGCAATTAGAAAGACATCAAAGCACAGTCACCGCTCAACTCAATGCTGATAGCCCGGCACCACCCACCGCCCGCCACTTACTTTCCCGCCCCTCCCAGCGCCACTCCCCCTTTCTCTGTCGCCTGCTTGCTTTCCTATGCGCTTTGACACAGGCACAGACGCACACTCAAAACAATTGTGTGGACATTTAAATACATGTTGGATATCGGAAGGCATAAAAAGTATTAGCTCAGTAAACCATTTCCAAATATTCAAGAAATTCTAAAAAAAGTTAATTGCTCAGGGTCCTCTCGCTTTCAAACATTTTTTATACCCATTGAAATACGTTTTATTTAATGTTTTATTTAAATAAATGAATTTTAAGGAAATAGCTGAAATAAAAATAACACCTGTTCTTAGTTTATTTTTTTTTTAAATTAAAAAAGTTTAATTCAATTAATTAATAATTTGAAAAGATAAGATGGATCAACGTTTTAATTATAGTTTAATATTCCTTTAATGCCACCCACATGTTTTCTTAATAAAACCCAAATATTTAAGGAAAGTTTGCATTAGGCTTACTTTTTTGAGTGCAAAGTACAAGGACACTAGGCGAAAAAAGAAAAGGGTGGAAAAGAAGGCTCTTGAAGTACCAACCCGAAACGAGTCTCGTCATTAGTGGGTCCCCCGCCGTTTGTGTCACTTTGTCGGCCGCTTCGACTGGCGCTTTTTGATATTATTTATTTATATTTTTCACTTTTAATAAAATGTTGTCGCCGTTGCCGCCTGCCACTGCCTTTGCTACTTTGCCTTTGTGGAAAGGAGGAGCACGCAGTGAAGAGTTTGGATCGCTTTGCCAAACTGGCGGCCAAGCGAGGTCAATTGGCTTAATTACTGTGTGACATCGTGTGGACAAGTGGCGAAGGCGGAGGCGTCTTCCGAATGCTTCCACACTCGCCACCGCGTAAACAGCATTACATTTATTTATGTATATTTCAACAGATAGCTCAACTCCCTATCAATAGAGTCCCTTGTGCGGCAGACCATTAAATTTAATCGTTTTTCATTTTTGTCTGTGTTTTTTCAATCACTATCTAGTAACGAGCATTGCAGCCCCACTGTCCATAAGCATTTACACTATGCAAAATAAAAATTTCAAAATGTTTTTTAAATTTATAAAGTAAAAATTTTTACATGGAGTCCATGAGGGCCTCAAAAATGATTCCATAAATTTGTCCTTCTAAAATAATTAGAATCAGAAATTAAAATTACCAAATTCAAAAATGCTTATAAATAAAAATAAATGAAAATAATTAATGAGTTTCTACATAAAACAAAACAAAAAGAATCAATTGTATCTACTTTTGCAGATTGTCTGTAACCAACTTTATATTTTAATTGGCAGCATTTAAATTAACACCCGACCATCGATATTTTTTTCTGTGCAGGAAAATCAGTTTGTATATATTGTAAAGTAAAGTGCGTAAGACAACGCTTATCGAACGGATGCCCATTGGCCATGTAGATGAACCCAGTGAAACTTTTGACTTGTGACACACTCATTTCCTTTGGCCGCAACGACTTATCAGTGTGCACAAAATGCACTCGACATAATCTGAATAAAATACCATCAAGCCAGTGCATAAATTAGTGAGCAAAAACCCAGACAAAACAACTATAATAATGCGCCTGAGTGGCTGTGGAATTCTGCTGCTCCTTCTGCCTTTCGGGGTGGTGAGTGCTGTCCGCCAGTTGGAGGAAAATCAGAGCACCAAGAACGATCCCCAGTATTCCGGGGAGCGACAGGTGCGCCGCCGTAACAACAAGAGCAATGCCTCCGCGGATCATCATCGTCATTTGTCCGGCGGACCCAAGAAAAACGGTCGAAGGCCATCTTCCGTAAGCCTGGATTCGGATGACTACGATTGGCTGGATGCGGATACCAGTGAGGCGATCGATAGCTCCGAAACCACTGCTGTGGAGTCTGTGCGATCGTCCGGAGAATCACATGGTAAGTTGATAAGACCTCTGAGACCCGTGACCTTTTGCTGTCACATCAAAAGCAGCCGCTTTCAGTTAAACGCAAATATGTCATCAATGACAAATGGCTAGGCTGCACATAGGGTTATTTAACATAATTGGACGTTTAAAAAAAAAATGTAATCTTAAAAAATGTTCCGCTGATGACTTTATAGAACAAAAAACAAATTTAATATAATGAAAAAAGAGTAACTAAATTGTAAGATAATTTTTAATCTCAATTTAAATTTAATTTCACATGTGACTTTGAGCTTAATTTATCATTGACAATTACTTTTAACTGAAAATTAAGTCTTTGAAAGAAAATTAACTAAAAATCTTATCAAAGAAGAGTTTAATTCGGGCGTTAATTCGGACGTTGATGCACTATGATCAGCGCAAACAAGTGGCCCTTACGACGCGGAGCCCGATTACCGAATGGGCCTAAAAACGAGATCGCGAGAAGTGAAAAACGACAATATAGAAGCGGACAGGCTAAGTTAGAAATACGTACGAGACTCAAAACTTATACTAATTTTGTGCTAAGTAAGATAAAATTAATGCTTTTAGGCATATCATAGTTAGATCTACAAATATTTAAAGTAAGAGTAACAACGTTCCTGGTAATTCTATTAGGCACGGAATAAGTTTATAAAAGTTGTGCCAAGCATCGTTCTACGGTTTAATAAGGATGGTAGATTAATTAGGAGAAGTCTACTAGAGTAGGATGGTAAAATAAGGCTTGCATTTCAGTTAAGGCCCCGTAGAGCAAATAATAAAAAGTTATTTTGCACAGACTCTATCCAGTCGATATGTACACCATACTGAGGAGTCCAAACTGCTGAACAGTACTCCAGTCTTTGTAACATAGGGATCATCAAATTCCTTTGACTACCTACATAGAGCTATTTAAATCCAAAAGATTTTCACAACACCATGTTTGAAAAGCATTTAGGTCCGATTGTTAGTTTGAACTGCTGGAAATTTCCTTATATTGCAGGCATAACTTAAGGTCATCTGCGTACATAAGGACACGCGACTTTGTCAAGACTTGAGGGAGATCGTTTATAAATAAAGTGAAAAGAAGTGGGCCAAAGTGGCTTCCTTGTGGGACGCCTGAAGTAACTAGGATCAAATTAGAGATAGAGTTTTAAAAGAGGACTCGTTGAGTCCTACCACTTAGATAACTTAAGATCCATGTTAGAAGAAACTCTAACAAGTCTAGATTTAATACAAGAAGCGAGTCTGCATGTTCTTTCTGAAGCCATTTATTACAAAAGACGTTAGCTCCAAGAGGTTTGTCGTCGTAGATCTTCGCTTTAAAATTATAATTATAATATAATTATATAATAATAATAATAACAAGAAAGGAAAGCTAACTTCGGGCGGAGCCGAAGTTGAAATACCCTTGCAGAATATTCTGTAAATTATATTCTCCAAAATTATTCATATGATGCATTCTTAACACTCATAAAAAATCCCAACTTCCTAACTTTACAAACACCAAAGTTATGGCATTTCCGATCAATCAGTAATATGGCGGCTATAGGATATAGTCCGCCGATCCTTATGAAATTTTATTGGTCGGATTGATTGGCCAAATATAAAACCCATAGAAAATCCCAACTTCCTAACTTTACAAACACCAAAGTTATGGCATTTTCGACCAATCAGTTATATGGCAGCTATAGGATATAGTCGGCCGATCCTTATGAAATTTGGTAGGTCGGATTGATTGGCCTAATATAGAACCCATAGGAAATCCCAACTTCCCACCTTAACAAACACCAAAGTTATGGCATTTCCGATCAATCAGTTATATGGCAGCTATAGGATACAGTCGGCCGATGCTTATGAATTTTGGTAGGTCGGATTGATTGGTCAAATATAAAACCCATAGAAAATCCCAACTTCCTAACTTTACAAACACCAAAGTTATGGCATTTCCGATCAATCAGTTATATGACAGCTATAGGATATAGTCGGCCGATCCCGGCCGTTCCGACTTATATACTGCGTGCAAAGGAAAGAAGGGTGTGTGCAAAGTTTCAACTCGATATCTTTAAAACTGAGAGACTAGTTTGCGTAGAAACAGACAGACGGACAGACGGACAGACGGACATGCTTATATCAACTCAGGAGGTGATCCTGATCAAGAATATATATACTTTATAGGGTCGGAGATGTCTCCTTCACTGCGTTGCACACTTTTGACCAAAATTATAATACCCTCTGCAAGGGTATAAAAATGTTGCAAGTGGGGTTTAATAACGTTTTCGAAAAGCTTTGGGATGGCGGATAATTTGGATATGCCTCTGTAATTACTTGTATTCGATTTATTTCCTTTCTTATGAAGGGTAATAACAAATGACTCCTTCCAAATAAGTGGGAAATGAGAAGTTTTCAGAGACAAGGTAGACAATTTGGGCATAGGTCTACACAGAGTTTCAGCACAGTATTTAAGCACGCAGCCTGGAACTCCGTAGGGACCCGGCGAATAGACTGGTTTAACTTTATGGAGATCCAAGACCCTACAACGAGTCAGATAGCTTTTATAACACCGGACGTTAAGCACGGTAAAATTTGACCGAGCCCTTATGTATCGAGAGAAGGCAGATTGTGAACCGCACATTTTAAATTTATTGAAAAGTCTGGAGTTAACATTTTTTTGGGTGTGACAACTCCTTATTAAGCCATGGAGGTTTATTTGAAATTGACGGATAGTATAACGGAACACACGGATAAAAGAAGGAGTTCAATGCATTATAAAAGATATTAACGGCCTCAGCAATGTTAGTGCATGAATAAAATTCGGACCAGTCATAGCCGGATATAAAAGTATTTAAAAGATGAAAGTTTGCCTTACGTAAGCAGCGGATTCTTTTAACCGACTTTTCGGATTTTTTATTTAGCTCTGTTCTTGCATCTACTGTCAGCTCTCGAGTTGGATGATAAGGATCTTCCGATAGTGTGATGTTCTTAATAGACAAACGCCTTCTGAATTTGAAACAAAACACAAGTCCAGTAAACGTCCTAAGTTTAGTTAGTTAGTTTCTCATTTTATTTTGGTGAAGTATTTTGTATAAACTAATTTTGTTTGTTAAGTTTGTAGTAAATAAAGAAAATGGCTTTGAATATATATTTATTGTCGAACATATACATTTCGTGCATATCTGACCCATATCCAATTTATATTCCATGTTTTCGAGTTTATTGCTATTTTCAAAAACTGGTTCATTCATTTGTTTTAACGCTGACACGTTCATTCACTCCCCTTTCGCCGGCCCGCATTTTTAGGGCTGGTCAGTTCGGCCGAGATAGAGCAATCGACAAATATAAACTTTTTACGGCCCCTCCCACTTTGATTTGCATGTAAATGGAACCACACTCCGGTCCACACTCGCATCCAGTCACTTAATCAAAAGCAATAATTTCCTTTTGAGCGCGAACGAAATGTTTTAATTGAAAGTGCTGATGATGATGACGATGCCACTGTTTCCAGATATGTAGGTCCATCTGAATCCGAGCGAATGCGTGTTTGCGCTCGAATCTAAATTGAAACTGTGTTAAAAATTAGTTTAAATTGCTGCAAAGCTGCGTTGTCTGATGGCGCCAGCATGTAGTATCTCAAGATATACTTCGGATTCGGCCCCTTCAGCTCGGTTATTCCTCCACCGCCTGTTTTATTAACTCGCAGCTCGAGTGAATTATGGTTGGCGATGGGGTTGGGGTGTCAGTGTATGATAAATGTGTTAGATTTCCAATGAAATTTTATGGCCTGCTCGTATATGTCGCCGCCTTGAGCTTAACTGATTGTCGCTCTTTTTGCAAAAGGAAATTCTTCGGGTTCGTTGCGTGATGTTGTGCATCCGAAATGATTTGAATAGTGCGGCATTTGAAGTGTTTTGCATACAAATAGCCACCGCAAGTGGCGTTCATTTTTCCTTCGATCCGCTGCGGCCGTAAAAAAGCTATTAAACAATAATTTTTGTTGCACACACGTTAATCAAACGGGTGGTCGGATGTGTCCACTTCTTTTGATGCGAGTTATCTCTGCAAATGCCGGAGAACTTGGCGACAAATCAGCTGTGACACTTGACATGCGGCAGCGAATCGGAGACTGCCATTGAGTGGATTCCTTTATTTATAGAAGTCACCCCATTCCACAGATCCACTGTGCACTGGAAAAAATATAGCACACACAAAATGTTAACAAAGTTATCCCGAACTATGTGCAATGAAGTACATTTTTGCATTTCACAATCATGTGGATAAGTTAAGATCCACTCTGCTTAAATCCTTAAATCTTTTTAAATATATTGTTTCGAATGTTATTAAAGCAATATCAGACACATTTATTGACTTTTTATAGATTTTTTTTAAAATTATAAATTAAAATTAATTAATTAATTTTTTTAATTAATAATTATAAATTATTATAAAAATCAGAGACTTTAGAAAATTATCCCAAATTATAAATGTCCTGTGGCAGATATTTTGTCACTTTACAATCAAATGAAAGAGTTTATATCCACTTAGCTCAAATATTTTAATTTTATTTTAAATATCTTATTTATAATCTTATCAATACTAACATTTATCGATTTTCTTTAATTCTTTAATGTTTGATTCTTTAATGTTTATGTTAAGGTTTTGATTAAATATCAAATAAATATGTGAAATTACAAAAAATAATTTTTTAATTATCTTACACCACAAACATATTTGTGATATTTAATCATTTTTGGGGAGTCTAAAAATATAGCTCTAAGCTTATTTTATAAAACCGTTGAAGCACACCCCATTTTTTTCCGTGTGGTGCGTTGACAGGCAACTTAGATCATTGGCCAGAGTTAAAAAGAAGCAGCAGCATCAGAAGACTGCGCAACTTTGCAACTAAAACTGAAACTAAGATACATAACAAAAATAGCACTCGACGACACACAATACGCAGAGTAGCAAACACAAATGAAAACATTAACAGTTTTAAAAATAAATGCCAAATAAAAACTGAATCAGAATCTGAATCAGGGGAGAATCAAATGGGGTAAAAGACAACGCCCGGCAAATCAAAAAGGCATTTTCCACGCGATTTGTCACAGTTTCGCATTTGCACATTTGATTCCCCAAATCAATGTTCATAGGCCGCGGCCAAATTTATTTTGGTGGACTTCAAAGTAAATTTCCGCTAAAATTAGTCACTCAACCCGACTGTCCGGACTCGCTTGGCCGAAATGAAATGGCTGGGCCAAAAATACGTGAGTTTCCGAACAAGAAATGGGGGAAAACTTAGCCGTTTTCACTTCCCCATCCATGGTTCTTGTCCTCCTTTGGCAATTGCACACTTAATTAATGGGCACTGCTTTTGATCTTCTGTGAAGTTCAGTAGCCCCCCAATTCCTGCCGCAAGTGACAAAACCTGAATTTTTCACGCACTCAGCAAAACTCTTTGAACCCGCCCTTTACGCCCAGCCAACTGTCACACGTCCACGTCCCCGGATCCGGAGTTTCGAGTCCGGAGATCGGGGACATGTGTCGCAGATGTCAGACATGGGAAGCGCTTCCAACCAGTGATGCGTGGTGTGGCGTGATCACAGGAAAGTGATCAAGTGTTAAGGGTTCCTCGGAGATCACTCAATATTATGCTCCAGCATTCGAATCACGATTCCCGGATCTCTTCCACAATTCTCATTCACATGCATCTGGTTGGGATACGCAGCCTATCTTGTTGTTCAATCTGTAAAGCAATCAGAACGATGTCAATAATAGGTAGGTGACTCAAGTTGTTACGATTGACATGTGATAGATTATTGAAATCTTATAAGATTTAACAATCGCAATGGTGGAATTTTACATACATCATTTTTATTGGAAAAGACTACCCTAATATTATTTAAATTAAGAAATCTATTTGTCCGTAAAATGTAGTGCCACTAATTTCAACCATTTTACATTCTAAAATGTGGGTGTCTTTGGTTTTTAATCCTTAATTAATTTGATTATTGTATGTTCATAACACCGCATTGGTATTCGGTTTACAACTTTTTGAAATATTTTTTCATTGCCCATCAAATCACACTCTCATCTCTGATCCCAAGCCCGAACATCTCAGCATATCCCCCATTTCTTTTCGCAAGAAAAGTTCAACACCCAATGAGCAATCTTCCAAATGAACCGCAGCCAGAAAAAAAGGGGAAAAAAATAAGAAAAACAAGCCGTAAGTGCTTAATAAGTAATCAGTCACCCGAAGTGCTCGTAGATAAGCAGGATACCATACCAGACCAGCCACCTAATTAGTGCGAAAAGTGAAACCCCGCCTCCATAAAGTCGCAGTGTGATTTGTGTCAGAGGAGGAAGTGTATCTTGGAACTGATTCAGACCAACATGTGGCGATCATGATCACGATCATAACCACAATCGGGAATCGGGCATCAAGCAAATCTGACTGCAACCCGCTCCTTTAACGATCCTCTGCCAGATCGCTCGCTGTTTCCCGTGGCATTTATTTTAATTTTAATTTACTGAGTGGTGTCAAAATGCGTGAGCCAAGCCATTAAACCCTGATATGCTGCACTTTGCTTACTTAACTTCTTGTTTTCCTCTCGCAACATGCTTATTTTTTGTTTGTTTGCTTCTCTTGCAGATATCTTCACATGTTGCAATCAGGTCTTCGGCTCATGTCGCACAGCATGCGAAAATGTAAGTATCGAGATGGGGCAATCGGGGTCTTGGTGGGTAGGATTGATCATATATCAAAAATGCGTATGAATGGGTGAGTGCTTGCAACGGGTGGTACAGCCAGGGGCAACGATTTTATTGCACAAAGTAAATTTTGAAGGTGGCTTTGCATATTAAAATAAAGTTGTCAATAGATAACGAAAATAAAAACATTACAAATTTAAAGATTTTAAATAATTTACTTATTTGGCTATGTATATTAAAGATCTTTTTATAAAAAAAATATAGTAAAGATTTGACATAAATAGAGATGAAATCAAAAATATAGAACAATACCTAATTTCGAGGGACATAGCGATGATCTACTTAATATTGATGGCTTCACAAATATTATAAAAGATATATCTTCAAAAGTTTTAACTTTCCGAAAAGTCTATAAAATTTTTGTTAGTCCTCTTACGGCATCTGCATAGATTTTCTTTCCAAATATGTTCACTCATAACTATTTTACCCAAATGCAGTGTGTGGGGCGCCTAGACGGAGGCAAAACCAACTCCAAGGGAAATGATGTGTCTGTCATAAATATTAAACGCCAGCCACAGGCAAGCGGCCATAAGTATGAACACCTCGGACAGCAGATCAGATACAGATTGAACAAGCCGATATGGTGGAAAAACTACTGATCGAG
Organism: Drosophila kurseongensis; assembly: GCA_018153305.1. Classification (NCBI taxonomy): domain Eukaryota; kingdom Metazoa; phylum Arthropoda; class Insecta; order Diptera; family Drosophilidae; genus Drosophila; species Drosophila kurseongensis. The sequence continues at coordinate 6,180,183 of JAECXX010000005.1, read as the reverse complement.
CCACAATGCATTTCCTGGTATTTTAATGTGCCCATGAATCCTCTTTCTCTTTTATGAACGGTGTGCGAGAGGTGCATACTAAGCAATATATTATATATTTAGAATTCAATAAACGTTGATCCGTCAGACTGTCACACGCAGAAAATCCATTGAAAATTATTATGACAGGTTTTAATGATCGTTTGATTTCGGTAGAACTTTGAATACCCATACTCACATCCGTTGGCTGCCGATTGTAGAGCCTTGTGCCAAAAAGGATAGAAAAATCCGCACAAATTGCATTGTTAATTAGCATAAACTGGCGAACAGGTAATTGCAACTCAAAGACCGAACCCAGACCAAACACTCAGACTTGTACAGAGAGAAAATTAATTGAACGACAAATAAAACATTTGTGCCTCCTAATGTCGTATTATTAATATTATTTAAAAGCAAACGTATTAGTTTATATATTTTTAAAATCTTTTCTTTCTATACTTGTGGGTAGATATTTTATCGTTAATTTAAAATTATTGCACTCTATCAGGGCTTCTCCATTAATATTATATCAATGGATTATCAATTTTAAATGTGCTTAAAATATATTTATTTTAATATTTGATTTATCACATTACTTTTACTAGCCATTGAAGTCACTTTACGTGGTGATTACTTTTTTTCTGTCTGCAGATCGAGAGCCAGACCAACCAGTTTGCCACTCAAAGTCATTCATAAAGCCGAGCCGGCTGAAAATCAATTTGTTGTCTTTGAGAGTGAGTGTCGTGTGTGCAGTTGTCGGTAGTCTGCTCCTAGCCCCGATTTAGTTGGAGGCAATGCCAGCAATCAAATCACTGACATCATTTAACTTTGTAATCATAACCATTTTCCACCCGAAACCAATTAGTTTTCCCAGCCGAAAGTGGGCTGGGGTTTTGCCAATCTTTTCATTTAGAAATGCAAATGAAGGCATTAAATCTTTCGGCCAAATTGAAACTGACAAACAGGATAATGGCAACCGGTTCGGTTCCCATAGGCGTTCCCCAAATCCACTTTTGAATTGCTTTTCCCTCTCGTGCGAAAGATTAGAGAGCTGGATCTTACAAGTGGGTGTCGGGAAATAGGAGACCCCTTGATATCCGACTCCCCACTCACAAATTGTTCTCTTCGGTCCCTGAATGTGTGAAAAGTCGAACCCGAGACGAGAGATCTTCCCGAGATAAGTAAAAATTTACGCGCATTTTATTATTGACAAAATGCTCTTTTGTGGCTCGAGGTCTGATAATTGCAACAGACAATTCTGTGGGCCTCTATCTGATGGGATTTCATGCCATGGTGCGCAGGTTGTCCTCGAAGTGGAGGTTCCGGTGGGATGCCATGTAGCCATCCGAGAGTGTGGGAGTGCGTGACATGGCCACGGACACTTCATTAACAAAACTGCAACAGACATGCTCGTGGCTTGTAGCTCCAAGAGGGAAAACAGCCTGGTAACACACATGGAAGAAGTGCGTACCAGTCAGGAGCGTAGATGATAAAGGTAGCATACAGTTTTGAATTTTTTTTACATCGGCTACAATTGTTAGTTTTAAATACATATACATATGCTTTTTCAATTTAACGTACCATCAACAAACCAACGTTTCAAAAACGGAAAGTTTTTTAAGGACTTGTTGGGTATATATGTACATATATCAGTTAAAAAATGTATGAAGAGAAATATACCAGTCGAGTTTTACCAACTAAAAGATGTGTACAGTATATTTTTTGAAAATTCTTTCAAAAATATATTTTTTTTATAATCATAAGGAAACTTGTATAGGTATTTAAAATATAATTAGAAAGAGATTTTTACGCTGCTTAAATCTAACTCAATCTTGTATTTTTTCACTTCCAAACCTCTACCAAATCCAGACCCCCTAAAACCCACAGCATCTACACCCCAGTTTATGTTAATTTGTATTTATGGGAATGCCACCAGGCTCAAGATCCAGACAAGTTCCGAGGACAAGCACACGAAGTATCTTGAATAGACATCGCTTTACTCAGATTACTGTGGCAGATACGTGAGTCTCAGACTGGAATGAGCCTGAAAATTTGTTATTGAAGTTCCCTGGGCCAGTTCTTTATCAATAGAAAGAGAAAGAGCAGCAAAGGTTATTTATGATGGTGTCAGGAAGAGAACAGCATTCAGAAATGTAACATAATACGCCAAAAAATACAACAACAAGAGCAGGATAAAACTGCAACCTGCATGTTTTGAACCCTGTCTCCAAAACCAACCCCGACCCTGATTATAACCTTATGCACTCAACAAAAGATGAGTTTAAATTTGCTAAAACTTAGTTTCCAAAAATTGAAAAAGAGTATAAGTGCCCATAATAACTCAGAATTTCTTAAAATTACTGCTTTCTTAAGTTATGGTGTTCTTTTGCTCACTTTTTATTTCTTTTTTAAATGTTAGTGGACAATTTAAATACATTTTTGTAGGTATTCCAGATTTATTGAAAATGTTTAAAGTGTTAAAGCTGTTAGACTGCGCACCGAGCACTTGAAATCCAACAGGTTGCGGGTCAGGAGCGGGTTAAGCGCTTGGCCGATGATTAAGTTTGATTGCGATTAATAACTTGTTGTATATTGCAATTTATGCATATTTTTCCAGTTATCTCTGGTAGAAATTGCCGATGGCGCTGGCGGCGATAGTCGCGAGGAACTGCGCAAATATTGTCAACTGCACCAGGTGGAATTCTGGACCTGCGTGAACCGCACTTTCGATGGTGAGTGGGGGGAATTCCAGTCGTCAAATCCATTCAATAACATCCACTCTCATTCGCAGCGGTCTCCCGCGGAGCGGACTGGTCGGGAAGGCGTTGCTGCCAATTTGGAGTCCTACCACATTGCCGCAACGTCTGCGCCACGTCGAACCATTCACCTGTGCAGAATTGTCGTCGCAGCGACGAACAGACTTTGTACGACTGCCTGGAACGCCAGGAGGCAGCGGATCAGTGCTGCGGACAAGCCCGCACCTCCGAGTGTCTGGAGGTGAGTCTAGTTATAAGCCAATCATTAGTTCTATAGGAGCTTATATATATATATATGTATACAAAGAAAAAACTAACCTCTATCTGAAATCGGTATTTTGGAATATTTAATTTTCATTATAACAGCCTGATAAACTTATTTTACTGATATGAATTAAGGTTAATCATTATTTAATATCATTATTAAGCCCGTTACTCGTATTCGTTGAAAAGTATGTTACAGTTAGAAGGATGCGTTTCTGATCCTATAAAGTAAATGTATTCTTGATCGGATCGCTTAAGCCATATCCGTCTGTCTGTCCGTCCGTAAAAACGTCAATATCTCGGAAACTACTATAGAAATTTGGGATTAAGCATTAATATTTACGTTTTTTAAGCATCGTAAGTTAATTTCAAATCTAAAACTTATTCGGTCGAAAGCACCATTACTTTAGAAGATTTATGATATAAAACGTGTTAATTATGCGTCACGGCATATTTGGGAACATGGTTCATATATTTAAGAGAGCGGAAGAGAGCAGGAAAAATGTTCGAGGGGCGGGAAGCTGGTCTTAGCCTGTGGTGTGTGCACGCAGTTTGTCAGATGGAACTTCCTAAAATTTTAACAAGCGCCATCTGCTGGGAGCATATATATTTTTAAATTGGTTAGCTGGATAACGGGTTTCTTCTTGTTTATATTGCATATTAAAGTATTTAAAATACCAAGTCCACAACTTCAGAAAATACATTTTACCAGACTTTTTTCATCTTTATTCGCAAATAAAGTGTTACATTTTTATACCCTTGCAGAGGGTATTATAATTTTGGTCAAAAGTGTGCAACGCAGTGAAGGAGACATCTCCGACCCTATAAAGTATATATATTCTTGATCAGGATCACCTCCTGAGTTGATATAGCCATGTCCGTCTGTCCGTCTGTCTGTTTCTAAGCGAACTAGTCTCTCAGTTTTAAAGATATCGAATTGAAACTTTGCACACAGCCTTCATTCCTTTGCACGCAGTATATAAGTCGGAACGGCCGGGATCGGCCCACTATATCCTATAGCTGCCATATAACTGATTGATCGGAAATGCCATAACTTTGGTGTTTGTTATGGGTTTTATATTTCATAAGGATCGGCCGACTATATCCTATAGCCGCCAAATAACTGATTGATCGGAAATGCCATAACTTTGGTGTTTGTAAAGTTAGGAAGTTGGGATTTTCTATGGGTTTTATATTTGGCCAATCAATCTGACCTTCAAAATTTCATAAGGATCAGCCGACAATATCCTATAGCTGCCATGTAACTCAACGATTGGAAATGCCATAACTTTGGTGTTTTTGAAGTTAGGAAGTTGGGATTTTTTATGAGTGTTAAAATGCATCATATGAATAATTTTGAAGAATATAGTTTACAGAATATTCTTCAAGGGTATATAAACTTCGTCTCCGCCCGAAGTTAGCTTTCCTTTCTTGTTTTCAATGCTTATGGTCATGGAACTTACAAATCATTGAATAGGAAAGAAAACTTATTTTCTGTATTTGCAGATACATATGTATGTGGGTTAATTAGTTATTATTCGCGACTTATTGCACTCTTTTCCATGATAGACTTATTTGGCACATATGTATGCAAATATTTTTGAAAACCAAATATTTAAGCAAAAGCTTTTTTGAAGGAACTCTGAAACTTCAAATCTGTTACATTTTCTTTTTAAATAAAATAAGACAAACAAATGCGAGCAAACCCTATAACATAAAACAAGAGAGAACGCTATAGTCGGGTGCCCCGACTATCAGATACCCGTTACTCAGGTAAAGGGAGTGCGAGGGAGATGGAGATAGAAACTTTGATCACGCATAACTTTTTAACGAATGGTCCGATTTGGAAAATTTCTTCTACATTTCGATAGGTATTGATAAACACAATAAAACAGCATTTTTACTTTTCCGAAATATTTAAATTTTTAAAATCGTATATAAGCGATTGTGGGCGTTAAAGGGGGCGTGGCACCCTTTTGAAATAAACTTGCGCTGCGTAGGAACTCCTAGAATCTGCATGCAAAATGCCAATCTTCTAGCTTTTATAGTTTCCGAGATCTCAGCGTTCATACGGACGGACAGACGGACAGACAGACAGACGGACAGACGGACAGACGGACATGGCTAGATCGACTCGGCTAGTGATCCTGAACAAGAATATATATACTTTATAGGGTCGGAAACGCTTCCTTCTACCTGTTACATACTTTTGCACGAATACAATATACCCTTTTACTCTACGAGTAACGGGTATAAATATGTATTTATGAATTAATATTATTTGTATAAATAATTACTTGCAGGCCTGTCGCGCCGTATTTGAGCTCGCAAACGACAACCATGATCATGTGGACATCAACGGAGCCTGTGGAGATCGCAACGCGGATGTGATTCAGTGCATAACCAATCACACGGACATGACTCCACTGGCGAATGCAGAGCAGTGTAAGTAAATAAAATTACAAAAAATCATAAAGTTTATATAATTAGAGGTATCTAAAACATATTCCCATAGATATCCCCTGTTGTGAGTACAGCAACAAGGAGCATTGTCGTCATACCTGTCGGAACATCCTTCACCAAAATGCCACTCTAATGGAACGGAGTGAAGTGATCTTCTCGCGCTTAGAGGCAGCAGGATGTGGCTCTCCGTTGCCCCAACTTCCCTTCTGGCAGTGTTTCCTGACGGTAACAGGAAAACTATATGTTCCGGGAGGATCTGAAAGAGCTGGCGGATCCCTTTCCCAAGGCCACTTATCTGGAAAAGGAGGATCTCTGGGGGAGCCCAATCATCTGGGCATGGACGCGGGTAAAAGACAATGTTGTGAACAAGCCGTCAGTCACAAGTGCCGAAGATTGTGCAACCAAATCTACACCAGCAATTGGTGGGAAGCACGATCCAGTTTCGAAAACGAGTGCATGGATCAGCCAGGCGAAAGGAAACTGCGGCGATGTATAGAAAGTGTAGATGCACCTTGTGAACTGGGATGTCAGGGTCTCAGTTTTTGCTCCAATTTCAACAATCGACCAACGGAACTCTTTCGCAGCTGTACTCCAGAGCATGATGCAGCTGCTCGAGAGGACTTACAGCTCCTGCAACAACGAGGAACCGTAAGGGTCCTGGGGCAGGAGCTCTTCATCAAGAACACCAGTCGGTGTGCTCCGGAAAAGTGGCAGGCGTTGGTGTGTGCCCTCCAATTGAAGCCCTGCACGCGAGTGGGCCTCTTCAATGGCATATGCAGTGAGGATTGCCATGAGCTCTTGGATGAGTGTCTGGACTGGACACTGCAGCACCAGCGACCGAAGGACATATGCTCTAGACTAAAAGAAAACGATGAGGACGCCCCACTGCCTTGTATTTCCCTAGAGAGCTATCTGAAACCCGGGGAAGCCGATCCAAAGGAGTCGCAAGAAATCACCTCACCCTGCTCGAAGAAACCCTGCAATGGCAGCGAAGTATGCATTCTGCAGCGGGGGGGAAACCAAGGCTACTCCTGCATACCAGGCTGCAATTTGGGCCAGGACTCCAAGCTGTTTGTGCCCTTCGGTTCGTATGTGCGACTTGGAAAGAGCAATCTGCACAAGAAAAGTGAAGTGGGTCAGCTTCCTCTAGCAGAGCATATAGTCTGCTCGTGTGGCTTGCAGGGTCGCCTGGAGCAATGCCAGCCCCTACCGAGCTATATGCATTCCCACTGCATCCTTCCCGGAGCCAGAAGCTACCGGCACGGCTCCTCTTTCTACCTGGAATGTAACCTGTGCAGTTGCTTCGCCGGCGAGATCACTTGCACCAAGCAGCAGTGTCGCCTGCCGGGATTCGCGGACTCGGGATACACCAGTCTCCCGTGCAATTGTCCAGCCCATTATGTCCCCGTTTGCGGCTCCAACGGCAACACATATCCCTCGGCCTGCGTGGCCAAGTGTCATTTACCGGAGGGCGACTACGTCTACGGCGCTTGCAATGCCCGAAATGCCTGCCAGGCGGCACCTTCGAATAGTTGTCCCCTTGGAACGCGGTGTCTGGACAACAGAAAGGTGTGCCTGGCCAGCATGCAGCGGCCGTGTCTGCAATATGTGTGTGGTGAGTTACAGGGGGCTAAGCAATCAATTTATTAATTATTACAAAAGACATGGTTTATTTATCTGCTAATCTCTGCTAATCACTGCCTTAAAACATTTAGTTAGTCCTTTCATTTGTAAAAAGCTTTAAGAAGCATGGTTCGATTATTTTATTGATCATTTGTAATTGTTATTTGTGCCTTCTAATTTTAAACTCCACTACAAAAAAATTGTTTAGATCAAAATATGCCAAAATGTTGCTTTTGACCATATTGAAAAAATGATCAACCAAAAGGTTTAATAATGAAACAGAAAAAAATTTTTTCAATTTTGCAAGTTATTGGGTCAATCGAGAGCTCTTCTGGGGGTTTGAACACATAAGAATAGCATAAACTAAAATAAATATTGGAATCCTCGCTTAATAATAGTTTCTTCATTGCAGTCAACGCGACCGCTTCGAACTGTTCCTCCTTCCATCAGGGAGAGGTATGCGATACTCAAGGACGCACTCATCCCAATGCCTGTGCTCTGGTGAAAGCCAATCCGCAAGGTCAAGTGGCCTATTGGTCCGCGTGCCAATCAACTCGCCATGCTGCCTCACCCTCTCCAGTCTGTGGCATCAATGGAGTGACCTACAAGAGTAGTTATGCGGCCAGGGCTGAATACGTGATGGTGGATTATTTGGGTCGATGTCGGGAGGTGGGACTGCTAACCAGCGACATGGGACGACGCTGTCGAACTGTCCAGTGCGCAGCTCCCGCATCCAAGCACTGTCGTTTAATAGTCCCTCCAGGAGCATGTTGCCCCTTGTGTGCTGGTGGCGCCTTCAGGATTGTTTACTCCCGGAAGCAGTTCGATCGAGCCATGTACGGACTGAGGGCCCAGAGCAGCACTCTTTTAACCCTGCATGGCGTGCTCCAGCAACTCGATGGGCTGGTGCAGGTCAGCGAATGTCAGCTGACTGGATTCCTCACCATGGAAGTGGGCATCTTTGTGGCCTTGGTGCCCTCCAGTAGCATAAAAAGACCCACGCGCCTTCAGTTGGAGGCCTGCACCCGCGAAGCAGAGAAGATATCCTCCCTTATCAACGCCCAATCCCCCAGGATTACCACCAATCTAGCCCTTTCCTGTTTGACGGTATCGCATCTACTAGAACCCACGCCAAATGGAGCAATATCTTATGGTGGTCACACCATTTGGATACTCCCCCTACTTCTGTTAGCTTATAGATTATTCATAGTTTAAGTTAGTCCTAGGAGGAGTGTGTATTATCTGACTCAATCAAGTGAATTCTTGGTGCCAATTAATCTGTTAGTCTAAGGAGATGGAAAGTGCCTTCAACAGTTAGGAATTGACCCTCTATACCATGTGATATTAGCTAAATTAATCGTTAAGCTTTTAGTGACAGATCCCGAACGAGAAATGTCCTTTTATAGTTATTATTTAGTTTATGCCGGGGACTGTAATACATTAATACTATTGTTTTTCATCAAAGTCAACTACTTTAAATTATGGTATCAATTTAAATAATTTTAAAAATGCATTTTTCACAAACCAATTGGAAAGAGAGCTTTAACTGGTTGTTTTCTTAAATTCTGAAGACATTTATTAAATTGTAATGTAATAATTGTTGGGTCCCCGGCTAGTGTTCGTTAATGACCAAAGCATCGTCCTTGTAGGAGTATCGCTAGTCTAATAAAATTCCTGAATAAAACTCTGACTTGAGTCGAAGCATGGCTTCCTTTATTGAACCACTCCAAGCAGATCCACCGGGTCGAAGCCCTTATATAATAAATGTACGAAAAGGTATGGAGGGAATCCATCTAAGAAGTCTCCATAGGCACCACTTGGACCCGTTCGGTGACCAACAAATCCTTGACGGTGGTGTGAAGGATGGGAGTGGTTCCGTGCTTAAAGCGGTAGTCCAACTGGCGCTCGCCCTTCTTGTTGGCCAGCTCGTAGTTGCGCAGATATTCCATGCTGCCTTTGCGAATCACGCACAAATCAATGTTGGATCCGGATCCCAGATCGTTGAACACTCCAGAAGCGATGGCATCACGAACCAGTTTCTTGCCCTCTTCCTCGGTCATGTCGGGTTTCCAGCGACTTTCGAACACGGTCATGGCAGCCAGGGAACCCGATCCCATGGTGGCATATGGAAGCTTATCCGAGCTTCCATGTGGGTGGATGGAGTAAATGTGGGGTCCGGTCTTATCCACTCCGCCAAGCACCAAGGCGGCACTAATGTGACCCTGGTAACGGAAGAGCATCTGCTTGAGCATCACATTGGCGGCCACGACGCGCACCTCTCGCTCCGTTTGCAGGCGATGCAGCTCCAGCTGTGAGGATATCAGATCTGTGGTCATCTCGGTGTCCGCAGCGGTTCCAGCTCCACAGCAACTGCAAGGGGTTTTTTGGAAAGTATAAAGAGCTTAATCGGGGGAAATAAAAAGGTTTAAGGAAACCACAGATCTTTTTTATTTGAATCTGTAATTTCAGAACCAAATGAACTCCAGTCAAATTTGTGTAACTCTAAATATCTGGGAAACAATTATGGCAGCAGTTATCACATTGTCACATTCTCTATTGTCAATAAAATTAGTTAAACTTAAAGATTATTTGAATTGGAAAGGGTCGACTGTAGTTCCTTTGTACTTTCAATAATATATTCTGATTTCACTTTAGCAGTCAACAAGATAATTTCATTTGAATTTGTTATGTAGAAGTGCGCCTAATCCTAGTAAGTACATCTTTACATTTGTCTTTATAACATAGAAACCGGCGAGAAAAAGTTTTTGAAAGTCTTACAGCTCGTATGTTTAGCGGCCCTGTTTTAGTAGGGTATACAATATCGGCTACTGACATTCTCAAGTGAAATCAGAACGTTAACCCTTGTGGACACACTGTGTGCCACCTATGGACTCACTATATATTCTTGGCCAAGTAGTGAATCTTGGCGCAGTTCTTGTCTGAGACGATTGGACCCTCGGTGGCACGCGTATCAGCGCCGAGGACAACGCCGTCTTTAAAGATAATGCCCACGATGGTGGTTCCCGTTTTGGTTGTGGTCGGTGGCTTGAAGCCCTTAGTTAAAAGAGTCGTATTGCTGAAAGCAAATAAGGAGTATTTATTAAAAGCCGCTCGACGATTTCTGGGCAGCCCAGATAGTTCTCACCGCTTGCAGTTCTCGAAATTAAAGCCTGCGCGTGGCAGATCGCGTGCCATATCCAAATCCATTGTTTGTGCTTATTTTTTTAATTATATTCACTCGAAGAAATTAAATTTCCTTGTTTTTTGCCAAGCGGAATGACAATCAAAATTGTTGAAGGCGTGATAGAGCTGGAAGTGACATCGATATAGCATCGATAGTTTAAGGCAAACGGCAATATCGATTATTTCAAGACTATCGCGGATGTTTCGAAAAAATTATCATAAAATAAATAAATGTTAAGTTTAATATGTTTTTATAATTTTTTACACTTTATTTTTAGGCAATAATTTTATTGTATATATTGGCAAATTAATATATATTCAATTTACTGAACCTTTTGAGTCCAACAGTTTATAGCTCTGAACATAATTAAATTTGTACTTTAGAATACTATCGAATCAACAGTATCGATATATATTACACTTTTGACTGCGCTCAGTTATTGCCATCAGCATTGTTCTTCGCATCCCTGGAGAGTATTTTGGTAATTTACAATGTCTGCGGCCACAAAATTACATAAAACAAGCTGGTGCGCCCTTCGACAGCTCCAACAATTCAGAACTAATGGTAAGTAATGACAATTAAGAGCTCTTTAATTGACCAAATATCGAGGAAGCGGTTTACATAATGCCGGTGCACTCTCACGTTTGGCGGAGCTCCAGTGGCAGTGATGACATGTTCGGCCGTGCCTCGTCGGAAAATAGCTAGACTGGGAAACATTTTAATACTTGTATATCTTCCGAAAATCAGTATAAAATAAGTTAAAATACATATTTATATATGCATTATAATCGTATTATCAGATTTAAAAAATTTGTTGTGATGGATTTAAATGATAGGAAAAATGTGGCATTCTTATTAAAAATGTATACGAATTTAAAGCTCCACAAGGCTAATTTTCTTTTTGGATTTGTCTTACAACAAATTTAAAGACCTTTTTTTATTCAAATAATAATGACAATAATATCAATTTAAAGGCCTTACCCCACAATTGAAATACTTTCATTTCGCTTTTGTATCACATATAAAATAGCTTTGAATATTGAAGTTAAATTAAACTTTTTATTTACAGCCAACTTCAGCGCTTCGATAGCCAAGCGAAACGACCTATTCAACCAGGAGCAGCGCCGGCAACGGGATGCTGTGGGTCGTATCGATAAGATCGAGGTGCGTTACCTGGGACTTCCCGAAGATGTCACTCTGGTGATGAACAGCAACATCTCCACGCCCTTCAATTGTGCACAGCACCTGAGTGAGGGGCACTGCAAGCGCTCGGCACTGGCCCTTGTCGACGGCAGTGTGCCCTGGGATATGCACAGACCTTTGCAGGAATCCTGCACTCTGCAGCTGCTCAACTTCCATGTCTCCGAGCCGCACGTGGTCAACAAGTGGGTGTGCTTTTCTATATGGAAAAAAATATATATTACTATCATTTCAATACCTTTATTGCAGAGCCTTTTGGCGTACTTGCAGTTTTATGTTGGGAGCCGCCTTGAACCGTGCTTTTAAGCCGGAAGCCAATCTTCAACTCCATAGCTTCCCAGGACCGAACAGTAAGCTTAAATATCTATATTATTTGGCCCGGCTTTCAGAGTCAGAGGGTTGAGAAAAATAAATTTTCTATCGAATTACCTCAAAATGTCTAAGGAGATAATTAAAAAGACTACAATACAAAAAAAATATATATTCAAAGACTTAACGCCAATAATTCTGAAACGATTTTTTGAGAAAAGCTTGGTCAAATAATAATATAACAAATTTTCAAGGATTTGTTTATAACAACTAGAGCTGAAAGTCAGATTACTATGGAACTTTAAACTTTAAAACTGAAAGCTAAATCTTTTTATTTAAAATTAAATTTTTCTTTAATAATACGCTATTTAAAAACATTGGCGTGCCTTAGCTGTTACATTTGAAGTTATTTTGCTTGTTAGATCTATACCTTTACAAACAAATCGGGCTTTGTACCTAATATACCTTATTTAACAATTTAGCATACTTCGTCTAAGATTTGCCAAAACTGAGGCATGAGCGTCTAGTAATCTACAGTTAAAACTATATCAGCATCTTGGCGTAAAACAAATTTGAATATAGTCAACCTATGAATAGTTTTTAAATTCTGAGCTAATATTAAATACACCCTAGTTTCATTTTAAAAACAGTCAAAAAACCATTGATTGGATAGATTGGACAGTTACCAAAATTTCATGGACTTTAAAATAAAAACATGTTAATCAGAAATAGTATAACGAATCCAAATTAACACAACAGATTTATATTAATATTTTTATACATTTTTTAAAAATTCCCCTAAAACAAATCTTTTTTAATGCATTTTTACAGTCAAATCGGGCAGCTTTGTCCATGATATTGTACTGCAGACCCAGACTTGGCGGCCCTCAAAGGAGGAGATGCGCGCCATTTCGGCAGAAATGGTTAAATTATCCGCACAGGATCTGCGCATAGAGCGCTTGGACGTCCAGCAGGATCTCGCTCAGGAGATGTTTAAGGATTCGAAGTATAAGAGCGAGCAGTTGCCCAGCATTGCACAGCAGACCAATGGAAGAGTCACCTTGTATCGAATCGGTGATCATATCGACATCTCACGTGGTCCGATGGTTGGCTCTACTGGCTTTCTGGGCAAATGCACCATCTCAGCGGCCCACAATGTTGCAGCGGAAGGCCCAGCAGGCGCCTTTTATCGCATTCAGGGAGTAGCCCTGCCCTCTGGCTTCCAGCTAAACCATGTGGCATTTGGCATTCTAGAGGAGCGATCAAGAAAACCTGTGAGTATTTTTTAGCGCATCAAATAAGAAGGTTCTGTGACAGTTTTTTAAACAATATTTTAGAGCCCTGCACGCCTGCCCCATGAACCTTTTGAGGAACAACAACAACTGCAATTATCTTAAAACGTTCTTTAATATTTAAAGCTATATAATAAGTGTTAACAGGTAAATCATTAAAGAGCGTATCATTTGTTACAAAAACAAACTCGTCTTTAAAAAGTAAATACTAACCAATATTAAAGTTTTTACAATTTCCACTTATTAACTTATCTTATGGAATGCATTTCTGGAAATCTCTTACTATTTTTAACTGATAAATAACCGTTCAAAATTAAGCTGAATTCATTTAATGAAACACTTATATATAGTTTTTATAGTTTTTTAGAAATATTGTTTTTATTAGGGTATATCTTACTTGGAAAAACAGTTTTTTTTTAATTTAATTTGGGCTTTAAAACACCTTAAAAACCTATTTTATTCTAGGGGTACAGACTTTAACTTTTGGTAACGATTTCATCTTTAACATTTAAGGCATGCTTGAAGAAGGCAGAGAATCGGAGATTTCAAAGAAACTTGTTTATAGGCTACTATATACAATACAAAAACGGAAATAACATTTTTATCTGCTTGAGATTCCCATCAGTTATTTTGAAAGCTCTTGAATAGACCCTCCAAATCGTGCTCTTTCAGGGCAATAACTAACATTATCAGTCCACCCAGGAGGATACCAATAATTTGTATAATAATACCCTTTGGATCTTTGGCCATCTCCGGATTGTGGGCCACACTCATTGTGGGCACCAAATCGGCAAAGGCGATATACAGGAAGGAACCAGCGGTGGCTGCATAAATCCATTGGGTCATACCGTCACCGATGCCGGCGATAAAGAGTCCCACGGACATGCCCACGAAGCTGAGAACTGAGCTTACAATGTTCATGTAGACGGCTCTTCGCATGGACACACCTGTTTGGAGGAGCAGAGCGAAATCCCCCAGCTCGTGGGGCAATTCGTGGCAAAGGACTGCAAATGCGGTGGCAAATCCAGTGACTGGTGCGCTGGCAAAAGCTGCGCCAATGGCCAGCCCATCGGTGAGATTGTGCAACCCATCACCGATGATAACCATGAAGGCAACTGGTGTGAGTGGACGATTAGGGGTCTTCTCATCCAATTTGGCCTCTTGGAGCATTACATTAAGTTCTCGAGGAGCTTGGTAATCAGGACCATCCTGTTGTGCTGGCTTTTCCGATTGACTGTGACCGTGACCGTGGCTGTGACCATGTCCGTGGCTATGACCGTGGCCTGGCTTGCCTCCTTTTAGCAATGGTATCAGATTCTCCAGCATATACATGAAGAGGGCCGCTAAGAAGGAGCAACCACAGAGCAGGGCTGCCTCATTGCTGTGCTTGTGATCCGATTCCAAGGGATTAATACCAGTCACCTCCTCCTCATGTTTCTCCTCCTTAAAAAGAGCATGGGGGAGCAAGTGCATCAGGGCATCGCCGGCTAAAGTGCCTACGGCAATAGACACCAGGAACTTGAGGACTTCTTGGTAGGCAGCTGTCTTCATCAGAGGAACCAGCAGAATACCCAGCAAACCGCATGCGGAGAGAATCAACATGGAGATGCTGGCATACATCCATGCTGAAAAAATGCCTGTAAGTTATTTTGTACTCAGGAATACAATTAAGGATACCTACCGTACCAAATCTTTTGGTTCTTATCGTGAAGATTTTCTGATTCTGGAGCTGGTTGCTTGCAAACTCCATTATCGATTTGAGCCAGTAAAGCTGGACAGAGTTTCATAAATGCGCGCGGTGTAATTCTCACCGAGTTGATGAATTCGTTGTACTCCTCCTCCGAGTTGTGAATGGTATCAGTTGAACCGTGGCCATCCTTTTTGATCAGTTTTTTGTAGGCAATGTTTTTGTGGAGATCATTGTGGTCCACGAGAAGAGAAAGCAGGGACTTTGGAGATAAACAATCGGCCACAGGCTCTGAAAGTAGAAGACGCCATTTATTCTGCTTTCTTGGAAATCAAATTTAGAAAAATGGTTAATGTAATTAGGCTTAAAAAAACAATAATTTAATTTATGTCCAAGGTAAACAATGTATATTTTCACTCATTCATATTTTACTATATTCATAGTGGAACCATAATATGCTAAACACTTTTAAATTTATAAGTTAAATCATGACTTAAAATGTAGTTTATTTCAAGGCTTCTTTAAGTTTCTGGGTAGCACATGTTAGTTCTATTTTAAAACTATTAAGTGTTTTATTCGTGCCTCTTTCCCTTAGAAATCTTGTTTACTTCTCAAGCTTTGTTACTATTTTTCTACGGAAATACCAATTACATTTCTCCGATCCCTACACGTTGCTTTCTCATCAGTTGATTGTTATCCAATTCACTTGTGCGAACTTGCCATTAATTTAGTCGGCTGTTTAGCGTCAACTTTATATGGGACAACGTTGTAATGATTGTGTGCACTTCAATTAACTGTAAAGCCCAACCAACAAAAATAACAAACGAAGCGATTGAGGCCTGTTTGTTTCTCGATCTGCATCTGTACCTGTTTCAATTGTTGTTTTGTTTTGGATTTCCGCATCCATAATGCGTTCGTTTATTGTGTTATCGCCCTGTTTTCGTCGCCTACTCACAATGATCTTCCCTACCTGCTGATTAACGGCTACATTTACTGCCCAAAAGGAGAAAGATATATCTCTGATAATTTATATATGTATACATATCTGATAATTTATGCGACAAGGCCGCGATCACAGACGGAACTTCCTATCAACCAAATGAGATGGGAGGATGGGATGGCATAATTGAATTGATGATAGACCGCCGTCGCCGATCGCCTTGCACTTGGAAATCGGCCAATTGATGGAAAAGTCGAGGCTCGGCTTCATCTACATATGTATTTATACTTTCTTTCTGATGCGACATTTAGGTGATACCACATGTGCTTGTTTATACATAACTGCTTTAATCCATGTATTCTTGGAATTTCTCGGCTTTTCGGATTCCTGAGACCCTGGCTAAATAAGAAAGTTAGCCTACTGTTTATGACTGTTGTTGTCTGTACTAGCTTATCTGAAGTATTATCAGTCATCGCTGATGGTCGGTAAACACAACGTATAGAAGTATAGTGCCAAATCCCTACCTTAAAGATAAGCCTCGGCCATTTCTAAAATAAACATAACGAGGCAACACTCACCAGAGCTCTCCCTTGGGTGCCTGTGCTTGGGGTCATGAATTTCCAGGAATTCAGGAACTTCTGGTCCCGTCTCTGGCTTTGATAGATTACTAGACGGCTTAGAGATTTGCACCTCCAAAGCTTCCTCATCGGTGGCATTACCTCTTGCTGGCTCAAAGTAACTACTGACATTTGCTATGTGTGATATTTCCTTGGAGTATCCTTCGGGTCGATGCTGATCAATCGTGTGGGAGGGGTCAAATTGGATCCGGCCCAAGTTTAAGCTAAACATCAAATGCTCGAGACCCTGGAAATTAAATTAAAAAATAATTTACTTCATGAAATAATCAATTATAATAAAATAATTATAATTAATAAAATAATAAAATAATTAATAAAACAATTTAAATAACCATTGCTTAAGCAAGTAACAAAAATTTAATTTCTATAAATTTAAAAAATCTGGAGATATGGTAAAAGAGCACCAATTAAATTTAAAAATATTTTTCTTTTACACAGGTGCCACTTGCTGAAATTAAACATGCCAACCTATAAAGATAAGTTAGGTGTTGATTTTTAAAAAATTAATAATAATAATAATAATATAATGTTTGATAAAAGGATTAAAACATTTAAACAAACAAACGGTTAGATAAACAGTTATTTAAACTTTTGTAGTTAAGCTACAAAATTAATTGACTGGTTACATTAAATATGCCAAAAGTTATTGATGTAGAAATTTTTGTTATTGCCCTTAACTATTCATGGTGTACTTTGTTATTAGCCTTGAACTTTTCAAGCCTATATAGAAAAAATTCTGGAGACATCAGCACAAAACAATTGTCAGCTGTTTTGATTCGAGGCCTCCCTAAAATCTCCATCAAAAACAAACCCTTACCTTTTGTCAATTTTTCACAATAATACGCCTACAATTCGCACCTGCAGTTTTCTGCTAATTTGTCAAAGTATGTACATATTTGCTTTGGCTTCGATCTATCACAGATAATTACTTGATTTACTTGTCAACGTGCCAAGCAATTATATTTACATCTGAATCCATTTGTTTATTGTTATATCTGTTGTCTGCCGCATTTTTGCTGTTGAAAAAGTGGGTGGAGGTTTCTGGGGGAAGGGGAAATCCATCTAATTGCCTTGACAGCTACCTGTCGCCGGGGATTGGGGCGTGTGTCACGTTAATCATGAGTGGCTCCTTAAACAAGATCAGGATTCCAGAATTTGCATATCAACAAACGTTAAGCAACACGCGCCGGCATAAAACAAACCAAAAAACTACTTATTATGGAGCTCTTCAACCCACCAAATGGCAGTTTTACTTTCATTCAGCGAAAATTTGTTTGTGTGCCAAGTATACTATGTAATCGAAATTGGAATATTAGAATGATAATAGAATATGAGGTGGGTGGCCTGGGAGGGGGTGGGACCTTTCGTGTTAGTATGCCGAGTGCGTAAAAAGTAGAAACATTTTAGTAACGTGCCATTTAAATGGACAGAGCGTATTGCGTAGACTATACGCATGAGTAATGTCAATTGGCTCGGATTGTATGGACTCAGGCTGTCTGTCCATAAATTTGGAGTCCAGAAGCATAACGATCGCGTTGCGAAAGTTGTAGATGAGGGCTTATATTTCGTCAGCTGTGCCGGGCTCTCATCCTCATTAGAGGAAACAGTCTTATCGGGCTAATCTCCTAATCTCAGATTCGGATAACGGAGGATGTTGGACGATACTACGACGGCAATCGTGTGGATGCTCAAGACTCGCACTGTATATCAGACTGTGTGTTGTTCGTTTGTCTGGATTTTGATTAAATTTATGATAATGCCCGCAATAAAGTCTACGTTTTGTATCATACGTTCCAAACGAGACGACGAGTGCTCCTCATCGCCCCTGTGTTATAAAATTGCTCCGCGTATTATAAAGATTACAACCTTTTTGAGAGTGACGCGTTTATAACTGTCGAGAGTGTTTTGTTTGCTTGTTTGGCAACTTGGCCAGAACAGAATTGCTTCACTTTCACAATGCTCAAATATTTGATGAACTCTAATTTATATAAACCCCGTTACCCCAACTCCCTTTGTTTTTGTTGCTGTCCGAAAAAAGACACAAACTCACTAATTTTTTTCCAAAACATTAACCGCAAAAGCTTTGTCCGTGTCCGACTTTGTTTACCTGTGTTTACCTGTGCTCAAATTACTCTTGTGTGTGTTTACAAGGCTAGTTCGATGGTTTATTGGTTATTACCTCAAAGTTGATTGTCCCGCCATTGCCGTATTTTTGGAATATCTGGGCCAAGTAGCGATTATATTCCGTGGAAGTCCGTGCGGTTCCGAAAAAAAACGAACCCAGGCACAGGATGGTTAGGACTAGCACCTGCTTTCTGGCCATCTTAATGAACTGAACACTTGAGTGGTAAATATTTAATGTCGAACTCGCACTCTACTAGACGCTCGTCATTTCACGGGGTTTCACCGGGATTTTCTCGAGTTTTCACAGACGCGTGCGATCCGTAACACTGCAGCCAACTACCGATCCCGCTCAACGGTCTTTTGAAATGACAGTTTCGCCCACGCAACGCTTTTATACGACTTTCGGCGAGAGGCGGGTTCTCCTTTCTCCCTCTCTCTCGGGGATTTCTCATCACTCTGCGCACTCGCTGTAAACTTAACTGCTATTCGGGTTAAGCTTTGGAAAAGCTTTCCTTTATCAGTAATTTTGACAGCTAAAACAGTTCAAATCGTCTGGCCGTTACTACTGTCAAACGAAAGCCTATTAATTGAATACAAATTATAATGTATTGTAATGTATTCATAATTTCGTATTTGTATACCCTTGCAGAGGGTATTATAATTTTGGTCAAAAGTGTGCAACGCAGTGAAGGAGACATCTCCGACCCTATAAAGTATATATATTCTTGATCAGGATCACCTCCTGAGTTGATATAAGCATGTCCGTCTGTCGGTCTGTCTGTTTCTACGGAAACTAGTCTCTCAGTTTTAAAGATATCGAGTTGAAACTTTGCACACACCCTTCTTTCCTTTGCACGCAGTATATAAGTCGGACCGGCCGGGATCGGCTGACTACATCCTATAGCTGCCATATAACTGATTGATCGGAAATACCATAACTTAGGTGTTTGTAAAGTTAGGAAATTGGGATTTTCTATAGGTTTTATATTTGGCCAATCAATCTGACCCACCAAATTTCATAAGGATCGTCCGATTATATCCTAGAGTTGCCATATAACTGAACGATTGGAAATGCCATAACTTTGGTGTTTGTAAAGTTAGGAAGTTGGGATTTTTTTATGAGTATGAAGAACGCATCTTATGAATAGTTTTGGAGAATATAATTTACAGAATGTTCTGCAAGGGTATATCAACTTCGGCTCCACCCGAAGTTACCTTTCCTTTCTTGTTTAAGATATATGTACCTATTAAATTTTTGTTACGTTCGTTAACAAGAATTTCGTTCTAAAGCGATTTTCATCCGATTTTCATTTTAAAATTTTGTGTTATAACGATTCAGTGTTTATCTGAAATCGAATTAAAAATTGTTCTGGAATTTACTTTATTCCAACTGTTGTTATAATTGGTCCAACTAGCTGGTAAACGAACTTAGGTTTGAACTTCCCCTGCTTAAAATAATGAAGTCGAAGCCATCCTTCTCTGAAATATTCGAAAATCAGATATATTAAATACTCATTGAGTTTTATATTTTGATGTGGTTTATTATTAACTTTCTTACAAACAACAAACTCGATCTTTACTTGCTTTAATAATATTTATTAATTACTAAATAAGCTCCTAATTAATTGTATAATATATAAAAATTGGATCGTATTTTATTTAATAGACATGTTTCGTGTGTCTCTATTTTCTTGTTTTGACGAGGAACTATTTTTTTGGGTGAAATATACAATAGTAATATATTAGAAAATAATTATATTAATAAATTTAGCAGAGTCTTCCCTACCAGAATGCATTTGAGTTATTTACAATAACACTTTTGTTATGTTGTGCGTAGGTTTCCAAATTTCGCGTTGCTAACTATCTTACTTGTAAATTGAGACTTAGGGTAACTACGAGATATTTCCTTCGATAGCTGTGTTGATCGATACATCTACAAAAGGCACACCATCAACTGAATTGTAGAGTCCTCCAATCCTAGTCGAACTTTTCCTGGTTTGGCATACAGATGAAGAACTTGGAGCACCACAGGTTGATGGTCTGCGACGTATCCGTTAGCCATTTGACCGGATTGTGAATTGTTAGATAGAAGACTGGAATACCAGATAGTATGATGATCGTGCCTATTCCTACTTCGTAGGGCGACTGTGAGCATGAGGAGATCACCAGGAACAGGCAGACGATCAGATAGATTATGGGCAGTACCAAACTGACTCTGATGGGTCGCTCTGTCTTAGGTTGTTTGTAGCGCAGCCACAGCAGTCCTGATACCGAGATCAGCGTAAATAGAGCCTCCACGTAGCTGACGTAGTTGATCAGGACATAGGTGTCCTTGATAAACAGTAGTAGCATGGTAAGTACGCCCTGGAAAAGAGAAAAGTTATGCTTATTAAATGAATAGGAAAACTTTAAGATAATATTAAATTTGATAGCCTATTGAAAAAAAATGTCCACGGGCTGCGGACCTTTAATAATTAATGTACAAACAATTGTCATTGCTTACTTAAGGAAAGGGGAAAACTAAAATGCTAATTATTTTAACGGAATGGAATTTAATTAATCTTTCGGAAGTATTTTGTAGTTGTTCCTGATTGTAGGATTCACTTATAGCTCACCAGGAATATCAGCGACGGCACGGGCGTCAGACAATTAACGTTGATCAGGGAAATAGCTGCAGGTAGGTGACCGTTCCTGGCACCCACGAAGAAAAGTCGCGAGGAGGCGAAGATCGCTCCATTTAAGGATCCAAAAGTGGAGCAGGCCACTGCGAAAGGCATTATCCAGGACAGAAAGCCCAGCATCTTGTCCCCAAAAGTGACAGCCACTGCGTCCGACGATAAAATCTCGTCCGGAGAGAGCACCGAAAAGTATGCAATGTTCGTGATCATGTAGATAATGGTGACCACCGGCATGGATATGCAAATGGCCTTTGGAAGATTGCGGTACGGATCCTTGAGCTCCTCGGTTACGAAGTTCAGGTAGTTCCACCCAGAGTATGAAAAGAGGCCGCTGTAGAATGCCAGAGCTATAAAGCCGGAATCCTTTTGGCTTCCAGAGAACGGTTGCTCCCAGTGCTCCGTGTGTCCTTTCATCAACCAATAGACTCCAGCTCCGACGATCACCAGCAGGGCAACCACTTTGGTGCCCGTAAAAATGTCCGTCACACGTGTCACCCACTTCACATTATAGCAGTTGATAAGTGTCAGCACACCTAGGGTCAGAGGGCAGGCAATTAGTCTATAGTAGTTCTACAACTGATTAATCCCGCCTATCAACGGATCTTACATATCATGGCAGCCGCCAGCAGCTGAACCGCTTCGATGGGCGCTTCACAGGAGGGCCAGAAAGGTTTTAGCAGATATTGGGCGAAGGTTAATGCCGTGATGGCATTACCCGTGGGCACCAAAATCAGCAGGGCCACCCACAGATAAAGAAACGCAGGTAGGGGGCCAAATGCAGCCCCTATATAGGCGTAATCTCCGCCCGATTTGGGTATCATCGTGCCTGCAAAAATATCAATAATTAGTCAAGGAAAGGATTCAAAATTAATAAATCCGTTTTCAGAATAAAATAAAGAACCGGAACTTAAAATTAACAAACATTATCTTCGTATTTTAAATAGTTTTTGTAACATTGTTTTCGGCTTATAAATATGCTAATTTAAAAACTCTTATATTATAATATCTACTTTTGGTAAAGATTAATAAAGGCCTCAAATATATATTTGCTCATGGAGCCCCTTGGGCTGAAAACAGTAGCAAACTGATAAGCGTGACATAGTTCCGCTAACGCTTAGAAATATTTGTCTACCTAACGAAGGTTGTTCACAAAATTAGTGATCGTGCTTTTATACCATTTATCATCTAATTATTGCAAAGGGATAGGTGCTAATTTTTTACAGGTATTTTTGATTGCTTAGGCGAATTAGTCAATAAGATCTAATCATTTTGTTTAAATCATAATGGCCAAAACATAATACATTAAATTAGGGAGCTTTTTTGGTTACTAACTCTCAGCATTTGTTTAACAAAATCTGAATGTGGGTTTAAAACATACTACCAAAATCGTAATATTTACTTTAGATATTTTAAGACTTAGCCTGCGTAAGATAAACTCAAAAAAATATGCTAATTTGTGTCTGCCGAAAACGTTATGGAAATGAGTCTCCCAGGCTTATTATAAACGGGTTTTCAATGAAAACGAATACTTTGGTAAAGATGACGTGAAAAAAGAGAAATGGTTCTCTTTAAATTGTTTAATCTTCTGGGGGATTATTTAAGGTTTAAAAGAGAATAATTTTATTTCTCATTATATTCGAATATCTAAAGATATTTTATGGACTTAAAAGGGTTGAAAATTCTTTGCAAATGCACACAAATGAAATAATCCATTTTTATGAATCCTAATTTATAAAAAAAGTATTTTGTGTTGATTTTGAAATGTATGTGTATATGTATTTATTTCCGTTTGGTTTCTAGTTTGTTTACAAATGCTATTAAGCTTTCCGGGTTTAATGAGTATATTAAATTAAACGTAAAAAAGGTACTAAGAGATACCAGTGCTAGTTCGTTGATAATTGAATGTTTTGTCTGGCTCATTTTCTGGTCCCCTCTTTCTATCAAATTCAGTTCATCGTTGGGGAACTGGAACTGATTTGGTTTGTCTGCCCCTTCAAGAGGGCATCTTGATGGACCCGAGTCAATTTCCATGCCTTAAATGTGTCTCCATGGTAATTGGTTGGAGCAGCTAATCTCAACAGATTCTCTCAGCGGGAGAGCTAACCCAAAGTTCACAGTGAATTTTCGTTTTTGGTTTTTGGATCTGAGTCGTTTTAATTAAAACTAAGCTGAATATTTCCCACTAAAAACGCTTGCTGCTTATTTATGGATTTTCCAGTACCAGATGTCACTTGAACTTTTCGTATTACAGTTCAAACTCAAAATAAGACATCGCTGAAATAATATTATATTTTTTATAACCATTTTTATATTAAAACGAATATAAACAGTGCGTGCTTGTACCAAGGCTATTATTTTTATAGATTAAATGTAGAGTCATTGATGATTAAAATCTTCTTAGCACTTGACGAGCAACCTATAAAATATGTACAGCCAAAAAAACTGAATATATTTTGTTTCAGTGCATTTCTAGATTTGCGGATAATCTGTAGCCTTAACCCCATAAGCAGATTTCCCTGACTCAAGCATTTTCTTTTGAATTCTCAGCGAGAAGTGCTCTTGCTCCAGTTCGCCGATTGTGCTGTGCTTGCCACAGGTGCTTGTCTTACACCTATGTAAACAACTCCCCCACCACGCTATGTACCATATGCTGACCCATGAAGTGCTGTCATCAGCCAGAAGCAATAACTGCCAGCGCCGCAAAACCATGTTGACTGGGCGTGGGGGCTTATTATCGAATAGGTAGCGACAAGCAAAAAAAATTCCAGAGGCGACCCCTTTACATGGCTCTTCGTTACTCACCCAGTTCCGCGTAGCATAGAGCTCCCACCATGCTCAGAACGCCGCAGAGGACCCAGACGATGAGGGACTGCCCAATGGAGCCGGAGAACATGAGCACTCCCTTGGGACTCACGAAGATGCCGGAGCCCACGATTACGCCTACGATAATGGCCACTCCGTCGAGAAGACCGATCTGCTTCTTCATCTTCACCCCGGAACCCTGGCTCCCGCTGTCCGCCGTGGAGTTGTTGGGTTCCGTCGGAATTACCTCGAACACCTGGCGGGGTATCAAGGAGTCGCTGGCCTGAACGCGCGCCATTTTCCAGGCTATGTGTATGTTAAGTGGTAGTGGTAGTATCAAGGACCCCTAAGGGTTTAATTTTTTAAGATAACTTTTCCGATTTTTTGCGGTTGGTTTTTATGTAATTAAGTGCATTGCTCTTATCGGGATTTCTTGAACTGTTCTCTGTTTTTTTTATCAGCACTCTCTTCGTGCTGATGTGGAGCTTCGAATACAGTTCAGTTCGATTCAGTCCACATGGTTTTCAGCTCTGTTTTGTTCCGCGATTCAACTAATTTAGTGCTCTTCAGTACACAAACACACACACTTTTTTCATTGGGTTGTAGAATATGTACATATGTATATTATAATACCGATAAGCTATATAAACACACGTGGTTCTATTATGTTGTCCGCACCTTTGTAAATTCAAAGAAACCGAAAAAGGAGCCTGGTTGATTTTTTAGAAAACCGAAAAACTACAAACGCCGGGTGAACCGCTCGCCGCACGCTCCGAGTTCAAACTAAGTTTGAAATATTATTTTACCCCCCTTTATGAGCGAAGCCTGTCGCTCTGCCGGCTGCGCTGCCGCTTCAACTTGGGCTTGCATTGTCGTTTTTTCTGCTTTTAGATTTCGTTTTTTGTTTTAGGTTTTTTCTTTTGAAAGCAGCAGCTGCTCTCTCGCGCTCTTTTGGGTCATAAACATCTTACCTGTTACCTGTAAAAGGAGCCCGCACTTTCCACAGAGGCTTCCGCTTGCCGGTTTTATCAAACGCATGATGCAAGACCCCGCAAACATTTCGCTAGACAGAAGTTTGAGTGCCAAAAATAAAGCACGTGTATCCGCCTAAGAGAAACTCCCCACCATATCTCTTAGACTAAATGCTCTTCCGTCTTAGTCATTGACCTTTTGGGTTGCCCACAGTCGGAATGACGATACCGGCCGTAATCTTCTAGCCACTTTGTTGTCAGTCTATTCAAGCGCTGGATATTGTATGTGCCAAAAGATATTAGCGCACTGATATCTATAATTGTATTTGATTTAGCGTATTTATGGGACAAATATTGCAAGTGAAACCTGCCAAAAACTATTAATGCAACGTGGTGATCTATAAAAGTTGCAATGTATTAAAATAGCGTAAGCAATAATTTAATATTTTACATATATGTATATTCCATATATATATTTGAATATTATATAGAATTTTTCCAAATATTTTCAAAGTGTACAAAATTTAAACACAAAAATGAATTCGCCAAAAAATAACAAAAAAAAGTCTTGGAAAAACACAAAGTCCGAACTTTATAAATATTTGTATAAAAGCTATAATTTACCAACAGAGTGATTAAGTAATAACTAAAGGATACTATTGTAAAATGTTAAATTTAAAAGTTACAAATGGCTGTAATTATTTGTTTTTTCTTCCAACTGCACAATGGTGTATTGTTTCACAAAAAAAAAAAGTTGTATTCCAAAAATATTTTGGAATTAAAATACTTAATAAAATAAAGGACTTTAGTGGGTATTTGAAAGATATTTTGTATATGACGATTTCTTTTATATAAACTCAATTTTTGTATCAAAAAGTATTACTTCTTTCAAGTAGTATCCCTCAAGCAATGATCACTGTGATTTCCGGTACATTTTAAATTTCGAATAGGAGGAAATGAGTGATAAGAAGCCCCAGCTAATATATTACTGATTATAAAACTGCGATGACATATCTGTGAATCAAATGTCAATTAACTTTTCAGCTTTAAGTATTGGGACTTATGCGCTAACCACAGTTAAAGTAATTCCCGGGTTTAATCTCTTGGGTAATCCGTAGAGCCCCCTATAAGGCTTCTCTGTTCCATCACCTTTTGTTGCTCATTTGACACCGATTACTCCAATAGATTTGGCGGTCTTTTGTGTGATTTTATACTCATTAATGTGGGGGAATAATAATAGTACACCGAACCGAGTGACTTTTGTTAAACACTTGAGCGGATTATCATGAACTGTAAATTCATGGGGGAAGGGGGCGTCGCACAGGCGCGTGCATTTGACATTTCAAACTGTGATAATTCAATTGTGAATCGTGAACCTTTAGTAGCCGTCAGACTATATGGATTAGCTACATATGTCACTCGCGCCCGCTATAAAAAGTACTACAAATAATAAACAAAACAAGTGAAGCGCCTCCACACATTTTAGTAGCTCAGCTCGCGGGATCAGTTCATTTTGGGTCCGTGGAGCTACTCTGGTAATCTAATTGTAAAAGACACACACAGGGCGCTGGTGGTTTGCCGGTGTGGTGGTGTTCATAGCCACAATTACAGGGGTTTCGGTGGATCAGTTCGGGCCCCCGTTTGCGGTTGATTAACTGTGATTTCGTGTGACTTTTATTGTCGCCTCGTAGCTGCGGGATATCTGCTTTTATACCTCTTTGTGGGGTATAAAAGATATAGGTTGTAGTTTGCAAAACATATTTGCTTGTATCACTACTTTTACCAAATAATTCTCTACTACTTTTGAGTCAGAAACTTTTAAAGAACCGTTTTATTTAGGAAACCTTTTAAATAAAATTGACGTATTAAATATTCTAAATCAGATTGCTATATTCCTTCATGTTCCATGGTAACTCACTAGAAAACATTTTTTATTTTTACGAAGTTTTTTTAATAAGTAGGGTATCGACAGATGCTACAAATTTTCTTTGATATAAGATCACTAAGTGCTTTGTCCTATCAGCTAGAGTATTCAAGTTTTCACACACAAAATTAACCCTTTTATTTTTGTTTATTTTTTTTCAAGTTTGTCGCGCCACACATTATATATTCGTTTGGAAGGAGAAGTATGATGGATCACTTCCATATGCAATTTTCGTTAATATTTCGGTGTCGTTTCCATCATATCATGCCACGAGTCATGAGTTTTCATGATCACCGTTCAAAGAGTAAAATATACGCAGGTTCGTGTATGAACATTGTAAATATTATTATTTTTGGTGCGGAAATCCTTAATTCCTTTGTTATTTTGTTATAGAACATCTTAAAGTCACCAGCATTACGTTTGATATACATTATTTGTTTGTATGCCATTTAATTCTGTAGATTACGATTTAACCCGTTTCAACTTTTACCCGTTAGAGGGAACACCGTAACCCATTCGCACTGATAACCCAAAACGGACTGAACCGAGATTTCTATCAGCGGTTGCACTCTTCCAAAAAAGCTTTAATAAAATAATACAGCAAAAAGATAAATATGTAAATCCGAAAATTTGTTTTCGTTTTCAGAGACAATTGTTTGCTATTGTGTGTGTGTGTGTGAGTGGGAGGTGAACGACAACGGACAAACCAAAACATAAACAAGTGTTTGTCTCTTTTGGAACGGTTCCCAGTACGCATGGTTCAGACCATTTAAGAGAGTTGGGGCTTGAAGAGAGTTCTCTGCAGTTGCATTTTAGCGTGCACTTGGTGCTGGTGTCACATGCACCCAAGGCTGAAATGTTAGCACTGCCTCATAAAAGTTTATTTGAACAAATGACTTGGAAATTTAAATAAACATACGATTCAGTGATAAGAAAATGTAATTTCCAGTTGTTCGTTAATAAAGATATTTAGAAAACATTGTAGCTTTCCATAATCGTGAATCGTATTCTCAACCTACAAATTTGTTCAAGTTTACATTTCTTATTTACTTAAATATTGTAGAAGCTACTCGATTACTCGAGGTCACACGTTGGTTATATTTTAATTTCTTCTATAACACAAGTGAAGAACGTACTCGTATAAAAGTCAACACAATCCAACTTAAATATTTTATTTGAAAAACTTACCGACGGGAGACAACAAGAAAAGTGTTACATTGGCGGTGCTATTTTCTTAACACAAACTGTACCTGCTTTGTTTGTTCTATATTTAGTCAGCTTTTGACTTCCCCCATTATTTGGTATATGTATATAGGACAAGTGAAACAGGACCGCCCTGAAGGTTCAATGATCCTGGCTGCCGAGGTAAACAAAAAATCGTAATTTTTATATGTATTTACTATTTACATATACAGCACGGTACAACATTTCTATATCCTAATTAATCACCCAGCGCCGGGACCTTGAATATCTTGGCTGTGTTGTCCTCGGATACCGTCAGCAGCAGATTTTCGTGGGCCTTATAGACAAACTCGTAGATGTGATAGAAGTGACCCGTCAGCGTAAATTTCAGCGATCCTGTACGGGCGTCAAATGCATTCAGATTACCCTGCGTTGTGGCCGCCAGTATAGTGTGGTCGTTCAACCACTTGATCCTGAAATAATTTAAGAAAATAATTAGACTATA
Source organism: Drosophila kurseongensis (assembly GCA_018153305.1). Lineage (NCBI taxonomy): Eukaryota > Metazoa > Arthropoda > Insecta > Diptera > Drosophilidae > Drosophila > Drosophila kurseongensis. Next base: position 6,151,623 of record JAECXX010000005.1, on the reverse strand, counting down.
CCGTACAAAATCTCTAGGAAATAAAGAAGTTTAGTGTTTCAACCTAGTATTAATCGGTATACCATGGTATTGTTGGTATTTGAAGTTTGAAACACATTAAAGGAGACATTTCCGACCTTATAAAGTATGTATATTATTGATCCGCTTGAATTATTAGTGTTTAAATATTTTGCGCAGGGTGAAAGATAGATTATTTGGTCTTTTAACATCGTATGTGTATAATATAGGATATTGACGCCCGATCGCCAAAGTTTTTTAACATAATTAATGTTAAATCAGATAAAAAATTGTCGAATTTTTAGTTTTTTTTTGTGTAAAATAGCTGGTTTTGACCAAAAATGGTATTTTAGTGTTTAGAACCTATCCCTTGAGTTTTTATGGAAATTGTTTTTTTTTTTTTTTTTTTTACGGTTTTTCGTTCATTTAACTAACTTTGAGACATGCAGTCAAAATCATCCAAATGGGCAACTTCATTTTTGAAGGACTGAATTCCTTGAAACCTTTTGGATTTTAAAGTTGGTAACTAACAACAATAAAAAACTATTTAAATGGTTTCAAGAAATTCTATGCTTACCAAAGTTACTGGAGTTACAACATTAATTTTTTAAACTTTTTAATTTTTTTTATTTATATTTTTTATTTAAAACCTTTTGATTTTTAAGATGATCTTCAAGATGATTGATGCTTTTACGCCAAAAACTGCTTTACAAAAAAAAAACATTTTTAGTTCCCAAAATGTTGCTAAATATCCGGACCTTCACAAATGAGGTGGTTTACTAGGAAGATTTGCACTAATACACTAACGGAAAATTTTAGTTTTTGGTAAATTTTACCATTAGTTTCACTTTTTATTTGGATCTTTTCAAATGCTAGGCATCACAATACTAAATCGTTTTGGCAAGAACTATGGTTCAAACTAATAAAAAAAAATTTTTAAATAGTGCTTGTTACATGCACTCCTCTAAAGAAAAGGTAACAAAATCGCAAAAATTCTTGGTTAGGAGGTTTTTACTTTAAATACTTTACAAAAAGTTAAAATTTGACTGTACTTATAAAGGTTCTTTACAATTAATTGTGTGCCAATCTTAAAATATTTTAATTTTAGTTTTACAGCTTGGTCGTGCTCACCTTATGACACCATCGTTTGGTACTGGGTTTTCGCATATCGTACGGAGCGATGTTTTGGCGTAGTCCCAGATAGAAATTCTGCCGTCCAGCGAGCCACAAGCAAAGAGCTTGAGATCCGCCGCAGGGGGAGCAAAGGCCAGGCACTCAATACCGTGTTCCGATTGAATCGTGCTCACAGGTCCATTGTTAGTGCAAAACAGCATTTTGCCTAAAATGAAGAAGTTATATTAACGGGGCTCAACTTTTTAAAAGGAACATGACTCGAATAATGAAAACAAAAGGTTTTAGATCGCACATGCTGAACAACTGGGTCTATCAAATGTTTTATTTATTTGTAAGTTTTGTAATTAGGTAAAAGTTTTGATGCGAACAAAGTTTTTCTTAGAAATATAAAAAAATACCATTTGCAGGGATATTGAACTGCGTTAGCCCCTGTATTAATTTAAAAGGGTTTTTATCTGTATGCTACAAAAATGTAGCAGAAAGAGATATATACTGGGATGCTTAATAAAGGGATCTTTAGTTTCCTAAATATTTAATTGAGTCCAGTGCTCACCTGACGCCTCCGCGCAGATGTAGAAAGGAGATTCCCTCTCGCATGCCACCACCGCGTGCGTGATTTCGCCGAATCCCATGGGATGCTGTTCGTTGACCTCCATGAGCACCTGGCAGCTCTTCAGATCCCACAGTTTCACAGATCCGTTCATGTAGGCCGCAAACAGCTTCTTGCCATCACCACTGAGCTCTCCAGACTCGCATCGCGACGACTGTCCCGGCAGGATCTTACAATCCCCGCTGGGGATGCGCCACACAAAGATCTCGCCGCTGTCGCTGCCTGCCAGCAGGACGTTTGCAGCCCGATGCCAGAAGAGCCAGGACATGTCGCTCATGGAGTACTCCCAGACTTTGGTCAGAATCGGGCGCTCCTCGCGCTGTTCGCTGACCTTGAAGACGAACAGTTCGCCGGCCAGGTCCCCAGTGGCCAGATATACGCCATCGTGGCTGAAGTGGGTTTCCGTGACGGTGTCCTTGTGCTCGGTGATCTCGAAGAGGACCTCGCCCGTGGAGGTGTCCCACACAAAGGAACAATCATCTTCGCTGCCGGTTACTGCCCAATTGTGTGAAGGATGCAGGCTGCAGGCGAAAACCGGTGCCTTGTGCCTTCGGAAGGTGATCTCAGCCTCGTCCCTGATGTTGGCTATCCTCTCGCGATCTCGCAGTTCCTCCTCATCCTCCTCGTCGTCGTCGTCATCATCGCCACCGGCGAGTCGGGCCTCCAGTTGCTCCAATGTCACCTCTTCCAAATCGTCGTCATCCTCGTCCAGCGGCTCCTGATCCAGGTCAATCATCTCCAGCAGCTCGTCATCTTCCTCCTCCAAGTTTGGACGGTGCGGCGGCGTGTTGTCCCGCATCCTTTCTCTTCTTTTTGGTTAAAAAATAGGAAAATAAAATAACAATGAGCAGCGTCACACGTGCTAGCAGTTGTACGATATGGCAACTCTTTCCAATGTTTATTTGTTTCCAAACATTGATTATTTGTTGGAACTATCGATATATTTTCCAACAGCCTAATCGCCAAGCCACTGTGTTTTTTTAAAGACAACACGTATTTACCAGCCCAATTGATCTTACCTTACAATTGTAATTACTAATAAGAGGCATTTCAGATTTAAGTTATTCTAAATTGTTACGTACTACAAAATAAAACGTATCTAACGTAATACATAAAACGTAACCGTTACTACTTTTTAGTGTTGCACAATGTACGAAATAGAGCGGGTCTTTTAAACCTTAACGGTGTCATTCGTTAAAACAAAAAATTGTTTGTTATAACTTAAAAGTTTCCAAATTAAACTATTCTTCGCAGACGCATGCTTAAAAAATAAATAGATTACTTTTAAGAGGTTAGATTTTCCAATTTTTATTTCAGTAATTCAGCTTAAGGAGGAATACAAATATAAATATTAAACGGGGTGATTAGGTTTTTTAAAAAATTCAGATTATTTTATTCGAATTTCTTAACTGCTATCGAATTATTATTCAAAGCTTCAGATATGATCTTAACTAAAGTATATTTGTATTTTTTACTTCGTAATGATCCGAAAATTTAAGAATAGAAAATGTAATCTAGAAAACTTGTCAAATTTGAAATTTTAATTTAGAATTTTAACCTTTTTTCTTATATTTATAACTAAGTTTATTCTTGACAACCATTATCTGTGAACCTCCTTTTTTCTTGGCAGGCGTTGACTTTGGACTTAGTTTGTCCTTAATAGCCTGCACCCTGCCAATCAGTTTGTCCACGGAATCAAGGTCACCAAAGTCACATTCTCCGTCGCAAATGTCTGCCCTATGCTCTGTGTTTTCGATCTCCTTGTCCAGGTCCTTAAGTTGCTGTTGCAGGATATCGATTCGGGTCTCTAGTTCCTTTTCGTAACTCTTAATCTGCTTGGGGAACTCAAGGGCTATTGCCTCAAGTTTGCTTAATTTCTCTTCATATTCTTTTGGCGTTTCCAGCATTTTAGCTTTAAATTTGGCAATGCGATCTTCTATAAGACTTTGTTCCTTTTTCATCTCTTCTCCGAAAAGATTAATATTTTTTAACTGTTTCTGGACGTCCCTATCGAACTTTTCTTTTTCCATTTCGAATTTTAGTTGGTCGTATTGCATATCTCTGTCCAATTTGTTAATGCCATTCTCTGTTAAGTTATTTAGATCCCTTTCTAATTGTTTAATCATAAGTTGTAAATCATTGGGTGGGTTAGGGTCTGATCCTTCCAAATCGTTTTGCTTATCTACAATTTCTTGAAATTGCTGTTTAATCATATTTTCTTGGACTTCATAATAAAAGCTAGTATCGTCTTGCGCCTTATTGATATTTTCCAAAAGATTACTTAATTCAACCAAATCCCTTGAACAACATCTTCTTGAACTTGGAGTCTTTACATTTTTTGGAATGTTTCTAAAACGAATTTTCCTCAATTTCTTTTTAATAATTGTAATATTAGCGAATACCGGAGAATTATCTTTGACCATGTCGTTTACAATGTCTATAGATTGTTTAATACTAACCAAATTTACGGATTGTAAAGCATTTATGGAGCCTAATTTACTCATGTTATTGATTTTGTTTTCCAATTTGTCCACATTAAAAATTAGTCCCTGAAGAACCGCAAACTTTGGTTCATCCTGACGGCATTCTTTTCCGCATAATAAGGACAGTTTCTGGAGATTTCCGTCTTCAAAGACAAGCAGGGTTTCCGCACCTGAAAGTGATTCAGTGGTATAAGCCAGACTCTCTTTTAATGGGTCTATTGATTTTGATAATTCTTCAAGAGAGTTGTCACGCTTTAGATCATTTAAATATTGCTCTATATGGTTAATTTTTGATTTTCCCTCGTCGCAACAAGTATCCTTACTACTCAGATTTCTCATAGAATTTTCTAGTACGCGAGTAACCCCAAGTTGATTGAAATACATATCTTGCAAGCTCTTCTCTTTTTCCATAAGTGGATTGTAGTCAATGTTTGGTTTCTGTGGGCCTAAAGATTTCAGATTACTTTCAAAATCACTTTGGAAACTGTTCAGCTCATCTAAAATATTGGGACAACATCTTCCCGACGAGTAATTGGCACCACCATCTCTGTTTGTTTCGTAATTGAACTGCTCTAATCTGCTTTTGAGATTGAAAATATCGGAATTTATATCAGTGTACTCGGTGTTTGTGGAGGATTCTATGCCCTGAAGGTTCTGTAAAAAATCAATGCCATCGTGTATGATTTCCAAGCGATCTCTGACTGACCCATAGGGACAGCACTTTGTCCTCGCGTACTTTTCGAGGGCCATCAACAAGTTTGAAAACCCCCTAATGACTTTACCCAGGTTGCGGGTTTCGTTGATCTCGTTAAAGATCCATTTGCCATGTTGGCTATTCTCATCGCATTCTATCGATGGTGGTAGCGTTCCTGATAATGTGGGTGGATTGGTTGAGACCGATACACTGCGATCTTCTTCTTCAGGTGGTTCTGTTAAATCGACCGGAAAATCCGTTCTGTTGCACCAGCCTTGCCATTTGCCAAAAGCCAACTTTGTATTCCGCCCGTTGTCGGTCGTCTTTATCACCACGAATAGGTTCTGAATTAAAAATCTGTCGTCAATTTCCTTCTGCCATTGGGCGACAATATGCCAAAAATATTTTTCTCCGTCTGACGAGAGACCCGTGGGTACGCAATCAGACTCTCTGTATTCAGCTTCATCTTCAGCTTTCAACTCGCCATTCGCCTCCTCTTCAAAATCAGTGTAATCGGGCGCCCTATCCTTCAGTTTACGGCACACCCTTACCAGTTTTACACAAAGCTCATACTTCTCGATTTCGCCATGAAATATTTGAAAAGCAGCACCAGTTTTTTTCCTTCGTGGATGATCTGAGTTCTTAGGGGCTGCAACCACAAGCAGGAATACGAGCAGTAGTCCTAAGCGAATCTGTATTAGAAAAATTTATTGGGAAATTTAACTAAATTTATCATTTCATCTGGCGTTCATGGAAGAATTGCAATGGCGGAACCTCTTGGTTTGGGGAAACATTGAAATATTTTAAAAATAAAATTTATGTTAAAACCAAACCAAAATGTAGACCGCTATTTTAGTATCACAGTCTCACTCAATATAGAGCCGGTTATCATTTTTAATTCTTGCACGAAAGTAAATACATTTAACAAGAGTTAACAAGCAATTAAATTCTTTAACAATACCAAAAAATTAATGTTTTTGAATACAATTACTTAAAATGTAGCAAGAATTTAGTCGAAGACATTTCTAACGGAAAAAAAACTGTGGCTCCCAAAAAAGATTTCTATGACGGTTAAGATTGGCACAGCTCGAATGGAGAAAACAAAAACTAATAAACATGACTGGTTATATTTTTTGTTAGCCCGGGGATGATTTCCTTGCACTATTCTCCTTTTTTGAGGGGTTGGCTATTTACCATGACTTGACTGCTAACTTGGCTGCTTGATTTACATCTGATTGCATTCATTCTTTGGGACCCATTAAGGTCTACCCCCAACTCCACCTGGGCAACCTTTTCTAATTCAATTCGAAGTGGCCCGGGTGCGGAGGGACCTGTCTATTGTTACCCTCTTCCAGGGTCTGGTGCATTTATTATTGTTTAGGTGCATTTCGGTTTCGTTTCCCACGGTTTCTTCCGTACGTGTCCTGCGCGTGAGGAGCGCACGCATAACGTACGTTCCCATGATTTTATATGGAGGGTTCTAAAAGGGAGTCACGAAGAAAAGGAAATGATTAGGGGAAGCAATTCTAGCAACGCTCCTACCTGTCCTTGGTAATTGTAGGGGTTTATTGATAAGACCTAGAGTAAACATTAACAGGAAAAAAAGACTTATGCCAAATGATATGATACTCTTTTGATTTTTTTTTATGTTGTATACTTTTCAAAATCTATATTTATCTTTATGTACATTCTCTCTTTGTAACGAAAAAAAACAAAAATTTAATTTATTTAAATGGAATAGACTGTGTAATCATTGCTTTTAAATAAACATCGGAATTATTTTTATAATTTATAGAAATAAAATGTTTAATTTTATAATGGACAAGAAACAATTGTTTTAAGAGTAGTATATATAGTTATTTTCCATAACAAATTGACACTATTAAAAGTTTGAGTTTTAATGGCTAATATAAATGTTAACAAAGCAACATTATTTGACCATGCCATTTAAATTATAATTTGAGAACTGAATAATTTGACTTAAAGACAATTTAAAAAACTCGCATTTTTACTCAAATGATAAGAAGTATTTATATTTAAGGAAATATCAAGCTTACCAGCATAAGTTTGTCAAGCCGGAATATGCTACTTTGTTATGCGTTATAATAGTTACTTAAATACCCTCGTTCCTATCCCAATATGGCTTATCTAATTTGCTTTGAACGGTCCCCCATTCCAGGGTGTTTACAAAATTCGTAGTCGAATCGTTTTCTCTGATTTTGCTATGCGTAAATAGTCCCGCATCTGATTGACTTGGTCATGAACGGTCATTAAACTGCATTTCTAGAGGGGCGTAAAGTGTTGGTGTATATGTATCTTGTACATGCGCTTTATGTATCTGTATCTGCATCCACATGCGAGTGGCAGTTTCATATGAGGAATGCACATAAGCCCCACTGGCGAGGGACGATTCTTGTTTTGGGGTCCGCGAGATCGTTAAAAACGAGTCAAAGAAAAGGGAAGGGCGAGTTGGGTTTGGATGGAATGGAGTGGAGTGGAGTGGAGGTGCGGCGGACCCTAGAGATGCTGATGCTGCCGAACGTGCGTGTGGAAGAAGATTAAACGAAAACAAATCACACAAAGAACAGAAAGGAAACTGCAAAGTCAAAAGAGTTTCCAACGTGCAGCGCAGTCAAAAAAAATAATAAGATTTGCTTTTGCTATATCAAACATTTGTGAAAAAATAAATGAATCGCCAAAAAGTGTATAAAATGATGTTAAAATGTTACAGTTTTTTAATGAAAAAACACTAGTTTTTTAATTTTAAATTTCTTTGTATCTACAATAAAAGTATTTTAAAAAGTAAGATTTAAGAATATTGATTTTAAACAATGAACTTATAAGCAATATTAAAGTGTAAAGAAAACATTTTTTGTTTGATAATTCTACATAACCTTAATAGATATAGATATTAATTTAGATAATAGACATATAGAAATATAAGTACTTAAGTGAAATTAAAAATCCTTTCTTTTCTTGCTGTATTTTAATTTCTTCCAGAAAACGCCTTCAAATAGGCAACACATTTTATATTTCTAGGAACTCGTTTGTTAAGTCAGGATATTGTGACAGTGTCTGACTTTAAGCGAAGATTCTGCCTAATTTTTAAGATTTATTTTCCTAGAAATATCTTTCCTTCTCAAGTAGGGAATGGAAGACGTACCAATTTTCTCCGAGTGCAGTCGAAACGAATGACCTGAAGTAAACAGAAGATCGTGCGAGGGGTGGGTAAAAAGTGATAAACATAAAAATGGGTAGTAGCCCGTCGACTGGAGATAACCAAAAAGGGTCCACAATAAATGGTTGATAACGAAAGGCAAACACAGGCACGACAAAAGAGAGCCGGGGAATCGCATATGTGTGTGTGTTGGCAAGGGACGGTGACTAAGTGTGAGTGCGAGTGCGCTTTGTTTATCTCTATTTACGCGGCAGCGGCGTCAACGTCAACGTCGTCGTCCCGCGAGTTGTATAAAATCCGGCGATCCGCCGATCGGAGAGTCAGTGCTCAAGCAAAACCGTTAACGATCACATCTCCTCATCTCGGGGAATCACCCACTCTCCTATCTCCAAAAGGAGAGGTTGCTCTTCTCCCTATCTCCAAAAGTAGAGGGAGAGGGCGGCGAGAGAGGATTGTAGCAGCTTTAAACGCGCTCCAAGCGCAACCCCCTACGTAATCCTACGTAACCTTGGTTGGTACAGAAGCTTTAAAGACCGCTTGGCTCTCCCACAACTCCCACCACCCAGCATCCAACATCCACCACCCACCGGAAAAAGCAAAATGGAACAGGACTGGTGATCGCGGAGTCGGAGGACCAAACAGGACCGGGCTGGAGGAAAGTGCAATGGTGACTTGGCGGGACACAAACTCGAACAGAAGACTCCGTTTGACGACGTTTCCCTCAAGGTCAACACCCCCACAATATCATGTGCAATATTAGCTGATTTGTTATTAGCTGATTTGTTATCAACTGATTTGTTTTTAACTGATTTGTTGTTGGTTTCACGTTCCTGGAACGTTAGCTGTGATTGTTAACACCCTACGGTTAAGATTTGATTGTTATACCTTTGTTATGTTTGAAAATCATTATTACGTTATTGTAAAAACTCTAGACTGCGTTACGTTTAAGAAAGCAACAGCGTCGCTCACGTCTTCCATTACCGTTAAGTGCAATTTAGCTTGTAAGAAAATTAGTTTTTCCTTTGATGAAATAAAACAGCTCTTCATGGGAAAGCTAACAAAAAACTTATTTGTGTTTATTACTTCCCTATTCTTGTTTTGAATCAGCAAAAAATCTGTATTACAATATTCAGAGGCTGAAGAAATACTTAATCATTTACTCATAATTTTAAAATTTTCAGACATAGATTATTTTTTTCAGGCGGTAATTAAGTTAATAAAATGTTGGTTGGGAAAAGTAATTGAAAAGGTCATATCCTCCAGCTAAAAATCCGACATGCATTGATCCCTGCTGACTGTCAATCCTGACATATCAAATCTGCAAATGGTAATTCTTTGATTAAATCTTAAATGTTTTTAAAATGTACTTGTGCAGAAACTGGATTTAAGTCTTTTTCTTTTTGATAATTTCCGTATGAATTCAATATTTTTTTCACCTTTTTAATGACATGAAAAATAAAAACATTATCTTAGGACAATTTTTTTTTATTGGTGTATTAATATCACAGTTAATTATTAAAATTATTAATTTTGTTTTGTACAAAACTTTCGTATAATGATCGTAATACAAACTAAAACTTTGGACAAAAATCTTTTTCAGAATATCAAAAAATTATTTTGTTGTTTAAACCAAATTAAAAATTGCATTTTAATGCCGAAATCTCGACTCGAAGGCCCTAGCAGCTAGCACTCATTAAGCAATCATTACGATTAGTGTTGTATACTAAATTAAATTTTATTTAAAATAAACATCGAAACTTAACAGTATCTTATAAATGTATTTCCAATTTTTTTGTTTTCTTTCTTTTCTCTTTGTTTTTTGTTTTCTAATTATCCTTGATATTTATTTAAATTTAAAGATAAGTTTTTATTATTTTCAGAATCCCGAACAGTGGTGAAAGTAAAACAAAAAAAGGTTAACACAGTTTCTTTTATGGTGTCCCATCTTATCTGTAGCTAAATGTAACTCCTAATGAAAGTATTTCCTGTATCAGAAGTTTGTTTTAAGCCCTAACACGAACCCATTGAGCTGTTATCTAAAGCATATATATAAATATATGTTGATGGCAGTTTTCCTCACCATTTTCCACACATTTTCCGAAATCTCAGCTAGATCTTTGGGTAACAGTAAACAAAAACCCAACACATGTTTGGTGCCGTGGGAATGTCCCACATCTTGAAAGGATCTGCAGACAGGATTTCTCGCTTGTTTACCCAAGACAGGACCAGATTTTGTACATCCCATGTAAATGACCGTTTTTATCCGGCGTAAATAATAAGAAATTCAAATATGTTTTCGTTGTTTATTTTAGTTTTTGTTTACAAATGTAGTTGAAAAAACCAAACAATTGAAACCCATTTTTGCACAGCAAAAAATATGATAATTGTTGGAATTCCTCCCGCCACTAATATATGTGGTTACCCAACCGCTTTTTGGGAATTTTCAGTGAGTCAGAAAATCCCAAAAGCGCTGCCCAAGACCGATGAACCCAAAGTCGAAGTGCCCAAACTCTGGAGTACCCATCCCGCTGGAGAACCGAGCTTCAGTCCAGTTGAAGTTATCCCAATTGAAAGTTGAAAAACCCCATTGTTGATCAAGGTTGAAGTTTCAGCTCCAAGCGTTTGGTTCAAGCTTGACCCCAGCGATCCAGGAAGTTCCACTCGATGGCGTAGGGTTCGCAGGCTTTGGGCTGCAACGAGGTCCAGAAGAAGGTGCCGGCATTGGTGCGGGCAAAGTGCACCGGAACGTAGTAGTCCTCCTGGTCAATGGTTTGCAGCTCGCCGGAACCGTTCTCGTTATAAACGATGACCGCGTCTTCCTTGGCGCACTGGCGGATTTCCTCGATCAGGCGGTTCTCCAGATGCTCGTTGGCCATGTTGTCCATGTCGTTGTTGAGCCACTCGAACTCGGCCTCCTTCTCCTCGGAGGCGATGTAGGAGCTCCTCTTGGGCTGCTGCTCCTTCTTCAGGTTGAAGACGTGGCCGAGAAGGGGCTTGAGCAGGTTCTTCAGGCGACGAGAGGGCGACACTTTCGACTTGTACATGGTGGGGGAGTTCTTCTGCTTGCTGATGGCCGACATTTGAGATGGTTTTCGTAGATAAATTTGTGTGTGCGTAAAATGTAGAATGCGTGTGCGTGCTGAGATGTTCTCGCTTCGACGGTCGGATGCTGTGTGATGCTGTCTCTAAGACCAGAGGCGCTATTTATACCTTCTCGCTGCCAGGAGCGGATCCTACAGCATCTCAGCCAATCATATCGCTCGAAAGGCAGGCAGGTGCAAGGATCCGAATTTTCACACGTTAGTCGGTGGCTGCAGGTAGGTCCTGCAGGACCTGAGACCCGAGATCTTGTGCGAAGCGTGGGAATCTCGAGCCCATTTCTCCTTCCAAGACAATTATCCCCCGGAGGAATCCTTGGCGTGGGAACAGCACATTTCTGGCCTTCTCTCGGAGACCCATTTATTGTTTTGGATTTCTGATGGGTTTGTTGTGCTAGTTCGTCAGAAATATGTCGATCCTGTAACCGAAAACCAGCTACACTCTGAGCCAAATTATCCAAATCGTGCACTTTCATTCTTATGGTTATTGTTTGGCCGACTAGTGATGGCATTGTCAAAAGTCCTTTGAGGCACGATCTCGAGATTTCTCACGTTCGGTTGGGGAGCTCTTGGTTATTTTTGTTGTTTAAGTTATTGGTTTCCAGGCTAACTTCGTGTCACGACAGGGGTTTCCATTTTTTCAACATCACTAGTTTGTTCTTTTGTGGTTCAGTCCTCCAATTAATTGAATGGGGGCTTATTTTTTGAGAAAGTATCGCATTATAACTCATTTATTGTGGGACAATATGATTGTTCGTCTCACATTTATATTTACAGCTTGTGGGAAACTGTAACTCGTGTTCTATTGGCACCCGATCATTGCAGAATTTCCGACTGCAGGAGAGGTCTGTTTTGATATTGAAGTGCATCTATAAATGTGTATCAAATAGCAAATATTCTTGGGATTGTTGTATAAGTATGTTTCAGCACTTCATTAACATGCTGTCTCTACCTCCTTTTGATTATATTATTTTGAATATCTTCATTAAATTTATTACCCCTTTTTTTTTTATTGAAAGGGTAAAATGTATCCATTAATTGGATAAATTGGAATATAAAAGGATTGGCCAAGGTAATCTTCTGCAATTTACAAATTCAACAAATTACGAGTTAAAGCCCCATTGTTTTAAGAATGTCGTAAGTCTATGCACGCTTTAGATATGTATTTATTTATGTAGTTCTAATTTATTCCAACAATCTTTTTAATTAATAAGAACTTATCAAAATATTAATATTAACAGTAATTATATTAATACAATTTTATTAATAACTCTTACATTAGTTTATGCATATTAATTAAAATATCAATTTACTTTGGAAAATGTATTATTTATTTTTACATTTTTGTAATATTTAAGCAAAAATATTTTTATTAATTGTGATAAAAAAGTATAAAAGTCGTTTATATTATTTATATTTTATTATTTTAATATTGTCTTGAAATATTTGCTCAGACTTTTTTCTACAATATTTTATTATTTATTTCAATTATTTTCATTAATTTCGAATACTGATGAACAATATCGTATGCCAAACTGTACCTAGATGTATGTTTTAATAAAGAATCTGCATCAACTATATGTAAAAATTATTAACATAAGGCCCACACAACCTTATGTATGATTATTCCCCCTTTTGGAAATGCTGGAAAGATCGAACCGATCCGTGCGGCTTTTTCGCATTTATTATTGAGATAGGATTGTCTTTGTTGCTGATCGTACGGCCCTTGTTTTTGTTTATCATCTTAGGGACCTGGACGGGGTCCCTCACTACCTGTTCCGATGCAATTCGAGATTTATGTTGTCCAGGGCCCAACCCTAAGAAGGAGCACAGAAAACGAAAATCAGAAATCGCCCCGAGGTAACAGGTTTCAGCTCAGCTCACTCTGCTTGATTTTTCGAGTTTTTCGAATCCACAACAGGTTTTGATCAAAAGGGAACAGGTAAAGGTTTTTTCGAGTTAAGGTTCTTAGGGTCTTGTTGTTCCGTAAATGGGGAAGGGGTAAGAACGGTTTTTGGTTTACAAATTCTTGGAAAACCTTCAAGAAAATTACAATGACAAAGGGAAAGTTCGAATAAAAAATCAGAAATGCAAACAAGTTTCAATATTAATATTATGTATTTATTCATACGCTTAAACATAGGTGGAAGACAATGATTAAAGCTGGATATTTATGCATTTTTAAATGTCCACTTGCTGAGTGTGGAGTTAAAGCTGATGCGGATGTTTAGAGACCGATTCCGTTGGAGTCTTAAAGCTGTTTAGGAAGTGGGTTTTCGGGATTTCCCATTTTCCCCGATCACAGTTGGACGAGCTCGGCTTCCAGTTTCTCGTTCTGGGAGTTCTGGATTTCCTCATCGGAGATTGGCAGTGGGATTTCCTTCGTGATGGGAAGGCTCTTGAGTTGTTGGTGATTCGAAGCCTTGAAGATTTTGCAGGCCACTTTGAAGATCTTCTTCATGGCCTTGGCGGGGGTGTAGGTCTTCTTCTGGCAGACTTGCCCGTAGGTAGTGTTCAGTAGAGTTTCGTAGGCCATTTTTGAAGCTATGTATTTCGCTTTGTGGGAGACTGATCTTGACTGTTCAACGCTGGGATTGAAATTGATGTCCTATTCGAAATGTCGCTCCGTTTTTATACCCGATCCTTGCACAATCAACCCCTAAGCGGCGACCAATCAGGAAGAGTCCTGGCGCAGGTGTTTTTCGGTTTCTCCAGATATGAGAGTCACGCATTCCTCCACTCTCTGCAGGTAGTTTCGGATCGGATCGGATTGGGTCCCTTTTTCGAGCGACCCTTGCACGTGTGCAAAGTAAGGCCACAACTTCGAAGGCCCTAAATAAATCTCTCCCTCGAATTCGTCGTGGGAGAGTATAATTTCAGTCGAATACTTATCGGACGATGCGGCAAGCATGCACAAAAATACCGAAAAAATAACCATCCCTTTTTTCATGGGTTCGGGTTAGTAATTTGAGTGGTTTGTTTGCGGAGGATTCGGCTCGAATTTATGCCTTGATTAGTTTTTGGCTATTAATTGTTAATAGGCTGACAGTGGAGGATAAAAGTGACAGACCCTCGTTAAACACATGTTGTCGGCAAACGAAAAATATTTACACGTCAACATTTCATTTTTGATCGGTACAGGTAGACTGAGGTCCTTTTCAATACAGTGAACCATTAATTCAAGGAACAAACGATTTTTCTTCATTTTTCGATGGCTACGAAGAAGTTAAGATCAATGTGAAGGGTTTTCTTTGGCAGGTTTCACTGTCTTCACACTTGCTGCTTTGGATTTTAAATTTGCAGGTCTTATTGAAATTCAGATTTTTCTGTTTATTGTCTCAATTCCCTACCCTTAAATCTGAGTAAAACTATAAAGATTTTTCTGGATTGGTCGGTTGCAGAAACCACTTCAGAAATATGCTTTTACTTTGACAGGCTTCACTGTCCCCACACTTGTTCCTTCTTCGTTCCCCCTGTTTTCACAATGAATATTAAGGTTTCGTTTCGTGTCGAAATTCAGATTTCGTCTCCTATTGAAATACTTAGCACTTGTAATTTTGGAATTCATTTCTATTCCAGTCGGGTAGAGTCGAATCGTATTGGGTGGAGTGGGATAGGATCCTGTCCTATCCACTTGGGGGGTGAACAACCATCTTAAATGTTTGTGGCTCGCTTAACTATTCCACAGGCATAATTCCTTATAAACACTTACAAATTTTATTTTCGTGGCGTTTCAAGTTTAGTTGTCAGTGTCAGGTTTCCTGAAATTCAAGCGCCTGAAGCCTGCATAATTAGTTTGTGGTCAAAGTGAAACAAAATACTTTCGAGTGAATTTTATTATACTGATTTATTGTGCATTTTTAATATGGAGAAATTATGTATTCTGAAGGAAGATTAAACTAAAAATTTCGTTGAAAAATACATATCACAATTACCATATACAAACAACTAATATTTCACAAAACTTGAAACATTTGGTCATTTCTAGTATGTGCTGGACTCTATCTTTTTAATCCTTTCTTTTGGAGAAACTACACCATTAATATTTTATTTCACTCGTTTTACTTAAAAAGTCGTTCGATTAATGATTAAGAAACGCATAATAACAAAAGTACATTTTAAAATTCTAATTCACTCAAAATGTTAGTCCCAACATAACAATAACTTACAATGTCTTTGTCGTCTCCTTGAACAGAATATATCCCATAAACTATGTATAGGCAACCAAAAGGTTATCGGATTCCTGTTAATCTTGCAATGGGCAAATATATTTCTTATAATTATTAGCTTGGCTCATAAATTGAACTAATAATTCTAAAGAATGAAATGTAATTTATTTTCTGGCCAAAGCACTTCAAATTGCACGCCAGCAGCGTTGATAGATATGAATTGGTACCAAAGGAAAATTCATGCAGTCGCTGATTGGAATGCGGTTACCAGCATAGCGAGTCCAATTTAATTTCAATTTTTCAAACCAGAATTATATAGTGTACTCATTCAGAGATTTATCTTGATTTCCAATGGGTAATAAATATTGTGTTGTTTTGTTTCCCCTTAATCCATTTTAAACATCTGTTTTTGAAATAAGAAGTTACAAATTTTTTAAAAAATAAAGTCATATAAGAATTTGTTTTTTTTTTTTTTTTATTTCTTATTAGATTATAAGTTGTTTTATCTAAAATTTTACATGGAAGACAATGATTCTTAACCTAGTACTTATTAGAGGACCCTAACAAACAAACATGGAAGACAATGATTCGGCTAAGACTAACTTAAGGCTAATAAGACACGAGGAATCACAATGAGTTTACAATAGTAACGCTTGATTGTGAAAATTGAATATCAATTAGAG
The DNA here is from genome assembly GCA_018153305.1 of Drosophila kurseongensis. Taxonomy (NCBI): domain Eukaryota; kingdom Metazoa; phylum Arthropoda; class Insecta; order Diptera; family Drosophilidae; genus Drosophila; species Drosophila kurseongensis. The sequence goes on along the minus strand of JAECXX010000005.1, from coordinate 6,135,577 downwards.
TTGTGTTTCCCTTGGGTCGAGTGCCCAAAGAATCCAATCTATGCCTAATATCACCCTGAGATTACGAACATGCGAAGCTGAACCCGCATCCATCCGACGACCAATGGACGGAGACACTTGCACTTAAAGCTGCCAATTGGAGATTTTCCTGGTGGGGAGATTTCTAGGCCTGGACCCATCGGTCGAACTGCTGGCGCAACTGCTGCTCCTGGTGCTGGCGAGCTCCCTCGGCCGAGGTCCAGAAGAAGGTGCCGCTGGTGGTGCGGGCAAAGTGCACCGGGATGAAGGTCTGCTCCGGATGGACGGGCACGATGCTTTGCTGCTGTCCCTGCTGCACGATCATGGCCACGTTGGTGGGGCACTGGCGGAGATCGCTGTACAGTCGCTGCTCCAGCTCCTCGTTGGCCATGTTATCACAACTGGCCGCCGGATCTTTGCGCATGTCCTCCAGCGAGGCGTTGACTGCATTTTGGTTCTGGATCTCGGCTAGAGTCTTCCGGAGTAGCTGCTTCTTCTTCACCAGCCGCAGAAGGGGTTTGACCAGTTTCCTCAGACTCCGCATGGCCATCGTGTGCTGATCTGATTTCTGCTGCATCACCTTGCTGGTCTCAAACTTGTATTCCCGTGTGATGAACGACATTGTGTGCTGGGACTTCGAGATTGAAATAAAACTTGGGATCTTGAGTTGGTTGCACTCGGTTGAGAGTTGGTAGTGTTCTGTTTTCCCTGCTCCCGAGCGGCTCCTTTTATACGATCCGCTCTCTGGTTTCTCTCGGTGGGGGAGACTTCTCCCGAAGAGCGATGTTTCTCTCGAACGGTGGGCTCAGCCAATGGGAAAGCCGACTTCAGGCAGGTGGTTGCACAAGCCCAGAGAGCGAAAGACGAAAGAGAGGAAGGAGAAAGTCGCATGCTGATCTGGAGAACATCCTTACTCTTGTGAAAGTTGGGTATGATGGGTTTCACTGCAGTTGCGGTAAAAATTGAAATTATTTTACAACAAGAGGGATTTTAAAAATTCTTTTCTCTAAATTTTAAACTATACATCAAATTAAAAACGAGTTCAATAAGTATAGCAATTTCAACAAAACAATATAATTAATTTTAATAAGTCTTAGTATAGATTAATATAAGACCTGGTTCCCATTAATTTAACGAGAAAAGAAGGTGTTAAAATGGCTAAGAAATTTATTTAAAACTTAGAAAAACAGTGAAATTTCACATATCACATTTTCATATTTTAGTTTTAATGATAATAGAAAAGGTGTTAATACATATAATACAAATAATAAAATACATTTTATGTATTAAACTTGGTAATAAAATATTGAGGATTTCATCGTTAAAAACCACAACAACAAAAAATTGTGTTTTATTTAAGCAAGCTTATTTGTATAAAATACTTTTTTTTAATTTTAATTTCTTATCGATATACATTTAATGCATTAAATTAAAATTTGTGTCTTAATCATACTATTTAAAAATGTAGTTCAGTTTCCAGAAAAACCATGTTTCTCCCACATGTTTTAAATGCTGGGTATTACCCACTCGAGCTGCTCAATCTCTGCAGGTTTTTAACGGACTTTTTGGATGGTCTCACAGATCTCGCTCTGCTCTCGACCTTTCTCCCCCCTGAGACTGTTTTTTCCTCACAGCCTCTCTCTACCTGCTTCATTCTGGTGCAAAAAAACAGAAATCCCTAAATCCCAAGACTAAAATTCCTTGAGAGAACCGAGCGGACAAGTCGCAACTTGTTGGAAAAATTCCAACCCCGAGTGTGAGGGGAGAGAGATTTTAAAATTCGACACACTATCCCGAAAAAAGACGGAGGATATGGACAAACAATGGATTGGCATATCTGGAAGATACAATCTCGCCGCTGGAAATTCCCGAGCGAGCAAGGGACTTGTCCGTTATTTCATTGAGACAGCCCAGAAAGTGCCTTTCTGTCCTTCCGTCCGATCGTCCTTTTCCCATTTTCCCAACCTGTAGGTAGTTAAGCAAAGTAACGTATTTTTCGGGTACTTGCATTGCGATAGAATGGGATGGGATCGGACTCTCAAGGTTAGTCAATATGCATTAATGCCGCATTTCGGGAAATCTTGGCAGGTCCTTTTTAGCTCCTTCCGATCGCATTTGTTTGTCATTGTTGTTCTTTCCCGGTCCGAGGGACCTGCTCTGTTGATGCGTGAAAAATTTACGACGCGGGAGAAGCACGTACAGATACAATCTTCAGAGTTTTGGTTTTTGGCTCGGTTTACGCATTTTACTGGAATTTCGTCGGCACTTCGTTTATGAGTCGCCTTCCTAATTGTTATTTGCCCTTTCCCTTGCCCCGAAGGTTACTTTCATAATTTTGTAACGGCTCCGAAGACTCTAGTTTCTTGTAACGGTCGTTTCGTCTCTTGGATATCCTGATGATTATTAAGAGGGTCCCTAATTGGCCCACTGTCCGGTATTTCTGCTCCTGATTACGCAGAGCTTCTTTGGTTTAAGGTTCCCCTTTCTTCAGATGAAACCTGTTTATTTTGTTCATCAATTCGGTTGAGTACATATACATACGTATATAAATTTCATTCGCAGTGACACAAAGTCAAAAGGGTTAATCTGGAGTCGATACTTTTATACCTGTCAATCGTGACCTGATTTGACCCTCTCCACACGCTGCACATATTATTCACCCTTTTGTTTTCTTCTTTTTTATTTATGAAAGGCTTATCAGGTCGATATTATTCAAATTTTTGTATTTCACAACACAAAAGTGTTCAGGTGCATAAAAGTCGGGAGCATTATTTATTTAATTTGAAATGATTTTACAGGTCATTATTCATTACTCATAAAAATCACAAATCTTTAAAATGTTTAAAAGATAAGACTTGATATAAGACTTTCGAATTTACTAATTTTTTAAAACAGATAGTTTATGAAATCCAAGCACTTTTATAGCTATTTGTAGTTACATATGTGTATTACAGTCATAACTTTATATATTTAATTACACTTTTAAAAAAAATGTAGTTCGGAATATATAATTAGAAAAAATAATTCTACATTTTGTTGGTATTTAAATTCAATATGGTTTGATATAAACTCGAATCAGATGATTCCTGAAAAAGGTTGTTTTTGGGGATAGGCAGTTAAATTTGTTGTTATTTTTTCGGGTGTGGAGTTTTATTTTATAGATGTGCAATTGGAAATGCCTGTCCGTAATTTCATCGAGTTTGGTATTGGTACTTGACTTGCAGATGATATGATAATTTCAGTTCAACGCTGTGAAGAAGTCATATCTGATCAAATAATTATAAATTTAGTTGTAAGAAAATGTAAGACAAATAATTGGAAAATCAATTTAATAAAATAAATGGGTATTAAAATGTCTTCATAAATCCCTATTATATAGACTTTATTACGAAATATATTTTTTTCATTTTTATAAAATAACATTAGGAGAAAAAAACACTTTTTCAGGATTATTAACTCCACGATAATTGTCTTTTTTATATGAAAATTTTAAATAAATATTATTTAAGGTGCACACTTTAGCATTTGTTGACAGAATTAAATAGCTAAAGATTATTGTTGAACTTTAAAGAATCGATTGTTTTGGTTACTCTACATTCTTACTGTATTCTTTTTTTGTCTTTCTCAAATAGGAACATTTATTATAATGTTTTATTGTTCGACAAGCAAAGAAAAAAGTGAAAAACAATGAACTAAAGAAAGACTACCGATCCCTCAGATTCGGTTTACACACGTGCAACAGTTTGCCGTCCTGAAAATATGAAACAAGTCTAGACATGATCAGTTGGTACAATTTCTCCACCGTTCTAAAAAAAATTTGGTCTCTTATTTGCCAAAGAGCTCAGTGTTTTGGGGTTTTTTAAGTAAAGGTTTGTTAGAATCTTATCTGCACACATCATCAGCCGATCTCAGCGATCTTCGCGACGATGATTGCTTTTTCATGGCTGTTGATGGACGGCAAGTAGAACGTTAACACTAACTCCGTGAGGTGCATTAGTTTTGGGTCATTTTAGGGTTCGACTCGTTTCGTTTTCGTCTCGTTTAATCCTCTTTTATCTTGCATTTCTGATGTGTTTGGGGTTTCTCTTTGTGTTTCGTATTTTTACCTGCCGATGCTGTGCGTTTTGACCCTTGCACGTGTGCAATGATGGACCCTTTTTCAAAATGCAACAATACACAATCCACAGAGGTGGGGGTGGAAGGGTACCATTTATGACCGTCGAATGCCACTCCAATCCAGCGTAATTGTGACCTTCCGGAAAAAGGGATTAAATGCCGCCATTGTCCAACATCGATTTTTTGGCCTGAAATCAGAAACGCTTCTTTCCACATAAAAGGGTCCTATCAAATGCAAAGAGTTCTTTGGTTTCACTTCAATCCGACAAAAAATGTACCCAAAATGTAAATATTTTAAGATTGTAAGAGAATCTTGCGGAGCGAAAAGAAGTTTCCCCAAAATAATCTTTTGAATAGAATTCAAATTCGAGGGTGATGTTATTGTGAACTTCGTTGATTGATTGATGGGTTGGGTTCGAATTATAAAATCAAATAAGACGATCCCTTAAAAGATTGTTTTTGGGGATGAGCAATTGAGTTTCTCCTTCGTTAGTTTTATTTATGGGGTGGGGATTTTATTTTATAGTAGTTTACTTGAATGTGCCTGGCCGTGGTTTGATTTATTTTGGTATTGTAGAATAGAGTGTTGAATAGTTCGGAATAATAAATGCGATACCAAGGCATGTTTTAAAATTCGCTTCAGTCATAAGCTTGCAACGTAGTGAAGGTGACATTTCTGACTATATAATGAATACATATATATTGTTGATCAGGATTAACAGCGACTCGATCTAGCCAAGTTTGTCTGTCCGATTATACACTTGAAAGTTTTAAAGGTTTTAAAGGTATTTGTAAGAAACTTTACCCAAATATTCTCTAGGTTGTGTATACATATGTATGTATGTAGGTCCGAACCGCCGAGATGACTTATGATATAGCTGTCATATGAGTAATCAGAAATTGAGTAAACAAGAAAGGAAGCTAACTTCGGGCGGAGCCGAAGTTGATATACCCTTGCAGAATATTTTGTTAATTATATTTTCCAAAAGTATTCATATGATGCATTCTTAATACTCATAAAAAATCCCAACTTCCTAGCTTTAAAAACATCAAAGTTATGGCATTCTCGATAGTTCAGTTATATGGCAGCTATAGGTCGGCCGATCCCGGCCTTTCCGACCTATATATATATATACATACATATACGCAATGCCTCCGATATTGTAACTTTAACGCTTTTAGAAATTCGGTTTCCACAACAAAAAGCTGCCATAGGAACATTCCAATATTAAACCAATATTAGTTATAAATAATATTAACCAAAACTTTGTTGCCTTGAACTTGAACTATAGTAAACATTTTTTTCATTTTATAAAAATAGCAAGAATAATATAAAGCCTTTATGGGGCAATAAAAATTGGCAAAGGTACGTATTTAAACAACTGAAATGTTGTCAATTAAAACACTTTACTAATCTTTTATTATTAAATTATGTATTGTATTAGTTTTATAGGTGCAGGAATCAGTTATAAATAGTTGGTTAGTTAGTTATACCGGAGTTAGCTTCCTTTCTTTTCATTTATACTGTTAATATGTGAAGTACATTATTAAGAATGAAGTGAAAAAATACCTTTAAATTTCTAAAATTACGATTTTAAAAGTGCATATAATAATTTTGTGTCGCCGAAAAAAAATATTAAACAAATTCTAATTACCGAGGGTTTTGATTGGAAATATGAAGTTCAGCATAAATGTTTTCTGACTATAGTTAAATTCCTTAAGGCGAATGCCTGCTGACAAAGGTACAGAGTTTGTAGGTTTGTTGCAACTTTCACAATCCATAAGATGGTTGACATCAACCTGTTCTTTGCCTTAGTTGTTCTGCGTCCTGTCAAGTGTGAAAAATCGCGCTCTCTGGGACAAAAGAAAAATCCATATAAATTCTGGAAAGGTTCTGCCAATTCCAGGAATGTCAAGTCGAATGACAAAAATGCCAGACAGTGGATAATTTTCCTGGCGCCGGCGTCCTGTCGTTCATTGTCCTCCTAACGACTCGAGACGCCTTGCGGACTCTTACCTGTATCTTAGCCAAAACCAAAGTGTTACCTGTACCCCTAAAAACCTTATCGACAGAACTGTCGCTGAGAAAACCATTTACTTTTTTGATAATTTTAAATGGCGTCACCGCTTCAATTACTTTGGAGACAAGGCCAAAGTCATTAGTGGACCAAAAAATATTCAAATTCAGAAAGGAAAGTGCATTATCTTGTCGACAATTCGGCTTGCCTCAATCGGCAGTTTAGACATCGTTAGTTATCGTTTACTTTTATAGACGAACCTCTCAAGTGGCTCTGGGCCAACCCCCAAGAAAAATTAAATTAAAATTTTCCGCACTCGAACACATTTGTTTGGTTGGTTTGGTCATGGTTGAGTTTGATTCACTGCCAGACAGAAATATCATTTTACAGCAGATAACATTCCATTGGGGTAGTCTTCATAGCTGATTAGTAAAGATTATTGTGGCATGGTAAACACTTGCGCCTCCTCGCCCAGAAAGCGGCACTTGAAACGACTCAGGGAATCTTAAAGGACCTGATTTGGGCGGGTTTTCCATATCGATAGTGGTGGTGACGCCCGAAATGCATTTTCGAACACAAGATCGGCTTGCACACCGAGGCATTAAATTTCAGGAGCAGGACTGGGTTCGTGTCAGAAACTGCACTTGACAATTAAACTCACAGAAAAAACAGATGAAATCCGTGTTGTCAAATATAACAGGGATCAGGGCAGGGATTTGGTGCCAGGACCCTCGTTGAAATTCAATCCCTCGTCGCCCGAAAGACGCTCTGTGGAGTCTCGAGTGTTTCGGGGTTGAGGATCATTATTTACGATTCATGCTCCATTGGGACTAATGGATTTCCATATGCAGCCGACAATTTGTGAAATATTTAAGACACCTATTTGTTAAAATCCAAAACCAATCTAAAGCCACATGGCGTCGTATAATGGATCTTGATTTGTTTATAGTTATGCTAAAATCATTTTATTTTACGGTTTTTTTTATTTTTTAGAAGGATCAAAACGAAATTAGCTGTTGCACGCAAGACTTTCAAAAACTATTTAACATTTTCTGATTAATTATTTTCCTAATAAGATCAGACCGTCTTTTAATAAATTAATTGATAAAAACCAATTTTGATACATTTTCAGAATGATTCGTAAATTAGAAATTAAAAAGGTAAATAATTGATTAAGAAATTAAATACTAAATGTTCATGCTGATCTCAAGGGAATCAACCAAATATTTTTAGAGGTATTCAGCAAAGCCAATTTTCGAATAATTGAAAATAGAAAATATATAAAAATAGAAAAAAAATAAACATTTAATACAAAAATGTTTGGGCAGATTTATAGAGATCTAAACTACACACTTCATGGAGGTGCACAACTCCAACATTTTTATTAGAAAACACTTCAATAACATATCATTTTTGTTTTTGTTTTGTTATTATATTCAATACAAAAAGTTTTTCTTCAGTTGATCTTGCCCTGCTTAGGGCTCTTATAAAAGATAATCCACCCTTAACGCTAATCTAAGAGCACTCCATCTGAAGGAAATTGAAAACGATTAAACTATATAGTCCAACCCCATTAATTTTAAATTATTCCTTACTCTTTTATTTAGTGTGTTCTTTATTTTAACAAACTGGCCTTATCGCTTTGATTTGATTTCTATGAAGATCATTTACGTATTCATTTTATAAATTAAGGACTGTATCGAAGAGAACTCCAACGATTACCAATTTCACAGTACTTGCTTGCCTTCGGGTAATCCCCAGAGGCAAACGCATTTCTTCGCTTAGAAATATTTTACACACCTATTTGTTAAAACGGATAGCCAATCTAGGGCCAAAAAGCGGTCTAACGTCGTTAAAAAAGGGGATAGAAAAAGATACAAATTTAAACCGAATTTTAGTGGAACATTTTCGGGCTAATGTCGATCGGTCGTTGTGGCGGTCAGTTTTCCTTTGTGAACACGTGTGCAAGGGTCTCCTTTGTTTAATTTTATTTTCTTTTTTACTTTAGTGCCCTTGGCCCTGCCCCTGCCCCTCGCCATGACTGGCCTGTGTCCCCTGCGGCGTTGGATTTTATTGATTTTGGGTTTCCAATCTCTTTCTCTCTCGTCTTTCGCTTTTTAGGGGCGTTTTTCGGGCATTGTCCATGTAGAAGCTGTACATAGGAAGTCCATATATGAAGATTAGAACATTTTTAACATTTTTTGGGGGGGCGTTTTGGGAGTGCAGCCCAACAATCAGCTAGCTACAAACGATATCGTTAGAAGATTGATGGGAGACTTTCTGGTGTAAATTGTTAACACTGTTTTCCCTTTGACTTTGGAGGTCTTTGCATGGCCGCCCTTGGCGGTCTGGGCGTGGTTATCGCCCCCTTCCGCCCCTCTCTGTGTTCCACTGAAAAAGTGTTTTCTAGTGAGTCCTAAAACATCATTTGATACCCTGAGTATGTCTACTTAAGATGATCATGCCTAAGCAGCCTCTTTAGCCCCGCAATTTACTAATGAACCTGGAGATGGCAGATAGGAAGTGAGTCGGGACTTTTGAGATGAAAAGGAGTGGCCGTAGTTGGAGCTGATTAAAGGACCTACCCATAAGATATGATATCGGTTTTTTAATTGTTTTTTATTTAGATTAGTTTAAGGAGCCAATTCCAAACGACTTATAAATGAGGTTAACTTGGGTTTGAAGTAAATCTGATAAGATATCAGTTTTTCAATTGCTTTTTTTGGTTTTGGAGTCAATGGATTCCAAGCGATTTATTAATTTGGTTAACTTGGGTTGGAAGTAAATCAGATTGTCTGGTCCCACATACTACATTTGACAACTAAACTTTAAAAACACGTCAGTAAATAATTTCGTATTATCAACTAAATTTGAAAATAATAAAGTTGTTTGGTTTGGCAAACCGGTTGTTAATTCAAAGGTTGATTATTGATTGTTTAATATCATTGTTTACCAACACATTTAAACATTACGTTATAAAAAAATAGAAACAAATATATTGTTTCCCAAATACTTGTACTAAAAATCAATAAGAATACTCGAATCTATGAGTACTCCTTAATTAAAAAATGTAAAACAGTACTATTTTAAATTATATTTCCACCTTTACCTATTAATAATTTATTGAAACCGGAATATCCTGATAACCATATTATTCGCTTATGAGTTTTTGGGCTTAAGAAAACAGCTTAGCTGTAAAATGCAGTAAAATGTTAGGATAATTATAAATGATTAATTCTAATTTGTATTATGCATTTATATAGTTTATTACCCAATACAGAATTAATGATGTCTTATCGACATCGCTACAATTATATTTTTAACAAATATATTTATTGATCCACATACTTAGGTCCTCCTTCCAAAATCCATCTCGTTAAAATCTCACCAAGGAAATCAATCCCCGTGGAGAACCCACCTAAACTCCTAAAGCCCCAGACAAAAGCCCGTGTAAACATCATATGAACATCAAATCAGCTCAAGATTACAGCAGAACAGCATCTTTCACTTAAGATGCTAGTAAGGAAAATCGTTTTTGGAACAAAAAACTGTACACATATGAGGACAAAGGAGCAGACTTTGGCTGGCAAGCCGCGCATTTCTGGCCAACAACTAGAGGTAACACACAAAACACACATCAAACAGAAAACGCTTCAAATTTGCTCATTGTTTTGTCAAAATACCAAATAACATAAGCGACAAGATCTCATTTTCCAATTTCCCAAAAGGGAAGCGAACTAATAGGGCTGTGAGCAACAAGAAGAGAGAGCAATAGGTCGAGTCATAGGTAAAATTTGAGCAATTTAAAAGATTATCACGTTAGGGATCTGTCTCGAAAATGGAACAAAAACAGAACTTTGTTTGACTGGCATTTTGTAAACATACACTGAAAAAAATATATGTAAACCTATTTACCTTAAATGATACCATTAAAGCCAAAACCTTGGAATGTTTAAATTAATTGTATTAAATTTTAGAAACCTTTCTTTGACTTAAAGAAATTATAAAAATATATTTTATATATGTTTACCTATTCTACTGGCCAAAACAGTTAATTTTGAATATTACAAAAAAAGTTCTGAATTAGTTTTTATTCCTAAACAATAAGTTCGCAAATTTTTATGCATTTGTTAAATTGAAAAATATTAATTATTAGATTATTTAATTCATTTTCTACATTCATTTATTAAAGAATTATTAAAAAATTTTTAAACATTTTATACAACTTATAATTTGAGTTATTGCAGGACACATGAAGCTGAAAACTTGTAATTTAAGTTATTTGTGTACTAAGACTGAACACTTTTAAATTGAGTTATTAGTGTCCTGCAATACAATTTTTCCAAAATAATTATCAGTTTTCTTTATTTCTTAAAATTAATAATCGTAACATTTTCTATTGACAAGTTAAAACACATATATTTTCAGTGTGATTGGCTACATGTTTAGTCCTGAATTCGCATCTGAATTGGGATTTGGATTCGGTCGAGTAGACAACCGATCATTATTTCTGCTATTCTCTGGAAATAAGTTGCAAAGAATGGAAACCTTTTTTTGCTGCTCGTTCCCTCCAATCTCCGCTGTCGTCTATTCGAAATGGTCCAGCACCAAATTAGAGCTCGTTAAAAGGCACACTTTTGTATGGCCCGGGATCAGAGGAGACGGCCTCAAAACCCGGAGTCGAGACAGGGGATTACCCCCGTCTGAGTGCGAGTCGGGCAGAGATCACGTTTCAACAGATTCTACTGCAGGGGCTGAGCATCCCGGGTCCGTTGTCGGGGCTATTAATAAGCCTGGCGGTTGGTGGCTGGTGACAACACGTGAAACTCCATGACGTCTCACTGTGATGTTGGGCCAACCTACCTCCAACCCTCCTCCGCAGGGACAATGGTTAGCCTTGGCAAACACGGCAAATTTCCCAAAAACGTGTTTACAAATATTTTCAAAAGCGGCCCAAACAATGCGACAGCCTCGGGGGGACTCTGTGGCCCTATTGTGTGCATTTTGCATGACTTTTCCTTTAACCATCCCATGAATATCTATCTATTCCCTCCTCGCTGGCCGTTGTTCTTTTTTAAATTGTTGCTTCTTTTCGGATATCTGTTGCTGTACCATATATCCTCATCAAAGCGTCTATTTGTTGCCTCGGTTTTCTCGTCTCACTATTTTTTCCGCTCATTATTCTTCATGATTGAGTAGTTGCAATATCTATAAATTGGTATGTTCATATAGATTTCTCTATTGATTGTCTCGCATGTGGGTTCTTGGAGCTCAGAACAAATGTCGGTTGGTAAATAAACCCAGATTTGGGTTTTTGTTTGTTTTGGAATAAAGTTTATTGTTCGCAAAAGTATCTCGAATATATCGACATGAAAGAAGAGATTTCACAAGAAGAATATTCGTAATTAAATATTTTGATCGCTTAGGATGTTATAAATAACAATAAAAGAAAAGAGACATAAAATCAAAATTGGAAATAAACTTTAAAAAGTATGTTTTACTTTATTATTCAGTAGCTTGCTAAGACTCAAATTTTGTAAACTATCATACAAATAATATATCTACATATATCATAGGACATTCTATTCTTTATACTGTTCGTAAAGTTTAAGTTTAAAAATGAAAGTTGGTTTAAGGATTCGTTCGTATACATTTTTTTCTTTTAAATAATATAGGATTCTAAATAATAATTAAATATTTTTGTTCCTGAAGTCTAAATATAGTTTTAGTTATGCGACTTTTTCAAATGAAAAGATTACAGATCGAAATAGTACTTCGCTATATGTCGAACAATTTGATTTTTTAACGAATTTATTTCGTAATGTAAAGGGAATCAATTGAAATACTCTTTTAAGTTCACTTTGAAAATTGTAAATTGTTAAACCAATTTTGATTACTACTTTTATTTATTGCAATTAAAAGTTTGCAACGCATCTTCTTTTTCAGCATCACCAGGCGAGTCGATGTCCGTTTGTCTGTTCGTTTTCACGCAAACTAGTCCTTCCGTTTTAAAGCTTTGAAACTTAGCCAAAAGTCATCATTCTGTTCCAGTTAGTATATAAGTCGGAATGGGCCGGATCGGCTTACTATATGACATAGCTCCTATAGGAACAATCGGGAATAAAATTATACCTTTGTTGTGTGTTAACATATACCCATATACTCCGAGATATAGTCGTTTTTAACGAATTACCGTTTTACTTTTATAAACATTGAATACATATCAAAACATTGAATATATGATACAGCTTCCTGAGTCACGATCGAAAAATCGACATAGCTTAATTTTTTCGAAATAAAGAATATTTTATTTTTGTAAAGTTTCTTCCTGTTTTTTTTCCGTTAAAAAAAATTTGACAAAAATTAATTATTAAGATAATCGCATTCTAGTGTAATGTTTTCATGCTAAGGTAAAGAGGGTAAAAAGGTAAAACATTGTTCGCCATTTTACTTTAGAATTATTATATTATTTCAGTAGAAAAATATAGTATTCAGCTTAAAATGCATATAAGTATCGACATATCCCATATATGCATAGAATAATGGATTTCATCTCATCCTAGGCAAATTACTCTTTCAATGTACCTTATCTAAGGATATTATCGGGAATTTGTTGAATACTCGCATATCGTCTGTGTTATTTCAATTTTGCCTAAAAAAACATGCACATGGAGATGGAGTGCCATTGATAACAAATTTCATACGTAAAGATTACTTAAAAGGAGCTCAGTGCGTAAAAATGTTATTGTAGGATTATGTTTCCTGTTTCTTTGAAAAATCGTTCGACACAAAAACACATAAATGACAATGCGACGGATCAATAGGAAAAGGAATGGAAATGGAAATGGAAGTGCATGCCAGGCCATACATCGGACCACAATTATTGTGTGGGTCTTGGGTTTCCATGGTCAACCGCTATGTTGGCTTGCCACGGTAGTCGGATCGAAATGTATGGGATCTATAAGGATCGGTTCGGATTCTATGTGTGGGTGTGCGAGGGAGCGACTTCTTTCTTTCATTTTTTCCCTTTTTGGCCTCTGGGCGTTCGGTAGGCGACATGTAGGTAAACAAGGACATATATGTGTGCAGGGATGATATCTTCTCGAAGGCTTCTTGGCATCGGTGATTAGCTCTTTTGTTGGGATCGTCTTCCTCCTCGCCTTCGATCCTACCTCTTCTGCCTCCGCCGCTTTGTTGATGTCTATATGGGGGTACAAAAGGCCACAGTGTCCGTACGAGATACTTGCCTTCTCTAGTAGCAATTGAATTCGAACAAGAACGTTATCTTTCAATCTTCTTGCTGAATTGTCCCCTATGCTCTACCTCTATGGAAATTGTAACAATTGTAAACATTCAATGCCACTGCAGTTAAGAGGAAGTTTATTTCTTACTTTAACGAATACCAAAGACATTTCTTTAAGATATAACTAATTTAAACAAGAAAAGAAAACTAACTTCGGGCGGAGCCGAAGTTGATATACCCTTGCAGAATATTCTGTAAATTATATTCTCCAAAATTATTAATATGATGCATTCTTAATATTCATAAAACATCCCATTTCAATCGTTCAGTTATATGGCAGCTATAGGATACAGTCGTCCGATCCTTATGAAATTTGGTAGGTCGGATTGATTATAAATATAAATACAAATATAAAACCCATAAAAAGTCCCAACTTCCTAACTTTAAAAACACCAAAGTTATGGCATTTCCAATCGTTCAGTTATATGGCAGCGATAGGATATAGTCGGTCGAACAGACGGACAGACAGACGGACATGCTTATGTCATTTCGGGACGCGATCCTGGTCAAGAATATATACATATACTCCTTCACTGCGTTGCACACTTTTGAACAAAATTATAATACCCTCTGAAATATAATATATAAAATTATAATACCCTCTATCGAATTGAAACTTTGCACACACCCTTCTTTCCTTTGCACGCAGTGTAAAGTCGGAACGGCCGGGATCGGCCGACTATATCCTATAGCTGCAATATAACTGAAGGATAGGAAATGGAATAACTTTGATGTTTTTAATGTTAGGAAGTTAGGATTTTTTATGAGTATTAAGCATGTATCATATGAATAATTTTGGAGAATATAATTTACAGAATATTCTGCAAGGGTATATCACCTTCGGCTCCGCACGAAGTTAGCTTTCCTTTCTTGTTTATATTAAGTATTATATTATATTATTATTTGTTTGTATTATAAATTATATTGTATTATTAACAATCCTCCAAATATTGTAAAATAGATAAGTTGTTAATATGTTTTAAATAATTAATTATTTCCTTATTATTTAGATTATGTTTGCATAATTGTATCAAATTTACACGTCTGAATCTTACTTTTTTGTCCAATCTTTATCAACGATTATAATTAAAGACTAGAGTAATATAAAACTAATTGAAAGCAGTCAATGTTCAATTAAAAAGACAAGAACAAAATTAAGAATTCTTAGCTAAAAATTAGGTTTATGAAAGTACATTAAATAAATAATTTCTTAAAAATAATAAAAATTACAGTTCAAATTACAAGTTTTAGTTAACTGATTCAAAGGCGAAAAAATAAAACTTAAATTATGAAAAAACCTTAATACCGTTTGGTAAATCTTACATTTTAACTGCGAGTACCAGAATTTTAGGGAAACAATAGTTATAGTAGAGTAGATTTGGGCTAGAATAGTTATGGGCAAGAGTGATAATCTGGCAATAAAGTTACTGCCTGCATGGCCTAAACGGCTCATTAAACTATTTTTACTCGGCTCTTTGAAAAACGCTCTATGAACAATATTTTACAAGACGGATTCTTGAAGTGCAAAAGATATTTTGTACATACTTAAGAAAAGGACCAATAACAAGAAAGGAAAGCTAACTTCGGGCGGAGCCGAAATTGATATACCCTTGCAGAACATTCTGTAAGTTATATTCTCTAAAACTATTCATATGATGCATTCTTAATACTCATAAAAAATCCCATCTTACTAACTTAAGAAACACCAAAGTTATGGCATTTCCGATCAATCAGTTATATGGCAGCTATAGGATATAGCTCTCCGATCCCGGCCGTTCCGACTTATATACTGCGTGCAAAGGAAAGAAGGGTGTGTGCAAAGTTTCAATTCGATATCTTTAAAACTGAGAGACTAAACAGACGGACAGACGGA
Organism: Drosophila kurseongensis; assembly: GCA_018153305.1. NCBI lineage: Eukaryota > Metazoa > Arthropoda > Insecta > Diptera > Drosophilidae > Drosophila > Drosophila kurseongensis. The sequence continues at coordinate 6,120,249 of JAECXX010000005.1, read as the reverse complement.
CATGCTTATATCAACTCAGGAGGTGATGCTGATCAAGAATATATATACTTTATAGGGTCGGAGATGTCTTCTTCACTGCGTTGCACACTTTTGACCAAAATTATAATACCGTCTGCAAGGGTACAAAAATGCTCACATAGGCGATCAGAATTAAAATGTTAACTGCGTGTTTATTTGGTTAAAAAGAACAAAAGCAGTTAAAAACATTTTTATCCCAAAGATAAAATAAATCATATGCCAATAAATCAATATGCCACCTTTTACACTCCTGGTGTATTATTGATTTGTTTCCCCCAGTAATTTTTAAATTTTTTTCTAATTTCTAGAAGACTTTGAAAACTTGTTCTAGGCAAAGTTATTGCCAAATATAATTTTCCCGATAGCAGTTTTAATTTAGCTGATATATCGTAACCTAACTTTTGATATTATGTAAGTCTCACTCTCCCCCAAGTAAATCGAAGTAATTGTAATTTCTATAAATTGAGTCGGTTTTTGATTATCTTTACAGATTGATCACAATTAATAAATAATTCTAGTATCATCCCTTCACGAAATGTAGGAAGATCATATTAATAGATTTGCACGGCACACGACCAGCTCATGCCCAAAAAAGGTTTACTACTGTAGTCACACATGAATGAATACTTATCGTAAAGTTTCAATTACTACTTCGAAAGGATCGTTGTGTTAAACTGAGATCATTTATCACATGTGGAAATGGGATAGCTCAAGATATTATTATTCCTCAAGAAACCAATCGCTCCCAACTGATTACGCCAATCTTCGTTGGCATCTACTATGACCAAGTTCACACATGATCCTGGATAGTGAAATCTGGTTAACCAATTCCTGGTTACAATTTCTGCCTTAGAGGTTCAATTAGCAGCCTGGCTGGGATCTGGCAGAGATAGCCACTTCTACTTGACAGAAGATACTAATCAGAGTGGCTATCTCTAGCCGAGATGTTCGAAATTGAAGTGTGAGAGCACCCAAAAGTATCTCAATCATTCACATTCGTTATGCTCTATGCATTGTTCTGTAAGTACATGCATGCGAGGGATTAATGTTTATCTGTGATGTGCAATCTAGAAGTACCGCACTCCAATCCGAGATTATGCTGAGCAGTGATCCCAACTCCAGCCGAGATGTAGATAAGGCACCGAACTAGCTGGATTTTATTTTGTTTGGGTACTTGGTTTACAAAATATTTTCTTCTGTTTTCACTGCACTTCAAGATCTATTGCCAGCGATAAGATCAACAATGGAACCCTCCTGGCGAGGCCTCAAATTTCATGCATAGGTATTTTTTCAATAAATATTTTCCTGTCTGACGACGCGTCGCAGCCAATGATTTAGAATGTCTCGGGACAGTGCCGCCAAAAATTAAGAAAATATATATACAACTAAGTAGGAACGTCAAATATTGTTCCAATCGACTTGGCGGACCTGCAGACACTTGCTATCGTCCCGAAAATAATGCTTTCTGTTTGTCTTCTTCTATGACCAAGTGAGTTTGCTTAGTCCTTTGTCAATATTTGCCGTACAAGTGCAAAGAAAACGTCTATTTGCCCAGCGAGAAACTCTTGTGTTAATCGACGATGGCAGCTATATTGACATAGAGCTCATTAGATACCTTCTTGAACACTTGATGACCCTGGCTCTGAGGGTATTTTTCAAAGTCACGATGTGTGTAATGGAGGGGGAGTACAATTTACCGCCATTAAGTGTTTTTAGTCTCGATCTTAGAACCAACGGGAGGAGCGATAGTAACGTCTATCAGTCTGCTTATTATTTTTTCTAAGCTGACTTTGATATATCCTTGAGTAGGAAAGACTTTTTTGGCAAATATTTAACAAAAATATTTATTAGTAAGTTAATTTAAATGTGATATGTACCATATATATATATATATATATATATATATATATTACTTTTAGATATAAGCTAAGCTTAAAAGGAACTATTTGAAACAGTAAATATTATAAGGGATTTTTAAAAGTCAATAATCATTGTTTTTTCATTTTTATTATATTATATTCATATAACGAAGTAATAACGATTATTTTCTGAATAATATTGTAACAGTCACTATTATAATTTTAGTCAAAAGTTTGCAACGCAGTGAAGGAGACATTTCCGACCCTATAACGTATATATATTCTTGATCAGCATCAACAGGAGAGTCGATCTAGCCATGTCCGTCTGTCCGTCTGTTAGTCCGTCTGACCGTCCGTCCGTTTCTACGCAAACTAGTGCCTCAGTTTTAAAGCTTGAAACTTTCCCAAAAGTTGTCTTTCTATTGCAGGTAGTACATATGTCGGAACGAGCCGGATAGGGCGATTATATCATATATCTCCCATAGAAACAATCGGAAAATAAAAACCTAAACAAGAAAGGAAAGCTAACTTCGGGCGGAGCCGAAATTGATATACCCTTGCAGATTAATTATATTGTAAATTATATTCTCCAAAATTATTCATATGATGCATTCTTAATACTCATACTTCTTTTGAATTTGTCATATCTACCTTTTTCAGCCTCTTTTCTAATGCAAGGGGAGTGACAGTAAGGGGCAGTAACGGTCATAAAATTAATTATATGGATCAATTGGCCAAAAATAAAACCCATAGAAAATCCCAACTTTCTAACTTTACAAACACCAAAGTTATGGCATTTCCGATCAATCCGTTATATGGCGGCTATAGGATATTGTGATTTTTATGAGTATTAAGAATGCATCGTATGAATAATTTTGAAGAATATAATTTACAGAATATTCTCCGCCCGAAGTTAGCTTTTCTTTCCTGTTTTTTCTTGTTCTTTGGGATTCGGTTATATTTAAATACTATAGAATTACGGTATAGCTCATATAGCTCCCATAAGAAAATCAAAAAATTAAAAAAATAAAAAAATTAAAAAACAATTATTTTTGCTGTTTTTTCTATTTATTAAAATATTTCTTTGAGATATAGTAATTATTTACTATATCCGAAATACGCTTTTAGTTTTGTCAAAATTGACAAAGCTTTACTGCCTTTCTTGTTCTTATGGTTTGTATTTATAAATGCATGATGATTTGGAAAAACAAAACAGTAATGATCAATTATGTTCTCTAGGTAAATTGTTAAATATTTAGGAAATTATACACTATACTTTTTAAAGCTCGTTCGACTTCAGGAAATGTTAAAATGTATAATTTATTTGAGGCTTCGTTATTTATTGTTTAAAGTAAACTTATTACTTACTTTTTTCATATTGCGTAATGTCGATTATTGCTGTAATTTATTTTACAACACTCAAGAGCTTTGTGTAAGACAGCTAGGATTAAAGGTCATTAGGGGTAAATTTTCTGATGAAAATTTATATTCAATTTAACACTTTAAATAATGTAATTTAAATAAATTTTTAATAAATGTTCAATTTTGGTGCGTGTTGCAAATTAAACCTTAGGAAGGGAAAAGTTTAAGTAATGGCAGTGGAAAACGAACAGTCATTTCAAAAGAAAACTGTGGATAAAGGACCACCATGATATAGCAACTTGAGCATGTCGAAGTTAGTTTCGCCTCGCTTCTTTTATCTGCCATTAGCACTCCCTTGAGAAATGGTGTTTTTGTTTTCACTCGCAAGTTGTGACTAAATATCGGCTTCCGGTTGCCCCGATTCAGAACAATTGCATGTAAATTGTATTAGCAACGCAACCTTTTTTTATTAGCCTTGTCCGGCAATTTCAATGCTAAAAGGCTATAAAGGACTCAGAAATTGCTCAAGGCCATGCAGGAACATCCTGGCTGTTCTTTGAGAGGATTCATTGAATTGCATTCTTCTGAATTGAATTGGCATGTAAAATGCACTCGCCGTGTTTGCGTGCAATTGTGACCAATTTTAGTGCGACGATTTTGTAGTGTGGTTCCAAATTCTAATGGTCTGAATGGGCCGGAGATGTCCTGCGGAGCTACGCACGAGTGCCTCTCAATGGAGAGGACAATGCAGACATTCTCCGCCGGCAGGACCTCTCGCCGGCATTCACACTCGACGGTCGAGTGAGAAAGCATTGTCCTTTGAGAGGCCAGCACTCATTCAGCACTCGTTTTCCCGCAGACAATGCAACATTTATCTGCACATGCGCAACGAATGCTCCGCTGGTCCATTGAACGAAATCCATTCCCAATTATACATACATTTATTGTCTACTTATATTGTCTTTTCTAGGGGTCTCTGGATCTGGCTAACATGCCTCGAACATGTCCCTGCTTGCTGTTGGCCATAAGTCCTGTCGATCCGTCACCCAGATCTCAGTACCCATGCATCTACACTCAAAGAAAAGGGCTGCAAATATATCGATCATGAATTTTATATTAATAACAACACAAAGTATTAAAGTGTATGAATATTCATAATATTAAAAAAAAAAGAATTAAAAATACATTATCATTTATTCTGATACCTCAAGACTTATATTAAGTAACTGAAGAAAATGATCGGTTAATAATATATTAAAATATCACTTCTATATTATCCCAATTATCATTCAAGATATTTAACACATTAATATTTTTGTTTGGATCAATTAAAATTCATTGTGTAACTCTTTAGTTTTTCTCTGTGTAGACATTCTCCATTTGAGATAAGCTATTCTCTTCTAATGCTTAAACGTTTCTTTCTCGATTTGAAAACATTTTTTCTGGATGTAGATCGACAATAGCTCAGCAGGCTTTCCGAAGTTTCGCCTTCGTCATTGCCTCCTAAAAGAGTGTCCACCATTTTGCTGCTATATCCACGGCATTTTCCAGGCAATTAATTGTATAGTTTGCTTTTTGTTGTTCACTTCTCTGCTTCCCACCTTTAATTACTCATAGGTGCTGCTGCCATTAATGGGGACAAAGAGCAGTCCTTTGAAAGCAATTTCGGTCGCTAAGTAGCAAACAATAGTTTGGCAATTATCAAAACGTATAACACACTCTTTTTCAAGAGCTGCTCTTTTAAGGCAGTCAGTCAGCTGCGGATTCCTGGTAAAAGGCAAATTATTGTTAATAATCGTATAATAGACAGCCATAAATTTCGAGTCAATTTCAAAAGGACTTTGTATATATCCATATCCACCCAAAAATCTTCCATTGTGACATCAACTGTACCTTTAAGCAATGAATCGATCCAGAAGTACTGCTCGTTTTTGAAAATAAAGTCTAAAGGCAATTTGGTGGCAATTGAGGGACTTTGTTTTTTAAGAATACCTAGAAAGGAATCTAATAACAACAAAATGGGAAAGTAATGCTGTCGCATTGTTAATGCTTTTATTAAGGTTTTTTAGGTTTTTTACCAGGTGATTCGAAAATCCTACGCTTTACCATCAATAAAAATGGTTCCCAAAAAGTCAGACTAATAAAATAGATAAATAATTAGTATAAGGAAAGTCAGAAATAAAAAAGGCAGACTTATAAAATCCAAATTTGGCCAAGGCCAAAAAATGTGAAATTCCAATACAACATAAAATATTTTATTAAAAAAAGGAGTTCTAACTTCGTGATGCGAAAATTCGGCGAATAACTAAAAAGGCATCCGAATTGGTTGGTCGCAACTTTCTTTAAAAACCGCAAAATGTAGCTCATTTTTGTTGTTCCTATTCCTTCTATATGATACAGTCGTCCAATCGTTAATATATTTAGCACGATCAGTAAATATAAATATCTTAAGGTCTTGCTTTTCTGACCAATATCAAAACACCTTCTGCAATGTTAAAGAAGTATCTAATGTAAGTACATATAAAGATCTTTAGTCTTGGGATAGTCTTATGCTAACTATATATTCAAATATTTATCTACAACAAAATATATAACAAAATCCGCTGTACTCATTTTTAAAGTTAAAGGGCGGTTTCCTGGCTTATTATTGGGTTATCTGTCCGATAAATAACAAATTGCAATCTAATTTAATTAACAAGATATATTTGCACTACTGAGTACAATTTTAAAAACCCCGTATCTGCTACATCTTCTAAAAACGATCGGATTAAAAAATGGCTTATATTAAACTACATTTAAATTAAATTTTAAAGGTTAAATTCTTAAAATCTCCGCTCGTTACAGTCCAATCAATTTAACTTAATTATTCCCTTGCAGTGGGTATTATAATTTTGGTCAAAAGTGTGCAACGCAGTGAAGGAGACATCTCCGACCCTATAAAGTATATATATTCTTGATCAGGGTCGCGTCCTGAGTTGATATTAGCATGTCCGACTTTCCGTCTATCCGTCTGTCTGTTTCTACTCGAACTAGTCTCTCAGTTTTAAGATATCGAATTGAAACTTTGCACACCCGTCGTTCCTTTGCACGCAGTAAATAAGTCGGAACGGCCGGGATCGGCCGACTATATCCTATAGCCGCCATATAACTAATTGATCGCAAATGCCATAACTTTGGTGTTTGTTAAGTTAGGAAGTTTGGATTTTTTTGAGAATTAAGAACGCGTCATATGAATAATTTTGGAGAATATAACTTACAGAGTTTTCTGCAAGGGTATATCAACTTCAGCTCCGCCCGAAGTTAGCTTTCCTTTCTTGTTTTAGATAATTTTTCTCGAGGGGGGCTCAAGACATTCTAATTTTTTAATGAAATTTTCTTATTTGTATATATCTGAATTATAACAAGAAAGGAAAGCTAACTTCGGGCGGAGCCGAAGTTGAAATACCCTTGCAGAAAATTCTGTAAATTATATTCTTTAAAATTATTCATATGATGCACTGTTAACAGTCAAAAAACCCAGCTTCCTAACTTTACAAACACCAAAGTTATGGCATTTCCGATCAATCAGTTATATGGCAGTTATCGGATATAGTCGGCCGATCCCGGCCGTTCCGACTTTCCGCAAAGGAAAGAAGGGTGTGTGCAAAGTTTCAATTCGATATCTTTAAAACTGAGAGACTAGTTTGCGTAGGAACAGGCAGACGCACATACGGACATGCTTATATCAACTCAGGAGGTGATCCTGATCAGGAATATATATATACTTTATAAATATTATATTATAAATTATAATACCCTCTGCAAGGGTATAAAAACTTGTGAGTAAGCGACTAATGAAACGTCTTGTTGGTAAGGTGAATGGTAAAGAGCCATCGCCTTACGAGTCAAGTAGAACCTTAGTTAAGACTCTAAGATCTAATGCCATTATTCAATGCTGACTCTGATCTTCTAAGCTAATTACCTAATTAATTAATTTTAGGTTTGACTTAGAAATATTAACTCTTAAATAATAAAAGGTTTTTATACAAATTAAATCGGAAGAACCCCATTCTGTGAATGACATTCAGATATTGGAGAAAGTATCATTATTAATTACATTTTTTTGTTTTTTGACCATGGTAAAAACACCAAAAACTTGATCAATTTTAATTGAAATTTTTTTCCAATGGCTTAAAAAAAGTATTATTACAAGCTTACATATGTATTGAAAAATAAATGAATATTTAGTTTTTATGATGGTAGAGTGATGTTGTTTTGAGGAATTTTAAGCATAATTACAATGTAAGTTAAAACAAGAGAGAATGCTATAGTCGAGTGTCTCGACTATTAGATACCCGTTACTCAGATAAACACGGGCCATGAAAGGCGGAAATGAAGGCGGGCTTAAGCGTTTAATGGGTTTTTGGGCGTTAGAGTGGGCGTCGCAAACTTTTATTAGGCCAATCCATAGGTATTGACGAAACAAATACATATCAATTAAAATTTTCATAATAGCATCAAAACTGTGGCCACAGCTTGAGGCTTGTGGGCGTCAGAGGGGGCGTGGCACCGTTTTGAAACAAACTTGCGCTACGTAGGAACACCTAAAATCTACATGCAAAATGTCAATCTTCTAGCTTTTATAGTTTCCGAGATCTCTGCGTTCATACGGACAGACGGACAGACAGACGGACAGACAGACGGACAGACAGACGGACAGACGGACATGGCTAGATCGACTCGGCTAGTGATCCTGAACAAGAATATATGTACTTTATAGGGTCGGAAACGCTTCCTTCTACCTGTTACATACTTTTGCACGAATACAATATACCCTTTTACTCTACGAGTAACGGGTAACGTATTGGCTTATGACCATTGGGATTATTTCATTTGCTTAAGCAGAAAATGAAGGTGTGCAGGACATTTGGTCAAATCACCACAAGCTTGGCTTGGATTGACTGTAACATGTTACAGAATTATTTATTTGCTTAGATTATAACATTTAGGATATCATTTGAAAACGCAAGTACCGAGATAATGCTATTTGATAATGTATTTTTGTTTAGCATCTTCAGCAGAAAACTTATATATGCAAATTTTTTCAAAAAACTTCATGGGTTGCCCAAACAATTTTAATTTTGGAAATTGATAGTATATGTAGGTCTTAGCTGGAGACAGTTTTTTAGCTTTGCGTCTTATTTTGTCCAAGTTAAAATAAAACATTTTACGAGTAAATAATTTTTTTTTAACATTTCTGATAATAACAAATCAAATGTTTTTCGCAGCAATTCTAATGAATTATGTACACTAGTCGGCATAATTATTTTGACGAAAACCAAATGATGCATTTTTTTATGTAACTTTATAATGGTTTAATATAACTTAATGATTTTTTTTTCTGTTTTACGTAGTGCTAATACAAACTTAAAAATAATGAAATCAACAATTTTTCATATGAACTTAGAAATTTATAAACAAAAGTGAATTTCATGTTGTGGCATAAGTATTTTGACAAGTACATTTTAATATTAATAAGATAGCCTAAGCTCAAAAAAAGTAAAGGAAACAAATGAATTTAGTAAAATATATAATTTCCTTTAGTTTCTATAACTTTTTGCAGGCGTCGTGGAACAGATTCGATCAAACTGGAGATATCTCTTCCCAAAGGGAAGTGATCTCAGAAATTGCCTCCTCTCTGGTTTTGTTTAACGATACTGCTCTTTTGCGTTTAATAAGAGACCAGACGTTTTCAATAATATTTAAGTCTGGACTTTGAGGTGGCCAATCCAAGGTTGTAACGCCAACATCCTTCAAAAATGTTGTTATCATCTTGGCTTTGTGACATGGGGCGTTATCCTGTTGCAGGATAAAGGATTGCCCAATAAGCCGGTCTCCAGAAGTAAAGTCGTTTTCGTTTAGAACCGACAAATATTTGTGTTGGTTCATTGAGCCAGTGACAGGAACGAAGTCACCCAGTCCGTTATAGGCCACACATCCCCAGAACATCACAGAGCCTCCACCGTGGCTTACTTTTTGGCAAACGGGCCGCCTTTTTTGCCTTTGTACCTTAAGATTACTATGTAAGATTACCATAAAATGTATTTTTTGATGAATTATATTCAAAGGAGCTTTCATCTGTCCATACGCTTCTCCAGAATTCCTTTGGCTTATTGATATATTTTTTTGCAAAGGACAGTCTTTTAAGCTTGTTTGCTTTTGAAATGTATGGCACGTCCTTGGCTTTGTAGGTCTTAAAATCACTTTCTCTTAGTCGTCGACGGACTGTGCGCTCACTAATTGGGGTCTTCGCTGTTAAATTAAATTGATCGGCAGCAGACTGAGGCTTCAGAAAAACATTTTTTTTAAATTCCCGTATAAGGACTCGGTCTTCACTAGGTTTTGTTTTGCGCTTGGCACCTGATCTTCTTAAATTACGCAAGTCGTTATTCTTTTCAAACTTCTTAATTTGGTAGTGCACTGTCTGACGCGACACATCAAACTCCTTGGCAATGTCTTTGACTGCAATTCCAGCCTTAAACTTCGCTACCATTGAAGATCTGGTAACCAAACTTAACTCAGCCGTTTTACCCATGTTATTTAATATTACTTTGGTATTTTAATAACAACATATAATTTTGATAAAGGCTAAGCACAAAAGGTGTTTGATTCTCGCGTGCTCAAAAATGTGAAAATATTTCCATAAAGATGCTGTCAAAATACTTATGCCATTCAAAAAACCGTTGTCTGCTTGCATTCTTATCAGCAAAAAGAGAATGCAAAGGGTAAACGAAACAAAATTGGGAATGTACATAGCTAAAAATATATTCTTTGCTTTGCACTTACTTTTTAAACCGTTATTTGACGATTTTAAGTAACGCTAAGTTTAATAGTCAAAAAGAGGTTTCATCAAAATAATTATGCCGACTAGTGTAGTCTTACCTAAAGTAATTTTAAATAAACAAGAAGGAAAAAAACTTATGCATGCCAAAGTTTATATACCCTTGCAGTTATTTCAAAACGAGTACATTGCGAGTTATGCTATATTACTAAAAACAATGAGCCTATGTCAATTTTGCGCTGGATCATCGTTTCTATGGCAGCTATGTGATTTTGTTATCCAATTTTGACAAAACTAAAAGCCTAATTCTGATATGGTAAATAGGTTATATATCTCAAGGGCAAATTTTAATAAATACAAAAACATTAAATTAATTTTTTTTTTTTAATTTTTTTGATGGGAGCTATATAATATAAATTTCCGATTTTAATTTAATTAAAAGCGTATTTCCATGGTATTTAAATATTACCAACTCCCAAAGCACAAAACAAAATTAAAAACAACAAAGTTGTTTTTCGACTCTCCTGGATACTGATACTAGAATATATATACTTAATATATATATTGCAAATTTTTGACTGAAATTATAATACCCTCTGCAAGGGTATAAAAATGAAGAAAGCCATCTTGGGCAAGCTGATGTTCCTTTACCATGGCATCTATAACGAAATGAAGAGTTTTGTACCCTTTTTCTACTTGAAGCTTATTGGAACTGGAAAGGACGACACTACTCGCTCAAACAAGCTCTTGTTAACCCAATTAAAGGATCTGTTGAAGAGCCCTGGCCAACCTTCGCACAGTCATTCGATACAATTATGTGTCTAATGAACTGGGCGATTGAGGGTGTTTTAGTAAATTCGTGTTGAGCGATATAAAAGATCGCTTGTGCGGAGATCAAAAGCGAAACCGAGACGAAGACCACCAAGCCAAATGAATTTTCCGCTTTGATCCTGCCGTGGCCGCTCGCCATTGTAGCTGCTAATCGCACCAGGTGACGGATGCGTCGGCTTGTCGGGGACCCAGGATCGGGGCTAAATAGTAGTGACAAGGGAATAGTTCGGAGGTGTCTCTTTTCATGCGCCCGAGCATTGTGCGAAAAGTAGCAGTTTCCTCTTCTCCGCTTCTCGCTTTGGACCGCCTTTTGTGATCTATGTGGGTAGTCCTACGTGTTTCCCGGCGTCCTTTCTCTCGATGGGCTACGAAAATTGCTGCATAGACTCTTTCAATTTGCTTTTAAATTGCCGACAAATTGGGCTTAGCGTGGGCCACCAACATCGATGACTGGTCGTGATTTTTAACTGTTTAGAAAGTCCAACTAGAGCTCAGTCTAGTTTTAGTAAGTAAAACTATCCACCGCACCCCAATCCCCTGAACATATTGGTACCGAAGCCAATTTGTAACGCTTCTCACATTCTTTGACCCAAAATGGAAAGGATCTGAAACGAGGACAGGATCATCCAGGAACGTGTATCCCATTTGAAACGGTTGATTGGGTTTCTAATAGGATTTATGTCCTGCCTGCACACTTCTTGTTTCGAATTGATTCGTTGCACTCGGCTGAGATTCAAAAATGCGCTCATCTGTTCGATCGAAAACGTTTGTTTTCGTTTGCCAATGTTCCAGCTAATCCAGCCAGGAAATTTCAATTTCTTCGCTAGCATTTTATTCGCTTCCATGTTTATTTAGGACATTAATTGGTAATTGGGCTCCTTCATGATCGTAATTTTCGGACTAAGCTGGAATTTTTTAACCAAAGTAATACAAACATTTGGAAAGAGTGCGGAGTTAATAAGCTAAAATTATATTATAGAAGAGAAACAACAATTTTCATTTAAAAAGTTGCTTGATTAGTTTAAAGAATGAGTATTGTTTATAATTAAGTGACTTAAGTTTGCGTAAGAAAAAATGTAGTCTTACACTTACCATTTTTAAATTTCAAAAACTTAAAAAGAAACTATTTTAAACAGTCTTCACACATCATTAATCCTTTTTGAAGTAGTAATTATCCTCTATAAATATTAAAAGTATTCTTTAAAATAGTTTTAAAAGGGACATAATGGTGTCAAAAGTGAGTCAGGGTTCTAAATGGTCTTAAAATAATACAGTAATATTTAATCCAGAAATATGGTATTTTACACAAAAGGATAAGTTACGAACAAAAGTTGTCGACTTCTAGGCTAACAAACTTACAATCTTAAAAAAAAAAACCAACATTTTTTTATGTTTTTATTTTCAGTACTTAATCGGTCATAAATTAGGAGTTTTTTTAGTTTTAGCTAAATAATACGTTTCGAGTTGAAACTTGATTGCTTGTTGGCTTGCTAAACAAACTCAGCAAAATTTTAATTATTTCTTTATTATCGATTATTTTAAGCCAAAGGACTCACTACATATATTGTGATTATATGAATACAAATTTAAAATATAATCCTGAAAGATACTTTACCTAAATCGGAGGAATGAAATTCCAAAATGAAAGGTTTTCTCGTATGTATGTTCATACATATGTAAATCGCTTTACAATTTGACTTGATATTTATGATCTTTCATTATAACAATATTATTAACAATAATGTCCCTTTTACCAAAGACCTGAAGTTGACTTGGGTGCCTACACTGAAAAGAGCATAATCCCAACCGTATGCATATTTGGAATAATTACTAAAGTATTGTTACCTACTTAGGCACAGAGGGCACCTTTTCACGGGACTGTTCATTGTACCGCTTAAAAATACAAAAGCATCAAAAATAATAAAAATTGGAAATCCATAAATGACAAAATGTGAAATTCATTCTTAAGTCCATTGAAAATGTATTTTCTGTAGCTTGAATGTTTGCCCCAAATGAATTGTATTATATTCTTAAAAAGTACTTGTTTATGTCTAATTAATTTGCTGCGATAAACAAACTTCAAATGCTAAATTTAAGGTTTTGAATTTATTGAATTTTTTTATGTTCTAACTCTTTGAACATCTTATATTTGTATGTCCCATATACGTACATGTATTTCTTATTAATTAAGTTAATTATATATTTTTTCTTACATTTTTGTTACAATTTGTTAAATTTTATTTTATACTAATCTAAAATTTAACAGCAAATAATATCATTTTGATGTTTTCATAAATTTTAAAAGAAAACGCTGTTCTTATTTTTCATGCAGATTAACTTTTTAGCATTAAAAAACGTGACATTAATTCGATTTCTTAGGAACATCTCGAAACCTTATTATTAATTCGTTAAGTAATTCCGAAGTACTTGTGGACAAATTTTAGATTGGCGTAATAATTTCAATTTTACAGAGAACGTGCTTGGTTCTAAGAACTGTTATTTTGTTTTATTTTGAATAGAACTTTTGCTTCGGTTAAATTTAGGCAAACGTTTGGAACGAATTGATTCGCCTTAGATGTTGGCGACAATGTCGCCAAAATACAATTATTCATCGGGCACGTAACTGACTTTTCACCAAAAAATAATAGTAAAGAAAAATAAAGAACATTTGGCAGTGAAGTAATTGTGCACAGGAATGTTCAGGCGTTGCAAATTGGGATGTGTCCTATAGGATGCAAAAGGATCGGGGGTGTATTTGTGGACATGCAACGTTTAGTGCGACTCTACATCCCTCAAAACTCCTTATAGACAAAACCCATGCTGAGCCCTTTTCCAGGCACAAAAAGATCCTGCACACTTCTTCTGTTCTCCAGCGATCCGTACTTGTTGTTCGGGTCACGTCACGGTTTTTACCGTCGGAACCCATTTGACATTTGACAATTATTCATTTTTCGTTTTATTTCTTAGAAATAAAAGTCGGCCGCATCGCTCCGAATCGATTGGTTCCAAATCGTTGCAATTCAATTGCGAGTTGCCTTTTGGCTTTTTGGCATCCTGTTACCATTTCGTTTCAGCTGTTCGACACGATCTATTTGGTGTTTTACGCTCATTTCGTCCCGAACAGAGTTCCAACCTCGGAATGTGGAGAGTTTTGGTTATGCGTAAATCGGAGTAAATCGAAATACTCCTACAAAATGATACGGTGGAAATCGCAATTTTCACGTTAATCCTAATTATCCTTTGAACTTAATTGCTTAATTAGAAGACTATTCGAGTGTGGTATGTCCCAAAGGCAGAACTGAAGGTGTATATTATGGATTGCCTGAACGAATTTAATTTCGATATCGGTTCTTAATGAAAGCCGGATAAGATATGTGGTGGGTTACATTTATGATCGGCATTTGTATTTCATTATTCTCTTAAGGTTCGACTGCCTAATGAGCTTGATAAGAGAACTATAAGCTGTGGACAGGATCTCGTTTGTGCGTATGGTAACATCTTAGGAATTTGAAATTATTTAGAATTAAAGAATTGAAATAAGAAAACAACTATTAGCATTAGGCTCAATGTAAAATGAGGATTAGTGCAAAAACATAGTGTCAATTTTAGTTTATATTAAAAAAATGTTGCAAAATTATTGTAATATCTTTTTATGATTTAACACTGATATGCTTTTAAAAATTGTACAATGTTTTCAAGTAAAATTGGATGATTTTTGCATCTTATATTTTGATTAAAATATTAGGGTGTATTTAATTTTCATAATTTTTTAAAAAACCTTGTTTGTAAGCCTCAAAAAACAATGAGATGAATTATTGATTTGTATACGTATTCAAATTGATTTAAAGTTTTGTGTATTTTCTTGGCTATTTATCTATTTAATATGCCAGGAACATACAAAAAACTTCAAATAAATTTGATCAATATTTCGGAAATACAGGCTTTAAAAAATTTAAACCTTTTTTCTAGAAACTACATTTTAAATCGGGTTGACTCTGTAAGTAAAATAGTTACTAAAATGTATCTGAAATGCATGTACTTTTTTCCGATGTTCCCTTAATTAATAATAGATTAACCAACAAATATTTTAATTTTCAAAACAAACGGTTTTAATGTTTAAAAAAATGTAAATCAACATCTTATTTTAGAGGTAGATTTAAAATTACCCATAATACCCCACTTAAATTTACCATTTACCCAACTAATACGTAACAAATTACCAGATATCTCAATAAGATCAATGCTCTTAAACAAATGTACATTTTTTGCGAATATTAACACATTTAGATGTACTGAATGTTATTATAATGCATGAGCAATCAAATTTGTATCCAGATTTAACTTAAGGCCTTGTAGCTTTGTCAAGTTTTTGCTACAGTTCATTTTACACCGCAGATAAACAAATTAAAAGAATAATAATTATGATTTTGCAATGACTTCATTTTGGTTTCTTTCATCAAAAGAAAAAACACATTTTGTTTGTTTGTTCTTGATTAAATTTCATTATTATTAGAGGAAAAAAATTATTTCAAAAATTAATTTTTTAAGATTATCTTGTGAGTAAATATATGCCCAAGCCCAACAATGACTTAAACACGCCACACTTTTAAATAACAACTGAATCCTGCGTGCGTAATCTTAATTTGTGAAAGGGGATACTAATCCTTTATTGATCCATGCCGCCTTATGTCGTTACTCTTTATTTTCATTACATATCTTGTTTGGTTTCAAAATAATCACTTTCAACCAACCGTAGAAGTACCCGCAGTAATTGCAATTAATTTAGAGTGGTCCTAGATAAATTGCTACAATCAAAAAGAAGTTCATGTGAGAAAAACAGTTGCGATCCAACCAAGCAGGTAAAGTGTCCCTACCTGCCGAAAATATCGATGACGCATTTCGTCCCCTCATCCCTTGTGATTTTAGAAAGCAGGTAGGAAAGGACCCTCCGAGTGGTTGCACCACTAACGGGTATAAAAGACCGAGCAGCTAGACCAAGAGCATCATTCGAACTACAGTTTTCCATCCGAGTAGAACGTCAACAAATATCCAGCAAAATGTTCGCTGAAACCGCTCTTATTTCCAACTTCAACGGAGTGCCAGAGAAGCAATCTCTCACCGGCGCCTCCACCAACATGAAGAAGCTGCTGAAGACCATCAAGAATATCTTCAAGAAGTCCAAACCTATCCAGGAGTTCCCGATCTCCAACATCCCTTACTCCTGCCACACCGAGGAGGAGCACCAGAACTGGCTCAACGAACAACTGGAGGCCAAGGCAATCAACCTCCTCCACTGAGTTCTTCTGCAACAACCTCCTCCATCGAGTATCTGTGATGTGACCCAACTTAAAGGTCTATAAATCGGCATTTCGGCTTTAATTTCCAACTGTGATGATGAGAACACGAGACTGACTGACTTGTGTGCCTCGGAAGCGCCAAACTTCGTCGCTTCCGCCAACTGTACATATCAACTAGCTGCTAAAACGTCTTCAATAATGCTTTAATTTAGCTGTAATCATTGTCTTCCATTAGTGTTAAGCGAATCATTGTCTTCCATGTTTGTTTGTTTAGGGTCAAAATTAGTATAAGAATAAAAATCCCTCGAGGAAAAGAAAACAAAATTCTACTGTGTCATTTCTTCAATTTCTTAAAATGCCATATCTCGCATATGTTTGATGTTGACTAAAGACTTCGCCTGCCGTTAGTCTAAAAACATGCTAGGAAAATATAAACATATCACAAACGTCCTTGCGATTTTGGTAAATTGCAGTGGATAATTGTGATTCTAAGAATCCTTGCGGAGCGCAAATATTAGAGTGCTTCGATTCAATTCATTACATTTTTGTTTAACTTTATATTGACTGTTTTTTTAGTCGGCTTAACTTTTTTCAAAGGCTGCTCGACAGCGTTAAAGTGCATGTTGAGGCGTCTGCTTTCTACCGCTTAATATACAAACCTGAGCCCTGCATGAGTTGAGCTTAGAATCAGTTCCGATTTATAGCTTGATCTGTTTGTCTAGAACTTGGAGCTATGATTCCATTCACTTGTGGGAAGCACCTCATCTCGAGAACTTACAACAAAAAAAACAATGGAGTCAAATTCATATTACCCGAGCATAGAAGGCTAAAGACGAAACTCATGACATTTATTTTTCATCATTTTAAGCAAATTCTCTTTTGATTTCATTAGCTTATTTAAATAATACTACGCATTAGAAAGTATTTTTTAGTACACGCGCCAATTCTTAAGACTCCAATATATTCCTAAAATAATTAACCAGTCTTTAAGAATAAATTTCACGTCCTTCAGCTGAAGAACTAACGGTTATAACCAAATCAATAAATAAGAGACTATTATAATCTTAAGTATTTGTGATAAATTTACAATTTTTTTAAAACGTTAAATATAAAATGAATTCTTTGGTTAGATTGATTTTTCAACAGAACATTTCACAGCTCGGATTGAAAGATTTGGCAACCCAAGCCCATGATTAAATAGCCATGCGAATCGAAAGCGAAGATAGGTGCTTTTCTATTTGATTTAATCATTTATTTCCGCTGATTTACTTGAGCTGTTTTGGTATGTGTTGGGGGGACGGGTTATAAGGCTCGTCGTGCAGGGCTCTCCAACCTAATTTTTGAAAGCTTCAAAAAATATTTTGAAGTCCAATTCAACAGAAAGCTTTAAGGCAAAAGACTGTGGAACAGGACATATCTTTCATAGTTAGAAGGGAAAATACAATTCTTGCTATTCTACAAAATCATAGTCTTTCGGTACATGTACTTGTACTCAAATTTAGTATAGGCATTACCTTCAACGAAGTTGTGTCGAGCTCGTGACCAGGTAATTTTTAAAGTTGTACAAAATAAGTTATACAACATTAAACCTTAAACGGTAAAATAAAACAGGCGCCTCCACATGCATGCAATTCGCTTTAATGGATGTACATATTTTGTATTTTTAAATGCCTGTTCACCACAGCCCTTGAAAATATGTAAACACGAATGCTCTTAATAACAAGAAAGGAAAGCTAACTTCGGGCGGAGCCGAAGTTGATATACCCTTGCAGAATATTTTGTTAAAATATTGTTTCTTGATACTCATAAAAAATCCCAACTTCCTAACTTTAAAAACACCAAAGTTATGGCATTCCAATCGTTCAGTTATATGGCAGCTATAGGATATAGTCGGCTGATCCTTATGAAATTTGGTAGGTCGGATTGATTGGCCAAATATAAAACCCATAGGAAACCCCAACTTCCTAACTTAACAAACACCAAAGTTATGCCATTTCCGATCAATCAGTTATATGGCAGCTATAAGATAGTAGTCCCTCAGTTTTTAAGCTATCTGCTTGAAACTTTCCCAAAAGTTGTCTTTATATTGCAGGTAGGACATAAGTCGGAACGAGCCAGATTGGGCGACTATATCATGTAGCTCCCATAGAAACAATTGAAAAAAAAATTCAAAAAATTATTGCTTTGTTGTTTTCAATTATTTATTTTGTTCTTTGGGATTTTTTTGAATATTATTGAATTACGATTTTAATTAAATTAAAATCGAACAACAATACCATATAGCTGGCATAGAGACGATGCAGCGCAAAATCGACATAGCTTCATTGTTTTTAGTAATATAGGCATAGAAATCGAAATTTGGTCGATTTTTAACAACTGTAAGGGTATTTAAACTTCTGCTTGCCGAAGTTTGCTTCCTTTCTCGTTTTCATCATAATTTTGAATGTTTACAATTCTCGCTTTGTTAAGCTGTGTTAGTAATGAATGCTGTTTATTTTTGAACGACACTTTTTGTATCAACAGTATGTAATAGAACAAACTGTAGACGAACTACTTCATAAACATCATTCTTAATAAATGTAATAAAATCGTATTCAAATCTTAAAATTAACAAAGATCATAATATTGCGTCTTAAGTTCGACAAAATTGATTTATATTGAGACTTCGACGATTCTTTGTTTTACATAAATCCGTGTTAGGACCCGGATATAGATCCGAACCGAAATCAAGCGTCCGAGTTTCATGAGGACTCTTATGCCCATTACTCGCAAAGTAAAAACTTTACATTATTTGAAAGTTGGTAACAGAAAATATAAACGGTTTCCGTCTAAAACTGTAACATACAAGCACACCACTCTTTTTTACATATTTAATGTTAGCCGGATAAGTTTATTTTTAAATTCTAACCAGAAATTGAAAACGCTCTTCGATTTGGTTGGTTTTGGGACTAAACATTTTGTGTTGCGAATAAGTTGAGACTCGATTGCATATTTCTTGTTCAATTCTGATCGTTTATCTAATTTTTATACATCGTGTATGGTACTGATAAGCCTACCTGCAAAATGCATTTCATCCTCTTGTCGATTGGAATTTTACGGAGCAGGTAGGGAGAAACCCACTCGGTGGTTGCAAAATTTGCGGGTATAAAAGATCGAGCAGGCTGAGCAACAGCATCATTCGAACTACAGTTCTTCATCTGAGAAGATCATCAATAACTATCCAGCAAAATGTTCACCGAAACCGTTCTTATTTCCGACTTCAACGGAGTGCCAGAGAAGCAATCTCTCACCGGCGCCTCCACCAACATGAAGAAGCTCCTGAAGACCATCAAGAATATCTTCAAGAAGTCCAAACCTACCCAGGAGTTCCCGATCTCCAACATCCCTTACTCCTGCCACACCGAGGAGGAGCACCAGAACTGGCTCAACGAACAACTGGAGGCCAAGGCAATCAACCTCCTCCACTGAGTTCTTCTGCAACAACCTCCTCCATCGAGTATCTGTGATGTGACCCAACTTAAAGGTCTATAAATCGGCATTTCGGCTTTAATTTCCAACTGTGATGATGAGAACACGAGACTGACTGACTTGTGTGCCTCGGAAGCGCCAAACTTCGTCGCTTCCGCCAACTGTACATATCAACTAGCTGCTAAAACGTCTTCAATAATGCTTTAATTTAGCTGTAATCATTGTCTTCCATTAGTGTTAAGCGAATCATTGTCTTCCATGTTTGTTTGTTTAGGGTCAAAATTAGTATAAGAATAAAAATCCCTCGAGGAAAAGAAAACAAAATACTTTGCCATTTCTTACCTTTTTTTAAAAATGCAATATCGGCTACCATTTTTCCAATGAAAATGATATGGAAACAAGAAAGGAAAGCTAACTTCGGGCGGAGCCAAAGTTGATATACCCTTGCAGAATATTCTGTAAATTATATTCTCCAAAATTATTCATATGATGCATTTTAACACTCATAAAAAATCCCAACTTCCTAACTTCAACAAGAGAGAACGCTATAGTCGGTTGCCCCGACTATCAGATACCCGTTACTCAGGTAAAGGGAGTGCGAGGGAGATGGAGATAGAAATTTTGATCACGCATAACTTTTTAACGAATGGTCCGATTTGAAAAATTTCTTCTACATTTCGATAGGTATTGATAAACACAATAAAACTGCATTTTTACCTTTTCGAAATATTTAAATTTTTAAAATCGTATATAAGCGATTGTGGGCGTTAAAGGGGGCGTGGCACCCCTTTGAAACAAACTTGCGCTGCGTAGGAACTCCTAGAATCTGCATGCAAAATGCCAATCTTCTAGCTTTTATAGTTTCCGAGATCTCAGCGTTCATACGGACAGACAGACAGACAGACGGACAGACAGACGGACAGACGGACAGACGGACAGACGGACAGACGGACATGGCTAGATCGACTCGGCTAGTGATCCTGAACAAGAATATATATACTTTATGGGGTCGGAAACGCTTCCTTCTACCTGTTACATACTTTTGCACGAATACAATATACCCTTTTACTCTACGAGTAACGGGTATAAAAACACCAAAGTTATGGCATTTCCGATCAATCAGTTATATGGCAGCTATAGGATATAGTGGGCCGATCCTTATGAAATTTGGTAGGTCGGATTGGTTGGCCAAATATAAAACCCATAGAAAATCCCAACTTCCTAACTTAACAAACACGAAAGTTATAGCATTTCCGATCAATCAGTTATATGGCAGCTATAGGATATAATCGGCCGATCCCGGCCTTTCCGACTTATATACTGCGTGCAAAGGAAAGAAGGATGTGTGCAAAGTTTCAATTCGATAGCTTTAAAACTGAGAGACTAGTTTGCGTAGAAACGGACGGACGGACAGACGGACGGACAGACGGACAGACGGACATGGCTAGATCGACTCTCCTGGTGATGCTGATCAAGAATATATATACTTTATAGGGTCGGAAATGTCTCCTTCACTGCGTTGCAAACTTTTGACTGAAATTATAATACCCTCTGCAAGGGTATAAAAATGATGGTATATTTATTTGTATTCAAATGTTGTATAATTGTTACAGTGGGCGATAAATTTGTGCCTAGCTTGAGATCAGTTACCTTTTAAGATCTTACAACATAAGTTACAAAGTGGCACAAACCATGGTGATTGGTATAAAAAAAAAAAAAACAGGCATGCCATTTATTTTAATGTGTTCTGTATTTTTAATAGCCCGTATACCATCAAATAATACGATAATAACACGACTTCTAAAATATAAATAAATCGTTTAGTTTCCTTAAAATGTGACTCTCATTAAAAATGAGTACGGACTTTGAGGATACAAACAAATTAAACAATTGGAAAGCACACACTCGTAAAGCGAATAATAGATTTGCGGATATGCCTTTAAACATATCGATCTGTATACCCATAACCGAACATAATTTGGAACCTATAAATCGCACTCTTTCTCAGGACATGGCTAGATCGACTCTCCTGGTGATGCTGATCAAGAATATATATACTTTATAGGGTCGGAAATGTCTCCTTCACTGCGTTGCAAACTTTTGACTGAAATTATAATACCCTCTGCAAGGGTATAAAAATGATGGTATATTTATTTGTATTCAAATGTTGTATAATTGTTACAGTGGGCGATAAATTTGTGCCTAGCTTGAGATCAGTTACCTTTTAAGATCTTACAACATAAGTTACAAAGTGGCACAAACCATGGTGATTGGTATAAAAAAAAAAAAAAACAGGCATGCCATTTATTTTAATGTGTTCTGTATTTTTAATAGCCCGTATACCATCAAATAATACGATAATAACACGACTTCTAAAATATAAATAAATCGTTTAGTTTCCTTAAAATGTGACTCTCATTAAAAATGAGTACGGACTTTGAGGATACAAACAAATTAAACAATTGGAAAGCACACACTCGTAAAGCGAATAATAGATTTGCGGATATGCCTTTAAACATATCGATCTGTATACCCATAACCGAACATAATTTGGAACCTATAAATCGCACTCTTTCTCAGGACATGGCTAGATCGACTCTCCTGGTGATGCTGATCAAGAATATATATACTTTATAGGGTCGGAAATGTCTCCTTCACTGCGTTGCAAACTTTTGACTGAAATTATAATACCCTCTGCAAGGGTATAAAAATGATGGTATATTTATTTGTATTCAAATGTTGTATAATTGTTACAGTGGGCGATAAATTTGTGCCTAGCTTGAGATCAGTTACCTTTTAAGATCTTACAACATAAGTTACAAAGTGGCACAAACCATGGTGATTGGTATAAAAAAAAAAAAAACAGGCATGCCATTTATTTTAATGTGTTCTGTATTTTTAATAGCCCGTATACCATCAAATAATACGATAATAACACGACTTCTAAAATATAAATAAATCGTTTAGTTTCCTTAAAATGTGACTCTCATTAAAAATGAGTACGGACTTTGAGGATACAAACAAATTAAACAATTGGAAAGCACACACTCGTAAAGCGAATAATAGATTTGCGGATATGCCTTTAAACATATCGATCTGTATACCCATAACCGAACATAATTTGGAACCTATAAATCGCACTCTTTCTCTTTCACTTTGTTGTGCAATCAAAACCAAACAATTTCCAACTTGTTTTTTTTCGAGAGCAATTAATGCTCTTCGTTGATTAACATTTATTGGAAGTAATGGCGCTTGAAAATTAACAAACAAAAAAAGTTTATATTATATTACAATATCTCGCACGGTTTTTTCAAATCAGTGTGAGTTTGCGCATAAAATAAGAGTTATTGTCATGATTTTTATCTTACCCACTGATGTAAAAATAACAGAACAGAATACAATAAAAATTGTCTATAGTATTAAAAGAATGCCAAAAAAACATATGACCAATTTTCTCATATATGTATATGTATGTTCTGCGAGAAGTATTATCATTAAAAAATATGTATATTTTTAATAAATTAAAGTAAAGCCAATATTACAAAGTTACATGTACAAAAAAAACCATAAGACATTTTTATTTTTTCATATTATTTTGCTGATCATCACCCACAGGCTCTGGTGTTTGACGACATATTGAATTAGGAAGATAAAGTAATTGGAGTTAAAAAAAATTTGTTTTGCTAAAACACACTCTAAATACTCCACCGCATTAAATACAAAGTCCCCAACTTGAACCATTGACCATGTCTTCGGAGTACGCCTTCAAAGTAAAAATTGTATTTTTTTTTAAAAGGCGCTAACAGAAAAAAACCGTTAGGATCGAACTATAGAAGATATATTTTCCTACCATTTGCTTAATGGTAAGATACTGGTAATTAATAGATCTTAAAATTGACATTTGATACTCATGTTATTACGTTTAAAATATAAAATTGTTTGCCATCATGGCTAATTTATTAATTAATAAGTCTTCGTACTTGTAGCACTAGGAAATATATAAATATAAATACAAAAAATATCAATCAAAGACCAATGCCATTACTCTCTTTCTTGTTTAATTCTGATTGTTTTAGCCATCTCATACTTGTACATCATGTAAGCGTTGCAAAACCTACCTGCAGAATGAATTTCATCCCCTCGCCCTCTGGAATTTTACAGAGCAGGTAGGGAGAAACCTTCTGAGTGTTTGCAAAATTTGCGGGTATAAAAGATCGAGCAGGCAGAGCAACAGCATCATTCGAACTACAGTTCTTCATCTGAGAAGATCATCAATAACTATCCAGCAAAATGTTCGCCGAAACCGCTCTTATTTCCAACTTCAACGGAGTGCCAGAGAAGCAATCTCTCACCGGCGCCTCCACCAACATGAAGAAGCTGCTAAAGACCATCAAGAATATCTTCAAGAAGTCCAAAACTACCCAGGAGTTCCCGATCTCCAACATCCCTTACTCCTGCCACACCGAGGAGGAGCACCAGAACTGGCTCAACGAACAACTGGAGGCCAAGGCAATCAACCTCCTCCACTGAGTTCTTCTGCAACAACCTCCTCCATCGAGTATCTGTGATGTGACCCAACTTAAAGGTCTATAAATCGGCACTTCGGCTTTAATTTCCAACTGTGATGATGAGAACACGAGACTGACTGACTTGTGTGCCTCGGAAGCGCCAAACTTCGTCGCTTCCGCCAACTGTACATATCAACTAGCTGCTAAAACGTCTTCAATAATGCTTTAATTTAGCTGTAATCATTGTCTTCCATTAGTGTTAAGCGAATCATTGTCTTCCATGTTTGTTTGTTTAGGTCAAAATTAGTATAAGAATAAAAATCCCTCGAGGAAAAAACAAATATTATTGGGCTATTTTTTGTACGAGTTTAAACAATTTTGCACACCGTCGAAAATGATTAAAAATTGTGAATAGCAACAAAATTGTTTGTATGTCATAAAATTATACTAGCAAGTGCTTTGTGACATATTCTGTTTTGTTAAAAATGTTGTTCATAGGTAGATTTTCATTGATCTACTTTTACAATACTTTTTAATGTTCAATTACATTTTTTACAGCTTCCAAACGTTTTCAGCCGGAAAGAGTGTAATAAGGTTATGATTGAGCAGAAACTAGGAACTTTTAAATTATAAACAACCTTAGAAACCTTAAACCCCAAATTAAGCTTATGGTTCCAATGAAGAATAGTACAATGGGATGTTTATTTGATTCTGACATGCTATGTTCAATTAATGCACTTTATAGTAGCGGATTGTTTTCAAAACAAGTGACTTAAAAAACAGAACGCAAATGACACCTTCAACGCAAGTACACGGTTTTACATCCCCCTATTTTTAAAAAGTGGTTATTTTTCCTCCGCACAGTGGCGCCACTATTTATAATTTATCGTGGTTGTTGACAGAACTATAACGTCTGACCCGAGGCCTTGGAGAATTAATCGATAAGCGGACAGCAGCCCGCGTTTTTGGATCCGTTTCAAACTGTTTATTTATTTCAACGCTTATAATAAAAGTTGCTATAACAATACACATTCGATATATGTATATATAAGTATATATGTTGGAAGTGCACTTGGGTTTCGTTATCCGTGTAGGTGATTCGGGTGAGATGTATGTCTGTTTGTCACTTGCTGTCTGGTTTGCTGCATTTGTTCGGAAGAGTTCTGACAACTTTCTGGAAGATGAAGTATTTATATGCGGTTTCGTCGTTTAGGGTTATAGTTTAAGATCCACCAGTGGCATGGAGAGTAGTTCGAGGGGCTCAAACAAAAGTGGGGCGCAGGGGACAAATGCAGATGGCAAGACCGGAACGGAAGATTCAATTTCTGAGTGGAAGCCGACTTTTGGATTGCTGGACTGCTGGTGCTCGTTGCTGGTGCGGTTTTCACTTTTCAAAAACGTCTCGAAAATGTCGAATTTCTCTCGTATTACGTGCATTTATCTAATGTCAATATTTCTTCGTCTAAAACCAAAAACGGAACGCTGGCCAATTGTAGCTCGTCTGAGTCTAGCAAGCAGTTCGCCGCCCATCTCCGAGTTCCCTCGGACTGGAAGCGGACTACGGGTAGTCCACCGAGTCGCTGTCGAGGACCGTGGAGGAGACCCTCGAGGCGCGGCGGTGCCAGTAGTCCGAGTAACTGGCCTCGTACTGAGCGGCGGTGCGGTGCCACGGTGGCCATTTCAGCTATTCCTCGACGATGTCCCACACCATCAGCGACGCATCTGTGCCGCCCACGGTGATGAGCGTGTGGTCGCCGCATAGGAAGCGGACGCAGGCCAGCATGCCGGAGTACACCTTCGACTCGTGGAACTCGGCGCGCGGCGTTATGCAGGGGTACCTATTGAAAAGTGGTCATAGATTTACAAATTGGTTTCTGATATGAAAATATGTTGTGCGAATTGTGAAACCCTTAAGTTAAACGGGATGAACCCTAGTTCTTCGAAATAAAAAACAATGAAGGTTTTGTCACCACACACGATTTTCAACTATTTAAAGATATATCTAAATGAATTTAAAATGTGATTTTTAAAAAAATATATGAGTTTTTGTAATATATAAAATAGTTACATTTTTTTTAGTGATTTTGTTTTAAAAATCATCACTTTTTGTTTCTATTAAAATAAATTCCATTACGATATGTTCCTTAATATAAGATTAATTGATTTGACAAGCATAACCAGCTTTTTAGACAAAATAGACAAAATATTTGGTTTTAAGATAGCAAAAAAATAGTTCTCAAAATGAGAATATTTCCCCATAAAATAGAGCTAAATAATAATTAATGAATATTATTTAGAGGCCAATATGCCAATTCTCACCTGAACAGCCGCAGATAACCCTCGGCGTCGCCGGAGGCGAGCATGTCGTGGGCGGCGGAGCGACTGCAGGTGGCTACGATGGTGTTGGTGGTGCTGTAGTAGCGGTTGCTCCACTGGCCCGCCACCAGGAAGCCCACAGTGCAGTTGTTGGTCAGCCACTTGACGTCCTTCATGGCGATGGGACTGCGCTCCGGGGACAGCGACTTGGCGTCCCAGAAGAGCAGGTCGAAGTCGATGGTCACCGTCTGCACGAAGTTGCCGTCCATGCTCCAGTCCAGGTGGGTCAGCGGCTGCGATCCCCGGATCTTGTTCACCTTCTTGTAGGAGAAGCCATCGCGCGACACGCGGAAGAGGTAAATGCTGCCGTTCTGCGAGCCCATGGCTATCATGTCGCCAACTAATAAAGGAAGTTGTTAAAGTTAATAATATGAATATTAAACGAATCAGAGATAAATTTTTAAGTTTTTTGAAAATGTCTAAGATTGAAAGACCATAAGCTTCATAAATAATTCTTCTTTGAGGGAAGGTAACATAGAACTAGGGTTTTCAAAAATGTTTGTCAACAAAAATGTAATTTAGATTTAGTTTAAATAATATAAACTTTCTGTGGTATATATTTTTTGTACTAATAGTCCTTATCAATATTATTCAACTAACAGATCGTTAAAATATGTTTTTAATATCGGTGGCTTATATTCCATAACACATATTTGTAATCCCATTACAAGTTTCCCATATCTTACCCTGGTTGTAGGCCACGCAGTTGAGGGGCGACCCACAGACCCTGAGCGTCAGCATGACTGCCCCGTTCTCGCAGTTGATGACCAGCAGGTGACCTTCGGTGCTGCCGGCGGCCAGGGTGCCGAAGGGGTGGAAGGCCAGCGCCACACACTCGTAGCCCGTCTGGATGGTCCAGATGAGCTTGTTCTTGCGCCAGAGGGCCACGTGCTTGTCGTGCCCGGCGGTGGCGTACAGCTCGTCGTCCGGGTGGGCGGCCAGGCCCCACAGCTGCCGCCCGTGGCCGAACACCACCTGGGTGAACCGGCGCTGCAGCGAGCCCTCCAGGATGTTGTTCCGGGTGGTGCCCACGTAGATGTTGCCGTCGTTCCGCCCGGGGCGCTGCGGATAGATGGTTCGCACGCCGCCGGCGGCCTCGGGGAGCTGCGGGTCCAAAAAGGTCAATTAAATAAAGGTTCATTTTGGGAAAGCATGGTGTTAAAAAGCCGTTCTCTGTAGAATAATTATTTTTATAATAAGAAAAAAGTTCAAAAGCTGGGGTAAAGTGGAAGAACTCCGCAGCAAAAGTCTTATCAAGCTCATAATATTTTATTTTTTTTATTGAGTTATGACTCGACTTTTTTAATTAGCTTAGCTCTTTATGGTTCAAACTACTTCATATATACACAACAGGTTAATTAAAGTATGAAATCATACGTGCTAGAAATAAATGCCTTTTTAAAACTTAATTTGATTTAATTTTAATTTATTAAGAGGGGTTGTGATTCATTTAAAGCGGGAATTAAACTGCTAGTTTAAAAAAATGGTATTAGTATTTTGAGAGTTTATATGGGTCTCACCTTGGTATCGGCGATCTTTTTGTAGTTCTGCAGGGAGTCCCAGGCGGCGATCTTGCGATCCTTCTCGCCTCCGGAGAGAAGAGTGCCTTCGCCCAACATGATCAGGCAGCCGATGCCCTTGTTGTGGGCCTCGAACTCCGTGCGGACGAAGTAGGCGCCATCGGAGTCCACCGAGTAGATGGTGATGAAGCCATCCGAGTCCGCCGTGATCACGTCCCCATCCGGTTCGAATTGCACACTGGTGACATGGGACCGTGATGGCTGCTTCACAATGTCGGTGCGCTCGAAAAAGCCATCCTTGCGTCGGTGCCAGAAGGCCAGGTGACCCCGTCCGTGGGTGATGATGAGATTATCGTCCAGCGGGTGGAAGGCCGCCCCCGACAATCCCTCCTGCAGGGTCTGTAATTGAGTCGGGAATCTCGATTAGGGGGCGTCTTAAGTGGGCAGGCTTAGGCGGACTTACGGCCACTTTGCCCAGCAGGTGACCCCACTGCCACTGCCACACGGACAGGATGCTCTCGCGTCCGCTGTCGACGGCCAGTATGTAGCTTCCTCCATTCTGCAGAGGATTCACATGAGTTTAGCCGGTAATTGGGTTTGTTTTTAGTGGGAGGACTTACCAGCTGGGAGAAGGCCACGGCGGTTACTCCGCTGTCTAGTTCACCCATTCCGAAGACGTAGAGCGTCTGCAAGGACTCGGTGCTCCAGATGCGAACGTGCGCCTGCGACTTGCGATCTCGTCCAGCCTTCTGGCCAGAGGCCACCAGCTCTCTGGAGGGATGGACATCCATGCTGGAAGTAGGAGTTTACATTTGTTTAGAATGGCAATTTTTCGGGATTAGCTATTTCTACTTTATCTTCTTAATGTTGCTATAACCGCAAAAAGTATATTTTATTTATTTCTCTTGGTTAATTAATTTTTCCAAATTACAAAATACTTTTCATTTAAAAATGCTTGTTACTGTTTATCTTAATGGTGGATTATAATTTTCAAAAATAAACGCCTTTGCTTAAATCAAAAAAAAATGTTAATATATTCCTTAATGTTTAAGAATAAAAACATGAAAATCCGGAGTTTACATTTTCTGAGCTTAAATAATATATAATATAATATATTATACATTTAAAATCGAATTTCACTGAAATCACATGAACTTTAATAATTACCACATGATATCCTCGGTGTGCCCCGTGTAGTGCCTCTGGGCATCCTCGTCGCGATCGAAGAGTACGGCCACGGCGGCCACGTAGTAGAGCAGTTCTCCGGAGGGCAGGACCCAGAGATTACGCCGCGCATCAATGCCGCGGTAGCCATGGCTAGAAGGAGTTTCATCTTGGTATAGGTATATCGAATTTTAAGTTTGATTCTGAGAACTTACACCCATTGGAGCTGCAGTTTCTTGTCCGGCGGGGAGTTGTCTGCCGGCGCATGGTGGACGGGCGGATAGAAGGTGCGCCGCAGTCCTCGGATCGTGACCTTGGTGGGCTCCTCCTTCATAATGTCCAGCATTGTGTACTCGCCGTTCGGCCGCAGGATCTCGCTCTCCGGAGCGTAAAGGATCCGCGGCCGGCTCTTGCTCCTCGGACGGGCTCCGCGCAGCGGCACCTTGGGCAATTCCTCCGTGGGCAGAATGGGTGCGGCGGCCACCACCGAGGGGCGGGATCGGGAGCGCCGGATGGGGGAGCCGGCTATCAAGGCCGTGCCCGTGGCCAGATAGAAGGTGTCCACGTCTGCGAACTCGTTCCGCAGTTGGGAGAAACTGCGAACCTACAGGGAAGCATTCATTAATTTATATTCACTACAATAGAATTATATAAAATATATATACCCGCAAGATTCACTATATTTGTAATGATAAAACTGTATTAACCGATACCTCTAATAAAATACTTTATCAAGTTCTATCTATTTATCCAAAAAGTTTTGCTTATTACATTTTAGTTGAGCTGTTCATTTATTACCACGAAACCATATAAATGTTTAATTCCCTTTTATTGAAAAAAGATCGGATTAATTAAATTTAAATATTTTAGCGGGCTAAATTCACATTCAAGTAAAATTTGTTTAAGACAAATAATTAGTATATATAATATTTATATTTGTGAGTATAATGCTTTCCAAATGGTGTCTTGATTTGCCCCATGTCATATTCTGGTAAAAAATTTGGGTTTTTTTGCTATGCTTGAAGGGGAAGAGAGTAATTTGTCAAATCATTTTGCAAGTCGGCTAGGTTCGGGTCTTCATTAAGTTATTAGGCCGTGTCAAGGTCGTGCGGTTAGCAGCCCACCCCCGGAAGTTCACATACCTCCTGGCCAGTGCCTGTGTACATTTTCTTAGCTCCGTTAATTTTCAGCACTTGACCCAAATCCTCGAGCACTTCCTCGAACGGCTGCGAGGTGCGTAGGTTCAACAAAACGCGACACTGGAAGGGAAAAGAGCGGGGACATGGCATGAGTATATGCATTTGTATATGTGTAAAATCACGTGTTAAATCTGGACGGGTAATTAGTCTGGCGAGTAGCTACATGTGTACCACGGGCCTCTCAACACATTTTACTTGACCTGCGGTCAAAAATTTAGTCATGGCACGCAACTTCCGTTTGCGGGCTTAAAGCACCGACTTCCCCAATGCCCTCCCGGTTTTTGTAATGCTTATAATTATATGTTGTCGTCGACTGGCGTCCTCGCCGCATTCACATCCACATTTCTTTGACTCGCGTCCCACAAATCGAGTCTGTGACCCAATTTGCGTTTTCTTTTAATGCTTATTATTTGTTGCGACCAGCATATGCACTCAGAGAAATAAATGCGGTTGGTCTCGGTTTAAAAATCTATGTAAAGTCTGAAGGCAAATATATGTTCACTTTTCAACTTATATGTCCTTTGGCTTTTACAGTCTACTTAAAATTACCTTTACATTTCGCAAATATTTTTTTTACGAAAAGTTTTGGCATTCACTAGTCATAACAAATTTAAGTGTCTAAAAAATAACCATAAGACAAGTACAGACAGACAAGTACAGATTTACCCTACAGATTTTCCTCTGTGCAGCAGCATTGTTTGACTTTGCCCCATTGTGGATTTTGTTATTGTTGTTGCACTTGAGCTTTAGCGCTCATAATTGGGTGCACCCCACGTACGTCCACCCACCGAAGCACCCGCAAAAACCACCCAGAACCCCACTGTGAAGGCCACGCTGTGTTGCATTTGTTGGCTGGCGCTTGACTTTGGCTTTTATGCTTTCGCTGCTTATTTTTCAAGTAGAATACTTGAGTTTTAATGACCTTCAGGGCCTTGATAGCAGTTATTCACGCGTGTTAAAGAAGAATTTGTCTCTCCACTTCTGCCAGCATCTCCATCATCATTTCCCTATTATATGGACTCGCGTAGAATTAAAGCAGCTGCCAGGGAAGTTTTATTCGGGAAAAAAGAAGGAAGACCTTGCCCAGACACAACGATAAACTTTCTCCGTTGTCTGGCCGAACTTGGTTTAATTTATGTATTTAGTTTGGCTTCGAAAAAGGCGTCCGTTTAATGGTTTTATGTCCGTGTTGAGTGGTTTTCCCCGCACATCGCTGCCACTTAATTTCCAACCCAGGTCGCACTGATTGCCTACAAACAGAAAAAATATAAAACCAAGCTTCCAACTTTTCCTCCCCACCGAATATCACGCATTTATCCAGCTCATTTTGAAGTTTTTGGCAAAAAGTTGGAAATTTGACTTTTTGCTCGGCTTGACCGAATATTACAACTTTTTCTGTAAATTTGTGAATCAATTATAATTATCATCGAAGTAGGCCGAGAACTATCAGTTACAGAAAAGTTTTGGGGACAGCTTTGGATTTAGTTGGCGTCATTTTTACAGGAACACTTTGACTTTATTATATTTTCCTGAAAACCACTCGATTATTTCCTTCAATGTAAAGATTGTCTGTGATGGTATCTTTTTATATTTTTTCATTTATTTTTAAATTATAAGAACTTTATCTATTTTGTCATGATGCAAACAAACATTTCTTGAAACCTTTATGCTTTCAACTTAATCGAAAATGTTTTTTATTCTTCTGCGCCTAGCCCTTTTTTATGGTTAGCCATTTGATTTACAGTGACGACCATTCCGACTACCGAAAAACGCATGTCCTTTATGGGTCGTTAGGTGGACTGGTTCAGGTGCCGACCAATTCGAGACGGACCGCACCGGACCCCATGGATTGTGCCTCAATTTATCACAATTTATTTATGGTTTATCAAAGCGTAGCACCTGCGACACAATTGTCCGGCAAAAATGTTTTCAAATTCAAATGGTGATGGAAGAGCTACGCCTTTCATCAAATAAACGGAGAATGTGGAGGCTTTACTTAAAGTGTACTTTTGGTCCTTAACAGTTATTTTTGGGAATAAATAAGTTAAATAACTTTGAGATATTTTTGATTATATTTATGGATGACTGTTTAAATTGCTAATTAAGATGTTCGATCAGTGACCAATATATAAATTCGCTCAACGCGATAAAGCAGTTGCAATTGGCCAACTTAAATTTTCCATGAATTTGCTCAATTTTCAGGGCGATTATGCCAAAGTCCATTAGCAAATTATTACCGCATTTGCCCTTAAATTTCTCTTGCATATGGGCAAAGTTTGGCTAAACTTTTCTTTTCGGCAGCACAATCGACTGTCACTTAATTTACTGGAAAATTAATTGACAGGGCAGAAGCTGAAAAGATGCTTTTAATAATTTAGTGCTATGCATTTCGGGCCCGAACGGCAGCAAACTGTCGATATCTATGCCATAAATTATGCATGAATGTGTCTCCGTGCTCCCTTTTTGCCCACGCCCACACATGTGCACTGGGGAGCCATCCTGAAGACGTCTTGATGAGGCATATGGGCTCCGACATGGACTATAAACAAATATAATTATGTGAGCAAATAATTACATTATCGGCTACGTTGCCAGCTGCAATCACGTGACCCCAAACAAATGGCGTTTGTTAAGCCAATTACGTGCACTTTTCGTATGCGGGAGCAGGTGGGAACTGGTGGAAACTGGTGGGTCCTGGTAGGACCTGGCACGGGGAACGGGGCGAGGGGAGGCTGGCAAACAGCTGCCGGAAGGAAATGGCCAGGACCTCCATTTTCCCTTCTTCCTGTGTGTGCCCGAGTGTGTGTGATTTAAATTGTCAGCATTTCTTCTCGTCTGGAAAATTGTGCTGGCTTTTCAGGCATTCAATCGCTCGGCCGTTGTACGGTTGATTTAATCTTGGTGACGTCAAAACCATGCAAATTTTCCAAATATTTTCGTTTGCGGCAACCTCTCCTTCCCTTTTTTCTACCCCATATACACAAAGGAATTCCAATAAAATACAAACATGCATAAAACAAAAGACGTTAAACTGCAGCGCTGCCGTCGTCCTTATTGTTGTCAACGCTCGTTGAGTTGCATAAAGGGAACACAAGTAATTTAAATGAAAAACACAGGACCTAAGAGTTGAGAACCGCAAGCGATTGAAGGGCGGTACTCAAAAAGAGAACTCGGACTAAGAATAAAGAAGAAATCTTGCACAACAGCAACATTATCAAAATTACTTATTTTGAACGGGATTTAACGGGATTTATAGATATAATTACTAAAGCTGAAACTCCTCTTTTTTTTTTTTAAATCAGAAATTAACCATCTTCTGTCTTTGTAGTAGACAGCACCGGAGGTACGGACCATCCAGTGAATAGAGGATTCGGATTCGTGCACTTCTAGCGTTGCTCGGTACTAAACTCGTCGGATGGGGTGGGGTTCTTTCCTAGTCCTCTATATGACGTACACTGTCCCACAAATAAAGAAAGTTTTAAGTGCACTAAGCGGTACTCTAACTGGTTCCAAACAAATCAAGGATGTGAACGGACATTTTTACAAGCAGACGGACTGTGAAGGCTAAGCGGATCAAACAACATATTAAGAGTTCGGGGAAGCTAGATGTTATTCACTCCCCGTTCTGTACCCTCCCTACCTTGATAACACGTGATAAATTTTGCGGTTATCCCTTATTCAATTTATTTACATATTTACTTATTAAATCTATGTAACAGCAGCATTATAATCCAAGTAATGGACCTATGAACTTCAAGTTATTTATACATCATTGTATTTCCATTCAAAGTCTACTTTATCAAACAAAATATTACTTTTCGCGCCTTCAGTGCGTTCTGTCATTTTAAATCAATTGTTTCTCGTTAAAGCTACGTCATTACTTTTATATATATATATATATATAGTATGGTTTCTGGTATTGATAAACTTATATTAGAAAAAGACTATAAAATACAAACTTAATGCATTCGCAAACATCCTATCCTTTGCATCGACACACACATGCTTATCCCCAAATATATCGGTCAGGAAATATAATATAAAGTTTCTGCTTGACTTACGTACGATTCCGTAGAAGCAGGTTCGTTGGGCCCATCGAAGATGCTGTAGTCGATTACTTCATGCAAAGATATTAGAAAATATGATTTCCTGACGGAACGTGCGTGTGTGGTTTGCACGATTGGAATTTACAAATGACTCTACCAATTACTGACGAACTCAAATTTAGATCGCCCAATCAAGTTCCTAATATCTATATATATAAAAAAAAAATAATTAATAATTAAATAATTAAATAATTGAAATCGTCACGTCACGTCTATAAATCTCAAATCTCATTCCTGTGGCCTTCCTTCGGATACCGTTCGTGGACAGCGCACTACATCCATAGTATCCCAGGTTTCTCCGGCTCTTCTCCTAGAGGTGCTGAAGCATGATCGCCTAGAGTGATCACGCCTTCTTTCCTTACTCCTGTCACATTAACGGAGTTACATCGTGGCCGCAAGTTTGGCGCCTTTTCTCCTTTTATGTAGTCTGGCCGCACGTGGCGTGCGTTGGTGAGGTTATGAGATTGTAGTCAACTCAATAACCTTCCAAAGTTCTGGATGATTCTATATCATCGTGGCCGCACGTGGCGTGCGCTGGTGAGGTTATGAGATCGCCGTTAGCTCAATAACGTTGGAAAGTTCTGGATGATTCTATATCTTCATGGCCGCACGTGGCTCGCTTTTCGCTTCGGAGTCGCGCAGGTTGTAGGTGTGCCGCGCGTGGCTCGCTTTTCGCTTTGGGATCGCGCAGGTTGTTTGTCAAAAATCGCAGATCCTCTCTTCGTCTACCGACCAGTCTGGGAAAACCCTGTCTCACTGGCCGGCTTTGACGTACACTCCCGTAGTATTCTTGGCCTACTGCAACTAAATAACAATTCACTCAACTGACCTGATCGTATTACTGGTATTTACCTGTCGCTGGTCTAAAGCACTCTAGGTTATTTGTAGTTAATTATAAGTAATTCTTCACAGTCACGAGTTGTACAGCTCTCTCTATGAAACACTTTGGCTAGCGCAGCGTTAACGTGCGTCTTCTTTGACGATTTGAAATGAAGTGAACGCTTTAGCACGCGTTGCCGTCTGCATCGACGCATCGTCGCTAAGCTTAGAGTAACGGAATCCTTCCAGTTCTCATTCACATTTCCTTCTCTACGCACTATCGGTGTTGCGCGAGCGAGAACACACTATGCGAGTACGCTCATATGAGTGAGTGATCTAGCTAGCTGATACTCGTCTGCCTGGGTAACGCGACGTTGTCAAACTTCAGCGGAATTTTACCAAAGTCTTGATTTTCTCTTTTCCTTCTTTTTACTTATTCCCGCTTGGTCGACTGTACTAAGGAGAGTGCGTTTGAGACTTGCTTGCCCTATACTCTGCCTTTAGTTTCGAGGCATACTCGACTTTGTATGTCTTACACAATTTCGGTAAAATGTCGTCTTCTATTCTTTTCTGGCCCCCACACCACAGTTAACTCAGCCAGAGTAACGCCTCGCCGAAGGGTTAACTGAAAAAGGGCACTGTGAGTTACCTCATGGACTTTTTACGTTCTTATATCTTTTAAATGATATACGCCTAATGATTTCTTGGCTTCATTCTGCAGCTCATAGTACGTCGGGCTGATCTTCTTTGCGACCGTTGCCTTTATGAAGACCGGGGCTAACTTACTACTGAATCTTTTCCCAGCATTGCTTTGAGCAAAACTGCGGGCGAACACGGTATCTCCGACCTTCAGATGTACCGATCGACTACGTAAATTATATATCCTAGCATTTGCTGCGTGTGACTCCGAAATTTTCGTTTTGGCCTGTCGGCGTACTACTTGCAACATGTCGGCTCTTTTTAGCACCACATCGTCGGTCAAAAGATTTAAATTCCTAAGCAACTCGTAGTCCTCTCCGTTGGCTATCATATTTTGTCCAAAACAAAGAAAATACGGGGAAAATCCGGTACTCCTGTGAACACTAGATCTCATTGACGCGCTTATTGCGTCGATGTTTACATCCCAGTTTGTGTGATCAGTGCCTACGTAAGCTCTGATTGCTGCTAAAATAGATCTATTCACTCGCTCACTCGCGTTAGCCTGTGGCGAATAGATAGCTGTACAAACGTGTTTCACACCAAATCGGGTAAGAAACGCTTTAAAATACCCTGATTTAAACTGCGATCCATTATCTGTCAACACGGATTCTGGCGCTCCGAAAGTATAAAATACTTGCTTTTCCAAATATTCACAAATCCTCTCGGAGGTGAATTTTCGTAATGGCTGTAAGAAATGAAACTTTGTGCTGTGGTCAACGACTATCAGTAGGCCTATATTTCCTTTCTTGGACCTTGGATATGGACCAAGAAGATCCATATAGAGCTTTTGAAAAGGTCGATCAGAAGTCATCGGTCTACCCATAGGTGGTCTAAGAACTCGGTTTGGGCTCTTTGTTGATTTACATACGGAACACTCCGACACATAATTGCGTATTTGCGTCACCATTCCTGGCCAGAACAGATACCGTCTGATCTTATCAATCATCTTATTCATGCCGATATGTGCAGCGTCGGGTGCGTTATGCGCTCTAGCTAAGACTGCGTCAACAAGATTAATGGGAACCCAAAGTTTCCATGACTCCTCATCATGCAACAAATTTCCCCTAGCTGGTTCGGTCCTTTTGTATACAAAATCGTCCACGACCCTGAGATCAGGAAGACGTGATTGGTTATTTTGAACTTGCTTCCTCAATTCGTCATACTGTTCTGATTTAAACTCCTTCGACGCCAGATCGATCACCGGTCCTCCATCATTTATCTCAGAAACAAACTCTATTTCGCGACGCGACAATGCGTCAGCAACCACATTTTGAGATCCACTGCGATGCTTAATCGTAAATGAGAACCCCTGTAGTCTTATTGACCATCTCGCTAAGCGTCCTGTCAGGTCCTTCTGTCTCATCAACCATTGCAGCGCGGCATGGTCAGTAATAACAGAAAAGTCTTGTCCCTCGATGTATGCTCTGAATTTGCTAATGCCCTTGATAACCGCTAAGCACTCTAATTCACTGACTGAATAGTTTCGCTGAGGCTTCGTTAGCTTCTCCGACATATACGCTATTGGCAGTTCGACTCCATCTTCGTTCTCTTGAGCTAAAACACAACCTAGACCATATAAACTTGCGTCACAAAGCAATACAAATGGCTTCGCGAAATCAGGTGTTCTTAAAATCGGTGATGATACTAGCTTGGATTTTAACTGGCTGAACGCTTCATCTGCTTCTTCAGTCCAAGTAAGGACATTGTTTTTCTTTAGCAGGTCTGTTAAAGGAACGGCAATCGTTGCATAGTTATCCACAAAACGCCTGTACCAGCCCGCTAAACCTAAAAATCTACGTAGCTGTTTGACAGTGGTTGGCGTCGGAAATTGTTCAATCGCGCTAACTTTGCCTGGATCAACTTTAAGTTCACCATCTCCTATTATAAAACCTAGATACTTGATTTCAGTCATACAGAACTTCGACTTGGCTATGTTGATCGTCAGATTTGCCTTGCGAAGGTGCATCGCAACTTCTTCTAACAGTTCCATATGTGAATCAAAATTGTCAGATAAAATTAACAGGTCGTCCAAGTATACAAACACTCTAGTTCGCAACTTCGCGGGTATAACTATATCCATTAGTCTACACAAGGTTTGAGCTGCATTACAAAGACCAAAAGGCATCACCTTGTACTGGTATAAAGGCCTGTTAGGTATTGTAAAAGCGGTGTATTGTCTAGATTTCTCTTCAAGCGGTATTTGCCAGAATGCGTGTTTCATATCGAGACCAGTGATGAAGCGTGCAGGAGGTAATCGACTTAGTATCCCGTCTATATGAGGTAGTGGGTAAGCATCTTTTACAGTTAGCTTATTCACCTCTCTGGAATCGAGACATAAGCGAACCTTTGTTCCTTTCTTGACAAGAACACAGTTGCTGCTCCATGGGCTTTTAGACTCTTCGATCACGCCTAACGCTAGCATATTTTCTAACTCAGAAAACATTAGATTTTCTTTGGCTGGTGAAATCGGCCAGTGGCGTTGCTTAACTGGTTTTGCGTTAGCAACATCGATACAATGCTCCATTAAATGAGTTCGACCAAGTCCATCCTTTTCGTAAGACGGTAACATGGCAATAACTGCATCTAGTTTTTCTTTCTGTCCTACTGACAATAAATGCACGTTGGGCATTTCCACAGTGTCGTCTTCTCGGCCTACATCTAGCTCTAAGACTGCCTGTTTGTCATCGACTATTTTACTGAGTAAGCCGAAGTCACGCCAGAAATCTATCCCAAGATATACGTCTTGTTTGAGATCTGGGATTATAAAAAACTCTACCGGCTTCGTAAATTCGCGGTAGCTAACTTCACACTCAAGCTTTCCTTCAACTGGACATTCGGCGTTGTTTGCGGTTCGAATTCTGCCGGAACACTTGCTTACTTTTGGATGCTGCCCTAATTCTTTAGCGGCTGCGCCACCGATGCAACTTATGGACGCGCCTGAGTCCAACAGAGCTACATATTGATGATTACCAATATTTATATCAGTATAAAGTCGACTGTCAGAATTCATAAAAATTGCGGAAATCAACTTCTTTCGGTTTCCTTTAACCTTCTTCCAGAATCTACGCATCCGATTCGTTGAACGTCTGGTTTTCTTAATAAAATCACAAGAGCTAACGTCTCCAAAGATTCGTTTCCTTGCATCTGCATACTTCGCTGCTCTAACATGATACGGTTGTGGGTGATCAGCGATAACCGATGCTGCTTCATCAGGTAGTTTATAAGACATATCCGGGTTTACTTCTACATATGGTTCGGTCTGGGTACCACTATCGGATTTTACTGCCTCGGATGCGACGCGTGGTTTTTGACCGGCGCATCCATCAGATAGTTTTCCGAAGGGTTGCACTTTTGGCATTTGGGCTTGTAGGTGTTCTTCATCCCACATCCATAGCAAAAGATCGTACGAATTTCAAGACAATCATCAAAACGATGTCCAAGCTGATCACAATTCCAACACTTAAATTGCCTGCGTATCGCGGCTATTTCAGCTGCTTCGCTGTCTCCACGATCCGATTCTATCTGAGAGACAAACGCGCGTGACTGAAGGCTACCCTTTACTGGTTGAGCTTTCACTTGCTTGCAAAACTGCTCGTGAGTCCTGATTTCTTCTCTAAGACTGGCTAAGGTGTTTATGCGTAAATGCATAAGTTCATACTGAAGAGATGGCTTCGCATGTCGTATAAGAAGTCTAACTAACGATTCTTCTGAGAGTGGATTGCCCAAGCGAGCAACTAGCTTTTCCACTTGAAATTGGTATTCCTCAAATGGTTCTTTATCTGCTTGACGCCTGCTGTTTATGGATTCCCAAATATCCATATCCGTATCACTCTCTTTAAACTTATTTCGAAATTCTCTGCAAAATTCTACCCAATTAAATTGACGATACATTCGGTGAAATCTCCAGTACCATTCACTAGCTTTGCCGACGAAAAATAAATGTAAGTTATCGCAAAGTTGACGATCTCCATTTAAATTCTGTTGAGCCAATGCTTGTATTCGATAAAGAAATTCCTCAGCTTGTAAACCGTCCTTGGATCCATCAAACTTGATGTGCCAGCTTTGAATAATATTCGGCACCTTATCTGGCTGTATCGAAGAAAGCGATCTATCGACACGCTGAGTATTTAGACGAATATCCTGATACACAGTTCCTGCAGAATGAGCTTCTGCTGGTCCCTGATTCTCTGTCATCCTCCGATTTGGAGTTTGAACTGAATTACCAATTTGTAGGCTTGCTATCTGCGACCTTATTAGCTCAGACAGTTCTTGTCTAAGGCTTTGCTGCTGCGCTTGTATTGCCGTACGAACTACTCTATCTATCTCCTCCAAGTTCTCTGTCCTGGAAGTCTCTACCACTGAGTCCGTGTCTACACTTCGCTCGTGGCGATTCTCTGGTTGGTTTCGGTTGGATCTAAGTGTCATTCCGGTACTGGGTGCTGTACCTCTCTGACTTCCTGCATTTCTACCTCTTCTACCTCCTGTTCTGCCCCTATTCGCGTTCCTGCTGGACGGTAAGTTATTGTTTGCTACATTAACTTCTCCTGTCCTCCCTTCAGCAGCTGACAATTCTGCTAACAGGTTGTTGTTCGACAAGGATAATTGTTGTACCGTACATCCATGGTTGCAAATAGGGCATACATTTGACTCCAGCACATAATCTCTGATACACTGGTGGTGGAATGTGTGACCACATGGTGTTGACGCTGTTAAATCGTTCGCGATTAATGGCTGAGTACAAATTGTACACGATATTATCTCGGTATCCACAGCGATCGAAAGATCGAGATTGCTGTGACGTACTGACATTTTTTTTTTTTTTTTTTCTCAAAAATTTTTCAAATTACAAAACAAAATATATTAACTTTGGTCCGTGCTTGGTTTTACAACTGCTTGCATGTTACATAAATAAACTCTTAAATGTTCCTTGATCTTTAGCCGAAAACAATAATTTAACTAAATCAAAATACTTTTGAACTCTTGTCTCTCAAGTGGCGTTTCTTATTCTGGTCAAAGGTCGAAGTTTCTTCAATGCTTTGCATTTCCTAGAACAGACTACCAGCTTTCTAAAACAAGTTAAACGAAAAATTGCTGAAAACAGGTATAAAGTGAACGGTTGGCTCTGGTCGACTATTCCGTAAAGACTCGAAATACAATCGCAATTCCTAGAAACCTAGTTCTCTTCACCTTTATCTACAGAAAATTTCTGACTCATGTTAATTTCGAATTCTACATATTGCGCTGGTCCCTAGATTTGTGTGGTCGTCCCAGTCCGTAAGTTCTCGGACTGTGGTCGCAGTTCCAGACATCAAATTTCTAGTGAGCCTCAAACAACAAAGAAAACAAAATTAAGCTTAAGCTGAATCTACTGCCAAAATACTGAAATTTACTAAAGCAATATCGTGAGGCTAAAGCTTCACCTAGCGTCCTGCACTTTGAAATTTACGAACTTCTTGGTGGTTTCGGTACCTAGGGCTTTCGTAAGTGAAACTAGATTGCCTCAAATACTTTTCGATTGAAATTAAGCTCCTCGGGCCCCACACGTTGGGCGCCATTTCTTATATTATGTAGTAGACAGCACCGGAGGTACGGACCATCCAGTGAATAGAGGATTCGGATTCGTGCACTTCTAGCGTTGCTCGGTACTAAACTCGTCGGATGGGGTGGGGTTCTTTCCTAGTCCTCTATATGACGTACACTGTCCCACAAATAAAGAAAGTTTTAAGTGCACTAAGCGGTACTCTAACTGGTTCCAAACAAATCAAGGATGTGAACGGACATTTTTACAAGCAGACGGACTGTGAAGGCTAAGCGGATCAAACAACATATTAAGAGTTCGGGGAAGCTAGATGTTATTCACTCCCCGTTCTGTACCCTCCCTACCTTGATAACACGTGATAAATTTTGCGGTTATCCCTTATTCAATTTATTTACATATTTACTTATTAAATCTATGTAACAGCAGCATTATAATCCAAGTAATGGACCTATGAACTTCAAGTTATTTATACATCATTGTATTTCCATTCAAAGTCTACTTTATCAAACAAAATATTACTTTTCGCGCCTTCAGTGCGTTCTGTCATTTTAAATCAATTGTTTCTCGTTAAAGCTACGTCATTACTTTTATATATATATATATATATGTATGGTTTCTGGTATTGATAAACTTATATTAGAAAAAGACTATAAAATACAAACTTAATGCATTCGCAAACATCCTATCCTTTGCATCGACACACACATGCTTATCCCCAAATATATCGGTCAGGAAATATAATATAAAGTTTCTGCTTGACTTACGTACGATTCCGTAGAAGCAGGTTCGTTGGGCCCATCGAAGATGCTGTAGTCGATTACTTCATGCAAAGATATTAGAAAATATGATTTCCTGACGGAACGTGCGTGTGTGGTTTGCACGATTGGAATTTACAAATGACTCTACCAATTACTGACGAACTCAAATTTAGATCGCCCAATCAAGTTCCTAATATCTATATATATAAAAAAAAATAATTAATAATTAAATAATTAAATAATTGAAATCGTCACGTCACGTCTATAAATCTCAAATCTCATTCCTGTGGCCTTCCTTCGGATACCGTTCGTGGACAGCGCACTACATCCATAGTATCCCAGGTTTCTCCGGCTCTTCTCCTAGAGGTGCTGAAGCATGATCGCCTAGAGTGATCACGCCTTCTTTCCTTACTCCTGTCACATTAACGGAGTTACATCGTGGCCGCAAGTTTGGCGCCTTTTCTCCTTTTATGTAGTCTGGCCGCACGTGGCGTGCGTTGGTGAGGTTATGAGATTGTAGTCAACTCAATAACCTTCCAAAGTTCTGGATGATTCTATATCATCGTGGCCGCACGTGGCGTGCGCTGGTGAGGTTATGAGATCGCCGTTAGCTCAATAACGTTGGAAAGTTCTGGATGATTCTATATCTTCATGGCCGCACGTGGCTCGCTTTTCGCTTCGGAGTCGCGCAGGTTGTAGGTGTGCCGCGCGTGGCTCGCTTTTCGCTTTGGGATCGCGCAGGTTGTTTGTCAAAAATCGCAGATCCTCTCTTCGTCTACCGACCAGTCTGGGAAAACCCTGTCTCACTGGCCGGCTTTGACGTACACTCCCGTAGTATTCTTGGCCTACTGCAACTAAATAACAATTCACTCAACTGACCTGATCGTATTACTGGTATTTACCTGTCGCTGGTCTAAAGCACTCTAGGTTATTTGTAGTTAATTATAAGTAATTCTTCACAGTCACGAGTTGTACAGCTCTCTCTATGAAACACTTTGGCTAGCGCAGCGTTAACGTGCGTCTTCTTTGACGATTTGAAATGAAGTGAACGCTTTAGCACGCGTTGCCGTCTGCATCGACGCATCGTCGCTAAGCTTAGAGTAACGGAATCCTTCCAGTTCTCATTCACATTTCCTTCTCTACGCACTATCGGTG
Organism: Drosophila kurseongensis; assembly: GCA_018153305.1. Taxonomy (NCBI): domain Eukaryota; kingdom Metazoa; phylum Arthropoda; class Insecta; order Diptera; family Drosophilidae; genus Drosophila; species Drosophila kurseongensis. The sequence continues at coordinate 6,076,751 of JAECXX010000005.1, read as the reverse complement.
TTGCGCGAGCGAGAACACACTATGCGAGTACGCTCATATGAGTGAGTGATCTAGCTAGCTGATACTCGTCTGCCTGGGTAACGCGACGTTGTCAAACTTCAGCGGAATTTTACCAAAGTCTTGATTTTCTCTTTTCCTTCTTTTTACTTATTCCCGCTTGGTCGACTGTACTAAGGAGAGTGCGTTTGAGACTTGCTTGCCCTATACTCTGCCTTTAGTTTCGAGGCATACTCGACTTTGTATGTCTTACACAATTTCGGTAAAATGTCGTCTTCTATTCTTTTCTGGCCCCCACATCTTCTCAATCAAACTAAAAATATTGACATGTGCTATTGACTTTGCTTTTTATTGAAAATTCCATTTGCAGGCCTGGCAATACGAATCCAAGAATTTGGTTCGTAGAGAGTATTCCCGGCATGTGGAAACTGAAATCATTCTGTGAGTTGTTTTTGCGCTTCGAGCTTACTTACATATTCCCTGCCTTTTTCTGTTTGCCTTCAACGGAGGCACACATGAAAGGGAGAACGTCAGGTGAGGCTGTTGTCTTTGTTCTCCTCTTCGCTGTTCAATGCCCCGTGGCATATATATGAAAAAATTGAACGTCTATGCATGTCCAATATTCGTACACAGAGAAAAAAACAGTTTGACTCGGAACTCTAAGCTCTTTAAATCAATCCTTAAAATATGGTCGAATATGGTCGATTAAGGTTAATGTTTATTTTTCCTATTCCAATGCATTAATTTTCAGAATATATGTATAAAAATAAAATAAATACTTAATTTCAATGTAAGAAATAAATGCATTGAACTTTATTATCTCAGCATTGTCTCACATATTTGGAGACAATTTATTCTCGCTTCCGTTTGAAAATTATTAAACTTAGCCCCTTTTTCTCCGCGTATTCGTATGACTTCATAAACACATAATACCCAAATTTCCGAAGTTTTCCCTACTCGTTTAAACACGTAAGCTGCAAGTTTAAAAAGTCAAACAACAAAGTGCAATGCGACACGTTGCACTTTAGCTTGCCAAATACCCGAGCACTATACCATACTATCGGGTGATATATATATTGAGCAGCGGAGGGAACGCCAATATTGAGTAGCCTGCCATTATGCATAGCCATTTATTGCGGCTTTCAATTGCATTACCCCGACGAACACTTGATGTGGCTACAGATATAGATGTCGATGCTGATGTAGATGTGTAGCCCAGACACAAACAAAACAAATAAACACAAACATGGGAGTCCTCGCAGACGGGGACACAAAACACAGACACAGTCTCAGACAATAAGTGGGGGTGGAATCAGGGAACAGTGGCAAAAGATTCGGGAAAATTATATGGAAACTTTGAGAACAACATTTGGAACACCAGAAATATCATGTTAAATAACAAATTGCTAGGCACAGTTTTTTAATTTTATTGATAGTTTAATAAATTAAGTTTAAATAGTGTTAACATGTTATTATTATTTTGATGTCATTGAATTTTATATTGTTGTAATTCAAAAATTAAAAATGAATATCAAAAGATAATGGTTTATGGCAAACTATAAACAAAAACTAAAATAAGCTTGGTAAGCTTGGCTGATGTAAAAAGAAATGGTAAATGTGATGAGATGTTCACATTATCAGTATATCTCACTCTACGGTTATTTGTGCTGGGGAACTTGGAACGGGAGCTGCTGGTGATGTACGTGTAATGCAATTGGCGTCAGCACTTCGTGCTTTTGGTGTTTTGCCGTGGAGTACACAATGCCCAAGCATATATTTGTATATATTTTCGCCAGGACTTCGTTGACTCGGTCGTGGCAAACGACGAGCGACATGTCCTTGGCCTTGGTCAATGGGCGCGTGCAGAGTTGGGTTCAACAGCAGCAACAACCACTATGACTACTACAATTTCCTCTTTCGCTTTTGTGGTCGGTTGTACTTTGGTCAAATTTGCATTGCAAACTCCATTAGGGGTGTCTCGCAAGAAAAAAGCGACTGCTTTTGTTTTGCGGCAATTCCCCTTGCCCTTTTCCATTGTCTCGGCCATTAATGAGATTCGATTTGGGTCTGGCCAACATCTCCGGCAGACGGGCGAAGCCCCAAAGTACCTGTCACGGACCTTCCCCTCTAATTGGCCCGATCAGGTGCGGCCTTCGCCAAGGCTGCAGCCCACGTGCTGAAAGGTGCCAAAACGCCCACGGCGTAAAATGTACTTCGATTCATAAAACTGCACGAATGCCGCACCTCGACCGGCAGAAAAACAAGGCGCTACAGAATTGTTACTTGCACTTAGGAAAATTACCATAAAACGTTACTACGACAACGGTCAGGAGAGGTGGTTGTGGTGCCGAAGCCAATTCATATTTTAAAGGCATTTTCGTAATAATAACATAAATTACGAGTACGGGTGTGGCGAAGCGAGAGTGAAAGAGTTATGGGGCCGTACACCTGACTGCAAAGTTTTTGCCAGGCTTTCTGTCGTTATTCCCTCTGAATGGGTACTATGGGCTTGAGCCGTAAGTTGATCAATTTGTTATGAATATTTTACAAACAGATACATTTCATTTCATTGGTTTGTTATAGTTTTGTTGAGGTCTAGAAACCCGTGTCCTAAAAGTCTTAATATGCTAATTGAGTTACAATTAATTTTAAAAGAGTTAACTTCTGTAAAGCGCTTATCTCAACATTGTAAAAAGAATGTTTTAAAACTTACAACTATTTATTTTACGTAATTATTTTATTTTATAAAAAACGTTAAAGATATGTTTATAAGTTACACCTTTTTAAATATAAGAAATGGTTTCACATCTGTCCGAATTTTATGAGACGGCAAGAGTATTTAGACTCCGTTTTCGAATCTATAATTTCCTTCGAGCTTTTCCTTTCGCGAATATTTGCCGCGTCTTGTTTTTGTATGTCAGCGGAAATTACCAAATTGACCGTGGCTTCAATTTTGTTGCTGTTGGCTGTTCGCCCGACTCTCTGACTGCATACAATAAAATACAAATTACAGACAATTGATTTTCCATATGATTGCCGCGGAGTGAAGCTCCCGAAAGTAGGCAAAGGTTAATTACAGAGTTCTGGCGGACAGAACCCACAGCCAAAAATTCTGAATGTCAAAGAGGGCGCCTTTTTTAGAGCAGCCATAAAAATTTAATCATTGCACTCGGGAGATTTTAATAGGAAATGCATTAATAAAATGTAAATTATAATAGCGCAGTCAAAAGCCGATAAAAAAACGAGGAATCGCATTTGAAAAATGGCAACCGCAACTAATGACGGCCCCCAAGGGGCAATCGAAGAATTCGAGCGCTGAAAAACACATCAAAGTGGTTTCCTCCGATGTGGATTGGGTAAAATAAAATGCCAAATTATTTATGTGCAGAATCCTTTAATGACAGTTAAGTCAGTCGGGTCATGGGTTGATGAAAAAATAAATACACTCCGTTGACCATAAAATATTGATGGCAAATATTTATACAAATAAAAGCGAACTGGACTCCGAGTTGGCCTGCATTTTTTGCACCCACAAGAGAAGCGGAAAAGTAAACGTTCCACAAAATGCATTTCGCAATTCGAGAGGACAGGTGCTGCATCCACATAGACACGTTTATTTACTCCGCATTTCTGCTTTAAATATTTAAGCCCATTTTTTATATTTACCTTCTCAAAATATTTGCCCGGCTTTGGCGTATTTCGTCGAGCACTTTGCATAAATTTCAATATACTTTATAGGCCGCTTGGCTGGCGCTCTAATGCAATAGTCAAACATAAATTTACATAAATATTGCAGGCCGATGCGCGCTTTAATCGCGGCAATTAAAACATTTGCACAACGCATCGCTGCCCAGGCACAAATACAAACGAAATTGCGAAAATAGCGAAAATGCCCGCAATCGCTGGGAAAATGCAAGGCACGAGGTGCGATTTTCCCGCCACCCCCTGCACCACCTCGACCAAAAATATTTTTGTGCATTGTTGATGACGCGGGCTGGGCGAAACAATAAATACGGCATGGAGTCGGCGGAAAATGCCCCCCAGTTCAGGACTCACCTGCACCGAATGATCCAAATTATTGATGATGCGTATCACACGGCCGGCGCTGCGCTTTATCGAGCCTGATGTGGTCGATAATGTGCCCAAATCCGCTTCCATTATTGAGGGCTTCCGACTGGCGGGCTTGGAGCCCCATCCCTGGTTTCCAGGCGATGCATACCACATCCCGTTCTTCTTGCCGTAGCTGGCAGGCTGTCCGGAAAATATATGGAGAGTGGGAAAGTGGAAGTGAGAAACATATAAATAGCAAAAGTACGTGCGAATAGCTGCATTTTGGGCATTGACTAGTTTTCCATCACCAGAGATGGGACGGTAACTCTTCAACGAAATAGGTACAAAAGTACCTCAATAAATTAGTAATAAAATAATTATCCTTAAATTGTTAATTTCAAAATAAAACTTATTTATATTTGAACATAATACTCAGGCTTATACAGTTATAGATGGAAAGCTTTTGTCACAAAAATATTCGAAACATATTGCCATATGCTGAAAAGAAATTCGATCCGAAAATGGGAGTACCATGCCTACGATTTTTGAAGGTATCTGCCGAACAGGAATTTTGTACCCAGTGAAGTATAAACGTAATACTACCAGATACTTTTCATCACTGCCCAGCACATCCCTTTCCCCCTCAATATATTGTGCGTATGTATATGCCATTTACAGATTGCTGGCATCGCGGCTTTCGTGAAAAATTCCGCGCAAATCTGGAATTAATTAAATTGTTTTGCAGCACGCACCGACCTGGCTTGACCATGGAAATGGATGTGGATGTGGATGTGGACGTGGCTGTGGACATGGACATGGACATGGACACGCATCCACACACGTCACAGCCGAGTGCCCAAATCAAGCAAATCTCAACCCAACCACTGGCACTCACGCACTGCCGAAGTCACCCACCCGAAACTTGTGTGTGTGGTGGAAATTTGGTTTTTTTTTTTTTTGTGAACTAAGACCCCATCCTTCCATCGCTTAGAGCCATCAAAAACGCTTGACTTTTGGATGGCAGCGTGAGGAATTTTGAAGAAGATATTAGGGCGGATGATGGATGGGATGAGCTGGGATAAGACGTGTAAAAAAGATGACGACAGGCTCAGGGATTTATTTAAGCTTGGGGTGTTATCAACAAATTCTAAATAGTTCACAACGATTAAGCAAGCAATATCGAAATTGATTGAACATCGTAATATAATAATATATTTTAATATAAATATTTGAATGGAACCCTACAAATATAAAAGGTATTCTAATTGGATATACTTAAGCAATTTGTATTTGTTTTGATAACTATGTCCAAGTTCAGAGAAGTTTTTGTCCCAATATTATATCCTATTTCCGTTTGTCAGTTCAGCATATAGTCACGATCTCATCTCTATTTCACTGGCTCTTTGAGCCAAGCCGCAAATTGGAAAGAAGTCGGCCGCAGACTGCGTGTGTATTGGCATTTGCTTTTATCTCATTGAATGATTAGAGTCACTGACAGTGCGAGATTAGTTGGCCCACAGCCTGAATAAATTATCAGCCTAATCTCTGGGACAGACTCCTGTCTTTCGAAGTTCAACGAGGTTAATGCTCGAGGAGGAGTTCGGTATTTATAGTTTCCCTAAGCTCTCCATTTGCCTAATCATCACAGTCGCCCCGGGGAGAAATACCTCTTTCATTCAAGGCCTGCAGTGCTTTGACAAATATTTGTGGAATTTTTGCACTTGGCTGAGTGGGAGCCTTTAAATTGAGTTGTTTCACTCACATTCAATTTGACAAATGCATTTTTCCTATTTTCAGTCTGCCGTATATTTCAGCTTCCTGCCACAAACAGAAGCCGGGGCCATAATTCAAAATAAATAAATTGTTTAATTTTAATTGTTTTTCGTCTTCCTGCAGCGTCTCGGTTCGTTTCGTTTGATCCGTAGGTGAAAATTCAATTTTAATTCCACATTCGGCTTCGATGGATTTTCAATTTAATTTTCCTTTTCTCCGCACTGCTCTTCTTCCTTTTGGCCCCGATTCGATTGGTTCCTTTCCTTTGCTCCGCAAAGGTGGATGGGATATACAATTATTGTGGACCGAAAACAGGGGCCAAAGGGCGAAACAAAAAGTGGAGAAAGAAATTAATGTAAATTCGTTTTTAACACAATTCCTCAGCTAGCGATTTCACATTTGCTTTGTGGGAGGACCAGAGTCGAACCCCCGACTGACCCCAATAATGTTTTCGGGGCCTACACACTTGGAACATGTCGAACTCTGGGCCCGGCCCAGCGTGTGCACAAGGTTACCATCAAAATCAAGGCTTTTAATTGAAATTCAACAAAAATGCAGAAATTCAAATATGCCCACTCTACATGTGTTGGTGCGTATCTGTGTGTTTGTCGAGATTTGGCTCTCGTGCAAATGGAAAGCCGGAAAACTCAGTGCACGTGTCAATGATTGTTGTTGCTGGCGGGGCAGACACTTCCTCCCTTGGCCAAAATCAATTAAAATTCCGCCAAAACATAATAATAAATATAAACCGTTTTTGCCGCCCATTAAAATCGCGAATGAATACATTTTTATTGCGTGCAAAAAGTCTCCTGTGGTGATTTAAGTAAAATAAGAGTAGATAACTAACAAATATTGCCTATCCACACATTTATCGACAATACTCCGCAATAGCTTCATTCCTAATACTATTTATTTAATCAAATTTTATAATTATGCATGGTAATCCGATTATCGCTCCCAGTATATGGGCACTAACTTTTAATTATTTAAAGCTTTCCAATTGAATAAGTTTTCGTTCGAAACTTTTAGAGGCACATTTTATATATCGATCAATTTTAGTTGAGAATGAATTCAAAAAATATTAGCATTTTGATTTTAATTGGCGGTATCAAGAAATGTACATTTTTCTTAAATATAACTGCATTGCGTTGTACGCTTTAATGTTGTTTCTGTAGGTAGAATGCTTACAAATTTATAAAAAAAAACAAAAAATAGGAATATTTTAACTATAAATTAAAAAACAAAAAAAAGAGGAATATTTTAACTTTAAATTAAAGAACTTTTATTCACTTAATTTTTTTTATTTGAAAATTATTACAGAATATTTTAGAGTATGTACAGATTCAACAAATGAAAAGTTAAATAATTGCTCTTGCTTTTAATTAAAAACGGTTTTTTGCTACGCCATGGATTTGTGCGTTCAGCAATTCGTTAGCCTTGGCACACATCAAAAAATTCATTAAAATGAAAACCCGGATTGACCAAATAATGTTTTATTTATTTCAGCATAAGAACTAAATTTTACGTTTTCGATTGTTGGCAGGGTGGAGCCTTTAAAACTCCCTTTGGACTTGAGGAGCGGATGCTACGGGGTTGGTCCTGCCACTTAGCAACTAATATAAGCACCAAAATGCTGAGCCGGGCTGCTCGGCAAAAGCTTAAATTACGCGCTCAATTAAACTTTAAGCAAGTTGGAGGAGGCCACCAATTCGATACAAAGGGACCAGCAAAATCTAAGCGCAACTTCAAAGCCCTTTCTACGTTTGACGTGCAGCCTCGCAGAAAATTCAGTGAAGCCGAGGCCAGGACCCAAAGGGGCGAAGGACGAAGGCCACTTCGGGGGGCGTGGCAGCTTCTAAGTGGCAGCCTAAGCTGCCGCATTTTACGCATATTTAATCCGCAGTCCCCCATACTTCCATGGTAATCTTTATGATTATTATCGGCTGTCGGCGGGGGAAAGTGGGGTAAGATTGGTTTTTGTTTTGGCGTAAACAAATAAAATAGTTTGCTCAATAAACTGGTAAACATATAAATACATATTGACATTTATGCCTGGTCTGGAACCCCAGAGATTCTCGAATTCGGCTAATGTTAAATGGGGTTTAAAATTTACGGTCAATTTTATGTGTTATGCCAGGCGTACACGTAATATTTACTGTTTCACACCTTTGGTGGTTTTGTTTGGATTAGATGGGGATTTGGCAATAATGAAAAGTTATTTGGAAAATGCCAGTGAAAATGATAAATGTGGCTTTAAAGGGATACTTTTTGAATTTATGAGATGGAAATAAAATAATATGTATGCCTGCCATTAATATTATGAAACTTAATAAAATTTGTGAATTCAAAAGTTTCATGTTTCCTATCAAACAACAAAGTCCCTTTTCAATATTCACCCTGCCCTTCTCTAATTTGTTTTGATTTCCATTTATTTTGGTTTCGTTTGCAAACTTTATACTGAACACTCTCGCACACACGCATTTCACTTAATCAGCAGTTTAGAGTAAGTTAGTGGCTAATGTAAATATCATCTACTCAACGTTGTGTGAACTTTTTGGGCATAGCATAAATTTACGCTGACATGGCACATGGAACATGTCGTACACACATACGTACACAGAAAAAAACGATAGAATTAAATTTGGCAACTGTTCTAATTATCAATCAAGAAAGCGAGACTGAAAACAAGTTTAAAGTTTTTAACGTATCATATTCGCCTTTTAATTACATTACAATTACAAAATTATGATGAAGTAAAATGAAGTTAATAAAGTTATATAAGTTTGATTAAATTATAAAAACATAATGTAATTTTGTTTTAAAATATATAACTCAAAATGTTTCACATTTCTTATATCTTCAGCTGAACAATCGTTCATCTCTTTACTCTTTTAGTGATAGAATATCTGGATTTCAAAAAAGGGATAAACTTATCTAAATTCGTTGAATTAACTTTTAGTTTAAGTATGAATATGTAATTTGGATTGAATGTTAACTATCAGTTAATTTAAACATATTTTACGAAGTAACTTTCAAGAGCTACAAATTCCTGAACCTGAATCTCAGTGTCTGCAGACCATCAGCATGTCGAAGGCGAAGAGAAATATTTAAAATTGAGCATACATCAACGAAGGGCAGCAGGACAGGATTCAGCGGCCAGCACACGTAGACCATTAAAAAACACTTAGAAAAACAACAAAAGTCATTTAAACTTTTTGCCAACTTTTTTTCCGCCCGCACACTGCGGCTCCTCAATTTCTCTCGGAGGCAAAAAATGAAATGTGAAATTAAGAGATGTGTGCGAAGGGAAAGGGGATCAAAGACCAGGGGACTGAGACCGGGAGATGTGTGATGTGATGTGCCGGACGGACTCTGGACTGCGGAGTCCGGAGTCCGGTCTCCTGACTCTTTGTTTACATTGTGCGGACTGACCCAAGACTTCGTGGGCGATGTGAGCATCACAAAGGGCGAACTTTCCTCGCTATCCTCGTCGATGTACATTTAAGCGAAAGTTTCTTTCCCGTTTCCTGAGTGTGCGTGTGTAGAGTGTTCGAGGCACTTTTAATTCAGTTGCAGTTTATCCGCGCACGGCATTAAGTCCGTGTAAACGTAGAAAAAGCGCCGCGCGAAGAGTGCAAAATAAATGTAATTTTCTGCGCGCAAATGAGTTAATTGAAATCATTTACATTTAATTGCACTTTAAATTAGTTAATTCGCTTAGGTTGATTTATGCGGGGGGCGTCCTGGAAGTTCTACGGCTATAATTATTGGCTTCACGGGTTCACATTTCGTTTTGGTTTCGTTGGCGTTCGCTGAGCAACTGAATGAAAGAATGAAAAAAGGCGGCGGCAACGCTTCGTATACGTTACGTTACGCTGTCCTCAGTCTGCGAATTGACCACGCACACAGCCATAAAGCCCTATATAGCGTGTACATAAAGAATATTCAAATTGGCAACTCAGCACCTGAGCTTCCTCTTTTGGCGCATTCAGTCAGGCATGAAGTGTACTCCATGTACTCGTCACACGCACACACTGACATGCCCACCTGTGCTCATATTTCTCGTATACTTGTATTTATTTATTGTTTGGCCAAATCAGGGCCGTCAATCTCGAAAACTTCGCGGCCATTAGCTGCCACCACCCAGCCCGTTCTGCCCCCCTCGTTTTCTCAGTGTATGTGTGCCGCTGCTTCCGCCACTCGCCGCTTGGGGCGCTGCTGCTGTGAATCAACAAGGCGCCGCTGAAATTGCGCGCCAAAAATCCCCTCAAACGCACACATATGCATCTGCCCGAGTATTTGTGTTTGCTTGCAAATCCTATTCCTGTGTACTGCTGATTTGTTTGCCTTAAGAGAAACATTTGCAGCATGAGCTATTGGCCAGCGCTTAGCATGTGGGCCAATACACGAGTTATAGCCGAGCCCATATTGGTTATGCATAGTCAAAGGCATTCACACCTTGTCGAGCAAAGATGTGGCGGATTATTGCTCTCGGGAACTAGTTCAGATATACAAACGTTAAAGAAACTATTCGGAAAAGTAGTTCTCATAATATTCAAGTTGAATTTGACAACATTAATAATTGTTATATTAAATTAAAATTATTCTAATTATTAAACTTGCAGATCATTTTCTTTTCAACGTCTCTATTTAACATATGGTTAAATAAGGATTAAATTGGATTTTAAAATCATTTAGATAATTTGGATTTTCAAAGACATTTTGTGCCATTAAAGTTTGTATAACTCCAGTTGCTTTAAAATTACCTAAATAAATAAATATTTCTAGGGTTTTGGTAAATTAACAGCAAGCACTTTATAATTGCTGACTTTCGATATTCAATTTGGATAGGAATAGGCTACCGATTATAAGTAATATCCTTTTTTGGAAACATTTATCTACAAAATTGATTGGTAAATTATGGTAAGCTGCTGAACCAGAAGAAACGATACTTGCAGGGCCTAAAAGCAGACAAATCCATTCCAATTGGATCTGTAGCTCAACAACCCGGTCAACTCTGATGGGTAAATCACAAAATGAAGTATGAATGCCTACATGTATATATTCCTAGCGGGGTGTTTGTGTGCGTGCCAAAAGAGCCGTATAACTTTCACTTGCGAAGGAGTCTCAGCGGAAAGCGCTGGAATAGGAGGAAGTGGAGCACGCTTGGGTTTTCCCCGCTTTTCCTCGCATTGCTTTTGTAGTTGCTTTGTTTTGGGTTGCCTTTGCCCTCTGAGACGGCCACTTTCGCTCGCCGCCTTCGGCTTCTACACTCACCACTTCAATTCGCCAGGACATTGGTGTTTTGTGTTTGCATTGGTATCGGTGTTGGTATTGGAGTTGGCCCGCTTTCGGCTTTGTGTTGATGTATAGTTTTGCGGCAGGTGCGGCTGGGGGTGGGGGGATTCAGGTCCGTTCTTGGGCAAGTTGATGTGGTAGTTTAGCTTATTGCTTTTCACTTTGAAGTGGCTTATATGGATATTTATTACCATGCCGGTTGTATTTGAATTTCCCAAGCACAGCACGAAGCACCAGCCAGTTCTCGACTCTCACACTTTTCTTCCTTTTTCTTATGGTGCCTTTTTGCAATAGTATTTGCCTTTGATATGGTGGCCTACGGGTTGTACTTCAACGTCTGCTCTGCCTTTTTCAATTTCGCTTAGCTTTCTGCTCACTGTTTGGTTTGTGAATGAAAATGCATGAAATACGTGGCTTTCTTTCAGGCCAGTTATTGCCCGTTGTTAGGCCCACTTGTTCCGTTTTCAGTTGGGAAATTATGGCAATAATTAGCATGCACCGGAAGAAAAATGTCCTTGTTATTAGCTTGCATATTCCGATTGCTGCCTGCGGTCATTTTCGTTGCCATATTTGCTTGTGGCCACGACAGCTGCACAAATGAATCGTCCAAAAACGGGTCTGGTGATGCTGATTTGGGGCTGCTTATTAAATATTTTAGCTCTTTTGTTTGCTTTGCGGGTGTTTGTCTGGCATTGTCACTTGGTCCGGCATTTAATGCGGTTGTTCAAACAAGTTTGGGCGGAAAAGTCGGCTCGGAAAATGCTGAATATGCCACACCGCAATTATGTGCTGCCTACTTATGCGGATGGCCCACAGGGCGTATGAGTGTCAGGCTGTTGCTTCCCATACTGTGTTTATGCGAGCAGTTTTTGTGAAATTAATTAAGGTCGAAAACGTGTTTATATCTTTACGCGAATTTTATGTATCCACAAGCGATGATAAGAAATAGCGCATAGTTTTTAAGTTCTGTGAGGCTCTGTTTAATTTAAGAATTAAAAATAAGTTGCAAGAAAAAAAACAAACATTTATTTAAAACGAATAAAATCGATGTAATCTACATTTAAACGTCATTATAAAAACAGTGTAATGCTCCAGTTTTGCATGAAAAATAATAATAAACACATTTTAAGGGCACAGTACTTAAACAAATTTGTTGTTGCTATCTGTTTTTTTGTAGAATTGGTACATTGAACTTAGATCATATCTAAGTTAATATACTCAGTTCTCCAAAACTATATTTTTTATTGTATGTGTATATATAGTACTATCTTTAACTTGCAAATTAAAGATTTCAAAAATATTCATAGCATAAACTCAGGACTTAATGCCAGCCCAGTTTACCTCACATTTATCTTGAAGGTGAGAGTCAAGATTAATTTTGTTAGCTCGACCTTTTTGGCCATTTGTGCTTGTTGCCTCTCGTTTCTCGGAGCGTGTCGAAATAAATCGTCTTAGTTCTGTTGGCTTGCTTTGACTTTAATTGAATTAAATTGATTTTGCTCCACTTGCCAGCCGGCAGTCATCAATTGCGACGCCAGGTGAGAATGAGCTGCTCCTTTTGCCGTCGCACTTGATGTTTATAAATAGAATTTTCTAATCTGAGCCCCTCGCACCGCAAATTTGACATGACAATCAACTCAACTTGGACACGTATTAGACGCACACACCCGCACTGGAGCCCAATGTTTATGTTTTTCCAATCAATTGTGTCACAAACATGGCTATGAAAATAAATACACCCCCCGCACACATCCTCACACCCACTCACGCTCATGACATTCTGTTACTGTTGTGCTCGAACGGATAAACACTCGCACACGCACACAAAAACTCAGATACAGATACATTTGATGCCCATTCTCTGGCATAAAACAATAACAAAAGCGTGTTCAACGTGGACAATGAACCGAAAATGAAAATGAAAACTCGCCGAAATTGATAGATACATAGATACAAGTTCGGATGGTCGGATAGTGGGATCCATAGCATATGAAACTGCAATTTACAGCCATTGTGCGACGGTCGGTCAGTGATTGTTTGAACAGTGGCACAAATGTGATTGACTGCGCACACAACTTTTAAGTGGAAACTCGATTGCTCACTCTATTTGACTTGCGGCCACGGTGGGAAAAGTTTGTTCGAGTTCAACGATTTGCGGACAGTGCTCGGTGTGATCACAGTACAGTGGTGCATGATTGGAAAAAGTAGAAAAACTACAAGAATGTTGTCACGTACTGCTTTAAAGGTGATAGTAAATTAAATTTCACTTCCATTTGCAAATTTGTATTAAAAAAATTTTTAAATCAGGAAAAATGTCTAATTTATCTGCCTTATATCTGCATATTTTAAATATTTTTATTGGAGGCCATAAAGGACAAACCAAAAGATACAAAAAAATGTAAAATGTTTGTTTCTAAGAACTTTAGAAAATAGTTAGTTATGTATTTTTGTGATATTTTAGTATGTTTTAATCTCTTTTTAATTTCACAAGCTATAAATAATTAAAATCAATTAGTTATTGTCTCCCCATGTAGCTGTTTTTGCTTCACTGTACCCCAAAAAGAGGTGGAAATACTAAGCACTTGCGGCGCTGCCTTTTTCATTCCCATTGAGTTTTTAGGAATTCGAAATATTTTCATAAAGGCCACGAAATCGGCCAGAATAATTCACATTTTGGCCATGCGATGACATTGCTTGCACTTTTCCAAGCCCACATTTTCCATAAGTGTGTATTTCTATGCTTGTTGCCTAGTTATTGGGAATTGTCGGCCTGGACCCCACGACTGGGGGTCATATTTTCAATTCCTATTGTTGCTGTCTGTCTGCACTGCACTGTGCTCCACCTCCTTTTCGAAGCTCAACTTGTTAATAAAAGTTTACCGATTTTTGGACGTCGCAAGAATGATTACTGGCACACTGCACACAATTTAAAGTTTTCCCCGCTCATACATAAATCAGCGAAAGGAAAATCCTCCTCGAGAACTCCGAAAAACCGCACGACAAAAAATATTGTCCGCGAAAGTTACCCGATGCGTGCAAAGTTGTTTAGTGAGAAACTTCAACTGGACACGGCCGAAACTGAACTTGGCCAAAACGCAAAATGGTACAAAGTGTGCCACGACGGTTATGGCGGGGTGGTCCGCGGTAAAATTAATAAAAGTCGTAATAATACTCGCAATTTCCTTTTAGCGCCGCCCTGCCATCGCGCATTTTCCTTTGCCTTTGTTTCCTTTGCCTTTTGCATAATTTTTTATATATATATATATTCTTTCGCTGGCCCGGCTTTTCCGTTGCTGTATGGAAATTCCACAGCTCTTTTCCCGATGCTGGACGTTGAGAAGTTTTTGATTTAAATAGTTTGGCCTGGCATTTTACTGCTTGGCTGGCATTTTTTAGCTGCCATCGACTCCTACAAGTCCTTATTATTTTTATTGTGTTTTCCCGTTTGAATTCCTTGGCTGCCATGGGCGGATTATTATTAGTAAACATTATGGACAAGGTTAGGTCATGATGTATATGGGTTTTCCCCCTTTCCCCTCCTCCGGCGGAAGTTGGGCGGCCGGGGCTGCCTTATCGTCGCCATTTTCAGCGACGAGTCTTCGTGCATAAATAATTTGTTGGGCATTTATTATTTGTTTTAGGTGTAAATATTTCAAGCTCACAAGTGAAGCGGCCTGAAGAAAAGAGGTCGAGGTTTACAGCTTAATTATTCCCATGCATGAAACGAGCCTTCTTTGACTCCGCTTCCTTCTTATTTTCCGTCTTCCAGGCATTGTTCTGTAACCCCTTTTGTACGGTCATGGGTCTTTTTATTTCTCCCCGGCACACGCATATAATACATAATTTTTTATGATTTATAAAATGTTTGTTTGTGCGCCTGCCGGGAAGCGGGGCGGGTATAATTTTAATTATTTCCTACATGTGCGCGGTTTATTAATGGCCACGTCAGCTCAGCTTGGCTTACACTTTGCTGGCCTGGCTTGCCCGCTCCTCTCGCTTTTTAATGGAGGTCAACATTAGTTGGACGAAAAAATTGCATAAAGATTTATTGCATTTGACAAGTTTTTGTTAATGATTATGGCACGTGCTATGGTCGCAGTTTTTGCCAAGGTTTGGCGACCCCTTTTTCTACTTAAATTTACTATCCCCTTTTGGGCAGGCAATAACCTTTCAAGGATCTGGTTTTTGTGCTTACACCGAAAGTAAAAATGTAGTTTGAATTGTATCAATCTTTTTTTAGCATTAAATAATTGTTTTAGTGTTGTGATTATATCGTCGAAAGGCCAGAAACCATGTAAACATGTTTTTGTAAGGCTCACAAACAATTATTTAGATAGTACGCTTGGAATTAAGATTTCGTATGTTAAAATTTAAGTGTGAGAAGTTAAGCCACAGAAATGATTTCCGATAAAGTAGCTTAATATATTTTATGATTTTCCCTTTTAAAAATATTATTAATAAAGAAATCCGAATTAAGCAGAAATGATTACTCATTTAACAGACATTTTTTCTGTGTTTTAAAGTGGGTGGGGGAGGTTTGTCCCATTTTATCAGCTTAATATTCAATATCCTGAGACATGTGTGTCCTTGGCCAACGAAGTCACGCAGTGTCAATAAATTAATATAAATGTCACTTGCCAGACTGCATCCCACAAATTTTTCAATCATTTCGACAACGCAGCAGTTTTTCCACCCGAGCCACGCCCACCTAATGGGGCGGGGGTGTATCCCGGTGGAAATACCGTTACAGGAGCACAAAACTGATTTGAATTTAATTACTTGCCTGGCATATTTTGTTATTTTTTCGTAGACCGTTAAACGTTATGCAAATTGCTTCGACTTACAATACAAGAAATGTTTCTTTTCAGTTGCCACTCGCTGACAAATTGTTGATGAACGTTGAATATATATTTTCTTTTCTTGTGGTGCCAAGTGGCGCTGTGGGCAGCGTGGGAGGTATGGGAGGCTTGGGGGGTCTGGGAGGTGTGTGGTATCCGTAATTGCATTTGCGTGCCGGGGAGCGGGCGACGTTAATGAGCGCTACCGAAACGCGCTGGAATGTCAGCCTTACTAAATCATCATGCCAAAAGCAACGGCCAGCCTTGACGTTTTGCTGAGGAAGGTGATGGTTGGCGGTTGGGGGGGTGGTCGGTGGTGGTTGGGAGCTGGTGGGCGGATCGGACACGGTCGCAGATATGGCGAGGCTGTGCGGGTGGGTGGGGCAGGTCGTGGTCCTCACGCTCACATGCATATCGCATGTGTCCTTAGCATAGCCAGTGACATTTTCTGCTCCATTATTTTCATCATGTCTGACAGACGACATTTCAACATGCAACTAGCAACTAACGGGGCAGCTAACACTGCCCGCCTTTCCATCTCGTATTTCCCATTTGCCCCAAGCCTAAACCCACAGTAACACGTATGGCAAGTGTAACTCGAGCAGCGAACTGCACTCGCAGAAAAATTTCAAGCTTGGTACAATTAACACATACACTGTATCTGAACGATTTAAGATGTATTCTTTTTCACTAACTCTCTTATCACTAATATTAAAAGCCTCTTTTATTATCTATCAACCGAGACTCTTGTACAAATTATATGTTTTTATAACATGCTAGAATAAGTTGAATTATTTATTAACAATTCTTAACAAGACTTTACTAGAATAAATAAAACACTCAAAAATTAATATAAATGTTGACTTCTGTTTTAATATTGAATTCAATTGAAAACGACACTTTTTAACACCAAACAATGCCCCATTCTTTTCTGAGTGCACTGCATCTGCAAAGTGCTGCCAAGTTGTCTTCCCACACCCTTTCTTCGCCTGCTCAAGTCGGCCATTTCGTCGTGTCTGCTTTAGACACCAATATATTATGCCATTGTCATGGTGTGCGTGCGCGGGTGTCTGTCTGTGGTGTGTATGTGTGTGCGAGTGGCAGTTCCCTGTTGCATGTGCTTTGCATGTGTGTGCAGTGCCAGATACCCTTACTAGTACCTATAGGGACCCCTTATCCACCGACCCACCAGACTTCAGAATTCTCAGAAGCCCCTCGTCCTCTCGACTCCTTCTTACGCATGCAGCCCATCTCATTCGCTTAGGTCGAGTCAGCATTTTGCATTGCAAATATTTATACCCTACTTACGCTGAGTTTTATGTGTGTGCCCATGAAGTTTGCCCTGACACTCCGATTTTGGAATGGAGAATTGGGCTGAGAGTAGAGGGCAGACAGTACAGTAGAAGTACCAAAAAATAGTTTATGTCTCAAAACAGATATAAATATAATATATTATAATCGATCTTGGTCAAATTATAAACAACGGTTCAAGTTTTAACTTCCTTAGTCCCAGTACCAATTTGTTTAGGCCATCCTAGATTATTTTGTTCAAATAATCTGACTTTAGCCTAATAAGGCATAATTTTATTATAGTTTAATTATATGTTCTTAAAATCATTTTTAAAGTTAAATAAGAAGACACATATTTTAATTACTGAGTTTGATTTTTAAACTTGGGTAAGTTAGTCCATTAAAACATCAAACAATAATTCACTTGTACAGATTTAATTTTTGTATAAAATATTGTTATTTACCTCGTTACCTTTTGGCAATTTTCACTGTTCGAGGACCATTTGTCCTTGTGCATTTTGAAAGCTTCGTTTGGTTTGGCGTGGCATTTTTTCTCCAGCACTTTCCATGCAATTAATTTGTAGCATTTGCATGCCATCAAAAATAATATACAGAGATGTGATATTGTAAATGCCATCTAGACATATTTTGCATGCAAATTTGACACTTTTTGCCTCATTATTTGACGCCATAATAATAATTCTGTGCCGGGCAGAATGCCAGCATATTTCATTTATTGCCAGTGTGAGTGTGAGTTAATAAGGAAATATCCTTTTACACATGTGACCCTAATAATTTCCCGAGTTCTTAGGTTCCGAGAGCAGCCTGCATTACTAATAATAATGCCATTGTATGCATGCGTATCTGTGTGAGCGTGTGTGTGCTGTGGTGGTATTGGTGGGGTATTTTGTGCTGTGTTGTGATTTATTGCATTCGTGTGCCAGATTTTACAAATGTAATGCGCCACACTATGGCACCGCACCACCGCCCCCCCCTTTCCGTCCTCATGCATATGCAAAGTTTCGAATATTTTGCCTTGTGAATGTGTCGCCGTGTGAGTGTGTATCTGTGAGTGCTCCGGGTGAGTGTAGGTGTATACGTGTGTGTGGAGGAGTTCTCGCATAAATATTCCGTACGGAGTCATATTTCTTTCTTTCGCTTTGTATGCGCTCCACTCTTTCAAAGTGGCGTGGACATACGTGTCGGAATTATTTGACTTCCGTTTTTCGTTTTCCGTTTTGCCTCTTTTCGGCTTCAGTTTCAGCTTGGGCATAAGATGAATATGAAATTTTTATTAGCTGGCAAAAGTTGTAAATGCAAATTTGTTAACCGAACCGTACAGAGGACTCCTGTTGCTCACAGGATTCACCCGGATCACCTGGCCCGATGTAAGCGGAACCAGTCAATTCATAGAGCAGAAAAATTGGGATTTCTTGAATTCATTTATGCCAAAGAATAATTTGCGCAATCTAAAAACTAAAACGTTGTCAGTCGATGGAAAATGCACACATGAATCTGTGAAACTGTGAACTGCGATGGCCTTCACTTCAAATATTACGTATACGCACACACGCTCACACAATCGGAATGGGAAAAGGAAACTATCTGTAGCAATGCGCATAACTATGCATAATTGTTGTAAAATGCCTGAGCTCGAAAATCTGATAAATTATAACTGAAAAGTTTTTTGAGTGCGCCAGCAAAATTTTAAGCAATTTCAGCCACGCCCAGCTGGGCAACAAAGGCAATCGTCCTCGTTCCGACTGAAAATGTAACTGAATCCCAGCCAAAGCCAAAAGTTGAAACATATTCAATTTATGACTTTAGATGAAAATTCCCCCAGCATTTAAATCACTTATGCACTTAATCAGTGCACTTAAAATGCAAGAGATGTGCCACTGCAGAGACACTCTGACAGAAGCTATGGCAAGAAATTCGCAATCATTTCGCAGGCACTTGTTAACATCAACTTGGTGACGGCCATGGAATTTAAACGGCCACATTGTTTACAAAATTTACACAAACTAGACAAATAAATATTTTTGTAATTATTTTTTGGCAGTTATCGAATTGAAACAAAAAGTTATGTTTATGTTGTTTATAAGTGTGGTTTTGAATATTGCTGGGAAATATTAATACTATTTTTGTATTATTTTCTTTATAAGAAGAGTAGTGGTTAAGTGTGCTGAGCATCCATGTCAAGCAAACTTAAAAAAATATTTAAAATTATTCATCTTAATATTTGTATACTCAAGCTAAAACTAATTTCATATTTTCCATAAGTCCTTTCCCAGTCTTTTTGCTTTGTTTTATTTGAACAATCGTTAGTTGAACAATTGGTATTCAAAAGTAAACTAAATAAAATATTTTAGCTTTTATTTAACTAATTATTTTTCTTGTGCGAAAAAAAGGCCATACATATATTAAAAATAAATTTATTTAAAAGCCCTATTTAAATTCTATAATCTTTGAATAAACTACATTTCCATTGTCTTAAATGTATTTGCTCTCTTTATTTTGCTAGCCAGTGTATTGCCTGGATGGCGTGTACGCCATTTGATTTTAGATTGCTTTTGGGGAGTCGAGAGAAAATGTTGACACTTTTGATTACGCAGTATAATAGTTTCTCCACCCGCAACCCCACACACGCATTTTTCCCCTCGATCAACAATCGATTTGCGAGGAAATTGATTCGAAATGTATATTTACATGTGAGGTCTGCAGAAATGCATTCACAGCCGACTCCTTGGCCCAAAAATCCCGCAGAGTCGCCTTCTCCGGCGGCTCTCTGTGCGGATAAGCGGTCATCTCCGTTGTGGTTGATTCGGCGTACATCGATGTCGATTGTTATTATAATGCCAATTACACCGACACGCGCACACGCACACGCTCACCCACACTTTTCCACTGACTACTTAGCCTAGTTTCGGACTGTGTTTCGGGGGTTTTCCTGCCACCATACGCCTTGACTCGGATTTGGAAATAAATGAATTTAGAGCACGTGACAATTTGTGCCTTGATTTATGCGCCAAGGTTTTCTCGTCGCTTATTTATGCTATGTTTATTTTCGGCCGTAATTTGAATAATACGTCCGTATAAAAAAGCATTTATCACAGTTGATATAATTAATGTCACTTGCACAACAAATGCCTAATATGAATTTGTACGACTGCGTCAGCAGAGTCAAGGAAATATTTTCGGAAATTAAATTGCTGCCTCGCCGATTTCTGGTGCGTGGGAAAAGTCTTTTCGAATGTCCTTTGGGCGGAGAGTTTTCCATGTAACCGCATTAGCCGCTGCTAGACACCAAACTGTGCCTACAGTCGGGCTGAAAAGTTTGGTCAGGCGCGTTTTCCAAACCGCAGGCCAGCACACAATATGACGCAAAATATTGCACCGCATACATAAACATAAGCCGTGGGGGGAAATCGGGGTGGAAATCGGGGGGAAAATGGTGGGAAAATGGCAAGGAGACGGCTGACGAAGAAGAAGGAGCGTCTTGTCACATTCGGCCTGTATGTGTGACATGGTCTAATGGCATTTCCAAATAGCTTAGCGAAAAACTTCATACGACAGGCACTCACACAGGCACACACTCAAAGACTCACTAACACTCTCTCAACTTGTCAGGCCATCAACAACGACAACAACAACTATAACAGTTACAACAACAAGGCCAACAACAATGGCGACGTTTCAATTGCATTTCCGTTTGTACCAGTTTTCATTTCAAAACTCATAAGTTTCAGACGACATCAACGACGACGACGTGACCAGCGGGCTCTTCTTCTTCGAGCCAGCACTTCTTCTTCTTGCACAGGCAAAAATTAAATATAAATAAACACACAAAATTGTATAGTTTTAATTTAACTGACTGATTTTCGTTTTTAAGCCCTAGTCCTTAATGTTCTATATCAAAGCAAATTAATCGCTTTTATTAATTAAATTTTAATATTAGTGCATTGTAAATTCTTCAAGCAATAGTAAATATTCATTGGCTTAGTCCCATTCAAATTTTCAAAATTAATGCAAAATAGTAGTATTGTTTACAGTGTATCGAAGGGAACACGCTGCGGTTGGCAGCGCGGGACAAATGTTTGCAAATTCTAAAAACTTTTCAATATGTTTGACGACGTGTTCCACACACAATGGGTGGAAAACACTTTTTGCTTATTTAAGCGAAGGTGGAAAATGGTGCAGGATTATTTGCAGGTGAACGAGAAAGTTTTCTTTCGGAAATAATGGATGGATAAGGACAACGATTATGCAAAAACACGCAATATGCTTATATTTATGAGAAAGTATAATAATTTAAACAGTATTCTACAATAAAATTTTAAGTACTTTTAGAAAGTTTAGTTCTATCTCACTGTCTCCTTGAGATAAAGAAGAACATTTTCTTAAAGAAAAACGTTTGGCTAAAGAAAGTTATGTAAAATTCTTTAGAAAATTGAATTTGTATGAACAAGGACGCTTTTTTTTAATACATAAGTGCACTTTTCTTTACAATTTAATTCATGTTGTAGCTCGTCTGTGTACTTAGAAGTTATTTAATTTACCAATTATTATTATGTTATGGAAAGAATTAAGAGTTGCAACAAAATCAGATTATGAACATAACATTATCATTTTCAAAATAAAAAAAAAAAACAAAAATAATCAATTTAACTCGATTGTAAATAATCCAGTAAACAAATAGTAATTTCTTGTTTAATGTTAGTTGTAATATACATTTAAAATACAAAATAATAAATTTACCAATGCCCTACTATGGGAAGTATAAAATGGTATCTTTTATCATAAGATACCCACATTTAAAGCAACGATATTTTTAAGCCAATGTTTTAGTACCCAAGAAAGTATGCCATAAAAAGTTTCAGAGTAATGTCGGCGCTGTGTTTTTATCAGACTAACTACAATTTAGTTCCCTTGTGCAGCGGGCCAGCTCTCTCGAGTGAAAGTTGTTGTCTAAGGGAAAAACAACGGAAGTTTGCTCCTCGACCCGCAGCCCGCAACCCCTCCACTATCCGGGTACTTCCACTTTACCACTTGAGCCGCTTGACAACTTTCACCATTAGCGGAACAACGGACAAACACCAGCACACTCACTCACAATATGGCACACACAAGTCGAATTTGTAGTCAGCGCCATCAATTCGAGTTGAAGACATTCCCCAGCCGCTTTTCCAGCTTTTCCAGTACCCCCCAAAAATACACCCCCTTTCTCGAGGCCTGTGTTTTATTGCTCTGTGCGCTTTGAAAACGACAAGAATGTTTGCCGAGTGCTTTACAGCACCACGGTCCGGTGGATTGAGTTGTTTTGCATAGTTTAAAGCGAGTGACGTCAGTGGCAGAATTATGAAAATATTATAGGGAGCAAGTGAGCTGCACCTCCAACCCCAGGAAAATTGCCTAAGTCGGGGGTGTGCTTCTGTAAATAATTTATTTATTCAGCCGCCTCTCGGCCAAAACCGTTTAGAAGACTTCCCTGGCTGCGGGGAATTTGTTGTCATTTATTACAGTTGCTGCCAGTTGGCCACTTGCTTTTTTGGCAACACCCAAGTCTGTGTTGCCAAACGTAGAAGGAATAAACAAATAACCAAATAACCCAAAAAAAATCCCAACAAATTCTAATTACTGTCATTTGGCTCTGGTCTAAGTTTTTCCCAGAGTCTGCGGCTTGGGTCTTGGCAATTTGTGCTCTGGCCCAGCATAAATTGGCTTCCGAGCAGCCAAAAACTTATTCGCTCTTTTTCTCATTTTTGATTAAGTTAATATATTTTAATTTTGTTTTATGGCAATGGGAAGTAGTAAAAACGAGTGGAATTATTACAGCTCATCTCAAACAAAAACAAAAGTCGTTTAGCATTTATGGACCAGTCAAAGTGAAGCACTTTAGCGGACATTTGAATGAGGGAAAATGACAAAATGAGAGTGTATCTCCGATGATTTAAATTGCCAATTCTAATTCCCCTTTCACTGGAGGGGTAGGCAAATAAGTTCAACCCTTTTTATGT
The DNA here is from genome assembly GCA_018153305.1 of Drosophila kurseongensis. Lineage (NCBI taxonomy): Eukaryota > Metazoa > Arthropoda > Insecta > Diptera > Drosophilidae > Drosophila > Drosophila kurseongensis. Next base: position 6,053,488 of record JAECXX010000005.1, on the reverse strand, counting down.
AGCTCACTCGATAAACTTTTATAGTTTCTGTTTCTGCCGCCGATGGCACCCTGAAGCCTTCCGCAGTTTAAACTGTCCTCGGCTATTTATTCAACCCAGCTCCTTGTTGTTGCTGCCGTTGCAATTAAAAACGCTGATATATGTTCTTTTTACAATTCAATAAATTTACGCAATGCTTTACGATGCCAGTCAACCCGGCGAGCCTTCTCCTGGCTTTTAATGCAATATTTGTGTTCGCCTGTGCGCGCTTTTTGTATACAATTTATTTTGACTCTGTGGCGCGGCGAAACGATTCCGAATCTTGCAAACCAATGACAGTTTAATTAATTGCCGCACTGTAATGCGTTTTAAATTGTCATGTTTATACAGAAAAATGCTGCGAGGCTCTCTGTATTGGTCCAGCATGTCCTTTCTGTTTGTGGGCGAATGAAGGGACGAGAGCTCACGGTATGTCCTTTTATTGCCATTGTGTGGGTGTCTTAATGCCTGGTTGTGGAACAAAAGCAGAAACGGCGAAGTGGAAACTTTTGTAGAATGAGCTTATTATAATATCAAGGAAATGTTTACTCTGTTTATGGAAATATTGAGAAAACTTATATTTTAGAAAACCTGATCCTCGCATGGTTATTATTCTCACTCCGATTTTTATTTTATTAATTTAAATTCAGATATGTAACTGTTTTTTACCATTTTATTTTAAATATGTCTTTATTTTATTAATTGCTTTAATAATCCAATTAGTTTAAGTAATTTGATGAACTTCTTATTTAGCCATTTACAAATGGCTGACAAATATGTTTTTTATTATTTCAATTTTCAGCCCATGCCCATTTGCAGCCACATTTAATAGCCCAATATCCAAATTAGCCCATTGTAGGCCGTTATTCGCAGGAGGATGTTTATGGGTCAGGGATGGCTGGCTGTATTGTTTTTCATTTGTGTTTCATTGTTTTTAATAATTGTTATTATTGTCCGGGGCTGTTTTTCGATTTCAACACCTACATATTTTCATAGGAATTCGCACATGTGGTCGTTGCCACCCGCCAGCCGAATCGCTAATGCAATTTCAATGGCCGCAAACTACAACAACTAGCCATTTAAATGTCAACCGCAATGAGGATCGAGTGAATATATATGAATATTCACATATTATTATGCACCACATCTGTGCATATGTGTGCGTTAAGCCATGGCATGCAACTGTTCTGATTTGATAAGACGCTTAAGTGCTTTGCCTGGACTAATTTATTAAAGTGCTTTATTAATGCCCTTACGAAATCCCAGGCCCAATTGCGTCGAGGCATCTGGATGTTCCTAATTGTGAGTCCTGCCCGAAGGAAAACAACAGCAGGCCAACAACAATGGCGGTCTGGGTCACATTTTCCAAGCCAATGCGGCTGCAACACGGCGAATGCGTAATATTAATAGGCGTCTACGTAAGCAAAATCTCATGGCTCCCGTTCCTCGTTTCCATGGTTGTTGTTGCCGCTGATGTTGCTGTAGCTTTTGCCATAATTGCAAAACGCCTTAAGGCTATAGACGCGTTCGAGCCAGTACATATGTCTACACATATGTAAACACATAATTATGACTTCAGAGGGTTGATTGAGCACTCTTACGGACTAACGGATCATTAATTAAAGGGCTTATTTTGTTAAAGTCATTGTCTGATTATAGTCTGACCAATACCCTTAAAATAAGAGTAAGTTTTCCTAAACCAATTTTGTTAGGTGTTCGATTTGCAATATAAATAAAACGATTCCATAAACTTATTTAAAAAATAATTGTTAAATTCCATTAGCTTAATGTGAAACGATTAATAATTTGACTAGTTTAAAAAATACAAGAATTTTAAAAAAATAATTTAATATGATTTTGGGTTTATTAAAGCTTTAATAGTTTGGCAAAAATAGATTGAAAAATCTTTCAAAGTGATCTTGAATTTTTTACGACGAGAATATTTTTATAACTCGAATAACTTCCCTCTCTTTCTTAGAGCAACATTTCCGCCTCTTGCACCTTCATTATGTGCGCAGCAAGATAAACACGTATATATATTATGTTTTCTCATACATATAGGCATATTGTTCACCAATTTGGCGACTCAATTTGAACTTGACTCCAATTAATTTCGAAGGCGTGACACAAATTGTTTGTTATTGCTTCTGGCCTGAAAGCCATTTAATTATAGTAATGTAATTTTTTAATAATCGAATCTATCCACAGACCGAAGCAATTATTTCGGGGCCTTTTCAGTCGACCTGATTGGCAAACAATTTTAAATGAAAAAGTGCAGGAGCAACGCACAGCGAAAAAAATGGCACCCAACAACAAATTAAGAATGCGATGAAAGGCGGCAATTAAACGGTAAAAATCCAGTTGCCGGGATGCGATTTCCCCGCCCTCGCCACCGCTGACCTGCCTCTCCAGAATCCCCTGAATATCCTGAATATCCTGATGCTGCAGCAGTTACGTGTGCCAACTGTCAATGCAATCAGTAGCCGTAATGCTGCACCGGGCGGACAACTCAAAAATGTAAATCAAGCATGGCTCTGATGACGTAGTCAGAAAATCATTAAAATGAGCCCACAATGGCACCAGTAGATCCGCCCGAGAAGAGTCAGCAGCGGTCAACAACACAGGACAGCAGAAAAAAAAAGGCCATCCTGTGTTTATATTTGTGCCGAGCAATTAAAAAATCATTGCAGCAGCAGCAAACAAGCGGGATAAGTTAAGGAGTACGGGATGTTATGAACTACGTGGTGATGCTTAAGAGGAGCTTAAATGGAGACTATTAAATACTGTTTATTTGGGGAATTTTAATACCATTCTATACATCTCTAAAGTTGCATTTAATATATATTTTGCCACTGAGCGGTTCTCCACAATAAATGTCAAGCTTGGCGCTTTCTAGTATAAATTATAGTTTATGGTGAACAAATGTATTATTATTATAATTAGTTATATACTTTATTCCGCATAGTACATAATTAACCAAAAGCTAATACTATTTCAAGAGAATTTGCTTTTCACTTTAATTTAAAGATAAATAAATCAGTTATTTTTTGCTCGTTTGTGACGCATGAGCTTAAATGGTAAATAAATTAGTTTCCAAATATATATTCCCTCACACTTCACTCAATTAATGGGTATTGAGTATGAAATGCTCTTGTAATTGTGAAGCACACAAACGCGCATTACTCATACGCCCTGGTGGTCTGCACCTTTTGTTAAAACTGTCGAGTGGTATGGTGGGGAGGGGAAATCAAGGGGGGAAAGGGAAAGGGCTTTGGCGGGAAAAAGGCAGCCTTGGAGGCAACTGAGATTTTGTCGTGGCATTGTAAGTGAAAAGGATCACGACCACGCAAATGCGCAATTTATGTCGTCAGGTGCAGTCAACGGACACAGCTGTCCCTGGTCCCCCTTCGCCATTTAACCCCCTTTCGCCGCCTCTTTGCCACCCCCCTGTTAGCCATAGTCAACTATCTGAACCCACACCATTCCTCCCCCAGCTGGTTCATCCACATTTCACATCCCTGGCGCGTGCAACACGTAAATGGCAGCGAAATTTATCAAACGCTTTATAGCCCAAAGGCAAGCTCCGAAGTTTTTGGCTTGCTGCGGTGGGGAAAGGGATGGAGGTGAGGGCGGAAAAGCTGGGAAATAGCGGAGACAGAGGTGCGGTATTCGGGTCTGTTGGGCTTAATCTTGTTCACATGTCACTGCAGCTTGTTTGGTCATAAGTTGGCCGCCTCTTGCCCACGCAGCAGGAAAAAATAATTGACGTGAAATCTGGTCGCTCGCCTTTCACCCGCTTTTGCCCACTTTCTCCGCCGATTACCACCCTCTGCCCACTTTATATGCAGTTAATTACAACGTCGCTGACCTTGCGTGCTGCATGCCCCGCATTTGGCTTTTGTTCTCTTGCCATGCCGCTCACGTTTGTGCCAAAAATCTTAATTTCTTTGCGGCTCTGCGTGTCCATTTTCTTGGCCAACAGTTTTTCGGGGTGCAGCGGAAAACAAAGCAAAAGTCCTGGCCATCATTCATAATTGGCGTGCTGCACCTTTAAGGCGTATTTATGGCACAGTGGCATTATCGGTCAGCAGAATTCTGGGGCTTGCTGCTAAATTGCACGATATATTATATAATATATCTAATTTCACACCAAAATTGGTCAGCAAGGGGAATTTAAATGGAATTTCATATTGGGGTCAAGAAAGAAATTTATAAATCGCAATGCAACTATTTTCGAGGGTGTGGTTTCAGATGAGCGAAGCAAATTAAACAAAAATACAAAGTGGAGAGTTTATTAAAGCCCTTGTTCATTTTCTACAAAACAAACTATTTTGTTTTTCGTTTTGAACATTGCCTTTTCCTTTTTTTAATAATTTAATGGCACGATACATTTTTACTTTCCCACAAAATTGGTCAGTTCTCGGATTTAAATGAAATTTATTATTGGGGTCAAGACGGAAACTTCTTAATTGCATGGATTCCCATTTTATGGATGCGGTAAAGGATAACATAAGTTACATTTTCTACTTATATATTTCTGTAGCCTTGCTAAAAACAATGGACTTCTATTCAGTTTTAAATCAATAATATTTGTGTAGCCCTCGGCTAAAATGAAATGATCTCAAATATAAGATAATAAAAAAGGGTTCTTGGAAATTTTATTTTTATCCGAGCCCACATTCTTATGTTTCTTATTAAATTTATTAAGAGATTATTATTATTCAGTTCTTCTGAGAAGATGTAAACCATAAACAAATTATAAGAATATGAAAATGAAAAATTGTTAAGGCGACAGGAAACTGGGATTCCTTTCAGAGAAAGCTAACAAATTCCATTAATGCTCGTTAATCCCATCCCCATTATTTTCCCTGGGCTCCTTGGAACAACAGAAGACGTCCGCTCTATTGTCTGAAAATTCTTCTGTCTCATCCCACGGTTTTCCCGACCTTCGCAGCATGGTTAGAAATTTAAATTTTGATTACAAGCTGTGAGCGCGGGCCACCCACACCGCGTTTTGGGCGCCCAACGGAGCAATTATTTGGCGAGCTTGACAAGGTTAATGCAATTTGCTGCACCCAAAATCATTCAAATTTCGCCGTTTGGCGTGAGTCTCGTCACGCATGCCTGGTTGAATAAATTATCATAAATGATTTTGTAAACAGTTTTCGCCTGCTCTGCTCGGCCGCAAAATGAATTTATATTATTAGCCAGCCCGACTGCACTTTGCGCCTGGCCTGCCCCGATTTCTTGGCCCTCCTGTTCAGCGTACTTTGCATACATTTTTAATTTCCCTAAGTGAAACGCCACAAGTTTTCAAGTTGGCCTTTTTCGCGTGAGAGCGCCCGAAGTGCCGGCTGATTTTCTATGCATTTTCCCATTTGATGAGTATATATGTGCCCGCTGCTCCATTGTTCTTTGTAGCCTTTTGTACCATGGCGTGGAGCCCACGAACTCACCCGGCGGATCCCGTTTGGTTGCCAAAGAGAGCGCCACTGGCTCATCGTAAGTTTTGATTTCAGGCGGGGCAGCGAATCGAGCGGGGCATCACACTCGGAGAAAATGCAAGTGATTATGACATCCAGTTAGGGGGAATGGAAAATTCTTTCAGATAAACTGCTACCTAATCCAATAAAGCTTGGCTTCAAACACAATAAGTACATGCTTCAATCACATCTGCTTGGCAACTAAAATCTAATTAATTAAATATTTACCCCATTTAAAATAGCTTTTTTTTCGTCGGGTTTTATTTTGTTTGTGAAGACAATTTTAAATAATAGTTACCACCGTTCGCTCAAACGACAGAAGATTTTGCCAAACTGGTCCTTTTAATTCAAGGTTGCAGGTTAAGACACCGTTTTGGGATCTTCCCACTCAAAGTCGACAAAACTCGCATAATCCATATTATATGGTAGTGTGATTCGGTGGTTTTTTATACCAGCCATGTTTTTATTTAACGCCCACTAACGCTTCGCGTTGCTATTCTATTTCTTAAGATGTTTAAATTGCTTGTTCTTAAGAAACTATCGATTTTGTATGATAAACTTTAAAAATGCTATTTCCTTTTGACTTTAAGGACTTCCATTTCATATATTAATTAAAAAGTACCTCTAAAACAAACAAAACAAGAGATCCAGATACTCTCTTGAGGGAAGTGTGTTAACTTAAAAATCTTATGTTTAGAGCAGTATTTTCCCAAGTGCACTCTGCATGCTCCATGCTGTGCTTTTGTTTGCTAGCCCCGGGCCAGGCGCGCAATTGCCTTTGCCGTAGCGAGTTGCAGTTGAAGTCGGGGTCGAAGCAGAAGTAGGAGTCGGAGTCGGAGCTAGGCATCCCGTAGTGGAGCCCGGAGGAGAGGCCGCAACTTGGGGGAAGAAGGGTGCTCGGGGCATTGCTGGATGAAATGGTGGCTTTTTTAGATGCCACCACTCTTTGTCTCGAGCACTGGCACACAACGTCTTTGACTCACGCTTCGACTGCAATAAACGCATAGCTGGCGTTGGCTTTTGACTTGGTCGTTATCGATTAGGGTTAGCTGCAGCATCTTCTGCCACTCCCACTTCCACTCCGCACCACCATCACCCGCTTACAACGTTTGTCAAACGGAAGGTGGAAACTTTTTCGATAGTGGTTCCAGGACATGTAGGATGTACGGACGCTTGATTGCTGTGCCCGCATAATGGTGATTTGTGTGGACTTTTTTTGCCAAATGTCTTGGCCAGATGTAAAAAATGGACTTTACAGTTAACTATTTGAATAGCATTTGATTGAAATTTATGCAAAAGTCAACACACAAACGGACTCCCCGAAAAGAAAGAAGAGCTTCAATAAACAAGTGATTGGGTCAGTTATTTACTTAGTATACATTTTATGGTCTCGTCATAAAAGGACAGAATTTTACTCTAAATGTATTTAAATAAAAAATATGGCAAATCAACAACGTTCTCAGTTAATAAGTCTTTAGAATGGTATAAACCTAAACTTTTAATCCAAATGTAAATATTTCAAAAATAATTTATAAAGTGGAACTATAGATAGTTATCGAACTAAGAAAATCGGATCTGGCAAAAGTAGTCAACCTGTTTTTCAGATCTTATTATATACAAATTATAGTCTTTTATAGTCCATGTTCGTAAGTCACAGTCAGCTCCATTTGCCCTAAAAGCTTTATTCAAAATTTTAAATGAAATTATTTTCAGAATTGCAAAAACTTATTATTTACTCATGATTTCCAACGTAAGTCCTCTAAAAACTAAAGGTAATTTCGTTAACAATACAAAGGATGGATTCATACCTTTAAAGATGACAAGTTCAATCATTTTTTAAAAATATTGAATATTATATATAAAATATTAAGCATATATTAAGCATATTCGTATACTTGCCAACGGAAAACTTTGATCCCTTCGACAGTTTTCGATAGCTCACATATCGATAGGCTGCCAGCTGACCCTTTTGCCCAAAGAGCTGGGTTCCTTCGCTTTAGGCAAGTTGCTCTTAAGACAAACTGTTCTCTTAGCCCTCTCGACTTTCAAGTAAGCCCAAGCCCACTCTCAGTCGACCATAAAAGCTAAGACCCAATTCCCGACTTGCCCTCGTCCCAAACGAAAAAGGCGTGCTAATTGTTGGTATTGTTTTGCAGGGCTAGACTCCCACAACTCCGAGAATGGTGGGTAAATAAGAGCGAGAGAAAACGAAAGTGCTTGCATGCAAAAATGCGGCACCACCGCCCAACCAGCCCACCACCCACTCCGCCCCCAAGGACGCCCGCTGCCAAGGAAGAGGGAGCAAAACAAAGAAGCCAAAAGGCGAGCGCCGCCTTTGATTTTTAGGCCAAGTGACCAAGTTTTCTCACCCGTTTTGGAGTGGGACGCTGACCGCAAAAAAACGCCAAAACCTCGTATATAGTTTTATGTATGTTATACACACACACACACCACACTCACTAAAATTATACCAAAATATTCAAATTTATATTGATTTTGCGCCTGACGTGAAAACGCTCACTTAAACTTCAAAATTATGGAAAGCGCTGAATGCAGAAATGCATGCCAATTTGGGGACTCACCTTGAAGGCCTTGAACGAGGATACGACATAGAAGGCTCCGTCCTCCAGCTCGTCCAGGTGGTACTTTCGGTCCCCGTCCATGGAGAAGACGTACCGGGCACCGCGTGGCAAGTCCATCTTGGGGGAGATCTTGTCGAGTAGGTTGTCCAGCGAGGTGACATCCCGGCCCGGGCGGTAGCGCAGCTCCACGCCGGGAAAGAAGGGATCTCCGTTGCGGTAGAACACCACCCGGCGGGCCTTCCAATAGGAGAGGTTGTTGTAACGCGCGGCCGCCGCACTGGATATTTCCGGACGGGACTTGGACCGCACCAGCGGCACCACCGGCGGCTGCTCCGAGTTCTCGCTCATGTTGTCCAGATAGCCGGGACTGATGGCGCGGCTCTGCCGCCCACTGGTTGCACCTGTGCTCCCGTTCCGCTGCTGCCAGTAGTCCGGCACCTGGCGATCTCCACCTGCCACCTGCTCGCCGGCCGCTAAGTCCTCCGCCTCGTCATCGTACTGGGCGTTCTGAATCCGGAAGCTGGACGAAACAGGGCGCTTGGGACTCTTGGCAGGACTGCTGCGGTTGCTGTCGTTGCCGTTGCCGTTGATGTTGCTGTTGCTGTTGCTAGCGTGCTTGTTGATGTTGCTGCTGGCGTTGGTGTTGCCGTTGTGCAGATTATCGGCCAAATGGGGCTGCGTCGGTGGCGGCGAAACGTTTCCCTCGAGCGGTGCGTTCGGACTAATTTGTGGCATTGTTTGGCCGCCCAGAACGGACTCGTTACTGCCAGCCGCCACTTCTCCTTCTGCTCCATCGACCTCATCCTCGGCGGTCTGGGCCTGGCCCAAGCTGGCCATGTAGTCGTCGTTCTCTTCGTGGGACATTGCCCTGGTGTTGGTGAGTGTCCTGCTGCGGAGGCAGTCACGTCAGCGTTCTCTTAAGGCGCTTTCACTGGCTCACCTGGCCAACTTGGTGGCCCACCTTGCGTGCTCGGTTTGTTGTGGTCAAAAGGAATCGCTAAGGGCAGCGTCGCGTCGACGCAATGAAAAACTTGGAGCTCCAGGACGGGAGCAACTTCTTCGAGTTTTGTTAGAGCCCGCAGTCGCTGGTTGTCCAGCGAAGTGCTAAGGTGCTGTGCCAACTGAAATGGCATATATTTTATCAAAAATTACTTTCTTACTTTCAGTAATATCAATAATGCTTTACTAATGGCCGAAGTTTTCTAAGGAGAATTTAGATTTATCTTTAGTTGTAAAACTTCCTTTATAATTATTTTCCAATATTAATGTGATTCTACTGAGATAATCCAATATAGTATTAATACAAAATGTGAAAATTTATTATTTTGGATTACAAATTTGTAAAGAGTCGCAAAATATTTATTTAACTTTATGAACGAAATTTAATGGCTACAATTTCAAAAATTAAGTGTCTTGTTATGTAGAATGTCTTATTGTAAAAGTAATCTGGCTTAAAAAGATTAGCATACATCAAATAAAAAGGTTAAGCGTTTAATAATTATTTCTTATGATATTGAAATAAAAATATCAAACACATCGAATTGAGATAAAAATGTCTTGACGACAAGTCAATTTGTAGATACCGTCTTGAGTGTATATTCCCCATTTAATATCTTTACTCATAATCATGAAGCATAGCGTACATATGTCCTGCTCCTTGTTTCTCTCAAGCACTGCACTTAGAAATATCAACTGTTGGCCATGTCCTCATCCCCAGTTCAATCGATATGAAACGAGCTCTCGATGCAATGTGTCCAATGCTCCCATTGCCCAGGGCTCTTCAGAGTCCCACTCCCACTCCTCTTCTCTCCGTACCCCTAACCCTTTACCTCTTCCCTATCAACTCCAGCACTCCACAGGACGATTCAATGGGCTGTCCGGCGAGCACTTGCCACTGCCTTTGTCCCAGTGAACAGGCCAAAGAGCCCCACTCAACCATTCGGCGTGGGCACTACAAACATTCACACTTTCCCGGGTCGAGGGGCAGTGAGGGGGTCCCGGTCTCAGAGTTCGCAGTTCGGGCTGCTCCTCGCCCGTTGGAGAGGCACAAAATATCGCGTATTATTTGCCCTGCCTTGCCTTGCATTTGGCTACCTCACATATCGCAAAAATACACTTAAAAGTAGACGGTCTCGAATTTTTAAACATAATAATTGTAGATCACCTATCTCTAGTATCTCAGAGAAATGTGGTTTTAAGTCTTAAAAAATTAAAAAAAATAATATTACATTTTTGTAAGCCTTTTACTTTAATTTAAGGAGGTTTTTCTGTATTTAATAAATAATTTGCAATTATAACTACCAATTTTATTTAGGTTTTTATTTCTATAATCCCTTGGGCTAAAGATACATATCTTTATATTATTACTTCTGTATTTACTTTAAGTTATAAATTTTCACAGAGTGTGATGTTGGGACCTATAAAATAATGTTTAGTTTTATTCGACTAAGATAAGAGAATTGAAGAAACCGACAAATTAAAAAAATCGAACTCAATCTTTTATGTTTTAAATAGAACCCTTCCTGATTAACTATTCATTTCGTTTGTCCTGCTTTTTCGCCAGTGCAACGAGTGGTAAGCACCGAAAAATTGCAGACGGCAGGAAACAAGCCGACGACTCCTGGCTTAAGTGGCATCGGTCTCCTGTGTCTTTGACCACTCCGCACTCACACAGGCACACACAGCTCAGTTACAACCATTCACACACACAATTCTGGATCCAAGTCCTTTCCACTGCATTGGAATTTCGTGTATTTTACAATTGCAACAAAAAATAAATATTTGTTGGCCAGGGGAGAATTTTTACTCGTGGGCCCTTTTTCTTGATTTTTTTAATGGGTTTTTCACCTTTTTGGGGTGGCGGGTTTGGGTTTTACCTGTGTTATGCAAATTTGTTTTTATTGCAACACGTTGCACGTTGCTTCCTTTGCTCCTTGTATTTATGGCCGTGGGTTTTTTTCGGTTGGGCCAAAGTGGTGAGGTGGCTTCTTTTGCGGCAATTAGGTTAATGACACTTGGGCCGGCGGTTGTTGCTTTGGGTTATTTATGCACAAACAGTTGTTGCCCTCCGCTTGCAACATCAGCAGCATCCACTTCCGCTAATTGCCTATCAATCAGCCGCAATTGTCTCCACTTGAGTTCCGGGAAAACGGAGGAAAACACTCATTTAACGGGCGGCACAAACACATTTACTTGAATCAAATTTAATGAACTCGATGGCGAGTTTATTAAAACATCTCGCTGGCAAGAAAGTTGGCCCAAACAAAAGTACGAAACTTTTGCTTACTTTCTGGCGTTTACCGATGCACAAGAAGAAATTCCGTGTGGCAACTTTGCCGGTCAAAGTGTTTTTGAATTGTGTTTCGAGCTGCGCTGCCTGCTACCTATTCAGCTGGCTTTCCCGCTGCTTTTCCTTCTGCTGCTTCTGCTGCCCCTACTGCCTTTTGTCCACTCTAAATTTCCTCGGCGACGCAGCCAATTTTCTTAGAGAGTAGCTTTCTCTTTCTCCCGCACTTGCCGCGAATCGAATTACACGTTCGCCTGTGTGAGTGACTGACTTATGGGGCTAACTGCCCACCTCCCCGCCCCCTGCTCCACCACTAATTGTGCCCTGCTTAGGAAAACCGCAACCTCACACACAGACACACACACAAACACCAGAGCACAGGAAAATCCGGGGGCCGTTTGCTGGGTTCTCTTAACCGTTCGGCTTTTTCACCTTTCTCATTGCACTACTACCTGTCGACCAGTGGTGTAGCCAGGGGATTCCTTATCCTCTCTAATTATTATGTTCACAAGGGATACGGGATCCAGGATCCAGGAGATTCCAGGCTTTGACCGATTGATTGTGGGATTTTGTCTTGGCCGGCGGTGGAGCTTCAGCCTTTAAACTGATTTTCAACTGAGAGCTGCAGGTCGGTGAAATGCTTACATCGACATCGCAGCCTGAGGTTCAGGAAGTCCTTTCGCCCCTGCTGCTGAAGTGGCACTGTAGTGGGGCATTCCTGGCTTTAAAAAGCCACAGAAGAAGCTTTGCTTAAGTGGTTTTGCGTACCTTTAAAAATCATACAAATATTTATTATAAAACATGGTTCTTTATGAATTGTTTTTTCTTAACATAATTTATTTAAATTTATTTAAAACAAGAAAGAAAAGCTAACTTCGGGCGGAGCCGAAGTTGATATACCCTTGCAGAATACTCTGTAAATTATATTCTCCAAAATTATTCATATGATGCATTCTTAATACTCATAAAAAATCCCAACTTCCTAACTTTAAAAACACCAAAGTTATGGCATTTCCAATCGTGCAGTTATATGGCAGCTATAGGATATAGTCGGCCGATCCTTATGAAATTTAATAGGTCGGATTGATTGGCCAAAAATAAGACCCATGGAAAATCCCAACTTCCTAACTTAACAAACACCAAAGTTTTGGCATTTCCGATTAATCAGTTATATAGCGGCTATAGGATATAGTCGTCCGATTCTTATGAAATTTGGTAGGTCGAATTGATTGGCCAAATATAAAACCCATAGAAAATCCCAACTTCCTAACTTTACAAACACGAAAGTTATGGCATTTCCGATCAATCAGTTATATGGCAGCTATAGGATATAGTCGTCCGATCCCGGCCGTTCCGACTTATATACTGCGTGCAAAGGAAAGAAGGGTGTGTGCAAAGTTTCAATTCGATAGCTTTAAAACTGAGAGACTAGTTTGCGTAGAAACAGACAGACGGACAGACGGACAGACGGACAGACAGACGGACAGACGGACAGACGGACAGACGGACATGGCTATATCAACTCAGGAGGTGATCCTGATCAAGAATATATATACTTTATAGGGTCGGAGATGTCTCCTTCACTGCGTTGCACACTTTTGACCAAAATTATAATACCCTCTGCAAGGGTATAATGATTAAATTAATATACAACCCAAGGAGTGTTGCTGAGTGGCTTCATTGCACTGTAGTGGGGCATTCCTGGCTTTAATAAGCCACAGAAGACGCTTTGCTTAGCTAGTTTTGCGTACCTTTAAAAATCAAACAAATATTTATTATAAAACATGGTTCTTTATTAATTGTTATTTCTTAACATAATTTATTTTGTGTTATTTTAAATTAATATACAACTAAAGGAGTGCTGCTGAGTGGCTTCATGGTACTGTGGTCAGGCTTTCCTGGATCTAATAAGCCAGTGAAGTTTCTTCGCTGAAGTGGTTTTGGTCCCCTAAGCCATTTTTATTAAATTTGGTTAAGGGAAAAGAAAACTGCAACTATATTTTAAATAAATTCTTTTCATTTTCAGAGATTTAAAGCAGTTAAATTAAGTATTATTGAAACAATACTAATATTTTAGGAGCACAAAAAGGTTCCAACCAGCTTAAAGATTTGTTTTACGGTTTAAAATGTTTTTACATTGTTTTTGTACTTTAAGCTTAATTTTCTCTATGGGGACATAACAGATGTCAGTAATACTTATGGTAGTATTATTTAAATTCCGTAAGAATAAGAATCTTCAATTTTGGATTCCTCCGGAATTCCGAAAAATATTTTGGACGCCGGCTATGGATTTCTGCAATGACCAACAACATTTAAGCTGTTTTTAATTGTTAAAAAAACTAACTTTTATCTATTACGTCTTTTCTGAATTATAAACAAGAGAGAACGATATAGTCGGGTGCCCCGACTATCAGATACCCGTTCCTCAGGTAAAGGGAGTGCGAGGGAGATGGAGATAGAAACTTTGATCACGCATAACTTTTTAACGAATGGTCCGATTTGAAAAATTTCTTCTACATTTCGATAGGTATTGGTAAACACAATAAAACTGCATTTTTACTTTTCCGAAATATTTAAATTTTTAAAATCGTATATATGCGATTGTGGGCGTTAAAGGGGGCGTGGCACCTTTTTGAAATAAACTTGCGCTGCGTAGGAACTCCTAGAATCTGCATGCAAAATGCCAATCTTCTAGCTTTTATAGTTTCCGAGATCTCAGCGTTCATACGGACGGACAGACGGACAGACGGACAGACGGACATGGCTATATCGACTCGGCTAGTGATCCTGAACAAGAATATATATACTTTATAGGGTCGGAAACGCTTCCTTCTACCTGTTACAAACTTTTGCACGAATACAATATACCCTTTTACTCTACGAGTAACGGGTATAAATATAAGTCCAACTAATTGTTATTCTATGACTAAAATTCTTACTTTCTTGTTATACCCTTGCAGAGGGTACTATAATTTTGGTCAAAAGTGTGCAACGCAGTGAAGAAGACATCTCCGACCCTATAAAGTATATATATTCTTGATCAGGATCACCTCCTGAGTTGATATAGCCATGTCCGTCTGTCCGTCTGTCCGTCTGTCCGTCTGTCTGTTTCTACGCGAACTAGTCTCTCAGTTTTAAAGATATCGAATTGAAACTTTGCACACAGCCTTCGATCCTTTGCACGCAGTATATAAGTCGGAACGGCCAGGATCGGACAACTATATCCTATAGCTGCCATATAACTGATTGATCGGAAATGCCATAACTTTAGTGTTTGTTAAGTTAGGAAGTTGGGATTTCCTATTGGTATTTTATTTGGCCAGTCAATCCGACCTACCAAATTTCATAAGGATCGGCCGACTATATCCTATAGCTGCTATATAACTGATTGATCGGTAATGCCATAACTTTGGGATTTGTAAAGTTAGGAAGTTGGGATTTTCTATGGGTTTTATATTTGGCCAATCAATCTGACCTACAAAATTTCATAGGGATCGGCCGACTATATCCCATAGCCGCCACTTAACTGAACGATTGGAAATGCCATAACTTTGGTGTTTTTAAAGTTAGAAAGTTGGGATTTTTTATGAGTGTTAAGAATGCATCAAATGAATAATTTTGGAGAATATATTTCGGAATATTCTGCAAGGGTATTTCAACTTCGGCTCCGCCCGAAGTTAGCTTTCCTTTCTTGTTATTAAAATGATGTTGGCCTTTCAATACAAATTTGTGGCTTATTGCTATTCGTTAAGTTTACTGCAACTCTTTTATACGAACAACTTTTAGAATCGTGTGACTGCATGTGGCAGCTGGATTTATTGTATGTAATTTAAACTTCATAGTTATATTTTCTAAATTTCCAAGCCCTGCACCACAGTACCTGACTTTCCCCATCTGCCACCGCCATTAGCCCCTTCACTCCGCTTTGAAAACTGAAAACGGGGCCCGTTCCCCTGAGGGGAAATCGCAGTTTTTTGCTTATCGTGTTTATATTGTCGTAGTTGTGTGTGCCTGGGGCGTATGTTCGTGTGTTTTGTCGTCGCCTTAGTCAGCAACGTCAACGTCAACCTCACGATCCAGCAGCACCTTATAGAGACGGTGCTATCGAAGTGGTGAGAAGGGAGTCAAGGGGGCTGCTTATGCGCCACTCACATGCAACTACTTGGCCGAAACAATTTGTGGGGGATTTTCGCTGCTTTTGGCAGTCCTGTGAAATTTTCTGTGTCACGCTGGTCGCACGAGCAACAGTCCCCGCAAATAGTCGGCCCCCAGCAAATAGCAGGAAAATTCTTTCGGCGGGTGGCGGGGACTTTCGGTGGTCATTTTTTCATTTTTTTCCATCGCACAATTAGGCCAAACGTTTGTGGAAATTTGTTTTTATTACAATGCTATTACTCGTGAATTGTATTAGGCGGCGACTCTCCGTTAATAACTTTGTGAGTTTCCTACACCACACCCCCGAAATGCCTTCCTTTAAATTAATCACATTTTTGTGTGGGCGACGCAACGTTTGGTGAAGTTAATGTATTATTTTAATGCCGTTTCCGGCCGACTGCGTGATTTGTGGATTTTCATCCATATTTTTGTTTAATTATGTCAGCTACTTTCCGAAATGCCCTCACAATTGAATCATCAGTGCCAAGTCGCTGCGGTTTATCTCTGCTCCGAAAAATCGGAATTTTTCTGATTGGCAATTTCGAAGTAATTTTCTCTTAACCTGCAGGGGTAAGCTTTTAAGCTTACTTAGCTTCGATCAGCGGCTTCATTAATTTCAGTTTCATTTTCAATTATCTAATTTTTCCCAGCAGCTCGAAGCCCACACACACTGAAGATGGCAAACAACAAACTATTAGTAGAGCCAACAAAGCCAAGCCCACATCAGTTAACAACTCAAATAAGCTTCCTTTCTGTTGCCAATACGACTCCTTTATACCTCCCCTTTTTAGCCACCAATCAAAGTACATACCAACATGAGTGTACTAAGAAACTGTGATGGCAGCCCGGACATTTTCGAAAAACCTTACTCTTTCCTGGGAATACTTCATACCAATATCAGATCAAATAGTTAGTTGCTTTAGAAATTATTCACCGTAAGGGAAAAGTTTTTAAGAGAACTAAAAGATAGACTCATAAAATATATATAATAAGTTTCCTAAACAGACTTTAATATTCCGGACTCGAAGCACTGAATTGTAGTTTTTAATTAGTAACATAACATCTAGCTACAAGTTTACAAAAAATATTCGGGACTTTATTGACTTGATAATCACATTTAAAATAGTATATTAAACGGCTTTTAGATGTTGGTGATTGAAAACTATCATTAAAACTAACTTAAAAAAGCATAGAACTAGCTGCGAGACCTTCGATGTAGTTGTTAATAGATGTTTGTATCTTTAACGAATTAAATTATGGTTTCTTTAATTTTTAATAGACTTATTTGTAAGGGAATCGGTGGCTTTATAATTTGAAAAAAATGTCCTTCTAATTTGACAGTTATTAACAGAACACTAAAAATTGTAATTTGAATTTTGTCTTCATTATTTATTCTTCTTCATAAAATAGTTTGTTGTTTATTTTTAATAAGTACATCTTTTGTTCATTTTTTCGCAGACGTATTGTCCTGTTTTTGGATTAGTTTCGTAGCATCACTGGATAGAAAGGCATATGCCATAATAAGCTCTTTCAATTCCCCAGGCAGCGGGTCGAAAAGAGGGTGGTGGTGCAAAGTGCAGGCTACAGCACCTTGTTGCCACTCGGCATTGTGCCCACGTGAAGGACGCTGCTGCTGTGGCAGCTGCGCCAGAATCCACGAAAAGTCGATGGCCACAAAAGGATGTTTTGTTTGCTGTAAATGCCCACTGTGCAGCATGCACACACGTGCTCACCTTAAATTTCCAGCTAATGTACTCACGTGCAAACACCCACACACCAACACCGATGCAGCGTACGAGCAAACAGAAAGTGCAATGCAAGCCACTAAAAAGTCCAATGCCGCCGGCATGCATTTTGTATTGCATACTTTTCTGCGCCGTGGCCGAAAGAAAAGGAACTGGCGGAGAAATGGTAAAAGGGAAGGGGGAAGAGTGGGTGGGAAGTGGAAAATGCAGTGGAAAATATTGTGCAAAGGGCGCGGTCAGAAGTTGACAACGACAACAGACCCAACAATGAGGCATTTTTAATGTGACCATTAAACAATGGCAACGAGGACAATGCACACACACATTCAAGCCAAGGAGAGGTAAGGAAACACATTGACTGCAGTGGACGGCGGCAGCAAAAAGTTTACCCAACAAGCAAAATTTTAAAAAGCAACAACAAATTGTTGATTATAAGCAAAATAAATAAAATAAAATTCGAATTATTCCATTTTTTTTCTATTGAAAAAACATAAGGTGGTGGCCAGAATAATATATTTTATTATATTAATATATTTTATTATATAACTATTAATTACTAAAATGAATTTTTCTCAAATAAAGCTAATAGGTGTTACCGCCTTTAACCATCCAGTTTAGTACACAAATTGTCTGAAAAGTTTTAAAAACTTTAATTGCCAAATACGGCTTTAATTGACAACCTACGAATCCTGAAACACACCAAACTGGCTCGTTGGGATATTCGAAACAAGCCGAAGTTTCCCAAGACGATAAATATATGTATATGTGCGGAAAGAAAAGGCAGTCTTCGCATTCAGCTGCTGTCAGTCGCGCGCGAAAACTTTTCAATACAAAGTATGACGCCCATGACGCTACTAAAAGGAGTCATTGAAGAATGCGACAGTCCCAATGAGGCGACAGAACAGAGGAGAAGAGGGACCAGGACCAGGCGAAGAGCTATAAGCCGGCCAGCGAGCCACGGTAAGGACATTTGGCCCAGCCATATATACAACTGAATGAACCGCAACAAAGGCACTCAACTGACTCCGATTGTGATTCCGGCAACTACTACGGCTGCGAAACTCGCTCAATGACTATGCAGGTCAAAAAAACATAACTTTAATGATTAATTCAAATTTGATCAAATTTAAACTATTTTGTTTGTATGAGTACCTTTTTTAATATAATTATTCATTACACCCCTTTTTTTTTTTAACCCATTGATTATATTTTAATTGATAAAAGATGCATTTAATTTAACATAAGCTTAGTTTTTTTTAAATGTATGCCAAATATTCTATATTAACCCACCCACTACCTATTTTTATTGTACAATACCAAATCGTGAAGTATCAATTTTCTATAGAAGACGGATGTTTGCTGCTAATAAGAGAAATAAATTAATTAATACCTAATTTGTTGACATTTTTTACAGTGTACGTCTACGACTGCAGTTCGCGCTTTGTCTTGCCACTCAGCTGCACTAGCAACCACCACCCACAACCACCCAGAGGCGCTGTTGCATTTGGCCCTGGACAAAACCGCAAGCAGGGCGAGCATAACAAGAGTTCTGTGAATGGAAAGGAACCGAGTTGAGCGAGAGGTGCAATCCAAGGGGAAGGCGGGGGCTGACTAGGCAGCTGCCATGTCAAACTGAATGAATGGATGGATATATGGCTGGAAGGCAAACCAACCACAAGCAGGCCAACAGCTTGGCCAACTTATATGTACGCACAGGCACTTGGAAAAAACGATTATTTCGTTTTGGGATGTTATTAGCATTTAATATACATACTTATACATAAAAGTAATTAATTAAATAAACAGGCATTTTTTAGAAAACTTGAGTATATGCCAAAACTTATAATCACAGGAATCCTTAAAATGTGTTCAATAATTGTAAAATGTTGTTAGCCTACATAGATAAACAATTAAGACCTATGAATTAAATAATAATAAGAGAAACCATTCATATGTATTAAATAATAATTTTTAGAAACCATTCATATGTATTTGTACAAACGGTTTGCCAAATTTGTTCACTTAAAATGTATGTAAATAATTGTTTTGAAATATTATACGAAGCCTTTTTCGAGATATCCCACATTGTCTTAAATAATTGAATTTAAATATACGCCCTCTTATTTTCGGGGTAAAAGTTCGTTACACTTTAGAATATTTTTTTTCCAAATTTGAGCTGCTCCCAGAAACCAATTGAAATGCCAAAGTTATTCACATTTTTTCAGTGCTCAAACACATGCTTTGGCACATAAGAATGGAGAAGTGGAAAAGTGAAGATGAGGGGTCCGGCCAACGCATGTCAGGCTGGTCGGCCAAGAAGAAAAGCTCGTGTGCTCAAATGTGAATGCGACCAGAATTGTAGTCGTTGCCGTTGCCGTTGCCGTTGCCGTTCTCATTCTCGTTCTCGTCCTCAAACAAAAAGTTTCAATTGTCTTTGGCCGAGAATGTGTGAATGCGATTGTCCAAGTTTCTCATTTGCGGCAAGGGCTTGGATCCGTTTCGGTCTCGTTTCCTGTTGCATGTGGGCACAATTAATTTTTGTTGCGTACATGCAGCACATGATCGTAAGTATAATGCTGATGCAGATGCTGATGATGATGGTCATGCCTTATGCAGCCATATTGTGCAATCCCTGGCCTGATAAATGCCCCACTTGACCCTTGCTTTAGTCGAGACGATTCAAACTCGTTTCTCTATCCGTTCGGATTTGGATTTCGGCCCGTCCTTTGTGGCCATTGGGGGGCTTATCTCTATCTCAGATAGTGTCAGCACCAGAAACTTTCGCCATTAATGAGTTATGCAAGGCCAGAATGGAAGCGGGTGTGCACTTAACGCAGCATTCTGCATCTTAGAAATTTAATTCAAGACTGGGTATTTTGATTAACCCTCTCAAACAATATTTTACTAAAATACACATCTTGCCCGTTTATTTCCACTTTAAATTAAAGAATTTTATTTGACACTATTCACGTATAGTTTGAAACGTGCTAGCTATGTCTTATTTAAATTGATTTAAAGTCTAACAATTTTTTTTAAATAAATAGAAGGCTCTTTGCTTAAAATGGGTTAAGGCTTGGCTTACCTCCTTCTCCTTCTTGTGTCGTTAATAAAGCAAATGACCAAAAAGTTTTCAGCCAGGAAATTAGCATTTGGCAGCATTCGCTTCAGTCAGACTGCCTTCTTTCTGGCCACAATGCTCCCTCATTTTCCTGGGGAAATGCAAATGCCGGGCAAAGTGTTACGGTTTCTGGGTTTTTTTGTTCTTGCTTTGGCCACCGCGCAGTTGATGGCAACCATGATTAGTTTAGCTCGGAGGATCGCAGCCATTCCGCCCGTTCGGGCCACATGCCGCATTCTACAGGCCACATGTTGGCGCTGTTTTGGCATCAAATGTTTTGCACTGCGGCTCCGCTTTTAATATGATTGCAATTCGCGCTGCGGGGCTCCAACGAAGCACTCGCATTCAAAAGGCTGGATGGTCAACTTTTGCCGTCATTGCGGCACTGCACACATGGCGGTAGTTCTATGCCGCCATTTCAATTTCTTAACAAGTGGAGCACTCCAAAGTGAGATCAGTAATTAGTCAATTTTTCTTCTTTGGATGCTCTGTTTTGTTTTTTAAGTTGCCTGCTTGCACCACTGGTAAATGAACAAACATTTTATATTATAAAATACACTTTAAATAAATTGATTTTATCCGAATTCTTGCCTTTTGGATTTTGTTTCTGGACCTACCTCCGTTTCTTCATACACTTTCCTCAAAGTAATCATAAAAACCAATATTTTTTCTTTTTGTATTTAAGTTGCAAGATAACTTTCATTTGGTTCAGATGCGGTGTCTTTAATCGAGAAGAATTGCAAAAGGAAATTACTGCGGCAGCAACAATTGCACGGGAATGACATTTCAACTGGCCCCTGCACATTAGTTTCGCCTGGCTGGGCCCAAATGGTTTTTGGCCAGCCGTCAGTGTCGTCATAGCCCGGCTGGCATTGGACCAGAGTCCTTCCACCTTTCGGTTTCCTTTACTTTGTGGTAATTAATGTACATATGTATGGGTTCGGCTGAGCGTGTGTGCACGAGCGGGGCGTCAATTACTTTGGCTCCTGCACTTGGCCGGTTACAAATTACAGGCTATGTGGCCTGGCCTTTCATGCGGAGAGTCCTTTTTGCGGTGGCCGCTGGAGCTTCGTGAATTTTATTGGCAAATCAATTAGGTGGCTTCAAATTGTGTTTGGCTGCTGGTCAGCGCTTAATTTTTTTGATTTCATTGGCGACCGTCGAGTTTTCTTTTAAATGAATGCCAAAAGTTTTGATCATTTTTATTTTATACACATTATTTTTGGCTCCTCTCATGCCAGATGTTGCGGTCCTCGGTTCTTTGTGGTTGTCATTATTGCCAACAATCAGTTATGGAACGTGGGAGGAGGGGTAGTTTTGCGGGGGGAATCAGCGTAAAATTTAATTAGCTTTAAGTGTGTTGGTTGCGGCGGTTGTTCAGCCCGTTGTTGTTTGCTACGGTTTCGTAATTTGTTGTTAATTACTTTTTGCAGAGCGGCTTTTATTGGAAATTAACGCCAGCAGGTTTTCGGTATTTCTCGGTATATATTCCTATTTGGTTAAGCGGGGCGAGGGGTTGCTACTTAAATTGAAATCAGCCATAAATAGGCATTAAACTTGGTACATAATGATTTTAATGGCGGTTTTCTATATTATGCTGATTACTGTAAATTTTCGGTTTCAATTTGCCCGTTGTTATCGATTTCCCCCTTATCTTTTATTTGCCGATGTTGTTGCCATTTCCCGTTGTCTTTTTTCAATTTGCCGCTGTTTGTGTGGGATTCGAAACAAATTTATCTAATGACTCTGCCATTATTTGCTTTTTGGGCGCGCATTTATTCCATGGCCATTCAATACGTTGATTTATGGGTTCGCTTTTAAATTTGCATATTGTTATTAATTTGGCTTAGACTTTAAGTGGCTTAAGATGTCTAGGCTGCGATCTGAACCATAATCATAATTTATTTATGATTACCGGGCTGAGAGCTGCACTTTTTCAAAGGTGAAATAATAACCTATTATGTAATTACTAATTATGTATTTTACTGTGCAACGACATGTAAAGCTAACATTTTTTTAAAGTTTTCTATTTATGTTTAGTATCGATAGTTACTTAAAACTTAGCTAAATTTCCAAGAGTTTTCTGTCAATAATTTCATATAAATTAGACTTAAAAGTTGTATTAAATTGAATGAATTGATGGTAAAATGGGTGTTTTAACGAGTAACTGCTGTTGCTCCGAAAAACCTACACCTGTTCGGGTGATTGTGGAACGGACTCGGGATAGTGTGACTGAGATCTTAACAAAGTGCCGGAAAGTGGGCAATGGGGCTCGTCAGGCGGTGGAGCGGGCCAGAAATCGACACCGCGACAACCGAATCACTCTACCATGTTCGCATTCCACGATCGAAAGATACGGGTATGTGCGTAAAAATAAGTTTTTTATTTTTATTATCTTTGCAATAAAATTAAAACTGATCAATGTTTTTTAGGTCCTGCAGTAGCTTTGGCTGCGAAGAGGTGGCAACAGGTGTTCTTTTGCTGATGATCCTGCTATTATTTCTGTTGGGACTTCACCTAGTCAGAAGGTATAATCACACGTTTGCCTACGGATCAGGCGGGTGCCTGTCGACGCTATTTTGGACATATGAAGAATGTCTGATAATGACCTAATCCTAAACCATTTTGTTTTTATATGCCCTCTTCTCTATTTAATTGATTGTGGCGAATAAAGTGCCCCAAATTCATCTCAATTTTGGCGTATTTGCGCCAATTTTACATTGTCAAAGAGCCGACCACACAGTCAAAAAGGGGAACCCTTACACCTTTAGCTAATTAGGCCGTTGGCAGTTTGCCCGTTTTTTTCAAGGGGGCACTGCCAATCATCAAGCTGTTTAAATAATAAATCACTTTAAAATTAGTTTGCCAACTTGTGCGAGTTGAGCGACAGCAAATTAGTGAAAGTTAATTAAAACTATTTAAATTGCAAATTATTTTAACGTTTTTCACACACTCACACACCGGGAGAGGTGAAACCCTGTAAAAAGTTGAAACGTAATTCACGCATACCGCCCACCAAAAGGAAAACTCATACTCACCCGTACGAGTGTATATATGACTTTTCAC
Organism: Drosophila kurseongensis; assembly: GCA_018153305.1. Classification (NCBI taxonomy): domain Eukaryota; kingdom Metazoa; phylum Arthropoda; class Insecta; order Diptera; family Drosophilidae; genus Drosophila; species Drosophila kurseongensis. The sequence goes on along the minus strand of JAECXX010000005.1, from coordinate 6,030,035 downwards.
AAAATGTTTAAATGAGGGAAATTAAAAAGGGGTAGAGGGCTCACCGTGGAGTATCTAAAAAATGTCAAGTTGCCGGGGATGGATGGGAAAGTCAACCGGGAGGATAAAAAAAGGGGGCCAGGTTGGTAGGCGTTGGGGCGTGTACGTGTGGCGCAACAATTTGCATATAAAAAGGGTTGTTAGACTTTAAATAGCAGGCCTGGCCTATTATATGCATTAGGCCCCAGATACGGCGGGGCATTAAGATAAGGCACTTACGCCCAGCTTACCACGCTCCGTATTTCGTATTCCAAAGACCCGGGTAACTCCATTCTCCATACAAGCCGTGCGCACAGTCACCTACGCAAAAGTTAATTTATGCGGGCATGTCTGCACTACCCCTCTCCCTCATTCTCTGCCACACAATCCCTGTCTCTGTCTCTTTCGCCGGGAGTCTGGCTTGTTGAAATTTTAATTAAAGGGAAAATATTTAAGGATGCAGCAGCAGTAGCACAGCACCGGCAGGAAGAATGAATAAAAAAAGAGCGAAACGAACCAAACTTGAATGGAGTCGACGGGGTCGGGAAGTTGCGAAATAACCCGCATACTCTAGAAACTTTTGGCCTTGCAAAGAACTCCGGCATCATCATCACTTGACAAGTACTTAGCTTCCGCCACTGACTTTTGCTTAATTCCTAATGATGGAATCCCAACTGCATAGCACGTAAACAGAAGCGAAAAAATAAAACAGCGAAGCCAAAGGTTTGCGTCATAAACGTGAGATAATTATGCTGATGGCACGTTGTGATCCAAATTGGGTATGAGGAAAGGCTTTACACTTTTTGATTTTTTTATTTAACCATGCCTAGTCGACTTCCTTAGCTTTCGTAAAACGTATGCTTTTAAAGCTGCATTTTTTTTTATTTGGGAATAAACATATCAGAAACATATTACTCATAAAAAGGCATATTTGCAATCACGCTCAGCGAATATTACGGTTCAAGTGTTCGTAAAACTCTAAAGATAATTTTGTATATACTATTTTGTAAGTACGGGAATTGGCTTTAAATTAATTCAAGCAAAAAGGTTATATCAGCCCAATTGAAGACTACGAAAATCACCGCATGTACTTTTAAAAAAAAAATCAGAAAAGTAAATCAATGGCATCCCAAATCTGTACACTGCTTAATTAATTATCGTTCAATTACCTTTGCAGAGTTGGCAACTCTTAATTAGTTTATACTTTCCGTATCTTTCACTTTGCCATAGCAAATCGAGATCTCCGGCAACAGTTGACCCTTGGCCTGGATGCTCCAATCCTCGAACTGGTATTTCAATTAGCAGCCTAATAGAGGCTGAATGACTTCTGACCCTGCAACGTGCAACAACTGACCGCAAGGAAGGCACGTCGGCAGCCTCCAGTTGCATGTTGCCCAGTCAGCCTGCATCTCTTTTAGGCCGCCCGGATTTTTTCAACTTTAGTCAGGAGATCACTAGGCAACAATGGCTGGAACCATAACACTTGTAAAAAAAATTAGAAAATGTTTTTTTTTTGACCCAGAGGCAGACTCTTAAAGTCTAATACTTAATGTATATTTTGAAGACACGAAAGTATTTATTTTTAAGCTGAGTAATGAGAATTAAAGGTGAGAAAATCTATTTTGATGTATTTAATTTAATAATGTTTAAAAATATGTGTGTTTAATAATGACTAGTACTCCTAATCTAACACATATTAGTACTAAACTAAAATAGTACGTACAAATATGTATATTTAAGACATCTTATTTTTACTTGTTTATAAACAATTATTTCACGCTTATTTTTCTAGTTTGATATTTTACAAAATAAAGTCACGTGGCTATCGCTTGAAATAAAAGTTTAAGCTCATAGCGTTCGGATGGAATAAAAAACCAATTTAATTAATTGGAAAAAAAAATTTTTTTCTCTGCGCATAGCAGCAGCAACCTTTGCAAATATCTCAATTGAAGAGGCCTGGCTACGTGAAGTCCTCTACCTGATGTTGGCCTCTATTTTTGGGAGTATGGGTGTATGTCTGTGGGACTAAATGTTGACCGGGCTGCTTTTATGAGGCTCTTCTAAATCAATTTGACAGGGATGCGGCATAGAGCAGGCCAGGAACTCATCAAGACCGCAACGAGGTCCCCTTCAAAGCGATTAAACGTGGAACGTTTGCGTTAGTCAACATAGTTTGACATTCCAAATTAATGAGCACTTAAGCGCACGCATAACGCATTTATTTTGGCTGAGAGGGTGCATGTCGGTTGGGCGGGTCTGTTGTGGGTGGTTATCTGTGTGCTGACACTTTGGCGATGAACCTGCCAACACGAAAGTTAAGTGTCTCTGACAGACAGCTCCGAATTTGGTGGCTAGATTACGGCACACACACACACCGGGGCATGATTTATAGGGTTGCCACGTGGAATTATGCATGTTCCCAGCCCGCAATTCTAATTATGACGCATTAATCACCGAGGAGCCAATTTATATATCTGCTTTTTATGGCCCAAAATATATAAAGGAAATGCTATAAATTAGCAGAGATTTGTGGGCCTGGTCAAAATGCTAATTTTAATATAACCTTGGAGCGGAGAGTTTTGAACATTTATGGAAAACGTCAGAACTTAAATGCTTTCGAAGAATGGATTAAAGGTGAGTACGTGTATAGGTGCAAAATAAATTAAAATAATCCGCTTCACGTACGTCTGGCAAATTAAAACAAATGACATTCCACACAGTCACTTGCACACAGAATCGTAAAAAGTGAAAGAGAAATAATAAAAATATAAAAAGGCAACTTAACGCACGACCCGCGATGAGAATAAAAATAAAAATCACCTCAGAGCAGTAAAAATAACAAGGAAAACTAAATATTTCATAAATCCCCAAAGCAGCAACAACGCAAAACCTCATGACCGCGGATACTGCACACACTCACACATTCCCGTAAAGTTGAAAAAGAGAAAAATTAAATCAAAAACATAAAAATAAATATTAAATTTTCCAGCTTGCTTTGACTGAAGCGCGGCAAAAAAAAAACAATTGCGTATCCGCCACGTTGCGGTCGGATTCCACTCTGCCGTTTTTGCCACAGCTTGTTAAAGCTCACGTGGCTGTCAAACGATGTCAGTGACTTTCTCGACTTTCCCACAGAAAACTGAGCAGGAAATTAGAGCGAACGCCAGCAGAAGTCGCACAAAACAAACAGACAAAAAGTTAATTGTATGAAATCAACACACTTAAAGTCAACAGCAACAGCAACAGCAACAGCAACAACGACAACAACGGAGCGGCAGGAACAACTCGAACAACAAATACGCTGAACATGTTGACAACAGTCAAGGGCAATATTAGGGGCAGGCCCCAGAACCCCAGAAAAACCCCTGACAAACCCCAGCAAAGTGCTGGCAATGATAGCAGGCCGGGGACGGGGCGTGGCAGCGGCAAGGGGCTGGAGCTGAAGCTAAAGGCAGTCAAGTCGATCTACAGCCAACAGTCAGGCGTTGAAGAGCAAGCAAGGACCAAGCCTCACACACCAAGAGCCGGCAACCAAGGACAACTGTCGGTGCACAGAGAAAAACATCACTAAAATCGGGGGGCAGTTTTGCGGTTTTACCTCTTACAATAAATGGCAGGAAATGTTATTTACAATTGATTTACAAACATCAAATCACTTTTGATTATTTTCATTTTTTATTAAACCCAGCGACTCTTAAATCATGTTTAATAATTTCACATATTAATAAATATTTATTAAGTTGCTCAAAGTTTCTAATGATTTTAAATACTTATGTAATATATAAAATTTTCACTACAAGTTCATTTAGTATTCAAAATGTTTTTGTTATCGCTTTTAGTGACTTATAAAATTATTTTAAGTAAATAATCGATTACTTCAGTTTAATTATTAAATATTATGTACTACTTTTAGAAATAACAACGAACCAGCTAATGTTCAGTTGTAGGTTTACCATAATATATCACCGCATATATTATTTTCATTATATCTAATGGCGTCGTGTATTTATAAGAACTTGACTTTTCTCACAGTGTGTGAGTGGAAAAAGAGTAAAAATGATGAAGCTCCTCCTTCGCAGAGCTGCTCGCTGCACATGAAAAAGATGAAACTGCTTTCGGTGTTCGGTAGGTAAGCTAAATACTCAAGGATCCTGGGGGGCGGAGGAGGACCCGGCACAGGACACTCGAGCAGAGACAGACAGACAGACAGTTGGCCCAGACAGAGACATACCTTGACACTCGCTTGCTCTTTGGCGAACGAGAACGCCGGAATGTGTCCTCGTTGTCGTACGAAAATACTTGAGCAAATCGTGTTAAATCGCGCTCAAGTGTTAAAGTAATAAGCACTTTTAATAAATAAAGTTGAAAGGTTGCTTGGGTGTGTGAGGGCGACAGCAGCCAACACAAACACGCCCAGACAGAGACAGATATTTGCTGGCAATTGCGGTGCTTGGGAACTTGTTTGTCTTCTAATGGTTGGGGTTATTATATTTCTTCTGCAGGTAATTTCGAAAGAAATAAAATTGGAATTGACATTCTGGCTGGATAATGGGGTAAATTGTAAAGCTCAACAAGGGCATTGTTCCATTTTAGATCAATATTCCATCGGATTAATTGGACGTCTATACATGTAAGGCATCTTCTTTTTTAAGTCATCATCTAACTGATTAAATAATTTGAGCTAGAAATCATTTAATTCTACTTAATTATATATGTTACATAATTGTATATCCAATTACATTTACATTAAGTAAACCATTTTGCAAAAATAAGAGTGCGACCTAAATATAATAAACTTTTTTTAATAAAAAATCTCCGAATAAATAAAGATTGAGTTAAACTTTATTAATTTTATTCTGATATAAGAGAACTTTAATTATAAAATTTAAAGCTAAATAAATAATACTACAAATGGTGCATCTGTGAACACTCCATCAGGCATGATTGTCTTAAGATATTTGAACAGAGGTCATAAGCGTGAGTCAAATAATGAAAACATAATTCAAATTATAATCATTCGTCGTAAAACTCCCAATCTTGGGAGAGGAAATAAACTTGAGTTTATTATACCCTTCCAGAGGGCATTATAATTTCAGTCGAAAGTTTGCAACGCAGTAAGGGAGGCATCTCCGACCCTACAAAGTATATATATTCTTGATCAGCTTCACCAGGAGAGTCGATCTAGCCATTTCCGTCTGAACGTCTGTCCGTCTGTCCGTCCGTCCGATTCTACGCAAACTAGTCCCTCAGTTTTAAAACTATCTCCTTGGAACTTTCCCAAAAGTTGCTTTTCTTTCAGAGCCGGATCTACTATATCATATAGCTCCCATTGGAAAACAATCGAACTTTTTTTTTTGTTTTTAATAAAACTTTGTAGTTTTTAAAATTTTTTGTTGTTCTTTCGGATTTGGTAACATTTAAATACTACGGAATTACGGTTTTAAATAAATTAAAATCGGACATCTATATTATACAGCTCCTATAGAAGAATCAAAAAATTAAACAAAAATAGAAATGAAAAAAAAATGTATTTTGTTGTTTTTTTCTATTTATCAAAATAATCATTTAAGATATAGTAATTCTGACAACAATATCATCTAGCTGCCATAGAAACGATGGTTAAATGCATCGCAAAATCGACATAGCTTCATTGTTTTTAGTTATATAGGCATATAAATCGAAATGTAGTTGTTTTGTAATAACTGCAAGGGTATATAAGCTTCGGTTTGCCGAAGTTTGCTGCCTTTCTTCTTTTTCAATCAAATTAATTTGGTTTTTGAGCCACTTCGTATATCAAATGTTTGACAGTTTAATGACTACATAAACCACATCGAGCCAACATAATTTCATCAGATTATAATATAAATGCCTAGCTTGAACAAAAATAAATAGAAACCCCAAATTTCACTGCTTGTTAATATGAACGATAAAATTTCACATTCATTAGTCTACATATGCTCCCCAATAATTAACGCAAGTGAAGTACTTACGCGAATATTCAATTCATTTAGCAGAATCCAATCAGCCTGAAGTGCAGCTCATTAGTCTTTGAAATTTTTTACACTCGCGAAAGCCTCTTTTATCGGAAAATATCAATGTAAATCACTTAAAGGCATAATTAAAACATATTCACATGTAAAACACGTTATATTTAATAACGCGCAATTTAAAAAGTAAACTGAAATATGCCGACAAAACAGAGATAAAGGGATGGCCAAGTGCATCTCATGGATATGAAATTACAATGGCGAGTGCATTAATTCAATAATTAACACTAATTATGTGCGCCATGCATTTATTATGCAGCCACTGCGATTCGAATGCTGCCGATCTGGCACTTGTGGCCGCTAGCAGCAGCCCCGAGTAGTTAATTATAATTTATGCATAATTAAAAAGATATTTATTAAAAAAGGGATGACAATAATGCAATGCATATTGATTGGGGAAACCGACGCAGTCTATTTTCTCACTCTATCTCACCGGCTCTCTCCCCGTTTTCCCAGTTTTCTGCACACACACAAGCACACAGCGACATCCTGTCTAATACCGTTAAATGCGCCATCATTGTCAACAGCCGTGGCCTGCTTTTAGGGCCCCCATCCTCTTGAAAGTCCCCATTTTCATCCCCTTTGCTCCTCTATTAGGAGCATAATTTTCCACGGCCATAATCACTTTAAAACAATTTCGTGTGCGCCACATTTAATGAAAATTAATTTAAAACTTGCACAGGGTTAGCCTGCGCCTTTACATATACATACATAATTTTTTCGGGATATTCTTTTTGGTTCCTGGCAAAAAGCCGCTTAAATTACCCCAAAAATCCCAGACATATAATCTTTTGCCAGCTTTTCTGCCGCTGTATGTGTGTGTGTGTGCGAGAGCGGCTTTTTTGTTTTTGCATTCAACGAAACTTTGGTTAGCTGTCGGCTGGTGTGGCAATCACTTTTGAGCGTAAGCTGCGCCATATTGTCTGCCATTATTGTCAGCGTACGGGAAACGGAAATAGGGTGTCATATTTTTCACTGTCTGCTTGAATGTCCTGGCCTTCGTTGTGTGTATAAATGCGACTGTTTGGTTCATGTGTGTATGTGTTGTAAAAATGCGTTAAGCTCCACTCGTGCTTAAGCATTTCAACCCTGTGCTTTTTGTATGGCGGCTTATATCCGGCCAGAAAGAGTCCTGCTCATGACATCGAAATGATATCTCATTACCCGGCTTAAGCAAGTTTAACATTTCTCCGTAATTTCACAACATTCACACTTGTGCAATTAATTTTAGCTGGCTCTGTGTGGACCTGGCTTTCAGGATAACGGGGGGACTTTTGGTCAACGTAAGTACATGGCATTAAAATTATTTGCAGGTACGTGTTTTAATTTTAAATTAATATTAATCGTAATAAAATTAAAAGTAAACTTTATTTTTTATGTTTTATGAAGCAATACTGCTTCATTTTATAATTATTAAAGGGAAAACAATTATAAGTATAAAGTTAGCTTTTTAATATATAATATTTAATGTTACAGATTCAAGTTTTTCTTCAATGTTTGCTATATATTTTTTTTATACAGTTTAATCTATAATTAATTAAATACTCGAACGCTAAATTCGTGGTTTCGTTGTTTAAAGAAAACTCATTATTCTGCTCTTAATAACGACAGATACAGGTACGAGATTTTTACCTCTATCTAACAATGTCAATATATGTGACCAAAAGATGCAAGCCAGCAACTGCGAAAGGGAAATTAGAAAGTATAATGAAGTGTTTCAGGCTTTCCTTTATATTTTGTTTGTCTCATCACCTAGTCACCTCCCCCAACCGTTGCCCGCAGCTTCCTGTTGGCTTTTTGCTGTTTTCCACCACGAACCGCCTCCCCGTGGACCAAAGTGTTCGCGTTTTATCAAGTGCCACGAGGGCAACACTCATACGCCATGTGCGCCATGAATATTTGTTAACCGCACTGTAAACTGTGTTTACAAAAATGTTTGCCCTCGTGTGCATGTTGTTACTCGTACAGTTACAGTATGCAAAAGCGCTTGAGTCGCCCCTTACACCTACCAAAAAACATGAACACAAAAGCCAGAGAGCAGGGAATATACCGCACCTGCGGTTCTTGTTCTGTCTTTTGACACATCGCACTGCCAAAAGGGTAAAAGGCAGATGCTCTCTGCCGACTGTTGAGTGTAACATTACGCATACGCCGCGTGGCGTTCATTTGGAAATGCCTCGGCACATCCTTGGTTAATGCATCTTGGGGCCTGGCCATTTGTGGTCACCAGCCAGATGTCTTTCATTAGGTGGTTGAGCTTAAATGCTCCTGGTCTGGCCATCTGTTTTTGTTCTGATGGTGTGCCAAAACGTCTTCATTAAATTAAGGAATTTCTTTGGCAGCTCTTAATTGCTAACTGAATTTTCTGGAAATTCTTGGTTGTTTGTTTTAATTATGAAATGCTTACGCAAATAACAAGAACATTATGTTCTGAATTAATGCGGGATATTTTCATAGGAAATTTTAAATTTATAAAATAGCACAGTGCAACACGAAAAGTGTTGCTGCAGTTTTTACTTTTGGATCTATGAAACTATTTAAAACTATTTAAAGACACCAAAGACGTCTGCATTGGGATATAAGAGCAACTAAAAGAATTGAGAGTTGGGTTTTATAACAGCTATATCACTTTAGCCAATTCAAACTTCACGTTCATATCTTCAAAAATATTATAGGTTAAGAAAAAAACTAAACCTAAAAAAAATTTTTCAAAAATTGTAATTTCTTCAATTAACTATGAGGACTTTTTTTATATTTAACCCTATTATAATTCTTAAATCATAAATTGCTCTTTTAGATAAAGCGAAATTTTACTCAAATTTTTTTGCGGGAATATTGTAGGGAAATGTTATTTTACCTTACGCATCAATTGGTAAAGTAAAAAATTTGAAGTACGCTTTGGAACCTTTAAAGTTAAATATTTAGGATATTGAAAAATATTACACTAATTGGGTTGTGTCGGTAACTAGTAATTGGTTTTCTGGAAAATGTTAAATATTATAATAAAATTATCTTTATTAATAAGGCTATACTTTTACAACAATTTCGCTGCACTAAAAATAATCTTTAAATCTCTTTTAAAGGGCAGAATAAATTACGAAAGCAATCTTAGTGATTGTAACCAAAAAAAATGCATTTGGGAATTCTCTGCAAGATTCCGCTTTCATTACAGAACATTTCGGATTAACGATTCCATCAGATGCTCGCACGGGTCAATCATGATCAATTAACATAACGCATGCCAAGTGAAGCATCTCTTGAGCTTACTCACTCTCACACATGAGCGGGGATTACTGAAGCCCGGCAATAAAATCAACAAGAATGTATTGTATGTTGAAGCATACTTACCGCACTCACAGGCCCACCGATTCATACATTAATACGGCTGTGCGATTATGCCTTACGAGCTGTTTAAGTCGGTGGCCACCCACTGGCAGCCACATTTATTTACATTAATGCCTCATATTTACAACAATATTAACGGGAGCCATATGCGTCTGTAAATTATATAATTAGCACGCAGGGAGTGGGATAAAAAATAACAGAATCGATAGGTGGCATTAACAAACATTTATTATATGTCCAACAACATGCATGGCCCATAAAAAGTTAATTGTTAATTGTTATAACAAGTACAATAGTGTTTGTGTTGTGTAAAAAAATGTCGAACAAACAGGCAGACATAAATATAAGTATTTTTTTAGAGCATTACTTACGTGTGCGATCTGCTCTTTTTTGTTCTGCATTTCTTCCCTAATGCGTTTAACTCACGCAATGCCGTTAAACCCAAATTTTGTGCTGCTCCTCCTGTCGCTGATTTTCACACAGCTCCTGTGGCAGGACGAAGGCGACAACCTGCCTGTCCACGCTTTGGCAATTAAAACTCGAAGGCCTTCAAAACGCACGACCCCGATAAATAGGCAGCAAAACATGCAAAAATATAAGTGTAAGCAAACTGATTAGTGATTGCCTCGGAAGCTGTAAAAATTAATAAAATATAACTCCGCCCCACCAGCAAGTAATAATCGTAAAAAAACGAGCGAAGAATAAAGCCGAAAAAGGAAACCATTCCCAATAAAATTTTGTAGGACAAGGACATTAAAAAATTAATATCGCCGGCACTCACCCATTGTACTTTGACACGCAGCGTGTCTGTGAATTTTTTATAAGCATTATTGTTTTCGTTTGCGTTTTTTTTTATATTTTGGGTAGTTTGCAGTTCGTTAGAGTTAATTGTTTGGAAACCGGAAACAAATAAACAAATAAAATCATTAAACCATTATTTAATATGAAATTTATATATGTATAAGTTTTTTGTGGCCACTGCTTAAACCACTACCACTTATGAGTTTTTGCTTTGACTATGGCCTCTATTTTTTCCTAGCCGTCGATTCAGGACTCGGCACAACATGGCGTATACAATATTTTCCATTTTTATGCCAAGATTTATTAGTTTAGCGATAAATAAAAGCTGCCGCTCTACATAGCATAGCGGCAGATGAGGGATTCCGAGGGGCCAAGGACCAACGAGGAGGTGAGCTCTCTGTCTCAATAAATCACTTGGCATACTGTGAAATTGGCTTTTATGTCCCCATCCATTGGCATTGCTTTCATTTCATTTGTGATTCTCGAACGGATCTAAATTTTAAAATAGCTTTTCTATCTAAATCTATTATGTCATATCTGTTTGAAGTTATTGCCTGACAACCGATATTATTGAGTGAAGTAACTGGGAGTAATCAATTGATGAAATTTACGAATATGAAAATAAAATAGATTCCATTAAGTCTTAAAATGCTGGCCATAAGGAATGTTTTAAAATATTTTAAAAGGTTTTGTTCATGCTTAAATGATCATGATAGATACGCATGATAAATTTTATCTAATCCAAAAGGACTTTTTCAGAATTTTCGTTAAATATAAGATTAATCATATCCCAAAAATAACATAAAGTTTGTTCATAATAAATCTGACTTTGCATACTTTTCATCAATCTTGTAAAACTTGATAAAGATATCTTTTATTTTACACATGTAAATATAATATGTAAATATGTCAATACAATTAATCCAATACTTTTGTAAATACGAAAACTTTGTAAATATGAAAACTTTGTCAACAACTTTATATTAGTTCCATAAACATATTTAAGCCCCGAGCTGAAGGCCTAAGCTGCTATGGCTCTAACGAAACGTTAGCTCTTAGTTTAACACTAATTTTTAGCTTTAGATAAATAAATAAATAAATAAATCTTTTATTTTCCTCAAATATTATTATTATTTGATATTCATAACTTTGTATGTAAAGTTAAGTCTCGTTTCATATTTTCCTAATCACCGTTTGTATTTTCTTGTCGACGACTTTATCAGCAACTTATTCATCAATATATTTATATAATTTATGCATAGCAGCAAAGTTGCAGAACAGCGAAAAACTCATTATAACCATCGCAGGACGCAGGAAAGCAGGTGTTCCCTTTTCACAGGGGTACTGAAGTAAACTGCAATCAGCCACAAAGTGGGCAGCTGGTTGCCAGACAATATCATTTACTTGTAAATTTTCGGTTTTATCTGGCGACTGTCAACAGCTTTATCAGCATCTACAGCAGCAGCCAGGCATCCGACCCTGCTGCAGTAGAGTAAACAAAAATGCACAAAAGATGCACGTGTGTGTTGGGGCACAAAGAAAGCAGGCACTTAAACGTGTTGCATAATTCAGGCGCCGTTTATTCAGAGCCATTGCACTCTACGAGCGTTTTCAGCAAACCATCAGCAGATCAAAAAACGGAAGTTGCTCAAGAGCTGCAGCAACATTTTGATGAGCTCGACTGAACTCTCGGCTCCTGCTTACTTATTAAAGTGGAATTTGAAAGGCGAATGATGCCTACACAGAGAATAAATATTACTGTCGAATAACAAATATTCAAATTGGTTCGTAAAACACGAAAATAAAACTGTTTTGACCTAACAAAAAAATATATCTTCTTAACCACTTGTACAATGTACAATTAAGTTTAGTTTTGACCTAACAAAAAAATATTTATTTATATACACCTGTACATACCCTTGTACAATGTACAATTCATAGATTTCTAGCCATGACTTTTAATTTGATTAATTGGTAAATTCAGTATAATTATTATACATTTTTAATTAGAATATTCGGCTTATATTGCTTTTTTAAACTTTAACATCAATGTCGAAGTACTTTTTCTTTGTGTGGAATTTAAATGGATGAGAGTTCGCTTGTATGCCATACTGCTCAAGCATCTTAAGCCTTCCGTTGTTTGACATTTATGAAGTTTACTCTATCGCTGTTTACAAGCCTTGATTCAATCATACGAAAAATCTGCCAAATTTCACTTTCCGCCCGCTTTTGCTTATTTTGCATAAAGAATGGCGCACAAGTGTCGTCGCAGAACCGCGCTGGTAACTAAATTATAATAATCTCTGGTGGCACAGCCTGTCACTATGATGGCATCATCCGTATCAGTATCAGATCATAACGGATTATGAGTGTATCATGTCGAGCGGCAGCAAAACTCCTCCATCAGGCGCCTCTCTATCTCTTTCGGATATTGTACTCGTAATAAAAAGGAATTTACATATGAAAGTTAAACTTGGTGCGCATATCGCTAGCTGTTTTCTCCTCCATCGGATGCGTCCTTTTGCTAATAATGCCAGTGTGTGCGTGTGTTTGAAGAGGTACAAGTGTGTGTGTACTAGTCGCCATAACGTATGCAACATTACACGAGCAAACATCTGACGGCATGAGGCAAACGAAGCTTCCATCTTCGTCCTCATCAAAATGAGAAGCACTGAGGAAGGCGCAAGCATGAGGTTGAGGTTCAGAGGGGAGGAGGCAGAGACGCAGCGCACACAGGCATCTTTTAATATTGTCCTCTATCGTTGTTTACATACACTTGGGGAATTCAATAACACAAAGCAAATGAATACGAAGAATTGCAATATAAAGTAACGAAGTCTATTTTTAGCATTTAAACCAAAATAACAAAATAGAAACATCAACAATTTTTGGTATTTAAATGACATTGTTACGCAGTTGACACAAACGTAATAAATCTTTGAATGCAGTTGGTATTAAAAAGAACTTCATACGGTCAAACTCTATCACTTTTGGAAATTAATTTACTTGAGAATCTTTTCAAAAACAATTCAACAAAGTTATTTTCTCAAAATGTGTCGGAGCAAAAGTAGCAAGTCATGATTATTTATATTATTTTTTTAAAACTTGTCGATTTAAATAACAATTTAAAAAAAATATACATCTTTAAATAACAGTCAGAAAAAAAAATTGCCACAAATGAAAGCTAAAATAAAAATATACTTAGTGAGCTGTTATTTTAGCACAACTTGTAAACCGCTCAAAGCATATTAGCCCCAACTATTGCCAAGATGAAAACACATTTAGCATATATAGATTTTTACTAATCATTGGTATTTTTTTCTCAATCAGTTTTGCTTACTTTCATTACCAATTATTTAATTATTTTACATTGTTTTTGTTTTGTTATGTTTGTTTTTTTCTGGTTGAATCACAGTTACATACTAAAAATTTATTACTTATTACAGGCTACCCAAAAGATTTTTGCAAGCAAAAATTTACTGTTACCCAACTTTTTTTCTCGCAATGCATTCTGTAAAGATGTCACAGTACACACTGTCTACGTGTGCGTGAGTGTGTGTGCTTGTATTTGTCAGTGTCAGTGTTTTTGTTTTTGCTTTTGTTTTCGCTTGTGTGTGTAAGTGTAGTTGTTTGAGGTTGCGCTTCGCGCTGTTTACACGGCCTATGTCTACATTTAGCGTATATATTTCTATATATATAGTATATATAAGTTCGCTAGCTATACTTGGTTTTCGTTCATGGTTTTGCTTTCATGTGTTGTCTGTCTCTGTGGTTGTTATTGTTATTGTGCTACGTTTATGGCACAAGTTTCTTAAATCCAGCACCTTCTTGGCCAAGTTTGAGCTCTTCATAAATTGTGGGATTTACTTCATTGCACTGCGTATTGCTGAGCGGGTTGTGGAAGTGATGCGCCGCATCTGCCGCACTCTTGTGTTGCTGATGTGGCTGCTGCTGCTGCTGCTGTTGCTGCTGCTGCTGCTGGTGTTGCTGCTGCTGGTGGTGCTGCCTGTTCCCCGTGAGTGTGACACCTGCCGAGGTGGCCGATGCCGCTGCCGTCGGGGCCGTTGTCGTTGTGGATGTCGTCATTGTGGCGGCAATGCCATTACGACCATGACTGTGACTGTTGCCGCCGTTGTTGTTGCTGCTGCTCATCCCATGGTGGCTGCCATTTTGCGTCGTGATGGCCGATGTGACAGTGGGTAGCTATGGCCGTTCATATACGTTTATGTCCGGGGGTGTTGATGTGTCGGTTAGAGGGGGTAGAGAAACACATTGACAGTTATAACATAAAAAATAAGTAAATACATGCCTACGAAAAATACACAAAAACATACAGCTATCATATCACTAAACAAACTTTTGCCAACGCGGAGTTGGGAACACAAAAAAACAGGTGAGGCTACAATATTCGACGGAGCCGACAATATGATATCCAGTACTGAGTCTAGTTTATAAACTTTGAGGTAAATGTTCGGGATTTTGCGTTTCAAGCCAGAAGTTAATAAATAGATAATTTAAAAATAAGCTCCTTAGAAAAACGTTGTAGAAAATACAGATATTGAATAGAATATTCTTTAAAAAAATAATAGTTTAAAAGTATAAGGATTTAAAGAAGGATTCTGGTTTTAAGTCTTAAAAATGGTCAAAAAGTGTAACTATTTTACTGTTTTTACGAATCCCAGAAACCTATAAAATGTCTAACAAATACTAAAATGTAAAAACGAATACTATGCTCTGCACAATTTCTGAGCTTAGCTGTCTATAAACATTTTAGCATTTGTCGTTATTTCGATAGATATAACCTAGTATAAGGTAATCTGTCCAAAACGAACTGTTTGCCAAAAATAAAAAAAGTCCAAGTGGAAATAAAATATATTTGGATATCTATTTTGATGATCTAATTAAAAAAGATTATCTAGACTCTCAGAGACTGCATGTTAACAACAAAAAAACATTTTACCGTTTGATGAACTTCCCCAACAAGAAAAATGGGTTCTATCTAACATATTCATACTCCATATCTTATATACCCTAATTCCATCTAGATACCCTTTTAATAAAACAGGATGATATAAAAAAATGGCAATCGATCGTTGTACACACCTGCACCTGTTCGAGGCCCCTGGTGTAGGTGGGATTCTCGAACGCCACGTTGCCGTTGGCCGACTTTCCGTAGCTGGAGCGCTGACGGCGATAGAACACAATGGCCGCCGCCGCCAGGAGGATGGCCAAAATGCTGGCCACAATGCCGCTGATGGTGCCCACGGCACTGGAGTAGCTGCTCGTGGCCGAGGTCACATGGTGCTCGCCGAGCGTGAACCTAATCGGATCTGTGAGCACGCTGGCACCTGCAAGACAAGCCGCCAAATTAAGCCTGGCCGGGACCACCTCGCAGCCTCCCAAGCCAACTCACCGTAGCTATTGCCAGCCTTCACCACCAGTTCGTAGAGCACATCCTTCTTGAGGCCATTAATGCTTATTGTTGTGTCCTTTACGTCGATGCGTCGTATCTCGAGAGCAGCCATCGCGATGTTGCTGCCTCCCATACTTGTTGCATTATTCATGGCGGCCAGGGTATCCATTCCGGGGTTCTCCATCGAGGAACTGGGATCCGAGGACGAAGAACCCGGACCCGGACTCGAACTCGACGTTGGCGGCAGCACGGCGGCCTCGTGGTAAAATATTCTGTAGCCGTCAACGGCGTTTGGATTCTTTGTCGGCGCATCCCATCTGTAATGAAATAGTTTTCATAGAGCGACGGCGCCGCATTATGAGTGCTCGGTAATATTGTTGCAGGCGCACAACCAGTCTGGAATTTTAATAAAATCTAATGCGGCAGCAGGTTCAGAGGTCTGGAGTCCCCTCATCAACCTTTGACGTTGACCGAGTGTATTAAAGTGAGATAAAAAATCTCAGCTTTAATGGATTTGCGGTCTATTAGTGGCACAGCCCTCACACTCACACTCACACACACAGTCCGACCCACATGAGAGGATGTGTGTGGCGCAGAGAAGGATAATGAATGTATTGGGTTTGGAGCGCTAAATGGATGAGTCTACTTCCGCTTCGGACAAAAGTGTTTAAGAGCTTAGCCGGGGGTTGGAACGTGTCCCACATAGTTTGGGGGCTTAAAGCCAAATGGCTTCTGCTCGGTTAAACTTTGTTTAGGTAGGACACTCGACAAAAATAGATTTTATTAAATCAGAGTCTCAAAAAAAGAATTTATTACTTAAAAGACACTACTTGTGCTATATTTTTCACTAGGATTATATATATTCCTCTCTTTAAAAGTAATTGAAATTACCTCTCTAGCATAGGGATTTAAAAACAATAGACTTACCTTATGCTAACTTCGCTATCGGACACCACGCTGACCACAATATTCTCCGGCGGTCCTGGCAATCGGTCCCGATTCTTCTCGAAGCAACCAACAATGGTTCGTGCATACTGCAGACTGCATATCTCCTTGGATCGGACAGATTCTCCGCGACACCAGTTCAGACACTTTCGGGGGACGTGCTCGTCCGCACAGCAGGATCGGTGATCCGATCCATCGGCGGCACATCTCATCAGCTTGTCAAAGTCCACAATGCACTCAGGTCGATCCGCAATGGCGTCAAAGTCGACATAATAACTGCAGGCACTGCGACAGCCCATTGTCACATTTTGCTCGGCACAGCATTGGGAAACGTTGTGATTGAGCGCCGGCGTATTGCGTATACGCACCGATACCGGCGTGGTGGTGGCCCCAAAGGGATTATCCGCATGGCAGAAATAATCGCCCACATCGTTGGCCTGCAGCTTGCTGATCCTTAACGACATGGTATAAATCGAGGGCCGTGATTCATTGGCTTTGACGGATATAAAGTAGTTTCCACCATTTATGACGGGCACCCTTCCATCCTTTTCTCTCCAGAAAATTGTCTTGGGTGCAGGCTTAGAATCCACGGTGCACCGCAGTTCGATCTCATCGCCAATATTGGCCACGGTAATCCCAGCTGCCTGAATCTTAGGCGGATCTGTAGGAATAATGTTCTTAATTAATAATGTATATGTTTTGTTTAATGAAAAACCGTCACTAAGCTGCGGATAAAATGGATTCTTTACCCAAAACTTTTATTTTTCGAAAAAAGTTAACAGGAAATATTTGTAATAAATTTAAAATACATACTTTTATTAAGCAGTGAAACTTCAAAGTATTTAATATGAAGGACTATAATCAATGTTATTTTACTAGAATCGATTTAATAATGTTTAAATAAAAGAAACCGTTATTTGATACATTGATACATATGTTATCTTAAATCTTTCACTTCGGACTTTTTAATGTTTAAGTAAAATATTTAAAATAATAAGTTTCCAGAACTTAACATATTTTTTTTCGTATACTGAGGGAGAACTCTTGACACTATAAGGCAGCTAAGCGAATTAACCTGAATTGCATTACTTACAGCATATGTTAACCTTCCTTGTGGCCTGCATGGGCACTCCGTAGCCGTTGTCTGCGTAGCAGGAGACGTGCTCCATGTCGGCCGACACGTTGTGGATGACCGTGACCATGTGCCGCGAGGTGTCCTGCCGCACCAGATGTCCGCCCACGTAAAGTGAGATGGTGGGTGCCGGGTTGCCCAAGGCCAGACAGAGAATGGTCATGGAACCGCCCTCCGGAATGTTGTCCGCCGGATGCACAGTGGGGGGCTGCAAGTAAAGTACACCTCAGTTACCCCGAAAATAAACACTCTGCTGACTCTGGGAGCACTCACATCCACGAAGGCGGGCAGGGCGGGGTCCGTCCAGGCCACCAGCGTCTCGGAGGGCAGCGATTCACCCCGCTCGCCAACCGCCTCCACGTAGAGCACATGCTGCGAGCTCGGCTTCAGGTTGTTCATCCGCAGCCAGGCCAGCTTCGTTTCAATCTTTATGAATTGCTCAGCCCTCATGGCCTTGTGGTAGACTCTGCAGGGGAGAAAGAATGGGAAAGGAGGTTTAGATCCAAACCGCAACGCAACAACATAAGTCTTTCCTTTTTTTTAATTTTTCCTTAAAAATTGGTAAGCCCGTTTTAAAAGTAAATATACGAAAATTTAGGTACAAGTTCTTTAAAGTAATATATAATAAGTAATATTTTCTGATGATCAGGATTTTCTTTATACCTTGTTATAAAAACAATAATAAGTATATATACTAAATATTTAACTGAAATTAACATATCCCACTTATTTAAATTTAAGCTATTTTCTTGTACAAATTTAAAATTTTAATAACCGTATTTCTGAAAATGTTTACTTTTAAATTAAAATATATAATTGACTTTAAATGGAAAATATTTTGGGATGTAACTATAAACATAGCTGTATTATAATGAAATTAATTAATTCTATAGGCGAATACATCCGAGTTTTATTGTTATTTATTTTTAAAAAATGTGTAAATGTATCTGTTAAAATGTTTGTATTTTTTGTAGTGCCTGCCTGAAGCGCTATGCCCTGGCTCACCTGTAAGTAATCCTCTCATGCGGATGGGCGTACTCGGGCGGCTGCCATGTCAGCTGCATCCAGGTGGCACTGTGGGCCACGACCGTCAGCGAGTGGGGTGGTGAGGGGGCGCCCCAGGCCACGCCCTCTCCCCGAACTGCAATATCACACACAAGAACGGAAACCCCAACAATTAAATCAAATAATTTTGGAGTGGAGTTGACCAACTCACCTTCGCTGACCCGTTGTTGGTCCGTCGTATTTAGCAGCAACATGGATGCCGGCAGCGATGTGCCAAATTTGCCGCGCGTCACAACCGTAATGCGGTACAAGGCATTCGCATCCAAATTCGTCAAATCGATACTCGTCTCATTGGTGGTCAATTCCTAAGTGTATAATTGCATGCGAATGCCAGCCGATACGTTAACGAGAACGAGAAAAAATGTGGGAAAATGGCAATGAATAAAGGGAAATCAAAACACATTTACCGTGACGGGGTCGACATTGCAGATACCCCAAGTTTGATGCATATATATTATTATTTTATTCGTAAGATATTGGTGAAAAAAAATCCAAATATAAAAAAAATAACTATTAAAAAAATTAGATTGGAAATAGTTTCATTGTAAAAACATTTAAAATGTATATCTTTTAATACTAATTTCGTTACCAAATATACATTTTTTTGAAAATTATTCAATAACTTCTATAGTTGAACAGTTTAAAAAACTCGTAGAATTATTTTTGAATATTTTGCAAGAGTTTGTATCATAGCCACAGAATTCCCTGAATATAGCCGTTAATTTCCCAATTAATCCCGAATTGTTACACCCTCTATTGAGTGTGGTCGAGTTTCTTTAAAACGAACAAAAAATGGTCAACATTCCCGGGTCCATTCTGTTCTGCTGTAGTCTGCTCGTTGCTGTGGTTTGGCTTGATTTCGCTGAAAGACATGTCGCCATGATTAGTACTTTTTGTAATTGCTGCCACGCAGCGCAATTTGTGGTATTTAGCCCACCAAATGACACCGCACCCTGTCTTCCACATCATCCAACCAGCTGCATCATCACCAGAGTCATTCGCAGTGTGCCATTGTCGCAGTCATTCAACTCATCGGGTTTTCTGCTGGTCCCTTTCGCTATCTCTGATTTAGGTCCAGTTCCATGTCCCCAGTGGCGTTATTTTGTTTCAAAAGCCATCCTCGAAATTGACAGCTATATCTCGGACGCTGGTCTCTGCATGGAGTTTACAGGGGAGAAAGCACCCCATGTGATCACACTCCACGACCCACTTGGTGCAAATCCACATTAAAATTCGTTTGCGTAATCTGTTGGTGTTACAGCTCTGGGGCAGATAGATCCGCTGCCCTGTGGGAATTGTGCGGCATATGAGTTTGGACTAAAAGCTTAAAATCTCCACATCGAAAAAACAAACAACGGCTTGTAAATATAACTGACTTACATTATTTTGAAGAGAAATAATTAAGTTCTTTTTTTGTTATCTATTTTTTAGGAAATATTAGGGGAATCTTTAAAGCCTGAACCTCGTACGCCCTACAATCTCAAAACCCATCTCAATCATTTACACATTGAATCGCTGGGCTGCCTGATGTTGCTGCGGTGCCGATGTTGCTGCTGTGCCAATGTTGCTGTTGTGATGATGTTGCTGCTGTGTTGTTTCGCTCTCTTTCGTTTTTTAATCTCTTGCAGATGTCGCAGTCGCGGTGCGGTTTTTGGCCTTTAATTGCATTTTTGGCTGCGTGGCCAGTGCGAAAAAATGCGGCGCGTTAAGTAATTTATTTCGTTTTATGGCCAAGCGTTGTTTGTTTTTTAAAGCAAAGTCAGTTCTGGGGGGCAGCCAACATTAACTTGTTTTTATCAGCCGAACGGCAGCAGCCGCCGCAGCAGCATCATCAGCGGGGACCGGCATTTGTTATTTCAGCTACTTAGTGCTGGCAATGCGCTAAAATTATTTGATTTGAGTGCCACGCCCCCTGAGCCGCCCTCCCCGGCGACACTCGACGAGCTTATCCGGCGTAACGAGTCATTTTGAGTATGTAAGTCAATGTCAGAGCGATGTTGGACATCTGTTCGTGGAGCCAGCTTGCCAGTTTGCCGGTTTGGCCAACATCTCTAAATATGTATGAGGTTCATCTCGCTTATGGTTAGATGTTTATTTTTGTTTGTTTTTTTTTTGGACATGCCCGGGTCAGGTCGTAAATCTCAATTTGCGGGGGGGTTGCTCTGCCCTGCTTGTGACAACTTCTGTCAAATATGATGCCGAGCAGTGGACCCATTTTAACCTCAGAGTCCGTCCGAAACTGAGACGGTGAGTAGGGGTTAAACGCAGAGATAGAGACTTTCATTTGACACAGGTACTCTCCGATAAACTAACTAGAATTTAGTGGCCACTGCCCCAGAGAACGAATTGCCCGGCTCAATACTAATTTCCTTCCATTAGAAACTTATCTAAAACGCATTAAATTCAAAGCCGAAAAAGATTGTCAGGGCAAAAAGGGAAAAACGATTTATTATGCTCTCGACAGCCCCTACAGAAAAAAAGGGCAACACTAATAGCAGCCAGAGGACTTTTAGTTGGTCGTCCTGTGTGTCGCTTTTGCTTTGCTTTTTCAGTCCCCTTCCGTAATTACATTAACCGCAACTTAAATGTGCCACAATTGGCATGACGAGCTGGTCCTAACTGAATAATTAATGGGGTTACCTCCCAAAAATCGAGGTGAGTCCCCAGCAACTACTTGAGCGAATAGCTGCTCAAAATGCATAGCGCGATGTCCTTCGCTACTTAGCTCCTGCACTTGAAAAAAAATTAAAGCTCGTACTAGAAACAATTTTTGGACATTCACCGAAAATAAAATCGCAGTAAGCACATCAGTCAAACAGATTTTTAGGCACACAAATTTAAGAACTAAGGAAAACTCTTTAAGCTCTTAAACTTTGTACACCTTATTAGGATATACGAATTTGTATGTGATTCAAAAAACACTTAAAAAACACAGCTATGTTAAACTCATTTAAAAATAAGGTTTTAATTTTAATTTAACAAATTTCCAATAGACTTTTTAAATTAAGGATAAAGATTTTTGTTCTCAGTGTGTATCTGCCACATCTGAAGTCCTTCCCCCTAAAGGGAGTCACACTCCGGCCATAAAACTAGGTCCCTGGTCGCTCATTTACCAGTTGTCTTGGCCGAAGTCGACTGCAGTGACAAAGCACATAATCGCCGTGGCCCAAACCCCTTTGGCTCCTTTACAGCTGTATCAGAATATTTAATGTGTCTAATTTCTGGCATCGTGGTCAGCCCGATCCCTGTTTTTTTCCACTTTTCAGAGTTGCCGGCTATATTAAAAAGTTTTTTATGGCCGTGTGTTTGGCAAACACAAACACAAATAGGAATAAAAGTCCAACTCCAACTAACGCAGAGCGGCGGCACTAAAAATCATCACAAAAGTTACGTTCGTTTTCGGCCAGAGTCAACAGAGAATCATTTGAAAGCAGCGACTGTAGAGGAAAACCTTTTATTTCCGTTTTCCCAACTCACCCCGGCCCTCCCCCCTGATGGTATGTAATATCCTGTAGATTCGAATAATGTTTTTGTGGGGCTGTTTGTTGCTGATGCTGCTGGTGACACAATGCCGGCCGTGCATTGGCGACGAATAGAAATTGCCAAATTATTGGCACTGATTCAATCAGGAAGGGTTGCAAAAACACAGCGGGCTGCCGGCGAAATTACCTTTAATATTGGCTGGGATTGGTAGTTTAAGCACAACTTTTCGCCAGCCATTAGTCTTGGCCCAGCGGTTCGTTGTCCCATCCTCTACATTTCTGACACGTCCAAAAGCAATTAAGTTTGTCCATAAAAGTGTCACACTGAGTCAACGCATTGCAGGCTGCTAGGGAACTGTGCCGATAGCCACGAACTTATAGATGTATGCGATACAATAACCCATTCAGTAGGGGTCGCGAGGCGCGTTTAAACCATTTGACACCAACGAGCGCTGGTGGCGGCACCGCAAAAACGGCAAACTGAAAAGCATTTAAGCCAAGCCCAAGCCAGCCCCAAGTTAAGCCAACAGCAACAACATGGACCGCAACAGCTGCGTGCACTGCTGACCAAAGTAAGCAAAAGCAAAAGCAGAAAACAAAAAATAAGCAACCAACAGGGCGAATGAATTTTCCACAACACAATCAACAAAAAACAGCTCAGAATATAAGAAAAAAATCGAACTAAAGCTGACACCGCACAGTATCTTCCATATCGATTGGTTTTCGGGTGTAGAGTTGCTCACGTGATGAAAGATTCCGTCACGATTGTTCAGGGGGGTTTTTTGAGCTGTCAATAGAAACTGTGATTCCCACCTCATGATCAATCATTTATATTTAATCGAACGAATGCCAATGGATCTTGAAAAAAAAGATAAGCAAGCAATGTTGAAGGTAACCACAATATACAAAAAATATGTACTAAAATAAATAAATAGTAAGGCTTAGACATTTTGAGAATAACTTTTCATTAGCCTAAAAACAACCGTATAATTTTAAACATTACTAGGTTATACTATGTTTCTGTTTTGTAATACGTTTTAGGAAACCTTTCAAATTAAATCATATTTTTTTATTGGCTTACCTCCTACTTGAAATATAAAATATTTTATTAATATTTAAATGATTTTTGTTTTATTTTATAAGAATTTAAAAGAATGCAGTAACTGCAAATTAAACTTTCCAACGATTAATTTTCCATAAATCCTATTTTTACTATTAACAGCATATCTAATTTTGGTTTTATAAAAGTTTGAAGGTCTGAATATTAGGCTTGATATTTAAAATTCAAAAATTGTAGTATTAATTTAGGTACCTTAGCAAATCTCACGGGACCACCTCCCATCGCGTCGCTGATGCTGGAGCATCATTGGCAGGTCGTCGACGACAGGTTGCAGTGGCCCCAGCAGCAACAGCAACAGCAATGCCTACAGCAACATCGGCAACACCAACCCCACTTTAAATACATTTCTGTGCGCATCAACACGCGACAAACTCTTGCCAGGCTTTTGTTGTTGCAGTATTGCTATATTTTTTAGCATTTGCAAGTTTTTCGAGGCCAATAACTCTGTTGATGGCCATGGCTGATGCTGCAGCAGCAACAGCAACAACAGCGGCAACAGCAACATCAACCAGGCCCAGCTGCTGGCAAAGCGCGTTGATGTGTGACAACAACGGCCAATAACTACAACAACAAATGCAACAACGAACAACGAAATAGCAACAACTGCAACAAAATTGCTGCACCAACAATTACAACAATGCCAATGGCAGAGCCAACTTTGGCCCGTTGTTTGGTTTTGGTTACTCTTTTTCGTTTTTTCTTCATCATTTTTTTTTGTGGATCGGCTACAATTTTTGCCAGTTTATAGTCACGTTTTGCACGTTGCCAATACATATGGCTGCCATAAGTCCCCCAACCCCTCCCTCCAGTTGAAAAGGCGTCAAAAACTTTACCCATAGCTCTACACTCATCCAAACCTGGCAAACCCCCTTCAATCGATGTTTTGGACAGAGTTCAAAGATTATTACAGTGAATTGGATTAGCGTTGGCCAACCAAAACTATCTGGCAGAGGTTATATATTTATTTTAAAATATATTTAAGCTGAATATTCTGGTTTGAGAGGATTGCACTTGAAATTCATTTGGAGTTTGGGCGAAATCCAATTGATTTTATTCGCTGGATAAACAATGGCCATCGATATATACGTTTAGGGAGATTTAGCCGATGGCCTGGGAATTAAATAAATAATTGAATAATTGGCTTAACTGCAAACATTACTCATACGCCGTGTGCTTTAACATTTTTAACATAGCTGGCTGGACTAGTGGCAGAAATTAAAGTTAGTAAAAATGTTCAGTTTA
This sequence comes from Drosophila kurseongensis, assembly GCA_018153305.1. Lineage (NCBI taxonomy): Eukaryota > Metazoa > Arthropoda > Insecta > Diptera > Drosophilidae > Drosophila > Drosophila kurseongensis. Next base: position 6,005,425 of record JAECXX010000005.1, on the reverse strand, counting down.
AAATTACATATAGGTAAATTATTCAACATTAAAACATTTCAGAGGCCGAAGTCCATGATTTTCACTTTATTTATTAAGGTCTTTGGTGAATCGGTCAACTTTATCTCACAAAATCGTCAATAGACACTCAGAAATTGAATTGAAAGGAAATTAAAACTTCAACCGACTTAACTATATAAACGCCATTGGACCAATGAAAATAATAATAATCAATAACAATCCATGGCAAAAATGTAATCACATAAAATGCAAGGTCTAGTCAAGATACTGGCATTTTATAGAATAATACAGTTTGGTAATAGCTACAATCGTATATGTTAGCTCCTATACTTGTTTTACTACTCATGAAAAATTAGTTGAATTAATTATAATAATAATTTTTTTCAATTAATTTTATTAGCTATAATTTAATTATCTATAAATTTAACTCAAGCTCCCCACACTTCAATGAACCAAATGATGGTGCCGGATAGAGAGCTGTCACTTTATTTCTTAATTGAACAATTAGTATAACCTCTCACGTTGCTTATACGGCATGTATGGGGAAACGACCACAATATCTGCTAATATGTCTGCTTGTTATGGAAGCAATTTCCTGTCCCCGAACTTCTTCATTAACTCTGCAACCAATTTAAGTTCTCCCTCGTCGGAAAGTTGTTGAAACGGTTATTGTCCTGGCTCCCCGGCCTCCGGCGCTCAGACAAGGCAATTTGTAAGCTCTTTTCAATTCCATTGGCACTCCAATATATATAATGTCAGCATTTTGGCCCAAAAGGCAAATCGTAATAAGGCGACCGCCCGCAGGCCCCAATGCAAATGAAGTGCCCCATTGTGTGTGTGAATCTGACTCTGAGTCTGAGCCTGCCCAGCCAAAAAAAGAAAAAAACTTTTCCGAGCCAACTTACAGGTGCGGAAAAAAGGGGGGAAGTGGGGAATAGTTCTGCGCTGGAAAAGTTTGTGCAGATAGAGACGCTCTATTGTCCAACCCCATATATACTCACATTTTCCAATTTGGCAACTGTCTCGTACATGGTCATGTTATTGACTTTGCCATATTGCACGATGAATTCAATATCCTCCGTTCCAGTTGTCCCACTTGTGGCATCGCCGGCAGACAGCACATCCTTTCCAGCTGCAGCCGGACTCCCATTGGCAGAACCCACGGCTCCAGCTGCCAGTTCATCGCCGGTTATCATGTCACCTGGCGATGCGTTTGCGTTGCCGCTGCTCCTGTTGTTCGCATTATCCACATCAGGTTGGGCCCAGGCCAAACTAACGCTGCTCTGGTTCACAAATGTCGCATGCACATCTTCCGGCGGTCCTGGGATGTTCTGTGTGCCTGTTTGATAGAGGGATATGCGAAAGCAGAGTGAGCGAGCGGCATTGTTTTGTTTTATAATGCAACTTTAATTGGCCAATATTGGTTTTGTCTGCCGGGCTGTGGTTGGTTGCCTTTGCCCCAAAGCATTGACCAAATAATTTAGCGCACAATGCCGTGCATCAGTGCGTATACTCGACGTGCACAGACACGCCATTAAACAAACAGAATTAGCTGCAAACACAAGCCCAACGGCAACCCATCGACAAGGACACTCAGAAGGATTCACCACAGGGTGCGACCAGTGGTGTAGATATCTGTGACTTCCAGTGACTGAGGGAACTTATTTAATTCCGGGAAATATTTTTCCAATTTCGTATATAACATAAGCAATAAATTGAATAGGTGTTTGAAATAGTTAAAACAAACGCGAATTACTAAGAAGCAGACTCAGTAATCATGATTTTTAAGTAAATTAAAAAAAAATTCCTCAGTTAAAAAAACCGTTTGACAATAGTGAATTTAATTTTAAATTGTACTTTTTATCCATTGTTCGAAGCAATCATATTAAATATATTTCGTAATTTATTAACATGTTCTAATAACAGCAAAACTTTTCGTAAATTTAACAAACAACAAAGAAAAGCCCCAATATACATTTTCTATTTAATTTTATATCAAATTATTAAAAACCTGCGATAATAATCTTTTATAATTTGTTCTTTAGATTTAATATTAACCTATTTTCAAAGATTTATTTATTCAATTATTTTATCAGACATTATTAACAATTTGAATTCTTTATTAATACTTTTGAATACTCCACCTTTTCAGTTAGTTTATTGAATAAATGCGATTTCCTACATAAGTTCGGATTGCACGGGATATATTGAAATGAGCTGGTTTTATTCACTGGCAGTGACAACTCGGTATCCAATCTCAACACTGGGCACTCGATGCGGCAAAGACCAGGATGTGGACGCAAGGCAGGAGCTATTGCTATGGTAACTACTCACCTTCCTCGAAGCACTGTAGAATGTTGCCGGCATATGACAAACAATCGGGCACACTGCCTGACGTTCCCGACGATGACGATGATGAAGAGGAGGATGATGATGTTGCTGCCGCCGCATTGCTGTTGCTGGTGGCAGCTGCAGATGTTGCTGCTGTTGCCGATGATGTTGCCGCTGTAGCCGCCGATTTGGTGGTCAGTGCGAGAGGCATGACGCCGCGGCAGAGGGGCATGCAGGCGTTAATGACGCCGCGGCGACTGCAACACGGACTGTGATCACGTCCTCCCGCTGCACAGCGCGCCAGGAGTGCTGGGGATTAGAACGACCAGATGGGCACAAATGAGATGGCAACTCGGTAATATTGTGGCGAAATTTGCATAAACTGCCCGGCCAGATACGGCTCATTGTGCTCTGTTATGGAACAATTTGTGACATGAACTCATCAATTCTGCCCCGTTTGCCACTCCAGTTGAGATGATAATTTAAAGGATCTGGCGTGAGTTGGCAACTTGGCAGCAATTTACAGGAAATTAACCGAAAGATTTCCTATCATTGACTAGGTGACGGGTAAATTGGGTCGAAACTCTGCCCAGTCATTGCTGGCACTGAAGCAAATTCAATTTTTTTATTGAGAATGACTGGGATATTTTTGGCACTGAGTGTTTTTTAACAAAAAAAAAACACAAACAAATTTAAGGAATCACAAATTAGGACAAGCTTTGATTGTACGAAAATAAAGAGTTATTTTCTACTTCAGGCGTTTTAATGGTTAAAGCCTTTGAAACAATATTATTATTAGATATTATTTGTCCATTAGTATAATATTAGTACAAATATCACACAATATTGACGTTTTAAGTTGTTTAAATTTTTTGAAATCTTTTGTTGTTAAACCAAAACCATATTAAATGATAAGCTTTGTTACGTTTTAATTATCTTATAAAAATTAAATTGCTTATTTGAAAGTTCTCATTTACGTTAAAGCATCAACCATGAGCCATCGGCATTAACCATTAAATGTAATGGGAAGTAAACAAAGCTCTTGGATCACTTATGAACAGCTTTGTTTACTCTTACTGATGCCCAACAACGTTATACAGTAACTCCTCTAAAATTACATAGGCCCAGTCAAACAGTAACCATGTTCCCACCAACAGACTTTGATGGTAAACCCATTCGCAAAAATCCCATGCATTTAGCAACATCAAACATCCCTGTTAGCTATTTTCGGGGATTGTGTTCGTCTAATTAACTAAAAATTGATTTGCATAAGTACGAAAATTCATTATGCTTAAATGGACAGGGCGTCACTTAATATTCGAAATTGCAGCGGCAGACGGAGCAAAAAATGCAAAATGAGCTCGTTAAATTAACAAAAGTCCACAGGACAATGGCTGGTCTATCCTGCCGCTAATTACTGTTTTCCAAGGGAGGGAGGACAGTTGGCCGGGCGGGAAACCCCGAAAATCCAGCTGTTACTTACGCATTTGGGCCCGGCACGCCGGCCCCAGTCGCTCGATGTCGGACAGTCGTATGTTGTAGGAGCAGAGGGGGGCGCACTGGGGCAATAGTCCTGAGGCCTGGCAGCAGGTCGTCATGTTGTATCTGGTGGCTGTCGGCTGGACCGGCTCCGCCGCCAAGGTCCGGGTGATCAGGCGCGGGGAGGCCTCGCTTTTGCCGTACGCGTTTATCGAGACCACGTAGAACTCGTAGTAGATGTCCGACTCGAGACCCTCGAGAATCAGCGGCGGCTGGCGCTGCAAAGCTTAATGAATTAGCCAAACAATTTTAGGAAGTGGGTAACTGTGGGGACAGCAGCTTACTGCACAAGGATTAAAAAGTATTTCTTTATTTCAGGATTAGAGCAACTATCTTTTTTAATTTCGATTCTTTCGATTCGTTAAAAAACAAATAAATATTCTAAATTATACAAATTATATCGACATTAAGATTTATAGTATCATTTCGATTTATTATTAAAGAATATTGATAGTCATAAACATAGACTTCAGAAATATTTTAGGTATCGACATAAAAAATTAAGATTCATAACATTATTTTTCAAAAATGGATGCTTTAAAACATGTGAAATCGAAGTTTGAATTGGCTTAAGACATATAGCTTTTATGAATAAAATGTAACTCAAAATCTTTTAATAGTTAACAAATTCAAACGCGATATAACCCAGAGAAACCAAAATGGAATTAATCTAGGTTTTATGAGAACAAAGTCAAAACGGCAGCTTAATTCTTCGTGATGAACTGTGCAACTTAATTCCACGCCAAACTTTTTGAAATGTATAGGAAACACATTACTCAAGTGTATAATACATTTTTAAAATTTAAATTATTATAATATTAACAAATTTATATGCTCCTAACTAATTTGATTTTTTAAAACAAATCTGATGATTGAGGACCACCTTGGTTGGTCTTTATGAAATCGCTGCTCTTCCGTTTTCCTATCCAAAAACGTTCCTAGGAAAAGACCAATCTATTTCCATAAAAAAAACACAAATTTTGGTTTCTCTGTTATGCATGTTCTTTAACCGTGCTGTCCATAGTTTTTCACTGTGTAATACCTTCTGCACGGTCAGATAGTCATCACCCACTCCCAGCCTTCGGAACTTGACGTGATATGTGCTGACGGTGTCGGCCAGGCGCTTCGGCTTGTTCCAGTCCAGAATCACGAAGCTGTCCGTCTTGGCCACCGTCCGGAGCTTTGACGGCGGATCGGCCAGTACGCCGTATCCCTGGAACAGACAGCTGTTGTACTCGGACATGAAGCGCAGGCATCTGCAAATAACCAGAGAGCGGAGGGGAGCAGAGCTCCGTAATTGGCATTCGGCATAAAAACTCATCCTGCGGAGTCATTAGCAAGTAGCATTGTGCTTGGGCGCGGGATATGAGTGCGGCATTGTGGATATGGGATTGATATTAGGGCTTAACGGCCTACGGGTTTCCCAGACAAGTATGATGGACAAGGATGGGCTGGGCAAACCATTAACAGCGGAAAGAGCAGCTCATTGATGATTATCGATTCAAGCTCGAGCGTCTTTATGAGAAGTAGCAGTGGAAATAGAATGCGAAAAGTATGAAACAAAGGCGAATCGGGATAAGGAATTACAAGGGACGAGAGGCTAAGCAAATGATAATAATTCTGCTAATTGCTAATTGTTCATAATAAGCAAAAAAATACATGGTTTATCTAATGTTATACTGTGACAACAAACTAATAGCTCTAAAAATTATTTAAATATATCACTTTTATACAAAACGAAATGAAAATGTCTGGGGGTTAAAATGAATACACTAACTCGTAATGAATTTTTTTAAATAATTGAACAACTCATAAATTAAAGAAAAAAATATTTGTAAGGCTTAAAAATGGTTAATGAAAACTAAATTAAATGTTTCTTTTATATTTTCCATGAATTAAAAGTCTCTCTCCACAAACTAGTAAATAAGTGAAATTACCTAAATGTTAAAGTAATAATTTTTTATATTAACTAAAAGTAACTTTTAATGGATGATATATACATTCATTAATAACATACACTTTTTGAATTCCAACTTACTTGAATAAACTGAAGTCCAGTGACGTCAGCTTTCCAGCGCATAGGGGAAAACAGGCTGCGGGGATTCCCCTAGCCCGACAACAGGGCGTATGATCGATGTTGTTCGCCAGACAGGTGAAGGTGATATTCGACCACGGAGCGCACACCATGAAATCGGGCAAGGTGGCCTGATCGGTCTTCTGCGGGTCGCACATCTTGTCGAGACACATGCGATGGGTCATGCCATTGTCCTCGCAGCACTGCCTTGTGTCCGGAAGTTGGGGCATCGCCTGTTTGTCCGTGGTTCCCGCTCTCGATTCTGCCGCCGAGGCGCTGGTGTGGGTGAAGAATCTCAACCTCTCACTGGGCAAGCTCGAACCAAATTCATTGGTAGCCGTAATCATTACGGCGTACATGGTCAGGGGGTTGAGACGGTTCAGAATCATCTGAGTCTGGTTCGCGGGCACGGTGTACAGGCTTATGGATTCCGGGGAATCGGCAGCCGTTCGGTGAACGATTTCGCCGCTCAACTCGTCCTCATCGAAGCTGTGCAGGGTGGTCAGGTTGACGGTGTACCCGGAAACCCGCTCCGCCAGCTTATCCGGCGCAGTCCATCCCACGCTCACACTCGTCTCACTAACATTTTCGATCGTCACGAAGGTGGGCGAACTCGGTATCAGCTGCACCCCCTTCAAGATGCACTGCAGCCCACTCAGTGTGTGCTGGACGCAGGAAACACGGGTCTTCAGCTTGTCCGTGAAGGGAGTGTACTCGCCACGGCACATGTCCTGGCACAAGTCCGGAATCTGCTTGTCCACGCAGCAGGGCACATGGTTGCGCCCATCGGCCATGCACCGCACAATGCCGGGGAAGTCCCTTTCGCAGGCCTCCGGGTCGATGCCCGTGGTGCCGTCCAGGATGTTGTGCACATTGCAGAATCCCATGCACTGGGTGGAGACGTTGGCCCGCTCGCAGCACTCGGTGAAGTCGTGCGTCACCAGCGGTGGCACTTGGCTGGGCCGCCAGAAGCTGCGATTATCCTGCGCGTCCAGCGGCGGCGGCAGGAGGAACACATCACCCGACTCCGCGGTCGCCGTGTCCGTGGAATTTCCCGGGCCACCCGTCGACGAATGCAACTCCTTGACTGTCAGGGGTTTAAGCGTAAAATTAATTTAGCAGACACGGAAAAAAAGGGTAAGTTAATCATAAAGTAAAAATAATCTTTTTACATTTGAAAAGTTGTTTAGCTTACAGATTTTAAGAATTCGATTATTAATAAATAAATAAATTTCCGAAATTATATTTATTTATTTGAATCGATCAGCCAAAAAATGTGTTAGCCATGTTTAATTATTAACTCATTAATAAGAAAAAATTAATTCAACTAAATTCTGTTACTGTTTTAATCCGCTCATTAAATTTTAAGTTTAAGAAATGCTTAATTTGTTTAAGAGTTATGTTATGTACATCTGCATAATATTTTATGTATTTGTGCTAATTCCAAACACTTTTTCTTGTGTAATGACTTTTGTTTGCCACTCACCCGTCAGTATGTGAATGCTGCGAAGCACAGGATCGGAGTTGAGTTCGCATATATACGCCCCCGAATCGCTGGGCTTAAGACTCTTAATCAAAAGCACCCAAACCTCTCCACCTGTCTCCAGGTTCTTTCCCTTGGGATCTAACAATCAGTCAAACAAAAGGTTATGAATTTTATAGACCTTAAAGAATTTACAAAACTCACTCTCATCGTGCAGGATTCGCACCCGATGATCCTTGGTTACCCGGACCGTGCCGGCGGTCAGGATCTCGTCACCCTTCTTCCATATTACTGTGTTGTTTGAGGAATTATCTGAGACTACGCAGGTTAATAATGCATCCTTGCTCTCCAATATAATTGAAGGTCCGCCGGTTCCTTAAAGTTGTAAAGACAATATTAATTCTGTCATTGATGCTAATGCTAAAACTAATTTGAGCCAAATTTGAATTACAAAAAGAAAGTATTATCTACTTTTTAAGATTCGACGATGGAAGCAGATTTTTGGCTACTTACCAATTGGCACACCAGACTTAACATTAGTTATTAGCACACATATCGATATTATATGAACCAGCAAAAGCCTGAGCATTATTCCTTGTAGGATAACCTGCAAAACACAAAAATTAGGTGTTTAATAAAATTTACCAGATCACCTGTAATGCTGAAATCAAACAAGGGTGTTACGGAAACTTAAAGAGCGGAACCACGGGACAGCGAATATTTTTCAATCATTTTCAACGGCGGAAAGGAAACATTTTGATATTGCAATAAATGGCAGGGACGGGCAAAACGCCAGTGGCAGCTATCGAGTCGGGCAAAGTGAAAGGGCGGGGAGAGGGGGCGTGGCTGATGGCTGACCTGGGAAATGCAGCCAATTGGGAACCGTTGGACGAGAGGAAGGAAGCTAGCGCAAACAGCTGAAAGTAGCGTCACTTTTACCTTGGACCCCGTGTTGACGTCAACGTTGCCAGAACATTTGATGTTTGAAAAATAACATTCACAGTTCCTCGAACCACTTTTCCCGCCCCCACTTTTCACCTACCACTCCACTTTCCCCGCCCCGATATCCTGCAGGCTGGATGCCTGGTTTGGTTACCTATACCTGTTCGTTTATGGCCAACGTTTTTGGATTTTTGTTTCAAAATTCGAACGAGTTTTTTGCTCTTCCCTTCTTTTTCTGCTCTGATAAAATGTTTAACATTGCAGTGGTTGGATACACACGGCCAAAAGTGTTATCTTAAATACTTATAACAGTAACTTCGTGACATGTTTGCAAGTATCTAATATGTTGTTGCATAAAACAGTACAGTTTTTGTTTTGAAAAACACAGTATATATTTACAAGATTAATCATTTTCCTATTTTTAATGACAATTAGCCTTCCAACAACCTATGCGTTGCCTTCAAATAATAAGATCATTTTAATTGAATGTTGGCATTTGTTGGCCATTATTAAAATAGTTATCATATGATTTTATTTTAGATTTACAAGTTAATTCCTTAAATAGTTATGTTAAAATACTATATTTATTAAATTATGAAGAGTGATACATTATTATTGGTAAAAAAAATCAAAAACCTTTTTTAAATATTTGTTTTAAGTCCTTTACAGATTTGGACAGTATTTTGCTCAGTGTAGAAGAGGGTTTAGATTTGTTGAAATTGGTTTGTGCATTCTGTGAAAGGTGCTCGAGCTGATTGTACTATGTGTGTGTGTGCGAAGTGTGTACTTCTGCCCGTGTTTGCATTTGTAGCTGTGTGTGAGTGCTGCGAACGTGAGCGCGTAACTGAGAATTTGTTGGCAGTTTTAGCGACCATTCCACGGGTAATGGCAACAACAAATTGCGTACACTGCAGCGAAAGAAGTGCGTGCGGCTGGTGCGCTTGTATTCAATTACGAGAACGGTTAATCGATTCACCTAATCGCCGCAGGTTGGGGGTTATGGGCTAGGAGTAAGGGGTAAGAGGTCGCCTGCTGGCTGGGTCGTCATCAATGACGTTTTTCGTCCGCCTCCCCACTTTCTGACCCCCATTGCGCTGACAAACCGCTTAGCTAGCTGGCATTTGTTTGGCCATCAGCGACAGGGAAAAGCACCCCAACCCTTACCACCCCGCCCACCTTTTTTCCAGTGGGTGGCACTTGTAGGGTATCGGAGAGGTCTGAAGGGGGTCGTTCCTATGTGAGCATAAGGTGCACAAGGTGGGCTTGTACCTGCCTTTGTGCGCATCAAGCGCATTTCAAATTGAATTTACAAAGTGCGAACGCGATGCCCGAGCACGCACTTGCCACCCATGGAGCGAAGATTGAGTTACCTCTGCAGGCTCAGGTGGAAATGGAGGTGGAGGTGACGTTACGGTTGCAAGAGCAAGTGCCAGAGCTCACCTTTTGTCTAGATGCGCCTGAAATGCCATTCATAAATTCCAACAGAGCGGCAACTAGAGTCTTCTCGCTCGCGAGTTGCTCAATTGCAAAAGTGACAAATTTGATTAAATTATAGCGCTATTGCAAAACGATTTATCTTTCGCTGCACTCTGGTGTCGCTTGCCACCCACTCAATTAATTGTTTTTGCTCTTGCCTCTTGGCTTTTGCTCTTTGCCTCTGCCATTTTTGCGCACTCATCCAGGCACGCACATCCTGCACACACACGTACGCATATGTGGGGTACACGCAAACAACAATTTTGAAATTTTCATGACAAATATAAATAGTAACTCAATTTTCAGATCATTTTATTTAGGAGCCAGTCTACCAGTCTACCTTCAACAAAGACCTTTGACATTTACCTAAAATTGCCTAAGTTGTACAGATATACTGCCTAATTTATTTTTTTTTAAGCAATTGTCATAGGCAACAAGAAAAATATATATCTAAATAGTTTGATGCACTTCTGTTTTCATTTCAATATATTTGTATAGTAAATGGATTTAATAAAATTTAAAAACAATAAATAAAAATTTATGATTTATGATTTTCTTTTGACAATTAAATTGACATGTATTTTAATAGTAATCCAATTTGTGTGATTTTTTGCTTTAGTGTAAGCAATGTTTGCGTGTCCTCCACGATGTTGCCATCTATTTGTCTTCATCTGGGCCACAACTACCAAAGCTGCTCGCTCCCATCTCATCTCATCTCGTCTCGTCTTGGTTCACTGTCAACGTTCTGCTCGTTGACGTTATAAGTAAATTGTATAACGTGGCGTATGAGTAATATGATATGCATGCTTCGATTCCGAGCGTTACGCTGTCTTCTGCTCCGTGCTGGGATGCTCTGTTCCGCTCAGCTCGTTGAAGATGATGTGGTAATCAGTTTTGATTTTATTAGCACAACAGCGAAGGAGCTGCCACAGACAGTTAGCTGTGTGCCACCCCAAAAATGAGCGGTAAGCGCCTTGAATCTTTTTTTACGATGTCTTCCCATCCAACATATATGTGTTGCTCCTCCAACTTCTTGGCATGTCAAGTGGCACACATCAATCCAATCTTTCGCCCCCTCTCCACCCAAGGGTTATGATGTAGGATGCGCATCCCCAACGCTTGGGTCATAATTGTTAATGAAATTACGTATACGTTTTTGACTCGAGCGGTAAAATGGTAAGCTTAGTTGCGCTTTCCCTAATTAAATTTTCTCGGAAGACAATGTGGCAAAGTGTTAAAACCGAAAACGGGATTTAAATTCCAGTAGAAAATGTAACTCTCAAGCGAAATGTGTAAAGTCCTAATTAATTTAATTTGCCAGCAATTTGGAATAATTGCGATTTAGTGGTAAGGGATAGAAGAAGATATTAAATTGCTACTTGTAAAAGAATCAGAACAATGTAATTACTACGAATAACTATGATTGAATGAAAAAAAATTAACTTAACTCTCCCTTCCGTAAATAGCTCTTCAGAAAGCAAACAAAAAATATTTCTCAATATGTCGTAAATAATTTAATTTAAATTTTAAGCATTTTATATACCGAAAATCAACAAATAAATATATTTATTGCAAACGGTTTATTTAATTAATTTATTGACTTGCCCTCCATTAAATGGGCTATTAAAACTTTGTATTCTAAGTACTAATTTTCGCATTCTACCAATTTGCCCCGTGAGACAATTTTCCTTGAAATTCCATAAAATATTTATCAAGTGTATAAATTAGCATATCTCCACCTATTTTTTTAAAAACTTTTGTATTTATTACTCGATATTTTGTGGACCCTGGCACTAATTAAGAAACTGAGCAAACACATTAATGATAAAGCTGAGGCCAACTCTCAAGGTAAATGAGCCCCGAAAAACAAAAAAATAAGATGAACAACAAATGACAAAAAAGCGGAAAAATAGTCCCCAAGAAGGCGTCATAAAAGGACCCAAGCAGCACATTAAGTAAATTAAACAAAAAACACAGGAACAAAAAAGAAGAGTGGTGGAATAAATGAAAAAAGGCAAGGGACATTTGCACATTATTTTATAACATGGCCAAGACAGACAAATGACAGCCGAGACAAGGTGGGCAGTGAAAAGGGGGCGGGGCCGGCAATTGCCACACCAGATCTACTTCATGATAAATAAAATACACCGCAAAACATTTTAAAAGCCAACCGACAACACTTTCCACTTTGCTGCTAATTTAAAGTTAACACCAAAAAGTCGCAGCCACTAGAAAATGGTGAAAGACCCAAGAACAGGGTTGAAAATGCGGTGGCGGTGGGGGTGGTAAAAGTGAACGAGGGTTTCCCACAGCTGACGCTCCAACTGTCTTTTCGTTCCGGCCAACTTCGTCTGTCTCTGTGTGTGTAAGTGTGTTCGGCTTTTGGCCAGGACTACTTTATGGGCTTTGTTGTTGTGCTTTTCTTGTTTTTCTTTTTTTGTTTTCGTTTTTTTTTTGATATTTTTTTTCTCTGCTAGGGCAAGGTAATTTTTCTTAATTACCACAAAATGTTTACCTTGTTGCTTGTGCTTCAGCTTTGGTGTATATTTTTCGGAAAGCCCCAGATAAGGTCCGCATCCCTCAAAACAACCCATAGATTGTGAGCCGCAGTGGAAAAGGTATATACAATATTTTCGACAGCTCCTACAACACTTTACATTGTTATGGTTTGGTGTTTTTAAGCAGCTTTTGTTCGTTTCTTGTTTTCACACGCCCCGGAGTACGAGGAAAAAAGTAAAAGTGTTGCATACTTACCAGAGGCGACAAGCTCTTACAAACACACACACACGCACAGCCGCACAAAAAGGGGCGGGGTGGGCATGGGGCAAGGTGAATGTTGGGTTGCAAGGTAAGCCAGAGAGACCTACAAAACACACACTTTTTTTTCCAAATTGAAACTAATGTTCATAGCTGTGCATATTTCTGTTCTTGCTCTTGCCCAGAAAACTTGAACTTAAGTGCAAAAAATAAGCAGAAAATGAACATTGTCAACCTTTTTCCATTCATTTGCTGGCGAAGGGAAGGTAAAAGTGTGTTTAGGCCTTTTGTTTGGCTTTTCCTGCTTCCCTCTTTGCGGCGGGCGGTTTGAGTGAGAAATATGATAATCAAACAAAAAAATTACTCATACGCCAGGTGGGCAGAAGTTTTGCAAAACTTTTAGGCGGGGCGATAAGGCGACAAAAGCCAAACTAAAAACAACAAGGCAAAACTTTTGTTTGTTTTTGTTAGGGTCCAGCTAGAGGGGAAATGGAAATGTTGGTTTAGAGCGACAACACACCTTGATTAAAGAGTTAATACCCTGATTTCGGGGGCTCAAAGAATGTGAAAGAAAGTGTTAAATTATTCAGCAACCCTCAGACGAAGTTTGTAATTAAAATTAATACGCAGAACAACAAAAAACCCCAACAAATGCCAGAAAAAACCGCGGAAATCGGCTTTTCGCATTAAGCAGGAAAAAACTGAAAAAGGGGAGTTGGCGGTAGCACAAAAAAATCAAATTTGTTTTAGCATTAAAACAAAATCAACACACCTCAATGTAAAAATCTCCCCAAAGAGACATAAAAAAGATGGGGCATCAGCCCCTGAAAGCACAGATGCCTGAAAGAATCCAGTTGGGAGCGGCGAATAAGCAAAACATGTTACAACAAAGGACCAAAACATAATGAACAATAACAATGAGAGCCGCAAAATTCCAAAGTGTGGTTTATATTAGCTGCTCGACACAGAGATGCCCAGTGCTTCATTGTTTTTAATTTAGTTTTATACATAATTATATTTGCACTCGGTTTCCAACCAACCATATATGATAAAAGCTTAGTTGATAATTGGTGACATTCCAACGCACATTTCCCCGTAATGTTGGATCAACTGAGGAAGAATAACTTCTAGTGAGGTAAAATAGAATAGAATGCCTCAATTAAAAAGAGTATTGGAACGCTTATCACATCTGAAGTTAACAATATGTATGTCATTTTCCATTGGTAATCTTCTATAAATCATCTGTACCCTTTATTAAGGCTTATATTTAATAAAATAAATATATAATTAGTTACAACTTTTGCGACTTTAGTTATTAATTTTATATTCAGTACTTTCATAATGCCAACCGAACCTTAAGCAGACCCAAATACCCCTCGATAAGATTGGTAAAAAAGCAGTAGAAATAAATGCTCAAGGATAACAATAGCATAAGCGGTACATTAAACAAATATTCCGCGGTAAAAAAAAAACGAAAAGGATGATAAAAAATAATTTTCAGAAGGAAAGGCGTAGAGGCAAAATTTACTTTAAAATATATTTACATATGCAAATGCCAAGTGGGAAGACATGGGCGTAGGGGAAGGGGGTTGTGTCTAAGCAAGCATGAGAGTATTTGTAAATCTGACATAATTGCATGCGCATGTGTGTGTGCATGAGTTTGTTTTTCGGATTGTTTATTTTGTTTGCACATTTCGCTGGGCAAAGAAGCAAAAACTTTTTATGCATTTTTCATACACATAAGCAAATGCACAATAATAATAATAATAGCAGCAGCAACAAAAACAGCACAAACAGCCATAACAATCACAACGAAATGCACAGCAGCATGGGGATCTGAGCAGTGACAACAATGCCTCAACAATGCCGGAGAACAGAGCCCGAAAACCCGACTATATTCACCCATATCCAACCGAAGAACTGCCAGCTGCAGTTCTACGGCGACAGCAACAACATTGATTTTACATTTCCGCCGCTTTGCCTGCTAACTTCCGCCGCCGCCCTTTCCACTGCCACTGCCACTGCAGCACATTGCGCTTGGCATCACAGCGTTTCTGTTTTGCCTCCACACACGCTCACAAATGGTCACACAAACGCAAAGACGCACAACAAAGCTGCGCTGGTGTGGGTGTTTTCGAGCTGTGATTGCAGACAGCAGAACAAATGTGCGACAGATGCACTCCGATGGCAGCTAGGAATGTGCAGCTAAAGACGTCCTCATATGCCAAGGAAACTGCGAATTTATTCAAGCTGGTCAAATACGAAACGCGTTTTCCTTAAGAATAATTTATAATCATCCAAGAAAAGAAGTTAAGAAAAGAGTTAACACTCCAATAATCTTTTTTAGAACTTATTCTTATGTTTATACCATATTCAATAATTGCTTTTGTTTTTATAATTGGAACAAATGTGCAATTAAAACCGGCCTAACTAAAAGCGTTCTATATAAAACTAGTTTTATACATGTATTCTTAAGTAGGCTTCTACAAAAAACGAATACAAGAATAAATATTTTAAAATAGATTAATGCAATTGAGAAATAATGAAAATGGACTTAAAAAATTGACTTTAAAATGATTTTACTTTCATTTCATCAAACTATAAATTGAAAATTTAAATGCTAGGCTTATTTTTTTCTCGGGCAAACTCTTTAGCTTCAATATATTCGTCAGCCAAACAGAATTTAATAAAGTGATTGCCAAAAGGTTTTTACTCAACTGGGGATCAAAATCACACCATTAATAATGCCAAAGGGAGAATGCACTTTTTCAGTTATTTTCAAGCCATTAACTGTTACCGCGAGCAGGTAAAACATATGCATTTCCATATGCGTATCTGCGTTCATTCCTGATAGCAAAGATGTGGCCACTTCAGACTTCCAACATGTTGCTGCCGCAGAGCTAAAAGCGCCGAAACAGCTTGAAACAAGTTGTAAAGAGCATGGCAGAGCAACCTGCAGTGGCAGTTGCAGTTGCCTTTGCCGTTGGCTTTGGCAGTTGTTTCTAGTAGTTGGCATCAAATAAAACATGGTATAACTCCGCACCAAACGAGCCACAAACATATGTGGGCGACGGGTGCTTGGGTTAACTGAAGTGCTTACCAGGCCAACAGCTACAAGTTGGCTAAGTCGGTAAGCTCGAAAAATGCCAACAAGCGGCGCTTCGAGGAACTCCTGCAGTTGACGAACGCTGACGAACTTGCTCAGACATCCTCGAAGGACCTCGGTTGCAGTTACATGGCTGCCTGCCTGGCAGTGTGTGTGTGGTTAGAAATTAGATTTACTAGTTTCCCGACAAACCCCAAAAGCCTGCACTCTGCCACCCCGTCTGAAAAGTACCAAAAACTTCATCTAAGCCAAGGCAACTTTTGGCCCAAAAAAATAAAAACAAAAAATCATAAAAAAGATACGAAGTAAAACAAATGCTTGCGGCACTTTAGAGCTCGTATACCCCGTTGTACTATTAAATTTACCCATGGGAATGTTGACTTTTTGGCTTTTTCAGGGCAGTTTCAACACTTTTGTTGTTCTCCGCACCAAATTGGTTGCACACACACAGCCACTGCGGATATCAATAAAAAATATTGCTCTTTTTCCCATCATATCTTTGTTTGTGAACGACTTAATCACTTGGAAATATCAGAGACCAGCTGACTGTATGGGTGGCTCTTACTAAAGTGTTACAAGTTATGGTCATCAGCTGAAAAAGAAGGAGTCTAGGATAAAAGTTGAACGTAACGAAAACTTTTATTACGGACATTTGTGACAGAACACCAACTTCTAAGTGGTGGAATTGGACTGGTCAGCTCCGGTCGCAATGCGGTGTTAGTTTTCTCAAAACTTTTATGGCCTAATTTCGCCATTGAAAATCAACTGAGATATTAAGAATGTATACACCAAAATAGATAAACTATTTTCTTAAGAATGTGAAGAAAGTTTATGCGGATTATAAAAATGAGCAAAACGTCAGTTTGTCATAAAATAAAATAAAAATAGAGAAATGAACGACCTAGATGTGAAAGGAGCTTAGTCTGTATTTTTGTTTTGATGATTTTTTTTATTTTTTGAATTTAAGTATAACAAATTTGTTTCCTTTTATTGTGATTTCAATATGCCTTGGACCTAAGCCTTAAAATGTTAAGAAGACGTATCTAAACAATTATTGTATTTTTCATTTCTGCTTTATTTTTAGAATCTTTAACTGTTAATAGCAAACACATATTTTTCTGTCCTTAAGTTCTTTATAACAATTATATAAATTAATTAGCAATAATCTGGCATTGGGCAGATGGAAACAAGAGAGAACGCTATAGTCGGGTGCCCCGACTATCAGATACCCGTTACTCAGGTAAAGGGAGTGCGAGGGAGATGGAGATAGAAACTTTGATCACGCATAACTTTTTAACGAATGGTCCGATTTTAAAAATTTCTTCTACATTTCGATAGGTATTGATAAACAAAATAAAACTGCATTTTTACTTTTCCGAAATATTTAAATTTTTAAAATCGTATCTAAGCGATTGTGGGCGTTAAAGGGGGCGTGGCACCTTTATGAAACAAACTTGCGCTGCGTAGGAACTCCTAGAATCTGCATGCAAAATGCCAATCTTCTAGCTTTTATAGTTTCCGAGATCTCAGCGTTCATACGGACAGACAGACAGACAGACAGACAGACAGACAGACAGACAGACGGACAGACAGACGGACAGACGGACATGGCTAGATCGACTCGGCTAGTGATCCTGAACAAGAATATATATACTTTATAGGGTCGGAAACGCGTCCTTCTACCTGTTACATACTTTTGCACGAATACAATATACCCTTTTACTCTACGAGTAACGGGTATAAATATAATTATGAGCCACTTCGGCAATTTTGAACGTGCCTAAAGAGGC
The DNA here is from genome assembly GCA_018153305.1 of Drosophila kurseongensis. Classification (NCBI taxonomy): domain Eukaryota; kingdom Metazoa; phylum Arthropoda; class Insecta; order Diptera; family Drosophilidae; genus Drosophila; species Drosophila kurseongensis. The sequence continues at coordinate 5,987,927 of JAECXX010000005.1, read as the reverse complement.
AAAGAAAATAGTGCGAACCTGATTTCAAAGAGCAATTACATTAATTTTACTCAAGAGCAACATGCACTCAGCGCTAAACTTCATTGCAACAAAATTTCCGCACCAATGTGCAAAGAGTTTTGCGGCAGTAATGCCAAAGTGGAGGAGGTGTATCCGAAACCCAATCTAGGGATGAGGATGAAAGAGAGGCCTGGCGGCAGTGCAGACATCGAGGAAAGTCAACCGCGACCAAAAGTGCCAAGTTCGTGTCTCAGTGCTGGTGTGTATCTGTGTGAGCGCCACGAGGTGCTAATGAGCTGCAGTTTGCAGTCACTGAAGATGTTAGCAGGCAGCCATTTTGCTGTTACCAACTTTGGCTCTTTCCCGTGCTGACAGCACTTAAAAGCTTTGTGCCACACACACATACACTCAAAAAGAGTTGCTCCTTGTTTTTCAAAATTCTACCTATAACTTTGGCGATCAATCTATTCATCCATCTCCCTTAAATATATTTTTGGCATACGTTTAAAACTTCGTTCTTCCTAGAATATATCCTAAATAATTTTTTTAGTACGTAAACACACTTCTCAAAACATTTCTAACATTATATGTCACTTAACTTTAACTTTTCTTCAAGTTAAAACCGCTTAAAGAGATTAACTTATAACTCATAACTTAGGGAATACTGAAAAAACGGGTCAGAAAATGCTGAGTCCTATTACATTTTAACTTTTCATTTTTTTAGTGTACCCTATTTTACCTCCCACATTTCCCCGCCTCCTGTTTGGTGACGTGTGTTTATGCTGTTGATATTTTTGACATTTTCGTTTGGCATTCTCGTTATTGTAACTGCACTTTATACAAGAGTTGATGCTGCTACTCTTTGTTTCTTTTCCCTGCATTATTTTCATTTTTGTTTTAATTAAAATTTCACATGTCAACGATTTTTCGAAGGTGATTGTGTGCGTAGGTGGGTTGCCACCGCCGCCGCTGCCAAATGAATGAGTTTCTCATTTCCTCAGCCAACGAGCATCCGCTCAATGTTTTCTTCTTATTGCACCCCACACTTATGATTTAAAGAGTGCCTTTGGGCAGGATGAAAATACGAATTTGTTCAAAAACTGTGTCAAAATAAATCATTCAAAAAATAACAAAACCTTTGTTTCTGAGTTGTTATATTCTCGATTTTTTTTCATAAATAAATATAAATATCAATTTTCACAGACAAATTCTAACTAAAATTATTAACCTGTAAGTGATTTTTAATTTATTTAATGTTTAAAATATTGCGGTAAAATTATATAAAAGAAACATGATGCAAATGTAAACAAATATTTATAATATATTGTTGGTAATTTTAACATAAATGAAAATAATATGCATTAAATTTTAATTGTATTTAAATAAATACAATATACCATAAATATTGATGCTTTTGCTTATTTTAATTTCTCACGGAAGAGAAAACTATAACTTTCCCGTTTGCAGCATTAAATTAATTACCACCTACTGCCTCATTGTTCTAATTGGGCAAACTTCTAATTAAAATCAGTTGGTGGGCTGTAGCCACGTTTTCATAGCGATTAATTTGAGAAGATGTTCTCAAAAGACGAATATTAGTAGTGGGTGTGAAATAGTCGGAACTTTTGTATGGATTTAAGTATTTTTTCCAATGTGCCGTCATCGTTTGCATGTCGGCGGGTGGCTGTCAACTGCATTTTGTGCTGGCAACTGTGAAATAACGGGCTTCGCTCGATCTACTTGCCCCTTGGCATCCCATATTGTTGGAATTTTTTTTAGTTTTTCCTGTTGCCAATCTATCAAGTCCAAGCATCCGCCGACGCGTCATCTATCGATGATTTCGCTAACTGCGAAACTATGGCTGGGTTCCCCGCCTCCCGATCAGCACCCTCGACTTCCACTGGCAGACCCACTTTCATATCCACCTCCCACTCGTTTCCGTGTTGTGTCCTCAGGTTTTTGTTCCGCTGACATGATGCGCGTCAATTAAAATACGGAAAATGGAAAAGTTTCCACGTTTTGGCGATGATTTTCCCGATAGCAGCGGGAAATTCGATGATCGACTTTTATGCGCTTTGACGCTGCCGATGTCTCAGACAGTGAGGATTATCCCTTTATCCAACTTTGAATGCTATTATGAATCACAGGATAAAATCCACGCTGACATCACTTTGAATTCGAGTATGCCCTGTAAACATTTTCATTCAATAAAGTTGTTCATGCATTCTTTATGTGTGAGCAAACCTTATCCATATTTGATATGTTCCATTTGCGCAGGCAATTAAAAGGCCCGAAGAAACATTTAATTTATTGTCAATCCAATGGTGGGCATTACTTTGTTCACTTTGCAGTCCGTCGTTGTTTGCTCAGGTCTTTATTTTTATAATTATATATAACCGTTGCATGCGCTTTAATAATGTAATCCCTGCAGCTGTTTGCTTTGTCCCCCATTGCTGACACGAAACAATTGTTTAATAAACAAATACAAAACTGAGTGGTAAAAAATGTATTTAAATTTCTTTAAGGCCGATAAATTAAAATAATATAAAAAAACTCACTCATTGCAGTCCTTAATCAAATTAATTAAAATCATTTAATAGCTTTTGGTAAAATTCAGCGAATAAAAGTTTCATAAAAAAGTCGAATGCTCTTATATAACAACTGATTATTTAATTTTTACAATAACACAAGTACAGTTTTTGCGTGCTGAAATCATATATATATTTGTACCAATTGACCGTACCCTTTAGGCCTATTCTTGGGTTATTAATTAAATATGTAAAATGCATATCAAAGTCCATAGTCCGCCCGTCTGCACAATTAATCAAAAACACATTAACGATTTTCGAGTAACTGGCTCTGTCGCTGGTTCACCCTGAACTTGGCTCGTACTGATTAAATGCAATTAATTTTCTGTCAGCAACAATTGTGCCTACAATATAACAGGCGATGGCAACAAATGGACATAAAACAAAATGAGGCATCTTGCCTGAAATCAGTTGCAAAAAGCCATTTCAGAAAATGAACAAATAAATACATGAGTGAGCGAAACAACAACAGCAAACAGAATGAAAAATGTAAATACAAGTTGTTGAGCATTAAGTTTGTTCGGGCTATAAAAAATGTTTTTAATTAAAACGAAAGAAAGAAGTTGACGTCTGTTGGGCTAGGAAAAATTGTTATAAAGAGGAAAGACTTTTGAAGTCCACGAAAATAAGTTTTTGAAATTAATAAGAAAGCTTATTTACTTAAAGTATGACAATTTAAAAGCGATGCCTTCCCAATTGAAGAGTTGTGATGAATTAAGATTTTCAAATCAGTAAGGGCCAAATCCATATCAAGTAATACGTTAATGATACTTTTTAATATGCAGCCCTAGGAATACAAAAGAAGACGTACAATACAAACGAGTAAATATGAAGAGATTAATTCTTTTATGGGCTTTTTTACATTTTCTACATTGATGTCGCTTCAAATGTTTTTAATCCGTTTTAAAATAAATTTATGTGTTATTGACAACCGTACCGAAAAACATTTATACCCTATTCATAGACCCCGTGAAGTATATTAAAAATGTCAGCCTATCGAAATTGTTGATTCAAAAACACTTCAACCCTGCAAATAATTAATCATGATACGTCACTTGGCCAGTTAGAAATGCAGGAAGTAGATATTTCTCTCCGTTTTTGAACTGAACTGAACTGAAAACCCATTCCGCTTCGGGCCATCTTCAGTCAGTTGTCAGCGTTGTCAGACTCGTTGGACGGGCAAAGCCAATAGCATTTGGTTTTAACACGTTTTACTGTTTCTGTTTGCCAAAACATTTCGAAGCTCGTCGATTTTTAATGAGAAAAGGGTTTTATTTCGTTTCGAACTTTTTTTTTTGGGTGAGGTTTAATCACGAAACCGGAGGGACAGGCCATCAGTCAAAGTGGCAAACTAATGGTTTATTTATACAGACAGGATTGAGGGATTAAATTAGATTTTAATTCCGGAAGAAAATGTTGCGAAATGCTGAATGCGGTCGGGCCATTCATTCATGGCACAAGCACATTTTAAAAGGATAAACCACTTTGGGGACTCCACTACATTAAGCAAAGATCATAATCGCCTTGAACAAGAACTTTTGCACAAAACTGAAGACTGAAAACTAAAAACTGAAAACAATGCACCAGACTACAGAACACTGTTGCTTACAGGGGAAGGCGGAAATTTGTAAAAGGACTAAAGATGTTGCTGCTTAGTCCCTGCAAATGCGCGAATATTTCCAGAACGAGCTCTCACCCACTTAGGTGCTGAGGTGCAATCTGTTTACTCAATAATTTGCACCAAAATGAATGTAAATTTCGTACAGAAATTCCCCAAACGCCGAGTGCATTCTGCTGGACTCGCTGACGTTGCGCATACGCAGCGTTGTATGCAAACTATCCAACTGGGAGATGGATGGATGGAAGCAGGGAGCCAAGCAGCTAGAGTCAAAGAAAAGTTCCCCGCGCCACTGCGGAGCAACAAAAAAGTTGATTTATAAACAAACTTTTGCGGCCAAAGTTGTTTTCGGACCGTCAACAAATGGAAAAGAAAAACATGCTCACCAAATGGCCAGCCAAAGTTAAAAGTACGCCAAGCCATTCGACCAGATGCCGTCTGTGGCGCGTGCTACCCTCGATACTGGGGTGTTCCTGTGTGTTTCCGCCAGTTGAAAATGTGCAAATCCAAACACACAATAGATGGCCCCAAGAGCTGATGCGAAATCAGCATAAAGTACGCAGAGAAAAACACATCATTGAGAGCATTCACAAGTTAAATAATAACGCGACCAGATACCAAAGCACAAATAAAGTAGTTGGTTGAGTGCCAAGCACTTCCCTCATCCATTTTCAACGTCATGAAGTTGGTGTCTGGATAGATGACTCCAATATGCACGGAAAATAGAGGAAAATATGTTCAGCTCTATTTGATTTTTAGATATTTACTTGCAATCTCAAGTTATTTAAATTTCTATATGTCCAACTTAATTAATTTCATGGTGCAATATTTTTTTCCTAAATATTATTTATATAAAATAAAAATAGTCTTTATTTCCTCTATATCGAATCATAAACCTTTGTGGATTCCAAATAGTCAATAGTGACCGATATTTGAATTGTTTTCGAATATGACATTAACAAAGTTGCTTTATTTGAAACGACCTCTCAAACACATTCACAAAAACTGAACAAGTGTCAAACTTTGAATACCAAACTGCAGAATTGGCACTGACCCATCACACTTCCTTCACTCAAAATGCGATACAGTTCTTTCGCTCAGTGCCAAAGTAGCTGCAAAGAACTAAATAAGAACCAGCCTTGCCGCCTCACTCCTCCCACTTCCCACTTCCACATCGCCGCCCATAACACCCACCAAATCAGAACAGACAGCCACCCACTACTCTACGATCCCGAATTTCCACTCACCGCCTCAGCGAGTGCGGTGGAAGTCCTCAGTCAAATCAGTTGTTGGCACGATTTTTGCAAGCAAAAATAAATCGAAAAAACCAAAAGAAAAACTCTATAAAAAAGCAACAACAAAGTTTTGATGCCGCCGCCACCAAAAAAGAAAAATGGAAATCACTCGGAGAAAAATACTGCAACATATATCGAATTTTTTTTTTAGAGCTTTAGTTAATTCGTATTGGACATTTTAAATAATAATCTGGTTTTAAGATGCCCAAAACTGTTTATGCTATTCAAACATAATAATAACTGACGCCAATTTCTCAATGTTGGGTTAAGGTTATATCTTGTAATCTGTCAATAAAAGGTAATATTTAGTCAAATTGTTTGCAAGCAGAAATAAGCTTATTAAATATAATGCAAATTTGGCGAAATTTGCAAATTTAAACATCAAATCATATGCGAATCCTTAGGAAATTAGTGATTTTGGTTTTCCTTGCCGACAAGTTTTAACTAGGCCATTTTGTGAATATTAGGGTGTCCATTGAACGAAAATTAGAATGCCATTTTTAAAAGAAATTACAAATTTATAATCCGTTTTCCGAATATTTATTCCCTGTGCAAAAAAGCGGCAAGCAACGCACAATCGACAAGTGCGCGTTGCCTTAACTTCAGCCACAAAATTTTAGTTTCCGGCTTTTGATGGCTGGGCTGCATGCTTCTTTAGCCTTCCTCTGCTCCAAGTTTTATTCTTTCGGAGTCTGCTGAAAAGATGTTTTGGCTGTTGCTTATTTGATTTTCCCGCTGGCTTTTGTTGCACCAACACAGCTCCAGAGACAAGAGCACGTGTACCACAGACACCGAGTCAAAGCGGCCAACAACCAACAGCAACAACCGAGGCAAATACGCAAAAATGTTTGTTATTTTCCAACTTATAAGCGAATATCTTCAAAACGGCCAGCAAAACCGAAGGCCAGAAGCAGAGGGGTGAGAGCCGAAAGCCACTTGAAAAGCAGCTTTAAGCCAACAAAACCAACGAACAACGAACAATTTGGCGAGAGATGAAGCCAGGAGAAAAGTTCCGAAGGGAGCAGCTGATGTCTGGCGTCTTAAAATGAAAATGAATGGGAAACCTTTTTGGCCCTGCTTGATTGAAAGTGTTGAAATAGTCTTTCGGGTCAGCTGTCGGGGCATTAACATGGCCAAATTGTATCAGGGATTAGCGCTAAATGATATTGCGATATTGATAGTTTCGGACATAGCCCAAAACTTATCCGTACAACAAGTACTTATCGCAAATGAACGTTGACGAAATGGTTCTCGATTGTTTTGTGTCCTTGTTCATCTTTCCATTCTGTTGTTTGTGCGGAATATTTACTGATAAGCCATTCGGACTTCTTGGGGCTTAGACATAATCGATGGGAAATCATTCTTGTGCAGACAGACAGTATTTACTTTGGGCGTACTAAGCTTTATGTACAACGATTAATGGCTCGAAGAGCGAAAACAATAATTTACAGAGTCCAATCAGAGACGGTTTATGGGCGGAATAATACTTAACAATTCCGTCTAAGCAACACATTTTTAATGTGATTGTTATGAGGAAATACCTGGCCGAACATAATACTCACATAATTAAAATTAGAGCTAAAAAATAATTCAGAAAAAATTTCCCAATTAAATATCTCCTTTAAATAAAATGGGAAACTAATTATTTGACTAAATAATAAAATGATGTTTAATTTTAAAAATGTACCAACTCCTTAGAAACGTCTTTGAATACTTTCTAAAAATTAAGTGTGGTTCAATTTCTTTGACTTCCCCTACTGCCTCCCCACCCGCACACACCACAACCACATTATTGAGACCGCACCAAACTATCAGAAAACTTAGCCAATTTCCTGCATCCCCATAAAAAAGGATATTTAGCAAGGACCAGCTGGACCAATCTGGATCAACTCCGACTCACCAACTCTCAAAGAGAACTCATAAATCCGAGGTCGGGGAGCAGCTTTATAATCATCATCAGGCCATAAAGTATTGTCTGGTCCAACAGGTAAATAAGAAAACTTTTTCCTCACTCAACCTGCGCCATAAACAACTTTTCTTGTCTTGAACTAGCAGTCAGGCCAAACCAAGCAGATGACGTTGGTCACTGGTCTGCAGTTAAAGTTGGTCCACAGCATCCTGGTATTTAGCAATTAAACAAAAACCGAAGAGAAGCCAATAAAACTTTGACCACTTCAGCAGACGGAAGCAAAGGACACAAACCAGTCTGCCCACACACACATAAAAGTGCGAATAATAATTAATAGAAAATTAGATTTTCCACTCTATGTAGGAAATATGCTGAATCGGCATAAACTTTCGCCCGCACTGAAACGCACAAAATGCAAATACTATTTCAGAGCATAGACGGAAACCAAGGTTTTTGTTTACAAATGGAAATCGGTTTAGCAAAAAGTTTCAACATTATGCCAGCCCAAACGGAACACAAATGGAAATTACATTTTTTTTCTTGCCCATTTGTGTGCCACACATGTGGACACAAAAAATTACCAAATTGAAATGATAGTTCAAATATGCAGAGCAAATATGCAACAAAATTATGTTTTTTTTGGCTAAACTGTTCAGTGAACTTAGTTTCAATATCAACTTTACATTTATAACAATGTTTAAAAAAATTATATTTACATTTGGCAATATGGTAATCTTTGCCCAAACCTAAAAAAAAATGGGATTTCATGTTTTAAAGGAGAAAATAGCCAATGATTTTAAAAACTTTAGAGTTTATACAAAATATATTTAAAACTTGACCAATTTTGTAATAATTTAATTTCCCATTTATTTTAATTATACTTTTTATACCCGTTACTCGTAGAGTAAAAGGGTATATTGTATTCGTGCAAAAGTATGTAACAGGTAGAAGGAAGCGTTTCCGACCCTATAAAGTATATATATTCTTGTTCAGGATCACTAGCCGAGTCGATCTAGCCATGTCCGTCTGTCCGTCTGTCCGTCCGTATGAACGCTGAGATCTCGGAAACTATAAAAGCTAGAAGATTGGCATTTTGCATGCAGATTCTAGGAGTTCCTACGCAGCGCAAGTTTGTTTCAAAAAGGTGCCACGCCCCCATTTAACGCCCACAATCGGTTATATACGATTTTAAAAATTTAAATATTTCGGAAAAGTAAAAATGCAGTTTTATTGTGTTTATCAATACCTATCGAAATGTAGAAGAAATTTTTCAAATCGGACCATTCGTTAAAAAGTTATGCGTGATCAAAGTTTCTATCTCCATCTCCCTCGCACTCCCTTTACCTGAGTAACGGGTATCTGATAGTCGGGGCACCCGACTATAGCGTTCTCTCTTGTTATTAATATAATGATAAAGGTATCCAATTGAAATCTAAATAAAGCAATTATTTAATTATACCCGTTACTCGTAGAGTAAAAGGGTATATTGTATTCGCGCAAAAGTATGTAACAGGTAGAAGGAAGCGTTTCCGACCCTATAAAGTATATATATTCTTGTTCAGGATCACTAGCCGAGTCGATCTAGCCATGTCCGTCTGTCCGTCTGTCCGTCCGTATGAACGCTGAGATCTCGGAAACTATAAAAGCTAGAAGATTGGCATTTTGCATGCAGATTCTAGGAGTTCCTACGCAGCGCAAGTTTATTTCAAAAGGGTGCCACGCCCCCTTTAACGCCCACAATCGCATATATACGATTTTAAAAATTTAAATATTTCGGAAAAGTAAAAATGCAGTTTTATTGTGTTTATCAATACCTATCGAAATGTAGAAGAAATTTTTCAAATCGGACCATTCGTTAAAAAGTTATGCGTGTTCAAAGTTTCTATCTCCATCTCCCTCGCACTCCCTTTACCTGAGTAACGGGTATCTGATAGTCGGGGCACCCGACTATAGCGTTCTCTCTTGTTTTATTATAAAATTAAAGAGTTTTTGTATGATAATCTTTTAAGTATTAGTAAAAGAATTTAAGAAAATAAATAATTTTGTGTACCATTAAAACTGCTTTCCACTAAAAATAAATGGTCATTAATGTTAAAAGGATAATTAAACTTAATGGTGTTCCAACATATCGACATCGTTAATATACCACATGCACGTTCTATGTAGATGTAACACCATACAATCCAATCCCAGCACAAACCAAAACAGAGGACAAAGCCAGAAAAAGGCCACACAAAATAAAGAAATTCCCGCATTTACTCCTGATTATAATTGAAAATTTAATTATTTTCAATGGAAAGGAAAGCCCAGCAGGGCTTATTTGTTCACTGTATTTGTGGGTGTGTGCAAAAACACACATGTAATATATATATTCCTATCTGTATGGTTGGGTGTTTGTGTTGCTGTTTGCTGCCTATTAATGTCAAGTTGCCGTAATGAGCACACAAAAAGCAGCTGATGATGCTTGGAAAACTTACACTAAGCAAAAATTTGTATCTGATTATTTCCAACTTGTATATCAAATGTATCACTATATAAATATAAAATCATCCAAAAAAAAAACTAATTTACTTTTTAAGAAAAGCCCAACTATCGAAATTCAAAAATATATAACAACTATCTTTAATAGCTTAAAATGTTAAATACAAAAATGTTGAATAAAAACAAAAATTTAAAGGAATCATGAAACAAAATATATTTTTTAACTATAATTTATTAATTCCCTTTTGCTTTAAATGATTCAAAGAATTTAAAACTAAAAATTAGAACAAATAATTTAAAATATTTAAAATTATGATTTAATTATTATATTATTAATTGTTAATCATACGACTACCAAATATATTCCATGAACGACTTTATTCATTTTTTTTCTGTGCGCACCAAGGACGAATGGGTGGGGGATTTCGGGTAGGGATTTGGGAGGGAGGTATTGGGGATTTTCCTGTGTCAAGGCGTAAGAGCGTGCAAAAGCATTAAGGTTAGCTGGAATGGGTCCTGTTCGAGGGATATCCGCATGCCGGGAACTGTGCTCCGTCTGCTGCTGTTGCCGCTTTTTCACTTATTTATGAAAATGAACCAAAAATCAAGAAGTTAAATTGGTTTTGTGTTTTGTTAACTTTTGTCTGCCAGCCTTTCTCTTTCTCCTTCCGATTTGGCTTTTTGCGCTCTGTTTCAACCTGTCGACTTTGTTGTTACTTTGTTTATGCATGCATGGATGTGTGTACCAATGTGTGTATATGTACATATAATTGAAAATACTCGCACACAAATCCGCAAAGGCAGGGGACGAAATAAATATGGGCCCAGCGAAATACAAAGTGAAATTTATACCCGTCCGCCTGAAACCTAAATGCGTATTATGCAGACGCCACACTTCACTAACCCGACTGAAAACCCCAAGAAAATCGCCAGCCACCCCCGATATGTGGGGAAAACTTTGCCGTTGACAAGGCAACTTGACATCGAACCGGCGGGGGGCGAAAAATGAAGGGGGATAAAGCCAAGATACTGACTGACATAGTTTTGTGGGCGTCTTTTGTATTCTCATCTATTCAACTTTTTTGCCCTGTGTTGTGGGCTGGGCTCAAAGTTATGCCAGTCAGTATGAGAATGGCTGTAAGTAGTTTTGGTAACTGTTTTTGATAATCAAATGTAATTTATGTGTCTTGAACTTGCCCCTTTAGGAGCCACTATCTCACTCCGCCGGTTCAATGTACTCAATATTAGCAGCCATAAATGTTTATTACACACAGACATTTTGTTAACCCCTTTTGAGCAAGAGACATGGTTACTGCAGATATCTTCAGCAATTTATGGTGCTGCCAAAAGGGTTCGAAATAAGACGTTAGATTCAATAACATCAAATCAAATAAAATTGGCCATAGCCACCATAATTGATGAGTAATAAAAATAAGCTTTAAGATGTGGCACATCAATAATGCGATAGCAGCTGCGGGACTAATTTTGTTCCTAATTAGCAGCGAAATAAATAAGTACAAATTAAATAATGTATTTGTGTGTACATCTGTCCAGATATACAGTTTAATATGTGTATATTCACTTGGTCGGATACGTATTAAAAACCGGTTTTGTTTATCTTATTTATTTTGTCCAACAGCCGACAACAAACGCCTGAATACAATAGAGGAAATTTTCCGATCTCAAGTAACGAAAATGCAATTAAGTTTGCACAAGTGTCAAATGATTTTGCACAAAATTACGGCCTAAATATCTGTTTAAAAGTTCGATAGTATAGTAGCCAATTGCTCACTAATTTCTGCAGTAACTTGTGGGAGACAATTTACAACGAAGTAAGGAATAATCCATTTTGAATAGGCGATAGAAAAGATAATTATTTAACTAAAATGTATTGTAACAACAAGTTCTCGCGTTTCTTACCACAGTTCCAGGTAAAATACACAATATTTACCCCACTAGTGTAAACTGTTTCAACAAAAAATCGTTACTTTTGAAGGCTTTTTTCCTACAGAAGCCACAATTTAGTCTGAATATTTAAATATCTATCACACAACCACTTTTCAATATAAGGCCAAGGTTGAAAACCAATTCTAACAGCTGTCTTTGGCTCACAAATCTTGTCACTTATCGGACGTTCACCTGAGCGCTTTCACGTCTGTTAACTAAATTGTGTGAAAGCCAAAAACAACACTGAATGCATTTGACAGCATTATAAATGCAGAATTATCTTGGTACACCGAGGACACGGCCAAAGAACATCAGTTCCCAGGACAACAAAGACGTCGGAGTCCAAGGAATCCTCAGCTTAGGGAAATGAAGCAACGCTTTGCCAGTTCGTCCTCATAAATTGCATTAATATGCAAGGGCGGTGAGAAGAAGGCAACTCATGCTAGGACATCAGCAAGAAGAACAACAAATAACCGCTTGATTGCAGACAATTAACAGCATTAAAGATGAACAATTTAAATAATTCCCGCATGAGTTCAAATATTTCACCAGAGCCCATAGACGAGCCTCTTACAAAGCAGATGTTCACTCTGTGCCAGATAATTCAGCACCACATATACACATATATATAGAGAGCAAGCACAAACTTTGGGTGAAGTAAAGCATATAAATTACTAATACGCACTGTTGTCCTTGCCTGCACTTGGACAGATACACATGTATCTGCAAGAATGTGTAATTCAAGTGTAAAATAACAACGTTTTCACCTTGCCCACAATGTTGCCAAAATGTTTTACTTTGTCTGGGACACAAAGATTCAATTAGTTTGTCATCGGATACATTTTGATATGTCAGTCAGTGTTTGATTTAGCACAGATTGTAGGCATTTGCTAATTGAATTATATTTATCGAGAAACTCAATCATTTTGTTTTGGGATTTTATAATTAGTTTGGAACAAGAATGTCATGGAAAATTTTCGATTTTGCAAGTTTGCTTGCAAAGCGCTTCTGACATTTTAATAATTATCAAATTTTAAAACAAATTCATTTTAAGTATTAATTCTGAGCCATTTCATTCTGTGAAAACTTTAAACTTTATCTGCCTCCCTGTAAAAGTACTCAAATTAATTCCGTCATAATCACAGAAATTTGCATTAAAATTATAGAAGTTTGCCTCAAACATAAATTCTTCGTTAGTCAGCTGTTGCAGTTTGTCTTTTGTTCAAGTTTCTATAATTTCGCACAGTTTTTATTCACAAATTTGCATATTTTGTACGCAGGCGTACCGCGTCAAATGGATGGAACAGCTGTTTCAGCTTTTAGTATTTGAATTGTTGGTTTTGAATTGTTGTATTTAAATTGTTGTTGAATTCGCCAAGTGGTTTGGTGGGTGACTGGCTTTGCGGTCGCCTTGACCTTGTAACTGTTTTTAAAGTACTTTGTCTCGGTTAATTGTTTCGCGTTATTTACCAGGCATTTATTTTGAGCATTTTTAAGTACCTCCATTACTTATGGTTTCGTTCTCCATCGGAGGTGTGAATGAAGAAGTCAAACAAAACCACTTAAAACCAATAAAGATGAACACGACTTACAATTGTTGATTTTGTTTGGTTTAGCCTCAAATGTGTGTCTCTTATGCACTGGCAGTGGGTATTTATGCGCAGTACCTATAAACATTGTATGTTTATTGATCAGCTCATCGTTAAAGCCGATATAGAAACGTACTTTTGATAGCAAAACTGATCTATCAGATTACGAACTTAAGTGCCTGAATTTCCGTGACCCTTATTTCTATTTAATGTATTGCAATTTTATATTTTATGATGAAAAACATGGAAGTCCTATTAAAAATAGTTAACAAAATATAGTTTTTAACCCTACTGACATTTTGTATAAAGGTCCTTCCATTTTTGCAGTTTAATTAAATTGACTGGTATCAGAAAAACCAAAATCGTATAATATTAAAACACATAGGGTATATAAGTCTTCGTTTCGCTTATTTCAGGTTTTTTGAATAACTTTTTACACTAGAATTCATAAATATTCAAATGGCCGGCCGAGCCAGTTTGTTTGAAAACTTGTTTCGTACAAGTGTGGATTTGATTTGGTTTCGCGCAGTAAAGGGTGAGTGAGAACCTACAGTATGTGCACTTGAAAGAAATGCCTTACACGAACGAACCGGTTTACCAGACTCATACACAAATCTATATATTAGCCGACTGGCTATGAATAATGACCACCCGACTGGCTGGCTGGATGGAGGCAGCTTGTTGGCGTTACAAGTGGCTCGATTCGGTCTCAGTTCAATTTCAATCAGAGACGAACAGAACAAAGCGATTTCTGTCAATTATAAATCATTAAACTCGCCCAGTTATACAGCAGATCATCGCTGATTGCACGCAGCCATGAATGATTCAAATCACGAAGGGAAACGCTCGAGACCTGGGCCCAAGAATCATCTCTGTAGCAGTTTTCACTTCACTCTGGCTGATATCCATCATTAGAGGTCCATAATTGCTGAAACAGACAGGTACGATCTGACCCTAGAAGGTCGTTATTAGTCTCTTATACTGAAGGCAGACATTAAATGCCCATCGAAAATTACCAGCTATTTCTGTTAATCTCGTTCTATGCAATCACAGCCGCAAACTAATGACATCCAAAGAGGAAACATTAAGGTCGGCTTGTGGTTAGCTAATTCATTTAATTAGCAAATGTTTTACTTTGTTCTTTTGTTTGGTTCGATTTGAATTCACAATGGATTTTTTAGATTTACATAGAGGTATTGGAAATATCGTAATATAGTAAAATGTTTATTAAGGTTGCCTATTATTTATATACAATGAATATTTTAATTAGTTAAGAATTTTCTGCTTTTAAATCATTATACCCTTGCAGAGGGTATTATAATTTTGGTCAGAAGTGTGCAACGCAGTGAAGGAGACATCTCCGACCCTATAAAGTATATATATTCTTGATCAGGATCACCTCCTGAGTTGATATAAGCATGTCCGTCTGTCCGTCTGTCCGTCTGTCCGTCTGTCTGTCCGTCTGTCCGTCTGTCCGTCTGTCTGTTTCTACGCAAACTAGTCTCTCAGTTTTAAAGATATCGAGTTGAAACTTTCCACACACCCTTCTTTCCTTTGCACGCAGTATATAAGTCGGAACGGCCGGGATCGAACGACTATATCCTATAGCTGCCATATTACTGATTGATCGAAAATGCCATAACTTTTGTGTTTGTAAAGTTAGGAAGTTGGGATTTTCTATGGGTTTTATATTTGACCAATCAATCCGACCTACCAAATTTTATAAAGATCGGACGACTATATCCTATAGCCGCCATATGACTGATTAATCGGAAATGCCATAACTTTTGTGTTTGTTTAGTTAGGAAGTTGGGATTTTCTATGGGTTTTATTTTTGGTCAATCAATCCGACCTACCAAATTTCATAAGGATCGGCCGACTATATGCTATAGCTGCCATATAACTGAACGATTGGAAATGCCATAACTTTGGTGTTTTTAAAGTTAGGAAGTTGGGATTTTTTATGAGTATTAAGAATGCATCACATGAATAATTTTGGAGAATATAATTTAAAGAGTATTCTGCAAGGGTATATCAACTTCGGCTCCGCCCGAAGTTAGCTTTCCTTTCTTGTTTACTTTAATTTCATCGGATTTATTACAACGTTTAAATACAAAAAAGTTTAAAAACAAAAAAACACCTGAGTGAAGTGCCAATAAATATACATTCCGTTTAACTAAAAAATATCTTTAATCACCAATTGTAAGCTCAAAGCGATACCCAGCTTAAGCGATAAAAAAGTCAGCCAGAGATGAAAAACAAAACTTTGTCTAAATAAGAGTCGGATCATTCAAACAAAAGTTGGCCATAGTTCGGCTAAAATCTCTAAATTGCATAAGGGGGATAAATACCAATCCCACCCAGCTCACACCATCCACAATCCAAAATCCCCTTTCCACAGCCGCAAGAAACTTTCAATTGCCAACTCTGGAAAAAGTTAAAAAGCGGCACGCGGAAATTTTCTATTTTCCTTTTGTTTTATTTTTTATATAGCGAGCTATCAACAACAACTAATGCTAAACTGCAGAGTACCACCAGCCACCCCCTGACCTCTGAACCCCCATCTGGCGACTCCCAATGGCAGCCATTAAATGAAACTTAATTAGCCCTAAATAAGCAACAGAGCCAATGAGCAAAATGTGGCAGAAATGGTTTGGGTTTCGCTGGGTGGCTATGGGGTCCCAGGGCTTTACATTTTAATGCACAAACTGAAAAATCATTGATTACTTTGGTGGGGTTTTTTGGCGGGTAGTTGGGCGCTGCACTTGACGAACTAAAAGAAAAACGTTTTGTGCATTTTACGCGATAAGTTGATTAAATTGCATAAAAGTGGGCCGAACGGATCGAAGTGTGTGTGGTATGCAAGGGGGCTACACTTGGGAAAAAGGGAGTGGTCCAAAATAAGGGGATACTAATATTAACACAAACCCTTTTTTTTCTCAATATGTCCTTTTGGACAAAAATAATAATACTATTATAATCTGAAAGTTCTAAGCTTAAAAATATTTATATGGCATTATTTCCAGAAATAGAAAAAAATAAATGATAAATTACTCCGAGCATGCTATAAACTATTTGGAAGATGTGTTTTTGAATGTGAAATGATTTTCTTAAGTGCAGGCATCGGGTGAGTTGGCTCTATAAAGTGGGGATCATAAAACGCATTAGCCGGTGGTTGAGTGGGCGGCCCGAACTCTCCCCAGATTGAGATTGAGTGCCGCTAATTTGAATCCGTAATTTCCTTCGGAGGCGTGCACCACGCCCCCTGAACCCCAGACCCTGAACCCCAAACCCTGAATCATCCACCCACTTCTCACAATATTTACCCAGTGGGTGCGACCGTAAACCGGCTTAGAACATGGCTGCAATTTTGTTGCAACTTGCAGCGGACGTAGCAATCCAGTTTACGGCCGTATTATGTGCTCCTTACTGCCTGGCCTCAGCCTTTTTGCATCTACTTGTAGTTCATCGAGTGTTCGAAAAGGGGGGAGGGGTGGAAAAAAGGGGGCGCTGGAGAAAAAGTTGCAACTTTTACGAGCCGTAACGGTCGAACGGGCTGGCAAGTACAGTTACACCCGGTGGAACAACACACCCGACTGGTTAGCTGTTAACAAACTAGCTGGATAGATGGAAAGATAGTTTTATTCAGCACCCGTAGCAGATGAACCCCCAACAAACTTAAGCAGTCCGCGGGGACTTGGTGGCACTGCTGCCCAAACCCCAAGCCCCATCCCCCACAAATGTAGTTCAAAGTCGTGCAACATCGTAAATCCATCGTTGAACTATAAAAAACCGTCTTACTGCAATTTGTATCTCTTTTGCTTGGTGCTGGGAAAAGGTTTTGGTGCGGGCTTATAATACCCGGTACTGCTAGATTACACGAGCATATTGCGACTTGCAAATTTATTTATATAGGACATAAGAAGCTTAGTCCGATTTTTGGATGCCACCACAAATCTGGTAAGTTTGAAATGTTTATTGCTCCCTATTTTACCGTATCAATTTAGCAAACTTTAGAAATAACATTTAGGTCAATTGTTAGGATCTCGGGACGTCTAAAAAGTGAGGTTATAAAATTTGGGGCGATCAGTTTTATAAAGAATTCCGTAAACAACAAAAACAAGTCCATTTTGCAAGCTTAGATATACATTTTAATAGTTTCCAGTCCAAAGCGGATAAAGAAGTTACATTTTGCTTGTGTTGCACAACATTACATACCGTACCAGGTATGTTCTAGTTGGAACACTTGACTTCAGTGCCCTTTCTTGTACTTTTTTGTTGTTACTTGTGTTTCTGGGGTTCTAGCAGCCGCTTTTGCCTTTGGCTTTAGCTTTGGTCTTTTGCTCGGTTGCTCAACCCGTGAGCACTTTTTAATCCGATTTTGTTGCATTTTTTACCATGCTGAGTGTGTGTGTGGCTGGCGATTACGCTTGCCGCTTCTTCTTATTCTGTGCTACTGGTGCTGCCTCTTCTTCTTTTGGCTTTTCCACCTACTTTTCCCCTTTTTTGTTTATTTTTTGATTATTTTAGTTGCACACGCCCTGGCCGAAAGTCACCCTCATCACCCTTAGACGGCCCTAACGATTTTGCATTTTTTATTTAATATATGCGGTGTTGCCCTTTTCCCTCCGGTCTCACCTCTCCATTGCTGATGTTGCGGCCCCTGCTTAGCCTTGGTTGACTATTTAAAGCCATAAAACCCTTAACCGTGGCTTAGCTACACGGGCCATAAGTTCACCCGGAATGAGAGTGCACAGAGAGAAACGGTTCATCGAACTTGACATTGTTTTCGGTTGGGGGTGAATAGGTAAATAGGGGTGGAGAACTAATAGCTTCGGATAACAAGCAGTGTTAGTTAGCCCAGAGAAAAATTCTTTGAGACAAACTACCTTCTGTAGCTTAAACCTCACTACTAATTATTTAGATTGAATTTTATAATTTTCGATGCATTTCTTAAAGGATTTGTGATTTAAGAAACATGTACATGGTAAATTTAAAAATTTCTCCTTTTAAATTTAAATTAGGTTTTTGAATGAGTAAAGGAGTAATATACATATTTCGTAAGTTTTGTGAGGGAATCAATTAAGAAGTCTTTAAAGTTGGCTCTTAAAATAATGATTAATATAATTTTATGCTGGCAAACTCTAGGTCAGGTTTGTTTATAGTTTCAACACAACGAATATTAGATTAATCGCACAGAACGGAGAGCAGTGGATGACTATAGTTATCTAAATAATAAATTCTTAATCCACCAAGTCACAATAAAATACTGCAGAGTGTTTAGAAAGCTTGACCGAAAACGGCCTAATATTTTTTTTGCATTTCCCAGTTATGTCCCCGGCAGATCCCTCAGTTGGGCAATGCCAACAATGGACGGAATACCTGATTCGTTTGATAATCCTTTCGCCTGAAAAGTGCTTATGTACACAGGCCAGATTGCCTGGGAGTCGTCCAAGGATCGGAGTGGAGAGGAGCAAAGTGGAGGAGTACAAGTCCGAGTCCAAATCAGGATCTGATTCCTAGCCGGGTTGCAATCGTGCCTCGGGCTTTTATTTTCTCGTTGCCTTGGCATTCGGCTTGTCTCTGTGTGTTTTGGCCTATTTGCATTATGAATTATTTATTTTGTTTATTTCTTCTTTGCCACGAAAACACAAATACAGAGAGTTCGGTAGAGAGAGGCCGAGAGGGGGGCAAACCGAACCCGGAAAATGTTGCAAAAGTGGAATACTTGACGTCGTCTCAGTGATAAACGTGGGCGGCCAAATAAAAACAAAAACGGGCCCAAAGAGAAAAACCAAAAATAAAGCGCACGAAATACGCGAAAAGTGTTTGCTCGGATTAAATTTATGAATATTATATTCAAGCAAAAGTTCTGCCATCCAAAAAACCCGACCCATTGCAATAGCACAAGTTTGTCTATAAATTTTTTGCGCTTCCTCCCAGTCTGGCTGGAATTTACGGTCCCCGCCCCGAAAAAAGGAGGTAAATTGCCAGCTATTGCAGCCCGCTTAAGGGTATAATTTCGGTCAAGTTGTTTATTTTGATGGCAGCCCCGAAAAATGATATATCGACTGTTCTATATCTCGATGGGGATTCGATGTTAATGAGTTTGCCGCACTTACTGGGCTCGTAAAGTATGCGACTGCTTAATCCTTTCAGCTCCAATGTTGCCTTCAAATTCATACAAATCATTCGTTACAATCGTGGAGAATCTGCAAAATAAAATGGATTCAAAATTATTATTAGCCTTTAATTGAAACCGTAAAAGATTACTTTCTTTCTGATAATAAGAATTCAATTTTAATTGTATTTTAAACGACAACAGGTAAGTACTAAAACATTTTTCAAATTTGCCCAAAATAAAGAATTGATAAAATTCGTAATAGACAAATCTCTCAATAACTTATAATTATAGTGCTGCGTTAATTCGAATCGTTATAATATTATATTATGTTAACATAAGTAAAACAACTCTTTCAATCTAAACTAAAATTGCTAACCCATTTCTTTAATAGGCCACTTCCCATCACTGGCTGCTATTAAATCCCACTACAGAAAGCCAAGGATCTACTTGTCCAACATGGCTGAAATGCAGAAGACTCCTTGTGCTCGAAATGTTGACTGCCTTTGTTCATAAAGGAAATTAACTCTTTTCATGTCCCAATTTGCATTAAAAATGTTATAAATTCGCTGGTAAACGTTCCAAAGGCAACTAAGCACATATAAATCTACCCTTAGACCCCATCGAAACGGGACCAACTCGTCCTGTTCCTTCGGGCCAGGTAAGGTAGTAAGTGATTGTAGCTCCTTTCCGAGCAAAGTTGAGGTGGTGAAGCGAAAGGTGTGTCGGCCGGGCGGAAAAAGGGGTGGCACGGTGGATGGATGGGTATAAGAGCGATGAATTTGGAATGAATGCAATCTTGCTAAAATATGCAAGGAACGCTCACACACAGACACACCCACTTACACACACACACACACTCAGACATTAAACATTGAAGCGACAAACGAAATGAAAAACGGCTGTGCAAATTAATTTTACGTTGTACGAACAACAACAACTATGGCAACAGTAACAGGAACAACAAAAGTAACTGCGTTTGTGACAACACTGAAGGGAACATTTTCAGCGAAATCCATAAACAATTAAACAAAAAAATAAATGTTATGAATATAAATGAGTGCGATAATACTTACGATACACTTAAAAAACATTCAAATATTTAATTCGATTTTGATTTTAAATATATAAGACGAAAAACCCAAGTACTTATTAGATTCATTTGCAATTTGAATTAAACGAAGTTAATTTTTTTTAAATCTGTATATATAAATTCAAATCTGTTTTTAATAGAAATTTTAATTATATTAAATAACTAACAAATTTTATAATTAAACGATAAATTCTTAGAAAATGAATTTATTTAAAATATGAATCTATTATTAAATCTGTTTTAATAGTTGTTTCTGTTTAAATGGTTAATCTAAAATGTATTAAAACAAGTTTACTTTTCAGTGCAGCACTGAACCTTCCAGCGAGGACGATGAATAGCAAACAACAACAAGAACTATGCAGGGCACGCCCATAACTCCAACATCTACATGGGAATGGGCCTCAGCTGAGGAGGGCGGTATTTTTGGCGGAGTGGGCAGAGCGGTATACCAAGGATAAGGATGACTTCCAAACAGCTAGACAAACATTTAAAGGATTTCCAGCAGGATGCCGCCACCCATCCACACTTTATTTCGCTTTAATTACCAAGCTCTCAGTTTGTTGCTGGTGGGAGCGGAAAAAATCCCCACAAAATAGAGTGGCGGAAAAATAGGCAGAGTTTCCTACCATTGTGGTCCTTGAATTTCCCGAATCACTCATAGGCTTTAATACTTCAATAAACGTTATATTATAATTATAATTGCGCCTTAAAGGTAATATGGATGCCCCAAGCAAAAAAAATTTGTAAATGTATTGTAATATTGTATTGTAATAAAAAAAAAACTTAAAGAAGCTTACAAATTCACAATTAAATTGAGTACTCGAATAACTGGAGAATTACAAATCCATGAATTAGAAAAATTAGATATGATTAAAATACTAATATTCTCTTATTATTTAAAACTAAAATGAACTTCGTCAAATAGATATGTTTATTAAAAAGACAAAAGTATTAAAGTATAAAAATAAAAAGGAGTTTCTAAAGATTCGTTTTCTCGGTGAACAGAAACCATAAAATACCGCACCTAAAAGTTAATTTATGCGAACTAAGAAATCACCGAATAAATCGAAGGGTGGATCGATAAAAAGCAACACCTCCCGACTCAGCGTTCGTCCTGCAAAGTCCACAAATTACATTAAAACACTATTAGTCCGACTATAGAAAAGCGACCCCGGAACAGGAATAAACAACCGAGGGCTAGTGGAGCACAGACTCGCTTAGCGGCCAAACTATTTTACAATTAAGCATTTAAGGCCATGGCTAAAACATTGTCTCGGCGAGTGCCTCGTGCCACCTGCACAGTTCCGTGCAGTTAGCTGGTAGCAGTTAGCTTTTTATTTAACCCATTACTCTGGCTGCAGGTAAATAAAGCCGGCACTAAAATGTTGCCCAACGGTTGCCGCCAAAGCCACCCGAAGCTGCCAGCAGGGCAAAAACGACGCCAGTCTGCGCCAATAAATAAATTCGCAGGCACCCCAAAACAAACAGAGGCAGCGCAGCAGCAACAGTGGAAACTGGGAACTGGATGCCAACTTTGACTTTAACCACACTGCACCAAGTTATCCCATCTATTTTTTCTGGCTCCTTTGGGTTGACATTTTTTCGCCCTTTTCGCCATTCACGATGTGGCGTGTTAGCAATATGCATATGGTAAGTCCCTAAGACGAAGTTTTTGGGGGATGTTGGTGGGGGAAGCTTTTATTTGATTAAATGTTCTTTACCTTAATAGAGGGCCAAATAGTTTTTCGGCGTTTATCTTGGCGAGCAACAAGGTTTCAATTACGAGTGTACGGTAATGGAATTGAACAGGTTTTGAAGCAATATCAATAAGCTCTCGATCTTTATTACTGCAACGGAGTGTAACTTATACCAAAATACAACTTTAGCTGTTTTATGTTATTTTATTTTAACATACCCATTCTCAACTATTCATTTATTATTACTTGAGAAAAAGTTTATTATGGTGAACAAATTAATATAGCATCTCCACATCTTAGTCAAATCGAAAGAGTAAAACATACTTCAAGAGATGCTAGGGCTTCTGAAAATCCCAAGATTTTGCTAAAGCCGATAGAACTAAACTTTCCTGAGTTTCTTAAGTACTCAGAATTTCAATTAAAGTATGTAAGCACTGGCAAGGCAATCAAGTTTCAATTAACCCTTCGAACTCTTGGCTGATTGAATTCCAAGCCATACTTTTTTGGCTTTCGGGTTAGTTGTGCAACTTGAACTTGGCAGAAAGTCGTCGAGGCCAACCTCCCATTTCGTATCCTTAAACTTCACTTTTATGCAGACATACGGGTAGTTAAGTCGAGTCGCCCACAGATACTGGCACTCACTGGAGGGGTGAGATTATTTCCGTGCTTTTTATCTTCATGCGTTCAGGGTGCGCACTTGGCGCTTAAAAAGTCAACGGAGCAAACTACCAAGGCAGCCTGCCAATTTGTGACTGTCTTTTGCTAACCCTCGGCACCCTTACCCATCACAATCGCAGCATATATCCTCCGATTCCTCATTTTGGTCCTGCCAAAGCGCGACGGTGCAAAGCTGACAGCTGCTTAAATAATTTCCAGTCATGTGCGCCGCCCACAAAACACAACTAAACCGACCGTACCATACCGTACAGCAGGGAAAACGGAAATAAAAGAAGGCCAACCACTACAAGAACTGGGAAAAAGTTGCCTTCTTATGCCTTTTTTTCTCCGCTTCCTGCCACTTCCGGACGGGCGGAGTTCTTGTCCTTTAAGTCGACTTTACGTCGTCGTCGTCTGTGTATCAATATGCGGGGTCAGTATTTAAATACCCTCACTTGGGGTAGCTCCAGTACCGGAAATGGTCTCTTCCAAGGAAGTACAATAGATGACGAACTCCTTTTCCTTGAAAATTGGGTCAGGATTTCTTTAAGAACTAGAACTAAAAACCCTCCACTAAAATGAAAGCTCAAGGAAAATAAAATGTTTAAAAACAAAGTCAAAAAAGGGTTATTATTTCAATATGAAATTTTAAATATTAAATTATAAGCAAAATACTTCAAATTGTAGTACCATAAGCCTAGGGGCAATTACAAAAAATTGACCGACTTTGCTACCACTGAAGAGATTTGTTTTCAAAAAGCAAGTTTGTAATATAAGTATAAGAATATAAAACATTTTATGAGAGAAATAAATAAAATTACTTCCCATAATATTGTTAATTTATTACTTTTATGAAAGGTCAAATGTTAAACATTCTTTAATAACTGACAGCAGTATAATATGCGTTTTTTACTGGAGTCCGTTTTTAATATAGCTTATTTTTGAATGGAGTTTTCTTGCTTTTGAAACCAATTAATTATTATTTTTCTTTCTTTCCTAATACAAAAAAAAAGCGAATACTTTGTTCGGCTTTGCCCCGCTTTCAAACATTTTTTAGTTGAGTGGAGCAAAGTATTTGCGAAGGAAAATCTATGTGTCTGCTACATGTTTAATTGCTGCTGCGTGAAGATGTTAATCTATTTTGAGCGGCGGCTAACAAAAACTTCTGCCTGTCGTTGGAACTGCTATAAGCACCACTACTTCGAGTTCTGCTGACAGGGAACATTGTTTAGCTGGCTCAAAGGCACCAAATGACAGAGATAGATCGGGGAAACGAGAGGGACTAAAAGCTGAAAGCAATCAATAGAGAGACTAATTCAAGTTACTTCTCTAAAAGCCCGCTTTGCCCAGGCTCTGAGCCGGCATCGCGGAAATGACGAGGAAATTGTGTAAATTGATTATAGATAGCCCGGTTTCTATGCCCGGCTACCAGATTTCTCCTCCACCTCCCACTAAGTGGAAAAGTCAATCATAGCAGCGTGTGTATGCAGTCATATCGAAGTACTCGTAGCTCCGTATATATATTTAAATTTAAAAGTCTTCTTTGTCGACGTCTTCGGCACTGGTTTTCTGAAAGAATGCCCGCCACAGCAGAAAAACCAAAATTTATTACGAATGAAAATTAATTAAATTAAATGGACTGTGAAAAATTCTTGCTCAATATTATCCGCTCTCTCCCTTATTTTCTGCCAGCTTCTTTTCAACAAAGTATTAATATTAAAGTTTGCCGATGAGCACTAGTAATAAAAGGCAGCCAAAGGAAGCGGGAAAAGTCGATCGGTGGATGTAATTAAAAATGTTTTTTATGATGTGGCTTGCTGTAATGCGTATCAAAATCCTCTTTAAGGATTACCATGTTAAACATTGTAATCCATTGAACGACTTTAAATGGTTGATATTACTTTTGTAGAATGTCATAAACATGATTTAATCATGCGTTTTTTGAGTGCATATACTAGAGAGAATTATTGTAAAAGTTGCCATGAATGCTGTTTTAAATCATATTCTGACAAAATAATTAATCACCGATTCGCAATGTGCAGGAAATCAAATTATATTTAATTGAACATCCCGTTAAGGACGCTGTAATCAAATATTTATTTGAACAAAATAAATCATGTAAGGTGTTGCAGTTATTGAATGAACTAAATTAAATCATTTCAGATTAAGGCAAGCAATGAAAAGACGCAAGAATATAATTTTATTAAACGAATTACACTCAGCAGTTCAAGAAAAAACTGGAAATAACAAAACGTTGTTCCCTCTTGTACAATTTGAATACAATGTGTATTTAATTACACAATTTAATAAAAGAACGATATATGACTGAAACAAAACATCGTAATGAGATACCATCTGCATTTTGGAAATAATTTGTGTAATTCTCTTTAATCCATTTAACGCATGCCATAAGCCACAAAATATGTCCCACCCACCGCTTTAGGAAAAAGGAAAAGCGACACCCTCAACAGATCATCATACGAACCGAAATATACCCGAATATATATTTCAAAAGAATTCCAGCTCACGTATTTAAAAACATTCCTTAATTAACCGCCCACTTACCTCATGTGCGGCATCATATTATACATTCAAGCCCCTTCGAGCGGAGCTCTATAATCTTTTATCTGGTCGGCACACACGCAGCGAAAGAGACGGCGACAGGCGGTCGGAAAGGGACGGGGAGACACTTGGCAAACACATATATAAATGCGCCATAAATATAGATCTTATTAACCTGTTGACATCAATTTCCACACACATTGCGATTACCGCACAACTGAGTGTGTGTGCATCTCCTCCAAAAAAACACAAAAAAAAGCAAATGCTTGAAATGCCATCGTCATGTAATTTAATGGGAGGGAATCCACCGATTCTGGGTGGCAGTTCGAGTAGCATTGAAATAGCTCTACGAGGCCTAAAGAGGGTGGAGGCAATCGGGGGGATCGGGGGCTTGGTTGGCTGAGGACTCGGCGCAAACGAAATCAGCGCAACGACAGTCGTCCTTGTAGTCGCTGATAAGCTTTGATTTCCTGTAACAGGCAGCAATGGCGTCGACAAAGTCGTCGCCTCTCTCCACACAGATGCGCACTCACACAGGCACACAGACAGCAATTGACTCTCAGATACAGATACACACGTTGGCACACACAAACTGTGGGTCACATGCAAGACCCAGTAGCAATACCAGTACCAATACCAATCGCAATGAGCGTGGGCGGATGAAGCATGTTGAAATCCGCTTAGAGACTCTACATTTTTAATACCCAATATTCAAGAGGTTATCCGAAGGGGTATTCACAGCTTTTGGGCGGGAATTGTAACAGGGCAAACCGTTATTTTGGATAGCTTGCGATTATACTCCAGGGACCACTTTCATACCTTGTAAATAAATTGCTAAGCATGCGGATAACAATTATTGCGGTTATGCCGAACCAAACAATTTTGTATTAGTTCTAAACATTATCGTAGGCATTAAAATTAAAACAAAGTGAACAACTTTTTGGCTGCTCTAAAACAAGGAATCAAGATTATTAAATGACTTTAAAAAAATGTGACTACTAAACCATTATATTTATTTTTTGGGATTCAAATAAAATAATTAATTACACTTTTTAAAGAAATGTAGGTAATTTAATTTTCGTATAAGCAAAGATGTATCATGCCCCTATTACCCCTCAAGTAATTAATTAAAATTATATTACGAGAATGAGCTAAGGAACGACTTTATTAAATAAGATGTCTGACGGGTTCTCAACAATTTTTCTGTAAAGTAGTCAAGAAGATATATATAGCTACATTAAAAAAATGTTAAGCCAAAGTTCAGAAAAAATATGTTGTGTTCTACCTTTATTAGAAAGATGTTACGACATTGTTTTATTTCCAAAATTTACCAAACATTTCTACATTTGCCCTCAAATTAAATAATTATCCAACAATAACTACAATTGCAATGTTGTACAATAATAAATTACATTGAAATACTCCTGCCAAGTATCACAAATTCGAAAGTCTGTTTAGCATCCCTAAATCTTCTTTTTTGTTTTCCTCCCAAATTATACCGCTGACGAATTTATTAGCGATGCGATGCCTGAAGTTTTTATTTTATTTTCGCATTCTTTTCAGCTGTCTTACTATATTTTCAATTTGATTTTTTTATTTTTTGCTAACGACATTATTGACTTTTATAGCTTGGCTATGGCTTCGGTGCGTGCGGGAAGGATGTGTGTTGTGAGTGGGGGATAACTTGTAATTCCGTTTATTTTTTTCCGGCTGTCTGTTTTTTGTTTGTACTTTTTATTGGCGGCGACACGTAGCGTGCGGTGCGTAAAAAGCGTGAAAGAGACAACCGCATGCATTTGCCGGATTGCCAGCGGAAACGGAAATCACAACACAACGCGCGGACTAAACATGACAGCCAAAAGCTGTCATGTCCCACAGCGATCCGTGTGAGTGTGAGTGTGTATGCGAGTGTGTGTGAGAGTGTGCATGGGGATATTGAAAGCGATGCCCTGGGAAAAAAGTGTCACGAACGAAAGGAGAGAAAAAACCTGAACTGGACTGAGCCCCTAACCGCAATGAAATGAAATTGCAGGCCCAGAGCCCCAACTACAGCCTTAATACGATTGTGGTCTAATGAATTAAAGGCTGAACCAACACACACGAACGGAGAAATCCAAGACAAATCAACGCAGAAAAATCTGCTGGGGTAACGGAGTTTACACTGCGAATAAAATTTCCCAAGAAATAGAAATACAGTTTAGCCCATTTTAGTAATTTTAAAACTTAAAAAAAGTAAACATTTCACATTCACTGGTTAACTTTATAATTAAGGAGTTCATTTTGTCATTAAATAAAAACAAAATTGTTTTATTTTAGGTTATTACGTTATTTAAGTCCTACAATATTTTGATTTTTAAAATTTATTCAACCTAAATCAAACGTTGAGGACTCTTGAAATTTTTTGCAAAGCATAGGATGGTGTATTTTTCTATGTGGGAACTGAGAGCTAAAAGATTGTAGCAAAACGTGTGTCACACCAAAAACACAAACCTAAAGCAAAGCAAAGCCACGGAAAGCAAAACAAGTGAAACAAACTCAGGAAAAGGACATCATGGTGCTGGAAAAGCAAGTGCAAAATTGTAGGAACAAAAGTGAACGATGCCATTGAAAAAAAAACACAGGCAGTAAAAGATTGAATTTGTATCTATGTCCATGTATCTGGCCACCAGCCATTGCCCATGCTCCTCCAGTTCCCACTCCCATCCTCGACTGATTGTGTGTGCCTGAGCGAATAACTGGCCGAGCAGATCTGCCATCTGAGACCTATGTGGACATGGTGCGTTTAACCACGTAATAGTCTCGGCGGCTCTGCGGACTTACGGCAGCAGTCAGAGGGCTTAGCACAGTGGGCTCAGAGCGAACCCAAGGGTCTTACGGATCCATATAATTAAACCAATTTGAGTTTGAGTAGGGAATAAAGGTATGTCCAGGCTCCTAACGAGTCTCAGCTGACTTTATAAGCCTCTTAAAACCAGTTTCTAACTTAAATGCCCTGGGGGTATTTAGAATTCATAACTTTAAAGATTGTTCTTGAATATATCAATTAGGTATAAACAAGGCACTTAAGGTTGGAGTGGATAATAATTGTATTTTAAACCTAAACGAGAGTTTTATACTTTAGTTGTTAAGCTAGTTTGAATACATTACGAATTTTGTTTAATTGTATAAACTCTATATTTATTTTAATAACTTTTTATTTGCATTATTAGGTTAATTACACAATTTTATTTTATTCAGCTCACCACTATTCGAAAATGGGAAAAAATAATGATTTTGTGTATTTCTACTTAAATATAGAATTCATAATTAATAATTTTATGTACAACCTAATATTTATGATTAATTTTATCATTATTTTCAGCATTCATTTTAAGCCACTTTAAACCTCAATTAAAGCTACTATGACAATAAGGGAAATAACAAGAAAGGAAGCAAACTCCGGCAAGCCGAAGTTTATATACCCTGGCAGTTTTACAGATCGACCACATTTTGATTTCTATATTACTAAAAACAATGAAGCTATGTCGATTTTAATTTAATTAAAACAGTTATTTAATAATATTTAAATAAAACCAAATCCCAAAGAACAAAAAAAAATAATTAAAAACAAGAAAGGAAAGCTAACTTCGGGCGGAGCCGAAGTTGATATACCCTTGCAGAATACTCTGTAAATTATATTCTCCAAAATTATTCATTTGATGCATTCTTAATACTCATAAAAAATCCCAACTTCCTAACTTTAAAAACACCAAAGTTATGGCATTTCCAATCGTTCAGTTATATGGCAGCTATAGGATACAGTCGGCCGATCCTTATGAAATTTGGTAGGTCGGATTGATTGGTCAAATATAAAACCCATAGAAAATCCCAACTTCCTAACTTTACAAACACCAAAGTTATGGCATTTCCGATCAATCAGTTATATGGCAGCTATAGGATATAGACGGCCGATCCTGATGAAATTTGGTAGGTCGAATTGATTGGCCAAATATAAAACCCATAGGAAATACCAACTTTCTAACTTAACAAACACCAAAGTTATGGCATTTCCGATCAATCAGTTATATGGCAGCTATAGGATATAGTCGGCCGATCCCGGCCGTTCCGACTTATATACTGCGTGCAAAGGATCGAAGGCTGTGTGCAAAGTTTCAATTCGATATCTTCAAAACTGAGAGACTAGTTCGCGTAGAAACAGACAGACGGACAGACAGACGGACAGACGGACAGACGGACATGGCTATATCAACTCAGGAGGTGATCCTGATCAAGAATATATATACTTTATAGGGTCGGAGATGTCTCCTTCACTGCGTTGCACACTTTTGACCAAAATTATAATACCCTCTGCAAGGGTATAACAAGAAAGGAAAGCTAACTTCGGGCGGAGCCGAAGTTGATATACCCTTGCAGAATACTCTGTAAATTATATTCTCCAAAATTATTCATATGATGCATTCTTAATACTCATAAAAATCCCAACTTCCTAACTTTAAAAACACCAAAGTTATGGCATTTCCAATCGTTCAGTTATATGGCAGCTATAGGATATAGTCGGCCGATCCTTATGAAATCTGGTAGGTCGGATTGATTTGCCAAATATAAAACCCATAGAAAATCCCAACTTCCTAACTTTACAAACACGAAAGTTATGGCATTTCCG
The DNA here is from genome assembly GCA_018153305.1 of Drosophila kurseongensis. NCBI lineage: Eukaryota > Metazoa > Arthropoda > Insecta > Diptera > Drosophilidae > Drosophila > Drosophila kurseongensis. Next base: position 5,957,707 of record JAECXX010000005.1, on the reverse strand, counting down.
ATCAATCAGTTATATGGCAGCTATAGGATATAGTCGTCCGATCCCGGCCGTTCCGACTTATATACTGCGTGCAAAGGAAAGAAGGGTGTGTGCAAAGTTTCAATTCGATAGCTTTAAAACTGAGAGACTAGTTTGCGTAGAAACAGACAGACGGACAGACGGACAGACAGACGGACAGACGGACAGACGGACATGGCTATATCAACTCAGGAGGTGATCCTGATCAAGAATATATATACTTTATAGGGTCGGAGATGTCTCCTTCACTGCGTTGCACACTTTTGACCAAAATTATAATACCCTCTGCAAGGGTATAACAACTATTATATTTTTTTTGAAATTTTTTTTCCGATTGTTCGAATGGGAGCTATATGAAAAAGTCGCCTGATCCGGCTCGTTCCGACTTATATACTACCTTCAATTGAAAGACAACTTTTGGGAAAGTTTCATGATAAAACAAGAAAGGAAAGCTAACTTCGGGCGGAGCCGAAGTTGAAATACCCTTGCAGAATATTTTGTAAATTATATTCTCCAAAATTATTCATATGATGCATTCTTAACACTCATAAAAAATCCCAACTTCCTAACTTTACAAACACCAAAGTTATGGCATTTCCGATCAATCAGTAATATGGCGGCTATAGGATATAGTCGGCCGATCCTTTTGAAATTTGGTAGGTCATATTGATTGGCCAAATATAAAACCCATAGAAAATCCCAACTTCCTAACTTTACAACCACCAAAGTTATGGCATTTCCGATCAATCAGTTATAGGGCAGCTATAGGATATAGTCGGCCGATCCTTATGAAATTTGGTTGGTCGGATTGATTGGCCAAATATAAAACCCATAAAAAATCCCAACTTCCTAACTTTACAAACACCAAAGTTATGGCATTTCCGATCAATCAGTTATATGGCAGCTATAAGATATAGTCAGCCGATCCTTATGAAACTTGGTAGGTCGGATTGATTGGCCAAATATAAAACCCATATAAAATCCCAACTTCTTAACTTAACAAACACCAAAGTTATGGCATTTCCGATCAATCAGTTATATGGCAGCTATAGGATATAGTTGTCCGATCCCGGCCGTTCCGACTTATATACTGCGTGCAAAGGAAAGAAGGGTGTGTGCAAAGTTTCAATTCGATAGCTTTAAAACTGAGAGACTAGTTTGCGTAGAAACAGACAGACGGACAGACGGACATGGCTATATCAACTCAGGAGGTGATCCTGATCAAGAATATACAGTGGCTCACAGCTTATTTGACCCACACCTATTTCAACATTAAACAGGTATAACTCCTGAACCATAAGAGATAACCATAAAAATAAAACGCAGAAAGGTTAACTGTTGTTTTAACTTAAACAAGAAAGGAAAGCTAACTTCGGGCGGAGCCGAAGTTGAAATACCCTTGCAGAATATTCCGAATTATATTCTCCAAAATTATTCATTTGATGCATTCTTAACACTCATAAAAAATCTCAACTTTCTAACTTTAAAAACACCAAAGTTATGGCATTTCCAATCGTTCAGTTAAGTGGCGGCCATAGGATATAGTCGGCCGATCCTTATGAAATTTGGTAGGTCAGATTGATTGGCCAAATATAAAACCCATAGAAAATCCCAACTTCCTAACTTTACAAATCCCAAAGTTATGGCATTACCGATCAATCAGTTATATAGCAGCTATAGGATATAGTTAGCCGATCCTTATGAAATTTGGTAGGTCAGATTGATTGGCCAAATATAAAAGCCACAGAAAATCCCAGCTTCCTAACTTTACAAATCCCAAAGTTATGGAATTACCGATCAATCAGTTATATAGCAGCTATAGGATATAGTCGGCCGATCCTTATGAAATTTGGTAGGTCGGATTGACTGGCCAAATAAAATACCCATAGGAAATCCCAACTTCCTAACTTAACAAACACTAAAGTTATGGCATTTCCGATCAATCAGTTATATGGCAGCTATAGGATATAGTTGTCCGATCCTGGCCGTTCCGACTTATATACTGCGTGCAAAGGATCGAAGGCTGTGTGCAAAGTTTCAATTCGATATCTTTAAAACTGAGAGACTAGTTCGCGTAGAAACAGACAGACGGACAGACAGACGGACAGACGGACAGACGGACAGACGGACATGGCTATATCAACTCAGGAGGTGATCCTGATCAAGAATATATATACTTTATAGGGTCGGAGATGTCTCCTTCACTGCGTTGCACACTTTTGACCAAAATTATAATACCCTCTGCAAGGGTATAAATATTGCCTTTTTCAACGTCACAGCTTATTTGACCCAGTTCATCAAATTAATTATAAAAAAAATTGCAAAAAAAATATTTTTTTAACTTTTAGTATTTGGTATGTCCGCCCTTTTGGTGCACAACCGACTTCAGTCGATTGGGGATAGATTAGACCAATTTCTTTGTGGTTTCTGGGGTGATTTTAGCCCATTCTTCGAGCAAAGCCTTCTTCAAGTCATTTTTATTGGAAATATTGCGCTCCCGAATTTTTGAGTCCAGCAAAGCCCACAAATTCTCAATAATATTAAGATCGGGTGACTGAGCCGGCGATTTCATTATATGGGGACAATTATAACCCAGCCAATATTGAACTATACCCGACTTTTGCTTTGGGTCATTGTCTTGGTAGAACCGAAAACCCTGTTTTATTCCCAATTTCTCAGCACTTTGGAGTAAGTTATCCTTAAGGATATTAAGATAAACATTTTTATTCATTGTGCTTTCAATTAATTTAAGGTTTCCGACTCCTGCTGCGGACTTACAAGCCCAAACCATAACGTGTCCGCCGTCATGCTTAACGGTGAGTTTTAGATGTTTGTCCTGCAGATCTGTATTGGCTTCACGCCATACGTTAGAACGTCATTTGGACCCAAAAATATTACGTCATTTTCGCTGATGAGTCAAAATTTAATCATTTTGGGTCCAAATGACGTTCTTACGTATGGCGTAAAGCCAATACAGAGCTGCAGGACAAACATCTAAAACCCACCGTTAAGCATGACGGCGGACACGTTATGGTTTGGGCTTGTAAGTCCGCAGCAGGAGTCGGAAACCTTAAATTAATTGAAAGCACAATGAATAAAAATGTTTATCTTAATATCCTTAAGGATAACTTACTCCAAAGTGCTGAGAAATTGGGAATAAAACAGGGTTTTCGGTTCTACCAAGACAATGACCCAAAGCAAAAGTCGGGTATAGTTCAATATTGGCTGGGTTATAATTGTCCCCATATAATGAAATCGCCGGCTCAGTCACCCGATCTTAATATTATTGAGAATTTGTGGGCTTTGCTGGACTCAAAAATTCGGGAGCGCAATATTTCCAATAAAAATGACTTGAAGAAGGCTTTGCTCGAAGAATGGGCTAAAATCACCCCAGAAACCACAAAAAAATTGGTCGAATCTATTCCCAATCGACTGAAGTCGGTTGTGGACCAAAAGGGCGGACATACCAAATACTAAAAGTTAAAAAAATATTTTTTTGCAATTTTTTATAATTAATTTGATGAACTGGGTCAAATAAGCTGTGACGTTGAAAAAGGCAGTATTTTTAGTTTTTATTGTTTAATTAAGAAGTTCCTTGCTATAATAAATAAATGAAAACATATTTTTTAAGTTAAAACAACAGTTAACCTTTCTGCGTTTTATTTTTATGGTTATCTCTTATGGTTCAGGAGTTATACCTGTTTAATGTTGAACAAGAAAGGAAAGCTAACTTCGGGCGGAGCCGAAGTTGAAATACCCTTGCAGAATATTCTGTAAATTATATACTCCAAAATTATTCATATGATGCATTCTTAACACTCATAAAAAATCCCAACTTCCTAACTTTACAAACACCAAAGTTATGGCATTTCCGATCAATCAGTAATATGGCGGCTATAGGATATAGTCCGCCGATCCTTATGAAATTTTATTGGTCGGATTGATTGGCCAAATATAAAACCCATAGAAAATCCCAACTTCCTAACTTTACAAACACCAAAGTTATGGCATTTTCGACCAATCAGTTATATGGCAGCTATAGGATATAGTCGGCCGATCCTTATGAAATTTTATTGGTCGGATTGATTGGCCAAATATAAAACCCATAGAAAATCCCAACTTCCCACCTTAACAAACACCAAAGTTATGGCATTTCCGATCAATCAGTTATATGGCAGCTATAGGATACAGTCGGCCGATCCTTATGAAATTTGGTAGGTCGGATTGATTGGTCAAATATAAAACCCATAGAAAATCCCAACTTCCTAACTTTATAAACACCAAAGTTATGGCATTTCCGATCAATCAGTTATATGGCAGCTATAGGATATAGTCGGCCGATCCCGGCCGTTTCGACTTATATACTGCGTGCAAAGGAAAGAAGGGTGTGTGCAAAGTTTCAACTCGATATCTTTAAAACTGAGAGACTAGTTTGCGTAGAAACAGACAGACGGACAGACGGACAGACGGACAGACAGACGGACAGACGGACAGACGGACATGCTTATATCAACTCAGGAGGTGATCCTGATCAAGAATATATATACTTTATAGGGTCGGAGATGTCTCCTTCACTGCGTTGCACACTTTTGACCAAAATTATAATACCCTCTGCAAGGGTATAAAAATAGGTGTGGGTCAAATAAGCTGTGAGCCACTGTATATACTTTATAGGGTCGGAGATGTCTCCTTCACTGCGTTGCACACTTTTGACCAAAATTATAATACCCTCTGCAAGGGTATAAAAACAAGAGAGTCGGGTGCCCAGACTATCAGATACCCGTTACTCAGGTAAAGGGAGTGCGAGGGAGATGGAGATAGAAAATTTGATCACGCATAACTTTTTAACGAATGGTCCGATTTGAAAAATTTCTTCTACATTTCGATAGGTATTGATAAACACAATAAAACTGCATTTTTACTTTTCCGAAATATTTAAATTTTTAAAATCGTATACCAGCGATTGTGGGCGTTAAAGGGGGCGTGGCACCTTTTTGAAACAAACTTGCGCTGCGTAGGAACTCCTAGAATCTGCATGCAAAATGCCAATCTTCTAGCTTTTATAGTTTCCGAGATCTCAGCGTTCATACGGACGGACAGACAGGCGGACAGACGGACATGGCTAGATCGACTCGGCTAGTGATCCTGAACAAGAATATATATATACTTTATAGGGTCGGAAACGCTTCCTTCTACCTGTTACATACTTTTGCACGAATACAATATACCCTTTTACTCTACGAGTAACGGGTATAAAAACATTTATTTTAAAATGGATGTACGTCCGTTATGTGTTTAAAAAATCTTATATAACATTTTTAAATATTGAGATGTGTGAATATTAATAATAATTTAATATATTTCAATTTATTTCATATTTTTATAACAATATATGTGAAATATGGGAGACAAATTATACAAATTTTTATTAACTGTAGTAAGATTCCTTGAAGAGTTGTAGTTATAGTGTAGCAATTATTGTCAATTTCTAAAGAATATGACTAAGGGGATGGCAATCGTATTGAAACTTTGAAGTTTTTATATTCACAACATACTACAATTTTTGATAAGCCGCTTTGGAATTTTTTAAATTAACGGTTATCAAAAAATGCGCCACATTACATAAAAAAAAACAACGCACTTCCTATGAGTAATGAATTGAGTTTTCGTGTTGGATGGTGATCCAAATTTTTTCCTCCGCTCACTCGGATCAGTCCCTAAAAAAGCATTGACCGGAAAACTCAAAGTAAAACTCAAATTGATAATAACAGAAAATACTCTTTAATAAAATTGGCAAAAAAAAACTCATCTCATAAAATATAAAATCAATTAATTAAATATTTTTACGCCGACCCCAAACTAGTTTGACAATTTTCTTGCTTTTACCTGTGTACGCTATGCTTCTGTCGGCACACCTTATCCTTCTTCTTGTTGGCTACTGTTATTATAGATATTTTTTCTTAAAAGTATTGGGTTGCTTTGTATTTCAGTTATAATGTAGTAAAGATGTAATTATTGTACAATTGAAAAAATGTTGAGTTTGAACAAAATTAGTTTAACCAATGGAATGTCAATTCGGGAAAGGTTTTCGAGCAGTCGGTCGAATGTGATATTTTATAAGCCTTGTAGATACTCTCAGCACACTCTCGATATGTTATCATTGTATCAAAGGCTTTTTCAGGCTATTGTTTCATCTTGCACAGATTCATTCCCGTTTGCTTTTGGAGCCTGCCTTTCCAGTCGTCCCCTCCATTCACATTTTTCTTTTTAATAGGAAAAACACGTCTTCAGACTCCTGTCCTTGAAGTGCGAGTTTGGCCAGCTTTGTTTTCGCATGTGAAAGTATTTAATTCAATTTGCGCTTAATTGAGACAGGCTGACTGTACAGCCCAGCCCAACGGATCCCCACCCCGGATTCCCTCACCAGTAGGCAGCTGTCAGGGCAAAACCAAACGAAGCATTACGCGGGCTGACAGCCTGCCACCCAGCCCCACCCCAAAATCCACCCATCCCAACAAACCCATCCCCACCCCAATTCCAGTCAGTTGATAAAGCATCAAAAGAAATGTACGGCCGAGTGTTGTATCGTTCGTTGTCTTAACAATTTATAAATTAATTATGTATGCACTGTGTGTGTACTGTTGGCCAAAAGCAGAACCACAGCCACGATTCAAGACCATCATATGCACACACATTTAGCCATAGTCACACATTTATGTACTTAGCCAGACACCATATGCGTAGTCATACATTTTAAATATAAACGCGTTAAATGTTTCAATGCCACTCGTTGTCAGTTGTCAGTTGTCATTAGAGATGGAACAGATTTTTTCTACCAAGACCAGAATGCTAAGTACTTGGCTAATAAATCATGAAGCCGGTTGGGCGGTTTTACTATACAAATTTTGCTTTGGTTGTTTTACGATATTCTTAGATAGTTGTGGGTCACAAGTTACTCTTTTGGTGAGTAGTGCTGGCATTAGTGACATTAATAGTGAAACAGACAGACGGACATGCTTATATCAACTCAGGAGGTGATCATGATCAAGAATATATATACTTTATAGGGTCGGAGATGTCTCTTATAATACCCTCTGCAAGGGTATAAAAACTGTGATTGCTAACTAGAAAATATAATAATTCACGACATAAAATTACTTATCTGAAATTTCCGTTTATGGTACAATCGTCACCACTTTCTTATATATTAAAGGGTTGCAAGAATACGGAGCTGATAACGTTCTATGGCATGTTAAGCCCGAATCATTTATGTATGTATTTATATATATAATGTATATTATTTTTATACCCTTGCAGAGGGTATTATAATTTTGGTCAAAAATGTGCAACGCAGTGAAGGAGACATCTCCGACCCTATAAAGTATATATATTCTTGATCAGGATCACCTCCTGAGTTGATATAAGCATGTCCGTCTGTTTCTACGCAAACTAGTGTCTCAGTTTTAAAGATATCGAATTGATATCAGATTGACCCATAGAAAATTTCAACTTACTAACTTTAAAAACACTAAAGTTCTGGCATATCCGATCGTTCAGTTATATGGCAGCTAAAGGATATAGTCGGCCGATCCCGGCCGTTCCGACTTATATACTGCGTGCAACGGAAAGAAGGGTGTGTGCAAAGTTGCAATTCGAAATCTTTAAAACTGAGAGACTAGTTCGCGTAGAAAAAGACGGACAGACGGACATGCTTATATCAACTCAGGATGCGACCCTGATCAAGAATATATATATACTTTATATGGTCTGAGATGTCTCCTTTACTGCGTTGCACACTTTTGACCAAAATTATAATACCCTCTGCAAGGGTATAATTAAATAACGCGCTAGATTTATGAGTAATGTAAAGTTGCCGTTATGGATGGAGATTACAATTTTGTTCCTCCGCTCATTCGGTCACTCACTCCGCTCATCAGTCTTTAAAAACCCATGGTCCGGAATACTCAAAGTAAATTCGTCTTCGTTTTTAATTCTTTAGCATTCCTGTATCCTTTTTTATAAGGGTGCTAAAGGCTCAAACCACTCGTCTTAGGGTTTTATATAAACACTATATACTCACTGAGTAATGTTGTCAAAAAATATTTTTCACGAATTACTCATCTTATAAAGTAAGAAATCATAAAACTAATTAGTAAAACTAGAACATTTTTTTCTTGCTCTTGACAATCGTATTGACAATCATTTAAAATCTTTTATTTTAAGGTTCTTTACGGAAAAATGCGGATACTTCTGGGATGCTTGGCCACAGTTATTTTGGGGATGGTGCGAAAAACAAATTCAGAGATTCCGGGCTGCGATTACTATGACACTGTGGATATCTCGAAAGGCCAAAGGTTCCCAAATGGTTCTTTTCTATTTGAAAACCTTGTCATACCCTCTCATTTGACCGGTGTATATGATTTTGAACTTTTGGCGAATAACTCTAAGGAGAATGTAGCGAGCCACATGAGAGGATGTGTCTGTAAACTAAGGACCTGCGTAAGATTTTGCTGCGGTCACTACGACATAATGGATGCAAATCAGTGCTACAATGACATGTCACAGGACGAGCTGGACAAACTCGATCCTTACCTGAACATGACCCTTAATGACGGTTCGGTGGTCAAACGGCACTTTAAAAACCATATGATCGTACAGTGGGATTTCCCGAGGCCGTGTGACAGTATGTTCTACCTAGACAACCGGGACAAAATCGATGAGTACACTCTTTTCGAGGTTTTTACTTGTAGTATACACATTGGTTCTATGGATAATCGGTATTTTCTTCTTAGAATGGAACCTTTCTACGGCACTTTGATAACGCGACCCTGAACAAGCGGCAATACTGTCTTCAGCATAATATTTTCAAAGACAAAACCGATAATTCATCTTTCATCCGAATTGCACCACACAACTGCCTGCCAGAACTGACAGACCAACAGACACAGAAAACGTGGCAGACTGTCGGTAAGATAAAATCCAATAAAACCTTAAGTGGTCCCTAACCTTCCCAACTGCCTCCTACCAAAGCAATGGTTATATCGCTGATATGTATGATTCTTACGATCGGCGTATACCTTTTCGTCAAAGAGCTAAGAAACGTGCTCGGCAAGTGCTTCATCTGCCACATGGTCAGCCTGTTCATAGCCTACCTTTTCCTGCTGCTCAACTTGTGGAGCTTAACGAAAGATTTCTGCATTATAGCAGGTTAGTTTACATACACTTTTATTTGGCCTACGGATACCAAATGGATATTCTGACTTTTTTGTATCTCCTTCAGGCTTTATAGGGTACTTTTTCGTTATGGCTGCGTTCTTGTGGCTTTCTGTCATCAGCCTGCAGATCTGGATAACGCTCAGCGACTTTGGGGTGGTCTTCCTGTCAGAAAATCCATTTCCGTCCTACAACAGGTTCGTCTGGGGCATGTCGATTGTCTTGACCGGAGTCACCTATCTAGTTGATAAGGTCGGAGATCAAGAAAATTGGACGCCTCAAATGGGCGCCAAAGAGGAATGTTGGATCTATAGTGGGTTCAGATTTTCAATTTTGTTCTATAAATGATTGTATATATGTTGCCTTTCTACCCACAGCCGAAGATTGGTCTGCCATGATCTACTTCTACGGCCCGATACTATTGCTAATTGTCTTCAACATAACCATGTTTATGCTGACGGCTAGAAGTATAATAGGAGTAAAAAGGACCATGAAAAGTTTTTCTAATAAGCAAGTGATACCGAAAAATCTGAAATCGGATACAGATTCGTAAGTAAATTTACATATACCCGTACATATATATATATATATATTTTCGCTCCTTATTTTCTTACAGATACAGCTACTTCCTGCGGCTCTTTATCATCATGGGTCTCTCGTGGAGCTTTGAGATAATCACCTACTTGGTGCAAAACAATGTTCGTTGGGCCGAGATTTTTAAAGTGGCTGACTACTTTAATTGGTCCCAGGGTACCATTGTATTTATTCTCTTTATATTAAAGCGCAAAACGCTGAAACTTGTAATGAAGAGGTAAGTAGTCTGCAACTCTGCAAAAAGCTCGAGTAAGCAGATCTTATCAATGCCTGACAAATATTAAGGGCAGCATATCTTGCTTGAGAATGCGAAATTGGTCCCAAATTTGTTATAGTTGGTAATTTGTAGTTTGAAATCTATAATGAATGTCTGATCATAATAAGTCAAAATCTCCCAAGTGGGCGATCTTATGTCCAAAATTCGAAATTTCTTAAAAATTAAAAAAAAATATGAATTACAAAATAAATCAAAGCCATTAAATTGACTTTTTTATTGTCAGCATTCGGAAATTCGAAAATAAGGTGGCCCACTTTTGAAAATGTAACTTACAGCGATATTTATACGTTCTTTTATTATGGTGTTGATAAGAGTGTTAACATGGCTTTAATTTCATTTTTTGCATTAACTTGTTATAATTTAAATTTTTTCCTAGAATATTTAAAACACCAACGCTGAGATCCAACAATATGAAATCAACCCGAGGGTCAGCCGGCGGATACGTCAGTAAGGCTCCAAACACAACCCTGGACTCAACCAGTGTGTAGATATCTCACATTTTCGTTAATGCTTAAATTAAATAAATTAATTTAATATTTATTTATATTATTAGATTAGATTAGATATAAATACATTTTTCTGTAAAAATAAAGTATTGAAATAGTTATAACTTAACAATTATATTTGGTTTATATTTAAATTAACTGGCTGGTACTGAGTCTAAAATACAATTGCTTACATGTTTTAAGTTCATAATGTTTAGAACTAGAATGCATTTAACATTAATGCATGGCTCTCTTACGTTACAATTTTAAATATGCAAAGATTGATTCCTCCAGTCAATCGAGTAAAGCTTAAATCAAAAGCGTATTTTATGTTTTCATAATTTTATGGTCTCTTTTTATGGTTTCAGCTTTTCCATAAGCCAGCCTTGCTAATATAATGGCTTTTAGGTACCCTTCAATTATTTCAAAAATTGTTATTTTATATTCGCCAGAATTTCGTTAAGGGGAGGACTTTGAAACCATATTTACATGGCTCAAACTGTTTGCTTTAGCTTTACATTCTATCCCAAATTTTCAGAGTTCGCATTAAAATTTGCATTACTGAGTGGCAAGTGTCATGACACATTCCCCTAGCTAAAGTTGTCAACTTTTCGCCGAGTTTCACATTTCGCAAACTGTGTCGCATTACACGTTTTCGGATTCAAAATTGTTTGGCTCGGCTGCTGCTGTTGTCTCACTAATTGTCACTAAATATGGCTTCAGTTAATTCCAGTTTCAGTTACTTAGCAGCTTAGCTACACAAGTGACTGGAAATCGAGAGAAGTGCCGAGGGATACACACCCGTCCATCATTTGATAAACTGTCTGTCAGTCATCCAGTCAGTCAGTTAGCAGGTGAGTCAGTGAAGCGTTCAATCTTCTCACATTTTTTAGCACCTTTGTCAGCTTAGCCAGCTTGTGTCAATAGCGTTTGTGCTTCTTTCGTTCCAAGTGCGAAAAATGTTGCAATATCTTCACTTGGCACTCTGACAGATTCGAGAACGCCTCTGGGGTTTTGCCCAGCCAAATAGTTTTGAGGATGCCGATGCCTGTCACACATTTTTTGCCACCCTTTGCCTGGCAACCATTTTTGATGTTTGTCAAAGTTGGCAGATAAACAAAAACCGACCGAGAGCAGAACAACAACAGATTAAGGAGTTATAACTTGCAGTGCAAGAAGTGTGAGCATAAAGCCCGAGTCGAAACCACCCGACAAGTTTGTAAGCCCTTTGGCTTACACATGTCGGAGCCATAAAACGATGCAATTATCTCTCTTGTTTCAGCGTTTTAGGGGCAAAAGATCTATTTGTACCGCATACTGCGGTATGTCTTAGATGAATAATAGCCGTAGTACCAAATTCGAATTATTATACGGACATTTTTACCTGCAATGCACAACACAATATTTTGAACATAACATTTTTTACACCGCCCAGAGATATTTCTGCTACATGACAGCAGTTCACTTATCATTTCATTTTATTACTAGGTCATATTAAAGTCACTTTAAGACATTTCAACATGCAATGAAGAGAACTGCATATTAGTTTAAATTAAACCAATTAATTCGAGTTAAAGCAATTGCATATTATTTCTAGCAGACTTTAAAAATTCTAAATTTAACAAAGAATATAGATGTCAGCCCACTATAATTTATTTGTTTTTTGTGTTTAAGCAGCATTATACAAACTTACAATATCTAAAACTACATTAAGCCTCAATAATTCCTGAAAAAAATGTTACAAAAGTTTTTTTTTTTTTGGAATATTGAAGCGTTTTGAGTAGTTTGAGTAAAATAATTCAAAATTATGTTTTTCTTAAATTAATAATCCATATATTATTTACTAAAATTAAAGCGTTATAATTTCTAATAGATGGTTTGATAGTTTTCCGAATTCATAGTTTTTAGAATAATTTTCAATAATTTATGTTATAGGGAATCGCGAGGTCCGCAGTCTTACCTAATTTTTTCCCAACCGTCTTTAATTGGTCTGAGTTATTATTTTGATTAGTTTTTATATTTTTCTCTTTATCTCATTTTCAACGCCGTGAATTCAATACGATAAAAATGCTTGCCTGACCTTGAGGCGCATCTAACGATGCTATTTTTTTCTGCGGTTTAAGCTTTATTTTTTTTGCTGTTCTTACTATGGTGCTATTTATTCTCTTATTTTTGTCTATCGCTTACTATTCATCGCTTTTGCCTTCTGTTTTCGGTTTGGATTTTTTTGTCTTGAATTTCTGATTATTGTTGCTGCCTTTTGAGTTAACATTTACCTTTTCTCGATTCAAGTCAAAAATGATTTTTGTATCTTTTCGTGTAATCAAGAGAAGCACCTTGCAGCGATTTTAATTATTGATTTGTGGCGCAGTCGGTTTTTGTGGTTCGCTCCAATCATTATTATTTGACTTTCGTACAGCTCATGCATAGTTATTGTTATTGTGGATTTCAACTTGTGGGGTGGTGCTGTGGGTCAGAGGGGAGGGGATGGAAGATGGGGGCCCTACCCACATCAAATCTTTAACTAGCTGAGAGTCACCTGATTGTGTCTAATTATAAGGGGCTTAGTACAGAGGGTACTTAATGTCATCGAAGAATGTGCTTCCTAACAATATACTTGTAAAATTGTTTGTAAGTATTGCAACGTTTGTAATGCATCTTAATCATAGACTTTAAATGTGTACAATTTTTGGCTTAAAAAAACATCTTTTATTAACTAAATAAGTTGAGCTTAAACAATTCTAGATATGATTTCATTCCTCATAATGGTTTACGTTTTGAAAATTACAAAACGTAAACCATTATGAGGAATGAAATCTGTTAACTATAAACTTCAAAAATTTGGAAATAACTCAGATTTTAAAACAAGTTATAATTGTGCAATACAATTTAAAACAAAAGAAACATTTAGAAAAAAATTTGATTCCAATCAATAAAAAGAATTTAAAATGTAACAAAAAAAAGTACATATAAACTATTTTTATTTGAAAAGTTCAATTAAAAAAATATGGTTTAATGTTTGTTTAACTTTTGTGCTTATTTATCCACTACATTTTCGCAATAAATGCGTTCGGGCAGTGATCACTGTGATTGCATGTGCCTAGCTCAACTGACCCACTCAGCTGGCTTGACTTCATAAGCATCACTCAAAACGCTTCAGCTGCTGCTGTTTTGCTTATTTGCATCAAGTCGAGTGGGTTTCGCTTCTTTATTATTAAGTTTTTTCTTATTTTTAATGATTTCTGTTCTGTGGCTGAGAGTTGGAATAACAAGCAGCGGCGAGAAAAATGCAAAAAAATAATTGTTATAAAAGTGTTTATAAGTCAAGGTCAGGCAAAGCACTTTTTTACTGATGTAACACTTTGCACCACCCCTCCCCGCCTTTCCTCACTCAGCTGGTGGCAACCCAGATCCGTTTTATTTGTATTTGTATTAAATGCTAGCTGCGGTCCTCTATGTGTTATATATGCGCATTTTATATACGTTTGTTGGTGGATGCACTTATGTACATATATATAAAACATTGCATTTTTATTCCGGTTCTGGCAGGCGCAAGTGGTTTTCGCCCTTGCGCTAAGCCATCTCAGGCTGCAAATGCATTAAATCCAGCCTTGAACTATGGTTTACTCTACATACAAACATATGGAAAAAATATCGTATATGGCTTCTTTTTGTTTGCTATTTCTTGGCACTATTATAATTTGGCAAATTTTCTGTTCGGTTGACACTTTTCTTCTGATTGAAATCTTTTATTTGATTTCGGTTTGCTAAATTGGCTTTTGGATTGCCTCACTCTCCTACAACAATCCTGTCAATATATCAATAAATTATTTCGATACCATCAGGGATATTTTCTGCTTAATCGAACATGTTATATCTAGAACGCTTTATTTACAAAAAAAATTAAATGAATAATAAAATACTTCTATACACAAATAAATTTTAAAAATGTGGTGAAAATTATTTAATTTAATTATTCTTATTTTTATGGGTTATAACTGGGCCAATCAATTTTAGGGATAGGATTTTAGGGATCTGCATATTTTAAGAAAAAATATATTTAGAATTTCCGAAATAAAATAAAAAAGCTGTCAAGGCTTCTTAATAGATCGAAATAAATCCATTTAAAAAAAAAAACAATTTTCATGAATTTTCATAAGAATTTCGTTCATCATTTTCATTTGAGTATATATGAAGTGACATCAAAGTTCTCTCAAATTGCCCCTGATAACCCGAAACTGCGGAAAAGAAACCCAAAACGGCCAGCCAGGGAGCCACAACCATTTTCTGCTATTAAATATATACAATTTAATAGATTAATTGATTCTAAAACAACCCAAAAATATTCTGTTGAAAGCCCTTTTAATAGCATTAAACACACAAAAAGGGCACCCCAAACAATCGTTTCCCCACCCAAAAAGCGACTCCACTTCACTTTATCCCCACTCAAGCACACACAAAAATATCTTGATGAAGATGAAAATATTTTCCAGTTGCGTGCGCCAAAGCTGAAAGCCAATTTAAGTATAATTTCCTTTAAGTAATTAAATTTGAATCAAAAATCTATGAGCAGACAAAATGTTGTTTGCCGTTGCCGTTGTTGTTTTGTTTAGACAACACTCAAAGTCGGCAGCAGCTCATTAATATTTCTTTGCATGGGAGACGCTTTCGGTGGCGTTTTGCCTTGAAATGGGTCGTCTGGGCTTTGGGTCTATGTGTTTGTAATTAAGACAAAAGGTCACCGAGAGCCCAACGTTTTCTGATGGGGTTCGAGGGCCTTACACCTGGTGCCCATTCAGAGGCCTATGCTCAAGCAATACCCATTTAGCATATTAATCATCCTTAACACGACCAAACATAAACATTTAAACAGTCAAATAAGGTATGTCGTATACGTGATATCAAGTACGGGTTTTTGTTTACTTTTAGGTTGATGCTGAGGCATTATAATCAATTAAGATACATAAATTATATTTTATTTAGCAGAAACTTACGATTAAGCTTTGGCAAAAATAATAAAATATTAATATTAATTTTAATTTCACATTACCAGAAAAATAGTTGATAACATTAAGAAGGCAAATGGATTTATGTACATTAACTATTCTAAAAAAAATTCCATGTTCGAAAAGTATCCCGGAGCTACCATTTCCACACCATCAAATTTACCAAATGCCCTGAATAATTTACAAAAGTTCACATAAATTTTCAAACATGCTCAAACCAAAGAAATAAAACAAAAAATTAAGCTAAATTTATATTCAAGCAATGCAGGGGATCTAAGCACTGAAAGTACTGAATGTATTACATTGCCAAACATTTCGATCACGTACGCAGAATTTTAAGAACAAAAGTGCGCCAAGCAGAAGAAAAAAGAGCACTAAGATGCTGCGACAAGAGGAGAAGGGTTCCGAATGCTCACACACCATTTAAATACAGCTGGAGTGCATACAGTTTGGCGCTTTTTGCCAGCGCACAGAGGGTCAAAAGCAAATCTGCTTGCAAAAAGCATAAAAAAGAATACAAATATATTTGAACAAAAACTGCCTATAATAAACCAACCTATATTTAAGTTTTAGTTAAATCGTAAAACTAAACCATTGCATATAAAAACTTGTATCCTTGTTATGAAAAGAAAATTTTTAAATAAAATATATTTGTAATTTGTAATACATTTTGTTATGTTTAGAAAAATTTACAGTTTCCATTTTTTACAAAGAGTAATTTTGAAGTGTTCATTTTTAAATTACTTTTGTCGAAAAATATTTATGTAAGTTGTTATTGATTTAATTTAACATTTAAGAAATGTAACTTTTTAAGGACTTATGAATTTGGACATTATGTGCAAGGTTCAACCACTGTGCGTCGCAACGTGCAACCAATCCGAGCTGAAGATGCTGGTTGCTCTTGTGCTGCATTATGGAAATGGTCGCGTCTTACGCGTGTATTCGCTGCCATTAAAAATGCTGGATGGTTGGATTGCGGAAAAGTGGGTTGGAAAAAGGGGCCTGGAGGAGCGGGGGAAATGGTGGGCGAAGGCGGGTGAAGAACTGCAGACTGCAGTGGCTCTTCCTGCCGCCGCTGAATTCTCAGCCGAGCACGTGGTGTGAATGACAAATTACACACGGCAACCAGCAGAACAAGAACAAGAAGTACGGGCAGCGATAGCGGCAGTAACTTTTTTTATTGTAGTAAACGATTTATGCAACAAAAGGCTATAAAGGCAAACAATGGCCACAAGTGTAATGGCTGCTCGGGCCTCACACATTCCGGCTGCACAAAAGACCGAAATTGCAGCATTTAAATAGTTGACAATAAGCTTACCAACGAGTTTTTGGCCAGCTGCTGCGGGGGCGTTGAGTAATTTTATTTTTCCCCCACTTTTTTTGCTCACTTTTTTTCAGCTAGTCTCGAGTTGGCTTTTGCCGAGAAGTGGCTTACAAAGTGCTGGCCGACAAATAAACACATGGCTGCAACAAAAAAGGGGAAGGCAACCACTTTGGCGAAGCGGCAAATTGACGGCTAAGAGGGCCCCAAATCAAGGCTGGTTCAGGCGGCAGGTGTAATGGGTCCAAACATTGTTTGCGGACAAGTTAAGCACTGCCACATTAAATGTGAAAAATGTGGGAAAACTCATTTTCAATTATTAAGAAGTGAGTAATGTTTTTGTTTACCTTGCGCCGAGTTTCTGGTTGTCCTACCCAATAATTACCCTGTTGAAAAATGTGTCAAGCAAATTAATTAATTTTAAAAAATGAGAATTCATTTTTTTGAGAGTTGGAAGGTAACAGGTCATAATAATATTTCGTCTTAATATGGTCTTAAAACTATAATAATTGAATATTTTGGCTTAGAACAATGAACTAATTTTGAATATGATACCCAATAACCACATAGAAGATTAATAAAATTTAACTACATGCCTGTCTTGCTGAATAAAACGTTTACATTTAAAATCCGACTAAAATCCAATAGCTTAAATCATCATGGCAACCAGTCCAAAATATACATTTTTTATCTCCACAGCGTGGCATCAAAAACGAATTCAACAATTTAATTGCTCATGATTCTTTAATTCACTTTTACCTATTGCAACCTGATGGAATATTTTTCAATTAGAAGTTCAATCCAAATACAAATCCTCTAGAAAAGTTTGTATTTTTATGTACCACAACAGGAAAACTGAAAATAAACGCATACTATCAGCAGTACAAGAGCCATGAAAATTCCAGCTGATGTACCCCAAGCCGAAGCCACGCCCCCTGCCCCAAAAACCGCCCTCCGGCAGCGTCCAGCATGCATATTAAAATTAAAAATATTCCCCACCGACAAAACCCCAAAAAACAAAACAAACTTTAGTGCAGTTTTCCATGGGTGTCACACGGAAGCCACCAAACTTGCCCAAACTCCCGGAAAACCCCTTGGCGAAATTCGAAGGGGACCCCAACAAATGGTGGGTGTGCAAATTTTCCGGGGGGAAGGGCTGTGCCATTGTGCTCTCTTTCCATGCATACTACATGCTGTTTACTCTGGCTGCTTTTCTTTTGTGTTTTTGTTTATTAAGTACATTCGGATATTCATATTTTAGCCGTGCCCCAGTCCGTCCACAGTCCACAGTCTGATGTCCGTAGTGTCCGTCCGTATTGTCATCCGCGCCCGCTAAGCAAAGGCCCAACTCTCTTCTCAGTAACTCAGAGCACGACTCGTTGCCGCTCATTTCTCATTCAGCTTTAGGGGCACAATTACGCAAATTGCAATTATGTTGTATTCCTCGGTTTTCCCCAAAGTTTTTCCCAGTTTCCCACTTTTCCTCCCCTTTTTTGCCTCAGTGTTTGCGCGATGAAAGGAGAGCGGGGGGAATTTTGAGACGGGGGAGCATCTGGCTTGATGACAGCGGCGTGACCACAGTGACAAAAACAAAAAAAACGAAAAAATACTGTCACAGTGGCTCCTTAAACTTATTAGAGAAATATTAAAGAAATTTGAAATTATTTTCACTTACCTATACTTATTCCTTTCTTGTTTTTAACTCCCTTTTTTGATTGATTTAAGAAAATCTACCAAAAAGTTAGATATTTCTATGTTACCATTTCATAAAATAAACAGTCATGAAAATCCTTTTCTGTAGGGTTATATTATATTGTTAATATTTACTGAGTTTTTTTTTCAATTTATATTAAGTTTAATTTTAAGTTATGATTAAGAAGTTTTTTTAATTTCACTTCCATATCCCAGACCACTGTTCAACCCATATAGAAAAGCGACAAACGCAGGCACATGCAAGCCTTTTGGGTTCACAAAGTCTAACTAGGATAAAAAGCTCAAACATTTTCATATAAAGGTTGACAAGTATAAAGAGGAAAGGGGTTTCGGAAAAGCGGGGAGCAGGGGCCGCAGAATTTTCGCCATTGCCCCTGTGCAGTCGAGCACATTTTTCAAGTGCTAAACAAATGTTTTTCTTTTGTTTTCCTTCAGTTGCTGCTTTTACCCGTTTCCCTTTTTTTTGTGGTTACAAGGGATTTGTTTTTTTGTTTATTTGCAACTTGTTTCCATTTTTACGATTCCAATTCGTTTGTATTTTCTAGAAACACAGTATGGGCCAGTCAAATTGAAAGTTTTACAATTCTTCCGGTGACAGGCACGAAACGCTCCCCCACGAAAACCATAATTATTTATTTGCCTACTCGTTTTTTTGTTTAACCGGCAATCAGCATCTGAGAATCAAAGTCTGAGACATGACAAATTCATTTCGCTTATCAATCGTGTGCATAAATTATATATTTTACCCCCGGAGGCGTGCCGTACATCAGACATAACTACAGCGGCAAACCCAGGCGTCTCATTCAATTACCATCAAAAATGTTCATTAACTCATGTACACACACGCATACACATCCTTCTGGAGCACCATAAATTTCCCTCGACTGCAGCCATTAGTCAATAATATCCTTCCTCCATTTTGGATCCGAGACAATGAAGTGGGGCGCACATAAAAAAATTGATTCATTTTTTTGTTGTGTTTGTGTGTGCAGATAATGGTGGGTTGTTCGGTGGGTGGCTAGTGGAGCTGCTGGCGGTACATTTCCTTTAAATAAGCGGAGGCCATTTTTGACCGGGTTTTGGCCGCGGGATTTACCATTCGCTTTGAAGTCCAATAATGAGGTTTCGGGCCGACCCGGCAGCTAAATCCCTTTTTCAGAATTCCATTTCGGAAATCAACTTATGGCCATAAACAAGTCAAAAAGCCCACAAAAGCTGCCACACCAAAGCACACTCAGGAAAAAGTGATCAAGTACAAAAAAATCAATAAGTCGATAACTAAGAATTTTATTTATTACCATTTACTAATTAAAAAAAAACTTACTAATTCAAAAATAAAACTTATTTACCTCAATGAAAAATTTATAGATACATTAATTTTAAAAAGTTGTTTAGTTAGACTTAGTAATAAAATTGTCATGTCATGTTTTCTTGTCAACTGAAAAACAACGAATGAGCTGTCTCTTGACAAGTTGCCATTAAATAATAACAATTGATTCTGAAAAATATTACGAACAATACAAAGTTGTGCAACGCAATTTTTTTCGAGTGTGTTACACTCACAAATATAAAGAAGTAGAGAGCCTTTGAGATGAAGCCATCGGTTGCAACTCGCGGCCGTTGCGCCTAAGCGCAAGATAAACTTTGCGTCTTGAAGCGAAACGAAACGAACAGCGGCTTAGACTCCCTTGGCCACCGCAAAAACTTCAAAATCTTCAACCCGCAACCGCAGATCCCCCCTTTGGATCCCCTTTTTAGAGGCCCCTTTTTACATCCCCTTTGGGGTCCTTTGCTCCCGCCATTTTGCACTTCAACTTGCTGGGGAATTGTTCTCCCTTTTCGGCTCCGTATGTACGGTTGCATATATGTATGTGTATATGTATATGCATGGATCTGGATGTAGGTTGGAATATTTTTTTCACTTCTGGGCCATTTTTGCATGTTTGTCTCGCAAATTATGCGCTGCACACAAACAAAAGAGGAAACGTCGGCGGCGCAGGCTCTGCTATCCACGGTTATTTTTTTTCACTGTCGCTGATGATGGGCTGGAATTTAGCGGGCTGAGAATAAAGACAGTGCAGGCTCGGGAAAAAAGAGGTATCTGCGTGATCACTAGACCGGGGCAACCAGAGAAAAACCCACACTTTACAGCCACAAAATAAAAAAAAGCTTATTTCTTAAGTGGGCTCATCATTTACTAAAGTAAGCTGTGACTGCTTTATATATATATAATAAAAATGAGATATACAAATAATCATCTAGAAAAAAACTAGTAATTAAAAATTGTGTTAGTTAAAATAATATTTAAACTATTAAAAACAACTATAAAACCCCAAAGATTACTTTTAAATACTTATTTGTTTTTTTTATAATTCTTTAATATATTTCACCTTAAAGAATATATTTCTATGGTCAAAGTACCAGTTAAAATATTAATTGCATTTAAGCAAAAAAAATTATACTTTCTATTGCACTTAAGCTGATGTAATAAGCTTAAGCTTTTGGCTTAATAAAATTAATACAATAGGCCTCAATCTGATAATTTCAATGAAAGAGTACCCAATTTTCAATCCCCTCATCACGCTCTCATCTCAAACAGGATCTGAGGTTGAGACACGCTGCGGCTGAGTGTTATTCTGCAGGAGTGAGGCCTTATTTTTTGCACGCCACGCCTGTGCTTTTGGCGTGTGCTGCTTCCTGCTCATTGCATATCCAACTTTATTTTTCGCTTCCAGCCGGAAATAATAATTGCAACATGGCGCTGCATCCCCAGTGTGCCTGTTGTTGTAGTTGCCGCCTGCAACAGCGGGCATTAGCGAATTTCTACTTGTGGCACTGGCAGCGCCAGAAAATAGTGTCACTTGTGTCACACAAGGCAGTCACTCCACTCCCCTTTCCTTCCTTTCCTTCACTTTCCCACTGCTTTTGCCATTTTGGTGGAATTTTTGCTCATTTCTCCAGCAGCAAACACGGACAAAGGCTTCATCGCATTTTCTCCCCTGCCACCTCTATTTGCTCTTTTTTTGGTGGGCTGCCTTTTTTTAAGATTTTAATACGTCCATATGGATGAAAACTATTAAGGGGTTGCATTCTATTTTTCAATGCATTACTGTGTTGCAGATCTCGCAGACTTCTTTTAAAAGTTCACAATACTTTGTTGTAGAGGGTATTTTGTATCAGTAAAGGGGCTCACAGCACATACAAGAGAATTTATTGATTTTAAAACAATAATTCATTTTATTTTCCACCGTATGAAAAATATGTAGTGACTAAATCATTTAGCTCCTGAACATTGTTCATTTCATATAATTTTATTTTTTGACAGAAATTTAAATTTTGCCATGTCTTTGACTGAGATAATTATATATCTCTAACCAGCATTTTTCCAAAAAGAGTCTAATTTTGTTTTGTAAATCTAATGGAAAATTATTTTATTATCTCTTTTTGCACATTTTGTAATCATATATAGAAATTATTTTTAAATTAACACAAACAAATATTTTGTAATCTCTTTTCGTAAAAGCAATTTATAGTGCTTTATTAAAATCTTAATAAAAAATGATGTGTACAAGTATATAAAAAGTATACAAAGAAAGAATTTTAAGAAATAGACCGATAATAGATGCGTCAAAAGGAAATTTCTTCCTCCAATATACCAAAAATAGATCAATGCGTATTTCCTGGTTTGGGACCAAATCATTGCCAGTCCCCCAGACGCCATATACCACTCCATATCGGAATGGCCGAAAACACCTCCGCAATTTCCCTCTCACTTGCTGCGTGAAATCGTTACAAACGAGCACATGAAAGTAAAGATTGACAGGGTAATACGAGCGAATTCCGTCGACAGGCAGTCGTCTGGGCACACACAGATATATATATCCGGATAT
Source organism: Drosophila kurseongensis (assembly GCA_018153305.1). Lineage (NCBI taxonomy): Eukaryota > Metazoa > Arthropoda > Insecta > Diptera > Drosophilidae > Drosophila > Drosophila kurseongensis. The sequence goes on along the minus strand of JAECXX010000005.1, from coordinate 5,935,190 downwards.
GTGTACGGGATAGCTATATGTCTGGCATATAAACAGTGCTCAGCTGTCAGACAAACAGACGTAACGTGCAAAAAGGAACAAAACATAGGAGAAAAAATGAGGGAAAAAAACTGCGCAAACAATAGAAAAATTGCGAATGACGCGACGCGTTCTGAGTTCATAGAATAAAACAGCAACAACGGCATCAGATCTGACAGGTCTGGCTACATCTCGGCCCCCTGTCACAGCACATCTTTTAGCCAACCAGCCAGCCACACATCCATCCATTAGTTCTTCCGTTTCGGCCATGTTTTTCATACACTTAAACTATATCCATTCATTTAGATGCGACTGCTTCTACTACTACTTCCATCACAGCCAGCATTCGTCACTCGCTTTATCTTGCGTTCGCTAGGCACTGAACAAAAATTGTAAATTTGAAATTTAAAAAAAATGTTGAAATGCTATTCATTAAAAGTTACTAAGCTTGAGAAAAGATAGGATATGCACAAATGCATAAAAACTCTTTCATGTTTTATCATTTTAGTTCGAGAAATTTTATTTTCTAATAAGAATATCAGATTAAATTGATTAAACTATTTTCGACTAAGTATTGAATAAATAAATGTTTAAATTTAAAACCCGTTTATTTAAGTGTAACTATAGAACATTTTCGTGAATTAAATCCAGTTACAGTCATGGTCTGAGACTCCGCCTTACTCTTTTTGTGTTTATGTCTCTTTGATGTTGTTTATCAACTGCGCACAGATTTACGAAAGTAGAAACTTTTTTAACTGTTGTCTAGAGAAAATTACAAAGCAAGTTAATGTGGCTTACATTATGAGAATTTATTTCAATTTTTCCTTGTATATGATTAATTTGTAATTTTTAAAGTAGCTGCAAGACGTAATGTCAAATCACCATAAATATTTACCGAACCAATTTGGGAAAATCCCAACTTAATGAGATAATATTTATGAAGGGAGAAAACAAGCTTTTAACACCAATTAGCGAGACCGTCACATTCGCATTGCTGTTTTTATAATAGTGGCCCTTTACTGATTAAATTTATAGATAAAGTATTTTTTTTTCCGATCTTACTTACTAGTAAATAAATACAATGCCGCCTATTGTTAAAGGGGTTTTCCATTGATTATATTTCCGATATTCAACGGAGTAAAACGATTGAAGGCATGCGAACAATTCTCGAACTTCAACTCCGACCAGGAATTCCATGCCCTGAGCCACAAAGGAAATGGCTGCAAATGAGCCAGGCATTTGAATTTGGCCAGGCCATGTTCAAAGCTCAAAGGCGGCCAAGTGCCTGACTTCGGCTCTGGATCGCAAAAGAAAAACCAAAACTCAAAGCTCTTCCTGGACGAAATCCAATTGACAGACAAACATGCAAGCGACCATCGATAAATGAAAATCCACAAAAAAACGATTGGACTTGGCCCAAGACTCTGGCTCAACTTCTCTTCACTTTTCAATGACACACTTAAAAAAAATTTCTAATGAATTGAGCAATTTCAATTTTTAAGTATCCACAACTACGTTTTCTATCAGAGTCTGCTGTGCTGTGAATAAATAGAAGGAATACGCGTAGAAAACGTAAGTTGTTTTATATATTGCAATTATTACAAAGATTTCAACATTTCAACATAAATGAATTTAACTTGTGCCTTAATTGTAACCTGTAAATGAAAATAAAGTCATAAAATGAACTAAAAGAGAAATACTGTTTAGAACAGTTTTTTAAAAGCTTTTGAGCTTAATGAAGCCTTGAAAAGGAATAAATTCATAAAACTATATCTGCAAAAACTCAAATGTTTTGTGAAGTGTTATACCCAAAAGCAATGCGGTAAGGTAATAAATGCAACTAGAATATGAAAAATCAAACCTCAAATCAAGAAAAATTTCTCACATCCCTTAATCCATTAAATTTCCTGAAACTTGGCAAAAATTTATTGCTCTCGCAAGGCGATTTGCCGAAATTAGTCAAAGTAACCGAGAGGCAATCAAAGGTCCCAGTAGTTCTTTCCCGTTTGCCAGGCCAGGGAATTTTCGAATGAAAATCAAGCTCGGCTATATGGCTTTGACCCAACCTCACATTCAAGTAATTGACATTCTGTTGCGCTATTCGAACCCAGGACGACGGACGGAGGACGAAGGACCAAAGAGCAGGCGGTTCAATTGCAGCTCCTTTTGCTTGTCTTGCCGGGGATTTATTGCAACCTCAGTTGTTTGCCATCTTCGTGCTTGCCCCAGCTCTTTCTCAACTTCCAGGTTCTCGTCTATATTTTTTTATGGGCGTACATCTAAGCCGTCATTTCGGAAAACGACGCCCATTGCAATAGCGCCGAGATTTGATCAGTTGTTTGCTTTCGCTTTATATATCTTTCACTGTTTTAAAATTGCACTCATGTGACTTTGGCTCAGTCACTCGACGCTCGTCTCCATTCGCCCGTACAATGGGCAAACAATGAGCTGGAAACTGTCAAAAGGAAGGTCTTCCATGCCTCATTTAGTACCCTTTTAAAGGGGCGAATTTCTTTTTTAATTGAGCTGCTTGAACTAGGTAAATTGTGGGAATATTTTCCTTATTTTGAATTATGTTTGAAATGAAATGTATTCTAAATATTATATATACCTAAATAAAAGCAGTACTCATTTTGATATCATTGTCTTTACGCCCAATTTTAGTAAAAAGGCAAGTGGTTAGGATAAAACTCAATGTTGTAGCCCATCCAAATTAAAGAGTATCAAGAGCTACCAAATATTTTCAAATCCAATTCCAGCACATTGCCCATAGTGACTGCAGTTTTCAACTAACATTTTTTTCTGGCAAATTGTATCTGTACTTTTATGTGTTTTAGCCTCCGTTTTTATTTTTAGTTGGTCCTTGGTGGCTGCTCCATTCTAAAGCGACAACAGAATAAATTTTGGTTGGACAATTTTGTTTCATTTTTTGTAAATCCCCAATGCAGGCGACTCAAGCTACCGAAAACATACGATGCACATTCATATTCATTCTGATTCTTAGGGTGGAAACAGATCCTTTGGGAATTAGGCGAGTACAAACTCACTAACACATTCAAGTGAGTTTATCCTTTAATTTAAAATTTCACACATTTCGGCAACTTTTCTTCCGATTTAGTTGTTTTATGTGGACCATTAATTATGGATTTTGTTTTTCTAAAACTTTTATAATGCTTTATTTGCTCTGGCCTTGTCGTACGAAGTATAGTTTTTAATTTATTTAAAAGATTTTCATTTTTGTGAGCTTGTGACTAAGTCCTGGCCTGGAAATCCTGCTCTAATTGGCAGACTTCCGGCAGCCTGTCAAACATCCTAGCAGATAAAACCAAAGTCCAACTAAAAAAAATTCTAAGAGTGAGTTGAGTTTTTCGTTCCAACAGTTTTTCCTTGATGCTTTATGTAAATGATGTTGGATTACGCAAATATTTACATTATTTTCCTCGCCATAGGTTACTTTTTCTGCGCTCAGATATTTATTTATTCAATGCGATTGTTGCCTTTCGTTTGAATTGAATCGAATGCCTCTCATTTGATTTAAGCATAATTCAATTATTTCCGTTTAATTTTCAACAAATACTTCAACGCATTCCATTTGCATATTTGACTAAGTAAAGTGGCTGGGACGGAGGGCATTAAAATAAAAGTTGAAAATCAGCCAAATCAAAAAGCCAGAAACTTCCTTGGCACTTGTTTTAATCTTTTCGACTTTTTGAACTTTAAGAAGAAAGTGGCTTTGGAGTAGGGTTTCTTTAAACGGAATATATGATTTTCACAGACGTATTCCCTTTTACTTAAAATTCCTTTTTCGATCAAAGCAAAGAATGTTTTAAGTCCTTTAAATGATCACCTAACCTGCTTCGTAAAATTTCTATTAAATTCAAATTCACAGAATTCAAATTCACCGTGCATACCACTATATCACAGCTAAGCTCTCTTATTCAAAATGTTCACAATTTATTTACGTTTTCGGCGAGAGCGCACAAAATTTGGTTTTCATTCTCTAACTTTTCTATTTAAATTATCACAAAAATTTGAACTGGGGAAAAAGTGTGAGTTTGGGAAATAGGGGAATCCGAATTTAACGTAGAAAAAATGCCTTTGACTTGTTACATTTTTCAACAATTTGCCTCGTACTTTGCCGTGTTTTTTTATTGCCTTTGGTTTGTTTTGGTCTATTTTCAAATCTGTTTGGCAAAGCGATTTGTTTGTTTGCACATTTCCAAATTTGCTTTTATGCCTTTGTACCTATTTTTAACAGAAGGTCCTTTTACATTTATTTTAAATAAGGCTCAATGACTTTTGGCTTCATTATAAATTTGTATACAGATTTTATTCATTTTTAATAAAAGCCCTGAGCTTATGCATACACATATGTATTAAATGAGAATATTTGTTTACTTTTTTGGATAGCCTTTTATTAAATTTTGTTGCCTAATAAAATTTGGTATTTACTTTTTCAAATGGTTTAAAGACCTTGCAATTCCTTATAAATCCACAATTCTGCTAATAGCCTTAGGAAACATTGTCTCATTTTATTTCCGACTTGAACATTTTTGTAAATAAAATTGTAATTTAAATCATGGGCTTAACTTGTGATGGATTTAACTAGTGAAAGTCTAAATTCATCCTAAGGTTTTGTTAATCTTTATTGGCTTATGCCAATTATATTGCTCATTTTGTTAAGTTCTTTATTTTTTTGTTAAGTTTTTTATATGAATTAGATTTGCTGGGTTTTAACAATCAAATATTTTTCTTTATTTATAATTACCTATGGTGCTTGACTCTAGCCCAAACATATATGTATATTAAGCAGACGTTTGAATATTTAATTTCGTTCTACGTTTTTCTGTCATTATTTATTTTTTAAATATTTATTATGCCACTTGTTTCTAGGTGGCAGCTGTACTCTTGGTCCATTGTGTATCGTTTGAGCGCCAAAAGAGCAACAACAATCCACTTTTCTGAGCTGCCTATGATTGTTTGGCTTTCTTTTTGTTGTTCAATTAAATATATTCCAGTGCAACAACGCACAGCCCGCATCCCGACACCACCCCTCCACGTTTCTCCCCACCGTTTGTTGTTATTAAAAAAGTTTTTTGAGTTTTTATTTGAATTTCCATGAACGCAGCACCGGGTAAAAGTGGAAAAATAAAGCACATTCAAAATGTATTCATACTCCTCGCAAAACTAGTGCAGCAAAAACAAGCACAACCCGACAAAGCGATAATAACTGACCGATTGGGTAAATTTTGTAATTATTGCCAAAAGCCAGAAACGCTAAAAAAAGGCGAGAAAAAATTAATAACAAAACTTTGGCAATCACCTAGCTCATACATGAGGTAATCCAATCGCAACAAAGCAAAGAAATCTAAAGAATCGAGCTTGGCAAATACAATTTTTGTGAGTTTCGTTTAATTGCTTAATTTAATTTGCATGAAATCCAGCAAGGCAAACAAAGCAAAGCTTCGTTGGAAAACCGAAAAACCTACCAAAGTTCTTTTGTTGAATCGGCGTCGTCGTCGGCGGCAAACAAACAAAAAACACTCGAAAAAATACGTTTCGCAAGATGTCGTTTTAGTTGTAGTTGCTGTGATTTTTGTTAACACTCCACTGGCTACTTTTGCATGTCTCAAGAACACTGCCCAAGTGGTTAAACAATTGCTGGGGATTTATTCGGCTCTCCCCTATCGATTTGATATTCTGTTGGATATTTTATGCACTTGCATACACAATTACGCGCTCACAGCACAGCACTCGTAAATGAATTTTTTTATTCAGACGCACTTGTTTATGGCTTTGGAATTTTTTGTAAATTTTTACGATAGACTCTTCGATGAATTTTCCGCGGTCTTAGCACCAGAACTTTTCCAGCTCAGCTTGGTTTGAACTCCGTTAAACGACTGAATCGCTTAGTGGCGAGGCATCGCTATTTTATATGTCTGTTCTCCAGTCAAAAAAGCTCGGCTTTCCGTTCGGCTTTTTGGTCGATTGAATTGATGGCTGGGGGGGGCTCCACACTTAATGCGCAGGCGCTGGGTTGCTGGTGGAAAAAATATAAACACAAAGCAGCTGGCTGAGCTCAGCTGATTTTTGGCCAAAAGCCGGCAACAACAAGCCCCACATGTGGCTCAGTTGAGGGGGTTTCAACGGGAGAAAGAGCAGGTTAAAGCTTCGGCAATGCCGAGTGCGCAAAGACAATAATTTAATGTTGTTCTTGCCCACGGAAAACCAAATAAAGCAAGGCAAGCGCATAAAACACAAACAGCAGCAACACCAATAACATCTATGAGGCTTTAACAGGTGGCAATGTCATGATTTCGCAGCAGAGAAAACAAAATTATGGTCGACCTTATGTTAAATTGCATTGGAAATGTAAATTCAGAAGGTTATTAGTATAACCTATATTGTTTTTAAGTATTGTCTTTATAGATTTATTCTTTTCATATGACAATGTTTATATACATGATTTTTTGTAATATTCAAAAATGTATACATAACTCCAAGAATCTTTTATTTATCTTCCAAAAAAGTATGTAACAATATTATTATTTATTTATTGTTGTATTTTTATATACATTGGACATATGTACCAATTTATTAATTTTTGTAATTGGTTGTCAAATTTGTAGCTGAAATGCTCACATTCAAAATTCCCCATTTTTCTGTGTGTTTATTGGGCCTTATGGATATTATCATTATTATTGCACACAAAAATTGTGAATTTTCTGCAGTCGTTAAATTAATTTAATTGATTATTTTTGTTCATTTTATTTGGACGATATGTGTCGTTTTTTGGAACAATTGTTTACCTTTTATCGATTCATCTGTTGATTGCTAATTCCCAAAAACTTCGTCGCAAAAATCAAATCAAATCGAACCGCATCGCAAAAGTAACGACAACAGAAACTGGTCAAACTCGCTTTAATTAGAAGCTAAATAATATTATATAGACAGAATAAAAACGAAGTTCGGTACTTAGACATGTCAAATGCTTAATATTAATGCGTAGCAAGTTCCTTGAACTTTCATTTTAATTTATTGATTTTAAGCAAACCACGTCGACAGCATCAGAGATTTAATGTAAGATAAGAACTTGGTTATAAATATTCCATTGTGTCTGTTTATTGTAAATTTTTAAAAACACCGATATCTTTCTTTAAGATTGTGTTTTTCTTTATAAGCTTAAGGCTATAAACGCATAAAGCATATTTTTATACCCTTGCAGAGAGTATTATAATTTTGGTCAAAAGTGTGCAAGGCAGTCTGTCTGTTTGTACGCGAACTAGTCTCTTAGTTTTAAAGATATTGAATTGAAACTTGCACCCTTCTTTCCTTTGCACGCAGTATATATGTAACTCGGAACGGCCGTGATCGGCCGACTACATCCTATAGCTGCCATATAACTGAACGATCGGAAATGCCATAACTTTGGTGTTTTTAAAGTTAGGAAGTGGGGATTTTCTATGGGACCTACCAAATTTAATAAGGATCGGCCGACTATAGCTGCCATATAACTGATTCATCGGAAATGCCATAACTTTGGTGTTTGTAAAGTTAGGAAGTTGGGATTTTTTATGAGTATTAAGAATGCATCATATGAATAATTTTGGAGAATAAAATTTACAAAATATTCTGCAAGGGTGTATCAACTTCGGCTCCGCCCGAAGTTAGCTTTCCTTTCTTGTTTATAATAACATTACAAAAATGGTGCTACATTACTGCCTTCTTCAAATTAACGTTGCTTAGCACTAACTCTGGAATAAGTAATATCATAAGGAGTTACCGGATCGTATTATATTTTGGAAATTTAGGCGATCCTAATGCGGTCGCATTATCAAAGCTGTAACTTACAGTTACTTGTTTTTCGCAATAATCTGTGCACGTTTTTTGTCGTCTTTGTGCTTGTTGAATTTTTTTTTTTAATTACAAAATGAATCGATACAATCGCGTCTATAGAGGTAGTTACGATAAAACAAAATTCTGTAAAAGTAAATCAAAATGTGAGTAACTTAATTTTTACAGATCCCGGATCTCCACTAGCGCCATTAACGCCGCTAGGCACCGAAGCTTTCACATTTGACGATGTCACGCCCACTGGAGAAGGTGGTAGGAAGAACACCCCGAGATATGGACTTTTTGGGATCCCGAAGGCCAATAATCTTACGGTTCCATCGCGCCGGCCACCGCCACCTACGAAAAGTTTATCAAACGCTAGTTTTCCTAGGCGTTTTTCAAAAGAATTCATGCGCACGCGATCTGTGTTTTCGCCCACGAGTCAAAGTACCCTATATGGAGAATCCTCTTTGGCCGGAGAATCCTGCATTCCGGTAAATCCGAAATTACAGTCAAAGATTGAGAGGCCGGATACCCGGCTGCAGCAGGAAATACGGCTAAAACAGGAAGCATCAAAGATGAAAAGAGAGGCGTCCATGTCGAAAAGTGCAGCATTCAAGGTGAAAACAGAGGACTCCAAGAGCCCCAAGCCCAGTATTATTCATCCACGCTACAAACCCGGCTCCCCCGTGGAACACCCCACATTGAGCCCCCGTGTTAAGTCCCTGCTAAGCCGCACTGGAAATGAACATCTTTCCGAACTGTTCACTCGCCAGGAGATCGACATCGAGGTACTTATCCAAATGACCCTGGAGGATTTAGCGGCGCTGGGCGTTCGCGGTGCCCGGGAGATAAGATTGGCCCTGAACATTATCCAGTTGGCCAAGCAATTCTTTTAATTCATATTTTATATCTCTTACAAATTCATGCACATTTTTTGAGTTTTATGTCTTCTGGATTTCAATTTATATGTTAGTTTTAAATAAATGTTTAATGTGGAAATCAAAGTTGCGTTCAAGTTGGTGGTTTAAAATTACAATTTACATATTCAAAGTATTTCCCAAACTCCCCGCTGGGATTGAAAAAACATCACCGTTTAATTTAAACTGATTTATATTTTATAATACAAATTGTAAGCCATTTAAAGTGAGATGAAAAAGTGATTTGAAAAAAATGTACTTAATATTAAATGGTCTAGGCTGTAAGTTTTTTTTTAATTTTTAGAACTAATATTCTTTATTTGAAACTTCTTGCTTTTATTTACAATAACAAATTTAAAAATTTGGTGGTTCCGTTTGTTTTTTAAATTATCAACTTAGAATACTTTTATAACATTTGCTAAACTTAATATTAAAAAGTATTTCAATCATTTTTATAAAAGTATAAAAAGTAAAATATAAACCCGACTACCCGTTCCTCTGTTAACCAATTTAAGCAGAAGTCGCGATTCTATTAGGACGGCAATCAAAAACGTCACTAGCTTGTTGTGGCAGACATACATTAAGTCATATTTGTCTGCTGTCACTGAGTTTCATTTTGTAATAAAATCTGAAATAATTGTTCGATTTAGTTACTCCAAGAGTAGCGGATATTAAATAACTATATTTGTTTCAGTGTAGAAAACTACCACATATATCAACCTAGGTGTTGATCTTTGCTACCACGCCCTTTGTAATAATTCTGATCTATGGTATTTTTTAATACTTTTTCACGAGCAGGCTGGTATATTTCGAAATCCAAACTGCGGTCACTCTGAACACGTGTTTGTCCCGAAGACCTGCGGCTTAAACAAAATATCCACGTTTTAACAGAAAAACAATGGTTAAAGTAAAAGTAGAGCGTTCCGAGGATGCCGATGCATCCATAGTGACTAGCGGCGATGTCACTATTAAGGACGAGGAGTCCTACGACGACAAATTGATCTTCGTGAACGCCATTGCTAAACCGATGGCAGGTAAAAAACTGGCCAAAAAATGCTACAAACTGGTGAAAAAGGCGATGAAGCACAAGACTTATCTGCGAAATGGATTGAAAGATGTGCAGACTCGCCTGCGCAAAGGAGAAACCGGGTGAGTAGTGGGTAATCCCCGCCAGAAAAGCAGAAACTAATGCCCCTTATCGCCCACAGCATTTGCATCTTCGCTGGCGATGTAACACCTGTGGACATCATGTGCCACTTACCAGCCGTTTGCGAAGAGAAGGGAATCCCATATGCCTACACCCCAAGTCGGGCGGATTTGGGAGCTGCCATGGGCGTTAAGCGCGGTACAGTCGCACTGTTGATACGCCAGAACGAGGAATACAAGGATCTGTACGATGAGGTCAAGGAGGAGCTCTCCGGGCTGAATATACCCGTCTAGAGCTGTAGCCTTAGTTTCTGCTATTTAAGTACCTAGTTAAGTTAAAAGGATTCCTAATAAACGCCAGGAGATGCCTATTTTCTGGCACCAACAAAATTTTCAACTTATTGTAAAGGGTTTATTTATTTTAAAGGGTTGGCTAATTTTAATTAATTAATTAAAAATAAATTGACACTAAAAACGGGAAAAGATTCCATAAAATATAATATACAGAATACCTTTCAAAGAAACAAAAATTGAAAATCCTAAAAAACTATAATTATGTTACTTTATTCGATCGAATATTTGTTATTCACTGGCTTACGAACAACTGACCAAAATCAGAATAACTGCAACAGAATTAAACAGAAAGGAAAGCTAACTTCGGGCGAAGCCGAAGTTGATATACCCTTGCAGAATATTCTTTAAATTATATTGGTTGGCCAAAAATAAAACCCATACAAAATCCCACCTTCCTTACTTTAAAAACACCAAAGTTATGGCATTTCCAATCGTTCAGTTATAGGGCAGTTATAGGATAAGTCGGCCAATCCTTTGAAATTGGATAGGTCGGATTGATTGGCCAAAAATATAACCCATAGAAAATCCCAACTTCCTAACTTTACAAACACAAAAGTTATGGCATTTCCGATCAATCAGTTATATGTCGGCTATAGGATATAGTCAGTTCGATATCTCTATAACTGAGAGACTAGTTCGCGTAGAATCAGACAGACGGATAGATAGACGGCCGGACGGACATGCTTATATCAACTCAAAAAGCGATCCTGAGCAAGAATATATATACTTTATATGGTCGGAGATGTCTCCTTCACTGCATTGCACACTTCTGACCAAAATTATAATACCCTCTGCAAGGGTATAAAAATCCGTGTATTTATTTCCTCTTCAAATAAAACCATACTGAACTTAGTTAATCCAGTTATTGTCAGTTCTGAAAATTACTTACCTTAATTATTTCTAATCAAATTCAAGCATTTCTCTAGCAATCCTGTTTAAAAATGTAAATTCGCCTTACGTAAAATACTTTTAAATCAAATAACAAGCTGCCGAAAAAAAACCAAAATTGAAAGTTTTTTTGCTGTCCCTTGGGGATCTTTTTTGTTTTCCTTTTTTTTGTGATTTTTTTTTATAAGTATTTTCAGCGTAGCTGTTTTCATATAAATTGTTTTACATATACAATACAGTTGAAATGGAGGAATTTTGTTAGGCTTCTGGGTTCTGTTTTTGTTGTGCTCGATGATGTGGTGTCTGCTATTATGTTTTTAGTGGTGTCTAAATTTACATATAATTTAACACTAAATGTGTTCTTGTAGGTATGCAGTGTGTTTCCTAGAAGATCGTTTAACAAATGACATGAGTGGAGGGGGGTAATATTAAAAGTACAATTTTTTGTTTATTTAATGTGATTTTCGTTCTTTTTTGTTTCCGCTTTTTAGTTTGTTATGCGTTACATTGGTTAAATAATTACAGTTATATAAAGTTAATATGTTTATGCTATCCAAGTCGCTAGCCAAAATACTACGATAAAACTCAAAGATCGGTTAAATACTCTTATCGAAAAATTCTTATATTTTTGTATGCATTTATCTTTCGTTTGTTTTACATTTACCAGTCGTCAGATCGGACTAAACGATGAGTAGGTGGTGTTTTTTTTGGGGGATTCAGGGGCAATGGCTGCAAATTTGGGGTGGTCAACAATAGTAATATAATTTACACACGCATCGACAATTTTGGATGGGGAAAGGAACAAATAACTCGTGCACAAATTTAAATATTTATATGCGTATTATATATTCGTATGTAGGTAAGTATGTTTAATTCGTACACAAAAATGTTCATATCCCTTATAGCCATTAAATATATATAATAGGTATATAATCTGAAAGTTACAGTAATAAGGATAATAATTTATATATTTGAGTGCGTGACAAATTTTCAGTTTTAATGTTTTTTGTTAATTTGTTTTTTTTGAATAGTCAACTTCTGTACAAAATTGAAATTTATAACTGAGAAACTAAAGGTAGAAATCGAACCGAAGGTTTACGTAGCACATGTGCTACGCTCTAAAAATAGAAAAAAATTTACAATACAAATTTTCTTGAATTATCTTACATCTAAAGCTAACTATGCATTTTGCAGTTTATAGTTATTACATAATTATTTCATTTTTTTGTGGTTTTGTGGTTTTGTGTTTGTTTTTTTTTTTTGTAAAGTTTTTTTTAATGATTTTTTTGTATGTTTCAAGAGTCTAATCGATAAGGTTTTCTTGTGTAGACGTAATGATTATTTTTCTGGGCTGCTCAGAGCAACCCGTTGGATGCTGCGAACCGATGGAGGCGCCTGAGGCGTCCTTGGGCATTGGGGCGTGGCAGGAGGTTAACAGGGGTCTGGGATGAAGACCAAGGGTCAACGTCAACAAATCCCTGCTGCGGCATTTGGGCGAGCTTTAGTAACCACTAAACATTAACTAAATAGGTATGTATGTATATTATTAATTAATTATAATAATTCACACGTTGAACTTAAGGCTACCGTAATTAAATAATTTGCAATTTAAATGAAAGCAAAAAAATAAGGATAGGGGCAACTATAATTAAGAAGCAGTTCTTTTTCGTTTTCTCTTCCGTTTTCCCATTGTCTGGGGCATTTTTTACGTTTTTTTTTGTTCAGCTAAGAATTTTGCAATTTTTTTTTTGTTGTTAATTTTCTGTTTTTTTTTTTTTTTTTTTGTTTTTTCGTTTTTGTTTTTAGATTAAGACCCTTTGATGCCACAGCAGGAGATGTGTTGCCGTTACCGCTTCTCACTGAAAGTAGTTGTAGAATCCGGTCGTGGCCTGTCCCAACTCTCGGATAGCCGCAAACGGATCCTTCTCTAGGAGATCGTTTCCGCCACCTGCCTGCGCGCCTTTTCCACCCGCCCCGGATACTGCCACGCCCGCCTGCGCCTGCGACTGTCCCGGCGATGGTCCTGCCCCACCTCCTCCGCCAACCACCGCCTGGGGTCCCTGGCTCAGCACAGCCGCATAGGTGGTTGCCGACGAGCCGGAGGACTGCTGGTGATGATTGGCCGCCTCCGAGTGGGGAACGCTGGGCACCATGGCCTGGAACAGATCCACATCGTGACCACCCTTCAGCGTATTGAAATTGTTGTACAGCAGGCCGTGCATGTGGTCCGACGACTTCACCGAGTGGTCCACCACCGAGTTGTTGGCCTGGAAGAGTGCCTCAATCAAATTGGCCCCCGTATCCAACCCATGCATGTTGTTGTAGCAGCCATTTCCACCTCCGATCCCATTTCCAGCCAGCGCCTGACGGCGGTACAGCGGCACCGAGTTGTTGCCATTGCTAAGCATTCCGTTGTTGTTATTATTGTGTCCGCCGACTCCTCCGCCGCCGATTCCCATTCCAACACCCCCAACTCCTGCGCTGTTGACGCCCACGTTGTTATGCATGTTCAAGTTGTTGTACGGCTTCTCGTTGAGCAGAGCATTGCCAGCTAGAAGATTGAAAAGTATAAAGATTAAAATAGGAAAGGAAATAATGGGTGAAATAATCGGATCATTAAATCAGCCTGATGGTTTTTATTGTTTTGCTAACATTTTAAAATTCGTTTGGCATTTGAAAAGATTTATAAGGGGGGCCTTTTAAAACATAGCGCCGAGTCAAAAGTTGTTTGCAGCCGTGCAAATATCTGACCGAACTTAAAATCGCAAATATTTCAATAGCATAGAGATAAAAGGATACAAAAAAGTAGTAAATTTCTAGCGAAGAACGTTTCTGTATGGCCTAAGTTACCTGGGCTATATTATATTTGAATTTGTTTTGTTTTTTATTCAACTTCCAAGAAATTAATAGAAATACATTATCGTTTCTAATTATATTACCCCTTTTAAATAGGGATGTTATATCTTGATATTTTTTTTTCTTAACTCATTTTTCCTCCAAATTTCATTTTTTTTGTTGTAACTGTAATTTAGCTACATGAAATATTATGCCAAAAACCTGTGGTCTGATCTTTTAAATTCTATTTCTCAGCTTACCATTGCCCATAAAGTTGGAGTTACCGACGCCGCCCAGATTGTTGCCACCACCGTTGAGCGGCGCCTGATGTAGCCCAGGTCCGCCCAACTGATTTATATATAGGGGCTGCCCTGGTCCTGGAGGTGGCTTCGCCTGTTGCTGCTGCTGTTGTTGCTGTTGCTGCTGCATCATGGCAAATAGGCGACTCTGCTGCTGTTGCTGTTGTTGCTGTTGTTGCTGCTGCTGGAGATCGGCTCCGTTTAAGCCATTACTAAGCACTAGACCAGGAGCATTGCCCGTGCCAGCTACCATGCCCAGAACATCCCGCAGAATGGGCTGAGCAATATCATTGGCTCCATTCATGATGGAGTTGAAGACCAAATCGATCTGCTGGTTGAAGTTCTCTAGCGGCGGTGAAGGGTCCACAGATTGTTGAGGTGGCTGCTGCTGCTGTTGTCCTTGGGGATACAGCATCGGATATTGTGGCCGCTGCACATGAGGGTTGTTGAGCATCGGATTGTTGACCATCTGTTGCTGCGGTGGCTTATGTGGCTGCTGCAGTGTGGCCATCACCTGTCGTAACATATCCGCGAATTTGTTGGCACCCTCCTGGCCCACGGTTTCGAGCAGTTTAAGGTACCACTTGTACTGCTCTTCTTTCGGGTTAAAAGCCATTTCGTAGATGCTCACATTGGGGGGCAGTAGCTCGTGGGTCAGAGGGCCAAATCTCATTGAGCTCGGCGACGGTTGTTTGCCAGCATACATGAAGGGATTGGGTGGTGGTGGCGGCTGTTGCTGTTGTTGCGGCGGTGGCGGTGCTCCTGGATTGTAGCCGCTTCCATTGTGACGCAAATAGGGTGGCGGTGGAGGTCCGTTCTCCATGGGCGACATGGGTCCATTGGGCACACTGCTGCCCCTCTGCATGCCCATCGGTGGTGCCTGCTGCTGTTGCGGTGGAGGCGGCGGTGGTCCTGGCCCAGGTCCGTATAGCTGATGGTGCGGCGGCGCCTGTCCATGGTTGTACAGAGTCTTCTTGGCCAGGTAGCCCAGTTCGCTGGGATTCCTCAGCAGCTGAGCAGCCGCCGAGGCATTTGGCGGAGGAGGTGGTACACTACCTCCTCTTAAGGGTAGCGAGGGATTTGCATTGAGTGGCGGTGGCAAAGGTCCTGGTCCACGCCCCGGGCCACTCACTGGCGGAGGCTGGGGCTGCTGTGGCTGCTTGCTTGGCGGCAGCACACTCCACGGGTTTGTTTGAGGCGGTGGCCCCCATAGGCTGGCATTGGGATTTTGCGGTGGCTGTTGTCCAGGTCCAGGGCCTTGATTTGGTCCCTGCTGCGGTGGCCGCCAGTGCTGCATGGCTGGGTATTGTCCATATGGTGGCGGTGGTCCTCCACCACCTCCTCCGCCTCCCGGCGCCTGAGTGGGTGGTGGTCCACCGGGTGGCATTCCCCGCAAATGCGGCGCCTGAGGCGGTGGTCCCCGCATTCCCATGTGTCCTCCGCCTCCTCCGCCGCCGAAGTGTGGCGGTGGTCCTGGACCAGGACCTGGACCTCCTCCGGTTCCCGGCCCAGGACCATTTCCAGACTTTCCTCCGGCGGCAGCTGCAACGGCCATCATCGCCGCCATGTGGGTGGAGTACATGTGGGAGAGCTGTTGATTGGCCATGACAGCGGCCATTTGATTCATCTGATGGGCGGTGGCCGCCGGTCCAGGACCCAGCATGCCAGCTGCAGTCGCGAAATGAGCCGGAGGCCCAGGTGGGCCATGGCCACCATGTCCGTGCTGCGGGCCGTTTAGGTAGAGGGCAGCCTGCTCCCGCAGATATGCCTCCGGTTGCAGGGCACGAGGTACAAACTCCGGCGCTAGAGGATTCAGCACATAGCCTCGCTTCAGCTCGACACCATCCAGTTGGGAACGCAAATTTGACCAGGTTAGGCCAAAAAGAGACTTATTCTCGTCGCAGATCTCGATGAAGCGCTCCCATACTTTTCGGCATCGTCCAATGGAGCATAGAGCCACGGGATCGCCGACCACTGCCACCAAAGACTGGGCACGAGTAATAGCCGTGTTCAACAGTTTGGAGTTGCTCAAGAAACCATAGTCCGTATCGGCATCGCCAATGCTGGCCGTGGAGGCTGCGCCCGGGGCACTTCCTTGGGGCATACAGGTGCGTCGGGTTCGAACTGTGGAAAGGAACACCGCTCGGAACTGTTTACCCTGCACGTTGAGCACACGTTCAACGGAAATTCCACCCATGCGGCGTTTCCTCAGCTCCGAACGAATGCGAAACACCTGATCCGCGTAGGGCGTCATAATGCCAATGCTGGTATCGTTGAGTTTACCCCATGCACTTGGCCAACGCTTCCGCAGTTCGGAAACCCTTTCCACTACCTCATAAACTTCAGCATTGTTATAGAAAGCAGTTGAGTTTTTATCCTGAACATCCTCTCCTCTAGTAGTAAAGAAGGTCAAAGGGTAAAAGCGCTCGTGTCGTGGTTGTTTTCCGGACGCCACCAGCTTTTGTTCGTAGAAGAGTTCCGAAGTGAAACGGATAATGGCCTCGTGTGCTCGATAATTCTCGCACAGCAGGATCTTGCAGGGAAAGTTGGAGGGATAATGGTCGTACAGTCGCTCCAAAAGCGATATGTGCAGCTTGCGTTCCTTGGCAAAGGCGGAAAACAACTCGGGACTCATCTGCATGTGATCTCCGGCTAAAACGATCCTTGTAGAATCATTAGCCAAAGCCAGCGGCATAATGGCTTCGCATTCCATTGCCTGAGCAGCTTCGTCCAGGAAGATGTGTGTGAATAGACCTTTGGGTAGTCCCAGAGTGGCCAACTCCATGCTGATGCTCAAAGTAACTACGACAATCCTATGTCTCATTATATCCTCCACACTGGGCCGCTTGAAGTTGCCCACTCCATCGATGATGCAGTACTTTTGCACCACACCGTTAACGGTGGCTGACCATCTCTTGTGGTAGTAAACTCTCAGGGGTGTGGCCTCCTCTAAGCCCTCCTCGATCCACGGATGCAGGTACTCCTTGATGTACAAATCAGCTGCTGAATTTGAGTGCGTGCAGATCAGGATCTTGGCCTCCGGTTGGGCTAGGAGTTGTTTGATGGCTTGGGCCAGTGTGTAGGTTTTTCCAGTTCCAAAGGGTCCTATAAGCAGGATTGGAGGCAACTTAATGCTTAGTGCCGTGGTGATAGCATTCACGGCCTCCCTTTGCTTGGCATTCAACTTGGGTTCGCAGGCATCGGCCCATTGCTTCTTCGGTGTCCACGGTATACTTGGTTCTAGCTCCGTGGCCGGAAATATCAGCCGAAAGTCGGTAATCTTATCCACTGCATTGTGCCACTCGCAGTAGGGCATTCGATTCAGCTGGAATTGTATATCCACTTCCAGTTCGGTATCCGCCTGCAGTGCCATCGCCTCCACACATTTTGCGGATAGTTTCAAATAAATCACATTCTTCCCTTTGTCCTCGATCAAGGCCTCATAAACTGCACGGTTATTTGGATCCGCTTTGGAATCCGGTTCCTCTGGTTTGGAGATGTACACACTGCTGCAGTTGGACAGAATTAATCTGCCAGGGGAAGTATCCTCTGAGATGTCCTTGCCCAAACGCATGAGAGCAAACAATTCACCTGCCAGAGAATACTTGGCTGTGCTGGTAGCCATTCCAGCTGGGGTGAGGATATAATTCGAGGCCACTGTAAGACGAGTCCTCACATTATACCTTGCTATCTGCTCATAGCGAGCAATCTCCTCCACGGATAACAACTCGTGGATCCGGGACCGGTAGTTGTTTTGCGTCAACCGCTTCTCCACAATGGTCGATTGTGTCAATGTGAAAGTTGCTGCCCTGGGGCACGGATACCTCTCCAACAGTTCCCTTTCATGATCCAGATCACTGAGATACGCCTCTGTCTTCAGATGTGTTCCAATCGTGGTTTCGAAGCGTGTGAGTTGCGTATTGGCCACATCCCATCGGGTGGCCGAACTGTTAATGATGTCCCGCTTGATCTCCTCGATTTTCTCGGCATCATTTACGGGCAAAACATCAACGCACAAGTGTCGAACGAGCAACGGTTCCTGGCCCACATCGAAGCAGATGGCCTGGCGAAAGGTTCCATAGATCTCCGTGTGAAACTCTATTGTGATTTCATGGGTCAAAGTGGCCGAGTCCTCGGTGGAAGACTCCGATTGGGCTGCACTGGCTGCCACCCACTCTTGATCGGATTTAAGCTCCATGCAGCTTTCCGTTGGTTTGCACATTTTGATGGACTTCAGGGCAAAGTGATTCCGATGGGCATCCTGGAGGAGGGCCACTGCCTTAAGAGGCTTTTTTGTCTCCAGTTGGAAGAGCCACTCTCGCTTGGAGGTCTTCGAGCTGATGCTGGTGACCAGCTGCTGCTCACACCGCGCCTCCATATCCGGAACCCGTTCGCACATCACTCGCTCCGGCGCTGTGGCCTGGATCCATCGCTCCAGCACTTGCTCCGTGTACGACTTGCCGTAGAGCTCCTTCTCGCAGGCCTTCTGCATCCGCATCCGGCGGTATTCGAAGCGCTCCTTCCACTCGTTCAACTCATCCTGACCATGGGCCTCCACGCATTGGGCGCCGTAGTGGCAGGTGTGCGCTTCGCTGAACGTCTCGCACAGGGAATAGGTATCCAGCGTGTAGCCACGAGGCGGGGGACGCCACTTCCAGTCACGGCCTAGTCGGAAAAGTAATACATTATTTATTTTGAGTGATTGGAAATTCATGTTTTCAGTGCTTTTTAAAATATAGAGAAAACCAAGTCTATGGTGTAGAATCATTTTATTTTATGATTTTGAGAAAACTTTACTTAGAGTTTGTTAATCATTGCAAATTATTTATCAAGATTCGCGCATAAAACCACTTCAATCATTTTAAACAAGGCATCTAATAAAATAACAAAAAAGACCTTCACAATTGCAATTTGGCTTTCTAATTTTAGAACTTAAAATGCATCATAATTTTGACCGTAACCAGAAAGATCCAAGTTTTTGGTCTTTTTTTGTAGTGTTTATTATCTTAAACTAAACGTATTTTAACCGAAGGAAGTATTAAAAGGCATTTTAAAAAGTATAAATTATTTAATTATAAATTAGTCAACAAAATATTAATGTTTTAATTCATTCATAAAGAAAAGGAATAAAAGCCGTTTCTTTTTTGATAGCAGTATACGAATATTGCATTTTCATAACCCTATGCCAGTCAGTTCATGGCAGATAGACGATAAACCTCTAGAAGTTCTACTGCACTTTTAATTTCCTCCGATACTCACCCTCATCGCTCATGATAACCTTCTGGTGGGCCTCGGTCTGGCAGTGCTGTCGCAGCTCGTTCCTCGTTTGGAAGGTGATGGTGCAGTAACTGCAGGTGGTCGATGGGGCTGCCTGATCGCCCTGATCGGAGCCCGATCCGTCTCCGGATCCCGTCTGGTGCTTGCCGGCAGTGAGCTTCATGGCCGCCAGAAGGTCGTTGGTCTTGTGAAGACTTGTGCTGGAGCTGGACATGGTGCTGCTGCTGCCAGTGGAAGAGCTACTGCTGCTGCTGGCGTAGCTACCGATTCCATTACCATTTTGCTGCTGCTGTTGTTGCTGCTGCTGCTGTTGCTGCTCTCGCTTCTTTAAACCCTTGTTGCTGAGAAGCTTGCTGTACTTGTCCAGCGGCAGGTTGTTGGTTGCCCAGTGATCCAGCTTGGTATCCAGGATGGCCATCTCGTCTTCGAGACGGGCGTGCGGGATCTTTAGGGCCTGCGCTTTGTGCTGCCCGTTCATGATCATCTGTATGATGGACTTATACCGCTCGAGGGTCTTGGATATGTCCGAGTATATCTGCTGACCGCTCAGCTCATTGATCCACTTGCTCAGGAAGATCTCAGCATCCTAAACGAAAGTTAGGGAAATCTGTGAATATCTTCTTAATAGTAATCATTACATTTCAGCTAAACTAGGATTTAAAATAAATTCTTAGTAACGTTATATGCCTTTAATTTAAAAGTCCAAAATGCAGCAGTTTTTCTTATTTTCTAAATAATTAATTAAAATCCAAAGCAAATTTCGAAGACGTATTATTTAAATCGAGAAAGATTTACTAAAACTCAAAACAAATTAAAATAGTCTTGGCATACATTTTAGAATTTTGCTAATATTATCTTTTTCACAAGTATGTTATTTCATCATATCAATTAAAACTTTTGGATTTGTATCATTAACGACTTATTTTTATAGTTAACAGGTTAACTATAGTTAACTAGTTAACTTAAAACGTTAAGTCGGAAAGTTAATAACCTTAGCATCTCTCAGCTTGAAAAGGGTCTAAAATAACTAAGGGAAAGGGCCTAACCGTACTTACCCCGTACTTGTGCATCTTAAAGAGCGCATGGACAAGCCATCGGCGAGCTCTCGAGACGCTGGCCAGGCACTCAGTCTGCTCGGAGAGCAGAGTGAGCACCTTGTAGGCATCCGCCAGACAGCCCTCGAACTTGCCCAACTCCAGAAGGCACTCGCAGCGTCCCAGGAGGCAGGCGATCTGCTGGTCCTTCTGCGCCCTCGAACCCGAAGCGCCAGGATTGGGGGCAATCAGCTGGTCGTAGAGCGCCACGGCTCGGGCCCAACTGCGCCGACGGACCATGTCGTGGGCCTGCATCTCCTTCTCGGCGGCCATCGTTTACTGGCTGGTTTTTGGGGAATCCTCCGTATAGTTACTCATGCATGTGTCGCTTTTTCAGGTCCTTGTCTTGATCGCTCGTCTAATTTCTACGGTTATTCTGTTCGAAAGAGTTAAAAACATTAATTAATGTTGAGCCTTTCTTTATTATTACTTACATAATTTAACAGTTTTGGGTGGTTAAGAAATCGACTATCGTTTTTACATCAATTGTTTATATACTTTGTGGGCATTATGTTTACTGAAAGGAAAATTGACAATTTCGTAAAATAAAAATTTTAGTTGGTTTGGTACTTATTTTAAGTTTCTTTTCAATATTTAAATTTTGTAAATAAGATTTAAGGTTTTACTTAATATATATTCACAGCATAAATGTAGTAGGAAAATTGTGATTGCCACTAGTTCTTTCATCATTCCTCATAACTTCAAATGTTGCTTTACTTCAAAATCAAATGTTTATTGTAAATATACGTTTATATTTAAATGAACTTTATTTCAGTGTTCTATTATTGAATTTATTGCAATTCATATATGTAAATTTTAATTTTTTTTTATATTTTTGTTGGAGAAAATAATATATAACATTATAATTTGTCATGTTTTTATGTTTTTAATATGTTTTACTGGAGCTATTTGTTTAATGGATTTCTCTATTAAATGATTTCTTAAACTTGTACGCCGAATTACTTCAGTTACTTTTAATGTTAGGGCTCTCATTTATCCACGTGGTTCTCATATATCCGGAATAGTTGTTTCAAATAATTATCTGGTAAATGCAGTTGGAATTGTCTGTTGAAACCGAATTGTTTGGACCAAAACAGAAATTGTTTATATCTGGGCAATAGCTTCTGCTCGGGTCTTATCGGATCCCAAACAATTGTGTGTATAGTATACACAGACGGATTTATAGAGCCGCCTACAGCCAGGTATATGATAAACAATCCAAAGTGCTCCTTTTGCCGTCTTTATTTTCCGATTTACACAATTTTCATTCTAATTCGGTTACGCAAAATTTCATAAGAGCAATTTTCACTCTCGCACCGGCACAAAAGGGGGCGAAAAACTCAGAGGGGGAAATGGAGGAGAAAATGGGGAAAACACTTGCTGAGAACGAGAAAATTTGCAAGCATAATTAAAAGTAATTTTCGAGTTGCTTCTTTTTCTTATTTTTTTTATTTGGAGGTGCTTGCTCTCTTTTTTTTCTGATACTTTTTTTGTTGCGTGTATGTGTGCGTTTTGTTGTTGTGCGGTTTTTATTTATATGCGGCAATATATGGGTACAATTTAAAACAAATGGCGACGGCTGATTTTTAGCAAATGCAGGTGCATTAAATTTAACCATACTCTTATTTAATGTTGATTTTTCTTTTCTTTTTTATATACACGGGCAGATTTTCTGGGCCTGGCGTTGTCTTCCAAGCCGCTTGCAGGCGTAATAAAATCACTTTCCCTTGTTCTTCTTTGGTTATTCCATAGTTTATATGGCTGTCTTCCGAGTGAGCGTATTTTTATGTCATTTAGCACAATTTCCGAGAAATAAGAAGGATTTATTTTACCATTTTTCTTTTTACGTGCTGAAAACAGCAGACAGTCGTCAGTGTTGGGTAACGTCGCAGACACTCTCTGCCGAGTATCGCATGTGGCAATTAATGGTGGCTTAAATTTTATTATTTTTTTCTTTGCTTAATTATTATCAACAAATTTTTTTTTAATTTTATATTTAGGACAGTTGTGTTAATATCGTTGTATATGGCCCAAAAACGTCACAAAACAAAACACGAGTATCGGCTGCGATCCTTTGCAACACCGAACGCCCATTTGACAACACTGTCGCATACACTACACGATGATTTTTCCCATATAAAAATGGCAACTTATATGAACACAATACATGCAAATGACCGCATTGCACTTTTATCTGATTAGTCAGTTATTTATACAGCTAGTTACTCATTTTGCATGCTCAGCAAGCGACAGCGGTGCACTTTTTCCAGTGCGATTATCGCAAGTCAGCTAGCCAGCTGTAACTTTGTTTGCGAATTTTTTGTCAATTTCGGGTTTCCAGTGCTTTCACTCTTTCAAATTACCTTTGCACTAATTCTTATTGTTAATACACTACTGGCTAATTCAATTTTACATGGCTAAGCACATGAGAGAAAATGCACAACGTCGAAATTAAAAATAAGTTATGTATGTAGTGAGGAAAAATTCGCGAAATGCACCAGTGCTGGTAAGCGGAGGACAGAAACCAGGGACGGTCGATAACAGATGGGGCTGGCAAAACATCGAGTTAAAAAACCGTTGAAACTTTTTCAGTTTTTAATCTCTTATTGTTTTATTTGAATACTTAAGTTTTAAGATATATACATATTTAACCACAACAAGTTTTATAATGAAAATCGTAAGCAAGGAACTTATTTTGTGTTAACAAATATATTTATACCCTTGAAGATGGTATTATAATTTTTTTTTGTCAAAAGTGTGTAAGGCAGTGAAGGAGACATCTCCGACCATATAAAGTATATATATTCTTGATCAGGATCGCCTCCTGAGTTGATATAAGCATGTCCGTCTTTCCGTCTGTCTGTTTCTACGCAAACTAGTCTCTCAGTTTTAAAGATATCGAATTGAAACATTGCACACACCCTTCCTTTGCACGCAGTTTATAAGTCGGAACGGCCGGGATCGGACAACTATATCCTATTGCTGCCATATAACTGAACAATCGGAAATGCCATAACTTTGGTGTTTGTAAAGTTAGGAAGTTGGGATTTTCTATGGGTTTTATATATGGCCAATTAATTCGACCTACCAAAATGCCGTAACTTTGGTGTTTTTAAACTTAGGAAGTTGGGATTTTTTATGAGTATTAAGAATGCATAATATAAATAGTTTTGGAGAATATAAATTACAGAATATTCTGCAAGGGTATATCAACATCGGCTCCGCCCGAAGTTAGCTTTCCTTTCTTGGTATACCCTTGCAGGGGGTATTATAATTTTGGTCAAAACTGTGCAACGCAGTGAAGGAGACATCTCCGACCCTATAAAGTATATATATTCTTGATCAGAATCACCTCCTGAGTTGATATAAGCATGTCCGTCTGTCCGTCGGTCTGTCTGTCTGTCCGTCTGTCTGTTTCTACGCGAACTAGTCTCTCAGTTTTAAAGATATCGAATTGAAACTTTGCACACACCCTTCTTTCCTTTGCACGCAGTATATAAGTCGGAACGGCCGGGATCGGCCGACTGTATCCTATAGCTGCCATATAACTGATTGATAGGAAATGCAATTACTTTCGTGTTTGTTAAGTTAGAAAGTTGGGATTTCCTATGGTTTTTATATTTGGCCAATCAATTCGACCTATCAAATTTCATTAGGATCGGCTGACTGTATCCTATAGCTGCCATATAACTGAACGATTGGAAATGCCATAACTTTGGTGTTTTTGAAGTTAGGAAGTTGGGATTTTTTATGAGTGTTAAAATGCATCATATGAATAATTTTGGAGAATATAATTTACAGAATATTCTGCAAGGGTATATCAACATCGGCTCCGCCCGAAGTTAGCTTTCCTTTCTTGTTTTTTAATAATTTAGAAATATATTTTGGGCAGTGAACATTTAATCAAATTATTGTACATTAATTGTAATCTTGTAGTTAATAGTTTTAAAAGATGTAATTCAATTATTTTACATTTAAAATATTTTTTAAGACAATTACAAATTATATTTGTGTTTATGACCTATTGTTATAATTAAGTTATTTTCAGAGTTAAGTTTAATATTGATTTTGATTCAATTTCTCAAGCTTGGTTTTCAGCTTTAAAAAGGCTTTCATTTATCTAAAGACCATTTCAAAATTAATTGGAATCTTACTGCTCTTATAGCGCTTATAGCCCACTTGTCGTTAGAAACAATTGTCAAATCTGTTTTCCCTTAAATAATACCCATGTCTTTGAAGTTTGAATACACTGTAAAGTTGTTTATTCGAAACAGTTCAATTGATTTAAATACGTTGTAAACAGGATGTCTCAATGCTCTCGTTTGTGTGGCGGTAAATAGACTTGCTGCTGTTGCGCCTGACGATCTCCGCGGTAGCGTGAGTGCTGCTGCTGCTGATGGTGTTGCTGTTGATGTAGCATTGGGGGGGCATTGCTTAGTGGCCTGTTTTGTGCATCCGTAATGGGAAGAATGTCCACCTTGAGCACTTCCTCGTGGTTGCCATAGCCCATAAAGAAGACCACGCAAGTTTTCTCCGACACTCCCGTGATCTCAGCCTCATAATACTAAATTAAATTAAATTAATTAATTACATATTATTATTTAATATTAATTATTTATAAAGATTTGATTGTTTTGGCACCATTTTGTTAAAGTTCAGTGACCTAAACTCACCCTTCCATCGTCCCAGTACTTGGCCATGCACAAGTCGCCCTTCTGCCACATCCAAGCGTCTCCAGGCGTCATCCCGAAATGCTCCCTTGGTGCAGCGTGTGGCACAGCAACAGGAGCAGTCTGAGGAGCATGGGGATTTCCATGAAGTGTGGCTAGGCCGGGAGCAAAAGACGTCGGTGGCAATTCCTGCTGCTTCTGTTGATTGGGAATCGTCACTCCTTGGCTCTTTAGAAGGCTCATGGCAAACTCGTTTGCCTCCTTGCTCTGGAAACCCATGATCTTGCTCGGATCGTATGTATAGCCATTCGCCAATTGACTGTAGTTTGCATGCGAATGATGCCGGGGATTGTGATGGTTGGATTGAGCCCTTTCTGGCTTCTGCGAAGGCAACTGTGCGGGTTGCTGCTGCTGGGTTTCTGTTCCTGTTCCCGCCTGGCGATTGGATTGTCCTTGACCCTGTTTGCGTCGATTTTCTCGCTTGGGAGCACTGCTCACCTTGAGATCGGCCGTCTCTTCGGTTACCTTGCTTAAACGTGCATTGAAATCGTCTCCTGAGTTGTTCGAGAGCTTGGCTGTTGCAATACCTGAATTCGATCCAGAGCTGACTGCCTGCTGTTTACGCCTGTTGCCATTAGCGTTGCCATTCTCGCCCCTGTTTGAGCCCCCACGATTGCTACCTCGATCACTGCCGCGCCGACTGCCGGTATGTTCCTTACCATTAGTTGTTTCTTGTTCTGTTTTAACCTCGGGATTGGTCTTGGCCGGCGGGTTGTCAGGACCATTGCGGTTGGAAGTTTTTACGGTCGTAGACTCCGGCTTGTTTCGTCCAGTTCCACGTTCGTTAAAACCTCCACCGCGCTCCCTGGGTGGTCTTTCTTCCCTGGGTGGTCTCTCCTCCCTGGACGGCCTTTCTTCCTTCGGTGGCCTTTCTTCCCTTGGTGGTCTTTCGTCCCTCGACGGCCTCTCATCCCTACCTCCTCCTCGATTACGTCCACCGCCTCTTGAAGAACCCGCATGCCCACCGCGATGCGCGGCAAAGCTGCTCGATACATTGTTCTCAAACCTCGACCGATCACCGAACTTTCCTCCTCCGCCCAGAGCTGAAGATCGGCTATCCGGCTCGCTAAACCTCGAGTTCCCATATTGCTTGAAAGGATTAAAGTGATTGGCAGTGGGTGGGGCAGTGGGAGCAGCGGCAAAGGCCTCTGCGATGCTGGGAGTAGGTGTCTCCGTGGCTGGCAGCTTTGTAGTGAGGAAATCAAACAGGGTGGCGTTGGCAGCTGGCTTGGCTGCCTCGGCTTCGTCCTTGGCGCTAGCGCCACGCTTTCCCTCTCTGGGCGGTCGATCTCCACGTCCCGGACGACCCATTGTTTCGATGGGATCCAAGCCTCCTGTTTCTTTTCGTCGTTTTAGGTTGAAAAGAGCACGCTCTAGATTGTTTCGGGTGGCATGCAAGGCACTGTGGGCTTCCTCCTCGCTGAAGCCCTTGTCCAGGATCTTCTTTATGTTGTGATCGACAATGTTCTGCCCACCGCCTCCGAATACCTTTTTGACGCCCGCCTTGGTAGCCACGGCAATGGCCTCGGTGCGCATGGCATTGAACTCGTCGTTTTCCTTTACCGGCTTATCCTTATCGCCAGAGGAGCCCAGGCTCTTGAAATTCCTCTCTCCCTCGGTGGTATCGATTCTCCGGCCAAATGCCACCCAAGGCGGAGGCGCCGAGGTGCCGCTTAGAGGACGACCACTACGGGCATACCTTAACATGGTCCTGGCAAGGTCCCACTTCTCGTAGAGGGCATCCACACGTCCTCCCAGAAGCTGAATCTCACTGGATCTCAGCAGCATGAATCCCTGCATCAGCTGAAGTTTCTCGGCCTTGAAAAAGATCTTACTCCCTGGTGCCACATTGAGATTTAGCTGGGGCACGGGTTCCAGCTCCAGGGCCTGTATGGAATTCTGTCCATCGCTCAGATCGAGTTGTATTAGGCGTGGCGCTGCCTTCGATTCTTCGTTTGCTTTGGGAGCGGCTATATTCCTTACTCTCTGCACCTGCAGAACAATTTTTCCGGGCAAAGTGGCATCTTCGCGTTTCGTGGGCAGTGCGCCACCTCCTACATCACGAATATCCCGCTGAAACAATGAGTAATCGGTTATTTTTAATAATTACACACCATTTGAAGCAGCCGGTTCGCCTACAACTCACATTCAGTGCTTCATCCACAATTTTCCGGGGATCCTCGCTGCCAACGGCTGTTGTCAGGACTTTAAGGCCCTCCTCCGTCAGGTGCCTGCATCAATCGTTAGTCCTTATTACTCCCAACAATTTTATGCGCTACTTACCATCCGACTTCCTGTAGTTTCTTGGCTAATTCCATTTTTTCATGAATACGTCTTTTTTGCAACCCGAATACTAGCGATGACAGAGGTATTAGATGTGTACTCGCTAGTGATGCGCAATGCGGCAATTGGATATATCGGCCGCCGGTGGTTAAAAGTATCGCTTGGGTGTTATTTATATTATTATTTTAGGCCGAGTTTCTTGAGTGCCTGTTTGTAATTCTCGATCATATGAAGAGTCCCAGTGAATAATTACAGGCGTCCCATTTGATTTTACGAGAAGATTGTTTGGTCTTAATCATATTCGTCTTATTCATATTCGTATCAGCTACCTTAACTACCCTTAAGAAACTTAATCTGGAACTACAAAACTGTTTCAAATAATGCATGATGATATGCATTATTCTTGAAATTAACTGTTTAAAATGACGTTCCGAAACCAAAAGTGGAGATATAAATTTAAATTTAAATTATTTTGATTCGTGGAAATAAATAAAACATTATGAGAAGTTAAAAAGTTTCTAATTTTTATGAAAAATACGCCTATAATCAACTGTTTGCTTAAATTGTATATCCATAACATTGGGACATATAACATTTAATTTTTATAGAACAGCAAGCCATTCTTCATTTTAACGTTAAGATGAATACCCCAGATGTCACAGTCAGTGCTATGGAACTCAAACTTTAGGTTTTATAACAACATCAAACGCGGTCACACTGCCAATAAAAAATATAAAAGGGGCGGCCGACGGCAGAGAGAATGAATAACGGTTCGCGAGCAACAACGTTTCGGTTTCGAGTACGGAGTATATTTTCAAATCAACAAGAAGTGTTTAAGCACCAAAGCGAGATCTATTCGAAGCGAGCCCACATTTATAGCCATATCGTAGAAGCTGTAACAATTCCGTGGAACAATTTCTGTGGAAAGTGCTAGAAAAAATAAGAAAAAAAACTGTGACGCGAGCAACAAACAGTCATCGGACGATTTATAGAGTCTAACGCAGAGTCCAAAGCATGAATCTATCATTCGCTGGCTGCGGATTCCTGGGCATTTACCACGTCGGAGTGGCCGTGTGCTTCAAGAAATATGCCCCGCATCTGTTGCTGGAGAAGATTGGAGGCGCTTCGGCCGGTTCCTTGGCCGCCTGCTGTCTCCTGTGCGATTTGCCATTGGGTAAGTCTCTGCCCCCATGTAACATGGGCGGGTCCAAGGGGGTTTCGGGTCCTAAGTTCCCGAAAATCTTTGATTGGACTTCAGAAAGAACTATAATTATATTGACAGCATATTTAATAAAAACCAAATTAAAACATGTTTGCTTCTACAAAATTAATGTACTTACTGTGAACAAATTAATTTTTAAATTAAAGTTTTAACGAAAACAAAAGTATTAAGGCAAAGATCCTTGTTTTTTAATTATAGTAAAAGACAAGGGATTACAAGAATTTAAGCGGTTCTTAACTCCTGAAATTTTTTAATTTATAAGAGGATGCATTCTGGCCATATTAATAGATTTTGCAAATAAAAAAATATTTTGCGTACCTGAACTTTGCTATTGTACAAGGTTTTTTGCGAGAAAACCCCCTTGAATATTTTCGGCACCCCCACTGGTATTTTCGCTATTTCTCTCCTCTTTTCTCTCGAAATACTTATTCACATACAAACGTGAAACAGCTGACTGCAAAAACAACCACTGGTCAGTTCAGTGACTCTGTTAGTGGGAGGGAGAAAGAGTGAGAGAGCAAGAGAGAAAGAGGGATGCTGCGGAGCTCAATATAAAACGCATTGAATTAAATTGATAAGATTGTTTGTGTTTGTAGGTCGCTAGGAAGTCAATGGGGGTCTTTCATAATTGTGTCTGAGAGTAGTGTGTTTTTGGGCGTGTTTGCCCAATTTCAAAGGGGGCTCGTCAGTCGAAGAAAATATGCGGCGTAGTTGAAAAACCTAACGAAAACAGAAAAACAAGTTTCATGGGCCGGGACAACGCACTTCTGTAAAGCGACACCCAAATATACATATAACCAAATGGTCAGGCTACACAAACACAGCGGTGGACAAAACAATAGCGTCTTTGTCTAATTATATTTTATGAACATTTTAAATTTGAGCCTTTTTGTAAATAAAAAGTTTTTCAGACTGTAAAATGAGCTAGTAAACCGTACTAGTCATATTTATGCATGAATCGATATTTTCTTCACATTTATTAAAATGATGTTGTACACGTAAGAATAATAAATTAAAGTAGAAAATCTACATAAACTAACATCTGTCACAAAAAGATACTATTATTTGTACCCCAGCTGTACACATACAAACCTACATATTTCGATCGAGATGCTTGAAGGTCGAGTGTTTATTCATATATTTTGTTATGCTTAGGAGGCGCGTTCATCGAAAGCCGACTATGAATTCGAGGCAAAAGTTGTGCTATTGTGGAATCTGGTCTATATATAACTGTGAAATATATGTGGGCTTGTAACACGAGTTCTTGTTTTCGATTTTTTCTGTGCAACGCTTCGTTTGTATCGTGGGTATAAACATGTCAATCACTGGGGAACACAAAACTAGCGAGCGAGGAAAACAAATGTCAGCTGTATTACTCATTGCTACCATGCAACAGAGTACAGATCATATGGCTTATCGTTTGACCAGGGTAATCGAGAGCCATAATCTGGAATAACGTCAGCAGAGGCAACAGCATTCGATCGTTAAAGTAATCAACCGATTTTTTTGCTTCTATGCATATGCGATAATTTTCCTCCCCGGGGCTTAACATGCTCGATTTCCCCTGACTTTGATTTCATTGAAGTTGCCACACGGGGAACACTACGTTTTTATATATCTGTGGTTTGACCTTCAAATCTCAAAACAGTACAATAAGCTTTATCTCGAAATTATAAACAATTTATGAATTTTTAACTTGCTAAAAAGATTCCAAATCTAGACTAAAACTTTGGTATCAACATATAATAATGGGTATCTTCTGGATGTAGACCTACATTTCATAACATTAGGGATATGCTGATTTCAATTTGTTTAACATCTACAACTCTCTCTGGATTATTCCGTTTTGAATCTTCCAATTTTCCGCTTTTCACGTACGTACGTTTACCTACCTGATCTTTACCCTCAGCTGCTAGAAAGTTCGTTAGCCTGGTCAGCTGTTACCTGCAGCAGAATTTTCCTGTAATTTCAGTTTTCCCTTTAATTGCCGCTATTAAATGTTGTCGGTTGCATTTTCATCTAGGTCTATTTGATTACTCAGCTCATAGCGTGTATAATTTGGACTTTAAAAGTCGCTATGCAGTTCACTTACTTTGAAGGGGTGTTTCGGGTCCTAAGTACAGGTACCTATGTATATGTACAGAAGCGTTGCACAGACAAAAGACGATTTGTTCCGCTGGCAGATTAGATTTGTGAAAGTTTTTACTTGTTTTCGGGTTTGCCAACAGTGCGAAACAGAATGACGAGGCAGGTATTGGACTTAAATTAGGAAATAAAAACCTATTCCAGTTTAATGTTACCTTAAAAAGCAGTAAATAACTTCTATGAGGAATAATATTAGAGCTTAAGGTTTTTTAACAACATAAACTTGCAGTACTTAGTTCTATTGTCATGCACTCTATTTCCTTTGTACTCGAAATGTCTGCTTAAATCCAAGGGTTATTCAGATAGGGTGTTGGAAAGCCACCTCGTGTGGCTCTTTATAAACCTATTCATTCATGACCGCTCTTTTATGGCTCTATTTATTATCATCTGTTCACCGCACTTCCTCTTTGTTGTTGGCACTCGAAACACTTGAACACGAGTTGGTTGGTGATCGCCACGCGAACTTGTCACCGTATCGGGTGACGGCACCGCAAACTACATATGTATGTATATTGGCCATTTATCTCATATTTTCCCCATTTTACTGCAAGCTATACTGCCCTCTTAGATAATCGCGATTTTACATTCGATCACGTTGGAATAATGGCTTAGTTACAGAGCACTTGTAAACAAGTTGTTATCAGTTAGTGGAAATTGCCGTGTTTTGATTGATTCCGGATTCTCCCTTTTTTAGGTTCAGGGGCAATTAACTAAATTTCTAAATGCAAATCTGTAAATACGAATATATAGACTGCGTTTATTTTTAGTGGGAAAGCCAACGGCCGACCTTCAGTTGAGTTCCCTCCGCCGCCTATCTGGAAATTTTAGAAATAACAACTGCAATTAATTGTTCACATTCGAGCACGAATATTCTAACATACATATATATTCATTGCTTATCGGTTTGATTTACCTTTATGGGCACGTTATCATGGGGGAGTCATGTTTTGTTGCCGATTTCCGTCGCTTAAAGTCCAAGTTGCGGGTGTATCAGATATTCGCTTACGTAGTATATAGGCTTTTGAATGGTGGTTCGATTTCGTTGCAGCTGGTAATACGAAAATATGAGTCAAGTGCAGTTTCGCGATTTAAGTCGCACATCGAGCTCTTTGTTTGATTCAGACTGATCGCTATCTTTGTATATGGCCGTACTGCATGGTATATACATGGTGAATTCGATTGACGTATTTTGCATTGGGCTTAGTTTCCTATTCCCAACTGATGATTAGAGCACAAAGCAAACACTATCTGCATATTTACATGTGGTTCGCAGCTGTGTTTTACACCCTATACAAAATGCTATCAGCTCTGCGGGGTCCTCTATATGTGCAGTATCTTCCAATGATCTCCTCCCCACAATTAATCGCCAATGCAAATGGGGCTGTTCATCATTATCGAAAGCATTATTGTTGATTGACACACTTTCTGCGGCACACAAAACTAATCCACGATAACACTTGGTCACGGGCCGTGTTTCGAATGGAATAAAATAGAATAGTAAGGCATTATTGGAGG
Source organism: Drosophila kurseongensis (assembly GCA_018153305.1). NCBI lineage: Eukaryota > Metazoa > Arthropoda > Insecta > Diptera > Drosophilidae > Drosophila > Drosophila kurseongensis. The sequence continues at coordinate 5,902,631 of JAECXX010000005.1, read as the reverse complement.
TCTTTGAAGGTATTTCAAAATCTACCAATGCTGGAAATATATATGTATATACATATATATAAAATGATCAAGTTTAATAACATTATCGGGAAAATGTTAGACAACCTAATGTATTAAAAAATGTTAAAAAAAAATAGTTAACATTTATTATTTTGATGGTTTTGTTTTTAAAGTTTTCCTACTTAAAAAATGTAAAATTATATTTAATATATAAATACTTATTCATCCATACCTAAGTCAACTTTTCGAATAGAATCAAAAATTGCAGCTGCCGAGATCCATGCACAAAATTTATCTTACCTTTCTCCTTTGCTCTTTCAAACTCACAAATCCACCCTGTCAATATAAAAGCAAAATATCCGAAAGTTTCCCTAAATCCGTTGCAGAGAACTCAGCATTGCAATGTGACCTATATAAATAATTGTATTTGTGTGACGCGGCTGCACACTGATAACTTTCATAGTCAAGGTGATAAGTATGTCCACTAGCGAAATTATTTATTTCAATAATTCGAAAGTTTGAGAATGGTATCATTTTGTGGAGAAAATAATATTTCAACGAAATGTATAGGAATTGCCTTTTTAAAGTTATTAAACATTCATAATTTATAAATGTTCAATTCTGACCCTTAATAAGTATAGATTAATTGATCGAAGCTGACCGATTTGAAAGTGTTGATTTTAACCGTTTCAAAAGAATAAAGATCAATAGTTCGGCTTCAAAATATTGTACTCAAGAATTGGGTAAAAAGCAACCAAAAAGACTATAAGTTGACAGATTCCATTAAGCAAAATTCGAATTAAAGAAGTCTTACAAGTGACAAGATAAATACAAAAAAGTTGTAAACATAATTACTTTGCTCACTGTAAGCATACACACATGTAGAATATACATACATATGTAAGTGGGTAAACTATGCGCAAGCGGAAGAAGCAGAAATTTCAGATATTCTGGCTTTTGTGCTCTTCGAATACAACCACAATATCACGTGATGAGGCCTTTTATTTTGCTTTTTGGGTGCCCTGATCCAAAGCGGTGCGAGCGAGATAGAGCTAAGTAGAGCGAGCAAGACCGCTAAATTGAGAGCGTATAACTTGAGTTTTGGGGGTCAGACCTCGGAAATGGGGGTGTGTGTGCCGCTCTTTCTCTCTTTTAATATTGAAAGTTTGTTGCCTTTTCTTTTTCCATGGAAAGCAACAACTGCATACATATGCTACTCCCACAGCTCCCCCCCTTCAAAATTCCCCGGTAACTTGTTTATTTATCCATTCAAGTCGAGCCCCCAAAGAAATTTATTTTTGGTGCAGCTGTTTGTATATACATATGTATGTATTACGCTCTTTTGTTTTCCTCTTTATGTTGTTTACAATTTCGTTTCGTTTTGGTTTCCATTGCCGTTATGCTCCCCGCCTCCTAAAGTTGGCGTTAGTTGCACTTGACTTGCGGTTACGTTTCACGTAACGTCAAATGCCAACTGTACGTTTAATTTACAGTGGGGGTCATAAAATTAAAGCTTTTTAAACTAGGTTAATAGATACATATGTGATAGATACATATGGCTAAAAGGGACAGATCTTTTTTTTTCGATTTTGGAGTAATGAAAGGAGCACAAAAAGCTGTTTTCGACCATCGTAAAGACCTATTTATAGGTAATCGATTAAATTTGAAATGTTCGAATCTATTAGAAACACAATTTTCTTATGTTTTTTGTTTTACACAGAATTCAAGGTTAGAGGTGGTTTGGCGTATTGACTAACCCACGGAAAACACTCCCACTTTTATCAATCGTCTTCTTACACGCAGTTGTTATTTACCTAAGAAAAACACAAACAAAAATAATTAAGAGGGCTGCACGTAACGCGATAGTGTTGTTTATTTGCATTTTCCTCCCAAGTTTATTATTGTTGTTGATAATCGAAAGCGGAATAGCGAAAACAAATTTGATATAGAACCGGGAATTGGAACCCCCATGGGTTCTATGCGATCTTCAGCGCGGTTCCAAATTCCATCCATAACAGTTGTACTCAATGTCGTAGCAGCTTTAAATAGTTTAACTGATACGCGGACGTTATGTGACTTGTTTTCCAACTATCGTGAATCGCGACCCCCTCTGGTTCCATGTGTTCTTCAGCGCGGTTCCAAACTCCATTCAAAACAATAGTGTTTAACGTCGCAGTAGCTTTAAAACGTTTAACTGATACGCGGACGTTATGTGACAAATTTGATATAGTTTTCCAACTATCGTTATTTCCCATTATATAGCATCGATCACGGGACGTAATAGAGCGATTTTTGATGGGTCTAACCTCGACTTTCGCTATTCCGCGTTTTTTTTCTTTTCAGATGGCCTGATTTTTTTTTACGTCAGTTTCTGGAGCACAACAAAAGTATTCTTGCTTTCGTTAGTTTATATTCTAACCTTATCATTTTCATAGCTGTAGGTCTTTCCGCTTTCATCTAATCAAAATATTTGGAAAGTGCTAGCGTGTGGCACCACGGGAAGCTTGATTTCTTATCAATATGGCACATGGTTTACGCGAAACTACTATTTTTATGACTACAATATGGAAGCATAGGTTCCAAAATAGGTTCAATAAATATATTATCAGTACATAGGCCAAAAGTTGTCAATTTTTCCCACCTACCCTTAATGTAAGTTGATTATTATTTATTTACTTTGAAAATAAAAAATATAATTGCTAACATTTACATTTCTTTTATATTTTTTGATAAACAGGATTTTGAATCGTACGAAAGAAACATATAAACAAGAAAGGAAAGCTAACTTCGGGCGGAGCCGAAGTTGAAATACCCTTGCAGAATATTCTGTAATTTAGATTCTTTAAAATTATTCATATGATGCATTCTTAACACTCATAAAAAATCCCAACTTCCTAACTTTAAAAACACCAAAGTTATGGCATTTCCAATCGTTCAGTTATATGGCAGCTATAGGATATAGTCGGCCGATCCTTATGAAATTTGGTAGGTCAGATTAATTGGCCAAATATAAAACCCATAGAAAATCCCAATTTTCTAATTTTACAAACACCAAAGCATTTCAGTTATATAACAGCTATAGGATATAGTCGGCCGATCCTTATGAAGGTCGGCAAAGTTATGGCATTTCCGATCAATAAGTTATATGGCAGCAATAGGATATAGTCAACCGATCCTGGCCGTTCCGACTTATATACTGCGTGCAAAGGAAAGAAGGGTGTGTGCAAAGTTTCAATTCGATATCTTTAAAACTGAGAGACTAGTTTGCGTAGAAACAGACAGTGGGACAGACGGACATGCTTATATCAACTCAGGAGGTGATCCTGATCAAGAATATATATACTTTATAGGGTCGGAGATGTCTCCTTCACTGCGTTGCACACTTTTGACCAAAATTATAATTCCCTCTGCAAGGGTATAAAAAAGCAATATAATTTTTCATCATTGTTAAACTCAAGGGTGGGATCCTTAGTTTCTTATCAGCTACATAAACTGTGTTGGGGGTCGAGTGGCAAATAGAACAAAACAAACACTTCCATACCACTCAAGGTTCTTACGTCATTGTCCCTCATAAACGGGGCGGGAAATGGTCAACAACGATAACACTGCCAAGAGCAACACTTGACCCTTTGGATGACACAATGACGCAAAACCCGCAGACATCATCAGGCGTAGATCAGCAATCGGGGAAACGCGCGATGAGATAGCCCATTGAACCCGAAAATATCAATATTGTATAAGATAGATTAGCAAGGGTAATAAATATATATGTAGTCGATCTTGTCTAAGTCAAGCTTCGAAATTTCTGAAACTATTTTTCGATTAATTACAGCCCCCCTTAACCCTTTTTCCGGAATCTCTAATATATACAATTTGTTTTGCAGTATCTTTCCCATCCAAAATATTATGTTTATAGTTTATCGTTGTTTTAGTATTAAAAGTTAATCGGAATCAAAAGTCCAACTATATACAATTTATAGGCCTGCACTCTTAAAGCTTAAATATATTTTATGTTGTTAAACTAACAGCTTCCCACATTTCTTCTAAATTTTACAGGCAGCATGACCTCCGATTTCTTCCGGGTGGTGAACGAAGCACGTCGCTATTCTCTGGGTCCCTTCAGTCCCTCCTTTAATATCCAGACCTGTTTGCTGGAGGGTCTACAGAAGCACCTACCAGATGATGCCCACAAGCGGGTGAATGGCCGCCTTCACATCTCGCTGACTCGGGTTTACGATGGAAAGAACGTGATCATCTCGGAGTTTGAATCGCGGGAAGAGGTTCTACAAGCGCTGCTGTGCGCCTGCTTTATCCCAGGATTCTCCGGCATCCTACCACCCCGATTCCGTGGGGTCCGCTATATGGATGGCGCCTTTTCCGATAACCTGCCCATCCTGGACGAGAACACCATCACGGTGAGCCCGTTCTGTGGCGAGAGTGATATTTGCCCGAGGGATCAGAGTTCGCAGCTGTTCCATCTGAATTGGGCCAATACCAGTATTGAGATCTCGAGACAGAACATCAATCGGTTCGTGAGGATCCTGTTCCCGCCTCGTCCTGAGTTCCTGTCCAAATTCTGCCAGCAGGGATTCGACGACGCCTTGCAGTTCCTGCATCGCAATAATCTAATCAATTGCCGACGATGTGTGGCGGTCCAGTCAACGTTCGTCGTTTCCGAGACTGTGGCCCAGCCCCAGGAGTTCGATCCTGAGTGCAGGGAGTGTAAGAAGCATAGAAAGGTGAGGTTTACCAGTATTATACTTTTTAAACTATTACTAACTTTCCGTTGTTTTTATATTCCAGGACGCTTTAAGCTCAAACATGCCTCAAACAGTTCTGGATGTGATCCAGGACTATATCGAACAAGCTAATAAGGGTCTGGCCAACTGGATCTTCAAACATCGTGGTATAAAACTGCTTTCCCTGCCCGCCACAGTGCCTATGGACTTTCTCCTGGCTACCATTTCAAAGTACGTTTTTATATACCATTGTATAAAATCACAAATCATTTTCATAATCTGTTTGATACGTTTTTAGAATATCAGCATTGACGCCAAAACTTACCAAGCAAGCAAGAATTATGGTGGAGGACTTTATTCTTCAGTTGAATAACGCCATGCATATACGCCTCCTAAATAAATTCACGGTGAGTCAATAAAATGCTTACCTTTTGCTCATTTTGTTAAATATGCATCCAAAGTTAAGAGATAAGTTAACATTGGTGTTTTGACTGTTTTATATACTTCTGTTTCAAATAAAGTAAAATCATTTTTAAATTATATCCGAAATGAATTTCATAATTTGTAGATTAGGGTATTAAATTAAAAATACTAAAGGATTGCTTTTTATTACAGCTATATGACCAACCCCACTTTGATGCCACTGGTCTTCTGCATTCCAACCGCCTATATGGACCTCGTGTATCAATTCTTGTGGATGAATAGTAAGCTAAACAAGAGTATTTATTACCCGAGAAAAAATCTAATTGTTTTTTTGCTTTTAGTGGAGCCACCCCGCTTGAGGACGATGTCGATAACTTTGAGCATGTCCTCAAGATGACCACTCACAACGACGCTCTCTATGCCTATTACTACACCGACAGTAACACGAACAAGGTGAAAGTAACCGAGATTTTCGACTTTGACGAAATGACGGAGCACGACGAACTGGCCACTGACCTGCAAATATACGAAGGCTCAGTCGAGGATCACCCCAATCCGCATCAGCACAGCCACAATACTGTGGTCAGCGAATGGAATGGCGTCGAATCAGGTTTGTACTTAGAAAAACACAATTCTTTCAAATCAGAAGCTCACTTCATTATCTAGAGAAAACGTATCATTTGCAAATTGAATCAACACCAAACATTTTTTGCAGTACAAATTATGCCAACGACTCCCGAACTACACGACGTAGCCTTTTAAAGCACTATTACACAGTTATCCAAAAATTAAACGACTATAAATGCACCTCCATTACCTTTAACCCACTCAAGCATTAAGTCCATATTTAAATTGGCAGGTAAATTACCAAAATTTCAATCAATTCCCCTTTATTCCCATTAAAAAGTTTCATTTTACCAAATAAAAAATTGTAAGTTGTTAAACTAAATGGTACTTTTTACTTTAATCCTCTATAGACTTCTTCATCGATGCCCAGACGCCGAATTCGGAGGATAGTAAAACAACAGCGCCACAATTTTCACAACTGGATCTGGAGCCCGAGTCAGATGCTAGCGTCCTCAGCGATCCTGAGGTGGATCAGAGTTTTAGCAACTCTACGCACGGCAGCGAAATGTATATAGAAATTGAATGAGAAAGGGGAGGAATATGGGGGGTCCCATCTTAGGAACTGTAACGAAACATCTCCAAAGCGGCTCGTAGCAAAGCGAAAAGCCTAGTAGCGTTTCCATTAGCCTAATTAGTCTTAGTACGACCAACGTATGTACCTAACTTAACTTAGCCGTATGCTGCCATTGTATCATCGCCAGTTTGTAAGCGGCAATTAGCAATTAATTGCATTCTTGTTATTAGTCACCCTCACACGACTTGTATTACATAAAAATCACATCTGTGTTTAGCCTAAGTTGATAATGTTTAAACAATAAAACAGTAAACAAGATTAAAAATCCTTGTCTATGACTAAAATTCATTTATTGTTCAGAACAAAAAATTTCTTCCTTTTTTTAATTTTAGAAGGAAAAAGGGTAAACCGTTCTATAGGCCGAAGTTTATATACCCTTGCAGTTATTACAAAACGACTACGTTTCGATTTCTATGCCTATATTACTAAAAACAATGAAGCTATGTAGATTTTGCCCTGCATTCTGCCATCGTTTCCATGGCAAAGTTTCAAGCAGATATCTTTAAAACTGAGGGACTAGTTTGCGTAGAAACGGACGGACGGACAGGCGGACATGGCTAGATCGAGTCTCCTGGTGATGCTGATCAAGAATATATATACTTTATAGGGTCGGAAATGTCTCCTTCACTGCGTTGAAAACTTTTGACTGAAATTATAATATCGTCTGCAAGGGTATACAAAGTAAATATAGTAAATTGATATTTCATTATATTTATTAAACGTTATAGGGACTAATTATTTATTCTATTATTATTATTTTATAATAGGATCAATTTAAAATCAATGTGTTACTCTGTGAATGTCCCGCCACTTTTAAGGATTTGAATTGATTTTACTATGACTTTAAAGTGTGATTTTTTTTTAATATTTATACTTTGTTCCAATTTCTACAGTTTAAAAATATTACAAAATATCTTCTAAATTTGATATTTATAGTATTTTATTTTTTTAGTTTATTTTGTTAAAAATATTACTAGTTTTACGTGTTAAAAAATATTAAAATCTCGATATCTCTTAAATACGGTAACGGTATTATGGTATCGATGCCAAGGGAGCAGAATACCAAATTATGGACTTGGTAATTTTAGCACATATTTTGTAGGCTGCAGCGGTCACACTTCAATTTTTTTCTTGCAGCCGATTTATTGTTTTGGTTTTGGCTAATAAATTGCCATCAATTATCTTAAATTGTGTGTTAAATAAAAAGGCAACACGATGGAGGCGGTGCCGCGCTTGCACATGCTTTGGTTCGCTCTAAAGTCAAGTCCTGAGGGAACCTCCTTTGCGGCATTGAAAAAGGTAAAGAGAGTGAGTCGAGAAAGGGGGAGTGGAAAAAATTAAGAGAGTCCGCAAAACAAAGAGGAGCCCAATTAGTTGAACTTAATTATCGGTCGTCTGGGAAAAATGAGATTTAAATTGTCAATATTCCTGAAGCTCCTGAAGCGAAGTAAATGCATTTTTCTTTTTCCCATTTGCCCCTCTGTTCAAACCCTATTTGTCTGGCGCTGAGTCATCGCCGTCATCTGATTAACTGCCCAAACAACAATGGGTTATAAACAAATATTGGTGAGAGTTTTGTAGGTAATTGCACCCAGGTATTTTTTACATTATTGGGTACCTTATTTGAGCCGATAAAAATTGAAATACTTTTCATATTAGTTTTTAATTGTCCTAACACTTAAATAAAAGCCAACTTACCAAGTTAAATGCCTGGGGGAAAAAGGTGTCTTTTAATCCAATATTTCCTCTGCAATCGATGCAATGTAGATTTAGATTTATCAAATTCGAATTCAATTTATTCAAATTCATCCAGAAATGACATCAAATATTCTACGAAACATCAAAATTACACTCACATTATTACTTGGAGGAAGAACGTGATTGACTCTGATTTATACGTTTGTATACCCTTGCAGAGGGTATTATAATTTTGGTCAAAAGTGTGCAACGCAGTGAAGGACACATCTCCGACCCTATAAAGTATATACATATATTCTTGATCAGGATCGCGTCCTGAGTTGATATAAGCATGTCCGTCTGTCTGTTTCTACGCGAACTAGTATTTCAGTTTTAAAGATATTGAATTGAAACTTTGCAAACACCCTTCTTTCCTTAGAACTCAGTATATAAGTCGGAAGGGCCGGGATCGGCCGTCTATATCCTATAGCTGCCATATAACTGAACGATTGGAAATGCCATAACTTTGGTGTTTGTAAAGTTAGGAAGTTTCATAAGGATCGGCCGACTATATCCTATATAATTAGTTCCATGACCGTTACTGTCACTCCCTTGCATTATAAAAGAGGCTGAAAAGGGTAGGTATGTCAAATTCAAAAGAAGTTTGAGTATTAAGAATGCATCATATGAATAATTTTGGAGAATATAATTTCCAGAATATTCTGCAAGGGTATATCAACTTCGGCTCCGCCCGAAGTTAGCTTTCCTTTCTTGTTTAAAGTGGGATGTTACCAAAACGTATTTACGTATTTCACAAGTTAGTTAATTCTAATAGTTTTTAAACGGGAAGACCAACACCATTGCCAAAATCAATAGTACACGCATTCTGCTATGCAATTTTGAATAATTTAAACTACTCTCATTTTCTTTTAGTACATTGCGGAATTCTACCATGAGGACCCTGAGGCCTTTTCCAAGGAGGTACATGCCCTGGAGACCCTACGAAACCAGGCGATGCACACCACCAAGGATGGGGCACCGGTGATGAAGCGCTACTACTGCCAGCTGCACGCCCTCCAGAATCGGTTTCCCCAGCTGGCCGATCGCGGGATCTTCACTTTTACGTGGAAAGACCTCTACCACAGTGCCGTTCACGAGGTTAGCGACCTGCGGTTCGAGCGGGCCGCCGTGCTGTTCAACATTGCCGCATCCCACACACAATCAGGAGCATCGGTGACCCGTGGCGATGTCGATGGCATGAAGATGGCCTGCACCCACTTTCAGGCGGCCGCTTGGGCCTACGGAGAGCTAAGGGAACGTTATGCCAATGTAAATAGTGGCGGGGACTTCATGACGCAGGAGCTGTTGGTGTTCCAGCAGCAAGTGTGCTTTGCTCAGGCTCAGGAATGCATCCTGGAGAAGTCACTGATTGATAATAGGAAGCCGCACATCGTGGCAAAGGTGACGGCGCAGATTGTTGTCTACTATGGAGCTGCCCTGGCTGCTCTGCTTACGGGAGGAGATGAAGGTCCGGTGGCGCAGGTCATCGATAGCTCCGTGTACAAGTTGTGGAAAAAGTACGTCCGCTTCAAGATCAACTATCTGAACTGCATTTTGTACCTGTACCAGGGGCAGCATTCCGAGGAGAAGCGTCAAATGGGCGAACGGGTGACGCTATACCAGGTGCGTACCTACAAATCTATCTAAGTCCGAAGTAATTTTAACTATAAACCAATTACAGGCTTCTTGGGACAAACTAGAGGAGGCGCGAAAAGAGTCCAAGGGTCTGCCCGATCAGCGTGAGATCAATGAATCCCTTAGCTTCACCGCTGATGTGGTGGAGGCAAAGCGCAAGAATGCCAAAAACGAGAACGAGTTCATTTACCATGAGGCGGTGCCGGAACTCTCAACCATTGCGGCTGTACAAGGTGCCAATTTGGTCAATGGAATTGGTTTTCAAGTAACCGACGAGGAGCACTCGGGACCAGATATCTTTGCCAGATTGGTACCCATGAAGGCCCACGAAGCCAGTTCCTTGTACAGCGAGGAGAAAGCCAAACTGCTGCGAAAGTACGGAGCCCTGCTGGAGGAGAAGGACACGCAACTGGAAGCCTACATGAGCTCCCTCACCCTGGATAATCTAAATATCAACGAGGAGCAGGCCAACAAGTTGCCTCAGGGCATTGTAGATCGCTGTGCGGCCTTGAATGCAAACAAGACAGCTATTAGCGACCTTGTAGAGGCCATGTCTCAGCTGGCTGAGATTACAGCCGATGTGGAGACCAATCTCGGGGAGATTTCCCATATGCTGGAGACAGAGGCCAAAGCGGAGCGGGAATTCCAATCCGCCAGTGGCGTCCAGCGAACTCCAAATGCCCATATTACTGAGCTTACTCGAGAGTACCAGAAATATAGTGAAGCCCATGCCCGGGCAGGCGAATCCAACAATACCCTGAGAAAAGCCATGAGTCTGCATGTGAATAACCTGAAAATCCTGGCCAGACCGTTGCCTGAAATTCAACAACTGATGCCTAAACTAAGTTCGGAATTAAATACCACCGAAATTTTTAGGGATGTGAAGCTGATTCTCAATAAAGTCAACGAAATGAAGGCCCAACGAGCACAATTCCATGCAGATCTGAGGATAGCTATTAATGAGGACGATATTACAGGCAAAGTAATTGCCCATGGTGGACAGGAGGGACTCCAAGCTTTATTTGCCACCGAACTGGGCAAGCACGATAAAATAACCGAACTTCTGGACCAGAATATGGTGGCTCAGGCCAATATTTTGCAAGCCCTAACTGAAAACTATGCCAAGGCGGCACCTGTTTTGAAGACGCTCCAGGATGTGAAGCAGAAACGGGAGCACTTCTACAGTTCGTTGGCTGCCTCCTATGATGTTTATGAGGATCTGTTGGCCAAGTCTGCCAAGGGTTTGGAGTTCTATAAGAAGCTGGCCGGAAATGTGCAGAAGCTCCTTACCAGATTTAGATCCGCCAGGGATGTTCAGTCCGAGGAGCGACAGCAAAGGATGCAGAGTGTCAAGGCGGCCACACCTCCGGTGGTCAGCAAAGTGATCACAGAAGCAGCACCTTCGCCAGCGGTCAGTAGCACGCCCAAACTGAGGGATTACCTTAAGGCCAAGGCAGCAATGGCGGATGCCTCGAATCCCGCAACTCCGGGCTACGTGCCAACAGTGCGTCCCGTGCCGGTGGGCTCGGAAAATCCCACCCAGGCCGCTTGTTCCTATGCCACTGCACCACCTAATGAGCCACCGCCGCCTTACAGCCTCACCCAGCAGCAGTACTTTGATCCCAGTGCCGCCGGCTACACGAACCCCATGTATCAACAGCAGCAGCAGCACATCGCCCCTCCGGCTTACAAGGCTCAAGCATCGCCGAATTCCCAGTCGCTCCACGGAGCAATGGCTCAGATGAATCTGCAGGCCCAGGTGCAGGACAACAGCCAAGCGGACTCGGGATACAGCTATGGGTATCCTAGTGGAGCAGTGCCTCCGTTGGCTTATGCTGCGCCCGGATCAGCTCCTGCAAGCTCAGCTTCCCAGGGATTCAACATTCAGCAGCCTTTGTATGTGGCCACATCGGGCAATCCCAACCCGGTTTCAAATCCCACCGAGCTGCCCCCCTCCCTCCAGGCTCCTTTTGTGGTCAATAAGATGTCCAATCAGTACCAGGGAACAGGGGGATATCCGGGACAGGGATATCCACAGATTGCTTCTCAGCATCAACAGGTGTCTTATCTGCCGGCAGCTTCTGGATACCTACCAGGTCAGGCAGCTCAACACTCCATCGTCTATGCTCCAAATCAGGCGGCGCAGCAGCAACCTGGAGGGTATCTCCCATCCCAATCACCACAGCAACAGGTGGCAGGTTATCCCCAGCAGCCATCAGCGGGATATCCCCAATCCCTTACGCCACAGCAACCTGCAGGATATCCCCAGTCACAGACACCTCAGCAACAGGTCTTAGGTTACTCGCAAACCCAGCAACCTACAGGACTTTCCCAACCACAGACACCGCAGCAGCAAAACACAGGATATACACAGACACCACTTCAACAAACTACAGGGTATACCCAATTCCAGACACCACAGCAACAAACGACTGGATTTCCCCAGCAACAAGCAGCAGGCTATCTTCAACCCCAGACACTACAGCAGCCCCTGCAATACCAACAGCAACCATCTGGCTATACACCACAGCAGCAATCAGCGGGACTTGCTCCTCAACAACCATCAGTCTATCCTTCGCAGCCTGTCCAGGCCTCGCCCCAACCCATTCCAGGCCACCAGGACTTGCCAGTCAATTCTGTGCAGTCCTTGCAGTATCCACAGCAGTATAGTGATCCCAATGCAGCTCCAGTTTCAGCTCCTGGAGTGTCTCCTGTCCCTAGTCCTGTTCCAACGCAAACTCCTGCACCCACTCCATCTCAAGCTCCAGTTCCCGCATCTCCTCATCCTTCAGGAACCTACACCAGCTACTCCAACCATCCCGGCTACAGCTTCAATCCGCAGACGGGAAAATACGAGTACAGCAGTGGCTATCAGCAAGACAGCAGCTCCTTAAAGGCATCCCAGGGATCTCAGGGCTACCAGTTCAGCCAGAGTGGCAAGCAGCAATCGGTGGGAACCACAAACTCGGAGAACGCCAATCGCAGTAATACGGCTACTGGATTTGATGTGAGTCCTACCTAACAATGATTATAAGACCCTAAGAAAAGCATTAATCTCTCTTTAGTCACCCGTCGTGTCCCACACCAAGGCTAATGTGCCAGTCACGGATGCCACTTCGACGGAAGGGGATAAGGAGTCGACCAACTACTACACCACTCCTTATGGCTACCACGGCAGCCAAACCCCCCAGCCGCAACAACAACAGCCCACTCCTACGCCTCCAACGAATCCCACCAGCTCCATTTACATGCAGAGCGGGGCCTCCAGTACTGCCCACACGCAAACGACTACCAGTGGACCGCCCTACGCCTCCTCCACCGCTTCGGCCAAAGCGGAACCCAAGTCCGAGGTAGTGGCTCCTAAGGTATCTAGCAACGTGGATCTACTTAGTGACCTGGACATCGATTACTCAGTGGCTGTTCCGCCGCCAATGCTGCCACAACCCGTTTTGCAGCCCCAAGTGGTGGCCACGCCCACTCCACCAGGAAGTCAAGTGTCGGTTCCCATTAAAGACGAAAGTGTTGTCGAGGTGAGCATATACAAATAGCCTCGTCTTTCCCCGTAAGTAACATTCTTCTCAATTTTTTCCAGCCCGCTGCTCCCACATCTCCGGTTATTCCGCCAGTAGTCACCGAAGAAGCCACTCAAACTCCAGCTTCAGTTCCCACAGCTCCAAGATGCACCAGTGTGGACAACCTCTCCATTTGCTCTGACCTAAGTTCCCTGGAGAATTTCGACTGGGACTCGGTATCCCTTACACATTCCGCCAGTGAGAAACAGTCGAAGGGCTCAGCAGCCAATGGCCATTCGAACAGTTTTGCATTCCAAGCCGAAACATTCACCGATGAAAAGACAACGAAATATTTCCAAAAAGAGGTGGAGAGCTATGAGAAGTTGCTGGAGAATCTGCACGTGAAAATGCTAAATGGAAAGACTCAACTAGGGGCCAAGTGGCAAGAGTTGCAGCAGAAACTGGACAAAGAACAGAGTGCCAACAAGCGATCCACCACCATTGCGAAATTGTTTCCGGAGAAAAATCGATCACTTGATTGTCTGCCCTACGATCATGCTAGAGTTAAATTGGATAAGCAGACAGATGATTACATTAATGCGGCCTTTATGAAGGTAAGATTTGTATCAATTAAACATTCAAAAATTTTTTGCAATAGGAGTATATGATACAAGCAGATTCTATCCATGAAATTAGCCCCGAGATACTTGAAAAAAGAGTGTTTTGAAACTTTGCTAGTTTTAATTATTGGCGAACGCATCTGCTAGGACCACAAACTACTATTACACTACATTTATAATGGTGAAAATTGTAAACAATGATTTTATTTAATGTATTCAGAACTTAAGTGCCGGCTGTCCCAACTTCATAGTTGCTCAGACCCCGCAGCCAAATACAATCAACGATTTTTGGTCCATGATCTGGTCGGAAAAACCACGAACTGTGGTCTGCCTGCATACCCCAAATGAGGTAAGATATAATACAAAATTTGTGAAGATTTGAAATTTATTTGTTCCATATTTTGTCTTAGCTTTTTGATCCCTACTGGCCACAGGCTATAGATCAGCCCACTCACTATGATGACTACACCGTGACCTGTGTGAAATTGCAGCAACTTAGCCACTGCTCCGAATACCAGCTAAAATTATCCATGCATGGAGCAGATGCCGTTCTAGATGTATCTCTTCTTCAGCTTAAGCAATGGACCAAGGGGTAAATATCTAAAATTAAGTCAACTGAGGACTATTAACCTATTGTATTGGTATTATCATAGAGCACCGGCTCAACTTCTGGGAGTGGCTGAAAATGCGCTGGAGACTCATCGAAAGCGCTGCCAGGAAGCTAATGCTCCCAACTCGCCGCTCATTATGAACTGTTTAACAGGCTCAGAACGTTCCGAACTGATGGCCATTGGTGTTTGCGCCATTCTAGCCACTCAAAACAAGCAGCCAATTCTTATCAGTGAGTACATGTGGTTTACACAAAAGTTTAATTTTCAATTTGAATAAATCCCGACTTAATTTGTCGGATATTCACTTTGCTTGCTTAGGCAAACAATACGTTAAATAATTGTATTAATTAAATATTAATTGTTTTCCATTAGATATCGTTGATGTTTGGTCGCGCATTTGCGGACAGCGTCAAAATTCTCTGCGAGATTCAGCCATTTTGGAACAGTCCATGCAAATTTTACTATGCAATGCCCACAACGTGCTCAACAAACGTAAGAAACTAGAAACTCCAAATTCAATTTTGAAATAAAAATTTATTTTTTTGCGAACCCTCAGGTGGCATAATGACCTCATATCAAATGAAAATGGCGCCGCAGGTGACTGCTAAAGACCAGCAGGAGACAAAGGATCCGCTCAACGAATTGGATGCACTCTGGAAGCTAAAATAAACGACTGAACCAACCAATCAATCGCGGCAAATAACTAAAGCTATATGTTAAATCAAACCGATTATTTATACAACTATTTAACTGTGCAAACCTATTTCTAAAGATCTAATATTGTTGCAAACAATTTAAAACAAGAGGAAAGTATTTAAAGGGATATCGGATCATTTTCTAATCTATATCGTGATTGTCTTGTTATAAAAAGTATATTTCGAAGCGAATTGAACCGTGATGTGTTAATGGGATATTGTCAAGCGTTTCAAACCACTCTATACAAGTTTATTATATATCAATGAACATTACTGCATATTGTCATACATTTATAACTAATAAAATATCTTCAAAATCAAAGCATTCCGTGTGTCACATGTCAGTATAGACAACTTGTGCCGATTTGATATCTATCATGAGGGTGATTAACATTCGTTGGGGAACCTGCCTGCCTGGTTTCATAGCGATAACTTATTTGCTAAGTGCCTTGCTGTTTTTTGGAATGGATATAACCAATGTACAGCCGGTGGAACCGCGAGCTATAAAAAACCAGACCAAAGTGGTACGTAAGACCCGCCCGTTTGTGAAAACCATCCGTACTCCAGATGACCGTTCCTGGGATCACGTGGTTACCAACCCGGAGTTAAAACCCCGTTTTCGGTTTAGCGGCAGCAGGACGGGAGTCAAGTTCGTGATTGGAGTGCCCACTGTCCTGCGACCCAAAAGAAATTATGTCCTCCAAACCGTGGACTGTTTGATCCGGCGGATGAGGCCGGAGCACCGAGACCAGTGTTTGATTGTGATCTTTGTGGGTGAAACCAAGCTCCAGTTTGCCAAGTTCATTGTTAAGGAACTAACGGCGAACCATTCGATGCATTTGCGAGCCGGTCTCATCGATGTGATTGCTCCCCCTTTGAATTACTATCCCAACTTCTCGAGACTCCACATCACGCTGCACGACGATCCGCAGAGAGTTCAGTGGCGGACCAAACAGAACCTGGACTATATATACCTGATGTCCTATGCCAGATCGAAGGGTTCATACTACCTGCAGCTGGAGGACGACGTGATGTCGAACAAGGGCTTTATGGACTACATCCAGAAGTTTGCCATGCTGCATGGTCGCTTTCGGTTCGCCCACCAGCCCGACTGGATTGTCATGAGTTTCAGCGACTTGGGTTTCATAGGGAAGCTCTTTCCCACCTCCGTTCTTAAGTCATTTGTGGCCTACTTGCAGCTATTTAGCAATGACCAACCCATAGACTGGCTCCTTCAGAGTTTTGTGGCCCTGCAGAGCTGTCGCTGGGACATTATTTCCCATCCAAACTGCCAAAGGGACATCGGATCCAGACTAATTCGAGCCGCACAATCCCAGTTCCAGCACATGGGAGCATTATCCTCGCTGGCGGAAAAGGTGCAGCACCAAAAGGATGGTTTATTCAACCGGAATCTTGGGAAGCAGCGCATGCAACACCTGCGACAACCCCTCAACCTCATCGCTTCACATCGGAACTCGCTCTTAAGACAGAATCTCCACCTGGAAACGGGGGAAACTTTTATTTGGCTTTATATGCCTCAGATGCCCAAGATGATGAAGTATCTGATTAGAAATCAGTACAAGAAGTCGCAGATCAGTATCCGTAATGCCAAGGACTCGTCCACAAATCTGGCAGAGTTCAACGTGGATTTGGTGCATAAATCGCCCACTTTGGACGCTAATAGCTCATCCAACGAGCACTGTGGATTCGTTATGAGCCACACCGTCCTAGGGATAGACAATAATGACGCGCATGGCGACGAGCTGCCCTTCAATTACATGTTCTACTACATAAGGGAGGAACCCCAAGGCCTAACCTGGTTCCGCCGATTCCTTTGGGGCTCGGACTCCAACGAATCTCGTGGCTACCAATTGGGATTACCATCGTATTTATTTTATTTTCACACTTTTTTTTTGGTTTGTTGAAATTAAATAAAAAATTATGTTGATAAAGTTAAGCGTATTTCTGCAATTAAATAAAGCGACTATATGTGTATGCATATGTGTGTGTTTAAAAAATAAGTTAAATTCCCGTTTGTTTCTATAAAAGTTATATGATATAGTCAACCGATTCGTACCGTTCTGACTTAAGTACTATCTGCAACAGAAAAAAGATTTAAAGAACAGTTTTTCCAGATAACTTTAAAACTGACTGAATTTCGTTGTTTTAAATTATTGGTTACATTTTTTTGTGCCTGCTATAGCATAATAATTTGTATCATTTCAAATCGTAAAAAAGCCAATTCACATAAAATGGAAAAGTTTTAAAGTCGACAAGCTTTTAAGGTATTTAATAATTCAAATGATTTAGGGATTATAATTTGTAAACGATGAAATTTTAGACTTATAGTCTTATTCAAATAACAAGACCGCTCTTAGAGAAACATGCATCCACCTGCGAATTAATCAATTCTAAACTAATTTAAAATAAGTATTAAAACCACATTCAAAAATTTAATTTCAAATACTTGAAATATTTATTAAGCTTATACACACATTACACGCATATTTGTTGTTCTTGTTTGATTCGATTAAGTTTTGAGTTTTCCCAACGGCTTATGAGTATTGTAAAAGTAATTTGTAATAATTCAGCTACAATCGTTATGTGTTTTTGTGTCGTGGAAGGGGAAGCCTATAATGCCAGCTAATCTATAATTCAGATTGATCATTATCAACTATTATTGTTGCTTGCTAATTGGTTGCAATTTGGCAAAATGGGTGTTTGGTGGAGAGCGAGTGCTGTAAATTATTGTTGCTGGTTGCCGCACACATAACACAGGGATATATAAAAATATATTTATGTTTGTATGATTATGCAATTGTAAGTATATGCAAAACATTTATTTAATTTGTTCAGTTTATCGAAAGCAGTCTACAATATTTGTTTCATTATATATAGCGGCATATGAAACGAAATGGGATAATATTTAGAAAGTTCAAAATTTCATTAATTGAACTTATAAAAATACGCCACTATATATTACAATTCTCGTTACTCAACAGGAACCAAGTTTAAACAATCATCATTCTTATTTATTCGTTTATAGTTTTGTCATAGTCTATCAAAAAATTTGGCATTTCCAATTAGTTAAACCAATCATAAAATTTGTCGCATGTATATAAAACAGGTTTTCTTTGTACGACTTTTTTTTTTAAATTTTGTTTTACAATTGCTAATCAGCGTTGTTTTTATATATACGTGTATATATAATTTAGGTATTTAGTTTTTTCATTGTTATGCAAAAATTATTAACAAATCACAGTAAAAAAGCAACAATGCTAAAAATCGTTTCGTTATTTTTTGCTTTAATGTTTATGGTGATGCATATTATATTTATGTAGTTATGGCTTCATGTTCAAGGAGGTGGCTAAATATAACTGATTTAGGCATGTTGGATGAACTCATTAAGTTAAGATAAATTATTAAATAGTAGAGGAATACGTTTAACCAATTACTACAAATATTTAACTTAGGTTTGTAACAATGTTTGATTATACCTTAATTTGATCGATAAGATTTCAGCGAGTTCGAGATACTTGATCACTTTTAGATTCAGCAAATGAAAACAAAATAAATTGGAATGTTTCTTTTCGGCTGCCGATAAAATAAGGTTAACACTTAAATCTAACGCTAAATAAACGAAAATAAAATATTCGAATAACATAGGAATACGGGAAATCCCTTCAGTTACAACATAGCCCACAACTTGACCCACATATTATACCAATACATTTTACCACCATGAAAAAATGGAAGGGGCACTTGGAGTACATCGAATCCATATGGATATACGCAAAAATATACTGATAGCTTGGGTTTAAATAAGACTTATATCAGACTGCAGACCAGTGATATTGTTTAGGCTTGTAACGCTTATGTTAAAGAAACCATAACGAATTGGTTCTGGGGATACATGGCAATATTATTCGCCTGCAGCCCTACATAGGTCTTGTTGCTAGGGATAATCACTTACAGTTAGGAGAGCGAGAGAGTTACGTTCTGGGACATTATTTACACATTGAGATAATCGAGGGTAAAAGCATCATTCGAAAAATATACACACAGATGTACAGATATTAGGATGGGTCGATTCGTTTCAATGCAAAAAACATGAAAAAGTCTAGGAAGCAAGAAAGAATCTTTACAAACAACAAACACTTTTTTGAATAATCAAAAGATAACTTTTGGCTCCCATAACTTTTTCTTAACGAAACCGACCCGATCTTAACAGATATAGACAAATTGTGAAAAGGGATTTGATTAGACTTTAACTAAGGGAGGGCTACAGGAGTTGTGTGACTGGATTTCGTCTCCTATTCCTCCCAGTCTTGTCGCTGCCGGTGGCGATGTAGCAATCAGCTACCCGCCACAAACCGTGGCTTCGCCGCATTTGCCTCCGACTTGGGATCGCTGCCCCACTCCTGCAGTTCGATTTCGCTAAGCAGGGCCCAATTCTCGCTGTCACTGTGCACGTGAAGGCGCAATTCCTTGATAGCCCCGATCTTCGCATCCAAGAGGCCCTCGGCCACGCCCAGACTATCAAACGAGCCAACCACCAAGTAGCCATCCGTGGTGGTGTTGTAGTTGCTCCAAACGGAGGAGTTCTCGCTCAGCGTATCCGCCGGCAGGAGCTCCACTGTGGTGTTGTAGAATCTGTCCGATGGGTGCTCCGAGTTTCCGCTCCGGAAGAGATAGTGCCGCAGTTGCGTGGGGCGTTCGAAGACGATCTGCACCAAGTCTCCAGGTTGGGGCAGCAAGCCCCAAAAATAGGATTCTCCCCTATAGGCCCGCTTCAATAGATAGTTCTTGTACGGAGCAATGTTGGACTTGACCAAAGCCGGTGGATTATGCGTGTGTGCATAGTACTGCGGCACCTTGCTTCCGAACTGCTTGTCCTTAAGCTTTTGAACCTTGCCCCTCAGCGAAGAACTAGTACCAATGTGTTGGAACAGGGATTTTCGAAAGTGCTGCCAGTACTTTGCCTTTTCCTGGTTGCAATGCTTCTGGTCCTTGTCCGTGCGACATACCTTGGACTCAATAAAATAGGTGAGTAACCAATCCACGGGTTTGTCATTGTAGAACATTTGGAAGTAGGTGATCAAGTAGGGTAGCTCGGCACTCTTGAACATCTTGCCAATAAAGCCCAGCTGGCAAAAGTCCAAGACAAACCAGGCCGGCTGGTCGGGCTTGGTCAGGGCGCTTTTGATCAAGGCGAATTTCTTCATTGTGGTGATAAACTGGCGCTTGGTTAGTATATCATCCTCCAGTTGGACGTAAAAGGTGCCTTTCGAATGGGCATAGGCCATCAGGTAGGCAAAGTCCAAGTTCTGTTTGCTACGCCATTTAACGCGCTCCAAAGGGTCGTTCAGGGTGATCCGAAGTCGCTCGAAATTGGGATAGTAACTCGGAGCAGGTGCTATTATATCAATCAGTCCACTGTCCACATGCTGCTCGAAACTAGTCTCGATTTGGCGCGCAATCAATTGCACTGAGTCTAGATCCGTTTCCCCTATATAGACAATGATCAGCGTTTCGTTTTGCTCTTCGTCGTTCATGTTTTCGATGAGATTGTGGAGGGTGCCGAGCAGATACGATTGCTTCTCCCTCCGCACGGTGGGCACGCCTAGAACAATGCTGACATCCGAACGACCCTTGCTTTGCAGGTAGGCCGGACGCAGGGAGCCCGCATCGTCCAGGAGATGCGGCAGGAAGTGATAGGCATTCGGGAGTCGTATATTCTGACTCCTGGCCATCGAACCATTGGCACCGCCCCCTTTACTGAAGTGCGAGGCATTTCTCAGCAGCTGCCTGGCCTCGGGACTCAGTCCGTCGAGCAGATTGACCACTGGCAACGGCGGTGGCGGGGGAGCACTGGCTCCTGTCCCATTGACACTCTGCAACTGGCCCAGGTACTGAGAGAGCAACGCCACATCCTCCTGGCGGGCACGGTACACGGACTCCAGGTACTGCAGGCGCATATGGCATTCGGCCAGGCGCTGTGTCAGGGACTGTTCGGTGGATAGCTCGGGTCCCATCACCATCAGGATCACTATGCAGGGCGCCAGCACCAGGGCCGTCACAATCAGCATGCAGTTCCGCTGCCTAATCTTGAACATATTTCGTTTGGCGCTCGTCTGGAATCCTTCGCTGGCTATTATATTAATTAGCTAACTTTTTGCCTTGGGGCTGCCTTGCTTCCGCTTCTGGTTTGGCTTTTGGTTCTGGCTCGGTCCCTGGTTCGTTGTGCTGGCGCCGTTCCCCTGGGCCGGCTGTCATCCTCATTCCTCCTATGACTAATGCAGGCGCTGCAAGAAAAAAACAGAACATTTAGTTTTTACACGTGCAAAAATATGCCATTTCATTAATTTTGTAATATTATAAAGTTTAATACCTAATAGTTTATTTTAAATTAAAATGTGGCAAGCCAAATTTGTGTGATAAGATTGTAAAGAACAAACCCCCATATATTTTTTTATATTTTTCGAAGAGCTTAAATTACATATTACAAATATATAATCGACTGTCTAAGCAATATGTCTATGTAGTCCTGTATGCCCTTTTATTTGCTTTGAAATACAATATTATTTTCCTATTTAATACAGGAGTAGCTGTTAATTTAATTGTATATTTTTTATAGTGTGATGGGGTAGCCCATATGGTGGGTGGGGCCTGAAGGTCGCACCGTTTAACGGCTCTTTGTAGTCGTCTTTTTTCTTACCCGAGTTGGATTAACGACGTCGTCGGTGGTGGCAGCTGTCGCAATTCTCGCCACATGACCTGGCCGTGGGTATAGAATAATAATAATTGTTATGTACTGTGCACTCGAGACGATGGCAGGCAGTAGACTTTTAGACTTACATGGCCAAGAGCCCGGATAGCTTTGTTCTCCTCCTCGCCGTTAAAAGTTCGATCGGTGGGTCTGAAAAGGAGGAAACACTGTTTACTGCTTGTTAATTTGAATCGTTGGGTACGGCAGTGCACAAATGGGTATATTTGGCATCAGATATGAGTATTGGGCTAGTCGGTTGATCCTTAGGGTGTAGGGCTTTACTAAGAAGGAACTACTTAATATTATTAATTAAGCCCCAAGGAGTATGGCAGCCAAGAGACCCAAGCTAAAAATAAATGCCATTAATGAATGCCGCCATTTAGTGACCGAATCGAATAAATTCAAACTTGTAATTTTTAATTTTTATCGTATATAAAATGGATAAAAAAAAGAAATCAAATCAAAATCATCAAAAAGAAAAAATCATTTTCATTGAGAGAGTGAGAACTATGCCTTAAATTATCATTAAAACCAATAATTTTTATACCCTTGCAGAGGGTATTATAATTTTGGTCAAAAGTGTGCAACGCAGTGAAGGAGACATCTCCGACCCTATAAAGTATATATATTCTTGATCAGGATCACCTCCTGAGTTAATATAAGCATGTCCGTCTGTCCGTCTGTCTGTTTGTACGCAAACTAGTCTTTCAGTTTTAAAGATATCGAATTGAAACTTTGCACACACCCTTCGTTCCTTTGCACGCAGTATATAAGTCGGAACGGCCGGGATCGGCCGACTATATCCTGTAGCTGCCTTATAACTGATTGATCGGAAATGCCATAACTTTCGTGTTTGTAAAGTTAGGAAGTTGGGATTTTCTATGGGTTTTATATTTGGCCAATCAATCCGACCTACCAAATTTCATAAGGATCGGCCGACTATATCCTTTAGCCGCCATATTACTGATTGATCGGAAATGCCATAACTTTGGTGTTTGTAAAGTTAGGAAGTTGGGATTTTTATGAGTGTTAAGAATGCATCATATGAATAATTTTGGAGAATCTAATTTACAGAATATTCTACAAGGGTATTTCAACTTAAGCTCCGCCCGAAGTTAGCTTTCCTTTCTTGTTTTGTATAGTTCAATGAATTTCATGATCGGAAAGGCCCATATATTTATACGTTAAAATTAAAGATCTCATTACAGATCGTATAAAACTACCTTTTTTGTTATCTTTTTAGAACCAACGAAGTTATGATAATTTAGCAAGATTATTTTTAATAGCACCTATGAATTATGAATGTTTTTATATATCTCATTAACCAGAAAAAACTTTGTTTAAGTCTTAAAGAGATAGTTTTCTTCAGCAGATCAGGAATATGAATTAACAATCAAACTATTACCTTTTAGCTAAGTAAGGGAGTTCAAGTTATAGAACTTTATGTTTATGTATACACATATGTCTACATTAACACTAAATTACCAATGAAGTCAGGTTGCCATGAGGTTATGTTAAGGAAGTTCTACTGTATACTTTATTTGCCAACTTATGGAATAAATCCCAAGAAAATAAGTAAAAACCCCAGGTACCGGGTATCAAGTATTGGTAGGCAAAGCGAATTTTAGGGGAATGTGCGAACGTTAGCTATAGGGGATCTCAATTTTCGCACTCTGTTTAGTATACGTAGGCGAAAGTAAACAATAGGCTAAAGTTAAACAGATAAATAGGTAAATAAACAGCAACACCCAAAAGTTCGCACCAACGCCCACAAACACACACTCACGCACAGCCCTATTTACTCACACTTAATTGCAGCACAAATATGCGAGTAAATCAATTAATAAGCACTTAAATAGGAACAGATTGAACGCAGTGACTCTTATTTATCCATCTATGGATTTTGTACACTCGATATTTTCGCCAATTCGCCGTTTTGGCGTTTTTAGGTTCCCCGATTTTTCGCCATACGCGCTTTTTGCTTCCCAATTATTTTCACATCTTTTTCGCGTGCCCCTGCGTGCGTTATGTAAATGCCTATGATGTAAATTATTGCAGCACCCGCGATGGCGATTGTTTAATGCTATGTACAGCGGGGAATTAGTTTTAACGCCCCGAGCAAAAACAACAACAGGCTGGCTTTGGCTGCAATCAAACAATCGTTATCGTTAGTTGTGGGTACATAGTGCTGCCGGATCGTCGATGTCAATATGGCATCTCTGGTCTTAACATAGGTCAACATCTGTTAAATAAGACAAACAACAGGTACCCAAAGTCCTCCCATCTCTAGCGGCTACATTAACAACAAAATATTTTTGCAAAAGTATGTTTTTAACTCTACTAAATGGCCGCGGTTTCGTTTTTAATGTTGACGGTAAGCGTGTACTTCCCTATAAAAACAAATGCAAACTATGTCCCTGCGTTATTCAGATTATATGGAACTGCGAAGCAAACATCGTATAATGGGTGCTCCAGTGGGTACTGCGAACACCAAAGGCTGGAGTCCCAATCAGTCAAGTGAGTTTTCCTAATACTAGGTATACTTAATGTAGGAATGTTTCTTTTAATCTAAAAAGGAAGATCTTTGGTCATTTAGGACAGATTTAATAATGTCATGTTAAGTTGTGACATTGAGATAAATGGCTGTTTCGTGTTAGAGATTACCTTTGAAAACTGTTACCTAGAGGCAATGTATCAGTTAAAGTTTTTCGGTCAGCAAAACCATAAAGACGACTACTTTTAATTTTTAGGTTCTGCAGTCCGAATTTCTTACCGACAACAGAACCTGAACAAATTTTAATTTTTAAAAATTGACACCCCACTGAGAAACCGGGCCTAATGCTGTTCAAAAACTTCCGAATTTTTTAGAAAAACAAATTTTTAAATATCTGCAGGTATTCCTAATTAAGATAAATTTCTCCTTGTAGCGCTTCCAGTGGAACTGAGTAAATTCGAAACTCAGTTAGCTTTGGATGAAAATATCGCAAAGTTATTGGACAAATCTCAAGCCTTAACAACTCCACCAACAGCTGAGAAACTGAGGGAGTACAAAGCTGATTTCGAATGTCAATTAGTGTGTCAGAAAGAAGCCCTAAAGACCGAAAAGCTTCGGGAAACAGAACGCTACATCGAAAGAATACTAATGGGCAAACGGAAGAAGTTGCTCAAGCAGGGAAAAAATGAAATGGGTAAGCCCTAGAACTAGGGATTTTAAATGAACAAAATGGTTGTCATTTAAGATGAATTCCTACTCACTGGATTTTGGTTTAACAACATAATTTAAAAACATTTTAAAAGTTATTTTTTTGCCTTATTATTTATTACATATTACAGTTATTTACCGTTTATATTATATTTTAGCTAATGCTCTAACTGCCCAAGATGTATTGAGAGAAGTGTCGGACAACTTTAAATTTGATCGTCAAAATGCCTTGGTGGAGGTGCCTTGTGAACATCTTAAAAATCATTGTAAACAACTAATAAAATTTGTTGATTTTCCAGTTCTAAAACCGTCTTAAATACCCACAGCTGCAAAAATAGTTTACGGACCTGTGGTGAACATAAATTCCCTAAAATATCGCATTTTCAAAGATCTTTGGAAACTGGGAAAGTTTGTGACCTCGGGTGAAGCTTTTGGAGCGGACTTCCTGGTGTACCCCGGTGATCCTCTAATCTACCACGCCTCAGTTATTGTGATTGTGCAAGATACACCTGTAATTAAACCCTTGGAACTGGTGGCCAAAGTTCGATTGTCTGTTATTGTTAACAAGAGCTGTGTTTTCGCCTACGAGAAAGACAATCACGAGGGGATCCATTATCAAACTGTAGCTTGGTGCAATCCCAGCAAGTGAGAAAATCAAAGGCAAGTGAAAACGAATATGTTTATGAAATTATTGACCAGGTTCAAAATCTGTACCATATCTCCACGAGTTTAAATTCAATCAACGATATTTTGTATAACATTGGAATATTTTTGGATTTGGTGGTTTTTTGACCACTTCCCCATAAAATCAATTTCAAATTTTTACGATTTTCAATGGGCTGGTAAATGTACAAATATTATTTTTTAGGCTTGTAACTTTGCATCCATTTAGTTGAAGTCTTAAAAAGAAGAAAAAAATGTAACATCATTTTTTTTTTTTTGGCATTGTCATTGAACAAAAGCTCTTCTTTTCGGCGGCATGGGATTTAAGCTCACTGGAACATCTGAAACCAAAAATTCCAACGAAATTAAGAAGAGTACATGTATGGCTACAGCATGAACTAGGATTTTTAAATTCGCACAAAAATGAACAAAATGCGGACCTTTGAACATTTTTTTCAGCCACAAATCAAGTTGAAAAGTAAAGAAGATCTTCACCGATTTGATTTATGCTAGTTCATGCTATAGCTATATATGCATAGAATAACGTATTAAAATTTGGAACCGATTGGATTAATAGTTTTTGAGTAACCTCATGCGCCAGTCGTAAAAATACTGTTTCGAGAAAAACGCGTTTAAAGTTTTGAGAAGCTCTAGCCATCGTCTAACGCTTTCACCATAAATCGGCTATATCTTCAAAAGTTTTTGAAATTTTTACATGAAATTTTAAAGGAACATTGTTGAAAAGTTATAGGTTCCAATTAAATAAAAAAAAATCGATTTTTTGAAACAGAGAATGGGGGGTTCCCCTTAATTAAAAAAAATCAAAATCGTATAAAACTTAATTCCCCTCCCCCTCGATAATTAAATAACTAAACAATTTACTAAAGTACGAATATTAACCAAGAAAACCTAAACCTATTATTTCTGAGCAGGAACTTCTATTCCCAGTATTTTTCTAAAGGGTATAACACATATACATATGCACATATGTCAGCATATTACATTTATGATTATCATTACAACCACGATTAAGCAAGTATAAAGTGTATATTATAAGTATATTAAATATATACTTATAATTTCGAAAAAGTATATGATAAACCATAAATAATTTAAAAGTTTTGGATAGTTAACTACAAATGTTCATAAGTATGTACGTACATACATATGTGTGTCTTATTTCTCTGTATATACATATCTACATACATACATACATACATAAAAAGTTTAGCCTTACAGAAAGGGAACTTATAGAGAAATTGTGACCAGTGTAGTTCACATTTCTGCTCCAAATAATGCAATTTTTATAAGATTGAGCGGGAGAGAGTGGGATTTTCGTGAGCATGAGTTTTGTTTTTGGCGCCGAATTGGGTTTCTTTTTTAGAGGAAATTGGATACAATAGCAGAGACACGGCGCTTCCGCTCCGCCCCCTCCCCCTTTCTCAGTACCGCCTCCTCTCTTCTCTGGCCGTCTCTCCACGTTTTTCCGTCTCGCTCTGAGAAGCAGGAGCGAAATCGCCAGAAACTGATTCTCCCACTCACAGTTGGAAATTGTACACAGTACACATGGTAAAATCGGTTTATTTTGACCACGACATCCAACTTGAGGAGATGTTAGCTCGTAGCTTTGTTCAGGGCCAATCGTTCCAGTTTCTAGGCGGGAACGACTCCATAAAGTTGTGTTAAATTAATTAGTGAGGCAAAATGAGGTTATAATATAAAGGCCCCACCAAACAGAACCCACACACACGCAAACTGCGATAGGCAAACTCACAACGAACACATTTGCGTATTTGTTTTCAACAAATTTGTGCTGAATTCTTCATGTTTTGCGTTCGTTTCAAGTATATTCAGTTTTTTTTTTAAATAGAAACAGCAACGGTGATAAGGCGCGGTGGGGAAGGCCAGGCAAAAGTCGTGTCATGCCGTTCAAATTTCATACAGTCGGATTGTAGCACAGTGACACGAATACATATGCTGGGAATAAATTTTAACTTTAATTCAGTTTTAATCATTTGTAAGCCAACTGCTTGCATAATTTTCTAGTTCTTATGACTAGCCAAAGAAAGGTTTATACTAAACAAATTATTTGCCAGCATAAATCTTATTTCAAGCTTACCTTGAGCACGAGAATATAAACAGTTCTTGTCAATGTACATTGTATTTACATATGAACAATATGTATAATAACATTTACTAAGTATTAACCGTTATATAAATTATCTTCTCATCTACTTAAACTGACTTGTCATGCAACAAATTTATGAAGTATACATGAAGTACATACATGGATTGTCGGCCCTTGACTACATAGTCATTTCATATTATATTTTTTGGAATTGTATTCCTAAACTATGTATCTTAATTATGTTACCGGTAATAAATTAGCTGAAAATTAATTTATAAAAATATTTTTGATTAGAAATTGAACGAGATTACGTATATGTACATGGTCATCATCTACTTATTTTTTATAAATTACCACTTTAAGCATCAACCATGACATGTGCTACTACTGAAACCACTGTGCTTTGCTATTGCTCATGTGGCCTCCCCTCTCATTCCACTCTATTACCCCCACCATTCCCATTCCACTCCGCCTCATAACCCACCACCACCCCCCTCCCAATGCCCTTTCTCCCTCTCAACATGCTCCGTTGGTCGGCGTTGCCAGCTGCGAAGCACGCTCACTGCTATAACGCCGATTGGAACTTTAAAGGGGC
The DNA here is from genome assembly GCA_018153305.1 of Drosophila kurseongensis. Taxonomy (NCBI): domain Eukaryota; kingdom Metazoa; phylum Arthropoda; class Insecta; order Diptera; family Drosophilidae; genus Drosophila; species Drosophila kurseongensis. The sequence continues at coordinate 5,874,101 of JAECXX010000005.1, read as the reverse complement.
CTTTCGAACAGCATTTCTCATGTTCCCAGCATCAAAACAGAGAAAATTGTAATCTTAAAAATTCGGCCACTCGCTCACTAATATTACCACTTCTCTGAGCGTTGGGTAGAACTCGCACTCTATTTCTCCTCTCCTTGGTTTTTATTTCGACTAACTTCCCTAACGCGGGGGTCTCTCTGCTCTTAAGCGGGACTTGATCTGCATATGAGAATGAGAATGGCTATATGTTTTCTATATATTTTTACCCCGTAGGGTCTGGTCTCTGAGATGTGTCGAAAGTAACAGGTGATTGGTGAGGAGAGAGGAAAGTCAGAGACAGAGAAAAGAGAATGTAGAGCGGGAATCGCTGGCGAAGAGCGAGCCGGCTTTTCTACCAGTTTGTTATTATTTATGCAGGATCTGTTGATATTTTATAACCAAAGAGAAATAACAGTCCAATTTGCACGTCCTTATAAATTTATTTATTGATCCGGTACGAATTGAACACATAATTGTTGGTAGGAAATTTTATTTGAAATGTCTAGCATTTTAGTTAGAGTTCCAAGAAAACTAAGTTAAGTTTCTGATTCACATATTTTGATTTAATCTACTTTAAAGAGTCCTTTTCCGACATTTAATTCTAGCGAATTCGATTTATTTTTGAATATATCTTAATCTTGATTATTAATCTATGATGACTGCTAAAAAAAGCATCCAAATAGATTATTTTTCAAAAGTATTTTAATTTTGTCATTCTTTATAATTTGTTTAGAACTCCAATTGATACCTATGTATACTGAATTCAAATCCAAAATATTCGATTATCTAGTAACCTCTACGAATAAGATTATGGTTATAGTTATACATTTTCATTTCCCCGAGATGGAAATAGTAATTTTGGCAGACATCAGTGTAATCTGGAGTGTTGTGGAGTATTATCAGTTTAAAAAAAGGTACAAATTTAACAACAATTTTTTTTTTTAAGTCTTAAAACCTTTTGTGACTTAGTATTTTGGGGTCCCAAAAGGGCCCCATTCTATCAATAATTTGGTCTTAAATGCATGATTACTTTTTTATTTATTTGCAAATTGCTTGATATTTAAGCAGTTTTGGTTATTTTAATTTATTTAATGGTTGGTAAATTATATTTATATTTCCCTAGAATAATTTATTAAAAAAAATTTGAATATCTGAGTTTTCGGGCAGTCTTAAAAATTTGTTGATGAATGACATTTTCTAGGGGGTTTTGAAAAATATTATACCAAGAAGAGAACAAGAATATGTAATTTCATCAATAGGCACTATAAATGCAAGTCCTTGGACAAAAATCCTTAGATTACCTTAAACAAGCCATTAAAAACCTCAAATAGTATAATTAAATACATACAAATGTATGTAGTTTCTATCCCATTTATTTAGAACCCATAGACCCGGACCCTATAGACCTTTCTTATCACTAGCGCACTGCTCCGTTTGCTGTGGTGGCCACATGTGTTTTGGGTCGTTGAAGTCGGCCAAAGTATTTCCATTATTCAATATTTACCACCTTTTATAGTTTTGTTTGCTATCTTTCCGACCTTTTTTGTATTTGTGTCTTTTCGTCTTTCTCTCCTCGTCTCTCCTCTCTAAAAATACTCTTCCTGCGCCCCATCTGGCAATGCCGCTCCTCGACAACTGTACTTCAAAGAGCGTTGCCAGGCCAGTTCTCTCACAGATACACGCATACAGGCGGGCAGCAACCACCACCGTGCGCATGTATTGAGCGCATGACCAGAAATTCAGAATCGTATTTTCTCCCCCGTGTAGAGAAAAACTGAAAACCCGCCGCGCTGGCAGCAGCAGAGCAGCGAAATTCGATCGAAGCGATTTACTCAGCAGCGCCAGCGTCTCAGTTCGAGTTATCCAACGTTGGCGAGCGGACAAGCAGGAGAAAAAAGCGTACGACCAAGAGAAAGAGAAGGCAAAATTCACCCACAGCATTGAAATTTTCTTTTGCGCTCCGGTGAGAAGATAATTTCACAAACCAAAAACGAATCAACAAAAAAACAAAGTGCGCTCCGTGAGCGGGAAAACAATAACAAAATCAAGAGACACAAGAGGTTATAAAACAAAAAAATCTAAATGCGTGTCTCATGGCTTGACTGTACTGAATATTGAATATGTGACTGTGTGTCCGTCCTGTCGCAGTTGTGTGCGTGTGTGTGTTGTTGGCGATTTTAAATGTGGCGCGCGCTATTTTTGTGTAATTTTTGTGGGCAGCAACGAATTTTGAAACAAATTTTAGTATTATAGTTGGTGAAAAAGTCTCCTCCAACAACAAAATTCCTGTGAGCAGACATGCGTTGTCTCGCTCTCGCGTGCTCTGTCCCCCAAAGAGTGGGAGAGCGGAAGAGCAGGCGGAGAGAGAGAGAGAGCGAGAGCAAACGACTAACGTTCGTACTCTTTTTTACATTTCAGTTTCGTGAAAGCAGCGCGCCAAGCAACAAGAAGAAGAAGCAGCAGAGGGAGTAGGAAAGCAGAGGCGTAGTGAGGAAGAGGAGTTGAAAGGGGATTTTCGCGAAAAATCCCGATTTGGAGAGAATTTTCCGTGGAACCGTGAAACATTAAATCGTCGTGTTGGAGACAAATAGCAGCGAATACGCTAGCAACGCTGGGGAGGAACAACAATTGTTGGATTTGGACGCGACGGCTTTGATGTCGCTGCCAATGAATTCGCTGTATTCGCTCACCTGGGGCGATTACGGCACCAGCCTCGTATCGGCCATCCAATTGTTGCGCTGCCATGGCGACCTCGTCGATTGCACGCTGGCCGCCGGCGGGAGGAGTTTTCCCGCCCACAAGATAGTCCTATGCGCCGCCTCCCCCTTCCTACTGGATTTGCTCAAGGTGAGTTGCTAAAAAAGTCTAAAAATCTACTCTAGAAAGAGAGTTTATCGCACATAACCTTAAACGTGGCGTACAGTTTGTAAACAGAGAAATCCAATCGCAGAAATAGGTTAATGTGTGGAGCGCAGAGAAACCTACACATACATAACGCAGATTTACGCTCCGCTCCAAAAGTTGTCTAGAGATTTCTGTACAAGTTTTCCACTGTCAATTGAGTTGAATGAGTGATTCCCGACCCCCTTGCCTTCGCCCCCTTATCAGCTTTTTCTTGTTGCAAAGTTCACCGGAGAGCAAGAGGGAGAGAGACTGAGAAGTCGAAGCAGATAAAGAGGGAGAGAGCGAGAGAACCAGTTGGTTTGAAAAAAAGTGGGTGGCCCCTCAGGGGGAGGGAAAGACGGGGGAGGGCAAAAGCTGCTGCGGCAACTTTCAGTTTGCATGTGTTAGAGCGGGCGCAAACGAGAGCGCCAAAAAAGCAGCGCGGCAACTGTTGTAGTTGTTGGATGGTTGGAGCTTTTGTCTTGCCTTTCAGTTCTTGGTGATGTTGTTAGTACTGTCGGGTGCACACGAGCGCGACCTCTTTTTTTTTACTATCAGAACTGTACAGTTGGCACTGGCTATGGGGAAAAACAGTGTGTACCTTTATTATCCAATATCATAAAAGACCCTTGTTATAAGAAATTAAGATAATAAATAACAATATTTTTAATCTGCTTGTTTTTCGGCCTGGCTTATAATTCTTATTTAACCTTATATTATAAAGTATACAGTCAATCCTAAAAAGTATTCAAATTTTAAGACTGCTAAATCCATATTACTTATTGATACTTATGCTTTGAAATGTTTTGTGATAAGTGATAGTTATGAAAGCTCAGTTTATCATAGAAAAGCTATTGCTAGTCCAATAAACTTAAAATTTGTATATTTAGCTATTTTTATATATATAACAATATGTATGCATGTTTTATTAAATTCCGATTCTGAACCAAAGTGAATCCAGATATTCTTCATCTAAGTCGAATATAATATAAATAAATATCCATTTTTAATTACTTGTAATTTAATTTCTTAAAGTACATACTCAAAATAGTTTAAAAAGGAAAAAATGTATTTATTGTACAAAATGTACTAAAACTCAGTGTATGTAGGTTTCAAGGGAAAGCTAGTTTTACTAAAAATTTCCCCTTAAGGAATCCTTCCCATACTCGTACCGAAAAGCATTTCATATCAGGAGGGTGCACTTTTAAATGGAGCTTGCTACTTTTTCTTTACATTCGTTAGCTGCTTTGCGATACTGTACTTCTAAGCTATTCATTAGCATTTGCACTTTACTTTTGGGTTTCCGCCAGCCTATTGATTGTGTATTAAAGTACGAAATACAGACTACAGGCCGTGCCGTCCTTAATCCGAATGCGTGGCCCTATCGAAATGGAAATGCTGACCAAAACAGAGCGGCCAGCTAAATAAAAACACCTGATGCGACGCTCTTCTCTTCGTCTCCTCTCCCCATCCCTTCTCTTCTCTCCGGCATGAAAAAAGTAAACAGAGCGAATTTTTAAAACCGCCGCTCAGAGCCGGGAAATGTCAAAAAAAAAGAATGGAAAAAATGCGGCTGTGAACTCTGCAAAATGTACAAGATGTACTGATCTCGTTACACTCACACAGGCACGCTAAAACACATGGCAGCCGCTCTTCGTTGCTCTTGCTCCCTCTCTCCCACTGCCGGGAATGCAAGTCAGAAAATCGATGAGCGAGAGGGGAGTAGAGTTCAAAGAGCGTAATGAGGAGTGGAAATGGAAAAGGGGTGGGGGAGGGGTAGATGACATTTGAAGAGATTGTGTGGGTTGGTAAGAGGGCGAAGGGTGGTGGTTTCAGAGCAGCGCTTGCTAATTAAATGACCAGAGAGGGAGCGGGAGCTGCCAAGCGCTCTTTCTTTAAGCGCTACGTTGCTCTGTTTTCTTTTTCAGCTTCTCGAAATCTGAAAAGTCTCCTCCAAATCCTGCTGCAGAATGTGCAGAGCACGGAAAAGTAAAAGCCGGCTGTCTGTCTCTGTGTATGTGAGCGGTGAAGAGTGCGGTGGGAGCGGGTGTGGACACGTGTGAGTGTGAGCACTACGCCGCGAGTTTCCATTATTTTCATCTTCGTCCGTCAGTCTGTTTTTGTTTTTGTTTGCTTTGGCGGACGGACGGGCCCCTTTTTTTTTTTGCTTCGCCAAAAAATGTGAGAGCATAGCATAATAAGCACTAAATTCCAGGATTGAGTTTATGCCAGGAAAAGAGTCGAAAGAGGAATCCAATTCATCTCCTAATCTCTGGCAACCAAACAACATAAGGAACTATGTATCTGAAGTTGTTTATCTGTAAAGATATAGTTCTCCAGCCAGCACAATTAATTGTAAAGTGTCACATTTATTTTCAATCAGAAACCGATGAAAATGTGATTATATTTCTATCATTAGATGGTGATTATTTTACAGGTTCAGTTTCAGAGAAAATTTGACATTTAAACATTTTCTTCTCTCTGAAATAATATAATGTAAATAATTTTTAACAATAAACAAACTGAAAATTTGTTATTATTTCTTTACTAATTTTACAATTTTCTCTGGTTATTTTAAATCAATATTTTAGTTTTATGTAAGATCCAAAGGGCTTCGAAATTCTTTCATGATTTGATTTATTTGATAATGAATGGTTACAAAAATAATGTCATCAATTAGTTTTTTTTTTACTAACTCTCTAGAGACCCAACCTTATTACGTTCTAAAAAATTATTTAAGTTTTTTCCCACCTATTTAATGCTTGATATAATTTTGTTTGCGCGTTTTTCAGAATACACCATGTAAGCATCCAGTGGTGATGTTGGCCGGCGTGAATGCCAACGATCTGGAGGCGCTGCTGGAGTTTGTGTACCGCGGCGAGGTGAGCGTGGACCACGCCCAGCTGCCGTCACTTCTGCAGGCCGCCCAGTGTCTCAACATCCAGGGATTGGCTCCGCAGACGGTAACCAAGGACGACTACACCACGCACTCGATCCAGCTGCAGCACATGATCCCGCAGCACCACGACCAGGACCAACTGATTGCCACGATCGCCACGGCTCCACAGCAGACAGTGCACGCTCAAGTGGTGGAGGACATCCATCACCAGGGCCAGATCCTTCAGGCAACGACCCAGACCAACGCAGCAGGACAACAGCAGACCATTGTGACCACGGACGCGGCTAAACATGACCAGGCAGTTATTCAGGCATTCCTCCCGGCACGCAAGCGCAAACCGCGCGTCAAGAAAATGTCACGTAAGTTTTTAAAAACTTGAATTTTTTTTCATAGTTAAATATATTAAGATCCATTTGTTTCCTGTATCTTTTGATAAGACTTTTAATATTAATTTATAAATAGTTTGCAATATAAATTGTTTGAATGACTCATAATAATAATTATACCTTCTTTTCTATTGCAGCTACGGCTCCGAAAATAAGCAAAGTTGAAGGAATGGATACGATAATGAGCACACCGACCTCTTCGCACTCGGGATCCGTGCAGCAAGTGCTTGGCGAAAATGGAGCCGAGGGCCAGCTGCTGTCATCCACACCGATCATCAAGAGCGAAGGACAAAAAGTAGAGACAATTGTGACTATGGACCCCAATAACATGATACCGGTAACGTCGGCCAATGCGGCAACTGGCGAGATAACAACGGCACAGGGAGCTGCAAGCTCATCCGGAGGCAATACAAGCGGCGGATCATCCACGCCAAAGGCTAAACGGGCTAAACATCCGCCCGGATCAGAAAGTGAGTTGCAGATTAGGTATATTCACTTGTTGGTATAAAGTGATGAATATCTGGGTGATACATTTAAAAATATAGCTTGAAAAATGTTTAAACATAAGTTTAAACTGTTTTATAAGAGCGTTTTAAATATTTTCCTCATTTTATGAAATATAGTGAATAACTAACGTACTTTTCCAAAACCTGTTCCGAATACTGAAGTAAATCTTTCAATTTTTAGAACCCCGCTCGCGTTCGCAATCGGAACAACCTGCTACTTGCCCCATTTGCTATGCTGTCATTCGTCAATCGCGGAACCTGCGGCGCCATCTCGAGCTGCGGCACTTTGCCAAGCCCGGCGTGAAAAAGGAGAAGAAAAGTAAGTCCGGTAACGATACCACCCTTGACTCCAGCTTGGAGCTGAACACCACGGCAGAGGGCGACAACACAGTGGGCAGTGATGGACCAGGCGGAGCGGGATCAGCAGGAGGAGCATCATCCGGTACGACGCCAACGAGAGTGATATCGAATGCGCCGCAGGCCGCGGGGGCACCGGCCATCCTGGCCCAAACTGTGCTGCCCCAGCAGCAGCAACAACTGCAACAGCAACACCAGCAGCACATGACGGCGGCAACATTAGCGGGTGGTGGACAGGCATACATCAAACACGAGGGCGCCGGCGGGGGCGGCACTGGGCAGCAGCAGCAACAGCAACAGGCGCAACAACAGGGCATGCAGAATGTCATACACATTGTGGGCGATCAGGTCTTCATGCCTCAGCAGCAGCAGCCGCAGCCGCAGTAGCTGCCTTCTGCCGAGCCTTCAATCATTCCAACGCACCAACGACACCATCATCCACATTTCCAAACACACACTCGCATAACACACACGAAAACGTTTTGTAAATAACAATCAAGTAAACAAACAAACAAACTCCCCGTGATCTGATCGAATGATTTGTGTTCATTTCCTGTATCATTTTTAAATTTTCCATAATTAATTGCTGCGTAAGTTTTTAATTTGCATAACTTTTCAAAATTGCGCTTTCAACATATAACATTTTCTTATGCAGTATTTTCTTGCATATTGTACTACAGAGAAAAGAAAAAATGGAGATTTCCCAAGTCTCTAAGTAATTGAATACTCGACTAATTTACTTAAATAATCTAATTAGTGTCGCAAATAATTGTTGTAAAAATTTAATGTACAATTACAATCGAGGATCGCAATCGGTTTAAGTTTCTCTATTTTAAATATTATATTACAAATTGTTTAATTAATAAAATATTATATATTTTTTTATATAACAAAAACAAAATTAATCTCTGCCTGTGGCACGGACTTTAATTTATTGCAATTGGCTGTTCGTTAATATTGTTTCTCTTAGTTGCAAGAAAATACTGTTGGTCAATTCCCTTAGCTACTAACTTGGCACTACTGATCTTATTTCTGTTCTGAATTCCCCTGCAAAAGAGTTGTTAAAACTGATTGGAACAAATCTTGCGGATGTGGAATAGACAATCTGGCCGATAATCGTATTTAAAAGTTTGGAATGTGTCTTGTGTTCGATTTATATTGAAGCTTACTTCTGTATTTTGTTTTATCTAACAATTTATTTGTTAGTTTTTGATTTATTTAAATTCCTATGCTCCTTTTATTTAACCTTTTGATTAGACCTTATATTTTACTAACTAAAAGATTTATATTTAATATAAAGTGTTTTTTATAGTTGTTTTGTCTTTTGTTTCACTTGTTTTTTTTTTGTACAAACTTTTCATCTACACAAACCACACATTTTGACATTCCCTCTCTGGCTGTAGTCCTAGAAGGTCGCGTTGTTTCTCTGTTGGGCCAGCGATGTTGCTCCAGTGTCGTCTCGCTCTGTATTACTCTTACTATCCCCCTTTGTAGTTTGGCCCACCGCACCGGCAGTCTTCTCACCAGCACCTATTTCCTTCCTTGCAGCAACCAGTGGCAAAAAGTCTAGCAGCGGATCCAGCGGTTCGGGATCGGGTGGCAGTGGAGCACTGAGCTCCGGCGGCAGTGTGCCCCAGGTGCAGACGGTGCAGTCCCTGCACACATTGCAAGGTGTGCAGGTCAAGAAGGATCCCGATGCCCAGCAGCAACAGCAACAACAACAGCAGCAGCAGGCAATGGCGGTAAGCGGATCGGCAGGCGGACAAGTGCAACAGCAACAAGTGCAGCAAGTGCAGCAACAAGTCCAACAGCAGCAGCAACAGCTACAACATCACCAAATCATTGACTCCTCGGGCAACATAACAACGGCAACGACGAGCGCTCAAGCGGCGGCCGCTCAACAACAGGCAGCCGGGCAACAGCAACAACTGGTGGCTCAATCCGCTGATGGTAGCGAGAGTGGAGCGCCGCTTTCGATTGCCCAAGTGCAGACGCTGCAGGGCCATCAGATCATAGGCAATTTAAATCAGGTGAATATGACTGACTTCCAACAACAGCAGCAGCAGCAGCAACAACAACAGCAACAACAACAGCAACAGCAACAACAACAACAACAACAGCAGCAACAACAACAACAACAACAGCAGCAACAGCAAACACAACCACAACAGACGCTCTGATCGGACCGTAATCGTAGATCCACCATATACTATTCTATATAATTATTAATTTGGGTTTTTGCTTAACGCTTTAAATATTTTCCTTGCGGAATGCGTAGACAAATTCTAAATTAATTGAAAGAAGCCGAAATGGCACCTTTAGTTGTTTAATATTTTGTTGTACATTTTGTATGACTTTAAATGTTGATTTTCCCCCTAGTTTTGTTGCTAGAGTTACGTTTAAATGCGCTATGGTTATTGGAAATTACGTGGATATCCTATAGTCTCACCAATGTCCCAATGCTGGAGGATCTCTAGTCAAATTGAAATCCTTCGGATCAGTGAAAGTCGATGAAACGCAGATCCCCAGTTCATAACCTAATTTTGGTTTTGACCGCTTGCACCTTGTCTTTAAAGCAATATAATTAAATTTAATAGATAGCTTAAAAAACCCTTGATTTATGACGATATACTTAAGTAGCTCAAATGAGCTCGCTCAATATTGGGGTTTCTAAAAACCTCATTCTGTGTCTGCCCACCAACAACCACTCAATTAATCAATCAATCCTTTCTATTTTTTGGCTTTAGTTTTTTATTTAAGAACTAAGTGCTCTAAGTTTAAATCAAATCAATTGTATATGTATATTTCTTAATTTTAATAGTTGCAAATTTTTCTTAATTTTTAGACCCTATGCACTATTTTAGGTAAATGGAATATAACTTTTGGGAATATTGATTTAATTATGTAAATTTAAACGCATGGGTATGTTCCATTTACCTGAAGTTGTCAACTTATTTTTAGTTTTTCTATATACTTAAATAAAATATAATTTTATTTAAACCAAAAAAACAAATATAATAAACCAAAAACTTTTAAAATACAATTTTCAAAGTATTTTCCTTTATGTTTTATTTTTTGTATATGTTATGTTTTATGTTGGCTTTTTCGGTTATTTTGTAGTTTTAAATGTATTTATTAACCCAAAAGAAATGTATAGCTGTATATCACTAAAATACTTTTAAATATAATTTATTTTTTACTTTATGATGCATGACTTAATATTGTTCTTGTACCATATTAGTTTAAAGTTCTCCTAGTTATATGGTTGACAAACAAAAACGATACAAGAATACAGTGACAATAATTTTACAGAAAATCATATTGTGACTAATTGCACTTGACATGGCACCACCACAAATCAACAACACTTGCATTGATCCACTTAACCAGATCATTAACGAATCGTTTATATCTTCTCTCTTTCTTGCTGCCACACCAATAAAATAAAAAACGCATCTAACCAATCAAATGCAATTCATTTGTGCGTAAAAACTAAACATTCATCATGCATCCCACAACAAATCAAAATCATTCAAACGACTAGGGCAACAACAAGAATATTTTGGTAAAGAAGGTTTTCATTTTGAAAGGAGGTAATAATACGTAATGATGAGCCAACGATATGTCCAGCGGCCCTGGAGGAGGAGGAGGCGGGAGCGGGCAGCAGCAGCAACAGCAACACAACACTAGCAGTACGAGCAACAGCTGCAACAGCAACATCGCTGGCACGACAGCAGCCACAGTGAGCAGCAGCAGCAACAGCAGGAGCAACACGCCAGCAACATCAACATCATCGGCTGGAACTGGAACGGCAGCAACATCCACACTCCAGCGCCGCATTCTGCGCGGTCATGCGGCGCAGACAACCAGCGGAGAGCGTGTCCTGCTTATCAACTACGTGCCTCAATCGGGAGCTGGATCGGCAGCAACTGCAACCGCGTCCACTCAGAGCACGTCTCAATTGCCCACCCGTAAGATACTCCAGGCCAGAGCCTCGGCAGCAGCAGCAGCGTCTGGAGGAGGAGCAGAAGCAGCAACATCCTCTTCGCCGCCATCCACGCCAGCTGTCTCGTTTGCCGGACTGGGCTCCGAGGTGACCGTCACCTTGACGCGCACCAACCAGCGCGCCAGCATGACCAGTGTCACAGCCGCCGGTCATATTGTTAGGAATCAGCAAGCCACAACCTATCACCAGAGCACGAACACAGTCACCACAGCATCGACTACGAGCGGCACGACGGCGATTCATGAGCACATAGCCACGTCAACGTCGCCACCGCCACTGGTCTTCACCCATCATCCACATCATCACCACAGCCAGCAGCAGCAGCAACATGAGTATCACCAAGACCACCAGTTAGTGGATCACCATCAGCTGGATCAAGAGCACATAATCATAGATCATCATCAGCCGACGGAGGATGATCAGTTGATCGAATACGATGATGGCGGGACGATCGAGGAGCAGCATCATCAATTGCAATTGCAAGAGGACCTTCATGATCCCCAGCAGCAACAGCAGCAACATCATGACGTTGTTCATGAGGTGTATCTCCAGTAAGAGAGACTAGCGTTAAGCAGTAGCGAAATAAGTTTTAGCCATTCTATAATGTAATTTGGGGCACCCAAAATGTGTGCACACAAAAAATCGAATTTGACAAAGCTTTAATTTGGTCGTTTTTTAAAAAAATTTCCCTGTATCTCTAAGTTATTCTCTTCTTAAATTTCCTCTAATTTAATTGCACACATTTTGAGAAATACCAATAAAATCCTGTACATATATACAAAAAAAGATATAACCTTTGAAATAAAAGGCTTTTTAGAAGACCTGTTTAATCTTGTATATAGTTTTCTGAAAAGTAGGCAAAAATATTTTCCATTGAAAGTATTAATCTTAAAATTTACATATTGAAGAAAAATTTTCAATTAACTAGTTGTTAGTAAAAATTATTTTTGTACTATATAAATACTGACACTACATATATGCTAGTTCAGAAATATCTGCACATATTAAATAATCATTGACGATCCATTAGTTATTGTCAGTTGCAGATCAAAACAAACAACGTACCGAAACGTAATCAATTGTAAAATATATCGACTTCAAATTAAAAAATCAAATTTCGTACATAATACGTATGTATGTATCAATCAAATCCATTCTGATTGTTTAAAAATGTTGAAGCAAAAGGGCCCTTAGGATTATGAATGGGATAGATTGAACAAAGTCTGTCTTTTAAGAGAAACATATTCATGTAACCCATTATTTGGGGCCAAGGCAATAAAGCGAGCCGGTTTGTGTACTGAAAGTAAAATTATAATCCTGTTAAAATTTTTCCTGGAGGTAGCAACCATTCATAATTAAAATCAACTACATTTATTTATTAATTCAATTGTTTATTGTTTTTTGCCTTTTTAACGGTTGCCTATACACAATGTTGTCTTCTAATTTACAAAAAGCCATTTAACAACTATTTTTTTTATTATTTACAATTTCTTTTACTTTTTTACAAGTAGCAAACTAAAAAGCTACAAAAAATTACAAACTACTTTAGGTTTTCACTATACAGGAAGATAGTTACCAATTCGAATTTTAGAATTGGGATTGGTAAGCTTAGATTGGAGCGCTTGAAAAGTGTTTGGATACACAATTTGTAATTGAATTGCAATATCTACAATACATGTTTTATATTAGCAATATAATCAGGCACTAGCTAGACAATGTTTTCCCTTCAATTGCAGCTATTTAAATAATTTGTTGTTAATTTTTTTTTTCTTTAAGTTTAAAATGTCTTAAAATGCAATTTGAAAAGATTATTGTTCCAAGTTATCTGATTACACTTTTGGACCTGCAATATGTTGATTTATAGTTTTTGTTTAATCTTTCTGTTTAAGCACTTTGAACTTTATATCAATTCGAATTGTCTGATTAACTAGTTTTTAAAGTTTTTGTTTAATTGCAATTTATTAACTCTTTAAGTACCAATTTTTGTTTTCACTTTTCTAGTTGCAGCTGAAAAAATGTTTCAAGACACAGCTAATCATTACTTGATATTATCTGGCAATTATACTCTATAATGTCTGTTGTGTGGGTTGCACTTATTGCCCTGTTTATTTGGCACTTTTCATCAGGCGACTGCTAGCAAAGCATTCCCCGAAGAAGCGATCCAACGAATGATACAAATGAGGACGCACATTGGTCAGACCATGGTCCTCATCAGCGTAGCTCTGTAAAAGTATTTTTGTAATGTGGAATATCTTGAATCGGTCCAGTAAAGAAAGGTACTTACAATCTGCTTAAAAAGAATGTCCTGTCTCTCCAGATTTTTGGCTAAGATCATTGCCTGTTGGTAGTGAACATTGTCATCCAGTGTGCCATGAACCAGCAAATATTTCTTGCCCCGCAGTTTCACGGCCATTGTGCTTAGTCTGGAATTGGCATAGCCCACCTCATTCGTGTTAGGCAGACCCATATAGCGCTCTGTGTAAATGGAATCTGTGACGAATATGTGTTTTTTAGTTAGGTCACTAACTGAAGAAGAATGGCTACCCACCATAGTAAGCCCAATCCGTGACTGGAGCTATCGAGGCTGCACACTTGAATACTTGGCTTTGGTCGTTGGCCAGAGCCATGGCAGCTGCGTAGCCACCATATGACCAGCCCCAAATGCCAACGTGTTCCGCATCAATGTAGTCGAACATTTTAGAGAGGGTTCTGAAAAAATTGTGGGATGTCAATGAAAAGTTTTCTTGCGATTTTTCTGAAAATCATTTCTGGTTAAATTGTATGGATAAGTAAAATTCAAAACCAAAAATATTTCTAAGTGAAAAGGCAAAAATGTAAATTAAAAAAATGTTTATCCTTTTTAGCCTTATTTATTTTTTTTGCAGGCACCGTTTACTTCACCCAGGTAGGAAATACTAGTACCTGTAGCAACACTGCTTATCTTTAAATACTAATTTTACTTATGGTTTTAACTTACTCTGTAACGTTAATCTGGTCACTGATCTCCACGGTGCCTAATTTTAGGTAGATGGCGTGGAGGAGACTCTCGCCCCGGAGTCCAGAGCCTCGACCATCGATCTTGGCATAGATCACAGACTGATTTGAGGTCAAATAGGTGCCCCAGTCCACCATCCATTTGTTGGTAACCTACATAAAATAAGGAATGGTTTTATTGCTTTATTTTCCTCAGTCATTGTCTAGCTTACAGAGTAGGAATCTGGTCCTCCATAGACATCCACAAGCATGGGGTATTTGGTCGCGCCACTGGTGTCCAAATTGGGTGGCAGCTGGAGCAGAACCTTCGCCTGGAAGCCACCGTCAATGTTCACTGTCAGGATCTTGTGCGAAGGCATGGCCACGCCCTTCAGTTTGGCACGAAGGCTTTCATTGGTTTCCCAGTCGAGCACATTAGAGATGACTACTTGAGCTACAAAATGAACAAGACAAAAAAATAATAATAATATAAGTTTCAATTGCACCAATACAAATGGTTTGTACACCCAAAAATCATGAAATATGAAAACCGACCTGCAACATGGTCCTATCCAGGCTCTATAATCTTACCAATTTTGTGGATCTTTGGCAAGCCGAAGGGTATACGACTTGCAGCTGTTTTAAAAATTAAATATTCTATCGATTGTTCCTATGGCAGCTGTATGATATAGTCGTCTGATTTTAATAAGAGTAAAACGTAACTTTGAAATCGTTAGAGAGAAGAAACAATGATGTTGTCGTACACTATAATTAAAACTTATGAAATAGCTAAAAAAAACTATATTTGGGACGCAGATTTATATGCTGATCCGGGATGTTTCCACTTATATACTGCTACCTGCTACATAAATAAGAATTTTTCTAAAGTTTCGTAAAAAAAGAGCTTTTAAATTCAGGGCATAGTTTGCAAAAAAAACGGACAGACGGCCCTTCTTTTAGGGTCGGAAATTCAATGCAAACTTTTAACTAAAATAATAATGCCTTTTGGAAGGGTATACAAATGTGCTTGTCCAAACTTACAGTTTTCAAACTTCCACTCGCATATGTGGCTGGTGGGAATTCCGGGGCCCAGCGAGGTGATCACAATGTGGTTATTGTCGTTGAAGGTGGCCGAGAAGTAGGTCTGCTGCACATCCCCGGACTTGATCAGGTTGCAAGTGAGGCACTTGGGGCTCTGTTTGGCCAGCGCCCGAATGGCGTAAAGATGCAGCTGCTCGGGATGATCCTCCGTGTTGGCCGTGTAGAAGATAATGTCGTTGGCCCCGTCCCAGTGCAGGATGCTGTCCACCACGTACTTGCCCTCGGTCAGCGGTTCCAGCGTTTGTGGTTCTGCATTGGCCACCGTGGAGCTAAGCAGCTGGACGTGCTTGTAATTGTTGTGCGGCAGGACGAAGGCCAGACGGGTGCCGTTGCGGTTCCGGAAGGGGGCGGTATAGAGGTCAACCCAGCCGGTTTTCGATTCCGCGCTGTAGATCTGAAAGAGAATATAGAATTATAGACGTGTAGATAAAATAAAAATCATATATATTTTAGTTTTAATTATTAAAAATTAATAGTTCAGTACAATTCGACTTCACATCCCAATTTTTTTTATTAATAATTTACCAAATATTTATTTACAATTTGACCTTAAAGGCTATTACGGTTTTTCAAGTTTAAAAAAAAAAAAAAATAGTAAAAATATAGTGTAATAACGCATGTGAATGCGTCAATGACTTTATTAATCAGTCGTACAAAATAAAATTATGACACTAAAAAACCTTTTAAAAAATGTTGCTAGTGAATAAAATTGTATAAAACTTAACAATGAATAATGACGATTATATATACATCATATGGGAATCATATTGTATTGAAAGACTATAGTCAATGCTCGTAAAACTGATAACTATTTAAACTTTTGCCTAACCATACTTTATGGCTCACCAAGTAGTTATAATGTTACAAAAAATTATAAACAACTTACCACCTTCCTTGTGAGCCCACCGAATGTCACCACATACGCGGCATTCTGGATGCGGTTCATCCAGATGGACAGGACATTGGCATCATCCACCCAACTGACCACGGTCACAATATAGTCTGTCTCAGTATTAAGCGCAGGTGGCACTGGCATCACGGTCACGAAATCCCCACCAGCAACGGCTCTCTTCAGATCGACCATCACTAGTTCAACTCGCGGATTCGAGGATCCGGCCTTGGGATAGGCGATCACCTGGTGCAGTGGATACTGATATCGCAGATCTCCGGCATCGCCGTAGTAGGGGAAATTGATTGGATGCGTGGACGAGTCGTCGAACTTGATGAAGGCCAATTGGGTGCCCGACGGGTTGAACCACGTGGCCACATTGGAGCTGAATACCTCCTCCTCGTACACCCAATCGGGAATGCCATTGAGTACGCCCGTCTGCTCATCGCTGGTGAGCGCGATCTCCTGCTCCAAAGCACTCTCCTTATAGTACAGATTCCGGTCGTAGTTGATCACCAGGGCATTTCCCACCGGCGCCCATTGGACCATGCTCAGATACCGCTGCACGTTCTGGATGGTCAGCGGAGTAAACGTTTTCGTGTTCAGGTTGTACAGGTCGTACTCCGCGAGGAAGCTGTACCGGAAGTTCTTCCTGTAGTTCTTGGCAAGCAGCAGAAACAGCCCATCCGCAGACTTCTCGTACAGCACATAGTGCGCGGAATTTTCCAGCAGGACGGAACGTACTCCCGTCTTGGCATCGAACTCCATGATAGACTGAAAGACACCAGGGGAAAAATATTAATTTTAATTACGGTCTAAAATTGTAAACTTCACTTGTTAATGACTTATGCACTACTTTATTTCGGTTCCTATTTTTGGGTGATAAAATGGTTACATTCAAAAAGTGTTGTATACTATTATAGTTACACTCTAAGAAATGATTTTTCTTTTTATTTTAAATTGCACAAAAATAAAATCATTTTATACTTTTAGTTTTGTTTTTCAAAATAAGCTGGGAGTTTGTATTTAACACTAAAATGTTTACATTTTTGAATTATTTCAAACAATGGGAACTTTAAGCTAAGATAGTTGATACTTTCAAAAGGTCTTGCATTCTTTTTATACCGTTGCAGAGGGTATTATAATTTTGGTCAAAAGTGTGCAACGCAGTGAAGAAGACATCTCCGACCCTATAAAGTATATATATTCTTGATCAGGATCACCTCCTGAGTTGATATAAGCATGTTCGTCTCTCCGTCTGTTTCTACGCAAACTATTCTCTCACTTTTGAAGATATCGAATTGAAACTTTCCACACACCCTTCTTTCCTCTGCACGCAGTATATAAGTCGGAACGGCTGGCCATATAATGCCATATAACTGATTGATCGGAAATGCCATAACTTTGATGTTTGTAAAGTTAGAAAGATGGGATTTTCTATGGGTTTTATATTCGGCAAGCCGAAGTTTATATACCCTTGCAGTTGTTATAAATCTACTACATTTTGATTTCTATGCCTATATTACTAAAAACTATATCGATTTTGCGATGCATTTTGCCATCGTTTTTATTGCAACTATATGATATTGTTGTCCGATTTTAATTTATTTAAAACCGTAATTCCATAATATTAAAATATTACCAAGTCCAAAAGAAAAACAAGAGAGAACGCTATAGTCGAGTGCCTCGACTATTAGATACCCGTTACTCAGCTAAACAACTTAATATAAATATGACTTCTTGACCGCTCGAATTAGCACCTTGGCCAGCTGTTCCAAAGTCATCCGTTATATGGCGCTATTGTATTGCGCCATCTACCCCAAAACATTGGTACCACGGGCCATGAAAGGCGGAAATGTAGGCGCTAGCCGGGCTTAAGCGTTTAATGGGTTTTTGGGCGTTAGAGTGGGCGTGGCAAACCTTTATTAGGCCAATCGATAGGTACTGACGAAACAAATACATATCAATTAAAGTTTTCATAATAGCATCAAAACTGTGGCCACAGCTTGTGGCTTGTGGGCGTCAGAGCGGGCGTGGCACCATTTTGAAACAAACTTGCGCTGCGTAGGAACTCCTAAAATCCACATGCAAAATGCCAATCTTCTAGCTTTTATAGTTTCCGAGATCTCAGCGTTCATACGGACGGACAGACAGACGGACATGGCTAGATCGACTAGGCTAGAGATCCTGAACAAGAATATATATACTTTATAGGGTCGGAAACGCTTCCTTCTACCTGTTACATACTTTTGCACGAATACAATATACCCTTTTACTCTACGAGTAACGGGTATAAAAATGAAAATAAAAACAACAAAGTTATCATTTTTTGAATTATTTTTTCCTATTGTTCCTTTGGGAGCTATATGATATAGTCGCCCGATCCGGCTCGTTCCGACTTATATACTACCTGCAATAGAAAGACAACTTTTGGGAAAGTTTTACTTACCGCATTCTCTTTGTATATCAGACTGTTGCCGTTGCTCCAGCTGCCGTTGAAGCGCTTGGCATATAGGTGGCCGTTAAGAACATCCTCCAGATTGATGGCGTTGTTGGAGTTTGAGTCAGAGTCGTCAGAACCATCCTTCTCGTCCGTCCTAAGAATGAACACAAGGGCTGTGGCCAAAAGAGCTAACGCAATGACCGCCGTCACAACGCTCAGGATTATCCGCACCCGCCGCTTCTTCTCCTTGGTATGCATCAGATTCTGTTCGAGGGAATCAAAAATATGGAAATATTAGGAAAACAAAATGAAAAGGTTTTCACATTCAAAATAGTTAATACATTTTTTGAAGTTTTATCAATTTTTTGCAAGAGATTCTTAACTTATTTATTAAACCAAATAAAATAATTCAGGTATGGACAATAAAATCCAAATACATTCTTGAAATATAAATAAATTTTTTTAACTATATTTTATTGTTAGAATTTCTTTCTGGCAAACTCTATGTACTTCTGGGAATTAAGTTTCCATTAAATATTTAATAACAAAATAATTATAATTATTGAGTAAACTTTAATAAAAATGAGTGCTTATATTGGGTTTTTCCTCAAACGGAAATTAGTAACAATCAATTAATAAATAAGTTTACCGGAAGAAACTTGGAAATAAATTATAGTGAGAAACCAGCGAGTTCGTTAACCCTTTTTGATGCATGGAAATTGGCTTTCATTTCGAACGGTCTTCGTTTCCTAGTTTTCCGTTCACATTTCTGTAGTCAACCACCTTCTGGGGTGACCAAAAAAATGCAACTTGGCCCGGCCAAAAGCACGAAAGGCTCGAACGAAATGCGCACTTTGGCCAATTTGGGTACAATCTTTCTACCCAATCAGCGACTCCAGGCACGTATATACATATATATATGTACTATATGGAAAGTAACGTTGCGCATGCGCAATGACTTTTTCTTTCTCATATCCATTCTCTCAACGCGTTCCACTCAAATCGCTGAAAACACAGCAAAATGCATAAGATATGGTAGGAGAGATTTGGGATAAAGTTATGTAGGGAGATGGAACGGCAGCCAAATGAGTCCAAAAAGTGGATAGCGAAAATGAAAGTAGTTTTTTGTTAACCAACTCCAGTCTGGGTCGCCGATAACTGGTTTGTGCGCTGGTCAGTATACTGAGTATGTACAGGTAAAGTGGGTGGGAAAGGGGGAGAGTGGGGACTCAGACCGATTACCGCATGACGTAAGTAAATAAAATCAGAAATTACTTTTTTCGTATCGAGCACACATTGTTTAACCTGTCGGTTGTTTCGCCAAGTTTGTTTGTTTCTTTTACATAATTTTACATTACGCGACTAAAAAATTGAAGTTGTCCACGCCCTAAAACGACAAATTCATGTAGCGCTTTTGTTTTTGTTTTTTCCATTTTTATTTATCTCGGCTTCGATGTGATAATTGAGCTGTTGAAATCTATCATTAAACGAAATGCTTTTGCACTTTACTGATTTCTGTTTTCAGCTTTTTTGTCAAATCATGTCAATGGATTTTTGGCAGAGCGTGACAGTTTTTTGTGATTATTTAATGGTATTTGTTTGTTTCAGCTCAAGGTTATGGTGTCTTTTGTGGCCTGCAGCTGGAGAAGTTTTTTATGGCTTGTGTTCTTTATTTTGGCTACTCCAATTCATAATATGATGCCAAAATTTGTGCGTCGCCTAAATACATTCAGCTGCAAATAAGTTTAACAGACAAACTTCCATTTTGATACAACATTTTTAAAGTTTCCCCTCAAGAATAAAAATCACTTTCCAATTAAAGCTCCAAAGTAAAACCCCAGGCTTGGTTATTAAATTGAGTTCATTTTCTCTAAGGCCTACAAATTTTTTATTTCATAAATTAACATTTAATACAAGTATTTTAGCTTAAAACATAATATGTATTATATCGTTAAATATAGGTATACAGTTAAACCTGCACAATAAAAACTACTTGTTTACCACACCAATATGAAAATAACATTATTAAGAATTCTGGAAAAACCAGTTATACAAACTCTGCTCGGCTGCACCTTTTGGCATAGCCACGTCTACATACAGAGTGCATACATTTAATAATTGCACTTTATCGAAGCACTACAGAAATGCCAGCTCAAAAAGGCAAAAGTCGAAGAAAAGAACAAGGAACGAAGTCGAAAAAACAACGACACGTGTAGGGGATTCCCCATTGACCACGTAGCTACTCCCCAAATCTCTTGGATAAAATATAGTCCCATGGAGGCACAACTGGCAACGTCGAAGACATGTTAGTTACAACTTTGCAGCATTTTATTTGTTTCGCCATGGCATATGTACACACAATTTATGGTTCCTCTTGGATTTCAATGCGATTGGGATTTGAGTTTGTGGGAACAATGGGAAGTGAATTTTATTCAAATTAGAAGTTGGTTTCGTTTTGCAAGTTCTTTAATTAGTTATATTGTATGGTAGGTATAACAGGTTTATAAAGCTATTGATATAGAAACACTATTGACAAGTTATTATTAAGAAAACATTAAAAATCGAGAATTCGTTTTTGACAATTTTATCAAAGTTTATAAAACTAACGAAATCAAGCTTTAACTTAGCGTACATTTAATATAAATCTGACTGACAAAAATAAAAACAAATAATATAAGTAAGTACAATTTGCGTTGCTAATTAGATGGTCAATTAAACCAAAAAATTAAAGATAAAGTATTTAAAAAAAATGTAAAACACAAAGTAAAGTAAACTTAAATTTAATAACACAGGTATTTATAAAACAAATTTATTTTAAGAAAAGACATAACATAAACTTAGTTAACTTAACATGAGTGATAGACCGACTCCACTCGTGAATCACCTAAGCCTTTGCCTCACTCATGGCAAAATAATCCCCTGAGAGAATTTCATCTTTCACATAAATACAGACATTCTGTTACACTTGCCCCGGTTCCTAGCCATTTTATCCACCGGGCTAACGGTTGAACAGCTCCAATCGTATCAATGTCCATTCAGACATTTTTTTGGCTTGATTGTTTTGGGATTTCCCATTGAATTCGCTGCACAATGTGCCGCAATTAGTCAGCTACCTGTACTCACCTCACACCCTACATCCCAATCTTGGATTCATTTAATAAATATGAAACTGAAAGGTTTTAGAGAGCACTATTTTCGGCTGATCCCTCAGCGGAACAGGATTCGTTTGCTGGACTTCCGGCAATTAGTTGGAGTTTTTACCAGCCAAGCTATGTGGAATTTTCCACCCTTGTTGCTCCACATGTCGCTTACTTGTCCTGCTTCGCTTTTTGTTTAGTCTCTTACTTGTCATGTTGCTGCTAGGACATAATCGCTTCCACGTGACGGACAACTATTTGAGACTTCTACCCAAGCCCCTCTACAGGAGAGCCCAAAAAAATTGATGACCCGTTGTCTGGCTTGGGGACTGAGTTTTTTCTGGCTTTTTGGTATTTTTGTCTTTTGGCTTTTCATTAAACTACCCCAGAATTAATTAATTTGCGTTGTTTTGGGTGTGTCACTCTTCGGGGGCTCCAATTTGCCCCTGTTTTTTATGCTGCTGCTGCTAATTCTGCACTCATTTTAACGTGTTTAACTAATGAGCTGTACACGTAAGTTGAGCTTGGGGGCTAGACATAATTACATTAGGTCTAGTGGTAATTGAGCTTAAGTAAGTCGTTGATTAAGGAGTGGAAAATACAGAGCTGGATAAAGTTTAAAAGTTCATGAATATGAAGGGAAAATAATCGCATGGATATAAAAATAGATAGTTTAAATGCATTTTACTTAAAATAATAAATAAATATATATTTAAGACTTCTTAAATTATAATATAACTTGGTATTTTTAAACCAGTTTTGTAAAAAA
The DNA here is from genome assembly GCA_018153305.1 of Drosophila kurseongensis. NCBI lineage: Eukaryota > Metazoa > Arthropoda > Insecta > Diptera > Drosophilidae > Drosophila > Drosophila kurseongensis. The sequence continues at coordinate 5,851,734 of JAECXX010000005.1, read as the reverse complement.
AAATAATGTTATATAATTAAATTAAACGAATATAAATAACTTTCTTAAAATAATACAGTTTTAGGGAATAAATAATTAAAATTGAAACTCAACCAAAAATAGATATTTCTATTAAATTCAAGTCCAACATTTTACACTTTTTTAAGTTCATTACTTAGTGCATTATTTTTATTAAGCTCTGCGCGTTTATCTCGTGTACTTTGTGGTAATGCCCACAATCAAGTCCTGCCTCTCATGGACCACCACCTGTTGATGGAAAACCACAGAGACATAAAGAGACAGACACAGCTCCCAGTAAACCACAAGCCCTCCCACATTTTCGATTGATATATTAGCTACCCATTCATCTTATGTTTATCAGGATGGTCATTGTGGTCAATCAGCGGCTCATTTTCGCACTCATGGACAAATCAATTTAATTACTGAGCACCCAAAGCTGTCGAGCATTATGCCAAATGTTGGCCAATCCCTTGCAGAGATGCCAGTTTAGACTTCTGCCCGTCAAATCTCATAGTGATGGTAATATTCAGTTTACATTAGGTCAAGAGTGCATCTAATAGGCTTATCAAAAAAGAAAAGAATTGTTAATCTTTAGCGTTCGCTTAAGAGAATATGTAACCATGTTTTATTAATTTTCACGTTAACCAAGCTTGCATGTTTTTATAAAGATGATTTAAGGGCCCTAAATAATGGCAGGTAAACAATTAATTTTAAATTAATTGTATTTTGTGGATTTAAAAAAACGGTATATTCTTTTCAATATGTAGTTAGATCTCATAAAGTGTTTAATTTTTCACCCAGCCGATATCTGATGGCTTAGAACTAGTCAATGGACTAGATATATATTAACACCATTTATTGATGGTTATTTTAACTATATTGAATAATACCCTTCTATAGTTATTGTCGTGTTAAGTTCTTTAAACTATTAATACATTTGTACAATTTGTCTGTCGTATTTTAAAAATGGCATTTTATGTTAAACATAAATCCACCAACAGGGATAATACACGGAGTTTCAAGGACAGTCTTAGCACTCAAACTACCATACTCCTAATTTTAAGTACTTATGTATTTTCAAAAAGGTCATTATGGTTTACTTTGTTTCCGGATAATTTATTTCAGAATCTTTGGGAAGATGAGATAGTCTGATTCGAGTGAACTGGTCATCACTGGTCCCCCGCCTTACCTTAAACCGCGACATGCCCTCCCCGAAGCTGCCGGCACTGGTCCCGTCGTCGTCCTCCAGACTACTCCCGCCGCCCAGCATGGACTCGTGCAGCTTGGCGCTCGTCCTTCGCCCCACCGCCGCCTTGTAGTAGTAGGGCGGATGCTGGTGGCGACCCACACCCGCTGCCACGCCCACATTGGCGGCGGTGTTGCTGGCGGTGGCGGTGGCGATGACCGAGTCCTCGTAGCCCATCAGTTCGATGGATGGGTGTTCGCATTTGCAGCGGTGCGGCGGTGTGCGATGTCCATGCTGGTGGTGCGGGTGCGGATGTGGGTGGATGTGGGAGTGGAGGATGGAGTGGGTATGTTGCAGCTGCTGCTGCTGCCTGCCCTTGTTGCCATTGTGGTGGCTGTGACTGTTGCTGCCACTCTGCTGAGGAGGCTGAGGTGGCGGCGGTATGTCGGCGGGTGTTATATAGATCTTCCCACCCAGATTTTCGCCACCCGTCTGCTTGCTGGGCCAGTGGAACTCATCAAACTCGCTGGAGCTGTTGGTCAGTTGGTGTTGCAGTTGCTGCTGTTGCTGTTGCTGTTGCTGTTGCTCCCACTGCAATTGTCTTTGCTGCTGTCGCAGGCAGCTTTGTTGCTGCTGTTGCTGTTGCTGTTCATGTTGCTTTTGCTGCTGTTGCTTGTGGTAGCGATAATATTGATGATGTGCAGCTGCATTGGCAGTGGCTGGCAGATGATACTTGTTTTGGTTTTTTTTCGGCGGGGAGAAAAGGAACACACATAAAATTGGTTTGTGGACAGCTTCCTGTTAAATCGGTTTCTCTGTGCGGATACTCCATATGGACATGGTTGTTCGTGTGCTGTGTTGGGTGTGTGTAAGGCTCAAAGCAGAAGGACATCCAACGGCAAACACAAATTGAAGCAGAAACAAAGGGGCAAGCATTAAATACAAGACGGAACACAACACGGCAAATTCATTATCTAACCTCTGAACTGGTTGATCAACTTAAAATAATTCTTCTAAAAATTTGAAGTATGATTCTTTGGGTATTTTCAAAGAAATTTTTTTTTTTAATATGGTAAAAACATAAATGTTTGATTTTAGTTACAACTGACAGCATATATTTCTCTTTCGGTAATATTAATTTTGTTTTTAAATTGTAATTCTTGTGATTCTTTGAGTATTTTCAAAGAAACTTATATTTTTAAAGATGGTAAAAACTTAAATGTTTGATTTTAGTCACAACCGGCAACATATATTTCTCTTTCGTTAATATTAATTTTGTTTTTAAAATTTTAACATTTTTGTAGTATCCGAGTATTAAATTTTCATTTAAAATTACTTTTAGAAAACCTTAATGTTTAAAAGGAATTTTTCTGATTAATTAATAATTACAAATTTAAACAAATTTGGCACGTATAATTGTAAAACATTAAAAAATGAAACATTAACCGGGAATCACTTTTCTCTTTTAATTAAATTAGGTATGATGGCTTAAATAACTTGAATGTTTCAAACTAAGGTTCTTAAATACTATAAAATAGCGTTCATAAATTGTGAAACCATTTTACGAAAACATGCTAGAACGGGAAGCATAGTGCAGTTTTTATAAACTAATTTAATTGTAAATTTTAATTAGGCAGAGATTAAAGCTTATATTGAACATATTTGCATTAAAATATACGCCTTAGCTATTTAGATAATGGTTTATAACTAAATACATAGCTATCTACATAGTTCAACTCAACATTTCCACCTCAACAAATTGGATCAACAAGAATTCTTGAATCCCCCATCGGGAAAACCACGAAAACTAAGTTATGAAATGAAATTTGCGCCAAAGTCTAGTAAAGTAAATAACGAAATCAAACTTGAAACGAGCCAAAAACTATGGCAGTACGGGCCAAAAGAAAAAAACCAGCACCAAAAATCCAAATAAAAAGAAATGAGAGGAATAAAAAAGAGAAAATGGACCGAGTGAGATTTTGCGCCAAATACATTAGCTCGATTTGGTTTGGCGAGTGCGGTGCTCACCGCAATTATTTAATTACACTCTGGCACTACGTAAGCCCCCAGCCATCAATGGGGTTTCTGGCCAACTCCCGCCGGATTTTGGGTTTAATCAAAGAGCCAACCAAGTCAAGCTCAACACAAAGGGGGAACCAACGGCTGAACGAAACTTTTGTTGCAACTTTTCGGTGCAGCCAAGCAAATCGAGGCGCGACCCCTGATCCATGGGATGCGGGGGGCAGGAAATAGGGGTAGGTGTGGGGGGTAAGGGACAATGAAGAGGCGCCCACATGCAGGCGGCCCCCTTTACTTGCATTGAGACTACCCGATTCGTATCGCTAATGATGATCAAATAACGACCAAATGTCGACCGCCTCGCTCTCAAACACACCGACACAGGAAAAAAAGTCAAAAAAGGAAAGGAAAAATCTAACGATATAGGTACATGCCGAAAAGTTTTTCTACAATCAATGTCAAAAACGATTTAATTTGGGAATACTTAAGTTTAATTTCTTTTAATAAGTTGTAGAGAATCTTAGTGGTGCCTTGAGGTTCAAAATCAAATTTAAACTTGTCTTAAAGAATTAAAATGGAAAATTAGGTTTTTTTATGTTTTTTTGCCTGTGTATGTTTATTATAAAAACATTTTTCAACAAGGCTTAATTAAAAGTTGCCCAAAGTCTAGTGTTATATTTAATCCAAAATAAATTAATAGAGTTATCAAATTTTTAACTTTGAATAAATTCTGAAAGAAATTTGTGTTGATTTTTTTCTCCCGGTGTAGTCTTTCATAGACACAGACAAAACGGACACAAAATCGTTAGCCCACTTGGCAGGGCACCAGCAAATTTGTGCACTCTCGCCCTTTAACTGTGTCACGGCTCCTTTCCCATCTCCAATCTCCAATAGCCCAGCCCGACCTCCGACCCACAATCTTCCGATGTCGTCTGGCGTAATGAGCAGTCTTTCGATTCTCTTCCTGGCAGAAAGGGGTTGGACGTACACAAATGATATGTAAATACCAAACAATTTGCCATGAGCTGGCTGGCTGCTTTGAGGGCCTATTTGATTAGTGCTTGATCAGTGCGCCAAAAAGCAGCAAAGTTTGCTTGATTTTTGAATTTTCCTTTAAATAATAATTTTATTATTCCATCAATTCTATACTTGCAAAAAACTTTAAACATTTTCAGACTTTAAATTAAATAATGATTCTGATAGGTATTAAATCTTTCAATAAGCTGCTTTTCATTGTCATCAATGACACTTTTTTGGTAAAAATTAAATTCAGTTTAATACAAAAAGTATAGCCATTTACTGCTGACTCAATAATTGTTCTATAAACCATGTTTAATCTTCCCTTCTCGCGTTACAGCCTGGGAAACATTTCACTCTTTTAAGCTGGCCCTGAAAAACATTTTCATTTCAACGAGAATACGAAAATTAGAATGCGTAGACATAATAAATTATATTTTTTGACACACAAACCCACAGCCCACACGTATGGGTGTGCGTACGTGTGGCAAACACCTAAATGTAGGCAATAAAATTTCAACAAAATAACCATATGCATAAATATGTTTTAAGTGCTACGTGAATAACGCCCAGAACTCCCTTAAACACGCCCATAATTTATGCAAAAAAACACACATAGAAAAATCATTGTGGGAAAAATTAATATTCAAACAGAACGATGGGTTGGAATCGCCTAACCACTTATCATGCACTCTTCCCTTCTTGCAAGGGAAACCATGAAATATGCAGGACAAACAATTGGGTTTTGGTAAATATCCGGACCAAAATGCAACCAAAAATCGGTCTGCAAAAATCATAGCAAATATATATCATGCCAGCAATCAAACAGTGAATATGCAAATAAAAGTTGATACTTAAATTGCGTAGGATCAAAGGGTTTCATTACTATTCTGTATTTATGGTTGTAAAAGCTTTAAATGCATGCAATATTTTTTGTGGCAATTATGTGTGAGTTGTGGGCATTGGTTTTGGAGGATTTGTTTTTTAGCTTTTATTTATTTTTGAATGAAAGATTTTAAAATGCTTAGCACCATTACATACCTGATCACTTTGTGCTGTTTCAGTCACCGAAACATCATTACCAGACATTTTATTTGATTTTAATTACTCAGGTTTCCGCGTCTAACTTTGCATTAAGTTTCCTACTTTATGGCTGCTATAAAAAATAAATAAAATAACCAAATAAATTGGTTTGGTATTTCATTCAGTTTCCAGTTCGGCAATTCTCGTTTTGCATTCCTCATACATTTCTTCGGCATTTTTTCGCATTTATTCTGACATTTTAGCAATGATTTATTGCCCACATTTTATTTGCACTTCACATACTTTTTAAAAATGTTCACATCTGTTTTTAAAACGTTTTTTCTTTGTCGTTGATTTTTCTAGGCATTCTAATTGATGCAGGGATTTATAACATTGCACGGTTATTTTTTGGGTTATATACATCTATATTTTGTGAATTATTGGTTCAAATTGTTGGTTATGTTATTTATAATTAAGTTTTACTTATGCAGAAAGTTTGCCTTGCTGAATATGTTAAATATGTTTTCGTTCTTTTAAGGCCACAGGGACGCGTGTAATTTATCCCAAGAAAATAACTGCTGCCTGTCACTTAATGCAAATTAAACAATTTAAATGAGCAAACAAACGAAACCAAGAAAATCCGAATTGAGAAAGGAACGAAGACTGACTAAGAAGTTTTTGTGGCAGGCACACAAACACAGACAGCCAAACTGTGCATTGCACATAACTCGTAACTCATACGCCCCGTTGTACAATGAGAATGGCCGCGTTTATAAACGCTGGCTTGCTTGCTTGTTTGTTTGTCGGTTGGTTTGTTTGCCCGCCTGGCTGCGGTTTTCAATTGTCAGTGCCACAGCGAACGAAGAGAGCCCAAGAGCCCAAAAGGAGGAAAACGTTAAAAAAGTGAAAAAGTAAAATAAATAAGAAATACCAAATAAATTGAATTGCGTAGCCGACTATAAAAAGACAGCCAACGTAGGTGAGTGGAGCAAAGCCAACTGGAAGCGAAGATAAAAGCACAGCATCCCCAAGGGGAATGGTAGCGAAAAAAAATAAACAAAAACAGGACAGAACACACAGCCAAACAACAAATGTGATAAATGTGCTGCGACCTTTGTGGTAATGTGCATAAAATATATTTCTAAATTGTCAAACGAGAGATAGCGTCCAAAAACTTTGAAGTTGTCGAAAGAGGTCAGAACACAAGATGTGATTGTATTTCGTTTATCTGAATTCCATTTGGAGCAGATGCTAAAAGCTTGTGTTTGAATCTGTCTTCAGTTTGTTTAAGCCATTCTAATTTCCAGGCAATACACAATGAGAGCACAAATTGACAATTTTTGAAATAACAAAAAAGGAAAGCTAACTTCGGGCGGAGCCGAAGTTGATATACCCTTGCAGAATATTCTGTAAATTATTCATATGATGCATTCTTAATACTCAGAACTTCCTAACTTTAAAAACACCAAAGTTATGGCATTTCCAATCGTTCAGTTATGCGGCAGCTATAGGATATAGTCGGCCGATACTTATGAAATTTAGTAGGTCGGATTTATTGGCCAAAAATAAAACCCATACTGTCCAACTTCCTAACTTTACAAACGCCAAAGTTATGGCATTTCCGATCGTTCAGTTATATGGCAGTTATAGGATATAGTCGGCGGATCCCGGCCGTTCCGACTTATATACTGCGTGCAAAGGAACGAAGGGTGTGTGCAAAGTTTTAAGTCGATATCTTTAAAACTAAGAGACTAGTTCGCGTAGAAACAGTCAGACGGACAGACGGACATGCTTATATTAACTCATGACGCGATCCTGATCAAGAATATATACACTTTATAGGGTCGGAGATGTCTCCTTCACTGCGTTGCATACTTTTGATCAAAATTATAATACCCTCTGCAAGGGTATACAAATCAATTTATGAGTTTGCTACCAAAAGCAATTGAATTGAATTATTTCTTCTCAGAAAAGGTTGGTAATCTTCTTTAAAACTTTGGCCTTTAGTGTCTAATAGACTTGTTTAGCTGGGAATTAATTTATGTATCATAAGTTTATATTTGTACCTTAAAAGTTCAATTTAAAAGATTTGCCGAGAACATATCTTCATTTGTTTTTTAATTTTCCTTGACTAACGTCCTGGTATGTGGTCCCATTTTCTGACTTGACAAAATTGTGTGGCTTAAGCAAATAAATATCCCACTTTAAGCCTTAACGACTGTCTATCCATTAAGTAACTTAACAACTGACCAAGGCAAACAAGCATTTGCCGAAAATGCCCATTTAAGTTTCTAAACTTGCGGTTGAGTTGGAATTTGATGTCCCTAGTGGCGGTCACATCTGCAAGGCTGCCTAAATACATTAAATATTAATGAGTTTAAAAGCGACAAGGAATTGGTTGTCCCTGAATGAGGGATAAGCCACGCTCAATTGACAAATCGCTGGGTTATTGATATAGGAGCTAGGATTACTCACTCTTCATCCGAGTGGTTTCCGTGCGACTCGTCTGCTAATCCAACAGATGCAATGTGCTCGCCGGACTATTTGATTTTTCATTTGTGCATTTGTCAAGTGCGAGTACAAGAAATTGCAAGTGGCAACCGACAGGCGGCGGATAGCCAAACAAACAAACATAGTGGAAAATAGGGTAGGGAATAGGGCAAGAACCAACAGAAGTTTCATCAATTTTACACAATCCACTTAACTTGAAAAGCCAGAGGGCAGTCACTCACAGAAATCGAGAAGGGAAGAGCTCTATTGGGGAGCATTCTCTATCTTTTCCAATTCATTTGAATTTCTTTAGGGGCAAGAAAATGGCAGCTAATTACTGGACGATAGATACTGAGGGTATTTGGAATATTTTAAGCGTTTCTAAGTTGCTAAAAACCCGATGAATAGTCGTAAAAAGCACTTTAATTAAATTTTCAATGGAGTTATATTTGTATAGATTAGTTGCGCCAGAAGATATCATATAAATCATTTATTTTTTTTCGTAACTTTAGGGATTTTATTAATTTATCTAAATTTCTATATTTCAATTTTTAAGTTTTTGTAACTTTTATTTTGCGAACTCCGGATCAGTTTTTCAACACGGTTTTTCAACACGCTTCAGATAATTTATCGATAACTATGTACTTCTGAAAAAATAGTCATCAAAGCCTTATTGGTATTAGCTGTCAAATTGATTTGAAACTAAACAGAGAAATAAAAAAAAGTCAGATTACAACCTATTCGGAATTCTTTCGATTCACTTGGGCAACTTGGCTCACCTCACTTCGACTGGTTTTGTTTCGTTCAACTGAACTTCAAAATGTCTTCTTCCGAAACCGATTTTATTGCCGAGGAGGATGAACCGCCAGTATCCTTCGCTCCGGCGCCAGTTAGTCCCAATCCAAATCTTCAGGCCAGTCAATCGGTGGTGATCTCACCCTCGGTGTCTATCACCTCGGTGGATGGCAGCCATGTATCAGAATCCGAAGACTCCTACGTGGACTGGCAGCCGCACTTTTCGGAGACCGGAATCGACAACACGGCCAGGATGGAAGTTGGTGCAATTCCGGAACACTGGCTGTATGGCCTGCGTTCGGTGCCAGCTACTACCAATTTGAGGCCCAGGATGAGGCGTCGCTGGAACTCTGTGAGCCGCTCGGGTTCGCCAACGGCCTCAACTTCTTCGACGTCGACAGCGCCATTCCCTCAGCAGCATTCCAACCTGGGCCGGCGACCACATTGGGGCGATAGCCACTACATAGACAACGAATCCGAACACGTGAATCGGATCTCCGATATCTTGATGGATATGGAGAATCGGAGCCAAAGGATAGGATCCCGCCGGCGCCGTCAGCGTCGCAATCGTCGCATCCAGGCGCAGGCTCGAGCTATATTTCGGGCTCAACGGTTGTTGAATGGGTCCGTCACCGATGTCGACGACTTCTCCGATCTGGAGTCCACGGACCGATTGCCCCGGAACATGGCCCGAGTTCCCCGGCGTGGAAACAGTATCAGCGATTGCAGCCAGTGCAGCAGCGACGATGAACAGGACAAGGTCAAGGGCAAAAACAAGCCAACAGTTCCAAGTCATCTGGTCGAATGGTTGTATCCAGTTTAGTTTGGAATGACTATTTTAGTTTTTTAGTTGTCGAAATGGGTTAATAACTATTTTTGTTTAGGCTCCTTGTAACTGAATCTGGTAGTGCATTGGCTGTTAAGAGGCTTTCAATTTAATGAAATCTTAAATGTATATCAACAATTTTAAAGTCACGACGTTGAATTTTTTATAGTTCGTATTCAGAAGTGGGGCTTTCTGAACATAGAATATTAAACGCCAAGTTTTAACTGTTTAACAAACTATTTCGCTGCCTTAGAACAACATAGGGACTAATTAATATCGTCTTCAAAGTGGAATTTGGTTCGTGGTTAAAAACTTCAAAATCTCTGTCTTCAACGCAGGCACTTTCACTACAACTATATTTAAGTACTTGAAATGTACACCTGTACTTGACTGAATTCCCTTAACTGCTGCAAAGTTCAACTTGCAAACAAAATAAGATCTTAAGTCTCCTAAAATGGATAACAACTCGAAGCTCGAAGTAAGTTGCTTTCAACCGGCCGCTAAGGGTCCTGCTACTTGTTGAAAGTCTTTAAGGTCTTTTCATCCAGCGGCGAGTTTTTCCTCCATTGTTTTTCCCAGTTTTCCAAGCAGCCGCTACCACTTCATACGGAGAAGTGTTTATATGCATCTGGGGGGCGGGAAGTTGGAAATAATAATGAATTTGCGGCATGCCACACAAACACTTGCTGCGGCCGCAACATGCGCCAGATTTTAGCCCCGGATATCAGCAGTAGCTGCACATGCATATGCTCCGGCCGGAGACCAATCCCACACGGAGAAAGATTGTTTCGAATTACTTTTAAGTACTCAGAAATACTGGAATTGTTACTTAATCCGATTCAATGGTATTAAATAAATGGTAATTTTATAATAGATTTTGAGGATATGCAATGTTTCAAATTTGAACATCAATAACACACTGGCTTTGGAAAATTTTAAAGCAAAATGTCCAAGTGCAGTTATTTGGCTTTTGAATACTTATTTCAAAAAAGAAGTACCTATTTATTTTTGCAGTGCCTTCTCAATGGCATCACCATCACCACCCCACTGGCTCATTCTTTAACCCACTGTGCGGCATGTGTGGCAGCTAATATGTTGGCTTGGCAGTGTCGCCTCTTGGAGCCGTTGAAAAATGCACTGACATGTGCCACAGCTGCTGCCTACCCCCAAGGTCCCCCGCCTCCCCCTTCGGCCCCTGTAGATCCCCATTTTCTCATTTTCCCATTTCCACCTCCCCCCTGAAACAAATGCACAGGGCGTGGGCGGTTGCGTGTGCTTTTCAACGGGGGGCGTGTTGATGCGCTGAACAATAGCTATAAAAAGGATTAACTTGCATAACAAAGGAGATTCCAAGGGGCGGAGGACTTGCAGCCGGCAAGGCTTGGCATATAAATTTCAACAACGCAGCAAACCGAACACTCGGCATTGGTCGAGTTTCAAATTTATAGCTCATACTCCTTCGCCCAGTAACCATTTTACCCGTGGGCATATGGTCTCGAATTGCAGCTTACTCCAAAGTATTACTATTACAGTTCTTGATATTAGTACTAATCAGATAATACTCCTATGCTTTATTGATGGTTGTAAGTAGCACTGCATTGCGTAAGCTAGATTTATCGTTTCTTCCGAAAATAACACCAGGTAACCGCGAACTATTAAAGCTTATATATATTTATTTTTTAATGTAAAGGAATACATTTTTGTGGCTTATTTCTGTTGCTCAGAAATAATTTTCAATAAGTCGATAAAAATCGCAGAAGGAGTTTGAATTTAGTTTTATGAATATTTGAAAGTCTTTTTTAAAAATGTTTTACACTTCATTAAAAAAAAAATGTTAAAAAAGGAAAGGTTTATTTTACTTTTTTAAGGTATGCTGTGACATAAATCTTTGGTTCTGACAACTTAATACGAATTAAGGTTGTGATAAGTAAGTTTACGAATATATTTCAGCTCAAAGGGTTTCCTAATTTTAATTTTAGATGGTTATAAAATAAAAAGCAAGCAACCTTATTGATTCCAACTTTTTATTCTATCAAATAAAATGTCTATTGTCGGATGTTTAACAGTTCGTGGCCCTCTTTAAAGTCCTCCTTAACCCCATTGCACCCTTTAACCCGTTCCCGCACATAGCCCTTTGTCCATCCTTGTGGCGCCTTGTAAAGGAGGACAGCATTTCAGTCAACTGCAACTGCTGCAATTTCTCATTTTAATAAAAATGCAAATGTCTTCTGCTGAAGAAAGTCAAGCTAGCATCACGCTGTCTCTTTCTATTATCGCTATACCACGATTTTCCTTCTCTTTCTCCAGCATCCTTTGCTCATATTAAACGCCAGCAAACTTTTCGATTTTACGATATAACGAAAACAAAAGCAAGAGCTTTCAAAAAAAACAGCCACGGATGCCGTAAGTACGAAAAAAGTACGGAAAGACAAATAAGTTTTCAATAAGGTCCTTAAGAATGTTAAAAGGAATGAAAATAGAGGATTGCACTCAGCTGAAGGTTGAGTAAAACAAAGTGTCAGTTTACAGCTGTCACGACCCGAGGGATATAATCCGTCTCCCTCGCTCCCTCCCCCTCTCTCGCTGCCTCTCACCCACTCTTTCAGGTCCTGTTGCTGACTCGCATTTAACGTTGTGCCGCCACGTGGGTACTGCACTTCTTCTCTGCGGTCTGCAGTGGTGAAAATTGGGAAATGTTCCCGAACATATGTGTTTACATGATATGTGTTTACAATCTATAAGCTTTAGAGTAAAGAACAAATAATTAAATAACTATGTTCTGTCGCACACACCTTTGTATATTTATTGATTTTATAATTAATTTGTAGTTTTTTTTGTGATGAACAACAAATATTTAATTTGATCCTAGTTTTTCTATTACTTATTGGAATCAAAGAAAAACACATCCTTACGAGGTAAACAAGTGGATAAAAAACATGTTTGATTCCTTTAAGTTAAAAAATGACTAAGAAGAATTTGTCCTCACCAAATTGGCTTAGCAGAAAACTCCGCTCATTGAATTAGGCATCAAACGAAAATTATACAGGACTGAAAAACTTTCAAATGCGAATTTTCCGGGAAAAGCAATAAGCTAAAAATCAAAAAATCAAGTCGTGGAACAAACGTTGTTTAGCACAATTAAAATTATTCCAGGACCCTAAAGCCGCGATTCAATGCATGTGCAAAGACAAAGAAGATAAATATTTATTAGGCCTCAAAAATTTTGTTTTTTAATTAATTTTAAATAAAGAATGAATAGCCTATTTTACTGTTTAAAACTGGAAAGTTTTAGAATTTCGAAACTTTAACTATTAACCATTTAATCTTTAAGTCTTGGGTTAAAGCGATACCTTTCGATCGGTACATCACCCTATCTGATCGGGTCAACACAGCTGATTTGCAATTATGCGGCAAAATATTAGTAGTCGCCTTTCCACACTTTCACCTTGCGCATCGTCACCACGTATAGCGCCATCCAAAATGATATAACTAATTTGGTTTTATCTGCTTTTCACTTTAGAAAAATTGTGACATTAATAAAAACCGTCGATTTGTTTCCAATAATTATTTTAAATTTATCCGCTTTCAAGAGATTTAATTTTTGTTTTGAAATACTTTGCCAGCACCACCGGCAAAACATCACGTTGCCCACACACATATCAGGCATTGAGCCGTGCGGGCCGGTCTTAATTAATCTAATTGAAATAATGCCAGCGACAGGCGAGAGTCGCACATACGGTCGGCTTACGGGCACTAACAATGGCTTAGGACAATGCCTGCTTCCTACAAAGTAGATCCCAGATGGCAGCGGGATGGGGACCCTGACCAACAAAAGGTTCTTTGTTTTCAGATAGGTGGCTGCGGGACATGAAGTGCGCACTGCTTTAGAGAGCCAAGCTGGAATCTACTTAAATGGGAATCTCGTTGACGGACCCACTTTAGTGGCAGAGGTTAAGGTGAATACCACACACTCGGCTTTACTATTTAATTAAAAATATTTATAATACAAATTTAATCAGTCAAGTACATAAATATAATTATTCCACGGACTCATAGCTCTTTTTTATACTAATTGGGTATTGTATTTAATATTCGTTGGAAAGTATGTAACAGATAGAAGAAAGCGTTTCCGACCCTTTAAAGTATATATATTCTTGATCAGGATTAAAAGCGGAGATGATTAAGCAATGTCCGCCTGTCTGCCCGCTTGTTCGATCGTATGAAAGTCGAGATTTTCAAATTGTAATAATGCATAATGTACAATTTGGTTTTCCAATTCTTGTTCTTTTCGTAAACGATATCCAAATATTTTTAGACTATCTAAACTTTATTAACGCGATGACTCTTTTATAGTCATACATAGTATAAGAACACGTAAAATGAATTTGTAACACGAATTACCAATTTGAAAGTTTGTCTTCTAAATGCTTTAGATACAACTCACACGATTTCAACACACTTTAATTTCGAATAATACTGCATGAAGATGACGAGATAAAAACCGCCAGAGAGACACATTTTCTAGAATCTTTACGTTTTCGACACGGGAGCTTGAGTTCCAGCTCCTTCGTTTGGTTTGGTTCCTGTCTTAACTTGCGATTCATCTGCCTTTCCCACATATTTTTCCACCGTGGTGAGGACTCTATCGACATTGCTGCCCACGAACTGGATGAGGGTCACACGGTTCTTAATGATCAGGAACGTGGGCATGCTACTGATCTCGTACTGGAGGGCGAGATCCTCGTTCTGATCCACGTCGATCTTGAGGATTATCATCCGTCCGGAGTATTCCGTTGCCAGTTGCTCCAAACGGGGCCCAATCATCGCGCAAGGTCCACACCACGTGGCATAGAACTCGACGAGAACATGTTTGTTGGGCCCCGCATCCTCGACTAGTTTGTCGTAGGCGCTCTTCGAGTCCACAACGATCACCTTCTTGTGCAGGGCAGCCATCGGTCTCCTACGAGTTAGCAATTTAACTCCAAATTTTATTCGACAAATTTCCCAACAAACAATTTAGATTTTTCTTTAGTTTTCTTGTGTTACTTTTTAAGAGTAAGTGACAATTGGTTCTTAGCTAGTTGCGAATATATCTTGCTAATGGATGTGTTTCTTGGTGAGCGTATTGTGGTTTGCACCTTTACATTTTGCTGCCTTTTTTGTGCTTTTCTTTGGTTGCACTTCTCAACAAAGTGATGTTATATACTCTAAACCAAAGCCTAACAAAGTGGGTATTTATTTTGGGACAACTAATTTAAAGCAAATTAAACATTAAAATAAGAAAATTCAAAAATTAATAATATTTGCATTCTCATAAATGGGGATAAATAACAAATCTCCACTATTTATTTACCATTAACAAATAGTAAAAAAGACAAATTATTGGATGTCTCTGGAAGTTTCTAAAGTCTTTGCGCTTTAAGCTATGATGGTAGATTATCGTCAAAGTTTGGTAGTTTAGCTGTTTAAAAAGGGTATGTGTGGCTTATTTTCCATTTTCTTGGCATTTTTCATAGTGTTGGCAGCTTGTTTGTCTTGTCTTGCATTTGTCACAAATTAAGACAAATGCACCGTGGTTTCTTGAGTGTGTTTAAGTCGCACCCGCCCCTTTCAACGTTGGTTGCTACATGTTTGCTTGCCACAATGGGGGCGTTATCTCTAGAGTGTGTTTACCTAAGCCTTTCTCTTACTGTCTTTTTGCTTTCATTTCATGCTCTTTTTGTTTTCTATTTTTTTACTCTGTGGGATTGTGTTCACGTGGCTGTTTGCGGTCTAAGCCCGCTTCGAGTGTATCTTTCAGTTGACTCTGAAATTCTTTTGGCTGGGCTCTTTAAGCTCTTGGCACTTGACAATGCGATAGTCGTTGATAATCCGGTGGCTGTATCTGGGTTCACTGAGCAAAAATCATTTCTTTAATGAAAATGAACTTTCTATGGCAAATAGATGTGAATTTAATCATTGATATTTGTAGGAATATTATGGGGAATCAACAATAAAACAAACGTGTATACGCTTCAGAAAGAATCACTCATATCTAAGTTAACATTGGGATGTTAACTGTTGGACTCTACAACAATATTTTTCGCAGTGTTGCAGTGTTTTTTCGTCTGCGTGTTCGACTTGCATAACCTAATGAGCGGCGCTTAGCGACGAAACGAAATGGAATGAAACGGAAATGGTGCCGCGTGTGCAGCACCGGTGCAGTATGTTGTGCAATCAGTTTAGTATCCGGTAGTCGCAAGGATTTTCGGTCCCGCCAGGGAAAGTGCTGACCTCGTCCCGCCGTCGAAAGCCGCGATTGCGAAAGGTAATAAAGTGACGAGCATGGGAATAACGCAAGCATCCAGCGAACATATTTCGCCGCCATATATTCGTGTTTTTGATGGAGCACCAGACGAGTGGAATAAGTCACGTAGCTGGCAAGACAAATTGCTTCAAGTGCACGGAACACACTCGTGGACTTTCAGTTTCCTCGGGCTAGTCGGTTATGCGGTTAGACAGTTATTTTTATTGCGCATACGCCATGTGGATGGCATGCGGAATAAATACATATATGTACGCGTTTTGCGGTCAACTAGAAATAGGGTCGAAATGGGGCTAGGATTATTGTCACTCTTGTCACAAATCAAATTTCGGGTGACTCTGAGCCAAAAGATCAGACATTCGTGATGGATTTCTTCTGGCTTAAGTGCGAACAATATTACGTTGATGGTTATAGTGGGCAATGTATCTTATTCCCAGCTCAGGAGCATGAAACGGCCAGAAAATCTGAGAAATTTGTCTGTCATAGTATGAAGTTTTGAGATAAACCCAGAAATTCCAACTATCTGCCCACCTAAGTATGCTATTTTCAGGCTTTCTGCAGTTTAGCTTTGGCTTTCTGCTGCTGTTCTGCAGGTCAGCAGATGCTTGTGTGCGTTTCAGGCCACATAATTGGCTTTTGTTTTTCGGAACAACAACAGAATTGGTGTTTTAGAGCACGTTTAAGCATGTCAATGCCAGATGCTGGCAGACAAAATGATGAACAATCCGAACAAAGGCCACAGAAGACAAGCCCAAATACCGAACACCAACATCAACACCAAAACGGCAATTTCAGTTAACAAGTTTATGAGCTCCGCCAGGCGACAATGAAAGTCTCGTGCATTTGGATTTTTGAGTGTGTCGTTGGTTGGGCCAAAGGCCCCTACTTCCTGCCACCCTTATTTCCGTTTCCTGTTTGGCCACACTGAGGGAAAAACTATTACCCAACATTGGGGATTTGACTTGAGACTTCTTAAATCTTAATTAAGACCTTCACAATAAAGAACTCGATGATTAGCTTACTTCCAATTTGTAAAACCCATCATACTTGGTATAGGTTGATATCTTATGAAAAACAATGCTAATAATTACATTTAAATAATTTTCCAGCTTAAGTTTTCAACTTAAGTGGTTTCAAAATATATGTTAAATTCAGTTATATATCCTGAAAAATCATGAGCTTAAGGTCTCTATGTTGGTTTATTCATTATATACTACTTATCTCGTAACTAAGAAAAAAGCCATAGCAAGGAGACAAACAACCTTTGTTTCTGTGTAGCATTGCACATTCATTTGCCTGCCAGGACGAACACAATACGGTTCTGCCTGCCACAAATGCCTTTTGTCAACGAAAGTCTTTCGAAAACACAAGCAGATTTTATTTGCTGCCAAAAATGTTGATGCTCGAATCGAAGCTGGAGATTTTCTCCAGCTCAGCTCCGGATTTTCCCCGGCTCCTGTTGTTCTGGTTCTCGTGCTGAGGGTCCTGCGTTCGGGCTCACCCTTAACCACATGACAGTTGGCATTTGGCGGTGCTGAGCCTTGTAATGAGCTTGGGCGTGGGGAAGGAGGTCCTTTTAGGGTCCTTTGGCGGAGGATAAACAGGAGTAACAGGAGGCGTTGGCGCATAAACGGGACTACGAGCACGCCCCTCTGCTTGGAGCATTCACAGTTTTTACAAGCTGCTAATGTGGACCCGACTTTTGTTGGTTTTTCTGTTCGTCGCAGCCGTGTAAATGGGATTTGCATTCGCCTGCTGAATTTGGCAGGCAGAAGTCCTTTTATGTTCGGGCTTTTGCGAGAATCCGCAAATTGGATGGCTGCAACTCATTGGAATTGCTTCATTCATTGGCGGGGTACTTATCGACCCTATGAACTTTGGGCTGACTGTATTTAGCGGCCGGATGGTAGGTTTATTTTATTATTGAGCTTACTCGCGGGATTTTCAGATAGCTGGCTCATAGCATTACAAATGTGAAGCTATTTGTAACTATGCTACAAATTGTAGTTAAATTATAAGTGTTTAGCGCGTATAGTAAAATTTAAGGATTCGGTAAATTTAATTATTTGTAGATATTTAAATGTCTTATATTTAAAAATGTTCTACTCCAAAATATTTAACAATTATAATTTGCCGTTCGCCTTTAAAACCCAGTTTCCGTATATAATCAATTGACTTTCAATTGTTAGCCATTGCCATTGGTAGTCGACTTCAGACGTGACTGTACTTGACTCAGATCGTTCTTGTTCTTTGCAAGAGTTGCGCCATAATTAATCACTTTAAAATGCAAATATCTTGCCAATACTTAGCCGACAGCTTGCAAAATGGTTCAATAAACTAAATGCCACAACCAGCAAACTTCAGATCCCTAAGCAGCTTTTCTCGGGGGCCCCCAACTCTTTTCAATCCCCCTAACCCTCGACTCGGGCAAAGTTTCAATCAATCAAATGCCATGATAGAAATCATCAGCAGCAGGCAGTGAGCAAAAAGGATAAAGGCAGTTGAGTAACTCCCAACAGAGCTCATGAGTGGCATGAAAACCACATGTGCCTTTACATTTTACGCCCCATATGGCAGAAGGAGTAGCTCTTTTCCCGAACGGGTTGCCCTTGTTGAGGTCCTGTTACCACTCCTGCTCCTGGCCTGCTTATTTTCCTGACTGCCTAACAAGCTGCGTCAACAAACTAAACCACTTTGAAATTAACACGTTACATTGACATTGACAGCTTTATGCGTGGCATGCCAAGTGTCGCCAAACTAGGAACTGGAACAGGAGCACGCTAAAGAATCAGAGCCCCACTCAAAAAAATAAGAATTAGTTATAAATAATATGTTAAGAGGTTTTCCTCTTTGATATGGCCAATGCAATGCAAAATTGTGTACCAAGAGTATAAAATCCATATTGTAAAATCCATATCTGATTAACGTAACATTACCATTTGTTTTCGTAACATTTAATAAATAAAAGTTAAAGCAAAACATCAAAAATGCATGCAAATATTTTAAGCTGAAGTAAATTGGAAATTGGAAGAAGTTTTTTCTAAGTGTACAAGCAGAGCTGCTCCGTGATGAGGTAGTGGCAAGCTGTCACTTACTGAAGTATCGCTGAATGCTGTGCGGGAAGAATCCTGGAAAGGGACTCGCACAAAAGCGGAAGTCGTGCAAAAAAGGCAATTTCCGTTGGGCGGAGTGGGCAGGCGCAGATATGTCAAACTGGCGAATAAGGGGGCGGTGCAGATACCACCCAAATCGCGGTGGCATCTCGGGCACAGGAATTACCAATTCAAATGTCAGGCTATGGCAAAACACTTCATGCGGAATTAAATTCAGTGTCAATTGGTTTGCCGCCTAACGAGAATTGTTCGCGGATGCTGTTTGAATTCAAATGTAAAAAGCTGTTTGCCAGGAGCCTTAACCCATTAGTTACCCGGCAAGGTTAAGGCATCGAGGGCCTTGAGAACCCTTTAAGTCTGCCACGCAATTGTTTCCTTCCATTTGTTTTTTCCACAACCGGCCCAAACAATTTTTCAACTTCCCCCATTCTTTTCACTTAACTTTTTTTTTCTTAATTTCGGTGCGTGCTTGAACTGACCCAACAGAATTTATGTTTGGCCAGGCTAAGCCCCACCTATCCCAAATCGGGGTAAAAGCAAAAATTAGTCAGACCGGTGGGTCAGGGGGGCCCGGGGGGCATTGAAATTGCAAGTACTGCAAAAGCAAACTGTGCGGAAATATTTAAGGACTGGAGAGCTCTCGGGTTCGTTTGTTCTCGGGCTTCCAGAGCTGTTTGCGATAATTGGAGGTGCTCGAGGAGAACTGGGTAACGCAATCTACACGGAACACGAGTAGGTATTCCTTAGATTATTTCGAGCTGGGTCGCCGATAGGGAACTGTCGTATCGGACTTACAATCTTTATTATTGATATGGAAGCGATGAGACGCGAAATTTCCACTTTAAGTTGTAAAAGCGAAATTGACTGTTTATAGCTGGCAGTCTTTGGTTATGAGTGTTATCGAACGAACAATGGCCTGAAGTATAGAAAATTTTCTTTTTAGCACCATAATATGAAAACACAAAAAATACTGAAAAAATATTGTTTCCGAATGATTATAAAATTTAAAATATCTAGGTTAATTCAAATTTTTTTAAATTTTTATTATCTCAATTTTGTATTTTTTCAATATAATTTGTGATTTTACAGAATTAAATTATTAGCCCGCTCTTCCTTTTCTGAAATGAATAGGAATGCCAACTAATATCAAACCTACAGACCAACATTTCCAATATTTTATGCAGTCATGCCAGCGGGACCTT
This sequence comes from Drosophila kurseongensis, assembly GCA_018153305.1. Lineage (NCBI taxonomy): Eukaryota > Metazoa > Arthropoda > Insecta > Diptera > Drosophilidae > Drosophila > Drosophila kurseongensis. The sequence continues at coordinate 5,831,759 of JAECXX010000005.1, read as the reverse complement.
TCCTGCAACTTTTCATGGGTTTTTTATGCTTTGTGTCCCCATAGTAAAAGTGAATTATATTACACGAAATTCTTTCGTTTGGGGTTATTTGAGGATTTGATTGCCTTTTGATTTTCGTTGTAGTCGCTTTGCAATTTCCCCCCTGCAGAAAGATATATTCAGACAATAGATTTGTAGCCTCAGCAATTTGTTTATATGCAATAAATTTTTTGCAAATCAACGATAATGCAATTTATTTGCCTACATCTTATTTTCCCTCGCCCTCTTTGCTTTTTCTTTTTTATTTGCATTTGGAATATTTTCCTTTCTGTCAATTTGATTTTTGTTGTCTTTGCTCCCATTCAATGTGAAAAAATGTTTACTTTATTGGAGGTCAATGAGTTTGCGTTTTTTGTGTGAAAATTTACGACCCTCAGTATCCAATTTTTATACCCTTGCAGAGGGTATTATAATTTTGGTCAAAAGTGTGCAACGCAGTGAAGGAGACATCTCCGACCCTATAAAGTATATATATTCTTGATCAGGATCACCTCCTGAGTTGATATAGCCATGTCCGTCTGTCCGTCTGTCCGTCTGTCCGTCTGTCTGTCCGTCTGTCTGTTTCTACGCGAACTAGTCTCTCAGTTTTAAAGCTATCGAATTGAAACTTTGCACACACCCTTATTTCCTTTGCACGCAGTATATAAGTCGGAACGGCCGGGATCGGACGACTATATCCTATAGCTGCCATATAACTGATTGATCGGAAATGGCATAACTTTCGTGTTTGTAAAGTTAGGAAGTTGGGATTTTCTATGGGTTTTATATTTGGCCAATCAATCCGACCTACCAAATTTCATAAGGATCGGACGACTATATCCTACAGCCGCCATATAACTGATTAATCTGAAATGCCATAACTTTGGTGTTTGTTAAGTTAGGAAGTTGGGATTTCCTTTGGGTTTTATTTTTGGCCAATCAATCCGACCTACCAAATTTCATAAGGATCGGCCGACTATATCCTATAACTGCCATATAACTGAACGATTGGAAATGCCATAACTTTGGTGTTTTTAAAGTTAGGAAGTTGGGATTTTTTATGAGTATTAAGAATGCATCACATAAATAATTTTGGAGAATATAATTTACAGAGTATTCTGCAAGGGTATATCAACTTCGGCTCCGCCCGAAGTTAGCTTTCCTTTCTTGTTTCGTAGTAATATTTTCAGAGTGTGACTTAAGTCCCATTAAATTTGTTTTCTCATTGTCGCCGGCTGTCAATTTCTACGCAAACTATTGGCTGCCTGTATTTGTATTTTAATTATGTCGTAAATAAGTAGAGTTTTAAGAAAATGAAAAAGGAGATGGCGACTTGGCGAAAATATGTTTTGGAACATTAAATACTGAATACTAACAACAACTCGTAAAATACTATTAGAAAAAAGAAGCTAATGTTTTTGAGTTACTTAGAAAACTTTACCTATTTAAAATTTCATAATAATAAATTTATAATATAAGTAAAAAAAAAAAAAATTGAAGACATGGTAAGGTCAAATATCCCCCAAAAATTGTGATTTCAATGCTACAAAAAATGCAATTAAGTAACCTTGTTCATATTCTTTAAGCCAAAAAATAATCATACATTAAAATTGTTTCCTTTAAAGGTTTATTATTTAGAGGCGTTTCGAGACTGGAATAATTTCTCCAAAGTCAAAGTCAAGTCCAAGTAAAGTCAATTTTGACAATGTTCAATGGTTCAATTCGGGGAATTTTTTATAGTGGGGTGCCGTAGTGAAAGTGTGTTTTAGCAAAAAAAACAATTTGCTTAAAATTACATCAATTATCGGATTTGTGTATTCTTAGCTATATCTGGAAACCTGTGGGTATGGAACATATGTTTGAATATTAATATTACTTGGGAGCACCCTATTATGGAACAGTGCAATGGTTCGTTAAAATTCCGAAAATATAGAATTTGTGTTCCTGTGCTAGAAATGACAGCTCACTGAGCTTAAATCTTTTTTTACACATTTACTAAGAAATAATAAGTTATATTCGGAAATTATGGCTAATACATGAAAATATTAAATTAATATGCAAGACTGCCTCATGAGGGCACTTTTTAAGCTAAACATTCCGTTTTATTGTGCTCATTCACCCGTAATGCTGCATTGCTAGTGTTTATCGGTTTTCATTACGGATTCTTTGAATGGTTGCTCTCGCATTAATTTTCGCACACATTTTGCTGGCAATAAATGCGCTTTGAAATCATTTGTCTAGTCGTACCAGCCACTGCGAAACGCTTTCTCATCTGGGGACTTTCCACCCAGAATGCATTTCTGCCCCCAACCGATCCCCCTGCAATGCGGCGAATAATTTTTATTAAAATGTCAACAGCCTGGCAATGAGCATTGGAATTGGTTCTGCCACACCCTCTTCCCTTCCCGTGCTTTCTGTTGGCCTGCCAAGAGCTTAAAATGTTTGCCAGCACATTGCAAGGGAAGAGATATAAAGTTGCTGAAAGGAGACCAAACATGTCAAGGCGGAGAAAGGCTGGAAATTGCAGCCGACTTTCGGGCGCTGGAACACGTTTCATATGGGGGCTGCAGGACCAAATGAGGCTAATGCAAAAACGTGCAGCAATTACAACCACAATCTATGGAAATTGTCGGCCTAGTAAATGGAATCATAACACAACCAAATTGTAGAACTTAAAGGCAACTTTGCCACAAGAAAGAAATCTTGGCTTGAGCCACAGGGAAAATAAAAAGGTTTCAAGAAAGAAGGAATAGCATAAGCCAATTTAGTAATTCCTATCCAATACAAAAACAACTAACCCATTAGGTATTCAATGTGATCTTGGCAAGCAAAATATGTAAATTTTGTTATATTCAATTGAATTGTTATAGAATTTTGATTTTAATTAAAAATATCTTTGCATAAAATAAATAAATTAAGCCCGGTTATACTCAAGTTTCATTGTTGTGTTTCTTAGTTTCCAACATTCCATACATGTTTATTTTGTAATTTAATAATACTGTCCTGAAGCTCTGTTGCGTTGTTATTTTTCGGTAAAAACAATAAGGTCCCTTTGAAGGGTATAAAAAGTGCAACGATTTCATTTACAGCTTTGGGGATTTGAGCGCAGGCAAGCAGAAACGAGCTAAAACAAAAAATATTTTTAGATGTGGAAAACGGTTCCGAGTCTGGCTCGACGGCTTCAATTGGTCCGCTCATAAGTTGCAGCTTAGTCGGCTGAAAAAAGGGACAACAGAATCGTAAAAGGGAACGGAGAAACAGCTTAGAGGAACCAAACCAAAAAATGGAAAGCCAACTACTGCCCAAGAGTCCATAAAGCTTTCCCCTCTTCCCTCGCTTTAAGGCCACTTCTGCTCTTCAGGACGCACTTCAATTAACTGTTTTACCAGCGCCAGTTTGTCCAAAGGCGGCGAAAAAAATAAAAACTTTAAAATGTCTGCCCAGTCGGGAATAAAAGTTTATTGAATATCGTAAATGTTTACGATATACAAGAAGTCGCTTCTTATGGCCAGATTCAAGTTCAGTAAAGTCAAATTAAAGTTGTTATTGCCGCCCCGTCACTCCGTATTGTCTCCTGGGAACTTCTGGCTCTGCGGTTGCTCCTTTGGCTGTCTCAAAGCGATAAAATTCGAGATTTATATGACAATTAAATGGCTCAATTAGGCTACACCATGGTAATTGTGGTATTGAATTATGTGCGAGAGTGTGGAAAAAAGGGGTTAAGGGTCGACTTTGAAATGACAGAAGTGTGAAATCTAATTAAATTCCAAGGTTGTTCCTTGTAACTCGAGCGACACAAGATATAAATATTTTTCTACAACTTGTTTTTGTTCTATGAAACATAATTAAAATAATACTACGAACTCGCTAGAATAATGATTTTTATAATACGGATTTCAAGGATACCATAGTGCCTTGTTAAATTTAAGGACATTTCAAAAGGATGATTGAAACCATAACTCGGGCTCAAGGCCTTTCTTAACCTTCTTCATTTAACCCACATCACCTTTTACGATTGCTTCTTTCCTGATTATTACATGTGCTCATAAATATGAGCATTTGCTTCATATCGAAGTGTCTTTCCGGTGACACGAGTCGGTCAAAAACTCATTTCGTAAAAAGCAATAAAACAAAATACTTAAATAGTCATCAAAAATACACTTATGAGGCATACAGCTGGGCATAAATGACGCCCTCCCACCCAACTTTTCTTTCCTTTCCTTCCTTTCCCCGCACGCCATTTACAAAGGCCATCAAACTACAACTGGTCGCACCTCCTGTTCCCGTCTCTTTCGTCCGTTTTCCACCTTTCTCTTTTTGCTGGGGCCCACCACATCTGGCGCTCCTTTCTGCCCCATCTTCCAGCTCGTTGGGCTCAAGTTTTATTTGTCGAAAAAATATTTCATTGTTGCAAGTTCATAAATAAGCATATAAATTTAATTTAATGTAAGGCAGCAGGGATCTAGGCAGGCTGTCAACTTTAACAAAGTCCTTGCATTACACACGCAAATATATATGGCGGTTTATATATACGGCCACACGTTCCGGGCTTATTAATGTCGCCTTCACGTAAAGGAGATTGCATTTAATAACCAAGCCGAGGGTAATAAAAAAAGTGGCAAACTTGGTCAAGTTGTGCACGGCGAAATGAAAAAATTAATTCCGCCATCTTCTATACGCGTAGTTAAAATAGTTTTAATGGCAACAACAAAGTTGGCAGGAGCTGCCAAAAAGAAAACTCAAGGTACTTCCAGTTTCAGTTAGTAAAGCTCTTGGGAAGAGGAAAATATGGTTAGAAGGGCAAAGGAGCAACTTTAACTAAAATCTTTACGCCACCTGAAGAAACATCAACAATAAAATCAAATATTTACTGTATTCATATAAATGAAGCCAAAAACCTGCAAATTTGCCTGTATCCTTTGTTGAGATAAGAATGTAGTCGAAATAAAAATAACAATCCTGATGAGCTCCACATCGGGCTAAATGTCCCTTGGGGATTCAGCTACAGATTAAGGAAATCGAATTGTTAGGAAGAAATGGAAATGTGAGAGCAAAAATTACATAATATCAAAATTACAATCGAAGGGAAAGAAAAATGAAAATTACAAGACAACAAAAAAATCATATTCATATTTTTGGTGTATCTAATTTCACAAAAATATTCCAGCCCCAAATCTGTAAACTTAAAGTGACAATGTTATTTGTCTGTGTGTTTTGTTATTTGGTCAAAAGATTTTAATTTAAAATTTATTCATTTTCTTCAAAGTCATGGCCTGACCGATAAAGCGATAGTTAAGCCTGCCAACGAGTCACTTGGCCAATTTATGGCTTTCCAACTTCGCCCACACCAAGTTTATCTGGAGCTGTCAACAAATTGCCAAACCGGTTCATAAAGTTTCCCAGTCAAGTCCAGTCAACTGATAAGCTGATAATTATAATAATAAGTGAGTGACTAACAATGCGGCTTGGCCAAGGATCACGGACAAATTTAAATCAATTTAGACGCAAACAGGGAGGAATTCCCAGCTAATTTAACTAATGGTGCCCTCGAAAGTTGATTACTTTTGAATACACATTTTTGAGGTCTTTTCAGCTAAAATAAAGTTTTATAACATTTTTGCTGAATTGCTGCTTTTTGGGCGAAATTTTTTCATGTGACAAACTTTTGGGAAAACTTGAAAGATTATAAGTTTGCCAAAAGGATTATAAACTTGAAAATTTTCAATTCAATTAAATTGCAAGATTAATTGAAAGATACCTTAAGCCCGGAAGAAAACCATTTAAAGTGGAATTGTGACTGTTTGGCAAAGAAGTAAAATCCTTTGCTTAATCCTTGATTTTAATTTCCAGGGCTAATCAAGCCAAAAAGCCCGGAGCACATTGCCAAAAAATGACAATGGGCGAGCAAAAAACAAAACTATTAATTAATATGGAAGCTGAAAAAAAATATAAATGTACCAGAAGGGAATACAAATAAAAGCAAACCAAATCAAAACAAACCACGAGGGCTTAAATAACAAATTAGCAACAGTCGTTAGTCGTTCGCTCTCTTTCTACGTGTGTCGGTCGGTCTCTTTCGCACGACAAACTGTTCCAAGGTTTTGCTGCAAAGTTCCTTTTGTTCTTGGCAAACACAAACACACATATCCATAATGGTTGGGCCACAACGACACGATGGAGGGCCAATAAAATTTCTAGGTTTAACACTCAAAGAATTCTCGAGGGATCGATGTCAGAATGCAAGAGGTATTTTAAAATTATTTAATAATTGTTGTTAAAAAATATATTTGAGGAATAGGAAATTAAGATTCGGGTCCCTCCACATAGGTCATAAATACTTTTCTGTAAAGCTATTAATTGAAAAATCGAATTTAATTTTAAGCAAAATTATATAAACTGTCAAGCCTTTAATTTAAGTTAAACTCTCTACACTATGCTAAATGATAATTATTAATAATAAATTTCTTTCGGTGCAGAAGGGCCTCCAAAAATAGTTGCCTGCAATTTAAATATTGATTTTAAACCCGCTTTTGGGACTTTTCCAGTTTTGCTTTGTGCAAATGTTTACAACTCAAACCGAAGAAAGAAGAAACTGAGATGGAGATGGCGGAGTGGGATAGGTCAGCAAATAGGGATGTGCCTTTGTCTTTCGGCCATTGGCAAACATGTTCGAGATACCCTTGTTTGCTTGCACCCAAGCCATTTCCATCCCCGGCATTTCCAGCATAATTTGCGTTTTCAATTGGAAATTTGAACGCAAATAAGTAGCTACGAGATACGCTTGTGCTTTGTACATCTACTTAAACGGCATTAGTCAAAACCAGTAATGTTGGCTGAGAGAAGGCCCATTGAATTCAATGGTTTTCCGCATTTCAGGGAAATGGTATAACAGAAACTAGGGCTTTCAAATCCATGTGAGCTAATTTATGAGCCGAACATTTGATTAGATAATCCCACCGCAAACACTTCAGACTGTTTTCAATCGGGTTCGTATCGGCGATATTTTTGCTATCAGTGATTGCTCAAGGCATGTGATTTATATGGTATTACTTGGTTAAAGTATTCACTCTTTTTTGGCAATTCATTTGTTTCCGCAGAAACTTTTTGCAATTTCGTTTTTAAAATTGCTTTAAGTGTCAAATTTAGCCAAATAATTTAAAAGGCTGAATTGGAGAAGGGTGCAGTTGAGGAATGAGTTAATTAAGTTTCTAACTTTTGCTGAGCAGGAGAAAATTAGCTGCAGCTTTGACAGACAAGTGGGGCATAATGAGTTTAATTTGGATGAAGTAGGGATCTAATAAAGAAAAGGGGAGAAATGGAAGGACAATTATATTGTCCAAGCTAATTTTTGCAAGTAGTAAAAACGAGTGTTTGTTTTTTATGGGAAAGACTATGTAGTAAAAAGTGGAGAGGTCCAAATTAAGGAGCTTTTTTGTACAGGTAACAAAAATTAATGTTACTTATTTAAGAGAATGACTTTATTATGGAAACGTAAAAAAATAGCTTGTTAGCAGTTTAACAATTTAATTCATTAATAAATTCGAAGAAATATTCGTTGAAAATTGTAATAATCGAATAAGAAGCGCCTGCACCATCGTTGTCAAGGTCTCTCATACTTTTCATCTAAACCAAAAAAAAAACCATAAATAAGAGCTTCTTATCACCAGTTCTAAGATTATGGTCAACACACTTCGTCTTTTAGGATTGATTAATATACCGATTAGATAATGCAATTGCCGGCACTTTTCAATAAACTTTACTATTCGTTTCGACCTATGGGCACAAATCCAGCAGATAATTTAAGTGACTGAAGTTGTAAGCTCCACGAAAACTTAAAAAAACAATTCATCAAAGGCAACTCCATCATCACCTCTGGAATTTCTCGCGAGAACTCGTTTCTTTTGTCTCGCGGAGGGAAAAAGAAAAAAAGCTCGCCGTAATTGTAGGGGTAATCAAATAAATTAGTCGAGTACGTGCAAGTGCGTTATTTTCAGCACATTAAGTGATGATTTTAGTTTTGTTGTACTGACGGGCTGAGTGAATGAATGGATGAATGGGAAAATGAGGGGGCGGTACTGGGGGCTCAACAGCCGGATGGAGCACTCTCCAAAAAAAAATAGACTGAGTGAATCAACTCGCCGCGTTGTAATCGCCATTGACGCTCTGCCCGGCATTAAGACAATCATTTTAATTGGAGTGCCACTTCTGTACATGCAACCAAATCCCAACGAGAATAGGGTATTTTCCCTCTCGCTCTTTCCTACTCCTCTGTCCGTCTCTGTCTGGCCGCCCGTCAATTGTCGGATGTGCCACTAAGCGCTTGATAAAAAGTTTTTGGCTCGCGCTTCCTCGGATATTGTTTTTAGTTTTGTTATTTACTTTGGGTTTTAAGCTCCCGCAGTTTGTCCAGGGTATATTTGGTTTAATCTACTGGTGAAGTTACTTGGGTGATACGCAACACTGGCCATCTGGGTCAGGTTTTGTGGCTAAATAAATTGTTGTAATGCAAAATTCAAAATCACTTAAAATAATGCATTTAAGGATAAATAAAAAGTGTACCATTGTGAAAGTTCGAACATTTTTTGCCATTCAACTGTTTTCATGTTACCCAAAAATATAAATAATTATAAAGCTATAAAGATATTATTTGTTTTTTTTTTTAATATTCAAATATATTAAAAGCTCGGCATGGCTAAATAAACTTAAACTTAATTCTTGAAAGGGTGACAGTAATAGTCTTGAATTTATCGATTTTTATTTTTTTGCAACGTTGTCAACTGTAACACACAAAACAAAGTTAATCAATTTAAAAGTATATTTAAATATTTTTCACTGTATGAACAATTGATAACACCTGAAAGTCAAACAAAAACTAATCATGTTTGCATTTTATAATTGCTATTACTATTGATAATGTAGCTAATCAAGCTAATATAAATCAAAATTAATTGAATGCCTAGCAACTATGCAAATTTGTGCAACTATTCGGAAATGGCTATCTATAAAATTCCCACCAAACTCTATATAACCTAAACCACAGTCCGCAAGCCGCAAATGGAAAAGCCTGGTTCAACGCAGGGCAACAGTTGCAGTGACAATAAACATAATTAAGTGCTTTAATGAGATTTGGGTTTTTCCTACAAGTAGCAAGAGCGAAAAACACCAGAGAGGATTTCTGGCCAGCTAGTAGTTTGACCGGAATAAATCTATATCAGCTGGCAACTTTAATCAGGCTGAAGGCATAAAGGTCTCTTTGCCATTTTAATTTTAATATCAAAAGGTGTGTGTGCGTGAAAGGCCATTGAGCATGAGTGCTGGAGTGTGGGCGACCCAGCACCCACTCCCCCGCACACACAACCCCTAAAACATGTCCCACCCCCCGCTACCCAACCGCACTTGTTTGCACATTTCTCATTTGACGCACTCGCTCGGCTTTCAATGTTAATTATACTTGTTGGGCATCCCCACGCCCCCTTTTCCGCCCGCCGCCCACTCCCAATGCCACTCATTATGCAGCTCATATGGGATCCATGGAGCATATAAACCATATAAAAGTGAGCATGTTTTCAACAGATTTTCCTTCATCCCGGCCCTCTTGTAAAGCCATTTGCTGGCATTTGTGTAGGCCATTTTGTTATTTTTTTGCTGCTTTCTCATTTCTTCTTTCTTCTTTCTCCTTTCGGCTGTTTTGGTGTTTTTTTCTGTGTTTGCTTGTACAACCTTTTCAGCGTTTTATTATAAATATGAAAATTAATCACTCAGCAAAAACGAGGATGCGGATCCGAAGGGCTGGCACACCGAAAATTTGTTGGCCATTCGAAATGGTCCTTTAATTAGCTCATTCCAAGCGGAATGAGAGGTTGATTACCGCTGACTTTCCTCTTTTTCTGATCTTCCGGAAGGATCAAATAAATATGCTTGCCATATAATTAAGTTGTTTAATGTTGCAGAGTGCAAAATTTAGTGCCCTTATTAATCAAATGGAGTTTTAGAAGAATTTTACTAAAATATGTATAAATTAGCGAATAAATTAAGAAGTCGTTGCTAAAATTTAGCTCAGTAATCGTATTTTAAATGGCATTCAATAGGTATTTTGATTGCATTAGTTTTAATATAGCTTAAATTGCTTCACAAGTCTGTTATTTTTAATACCACAATTTCAAACAAAAATCAATAACATTTTTACAGTATTTTTTTAAACATTGAGAGAAAGATTTTTATACCCTTGCAGAGGGTATTATAATTTTGGCCAAAAGTGTGCAACGCAGTGAAGGAGACATCTCCGACCCTATAAAGTATATATATTCTTGATCAGGATCACCTCCTGAGTTGATATAGCCATGTCCGTCTGTCCGTCTGTCTGTCCGTCTGTCCGTCTGTCTGTCTGTCTGTTTCTACGCAAACTAGTCTCTCAGTTTTAAAGCTATCGTATTGAAACTTTGCACACACCCTTCTTTCCTTTGCACGCAGTATATAAGTCGGAACGGCCGGGATCGGCCGACTATATCCTATAGCTGCCATATAACTGATTGATCGGAAATGCCATAACTTGTGTTTGTAAAGTTAGGAAGTTGGGATTTTCTATGGGTTTTATATTTGGCCAATCAATCCGACCTACCAAATTTCATAAGGATCGGCCGACTATATCCTATAGCTGCCATATAACTGAACGATTGCAAATGCCATAACTTTGGTGTTTTTAAAGTTAGGAAGTTGGGATTTTTTATGAGTATTAAGAATGAATAATTTTGGAGAATACAATTTACAGAGTATTCTGCAAGGGTATATCAACTTCGGCTCCGCCCGAAGTTAGCTTTCCTTTCTTGTTTAACATAAACTCTTCGAAAATGAACCCTTACAAATTAGAAAATGGAACAAAGCTCTTTTGATTTAAAACCAACAATCTTCAAATCTCAAAACATACAAAGTAGTAAAATTGATTTAAATACACATAATTATTTAAAATGTTAGTGTTCCACAAACAAAAAGTTGAACCCGCATATTCTCTTTGGTAATCTTAATGAATGCCCGTTTTTTTCTTTTATTACTTTTAAATTATATAGGTATTCCTGCGCTCCTGATCGGCCTTGCTTTCTTTTTCCTTTTATGTGGTTTCGTGTGAAGAAACAAAACGAAAAAGTCGTGGTCCTTTTAAGTCCTGCCCTTATTGTCAATGTGACACTGTGTCTGCGCCTTTTTTATTTGCCTTTTAATGGGACGCGCTTGGCGTGTTTTTATTTCACGCTCACAACACGCGATGCATACGCAATATCGATGCCACAAATTAGGCTATGAAATTTGTGCGAAGGTAATGAAAACTATGCCAGCCGGAAATTCGAGCCTCAAAAAACCAATGCAGTACTTTTGTCAAATCATCCAGGGACCGTCCAAAAAGAAAGAAACGGGGGCAATATTCAAAGCCCGAACCGAAACCGAAACAAACTCAATTGGGCATGGACGGTGTGTCCAAGTTTCGGGTTTTATTTTCATTTTCATTTGCCAAACGGGGCCACTTGAATGCGCAATGAAGCTCCCTGCCGGAGTCCGAAAAACAACAAGTTTCAAAGGACAGAGCAGTGTGGCCCTTTCGGAAAAACTTTTTACATTTTTGCATAAATTCAACGCGCCATCCGTTTATTTTGGTTGCACAATTTAAGCGATTTCCGTGACTATCACTGGAGATTTGTTGCCCCAGAATCTGCAGGCGAAAGCTGCTCAAAATTCATAAAAAGGGCTGCAAAATGGGTGGCAAATGGAAATGGCCGGAAAGAGGGGGAAAGTGCAACAGCCGCACTCGAGCTTATTGTTGACATTTAGCGCCGGCAGCTCGCCATTTCGCCCACGGAAATCTCCTTTCCAACCGCAATCCTAGTGTTAATTAAGCTTACAGACCGGCCCGACCGGCAGCATAAAGTTGTTAAGTTTTTGTCAAGCCCTGCTGTTGTTTTAGCTGCTGGCGGCTTAATTATTTTCATAAATGTTTTTCACATTTTCCCTTGCTTTTCCGGCTTGTTCTGTGACTTTGTGTCGAGAGTTGTGGGCTTTCTGGACATCTCATTAAATTATATCAATTAATATTCATTCCTTTATACATTATTTCCTTTATTATTTTTTAACGTGTCATATGTAGTGGCAGGTCATTGAAATTTGTAATGGTCGGACAACTATTAATTTGCATATGAAATTCAATTGCATTACGCTACTTTTTTGGCATAATTGTTTCTGATGAAGAAATTGGCTTTAGCAGTTTATTGCGCTTAATTATACCCGTTACTCGTAGAGTAAAAGGGTATATTGTATTCGTGCAAAAGTATGTAACAGGAAGAAGGAAGCGTTTCCGACCCTATAAAGTATATATATTCTTGTTCAGGATCACTAGCCGAGTCGATCTAGCCATGTCCGTCTGTCCGTCTGTCCGTCCGTATGAACGCTGAGATCTCGGAAACTATAAAAGCTAGAAGATTGGCATTTTGCATGCAGATTCTAGGAGTTCCTACGCAGCGCAAGTTTGTTTCAAAAAGGTGCCACGCCCCCTTTAACGCCCACAATCGCTTAAATACGATTTTAAAAATTTAAATATTTCGGAAAAGTAAAAATGCAGTTTTATTGTGTTTATCAATACCTATCGAAATGTAGAAGAAATTTTTCAAATCGGACCATTCGTTAAAAAGTTATGCGTGATCAAAGTTTCTATCTCCATCTCCCTCGCACTCCCTTTACCTGAGTAACGGGTATCTGATAGTCGGGGCACCCGACTATAGCGTTCTCTCTTGTTTTATTTTTCATCTTTGCTTTGGTGCATGGAACTTTTTGATACTAAAGATGCATATCCAGAAATTATATTATAAATAATTTTGTAAGCAAAAAATGATTATTTGACTCATTTTAACATAGTTTTGCATAAATAATAATTCATATTTTTTTCATTATCATTCTTTATTAAATAAAAAAAAAATAGCTTTAAAAAATAATAATAATGAAAGCTCAGCCTAACTAAACACGCTTCATAAATTGTTTAATATCATTAATAAAAGTTCATTAAATTATTCTCGCGTTCACCTGATGACATCAAATAAATATCGATTATATGCATTAAACAGAGTAATTGCTTTCAAGTCAATTAATTTTTTGTATTCCATCGAATTTTTCCTATGCTACATAAAATATAAAAAAAGTTAAGAAAAAAAAAAAATAAAATACCAATAGAAAAGATTCGACTTCGCGTATAACAACAAATCTTCTTTTTGTCGGTTTTTGTTTTGATAAGCTTTGAAGAGAGCTTATATGTACGCTTTAAATATGTATGAATGTTTGTTTGCACGCTGTTTCTTCTCTTTTTTTGCAGTTTCATGAGATTTTGGCTTATCGGGGATTTTTTAGTTTTATTTGTTTGTATATATGGTTGTTTTCATGGGATTTTCAAGATCTCCAAGGAAAACAAATTTAAATTATAAAAAAATTATAAAACATAAGGCGCAAATAATTGCTTTGCTGTCAAAAATGTTGAGTAAATCAAAGCCTTCCATTTAAATAACAAGTCGCATAAACTAAACAATTAGTTTTCATTAATCAGTTTTTGGAACTCTCCTCATACGTCAAATTGTATGCATGTATAAAAGAAATCTAAATATAGTTGAGGTTTATATACGTAAAGAACGTGGAGCAATTTAAACGGCCTAGATTTCTTGGACAGCTGGCCGAATACGCAGTCGGATCCCCCGTATTCACATAAATATGCTGAAAGCATTCACAAATTCTCAGCCGAGTGTAGAGAAATCTATTTTTCAATTATGTGAACATTGCGGGATCGCACTCGCTAAATTCCCCCGAGTCCAATCAGCACTATATTATCATAAGCTGCCTTATCTGTGCTCTTAATTTACCCTCAAACTGCTTTATTTACATTGCATTGCTTCTTAGGGTCTCTTGACCTTTATTATTTTAGTAATAAAGTTCAATTTTCTCACGAACTTCTTGGGACCATCTCAGCTTGTTGATTGTTTCAATTTCTGTTAAAATATTTGCTCTCGCTTACTTGTTTACTTGTCTGGTCGATTCTGACACTCTTGTGTAAACAAGCAACAACTTTGGCCAAGGTTAGTGACAAATTAACATGGACAATTATGTAGGAAATAGTGTGAGAAACAAGTGGTTTGCCTATTGAATTCATTTAATTCGAGGTTTTAATTGCAAATTTGTATGCAGAAAATATTTTCAATTATTTTGAGAGACTTTTAGAAAATTGGGTATTTAAAATTTATTGGTAGTTGGATTGAATTGGCATTAATTTGTTCACTTATTCTTTTCCCATTTAAAATTTTTTCCGTTGCTGTATTTTATTTTAATTTCACAGTGTTAGGGTAGAAATTTCCGTTGAAATGAATTAACGATTGTGCAGTTCGCAGTTATTTTAGGGAAATTTAATATACTCATAAGTCATAGTTTTTATCGAATTTTAGCCTCCAAATTCAATCACATCCACCATGTATTTCCTTCCACATCACACACTCATTTGATCACTTCTCGTGGCTTTCCTTCAGCTCCGCTGAGCACTCACAGAAAATTCTCAAAGTTTTTCCAATTAGTTTAATGCATCATTTTGTCATTTCGGCAACCAGCCAAGGATGCTCCACATATTATATTCATAAATGCACAACGTATATATTATATTTTGTTTAGACAAGCGCAAGCCAAGATTCTAACCACTTCATAACACTGCGGACAAAATGTTTTCACATGCATTTGTTATTTTTTCAGTCTTGTTCCTTTTTTTATAAACAAGAAATGCTGCAACAAAAATGCCGAAGAAATATTTTGCTGCCAAAGTTTATTTTACTTTTGTTTTGTTTCTTTTTATGTTTTCATTTTTCTTCAGTTTTCCTATTTTGTGGCGTAGACAAAACGGCGGCGAGCACGTTTCCGGCTGCGAACGGCACCGGAATTATAACAAGTTGTAAATGAAAGGCAAAATTTGATTACAGCCGATGTCAGAAGTTAAAATGAGAATTGCAGAACTAGTTAATTTGAATGGAAACCGAATTGGCGGGGGCGGAACATAAACAAATTCAGACGGGAAGATAGATAGTTATGAAGATAGACAAAAAAAAATTTGTACTTTTTTTTTGCTTTACAAACAAAGAACATTTAGTTAAAATTTAAAGTTCGGAAAAGTTATAACACTTATCATTTATTAGTAATCTTTTTTAAATTAATTAAAAAATTTATTTTTTAAAAACGCAGTTCATTGAAAAATTTCGGACTTTTGATTGGATCTAGTTTAAAGAATTGGATTATTGCCTAACATATTGTTCATCTATGTTCTTTGTAGATTTTGGGGTTTTCTCTCGAAAACGCAAATCAAATTTATTTAAAAATCAACTGCACAAAAATGTATCTTCGTCGTGCGGTATCTGAATCGAATTGTACCTTTATCCGCCCCCATCCAAACAGACTTTAGGCACGCGAGCGTCACTTACGTATACTCCCGCTCTAGAAATGCGACATAAACTGGATTTTTACCGCGTTCGCAACGTTTCTTGGGACCCGAATCCGTAACCGTAACCGAACCGCACGTGGCGACTGAGAAGCGGCAACTGAACAACTGAACTCGACCACAGCTGGAGAACCGTCGCCAAGCGAAAAGCACTCGGAGTGAGTTCGAAAAAGCCGTGGAGTGAGTGCAAATGGCTGGTTGCCGGCGAAAGAGCGGAGCAAAACAAAGCAACCGTTGAGTGATTTCGGTTGAGAGTAAGAGGAGAGAGTAGAGTCAACAGGTTGCTCAGCTGGTCGTTTAACCTCGTTATTCTCGTTATTCCTCTGTGGGTCACATGGGGCGTATGTGCAATATGGTTCACTCGGTGCGTATGTGTAATGCCGCTCAAGTTTGCCGACAAATCGCCGACAAATTGTTTTGTAGCATGGATGCTGGGTCTGCACACCACTTGGATTACCAGTTGGGCTTGTCCTTAGCCATGGATAAGGCCTGTCACAATGCGTATACGTAAAAAAAAAATTCGTGTTGGAATGTGCGTGCTGTTCCTTTTGCTTTTTGAGTGCAAAGTTTGGCCATAACTCTGTGTGTTTATAGACATTTTTAGGTTTGTCGGTTCAAGGAGTGTTGGGTTTATTATTCTGGGCTCCTAGAAATGAGTTCTTTCAAATTAAATATTAATACATTTTTAATACAAAATATGGATAATGCTAAAACAAAAATGTTGGCAGGTGCTTTAATGCAAACGTAAATTCCTTTTCTTCAGGGACCAAAAATAATAGTTGAAACTTTTGTTTTTAAAGGACTACTGGAATTTTGATTTATATTGTTTTCAATCTGATTTTTATTAAAAAAAATTGTTGGAGTCTTTTATAAATGAAAATAACAATAATTTTCGGCATTTGACTAAATTCTTTTTTTAAATAACCATTTGGAAAAAAAATATTTTGGTTTATTTACCATGAAAATTTAATTGAATCGGTCAAAAATATTAAACAGTTGATTATTGAAAATTAATATGGGACATGGTTTCGTTCAGGGGTTCAATTATTTCCATATCAACTAAGTTAGAATTATCCTCTGAGGCATCTCTTGTCTTAGGTTCATCATGGGACTCAGCCATATCAATATTATTTTGAGAACAGACGATCCTAACATTGTGATCCACATCGGAATCATCAACGGGCTTGAGAGTTTCTTCCAGTGCCGGTTGAAACGACTTGTCGATAAACATTCGAGTGACAATTTTGGGATCTAATTTGGCCTCCAAATCAAATTCATTGACAACTATAACTAAAATTCTTAAGAGCATGCGACAAGACTTATTTTCATATGTCGCATCTTTTTGAATGTTGTTAAGAGCATTATGGATAGTTTCCTTCATTTTCTGTAGCTCAAGATTCATGTTCTCGATGTTTGCCAGAGTTTTCCGGGAATTGGCCAGTGAAATGGCAATACGACGCCCCAGATCCTCGTGTTCCAGACGCATGTTGGCGGCATTTTCCCGGAGACAATCCAGGAACATAGACCGTACAGCAACACTTCTTCTCATGTTCATTTGAAGTGTACAAAATATATAGATTTTTTTAATTTATTTTACGAGTATATGTATATCTTATTTGTTTTCAGCTGTTGACTGTACTGAGAAACTGTGCTGAGAAATAGAGGGAGAGAGTGGAGAGAGAAAACGTGGCCTGCTAGGCCGAACTACATTAAGATAATTGACATCAATTATAATAATTATCAGAGTAAGCCGATTAGTTATCTAATGAATTAAATATCATGGGAATTTTCCGCCCCATCCTAGAGGCGACAAATCAATGTCACCTAAAACATATAATTATCACCATTATCCACCCAAAAGCTTTGCACCCACGTGAATCCAACTTTCAACATAGACTCTTTTGCCGTGCTGCTGCTTGGTGTTGCATTCATAATTGATTGTCCTGTGGGCAAACGAGTCCTTGTCTGCGTCCCCCCACTGGATAAGCACTTAAGCTAAAAGATGGCAGATGGCTTAATTTTCATTTGAGTTTCAGGCAAAAGAAGCCGCTCTGGCAACCTCTTTATCTTCATCCTTTCTATTTAATTTTTAAATGTGCGAAAGTGAACTAAAAATGCTTGGTAATTGGTAAAAGCCCTTGATTCCGACCAAGAGCTGAAGATTTAATTTTTAATGAGAGGCAAATACGTTCTGCCCTAATTGGATTAATTGCCAATCCTGCGGGCTTCAAAGGACTTGCGGTCTTGAACAAAGTTAATATAGTGAGGACTTTCTTTGAGTGTGATACTTTTGCATTGTTAGCAATATAAGGGTCAAGTTTAAAATGTCTTTTTGAATTAAATATATAATATTCTGCTGACTGACTAATTAAAACGCCATAAATGTCATTTGCGATAAATGTACAAATCCATTTATCTCATTAACGAAACAACTTTGAGCATATAATAATCACTATTTTGCCGAAGTCAATACCAAAATTGCATTATTTTAAACAGACCAATCAAAAAGCTTCTTGTTACATACCACAAATCATATTTAAATTTTTCGATAATTAAAACGAGCACAAACAGAACTCCAAAGCCATCAGTTTAATTTTCCTTCCGTCTCCTCCGTCCGGAAAAGCTTTTTCCCAGCTGTCAATTGGTAAATGCCGAATTCTATCAATTTGCCATTCAATCATTGCACTAACGTTGCTAAGCCGACTATGCAAATTGAAGTCAAGAGGCATTAAGTCCAATCCGAAAACTAAAACTCTACTCTATGACACAATTGTCAGGGTTTTATCGGCTTATTCTTTGCATGAGTGCAGACACCCACACGGACACGCTCATGTCCACACAAATACTGTGCTCTTATCGCAAAGGAAAAAGCTTTGCCAATTTTCGCCAATTTTTTTTTCCTTCTTCTATCTTATGTGAGTATATGCATGTATAAATGAGGAAATCTATCTTTTTGTTAGTCAGACTAAAAATCAAAGGAAGTTCTGGTCGGGCTTTATCTAAAAGACTTATTTAAAGTTTATATATGTATTGGATTAGTTCACCCCAAGAAAATTATTGTTTACATATTTATATTTCCTTAAGTTTGTTATTAGTTATTATTAAAGTTATTTAAATGTTGTTAAAATTTACATAGACACTGTTCATAGCTTTATTCTTTAAACATAGAATATCTAGAAAAAATAACTTGAAATAATTTTTTTTGGACGAATATTATTAGTTAAGTAATGCCTCTTAAAAACAGACTCTGAATTTTTATTACAGTATGTACATAAGGCTTCGAAATAGAATTTAATATGTTTTTAATTTAATCCAGAGGCTTAACATGTTTATAAGTAATGTCTGGATTTTAAAGTTTATTAAATTCTATTTCTTATGTTAACAGAAAATACAATATAATTGAAAGCAGGTTGATTGATTGGCTGGATTATAGCAGTTAACTAAGGCTCCGGCACTCCCAAATTTTGTTCACCTTCCCCTTTCTATATGAACTTTTGAAAATTGATGTGCGGTTGAAAGGTGATTTATTGTGGAATGGAAAGGGTCTCCTTACTTCTCTTTCTGTTTTTGCCTATCAGGTTTCCGCCAGATTTTCATTCAGCGACACATATTTTGTTGAATTTTATGTAGTAATTCAATCAAGGCAACCTTTTTCAGAATTTTCAGCATAATTGATGATAAATGCCGAGAACCAAATGTTGAAGGTCACAGAAATTAGGTTGAGATGGGTCAATGGAAAAGATGACAGCTTGTTGTAAAATAAAATGAAATAAAATCAATACAGAATAAATCTTTGCAAAAATAAATAGTGTAATAAATAGTGATCTTATACTTATACTTATTACTTATTCTTCGTTTAAGGCTGACATCCATACTGTTTAAATATTCTTCTTTGAAAATATCAGATCAAGCTGGGTAAACTCACCTAAAAATAAAATAAAAGTCAATGAGATAATGAATTATCATTTTGTAAATTTAAAAGTCTAATTCAGTTCATTGAAAATTGACGACAGAGGGCATTTGATAGGTTAAATGGCATCTAATAATATCAATAAGAATATATAACAAAAGAAAATTTTTGAGTAACATTTTACAATTGACTGCGCACTTTCAATTACATTTTGTTTAGCCAGGAATGAAAAAGAATGGCTTGGGTAATAAATAAAAATGTTTTTGATATCTTATAGATTACCTTGAACTTTTTCTCATTATTCTGGCTGTTACGTGTCGTTCGACAGGCTTGAGCGAGGCTTGCCATTTTCCCGAAGCTGCTCGACTCAACTATGCCAACTACTTAAGAAAGTTTCTTGCTGCTGCTATCCCCCGGGCCATAACACCTATCATTTGCATCTGTCTTGACAACCCCCCCAGTCCCGCGATATTCCCCAGGTTTTCCGGTGACTTTTCCCGTCCAACTACCACAAGTCAAACGCGAAAAGTTCGATTGCATTTTTGGCGGTGCTACCTTCCGCCGTCGCATGTGGCACGTTTCTGGTGGCTTGCCACGGCATGAGGCATACGCCACGTTGACTAATTAAACTAATCTCCTCGCTCGATGGCTGGGCAAACACCTTGAGCTGAATTTATTCAAAATCCGCCCAGCATCCGAGCATAGCACAAAAATGTATATATATTTCACTTTATTTCTGCGGTTCAACTTTTGCTGTGATTTCAGTTTTGGTTCCCTCATTTTTCTGCTTTTCCGCTTAGCAATTTAATTTTTGTGGTTCTCTTTCTTTATTTTTTTGTTGCCTTCCCGCCGTGTTTGCGTAGCTGAAATTGTTTTCCATTTCAGGTTTTCCGCCCGCCTGCAGGGACCGACAACCGAGAGCTGGGAGCTCGGGGGTGGGCTTGTATGGTGGATCTGGATGGTCGGGAGTCGCAGTTCTGGCTCCCTGTTGGGTATCCATTTCAAGTGGCCCTGTAGCCACAACCTGTGCCATGATAACGAGTAAATGCTGCTCAGGGCATTGCGAATTGCATTGGGTTTCCCACAAATTTATGCTGCTTTTTCGGGGGTGCCTAAAACTTGGAGTGAGTTTGTTGACAGCGGGAGATAGCAACGCAGGGATTTTAAGTGTATTTTTTGAAATTCCTTGATAATAAATTATTTTTCTATACATTATCCTATGGTGTCTCACATATTTTATTTTGAACAACTATTTACGTCGAATTTATTATTTAAATGCATACGGTTTTAATTTCAGTTTCTGATAAGGATTGTCGGCATAATCAATAAACTTAAAAAAATGATAATATAATATCTCAAGTTTGTGATAAAAAATAATAAGCCAAAAATTTATTTGTCGAACCATTCTTAATACTGAAACTTACATTTGTTGCTTTCTTAAAGATTCTAAAGCTCCCCTCGTTCGTTAATAGACACAGCATGCAAATCGATTGGTGGTCACCGCAAAAGGTAACTAATAATTTTCGCTCTTTGCCAGTTAGTTTAACTTGGCAGATCGGCGACACAGGTCCGTGTACCGCAGCAAACGTGACGAAAATGAAACCAAAGGTGAGTTCCATGCATCCAACCGCCAAGATGTGTTCATTCAACAATGCGAATGTCATGCACAGGTATCGATTGCGTCACTACTACCTTTGCTATCTGCAATTGCGACGGTGGAGTCCCAACACACTCGTGGCTACGGAAGTCTTTCTAATCAAATGCGTGCACCTCTGGGGAACGAAAAGTGCGAAGACTACAACGATATTTCCACGTGGATGGATGAGCAGGCGAAGCTCCATGGTCAGTGGAGGAACTTTAAGGCAGAACTCGATACCCTTCTAATCTCCCTCAATGGAACAACTTTTCTGACAAAGTGCTGGTTCTATGAAGAAGCCACCTTGCAATTAATCATTGAAAACGTCAACGCAATCGATCGAGACAATGGAATCCCAGAAGAGCAGATTAAGTATGGCGCAGATATGGAAACGGATCTAGAAAATATTTTACCCAATATCAACAAAGCCGTGGTTAAAGACTTTAAAAGTTGTTGTAAAAACTTGCGAGATTCAATTAAAAATCTCAAAGATGATCTCAAGGCAAGTGTGCAGGATCTTTCAAGAAAATTGAATGATTCAGAAAATTCCAAAGAGAAAGAGGCGCTCCACAATAATCTTAAAAACTTTGAGGATCAAATAAAAGACCTTAAGGCACGGTTGGATACGTTGCAAAATGAAGTGGGTGAATTTAAAGCAAAAACTAAATGTTGTGATGAAATAGAGAGAAAAATTCAGGATTTAGACATTATTCTAAAAACGAGAAAAAGCGAAGCAGATGTCCGGAATCAAGAGTTATACAATAAGATAAAAGAGCTTAAGGATAAGCAACGGACTCAAGATGGCATAACAACTGCCTTCAAATTAACTATAAAAGACCGTGGCGAAAATATTAAAAATATAATTGACAAGTGCGAAAAACATTGTGGAAATGAATATCTTTCCGACGACATGCAATTTGAAAAGGAAGAATTACTTGAGTTGGAAATGAAAATCGAAAACTTACAGAAGCTCGTCGAAAAACTTTCCCAGAAGTTAAGTGAATTGGACATTTTACAACCGACAACTAATTTAAATGCATCACTGCATGGCTGCCTGGAAAATGGCGAAAACTTATCCAAAATTCAATATGAACTTCAGGAATTGATAAAAACTCAAATTTGTTCAAAGGCATCGTCAGATGCCCCCAAAACTGCTGGTGAATGGCCTGCCAGAGGTATGGCTATACGAAATGCAATTTGTATATCCGATAAAAACCTAGAATACCACATTAAAGAACTTCAAAAAGAAGTTCTTCCCCTGAGGGAAGAGCTGAACTATTTAACAAAGTGCGGTCAGAAAATTGATGAACTTGGCGCGCAAGCTGATCATTTAAAAAACACTCACAGGAAAATGAACCAAACTTACAATGAGCACATTAAATCTCACGAAAATCAATTTAAGCACATTAAAGAGGGTTTGGACAAAGCACTCAGGAGATTCAGTGACATCACTCAATCAAAAATTAATGAAGGTCTTGAGAAGCAGCTTAACAACCTCGACAATAAGTTAAACAAAGTCAATTTAAATTTGGAAACAATAAAACAAAGACAAGGTGAGATCTTAAAGCTTATAAAGGATACCAAATATGCAGAAACTTTGCCAAATGAGATGGCAATGCTTAGAAACAATTTCGACGAATTTCAACAAAAAATTGACACTCTGTTAAAGGATATTAAAGAAAATAAGCTAAGCGAATTATTAGCTGATAAAAAGGATCGCGAGAAACAACTAGAGAAACTTAACGTTATCGTTCGCCAGGATCTGGATAAACTAAAACAAAAACTTCTCCATTATGATGATTTAGAAAAAAAGATCAAAGAAAAAATAGATGATCTGAAAACCCCAACGAATCTAATGCTTGGATGCCATAAAAAGTGCAAGGGGACCAGCAAAATAAAAGATCTTATTGATCAAATTGAGGACGCGGAGAAGCTAGGTAAAGCAAAGGCTGCATCATGGTCGAAACCAAAGCCAATTTCGAAATCAATCCAAAAATCGAAACCGACTCAGAAACCGAAACCGATTCGGAAAAAACGAACTTCAAAATCTGATGTTAAAATTGGAGGTGTTGATTATACCTCTTCTCGGCCTACTGAATAGTAGAAGATTTTTTAGTAAACACTGGCTTCACAGTTTATTTACTCTTAATGGTTTTAATACAGGAAACTTGAGACAAAAATTAATTAAGTTATGTTATGCAATAAACTTAAAGAATTTAATGGTGTCATTCATCTAATATGTTTTCGAGTTTTTTCCTAACATTTAATTTCTTGGATTAAGCGTATTTAAAGATACTCTTTACAAGAAAAAGAGCAAACTTCGGCAAGCCGAAGTGTATATACCCTTGCAGTTAATACTAAAAACAATGAAGCTATGTCGCTTTTGCGCTGCATTTTGCCATCGTTTCTATGGTATCTATATGATATTGTTATCCAATTTTGACAAAACTAAAGCTAAACTATATTTCAAAGGAAAATTCTGATAAATAGAAAAACAGCTATTTTTTTTTAATTTTTTGATTTTCTTATGGTAGTTAATTGAAAAAGATATCCGATTTTAATTTAATTAAAACCGTCATTCCTTAGTATTTAAATATTACCAAATCCGAACAAAAAAATTAAAAACAACAAAGTTATCATATTTTACATTTTTTTTCCTATTGTTCCTATGGGAGCTGTCAGGCGGACGGACAGACGGACGGTCAGACGGATGGACAGACGGACATGGCTAGATCGACATTCCTGGTGATGCTGGTCAAGAATATATGTACATATATACTTTAAAGGGTCGGAAATGTCTCCTTCACTGCGTTGCAATATTTTGACTGAAATTATAATACCCTCTGCAAGGATATAAAAAGTATGAAATGCTATACCATTATCCCGGAAATATAATTATTATTTTTATGTTTATGATTAAGCGATTTTAAAGTGATCTTAACTTGACGGTGGCTTTCGGAAACACAATCGAAAATATCCACTATTCCGGAGATAAACTTAAGATCACTTTAAAATTTAAACAATTTATTGCCAGATTGAACGCATTTTATCAGCCTAATTATACCCGTTACTCGTAGAGTAAAAGGGTATATTGTATTCGTGCAAAAGTATGTAACAGGTAGAAGGAAGCGTTTCCGACCCTATAAAGTATATATATTCTTGTTCAGGATCACTAGCCGAGGCGATCTAGCCATGTCCGTCTGTCCGTCTGTCTGTCCGTCTGTCCGTCTGTCTGTCCGTATGAACGCTGAGATCTCGGAAACTATAAAAGCTAGAAGATTGGCGTTTTGCATGTAGATTTTAGAAGTTCCTACGCAGCGCAAGTTTGTTTCAAAATGGTGCCACGCCCCCTTTAACGCCCACAATCGCGTATATACGATTTTAAAAATTTAAATATTTCGGAAAAGTAAAAATGCAGTTTTATTGTGTTTATCAATACCTATCGAAATGTAGAAGAAATTTTTCAAATCGGACCATTCGTTAAAAAGTTATGCGTGATCAAATTTTCTATCTCCATCTCCCTCGCACTCCCTTTACCTGAGTAACGGGTATCTGATAGTCGGGGCACCCGACTATAGCGTTCTCTCTTGTTTTATTTATTTTTAAAGTAATCCTCTATAAGCATCAAAACAAATTTAATTAAACGTTTTTGAATTAAGATATTAATTTGTGAAATATTTAGCTGTTACGATCAGATGATATATTATTTCGCTTCAAATTTGTAGCACAACTTCAGAAAGTAAATATTCTAAAAAATGATACATACGAATAAATCTATTGGCCAAATTAACCAATAAAATAGTAACGATTTCCCAAACTATTAATTCAACTAATTAGTTACGTGAGAGTAACCTTTCAAAATCCCTCAACCATGGCTACTTGTATTTAGGTATATGGTAATTGCTTTGATCTCGAAAATGTTATGTTAACTATGAATTGTAGCAGTAGTAACAAGAAAGGAAAGATAACTTCGGGCGGAGCCGAAGTTGATATACCCTTGCAACTGAGGAGGCGATCCTGATCAAGAATATATATACTTTATAGGGTCGGAGATGTCTCCTTCACTGCGTTGCACAGTTTTGACCAACATTATAATACCCTCTGCAAGGGTATAAGAATGGTAATTATATTTAATTTCATAAGGATCGGCCGACTATATCCTACAGCTGCCATATAACTGAACGATTGGAAAAGACATAACTTTAATGTTTTTAAAGTTAGGAAGTTCGGATTTTTTATGAGTATTAAGAATGAATCATATGAATCTGAAATATTCTGCAAGGGTATATCAACTTCGACTCCGCCCAAAGTTAGCTTTTCTTTCTTGTTCTTCTTCTGACGACGATTAATAAACGTAGCATGCAAATCGATTAGTGGTCACCGCACATTGCTAAAGGTTACTAATAGTTCTCTCTCTTTGCCAGTTAGTTGAACTTGGCAAACCGACGACACAGGTTCGTGTACCGCAGCAAACGTGACGAAAATGAAACCAAAGGTGAGTTCCATGCATCCAACCGCCAAGATGTGTTCATTCAACAATGCGAATGTCATGCACAGGTATCGATTGCGTCACTACTACCTTTGCTATCTGCAATTGCGACGGTGGAGTCCCAACACACTCGTGGCTACGGAAGTCTTTCTAATCAAATGCGTGCACCTCTGGGGAAGGAAAAGTGCGAAGACTACAACGATATTTCCACGTGGATGGGTGAGCAGGAGAAGATCTATGCTCAGTGGAGGAACTTTAAGGCAGAACTCGATACCCTTCTAATCTCCCTCAATGGAAAAACTTCTCTAAAAAAGTGCTGCTTATTTGAAGAAACCAACTTGAAATTAGTAATCGAAAATATTAACGCAATCGATCAAGACAGCGGAAACCAAGAAGGGCAGCTGAAATACAGCGGAGATCTGGGGACTGATCTGGAAAACATTTTACTGAAGATCAAGGAAGCCGTTGCTCAGGGCTTCATAAGTTGTTGTGATAACCTCCAAGATTTAGTCAAAAATGTCAAAGATGAACTTGAACAAAAATTGCAGGATCTGATAGGAAATTCAAATGAGGTGAACCCCAAAATTTCCACGGAGAAATACGAGCTGCAAAACAAACTTAATGACCTTCAGGATAAAATAAAAGACCTTAAAGGACGCTTGGAAACGTTGGAAACAAATGTACCCAAAACTGTGTCAAACAACAAATGCTGTGCTGAATTGAAAGGCAAAACGCTGGAGTTAGACCATAAAGTAAAGACGACGAGAAGTGAAGATGACCCAGCCCAGAAACTAGACAATCAGCTAAAATACCTCAATGAAATTCAACGCAATCAATATGATTTTACAAATCTTATAAGGAAAACAGCAGAATACAGTGGAGAATATATTAAAAATATTACGGAAACTTGTAAGAAGAACTGCGGAACCGAAAACGGTTTCGGACACTTTACTCCAGATCACAAGCAGTTAAATAAAGGTGACCTTTTAGCTGTGGAAAATAAATTAGAAAACTTAAAAAAGCTCGTAGAAATAAATTACAATTTGTTGAATCAGCTTGAAGTCCTGGCACCGACTAAAGACATAAATGCAACCTTTCTTACCTGCCTGGAAAACAGCGAAAAGCTAAAAAATATTCAATCTCAACTTCAGGAATTGCTAAATGAAAAAACTAAATCCTGCTTTGAAGCAGGGGGTTCCAGAACTTTACCGACTTATAATGATGATTCAATAAACAATTCCAACTGTAACTTTGATAAAAAGCTGCTAGATCGCATTAGAGAACTGGAAGAAGAGGAGGAAAGTCTGCGTGAAGAGCTGAAGAAGTCTCCAAAGTATTGCCGGAAAATTGATGAATTAAGCCTGCAGGCTGCTCAATTACAAACTATGATTAATGAACTGAAGCGATCTTATAATGACACACTTAAGGACTACGAAAATCAATTTAAAGACAATAAAGAGAGCACAAACGAAATTGTTAAAAAGATGGGCGACATAAATAAAACGAAAAACAATGAAAGTCTTCAGGAGAAAATAAGGAACCTCAATAAAGAGCTAGACAAAACTAATATTACCTTGGAAACTCTAAGAGACAAGCAAAGTGATTTGTTTAATAGCAATAATAGCTCCAACAATGCAACAAACATGTTCGTTGAGTTGGCGAGTCTGAAAAGGGATTTCTATGCGTTCCGAGATAATGTTGACAGGCAGCTAAAGGATTTCGAGGGCCAACAACTTATCAGACAATCAGCTGATGCCAAAGATCCCTTGCAAGTACTCAAGAATTTAAACAATGATATAAGCCGGGATATGGATAAAATTAAAAAAAATCTCCTCGACCGTGATTCACTGGCTAAGCAAACTCAAGATCAAATAGCAGAACTAAAAAATAAAGCTGATATTATGCTTGAGTGCCAAAAAAGGTGTACGAAAATAAACAAAATGGATGATTTTATAGATCGAATCGAGGACATGGAAAATCTTGTTTATGGATAGGAAACCAAACTAAAAAACTTATAACAAAACCAATCACGACACTTGAATTGGTTAATATAACAGGGTCTGATGAATCTTGTAATGATTTTAAATGTATTAAAAAGAATAAAAAATCACTAGTGCCTTGTTATTAAAATTTTATTTGTGCTTAAAATAAATAATTAAGTTAAGTAAAAAGTAAGTTTTTTCTTAACATAAGAATTTTCTGTGTTGCTTTATAACATTTTTTGTCTTCGTTTTTGATTAATTTGGCTGTACAGATCTTAAAACTTTTTAATAATATTTTGTAGTTATGAAAAATATCCGTTCAGCACTTGACTAAAATTAAAACTAACTTTTAAGTTGAAACTTTTTAAAGTTGCTTGAAATGTTAATTATTTTAAAATGGTACATACATTTATTTTGAAAAAATCAAATTGTAATTTATGAATTTAGGTCTTAAATGGGACTCCCTGAGTCACATGTCAGTACTGCACATAATTTTAAATTAGTTTCAAATTCAATTGGAATCAAATGATGATAATACAAACGGAATTTATAAAAATCGACGATGCCCTGGACATCTGTTACTCGATGGAGGACGACCTGCACGAGTGTCTGGGTCTTGTGAAGACCATGAACCGGAAGTACAATGCTCCCGGGCGCTATACCATTTCCATGGACCCCTTCGCCGAGGACTATCCGCTGTACAGCCCCGAGTCCACGGAGCAGGATGCGTCGTCTCTGCAAAACGCGGACTCGGAACTGGAGATGCTGAGCCAACTCTACGGGGCCAGAAGTGCCCAGGAGCTAGACGAGTCCTACGTGGATGTGCGGTATAAGTTCATCAAGCTAAAGCGCGACCTGGAGGGCACAGTGACCCATTGCCAGAGGATCACCGACTGTGCGGATCGCCAGGAAAGGGTCTCCCATCGCATGCTGAAGAGCTCCGGTGGCAACAAGAAGAGGCTGTGCAAACACTAGGAATGCCAAGTCCTGCCAACTATTCCATCAAAGTCGGGGAGCGTGTGCAAATTGCAAATTGTGTCGACACTTGGCAGCTTTTATTAAAAATTACTGTCACCATTAGCCGAATCGCACGGAACTCTGGGCGGGGAGTAACTTTCCAAAACTCATTTGGCCCGACATGAAAATGAGGCAAAGTTTTTATCAGAGTCTCAGTTTTTCTGGTGTCTCGCGACACAAGTTTTTCCCTGACGTTGAGCACGATGATGACGATGATGATAGGACAGTAACAAGTCAGCTGCATGTTTATGAGCACGACAATGGGTAAATACAAATACGAGCATGCGAGAGAATATGTGGGGGAAACATGAGAAATTGCCAGCGCAAAACTTGAGATAATGTAATGCAAAAGTGGCCCAGGACCAGACGCAACTTTTCCATAACGCTTTGCCAACTTGGCTCCGTGTTTGTGTAGCGTAATATTTGTGAGCATTTTGTTTTTGTGTTATTTTTCTGTTTTTCCCCACCGCTTGAAAGGGGAATCCACTTCGTTAGAGGAACAAGTAGCTGGGACAAGGACCCATGGCCGGCCAACTGGACAGCTGCAAGGACATAAAACAGTGAAGTTTTGCATATTTAAAGTAATATCAAGGGGAAAACAAACTTTTCTTTTTCATTATTATTCTTGTTTCTTTTTCTTGCTTTATTACCCCAAGGGGTACGAGGTGTACGGTCCATTGAGCAGGGGCATCGGGATCAGGAGGGTTTTGAATGGGGTTCAAAAGGTGTTCATTGAGTGAATGCTGCGGTCAATCTTTGTGATGAACCAGTCAAGGGTAAAGGAGCCCAGAGTCATGTATAAAGTTGAGGAAAAAGCAGTAATAAAGTGAATGCTGCAGCTTAAACCCTGAATTAGTTTAACTAAATTTAGCCGGCTTTTAATCAAGCCACAGCCGTATAAGGGTTCATTATTCTGATCACTCCCCAGTGCATTCGGTAAATAAATTAACGAGTAACACTTCCTGCAGTTCCCTTCCACCTTATATGAGTTTGAGTTTACTTTTCTTCTCGACGGTATGAAAAGTAACTGGGCTATGATGCCTATATCAAGTTCTAATTTATAAACATTTATAAAAGATTAAATTCAGCATAATGCAAAGTAAAGGTTAATTTAATTTTTTTAATATTGGGTCCAAATATTTGTTCAAAGTTCTAGAAAATAAACTTTATTTTGCCAATCTTCTCAAATGATGTACAAAAATTGTAGGAAATTCAAATTGATTTGGTTTTATGAAACTATTTAGTACCTACATTCCCAACTAAGCTTTAAAATATATAAAAACGGTTGCCAAGTATTTCTGTGTCGGAGCCCGCGACTAAATACTGCTGACTGCTGATTTATACACTTCATGTGCCCAATGGAGCCAGAGCAAACATATTCGCCATTAAACAACGCTTTATGGGGCCTACGACTCTGCACAGCCATCGATTGATATGAGTTTGAGAATTTATTAGCACTTTAATGGCCCAGGCAGCCGACCTGGCCCCAGAATGTGGAATACTCAGAGCTAGATTCGGCTTTCGCCATTCCAAGTGCAGCAGAAGTGCTTTAAGCATGCCCACTACCAATTTGTGGAGGACCCTTGACTGCCAGACAAGCCGGTAGAGTCTGGTCTCTAGGACCCAAAAATAGCTGCCCAAAATCAGAGTCGAAATGTGCAAGAAACGCCAAATTGTTTTGCACGTTTAGCCGCAAATGGAGGCCAGATCCCCTCTTCCGGCAACCTCATACTCAGACTAAGTGTATCCGGAATAGGCATTTGTTCAATACCAACATGAGTAGCTGCAAAGTCCTCGGTTTTGGGTTGCCCAGAGCTCGAGAGCTTATCGTTTCGCAGCATGTTTGTGTTGTGGGGGCCATTTAGAAAAGATTTGCCGAACAAGTTTGTTTAATTAAGATTTCCTGCGGGCCAGTTGATTGACTTTAAGTGCCGGGAACTAACCGAATTAATGAGGCAAGCCCTTGCAAGATGAGCTCTCGGGAAATTTCATTCACAAGACGACCAGGAATGCGGGCGAATCCCTTACAACGGACAAATATTTGCTAGATTAATTTTAGCAAAAATGGAGTGGTTTAATTTGTTATTAATCCTATGACAAGTGCAGAATATAGAGTCCCGATTAGCGAGTTTATCTTTATTTTGACTACTGGTTAAAGACTATATTTATTTTATATATTGACAATTGTTTTAATGTAATAGGCAATTGAGACTTCAATATAAAGTTTCTCCCATTTATTTTATTAAAATTCACCCAAGGCTTCACCAATTGACAAGATTTTTTAAGCAT
Organism: Drosophila kurseongensis; assembly: GCA_018153305.1. NCBI lineage: Eukaryota > Metazoa > Arthropoda > Insecta > Diptera > Drosophilidae > Drosophila > Drosophila kurseongensis. The sequence continues at coordinate 5,800,925 of JAECXX010000005.1, read as the reverse complement.
TAGTCCCAGTAAATTGTTATTTGCTTGAGGAATGTTGAGACACGCCCAAAAGGGATTCCATGTTAACTGAATTAATGACACAACCCGAGGGAAAGCTTCCAAAAGAAGACAACAAACAGGAAAAAATGTCTTGGGCTGGCCACAGTTCATAAATATGTAGGAAATTCCCCAAAATGGGCAAAGGGAAAACACACTAAGCACTTCCGTAAGAATAAATATTTAATCAATCAATTTCGACAATTTTCCTTTTCAGGGCTCGTCAAATGCATAAACCGAATGGATACAATTTCATTTGCCGAATGATGATGACGATGAGGGTGATGAGGATGTCTTTGTTGCTGTCGTTGAGGCATAAAACAAGTCAGACACATAAAAGTAGATTTGATTGAAATGCTAATTTCCACAGATTACCGACGGAAAGGACTGCCGCGAATGAAGCACGAATCCAGTTCTGACATTTTGTCTTTTTTTCTGATATATCTCTCCTTTTTTAACGGCCTTTTCCAAGCAAATTATTTTCACATCAGGATATTCGAATTCCAAAAGGCGGGAAATGGATCACGGCTAAATTCATTTAAAAATACTTTGTTTAGGAGCAGCCTAAAATACTAATAAACATGACATGTCGCATCTAACGTTCCTTATTTAAACACGTTTTTTAACGATTCGTGTTGTTGCGCACTTAAAAATCCGTATATTGACCAAATGACTGAAAAAATATATAATTCTCATAATTGATTAAGCTATTTTTTTTTTATTTAAAAAAACTTTCAAAAGCAAAGTACTTATTTGGTAAAATATATATATATTTGTTTGGGTTTCGGTCTTTTATTAGAATGGTTCATCCTCTTTTCACTTTTATGGCCTTTTCGTTTAGTTTCCTAAATTGAATGCTGGCAGCACTGCTCCAGTCGCTTAGAGATGGTCATTCATTGAAGAACGATAGTCATCACCATCATCATCAGCCAGAAAGCCTTGAAATGTGTTGAGTGAGGACCTTCTGGCCAAATGACAGGACACTTCTCAGTCGAAACCCATCAGCCGCAGCCTCAGCTTCGGTTTCAATTTCGGTTTCGATTTCAACGGGATTGATTTCCCGTGAATGCCGGTTTTCCCCCGCCGCATTCAATTCCCCAGTTGTGATTATCGAAACGTTATTAGTTTGTCTGCTGCCTGTGACAGGTTACATTGAACTTGGGAATTTTCACCGCTTAGGTCTTCCCAGCGTTCCATATTCTAAAATGTGTGGTGGCCCCGAACCAGGAGAAAGAGTGACGAGTGTGTGTAAAATTATGGGCACAGGCTTATGGCTGGCTTTTCGAATTTTGTGCCATTTTGTAATTGAATTTCATGTGAGGCTCATTTTGAAATTTTAATAAATCGATGACGTCAGGCGAAGGAGGGGCAGACTTCGGAAATTAAAATCGTATCTAAGTTCAATCACTATTTGGTTTTTATCTCCACAAATGTGTGTATAAAGTGTTATATGGTACTATGCCGCACTATGTTCTGTTGCTGAGAGTCAAAACAACTTAAATTAGAATTCAATTGTTTCTTTAATTTAATCTTCTTTACATAAATATTAATTAATTATATTTCAATAACTTTCTTCAGTGCGAGGGAATTATATCTATATTTCGTATATAATCGCCTTCTAGCTCAGCGTGAAAGTTTCGAATTTATCTTGGCGTTGGAGAGTAGTTCTTCAACCTTTTGCCTGCACTCAAGCAGCCATTCATTCAGCCGAGTGAGTTCACTCAGTAAACTCGGTTATCACACACAGTGCGTAGTCACAACATTGGGGCAAAGTTTACTTAAGCATGAAGCTGGGAATTGTGACAAAATGCGACTACGAGCAGATGGCAAATGCGAGGACTGAGGACTACATTCCCGGATGTGGAGCATGACAAACTGCGGCTGGATTTCGAGCAGCGAATCAGGAGGAGGAGCAGCTGCCACAGTTGCACCAGTCGGAGTGATAAACGCACTGCACAATTGCTGCCACCGAGATTTGCCAGCTGACAAAATGCTTCTGACATTTTTGCAAGTTAACAATAAAAATATTTCATATAATTTAACGCTGCTGCGACGGCATTTTATGGCAAATTATGTTTGGATTCATCTTCAGTTTTGCGCTCAGTTTCAGTTTCAGTTTCAGCTTTTAGTCAGTCCTGTCACACATATTTTTTGCCAATAAGTTGGGCGGCAGCCGACCAACTTGAAGAATGTCCTTCCTTATTTATTGCTTTTAACATATTTGTTTGGCCCCAAGGCACTCCGTCTTTGTATGTGAATGTGGCGAAAGGCAAATGCAAATTTCAGTCTCAAATTTTCCGACTTTGTCGTTCATTTGGGTCTCAGCAAAGTTTTCGACGAAAACAAAAGGCCCTTGACAAAGTGCAGCTGCTCGGAATTGCTCCGGGTAACATTTTTGATGGGCGGTCAATGAAAAGTTTATTGTGCGCGCCGAAAAGAAGTCATAGTTTGTAGGCAGAACGGAAGCCCGTTCGCAAATTGTGTGTGGAAAGCCCCAAATAAATTGTAAATGGCGTTGGGAAGTGGCTCAAATTATGGTGAAAAGGGTGCATGTGAGCGGAATATTTTGTTTTCCTTTTGTGCAGATATTAAAGTTGTGGGCTAGTTTATTATACGGGATCAGCTGTATAATTTTCTTGCTTTTTTTTGAATTAACTTGGGTTAATTCGGAATTTATTCTCGAATATACTGTTAAGAAGTAACTTAGAAAATTTTAGGAGTCTGTGTCTGATGTTGTAAATGGAAATTTGAACATGAAATTGGTTATCTAGAGAAAAATGTATGGTCAATTTAAAATTTGCGTTAAATCATTCGTTGGTGACTTCATTTCCTCCTTCGATATTATCAACTCTCAGTGGGTTATCGCCTCCCGCCAACTTGTCGGCATTTGCGACTGCTGCCGTCGAGGGAATCTTGGCCTTGAGGTTCCGCTTCATCTGGGCCATAGCGGAATTGGCCAGACTAACGCGATTCATGATCCTGGTAAGACGCTCCTGAATGGTGGCAAACATTTGCTCCGAGAACTGAGCATCCTCCGAGGTATCCAGAGGCACCACAGCCGTGTAGTCGGCACTGTTGTTCTGGCTCATTTCCGTATAGGACTCACAACTTCCAAGTTCTTGGAATTCATCAGAGTTTTCGTCCGACATTTTGATACAGAATAAGTTATGTAATTTGACTAGTTAAGCGAGAGCTTTGAATTAGAACTGCGACTAGAAAAACAGCTCACAGTCAGTTATGAGTGTTTATACTGACAAAGAATCAAAGGATATACTTTCTCATAAAAAAAAAATATATTCAAAATGTTATATACATTTTATATTGATGGATCATTTATTTATCATTAAAAAATAATTTATTAATATCTTAAAAAATGCAAACAACAAATTAATAAACACACAAAATGCATCCAGACCTATTCAAAATTTTTAAAATTAATGGTTCGGTGAACTTCAAAATTACGGAATTAATTCCCTACGAAGATGCAAAACCTCTCAAGAAATGTAGCCCATTTCGCAAGTAATCAACTGTGAAATGTGTCCAGCAGGGCCATAAAATCAGAAATCAATTAAAGCCATTTAAGTGTGAGAAGAGCAAAGGATATGGATGTCGAGAGTCGTTGCCAGGGTACAAGGCAAATAAATCTCTGAAACGACTTTGCAACAGAGCGCACACTCTGGGTGGCGGGATAAAAGTTGCCCCGCAGTTGAATGAGGCAAACGAAATCAAAGTCTATAACTTAACGACTGCAATGAGAATGATGCTGATGACGATGTCGACGATGTGGAACGCCCTCAAGGTCCACCCCTTCCGCCACCCACAACACCCCGCCATTCGAGGAATCCCTACGCAGAAAAAGAGACAAAAGCCGAAAAAGACGGAAATGCAGCATTCATTCTCTCGCCATTTTCCCATTTACCCCCCGCCGTTTCATCACTCTTTCAGTCTGTTTTTCGCCTCCATGTGCTAAATATTTGCCAGCCATTTCTTTATTTTCCTCTGGCCTTTGTCGCCAAACTGGATTCCCATCCCGATACCCATCGCTTTGCCACATCGTAATAAAGCAATATATCTCCTGAGGAACTGTTCCTCCTTTATAATAAATTCCTTTACGCATAAAAACACTTACAAATGAGTTTTTGTTCAATGGAATAAATGGCATGTCGCTATAAATACACAGATATATCTATAGCTATGTCGCCATAGCTCCGAATGCATGTTCATGACTGCACCCAGTCAGATTCACACACTCGGCTTGCTATTTATTTTGGGATTCGCTGAATCCACTATTGATAATGCCATTTGGCGTTTGCCTTGTGGATGGGCTTTGACTTTTGCAACGTCTTTTACTTTGTGGGTTTCCTATTGAAAACTTGATGCGCTGCTAAGTAGGCAACATTTTCCAGTCGTAGTCTATTTATGGGTTTGTATCTTTGGAAAAAGTTTAGGTTTAGTTGGGGATAAATTGCATTTTGGTGATATGCACACGAAGAAATGCCTTTTTGGCATTCACGTTGATTATTAGATACTGAAAGTGATGTAAATAATTTCAATCAATACTGGACCCAACAAATAGATAAGGAAAGATTTTTATAAATCATGCATGCAAAAATCATAAAGTATATACTTATACAAGTAACTATTATTATCAAAAAAACAAGGTCTATGTCTAGCTGTGTAGGAATATAGAGAAACAAAAGAGAAAATATTGATATACTAGTAAATAGTAAGAACAACATTTTTTTTCATTAAATATGTTTTTTTTTGTAAAGTTTCATTAAGTGTTTAAATAAGGTTAATTTTTACAACTTGACTAACTGTTTTATGAAATATTCTTTTGATAGGGGTTTCCACGATGTTTCACTTTTAATATTAAAACAAACGTCCTGCGATCAATCTAAATTAGATTTGAGATACATATTGCTAGGGAATAACCCTCTTTAATCCCCATTCAGTTCTAATGCTACGTAAACTGAGCTGTTGCCTAATCTTCTGTCCAAATCACTTGGCAACATGTTGCACACACAACTAATTGATGATTTAATTGAATGTTCTGAGACCATTTCCCAGTTCGTTATGTTCCTGTTTCAGCCTCACAGCCCATACCCCCATCAAAAGCAACATCTGTCAGACCCATCACAATAAATAACCATATAGTTATAGTTGAGTTTCCTGCATTAAAATGCCATCATGCTGGAGATTAATGTGAAAAGGTCACGCCCATCTTCTCGGGAGGTGAAAGCCATTCACTTCAGTGAGACATTGACATTTGCTGCTGGCTTTTCCTTTCTTTTGTTTTTGTTACTTTGGTTCTGCTGTTTCACTTTTGTGTGTTGTTGGTGCCGCAGGACGCGCCAGATGAGACACGTGACAATGTCAGGGCAAACATAAATGCCGTGTGTCAACATGCAGGTCGCAAAAAGAACTAAAGTGAAAATGTCTTTTTATCAACTTTCGGAAAGGGGCCTGACAAGTCCACGGAAAAAAAATCTCCCCGAAAACTCGACTTTATATCTTAATTTCAATATTTTGTATTGGTGGGATCAGGGATTACTTTTTGGTTATAAGGAAATGTATGATTCAGAACTTTATTTTGTAACGCCTCAGTTTCAAATCCAAATAGTTAGTTTAACAAAATCAGTTTAAGGTGTCTGTGAATAATTAGCTTAAAAAATATTTTTCAGGTGTAATTCCATTATAATATCAATATAAATAATTTTAATTAAAAAGGTTTTGAAATAAAGTTTAACTTCGATTATAATAATTTTCGGATACTTCAAACATTACTAGCCGAATAACAAAATTTTGAAAAACAAAAATTGAAGTGATATTTTCTTAGAGAACTACTCTAATATGCCGTTAATTAGTAAGTAAGATTAATCTTTTAAGCTACAAAATTAACTGACTATATGTAAGTGCAATGGTTAAGCTTTCTTCACTGTGCAGATGTGTTTGCTCCGCTTTTCGGCCCTTTTTGTTGTAGTTTTTACATTTGTCTTAATTAGGGGGGTGGCGGTCTGAGAAATAGAAGCCACTTGAAGAAATGTGCTTCAAGGGCCATCAGCTGCCGCTGCCGCTGGCACTTGGCACTGACTTGTCTGACTTTCTCCGGGCTTTCTCTCCTCGGCCTTTCTTCGCTCTTCTGGGGCACACGTGTGCGACTTAATGGCAACACTTTCGCATCTTGCGAATCCTAGTATGCCGCTCATGTCTGTCTGTAATTTATATGGCTGCTTGAGTGCCACAGCATTTCCCCTTACGCCCACCGTCTTTTTTGCCTAGCAAAATTTGTTATTACGTTGAATTAAACTTGAAAAATGTGTTAATGGGCTCGTTCTGTCCTGTTCAGACCAACTGCGGCTCCTAGCAGGCAACTTAATTAAATTCCACAATGATTTTGTTATTTCGCCATGTAGCAACAAGGCATCCTCTTGCCTAACTACAATTACCAAAGATGCCAGAACACAGTGCACCACATGGCGTATGTGTGCTATTTGTGTGCTTCGCTTTTTCCTTAAGCGCGCTAGCTTGTGACTTTATACTTTCTGTTTTTCCTGGCATCCCGTTTAATTTGTTAGCCTTAATGAGCTGTGAAAAGTGTTTTGTGCGAAAATTGGTAAATTGTGGCAGTTGAAGCAAACTGTGTGAGAAAATAATGATGATCAAAAAATAAGTTTGAAGTCATGGGTTACAAAGTCGTTCCCTTGGGGATTTACTTGGGGAGAACATGCAATTATTTACGCAATATAATTATTATTATTATTATTAATTATAATTATTATAATAAAATAGAGATAAAGGCAAAAACAATATTTATTCATATTTTCTTCACAGATATGCGAATAAATTTTCTTAAACTGTTTCCAATTAGCATTCACAAGGACCCATTGCAACTTAAAAGCCGTTTCACAAAAAATATTTTCTTGTATTCATCATTTCTTTTTTATTGAAATTTATTTGGGTTTTAACTTTTAACTGTGCCGACATGAAAATGGTTTTACTGGTAATTAAAAATAAAACCTGCAGATTTATGTGGAACGGAAGCTCAGAAAAAAGCGAAATAAAAAACAGAAACTTTTCCACTGACCAACATGGACAATGACATTCGGATCCCATGAAAGATTCCATTTCAGCAGGGTGACTTGTTGCCGGAAAGGCTTTAAGCTGTAAGCCGAGTTGACTTTAATCAGATGGCAATTAACAGGGAACGGAAACAGGATGACATCGAAGGGGGTGTAAAGGGAGTTTACATTAACGAGAAAAATTGTTCACTTTTAACTCTCATCATCGGCTTATTGTTTTAACCTTGGGGCAGAACTATTTGTTCCAGTTAACCACTCACGAGTACTCAGGAGCAAGCGCTCATTGCCGCAAAAGGAAGTGTGGCCTTTGGCTTATTGCATTTTTCAAGTGTGGCCAAGTGCTACAATTATTTATTGCACACCGGAAACACAGCCAAGGACAAGCCACCGTTCAATGATGAATATGTTTGGGGCTTAAAGTATTTCGCACACACAGTATTTTACACATATTAAAAAGTTTGCAATTTTCCTGCCCCGAGGTAGCCGAATTTCCCAACACAATTGCTCATGGAAAAAATGCGTCCAATTTGCATTTGAATTTTGTGTTCCCATTTGCCGGCATAGTGGTAACCGTATTTGTATTTGTGTTGTTGAAAACTTTTCTAAAAGATGATAAAAGGGGTGTGGCTCGGATGATCATCGTGATGATGTTGCAGAAACGTGCGTTTGTGTAAATGAGCTGAAAAAATGTCTGCTTTTTTGTCAGCCTTTTTCTGTTGGTTTTTGCGTAGTTTTTCTATTTTTTCGAGGGCGGCAAAGTTTTTCTTTGGTTTGTTTGTGAAGTCTAACATCAACACATGGTAATTTTTTTTGCGGTCCTGTTTGTTTTCCCTGTTGAACGTCATTGAATGAAAACGAGCCGAAAAGGGGTATTCCAAAAATGCTGATACAATTCCAGTTTGTTTACCTTGCCGCCTTCTTTTCTTAAAGAGTTTGCCTTTTTCCCTGTTGGGTGAGAAATTGGTTCCTTTGAATGGGATAAACATTCCTTTGTTTAATGGAAATTACAGTCCTTGTAACCTTTTTTGTCAACCATACCTTTGTCATAATTTAACTTAGAGTAAGCCTTGTTATAATAAGCTGTTTCTTGAAAACTCTATGCCTAATTTGCTGTAATTCACTTTCCGTTTCCACCACGCTGGCCACGAGACTCGGGCATTTAAATTAAATTGAAAGTTTTCCGTCGACAGCCGAGTCCTTGTCAGACGATTTATCATCATGGTCCTGTGGAAAACTTTCATTAGAAAAATAAGAAGGAAGAAAAGGTCTGGGTCTCCCCGGATCCCTGATCCAAAACTAGTTCGCCAGGCGAGCCACGCACTGCCAGCTGCCCAAAACTTGTGAGTTTTTATCTTTTTTTCGGCTTCTTGTGTGCCCGTGTGAACTTTAACTTATATATTTTTTTGGTGAGCAGGATGACACTTTATCATGTCTCTGCCGGTGACCGGGGTGGCGAAAATCGGGGCCCAGCTTGCCTGGAGCGCACAAATTGAAATGTGCCAGTGTCAGTCAGGGTAAATGAGGCAAAACGCAGCCGCAGACCCAGCGGGAAGTAATTGTGTGGCCCGAAGCCTACAACACAAGTCCCTGCCCCTGAAACTCATGGCCTATTAGGTCGAATCAGTCTGGAGAAATCACGATTTTCAACTTTTCTTGGCTTCCTTTTTTTTTGTTTTGTCGTATTTTACTTTTGTGTGTCTGTGCTTGACAAATATTTAGCCAAAGTGATTTTTGACAGCATCATAATAAAGGCTGCCCAAGCGCCCAAGGAATACTTCATGCTTCGTTTGAGCGTAATTTGCGATTGACCCGGCAGCAAGGCACATGCGGCGTATGCGCAATTTGGGAGCAAAACAAGCCAAAGTGCCGACAATTGAATTGGAATTGCGGGAAAATTCGGGTAATGCTCTAGCGTCAAAATATTTGACTTGGAATTGAGGATTACGGAGCAGAGGGTCGGTGAAATTTTAAGTTATTTCAGTGTGACATTCTAATGTCGGTATCACGAAGGTTATATGAATTTTGTTTAAAGGTAAGAATGTACACAATCAAAAATAATCAAATATAATACTATCAAAACAGATTCTGTAGCTTTGCCTTCAAAATTTTATTTTATGAATACACCAGGAATAAAACAAAAACGTTACACAGAAAATTTGGATATTTTTTTTCAGCCACAAACATTCCTAGACTTTTACACAGAAGCAGTATGTGTCGGAGGTTAGTGTAAATAATGTGAAGCAGTTTCATTCTTTCAGTCTCATATTTTTTAGTACAATCAATGTGTAGGTTAGTGTAAGTAATGTGTACGAGACGACCAACACCGAAAATGTACGTTTTTAAAAATTAACGTAGTCAAGCTCCCGTTTCAGGCGCAAAGTGAGCCGCAGCTTCTTAAGCTCGCTGTCATATTTCGCCTGACATCGGTCCACATCGACGGAATGGGGGAGTGGCAACCGGAGGCGGTATAAAGAGGTACCCAAATCCACTTCCGTTTCCTGCAGGTTCAGCGACATTTTGTCGGCGGCCATTTCTTCATCCGGCAGTGAAATCTCCAGAATAAGATCTTCACAGCTGGCAGAGGAGCCGGTGCGATTGCCCATCTATTAGGTATATATATTAATGTTATTAATCTGCCAAGGGCTTTAAGCTGGCCATATATTGACCTGCAAGAAGACGTCCTCGGTGCCCACTGCCTGGCGATAGGTCATCGTATACTCGGGGCTCTTGCGGGTTTCCAGTATATCGTTATCCTCGCGCTCCTGCTGCTCCTGCCATTCTTCCAGATTCTCCGGCTGCTTTTTTTCCTCATCCACCAAAGGAGTCGCCAAAGGATTGGGTTTTTTACTCTTGCCAGTGGAATCTGGCACCTTGCTACGCCCAATGCCCCCAGGATCTAAGTTCAGAAATGAAGAAACATTGTTTAGCTGTTTGATATCCAGTAAAAACTAAAAATAAATTATATAATTTACAAGAACAAAATGTTATCTCCCTCCCCGAGATCCAACAGCTTTACGTAATATATGTTAGCAATTATTTATTTACTCACTCAGCTTGTGAACCACCATGGACTCGTCCTCATCCTCACTGCTGCTGTAGTCGATGCCGCCTCGCCTCTGATTGGGATTCAGTAGGTCCTGCAGCAGCTTCAGCTGGTCCGGATGTTCGAAGATCGACATTTTGTGCAAGGCGGGTTGAAGGCACTGAATTATTTCACTGGTTTTTCTCACTACTTTTTGTGTTTTTAAACTTGAGCTATGTTTGGAGTTCTTCACAGCTCGGTTGGTACAAACCGAATGAGGAAAATGTAAAACCTCGTTTGTTACCTAACCATGACAACGATTTTCCGGGCTCCTATGTTTATATATTTATTATTTTTCACTTGAAAAAAACAAGAAGTTTCTCCCCATGGAGATAATAGAAATCAGGCCAGATCAATATATTTTACGTATGTTTTTCGAGTGTAGTAGCCTTAGAGATTGTTTATTTAGTTGCCCAGGCAACGTGGAAAATTCTAGAGCTGTTTTTTTCAAGCCGGCTGGAGCCCACGAAGGGTTGAAGGGTCCTGAGTTACCCTATTCAACAACAGTTTTCCGCCGTTGGCGACATTTTACTTTCAACTGGGAGGAAACTATGAGTCCCACTTTAGGCATTTCAATTAAAAACTTGGGCGGCCCATTTAGTGGCAAACTTTTTGCCGGAGAGCCAACTGTGCTCGAACAAATATATTTCACTTGTCAAAAACAATTGTTTTGTGAATTATAAATTGTGTAATTATTGTTCCAGGCTTGACCTTCCGTCCTGGTCAGGGCCACTACAAATTATGAACAGCCAAACAGAACAGAAATTTGCATTTTTCACGCGGCCCTCGAGTGGCGAAGGGAAACGCTAATTTGACTTTCAGGCAAAACCGAGGGTAGGGCAACATGGAAACGTGGCCGAGTTAACAACACGATTCTGGCCAAGCGGCGTGGCTCTGCTACAATGGCCACGACCGCAGCGGGGTCCCCAGTTTGATATTCGACAAAAAGGATTCTCGCCTGTGGGCTGCTTCTGTTCCGGCTACGGCTACGTGTTTAATTTGTTTAACACGAGCTGTCGGCGAAAGTGTCCGGCGAACAAAAAGGAAGCACACCAGCGCCCCATTCGAAAGGGATTTGGCTCCTTGTTCTGGTTCAATGGCAACCTCTTGACAGTCCTGGCCGGGCTTTAACCGACCACGGAGTGTCCACGGACCATGGCTTTGTCATTTGCAGCTTGGGTAAACGTGGCACTAACCCGGCTTACATTTCGCTTGGCCCAAAGTAATCAAGGGGCGAGAGGGGATTTCGGATAAGAGAGACACAGTTTATTCATCGCTATTTAAATATATACATTAAGCTTGGAGTGAATTGGGGCACGAAGCATTCCAGTTGCTTGAATCATATTTTTAAAGTTAGCTGCTCTCTAATTCTGTTTTGAAAACTGAAAAAATATAAATATTATCCGTGCTGCAAATTCAAATATATCTTTAAATCAAAATTGTGGATGATGAATTAAAAATTGAATTCAATTTCTGACCATTGAAAATAATAAAGAGCCTCCTTATTATTAATTTTAGGATAGCCTACTCAGTTTTCAAAGAAAAATAATAGGGCAATCATACGAAAATCTTGACAGGAATACTTTCAGCATGTCCCCCACTTTCCGGTCAAATTTTATAGTAAATTCTTTGTTTTAAGTCCCATTCTAAAATGGCCACTTTCATTCATCTGCGTATCAAAAAGCCATGGAAATCTGTTCACTCGAAAGCATCGCAAACATCACGTAACAGAACTTTCACCTTGGGCTCGCATTGCAATCCAACTATCGCTGTCAACAGAGGGTATTGGTTCGCATTGGAATGCACCCCAGGATTTGCCCCGATCCCCCAGCTGACGTCACGCATCCCGACAATGAACATGGATTCATGGTGTAATTGTATTTCGCTTGTCACACACATTTCAATGAACTGCAGAGGGGAAAAAAGCCATGCTCCCCAAAAAGAGCTACGCAAATTTGTGTTGACTGAATACACAAGAGCGTCTGTCCCGAGAAAAACCCTGAAGCCCCCTTTCAGCCCTAAGCCCAAGGCCATTGCCAAATAGATTTTTGTTTCAGTCGCATATGGCGGTGGTACGAGAAAATCGGCGAAAATGGGAATAGAGGGACACCAGCTGCACCGAGGGTAAAAGTGAAAGCGTTTTCCGCATTGTGTTGGCAGCTGGGACGTGTCCTTCGGCCCATTCCGCCCCCTGAAGGAATGTGATTTGTGTTTGGCCCCTCCTTCCCATTCTTGTCTGCTGTTTTTCAGCAAGATATTATTATTTTTCGGTCGTAACATAAAATGTAATTAAGAAGGCATTAAGTGGCGTGCATAAATCATTGGGCCACATGTGTGGATGGGCCCCACCTGGCAAAAAAGCTGGTTTGAGTTATGTAAGAGGTGGCCAGCCGGGAGGAAAAGAGCCAACCAGCTGGGAGGAGGAGAAAGTTGGGGCCAAGTTCCCGTCATAGATCTGGGTCTACTGATTGCATTCGCTTTTTTTTCTACAGGCGACACACTGGCGCACAATTTTTTGGCCATTTATTTATATATTTTTTCGCTCGTTTTGTTTCGGTGAGTGTCGCTGAAAAATTCTTGCGATTCCACTTGGAAAAATTATTACGCCTATTCATTTTTAATGTAAAACGGATGTTCAAAATGATTATAATGTATTAGTGATTTAATTTAATATCAATTAAGGCCATATGAAGTACAGTTTTTGTTTTCCTTTACAAAATCTTTAAAATACATACGCCTAGCTGAATAATTCGCATCGAAAAAAGAACATGGCCGCGAAGCCAAAATGGAAAAACAGGTCGAACAGGATGTGCAGTCAAGCGAGTCAGGAGCAGCATAAAAATAAAACTAGCCTCCCAAAATCTTCCCTCTCTCGCACACTCGGCACACAGTGCGGCTGAGCAATACCAACAAACAAACAAAACATGGGCCAAAAGGGCGCGCAACTTTAAGCGGCTGCGGCTTTAAAGTCCACTGTACCACGAAATGGTCAGAAGCAAATGAAAAGAAAATCCTAGAAGAACGCAGCACAAAAACGATAAGCCGAAATCCTCGCCAGACTAAAACTGGACGGGCAATCAAACCGAAGTCACTTAGAGTCAGATGCTGCGATTTGAGCCAAATGGAAAGTCCGGTGGGAAAGTCACTCAAGAGAGAAGTGAGTGAGAAAATGAAGAAAGCAAACTGAGAGTGGGAAAGAGAGTGCTTCAGCTGTTCGCCGGTTGTTTGTAAACAAATGAAAGCTTTCAGTTCAGCTGTTCAAGAGAGAAAAATCGCACAGTGGAGCAGACTAAATTTAAATGAGGAAAATCCAATTTGACCTTTAGACGCCCCACATATTTCTTCATAAATGTTTTAATAAAATAATAATAAAAACAGTAAAGATTTAAAAAATGTATTTTTAAAGTGTACCTACTTTTGGTATAATAGCAAATATCAGTGTGATTAAAACATTGGTTTACGCTTCTTTAATATATAAAGCGTGGTATGAAGTTAATACAAAGTTGTTTATACATATATATACATATATATATACATATATATTTGAATTTAATAAAACGAAACAGGAATTTATGAAAAATAAAATATTTCAAACAGCTGAGGCGCAAAAAATAAAAATAATATAAATGATCGTTTATAAATTTTATTATTTGCCAATAAACACCCGAGAATGTTTTTTGTAAACTAACCTGACATGCAGAAAACGAAAGTGAAATCACATACCTCAGAAACAGAGCGTATCGTCCAGTAACCCCATTGTTAAATGACTCCTCATTAAATATGTAGTTATCAAATAGCTCCCCATTACAGCTTGACCACACCCAAGCAATTAATGTAATTATCTAATATACCAATTAGATTTAATTTAATGCAAATGAGCCGCGTCAGTGAACGAAATCGAAACTGAAAATCGAATGCTTATAGTTTTCCATGCGACAGTTCGTGCTGAGAGTGAACCAATTTCGGAATCCAATCAAAGTCTGATAAAGCCGCACACGTAACTGTGGTAGCAGAAGACCTGATCGGAATACCAAAAATTAGATGACAGCAATATCAAAATGCAAAGCAGTTAATTTAAGCTTTCTTTTGAAGCTGTTTAAAAGCATAATAAACTAGATCCAAACTTTAAAATAAATCTGTGTGGTTTTATTAAAACTAATAATAAATTGTAATACTGTAGGATACTATAGGAGGGATACCAAGAGGACGAAACAATTAATAATAAATTATTGGAACCACGAGTCATATATATCATATATATATCATATATAAAATTAACTCAATATAAATGTTTCAATAAACATATGTGCATGTGAAAAAATATTTCGCAGCAGGTATAAAAGGCTGAACAATTTCAAATTTAAATAGATTTGATTCATAAATTATATTAGTATTAAAATTAATTTCGATTTTTATGCGATCATTTTTAAAGGTAAAAATAAGGCAACTGCATTTTAAGAACTTGTTATAGCTTAATCGAGCTCTTGCATCTATTATGTGAAAGTTGAAAAATATTACTAGTTCATAGAGTCTTCGTCGAAATTGGCTTACCAAAACTCGGAAAAAAGGGAGAATATGCATAAAAACAGATGAAAATCTTAATTAACGATTTAAAAATAGAATGGTATTGTACAAAATATTTTAAGTCTTGTTTTCTGAGTCAGAGACTCCATTTGCTCCGAAAAGCTAAACTATCTTATTGTAAGAATAAATTTTTGATTTAACCAAAATAAATATGTAATAAAATAATATATGTTGAAAAGTTTAGGAAGACCACTAACCTTTTTTCTAGCTGCACGGCGTCGATGCTCCGAATTTTTCCTCTGCCATTTGCGACGTTCCGCTTCGTTCGCGAAAAGGTCCTCCACACTACTGCTGCTGCTGGGCTCCTCATCCTCTCCAGAACTGTCGGTGGAGCTGGATGCATTGGCTCCCATTCTCCCGGATTCCGCATCTCTTTGCCTTAATTTCCGATAATCCCCAGAGTCATCGCTGTTGAGGAACCGCTCTCGGAATGCCTTAAAGATTCCAGAGCTTATGCTACCAATGCTACCCCGCCCATGAATTCCGGCCGTGGAGGCACTGCGCCCGGCATAGCTGCTCCTCCGTTTTCTTCTGGGGTTTTGGGTGGACTCCGGCGGAGAGTTGAGGTTCTGAAGAGCTGCATTCATATCCAGCCAGCCGGCGGCACTCATTTTGCTTGGCTACTCCCAATAATGTCTGCTAATCTTTGTGATGCAATGATTGTCGTCACGGATTCGAAACTCTGGCTCGCATGTCAGGGAATCGCTTTCTGGTCCCCTGGGTTTCTAACCTTTCGCCCCTCTCGTGGTGTCTCAGTTGGCTTCCCTCCAATTAAAGATTACGAGTGTCTGCTGCCCAAAAAGAAAGCAATGGAAATTTAAAAAATTAGAAGAGGCGAAATTTGCATGCTTTCAATTAATAAGGAACCCATTGACTTCGCCCCTCTCATGGGATTACTTTTCTTTTTTCGGCATGGATTGTTGGGTTTTTGCTTAAGCGAGTAATTTTAAGTGAATGATTGTCTGGTGTGTATATGGAAATCATGAAAATTGCACTTGGAATGGGTGAAGAACATGGCAGGAAGTAAAAGGGAGTGCCGCAATAGGTTGTTAGACTGCAATTCAAAGAAAATAGCTTAGGTATTTAAATGAATTTCTAGTCAGGTTCCCTATTGTTTGAAAGCAAATAGAATACCCAAAAATCAAAAACATCAATGGGTTTAGGTAAACGATCAATTAGGAATTCAAAAAAATTATAGTAAGAAATGAAGTAATCAGGGCTTAAACTTTATTCTTCTTATTAATTATATGTCAGTCAACTATGAAACCAGCATTTAAGTACGTTTTCCACTTCACTTATCTGAAAATATATTTTCCATTTCGCATATGACATTCGTTTTACCATCTGTACAGTGACTTTAATCGATTTAATGACAATTAAACGATTCATAATTCAAAAGGAATGTCAGCGTGCACTCGATACATTACCAAATCACACAATAAAGTGATTTGACGTGCGACATTTTTAATGAATTTCCATTTTACTTAATTGGGTCAGCGTTGCAGACGAGTTCAGTTGAAACATTTAAAGTAATTTAAATTAAACATCGGTCGTTGAGCAGATGCAAAATCTGATATTATCCGATTTTCTTTTTTTTGTTAATTCATGCTACGGCAAATGAACATGAAAATGCGAAATAAGTTGGATTTACCACTCTCTTTCCCTGGGCTAGTGAAAAGGCGTCGGAAAAGATGAAAGGGTTCGAGTGATAAAAAAAATAAAGTTAAATACCACGAGTCAGAGTGTCAGTGTGTGGGCTCTTTGGTATATATTATTCCGATCAGAAATATATAATTTAAATCTCTCTTTCGCCCGCCTTATATTTTAAGATGATATTTGCCGATCTTTAAGGATGTTTGTGCTGACTGTGGGGAGTAAACTTTTGTTTCCACTTCTACTTTGTAAGTGCTTGCGAGCCGTTAGAAAATATTTGCTAGCATTGCACTGATACCAATTTCTTTATAATTTCCTCAGTAAAAGTTTTTTATATAATTATAAAAATCATTTAAAACAAAAGTATTTCTGACTGAATTATGTATTTTTATATTGACTTTTAAAATATTAAAGCAAAAATATCAATTAGATACAATTTTAAGAATATTATCCATGTGGATAAAGTACCTATTATCACTATTTTCTACATTTCTAATGAATTTATAGGGTTCCGTTATTAAACAGGTTATTTGTGGTTAATGTCTAAATCAATTCCCAATTAAAATGTTCACGGTGTATTGACGTTGCGAGCATAATAAACAAACGTTAAACAGACGATGTCGGCGACAGAAGGAAAGAGGAAGAACCAAGAACTCCCAACGCACACACTCCATCCAAAAAAAAGAAAAAATATCTTAGTCAAAGCAAACTGTCACATTAGCATATTGAGAAGTCAAGGGGATTGAAGGGGAGCCAACAAAAATAAGCCGGCTCTCTTCGATCTGACTTACTCTCGACACTGCTCGAAAATCCAAAAATGAATATTTAAATTCAAATTATGAGTTTGCCTTTTTGTTTTGTATTTACAATTTTTTTTTGTTTACAATTTTTAAATAAATCTTATCTGATTTAGGCAAAAATAATTTCCATTTTTTTAAATACACAACGAATAAACAAATTCGCATATAACTAAACTATATTGTTAGAGAAACTAAGATTTAAGGGGCTCGTAAATCTAGGTATAAATTTTTATGCATTACAAATAAGTACTTTTTACTATAATTATTCATTTTTGAATTGCTCAAAAAATAATGTAAAAGCCACTGTGAGTCTTCAATTCCCAGTTTTTTTTCTAGAATTAAAAAAAAACATTTTAGAAAAAACCACCAAACCTTTTCCAATACTGATTGATTCGTCGGGGCAATTTGATTTATTCTTTACTGTGTACGCTCTGCCGTCCCTCTGCGTTCTGCGCAGCCTACGTCGCTGCCAACGCACGCTGCGCTGCGCATGCGCAACTTTCTTTGCCCCAACGGCGGCGCCAGTGCTGCCAGCGTCGCCGTCGACTGCGCTGTTTTGGGGGCCTTGGAAAAATGGCTTAGTCGCTCTTCTGGGCCAGCACCTCGTATCAGTCGGCTTGCAGACTTTCGCGTGCGCGGTGGTGCGAACTAACCAAAGCAAACCATAAAGCAAAGAGCAAATAAACCGATCGAGAAATTCGCTGGGATTAGGGCGCGACTTGTTGACAATTTGCAGTCATGTGAAATGGTTCAATTAGTGCAACAACAATAAGACTGAAAGAAACCGTGTTTGATTTACATAATTAACAAGTGGTGTGTGCGAACGAAGATTTCGAAAAATCCCCCGCAGAAGAACAAGCAGAACGAGAATCGAAATATATTCCGATAACGGCACCGTTCGTCGAGACCGCTACGACGACCAAAAGGCTCATTAAGCTTACATGCATTGAATTGCATAACCAGCGGGCAGAAGAAGATGATGCTCCACTTACGTCACTGGCAGCTCGTGCTGGCCGTTGCATCCTGCCTGGCCACAGCAGCGACATCAACGACAGCATCAGCAGCAGCAACAGCAGAAACACCAGCAGCATCAGCGACACCAGCAACATCAACATCAACAGCAACATCATCTTTATCCTCCATTCCGGGCAAATATCAAGCCTTGGGTGCAGCCCACCATCAGGCAAAGAAGCTGAAAATCGGAGCCGTCAACGCTTCCTCTTCGGATGCCAATGTCCATAAACCTGTATTCCGGCAAAATCCGATCAAGAATTGGTTCGGTGTCTTCAATCGCAATAATTCGCCGGCAGCTCAGAACCAAACATCGCCGACATGTTCCTGCAGGTGAGTTAGTCCCCCGAGACATACAGATACAAAAGTTACGACGATACACGCACGCTGAGATACAAAAGCTGTCATGGCCATGATGACAACTTCCAGTTAGACGGCCGAAGAAGTGATAAACAACTCTGGCGTCGTCATTGTCACGGCACCCAAATGGCACAAACAGTTAAAGTTACAGATAGATTTTAGACACGCAATCGGAGATATACTAGTATCCCTGTCCCCAACTCCTTTGAGTTAATAAATTCTTTATCCACTTCCATGGAAAGGAAAGGAAACGGAAAAGTATCTAATCATTCCAAATTATCCGATTTTCTTAAATTAAATATTCTTTTATTATTAAAACTAGGTAAGGGCTGCTTTGCAAATACGATTTGAAAAATGGATAATTATATACGTAATAATTTAGGTTAATAAAGACGTATAAAATATTAGTTTGCGAATTTTTTTCATACAATTTAAATTTTTTTCTTTAATATTTCATACGGGTTTATTAACCTAAATTAACCTTTTGAAATTAATAATACGCGTTCAATTTATTAATAGAAGATCCTCCAGCTCAAAGAGTAATAGGCTACAGTCCTTTAAATCAGCAGAGGGAACGCCTTAAACATTTTTTTACACATTCATCTTGTCCCAAAAGATTCTTCTGTCCATTTTTTACCAGTTTTGAAAAGCCAATTCCCGGCATGACCTCAAAGTCAGGTTCTCTCTGAAGAATTGCATTCGAAATGCATTCTTGTGTGGCCATTAAACAAATTGCATTACCAATTGGGAATTCAACTTTGGCTTTCGGCACTTGGCTTTTGGCATAGGCAAACACCCAAGGGTATTTATAAAGTCGGCAGAAAAACTGACAACAAAAGGGAACTGATTCTAAAGGGAGTTAAGTTCCTGGGAGGCTAACAATAGGGAACTAGGCTAGAAAAGGATATTTGTAACTTAAATTATACAATTTATTTTTAATAAAACGCCCTTAAGTCTGTATGTCTTTGGAATCTCTAAAAGCCATAAGTTTACTTGGAAACGAAGCCGCGCCGTTCTTCTATTTGTTAATGAAGGCCCAAAACCCGTTTCTTTTCTATATAATTTTTATTTTTTTTTGCATTTAAACGAAGAAAAGAAACTGATTTGCATATGATTTGATAACACTCTGTGTTTGGCTTTTAAGAACGTGTGTGTTGTGCACCCAGCAGATAAAGATGAGTATGGCAGATACTGTAAAAGGCGTACGTTCAATGCGTCATGTCACATTAAATTAATGTCTGCGAGGGAGGCAGGGGAATGCCGTCGCCGTCGCCGTGGTCTTCGGGTTTTGGCTTTGGCCGTCTTACCCGGTCTTCGCCGTCTCCTAAGTGGGTCGTCGTCGCACATTTCGCTTCTTTGTTTCGGGACGCCTCTCGACCAGGCCGACCACCATTTTGGGGCAATGACACGATTAAACACACACCAAATCTGAATCCCAAATACTTGTTGCGGCCGGATCGATTGATTGTGTGGCCTGGCCAAATTAAATAAAAAGAGAGATAACTTGTTACGCTTCCTTTCCGACTTGGTGGAAGATTTTTTTTTGGCTGGATGCGGTGTTCTGTTGTTGTCCAGGGGTAATTAAAAACCTGTTTAATGTAACGTGTTGTGGTCGTGCCTCTGCAGATGCCATAAAAGCCATAAAATCTGCAAAAATCGCTCATTTGTTTTATGTCCGTCCATAAAGCACTTTGACACTTTCTTTATGACGAGGTTGTTGAACTCTGAACTTGCCGATCGGGAGAGATCGCAAGCACTGGCACCCTTTGACCCAATCCATCTATTTTTTCTCGCGGAGGGAATAAACGTCGCAAATGCCTTTCTAACGAGGTGGCATTAAACATTAAACTTTATAATTTTGTATATTGACATGCCACTAGTTTTTATTATACGCTTACATATTTATAAGTTCTCCGTAATAAACAAAGACCTTAATTTTACGTTAATACGTAAAAAGTTTAAACTTTGCTAATTTCCCGATCATTTTAGAAACTTTTTAGAAATGAAAATTGTTTATTAAGTTTACCAAATATGCCTGTTTTAATTTCTCACTGACCTAATTATACAAAGAAGATTAACTCGATCTGAGTATTTTTGAAAAAAAAAAAGTACAACATTTTTACTTTGAGTGAACTTAATACTAAGATTGGGTAAAAAATGTCATATAAAAAGTTCACAGTAAGAAATAACATTTGCAACGTTCGCTAGGATCACCTTTAATGACACAGTTTGCAAATAAGCATTTATTCCCTTAAGACCCGATAAATGTTGTATAATGCTTAACGGACCTCTGATATTCTTTATATTTTTCGACAGATGCGGCGAGCGCAACGACGAGTCGAGGATTGTGGGCGGGACGACGACGGGCGTGAGCGAGTATCCGTGGATGGCGCGGCTGAGCTACTTCAACAGGTTCTACTGTGGCGGGACGCTGATCAACGATCGCTACGTGCTGACGGCGGCGCACTGCGTCAAAGGGTTCATGTGGTTCATGATCAAGGTGACCTTCGGGGAGCACGATCGCTGTAACGACAAGGAGCGCCCGGAAACCCGCTTCGTGCTGCGCGCCTTTAGCCAGAAGTTCAGCTTCTCAAACTTCGACAACGATATAGCCCTGCTGCGACTGAATGATCGGGTGCCGATCACCAGTTTTATCCGACCGATCTGCCTGCCACGCGTGGAACAGCGTCAGGATCTGTTTGTCGGCACAAAGGCCATAGCCACAGGTTGGGGCACCCTCAAGGAGGACGGCAAGCCCTCGTGCCTGCTGCAGGAGGTCGAGGTCCCCGTCCTCGACAACGACGAATGTGTGGCCCAGACAAACTACACCCAGAAAATGATCACCAAGAACATGATGTGCTCGGGCTATCCGGGCGTTGGAGGGCGCGACAGTTGTCAGGGCGACTCCGGCGGTCCGCTGGTGCGTCTCCGGCCAGATGACAAACGCTTCGAACAGATTGGAATCGTGTCATGGGGAAATGGTTGCGCCAGACCCAATTATCCCGGCGTTTACACCCGGGTTACGAAATATCTGGACTGGATTGTGGAGAACTCGCGGGACGGTTGCTTCTGCGACGAAGATTACTAATATACGTAAAGAGAGTGCTCAAAGCGGTGGACAATTCTTCGCCTTAGTTTTAGTGAATTCCTTAGTAGCTTAGCTGATATTTTGTACTTTTATACTAAAACAACTGAATAAAGTTAAACAATGCAGTAGGTTAGATATCCCAATATTAACATTTTTTTCGTTGGGGTCTGCTTTAATGATGTTAATTATGGATTTGGTTATGCATTTGAAAACTTTGCAACATGACTCTCTCATGGCAATATAATGATTTGAAAAATTACTTACTATCTTACCATTTAATATTCAACTGGAAGTTTTTAAGATTATTTTGTAGTACAATTAGAACCAATCTCGCTTAACGCATTTTTTTTGGATACAAATAACATACGTTAAAAAAAAAAAGTCGCTCGTGCGAATTTACACTACCACATAGCAGAGCAAGGTTTCGATCCTCGGACCTCTGGGTTATGGGCCCAGCACGCTTCCACTGCGCCACTCTGCTTGCTTGGAGATTAATAGATCTAGACATAGGGTAAGTACAAACGAGAAATCATGCACTTCCTTACCGACGAACATACATATGTTTTCAATTACAGTGCACTGCTTAAACATTCACTCTGTTACCGATGCAAGGGTATGACAATAAAGCAGTTTATAAACTGTAAAGATGTTCTTCTAAATTAATTTGAACATCCATAACTTATACATTTTAAATTATATATATATATTAATATAATTTCCTTTTGCTCAATTAGGTAAACGTTCTACTGCAGCACCGAACTATATAACCATAAATTTAATGGCCCAATCCACAAGCGCTCATACGCAATATTAAATTAAAAATACCGGCTGAAGTTTGACTTATGGAGGAGACAAAATAGTTTCAAATGAAGTCGCTAAACGCTATTGTTCGAGATAATGAAATCGTAATTTTTTTGATAAAAGAATAGTTCTCAATTGTTATTAAGGACTTGCAGTTACAATAATTAGACGAGAAAATATGCCTATTTCTTTTTTCAAAATCAAGGCAAAGAAACCTTGTCTTAGTATGTATTGTTTGTAAAAGCATGCATTTTTTAAACATAAAACGACAATATTTTTATATACTTTATCAGGTTCCTTCAAACAACCCCGATTTTTAAGAAATAAAGTACATTAACGCACTTTAATCAGAAAAATTATTTACTGTCATACTCTGGAAATTGAGTAAGAAAACTAACTTTACTAAATCAGTGACTTAGAACAATCAAATGCGATGCTTTATCGATGTTTCTGGCAAAGACAACGAGTATATGTATGTTTTAGGAATTGATTGTAATTGGAAACCAATGTACTTTCGTCGGTAAAGGAGTGTGAGCGTATGATTGGTACTTACCCCATCTGTAGACCTCATTGTATTCACGCAAGCAGAGTGGCGCAGTGGAAGCGTGCTGGGCCCATAACCCAGAGGTCCGAGGATCGAAACCTTGCTCTGCTATGTGGTATAAGTTCGCGTGTGCGAATTTTTTTTACTTTTAAGTTAATAGTGCCGATCCTTTTATACACATATTTCATTTTTCCCCAAATAATTGTGTTCAAACCAATGATTACTTAAATATTAGAACGTCCAAAATGAATTCGTTTTAATATGATGAATTTTAAATGGAATAACCGATTACTGAAGAGATCCCATAATGAACAGAACTTGTTGTACTCTGGAATTCCACACGGTGTAGTGTAGTTGTCCTTAGAACACCCCATTTTAACATAATATTGTACCTACAAGACTGCTGTTCAATGCTTTGTAAGAAAAAATACCTTCAACTCGGAACAACTGGCTTTTGAAACGTTGCTATTAGGCATTTCAGCAGGTGCTAAATTTTTTCCATTCTTTACTTTTTCAATTATGATTATAAAACTCTTATTTATTTTTAGTCATCTCTAACAGATCATACAGCTGACAACTGTTGTTGGGCTGACTGGTGACAGGTAATTGCACGCGTAACGAGGCAAGACACCGGGCTTCAGCAACCTTCAACCAACAGCAACTGTTGCAGCTAGAAGACTAGACTTTCAGTGGTTTGATGCGGCCCAAAAAGCTAATATCGTTAGAAACATTAGCTAGCTAGTCGATGGCAAACTGGTTTTCATCGAACAGCTGTAAACACAATGGGCAAATAAAAGATGAAGAGCGCTGGAAGATGTTGACTTTAAAAGTCAAACGTTAACTTGGCCAGAGGAATTGTGAGACACCGAAAAAGTTTGTCTCATTTCGAATGTTTGTTTTTGAAATTTAAATGTTTTATCTATTGCAACTTACGCGGAAACGGGAACGAACGATAGCGAACGGAAAGATTGCTGATAGCCGTATCTGTTTGTCTTTCACTTGATACAATTTGTTACTCATCACAGCAATCACAAGAAAATTGCCTTCAATTTCCACTTTCGCCTCGACCACTTTTCATTTCATCTCACGACAACACTCACGTGCGCCTCGCCTTGCGTAATTATTCAAATTCAAATTTTTGCAATGGATCAAGATTCGCGCATCTCATAGATATATTTTCGTGAGCACAAGGGGACTCCAGGTTTACGTTTCGAAATTTTCTTTTCAGCCGTTTATTTTTCACGTTGCGTTGGCAGCAGTTGTTTACCGTACGCCGCTCTCGCACTCACTGAAAAAGCCACCACAAGCTCCCCGCGCACCCAAAGATATGCAGAGAGCCGATATTCCGACGGATGGAGCGGCGCCTGAGATCTCGGAACTGTTTCGTTTTGCCTCGATCTCGGAGTTCCCGCGCTCTCCAAATAGCCGGCTTTGTTAATGAATGCATATTTTTGGTACATAGAAAAAAATATTTCCGAATTTGGTCATCATATTGGTACATAAATTTGAAACATATAGGTTTTAATTCTAAAAATAAAAATCATGTCTTGAATCTAAAAATATATTTATTGCCTGTGGAACATCCCACAGAAAGTAAGTAAATAAAGCACATTACGAAAAAAAGAACAACATTGAGAAACCGATCTGATTTATATAGGAAATCAATCATTCTGACTTTTTTTGGGGAACTTAATTTGATTACCACAGTATGTTTACATACCATGGTCGACCGCCCCGAATTTATTTCTTCTGAATCATCAAGAATAATCCACATTCGCAGTGAAGTTGGAGTAAATTATCAAAGTGTGAGAATTTTTTAAGAAAGTAAGCGCTCAAAAAAACACATGAAATTTTCATATTTCGTGATTCATGGCAATGGTACACACAAAAATAGAGTTATTAAATTTTTGAATATCAAAAGTCATAAATCGCGGACTACAGATGCGTTTTAACATTATTTATACGCATTAAAATCCAAATACTGCTTAACAACTATGATGCAAATTTTGTAAAAATCAGTTGAAAATTTTATCACATTGCATTTTTGATTCATAATTAAAATTGCTTTGCTGACAACAGATCTGCATGCAAAAATAGTTGAAAGCTGCAAAAAACATTTTATTAGGATTATCTTCGTATTATTTCAAAACCTTAGCTAAACATGTTTGGGACGCCGGGATTAAATTTTGATTGAACGATATGTCACAAAACACCATTTGAGTAACAAGCAGTTAACAAATATATGGAATAGGTGACTTTTGTTTCTTCGGATGGAAAGCGTTCTAATATAGAAGGCTTAGGTATTTACGCTTACTGTTTCTCATATGTAAGTTGAAGTATACAAGAACTGGACCAACAAAAAGTATAACTCTTTGAAAAAGGATTTAAAAAATTTGATAATGTCTTCTTCAAAATCATCGGAGAAGCCAACCACAAGCTCCGCCTTGCAGAAACAAAACGAAACGGAACGAGCGTCTTCCTTAGGCAAGACCCAAGGTTTTGATGACATCGATAAGCGATTGGAGATGCTACTGGCCCGTGTGACAACTCTCGAGAGTTCGCTAAACAAGTTAAACTTCACCATTAAGCCGGGCTCTGGAGGAGTTCCTGAAGACACCGATGAGGAATTGGAGGCCTTGCAGGACGAGTTGGACGCCCAGGAGCATCAACTTTCGGACTTGGCGGAGGAAGAGGATATTGAAGATAAAGAAGAGGTCGATCATATTAAAGGATTAACTGAAGAAAACGCAGACAATTAGTGCTAGGAGTGCTTTGAAGGAGATACAAACTACTATTGTTATTGTTAGTTAATCGCAGAAAATTGTTGAAGATAATGTGAAATAAAATTGGATATTCCGATTAACTTATTCTTATTATAAGTCCAAATACCATTTATATCTATCAACATTAAGACTTTTTTAAATATGTTATGTTGTAACGACTTGTTTTTATGTTTCTTGCTTGCTACGCAAACGTGCGGCTAGTTCAGATGAGTTGTGGTTCGGTTCTGACTGAGGGATAACAAAAGGGTTGATTGGGTTTGTACTGGTATATTTATGTCCATGGCTTTATAGCTACTTTACTCCTACTGCTACTCTGCTGCGGCTTGAAGGCTCCAAAGATACCAAAGAATGTTAAGCTAACCTTCCTACCGGTCCAAGGTCCATTGCCGTACCGTTAAATTATGGAGCGTCCTCTATGTTGTTGTCCGTTTTGTTTCCTGTTTTGCCTGGGTGCCTCGCTTTTGCTAGGCCGCTCACCTTTATCGGGATTTGTGGGCGGTTTAAAGAATCTCCGTCATGTAGACCAAATATCTCTGTAGCAATATGATGTGAGAATTTTACATGGGTCTTACACACATTTTCTACATAGGTTTATCAGCGACATCTAGCGCTGGTAAATTTTCAGATTTTTGGCAACTCTATTTATTTGTATCGGACCAATGTTTTAAGAAACCAATAGTTGTGAAGAAATAATTGCCGGGAGACATGTTTAAAAAGTATTTGCCTATGAATTTGAATTTTAAGCAACCCCAGTACATTAAAACACTAACCCGATTTCTTTGTTACTTTTGTATTTTTTCTTTTTCCATTTGTTTTAATACAATATATAAAAACTGATAAAAAATCAAAAATAAATATAAATATGTAGGTTTACTCATTTTAGTTTGAAATGCGTTTGATGGCTGGCAAAAGTCAGGGCTGTCTACGAAAGATACAAATTACAAAAAGCCGTGGCTCGGACGCTTTTTTATGGCCATGTTAACGTAAATTAGATCTCAATTTTTAGATTTATCAGTTAGACTACAGTTACAAATAAGTATTGCTGTTCATGTTGGGGGTAATTGAATTCGTGTGCTGTGGCAATTTGTTTGTTACATATGCGCGTATGCATAAATATAATACAAATAAAATATGTAGGTGTAGGTGTGTTTTTTGCTTAGGTCTCTAGGGGCTAAAGTGTTTATAGTTAATTTTTGCTAAACGATCACATTGAACAGGCACTCCGCTCGCACTCACACTCGATAAAAACACTCACTCCGCGACACATTCACTCTGGCTTACAATTACAATTTCGCACTTAGACTTAGAGTGTGGGGGCAGGGGCTTTTGAGGGCTTACTAAACTAAAATGGGCTCGTTACGTATTCTCTCTCCTCCACTAATTTCTTGTTCTCCTAACGCGAATCGGCAATGAAACGCTTACAATCAGGCTTTTCCCATTTTTACATTAGCTGAGGGTTACAAAAATGCTATACTAGATTTATTGATCTTTGTTTCAGCTCATGATTCACAAGCTCAATGTCAAGGGATTTAAATCCAGTACAAATTCGCCAATACCTCACAAGGGTAAAATTCGAAAAAGGCCCATATATCTTCGATTGCGTTTTGATTGCTTCTATCAAAAGTTTTTATAAAATTTTGGACTCGCATTTCGTATATAAGGGTTGCATATAGTTCTGCTAATAACATTTTGCTTCACGGATGAATGACTGAGAGGTGTAGGGGAAGCAGCCGTGCTCCACCTTGGCTGCCTTTCGCACATTGAGTAATCACAGCAAATCGGCGCAAATGCCACCGAACCACGCCATATAAAGCGGCAGCAGATAAACAACCAGAGCGCGACGCAGGGTCATCTTCTCCGGGGCGTTGGATGATCCATTGTCATCGCCTCCGCTGGTCTCCGAATCGCCATGGCCCCCGTCGGAGTCCTCTTCGTCGTCCTCCTGCCGATGCTCCTCATCCAGATCATTGTGATCGTGGTCGAAGTGAGTGGTGTGAATGAGCGGGTTCTTGTCGTCACCTCCGCTCGTCGGTCGAGATGTGTGCGTGGGCATGTGGGCTCGGCCACCGGCGTCCTCATCATCGTCGTTGTCCGCATCCACCGAGGGACGCTCCACGTCCGGTTTGTGGCTCGGTTCGAACGGTCCCAGGCCAGAGCCCTCGTCGTCGTCCTCGTCATCCTCAGAGCCGGATCCCGAGCCTGCCCCACTACCCGCATATGGCAGTTCTTCTGTAAAAATAATAAGAAAGTTAGTAAACTGATTGTAAGAGCGACATTATTAGAAATTTCCGGAATTCCCATTATTCTTGAGTAAATTTTTCAAAAACCATTTTTTAATTGCTTTGATTGAAAAATTATAAAATAGTGAACCGTTTAAAACATGCAATCTTAAAATAATAACATGTTCCAAGGTAAATTTTGTTGGTGTTTACAGATAGTGGTTTTTATACCCTTGCAGAGGATATTATAATTTTGGTCAAAAGTGTGCAACGCAGTGAAGGAGACATCTCTGACCCTATGACACGTATGCTATATAAGTCTGAACGGCCGGGATCGGATGACTATATAACTGAACGATCGGAAATGCCATAACTTTGGTGTTTTTAAAGTTAGGACGTTGAGATTTTCTATGGGTTTTATTTTTGGCCAACCAATTTAATTTACAGAATATTCTGCAAGGGTTGTTATGATAATGCATTCATTTGGCGAATTGTGCAAGTGTGAAAATATGACGCTAATTTACCTTGTTCGCTCCATTCTACATCCTGACCGTTGTAAGCATTACGCAGATGAACGATGGCATTCTTTAGGTGGCTAAGTTGCGAGGACATCTGAGCGATTTGCTTAGTGCTGGCAGGATTTCCACTGAATTCTGGATTCGAGCCGTGCTCACTGGTGATCGAGGGCACATACCTTAAAAAAGATGGGCTAAATAATGTCTATTCATTTCATAATAATGCCGATTCTCACCTGTCGATGGTGTGGCCATTCCAGCACATCCCATCTACATCGGAACTGGAGGCAATATCCTCGTTGCTGCAAACGGAATGCGGCAGGTTGGACCAAAACTTCTTGTAATCCTTTACGCGCTGGCGAATATCCCTGACGATCCTGTCCAGAATCGGTTCGCGTCCTCCGCCTCCACTTTCGTTGTCATCGTCATCGTTGTCGTCGCGATTATTCTGCTGCTTGCGTCGCTGTTGTTGTTGCTTGCGTCGTTGCTGTTGGCGCCTGTTGTTGCCACCACCACCACCACCTCCTCCGCTGCCTCCTCCATTTCCGCCCTTTCCAACACCCTGCTCCTGGGACTGCTGTCCCGAGGACTCCTGCGAACCCGGCTCAGCGGCTCTGCGCTCCCTCAACACAATCGCCTCATCTAGACTGGCATCAATGTCCAGGGTATCCGCCTCTACAGGACTCTTCGCATTGAGCACTTGGACTCCTTGCAATTTGGGACTTATCGAGCGCTTCATTTTCTTCAGTTTTGGTCTGCCGCAGCCCTGGAACACTCGATTGGTAATGTCCTGGCCAGAATCCTGCAAAAAAAAAAAACAATTTTGTTTGATATTTTTGCGAAATATATATGTAAAGGGTGGCAATATATGCAATAAAATCACCAAAAAGTATCGATTCGGAACAGCAAATAAAATTGAATATACAAATAATATATAAGCCTAAAAGATAGTTGCCTCATGTAATACATGTGTGTTAAAATATTCAGATTGAATACTGGGAAATACAAATGTATCTTTATAAAAACTATAATGTTTATAGATTTAACTTTTACCGACAGAAATCGTCTGAATGATTTCATTGACCTTACAGAATCAAAACGTACCAGCATATAATAGATTGACACTTAATATTTTTATTTTTTAAAAAATTAGAAAGTTTGAAATCGAAATGTCTTTTTGAAACCCGTTGCGCAAGGGAAATCACATAATTTCCCAACTCAACAGCAATTCCATTCACACCCCACTGAGTATAGCCTCTTAATGGCTATTTATAGCTAGTTTTTATTGACCCATTCCATAGATAAGAATTGATTTCAGCCGGCTACTCATTACGAGCCACTCAAGCGACCAAGACCTCTTCCGAAGAGTCAACTCTCGACAGAAGCTCGCGCTTCGTCCGTCTTATCAGCACTCCTATATCTCCTCGGTTATTTCTTTCTATGGCCTCTTCTCATATAATCACGGAGGTTGGGTCAGGTTGGGGTACGGAGTTTCAGAGTTCCCTTCGGTTCATCATAACTGTCTTTCCGACTGGGAGATGTTAATCATCAAAAGCGGTTTGTCGGTTCAACTAGTTTGGAGATTGGATAACGCCCTATACACAGGGCAAGAAACTAATCAGAATTAAAATTGAATACTATTTCGCATTTTGCATTTGGCCTTTTATGGGGCCGTCGACCAACAAAAAACACCGGCAAAAGTAAACACATTAAAAGCCAAATGCCGAAACACAAACAACAACAGCAATAGATACAAACAAAGGCAGCGAATAAGAAGATGCAGCAGATGAAAAAAGAAATGTATAAATTTTAAATGGAAATATAAATTAAATTCATATGCGAGCCAAATGTTGTGCAAATAAATCGTAAAAATGGCCAAAAACAAAAAAAAACGATAGACGCGGTGTTAAAGATAGGTCGGGCGATCAAAACGGACAGCAGGGACTAGGGAGGGTATACATTTTTGCAGTAATAAAAATTCAATAAGTTATGGCCAGCCAAGTGTAAATTATTTTTTTGATTTCTCTGTAAATGTCGTGCATTATATTTGTGTTATTCTTGACAGGAAATGTATGCTTTTGCATATTTTAGCAGTAAATAGTAAATCAAGAATTTAGTTTTCAATGGTGGTCGATCAATCAATTTGATTTTAGAAAAGCATTGTAATTGTGTTTGTATTTAAAGTATTCCGATTATCTAAGAATCTTAACTATTATTAAAATTATCTATATATCCATTTAAAAAAATTTATCTGTGTACGCCACTATTATTTTTTCCTTATTTGCCACATTTTAAAAAAGCAACTAAGATCCATAAATTTCTTCTACGTTCTTGTACGGTTTTCCCCAAGAATTACTTCGGGACTTGTTTAAAATGTATGCGAATTAACCAAACACGCATAAGCCGCTCTGACGCACTGACAGTTTTATGCGAGCATAACTTAGAGTCTCACTGTGAACGGGCAGGAGAACAAATTAACCAGCAGCTGCTTGGCCCAAACGAGTTACAAATTGCGATTGGTTTATGCAAATGCTAATGATAATGACCCTAGCAAATCGAATTATCCCGGCGTAGATCTTACCTGGAAGTTCATGATGGCCTCGGAGATCTTTATGTTGAGTGGTTCCACCACCATCACAATGTTGAAGGACCCCAGAAGTCGCTCCGCCACCTTGTCCATGGCCATGGCGAAGTTCTCCCACTCGCCGTCGAACTCGTGCTGGTAGTGCAGGCATCCCTTGATCACGTTCACACAGTAGTTGGTGCAGGGCTTTTCCGTATAGCCCTTGCAGGCGCCACAGTGCTGCATCTTGGTCAGGGCTCCAGTACAGTCGGCATTTAGTCGGACCTAACGATTGGGAGAAAGCCACACATTAAATATTGCTATATTCTTTGAAATACGTGCCTTTGTATTTTACATTTTAATTTATTTTTAACTTTTGACAAAAACAAATTACAACATCTTAATTACAACATTTCTCTAATTTGTTATAGATTTTAAATGTACCATTTTTGATTTTTCAATTATACGAAAATTAAGTACGAATTTAAAATGAATATTTTATTGCCACAAATGTGTATCAAGTAAAATCCTCCATGGTAGTTTTTACGAAATTCTTCATGACAACTGAATATAAAGTGTATTCTGATTCAGGTCTATGTATATTTCTTACATAAATGTTTTTGACTTACATTAAGAACCTTCTTGACCACCTCGGAAGCCGTGGTCAGGGCCTGTCCGTAGGTGCGCGTGGCCACAAAGGATCGCTTGATTTGCACGGACAGCTTGTCCGGAACATCCCCAAATGGCTTCAACTCCTTCATGTGTTCGCTGACGCATCGCATGTAGCTGGAAAAGAAGAAATGGTCGGAAAATGAGAGCGGAATGTTGGAAAAAATATTTTCATTTGGTGTGCTGGCGGCGGAAATCTGCGCTTGTAAATGGCACGGCTCAACGCCATCGCCTCCGCCTCCGCCCTCGACTTCATCTTCATCGCATTCTTCACCGCCGCCGCACAAAAAAAATTTTTATGCGGAAAAATCATAAAAATAGTTGCTCGCCATGTGCTGGAGTTGTTGATGTTTTTGTTTCCCTGCAGCACCTCCGTAAGTGTGTGCCTAGTCCTACAGTTTGGCCATCATGCATGACAGTCATTGCACTTGTACGGCTGCTTTCGGCCCTCACTGTCACTGCCTTCGCCATTATGGTCAAGAAGTCGCCGGCCCCCTTTGTCGTCGCCCCTCCACTTAGGCTAAACAATTTAGGAATTACAGCAAGTCGCATTCGCAAAGGTGACAGATCAGTCAAGCGGCAGCAACAGCTGCTGGAGTTCCCTGATGGCAGGGAAGTTTTTGCAGTTCGGATTGCCGAGATGGACAATTACGCTAACAATTTAAATTCCCAGAAAAATTAATAAATCAGTTTTCTTCAAAAAATATATAATAGTACAACATTTCAATCAAAAAAAAAACCCGTTAATGCTGCAACACATAAGGAATTTGGTCATCAGCATTGTTTAAATCATTGATATTGAACCACAATATATATTAAATATATGATGTATTTTAAGAAAGTATTTATAAGTATTTCAGTGGTCGCAAATACCATTAAATTATGGCTTGACCTTTCACCCTATATTAAATTATCAATTAATAAAACAAATAACTTTTATCAAACACCTATCATCAACTACCTTAGACTGTGTTTCCTTTGCGAGAAACCTATTCCCTTATTTGTAATGCCATTCAACGCTTCACGTTTAGGCCATATCGAATATCAGTGTTCCATTGAAACACCCGTTGACTTCTCATAGTTTTCCCCCTGTTTTATCCGAACCCCCAATATTTGCCATACAAACTAACTGCTTGAGCTACCTCCCCATTTAATGGGCAGGAGAACCTTAGCTCCAGGTCCAGCTGGAACCCTATGTTCTACCGGGGCATGTGATCCATTCTGAGGGCAAAACCATCGCAGTTCAAGCGACCGACCAACCGCACAGAGCAAACAACAGCCACAAACAAATAACAGGGGGTGCACGCAAAAAAAATCATTGGTACTTGAAATCTTAAATAAAAACATTTAAGTAAGCTTAAAGTCTAAATCGTGTTATGCTTCATGCTTTCCTAATTTGTTTTCCTACTTGGACAAATTTGAATCTTTTTCTTAATTATTAACTCCTGAACTATTTTTTCGACAAGACAGGAAATCTTTTCGGACAGTGCAGAAGGGGCAGGCGGCAGGCAAGTGGCGGCAATTACGCGACATCGTTGTTGTCGTTGCTGCCGTCCAATGGCAATAAACGGACAACGTGCCAAAGCACGTACGACAAACTAAAACGATGACAATAAAAGCGAATCGCTGGAGCTCCAGTTGGACTTGGAGTCGGAGAAGGAGCTGAAGTCAGCGGCATCAGTCGGAAAGCGCGTGGGTAACACGAGCCCTTGAAAGGGGGAGTGGCAGGCAGGGACCAAAAGTCATTTGGCCAAGTCGCCGGTTACCGGAGACTCGTTCCAGGGCAATGAGCCAAGTGGGCGCAATTTTCGCCTTTTTTCCTCTTCACCAATTTGGCGGAAATGCGAGCAGCTGACACAGGAACTGGCATAGAGTGCGGTTTTTGGTTTTGACTGGGGATTGGATGGAATGGGAGTTGCTTTGGTTTGTCTGGCATACGTGGTGGGCTGGAATGGGTTTGTTGGGATGAATAAATCGCAGTAGGTAGAATGGTAGTAGGACGAAAAGCCAAGTAATATGTGAGATGATCTGAATAAATAGCGATATGCAGAGACTGAAAGGAAGTTGGTTTATCTACTCATAGTTTCTAGCTGTATAATGAAAATCTCTTTAAACAGAATATCTAATCAAATTTTAATAATAAATCCATTTAAAAAAAGAAAATTTATTTTTTTAAATTAAATGTTTGTTAAACATTTCATTTATTGAGGAAATAATTTGATAATTTTGTTATATTCAAATTGAATAAATAAATAGTTTTAATCATCGTTTTAAGTTCTGAAGGAAATTCATTACCTTTACAAAACCTGTTGCATTTATACTTTTCAATAAAATAATAGGAATTCTTTGCTAAATTTACTTTAACCTTCCTACTCATTTAGATTAGATTTCTAGGTTTAATATGCATATTTAGCCTTATTAAATAAGCCTTATCTAATAAGATCAATAATGTTTTTCTAGAGCACCGCTTAGTCAACCATTTACAACTCTTCCACCACTTCCTCATTTTCTCTTCGCTGTAAGCGTTTCAACCGCAATCGAAAAATCTGGCGAAAACCAGAGCAACTTTAAACTCGGGGAGCAAAGGAAAGAAAATCCCCATAAGATGCTCATATCGGAATCGCCAACTGAAATCGCACACCGACCGTGTCAAAGTTTCGACGGCCCGTCAAGTTGGTTAGTTGTCGTCGGTCGACAGCCCGAGACACTTTGCGGTTTCACACGTTTTGTTTTTGCGAACCGGCGGAGGCCCTAAACTCGGTCCCGCTTTGGAGCCGGGGTTTCGATTTCGCAGACTACTCACTTTTCATCAAAGGTGTACTGGGTGTTCAGCACGGTGAACATCTTCTGGTACAGCGTGTTGAAGAACTTGTCCATGACCTCCAGCAAGTCCACGCGGCCGTTGGCGAAGTAGGTTTCCAACTCCTTGAACAGATCCGAGAAGACGTACGAATTGCGCTCGTAGATGACGCCGTAGGTACGAATGAACATACTGTTGAACTGAGTCCGCGACTCTTTCAGCAGGGCGGTGAATATTTCTGTAAGCGGAAAGCCGAATTAGTGAAAAATGTATCGATATTTAATTGTGCGGTGGGAGGGGACAAACAGCGCACATCCGCTCAGACCGACTTAATGTTTAGAGTTCGATTTTATTTCTGGCCTGCATCCGCTGGAAAATAGAACGCAGCCACATCCGCATTGTCGCCTGCCACTTGACATTGTCAGTAACTCGAGGCCCGCATCATCGCCACTCCATGGATCGTGTATCCATGGAGATCATTGGTCTGTGTGGGGGCAGAACCACTTGACGCCCGAAAATCTCTAAACGTTGGCTTCTGTGGCATTTTCAAGTGGCACGTTGACGCAACGAGGTTTGAGTTGGATTAATCATCGGTGACCTACCTTTGAACTTTGAGGCCTTGCTGCCCAGGATGCCAGACATCCGAGAGATCTGGTCCTTGGTGTGTCCTTCGAGTTGCTGGCGGGACTGCATCGCCATTCGTGTCTCCATGTTGTAGGTGCAGCAGGTGCCCACCGATGGGGATTCACAGTATCTGAGCACTCGTTCTGAAGAAGAGAAAAAGGTATAATTAGTTATAAAATAGATATCACATTAATTAGTTACTAAAGTAATATTACCCTGATAAACTTACTAAATACCTATCACGTAAATACTAAATGTACCTCCTTTTATTATGTTCTAATATTAAAACTAGTTTTTACGTCTCTTTTTTTTTACCCTTACATCGAAAGAGAACATTTCACACTATTTTGAAATTATTGTCTCATCCACTGCTTCTGTTGCCTCAAATCTAGTTAAATAATTTCCAAAGTATACAATTCTAATGACTGCCACTTGTTTGCACTAACATTAGACCGACGCATCCAGATGCATTTGGGCTGAGAACGCTTATTGTTGCATCGCTGACAGGCGCAAATGAAGGTTTATCAACATTCCAGGAACTCGCACTGGAGTCGAGTGCAACTTGCCACTTGACATGGTAACCAAATACCAAATACCAAATACCGAAAACCAAAGTCTGACCGGCTAACAGCGATTCGTTGGAAAAAACAAACGAAGCGTAGCTACCGTCGAATGCAAGTAACCCGAGGCATAACCTGAAACCAAACTCAGCCTAAGCCCAACAAAAAAAGTCGGATACGGGCGTGGTTGTCTAGAGAATTCCCAGTCTCTGGCTGCTTTATTTACGCAAACATTTAACACATTTTTTGAGAGAAAATT
Source organism: Drosophila kurseongensis (assembly GCA_018153305.1). NCBI lineage: Eukaryota > Metazoa > Arthropoda > Insecta > Diptera > Drosophilidae > Drosophila > Drosophila kurseongensis. The sequence continues at coordinate 5,764,892 of JAECXX010000005.1, read as the reverse complement.
ATAGGAAAATATGCATTAGTTCCCTGCAACGATGAGTTCATTTTGGGAGACTACCTATTTCCCCCAACTTTATGCGATGTTTTTATAGCCGCCGCTGCTTCTTGTTTATTTATACAATTTTTGGGCATAGAGAGGAGGATGTACATAGATAGGCGATCGAAAAGTTCAACACTAATTGAAAGCAAACAAGTTGGAAGTTGTTCCTTCGGTTCTCAATCTAAATCTGAATCGGAATTCGTATTTCCATTTCGTTTTTTGTGCGCTCATAAATTCCCGCTGCCCAGTTAAATGCATCATCTGCTGTGCACACATACCTTGTACTATATGGAGTGCAGCACAGTTTGTTTATTTCTTTTATAAATTTAGATACTTTAGTGCACATTTTTCGACAGCCGAATGTAAACAGAGTTTACTTCCATTCGCTCGGCTCCATTGCTCCATAATTTCCCCAACTTTCTCATTTTATTGTCTGTGCTCGACTGCCTCGTTTTATGGTATTTACTAATTGTTATGTTGCACAAGATATGAATTGAGTGTGGCACCAGCTAGAGACTCAGATATATATATATATTCCGACCCTTTCGAGTCCTTTGGTCTGCTGGGGCTCCCTATATCCTGGGGCTTATCTAAATTGGCTCACAGTCTGTGGTTTCCCCTTTTAATTGTCTGTCGCGGGGTCGTTTTGGGTTCTATGTGACTGGCATGGTGAATGTTTGGCTGGGATTCCTCGGTTTAAGACCATTTGAGTTAATTGAAATTGTGGCAGATAAATCAGCTCAAGATTTGATGGGGAAAATATAGTCACACAACGAAGATAAGTAATATTGACAGTAAATAAATGGACTTCATTGGAAGTTTTGGGATTATTTTTTATAAAATTAAAGGAAGCCTGTGGTATTTTTACATTTGTATTATTACTATGGATTATGGTTTAATGCTGTTTTCAATCAGGCCTTCATCAGCCCATTAACTTCATCCCAATTTTTCCATAGGGATCATTTACTACACCTTTCCAGATTTCTATCCCCCTTTCGGAATCCATTTAAGTGCCACGCAAAATGACAGCCATAAACCAAACCCCTGTATTTGGTCACCCCTCTCAGGTCCTTTGATCTAATCGATAAACCGTAGCTAAAATCTACGATAGAATAACATATCGGTATTAAAGTAACGCCAATGGTTCTTCTGCCAGCCATTTTTATGAATTGCTGCATAATTTTGCCGGCAGACAACAATGGGAAATGGAAAATGGGAAAAGAGGCAGCGGGGGATCCCAGATAACAAATGTTGCCAGGCGGCAACTTCGAGGGGGGAATTCACCAAAAAAGGAAGCCGGAACGGCGAAGGATGGAAGGTGTCATGAGCATAATAAATGACCTCAACTTACCGATATGGCATTTTCCCTTTTATTCGAGCTGACGCTGTGGAAATCACCCCGTTGTCTAATAGAAAACTTTGGCTTTGCTTGGCAAAAAAGCAGAATTACGACAAACCAAAAAAAAACAAGTTACCGAAAAACCACCCAGAAAAGTGGGCAGAGCAGCTTACACCACTCCCACCCCCTGGGAGAGCTGGTCACATGTTTTCCATTTCCACGCGCAATCCACTTAGTTACGAGGAGGGTGGCAAAGGCGCAGGAAAACTCCCGAAGAACACTAAGGAAAAATGTAATCACATTTACAAAACTATCTCGAATATAAAAACTATAATTCAGAAAAACTTTAGCATCGAAAATTATCTTTAAACGTTAATCTTTAAACGTAAATCAGCTACGTTAAGAAAAGTAATTCCGGTCCATCAAAGAAAAACTCTTCTTAATTCATAATATACCAGTTCCATATATGTAGTTATTAATTAAACGATTTTTGGACAATCCTAAACATGCCTTAATTTTTTTCTGTGCATGGCGACCCACCATCGGATGTGAAATTTCATTTCAAATGATTTACTGTAACGATCAACAAACGCAGGAATTGCCCCAGACAGACGAGTCAACCCCCGAGGGCGGCGCTTAAAAGGGTGCGAAAGTTTAGCGAGCGTATCGCAGTCAATATCCAGAATATCCAGCAGCGATAAGTTCGGGGTGAGTGGAGAATGGGAGCTCAGGAACTCCCAGCACGCAGACATGCCATCTCTCCAAGGTTAACTTTAAGCTCGTCTCTTTGGTAATCGCCGAGGACTCTTTAAGAGTGCGATAAATTGTCCCCAGCCGGGATGCTCAACAGGATGCTTGACACCGAAACAAAACCTGCCTGCAAAACTGCACCCCGTAGGTTAAAAGCAAAAAAACCGAAACTGTTGTTACCATGGGTGCGAAGGGGAGATTTTGTGGCTAGATTGTGTAAACAATTTCAAAATTTAAATAAAGAAGGGAAACTATTGGTTTCCACTTGGTTAACCCATTTTTAAAATTATAGTTTTTCATTAATTTTACTTTTTTTTACCACTTGATGTGTACAAATGAATTCAACAGCTTTCCAATTTATTTAGTTTAATATTTTGGGTCATTCAATTTAACAATCAAAGCATTATTATACACTTATAATGGATTCCACAAGAATATAGGTACGTTCTCAAAATTTCAACACATCTTTGATGCTGTTGTTCCATTTAACTGGAGCCTCATTTAAAAAGTGTGCTACATATTTTATCTCATCAATATATATTTACCGCATATGCATTTACCGCTGCACAATTCCTGTCGGAAATGTGCCACTTCCATTTCCCAAGCTCGCACACTTGTGCATTCAAAGTTTTCCCTTTTCCCCGCCACCCGCATCCTGCGCCCTTCCTCTCGCTCTTTTGTCTCTACCTCTCTTTCTAGCCACTCTTTGTGCTCCACTTGGAGATGAAAAGCGCAAAACAAAAACACATTTGAAACAGTTGGGCGAGTGAAAAGCCGAAACCGGCAGAATGGAAAGGGCAAGAACAACAACAGACAAAAGCAGGCGCCAAAAACTAAAACCCAACTGCCACCCCACGTTTCACCCCTTTTTATCTGGGCAATACAGCATTATCAATGGCTGGAAAATGCAAGGAAAACTTAACTTTTGAGTCGAGTTTCAATAGCCACTACAAAGCGAAGAGCGCAAAAGCGGCAGGAGCGGCAGGATTCTCACTCATCGCTTCGTCCTTTTTGCGAGGCACACAAATGCGAGCCGGCAACTCAACCAGGCGCCCAGAATTTCCCAGCGGGGCGATTTCGAAACTGTTGCACACGTGGACGAAAAGTTTTCAGCAAAAATAAAAAAGAAAAATGAGGAAAAGGGAGAATGAATAGCCAGACAGCGGGAAAGAAGAGCGAGAAAAGAGAGCAGAAGAGAGGAAAGCCTGTGAAAGGGTCGTTGCACGCATGTAGCTTTCACTTTCCACTATGCTGCGGGGTTGAAAGAGTGAGACGGGTTGAAATAGTTCAGAAAAGTCACCCCAAAAAATAAAAAGAAAAGTCTGAAAACGGAAATAAAACAAGCCAAAAAAAATTGTCGTCGTCTGGCAAGGAAATTGCATTAGGCAAAGAAAAGGTTAAACAACCTATGAGCTGCTGTCCAGTTGGCTTTTTTCCTTCTCGCTTTTCCCCTTTTTGTGATTCGACTTAAATTTCCTGTCTGCAATTTATTTTGTCTGCACAGAAAAAAAATCATTTGAGACAAATAAAAAAAATATTCATTTTTTAAAACCATTTTTTTTAAATAATTTATTAATTTAAAAATTAAATAAATAAATAAATTATTTTGATCATTCTTTTTGCATTTTCTTTTATATTTAGAAAAATTGTCTTAAACCCTGTTACAAATAAGGTCAATTGATTTAAAAAATTTTTTTGTTTATCCTTTCGCCTATTTCTAAGTGTACCATGTTTATAAATATTGTTCCCAAACAAAACAAAATATTATTATATTTCAAACCTACATTTAAAAATGTATTTCAACCTACTCTTTGTTTTGTTAAAACTAATTAGTATATTTTTTCAAGTGTTTCCTTTTGCTTCTTCCAGCACACGGCTTTGTTCTGATTTTTTTCAACAGTTTTGATGATGAAAATTTGCTTGCTCAAGTTTTATGCTTATGGTAATGAGTTTTAATTAGGCGCACAGCAAGCGAAAGCAGCAAAAAGGAAAAAGGAATCCCAGCCACCACCATTTCACCACCCCACAGCCAGCCACCACCCACTGGGTAGTAGTGCCCATAGTCTTTAAATGGCAGCAAAGCTTCTGTTTTTAATTCGCACGTAAATTGAAAATGATTTTTTTCCTTCTAGGATATTATTCTAATTCCAGCAACAACATCTGGCAGGGACTCATTTTATTCGCTGGAGGGAGTGTAATTTATTGGGTCAACACAGCAAGGTTTCTTCAACACTTTGTAAATCAGTGTTTCACTCTGGACGCACAAAAGTAGTACAAACTTTGCGTTCATTTTATTTTTTCAGGTCAGCGAATGCAATTAAATCTCAATTGTTTTTAAAGAACGCTGTATTTATTTGCTTCGTTTTCGGATTTTTATGGCTCTTTCACTACACTCCATAAGCCCCGAAAATAGAAACAAACAAAGGCCGAAAAAACTAATGTACTTCACTCCCGAATCGAACAACACTCGGACTGCATGTGGACCGCAGTTTCAACACATATAACTCAATCGCCGCCACCCGCCGCGAATCCGAGATCGAAATAGAGATGTGGTACAAAAAAATAGGAATTACCAAAACGATAAGCGAAGCAGAAATTTGTACAAATATTTGGCCACTGGGAGGGATATTGGGTTCACTTCCCCTGGCACACTTCCCATCGCCTCGCACTTAATTAATTTATCAGAGTTGTATCGATTTGGGACTGGGATTGAGGATTGGGAATTTGAAATGTGAATTTCAGTGGTTATGGGACCACCCGTTCAGAAGTAGTTTTAAGTCAAAATATCCATTAAAAGCACAATCTGCCGAAAAACCCTTAATACATGTTTTTTTAATAAATAAATAAATCTTTAAAAAGAATAGAAGATAATAATCCTCAGAAAGATAAAGATTTAATTTTTCAACTTAAGTCTCAGCAGACTTAACTGAAAGCAATGTTTAGTTTTAAACTGACGTACACAGAATGTTACTACAGCGACCATAATTATCTCCATTTATAAAGTTCTGCCCATTTATAATCTACGCCTAGACAAATGTCTCTCCATGGATAATTTCCCGTTGAAAAGTTTTGTGAAAACCGTTCGTTTTGCAACATTCAGATGAATAACGAGCCGGGCGGAGGCGTTGACTGTTAATTCTGTATCCGCCGGGTGCATATGCAACATTTAGCCTGCTCCACCTTTTCACGCGGCCGGGAAACTCCCTCCTCCCACCCGCAACCTTCCACAGCCCGCCGACTATGTGTAATTACACAAAACGTGGGCTAAAATGTTGCATGGGAGATTTTTCCTTTCTTCACGCTGGCTCTTCGCTCTTTCTTCGCTTTCTTCACGTACGCGGCGGCTCTTTTAGGCGTAATTAAAATTACTCGAAGGGGCAGGGAAAGGTGTAGAGAATGTTTATGTTGCAAACACGTTTCATGTAAACATAGGGAGGTAGGGAGCGAGGGGGGACATGATTCAAGAATTCTTCCTGGTCGAAGGGGTTGGAGGTCGCCAGGCTTTTTGCCTGATGAAGTGACGACGTCAGCCAGAGTTTTCAAAGTTTTGCACATGTTTTGCCCATTTGTTTGGCTGCCAAGATGTCTGCGGCCAAGCTGCATCTCCCTGCATTTCAACACACCTCCCATCCATCCAAATGACAATTTTGAAATGCGCAAAATGTGCGAATATTTTTCATCACTAGCGAGGCATACAGAAATAGCCGCCAACAAAACAAACAAACATTTTTCCCTTGGCGTAATTAGCCATCTGAAACATCTGTTAATTGGGAATCCAAAGGGCAGAAAAAGCAGAAAAGCTGAGAATTAAGACTAGAAGCAGAAAACTTCTTGGGAACTGAAAATCTAACAACTTGCACAACATGTGGCGAAAAGAGTTCAGATTTATGTATTTAAAACCCGAGAGCATATTTCTAAAAACTTCCAATGCGGATATAATTAATTTCCTTTTATGTTCTCATACGCTTTTTAAGTTCGCAGCAGAACTTTATCCACAAGTTTCCACTAAATTTGCGCTGCTCTAATTACAAGCGACATTTTTTGGCTCTGTGCACATTGTTCATACGCCTCATTGTACAATTTTTGGGGGCAACAGAAAAATGTGTAAACAGCAAACAGGTTAAACAGAGGCTTTCCAGAGACCAAAACACACACGCTCCCAACAATGCCATTAATCAAATTTTATTGTTTAATTAATTTCGCTTGAATGAACCGAACTCCACGGCGGGGTGATAAGGCGGTGGAAGTCGGCCAGCGGCCAAAACAAACAAATCAGCCAAATATAGCTGAGAAATGGCATTCAATTCGTTCGATTTCAAAGGAAACCAACCGCTCAACTTGGCCCAGGTTCGAAATTCTGTCTTTGTTTACCTCACCGTTTGACAATTATTGAATTTTTTTTTTCTTCCCTCTTCTTCTATTTATTTGCAATTTATTCATCGCTGTTTCTGTTTGTCAGTTGATGATTTGTCATGGTTGCCGGCGAGGCAAGAAAATTGTCTGCTCTTTTCTGGGCTTATTAATCGAATTATGGATTGGGATCGGATGTTTGATTGGATCACATTAGGTGGGATTTTATTTCATTGGCGGTGGCTATAAAAGGCTCAAAGGTTTGAGCTGACAAAAGTTTATGTAACTAAACACAAGTCGAATTAATCAAAGTTTATAAGTAGAGGTTTTAGATTGAAATTGTATTTGCATGTACCTTAATTTAATTTCAAGTATTTTGCTTTACTACCAACTTGATTTACGTATTTACACTTTTTTTAAAAAACAACGAAAAAGCAACGCTTATTTTAATATCAAAATCAAAATCTTATTCAATATGTTCTTGATTCCTGTTTTATTCATCCATTTGCGCAACATTTCAATAACGATTTAACAACCATTTAATACCATTTTATTTAATTCACATTTTCGCACCATAAGGCGAGTTAAAATTGAAGAGAAAGGAGTGGAGAACCAGAAGGAGATAGCCCGGGGAGAATATCAGCTTAGGCCATGGTCAAAAGTGCCGCAAAGCCCAATTCAGACATGTTATGGCCTGGTTGATGTTTTGACTGGATTTAAATTCGATTTTGGACACGAGATAAAAAGCAAGCGATTGGGAAAAGAGAAGCGAATCGGGGGGAGAAACTGAGAAAAGACAGAGATTTACCGAATGCAGCCAGCGTCCACTTTGTGTGTTTATTCAAAGCACGTTCCTGCGGTTCAGTTTCGTCTTACTTTGCTTTTATTTTTGCAATGCTGAAGACATTGACTACGTGTCGCTGTCAAACTGTGAGTGATTTTTTCCTTTTCTTAGCTGCGACCAACACGAGCAGCATATTTTGTGTCCCAATTAAAAACGTTAACAATGACGAGTCACCGAATCAACTGGCAGGCTGCGCTTAAGCCATAAAAGAGCATTTAAGCCCCGGCTCTCACCCACTTTGCCAACCTTTCGCAAAACCGCAGAGCTTAACCGCAAAAGCGATAAAATCTGAGATTTCTTCTATAAGTAAAGCCCGGCAAAAAGCACAGAGCACAAAAACCAGAGGTAAAAAAATAATTAGCAAATTTACCCTGGTCCAAATTGCCGTTGACCACAAAACAATTTAGGGCCCAAGAGAAGCGTACAATTTTGAAGCTCATAAATGATTTAATTTTGTGGCATTTTCAAAGGTTGCTTCGATCTCTGCCAATCCCTCCATCTTCATTCTTTGGTAATGAATCTGGCAAAGAGCTGTAATTAATATCGAATCGAAAACTAAGCAATGACAAGAGCCTATTGTCTTGTGGTTGGGAAAAAGATATTGTATCTTTAGCATATATGGATCAACCACTTTGACGGAAATGGATATCACAAATGAGTCATGCATGTGGCACAACTAGAACGAGAGAAAATTTTTAAATTTTCTGGACCCAAGCAGGTGAACTTCCCATCTTTTGAATTGTGTAACTTCTCGGCACAATTGATTTGCTCTTGAAAATGCATTTGTATCAGCCTTGGAGGGGTGCCCATACAATATAAAGTCATTTTCAATAAAAGAAAATCTTAAATGGAATTTATTAATATTTATTAGAGCAACAACAACTGCGACCGACACACACAGCGTTAATAATTAATGAAATCAATAATCGATGGCAGTTCCATGGAGAAGAGCAATTCAGCGCCTGAGATAGGGATAGCCTAGAATCCAGAAATAAACTCTACGAAATCCATGTGGACATAATCGAGCATAAATTCCCCAAAACAAAAAAGGGAAATGAAAAAACCATCCCAAAAAGTCAAGCTGTGAGTGGCAACAAAGCGGAGAAAAGGTAAAAAAAAAACCGGTGGGAGACGACAACAAATTAGGCAATGTTTGGGCAGGTAGGCGAAAAGAAGGAAAAGGATTGGTTGGTATGAGAGTATATAGTATATACCACATAGGATGGACGACACCCTGAAAATGCTAATGTTGCATGCCACATAATCCTGTTAGAGACGCGTGAATGAGACTGCCAAACTTGGACTCCTCTCCTGTTTGCATGTGACAGCATAATTTGTGGGTTCGGCCCTACTTTGTCTTAAGGTCCGCTGCTGATGAGCCCGCTGATGATTATTAATCACACACATTTCTGTTTATCTTTTGGCCGGCATACTTAATGAGCTTCGAACAACTAATAACTGGGCTTTATTTGACAGTTTATGGCCATTTAATGTTGAGGAGAAATTCGGGTTTTTCGTGGTAGGGGTAAAAATTAACATAGGCAAATTGGGGAACTTCTTGGCCCAAGCCAAAGTCAAATGTCGCGGACACGACCTGTTTTTATAGCACTTAAAAGCCCATCAAATAAAGATATCACTTGAGGCTCGTTGGGAGTTGCAACATACCCACAAACACGACGTTCCCTCGTTCCCCACCCAAACGCCAATTATATTTAGACAACGCTTTGGGTTGTTGGAACGCCCACGCTTCTTTTGGGGCACCCTCATCTGAACTCGGTCTGAAATATGATTATATAGACGCTGCTCAGTCTGTCCGCCACCACTTATAAATTATCTTTAATGACAAGTGCACTAAACTAAATAAATTGTTGCCGACTTAATAACGTAATTCTCCTTTGGCCCACAAGTAGGCGTTGTCTGGCTTCCCCTCTCTCCATAAATTCTCGAGAAAATAGTTTAAACGATTTATGGATCTGCCAGCCGGGGATCATGTGTGTGGAAAATTTACAGGGGGAACTTGGATTACAAGTGATAGATCGCGACACTTGGCGACAGGCAACCAAATTGGTTACAAATTTATCTTTTTGCGGGGGATATTTTATTTTGTACAGCAAGAATTCTTGCCACTTTATTAACCTGAGTTGGTTTTATGCCCTTTGACTTGATATTCTTTTATGTTAACTAGGTTATCTAAAACAATTTAAAGAATTTAAAACGCTTTATAATAAATGTATTAAAGTCTTATACAGTCTAATCTTTGGAAATAAGTCATTTAAACTCCTCCGATGCATATTCTTGCAATTTAATCCGCCTTCTTATTTACTAAGCTCCTTAAGTTTAGTAAAGTATTCCCCATTACTCCCCTTCATCTCCAATTTTAACAAAAAACTGCTGCTGACAACACGCAAATGAAGAAAAATGGTATTATCCGCATCATCATTGTGGTTCCTGTTGTTGGGACGCCTCTTCATAAAGCTTTTACTCGAATGCAGACCAAAGACATTTATTTAAATTGAAATGCAACAAAAGAGATACAAAGAGGTCTGTTGACTGGAGTAACTACATCATTGTTGGCTCCGCGTGTTAGATGAATTTGCTGCACTATAAAGAAAACTTAAAGGCAGACAGAAGACAGTGAGTTGAAGCCAATGTGTGTGCGCATGAAGGCAAATTTATTGCTGATAAATTGTGTGCTTATTTAGCAGCATTTTAAAGTTGCCACAGGCGGGGGTGGGTGGGGAACAATCTTCCTTGGGGGCAATATTATTATGAAATGCCCAGTGCCTTGGTGCGAAATGCAGCTGTTTAATTAGCAGCCAACAGCGGACTCCGACAGCCATTGAATCTCTCAATGGGGCAGCAGCTGCAACATCTACTTTCTGCTGTTGATATCAATCAATGGCAATTGATCGAAATTGAATGGTGTTGCACTCCATTACAGCGAGTGGAGCGGAGAGATTCGAGGTTGATGCACTGCGGTATAACTAGAAAAATTCTCAAAAATATGAGAAACCTATTTATAGCCGGCAGAACTTAGAAAATGAAAAATGTTGATCTGATGTTTGGGTAAGTTGTATGCTAAAGCGTAGTGCATAATGGTCAATACTCGAAACTGAAACCAAAAACGCTTAGATTCATTTACTAATGTTAGTACTATTTGAATTCTTATTTTGTTTTTGTTTTGAGAGGTTTTAATTGCGTTAATATAACAATATGTATAGTTTGTATAGTTTGTTTCTTATTTATAATTACGAAACCCTAAGTTCGAAAAGTCAAATGCGTCATCAAAATAATATTGAACACATATATGAACCGACATCGATTTACCATGACGCAAGCGGAACAAATCTAAGCAATTAGACTTCAACAAAAATATATGAATTGTGTCAAATTAATTTGCATAAGTGAAGGATCGCGGGAGGGTAGCGATGAAAAATTATTAAAAATTCATTAGGAAGCTAATCAAGACAATTAAGAGACATCGAAGATCGAATAGTCAAATCGATTCGAATCGAATAATCAATGTAGCGGTCTGTATGTGAGAGTTGGCCACCATTTATCATTTCGGACGGAGATCGTAGGAACGCGAAAAGCCGTATTTTTGCTGTGGATCTTAAAAAGAAGGCCTGCCAAGATGCTGCCTCCCCATACTTGTGGAGAGATAATCCAAATAAACACTGGCGGAGAACAAAGCAAACTGGATGATGATCGACCCAAGAGGCCCCTCAACTAATTGAGTGGGCAAATAAATGATGAAATGCTTCGAGTGGCCACCACTCCTCCTGACCCCAAGCACTTTGATTAAATTTGCCGGATTGACAATTCCTCCCATTGCGGATTTGAGCTCTTCAGTTAGCCAGAACTTGTCCACAGGAAGTTGCCACTGCCAGATACGACTCGAGTACTGATGCAAGATGCAACAGTCGCCACGGGGAGCCGCATTCATCGAAAACTTGTTCTAGACCAAAAATAACCGGGGAAAAGGAGGAAAGAGCCGAACTCCAGCCGGAGCACATTCCGCAGCCAGACCCAGATGAAGACCAGGGAAAAGTGCACTTGAAAAACTTTATAAAATTATACATTTGATTGACTAGTTTATATAACTTTTGAAAATCAGCTGAGAGGCGGATTACATTTAAAACAATTTTAAATATTTCAATAATTAATTTGCTGGAATTTAAATTAATGCAAGCATCACTCAATCTAATCATATTAAAATATTTATTCATGAAAAATATTTAATTTGATATGAATTCATACACAGTGATTTAATTTTATTCCGTAATTGGAACAGTGTATTTTTGCTTCAGTGTATGAATTTATGAATCGTTCTTCGGTTTGAGAATGAATCGCTCTTTCTTGGGTGTCTGGGCCATGGCCCACGATACTGGCCGGCGTTTCGGGGCGTTTACAACGCTTTTGGTATCTTGTATTTATTTAATTGACGTTTGTACGTGTTGGTATTATAAAATGATCAGGAGGCGATCTCAGCAGACTCTCTCTTTAGAGGTTCTAGGCCCACAGGTCCAGTCGCCTCTCTAGGGGCAATTATGACAGCATTTGGGGCGTTGCTGGACATGCATGTGGGGGCAATAGATCGGCGTCGCCTTGCAGTTTCTGCACTGTTCGGCTGTGTGTGTTTGGTTTGCTCTACGTGCTGGCAGGATAATTACCTTAGTCGCTATCCAACTCCCCACTGAACTGTCTGCCTTTTGATCTGTCTGGGTGTTAGTTTATTAAGACTTAAGTGGGATTTTAATGGCCTGAAATATGCCAGGCGAATTGAAACTGCCAGGCAAACGGAATTCTCTGGGGGGACTTGCCAGCAAAAGGGAACCCTATAATGTGAGTACCAGTCGGGAGGAAGTAAAACCTAGTCATGATTAAGTGATTTCTCACATCAAAAAAACTTTAAAAAATATTAGTGCAAACACATTTTTAAAAATGTTCAATGTTTCTAATTCTAAACAAGAGAGAACGCTATAGTCGGGTGCCCCGACTATCAGATACCCGTTACTCAGGTAAAGGGAGTGCGAGGGAGATGGAGATAGAAACTTTGATCACGCATAACTTTTTAACGAATGGTCCGATTTGGAAAATTTCTTCTACATTTCGATAGGTATTGATAAACACAATAAAACTGCATTTTTACTTTTCCGAAATATTTAAATTTTTAAAATCGTATACAAGCGATTGTGGGCGTTAAAGGGGGCGTGGCACCTTTTTGAAACAAACTTGCGCTGCGTAGGAACTCCTAGAATCTACATGCAAAATGCCAATCTTCTAGCTTTTATAGTTTCCGAGATCTCAGCGTTCATACGGACAGACAGACAGACGGACAGACGGACAGACGGACAGACGGACATGGCTAGATCGACTCGGCTAGTGATCCTGAACAAGAATATATATACTTTATAGGGTCGGAAACGCTTCCTTCTACCTGTTACATACTTTTGCACGAATACAATATACCCTTTTACTCTACGAGTAACGGGTATAAAAATGTACCTATTCATGACCTCAACTTTCTCACGCTATGAAGATGTCAAACACCCAAAATCCACCTAATAAATAAACATCCATAATGATAATAATTTAATGCCTCAATTGAAAAGCCATTAAGAACAAGACTAGTTTGCAGGTTGCTCAAAAAGAAACGTCCGAAAAGGGGGAAATGAAATTCGACCAAAATATAAACTGGTAAGAAATACCGTACATGATTGGATGATATACAACTTTTGCCGCTCAACGATCAAACAATCGCAATCAATGGAGCTATTCAGGAATGATGCTCCCACAGACCGCACAAAAATTGAGTTGTAGTCGAACCCGATCTGAAAAGCAGACCAGACTGTGGAGAAATGATAAGATCATCGCCTTGCCAACTAATAACAGGCAATGATGGCTGGCGGACGCTTTAGGATATGACTTGGCAAATTGTGCTCATTATTAGGACTCGGGGAACGAGTCGAGACGAGTTCTCTCTCTCGCGTTGAGATCTTTCGGATCCGATTATAGCCATTAACACATTTTGTTGCCTCGCTCAGACAATTTTATGTCGACAATTAAAAAATCAAATAATATTTGTGGCCCTGTCCCAGAGATGATGCGCAGAAATTGGATATCTTTAGAAATGTAAACAGATTCGGAATGTTTTGCTTTTAACTGAATCGAGTGGAACAAGCGTTTGGGGTAAGAAATACATTTCCTCCAGACAGGTAATTAATCCATTAGCACATTTTATATATTTCATCGGTGGTTCTAGTCTCGGAAAATCTAAACGATAAACAAAACAAAAAGGGAATCATTAATTGGGGTTCGTTTGGCTGCAGCTGTTTGTATCTATCTATTCAATACCGATTGTGCTGATCTAAGCTAATTCAAATAAACTGGAATCAACAAGTAATGTTCACACTCTAGCGCCGATTTCAGCATTCGTGTTAGCGTTCATAAAAAATATTTTGCTGTCATCATCGCACGGCCGTCATGATCGGTTAATTTTTGGCACATAGATGTGATATTTACAAATGTATCTATGCATATAAAAGTGATCGAAGATGGATAGAAACGTGGGGTGTGAACAGGACATTGCAATGATCTTGCCATAAATCTATTAGTGATCTTGAGCTGCTTTTAGCATGAAAAAAGTTTTACCCTACAAATGTGTGTTAAAAACAATTAATTGAGTTTTCATCAGTGCTACTTTTTGTCTACATTTCTTCTACGTGGGTTATCAGAAGCCCGATTTTCACTTCCTATTTCCCCTTATCCATATCATTGACAAGAAATCTTTAACCCAAATCAAATTTCAAGAAAAAAGACACAACTTGTTGGAAACTTGGGTGATTTATGTGTACAACTAATTGAGGATTTTCAAAGTAAACCCAACCCGTTCCCTCTTTTTTTTAGGTTGGGTGTGTGCCACTTTCATTTTTGTATTTTTTTCCCCACACAGTGATCGATTTGTACAAACAAAATGCCAAAGATAACAATATAATATATAATAATTGATTAAAATTGAAACGCCACATTATCGCACAGAAAGAAAACCACTGGTAATTCAATGGAATTTTGTTTTTTGTGCCTATTGAAGAAAAGGGAGGGAGAGGACTGCACACCCAGATTAGATTACTGCAAATTGACACATTTTTCTGTGAGCTGTCAGTGGCAGTTGGTAAAGTTGGAAAAGTGGAAAAAGTGCCACTCGAGCGGATTCGTTGCGCTGCACTGAGTCGCATTTTTTCCGATCCCCTGACGAAATCTGTGCGGGGGCTGCTGCCACTGATGATTCCCATAATGAGAGCATTAAACGCTCAGTTCCCCTTCACTTTGTTCTATGCTGCGTTACGCATTATCCCTTTGAGTTCCATTGTTATCGTTGCGGCAACGCCTCTTTCTGGTAACCAAACTCCCGCTTTTTGTTACAGATTCGTAGCGCTCACACACCTCGATGCCCTCCCATCACCTGGCGGCAGGAACATTGCATGATTAGCCCTAATAATCCCGACCCGAACATTAAGTACGCGCCTATTAATGGCCTCAGGATATCTCGAATATTCGGCAGGGGATATGGCAAGAAAGTTTATCAATCGGAAACGAGGGCAGAAATTTATATTTTCTATTTCAGGAATGCTTTTAGTGGCGGTTTGTTCGGCCAGGATAAAATATAAATAATGCGTCTTAGATTGGCACAAGATTTATGTTTGCACACCAGGGAATGGTTGAGAAAGCACATACATATTGTATTTTGCAGAGGATAAATTAAGGATAATTTACCACATGCTATTTTTTTGATTGATTGCTTCACTCTTATAATAACCTTAAACTTACCATAAAGTACAAACTTAATAGAACTTTAGGTTTAAGTTTTGATTTCATTATATATCACATAATATTATATATATCAGCGTGAATGGCTTACGCTGCATAAGACTCAACACTCAAACTAATCACCACTAATCAATATCTGAAAAGCCTCTATCACTCGACTGCCGAAAGATACAAATGTAGCTCTCGGCATGTAGGCCTTTGATTAATAGAAAAATACCCACTCGCAGGCAAAGTTTTTATCATCAACCCACCCAGATGGAAGCAACTTGAAACTGCAGAGGCAAAAAAAACTTATGAATTCTGTTGGTCTGAGGCATCCGAGTATCTGTCTCTGAGGCGAGCAAGTAAAGTGCTTAAAAAGACATAAATTAAACACTCGGCTACCTGTCATCATCATCCACACATCGTGTCGGCATCACAAAGCTTTGATTTCAACAGGGTTTCCCCTGTTCCTGCCCCTCGATCCCCTTCAGTCTCATCCTCATTGTTGTCGAGTGTTGTTGTGTCGTGTATCCTACACACAACCTAACAATTAAGCCTCTCCTCTCGTACACTCGCGGACACATAAAAAAAGTATGTAACGTAGAAGTTGCAACCACTTTTGCAATATACAAGAAACGTAGTCTATAAAAAGGTAGGCAAATAAAGTGTTATGTTTAAAAATTTAATCCGACGCTATAGTATTTAGCAAGAAACCAAAAAAAGATCCCAGCCAGTATGCACAGACATATGTCGAAAAGTCTTTTCTTTGACATTAGCGAAAAAATAAACCGATCCAAATTTCGGGGACCGAAAAATACAAATCTATAAAGTCATTGAATCAAATTGCAATCGTTACTGATATTAGTTTCAGTTTTTATTTCAGCGCTGTTTTTCAGTGTAGTCTACCTTGGTTATTGTCAAAGTACCAGGTTCTCTGTTTTTTTATTCTGCTGCTGTTGCCACACATAAAATAAAATGCGTTTTTAATTTGCAGATGCGCGTAAAAACGAAGAGCAGACTGGGATGGGGGAGAGTGAAAAACTTTGCATCTGTTGGCTCTGTCTCGTTTTTGTTTTTATTGTCGCCGCCTCATGGATGGTATGGAAATTATTCGCAAGTGGCAAAAGTTATGCCAGCCGTCAAGTCATCAGACGGGGCGTGGTATTATGAGGCATAGTGATGGAGCTAAAGTCCCGAGAAGAGCAAAAAGAACCACCTGTCTCTGCGGCAGGTGCAAGGCTTGGATGTGCCAAGTCGAATAAATGAGAAGCGCAGAGAAAGGCAGCAATTTACGGATATCAATAAAGCTAATGAATGAGGAACATTAAAAGAAGGAATGTAAAGAAATAAACTTTTAAATAACACAGAATGACAGTTAATTTAAAACCTTGCAGAAGAGAGAAGGCTATTTGCGGACATCAATAAACTTAAGGAATGAAGAACAATAAAGATAATGTTTGGGTAGGCACGAAAAGATACTTTGGCTAGCACCATAAATAAGTTTATGGCAAATTCTCTTCTAAGATTGATTAATTTTAAATTACATCAAATGGAGTTGGTTATGATGTAAAAAATATAAGGATTACGGAAGAATCATTTCAAATCTTAGAAATAAATTATTGACTATCAATGAACACGAATAAACATATTGAAAACAGGTAACACTTTGCAAAGCCTAGCACAAATTCGGAAATTGTCAGTCGATTATATTAAGTTCTGTTTACATTGCCGATTATCTTTTCATGCTTATTTCCACCTAACAAGCCATAAATTTCGTATCGCAGTCATTGAGAATCCCCCGCATTCCTTGACTCCACGCATCATGGGCCCTGCGACATTGACAATCTCCAATTGCAACTTCCCACTGCAACAACGGAGCAGGCGACTGCTTTTCCAACCCGCTTACATGTGCGTAAGAGTTGTATCTTCATAGCCAAGTTGCAGATAACAGAGACATTCGCCAGGGGGAAAGGATGGATACAGGGGGAAATGCCTCAAATGCCGACACAAAGCGAATAAAAAGCGGAGGCAGCTACGACGACAGCGACATTTCGCTCCCCTCGATCCTAGGCGTTTTACTCTGGGCGAGCAGTTGCCCGTGGGTAATGAAATATTGCCATGTGCCAGCGCCTGCGCCTCCTGACTGACTACCTATGCAGCCCCCTCGGCCCCGCCCCTTCTGGCTCACCTGTCCCGCCCCCTTTGAATTGCAAATGTTTGCCGGCAACAGCTGCTGTTGCTGCTTCTGCTGATTTTGCTGCTGGCGGGATGTGTTGTTGGTGTAGGTTGACAAACAAACATGCCAGCGCATAAAACAAAAACAACGGGCAGAAGCAAGCAAAAAACACAGAGAAAAAAGATTTTCAAAACTTATAGCTTTAATTAAAATTTTAATTTTAATGTAAAGTATTTTATATATCGAAGTATTATCTCTGCTTGAAATAAGGTTCCTCTTTATTTTAAGATATCAACTTAAATGATTTACTTTATTTATTTTATTAACAGGGGTTTAAATAATAATAAATAAACAAGGTTCTTGCAGGGAATTGTAAGCCTTAATTAGAGACAAAAAGTTATTAGGAAAAGTTATTTATTTTTTAATTTTACCGGCGTGAATAATTCTTTATACAACATTGGTATTATTTTAAAGCTCAAATTTACTCTCAGTGAATTAGAAGCAGTGGCAGCAGCACCAAAGGAGTCAAAGTCAGGAAGAGAAGCACTTGAATCGCCGCCTCCTCGACTGCCTTTCTCGCCACCAGTCGGTCTCCGGGTTGCACTTGAAAAAAAGCGACTGCTGCATGCCTCACCTGCCCGATATTGCCCCTTACCTCACCTCGCCTCATCTACCCATCCAGTTGACTTCCTTCTATTTACCTCTTGAACATGAGTCGAGACTTACAAAATTCGCATTCACGTTTTGGCTTTTTACCTTTGCGCCTATTTATCATCAAATCCAGCAAAGAAAGATGGAGCGCCGAAGTTGATAAGGGGAAGGAAGGAAGGAGGGAATTCGGGAAAAAACAGATATTATATACAGATAGAATACCCTTGAATCTTAAAAAGTTCAAGGCAAGAAATTAATTTAACATGTCTTATTATTAAGTGACTATTTTTATTTTATTCAAATTTGTTTTTAAATTGTTTTTCATTTTTATGATTTCAGAAATATGACTTTCAAGCTATTCTTATTGGTAAAATGTTGTAGTTTTTAAAATAATATCTATATTACCCTTTAGATATCACAGAAACTTTTTTTACATGATCACTCCGATGATAAATTAAGATCGAAGCGTTAGAAAAACTCCCAGTACCCCTGCCCTAAAAAAAGAGTATCGATGGCATAGCTGCCATGCAAATGCACTTGAGTAGAAAAACCAACGACGTCGACATGTGATACCATTTAAACCTGGGGACTGGGACTTTGACTCCGACTTCTCGATTTGCCGACTGGGACTGGAACGTGGTCTTCCATGGCAACGGACCATGTGGCGGACGAGTCGGCAGCCCAGGTCCGACTGCAATCAGGCAAAATTGTTGCCAACTGTGCTCCGCATTCCAGAGAGCCTGCTCGACTTCTTCTGTATGGGAGTACGTCCGAAAATAGCGTGAGAAAGCAAAATATTGACTCAGGGACCAGGGGGCAGCAAGGAGCTCCTCATCCGGCGATATGCAAAGCGCGATTAAATTCTTTAGCCTCGGCCCGAAAAACCGGCTGACCGGCTCCTGCTCCCCAGCCAAAGGTGCTAAATGAAGTTCTTAATTAAGTGCGAGTGGCATCGAGAAAAATGAAAAGGGAAAAGGGTCCCCGGAATGGGGAGAACGAGTTTTATTGGCACATCGTTAGCTTCGGTATCCTGCATTTATTGCATAATTTGTTAATGAGGAGGGAGTGGCGGGGCGGAGAGAGTTTACAGACACGCTTCGTGGCAAATGACAAATTAGCATTGGAATTGGTCAAAAATCGGGCGCGTGAGAATGGAATGTGGTGGAGAGTTGTTGAATCAACACGAAGGGAAATAACCATATAACCACAGATGATGCACTCGATGACTGAAACTCTACTTGAACTGACCGCTTATCTTATCGGTCTGTTGTGTTGCCTGGTAACCCAATATCAGATGATTTATAGAGGGAGTATAAAACAAATACTATACTATGATTCATTTAAGATAATGAAGTGAGAAAACACAATCAAGGTGTGAGAAGAAAACAAAATTTAGTTCATTGCCTATTTGCATTGCTAAATCGAAGAAAATTGTAAGATTGGAAATTATAGAAGAAAAGAGTGAATTGGAATCTATTGTTTTTTTTATTTGTATTTTTAAAAATGTATTTTTTGATGATAAATAAATTAAATGAAACGGAAGTAAACTAAAAAAAAGGGTCAAGAAACATTTTAGCAATATTTATTTCTTTTTCTAACCTGTCCTAACAAATTCCCCTTTTACTATGAATTTTTTAAGTCTATTCTTACCCCATTTACAGACCGCCATAAATTACAATTTAATTAACATTTTCCACATTCCACAATAGCAATATCAAGGAACACATAAATAATAAAAACATAAAAGGGGAGAGGAACATCTAAAAAACTGATTATGATTAGAGAGAGTGAGGGAGATAAAGTTCGGAGACCTGGCGATCCTCATAATTAAGCGACATTTGCCGGCATGACATGCAACAAGCTTGAGATTAACATAAATTTCCAGATACCAAAGCGGGGAACTCGAAAATTTTATGGACCGCAACAAAGTAAAGGGCAAAAAGTAAAAAAAACCGAAAAAGTGCGCAACCCGCGCACCTGTCAAAGTCAAGATAAAAGTACAAATTATGGTTATTATGTACTTGACATCCGACAAAACAAGAAGGGATATATCGAGGGTAAGCGTTGGCGTGTGGTAATTGGTGGCGATGAAAATATTTCCGAGCCGTCTTCTAATTATTAGCGCTAATTCTTTGTATATAAAAAAATCTCATCCTCTCGCTTCAAGTGTCGAGTGTCTCGCAGTTGATTGAAAGATGTGCCTAATTGATAGTCGAGCACGAGGCCCCTTAAAAGGCGGAGACGTAGAGAGACGGGTCGGAAAAAGACACGATGAGACATCATCAAGTGCGTGTCATTGTGTAATTTGGGCTTGATTATTATTAATTTGCAGACGCCGCCAGCGTTGAGGTTTTAAAGCTAAGCTGATGAAGAGGGAAATCGGGGAAGGTCTCAGTTTGATGAGAAGGTCTCTCAACCGCAGGCCAAAAAAGAATTTTTATTTGATTTGCTAATGAACGGGCTGGAGGGGTATTATGCTGATAGATCACAGGAAATGGTAGACTTACTTAAACTGTTTTAAAAACCGAAGGGAAAATGTCGAGATGATCGCTGGGAACTTACCTGTAAAGAGAGCAAAGGAAAATTATTTTAGATTAGATGTTGAAATTGTACGATATTATTTTTAAGTACGGAATATCGTGCAATGATTCTTTATAAGAGGCCTATAATAATGCGGTTGAAAGTACTTAAAATTAGAAGAAAGCCTTGTGTGTCTCCTAATTTATTTTAATGATTTGGAATGACTTATAATGAAATAAATATTATCAGTGTTCTTTTTATAGCGAATATTTTTAAAACATGATTTATATTAAATTGAATATTAATATAAAATACTGAAATACAAAGTGTTTTATAAACATAGAGGAGAATTTAAAAATTGTCCAAAAGTTTTATAGTTTTTCCAACAACAGTTTTAAAAACTGATAATCTTTGAAAGAGTTTCTTTCCATTTTTATAAATAGCGAGAGATTTGTTAAAAATACTTTCCCACAGTTTCTTCGTGGTTCAAAGACTTTTGTTTTGCTGACACCTAACAGAGATGTTCCCTAGCCATCTATTTCGAACAATTGACTGCTCTTCAAGTCTAGTAAGCGACCAATCTTTAAGCACAAAAACCCTTAAGAAACTTCAAAAGTCTAGCCGAGTCTAGGCGGCGTCTCCTGGTTATGTTTTTTCTTTCATTTCGCCCAAGAAGGGCTTCGAAGTCAAGAGTCGAAAACCCAAGTTCAGAGGAAACGAAATATGCACAGACGAGCCCCACAGAGAGTTGCGTTTTACAGCAATCCCACGTAAGTGCCATGTGGCCATAGTGCACTCGGGTGCGTATGTATCTGTGTGTGCGGAACACCTTTTACCAAGAAACAACAGCAACAACAATTACAGCAGTCATCACCTTTGGTGGTTTCCAGTCGTCGTCGGCGCCCTGTGAACCTGCTGAAAGTCTCAGCTCAGCAGAAACTACCTAAGCAGCCCGAAAATAAGCGAGATATATGTGGGAGATGGAATGAGAAAGAGATCCGTAGAAAACCCTTTTCCGGGGAGGGGCGCCCGACAGTTGGGGGAGTGGCTGCGGTAAGCGAGGGACTGGATGTTTATTGTCTTACGTCTTCGAAGTTATAAAACAAAGCGTCAATTGACTGCTGCCGTCTGACTCTCAATTCTACTCCTGAAATCTGTGTTCTTCGGTTTTTTGGCCCTGTGAAATTAACATGGATGTTTACCCCAAAAAAATAAACGGAAAACTACTTCTTAATCGTCTCTGTAGAAGCCGACAAATTCCGGAGGAGCGGCCAAGAGGAATTGCTAATAAAGGAAGTCAAGAAGACCACAAATCGAATAACAAATTGTGTGGGAAATTCTTTTGCTAACGAAATATTTAAATCAGTTTAAATTAAAGTTATAAACTACATAGAAACCAGCTATATTAAAAGAAACAGGCTATAACAAGAAGAAAAAAAGGTTTTATATTTTGTACTTTAGAGGGCTTTATAAGGTATAGATTTGTTATGGAAACAATTGTTTGTCTGTAAATGCTTTCAGCAACTTCCCTTTTCAATGCATCAACTTTCATTACAAAAACGGTTGGTAATATCTTCTCTCTCTTAACGTCATTATTCTGTGCAGCCGCAAAAAAAAAACTAAAAAAACAATCTCAGATAATTGAAACCCAAAGTGAAACTAGGCCATTGCCAGCATTTAAGCAATGTCCAGAGCTCAAAGGAAATCTGGGAGTTACCGACAAGAGGACCCACATCATTACATTGTAATGTCTCCCCCGAAAGCCCCTTTTCTGATCATTTCACCTCCTCACTCTTCGATCCTTAATGGCTGCGAAACACGCGAATCATAACGGTTTTAATGAAACACATAAATTCAGGTTGAGTTCCTGGCGAACGCCTCAGAAAAGTCGACTTGGGTGAGCCCCCACTGCAATTCCAGCGATCTCGGAACCACTCTTATTGCATCGTCTCTTTCTACTCGATCGCCTCGTGAGCGTGAGCAGTTTACTTAAAAATATCTCTTCGAATTGTTTTCATTCATTTTTGTTGGGTTCCAACGCTTTTCCCCAACTCACTTATTAACTGCAATTTTGCTGCCTGAATTACCAAGTAATCAAAGCTAAGCTGGGAAAGATTTAAGGTGATTTTTGAGACTGCAGTTGATTGCATAAGTGTCAGAAGCCCCCAAATGACATATAAGATGTATTTACCAAAACCTTAAGGGGTTCTCTTAAAATACACTTTCTAAAACTCTTTAAAATTTGACCATGATTGAAATGTTATTTTAATTTATGCAATTAACTTATGGTAATATTAAAAATAAAATAATTATTTTTCGCTTTATTTCAAATAGCCAAAATATTTAAAAAGTTATAGTGATAATATATTATAATGAAATTAAAATCAAATAGACATGATAACATAAATAAAAGAATGTTCCAATAACTTCCTGATGAAACATTTAACGTATTAATAATTTATTCAAATAATTTTATAAACACTTTAAGCTATGTTTATTTTAAAGCCATGTACTGTAAAGCATATCCTTTTGAGAGTAGCCATCCTTTTTGCGCAAATTGCGAGGCAAAAATGAATGGAAATGAGTTACAACGATGGATGATGCCGACAAAAGATATGCCTCTGACTGAATCTCTGGGCCCTGGCCATAAAGAATCCAACACTATGGAAGGCCAGTCAACTGTGGAACAGGTAACCTGAAGGAGGGCGAATCGACGGACATGCGGACGGACAGCGGACAGGATACGGACACACGAGCAGACGTCGGTAAAACTACAAAAAAGAATCGAGTCGAGTCGCGTTGAGTTTGCTTTGAGGTGAAAGAAGAGATTTTCCCATTCTCTCCGACTTTTTCTGATTCCGTTTCTGGTCTTTCATTTGATTTCAATGAACTGTCTTTCTTTGGCCGCAGAATGTTGCAAGTGCGGACCGAGAACAGCCAAAACAAATAGCTGATAAAAAATGCAATTTTTATCTATGGGAAACAGATGCGAGTGCGGAACAGAGATGGTTATAAGACAACTGATACTTTAGTTTGCCTAATACCAAAACCAATAGCACAAAAAAGGACAATTTCTTCTTGTGGGGATTTCGTTGTTTGCGTTGTAATTGTAAACCATTTGTCAGCAACTTTTCTATGTAGTTGATTGCCCCTCTCTTTCACTCGTTATTTTGCCATATCCTTTCTCCCAAACATGCCGGAAATGTCTTTATTTGCCTTTGAATTCAATAGTACGGGCCTGTAGTCGTTTGTGTAATTTATGTGTCATTCTGCTTATGGGATTTAGTTTCTATTTCGTTATTCGGTTCGGTTACCCAAGAAGCTCTATTGAACGGAAAATATATACTGTAGAATATTCTACAATAACATAGAGTTTAGTTATTTAACCTCTTACCTTAATTTAAAAGGCTTTCAATTAAATAGTTTTTAATATTTTAAATAAAGCTATGTAATGTCAAATTCTTATAGCTTATAAAAATAAAAAAGTTACATTTTGTAATTTATTTTTTTTTTTATCGTCAATGACATTAATTGGTACCCCGTTTTAAGCCTACCATTATTTTTGGTCAATTTTGTCCACACTTTTATTAGCTGGAATCCTCCCATCATAACTTAACACATGAAAAGATTCGCTTGCTAGCAACTATCTCATAACCACTTAAAATATTTGCTTTTATAACTTGATTATTATTTGACAGCTTCCTTATGCAAAACCTCCTTCACTTAGAGAAGAACAAACCAATCTCCGCATTTATTTCGGAGATGCGTGGGTAGGAGCCTAAAACTCGTTTGACTTCCACCAACACTCAAACACAAACTATAATGCCAAGCGCCGGATTTAAGTTACAGTCTTCTTTTTCAGGTCCATCTTCATGTGGGTTGTTGTCTCTTAAATTTATCGCTCATCGTTTTCGACTTCTACGCATTTATGTTTTGATTTTTATTTGAGGTTTTGCTTTTTATATTTTTACCTTGCCTTTGTCAAAATTAGTTTCCATTTTATTATCGGCACCTTATAGAGGGAGATAGAGGAGGCGCTGACGGGTTTCCGGTAGCTTTTTGTCAATAAAACCCACAAATTTATGACCCCTGAACAAAGCTTCAACCCGACGTGGTAAAATATTTTATATACAAAATTAATTTTCGAATTTTTGTGGGTATTTTTTAACGGCCGTTTAATGTGTTTTATGCCTGGAGGTCTGTGGTATAATGAATTTGTCAACAAATTTAATGGCATGTGGTAGGGTGGGAAGGGACAGTTTACACCGGCTGTAGCATTCTTCGTCCATACAAAAGCAATCTCCTTGAGTTGATCCAGGGTAATCTGCCCTCCATACACAAAGCACATTCATCTCTCCACTTGAGCCGAAGAAGAATAAACAGAAACTGGACCAAAACTAATTGAATACCATTATTTGCCAGATTAGGACAACGCATAACAAATGGGCAAGGTTAGGTGGAGATTTGCATGGAAAACCCTTAACGAACTGTGGGAAATGGAATCCGAAGCGGCTGAAGCCGGGCAGGCAATTGCATTTTATTGTAATTGCCAAACACTAAAAGGAGATCAGGCTGGAAAACGACCTTTGATGGAGTCGAAGGCTGGGCCTGCGGATAATAGCCCTTTTCGGACCTCGGTCCGGCTCTTTAATGAACTTTTAGGCACGCACGTAGAGGCCCGGCATTAATTACAGGCTCACTGCGAGTTGGAGCTGGAGAGTTCGAGCTCGCATCTTGATTTTCCGAGGGGCCAGACATTCTCCGGCGTAGCCTCCATTCGCCGGGGCCGCGTTATCTGCAAACGCGCCATCGAAGTAGGTGGCGCAAATTAACAAATCTTTCATGTGACCCAATTAAATCAACTCGTACCCAGCGGCCGGCGGGTTTGGGTTCTGCTGAGCTGTTGGCCCCGGCAATTTGGCATTCGTCATGCTCGCCAGGCAATGAAAACAACCGAAGGCCCTCGGTGTCTGGATGCTGTATACACAGAAACAAATATATATTGATATTTTACCTCATATTTTTTAAAAAATAACGATAACAGCTATTTGCCACAGAAAGCTAATTCAAGCGTTTCTTCTGGAGATCAAGTGAAACAGTTATATAAAGAATTTGCTACAGAAAAAAAGCTGAGACAGATTAGAAATTTTATTTTATTATACAAATAATAAAGAAAATAATTTTATATTAACAACTTGGTTTTAAATTGTTCTTATTATTACATAAGCAATTTCTTTGGTTGCATGTTATTTTATGGATACACTGCATACTATTTTCATAAATATACAAAAGAATATTTTATACATATCAAACTTGCATAAAGGTGACTTTAACGGTAAGGTTTTTTAGCACTACTCACTACTTATTCTCAAAATATTATTTTACAAAAAGTTCCGAAGAAAAGCGTTTCCACTCATTTAATTACCGCCTGCTTTTGTTTTTACTTGTTCTTAGTTAAGATATCTTAGCAAAGTTTTGAAGAATCGCCCACTTCTTTGGTCCCACTCTATTTCCCTCTCATTTCCCTACTCCTCTCTACTTTAATGTTTTGCAAACTTTGCTTTCTTGGCATTTCTAGACTAGAGAACTGGTAGAGAAGAGTCTTAACCCACAACATGCTCATTATGTAAATGCTTGCTGCCTCATCCCAACTGCCACTCCCCTTTTTCTGCCGTTTCTTCTCCTGCAGTTTGCCTACTATTATTATCTGGAGTCGGCATTTATAACTTTGTTGTAGTTGTAAGTTTGTTTCGCTTGTTTGTTTGCACGATTTAATGCTTCATTTGCTTGAAAGTGGGTGAAGCTAAAAAGGTTGGAGATTTGTGGGGTAGGAGTTTCCCAGCCATGTACCAAACGAGGTAGTGGAGGCTCGGTCGCAGCTTCATCTGTGGCTCTTAGCTGGTTAACTACTTAATTATCTTTTCGGTCAAATGAAGCCGCCAAATGGTTAAGACACCTCTGTTCCCCTCCAACACTTCTCTGGCTTATTAATAAACATGTTAAATGTAATTGTTATTCGGAGCTACCATTTTAGGGGCGTGGTTAATTGTTGGGCTTTAAGTTATGTAACTGCCTAACCATTTATTGCTTAATCTTTGCTCCAAAAAATCAGAGCGTGAGAAAGTGAATAAAGACAAAATTAAGCTATTTAAATATAAAGAAGATAAGATATAATAATTATTATATCATGGTAATTTATTGAACTTCAACGGCTTCTTAAATATGTTATTGCCGCGAAATCTAAATGCCAAAAGGAAAAATAGACCGTGAGAAAGTGTAGCCACATTTTCAAAATGCTTATGACCAAAGGGATATCCTTGAAAGGCATTTCTTGATCTTTACACGGAGGTGTTGGGGTAAAGTTGGTCCAGAGAAACCACAAAAATAAATTAACAACAAAATGCCAGCACTACCTATCTCTGTTCAGCCCTCTTAAGGCCTCTCTTTCTTTCTTTGGCTGCACTCCCGAAAAAGGTATTTCAACGTTGGCCATATATGAAAGTCATTGCTTCAACTGTTCGGATGGAATGAAGGCACGAAATGGACTCGGAATGCACCGAGAACTTGTTTAAGGAGTTGAGGCAAAGACAGAGATGGACAGAGAGTGAAGAAAGAGACGGCAACTGAGGTGAGACCACACAGGCAAAATGTTATCTCGCTCCATAAAGTGGCCACGTTTGACCTGCTCGAGATGACTGGGAATGTTGGAAGTCTGGCCGAGGGTCTGGGATTCTCTTCTCTACCTATTTTTGGTATCCTCCTCCGACACTTGCCGGCAATTAAGTCGTTGGATCGGCCGGTTTCGTTTTCATTTTATCCCTTACTCGAATCCAACTTGAATCATCCGCGATCCGCAGGATTCATTCTTAGAAAATTTGCTGACGATTCGGCTTTTGTTGTCACAGCAACAGAAGCAGCGGCTGCCTGGGAGATCCCATTTGTGTCAGCATCGTCAGCTAATTACGCGAAATTGCCAAGATCTCCGATCTCTTCAGTGCGAGAAATCTCGGCAAGTGTTGACTTTGTAGGCAAAATGTCTGGGATGCCAGTACCGATAAATGGATCAGATAGCACAGATGGTTTTTGAGATCGCCAAGCGATGGTCTCGATGGGTTTAAGCAGCCCCAAGGAACTCAGTAATTGTTATGGCACATTATAGGCGAGATCGCGTGAAAGAGTTTTGCTATTGATTATGATTGCTACTTTCAAGTGGAGCAAACGGGGAAAGCTTGGTTAGCTCACGTGCTTGGTGATTTGGTTTAGATTGTTTGTTAATAAATGTTATTATTTTTGTCGTATTAAATCATTTATCTAATATAAACTTAAATGGTTTTCTAAAACGATTAAATTATTATTCACCGTTACAGCTTCGCATTATTAATTATAAAATTCTTGAAATAGAATTCAGATTATTTAAAACTCACATAAACCGTATATAAAACCTATTATTCATCCCTTTATGACCCCATAAACTAACTCTAGACAGCGACTCCTACCCGTTTATATTCACTGCCCCATCTAATCTGCATTCCAATCGAAACCCAAACCCAAACCTCCATACAATGGTCAACAATTGCAGAAGTATATATCACATGATCACACGCCGACGACGCCGATGAAGATGATGATGATATAGTGCCATATAAACTCGCTTCGTTTCTTCTTTTTACACGGCCAAGGAATGCGACAATGCAAAAAAAAAGGGCCAACAGAGGGAAAGGGATGGGGAGCAGAAGGAGAGAGCGAGACAGAGCCATTTAGTTTTGGTGGCTGGAAAATGATTAATAGTCATGTGGTGGTTGCCTTGGAGCGGGCAAGGGCAGTCGGCGGATGCAGTGCCGCCAGTGGAGACGCCAACAAAGTGGAGCAACAGTGCACGGCAATAAAAATACTTATTATTTTTGAATTTTTTCCAAATCTACAGTTAACAGCTTAAAGAAAACTATACACTCTCCGTTGATTTTAATAGGAATAGGAATATGTAAAAATGATATGTTAAACGATATCCTAAACATTTTAAATCCGAATTGCACCCATTTTTGTTTGGTGTGGAGAAACAGAAACCACAGCAGCTGAACAATTTCTTTCGGCAAAAAGGCATTCAAGAATGGGTAAAGTAAGAGAGAGAGATGCAAATTGAGAGGAAGCAAGGTGATCATTTTCTGTGTGAGAACTTGTTGCTGCAGCAAAAGAGATTTAAATACTTCATCCAAAGGGTGTTATTAATTTTAAAGTTATCTAGATATATTTATTATTCAACTCAATATTTCGAAAATAATGCTTAATTAGATAATAAATTATACTTTACTATCTTTCCTATTAAAAAATACAGTCAAACTTGTATTTAACTTTCTATAAACAAAAATTTGTTTAATTTAAGGGGTGTACCCCGTAGAATTTTCAAAAAATCGATTTTTTTTGATTAAAAAATAGTTTAACTATCTAAGAATGCGGAGAAAAAAAATTAGAAAATAAATTTTTTCAGGTGAAATTTCGACTGTTTTTTTTCAAACCTTCGCCAAATACACAAGAATCAATATTTTTAAAAATCCGTACGTGTTTCTCTAGCTATACTTAAGTAGATTACCAGGATAATTTTTTTTTGCAGGTCTTCCCACGAAACACGTCTCAGGGCGCCGGCATTTTGAATTTTTTTTTATAAAAAAATTATCCCCAAGTTTCACTTATTTACTCCCGTCCTTTTGGTCCAAAATCCCAAATTAAAGAGTATTTCAAACCTCGACCAACAAAGTCGAGCTTTCTTTCTGATTGAGTCTCTCTTGGCCGCTTCTCTGATATTATTTTTAACGATTTAATGTTTTGTGAACTGTTTAAATTGTGCAAACAATTTCAGCTAAGTGCCTGCCTACCAATGATGATGACGGTGAGCCGAAGACTATGGTCAGGGGGTTAAAGTGGGATCGCATAGCTTTTGATGTTGCACAGGAAGTGCAACTTTAATGAAGCGTTTAAGTGGCAGCTGTTGTTGTAGTTGTTGTTGTTTGTTAGTGCGGCACGGAAGGTGTCATGCAGTTGTTGTTGCCGAATGTTTGTTGCTTTTCATGGTTCAATGAAAGGAATGCGCCTAAAGTGTGAAGACGAGTATGCTGGGAAATTGGCCAAAAACTTAAACGTGACTAATCGAAATTTTACTTTGAATATATGCAGGAAATTTCCGGTTGGCAAATATGTATGGTGATGGCTTTTAAGTTCGAATATTTAAGATATGCCACACATTTTTTAGGCAGATCCCAAATTCCAGATTTTCAAAGTTGATTGAATGTTCAAATTATTTATATGTTCAGAACTACTTTAAATTAAATCATTCTTAAAAAGGGTTCGAAAATATTTTTTGGTACTATCCTCCATAAAAGATTATACAAAAATTACATTATTTTTTCTTTCAAGAATATCTACCACAAAATAGTTTCCGTAACTTCCCTATGACAACAAGATGGCCCCAAAACGTCTACGTTTCATCGAACTCTTTCCAGCAATTCATTCTTGCGTCAAAGTTTTTTTTGGTATCACTTATCGGAATTGGAAGTTGGGCTCTATCAGCCGCACAGCCTCACCAGTTGGCTATATAGTCACGGAACCTCAGCCTGAAAACCCTATAAACACCTATCGCAAATGGCTTGGGAACAGGGCGGAAACTTTATCTAAATGCTGGCGCTTATCAGGCGGACAAGGTGCAAGCAGCGGAGGTCAGGTGAAAGGAAAGGGAATAGAATTGAGAATGAGACGAAACGAACGAGAAGAGAGCCCAACATAACAATTTATGACTCACACGGCGAGAGAAGCTGTGCACTAAGAAAAACGAAATAAATGAAATTTTTATAAATAATAGAAAAAATAGTTATAATCGAATTTTCGGAGATTCTTAATAAATTTCAGAAAACAAATAGCTGCAAACATAAAATATATTTTTTATAAAGAGTATTAAACTTTTAAAAATTTTGATTTATACATTTAACATTTTAAGCATTTTAATATACATATGTAAAACTAGCAAACATAGATTTAACAACAACTTTACTGCATTTATTTTTCTGAGTGCAATTAAAACTTGGAGTCGAAGGGCGAGGTACGGTGAGGATCGGGAAGTAAAAGATTCGTATAAAAACGCCGACAGAGAATAAAAATCCTGAACTGCATAATTTAAACGATTTCAATGACACCTTGATTAATATCAAAGACAACATAAAAGGGAACTCGAGAACTGACCACTCTACCTGTTCCCCTCCCCGCCCCCTCGGCGCCCCCTCCCCTACCTGTATTTCCATGAAATTATGAACGAAACGCAACGCGCAGTGCATTTGACCAAAAGATAAAGAATAAGGAAAACATACATATAGGAGGGGGAAAAAAACAATCAGGCAACGTTGAAAACCAAAAATAAACAAAGGCAGGGCTCAGGTAAAGGGCCAAGGAAGGGCCGAGGGGCAAAGGGCAGGGGCTGCAACAGTTTACCTGGCAACAAATCAAACAAAGAGCGAGGCAACGAGAGAGGAGGAATGCAGAACGCTGCGCAACTTATTGCAATTAAGCGTGATTAATTCAGGATTTATACAAATTAACTAAAACCCACAGGCGATCGAGGTCGCGACTAGGTCCTCCCATTCCCGTAACCCCTCAACGATCTACCCATCGAACAACGTGTAAAAGCGGTGTGACAACATTTTTGCTCTTGCACTGGCCAAATAGCCTTTCAGAGTGTTCCACAGTCGCAATTCCCTAAATATAAAAAACATGCCAGCCTATGGTTCCTAACTCGAAATGAACGAACATTTATGTTTAAGAACTTCATACACGGTTTAGTCAATAAATAATTCGAGAAATAATATTCACACATTTAATGTTCTTAATAGTATTTAATAAAAACATTAAGGATACAAAAAAAATATAAAACCAATTCTTAGCATAATTGTTATTATTTTTACATTTATTGAATCTTAAGACAAAAAAGTGTTAGTAATCAAGTGAAAGGTAATAATCTATCCAACATATGGCAACAATTATGCTAGTAGGTAATTAATGAAACAATTAACTTTTTAGTAACATAAACTAGTATAAACCATCTTGAACTAAATAAATCAATATTTAAGTTCATGATAACGTAGTTCTACTGTTGCTCTGGTCTCTTCTTGTTTTATTTTCTTTTTTGTTCATCAAAAAGGAATTTCTTGAGATTTTTCGTTGCGGCTACTTCTGCCTTTTGGACTGGTCTTGGAAACTGGAACCCTTTTCCCCTATAGGGAAAGAAGGTTTCGGATTGGGAAGGGGAAAGAAAGAGGGTTACGAAGAGCAGGCGACGCATGCGCCAAGATCTCTGGGATGGACACGCTCTCTGCGATGGACTCTCTCTTATTCAAAACCTACCTTGTACTGCTGCTTACTCGCATTTCGAGATGATTTGCGTGGAATTTTATTTCCTTTAGAGGGGCGAAGGAGCAGAAAAGTTCGGGAGGAGAGCTCAAGACGGGTTAAAGGAGCAGAATGAATCACGGAATCGCCCATTTCGAAGGCGGGTTTTCTTTGTTCTTTTGTGATTCAGACTTGTTTCTTATCTCTTAAGATTTACCAATGTTATGAAATGTCTAGAGTCCGCAAGGAATAATGCAATACATATACATAAATATGAATGTAAATAAGTTAATCGTTTTAGCGTTTATAAATTAATTCAATATGTATCTCTAATGTTAATATATATCAAAAATATATCAAAAATAATTTTGTACTTAATCTTTCATAATTTATTGTATTCGCCATATTTATATTAATTTAAGTTAATTAGAGTTATAAATTTTTAATTAGAACGGTTTTCCTCTTCCATTTGAATGTATTTTTTTCATTTTGAGTGACACCACATCAAATATTTTTGCACTTTGATCAATGCAAAGACCCCCTATTCTTATCGCATCAAATTAAAATGTGTACTATTTTATTGACAACCGTAAGAGTCAGCAATAGGAGATAATTAGTAAACCATAAATTGAAACCAACGCTATTGAACTATTTGTGACTGCAGAAAAAATGAAGTATGTGAATAATACTGAATTTTTATTATAGTTTATTTTTTAATGATAATTTTTAAATAAATTTCACAATTGTTTTGATTTTGTTTAGCCTTAAAAGTTTTTTTACAATTTACATTTATTACTGACATCTTATTTTTCTACAACGTTACGTATTCATAAAATATATCATATTTAAACTTAACATAACTTAACAATGCCGCCAAAA
Organism: Drosophila kurseongensis; assembly: GCA_018153305.1. Taxonomy (NCBI): domain Eukaryota; kingdom Metazoa; phylum Arthropoda; class Insecta; order Diptera; family Drosophilidae; genus Drosophila; species Drosophila kurseongensis. The sequence goes on along the minus strand of JAECXX010000005.1, from coordinate 5,732,168 downwards.
TTAGAATTAACTGAATTTGTAGCTGAATAAATACCATGAGTAAAATATATTTTCAATTAATATTTATGTACCATAATACACAGTTTATTTGATTATTTTATGTTACACGAAGTATCGGATATTAATTTTATTTCTGTTATAATCTATATAATATTTCCCACACTTACCGTTACTTGGTTTTTGGGGAATGTCTATGGCATCGATTCCTCTCGCCTGGAAAATGTGAGTCACAGCGCTGCAATTCGGACTAAATTGATCGATGATCGAGGAGCCTCCTGTCACGCCCCCTGCTGGATTGGGGGCGGCAAGGGCAGCCACTTGGGGGGCGGCGCCATTGTCCGCTCGAACGGTGGGTGGAAAGATGGTGGTGATCAGTAGGAGAAGAAGAGGACTGCTGAATATCACAAGGCGGGCGGTTGCTGTTGCTTTTCTTCTGCAATGCAGATATTCTTCTTGTTGTTGCTTTTGCATTTTGAAACTTTAAATAACTCTCTTTTTAGAAAGAGAGAGCAAAAGAGAGCTAATTTCGCCGGCTTTTGTTGTTGTTTGGCTTTGATTTGGATTCGATTTGCTTTGATTGTGTTTGTTTATTTTGCGGTAAATATTTTTGGCAAACGCAGGCACCCACACAAGCAACACGCACACTAATACACCGTTTTGTTTACCGGCATTATTATTTTTATTTTTGTCGTTTGCTCAGAAGCAATTAAAGTGCAACATGGTATTAAATCGGGATTATTAACTATTAACAAATAGCGGCACGGCACACGCACTGCCAGCACACACACACTCTCACGAGCACACACGCACCACGACGAAAGGCGAGTTGAAAGTAAAGCGCGAAATGCGAGGGAAAGCAGCACAGCGCGTGCTCGCGAGTCGGCTGTAAAATTTCGACTGAGCTGTCTCTTTGAATTTCGACTACTGGCCGGCGATGATATGATATTCTACCTCTACCCATCGATTGTTTTGCTAAGACTATCGATGTCTGTCGCGTTAGAGCATTTTTCCTGCATGGTTAACTCTCAACAGTAAGCACTCCAGCATGTAAGACCCCTTTGAAAATGAAAAAGTTTTCAATATGATAAACAAATTTTTATCAAAATAGACAAAAGAGCCCTTCGGTATACATTCAGCGAGCATATATTTACGGTAAACATTCTTTGTTTTTTTTTTTTGCAAACCTTTATTTTCTCGTTAACTTGTGGGCTGAAACTAAAAATTTGAGTTTTTCTTACAAGAAATAGTTAAAATATCGATTTAAAATAAGTCAATGAATTTAAAATAAAAATTTTATTTTGGAACTTGTAAAGGTTTTGTTTTTTATGCCGTGTATCGCCGTGACGATACGATTTCTTAGTTTAAGCCTAGTATTTAGGTTAGAAAACAAGTTCGTTAAAAATTCGAAAAGTTCACCAGAAGTGAGTGTTTATACCGCCAATCAGCTGGGTTTATTGACAAACAGTAAAATATCAAAAATTTATAACTGCAAGCCCTTAAAGCACTTTCTCAGGTAAATTGACATGACGATTTTGCCGTGTACAAAATGCTTTAAGCATACTACTCGAATCGATGGAATCCCTTCGTCAGCTTTAAGAAAAAGCGTTTGATTTTTCGGTAATAATTTTTTGAAAGGGAAAGTAAGTTCGCGATGGCAAAGATAAAATTACTTCTTAAACCGATAACTTTTTACCCAAAATTGCCCAAATATAAAACCCATAGAGAATCCCAACTTCCTAATTTCACAAACACCAAAGTTATGGCATTTCCGATCAATCAGGTATATGGCAGCTATGGGATATAGTCGGCCGATCCCGGCCGTTCCGACTTATATACTGCAAAATGACTAGTTTGCGTAGAAACAGACAGACGGACAAGCTTATATCAACTCAGGAGGTGACCCTGATCAAGAATATATATACTTTATAGGGTCGGAGATGTCTCCTTCACTGCGTTGCACACTTTTGACCAAAATTATAATACCCTCTGCAAGGGCTCCGCCCGAAGTTAGCGTTCCTTTCTTGTTTTTAATAATCTCTTAAATCCAAACACCCAGTAAAACTGTTACAAGGCAATTCTAACAAGAGAGAACGCTATAGTCGAATGCCTCGACTATTAGATACCCGTTACTCAGCTAAAGTCATACGATATATGGCGCTATTTTATTTCGCCATCTACCCCAAGACATTGGTACCACGGGCCATGAAAGGCGGAAATGTAGGCGCTAGCCAGGCTTAAGCGTTTAATGGGTTTTTGGGCGTTAGAGTGGGCGTGGCAAACTTTTATTAGGCCAATCGATAGGTATTGACGAAACAAATACATATCAATTAAAATTTTCATAATAGCACCAAAACTGTGGCCACAGCTTGTGGCTTGTGGGCGTCAGAGGGGGCGTGGCACCATTTTAAAACAAACTTGCGCTGCGTAGGAACTCCTAAAATCTACATGCAAAATGCCAATCTTCTAGCTTTTATAGTTTCCGAGATCTCAGCGTTCATACGGACGGACAGACAGACGGACAGACGGACATGGCTAGATCGACTCGGCTAGTGATCCTGAACAAGAATATATATACTTTATAGGGTCGGAAACGCTTCCTTCTACCTGTTACATACTTTTGCACGAATACAATATACCCTTTTACTCTACTAGTAACGGGGAAAAAAGAGCTGGAGAAATAATGAAAACTTTAGTTTCTAAGGGACTGTTCCCACAGTTAAGAAGGCAAGACCAATAATTTGGGCGTATAAACGTTTAAGCCCATACTGGAAAGACATTTTTAAAAATAGTGTAGGCACCTTATTTTACCGCAGAGATGGGCTATCGTCTGGCAATCGTACCATGCCCACTATCGATTTCCTAGGCCAGCTTGCCACCACTAGATGACCGCTTTACCCATCTCTAAACCAGCTGTTTTGGCGGCAACGAGTTTTGGCCCCAATGAAATAATGTTTATTTAAATAGAACGCAGTTAGGACATCGGTGCAAGAATGACTCAAGAAAACACAGTGCACGAGGCGCTGAAAAGGCACTTCGGCCACTCGAAATTCAAATCAGAGCTACAAGAAAAGGCCGTGAAGTGCGCTGTCAAAAGTAAATATGGGCCAAATTCTTACCCAATCTCGTTGACAATACCTCTCGTAATTCCCTTACAGAAAAACAGGATGTCTATGTGTCGATGCCCACGGGTTCGGGTAAATCCCTGTGCTTCCAGTTGCCCGGCTTGATGTCCGATAATCAAATAACCATTGTTTTTTCACCGCTTTTGGCTTTGATCAAGGATCAAATAGATCATTTGACCAAGCTGAAGGTCCAGGCGGATTCTTTGAACTCCAAAATGAGCACCAAGGAAAGGGATCGTGTTATAATGGATTTGCGGGCCGTGAAAACGAACCTAAGGTTTCTCTATATCACCCCAGAGCAGGCTGCTACCAAGTTTTTCCAGGAGCTGCTGCAATCGCTTTATAAACACAAAAAGTTGGCTTATTTTGCGGTCGACGAGGCCCATTGTGTCAGCCAATGGGGACATGACTTTAGGCCTGATTACCTAAAACTGGGGGAGCTGCGCTCCAAATACCCAGACATCACCTGGTTGGCATTGACGGCCACTGCTTCCAGAGAAGTCAAGGAGGACATATACAAGCAGTTACGCCTCCACCAGCCTGTGGCTCAGTTCAGCACTCCCAGCTTCAGGCAGAACCTCTTCTACGACATTGTGTTCAAGAACTCCATTGAAGATGATTTCCGGCACTTGGCAGACTTTGCCCGACATTGTTTAGGCGATACCAAGGAGTTCAAGGAGCAACCTAAGCCCCAAAGGGGTTGTGGAATTGTATATTGTCGAACTCGGGAGCAGGTGGAACGTATGGCCATAGGAGTGACCAAGCAGGGAATCGGAGCAGTGGCCTACCATGCCGGATTGAAGACAGCGGAACGCACCGAGGTTCAAGAAGCATGGATGCGGGGTGATCAACCCATCATATGCGCCACCAATAGCTTCGGCATGGGTGTGGATAAGCCGAGTGTGCGCTTCGTTATCCACTGGGATGTGCCGCAAAACGTGGCTGCATATTATCAGGAATCTGGTCGCGCCGGTCGCGATGGCTTGCAGTCTTATTGTAGATTATATTACGGACGAGAAGATGTCCGAAGTATTCGTTTTTTGCTACAGAACGATGCCCATCGAGCGAGGGGTCGTGGCGATAAGGAATTACTGACAGAGAGGGCTATAAAACAGTTCGAAAAGATAACTGAATTCTGCGAGCGAACAAGCTGCAGGCACAAACTTTTTTCTGATTTTTTTGGAGATCCTGCTCCGGATTGTAATGGACAATGTGATGTCTGCAAGCGACCTAAAAAAGCAGAGAAAGCTCTTGAGATATTCCATACATTGTGTATGGATGATACGTTCAAGTCGCACATTTCGCTGCAGGATTGTTCAGATTTATATGAGGGTAAGCTTTAGAAATCATATTTTTAATTAATTTTCCCTCCTAAAGTCAATGTATATTTCCTTACCTACTTTTAGGTGGCCGCCCTGGAATTAAGCGGGCCGCGCAGGAGTACGCAGAAGGTGAATCCGGTTCAGATGACGATTCCGGCCAGAGTCACTCCTCGATGACCAAAAAAGCCAAAAGGGAATCGGAAGATTTTATAAAGCAGCAGTTCAAGCTACGAAAACAAATCAGCGCAGCTCGGCAGCTGGAACAGGAAACTGCCACCCAAATCTCTCGCATTCGACAGGCGGAGGCTACTGAAAAGAAAATCGCCGGACTTCAGTCAACACATAGGGAGAAATACCTCACAGCCATCATTGATGCACTGAAAGCCAATGTGGAAAAGTGCAAAGATGACCCTGATCAGCAACCAAGAAGTGCACTAAAATACAATGACTATGAAGCCATGGCAGTGGATATGGAGTACGAGGTTTTCCGACAGCATAAAGTGGCCAATATGTACCGACATGCCTTAGTTAAACAGGTTAATATTTCAAATCACCTAAAAACATTGAACAATTTTATTATTGTTTATCTTAATAGATTTCCACCATTAAACAACTCTCCGGGAAGACTCAATTGATGCCTCTTTTGCTAGATTATGTTCCCAAACCGGAAACGAGCAAAAAAGGTACCTGGACTGGTGGAAGTGCGGCCTATTTTGAGCGAAAACTAAAAGAACTGGAAGAACAGAGACCCCAAAGTCTTAAAGAGGTGCCAAAAGCATTAAAAGAAAGAAAGGGATTTAAACAGGAGAATAGCAAACAGACATCTATTTCCTCCTTTTTCAAAAAAGAGATTAAAGAGGAAACATCCGATTCGTCCAATGAAGAAGGTCCTATTATTAAAAAAGAACAGGAAGAAATTCAGAATGATATAAGAGCGAATGATACTGAAGAAAGTTCATCCAGTCATGTTAAAGACGAACCCATGGACCAAGAAAGTACTGATTCTGAAATTGAGCTCGATCTTCAGCCAGATAGCATAATTGGTGAAAGAAAATTTAAATTGATGTCCAACGGCGATGGCAGTTACGACACCCATCGTAGGAAAAGAGTTTCTCACCAAAACCAACCCAAAGAGATGGAGTCAAAAAAGACAAAATCCAGCATGCAGAACCTTTTTGGTTCCTTTAAAAGCGAGTCTGAAGATGAGTCTGATCCACCATCACTTGGTTTCAAAACTGCTCGGCAAATGCTCAATGAAAGGAATGAAAAATTAGAAAGCACAACTGAGGTACTTGGTCTTAAGGAAGATGAGGAGAAGGATAAGTCAGAAAATATTGGCTTTATGTCAGCCAGAGAAATGTTAGAAAGAAATAAACTTAAGGAAGAGGAGAAAAAGGAAAAGTTAAGTTACAAACCTGAAACACTAGGTTTCATTTCAGCCAGAGAAATGTTGGAAAAAAACAAACTTAAAGAAAAAAGTTTGGACAAAAGAGATGTTAAGGAAAATAAGTTAGATAGTAAGGAACTAAAGGGAATACTAGACGATCACATAAAGGAATCTGAGAGAAAGGAAGACCGTGACAGGAAATCTCAAAAAGATATGGCAAAAGAGACAAAATCTGACAAAGACAAACATAAGGACTCGGAAAAAGAATTGGAGAGGCATCTTAAAGATATATCATCCCGAAGAAAAGACTCAAAAGAGGCTGCAACGGATTCGAAAAGAGAAAAAGATCCATCGTCTAGGGACTCCTCATCTCAGAAGAATGAATTGAAAGAATCCGACTCAAAGAGAAGTTCGCAAAAGGACGCCAAGCCAGAAAAGAACCAGCAAAAAAACGATGTAAGCAAAAATGTTGTGCAGTGGCTAAATCCCTACTACAAACGAAAAATAGCTACCAAGGAACTTTTCAAAGCACTGGCCAAATTGCTTACTCAACGTATTTGTGAAGGAAGTTTGGGTATAATATGAACTCTTTCTGTGAAATATCTTAAAATTAATCACAAAATGCTTCATTTCCAGGTGACGGCGATGCTGGAAAGTGCTACATCAAGGAAACTTTCCATGGTCTGCAGATGATCAACAACGATCAGGACATTGAGAAATATTTCATCAAGTCCAAGTGACTTCAACGAGTTCTATCCGCCAGCTGCATAATTTCATCACAACGAATTGTTTCGCCTTGTTAACAGATAATTATTTTTTTTCGTTAATTTTTCGATTTGTATATAATAAGCACCTAAATTATCGATAACACATAAAAAAAATATATATTTTTCATTTCATCTGTTTCAGAAGTAATCAGAAAGTTAACTTTTTGTTTGTGGAAATTTTCGCTTGTACAAAATTTATTTGTTGGATCTTACATATTAATTGGATTAGATAAAACGTGCATGATGCTCGATGTATTAAGCTTATAAAAAAACAAAACAGGGCAGCCGATGCGTAAAGAACTTTAAACCTTCTCGGACGTCGTTTTTGTACATTTTCGATTCGATGATGGCAATTCATATGTTTTTTTCGTGGGATTATAATTAGCTGGGAGACGGGGATGTGAACGGGGTGCTTACGTCTAAGTTGGAGCTATAAATATTACAGTCCCACGGCTAGGCGAGAATCGAGTGGATTCCTCTTTCCCGCCAAACTTCTCGTGATCTCCCATGTCATTCAAGATCGCCGTGAACGCCGAAACGGATAGTAATGAGAATGTCCAGCAAGAAGACCAGCGAGGTGACCAAGGAAATCGATGCGGAAGCCATCACGAGATCCAAACGATGCATATTCGGGTGCCAGTAGTTGCGATCCTTGGTCGTGGACCAATCCCGGAAGAGCAGAGCGGTCACGGTCACAAAGAGGACGAAGCCCACCAGGGACCACAATGTAGCTGTTCGCCAAGGAGTCCTATGGGTAGAGTAAGCATTCTGTAACTAACATAATTAATTTAACCCTTGTTGCATACTCACAAATCACCGAATAGTGCCATCATCAGGTAGATCGCCGTGTAAATAGTCAGGGCACCAAAAGTCACATAACAAAGGGCCACAACTCGGGGCGTTATGAACACACGCAGATGAGAATTGGTGGCCGGTTCGTCGATCAGGCCTAGGCAGCATATAAGCAAGCACTGTTCAAAAAAATTAAATATTTATTTAAAAATCGCAAGGATAAAGATATCAGAAATAGGCCGACTTCAACAATTTCCTGCGAGCTTGAGCATTTTTTATTTAAGCTTTGTTTTAAAATAAAATTAAATATCCATTTTTAAAATATTTTTTACCAAAATATTAATTTTGTATTTATTTTATATTTATAGGTTCGGTATTATTTTGTATTATTAAAATTTATCGTAAGTTAATTGATTATATATTTGTTTTCAAAAACAATTTTCTTTTTAAAAGGTAACATATATTTTTAATTTACAAAACTTTTATTGTGTAATTTATTTATTAAATATCCGATAAAACCAAGAGCGACTTATTAAAAAATGTAATTATCTGGAACCACACATATAATCCGAGCACTTTAAAGGAGTTTTGTGCAAAACCGCCAGCATATGTCCAAATAACTCACCAGTTCCACAATTTTGATGCATATTAGCGTGTAGGTGGCCTTTTTGTTGCCTTGGGTTGTGGCAAAGGAATTATCATCGGCGGGCGACATTTCGACGCGTGAGATTTCTGCAACAGGCAATTAAACAATTAATTAATTAAATAACACTTATAAACTAATTGCAATTTGGGCGCTTTTCATTTGCTCGGGACGAAGATACAAAAAGATTCGATGTATATGTACCTATCGATCGCAAGTAACTCATTTTTCTGAGCGTCTGGTGTATAAGTTCTCGACCTACAAAGGAAACTGAATCTTTATTTTTGGCTTTTTAGTGCACAAAAGTCGGGTTTAGTGACCATACATGGCCTCCGTGTCTGGGTTATCGGATATTTGTTATTGGATGCTCAGTGGAGCGTGCAAACAAACATAACTAAACATTCTACGTTCTGTTGTGGATTTGTGTCAATTGATGGCCGAAGGTCTCCCACATGAAATACATCCAGTTGCAGACCAAATCGATTAAGGGCACCTTCTGCGATGATCTCATCTAATTGGGTGTGTGGGACTTTTGGGTGGGGCTTACACATACAAATGTAGGTATATTCGCCGTACCGAGATGCATACTAAATTGAGTCTGGGAATGCGAGCAGCCTACGTGAGTTTGCAACAAAATGGTTATGCATATTTGATTCCAACTATAATCGATCTCATTTCATCTATAATTCCATTCATATAAACCAATAATTAGAGACCAACAAAGATAGTCTAATGCCGCTCAATTGTCACTGCTATTTTGACTTAGCACCTAAGCCCTTTGCAAGAGTTAAATAAGTTGTTTTACAGAAATAAAATCTTTACCGAATTTGTATATATGAAATGCTTCGAAAATACTTTAATACTATTCAATCTATCCGCAACGCAGTGAATGAGCTATTTTCGGCCCTAAAAATATGTATATATTCTTGATCAGCGCCATCAGCATAGGTCGACTAATTCGTATAGCTCAGGCACGAACAATCGAAAAAATAAATAAAACAATATTATAGCTTCATTGTGTTTAGTGGTTTTGAACAATTTCAGAATTATGGCTTAAATGTTATTTGTTATATTATCAAAAAGCTGCGATAGAAACGATCGGAAAATTTATCGGCAAATCATTTATCAAATAAATTGATGTGTACATATGTATGTATTGCAAAGGAACGAGATCCTTTTTTATTATACCCGTTACTCGTAGAGTAAAAGGGTATATTGTATTCGTGCAAAACTATGTAACAGGTAGAAGAAAGCGTTTCCGACCCTATAAAGTATATATATTCTTGTTCAGGATCACTAGCCGAGTCGATCTAGCCATGTCCGTCTGTCCGTCTGTCCGCCTGTCTGTCCGTCCGTATGAACGCTGAGATCTCGGAAACTATAAAAGCTAGAAGATTGGCATTTTGCATGTAGATTTTAGGAGTTCCTACGCAGCGCAAGTTTGTTTCAAAATGGTGCCACCCCCCCTCTGACGCCCACAAGCCACAAGCTGTGGCCACAGTTTTGATGCTATTATGAAAATTTTAATTGATTTGTATTTGTTTCGTCAATACCTATCGATGGGCTAAATAAAAGTTTGCCACGCCCACTTTAACGCCCAAAAACCTATTAAACGCTTAAGCCTGGCTAGCGCCTACATTTCCGCCTTTCATGGCCCGTAGCGCCATCTAACGGATGACTTTGCAACAGCTGGCCAAGGTGCTAATTCGAGCGGCGAAAAACATACAAGAAGGCATATTTATATTAAGTTGTTTAGCTGAGTAACGGGTATCTAATAGTCGGGACACTCGACTATAGCGTTCTCTCTTGTTTTTTTCTTGAGCACGGAGATTTTGATTTTCAAAATTTATTGTGCAGTTTACTAGCGGCACTTCTTAGGCTTAAAAACATATGCTGTAAGTGTTAAGCCCAAACATTTTTGTAAGCCTCACCTTTATAAAATAACACTCTATTTAAAATGCCGCATTGGTTTCTGAGTTTTTCAGATTTTTTTTCTGTGTGAAATGCAGAGAACTGGATCTCCGAACACTTCATAACCAACAATGGAATCGCTCCCCTCATTGATTGAAGCTAATTGCATCACACAAAGAACAAAAAAAGCTCAAATTAGCCAAGACACGCACAATAAAAGAGGGGAGGCGGGAAATGGGGAGGGGATTGTGCTAGTTAACCCCGAGATGTGTAACCCCGAAAACCACAATTAAAATGCAAGTGGAAAACCAAAAAAAAATAAGTCAAACTCGAAATGAAACTGGAAACTCAACTCAAACCCTAAAAAAGGGTCACGCATAACTTTCACTGCGGAAAACGAGGGGGAAAGGTATTGGGAGGGGGAAAAGTATTGGGAGGGAGAAAGGTATGAGCTACAGAGGGAATTGAAGACAGAAATATAAGACACTCCCCTTCGTTAAAGCGAGGGCTTGGAGTTAATAAACATTTTAGTGTCTAGGTTCTGGATGCAGAAGTGTATACCAAATAGATGACACAAACTACCACTAATTGAATTACCGTGGAACGAATGATGATAAATTCTCACTAATTTTTTTATTTCCAAATGGGTTCTTTTATGATTAAAAAATATCTAAACTAGTTAATTGTTATTATGCCTTCATTAAGGCAAATATAAGGAATGTTTCAAAACTAAATACTATTAACCAAGTTTAAATACATACTTAGAATTTCTATAGTTAAATAGTAGGTATACCATACAAATTACTAAAAAAAAAGACAACATCCTGCTTACAAAATCTCCCCACTCATTTTCGGGTTTATGGCTCTCCATGATTGGAATTCCAGCGGTTAACTGTTCGCGTGTTATTGCTAACGAGTGCTTCACGTTTTGGCCCAAACTCGAACACCCCACAACACCCCCCTGAACCAAAAAAAAACAAGTTTTCTTCGCCTGCGTTTAGAAGAAAGCCCAAAAAGCAGCAACGAAACAAAACAAACGCAACAAGCCACGAAACAAAAAAAAGGTAAACAAATCGAATTGGCCAAGAAACTTGTTTTATAAAATAAGAGAACTTGGCTTAAAGAGATCCGCAGTGCGGCAAAGAGAGGACTACTGCCTGCCACACCTGCGTATTTCGTTCTGCCCTCGGAGAGTATTTTTTCTCTCCAAAGGTGGTCATAACGTTGCGGCCAGCACTGTGAATTAACCTCGTTTCGCTTTCAGGCTCAAAAGGGACTTTTGTTTTATTTGCCTTCTCGCAAGCAGCCCTATAACTGGTCTGAGTTTTGGGTCAATGACTTGTTGTTGTTCTCGATTCTCCGTTTTGTTTTGGTTCTTGGATTCTGATTCTATCTGAAGAATTTGCCCAAGCAATACCCAACATGGCTTGCTTAATTAAGTCTCATTTGCAATTTCCTGAAAAAACCCAGATCCAAAGAGAACTATCATCGGTATCTCGCATCTTTCGATCGGAGCCAACTTGGGCAATTGAAAAATGCAACAAAACTTGTTTTTAGCCGCTACCGCCCCCTTTTCCGCCCCTCGGGCGCTTTGCCTCCCCCTCACACTTGCATTGATATGCACAACTGCAAACTGGTTGCAAGAGAAAGAGAGACGGCCGATGGGGGAGTGAGAGGGCAGAACCCACCTCAAATGCATACACATATGTATAAGGCGCCTACTGTACTTGGTCATCGCCTTAGTTTTCTCTTCTCGGCGAAGGGCAGTTCGCGATTTCCCAGCTGCATTTTCCAAAAATGGGTATTACTAAGTTAAAGGGTATATCTCTGTTACTTAAAAAAAAATGATTTGTGGTAGTTCAAACCAAATATAATTAAATAATTCTTTTATTATCTAAATCTAAATTACTTACTAGCCCTTATTTCAATAATAAGTAAAGGTAACAAAGTTTCAAAATAAAAATCATCAAAATTAGAATTACTACATAATCCTTTCGTTGGTGGTTAAAAAATGCATGTTTTAATGAACTTGCTCAAAAAACTCCATATTCTCCTAACAAAATCTCATCACTCATCACCCTTCACTTTATTATTCAATATTTTTAGTAGTTTTATCCAAAACATTGAACTGTCAGCAACTACGCAGAGTAAATTACTTAATATATATCAAATCATTTTAGAGGGTATATTAAAGTCTCATCGTTCAACTGGCTGCATTTATTTTGCAATTGTTTTCCATATTCTTGCCATTAGTTGCTACTGTGTTTGCTTTTACCTCATTCAGTGCCAATCCGCTGGCAACTTCTTAGTGGGCTTTGTTTTAGCCCTAAACATGCAACCTTTTGCGATATGGGCGGAATGGGAAGATATTTATGGGGGTGTTTGCTGTTGGGAGAGTTTTCTAGGCGGCTCCTTTAGGGGTTGCTTGCAAATTCAATGCCAAAGCAATTGGCCAAGGGTCGTCGGGATTTGCCATAGGTGTACTGGGGTTACTGGCACTGTGTTTTTTATTACTGTTTCGTGACGGTGCTGTCACTGAAGGTCAGTGTCTAAAAAGGATATTGGTATTGGATTGAAGGGTTTCAAATTGGAAACCTGTGCGCGTGAAACCTGTAATTAAGTGTTAATTCAAGCAGAAAGCTTTTTCCGTTAGCGTTTTCTTTTCAACCAATTTTTGACAAAATCATGTTTATGGAATTTATAACACGTTAAACAAAGCTTAGATTTGAATGGTTTTAAAATCATTTAAATAAAATCAATCATGTGTTTGGTAGGCACAACATTTTTTTAAATTGTTTTAAAATTTGTAAAACATTATTTTGTATTTGTAATATTTGAACTTCTACCTAATTGCTTTAAAGCTAATTTAATTAAGTATTTTTTCGTTGCATAAACCCAAGTATTTGTCACCTAATTAGAGCTGCATCAAAGGGGAGGGGCCGCATTGACGGTGAGAAAATCGTCAGTGAGTCACATTAAACAAACTAATTTGTGTTAGCCAGTGTTGTTGTTGTTGTGTGTGTATGTAGTTTGTGCAAAATTAGCATGTCTAACAATAACAACAAAGTGCTGCGATCGTCTTGCTGGTGTACTGTGTTTATTGTACAATTAGCTCTGGGTGGGGCCCTCCGATCTCACAGACTCCAATATAACGAGAGATCTTTGGGGGAGAATCGAAACTTCGACGGAAGCTGAATAAACTTCAATTTGTTTGTATGTTTAGTGCGTTTTCAACATATCTAAAAATTAGTTACTGCCGAGCAAACGAAAAACTGGTTATATGTTTTACTCTGAATTTTGTTTTTGGGTTACTGTATTACATTTTTTTAATTTTTCGTTGAGATTGCAGAGAGGTGCAGAACACAAGTGCAGCCAAATGTTTTGGGTTAGCTTTTTAGTTATATCTCACACTAATTGCACAAATATATGAATGAATTTTTTCACGCGCGCCAGATAAGTTTTTGGATTCAGCTATAACTGCGACTTAGGAAATCGAGTTTTCGAAACGCTCCGAAACCGACGACACGCCAACGACAACTGTTAAGCCCGCCAACTGAGCTACATAGCCACAGCCCCAAGAAGAAGAGAACCAACAGGCTAAGAGAAGGTCAGTGGTGTTAAGAGTACTTCGAAGAGAACGAATGACACGCTTAAAACGTGTTCGAGCTAAGTCAAATGTTTTTGGATGCTTGACAAATATTGAATACTTTATGGTGACGTACAAATTAACACCTGTGTGTCATGCAAAAAAATAACCTCGGACGTCGCATAAACTTAAAATGCTCTTTTGAGCATTTTGTTAAAAATAACTGATAGAGAACTTATACTCGGCTTAGTGGAAGCGACTGTTCTATGAAAAATCCCTGTAATAGTGGAGACATAAACCAAAACAAGAAAATTTTACAAAGGGAATTTTTTTTAATATTGGAAAAATAAAAGATTTGTATGAGGTTGACTAGTGTAACACGGAAAATATAACTGCTTCGGATTCGGAAAGTACTAATCAAATCGAACTAAACCTATTTTGGGTTCTCTAAAAATGCTTCACAGTAAAATTGTTTTTTTTGTGGTGTGCCTGTAATAATACAATCATTGGTTTTACTGTAAGCCAGAAATACTTAATACAACCTTTTTTCAAGTAATAGTATACCCAAAATTAAATATTTTTATCAGTTTTGTTTTAAACTTTTGCTTTAACTTCATTTTTTTTATTTGAATATTAATTTTTTTAACAAAAATATTCACAGATATAGAGATAAAATAAAAACGTAGGCAGTAGAAACACTTGAATAAATACAATTAAAACTAAACTGTACACAAGTTCAGTGGTAAATAAGGGAAATTATTTACATGTTAAATGGTTAGAATAGTGAAAAACCAAACTTAAACACAGTCTTTCCGTTTACAGAGCTCTAAAAACAATTGCTGCTACTTATCAGGTAAAACTAACAATAACTAGAAGAAAGAGCGTTAACTAAGTAATTACAACAAAACATGACATTTTTATATACATCTATATCTATATTACATCCAGTCAGCATAAATTTGTAAAATTATTTTGATTGGTTTTGCTCTTCCTTTTATTTTTCACAGGACTAGGCTGCTGATGCTGGGTCATCAGGGACATCGGATAAATATAGATATGTGTTAGAGTCCTAAGCATTATTTTTACATTAATTTCACTTAATGGTTCAGTTCTTAGTTATTCTAGTTGTATTTGATACAAACTGCCTGAGGGTAGGCAGTGTTTGGGGATCGTTTTTACATTTCGCAGACGATCAGAAAACCCGATCGCTGAGCTTCAAACTGAGCGGAGTTTTGGGAGCCAGCAGGAACTCGAATTCCGTTTCCAGCGGCTTCACGAAGCTTACATCGAAGGCCAGGACCATCTGAAACAGTGAGGGGTTAACTCTGCAATAGTTCCAAATCTTATCCGAGGATGTAGCCCATACTCACCTTAGCTAACAGCAGCACCACCTCCATTTCAACAAACCGCTTTCCCGGACACGATCTCCGACCCACTCCGAAGGGCACCACAATACTGGCACTATCCACATTCACCGTGAAATTCTCCGTGGCAGGATCAATCCAACGTTCCGGAGTAAATTGCTTGGCCTCCTGAAAGTTGCTGTCCTTGTGACAAGCAATCATATTTTGGCAGAGCACTACGGTCTGTGGACAGAAAATAAATAAGTATAAGACTCCCCAGCAAAAAGGGTTATTTTTTTCATAGCTAAGATCAAAAACGAAGAAATTTATTATTAAATTTTATTTCGAAATTATTAAGTTAATAAATAAGTTGAAATGATACTAACAAAATATAACGCACCTTTTTTTAAAATTCAAATTTACTTTTTTGTAGATCAGTGTCTTTTTAAGCCGGCTTAAGGCTTATTAGAATAAGCCTCTAACTCACCCCTGCATTCAGCGAGTAACCCGAGAGCTCCATATCCTCCTCCAAAATCCTGGCGAGACAAAAAGCCGTGGGCCTCAGTCTGTAGGACTCCTGTATGCAGGCCTTAGTGTATGTGGCATTCGTTAGAGCATCCTGCAGGATATTCGTGTCCCGATACTCGCAGAACTCACTCAGGATGCGAGGCATGGCCCCAGGATCCCCTGTAACGGAACTCAGCACGAACAGCAAGGTGTTGGCTAACTAAAAAGTCAAAATTATTTGAGGGAAAATCTATTGGAAATGCAAGCAAAAACCCACCGTTTCTATGCCCGCAGCTATAAAGTCGATAATAGCCGATTTCTTGTCTCTAATATCCAGATCCTTGAGCTCCAGGATATTGAGAAAGATACTTCGCAATCCAGAAGCATCGTCGTCCTCGCAGGCAGCCGATTTCTTGAGCTCCTCCAGCTCGTGATCGATGATCTCGGAGATCACACTGGGTAAAGGCGATTTAAGTTAGATGGGAATAGAATGGGAGCCCCAGATAGGTGTGTACCTACTCATAGATAAGGTCCTCGGCCCGGGCGAACTCCCGGTAGGTTTTGGTGGGAAAGTATTTCCACAGACCCAGGCCGTAGTACGAGTCCCTTTGGGAGATGAAGAGCTGTTTGACAGCGGCTGCCAGTTGGCTGATCTTCTGCGGCTGTTGGGTGTCCACGGCTAGGAAGCCCATCCTCCTGCCCAGCATCAAGGTGCACACGGCTTCCAGACCCATCAGGTTGGCCAGCTCCTCGAAATTCGGAACCACCTGGGTCTCCGGATTCCGCCTGGATCTCAGAAGTTCGATAAAATCGTCGCAAACCGCATTCAAGGCGGGCAGGAAGTTCTGCAGGACCCTGGGTGAAGTAATGCTGGAGGTCAGCGAGGATCGCAGGCGCTGCCACATCGGTCCCTGTTCGTTCACAATTCCCACACTCGCATAGCGATCCGGTCGGGACTGGCGGTACATCACGATGATCTCGGTGGGCGGCCGGAACGGATACTTGCTGGGGTACTTCAGCACCTTCTCCAGATCCTCGCGGTTGTACAGGTGGACAATGGGAACATTGGAGGGCATCACCTCCAGCACTATGTCACCGTATTGCCTGTTGAGATCTAGAGATAAAAGCAGGAACAAAGTTAGGCAGAAAACAAATATAACTGATTTATTTGGTTTCATCTATAAAAATTAACTTTATTTAAAATGGTATCGGGAAAAAATGGAAGTCGTTGGTTTATTAGGCTACAACTTTGCCAAATACCACATTGTTGTAGACTAAAATGCAAACCTTTTATTGGTTCTTAAAAATTACTGGGGCAGCAATAGTTTTACGTTCTGAGCCGCGTAATATAAGATAACTAACAGTCCTTTTCTTAAAATTTAACGAAATTTCATTAAGTTAGAAAACCAATAAGAAAACAATAGAACAAAAGCGTTGAGCAAAATTAAGCTTCATGTGTTAAAACATAACTTATTGTATTTAAAATTATGTTTTACGATTTATATTTGAAATATTTTTTTTTAATTAAAAATGTATACACATTAATGTTTAACTTATTCCCAACGCTGAGAATTACGGTATATGTGTGCGTGACGCCTTTTGTATTTGGGTGATTATACCATATAATCAAAAATTATCAATAAGGTCCCCTACTAGTTATGTATTGTAAAATGTATTGACTGTAAAATCCTTTAAATCTTAGTCTTATTATTATAAAGTTGTGCCCCGAATATTTCAAATATTTCGTGTTAGCACCCCGAAATTTCAACAAACACTGTCTTGGTCACTTGAGTACATTTAGGGCTCCCTAGATTATGTCTTACCCGCATATACCTCGTGCAGCTTGGTCATCTTGTAGCGGCGGAAGAAGAGCAGGAATATCCACTTGGTGCCCAGGAAGGGGATCCTCTGCGGTCCGGGGATGTCCCAGATGCCCCGCCTCCGCTTCCGTGGCGCCTCCGGTTCGATGGGGGCGGCATGATAGCAGTCCTCTAGGGGCGTGTTCTTCAGGAGCGGCCGCAAATAGATCTCGGCCAATTTCTGCCGGTGGAGAGCGCAGTAGCAGCCGAGTACAAGTGCCAGGGCCAGCAACAAAATCACGGCCATTACCATGAGGCGCTGCAATTGGAATTCTGTGTCTTACTGACTTAATCCACTTCAGAAGCACTTATGCTAATTCTCCTAAGCGGCTATAGGCCTGTAATTGAAGTGTGGCCTTTCGTTTCGACTTGATGCCAACCGGTCGACTAATTTGTATTTGGCTTTATATAGCTTTTATCCATCCCAGACACGGGTTGATCATCGATTTTGCATTATTATTGGCAACAGGCGATATCACTTTGTTCTAGGTTCTTGGTTTTCTGGTTTTTGGCTATTCTGCAAGGCAAATGTCTGGCAAAAAAGCAACACGCTTTATGGGTTTTCACGTCAGATAAGATAATAACGACCAAGCGTGATAAAGTTCAAGGTTAATAGCCGAAAAATTTGTGTAACGATTGTGTTGCGAATTTCGCAAGATTGCAAAAGAATATTGATGGCGATGTTAATTGGGGGAAATTTTAGATAAGCTCATAACGCAGACATATCAAAACACCAAAACTGGGAAACAACAACGTAGGGTATTCCTTTATCTAAGAGTTTATTTAAAAAAGAATCTCTTATAAATTTATAAATTTTTTTTTGAAAATGGGATAATATATTAAGTTAAACTTATATTAAGTTCAGCTAATAAATTACTTATAAATCTTTAAACAGTTTTTCTTAAAGAAGTAATCTGAATCATTTTGAGAACTTACTAATTACAGTTTTAACAAAACTTAATTTAAGCAAAGGAAAGTTAAGCTATCTTAACGAAGCGACAAAAGATCTTGGCCTACCCTAACTCACACTATTTTAAACCTATTTATATAAGAATTAGAGACCCAGAAAATCAAAGCGAAGCGGAATACAGGAAAAAGAAAATAGAATACTTTCTTGTTGGATTTCTTTCTTTAAACAAAAAGCGATGGCCATTCAGGTGAAATTTTTGACCCTTTCTTATTAGATTATTCCCTTCCAAACCTTTTTCTATTTTCTTATTGCCAACCGGATATAAAAACTATATAAATAAGTTGAAAACCGATTTAAATCTCAGGGGGTTACCTGCTCGAGTGATTAATGAATAGCCCAGTCAAATACAAAACACAGAATGAAGAAACCACTGATAGATGATCGATTCTAATATTTGCCCTAACCACACAACAGCACAGCCACACGATCGCTTGGCAAATAAATCCGGAATACGAACAGAAAACCTCACGATGACTTTGGGCTACCGAAAAATGGTATTTGCAAAAGAGTCAGTAGAGGGCTAGATAAGAATTCTTCGGGCCCAGGTAAGTAATGTCTTTATCTACGTGACGCCACTCGCATGGCGATGTGCGTGAGATTCGGCTGGGGAGGTGTGGCAAATCCATCCATTAATGCAAATTCGCGGCCCGATAGGCCTGTGCAAAAATAGAGAACAGAAAGAAGAAAATAAACTGGAAATACAAATCACACACATCTGAGGCGAGCACTTCCTTCTTGGGGCTTAATCACTTCCTCATCTCATCATGAGATCGCTTCTCAGCGACGCGTGCGCCGTTCTATGCGCTTCTCACTTTTCCAACGTGCTTAGAACAACAAAAACACAAACTCGCTTTTTAATAAGAATTCTTGCGAATTCTCCTCTGCTCCGGCCCCATTCTCCGGCTCACTCTCTGATTAATATGCAGATGGGATCCACTCGCGACTCACAACTCCACGCCGTTCTCATCGTTAGAGTTGCGTTAGAAGAAGGCAAGAGGTAGCAGTAGCAGCTGGCCAAAACCGGCTTGGAAACCAGCTCCCAGCTCCAGGCCAAAAAGAAGGAGAAGAAAGCACTCAGCGGTGGGTAGAAAGCATATTATGTAACCGATTATTATGTAAAACGAGAAACGATGGGAAAGTTCTTTATCGTATTTTTGTTTTCTTCCCGCTCTGTTTTGATCTTGGAGTTTCACAATTTCTGGCCATCATTTCTTCAGCTCACCTAATTGGGTTAAGACGCAAATAAAAATTTCGATTTTTTTCACATTATTTCTTATTGACTATTTTGTTCTGCAGTCATTAACGCTTTTTGTTTACCCCAACGAAAATGACACAAAAGAAATCCAAGTTTATTGGTTCGGGAGTGACGCGCCTGATTGGGAGTTCATTTTGTGGAAGAGATTTTTATTAATTTGTTTCTTTATTTTGCTATACCAAATACAAAACCGTGCACAATACATAAACAACACATTAACTTAAAACTTATTTGTTTTTTATTTTATTATTTTATTTTATTTAATCCAGGATTTCAGTATAAACCATCAGATTTAAAATCTCTCACCAGTTCTTTCACTTTTCTTTAGGCAAACTAGCTTCTAATTCCTTTCTAACATCGGACGGTTTTCTGCGGGTTCTGGGACGGAAAGCAAGTTTGGTCGTGGTTTGGACCAAGAGTTCTGCAGAATCAACAACAACAAGATGGGCAAAACGGCAAAAATCTAATGAGAAAATTTCTCTATTTCTATTTGCGAGGCTTACTTTGTCGTTCGGCGTTGGCACGTCGTTGTCCGTACATTGAACTTGACTAAAGCCAAAGTCGATATAATGGATACACGGGAAATAATGTATATTTTATTTAAAAATTTTATTTAAATATTTAAACAATTTTCATAATAAAAAAAACATTAAAAACTAGTATAAAGATCACAAAACCCTCTTTGAACTCGACTTCGATCGAAACCAATTATATTTTGATTAAAAAAATATGGTTATGTTCTTTAAATTTTCATACACAAGTAAATTGGTGCAGTAAAGTAAAAAAATTAAATCAGAAATTGGTACTGTGTGCGATCGGAACCACTTTCCTACCTAGTTAAGTGGTATTTTTGTTTTGGCTCATCAGGATTATTTCCCTCGCATGTTTTATTTGCATTCAAAGGAATCCAATTGATACCAATATTAAATATACTATTTAGCATTTTATCAATTGATACCAATATTAATTCGACTATTTTACATTTTACCTTTTCTTTTCTGTGTACACCCCTCTCGGTGGACTCTTTATACCCTTGCAGAGGGTATATCAACAGCTCCCATAGGAAAATAAAAAAAAAATGTATCTGTTTTCCTAATTATTAAAATATTCCTTTGAGATATGGTAATTATATACTATATAAGAATTACGCTTTAAGTTTTATCAAAATCGCTATATCTGCCATATAAACGATGGCAAAATGCAGCCCAAAATCAACAAGTGTTGTTTTTGTAATATAGGTATAGAAATCGAAATTTAGTCGTTTTGTAATAACTGCAAGGCTATTTAAACTTCGGCTTTCCTAAGTTTGCTTCCTTTCTTGTTTTCATTTGTCTTTATTTTTGGCAAGAGAAGGAGGTGGGAAACAGCTGACCGAGGAAAGAAATTGTTAAGCCAAGTTTCCCGTTTGTCGATGGTGGCCGTGACCATGAAGCCCCGGCCGATGTCTTGCCGTGTGCACTCTATATGTGTACATACATATATGTTTCTATATGGCCATACGAGTGTGAGGGGCACAAGTGACATAATCTGCTGATGGGTGGCTCTGCGGATCGCCAACCGATTGAGCTGAGCTCGGGTCTTCTGTAACTGCGCAGCGGCCCAAGTTGTGGGCCATTTTTCGGCGGGTTCTTGATTCGGTACGATTTGCATATATGTGAAAAATGTGCCAATAAAAATAGCCACGAATAAACAACGAATTAAGATTCGATCGGCACATATAGATGTATGTAAATTCTGACAAACACATAAACTTGTTTATTTTGCAAAAAAAATCAGCAGGAAAAAATTAAATTTTTTCACTTTTTTGTGTCACATTTTGTGGCCTGTCGTCGGTTTTTGGCAACGTGAGCAGGCCCAGTCGCACTTACGATTAATTATTGTGTTAATTCAAGTTTCTTCTTCTATCCTGCCTTTGAGTGCCAGTGGACAGTCTGACGCCAAAAGCAGAAATTAATTTAGCCCAACAGCCGACATTCATTCCTGATGCCTCAGCAAACTTTGTCAAAACTGATCGAAATTAAATCGAAAAAGGAAGGGTGAATATGATCGCAGAACGTGTCGCGGAATGCCATCAAACTGCGTGAAGCTCGCGTGGGGTTTCGGGAAAAAATAAAGGTATTTATATAACACTCAAACAATGTAAGGCGTGCGACCTGCTACTGTGAATTCTGAGCCATCCAAATTGCTTTAAATGCCAATTAAATCTTTTACATTATATTAGCTTTGCTAAACATTTCTTTTAAATAACAATGTGTCAGGACCTTAAAAGAAACCTGTTTTGTTTTAAACCTGAAGGGATTTCAGTATTTTAATTTTCACATATAAAGTAAAGCATGTAAATTAAACGCTGAACCACTGCCGCAAAAGCCCAACCCAAAGGCAAATGTTTTATTATCGACAACGACCCGAAATAAATATAACTTGACGGTCATTGCACGTTACATTTGCGCCAAACACAAAAAATTCAAGTTAAATAAATAATGTAAAAAGGAAAAAAAAAGTCAAAAGAAGATATTTCATATTTGAAACGTAATCGCCTGACATTCACTTGACCAGGTATTCAATAATTTTACATTCCGATATTTGCCAAACCAGATGAAACAACAACAAACGACTCTGCTGCTGCGAATATCCCCCAGATGATGACGATTTTTTTAATGATGATAATGAACTTGAAGCTCCCTCACATAATTGATAACAAAAGAAAATCATCAAAAAATTATTATTATTTTTCTTATTGCGTTACACTTGAAATCGCTCGAGCTCGCTGATAAATATGAAATAATAATGGGGAAAAAATTAATAAATAAATAAAAAATGACTTCAACACGCCGTGAGCAGAGAAGTGGTGAGCTGGGAGGCTAATTGCAATTTAATGCGTTTGTTTGCCGAAGTATAACACGATTTTTTTTCCAAGATACATACACGCACACTCATATACATTTTCATATATGTACTTTTGAAGTTCGATTCAATTTTATTTTAATCGTATTGCATTTATGATAAACTGAGCTGCTGCGGTTGTGTAAATATTTAATAAATCCATTTAACATTCCACGGAATCGTAACTGTGAGAAGAGATGGAATAGATTTCAAAAGTTCTATGGGGACTGGCACAAATATGAGAATTTAGAACGAAATCAGCGGGAAAGATATTTATGTTTTCCCATGTAATATATTTTCTAGGGATGTTTTTTAAGCCAAAGCATAATTGCTTTAAATAATAAATATTTAAAGCCTTTCAAATTCAACTAAATATTTAAAATAAATGGTTACTTTTAATGATCATGATTACCTATAAAAAATTATGTATAAAGCATTTTCTATATCAATTTTTTATAATTTAATATTTATATATTTCCAAAACTATTGTATAGTATAGTATATATGTTTAAATGTGTTTTTTAAGACTCATTATTCAAACTGAACAAATAAATGAAGCCACTTTTAAAAGATAGAATTTAAATTTTATCAGAAGGATAAAAAGGATAAACAAAAAGCAAACATTTCTTAAAAACATGTGAAGGCCTTTTAAGGATCTTGATTATATAGTTACTTACCACTTAAATGGGGTTTCCTTTTAAATCCAATAAGTTTAGATCTTTTGCAGGCTAGGTCCGACTTGAAGCCATTTTTAATAGCATTGCATTAATAATGCTTTGATTATCACTTGGCTAATATTTTAAAAATATTTAGATGTTGCATCACTTTTGCATGTTACATTGCACTTGTATTGTTGTTTTTATTTAAAGCTTTAGCTAATCGTAGTTTCTGGTGTGAGGACAACAAAAGAAACTTCTAATCACAGACAGACATTGCACTCTTGGACCCTGTTGTTTTCGTGGGTCGATTATGATCCGCTTAATGTTCTAGTAAAGTAGATATGGTAAACACAATAACAGACTTAAACCGTAGACACACTATTCCGGATTGACTGAGCCCGCAACCAAATCCCAGATCTCCGATCTCCTCCGCGATCCCTGATGGCGTCTCTTGGTTGCGACAACTGCGACGCTTAGTCAAAGACTGAATCGCTCCGTTTTTTTGAATGGGGGAAATGCTGAGCCGGGCCCAACGCACGCACACACACCAGCTCGCGATCACTCGGCACTCCACGCACACACTCTCACATGACGATCGGCACTCACGATGGGAGGCGATTTAATGGAGAACCACCAACCACGCAACAAGTGCTTCCACCGATCGATCCAGCGATCGATCGAACGCTCGATCCCAGCCCGATCTCGACCAGCTGTTCGAATCCGTTTTCAGTGAGTAAGGTTCTTCGTGCCTGCTGTTGTCTCTCTTCGGCTTCCCCGAGGTTTTCACCGTGTGAGAGGTTCACAGTCGAACATCCATAACTCGAACCACCATCTGTCGCCTATAAAATTCGAGCTCGTACTGTAGTTGTACATGTAATGCAGCATTTTAATGTGATCCAGAATTTCATAATTATAAATATATCGAATTGTAATTTGAGAAATAAATCTTAGGATTTGAAGTGAAAAGTTAAATGACGATCACAAGAGCATTTGGATTCTATATTAATTCCCACGTTGGTCGCCAACAAATATGCAACGGTTTTTACAAAATAATTGTTAGCATTTATTGGTCGGATGACTTGGTTTCATTTCAATTGATTATCTTATTAAGGCTTAATATAAAATTAATATAAATTAATATAAATTTTAAATATAATTCTTTCGCTCTGTGGTAGTACTAAACAAATATGTGGCGCTATCCAATATTCAACTTAATGATTTGGAAAATTCGCAAGTTCAAGTTACAGAATTCGGACTGTATTGATAGCGCCGATCACTCTCGCTCTCTGTGTACCCCCTCCCCTGCTGCTGCTACTCCGCCTTCCCCACCTTCGTATTCCCCATGCTGCTGATAAGAACCCATGTGTGCTCGAATTCTTTTTTTCGCATATAGAAACTCAATGAAAGTTTGCCAAGAAACAATGCCTCAAGGCTTATTGAAATGTTTACTTGCGGCAAATTTATGCAACACATTACAGCAGCAACAACAACACGAGCAGCTGGGCGCAAGGCGTGAGTAGTGGGCTACGGCTATTTGAGTGTGCGTGAGAGAGGGAGTGTTCTTGTGCATGTGAGTGTGCGTGTGGGTACGATCCGTGAGGTAGGTTGCACTCGATATACTAATATGTATATTCCATATTCCATAACACAGTCCAATATAACAGGTTCGGCCTCTCAGAACCGAAATCAGCTGTGCGACCGGCTGTCTGGATGTCCGAGCCGCGACTACAATGTTGCCACTGACTGTGATTTTTAACTACAGGGTATCTGAGCAGAGGGAGCGGTATATTGGCCCAGATACCATTTTATTCATTTTAATTCGGTAGATGTTTACAATGACAAGGCTAATGTGTTAAGAATAAACAAATTCGTCTCATCTTTTACCAATGAAAAAACAATACAAAAACATTAAAGAAAAGATAAAAATCTTTCGTATTTGACACATTTAAAATTTAAACTCCGCACCACTAAGTTAAAGCCAATAGAACACGTGCCTCCAAAAACATGAAACTTTTAGTGCTTGTGAAATGGTATTACTGAATTAAAATCGAAGTCAAAAGGTTAAATAGATTCGGATTTGAAGTTCTAGCATATAAGTTATTTTTAAAATCTTCTGATTCCTAAAGATTAAAAAATCAAAAAGAAGTTGAGTATCCAAAGAATCTACTATAAGAATCTACTTTCAGGATATGCCGCAGTCCCAACACAACTTTTCAGGGGAGTGCAAAGTTGGAGAAGGGGGGTGGAGCGGGATAGATCCAGGAGGGGCAGGAACCAGAGGGGCGGATCCCGAAGTGTTCGTGAGTGTCGCTTCAGTGTGTGCGCTAATTGCCTTGATTGAGTTTTAAATTAATGCGAATTAGAGTTGTGGTTGTTTTAAAGCCAAACAACGTGCATGTGTGCATTTAGGGATATAGATACAAGACACAGGAAGGCCTCAGGGAAGCAGGGAAATATTATTTTCTCATTCACAATAATATGAAAGTTTTATATTTGACATAGGAGTGGAGGAGGAAATTCAATACATCCTAATCAAAGAAATGGGTAATTTATTTGAAACAACAAATAACCATATTTTGTATAGGGCTCTAACTTTTATTTTTTAAGCGTTCTACTGCAAAAAGGGGGGAAATGATTTCTTGGTAATACAAATTTACATTTACATTTAGCGAATATGTGGAAACTATCTTGGTTGGTAAACAAATTAATAACAATGCAAAGATATTTAGAAAAATAAAATTTGTATTTTAAAATTTATTTAGTGTGTTACTTTCAGGTATCAGAAAGATTAAGATAAACAAGTAAACGTTTAGTCGTGTTTAACAGATTTTATTACTCAAGAATACCTTACAATAACAATCTGTCAAATCGGTCCCCTATCCCTATTTCGGAACCCTATCGCATCCTCCCATATAAAGCAAGTACTCCTGACTCTTATTATCTTGTAGATGCGTATCTGGGCCCCTCAGCTGTCACATTAGATACGATTCCCTCGTAACTCCGCCTCCGTTCTGCATCTGGTCGGGGGATTCACACGCTCTCCTCGCAGATGGATAAATTCTTATCCTGCCGATCAGTGGAAATACAAATTGAATTTCTAAACAATTGCCTGACTGGCCGACTGAATGAGTGAAAGACTGCCTGAATGAGTGGCTGAGTAGGCATTGGGTTTGCATTACTAATTAACTGTGCAGTTGCTGCTGCTCGTGATGTTCTGCCGCTGGCTGATCCCACAATTATGCCATACCCATAGCAGACATCCCGCCCCAGCACCCTCCTTTTCCCCACAACCCTGTTACAACTCCTTCGTGTTGGTCGGTCAGTCAATCAAAGGTACAAAAACAAAAGGCAGCGTTGTTAATACTTCTTTTCAATTAGCTTCACACAGCCGCACGGACAACAACAAGAACCACACGAGAGCCTTTTCCCAAGCGAACAGGTTTTTCACGCGACGACAACAATGTTGATGATCACGATAATGAGGAACTGATCACGATGATGAAGTACTACACTGAGAGCCAAGTACATAATTAGAAATTTTCTTCGATTTAAATAGTTTGTGTTCTAAATCAATTACAATCATCTTGTTCGGTAAATTTAGAGCTCATAAAAACAAGTTTCTAAACAATACCTACCGAAAATAAAAATACATATTTAAGGCATTCAAAATATAAGAAAAAAGAATTATTCTTCTGCTGTATAATATAAAAAAAATGCATTCAATTCATTCACTTTTGACAAGTTTAATCTTCTTACTAGTCTTGCCTTTCTAGTCTACCTTTTTTTTTTTAAATAACTAATACATTTATGGATAATAACAAATAGTATTTAGATATATTTTTCCCTGTGTAAAAGAGGAAGCAGACGAAGATATTCACGGTGTTCTTCTGAATTTTCAATTTACGATTAAGTTTTCCTTCTCTTGTTTTGGGTTTTCGTTTTTTTTGGTTTTATTGCTTGAACTTTATTCACTGTCATCGATCGTTTTGGGGTCTTTTTGATTTTATTGTGCCGAGGCAAAGTTGTTTTCCTTTCAACGCGCCCGCCGCGACTTTCTGGCTCGCTTCATTTTATGGAACTAAAGACCACAGCTCTGGGGATCGGACTCTGCCACAATTTGAGGCAGGGCTCGGGCCGAGACAATTGCTTTTGCCGTCGATCTGGGAGCTGAGCTCAGCTCTCGAGCTCAGAGCCAGCTCACAGCTCCCTTAACATTTAATGAGCATTAACAAGCTGCACTTAAATGCAATAACAACAACACGGCGGGCGGGCGAAGGAAGGGCGGGCGAGCGGCAGCAACAACAATTGATAACAAGTAAGAATACTCCAAAGTGGGGGTTACGGCAGAAAAGAGTCTCAAGTCGGCTAAGGTTGTAGTAAGTGGGTATCTTCAAATGCTCTGCCAGAGTGGATGAAACGGTTGTAGGAAGGTTCCTCAGGTATTGATATAAATTCATTTATGTTGGTAGACCCTTAAAAAAAGTGGAAATACAAATTAATTTTTCATTTCTTATCTAAAACACAATATTTTTAATCGTCCGCCTAATAATTCGAATGTTAATGGGCCTGTCCTTATGAAAAAGTGACTTAATTTTAACATTGGTAAGAACTAGAACAATTCTTGGTAAAGATAAGTATAAAATGTAAACATTTAACTATAGTAGGAATTGTATGCGCCAATTATTTATTTAAGTTAATATAACTAGTTTTCGAATTCCAAAATAGGTTTCTAATACACAGGTATATTTTATCTATAATTTTTTTTTTAATAACATTTTTAAAAATGTTACATTTAAATCATGTATACTGGATACAAAAGTTATTAAAAACTTAGTTAATAATCGTATTATAAATATTTGTAGCAATTGCATTTCTTATAAATTGAAGTACCAGCCATATGGCCAATTCCCGTGGCAGGGTAATAGCAGCCTCGAATAAAAACAAAACATTCACAATGGAAGCTCCACGCTGTCTGAGTGGCATCGATGCAGGTTGCAAGTGTGTGCGAGTGTCTCACTTGATTACCCACGAGCTGCAAATTCATTTCTGCCTCCTTTCTTCTCAAGTGGCCGGAGAATATGGAGATCGGGAATCGGGGATCGGGGACTACAGAAGAAGACAGCCTTCAGGGGCTTTATGGTCAGTATTCTTTTTTTCGCAATGTTTTCACTGTGTTCCAGTTGCAAGCGGTAAAGTGATGCTGAGGGACGCATCTGCACACATAGTGACCCAATGATCTACAAAGGGCGCGGTCTGCCCAAAGATAACAAGGGAAAGAAAGAACAGGAAAGAGGTGGTCAGAATAAAAGTGAAATCAATCGGATTGGAGCCTAATCAATCCATATACAACATAAAAAGGAAGCAAACCGCTTTGGAACATATATAAAAGTTCGAAAATGTAACATTATATACTTTCATTATTCATTTATTTAAACAATGAAAAATATGTGTTTAACCTTAGGGAAATGTGTCTCAAATAAAACAAATTTAAGAAACCAAGCACAAAAAATAACTTATCAAATTGAAGAAATCTATTAAAATAATTAAAGATCTTAAATTTATCCCAATATCACAAAAACATCACAAATAATAAAGATTAAGAGCGACGTGGGAAGTATAATAGGAAAATGAAGGAATGATCTATTCCACAGGTGCATGAATTTAAAACAAACGATAGTTTATCAATTCCGATTTAGGGCCTCAGTTTTTCTCAGTGTACGCATGCTCCCATTACCCCTTACCCTCATTTCAGCTTCCTCCTCTCCATTCACTTCCACTTATTATTGTTGATAGCTTGTCCTTGAACTTGACCCAGCAGCTGTGGCAACGAAGACGATCTGCCCTTTATTATTATAATTTTTTCTTTATGCTCTCTCTTTATCAAGCAGTATAGTACTACACAAGTGCTCACTATAATTAATCAGTTGCCGCTGGGTGAGACTGTATGGGATCTTGTGAGGGGCTACTTATCGGTTGGGGGTCCCTCTGGGGGCCCCGTCACCCAATCTCCGATCGCCGACTGTTGTAATGAATTGTTTAATCTCGCTTCATTCACAGCTTTTTTTGCGCATTTAACATTTTTTTATTTGACACCTTGCCAGCAGATCTGTTTGCACTTCTTGCCCTGATAACACCTAAATACGTCTTAAAAATTCATGAATTTTAATTGGACTTCGAGCTTATCGTTTTACGAGTAGCGGAAATGGCCAAGAGATCTGCGGGATCTGAGAGGAGGTTACGAAGATGATAAGGCTAAAATAAGAATTTCAGACTCTATATTAAAAGATGAAATATTTTGTTTACATGACCTCTTAGTAGGTGTTAAAATAATTAATGTTATATTTATAAGCGGCATGACATAAGCTATGCCGCGAGAGTTTTTTATTATAAAAGTGAATTCTTCAAGATATTTTTTTGAAATCTTGCAAGTTTTAATCTGAGAATCTTAATTTTTCTTGACATTTTGACTAAAGTGACCAAAATATTCGAAAGAAATGGTTTGTATATTTATGGATGTCTTTTACGACCGTAAAATATATTTATAGTTGTATGTATATTTTTTGTTTAGTTATTAATAGCAATGCAAACCCTGTTTGTCATGTAAGTTCATATAATTAGACCTAAATAAGTCGTAAACTATTAAGCATACGCATTGTTGGCCCGCAAAAGTTATCACCCAAAAGACACGTGTGAGGGCCTATGACGAAATTTCCATAAAAAAAGCGTCAATTGCAAACAGCGGCAACCAAACCACATAAATAACCCAAAAACAAAGCGAAAAATGACAATAAAAAAGAAGTAACAATTTAAATAGCGCCATCCACTGAAATTGTAGACACGCAGACGGAGGGGAGTGGGGTGTTAATAAGCGAAGGTAATGCGAGTAGCTATCGAAATTTCCACCTAGACATTCA
Organism: Drosophila kurseongensis; assembly: GCA_018153305.1. Taxonomy (NCBI): domain Eukaryota; kingdom Metazoa; phylum Arthropoda; class Insecta; order Diptera; family Drosophilidae; genus Drosophila; species Drosophila kurseongensis. The sequence continues at coordinate 5,702,248 of JAECXX010000005.1, read as the reverse complement.
CCAAATATTTTGCAACCGTTTCTGATGACCTATGAGAAAGTCTGGGAAAGTTGAGCGATAATCGAAAAATATGTCACTGCAGAGTGGGTAAAAAATTTGAGTTGCAAAACAATCCCATGCGACTCCATCCAGTGCAATTGCAGTCTTAATCAAAGCCAAAGTCAAAGCCTAGGCCTCGTCTAGTCCACAATATGGGGGAGATAGAGAGCTCCGGAAATGCATTATGTATCAAATAAAAAACGAGCAATTGTAGGCCCTAGAAAAATAAATGGGTTAATTTATAAGTATTAATAGAACTGATGCAAAAATACACACAAATTGGCGGTGCAAGCGGAAAGAGTAAGAGTCATCTAGCTTAAAAGGATTTATATAGAGTTATACCCTACAAAAAGTTTTTCTATAATATTTAAAAAGAAATTTCATAAATGGAAAAAAACTTTTATAAAAACAATGAATTGTTTTGACATGTCTTTATAAAATGTAAAATCTTTGTTGTTGTTTTACCCCTAAATCGATTTAAATTTTTTTAATATATTTAAATATATATGCATATATATATGGGAATATATAAGAATTAATACAAGAAATACAAATACTATTAAGATATATAGCGCCGCTATTAAAGCATTGCGTTTGTTTTTTAAACTAAACTGTATTTTCTGGGCAGCCACAAGGTATGCCCTTAATATTTTCAATATCATTGCAGATCTTATATTGTATAGGCACCGAATGGGTTAAAATCTGCTGCTGTTACTGGCGCTTAATTTTTATAAATCTACCATTGAAAACAGGCCAAATAAAAGTTAAACAAAATGTAATTGAACAATACCAACCAAAACCAAAAGCAACAACCATTACAACAAACAACCGCGACATAAACAGCTGCGACAGTTTTCGACTTTTCTGCATTACCGAAAACAATCAGAGGGATATAAAAGAACTGGGGAGTGGGATTCGAAAATACCCCTTTTACACAATCCGCATTACACTCCCCCATTCACCCAACCCAAGCCGAAAAACCACAAAATGCGTGTTTATTAATTAAGCGCATTTGTTTTCATTAAACAAACGTTTTAATTGAGCATGAAAGTTGGCGCCGCCGAAATAAACGCGACAAGGCAATAGACGTGGCCATAAAAACGAGCTGAACCCTTTAACCCATGCCACCCACCTGACGCACACAAACAGCCAGAAACCGACATAATAATTAATTTCGTTGTATTTTAATGGATTTGCGTTGGTAGACATAAGGAAAAGCTGTGGAAATCCCAATGTGCTCACTGGGTGATTGATGAAAGTGTTTTCCATAATGAAATTTGTTTCGGAAGAAGAAGGAAAATATTTTAAAATCTTAGCGGTATTTCGAATTTTTATGAAACTGAGCCACAAAAAATGTTGTAGAAAACGCAACAAATTTTGTTTTATGTGTTTAATTTTTTTCACATCTTTTTTTACTTTCCAAAATTTAAAGGATATCAGTTCTTTACAACGGCGACTAACCCATTTTTGCTTACCCGCTTCATTGCTCACTTCATTCTACCATTCATCTTGGAGTCTCTGACCCGGCTTCTTTTCAACGAGTCCATTGGGTGCAATTAAAATTCGGCCCTGAAATTATTATTATTGCTCATGAAAAACACTTTGCCGCCAACAAGCTCTCCACCCTTCAAAAGCGAAGCTGGGCCAAAACTTTTTGGCTAAGACTTGAACTCGTTGGGATGTTTTTAAAAGCACTTTATACGCCAACCACACGCTGCTTGATGTAGATATAGATCAACCCCCCTCTGTCCATTGTTCCTATGATTATTTTTCATAAACTTGGCAAATGCTTTGGGAAATCCATTTAGCGGGCAAAAGCAGCCGCATTACTTTATCTCTATTTGAGGCCATCAGGATTATGATTTGTGTCTGGGTGTGGATACTTGAACTGGGCAAACTGACTGAGTTATGGAGCATGGCAGAGGCATCTACTACTGTAAGGCTGTAAATTATGCCAAGTCAAAGAACTTGGAATGGCTTTCAAAGACCACAAGCGCCAAAGTGGCAATGAAAGCAATTTGATAATGATATATGTGGGTTATTGATAAGGAATAAACGTAGTGCACACCCTAAGATAATAGTTAATTTAATTAGCTGAAGCAAATTGATAGGATTATCCTCAGCCTCTTAGCAAATATTACTTACCGCTAAACTTTACAATATAATTATTTCCATATGTTTCGATAAAATAAACATATGAAATCATAAACAATTAATTTGGTCATATTATAATAATCCGCGCCAGTTTGATAAACTTAAATTTGAGAATATTTTTGGGTTGCTGTCCAATAGCTTCAATATAAATATATGAAAAATGCTTTAATGTATTTCATGCGTTAAGTAACACTTTTGGTTTCGTGGAAATTTCAATGTTCCGCTTAGTTAAGCGATTTGATACAAAAACGTCAGTTGAAACTTTTGGATTATCAAAAATGGGAAAGTGCAGGTTAGCAATCACAAAATATATTAATTAAGCATGATTTCTAATGTTTCACAGCTTTCTAATATTGGGAACCTGGGCAACAACAGCCTTCCAAGAAGTTTTTACCTTGCAACCAGGTCCATGTCGAAAGTTGGTCCAGAGCTATCCACCAGTTTGTTCACCAAAACCACTTACTATGGATTCTTAATTACAGTTTTTTAAACCCATGCAGACCACCATTAAGGGCAAAATGATGCATCACTCCATTTATCTGGATATATTCACAAAGGGGGAGCCACTTAATATATGCCTTTACATTGAATTCCAAGAATCTTTTCTGAAGGAATTTACGGTCCTGTACAAATGTAAATATTTCGTCGACTCAAAATCCAACGTAGGTAAGTACTTATTTACATTTATATGCAGCTGAAATAAGTATAATTTACTTTTACTCTAGAGCTGAACAACACGTATACTAGGCTGAAAACTCCGAGCAAGGATACTTTATCTTTAATTTCCCAGGCCTTTAAAAATAATGGCCTAAAGGAAAATCGCGAACTGATCTGGTGTCAGTAAGATCGAGAACCGGAATCTAATTTAATCCATACCGGCAAAGTAAGGTCAAAAGTAGCGCACGACGAATTTTTTAACGCTTTTATTTGAAGTTGTTTTTTATTGGTTTCCTTTGCTTTGTTTGCTGTTATACAAATTCAATTTGCGCCAATGTGCGGGGAAATTTTCCTCTCACCTTACTTTCTTTTCCCATTTCACCCTCTGCTTGTCATAAAAATATGCGACATTTCGTTTTTATCGCTTTTGAAAAACTTTATTCTTGGCTCTTTGGTGTTCAATTCCTCCTTGTTCTCTCCATTTGCGCGTTCTTTTGATTTCGCCTCTGCTCGTTTTTGTCTTATTTTTTTATTTTATTTACAATGGCAATTTTCTTTGTTTTAAACAAGCAGCGCATTGCTTTTTATTTGTGACGCTCGATTGGCGATTGAAAAGCGCCCGATTGGCTGCGATTTCTGGACTCTTTTGGTTGGGGAAGTACCATGGACAGAAATGGATTTTTATTAAATACAAAATAGTGTATATTGTTCATTTTTGGAAAAATGAAATTAGTTCAAGACTAAATTAAACTATTTTGGATAACGAGAAATACTTTACTAGCCGTTGGACCAAAAAGTTTTCTTGTCCCAATAAAAATGTTCTTGAACATAGTTTATAGAAAGTTTTCTAAAAGAACTGCCTTAGGTAAAAGATTATTTGTTGTATTTATGTTTTGACTTTAAAAAAAATTTGTTTTATGCTTTTATTGAAAGATTAAGGCCATCTGATTGCAAATATTTCCCTTAGAAATTATTTTAAAGAGTTTTTGAATTGCTAAAAATTTTCTGAGAACACGTTAGTTAGTTAGTTTAAAATTGTTTATGACTGCTGAAGAAGGTTGCGTTAGGAGAATCTTAAATTGTATTACCAAATAGCAACTATTTCGAAAGAACACAGAACCATGTTATTAAAAAACTTATTTCATTTAAATTCGCCCACTGTATTTCTGCCCCACCCAACCAACACCAAGTTAACATCATCAACAACATGGCAGAGACCTCACTTCCCCCATCTCGCTGAGGGGTAAACAGCTTTTCCGCGTCGTCATAAAATGCAAGTGGTCAAGTGGAGGAGCTCAAAGCCAAAGTCAAAGAGGAAATCACAAAATGAAAAACGAAGAAAAACAATTAAATGGCTAGAAGCAGCGGCAGCAGTCGACAGAAGCAAAACAAGCGAATAAACTTGGGAAAATTCTTGGGTGGAGCGGGGAAAATGGGGAGCGGGAAGTGGGAAAGCGAAAACTGAAAGCTGCATTTGCGACACGTCGAAAAGCGTCAGCGCCAATGGCAACTCAGTTTAATTGAAATCAAGTGGATCGGAGGGGTTGGAAAATGTGGGTGGGCATGGCGAGAATAGGGGTAGAGTAGGGTATCGAGTGGAAGGTTGATTGCCGGGGTGGATTGCAAATCGAATTGAAACGCCGAAACGTATTCGAAAATCGACAGCAAACGTAATTGAAATTGCATGAGCAACAATGTGCGGTGGGTAAAAAGTGGGGACGAGAGGTGGTACAAAAGGGGGGGGAGTGGGTGTGAGGGAGTGGGGGTGGAGCTGCCAAATGGAGGAGAGCCAAACGAGTGGACAGACCCACAATCAGCCGGTTGCTTACTTTACACATAAATTGGCAACACTGCGGCAGAAGTGGGGCACAAACTTTAAAAGAAAGAGGAACAGAACAATACACTACAACTCAATTCTGGTGGATACCATTATAATATTGATTAACAATAAAGTCCCCAAACGGTCTTACAAAAATAAACATAATGGTATTAAATATGAAACTGGTAATGAGAATAATTTCAAAATTAATTTTTATTAATTTAATTTGGCTAGCTTAATATTCTTCAGTAACTTAAAATTGTTTTATTTTTTAACAAATATGTAACAATTTATTTCCAAGTACTTATATTGCACGTTTAGAAAAATCTTGTTGTAAAATTAAATGAAAACATAAAATTTTTTTGCAAATTTATTAAGATCCTAGTTTTTTGAAATAGTCAACATACCTTACCTTAATACATTCAACTTTTCCCAATTTAATTTCCTTGACTTCTTTGACTTTTTATGGATTTCAATACGTTTTCCTGTTACCCCCAGCCACAAAAGAAAATTTATGTACCATGTTTAAGAAATTAAATTCCCAGCAGCTGCCAGTTTCTTAAACTGATTAACAGTTGGCAAAATTTTTGTTTAATTACTGCGGCAGAAAAATAAATCCATTTCTGCAGTCAGATAAATTTCCATTTAGTGATTCATGCAAAGATCTCGACTTGGCATAAGCCAGATTTTTGAAGCAATTTGCAAATTGTTTTCTAAGCGCACATACAGATACAAATACTATCAATGGAGAAAGAATTTGTGGACGAGCGAGGGGTTGCAAAAGTGTCAGCAGAATAAATGCTGACAATAAATAAAAATGGAAAATGATTGAAACATGTGTCAGGCATTTTCGATTTTTTGATATGCCATGCACGTCCTATGGGCCCTCCTTCTCCTTCTCCTTCACCCTTGTCTTCCTGACACTGTTTCTATACTTTGGCGTATGCCAATAGCCTGGAAATGTAAACAAATAAGAAAGCAATCAGAGGCGACATTTTCAAACCTAACGTGAGTGCGCACAAAAGTATGCTATAAAAAATATGATGAGTCTGACGAAGCGGCGGAAACTGTGAGTAAAAAAGGAAAAGATATGATATAGAATTACACGAATGCTCATAAAAATTGTTGCTAAAGAAGTGTTCACATTGTACTTAAGTAAGGTTAAGAGGGGAGGGGATATTTTCTATTGTTTGGTTCTATACACCCCGAGAAACTAGTTTTGGGAAATTATTTTGTACCTTTATTTATTACATTTTAATTAATGAGTTTGAAAAATATTGAACACTTTAAATATATTAAACAATTATTTTTTTTAATAATATAAGATATTTTTGTTATGAATTTAACAAAGGACATTTTAATAATGACAAAAATATACTATTCCAATATTTACATTTTCATTTTTGAAATAATATTCTTACCAAAAAGTAGAAATAAAACATTTATATTTAATTTTAATTTGACTATATTTTTTTTACTAATGTTATGGACCTAATTATAAAAGATATATTTCCTTAAACACATTTTTTAATATTTTCCCTCGGCCAAAGCTACCCCTTTCCACGTCCTATCAATATCAATAAGCCATATCGGTGTCATTGGATGACAGGCCCAACTAATACCATATTGATTGCCTGACCAATAAAACTCCACCCACGAGGGCATTTGCACCACATAACTCGGCATCAGGCGGCACATCCTGTTGAAGTATAAAAGGGTTTATGGCTTGTTTGCAAAAAAACGAAAATAAATAAAAATAATAATAGCGCAGGGAAAGGAGAAAAAAATCCCGAACAAACATTAATTTGTAACGCACGTTTGGCCAATTTCGGTTTTACAATTTTGACCAAAAAATGTACCCCAAGTGACCGCATAACGAGCGCAAATCAATTTGCCACGTTGATAAGCAACCCTCTGACGATGATAACCCTTTTTTATCCGTTCGCCCGATGGGCCTCTGCTGTCATAGCCGGGGATTTATAGATATTAAATTAGACAGGATTTTAACACGCGCACGTAACTTTGACATACATCAACCGGACTTAACTTTGCACAACGCAAAGAAAAAATAAAAATAGGAGAGACAAAAAACAATCTCAAATAATGCAAATTGTATGCCAAATGTTGAGATTTGTTTTGCTGACCGAACCAGAGCATAAAAAAGTAACATAAATATTTCCTGATACGAACACACATGTGTCCCAGCTGCGTCAGTCTTCGCATCCTGCGGTTGCCCCAATTTCATTTCCGAAACGCATTATAATCATAATAATAATAATAACAGTAAGCAAAGATGACAGCAAATTTCAAATAGGTGTGAAACGAAAACCCTGTTGTGTATAGATTGGTCAGCAGTTGGTTTTCGGGTTTCGGATTACGGGGATATAAGGGGTACAAAGTCGCAGATGTTATGTGGCCAATGGAAAATTCAAATTGGGAAAAGGATTATTGACCAAATATTGGCTTATATTTGGGAGAGGGTTCAGCCTTTAGCTTAGATTCGTCAAGAATAAGATTTCTGAACGTGTTTAAGAAGTTTTGGATTTAAAAACTTATAAATTAATTTGTCTCAGAATGCCGATTCATGGACGAAAAACTCACGTGGGCAAAGTATTATTTTTATTGTCGTTTTCTTTAGAAATTGTATAATTCCTTTAACAAACAAATCATAAATACCAAAGCTTAAAAGGCAACCTACCTTCATTTACAGTTTAATGAACTGTGAGTAAGGGGTAATCCCAGAACGATGGCCCCGCTTTTCATAGGCACCAATCCAAGACATTAGCCATGGCTATTTACCTTTCAGTTTGTCTGAGTTGAGCTCAGATTTTAGGGCCATGTGAAAGAAAATAAAAATCTCACAAATTATTTATTAATTACCCAGCGCAACCTCTTTTGATTCAACTCAAAAGACAACTTTGCTGCGAGTTTGGTTCATACTATAGGCCTGAAATAGTGTTTTCAATTCTCTGCTTATCGCTATTGTAAATTTTAATTTCTCACTCCAGCTTCCTTCTCAGTTTTTTCATTTTCTCTTATTTTGGCACAATAAAACAATAAATCAATCACAGTTAAGGCTTGTGTTGTTTTGTTATCTAAAACCAAGTTTTTAGTGTCTTGTTAAATTTTTTGTGGGCCTCAAATTTTTTGATGCCTTGTGAATACACTGTGAAGAATATTTTTAACATTTAATAAAATTTTTGAGATTATATTTATAAAAAAAGAGTTATACTGTTTTAATATTTAGTTTTAAAATTGTATTTCTTCTAAAGCTGTAATTTTTAGAGTTTTAATTATGAACTGTATAAAAAATATTATTATTACTTATTAACATATTTGTTTATTTATTAAAAAAATAAAATTATTTAACAAATGCTGGAAAGTACCAATCTTACAAAGGTAAAATATGTTGTGGCTTAACAAAATATATTTATAATATATTTAAATATTGTGATAGTCAAATATTTAAGGTGTACATTTTTCAATGTTGTTCGTTTGAGATCTGTTTAGTGCGATAAAAGAAAAAAAGCTATGACATGTTTTCTGCCTTACATTTATATTGAATTGTTTAAGATCAAAGCCAAAGATGCGGGCTGCTAAGAAAAAATATGAAGAGCTAGGAATGAGGTAGGTTTTGAGGAGTATTTAAAGTTTAAGCAGTCAGTATTTTTATGTGTTCTTTTATAAAACGGCCAAGTCAATTAAATAAAGAACGTAGTCGGAAATCAACAAGCTGTGGTGGAAAATGAACGAAAGATAAATATACACACTCAACGGCTGAGTGAGTTTCTCGCTCTCTCCATCTCCCACTCACGTTCACTCATTTAACAATGGCGGTCGACATTCTCTCTCCCACTCTGGCTTAAGTGGGCGTGGCCTGGGCTCTGATTCCATTTCCCATTTCGTTCCTGTGAGATCTCACCGGTTTGTCTGAGTAAATTAAAATTTTGTGTAGTTTATTATTAAATGAAGCGCATTTTTGTATTTGTATGTGGACTACCCGTCTGCCTGTCAATGTGTGTGTGTGTAACACCAGCAACAGCGGCATTTTTATATAGATAAACATAAATATAAATCGTTGGCCGTCGGTGGGTTAACAATCCTCAGACCCACCGACAGGCACATAATAATATTAAAATGTTAATTAGCGTATTAATTCAGTTCGCGTTGAAAGAAAGGGTTGGGAAAATCGACAGATAAATATTTGTAAAAAAAATATATAATATTTTAGGGATATCGCAGTTTTTCGGCATAGTAAACTTAAAACTTAACATTTCCAACCAAAATATGAATTGTACTATACAAATTTAATTTTTACCCAGTGTTTTAATGAACATTTTTTAAACCGTACTTATTCAAAATATTCTTCACTCTTTCCATTATGAAAAACATTTTTTTAAAGTCCAAATTAATTTTTTGTAAGTTTTTGGAGAACCCACTTTAAATATTTAATAATCAATTTGTGTAATCCTTTCTCCCAACTTTCAACTTGCCCCTTAGTTCCGCTTACATTTATTGCTCTCATTTAACGCCAGCGCAACTTTTAATTATTTAAATGAATAAAGCCATCGAAAAAAGCGGCCTGCCCGTCTCAATATTTATAGCTTTTTAAACAAATAAACGGAATTCGCAGTCGACAAAAAGGCCACCCACAATCCAGAGACCCAGGGAAAAAGCCATGAAAATGCACTCAGCCACACCAATACAGTGGCCAGAAAAGGACAGAGGAGCAGGTGCGAGTGAGACGGAGGACAAGGCCAGTACCAGGATAAGTTCCCGTTTCAGTCCCAGGCTCCAATCCGAATCCGAAATAGTTGATTTTAATGATGTACATAATAAAATTCCCATTCGTTTTGTGCCAATGCCACTGCGTTCCAGTCTGCATTTCATGTTTACACTGATTGTGGAACGCTCTTGTGGGCGAGAGTGGGACACTGAGATGTGTGCGAGGGGGGCAACCATATGTAGCCCTCCCGCTCGCACTCCCAGGAGGAGATGCTGCGAGTGAAGTCGGAATACGGAGGGTTGAAAACCCGTACCCCAACCCGAAACTGAAACTGAAACTGAGATTGTGCGACTGAGGGCCAGTAGAGTCCATTTCGAAATCATTCGCTAGTCGTAGGCCTAAACAAGCGGACACGCGCGGGTCTTCATTCACTCCGATATTTCCCGGCCACGGAGTTACCAGTAGCACGATCTTGCCCAAAACCGGTTAATATAAAGTGTTGATTTTAAAAAAACTAAGAACGATCTGAATGTAAAGAGTTTTCGGTAGTCGCATTCTCCCAAATTGGTTTCGTGATTGTGAAAAAAGGATTTAAGATCTAAAGATCATTGATATAAATTAAAATTATTTCGATCACTTGACAATCTCAAAAACCTAAACAGAATCTTTTAAACTAACCAAAAACTTGTTAATAATTGTGAGAAAGTGTACAATCCCATTAATCGGAATATTAACTTCAACTTTGAATACCTAAAGTTGTGATCAATTCGACTTAAAAAAACACAGTAACAGAAAAAAACAATTAATTTTAAAAGTTTTCAAAAATATTCGGCACTGACTGTATTGTTAAAAAATAAACAACAAAATCATACGGATAAAGTAGGATATCCCACAAATAAGAGTATATTGGAATGTATAAATAAGGCATTAAACAATTAAATAGGAAGGCGCCCTAATCATTGAAAAGAGATTTATAACAGGACATTGCTATAATTATCAGCGGAAGACCATCCAAAACTACTATTGGACAAAATTGACAAGCCCAGTTGTTTAAGATTCCATCTTCTCCGAGTGAAGCAATATCCGTAGACCGATCCCAAGCTGGGTAGTCCATTCCTGAGCATTACGCCGGCGGGAGGCAGCAGCAATCCCTCGCCCACGCCCCCACCGCCCGACGCCAAGGTGGCGGCCAAGCAGCTGGCCCAGAGTTTCCAGCTGTCCGCCAACTCCGCCTTTAACTTGGCCCTGCCGCCGGGCTTCTACCGCCAGCCGCCGCAGCAGCACCCGGAGTGCGTGGACTACGGACACGAGGCGCCGGAGATGGACCTGATCAATCCGTACATGAGGCATCACAGTTTTGCGGCCGCCGCCCAGGGCAGTCCGCCGTCGGCGGCGCAGCGCCATCATTTGGCGGCTGCCATGAGCAACGGATTCGCGGACGTTCATGCCCATGCGATGGCAGCGGCGGACTACCAACAGCAGCTGGCCGACTACCACAGTGCGGCGGCTGCAGCGGCCGTGTATGCCAACAATAACAATAATAATAACAATAATAGCAGTAACAATAACAACAGCAGTCCGCTGATGCTGCTGAAGGCCGCTCATGGCGGTGGCTTGAAGGACTCGGACTCGCCCTCGACGACACCGCCACCTGCCTCCTCCAGACTCCATTCCGACTCCTCGCCATCTCCGCGGTACGAGCACAACTCCAGTCCCGGCGTGGATAGTGCCAAGTCCTATGCTCTGAGCCAGAGGAGCAGTGGCGCAGAGGATCCTTGCCAGACCAGCGAATCAGCCAGTCCGCCGCCGCAGGGGCAGAATGACTACAGTCCCGAGAATCTCACCAGCCAGCGGGCCAAGTTCCAGCACCACCAAGGAGTCAATCCCTTGGCCCTGCACAACGCCAACCACGGAGGCAATCCGGGGCACCACAACAATAACAACGTGATGGATCACAAGTTGCCGCTGAGTTTTCTGGGTCCCCCGCTGGCGGCCCTTCACTCGATGACCACGGAAATGAAGGCGGGTCAGGGAGTTGGCGGCTCGTCGGCGTCGGGAAACGGGCTGTCCTACGGTCACAGCCCAAACTCCCATCTGATCAGCGACCGGGGATCCGGAGGCAGCTCCTCGTCGTCGTCCACCACGACCACGAACACCAACAGCCAGGGGGCCCCCAATCCGCATGGCATCGATACGATCCTCTCCAAACCGCCGCCGGTCACTTCGGCGGGTTTAAGTGCTTTAACAGGAGGTAAGTTAATCTTAAGTTTTTTATTTGAACCTAAACATGTGATATTCATCATTACCACAAAATTATATTAATAATAATTAAGCGAACTAAAATAAATGGGGAAGAATATATTATTTCAACAAATACACAATGATTATTTAGGGACCGAAATTGTGAAATAAGTAATTCCATTCTATAAAATAATACATTTATCAAATTAAATTTGAAGCACTTAATTTAACTTTTTTTTTATAACATTCTCTTCCATTCAAGTTTTATTGACAACGCAATTTATTTACTGTTGAAGGATTTTGAAATAGCTAGGGACTGAGAAATTTAACTTCCAAAAACTTGTTCAATATATTTTTTTATTACATTTAAAAGCGTCTCTTAAAACCATGCACTTACAATTGACTCCCACGAGACCCCAATTCAATTCACCATACTATTATGCAACACTAAAATATATATCAAATGCGAATCAATAGATATTATGCATGCACCATACACACACCAAAAAAAAACGCGAAATATTTTAAATGCTTCAAAAACTCGTTTCGCAAACCAAACAGAAAAATAAAAGAGCTACCCCACCGAACAAAAACGACAGAAAATTGTTGTTTTGTTTACGAATCCGGTTTGGCATGATTCCATATGATTCAATAAAAGCCATTCCCCAACCCACGGCCCCCTCCGTCATTACGCCCCCTGATCCCTTTACCTAATCAGGCCAATTTTAGATATCGAGCACAGCGTTTTCGACGAAGCCCCAAATGGTTATAATATCCAATTGCAAAATTACCACAAAACGTAATGAGATACGCGTTTTAACGTTAAATGTTGCAGCAATTAGTTGTCAAATTGTTTGTAATTAAATCAAAATGACACACGAAAAACGTGGGCAACATGGGGATCGGGGGGCTGTGACGGTGTCGTTTCACTAAAATGATTTTGTTTTTCAGCCTCTCTGTCTCTGATTTTTTGACTTTTTCACCTAAATGTGGACCAATTGTGTGACATGACAGTGGATTGAAAGGGGGCGCGGCCGACAGGGTGCTGACAATTTGCCATAACATTTTTAATTATTTTTAACGAGGGCGTTTATGTGATTTGATTCGTTTACTTTTTTCTTTCGATTTTTTTTTTCTTAAATGTTTCGGTCACCAAAAAAGTCTATCATTCTTTTTATGACAAATTATTTAATGGCCTTTAATTAAATCGAACAAATTCCTTATTGTGTGTGAGTTCGGCATGAGTGGGCAGAAAAATGGCTAGCTAAGAACAAATTGAACGAAAATCTCATGAAGGGGAAATAAACTTTTGAGAGGATTAGGTAATGGGGTGGGTATTTTGTTAGTGATTACATAAAACTGATCATAGAGTATTCTCTACTTATGTTGGCAATCGTGATTGATAGGATCGGACTTTAGGTCTTAAAAATGGTTTTTGTAATAGAGGTTCAATTTAGAAAAATCATACAGTTAAATTTTATTGTTTGATTTTGATAAACTAATCTTTGAATAAATTCCCACAATTTATCGTACAAAAAATAACTAGCGAAATAGAAATTCAAGTTTTGACACTTGAAGCATAACTTCATACAATATTATATGTTAGCTTACATATTTTATTGATAGATCTTTGGAATACAATTTTATTGCGGCTTGAGGAATTTTCAGTAATTGTCCAGAACTCATTTCTGGCGATGTATGTTTTCTTTTTCATTATTTATTTTGGAAATTAAATTAAAACAAGAGAGAACGCTATAGTCGGATGCCCCGACTATCAGATACCCGTTACTCAGGTAAAGGGAGTGCGAGGAGACATTTCGATAGGTATTGATAAACACAATAAAACTGCATTTTTACTTTTGCGAAATATTTAAATTTTTAAAATCGTATATAAGCGATTGTGGGCGTTAAAGGGGGCGTGGCACCTTTTTGAAACAAACTTGCGCTGCGTAGGAACTCCTAGAATCTGCATTCAAAATGCTAATCTTCTAGCTTTTATAGTTTCCGAGATCTCAGCGTTCATACGGACAGACAGACGGACAGACAGACGGACAGACGGACAGACAGACGGACAGACGGACAGGGCTAGATCGACTCGGCTAGTAATCCTGAACAAGAATATATATACTTTATAGGGTCGGAAACGCTTCCTTCTACCTGTTACATACTTTTGCACGAATACAATATACCCTTTTACTCTACGAGTAACGGGTATAACGAGGACAAAGCTTCTAACAAAATTAAAATTTTCACTATGCTAAAATACATTTTTTCGGGTTGGAATATTGAAAAAAGGGCTTCTCGGATATATAAAATGTACATCCATATAGGACTATCTTTAAGGTGTTTTTTAATTTTAAAGTTAAAACGTATATTTACCTGATACTAATTGATGGATCTGACATTAGCAGTAGTTTTTTTAATATTTTATATTACAACATTTTTGTAGTGTTAATTTATAGATTTAGTGATTCTTTAATTGCACCGTGACTTAATTTTCCAATGGGGGAAAATTCAGTCGTAAGGTTGGTAAACTCATGACTTACTAATGTTTTCTCTTTCATTGTTCTCCGCCAGCTGGCATTCCCCGCTTCTCGATCGCCGCCGCAGCAGCGGGCATGGCCCAGTATCTGTCGCAAAGTCAGGGGGCGCCCCTGAAGACCCACGCCGGACACATAGTGGACCGCACGCACCTGTACTGGCCGGGATTACAGGGCCTGGTGGCCAATCCGATCGCGTGGCGCGAACGCCTCTCCAATACGAGTAAGTAAAGGGAAATTGTCAGCGAACAAACGTTAATTTGCGATTGATCGATTGATCTCCAGGAGATCGGTGCAATCAGAGATCGGTGAATCGGGCGCGTAATTTGGTTACGATTGTCAGCCGCCACACCTCGTTGCGATTTCAACTTCCTGTTCGGGGGGCGGGGATCGAATCGAATATCTTGGGGAACCGTTAACAAAGCGCGGCGAATGCCCAACTAATGATCACGGTGATCAGGCGATGGGCTTTTCAAGTGATTACCAATGCGGCTTACAACGGGGGCAAGTTGCATTGTGCGACTCATTAATAAGTGTTGAGGAACCACTTTAACACGATCAGCGGGTTCGGAGAGCTCTCTTTCGGAATGACTCCACACAAAAGTCGATAATGATGGCGATGATGGTGCCGGGGACTTGGGACTTGGGATGGCACCCCAGATGTGAAAAATTAATTTACTGGGCAACCGATTTCTGATTTCTGATCTGGTTACTTCATTATTATATCTATTTATAGGCAGATCGCTAAGCTCATTAAGTAATGTGCCACCAGCTCGAAACTCGTTTCCCTCTTCTCCCCAGTTGTTTATTTGTTTAAAGGCCCCCTCTTCCTCGTCATTATCGTCTTTGGGCTCGCATTGGCAATTGATTTGATTTAGTGCTGTGGGCTACTGCTGCTGCTGTTTGCCTTTTAATTGCGGCCATGACTCGGCACAAATGTCGTGGCCCAAAAGTCGGAAATCGTTCACAATTTTCTTGCATTTAGGCGATCCGGAGAGAGATTCGTGGCACAGAGTCTGTGTTTATGTTAGTCTTGTGTTCGATTTGATTTCTGAAGTGTGTCGTTAGGTGCGGAGGAATTTTCACGCTTTTGGTAGCTCTGTGGGCAACATTAAGCAAATATTGATTTAATTGATTTGCTAAACAGAGCAGCGACTGCTCGGATGAATGGGTGGAAAAGCGCGACTGGATAAAGTCAGCTGAAAATGAAGGAATTTTAAAAAGTGGTTGGATAAAAATGTTCTATCCTAGAAAGGTCCTAGCAAACATAAATATGATTTAATATCCCAGTAGAACTTATATAGTTAATGGATATGTTCTTTAAAAACATCATGGGTTGGCAAAAAGAATATTTCAATTTTGTCGGTTTAAAAAAAGTTTATGTCAAAAATATCTGAACTAAAAAAATATGTTTCATCAAATACAAATTTTATAGGTACATATGTATATGGCAGCCTCAGTTATACTATCTCATTTAAATCACCATAAAAATGAATGCTTGTCTTTGTTTTACGATACTAAGTTGTTAAAGTCTTAAACCTCAATATCGTTTTTGTTTTCTTTCTAAGTTGCCAGATGAAAATCAATAATTCTGTATTTGAGAATCTCGGGCAATGCTAACAAGCCATAAAATAAAATTGAATTTGAAAAACATGTTTCAATTGTCAGTTGCTTCGGCTCATTGTTTCCACATCATTTTTGTTTTGGTTAACTTTGGCCACGTAGAACATTCTCATATTTTCCCTATTTACATAAACATACAACCATTCCTTATATCCATTTTTTATTTATTTGTGTATATACATATTTATGGCTGCAAAGATGCGACAGCTGGTGGGCCCAGACGGAAAAAAACTTTCGTTAGCTGAAAACAAAATGTTAAAGCAGACTGGCTGTATATATAATGTATATAGGAAGATAAAGGCAGACACAGACGCTGCGAGAATATGTTGCCACATTATTATCTAGCAAAAATTCGGGGGGTGGTTTGTTTTACTTTATTCAGTTTTTCTTCCTCTTATCCCGAAATGGAGCAGCAAAACGTATAAGTATGTATTTGTGTTTATCTGCTTGTAGGCTGTCATGTTAACAAGGGAGAAAGCTTTCCCTGCTGACGGTGTATGCGTGTGCGCATAGCACGCAAACACACACACAAACTTATTTGAATTTGTTTTCCTGCCCTCGAAAGTATGCTATGATTTTTTGTTCTCCTCTTTTTCAACACATTTTATTTGTTATTAATAATGCAATTGCATTTGATTAGCTTTTGGGCGGCATTATTTACTCTTTGATTAAGCTCGGAATTTTTCATTACATTTGGTTGCCGGGCTTTTTTTATTTGCCTATATGTGCAATAGTATTTCCACCTGTCTATTGTTATCATTGTGATTATATTTATTGTTTATTATCAATATTTACCGGGCAATTCATTAATGGCAATTTATTGGCTTTCAATTTATGCAAGTTCATTGCGGAATTTTATTTGTTATGATTGAAAGGGATTAAGTTGGCTTACACAATGGTTGATAGGGGGCATGATTGTTTAAATAAGTTTGCTTATCAGTGGGCAACATATTGGGGTAGGTTAGTTATCGCCGTGCATCTCTAAATGAATAATCAAATGGCAAAATTATTCATTACTATATATTTAAATTTAATTTCGCATTTTGAAATCAAAATATTTATTTATCAAGATACTTAAATGAATAAAAAAATATAGAAAAATAGTTCTTTAAATAGAAGATTCCATAACTCGAACTTATTTTGGTCGCAGATGGTCATTTAAAATATGAAAGTTCGACTTTATAATTAATCTAAGAGCCAAATGCCATCCTAACGAAATTTATTTTAGTAGCAACATTTAAATTTCTATGTTCTAGCCACCACTTGCTTCTCACTTCCTAAAATTTGCTTGCCGCCCGAGTAGCCTTTTATTCATTAAAAGCCAAATTAAAATAAGGCATGTAACCGCATTCTGCTAATGAAATAATTAACTTTAGCATAAAAAGTAAATACAGTGCGAGAGGGAAATAATCGTAAATTCAGAGCAGGACAACAAGTGAAACCGCAGTCTGCGTTTGACACAATTCATTAAGCTTAATGAAGACAGCAGAGAGAGACGGCACGAGCCTGTCTAGCTGTTGCGTTTAATTAAAATTCAAGTGGCATTTTCTGTGTCATCCCCTCTGGAAATTTTCGCCGTCCCTTCGCTCCCAGTAAAACTTGTGCTTTAAGCATATAATCGGGCATAAAACAGGCCATAAAACACTGCACAAGAGACGAGGACCAGACAGAGATGGCGGCAGTGGCACTTAATGAGGCAACCTACCGGCCCATCCACATATATATGTATGTAATTCCCGTACACCAACTACTTTGGGTGTATAAAAAGGTGCGGATTATTCGCCCCAACTGGTGTGCGAGGATTTTACTGCTCAACAACCAGATTGGCATAAACATTTTACAAGATTGTTATACAAACCTGGGTAGCGGATGGAAATGATTTGGGTTTTCGAGGAGTGCAAATAACTTATTATAAAGACAATCATTTTGATTGGTTGGGTATTTTTTAATACAAATGTGCTAAAAAGTTTTATTGTCCAACACGTTTTTTATTTGGCGAAATGTTGCTAGCTTACGGAGAGAAAGACTTCTTGTTCCCCGTTTAGGAGTAAGTCCCATATAACAAACATATTTTTTTAGAGATTTCTGGAAGCACAGCCTTAACAAAAAATTCAATTTTCTTAAAAGTTATTTAGTAGATATTTTATTACATTTTTGCAGCTTCTGTTAAAGTATAATCAAACTTATCTAATCCAAATCAAAACAGCAGATCGTGAAACAAAATCATTGGAAGGCAGTCGAATGTATTATTGTATAATTTCGAGAAAAAAAATATTTTAGAAAAGAAACTCGGAATCTTGCTTCTAAAAGGATATTTGTTACTTTAACGCTTAAATCAAATTTCTATTATTTGTATGTCAAATTCCTCAATCAAACCCTCTCCCGGACTTATGATTTCATGAGATGATCCCATGTCTATCAACATTTGGTGTTAACGATTGTCTCGCTAAGCTCACCCCACCCTCAATTCCTCCTTCTTTTGCCATCACGCCCGATAATAAATGACGTTTTAATATTTTCAATAAAGGAAACATTTACACAAAACAGCTCACGCCCACCTTGATTTTGGTTGTCATTGCCACCCCGCCAAAGCATGGCCAAAAAAAAATTAATGCCGTAAAAAATATTGGCAGTAAAGAAAATACAAAAAAAAAGTATAGAAAGGAAACATTTCGAGTGCTGGGAGGAAAAAGTGCAAATGCAGCGATGCCAACAGGGTGACTTATGCGATTATAGACAACTGCCGCTGCCTCAGGACGAAGGACTCAGGGGCGTGCGGAGGGGTCGAAAGGGGGGCAGGGGCGGACCCTCGAACGCTGCCATTTCCATTTCATTGCATTGCGTTTGAGGGCCGTGACATGAGCAAATAAACGCTTCATATTTGTCGGTTATTTATGAGGGTCCTTGCAGGACGCAGCTGCCAACCGCCGAGCAACGCGGCAGAGTGAAAGGGATGGCGGCAAGGGGCAAACGAGATAGCTATACCGAAAGAGAATAAAAAAATTATCACTGCTACAATTTTTCTTGCAAGGGATTACGCTTGTTACACTGCGGAACCCCATCCAAAGCGAAAGTCCGCGGGAGCTACCCTCGAACGTCCTATCCCCCTTTATTGACAAGTCTTGTTAAGCTCCAGAATTGTCTGCGAAAAACAAAAAAGAAATAAAAACCTATAAATTTAATGTCACACACATTTGGAAAGGCATTTTGTTTTCATAATTCGAACCTGGCAACCAAAGTGGGACAGAGTTAAAGCTGACATGGAAACTAATATAATAATAATAATAATAGTTAACTTATAGAAGTGATTTAACTAGTTAGGAAAATCTCGTTAGTTTTATTCAAATTATATATCTATTGATGGAATTCTTAGTTTTGGTACCTTCCCGGATTTAATACGAGAATTGGTGCATACAACTTTCTCCAAAATTATCGTGTTTTTGTGTTTTTTTTCTTACGGAAATTTAAATAAAAGATATTATTTTTACTTTTGACTATCATTCATATTAAAAAAATTGCAACCTTTAACTCATTCCCTTTAATTACAATCCTTTGCTGTACCGAAACTCACATCCTCCCATTCCGTATACTTTTGCATAGTGCAGGACTTAACCCAAATAAAAAATATCCTTATCTATGTGAAAGCTGCTAGAAATAACAATTTAAATTAATAATTTTGCCAAATGGCACCAAAGTATCATAAAGGGACACAAAGTTTCAGCCCTATGCAGCCCAAAAAAGTACCACCCTTTTGAGGACAACGGCTGGCTGTGGCTTTACCTTTTACCGAAACCTCATTTCCCCTTCCAGCCGCTGTCCCCTTTTGGGTTCTGCGCTGTGCATATTTAGTTAAATCATTTCACATAATTAGGGATCATTTAATAATGGGGTGACATTAATTGAAAGCACACACACAGCCCACCACCACCCACTCCTTTTTCCCAATCCCACAGCTACCGTTTAATTTTATTACCACCCTCCATGTCCACTTGACTGACTTTACGAGCCAACAGGGCACGTAGCTCCCTGACCCCCCACCCCCTCCCGCTAACGCCAGTGACAACGCCCCTTTGGAGTGGGGGCGTGGTCGCCGGATGGGCGTTCTGTTTTTGGTCCGCTTTTATTGGCCTCTCGCTGGCGTCGTCGTCGCTTTTGCTAATTGATTTTAATGAAGGCTCCGACGACCCTCGACGCAAAAGTTTTCGTCCTCGTCTTCCTTGTACCATAAATTGCTGTGGTCAATTTCGGTTTGTTAATTGGGCAAACGTGTGTATAGGGATTTTTTCAGTCGGGTCTTTCGTACATTTATTTTGTTGCCAAATTGTAATTAGTGTGCAATTATTTTTTGGCTAGAGAAAAAATATTAGTCATGTTAAAAATTATTTGTTGCGATGGGTGTATAAAATTGGTTGGTTATGATTTTATAATTAATTTTGTGTAATTCATTAAAACTAAGTTTCAAAATGTTTTCCAATTTAAGAGGATCTTACAAATAGTGAATTTTTGCTACAAAATGTTTTACATTTATTTCGTAGGATTTGAAAATCATCTGATTGTAGTTGACAACCCCTAAACACCTTTCCAGTGTCCTTGTCCCAAAAGTTTATTCTCAAATTAGCAGCTGTCGCCTCATAAACAATTAATAAATGTCATAAAACTTTTCTGCCGCAAAAAGGAAACCATTTCCAACCACCCCAGGATGCGCTAAACAACTTTGTCCACATCTTTACGGCGACATTATTTAACAATTCATAATAAACAATTTTGGGGAGACGTAAAGTATGCGATTTGAGAATCCCTTGTAAACAAGGTACTCAAAGTGTTCAAATTCCGGAAATTCGAAAAGTTTTAAGGCAGTAGATATTGAGAGTAGAGGTGACGAATTTAATTGGATATTTAAAAGGTTTCAAGAGAAATGAAAGAGTTTTTGTAAGTTTTTTTTTATTTATTAATACTTTTAAGAGTTTTTGGATAGTAATATAATAACAAATATTAAAATTTTGTTCCTTTCAGTGTCCGCCAATCTATCTCAATCGCATCAGCATCATCCATCCAACGACAAGGATGGCAAGAAGAAACACACCCGCCCAACATTCAGTGGTCAGCAGATCTTCGCCCTGGAGAAGACATTCGAGCAAACCAAATATCTGGCCGGTCCAGAGCGAGCCAAGCTCGCTTATGCCTTAGGAATGTCCGAGTCGCAGGTTAAGGTAAGCAAATATGAACTTAAGACAAGAGCCCCACCAAAACTGGGAATCAAGCCTTAGGCAAATGCAAATTAAAAACTCATAAAAATGGCGTATGAGGCAAGCAACCCGGACCCAAACAAAATAAAAAAAGAAAGTAACGCCGAAAAAGGTAGACAGAAGAAGTCTTTCGAACTTCGCTTGTTCTGCCCCTGACTTTTCTGACAAATTTGCATTTTTATTGAAAGACAAATCTCCTGGATTTCGGCCTTACCCCGAAATACAAAATGGCGCCAATGGGTCTCTATGGTCCCCATTCCCCGAGGACCGCGACCTAAAGGCTTAGTGCAATGTGTTCTCCTCCCAACACCATTTTAAAGTTCCTTTTTTCCCGCCCATACACGAAAAAAGAAGGAAATGTTATCAACAAATAAATCCTTTGTGTCGTCAAATTTGTTGTCATCAACCTTTGTTGTAATCCGACCCGGGGAAACGCACGTGTCATGGTCCATTTTTCGTGGTTTCGCCGCGTGTGTCGTCCGGGATTTTGTATCTTTCGCCGCGTATCTGAATCTGAGTTGTGCCCCCCTTCACGATGGCCTTGTAACTCTTGAATTAGTTGTAAGCCAAGCAAGCTAATTGGTTTGAGGTGGGTTAAAAATCGTCGAGTAACAGTGGGTTACGAAATAGTTGGAGGAGGAAAGTAAGAGTCCTGAGAAGGGCTTTTTGGGAATTATCTTTGAAAATTTACCATATTATTTTGAATTAGTTTAATATTAAATGAATGATTGAATAAATTAATTTGTTTTTAACAAATAAGTCTTACATTTTTATAAAGAACAGGACGTACAGAATTTATATTATACACTTAAGTAAAATTCGGTTTTAAAAGTATTACATTATGAAGACGGTATTTGAAAAACCAAACCTTTTAAATTATTAATATGATCAATGGCCTTACTGGGAGATACTATTACGGATGGACTTAGTTTTGAATTTACAAAGAGTTAAAATTGTTTAATTTGCAAAGGATAATAATCTACCATTTAAAATAAAACTCTGCATACGACTTAACGTCACCTAAAAGCTTGTCTATCATAGACCCTCCATTTCCAATCGGATGTCCTGATTAGAAGGACATGATTGCCTCATTTGTGCGACACCACCCTGTCGAAAATGTTTCCCCCAAACCGTCCCCAAAAGGAAAACCTTTTCTCGCCACACAACTGGGCGCAATCAGGAGTGGAAAAGAAATCACGTTTATGATGAGGAAAAATGATTAATTGCCAAAGAATGAGGCACAGGGTAGACAGAGACAGCGAAGGAACAGAGATAGAGATAGATAGATGAACATTCGGGATTGATGGCTTGAGCTGCAGCTAAATATGCGTCATTTTGTGCTAAGGACTAAACAGGACGAAAGGGAGCGGCGGGCAGGGAATGCGCTGATGACGAGTACAAATGGACGGGGAGATGGATGGAAACTGCAGGATTTCGGGTTGAATGCGGCCCCCAATTTCACCATTTCCCCCGCCTTCTGCGCTCCATCTCGTCTCGTCGCTCTGATAGACATGCCAAATGACTGCATGACTTTTGGGTGAGTGTAAATTAAATTCTGGACCCGGGATGGCACAAAATGCATGAGGGACGTGGCCAGCTCAACTACAACGACAACGACGGGCATCCTGCCAGCTTCATACATATTCAATTAGTGTGCGTGCATGTGTGTAAGCCAGAGCCAGATGAAAAACAGCCATGACGATGATAGTATGCAAATTGACAAACAAAAAGGCAGAAACTGGACAACAGCCGCCCCCAAAAACCAAGTCAAATTATGACAGACAGACAAAATGCAAAGTGCCCAATACACAGGAAAAATAGAATATAAAATATATAATTTCGATATTTTACTGCTTTTACCTCTTTAAAAATATACTTTTGTGTATAGTTTCTCAAATCGAACTTCTCCTAATGAACATTTGTTGTGCAATATCATAAAAGTTTCTATGAAGGTAAAAACACTACTAACTTTAGTAAGTTATAGTGCAATTATAAACAATCTTGTTGGTTGGGAATTTTTTTTTTTTACATTTTTTTTTTACATTTTGTTGTCTGAACCAGATCAATTAAATTGATTATTGAAAACTTGAAGTTTTCAATAGATAAATACTTATAGCCAATCAACAAATGAAAACACTATTTTTGGTCTTAAATACAATTTGTAATGTGTGTTATTATAATTTATATATTCAAAGATCATTTTCAATTTAAGACATCATACACTTTAGAATTCTAGCCATTTTTCTCGCAGTGCCTGTGTATGAAAGTGGGTGGTTGGTCAAATGATCTTGACAAGAATAATTGCGCTGTTATCATAATTAAAACCGTTTTTGGACGCAGACGGCGAAAGAGAGAGAGCAACTCCTTTCGTCCTTCGTTTTAGCAATCATTTAATGCAAATGGTCGCCATTTTGTACGCTCTTATGAGCGGGAGGCATCCGCCGCCCCGCCCCCTCTCCCCCTCGCCATCGGGTGAATTATAGCGTCTGTGGCCATTATTAATGACAGGCCATGTGTGGGGGCATAGTTAGGAGGTCCACTCCGGGCAATAAAATTATTGCATGTTTTGTTGTTATAGCTTTTTCGTGATTTTTGCCCGCACTTCTCTCTTGTTTTGCATAAATGTAATGGCCTTTTGGGTCCTGATTGTTCAGTCAATGTATGTAAACACTTTGGTCGGGATTGTTTTGCAAATAGTAGGTGGATAGAAATAATGGCCGAGAGCACGATAAACAGGGAACGGAGGAGATGCCGTTTGGTGTAATTGGCTTAAAGCAAAAGATAATTTGGGGAACTAATTAAATATGGGGATGTGCAGTTATGGGCTATTTTAATGTGAAGAAATAGTTGAACAAGTTATTTGGTTACAATACTAATACTCTCCCAAAGGTTATCAGAAAACATATTACAAATAAAATAAATAAATTAACTTAGTAATAATAATTTATTTTAGTACAAAGAAAGTCTTTAAAGATTTCATATAGAGTTTAAATGCCTTTTTTTCAGATGATTAATACATCTTTGATAATTGACTTGTAAATTGGATAAAATCAGACAACCACTTTAAAGCTTATATGAAGCTTTTAGCATACCTATTTTAAACCAAAAACACAATTTCTAGGAAATTATCTATTTTCCGCAGCCATAAAAGAACATTTTAGGAATGAAGCTAAAAGCTATTGGCTGTTGATGAAAACAATATTTTATTGTGGCTAAAATGGCTTTTTATGATCTGTTACTTTTGAGGAGACAAAGATCAGGCCGCATAATTAGCACCGGAATAATGAAAGCTTATGGACCAAATCCAATTTGAGGCGACTGTCAGAAGTGACAGTTTGGCAATGACAATGGGCAACTGACGAAAACTGACGGGCCAACAAGCTGACAATGGGCCGGTTCATAAAAACTTATGACAGAAATGGGGAATGATGTCTAATTGATTTTTTTCGGTGATGAGGAAGAATTCTATTGTGACCGACTAATGGATTTGATTGTGTGTTAATGAATGGGTTTACCCAGGAATTTACATATGCGCTGAAGACGATTTCTAGGGTTGCCGAACAATTAGTCGAATATCCCAAAAAAAAAACATCCAAAAACCAAATGCATTTTTATGACTCAAACCCTGAGCTCGCTTGAAGTTTATGGATACGAAATACAAAATCAAATAAATCACAAACTCACATAAATAAGGAAAGCGAGCCCATATAAAGAGCGAGGGCGAGCCGGCCATACGGATTCGGAAATTTACGAGCCAGAACTACAAAACACACACACATTCGCTGGCCCAAATAAATAAATAAAAAATTCTTTGGACCAATAGGAGAAAAAAGGTGAACGAGGTAGGAGCCAACTTGTCAGATGTCGATGTTACCAAAAAGGCACCAGTATTGGTCATCGGTATGCGCAGCCATGTTGTAAATTTTCATGACTTTTAAGTATCCCCCGCACAGGACGCGTAAACAAATAAATTTCCAATTTGCCCAAAGAGTCATATATTTGAGGGCACCATGCTGAAGGTTTGGTTTTGACATCCCGTCCGTTCCTACGAAATTTACATAACACTTTTTATCCTTATCTGAGGGCCCACCTGACGGATGGCCAGGAAACAGGGACTCCCGCTGTGGTGCCAAAATGGAATATGTTTTATAACGTTTTCCCCTTGTTTGAGGGCTCTGTGTCTGTTTTGTTCCCTTTTCGGAGGTGCTGCTCCTGCCGCAATAAATAAATCCCGATTCGAAATCGAAGCGTAACGTAACGTGACCAAGTCAAATTGATGGCCACAATATTTGATTGACTTTGACATGTTGGCTGTCATAAATTTTGCTCGGCTCCCTTGACCACCTTCGGCATCAGCAATTTGGCTATCTATCTGTCTGTTCCTGTCAAGGCGGCTTCTAAGTTCTCAGCTAATGTCCGATACTGCGGCCATAAAAGTGTTGCAAACAGTTGTGAAATTTTAGTTAGGTATAAGAACGCAAGTGTTCAAGACATTCAAAAAGGATCAACATATGCTCTTAAAATATATATTACAAATTTAGGAGAATGAACGTTATGAGGGGGAAATTTGTTTATAGGGTCCTTTTTAAATCAAATAGCTTATTACAAAACATTGTTTTATTCATATAAAAACATCTTAGTCAATTCTATCAAAACAAGTTGTCTTAAAAAAATCGACAGCTTAACCATTATTACAAATTTTGATAAAATAAAAAAAGTTTAAAAACTTTTTTAAATGTTCTTTAAAATATTTGATTTGGAAGTAGTTACATATCTTAAAATGCGTCTATTGTAGGACACTAGCAGATTTTCAGAACCCAAAACTTGAATATTTCTTTAACAGTCAGCAATCTGTTGTCGTCGCAACATCAACTATGCCTTAGTGGGTGCTAGATGACGCATACTCCATCGTTATGATGCCGACAAAATGGGAAAAGGAGACGTGGAAATCGAGTGGCGAGGGGAAGAGGAAAAAAGGAAAATGCCAGGAAGCCAGCCACTTGCCCCAAGCTCAATTTTCCTTTTTGCCCATGGCTCAGTGGCAAATCCCGTAACAACATGGACACAGATGTTACCAAAAAATAATGACCATGAAAAGCAGCCTTAATGATGCCAGCTAGTGTTGTTGTTGCTTCTGTTGGCTGTCTGTTGTTTTTCCGAGGGCCAAGACTCTGGGAAACTCTGTCTCTGCACTCTCCTCTGCGGCTTGTAACACACGGAAAATATTAATTGTATTTTTATTTCGCATAATGTTGCAAATAATAATTACACAAATGTGCAAATGAAGTTGTAAATTATCCTGTATCTGGTTTAATTGCACCTTTGGGCTGTTGGGTTTGGTGTTGATTTCGCTACGGGTAGGAGGAAAATGTTTACCGAAAATGGATATGACAGTCTGGGATAGGTAATTAGGTTTAGATCTTGGTAGGACGATGGAAAATTAACAGATAATTTTTGCTAAAATATAATAGTGTTTAGTGAGAAGGTTTTAAATTAAAACGCCATTTAGTCTTAAATTAAATTTCCCAAGGACCTTATAAATCAAACTTAAAACATTTCATTAAAAATGTTTAAGCATGAACCTTAAAAATGGTTTATAAAAAATATCTCTCCAAATTGAAAAGTAAAGTCGTAATTCAATTACTTAAAAAAAATTCAAATACTCGTTATTTTTTTTAATGTGGTATATTTAAATTATACGTCTGAAAATCTATTTAGGAACCACTACCACTGAACCTGAATAATTCTCATTTGGAAATCCTCTTTCGAAATGCTATGAAGAACAGAACTCTTACATTAAGTGCCCATTTATACGCTTTGTTAATGATTCTAACTGCAAACAGCTACCAAAATCTGCTCCATCATCAGGCAAATGTAGAAATTATGCCGATTTTGAGTCAGAGCTCGCCTTCGCAGAGGAGAGCTGAAAGCTGGAAAACGTGCTTGGGACTTGCGTGGTGAATCTGAATCCCCCTTTTAAAACAGCCATGGGCGGTGGAATGTGGAGGGGGTACGGGGTGGCGAAGCGGATTTTGGCCAACATATGTTGCCACAGAGCGAGGCAAACGAGGCCGGCAAAATAAAGCGCAGCCAAAGACGTTAGTCATGGTTTTGTGCATAGTTTTTGCCGCTGAAACAGTTGCTGTTGCTGCCGTGCCGTTGATGTTGCTGCCGTGCTGTTGCTGCTGCTGCTGCCGGGCAACATTTCGCCATTTGGCTGTCCAGGGCTTAATATTGTCTTAATTGAGGGTTAACCGGCGTTGATGATGCGACTTATGGGCTGTTGCCGGGCCTTTCCCCCGACTTAATGACTTTGACAATGTGACTCGCCTAATTACACATGCAGAGAACTTTCGATTTAAAACTTGAGAGCCCGACTAACGCGTATTTCTTTTGGGTTATTTGCAGGTCTGGTTCCAGAATCGTCGCACCAAGTGGCGCAAACGGCATGCGGCGGAAATGGCCACGGCCAAACGGAAACAGGACGATATGGGTGGCGACAACGATGGCGATTGCAGCGAGACCATGGACAGCGATAACGAAAGTCTCGATATGGGCGAATCCCCGTCCCAGAACAAAAGATGTCGCAGCAACAGCTCGGGGTCCTCGCAACAGCAGCAGGATAATTATCGTCATTAAAACGAATTTACAAACTATGCACGGACATGGACTCGCAATGAAATCGAATGGAATACACTTAGGATAAATTTCAATGCGCCAGCTAATTAGCTAGAAAGCCCAGCATAAGAAGCCACAATAGCAGCAGCAGCAGCAGCTAGAAGTTATTTGGGTTCAAGTTTTAAGGTTTTGCCACTTTACCGTCTTCTGAAGACTTCATTTTTCTCCTTACTCTCTTACTTATTTCACCACTTTGTTCATTAGGTGTGTAAATATTTATGTTAATTTTCTAAAGAATACATTTAACATGAAGCTTAATTAACGTCGCTAATTCGTAAGCAGATCGAAGGGAGTTGAGGCACTGGCACAAAAATTAAACTGAATTTATTACATACTGTATGTTTAGTTTCTAATCCCTAACTTGTAATGTAATTTCGTGCATTAGAACCGACTTTAGTTCATACAATTAATAATATATATATATAAACTATTAACGATTAACTATGCTAACTGAGATTGCGCAACAATATTCACAATATTGATGATGATACAGACGCAAAACATGATGATTAACTATTGCAGAAAATTATGTGTAAAATGTATTTAAATTAAATTGTAATTTTAATTATTTCGAATTGATAAAAAATAAAATGCAAGGAAAAGTATAAAATTAATGTTTTCAAGTGTAGTTTTTTATTTACAAAAAGAAAACAAGAGAGAACGCTATAGTCGGGTGCCCCGACTATCAGATACCCGTTACTCAGGTAAAGGGAGTGCGAGGGAGATGGAGATAGAAACTTTGATCACGCATAACTTTTTAACGAATGGTCCGATTTGAAAAATTTCTTCTACATTTCGATAGGTATTGATAAACACAATAAAACTGAATTTGTACTTTTTCGAAATATTTAAATTTTTAAAATCGTATATTTGCGATTGTACGAATACAATATACCCTTTTACTCTACGAGTAACGGGTATAACTATGGGTTTCATCGGAAATACTGTTTTTTTATGGTGACCCACTTAGTTTTAGATATTTATATTTATATTTATGGTTATTTTATTAAATTGACAAAAAAAAACCTTTTCACTGATTTCCGTAGAGAGACATTTGTTTGGGATGGGAGAGTATGACAAGTGCAGAGCCACGATAAGCCTATACCAAAATAATTTTAAGGTCTTAGAAAGACGAAGACTCCAAAAGAATTGTACGAAAAATCCGATCAGCCAACACCTACAAGGGAATTAAGAATCGATTCTGTGGCTTAAAACTCATAACAATTACAGACCGGAAATCTGCTTTAGACACTCCTTGCAGGCAGTCAATCCGGTCAGTCAGTCAGTCAAACGACAATCCGTCAAGCGGACAAAGTCAAAAGGATTAACTCGAAAGTATTTCTGGCCAACAAGGTGCAGACAAATGAATGGACGAGCGAAAGGAGAGGGCGAAAACGTCACCCAAGAATAGGGGAATGTGTGAAAAGAATCGAACTAAAACCGAAAGATTGATTAACTGTCAATCAAGCGAGCATATGAGTAGAAAACATTGGACAGGCCATGAATGGAATCGAAGCAGGTTGTAGCGAGAGGAAATCGGGGGAGTTGGCCAATAACAATAAATATCATTAAATTATCAATGCCCTCCAAGGTGGAATGAATGGGGCAAGAGTCTGAATGCAACAAGTAGATATTGAAATAATGAAAGTTGAAGATGGAAGCGTGAGTAAAGAAATAAAAAAAATAAAATACACTAATAGGTTTAAGGAAAGTAGTGGACTAAATTATGGAATTTCCAACAGCTCTGAAGCTTATAAAAAATATTTATTGCTTAAAAAAAATACAAATAACAGTTTTGGAGACAATACCGCTGAAAATGTGTAAAATTTTAATTAACTTTTAAACACCGATCAACAATATTTAAAGCAAGCTAAAAAAAACCATGGATGATAATGACAGATGCTGGCTAACTCTTGAAACAGTTGTATTTCCAAGTCTCCTTCTACAACTTACAATGCTAACCCAAAAATACTATTTTAAAGACTCTCACGCTGCAATCTCAAGAGTGAATTATATGAGTATACGAATATACTCCTGAATACCCGACTCAACGTTCATTGAGTTAAGAACCCGAGTACAATGGAGAGTATCTTTCCAGAGGCTTCACTCCTCCAAGACAGACTCCCACGAATCGAAAACTATCATGGCCCATCCAGACATTATCCGCAACTCATTGAACTGAGACTGGCTAATGACTCCGGAGTCCGGGCACTGACTGTTGCAACTACCGAACTGCCATTGTTGACTCGCATCTAATGGGGCACCCACATTAATCATGCTTTAACTGCGAGTGCAATGGCAAACAATCGGTATCGGTAACTCTTTTCGGGGGGCGGATCCGTTCAAAACGCCATTAGCATACCGACGATAATTACCTAGACGAGCCATTAGCGGCAGCTCAGCAAACAGCCGCCGTATTACGTGATATTCATGGAGGAGACTTGGGATCGTAGATCAAATACCTGATACACTGTGCGAATTCTGCTAACTCATGGAACCCATTGAACCTGGCACGTTTCACCATCAAATAAAAGGCAATTGGATGAACTTCCGCACAGTTCCGGTGAGTTTTCCCCAGTATTTTCACCTTTGTCTAAGTACGCGCCCAAAGTCAACTTCCAGCAATTGACGGACGAGTATGAATTGCCTTTGAATTTGCCATTTCAAATGAGGTTTACTTTTTCGCCAGCTGCGCAGGCGTCCACAGAAAATCGAACGTGCTCGTTTTGGGCTCTTTCTCCGTTTTGAATCCTGATCAGTTTCAGGTAAATCCCGTCTAAGCCGCTTATTGACGCTGAGGTTAATAGAATTTCGGCAAAAAAAAAAAGCAAACAATAAACTGTTCCTGTGTGCGAACGTGTCCCTGGTGGACAATTTGTCTTAGGACCTCAGGCCTGTTAATCTGCTCGCTGAAATATTGCAAACTGACTTCGCAACGGGGCTTGCCAATTCGGTTTGTTTGTGTTCCCGCCGTGTCAAATATAATTTGATTAATTGCTTTTTTGTATTCGGCCACCAGGAGAATGCCCAATAGTACTGGCTTTGCATAAGATTAGAGATCTCAAAAATCATACACTTAAACGGCTTGTATGTTGATCTAGATCAGATTTTAAAGGGATTTTAATGGTAAGCCGGTTGACCTTTCTTGTTTTGTTATTTATGTCTCGAAAAAACTATTTGTAAAACAAACTCGTTCTTTTATCCATATCTGATTTGATAAACTATACTTGTAATCGGTGATGCAGACACATAATTCTAAAAAGTTTAGAAAGTCACTAAGGATCTCAAAAATTATCATTTATTTTTCTTTTTTACAATAATGCTAAAATAAATTTAAAAATGTGGTTTTTTCACATAATTTCAATTGTCAATCTTTCTTCAAGTTCTTCAAAGTTTAAAATAAGCCAAGTTTTCATATTATGGCTTAAGATTCCTATTAATCATAAATGTATATTACTAATATTACTAAGTTGATCCAAAAGAATGTCCTTGCTTGGGTTTTATTATAATGAAAATAAAAGCAATTTCATTAAAAAAAAATTTTGAAGAAAATGGCGGCAACTTATCCTTAAAGTTTTTCTCAACCTTCAACAAAGTTTAACGGCACCCTTTAAGAAGCACTCCCCGAAAATCGATAGAATAGGGAGTCGAAGCCCCGCCCACTCGAAAAGAGAGTGCCGGGAGAATTACGAGGACGAGCTGGGACTCGAATATGTGTGCTGGCCATAAATAGCACGACAACAAGGGGTCCCGGCAGGATTGCTAGCCAAAAATGTACTCCCCGGCAGTCGGCAGCAGTTTAGCCTGACAATGACAGGCCGGAGTTTTGGAGTCGGCCATCAAATCACCCCTCCCAATGTTTCACCCTTTTGGATTTCGGGACGACACCTCATGAATGTCCGTGGAGGGGAGAGAATGGCCAACAAAACATAGACACATTGGGAGCGGGACATGGGGGCCACTAAATTGTCCCTCGACACAAATTCGAAATCGATAAATGATAAAAATCAACAGAAACTTCATGGACGCTCCGTCTCCGTCGCTCCCGCCCTCTGGTTTTCTGGTCCTCTCTCGCTTGCACACTCCACTCAAATGATGGCGTCGGCAATGTCGCTTCATGAAGCTTTTATTGTCTGTCTATTTCTAAGCTTTGTACATGGACTCCACCGAAAACCAGAGCCATATAGCCATAGAACCATAGAACTGGCGGGAGTGGAAGCGAGAGGAAGACTATTTGGTCCTGCGCGCCGGATTAGATGCGCCCTCTCGCTCGCACTCGCCAAATTTTCGAAAACTTACCAAATTGTTTTCGTTGCTGGGGTTTTGCCGGGTGGATTCCAATGCTGATATACGAGCGCTTTTCCTTTTACTCCCCTATATCCTGTCTATTTTCCGGGGGATGTCTCTCTATCTCCGAGTGGGTAATGTACGATGTGGCCGTATTTGTATCCGTATCCGTGAGTGGGTGTTGCTGAGGCAGTCCTTGTAGGCAGACATCGACATTGATTATGCCGTGTTTTCGCTTTGTTTTTGCCCTTATCCCTGTGTCATCCTTGTTGTTGCTGCCGCCAGAGCGAATTGAATTATTGTTTATGTTTATAGCAAAACAATGTCAGGGTATGCGTTTTTAATGATCATTG
Source organism: Drosophila kurseongensis (assembly GCA_018153305.1). Classification (NCBI taxonomy): domain Eukaryota; kingdom Metazoa; phylum Arthropoda; class Insecta; order Diptera; family Drosophilidae; genus Drosophila; species Drosophila kurseongensis. The sequence goes on along the minus strand of JAECXX010000005.1, from coordinate 5,669,885 downwards.
TAGGGGCAATCTATTTATATAAATAGGGAGGGTTCGGCTGGGGAACGGGGATGGCAGGCGTATTAAAAGATGGATAAGTTTAAGACAGTTTTTGAGGCTGGGTTGGGTATTTTTACGTAAGTCTTAAGATTTTTACGGAAAGGAACACAAAAACATAACAAAGGTCATGGCTTTTAATGCTAAAAAATCCCTAGTTTAATTGAACATATAACTTATAATGAATATTTTTTTTGAAAATATATATTAAAATAGTCATATAATCTTTTGTTATACAAGAAAATGTGACGAGATGAATAATAAGAAAACATAGCTTATTAAACTTATATTAATAAAATTATGTTAATAAACATGTATTTAATTGGGTATGCTGTGTAGAAAAACGTTTATGATTAGGTCTTAACTTTTTTGAAAATATTTAAGTAGAGTTAGCAGATGTTAGGTTAGCTCAAAATATATTATGACATTATGGTTTTAAGCACCCTCCTTTAAGCTAATCTATACTTCTAAGTCAAAACAAATTCCAAACCAGAAAAGAAACCCCCAACATTTTTTAATTAAAAACACAAACGAAGTCAAAGTGAGACTGTTAATGAGCTGGCACCGAGGTCGCACGGTACAGTAGCCTATCAAATATGCAACATACACGTCGCAGCATTGAAGAAAACAAACGAACAAGGCAAAGAAATAAAAGGTACAAAAGAAGAGAAAACAAAGCGGGGCGAGAAGGTCAAAATGTAATCAAGTTGGGGCAGTCAGTAAACCGGGCTCAAAGAATCGGAGCTCATTATCTTCACCACAGAGCGACTGGAAAAGTGAGTGTGAGTGGAAAAGAGAAGTTGAGTGGAATTTTGAGAAAGGCAGGCCACGCCCCGAAGAACGGCATGGCATCACGTCATGCGCAAGATGGCCAGTGTTCCATTCCCATTCCGTTTCCTCAAAGGTGCGACAGAGATGGGGAGAACGAGCGGGAAAGGGATAGCGAAGGGGAAATTGGGGAACCCCCATGTTTTTAACGCGCTCGACATGAAAATGAGCATGAAACGTGCGACAAGCGATGGAGTCCATTTTGAGTTTATTGTTTGATGATTTGAACATTTTATGTGTGTGTATGAACGTTTCTGCCTGTGTGTGTTAGTCGCTCGCTTCGCCTGTGTGTATGTGTGTGTTTGGTAGTTGTATCTATTTTTTTAGTAATTGCCTTGATGCTCGCTAGTTACTTGGCCTAAGCTCCCGGTTATCTACCCCACTCTATGAAATAAGTTGTTTTTGCCGCACACAGAAAGAAAAGTTGCTTTTGTCTTAATTTCATTTATGAATTCCTTTTAATTTATTTAATGTGATATTATTAACACATAAAATATATTTTAAAGGTAGAATTTAATAAATTTTAGATAGAAATTTAGAAATCCTAATAAAATACTGCTAAATTTGGTGATTAAAAGGGGTTTAGGTCGGCACAAATCTCAAATGCTTTAATGCTTATTAATTGTAAAAATTTCGAGTTAAAAACCATTTTTTTACATCAAACTCGATTTTTATAATTTACCTGAGATTATTATCGGAAAAATACTTTTTGTTTAAGGTGCACTCTGCAACTCTCTTTTAAACCAACTATTCTGTTCCCCTTTTGTCTTGGGCTTTCTCTTTTTTCTCGTTGTGCTGGGGAATTTATTGCTCTTTGATTGACATTTTGGGCAGCGACAAATTGCAATTAATTCGCCATATAATGCATGCGTCACGGTATCTCATCAATTTCTATTGTTTAAACGTTTGTCACCTCCACGGTCGGCAGTTTATTAATTGTCCATTTTTATACAGGCTAAATCAGTAGATAATTGGGATTCAATATTCCAGGGACCTTTTTCTTTCTTAATATGGAAGTGTAACTAATCGGGTTTCCTGTTATAAATAGAATTGGAAACAAAATGTTGTTGTCAGTTAAATTAATGGGGAGGTTTGAGTGGTGCAGTTGACAGTTTTAGCTGAGAACTAAATCTGAACAAAGAATATATAAATTTGCCCTTTCTAGAAGCTGAATACAATAAAAATAAGAAAGGAAGCAGCTCTTACAGAAATGTAATATTCTATATTCGAATTTCTGGTACATTTTTCGATCGCTTCCAAAGTTATCCGTATTTCTGAAATTGCCAAAAAATACAATATCTCGGAGTATGGTGATATATGTTAAAAAACAACAAAGTTATATTTTTATTTCCATTTTTTACCGAATGTTCCTAAGGCAAATATTAATATAGTTGACGATCCGAACTGTTCTGATTTATATACTATCTGCCACAGAAAAAATACTTTTTGCAAAAATGTGTCCAAATGGCTTTGGGCACACGGACGCGATAGATGGCTGAATAGACTCGCCTAGTGATACTGATGGATAGTACTATATATGTATATACTTTTTAGGGTGCGAAAAGGGCCTTAACTGCGTTGCTTTTGACTGAAATTATAAAACCATTTGCAATGGTATACCATTATAATAAAAACAAGAGAGAACGCTATAGTCGGGTGCCCCGACTATCAGATACCCGTTACTCAGGTAAAGGGAGTGCGAGGGAGATGGAGATAGAAACTTTGATCACGCATAACTTTTTAACGAATGTTCCGATTCGAAAAATTTCTTCTACATTTCGATAGGTATTGATAAACACAATAAAACTGCATTTTTACTTTTCCGAAATATTTAAATTTTTAAAATCGGATATAAGCGATTGTGGGCGTCAGAGGGGGCGTGGCACCATTTTGAAACAAACTTGCGCTGCGTAGGAACTCCTAAAATCTACATGCAAAACGCCAATCTTCTAGCTTTTATAGTTTCCGAGATATCAGCGTTCATACGGACAGACAGACGGACAGACGGACAGACGGACAGACAGACGGACAGACAGACGGACAGACGGACATGGCTAGATCGACTCGGCTAGTGATCCTGAACAAGAATATATATACTTTATAGGGTCGGAAACGTTTCCTTCTACCTGTTACATACTTTTGCACGAATACAATATACCCTTTTACTCCACGAGTAACGGGTATAACTAGCAAGTCGTTAATTTTTAAATGCTCATTCTAAAGGAACAGTTTATTTAATTTTGTTGGTAGTTTTTTATTTGATTTTAAAAATCTGGGAAAAGCTTAACATTTTTAATTGAATTAACAAAGATATATACAGTGAAGAATGGTATTTTTTATTTTTATTTATTTAATAAATAAAAAAAAGTAACTTAGATAAACTTAGTCAGGGAGGCAAGAATATTTTGGAATAATAAGGGGTAGGGAAGATGTATTTTTAAGAATATTTTAAAGTTTTTCCGTTTTTGACACAATACTATGAAACCTTTTTCCATTGATCACTTCATATTCAATGAAACAACCATAAAATAGTTATCCAATTCAATGAACTGCAGAGCTCAGGACAAAAGACATACAATCGATAGATGCAATTGACACTGCTCCGCAAAATCTTCGACTGACATTAAAGCCATCCCGTAATTTATTGCCTTTTAATTTTATGGGTTGGGCTGGGCCGGCGAAAGTGTCCCCTCGAGTAGTCAGACCCACATGAGATGGAAGGGAATTGTCTGCTCTTTGCTACTTGCTACTGTTGCAATTTTAGAGTTCATATTCAATCGCACATGAGGGTTGCAAATCCATTGGAAATCGAAACGGAGAAAGAAAAAATAAAAGCAGAGCAGCAGCAAAAAATAAAAGATTAATGGCATAAATTTAGCCAGCAAATGTTCTCTTTTTTCTGGGTGCTTATGTGGAAAATTTTTAATCTATAAATATCTATAAAAATCAATTTTGTGTTCACGCGACAGTTTCGACCTTAAATGGCATTTTGGGTTCGGCTTTGGTTGGGATTAATTGCAGATGTTATGATTTTTTTGGGTATATTGGCGAAAAAAATTTTGCAATCATTTTTTCCAGACGATTTGATGTGCTCGTGCTTAGAGGATGATGTATGGATCATATAGGGGATATTTTAAATCATAAGTAAATTACAAAATGGTGCAGTTACTGAGACACTTAACGTTTATTCTTTACATAGAAAACCAATAGAATCAACTTGCCACTAAAATAATAAATCAGCATATTAACTGAAACCTTTTATTATATATATATTTAAACATGGAAAATTTGCTGTTAAATTTGCGTTTTTATAAGTTAAATATGTATTTTAACAGCATTAATAAAATATTTCCAAAATAAGCACATTCTGATTAATTAGAAAACTAGAATTGCCCCGTAAGACATCTCTAGACATTTTTTTTCAGTTTTGCCTATGTCAACATATCGTAGATACAATCAAAAATAACCAACAGGACGCTGACTAATTATGCTCAAAAGATAGATCGAAAAAGATATAAGGCAACAATAAACCCGATTCCGGGGCCTTTCAAAAACACATTTATCACACTTTAAGCGGTTCGCTGCATGTAATTCGCTGGCCAAGCTGCGCAATTAAAGATCACCCGGAAAAAGAGGAGGCACACAAAAAGTGCCACGTAGCGTTTTTCAAAGACTCATTGAGCTGCGAAATTAGCAAGGATAATGGCAGCGGTGACAACACACGATGAGCAAGGCAATCTCGTCCAGGGGTCGTGCCAAAACTGAAACCGGGACTCAGCTGCGCAGGATTGCTTCCGTTTTCCAGAGGGGATGATTTCCACAAATGGACAATCTGGTTCAGGTATGGCTCACACAATGCCACAACCGGAAATCGGATCACTTCGCCAGTGGCTGTTGCTGCGACAATGCCCCGAATCCCAGCGACTCGTCGAGAGCATCTGACTTTCGGAGTATCTTTCATCCGTGTCTCGCTTTATGTTTTTTGATTGATCACCATCACCCAATTAGTGTAAATGCGATTATGTATATGAGCTTGTGAGGGTAAACTATTTGGAATATGTCGCTTACAACCAGCGGGAACAGTAGGTACACTTAAAGAAATTATAATAGTCACATGGCCAATTAAGGCTTTATTTTTAATTGTTAGTTACGAAATAAAAATTTAGTAATTCCTTACCATTATTGTAAGGCACATTTTATTTTTAAACTATTATAGTTCCACTTCTAAAAAGCAACCCACTATTGCCATTTTAATTGGGTTTGAGTTGTGTTTTCTATACTCAGGACATTTTTCGATTAATTATTGAGTAATCTAAATTTAAATTGAACTTGTAATAGTTTAAATGAATTTAATGAAATCTGAACAATTGTAAAGATGAGTAAAAGTCAGCTGTGTAGATTTCTTCGAGCTTTTCTTATGGACCAAATTATCGGATTTACATTTTAAACCTGAAATCGGGTTAAAAATAAAAATTGTATATAATATTAACCTTTATTTATTATTTAATATTTATCTTTCTAGCAATTCATAGTATTTTGTTGCTCCATTCGAATTTTCCCAGTGCACTTCCCTCCCTATTTATGGCTACATTATTAGTGCACAAATTAGTTTTCAGTGCCACTGTCAGTCCCTCATCAAATCGTGGCAAAACACTCTGCTTGACTGTGAAATACAAAGGGATTTTTGCCAAATTAAAATTTCCCAATTGACTTTCGGCCGGACAAAAAGTCAACTAGGGGGTTGATCCCGAACAGCCCTTCCCTCGGTTTCCCCTATCATTAACCGATCATATTTAGGGTAAGCTAAGCACATAATTAAGGGTTGTTTCTGATCTGAAGTTCTTGTTGTCATTTGAGTAATTGAAACGAGGCGACTTTTTGATTTTGTGTGAAATTGCAGATCTCCAAATGAGGTCTTCAAAAAGGGAACTATCATTATCGCGGCCACACTCAAATCGGTTCAATGAAACTGCGACAAGATGGCGCCCCTTTGCCATTTGCATTTAAATTGTAATTAATATTGGCTCTTAGATGAGCAAACATAAGTGTTCCACATGGAAATGAAAATGAAGACTCGACGCTAATGTGTAAGCTCTAATTAAATCCCCAACCCCATTCGGAATATATACATTGTACATATGTGTGGGGTGAAAGTAATTAGCGAAATCCCCTCACTTTTCTCGTAATCTGCAAAGCGAAATCATAAAAATATGCTCAGCCAAGAGACAGAGCGAGTTATTATTATTACCGTAGCCAAGGCGGAGCACCTAAAAACATTTAACCAAATTAGCTGAAAATGCAAATGTAAAAATGACGACAGCAATCTACCAGTAAAATTTTACAACCCTCTTGGAAATCAGCGTGTGTGTAAGTGTAATCCACACGTACACACACAGAGACAAAGCCATCTTGAGAAATAATTAAGATGTATGTAAATGGAGAAAATGGTGAAATTGTTAAAAGCATAATATTTCTTTGAGGCGCTAACTCAACTCCCAAAACCGAAAACCCAAACCCAAGCCCAAACTCCAACCCCAACCCTAACCCCTAAATGACATCGCACATGTGTTGAAATTTTTTGCTCCACCCAAGTTATAGCTTTGTTTGTCTGTGTCCGTGTGTGCGACGCCATATTCTAATTCAATTATCACTTGGCCAGCTCAGCGGGATGTACGGTAAAAACACTAATGGAAGGATATAAAATGTATGAGAAATTTATTTTTTTTAATTTGTTCGAGTAAATGTAATTAAATACAACCGAATATTTTTAAAAATCCAAAAAATTAAACTTATACTTATAATAAATTAACCAATAATTTTGTTTCTTATAAAATATAGCTAATTTATGTGGGGTCCGCTTTATTCAAACATATTTATACACGACCATTCGCTATACATGTATTGGATTAATGCAAAATATTCCAAATTGTTTCAGAAATTAATAAGAAATTAAGTTTAACATCTTGTTTACATCTATTTGCTTTGCTGCTTTAAATTGAGCCAACTGTTGGGGGACTTGGTTAACAGAGTAACGGGTATGCTTATTTTTCCTACTAAAAATAATCTTAAATACATATTTTTTAAAGTCTACTTAATGAATTAAATGATTTTTTGGTAATACACATCAAATTTACATTTTTTAAACTAAAATACAATGTATCAAATCGTTATATATATTAGGCCTATGTTCAATATATAAATGTGATCTGTTTTAATATGTAAGTGCCATGTTAGAAATGGTTACTATTTCCTTGCGAGTTTTTAAAAATATTGTTCCGGGTACGGGTGTTTTTACTGTACATGCCGGGCGGGGGTCTAGAAAAGATTTCTCCCAGCTGACACTAAAAGCTTTGTCAACTCGCCGGCTTGGCCACGGCAACTTTGTGGTAATGCACGGGGTACGTCACTTTGAAACCCCGTCCTGATATATGGTCCTACTTAGATCTGTGTGCCAAAGCAGCGTAATTTAGTAGTGAAGTGTGACAAACACGCAAGTTGTTATAAATCAAGTATATCGGGTTGAAAAGCATTGAAATTCTGATTAATTTCAGTCGGGGTTTTTTCTCAACGGTAGCTTTCTTTCGTTCGTAAGATTTATTTAATCAGTTAACATTTTTCTTAAACAGAATATACATATACCTAAGTATATAAAATAATGGGTTTCTTATATAAAATAAATGGAGTGACAAATAAAGATACGTGGCTTTTTCTTGATGTTTCTCTAAATGAAGTATAATCCTACAATCTGATATCTTTTTTATGACTTGTATCAGCTTTTAATCCAATCTTTATACCATACTTATCACTAAAAAACAAACCCTTTTCTCGATCTCCGACCAAAATCAATTAGCTAATTACGTTTTCCATGTCCCTAATCACCATCTACATTACCAATAAATCTCGAATTATATTTACGCTTGCCAAGTCAGAAATCTTTTGCAAAAATCCAACAAAACCTGACCGCAAATGTCTAAAGTTTTCGTTAGCCAAAAAATATGCCAAAGTAAGCCACATCCATAAATTTCAACTTGGCCAACATGCTTCTTTCTCTCATTTCTCTGTTTCTCTTTTGGGTAAGACAAAACGTTACCGCAATGTAAACAAATTAACTAAATCAGATTCTAATTGCAATTAGTACTTGGCTAAAAGAGTTCATGAGGAATTGGGAGGTTCCGAAAAGGGCTTGAGCTATTTGTTTTCTTGTGGTAAGACACAAGGAAACTTTTCGGTTATTTAGTAGCCTGGAAAGGTAAATATATAGACAACAGAAAATGGTATGTTAGTGATCATGATAATGTTAAAAAATATAGGTATACTAACAGAATTTATAACAATTATTTTACTAAGAGACCCCTTCAAAGTAATTTTGACAATTGCTTCTAGAATTCATTTTTGGTGCTACCATAAGCCATTTTAATGGCCCTCCCATAAGGCGGAAATATGGCCAGTCAAAGTCAAAGTCAAATACGGCTCAATATTAACCATTATGCTGGCTGGCAATGTTTAATTTTCTGATTACACACATGTGTTGGCGGTGGCCAAAAAGGGGACAAAACAGGAAATTGCAACGCACACACAAAATTTCTAATTCTAATTACGAGCAATAAACGAAGACTGGCTGAAAAGCCTTATAAATGGCTTCACTTCATAATCCATACGAGCCCACTAACCCAGGACATTTAGGAAAAGAATTAATATTCAGATTTATGTATTAATAACATTGCCAAGGGTCTTGGGGTCAACTTGTGTTTATCGTTTAATTAGGAACCACGACCATATCAAGATTGCCTGCCACATGTGACCACTCTCCCATTTGAAGTCAAAAGTCGCATAATTAATCTGCTTATGAAGCGGACTTCGGCGTTTGTAGCGAGTGTGACTAAGTAATAGCCTCGTAATACTCCTCCATATTAATAAAACAATTTAGTTTTATGCGAGGCCCAGTTGCTGGTTGTAAATCATGGCTGGCAAATGGTTACAATTGGAATTGTTTTGTTGAGCACGGGGTTGGTGTAAATAACAATTTAAGGTGGAGTTAGGGAATAGTTGAAAGAAAATTGACCACAAATCTGGCGCACTTTACATAACGTGAAAAGATTTTTTGGAGAAATAATCATATTTTGTGTTGTAGGATTCAAAACAAAGTTTTAACATAGATATATCCTAGTCCTAATTAATAATTGGTTCCTTCTGGAAATATTTATTTAAGTGTTAACTAAAATTAAAAGCTTATATCCTTAGTTTTTACCATATGACTAATAAAGATAACAATGTTCAATTTTTCCTCATCAAATTTACTATTTAATTCTTTCCCAATTTTTTGACACACTCCGCGATCTCAATTTTCCTTTGGCAATCAGCGCATATGTCATAAATCAACTTGCCGGAAAAAAGTGCACTTACAAAGGGCAAGACCGAAGTTCTCATAAGTTATATCGGAATTTGGCAAGCAGAGCGGCGTCAATAAATAAACAAAGGAGGCGTATAAGGTATGGCTCGAACGGTCTCCAAGGACAAAACTATCCGCTGGAAATCCAACCAATCCACTTGCCTCAAACATTTATTTATGGGCTAGCTAGCCGGGGGAAATTTACATTTTCCAAGCCGCCGGGCCGCAGGCTGGGCAAATGACCCACGATGGTTACCTCTGTGTTTGGGGGAAATGGGCGGGGTGGTGCAGAGTTGAGTGGTTCAGGGAACGCAATCAAACGCCGTCTATCGGGATTCCCTTTTTGTGCCTCGGCTTTTGGCAATTTTCATACACATGCGAGTGGCGCTATAGCGACGCGTTTCGCCATTTCGGGCCAACATATATCATTGTCTGGCCAGCCGGAAAGAAACCCCCATGAAAAAATAACAAAAAGAAAACCGAAATTCGGGAATACCAAAAACTGACTCGAGGCGAGTTGAATTCAACCTGCCGCCATTTTCTGATTTATGATGCTATTTAGATTTCACGTGATTCGTTTTCAATGCGCGCTCTCGTCCACTGGCAAAGATAGAAAAAAATCGCGACCAATAAATCGCGAACCTGGGGAACATGGAAAAAATGAAACTAGAAATGAATCTGAATGCTAAAAATTACAACACACAGCTGCGTGTGCATAAATCTCCACCCAACGGTTTAGAAAATATTCCAAAAAAAAGGAGAAGGGGGAGGAATATCTTTGAATCCATTCTAAATTAAATTCGTGGAAAATTCAATTTCTTAGCTTGGGCTTATCAACCGTTTCAAATTGAAAATTGTAATTTTACATCTGAAAAGGGCTGTTACATTATGTATATTATTTTCCCAAACAAAATATTATTTCTTAATATTAGATTTAGTGGTATATATATAACTTACATACGTTCAAATGTCAATTGGCTCTTAAACCTTAAACTAAGTCTTACCAACGATAAAACCTTCAACCAAAATTAGCACTAAAGAAAATCGAAGTCTTTGAGCCCATTCAAAAGTCAATTCGTTTCAAAATCAATTTCTTCGTGTAGGCTTATCAACTATTAAAAGCAAATGGCAACATGTTTAGCATAAAATTGGCAGAACTCGGCCCGCCAATTTCCTATACCACCCCCTTCAATTATGAGTTTGGCAATTCGATTTGCATACAATCGTCGGGCATGAATAATTGGGGAATCCCCGCCCGATTCGCTCGCTTACTCATCAAGTTCATGAGCCTGACCGATTGACTTTGAATATTAGCTGAATGGTACTGGATGGACGGGGGACTTCGGGGAGTTTTCGGGGGAGGCAGTTCGGCGCCAGCTGTAATTGACATGCAAACGCATTTCCTGGCCTCTGATTTGATTTCCATGTTGTTGGTACGCATATGATTATTGCCCGTGAGGGGCTCGCTCATGTAATTCATTTGATTAATTATAGTCCGACATCAGCTATTGCTCCCTATGTGCAGTGTGTGGGTGCGTGTATGTTAATACAAATTAATTAATCTTCGCAATATTGCAGTGAGACTGAGATTGATAGCAGTCGCGAGGTGGCAACATTTCGGCTACGTTCCTCCCAGAAGGGGGAACATGAGAAATGGAATTTGGAAATCCAAAGTCGGAGATAAGTTGTATTATTTGTAATCTTTGTGATAACTAGTTTTGAAACAGCACTTCATATAATGACAAGGTTTTTTTAGTGATATAAATTATTCGAACATTTGTTCTCATTTTATTTCAGTAACAAAAATTTATTTATACAACACCAAGTATATATTTTTGTTTTTTTAAAGCTAGAAAAAATTGAATTAAAGTAGGTTTTGCTTTCAACAAATGAATTGACAATACCACTTTTATAAAACCCTTAATCTTTAAATACATTTTCCGTTTTCAGTCAATAACCCCTAACTCTGATGACTTTAAAATAAAGCCCAAAAACCTTCAAAACGTATGATACAAGACAGAAATAAAAAAAAATTTCAACACGTGTTTAGTTAATACCTTTCGAGGGAAAACATATTCCATCCCCCAATCCCAATTCAATCCTCTTTTCCTAAAAAAGTTTTCCTAATGGCCTTCGCCTGCTGCCAGTCACAACAAAATCCCACGATTGTAAATTCTTAAAATTGTTATCTCGTCGCTTAGATTTTGTAATTTTTTGGCGCATAATTTACATGAGCATTAAAAAGAAACGAACCTTATCCGAGACCATATCCCATATCCCATGCAATGAATGATGAGGCGGCGGCACGCGGCAGACCGCAAAAACAACGCCCATGAGCCCCGCCCACCGCCCATCCCACCCCCCACTTGCCAACAGGCGAACTATAAAACGCTTAATGGCCATTTCATTGGGCATCATATCAGATATCGGTCGGATATCCGATGTCGGCGGACAGTCCCAAGGCCACATGTTTGCCGTGATTACATGAGAGTTGACACGCCGCCTCGTTGGTGTGGACACGTGATCCGGTCACGTGTCGCCAATTCGCCCACTCGCCGCGGCCACAAATGCCCTGCAAGTCATAGCTAGCAGGGGTATACCCTATCTTTTGAGGGGTTTAAATACTTCTTAAAGGAATTCTCAATTCATAGTAAACGGTTTTTAAGCCAATTGTTATACAAATAATAAAATTAAATGTTAAAAGTAAAGAAAAATGTAAAAACCTTGAATACGTAGTTTTATAGATCAAGTAAAAGCATCTTTACTATATGGCACTGTCTTTTTAAAAAACCATTGCATACTTTTTGCGGCCCATTTTCAGAGGCTGCAAGTCAAGCAAATTATATAAATCGAGTAAAATCGCTATAATAAACCATGGCAATACATTTTGTAAGCTTAGTTAATTCTAGTCCACTTTTTATAAAAGATTTTTAAAATAATATTTATTTATTTTGTTATAAACTACATGCTGAAGGAGTATATTTTGAAGAGTATTCAAACTTCTTTATATAACATTTTTCCTTTTACTTTGTTTTCATTTCGTAATGTAATCAAATTATGAAAATTATAAGAGACCTTCAGTAAGTCAAGTTGGCAACAATTTTGACTGATTGTTTTCGCACGACCCCCCCTGAGGGCGCCGAGAAGCCCACCCAGCAACCCCTTGGGTGCCCCGCCGAGATTCACTTGAGGCACCAACCCCTTTGGTGGGCGAGAGGTGTTCGCCGGCGTTGGTGGGCAAACAAATTATATTTAAAATCCCAGTCCCAGTGGGTGGCTTTCGGCCCATTGGGTTTTGCCGGTTCCGCATCAACGCTTAACCGCTCAACCTGCCATGGATCCGGTTCCAATTGGATATCCGTTTGGTGCTCGACCGGGCCCTTGAGTCATCATCATCATCTCCGATGGGCTGGATTCCGGGTTCTGGACCACCCACGGGCCTTTGCTTATTACTTTCGAGCGGGCTTTTAACTCCGGCGCTGTCTTTTGGGGCTAAGCAGGTCTTTTCCCCCTCTTCAAATGACACATCACGAACTTTTTTAATTTGTTTATGATAATTTACGTTTTATATAATAGGCGAGGACATGACTGCAGTCATTTATTATGAAATGTTTCTAAAAAGGATAACAAATGGCTGAAATACATAATGATAAGGACTCATGAGAGAGGGAATTTTAATGGATTGGATTCGTTTTGAGTAATTTCTTAGAGTACTTGTGAAAAATGTATGAGTTTGAAATATAGAACATTTTAATAACCCTATTTTCGGAAAACAATTTTCAGCTTAAGCCATGGATGAAATGGTAGCATAAATGGTATATGCAATATCAACTAATTTAAAATAAGTATAAAAAAAACGTGGCTTGATTTGAGAGGAGTTAAAATGGTTTATGAAGAGATATATGATCAAGATGGTTAAATAAATAGGTTTCGATGGCACTTTTAATTTAAAAAACATGATATTTTGCTCAGCACAACCCTTCCCACTTCCAAGCTTTTAAAATTGCATCAACCTTAAAAACCCTTAAGGAGTCCTTCAATGACATTATTTGCTAATATTACCGAAGGGAAGCCATCCCAAAAAGGTAAGAAAAATCCAAACTTAAATCAATCGTAAAATAGTAATAAATATTTATACCTAGGCTATTGATGGTGTAACACATGTAAAGATTATAAAAATGAATTTTTATTGTTGACCCAAGAACTTCAGCATGGCAACGGTGTACCCACTCCCTTATTTTTCCCGCTACCCTCCTGCCGAATTTTTAAAATCAAAAATTGACGATTATGCAAAAATACGAAACATCTTTATAGCCGGGGAAGAAAGAGGCTGGGGCGACACACATGATTCGGTCCTGAGTATGACATTTGTTTTATGCCCCGCTCAGGTTGCGGCAGCATAAAAACCGCAAAAGAAATCCGCAACAGAAGGCAACCACAAAACCCAACCTGAATTGGGCCTAAAACACATGAGCGGAGTGAAACAGCCACGCGATAAAAGTTAAACATGCAAAGATGAAAATCTATAATTATACCCTTGCAGAGGGTATTATAATTTCAGTCAAAAGTTTGCAACGCAGTGAAGGAGACATTTCCGACCCTATAAAGTATATATATTCTTGATCAGCATCACCAGGAGAGTCGATCTAGCCATGTCCGTCTGTCCGTCCGTCTGTCCGTCTGTCCGTCCGTCTGTCCGTCCGTCCGTTTCTACGCAAACTAGTCCCTCAGTTTTAAAGCTATCTGCTTAAAACTTTTCCAAAAGTTGTCTTTTTATTGCAGGTAGTATATAAGTCGGAACGAGCCGGATCGGGCGACTATATCATATAGCTGCCATATAACTGACCGATCGGAAAAGCCATAAGGTTGGTGTTTTTAAAGTTAGGAAGTTGGGATTTTCTATGAGTTTTATTTTTGGCCAATTAATCCGAACTACCGAATTTCATAAGGATCGGACGACTATATCCTATAGCTGCCATATAACTGATTGTTTGGAAATGCCATAACTTTGGTGTTTTTAAAGTTAGGAAGTTGGGATTTTCTATGGGTTTTATTTTTGGCCAATCAATCCGACCTACCAAATTTCATAAGGATCGGCCGACTATATCCTATAGCTGCCATATAACTGAACGAGTGGAAATGCCATAACTTTGGTGTTTTTTTAAAGTTAGTTAGTTAAAGTTAAATGCATCCTATGAATAATTTTAGAGAATATAATTTACAGAATATTCTGCAAGGGTATTTCAACTTCGGCTCCGCCCGAAGTTAGCTTTCTTTTCTTGTTTTTTATTAGCCCTGATCCCCTGCAAGTGCGTCTTTATGCGGCGTTTTTATGCCGCGCTGGCTAATTCGCCCTTTTGGCCCAATTTGTTGCGGTTCTTTCCGCGACGACTGAAAATTTTTGCGCAATTTTTACGATTTGCGATTTGCACGAATTACACTGATGTACTTTTTTTATAGTTTTACAATATGGCGACCCAGTTGCGGTATCAAAATTGCATTTTCTCTTATTTTGCATTCAATTAGGGGTATATTTGCGAGACTAAGGTGGACTGCTCGTGGGTTTATTGAGTTGGCAAGTCAATTTTATTGCTCTCATTTTGTAATTGAAACGTAAAAGTATATTACGGTCATTATTATTTTTAAGAATAAGTGTAAGTCTTAAGCTTTTAATAATACGTTAATGTATCTTAACTATTAAAAATATTTACAATATTAAAAAAAAAAAAAAACATTTTTTTGACTGCATATTTGATATAAATTCTTTGCTTCATTTTATTTTCAATAATAATATATTTAATATAAAAATTAAATTCCGATGGGAATTAAGTATAACTGTGTTAAAATTTAAAATAAACAAGAAAAGAAAGCTTCGGGCGGAGCCGAAGTTGATATACCCTTGCAGAATATTCTGTAAATTATATTCTCAAAAATTATTCATATGATGCATTCTTAAAAATGCACTCATAAAAATCCCAACTTCCTAACTTTAAAAACACCAAAGTTATGGCATTTCCAATCGTTCAGTTATATGGCAGCTATAGGATATAGTCGGCCGATCCTCATTTGGTAGGTCTGATTGATTGGCCTAAAATAAAACCCATAGAAAATCCCAACTTCCTAACTTTACAAACATCAAAGTTATGGCATTTCCGATCAATCAGATACATGGCGGCTATAGGATATAGTTGGCCGATCCCGGCCATTCCGACTTATATACTGCGTGCAAAGGAACGAAGGGTGTGTGCAAAGTTTCAATTCGATATCTTTAAAACTGAGAAACTAGTTCGCGTAAAAACAGACAGACGGACAGACAGACATGCGTATATCAACTCAGGACGCGATCCTGATCAGGAATATATATGTATACTTTATAGGGTAGGCGATGTCTCCTTCACTTCGTTGCACACTTTTGACCAAAATTATAATACCCTCAACAAAAGTATAAAAAGGTTCTGTTATCGCAGTTTTAAAAGATTTCCCACAAGTCTAAAATGATATAATATATAAATTTTTGAGAGCTGCATTAAATAAAAACTTTAAAAAGAATTACAGAATCTATAGAATTTATTAGAATAAAATAGACTTTGTAAATAAATGTATTACTTTGTAAATAAAAGAGTGGTTGCGACCCATTCACACAGAAACCCGATGCTGCAAAAACAGCTGATCGGACTGCAAGAAATAAACAAACAGAAAAAGAGAAAAAAAATTATTTTTTTTGCCATAATAAGGAGTTGTTTTTCCGCTCTTCTCGTAGGTCGCCTAGCTTTTTGACCCAATTTCAGGGTACACTTTTTGATACACCAAGTTGTACCTATTTTTTCCCATCTCTTTCTAGGCCATGTTCTTCTTAGGGAGAAGGAGGAGCTGCTGAAGAATTTGTTCACTGATGCAGAAACGCCGCATGAGTGACTTTAGGCTTTAACGTAATAATATTATCAAATAATTTTTAAAAAATATGTAAATATTTAATATAATTCTATTTAGTTTAATTTAAACATTTTATAATGTAATTTTAATGTATTACTCTCCAAATTAAGATTTAATTTTTTGGCTAATTTTTAACTATGTATATTGGATCAAAAGTTGTTTGAGAAAAATCCTACCTGACCTAAGTTCACTTAGATTCAACGAATAAAATTACAATGAAAAAGGTTTCTAATGTATTTATTTAATGCTACTCTTCAAAAATTAATATTTTATATTTTGGCTGATTTCTGACTATATTGGATCAAAAGTCTTTTGAGAAAAATTCTATCTGACCAAAGTTTGCATAGATTGAATGAATAAAATTACAATGTATATTTTAAACATAAAACAAAATTTTTTTTTACAACAAAAATAAGAAAAACTACCTACATTCCTAAAATTATTTGACACAATATTTATTTTTTGAGTAATATTACCAATTTTTAGCTAAATGTTACCTTAACTACAATTTTTAGTCAATAAAATTTCCAAATTTTTTGGAAAATATTTGTTTTGGGTGCAGATTGTTCCTAACTAAACGGCTAAGTGGGTTGAGACAAATACTCCGAATACCAAAGCCTTAGCATCTCCTGCGTATTCCAGGCAAAATAAGTAGTCATAAAGGAAGATCAACCCAGAATAGTACCAACAAGCCCTGACAATACCGATTGTATTTTTTCGGGCAGTATCTAATATCTCTGGACTCCATACTCTTCAATTTCAAAACAATTGACGACATCCGCCTTATCTGGGCCGCAGGCCATAGGGACTCAAAAGGTAACTGCGCCGCAGTCGAATTGCCTGAATGGGCTGTTGACATGCCGATGTCTACTTGTAGGTTTAGTGAACAACTTATAAAAACACATGTGAGCTTTGAGTGTAAGCCACCCTTTGGCGTGGTATAACCTAACACCTATTGAAATCCTTTCGATATTTGTTCATTTTTAAATTCAGAAATTCAAAATAATCTTCTTTTAAAAAGACATTTATAATTCGAAATGGTAAAGACTTTATTTCTATATATACTTCACCTGGCGCTATGCAACGCCCCAAAACCTCGTCCTCAGCAGCACTTTTTCCGACAAATGGGCATGCAAGCACAACAACAGGCTCGGCCGATATTGGGGGCCAGCCGGGAGAACCAGGCAGGATCCAGACAGGACTCACACCATGGGCCGCAGCATGTTTCGGGGAATATCCCACAGCAGGAGGTACAGCAGGTAGCACAGACCTTTGAGCACGACCCACAAGAGCCACATGGTCCGCTGCAGGATCCGGAATTACAGCAAGATCTGGCCTTGCAGCAGGAACTGGGAACTGGCACTCTGCATCCACACCGTTTCACTTGCAGGCACATGGTCCAAAGGAGTTTCGAGGAGTCGTATGTGGGATCGTTACAGTAGTGGAGCATTTAGTGACTGGAACACAATGTATAGTACAAACGTCCCGAAGAAGCTGTATATTTTCCGTCCATAGGACTACCACTGATTGATCAAACCTGAATGGATTTAGAACGGGCTAATTGGGGCATTTTTAGACAGTTGGGCGAACCCATGACTTACGTTAGACGTACAAACGAAAATAGAGAGCTTCGCCGGGTATTTTCAACGCTGGACAATTTCGACAATGAAAATTTGATGATAAATTTATATGGAATACACTTTGAAAATCGGCTGTTTTATTTCAATTTTTATACCCTTGCAGAGGGTTTTATAATTTTGGTCAAAAGTGTGCAACGTAGTGAAGGAGACATCTCCTATATATATTCTTGATGTCCGTCTGTCCGTTTGTCTGTCCGTCTGTCTGTTTCTACGCTAACTAGTTCCTCAGTTTAAAAGATATCGAATTGAAACTTTGCACACACCCATCGTTTTCTTGCACGCAGTATATAAATCGGAACGGCCGCGATCGGCCGACTATATCCTATAGCCACCATATAACTGATTGATTGGAAATGCCATAACTTGGTGTTTGTAAAGTTAGGAAGTTGGGATTTTCTATGGGTTTTATATTTGGCCAAACAATCTGAACTACCAAATTTCATAAGGATCAGCCGACTATATCCTATAGCTGCCATATAACTGAACGATTGGAAATGCCATAACTTGGTGTTTTTAAAGTTAGGAAGTTGAGATTTTTATGGGTTTTATTTTTGGCCAACAAATATAATTTACAGAATATTCTGCACGGGTATATCAACTTCGGCTCCGCCCTAAGTTAGCTTTTCTTTCTTGTTTAATTTAAAATACCTTAAGCCTTTTAAAATGGATTCCAAACGAGATTACAAATCATGTAAATATTTTTAAAGGAATAAAAGTGAACTAATAAAAAACAAAATTATTCGATTACTAATTACAATTACACCAAGGGATTTAAAAATTTCTAAAATGATGTCATATTGTTTAAATTGTGGAGTTTATGTGACAGTGAAAGGGTTATTTTATATTTTTCCCGCCTTGATAACCCCGTCCTATGGAAGACCACTTTAGTTAATGGTAAAGCGCATAAATGAAATCATAAATAAAAGTCGCAACTTTGATTTACTTGCGTTGACAACAGCACAACATTAAATTAAGTGCAGAATACCAACCAAAAAGTGAGGAGGATGTAGTCGAAGCTGGATAACCCCGCAGTATCATTCCCTTGGGTCTAACGAAGCGTGAATTGAATGGGGAAGGGTAAGTGGAAATTGCGCATTAGCCTCGCCTGCCAGTGGATGCAACCAAAGCGAAAGCACACAGATACTCAGGATACGCACCAGCACAAATACGACGGGGAACAGGACAAACAAGGAATCGAATCTAGCAATCTTGGCTGGAAATCGAAGCTCTAACTGAAACTGGGAGAAACCAAATAGAACAAACTAATGAATCCACACGGCAATTAGAACATCAGTTTGCGATATATCAGGAACCTGGGGACCTGGAACCCCAAATGGGACCATGTGCGTCTTTAGAGCAGGAAAACATTAAAACTTATATTTCAGATGATAAATATATTTACTTTATCAAAAAATAGCATTCTTACACAATTTACAATAAAAGTACTTGCTTTAACTTAAGGAATAAGCTAGAATAAAATTATAGACAGACGTTAATTTTTTTGGAGAGATTTTAAACAGGAGAAAGCGAGAATTAGCTTAGAAGTCCAAATCTGTAAGTAAAGGTAAGTTTTTAAAGGCTTTTGTGGCTCATGGGATTTGGGACATTAAAATGGCATTCAGCGCGACCCATAAACGTTGGCAATTAAAATCTTATTTTCGCTTATTACATTTTCACAGGTGTGTGCCACCCCTCTGCTCGCAACAGTCCGCCAATAAACACGTCTAAAATTTTTAGCCCAAGAATTTGTCGCCTGGCCCTGGCCACCTGTTTCCCTAAAAAAATGTTTTTCTTTGTTTTTTTTTTTCGTTTTGGGTAATTGAATCATTTTAGCGCCATTTATTTTGTTCAGGATTGCAGAGGTTTCTGTGAATGGAAGGAGTCGGGGTTGGTTTCAGTACGCGTGACATTTGTAAAACAATTTCTATTTCGAAAATGAAACAAGCGCGGCTGCTCGCGAGTGGGAGGAACATAAATAATAATGCGTTAAATTTATGCGTTGATTAATGTGGAGCAGTCAATCTCCACCAGCTTTGAGCCAAGGGTGCGGAAGATTTCACCACCCACTTGGCCATGTTCTCAGGTGTGACCAGTTGGGAGGTGTGGAAAAGGAAGTTTTCAGTTCATATGAATACTCGATTGGATGCGCAGAAGTATGTCGTGATTGAAAAAGGTTTTCATTAAAACGTCTTTAAAAACATTTGAATTTTGAAGCAGAAAATTTCACTTTAAAAGAATAACCGAATTTTTAATTCAACGACTTTATCTCAGAATATTTTTATTATATTTATATTTATTTCGATCAGCTGTATACCAGAAATTCAACTTAAATAATTTTCAACATTATACTTTTTCTGAAAATATTGAAATATTGATCGGACTTATTGACTTTCACTTTATTTATTACAAAACAAGTTATTCTAACTGTGTTAAATATATACATTTCGTAAGAATCAATTGTGGTTATCCAGTTATTCTAACTATGTTACTGTGTTAAATATATACATTTCGTAAGAATCAATTGTGGTTATCCAGAACCAGGACCTCCACTTGATTCATTTATCCTCACAATGAGCTCGCAAAACCCAAATCCCATCGAATTAATTGAATGAGAACCCCTCCCACTCCTTAGTAAGCAACCCCCTTTCCCACAGTGCGAAATACGTAGGCATTTAGCGAAACGTTTATTTCATTATTACGCCTAGGGTAACCCGGTGAGGAAGACCCAAAGCGAAAGTCAAATTGAAAAAGTCAAAAACTTCCTTCTCCCCTCGTCTGCCTCGATAAACGAAGGACAACCAGGGGGTGGCGAATAGTGGTGGCCACCACCACCCCAAAAGTCATCGCAGGGAAGCGACATCGCATCATCGTCGAACTAAAAACCGGAACGGAAGCAGCAACCGAGCAACAAGAAGGATTTCCGGCCTCCACCACCGAAACCGTAGACAAAAGGCTAACACTTGTGTCCTCCGCCCAAACAGAATACAGCCACCAACCACTCCTCCTCCTCCTCTTCCTCCACCTCCTCATCACCCCTCAAATCACATGCATAAGGTTTTTAAGTTTTGTGCTTTGTCATACAAGTGCGTGGAGGACGATCTGCAGATACAGTTGTAAAGATATGGTAACAGGCGCGTAATGTGACAGCCTTTTGCAGGATGGTTAGGATGGTTGGGATGGTTAAAATGGCTTGGATGGTTAGGGAGGTGGGTTTCGGAAGGGTGGGGCTGACATAACGCTACACATGTTTGGGCGTTGCCAGACGAAATCGGTTGTGGGTTGCGGTATCCCAGTTTGGTTGGGAACACAAACGAGGGTCTCTAAACAACATTTGATATAAATTCTATACATTTTATTTGGATAGAAGCTTTGAGCTAACAAGTAATAACGTTTTAGCTATTTGAGCCGTTAAGTGCAGGGAATAATATTGGAAAAAACTAGTGTAACCCTATAAAAATAATATAAAAAGGTTCATTTATAAAAAATTGAAAGCAAATCTTATAAGTAAAAGTATAAAATTCCAACTTTTATTCGATTTGCACAAATGTTAACATTACATACTTTTAAATCAATTTACTTTAGTTATCATTCTTGTAAATGGTATAATAACATTGTTCAAATATTTTCGGCTCAAGTCGATTGAAGAACAAATTATCAAAGATGAAAACCTAAGCAAGCTTGATATTCTTATTACATGATCAATCATCCAAGGTTCCAGAATACGTCTAAGAGATAAGACGATTGTAAAAAATTGTTTTTAATATATTTATAGTTAGTTGTACTTAATTAATGTGTCCCTTAAAAGTTATGTTTTTATACCCGTTACTCGTAGAGTAAAAGGGTATATTGTATTCGTGCAAAAGTATGTAACAGGTAGAAGGAAGCGTTTCCGACCCTATAAAGTATATATATTCTTGTTCAGGATCACTAGCCGAGTCGATCTAGCCATGTCCGTCTGTCCGTCTGTCTGTCCGTATGAACGCTGAGATCTCGGAAACTATAAAAGCTAGAAGATTGGCATTTTGCATGCAGATTCTAGGAGTTCCTACGCAGCGCAAGTTTGTTTCAAAAACGCCCACAATCGGTTATATACGATTTTAAAAATTTTAATTTTTCGGAAAAGTAAAAATGCACTTTTATTGTGTTTATCAATACCTATCGAAATGTAGAAGAAATTTTTCAAATCGGACCATTCGTTAAAAAGTTATGCGTGATCAAAGTTTCTGTCTGCATCTCCCTCGCACTCCCTTTACCTGAGTAACGGGTATCTGATAGTCGGGGACCCGACTATAGCGTTCTCTCTTGTTTTTTTATTTAATGTGTGAGTAACTGGAAGTTTTTTAGGCCGTGTGTGTTATGCTTTAAGAACTCTTCTTACGAACCTTTCTACCCACACTTTTTGACAGACAGGTTTCTGCCGCCCCATCCATCCACAATTGCCTCACCTCCTTACCATATTATGTGAACCATTTCTGTTGACATTGCCGCCTTGTTTACACGAATTTTGCGCCAAACACCCACACTACGAATGTTTAGATATCATTTTGCGCGAACGAAGGACGGAAATGAGCATGAGGCACCGCCAACTAAATGCTAAGTAAATAGTTGCCGGGGTAATTGGAACAGAGCTACGTGGAACATGTATTTACCTTCGGATATGATATTTGCACAATGCTGGAAAGAGGGGCAGAAATCAATGCAGCAGTTCATTGAGACCTTGAGGAGAAATTTAATTAAAAAGCAGGTGACAATGCCAAAGGGGGCGGTGCTGAATCTCTTTCATTGGGCATCATAAATCAAAGTTCCAAGTGGGACGGAAATTCAAGAAAGAAGGGAAGTAGGATCCCAGCGGCTGCTGCAAGTGTCAGCAACATGTGGCCAAAAGCAGAAAAAATTCAGAAAATAAAATGAAAAAATTCAAAAAAAAAAGAACGAAGCGCAGCAATCACAAAATGTCGCGGACTTCTTTCCGTCTTTTTTCACTTTTGACATGGTCAAGTTTAATTGAAAAAATAATACAACAAAATTTGCTATAAAAACGAAGGCAACTTTTAACCTCCGCAGCTGCTGCAGCCAAAGCTCATAATTAGAAAATCCACCGAAGAGAGACAGAGCAAGCGAGAGAAATTAATTTATTCCTATTTTTTTGTACACTTTTAATTGAAATTTTCTTCGTTTTTTCCACCTCCCTTTGGCCACTGCTGATAATTTTAATAACCGGAAGCAGGAAGATGTCCAAAGGATGCGACGGTAATTGCCGTGGCCAAAGCGGATGATAAGCAAATGTGGAAAGCAGGAGCAAGGTAAACCCCTATTCTACGAAAAGGGTTATTTTCTATCCTTTTATTAACAAATTTCACTTTATTTACGCCGCACGTTATGCTATAATTAATAATCAGGCTGCATGGGCACTAAAAATGTTGCAGGGCAGTTGATTAAATTCGACACACTTCATGCGGCATTTGCAATATTATCTGTGCTGCCGATTTGGGTTAAATATCGGCTGAAAGGGGTTAAAAATGTGGCTGGCTTTTGATGACATTTATGAGTGGGATCTGTACATTTATTCAGGGAACGTTAATTTAAAACAAGAAAGGAAAGCTTACTTCGGGCGGAGCCGAAGTTAAAATACCCTAGCAGAATATTCTGTAAATTATATTCTCCAAAATTATTCATATGATGCATTCTTAACACTCATACAAAATCCCAACTTCCTAACTTTACAAACACCAAAGTTATGGCATTTCCGATCAATCAGTAATATGGCGGCTATAGGATATAGTCGGCCGATCCTTATGAAATTTGGTAGGTCAGATTGATTGGCCAATTATAAAACCCATAGAAAATCCCAACTTCCTAACTTTACAACCACCAAAGTTATGGCATTTCCGATCAATCAGTTATGTGGCAGCTATAGTTCCCATAAATTTGGTTGGTCGGATTGATTGGCCAAATATAAAACCCATAGGAAATCCCAACTTCTTAACTTAACAAACACCAAAGTTATGGCATTTCCGATCAATCAGTTATATGGCAGAAATAGGATATAGTCGGCCGTTCCGACTTATATACTGCGTGCAAAGGAAAGAAGGGTATGTGCAAAGTTTTAACTCGATATCTTTAAAACTGAGAGACTAGTTTGCGTAGAAACAGACAGACGGACAGACGGACATGGCTATATCAACTCAGGAGGTGATCCTGATCACTTCACAGCGTTGCACACTTTTGACCAAAATTATAATACCCTCTGCAAGGGTATAAAAAGCTATATTTAATTGCCAAGAACTAAGGTCCCGCTTAATTTATTTTATAATGATGCACTGTGTCGTACTATAATGCTTGTATTTCTCTAAATTTCTAAACCTTTATTCTTTGGATGAGTTTTAGTTAAAACCAATTTTTTTAACTGAAATAGTAGAATTGCTTTCTGGTAATGCCCATTTGTTAAATTAAATTCATGCCAATGTCCTTAAAATCTTTTAAATAACTGCATATAAGAAAACACTTTTCAAATAAAAACCTTTAAGTCGCCATCTATGTCTCAAGTCTTAATTAAACAAGCTTTTTGTTCTGTATCCTATCAGCTTTTGATGAAGGATTTAGTCCAGACTTCGTCCCAAAGCTTTTATTTCACTTAAAAAATCTATTTATAATTTAATATTAATAATAATAAAAACATTTAAAAATAGTAAACAAATCAAACGATTTTACTATTAATTTATAATTTAGGAATCTTGTTTATTATCGTATTTCTGCATGGCATCACGTGCCAATTTCAGCTCCGCAAGCAGAGCCTTCGCTTGTGCTCGATCTATGTTGAGAATATGCGTGGTGTCCTTTGGAAGGCCATCGACCAATTCTTGCGAGATTTTTAGTTCCAAAGTGGTATAATTCGGCGGCGTTTGTCCAGGCGAGCTTATGTCCCGAACGCTTTGCAGTTCATTTACTTTGGATGAGTAAGAAATATATTTAAGAAATGGTAAACTTATGTAGAATATCTGATAGCCGTGCTCTCGGTTTAACTTTAAAAACATTTCACTAAATTTAATCAAGCGTTATCCAAAAGATTTTTGAATAGGAATTCAAATTCAGTCTGTGAATTTTTAAATTTTCCCATTAGGTGATGTTTATCGTTTGAGTGGTTTTAAGTTGAGGGGTAAATTTTTTAGTTAATTGAATCTCAAGATTGATGTATTTTTAAAGATTTTATAACTTAGCGGTTTTACAACTTTAAGAGCTTGAAATAAATGGTTGTTAAAGTTGAGAGCTTGGCCGCATAATTTGCTTAAATACCACCACGCACTTCTAAAAGCTTTATCTATTAGTGTTTGTCGAATGGCAGCGGAATGCTTTTGGAGGACTCTGCACATGGCTGCGGCATGATCCTTGGGCAATCCCAGCTGTTGGATCTCCTCTCCAAAAATGCTTTCGGTGCAGCTATAGCGAGCTGCGTTGCTCAACATAAAGTGGATGCAGGCCACCGCGGTTTTGCCCTCATTAGTTAGTGTGGATGTCAGGGATTTTATTCTAGATTCCTGTTAGAAAAATTTTCGTTAATATTTAATGGTTACACAATCAAATACATACCTCAAATGTCTGACCGCAAATTCGCAGAGCCACCAGATCGCTAAGTTGCTCCAAGTTTTCAATGCTTAAGTTGGAGAGTGTGGATATGATCTCAGCTAAAACCCAGTCGGGACAATCGCCTTCGCCACAGAAACGGAATTTCTGTAAAGGCCAAATAAAATGTAGGTAATTTGAGAAAAGGAAATAATTTAAGTTTGCTTCTTCGCTTTTCTATTCTAGGCCGCCTACATCCAAGTTAACCCATCACGTTTTCAAGTAAATTAAAGACCAGAGCGCTTCAACAAGTGGGCTCGAACCAAATGAAGAGCTCTTGGAGAAAACATAAAGAAAAAGGGCGTGGGGGTTGTGAATACCCTTGAAAATGTATTGTTGCTACTTGCGTTAAATTTCTAGTTACATATTAGTTTATTAGTTATTGTTATTTTAGTTGATAAATCTATAATTTAAGTTATATACTCAATCAAAATCATATCAGCAAAGGATTTTTAAGCAGTTAAAATAATTAATTTATACTTATATTGTTTCTATAAGCTTTATAAAAAGCTGACTTTTTATATTTTACTTTGAAATCCTTGACCCATATAAACCATATTTTCACCGGGAGGACGAACTGAAAGCATTTTAACCTAGTTTGGGTCGCTAATGCTGGACTCATGCGCGCTTCGAGCTGCCCTAATAAACTAATGATACCCTTTAGGGATAACCGGGATCCTAAGAACTCCCACGATAGCAACAACGTCGCGTCAAGGAAAAGAAAAGTCGACGATATTTGCATATGATTAATTTCATACGCTTGCCTGCTAATCAGCGAGCAATTTGTACAAGTGGCGAGCACAAAAAGGGCTGAATGAGTGGGTGGTGGGTGGGTGGTTTATTTTCCGGGGCTGGGAAAACCCAGCATATAAGGAAAGCCCGTTTGGGGAGCTCGTCTCAGTTTCAAGTGCACGTCACGTTTATCTCTGGGCAGGATTAATAAACTAAGTTCGGAGGGGAGAAGCGAGTTAAGCGAGTGAAAATTTATGACACTTGTTGCCATTGTGGAAAACGGGTAGACGCTTATTAATACGCACTCGTATTTATTTAGCTACGTGTGTAACGGCTTAGAAAATGCGAACGACAAACGTTTTATAATTATTTTATGGACTTCAAAGTTGGTAGTTGGGTGGTGAGTGCACCACGGATCGGGTGGCTATATAAGCAGCGAAACGCGGCGCCAATCACCGCAGTTGGCCGAGAGGATTGGGGCAGCTAAAACCGCTGGTGAAGATGCAGATAGTCCTTTGGATAGTGTTCCTGGCCTGTGGCCGTGAGATCTACGGAGCTAGTCTCCCGGCACCGACTTCTGGGCAGGATTCGGAGCTGGGCACCTGTGAGCTGCAACTCTCGAAGTACCGGAGGTTCATCCTGCAGGCAATCCTGAGTTTCGAGGACGTCTGCGATGCGTACAACTCGAGACCAGGCGGACAGGACTCGGATTCGGAGGGATGGCTCTTCCGGCACTATGCCCCACCACCCACTTCCCAGCGGGGCGAGATCTGGGCCTTTTTCCGGCTACTGATGGCCCAATTCGGGGACGCTGAGTTTTCATCCATCATCAGGGATGCCGTCATCGAGAGATGCCGCATTAAATCCCAATTGCAGCGGGACGAGAAGCGGAACTCGGTGGTCTTGGGCAAGAAACAGCGGTTCCACTCCTGGGGCGGCAAAAGGTCCCCGGAACCACCGATCCTGCCGGACTATTAAACTGGGTTTCCCAGCGTTTTTCCCTTAAATTGTACGAACAGCCAAAGTTCTAGTCCTCTAATTAATATCAGTGTCTAAATAAACCCGAAGATTGCAAACCGAGCAGCGGATAAATGTTTGTTTTTCTCAGTTTTATTACGAAAACACTCACCATGGTGTTGCTATTCTAATTTTTGTGGATTTCCTATGCTAAATTACTTTTTGCTTGTTTACAAAAATTTGCAGTGTGACCAAGGTGGATAGCTCGAAAAATAACGGTATAGAGCGGGCGTTTCCCAGCCAATATTAGATAAATAAGTTGTTTTTATGTTTCTTAACGTTCCACTTATCTTTTGCTAAGATTTTGTAATAAAATAAGTAAAACTCCTTTAAAAAAAACTCAAAAGTGAGAGTGCAGCGCAACACATTCTCTTGTGCCAGTGATGCCAGACAGTTATATATTTAACATTTGGTTAACAGAGGCTTTCAAGCAGTATAAAAGCAGTTGAACCAAGCTGTGTAAATAGGCGCCAATGAATTCTAGATTCAAATAAAATACGTTAATATTTTCATCACCGTCTATGAGCCCAAAACATATATTAAATAAATTCAAACGATCCAATTGATATTATTACAATATTACAAATAAATTTCCATTTGAAAAAAATAACTTAACTTCTTAACTCTAGTAGTAATTCGGTTAAATAAAACGTAGTCTTAAAAGCCTTGTTAGTTATCTATAAAATTTTTGTTACAACCCCCTGATTATCCTCATAAAAATGTATGCAAATTTACAAAGTTATTAGATTAGACTTTATGTATAATGATTACAAAAATCTCACAGTTTCTTTTCAAATAAATGCGATAATGAATTAACTTGAAAACTGCTGCATAATTTAATTGTGCCAACATTCTGTCTGTCATTGCTCATTATCTAAACCAATTTGTTGCGCTTATCTGGCGATCGGGACCTGAACGCCCACCAAAACACACCCCTTTGAACCCATTAGGGACCCACCTCCACCGCCCTATCGCCAAGATTAGAAAAAGCCGATCTCGCCAGTTTTTGGAGCCGCAGTCGAGGTCTTGGAGCAGGCAGAGTCCGGCTGGTACTATAATCCCAGATTGGAGGTGGGCACAACAAACCCATAAACCTTGTCTATAAATATGCAAACTAGGCGCAAAAGGGGGGTGTGTGTTTGTGCATGCGGCACTAATTATCTCATCCGTCTCGGGCTCTGGGCCTTTAGGCCGCTGCTGGACACGCTGAAAACAAATGTTAACTAATCGCCCCCAGCCTGCCCAGAAATCTAAATTGAAATACTTCATTTACTGATAGTGGTCATACTATATGCCCGGGAATCCGAGCAACGTGAGCGACTTTTTCCACCCTGTTTGACAGCGGCGCCAACGCCAGACTTAAGTAAGCCCGGTAAGGGCCTGGAAACTCGGGCTCGACGAAATCTTGGGGATTTTGCTGGAATAGGGCCGATTATCGGACCTGATTAGGTGGGCGTGATCGGCTGCAGTCAATAACAAATCCGAAAGGCAAAGTTCCAACTAAAAATACCTTAGGATTCGGTAAGGCCTTGGCAATCTATTTTAAGCCCTCGATCGGTGATCTGCTAACCCCCCAAGCGGAACTAGGGCTGATCACCCAATCGATCAGTGGATCATCAGGTGTACAAGTCGGTTCCACGTCCAAGTTAAGTCGCAGTCCGAATGTTTTATATTTTCGAAAATAGCCCAATTAAACGAACAGAATATTGCTCTTATCTCAAAAAAGATTGGAATTTTATACTCAGATTTATGGCGTAATAAATAAATATTTTAAAATCGGCAGATTTAGACCATGCAATTAACGGAATTTGTGAAAATAAATTAAAATAAATTTGAAGCAATTCCAAAGTAATAAATATTAATCTTTCGAATTAAATATATGAAACATATATGATTCTCTGACTAACTCATCTTTTAAAAACAGTTTATTTCAGCCTTGCGATAGTAATTTTAAAGTATTTCAAACCCATGTACATATAACATAACGGAGTCCAAGCCGGACTTTCCCCACTCATGGAGCTCAGCTTGATATGCATTATTCATGTTCATTAAATTTATTAATTGACCTTCCCCTGGTCTCACACCTCTGCACCTCCCATTTGCACCATCTTCCACAAAAACGATGAAGAAACTAGGCCATCGCAGCATATAGAGCTGATAACAGACAGTCGGGCTGATTAAACCTTGCCGGAGATTCTCGAGGAGAACCGTCGAAAAGAAGCAAGAACAACGTTTTCAAATTTAGTCATTGAACTTAACATTGAAGAGAATATGAGGAGGTAAGGGGGCAGGAGTTCTATTTGCTATTTTAGTTGGTCGCACGACCGGCTGGCAACAACAATTTAATCTCCCCCCACTGCGACACAAGAACAATGTGTTCTTAATCAACGCTCGATTAGACAAGCTAAAAGGTGTTGACAAAATAAGAGGGGAAATTCGCAGACGAAGAACCTCTGAAACCGTTAAATTAGGTTACACCTTCGCTGATTTAATTTACTCCCATACACACAAAGAATCATTATTTAAAATTATAATTAATATCATTTCATATGTTACTGTTTAATTCTAATTGCAATAGTTTAGAATACCTAAACATATTAGAAAAACTTGTTTTACTACTTTCATACCTATGCTTCACAAGTACATGGTATACAACATTTTTTCTGTTTAATCTTTAGTTTTTTCACTGTGTAGCCAGGTGTCTTTTCGTTAAAATCTGTGTAGGCGTTGGGAAATAGTCGCACCACAACGGCAACATTAGAGGAAAATCAACTAAATGGAAAGTTTATTTTTGGTTTATTTTTGATTAATTTACAATCCGCTTTATTAGTGGGCGTTAACTGATCAGATAAGGTTCGCAATCATTATCGCCGGAAATATTTGCTTCACTTTTGGTATACTTTTACCAATTCTCTAATTATTTTCCGGACGAGCACTTATACAATTTTATGTCCTAGCCGGTTGGGACTATAAATTATATCTAAACAAGTATTTCAATTCACTTGTTAAAACACGTGATTACTTTAGGAATAAAAAAGGATTACCCTTAAATAAAAGCCCTCGATTGACATCAAATACTACGAATTAATAATTTTTACTATTGCAGTATTCAGCAAAAAAGTTGTAAAAGGGCAGCCGATTGAAGTGTTCTGAACTTTATTTTGCGCATATGAAACGCAGGTTGGGGTGGAAAATTTTCAGATGCATTTTCCTGTTGATTATTTTGTTATGAGTTTTTTTTGCTCCTATTTTACAATCATGTTCGCAGTAAGTCTGTTGTAATTTATATTTAAACATGAGTCTGTATAATTATACAAATATATGTAAGGTATATTAATGATAATCTGTGCTTTATACTCTACTAAAAGGCATACGTTTTTATAAATTAAATTTGCGATCCAATTATGTTTAGCTATTTTGAAGAATTTTTTTCTAATAGGGAGATAATAGGTTTATGAATACATCCAAAATTTAAAAACATTTGCTTAAATCTTAAAAGTGTATTTTATAAACTTTTAAATAAAAACACATACTTTTTTATAATTTATATTATTTAAAGTCTTTTTAAATGGAGCTCATCCCTGCTTTCAGAATTATATTAAATTTTCAGTTCTTTTGTTAAAGTGTTTAAACAATCGCTATTGTCCAGCTAACCTTGCATTCCTACTTATTTCATTATTAATTTTTATATGTACAGTCATTGATAAGCCAAAAGGTGACCCAGTTGAAACCTCCGCGACTTGTTAATAAAACAAGCTAACAAATATTTTACTTATCGGTCGACAAGGGAGTAAGTTTTTTAAAACAAAATTTCATTTTGAATCAGATTTCGGATTGATATCCCAGTTGCATCGAAAAGTAACGTATACCAAGAATGAAAACAAATAAACTGTCTTGCAAATACTTTTCCTAAGAAGTTTAATATTGAGTTCAATGACCACCTAAGAAAACTACTTCAGGGTAATAAGATAGGAGATTGTTAAGTAATGGAAAACAATCAGATATTAGTGAAGACTGCAGACTGACCTCTCCTGAAATGGAAGGTTAATTGAATCAAAATTTGTGCCAAAATTCAAAGTGCGCATTTGTTGGTTACCCGAAAATTTCTCTAGATACAGAAAACTCAGCCAGATTGTATCTTAGAAATATCGCAGCCCACTGACTCATTCGACGGCCATGTAAATTTCAAACTTGTCTACGCGTTTCTAGTTGTATCTACAAACAGCGCTGCACAGATACAGATACATGCCCATCCACAGATGCATTTGTATCTCGGCAGTGCAATGCACGCACTTAACATTGAATGCAATGTTTGAGCATATTTTTCTGGTTGATTTTTTCCTCTCTCACTTTTATTTTAATGTCGCACAAACCGGAACCATTAATGAACGGTTTTAGGGGGAAGTGGCGGGATGGGAAAATGATGTTCATTGGTTTATACCGTTATCGCTGGTCGCGAAGAAAGGCGGAATTGCTTAGCCGGTGTCGTTTTCATGTGAGCATTACCAATTTTTTCTGTCTCGGTTGGGCTTACGTGAGAAAAGAGTACAACATATACACTGTGTTAAACAAACAAAAAAATATACATTTATACAATTATTCATAGTCATTTATCAAACAAAATTAAGTACTTCTTTATTTATATTAAAAGGCTACTTGCCTTTTCAGCACCATCATCTTTATATCAGCACGAAGTTAAGATTTGTTTACGAAGAACAAAAAAGTCCTGGAGTATCTACTTGCATTTAAGTGAACTAAAAATAAATTTCAATCACGCCACATTTTTTTGTCCGTTTATTTTAATGTTTCTTTAATTGTTTATGTTGAAATTATGCAAAAATATTTTATCAGCCGACAGATACAAGAATGCAATTTGGTACCTGTCAATTAACAGAGTTTTTTGTTTCGATTTTGATTATATTAGGCCGGTGTTGTTGTTTGGTTGATATCAAGTTTTTAATGAAGATTTAGAAAGAAAGGTTAATCTCAATAAATAAGTCTTGAAAAAAGTCTTTATAAATGGCTTTACCGATACGATAAGAATAATACAGAATAATATTGATTTAATCCTAAGATTTATAAAAAAAAAAGGGATTTAATAATGTATATAATCTTATGTTGAACAACTTGAAAAATTTTTAAATTTATGAAACATTTACTTCCCAGCCATCTTCTTCCCCTCCCCATAATATTTGTAAAGAATTTGGCATTATCTTCTATACGTAAACTTTTGTCCCTGTAACAAAAATACTGCCCCTTAAAACCAATCGAAAAATTCTCTCACCTTAGTCAAGGCGACGTCTGCTAATTACTTCATCAAATGCAAGGTATTACAAAACGCAATTGAGTTGGAGGCGCACCGCGACTTTGAATACAAATACATTAGCCACAGTAAACACTCGACTGGCCAAACTCTCGACTCTGTTCCGACGACAAACAGGTGTTGGTAAGTGGCACCTTTCTGTTTGTTTGCCGATTAACAAGGGAGTAATGAAGAGGTTTCGTCTGCCTATTTTTAGGGTGTTTGGGGAGTTATTTCGCGACTATCAGCAGACATGCGATATCAGACGGTGTGGCGTTAGCGCCTTT
This sequence comes from Drosophila kurseongensis, assembly GCA_018153305.1. Taxonomy (NCBI): domain Eukaryota; kingdom Metazoa; phylum Arthropoda; class Insecta; order Diptera; family Drosophilidae; genus Drosophila; species Drosophila kurseongensis. Next base: position 5,637,101 of record JAECXX010000005.1, on the reverse strand, counting down.
CGTCTGGCCAGATAATTGCTCTATATAGATACCGCAGTATAGGTTCCACAGAGCCGGGCCCGTCTGGCGATGTCAATGGAACTATCGCCCTACGATTACGGGTATCTGAGGCAGCCGGCGAAAACGTGATCAGTTGTGGTCGGGTTCAGATGCGGCTGCTGTTTGCCTGAAAGCTTCAGCTTTCTATATGTGCGAGAGTGTATATATTTGCATAATAAATCGCATAATTAAGTTTGTTTTAATGCTGGTCGGCGAGTGTCGATGTGTGATCGTCGATTGCCGATCGCAATAGTTGCAATTGCAATGGAAAATTACGCGATCGCATTGCAAGCAAAACACGCAACAAAACGCAGCTTGGGATCTCAGATTGCCTATGACCCCGGACCAATATGGCAAAAGATCTGCTAACATGCCGATCCCTTGCCTTATTTATAGTTCTAAATTTTGCGACTTTTTCGTTTCCGCAGCAGAACACCGAACCCCTTTTCACACCAAAGTTGTTTGCCAAAAATTGAACTTTTGCAATGCCATTTGTTTGTAAAGTTTAAAAGTGTATTGATTTTGTAAAGTGGTTGGCAGCACAAAATAATAATTTTAACTTATATTATTAAACATTTTTTAAAAGTTTGTAATAGAAAGAGATCAAAAGTAATAAGATAAACGGTTTAAAAGACCAAGTGGAAAATGTTATTAATTCCGGAAAATATGGAATATTACAATTTTCGATTCTCTGAACAGAATAAAAAGTGAAGAATTTGAATCCGAGAAATTGTCAATATCCTCCGATTTTATTAGATTTGTAATATTGTTCCTCTTTTTACCTTCCTAGATTTGCTAATTATTTAGCTTTGTTTCTAAAACTTTGTCTTATGCAATGTATGGTTATATATAGTAGATATATACTAAATTATATAGTTTTCAGAATTGTGTATTCCAAATGATTTTTGATTTATAAGAGCGCACCAAAAAGTAAACAAATCCGATTAGTGGGCATCGTGTGGTCAAATATATTCCGCAGCCTCTGGCTTCTTTCTTTATTTCGCGATCACGCTTTGGGCAGGTGCTCTAGGTCAGTTACGGCATGCTGATCACTCTGCGGCGGTCTGTCTTCTGTCGCGTCCCAAAAATAAACCAGTTCTATATTTATGATTTAAGTTTATGCTGCGCAGTTTATCAGCACTTTTGGGTGGCGATCTCTCTGAAGATTGGGCCTTCGCATTCGACTGCATTGATAAGGCGCAAAAATCGTTTAGGTCGCGCGCCTTGTGTCTAAATTTAAATCGCCGCAAGAGGTGCTCTGAAACTAGTCTACATAATAAATAAAACACGCTATCAGGTCTACAATGACTGATAGCAAATCGACGATGGCTAATAACGTGTCCCGACTGATACTGATTGCCCGCCCTGTTTCATCAGCCGTTTTTCACGTTTTTGCGGTGGAACCTCCGACGCGTGTCTCTATGCTCATCTATTAATTATGCTTTAATTCAGCCCGTGTTGCTTGGCTTGAGTTTTTTTGTTTGTTGCTAGCTAATTGTCTAGACATAAGGTGGTACCTTTCCACTTTCGGCGTGTGAAACTGGCGAGAGAATGGTATGTTTTCTTTTGGCTCACGCAGCCGGTGAATGATGTCCGACGACGGAAATACCCCAACATCAAACATTTATTGAATCGTTCAAAAAAATTTGTACAACCTTTCAAGTACTTAAATTAGGATGTTTTCAATTATGAATTATATAGTACGTAGTATTTGTTGATAAGAAAAAGATTATCGCTTCTGTAAGTGGTTTAGTTGTATAGGCAGTATTCAATTAAAAAATTAAATAAGAAAATATTGAAATGACTGTTGTACTTTTCTAATTTCTCATAAATGGATCATTCCAAATCAACACCGCCAGCATATCTTTTTATTTAACGTACATTACCACTTAAATTGTTAAAAATTATACAAATATTTTGTATGCCATACTATTATAGACAAAACTGCCACTCTTTCGCACAACGTTATTTACTCTAAAATAATTTTATTTTGCGCATGGAAGATACGAAAATTATAAACAAAACAAACCCTTGCAGTCACAAAAATTGAATACTCTATAAACCGACTTTACGTATACCGATTTATTAACAACTGAGCTAACGAAATTTTAAATGTATATTAATGGTTGATTTATTTTCTAATCTTTAATTAAGAAAAAAAACTTGTAATATTAAACTTTTTTTTTCTTTTCCATAAAATTCGAATCTTTGGAAATAATAACTTAATTCAGATTCTGAAAATACTAAATCAAACTCTACTTAAGGGTTCTCTGGCTAAGCTCCCATTTTAATATAAAAGCAACATAAACCTTTAAAACTTGATTTAAACGGCTATATCAGTTAAAGCTCTAAATAGCCTTAAGGAGAACTATAACTCATTATTTTTACCGGGCTCTACATGTGATTTCTTAAGCTTTTTATTTTTTTTCAAACCATTATTTGTATCTTGATTTTAAAGTACAAATAACAGTTTGCCGGGAACGTTACATAAAACAGTCCTATGTGCTTTGAGAAAGACTAATAAATAAATTTAAAAACAAAAAGTAAGTTTTTAAAGAAAATATTACAAAACAAAATCATATGTTTTATATAGTTCATAGCCCACCGTCGGCAACCACATGGGACCACACCTTAAACGAGAGAAAAATGGAAAGTCGCCCGCATAAATTGAAAAATTTAAATGGTCCCCAACGACATCCGTTGGAAACCAACAAACTATAATTACAACAGCATCCCAAAGTCGCATGCATGAGAAAATATGAAAATCTGCACAGAAATAGGCAAGCTACATATGTATATTAATGTGAAAAGTGTGTACCACTAAATTTGCCAGCGGGTGCAGACAGAGGCTGCGGTAAGTGCATTTCAAGTGCATCCCAAGAGAGAAATCTTGTAGAATGATTTTGGATAAGAGCAGAGAAAGAGAGTATTGTAATTGGATAAGAGAAGAGGATAAAGTAATAAGGGTGGGAGAGGAAGGTGTTAACACCCTGAGAAAAAAGCGAGGAAGACATACCTCAGTAAAAGGAAGTAGGCAAAAAGGGTACTAAATATTGTTATGACAATTATTTAACTTATAGAACACTTAGAAATATGTAGGTGTTTTAACTTACGGATTTCTGGGTCTGGAATTATAGTCTTGGAAAAAAATAGGCAACACCAAATCACGAATGGCCGGCGATCAGAAGCATTAGACCAAACTCACTTTCTGAAAAATGTTTTAAGAAATAAAAAAAACAATAAGGCAATTGGCTTCGGTTAGATTAGGAGTAAATGAAAATCATGTTTATTTTCACTACTTATGTAAGTGTAATTATTGACTACGTCCCCTTTCAATACGCCCCTGAGCGATCTCATCTGGTCTACGCCGATGACCGGCAAACTGCAACGAGCCACTCAAGCAACCACTTCTTTATGCACGCAGGGATCTCTCGAAACCGGCTTTCAACTAGGCAAGCAACTTAGCCGGCCGGCTCAGCCTCCTCTTAACCCCTTCGAAACCCCCTCGTCCACCCAAACCCCCTTTTTCAGAGAGGTTCAATGGGATGCTGCGTTGGCAGCCGAAGAAGAAATGAAGAAAGTGCGCAATCAAAGTACGTTTTTGTTTTGCAGTCGTTGAGACACTCGAAAGACAAAAAGCGTGAACCCTTCACAGAGTTGCATTATCATGGCGTTCGAGATGTGATTTCAAATCACGCACTACGAAAGCATTTCTTTGATTAAATAAAAGAAAAAACTCAAATATTCGTGCACATAAACCACAACCGCCATGAGTGAATGTTGCCCAAACACGCACATCGAAAATAGACCATAGATAAAACTCACACAGATACACGTTCTCCATGGAGGAGGCCCAACAATCCAGCCACAATTTCGAGTTCCGAACAGTCGAGACTGCATTTCTGTGTGGACTTGGTTGCATTCGACTCCAGCGGTTTCCGCTTGTCTGGGACAAAAATTTGACGTGGGTACGACAGATTTCATGTGGGTCGAAAATGGTCTTAGAGTTGGAATGAAAAAGAAAGGCGACGAAGAAAATCAATTTAAATGGTTCATTAGTTGGGTCTTTGAAATTTTGAGCCCCTTATGCAGGTATTAAGTGGGGGATTTGAAATTTGATAATGATTTTATTTCCGAGCATTATGGAATTGATTAGGAATTTTAAATTATAATGACTACGGGCTATAACTCTTTTTTGATGCGATTTCAAAGCTATTTATGTAAAAATATTCTAAAATTGATTATAATATGTTGTATCAACTTTAAAAACTGTTCTAAGATTTTATAAAAAAGTTTTTTACTTTTAACTTATATTTTACAGCTAAATCAATTAAGTTCGAACCAGTTAACTATATGTTTCACATCTGTAATCTGCAAAAATCTAAAATAAAAATATTCTCTTACACAAGACCCTCTTGTGGGGCTAATTGATTTACAGATGTCAAGGGAGCAACCTTTAATAAAAGAAATACGTGGGCAGAGAACACAAACCAAAACCCACTCAAAAACGAGTTGAGTGATGATTGATGCCCCATTTGGCGATTGAGTCCGGAAGGAGCCCAGAGTATTAAAAATTAATTTTTAAAATAAACTCAAATTATTACAGTTTAATCAAAAAATTTCTTTTAAAGTCTGAACCCAATATTTTGCTACCAATAGAGTTATAATAATAATCGTAAAGGTAGGTCGATTTTGCCCCACCTCCATCTTTCACAAATTTCAATAGAAGCCCATTCTACTGTACTTAATTTTCACGGCGTCAAAGAGTTAACTTTGCAGATCAGCGACTATAGTACAGCGACTACGATAAGATAAATGTTTAAGCAGCTGACCGGGGAAAAGTGTTTGCCAAATCCCTTAAAATTCACTCGACCGCCACGAGGCACAGTGGGGAAATTCGACTGAAAGATGGGATGCTCCCCGTGCAAGCCAAGTGATCATGTCTCGAGGAGCTGACACCCGTTTTGACTTTTGTCACCGGCCAGCGGCGCCTAAACTAATCAAAGCAACTAAGACTAAAGCCAAACTACAACTACAATCATGGCGGGATATCAAAATGCAATCAAAATATGCAAGCCACGTAGATCAGGCGACCGGAGGAAAAGAGACACCGAGAGGCAGGCAGAGATAGAGAGAGAGAGAGAGAGAGAGCGCGGCTATTCTAGAAAGAGAAACGTGAAAGGAACCTGAATTACGGACACAGAATTATTTGTACTCTGTCATATATAAAAAAGAATTGGTGATTTCGTTACTATAACTAACACATTGGATAATTGGGGAGAAATCGACAAGTGGTCCTATAGGAGCTTTAAATATATATACATTGAAATAAATATTTTCTAATTATTTTATATTTGATCAAAATCCTAATAATGATTTTAAAATGAAGTCGGAATGTGTCTTTTAAGTATTAAAAATATATTATTTATACATTCAGACTTCAATTTGAAGCTACAAAAAAAAGGGTTCAATAGAGCCTTTTAGACCTTTTTAGCACTTGTGGAGTCCGTTTCGTCCCAAACTTACCGTTAGCCTTTAAGATGGAAGTCATTTCTGAATCTCTCCCTGTCGTACAAATATTTCACTAAACACTATTATACCCTTTGAAAGGGTATAAAAACACCCACTCTCTCGCTCTCTTCGCCGATCGCCGGGAAGTCTTAACCGCAAGTTGCAGCAACAAACATTTTCATTCGTTTTCGCAGCGTCGAAGCGTACGGTTGGTTCATAGGAGGAACGAAGCGGGAACGCGACGGAAACTAGTTGTTGCTGTTTTTTTGTCCGTGTTTTTTAAAACAAAATCACAAAAAAATTAAGTAACACTTAACCAAAGTCCGCGAGAAAATCAATTAAAAATCGTTCGTCGTTTTGTGCGTGTGACCACCAAAAGTGCCCCCGATCGGAGGATTTTAATAAATTCAATTAAGGTCCCGTCCCAAAGATCGTTTTCATTGTCTGACGCACACGCGTGATGCACAAATGAAAAAGTAAAAATATATAATAAAATAAAAAGAAAAAAGTGATTGACTGCACAAGAAAAAGAAAAGTTCCTTACCTCCTGAAGCGAAACTGACAACAGAGAGAAGATAACAACCAACGGTTAGTTGCGAATTTCGAACCGAAACATAAACAAAATGTATTGCTAAAAAAATATCATACAAAATTGTATAAATTAATCGTATGTTTTATAGTAATTAAAAATATCTAAATGTTATTTTCAATTATCTTTCTATTATTAGCTTCCTTTTAAGTATCATAGCAAATCTATAAAACCTTGTTTCAATTTTAATTTAAAATCTTATACTGACATGAATTCGAACCAAACTAATAACATTTCGAATGCCATTAAAATCTCATTATGGAATTGGTGTTGCTATACTTGTGTGTTCATCATTAAAACCGATTCCACCTGAGATTAGCAATCCACACAAAAATTACATAAAAATATATTTTCCGACCATGCATTATATTTACATATTACTTTCCAATTAACTGTTCATTTATTGCCGCTTTGCTGCGCTTCAATTATAAACAAAAACAAATCGTTTAATTTTCTATATTTTTTCACAGGGGCTTCCACACAAAAAGTTCCTTGTTTGAAGTGATCATTGTAATCAGCCCAGATCGAAGCCATATATAAAATGATTTCACACAGTCCGCCCATATTCAGTCACAGTCCACCCGTTAGTTTTCTGGGGGACTTCATGAGCGCACATCAGCGTCAATCGTTAAAGTAAGTTTACAAAAAAAAATATAGACATTAATAATTAGTCCCACCAATTGGGCTTATTTAATACTAAATTGATTTAAGTGAGCTCAAGAGTTTCGACTGCCAATCAAAAGAAATTAGTTTACAAAAATCTTCTAAAGAGTTTTAGCTCGAAACGTTTTCCGTATTTAAGTTTTGCTGTCACCTCTAAAAGCGAACTTAGCTTTCCATTTTGTTATCGGTTGATAAGACAACCCAAGCATTTTCTGATACATCTTAAAAGAATTTAAACAGCAGTGTACGTGTTAATGAAAGGAAATAAAAAATGTCGATAAAATTGTCAGATTACCTGACTGTAAATAAAAACATTCCGTTTCCGTTGTTATATAATAAACATGTGATATTAAGTGAATTAAACAGAGATATATATGAACTTTGAATATATTTGGGGTTAAATGATTCGAAGTGTTTTTTTTATTTTAAAATATACAAACACATCTAAACATGCAATTAGCAATACACATTTCAAAACACAACATACTTTGCCTAAATAAACAAAGCAGAAAGGCACAATTCCATTTCCCTAATGTTATAACTCAAATATTTAAAAACGTGAAAATTGAAATTAATGAGGGCTGTCAACATTGATATAATTAAAACACCTGTTCCAACTGCCGTTTGGAAACCTTTAAGCACCTGATCAAAGGCGGGAAAATCTTGTATTAATAAAACAAATACGAATTTTTCAAGAACACAATGACTGCAGGTACTAAAAATATTCGGCGACTAAGGTTCGGTTTTGGTTGACAACAGATTGGCGAAATATGAAATGAAAGCATTCAAGATCAAGGCAAGACAAACGGATGAACCAAAACAAACATTTCGCCGATGCTGAGGTGATCTGTTGTTGGTAGAGCCCAGGGAGATTTGGAGAATCGTTCACGAGTCTGGGAGATGGCGGCGAAAAATCGCTCGCTTGGCGACAAATTTGCGCGTGGCGCCTTGACGCAACTTTTTTTCTTAGGGGCACAAGAGCAACTCGAAAATTATGACAAATTGGTGAAGGGAAAATGTCTATATATTTAGGGGCGAAAGCAATTGATCCAATAAAACCAATTTGCCGCGCTACATTTGCTGCACGCGCTGCATTTAACTCATATTTGTAGTGAGAATTTTATTTTCGGGAATGATAAATAACAATAACAAAAAGTCGAATAATTTATGGCAAGATATATATGTGAATTTAAGCTAAATATAAATATATATGTAGACCCAGGCTAAACAATCAGGCAAAAGAAACGGCGAGCAGAAATCGAATAATCAGTTAAGGCTCTTTAATCTTAACTGATTATTTAGCCCAAAAGACGAAACCTGAAACAGTTTAGGTATATTTTTGAAACCCCTGCTGAGAGAAACTAGCAACATTTCTTATCGGGGCACGTGAGCAAAACGCCGTTAAACACACCTTAGCACTCCAACTAACTCAAGTAACTCAGTTGTTAATGCGTAAAATCACTTGAAATTTCACAGCGTGATTTTACAACTACTCAATTTTTGAATGCCAGTTTACTACAGCCAATACTTAAAATCACCCACGTAACTCAGTGGGTTGTCATCGACAACACTTGACATTTTTAAGTTGCCAATTCAAGCAATAAATATGCTGATATACCGTCCAGACGGCAGAATGTAGCCAGAAAAAGTGGTGATAACAGCAGAGCAGACGGAAAAGTTCCCATAGCCAGGCCCACGCCGAAAAAGCAGTATCAGCATGCCACCAACATATGTTCAGCATGCGAAAGTCCATGCGAACCCCATCGGACCTTATCAACCATTGACTTTTAGTTTTATGAATGTCTAGCCGAATAATTATGATAACTAAAAATGGGATGCGAACTGTGACAAATGAGTAACGCCATCGAGAGTCTCCGAAAATTCAATGTGATGACTCACCGACCAATCCAAACAAATAGACTTCAACTCAATATTGTACATTCCCCCACGACAAACCTAAATAAAGTGGGGAGGTCGTACGCAACTCCGCTGGGCCTTATCAGTAATGCTTCTTTAAAGACAATATAAAAGTATCAGCAGAAGTACAAGTACAAATACTAGTAGTACATGGGCCTTAGAACAATGAAGGCAAACATTGAGGCAGTAAAAACTTAAGACACCGCTCTTATCAGCTTGATAAAAGACAGCTTGATGCGTAGATGACCGAAATAAAAGACTGATCCGAGGTCTTTTCTCTTTTTTTTTGTCCGGCAAATAAATTTACAATATTCGGTCAAAACAATTGAAAGATAGCTGCCATCTGATGTTTCGATTATCGAAATTTTATTTTCACACAGAGATATATATTTTACCTAAATGTCAAATGCAAGCTGAAAGAACAAGCTCGTTAAATTATTGTACCTTATTCCATTAAAGTATCAAACAAAGTATTAATATCTAAACAATAGGGAATTGCAAAGTTTTGAAGTCAAAATAAAATTCACTTATTTATTTTTGTCTCTTATTACAGTTACAATGACGAGCCGAACAGAGCGTCCCGCTACTGCCGGCCCCAAGTGATAACACTGGCCTCCAAAGCCATGGTCAACAACGCCTCGGCGGCGGTCCAGGGCCAGAAGGCAGGTGCCACGCCCCTGGGCGTGGGAAGTCGTTCCGGACGGAGTTACCTGGAACGGATGGCCTCGGCTCCGCTGCTCACCAATCAGCCCAAGTCCTGTCTCAGCCGCAAATCCTGCCTGCGCAAGTCCCAGAACAGTTCGGCCAGTTCCGCAGATCTCTCGCCGACGGACAGTGATGTTACGGACAGTGCCAGCCATAGCTGTAAGTGCAGCAAGGACAGCGAAAGCAACGGATCCACACACTGCGAGCTGAGGTGAGTGCACACTCGGCGATAAGATTGCATAATGGAGGTAACTCGATATGGCGACGGCAAACCGATCAAAAGGGCGTAAGTGCCGCAGGGTTCAGTCACTTTGACGTCAGACCATCGAAGATAATGGCGCCGCACCTACTAAACCACCAACTGAACTAGATGGGACTATTGTGGGGCGAGAGTCTAGGTAAATGTGGTCAGAACAGGGTGATTCATTCATTCGTAAGACTTTAAAGGAGGGGAAATCTTGGGGAAAACTAGAGAAAGTGGAGTAACACAAGGAGCTGTAGATGGTTTGATTTGGTATCTTTTTCAAGTAACTTGGTAGCTTGTGGTTAGACTTGAAAATCGGAAAGGGATCTGAAATGGATCATTTAGTTGAAATCATGACTTAAACCTTAAAGTAGTACAGTACTACAAAAATAAAAAGAAAAAGAATAAAATGGTATTTTATTTTCTTTAAGGTGCCAAATAAGAGAAGACGAAGAAAATATTAAAGTTTAATATTTATTAAGATTCATTTTCCAAATCTTTGAACATGCTTAAAAGAGATTTAAAATCCTAACCATAATAACATCAAGAGAATGAAGCAATCAAATGATTTAAGATCATTTCTAAACTTTATAAGCATTTCGAAAAACCGTCAAAAGGCCATTTCCGCTTGAAGAATTTATAAACAAAAATTAATCGATTATAAGGCATTTACTATAGTTCAAGTAAAAGGAACAAGCAAATCTGTTGGCAGTCGAACAACTTTCCCACAGACGTCATAGCCGAGCACATGTCATTTGGTAAATACGAAGAAGAGCAAATTGCATACGGCCGCCAGGCTAAATACATGCAAAAAGATCATAAAATATACTCGATATTTAAGCTATATTTAAGAACATGCAATCTCACAAAAACAAAATATAAATTATCTAAATGACTCAGAAATCTGCCAAAATAAAAACACGCCACTGCATCTCGAGTCGAGAGGCTTTATATAGTATACCTTAGATAAAAAACCGCACATATTAAGACTCAAATCGGAACAGACTGTATTTAGTATAGGCCCCAGCAGCAAGGCGTCATTATTTTTATTTTCCTTCACCATTTACCCCCAATATGTGGGGAACACATTACCTATTCAAAAGCAGACCATGAAAATATTTGGGTTATCGATGTCTCGCAGATATTTTGTAAATATATTTCGCTTTCAACAGGCCCTAGAAAAGTTTCCTTCTTTGCACTTGAATCTGACATTTTGAAAAATACCTAAAAATAAACATGCCACGAGATAGAGAAAATAATTTATACGTACATTTGCGTCAAAGGCGGGCACTATTTCTATTTGGGCAATGTCTAGACGGGACATCGGGCTTAAAGCTTCACAGCTTCCCAAAACGAATGCAATTACCCGTAATATTATCAATGTAAACCAGACGTGTGGCTGTTGCTGTTGTAGATTTTGTGTACATTTTGCGGTTGCGTATTTTATACGAGTTGATTTATCAGTTACGACATCCACTGAGAAAAAAATATTACTATGCTTTAAATTTAAATAAGTAAAAATAAACAAAAACTTTGAACAGATCATGTGTCAATAAAGTCGCAGATAAAAAGTCATTAACTACCACCAAAAACTGTTTATCCTTAAAAAGCCCCTATTTAAAGCATCGAAATCTCATCCGTCATCTTCAAACACTTTCCGCACCGAACTGTCAATTATGGAGACCTTCTGCCCCCTTCCTTGAATCACATTTGACAGCCTATGAAAAGCTTTCTTCTTTCTTAATTAGCCTCCCCGAAAATCATCAAGATCAACCACCAAACTGACGCAGACGGGTCACGCCAAGGCCGAAGAATTATTAGCCTAGAAGCGTGATCGCTCTCAAGCGAAAGGCGTCATATTAAATACACATTTTTTTCGGGTGTAACGTAACTAAAAATATTTCAACATTACAAGCCTCGGAACACAAATGCACACAACGTAAGGTTATATATAGAGATGGGGAGATATGTCCGATGTTCATGCGAAGATCACGTGAATTGATCAGAAATGTGCGGCTGGGGCAGATGCGTCTGCTGTAAAAATGATGGCGCCCCATCATCCGAAAAATATGAAAAAATTTCGTAATTTTCACTTTTATTTTAAATTAATTTTATTGGTGGGCATTGAAAGTAATTAAGAAAATCCAAACCACGACAAAAAGTTTTCCCCTAAAAACTATTTTTATGTCTAGTCAATTACTATTGGACTTTGGATAGACGTAAAGAAAATTTCCGAAAAATCGAAACGTAAGGTATTTTTGGATAAGCTAAAGATTCTTTTGGTAGAAGAAAAATAGGAAAACCTGAAAGTTTGGCGACCATAAAAGACGGAAATACCTTGAATCATTTAAAAAAATAGCCCAGTTTTAAGGTCAACTAGAATGCCCATCAAATATAAGCGATGTAAAAGTTTGAACAGGTCTTGGCAGAATATTGTCGGACAGGTTATTGACTTAACAAAATGGGGGGACTCGAGCAAGGCCCTTAGATTAAAAACTAAGGAAATTAAAAAGTATTTTAAGACATCATTTTCATTTACATGAAATGTTTCGGATTTTAAAGAGCCCTTTTACTGGAACCAAAACTTGTTTCTCCTGCCCCATCATCGAACTTAATGTGGCTTGCATATTGAGGAGTTTTCAAATTTATGGACTTGTTGTAAACCGGACCCTCAAAAATAAATGCGACCCGTAATGCATACGGAATTGTGGTTAAACAAATGCAGTTGATAACCCAAACTCGTTTCCCTTGGAGAAAATGTAAGCCAAAGTGGGGAAAACGTCTGGAAATTCAAATGAATATTTTTTATTTTTTCGGCTAGTCTCTTTCATAGTTGACACGTTTCAGGAAAGCGGTCGAGAAAATACAAAAAAACAAGACCCGTCTGCGGTCTCTGATTTCTGGTTGGTCTGCTGGGCGTTGAGGCCCACACACCAGATCCAGATAAGCGATCGCCTCGAAAAGAAACCTGTTGAAGAAAATGCAGCAACAGCAGGCGCACACCGATCATGCCCTCGCTGCGTGATCGTCGATAGTCGTTTCGATCCAATCCGATTCGAACTGAGTCGGGTGGTGCGATCTCCGGCAATTCAGCCGGCGTTCAATAAACAGAGAGCCAGCCTGGCAATAGCCAGTACAATTGTTGGCTATTTGTATTTGCCATATATATTTAGCACTCGAAGCCTTTCCCCGGACCCTCCTCCAATTTGCAGGCCAAATAAATTCTGCTCCGTGTGGGGGGCAATCAGTCGTAGGTTTGCTCTAACTGACGGAAACTTTTTGATTTCTCAGCGTTAGTCGATTTATTTTGCTTTTGCAACAGCGAAAACCCATAAAAAAGCGAGCCCCTAACAAAGCTGATTAGCCGAAATAAGTTGCAATATCTTATCGATTTTATGGCCAACTTTCCAAATAGAACGTTTTATTAACTGAAGTAAAGTATTTATTTAAGGAGGTGAAAAGTGTAGAGAGTGTTATTCCATTAAAAAGAGGTTAAAATATCTAAAGATTCCCAAGGAATCTTAAAAAAGAAAAATAGTTTATAAAAAAACGGGAGCAATTAACCTGAGTTTTACATAATTGTTTAACATTTCTTCCAAATTATATGTATGTAAAAAAAAACAACGAGTTCATTTGGTTTCAGTAATTTTTCAGAGTCCCAGAATTTTTTTGTACGTCGTTTTTGTTTCATAATTTTCGAAATTTTATTTGGTTATTTCCTACATTTTGAATCACGAGTTATCCTATATATCTTAGAGAGGTGTGTTTTTATTTACATTAAAGTCAAAGACTCGTGGGCAGAGTCGCCCAGCAAAAAAAGTCAAAAAGAAAGGCAAAGCCAAAAGTAGGCGTGTTTTACATATAGATTAAGGCAAATCTTTGGCAAAACCGTACGAGACTGCTAAAAATAAAAAGAAAAGTATATAATACACATGACGCAGGGAATTTTTCGGGAACCACATTTTTTAAAGGAATACTATGCATCATAGGAAAAAGAAATCATTCCAGAATATAATTTTGCTAGTTTCCAGGGTTTTAAAAATGCCGAAAAATTATAAGTTGAAAGCAATTGATTTTCCTATCTGGCAGAAGCCTTAATAAATGCTCATAAAAAATGCATTTGGCAACGGCGCAGTTAGCTAAACTAAAAGTCAAAACAAACCAATAAAATCAAACTGTTGAGCATAAAAATAGAAATCTGCTCAGAGAAAGATGCCGAGTCAATGACCACAAAATAATAAAATGCATATTTCCAAATGGGGGGTCAAGTCAAACTGATAAAGCCCGGGTCAAATCTACGTTTAATTATGTATTTTAATAACGATTAATTCATTTATAATATATTGTGATGTACTCAATGGATGGGATTTCTTTTTTTGCAGCCGTGGCCCCAAAAAGCATGTGATCTTTGCCGATGATGAGGGTCTATCGCTTACCGAGGTTCGTGTGATGTCCGAACCCTCGAATGTGCCGCCCTATTGGAGCATGAAGTTCTTGGAGCAGATAACACAGGGCCTAGTGAGTCCACATCCGCCAGATCAGTGGACAGTGGACTTCAAGCAGCCGGCATCAGACTATCTATCATTCAGGTGAGTTAAAGACAATTTCAAGCTTGTGAAACTTTAAACAGACTCTTGTTAACTAATCTTAATCTTAACTAATCTTATATAATTGAAGAAGGCACTGCAATTTTTAATGTGTTTTTCTTATTGCAGACAAAAGATAGACAAGAACTTTGTTTCCTTGGAGAATGTGATCGTTAAGGATGAGGAATCGATTGTGGTGGGCACCATCAAGGTGAAGAACATCGACTTCCAGAAGGAGATTATAGTACGTGTAACCTGGGATGATTGGAAGAGCCAGCAGGATATCTTTTGCACATTCGCCAGGGCCTATGGACCGACTACTTGTGCCCATGTCGTCTTCGATACATTCTCCTTCAAGATCACCTTGCCGCCATCCTCCAAGCGCCTGGAGTTCTGCATCTGCTATCGCACCAACGAAACAGAATATTGGGACAATAATGATGTGAGTTCAACACACAAATTATTAAAAATTCTTTTATGAAAGTTGCGTCAACTTACAGGGTAAAAACTACACCATCAGCAAGCGATCGCCCTTTTATTACAACGCCTTGTCGCCCTACGATAAGGGCCAGAATCGCAACTCGAGCCATCAACTAAGGTCCACCCTGACCGATGCCCTGGCCAAGGTGCAGGATCAAAATGGTTGGCACCAGGAACCAATTACCCCATATTGGTAAAATCGCCTGGGAACGGGAGTGGATTTTCCCGACCCAAGCGGTTGAATAAAGTTTCTCATTTAGGCCACATGAACAGAAAGAAACAGAATTGGAACAGATTTAAAATTTATAAACTGTTTTAGTGACAGAGAGAGAGTCCAAAAGATTTTACAACTAACGAAACTTTTTGACTTAAGCCCATACCTGGTACAAATATCCCAATTTAAAAGTGCCATTGACTTGAGGATTCCTCAATGATAAATGAGATAGAGGAGCTTATAACTACTTTTACTAAGCAAAAGCCCGAAATTGTATGTTTTTTTTTATCAACTCGATGGAATTTCAAAATCCCAACTTTTATGTCTAACTTTTTAAAATGTTTTATGTTCGATTGTAAAGAATTTGTGAAAAATTTAGATTTATATGTTTACCTGTATGCCTGTGTGATTGTCTACATCTATATAACTGATACTAGATTTATGTAAACTAAAAACGAAAAACCACATAAAAATGAAAGGAGATGAATTTTGAGGCGTGAAGCATCCAAGCAAACCATTGTTTCGAAATTTTCTGCAATTGCAAAATAAAGAAAACAAAAACACACATTACGAAACCACACAAGAAAAACAACAAAAATTGTAGCCCCTAAGTTTATTCGTTTTATTATTTTCATTTTTATTCTTTTCATTTAATTATATCATTTTTCTTTTTGGTTATTTGAAACGCTAAGACTGAAATGGCTTGTTATGGAGAATGAAACACGTCCTGCAATATATTATATAATACAATAAATATTAAAAAACAAATCGCATCATCACATAACAGACAACCAATTTATTTGTCCTTTTGTTCTGTGTGAACCAGATCCCCGATATATACAATTATATACCTAACTAGATTTAAGTGATTTGTACATACAGAAGCAAGAGCAAACAATATACCAGAAAATTGCCTGTTAAATACATTTATATACATATGAATTTAGTTATGTAATAATTCCTAGTTCGTAGTCCTTAGAGGTTATTTAGTTGGTAAGGCGCCAAACTGACGTAACGTGAATGAATCAACTATATATGTGCCCATATATAAAGCGTACTCTATAATTATTTAGTTTTTACTGAATTTGTGACAACGAGCCATTAAATTGTCTTATTCAGCTCAATGCTCATAAACACAATAAATATTTTTTGGAAAACCTATGGAGTTTTGAGTTATATAGAAGTTTTCAGTTGGCTTCAATACTTTCTAACATCGCCTTTTCCACAGAAAACCATTAATGTATGGATCAAATGGTGAGGGTACCTCCCTGGTCGACGCTTTTATATTTCCCGAGGCAGTGTCCTTCAAAGTCCGACTTGGATTTTTTTTTCCTCAATCAAGGTTTTGGTGGCTACTGTGTTTCTATTATTACGGATAGAAAGGGGAATGTAGTAGTTATTTAAATGATTATAAAGAGATCAGCCAGCTCAAACACAAAGCAAGCGAAATCCACTAATTTGTTTGCAGGATCCCTTTAAGCCGGCGATCTCTTTAAACTTTGGATCGAATCCCATTATTCAGTTTTTAATTCAACTATTTCAGTTTAAAAGCAATTAACATACAACTTTCCCAATCAAACGTTTCAAGAGTGCCTCAAATCAAAACATTTTCAGCAACTATCATATGAGTGTTTTAAATATTAATATATTTTGTAGCTTAATATCTTTCCATTAAAATTAATCGTTACGGTGTTTCTCTTCTCAACTCGCTTGAAATTACCTCCTCAGCTAATCAAAGCCATATAATAAGCTCCATTTTCAATGTCAGGAACAGCATTTATTGGTCATAAGGTTATCTCCACGAGTCGTTTTTTGTAATCAGGCCCGAGTACGCTATAACCAGTTCCCGACAGATCGAAAAGATTAGAAAATTCATCTTGGTAGTGTTTTTATATTTTATAATTTAATTTATTCAGAGTGCTTTCTTGGGTAGCGGGTCAGACAATTGAAACAGCATAATATCATATTCGCATGTGTGGCCTTGCGGGGCGTGGGAGGTCAGCGGGGAGGGGAGAACTGGGGGCTGGCCATCGAAGGTACAACATACGGACATACTTTCTAGCGCAAACTAGACACACATAGGGTTAAATATAGCACATAGTATTAGATAATATATGGAATTAAATACTTTGAACTTGAGTGTAGCTTAGTTAAGTAAGACAGAATGTTTAGCGATTAAAGTAGAAAGATTCGACTATATAAAAGTGAGGATAAATTGCTGTGTCAGAGAAATGCGTGAAGTATTGTTCCTGGAATGTACATGTGCAATGGCACACACGCAACATTGATGTATTGTTGTCAAAAATTAGCATAAGGCCTTCGGCTATACAGAAATCGAAAAATCGTTAGAAAGTAAAAGTATGTTGCTCCTGGGTCTGCCCACAATCGCGCCAACTAATCAACTCTGGCCTAAAGGTAACCGTGTGGGGTTTCCCACTTAGGCCTGTTTGGCCTTCAGGCTGGCGGGCATCTCTGGGGGTGGTGGGCGAGGAATGCCCAGGGCGACCTTCACACCGTCATAGATGAACCACTGCAGGGCGGTCAGAGTACCGATCATGATAATACGCGGCGTCAGTCCGTTCCACATGCCACTGAAGCCCAGCGACTTGGCCACGCTAATAGCGCTGGCTCCCTTGGCCTGGTTCAGCTTGGACACCACCACGTCGGCGGGATGGGACACCACGGCGCAGAACACACCGGCGATGTAGCCAGCGGCGAAGGTCACGATCAGCTGCTCGCCCTTGGTGCAGTCGGCGCGGGGCTTGGGCACCACATACCTGCGGGAGATTATATGATTAGGATCGATTTTACACACTTAACGTTGAAATAATCATTTTCCATTTTATGATAAATATAAAAATAATATTACATTTATAAAGATGATAACAAAATGATAAGATTCAGCAAAAAAGATAAGATAGTTTTAAAATTTGTATTCTAGTTTGTCATATTTGTATACGTCAGAAGGAGTTATCTGCGTGTACGAAATACTTTATTTTCGGCCAAAGAATAATTAAGATATGAAGAATTAATTAAAATCATTACTTGAAAGAATAAATAGTTAAGCTTTGCGATCCGAAAGATATTCGCAATAATGTATATCTTAAAAATATGTTTATTTTCACTATTGTTTTTATTCAGCGAAGAATCTTTAGCCGCGATAAAGAAAACTTTTTCATTTTATAAGCAAACACTATCTGGCCAATATTGTTATTAAAGCTTTTCAAACAATTAATATGGGTGTTTGTGAAAACCAGTGGTTACTCCCAAAGCAAATGCTACTTACTTGTAAAGCAACTCCACGGTGCGCTCGAAGCAAGCGAACTTCATCATGGTGTAGGGGATCTGTCGCATCCACAGTGGAACCAGACCCTTGTAGAAGGCATTGATGCCCTCCTCCTTCAGCATCTTGGGCACGGCCTCGCGGAAGTTGTTGGCGAATCCGGGAATGGTCTGGATCTTGACCTTGGCGGCCTCGAACGGCGACAGAGCGATATCGGCGAAGAACTCGGCCGAAGCGGAAGCAGCCAGGTACAAGGAGGTGCGGTACAGGTAGGCATTCTCCTCACCAATAATATCGGCGTACTTTACCTTGAACAGCTCGTACAGACCGAACTTGCAGAGACCCTGTAAAAAACAAATGAAGGTTAATTTATTGTTTCCCACTTATTTATAACAACTGTGATCAAAAATTTGGAATCTGTGATGTTTAAAATAATTATACATAATCGGATAATAATAAACTATATTAAATTATAGTTATATTAATCAAGTATCATAAATGTAGCTGTTTAGCTTGTATATAAAAAAATGTATACTATTAATTTATATTATGGTGGTTATGTTTATATGTTGTAAGATTGGATTCACAAATATCAAACTATGATTTATAAGGTATTACTTCTCGTATCTCTACTAGGTACTAATTTGTTTATATTTAAATCTGATCTTAATCTTTTTTAATTATTACGATATAGTGGTT
Source organism: Drosophila kurseongensis (assembly GCA_018153305.1). Lineage (NCBI taxonomy): Eukaryota > Metazoa > Arthropoda > Insecta > Diptera > Drosophilidae > Drosophila > Drosophila kurseongensis. The sequence goes on along the minus strand of JAECXX010000005.1, from coordinate 5,618,171 downwards.
AAAAAAGGTTGCCCTCTTAAATTATTAATTATATCTAGATATCGATCAGATCAGAGATATTCGATTAGTTCTTTTATCTGTGTCGAACTCGGAACCGTGTAATTAGGGTCACGGGACCGAGTCACGAGCGAGGGAATCTAATCCGCCCCAGACCATTATGCAACCCAAAACCAAAGCCCCCATCCTCACCTGCGCAGAGTAGCCCAGCAGGGTGGGGAACCAGCCCTTGGCCAATCCACGAGCGCCCTCCTCCGCCACGGTGACCTTGAATCCGTGCACCAGGTTCTTGTACTTGGCCTGGTCCACCTGCAGACGGCACTTGACCAGATCCAGTGGGACCACAAAGGTGTGGGTGGTGCCGCAGCTGAGGATGCCACCGATTCCGCACAGGGCGAAGTACTTGGAGCTGCCGAACTCGCAGGAGTCCTGCTGGTTGGCCACAGGCGCGGCGGCGGCGGCGATCTGGCGACCTTCCACCGGCTGGGGATCCACCAGGGGGGCGGCGGCATCGCATCGCACGGCCGTCAGAGGGCTGCGGAAGGGCGAGTTCCGGGCGGTTTCAAAGAAGCTGGAGAACATCTTGGTTTTGTTCTGGATATTTGGGTCGGCTGAAAGTACACAGACGACCGTCCATTAGTTACGTACCAGACATGTGCTTTATCTAATTATATATAGCTGGGGTAATCAGCTGCTTTTCGCCTCTTCAGGTTACATAACGGCGTGCCAAGAATTCCGCACACTTACGACTGTGGATTTACCCGCAAAAAGGGAACAAAGCAAACAAACACGGAATTTTGTCTATTTCGGGCAAGACTACCGAACGCCTCGCTTACTTCGATTTTGATTGGAGAGATTCTTATGCAATTTTCGGCCCTGATTTTCGCACTTACTCTTCGTCAGCAACGATTCAGGCTCGTGGGCGCGGATTCAAAGAATGAGGGGGGTGGAAAAACATCGCTGCTTTCAGCGGTGTAATCGAAGTCATCGATGTTTTCGAAACATCGGTAATGTCGATGTTTGGCAGGGCATCATCGAAGATCTTCCATCTCCAACGAGTAAATTAAAATCCCAATGTAGTTAACGATTCTACTACAGTATTTGCGCACTCTGTTAGTTACCATTCCATTTCATCAGTAAAAATATGTAGTTAGGATCGATGTTTGACAGCACATCATCGATGCTTTCCCATATCTAAAAATCAAAGAAAACGGTGGAGGTACTTGCTAACTGTTCAATATGCCCGCTATCTGCGGAATGTGTCTTCGCTATACGGTGACGCGGATAAAGGTAATAAGAGTTGCCAGACATAAATTGTGGAACAAAACTTTGACGGACATTAAGCGGTGACACGAACCAATGCAAGTCAACCGTTTACGACGATGTTTATACCCTTTCTAATGGATTCACAATTTTAGCTAGTCCTGTCTGACCTGTTTATAGACATATTTTTAAATAACTCGGACTTCCGTAATTAAGAGTCTCCATAGGTGGAAGAACAGATAGAAAAACAGGAATATTTTCTAAGCTTAAGTATCTTATATTCGAAATTGGTTTTGTATATTAAAGTAAGACTGTTTAAATAGAGAAGTCCGGTTTTAAACTATATTATGCTTAAAGAACCACAAGCACTTAACCCCAAAAACATAACATAAAACTAAGAGTATCTTGAAAAGAAATGCCCAAATTAAAAGATGAACAATAACTTGTAATACAAATATATGTATGTTAGAAATATGTGTATGTTCAATTTTTAAAAGCTGTTAAAAAGTTGGAATTTTTCATTCTACAAGTAAAACCAAACTCGTTTTCGGGCGACCAAGTTTGAACTTACATATTTTCGCATCTGTCTGCATTTTTATAGGGCTAAAAGGCTTATAGAGCATTGTGAATTTAAAGGTAAATTAAAATGGTTTCCATTGAAGAGCCCAAGTATAGTGTAAAATCAGAGATTTCAACTTTGACGGCATATACCAAAAACTAAGTTTAATTCTTTTGTGTTATGTGGTTGTGTATTGTGAAAAATATTGACTTATGCTCGTCTCAGGAACATCTGGAACACGTCCATAATATAACAAGTGAGTTTCGGTAGAAGGAATAACAGTCAAATCATTAAAAGATTGGGATCAATCTTGAGTGAATTTGATACACTTAAAAATCATTTATATTGCTGAACAGGGTTTGGGCATCAAGGAAAAGGCAAAATAAGGATCTTTTCAACAAGTTGCGAGTATCTTTCGAACCACTTATTTCTTTTCTGCGGCATGTCACGAAAAGAATTAAAACCTAATGATGATAGTCCGAAAATGATTAGTTGAAAAACTTAATTAGTTTTTTTTTTTTTTAATGATAGCCATAACATTAAAAATAAAACAAAAGGAATATAACATTGTTAAAAATAGTTGTTTTACTTGAATACCTTTATAATTTATAAGAACGTTTTAACTTTCTCTTTACAACAAATATCAAGCAGATTTTTTACGGGTGGTCAATAATTTTGCTATATATTATCAAGATAGGGTTTGACATTATGTTTTAAAAACGACTTCGGGGAAGAGTGCGCAGCGGCTGACTCGAATAAATCCCAGCCTAGAGTCCCAGTTCTTGTTTTTTAAACATAATGACAAACGCTTATCTTTATATTAAAGCTAAATTATGTGCTTCGGTTATGCAGAGTACCGCATAAATTGTAATGCAACTGAAAATAAATTGTTCTTATATATTTAAAGTCTTATTTATAATAAATATCTAGAAATATCGTTGTGCGGAGGCTTAAATTATAAATAAAAATAAGGCCTGTTTCTGTATAAAAAGTCACTTTATTAACAGCAAACCAAACTTTGAAAGTTATAGTAGTCCTCCTTTAAAGTTCGTTTCTTGAGCTTTACATTAGTTTGCGGAATAAATACATTGTATTTGCATAATCATGATGTGAAAAATTCTTCCAGCGACTTGTTCGTATCCACCAGTTTTTAAGGTTGAGTTTTTCCATTTATCTTCATCATAAGAAAGAGTAAGAAGAAGCACTCATATTTAATATGGGTATATGTATATGGGCCAGTCAGTTTAACTGGACCAAACGCAGAAAAGTTTAGCATAATTTCAGCATTTTTAAAAGGTTAATATAGTTCGTGAAAGAAAGTACATACAACTAAAAACGATGTAGATGCCTGGTGGATAACAAATGTCCACTCTTAGTTGCTGTATCAGAAGGTTTATGTAATCTATTAAATAAATAATAATATATTTAAAATTGCCAAATAAGTATCCTCTCTCTTCAAATCGACACCAATCGTTTTCTTCTGTACAGTCCAGACAATTATCAATAAATCCACTACGGCTCACTAATGGACATATTACTGGTTGTGGCGTACTTGGTCAAAAAGTATTATAAAAGTATAAAGAAATATATTTTTATACATAATACACTAAAACTTTTATTGAATAAAATGTACTTACTAAGGAAGTTATAATCGTTGAAGTAAGTATCCATGAGCAATAATGAAACGATCTCACTTCTTTTACTACAAAGAATTAAGCTTTATTTTTATTAATTTTATATAGATTGATATTACCATAAATTAACTTGTTGAATAAACGCTTAAGTTGGTGAATAAACTTATTTATAGTTGTTTGTTTGTTTGTTTTGAAATGGTGATCAAGTGAAACTGAGTTTTCAGTTTGAGGCGAAAAGCAACTATCAGCTGGTTTTCCGGGGCTCTCTTTCAGAAAGCTTTGAGTCAGGTTTCCGATTGACTTTGCGCCTCTTTTATTTGCCTTGTCGCGGTCTTTGCTTTTGCTTCTGGCTTTGCTTTTTGTGTTTGCCGCTCGTGGATTTCTGTGGAGTGGAGTTCCGTCGTCAGTTTGAGTTTGGTTCGTAGCGCGTTCGCACACGCGCGCGCTGTATAGTTTATATATTTATACTACCATCCGATCCGAGATCCGATCTGACCGTCGTCGTGCTCCTCGCCGCATCTCGCTCGCTCTAATCAGTTGGCCTACGTTTTGGGTCCGCGTACTTCGCGGCTAATTTCCAACTTAAAGAAGTGAAAAACAACAAAATCAGGCAAATAATTGAGTAATTAAAGTTAAACGTAAGGAGAGCTGCTCTGCCAAGTGTTTTGTGTTTGTGCGCTTTTTGTGTAACGGTCTGCTAACTGGAGCTGGATCTTAAAAATTATTACGGCAAAGTGTTTGAGTAAATTGATTGTGGAATGGTTTTGAAAGCTTAATAGTGGATGCGATTAACTGATCGATTTGGGTCCAGTATGAGAGGAGGAAGCATAAATCGAATAGCCGTCAAGAAACTGGGATTTGCTTGCCATGTTTTTTATAAGCGGAAAAGAAAGTTTGATTTAGGAGAATCGGAAAGTGATTATACCAGAAATATGAATTTTTAGTGGGGAAATTAATAATATTGGCTATTTTATTATTTAAATGAAACTAGTTGGTTTTCTTAATTTTTACAAAGAATTGAAATATTTGTCATAGTGCAAAAATAAATAAATAATCAGCTACGCCTTTATTTTAATCTTTTTAGTAGATTCAATTACGACTTGGTTCGAAATGTTGTTTGTTAGATTTTAAAATGTGATAAAATGATAAAATAGCTTGTAACAAATATCTGATGACTGATATTGTGAATACCTTTTGAATGTTGTTGCAGAATCAACCCAAATGAACTTTGATTGCGTATTGCATTTCAAATGATCTCATAAGATTATCTCATATTTTTAAGCCATAAATAGAAGTTAAACAACCCAGGGAAAAATCTGAGTTGTTGAAACTGATGATTATTGATTCGTACTCGCGAATTAGATACATTTTAAAATTTAAAACTGGATCTTTAGTTCAACATTATAGGTTCTTCACTCATAAAATAAATAAATCGGTAGATAAGTTTTCTTCAATTATAAAATTCAAAACATTTATTAATCTACAAAAAGTAATCCCAAGAAAAAAAAACTTATCAGCAGCAGTTTGTGACTAGTTATCCAGCAGCAAAAATTGGCCACTTCCTTCAGTTGGGCGCCAAGTCATTAGCCGCTGCCCTCCCGCACTTGCCCCCAGCCTCTTCACCCATCTACCTCCCTTTCCCTCCTCCTTGGAGCCCACTCAAAGTACCGCTATGACTAGACAGGCCTTGTCCATATATTTCTTTATTTTTTTCGCATACGAATATATGCAGCCATTAGCCACCGCATCAACAAACGAGACGCCACAAACACACTCTGATCTTTTGAGGCACACACAGATACTCGAAGGAGGAGCGCGGGGAGCGTGAAGGGGAAGGGACTCGGTGACGTTTGCTTTGGGGCCCCTTCACTTTTTGTTGTTGCACAGAGAAAAAATGTTATCATCTTCAAATATAATACCATTTCAAATGGCGATAGCTTACAACTCCAAAGAGCAAGGCTTTATCTTACAAGAGCCCCTTCCTTGAATCAATTATTATTTGCATTTAACAAAAAGTCTATTATGTTATTCAAATTTTTAATCTTAATCGAAACGCTCTATTTTTTCTTTCTGAATTGAAACCAAAAAAATTAAAAACTGTTGAATTTAGTAAGGTATATAGCACCATATTATAAAGATAACCACAAATTAAGTTAAGAAGATACTTTTCTGAATGAAATATAATTTTTAATCTCATCAAATAATGATTCTAACAATACAAATAATATGTTTCTAAGTATTCATTTTTTAATTGTTGTGAATATATTTTAAAACAAATTTTTCTGCGTGCTCGTCGTTTTTTTTTTCGTGGTCGGATGAAAAAGTTGCCGCGGCAAGTGCAATTCGCGGTTCGCCGTCCGCGATTCGCATTCCACTGGCCGAAAGTATCTTTGGAGTTTTGCATCTTGTGGATGTCTGCCGCGCTTAACTGTAAATTGAGGCATGTGCCGCACACTCTCTCGCTCTCTCTCTTTCTTTCTGTATATGTGCGCTCTCTTTTGTCTGTCAAGTTCAATGTGCGTTGACAATTTTCCATTTCCAAATGGGCGACGTTTTCCACTTTGATTGTTTTTTTTGTTTGCTGCCGCCGCTTCTTGTACTTTCACACACACTGGGCTTCCATTGTGCCTGCGCAACTGTGCGTGTATTTTAATTTATTTTAATCGAACGGCAATTTAAATTTAAGCCAAAGCCGAATAAAAAACAAGAGGTAGTGGGATTTTTGCCATTCAACCCGGAACTCAAGGTGTAGTATAGTACTCGAAATCAGGCAGTCGCCCTGCCGATCGAGTCGTGTGTGGATGTTTTCCAAGCAATGTATCTACGAATATCGCTCCATCCTCATCGCAAACGCAATGCATAAATCAGCGACGGAAAGAAGAAAAAATCTCCGCTTCGTCGTTTTTTGTTAGTTTTGTGAAAGCGCAAGTCGAAGCGTAATTTTTACACTTTTACCAAAGAGAAAGAAGACGGAAAGATACATAGATACTCTTTACATACGGCTCATAAGCATCTTTTCTCTATTACCCACCGACATACACGATTCGTTTGCCGTTGTTTGTCTTTAAGCCGCTTAATTGAAAGTCTTGGCCTGACTTATGACTCGTTGGAAAAGCCAAAAGTAAAAAGAAGACCTCGGCTTTTCCAGCTGGGCCAGAGTGAAACCGCAGGAGCGATGAAAATATCATTTTATTGATAGCAGTGGTTTTTTGGTAAAGGGAAAGCTTTCAAAACGATTGACCAGAAGTTCTCACCTAATTTCACAGTGCAATAAACTCCACTTAACGAAACTCAAGTGAATATGCAAGCAATTTGAAAAATCTGAATTAGTGCTCAGGCTAAACCTGCCAATGTTATTATTTGCCTATCTGTGCATGTGCTCAAAAATCAACCGAACAAACTGAATCCACAGCAGACAACAAACAAGGTAAGATGAAATCAATTTTAATAATCTTGGCCCGTTTTAGTTTTTATTTATTTTTGCATATCCATTTGTTAACTCGTTTGCGATGTCTATTAACGGCATTCATCGCCCCGGGATGTGAGCTCATCTCGCATCTAAATGATATTATTCTCAACCCGAAACTTGTTCGGTGATTCATTTTTCACAGCTCTGCCTTTCGATTTGTTTATTTACAGTTGTGATGTCTTTTTTCTTTGCATATTTTGGCATGCAATACAGACACGTTCAAACATTTAATCACTTAACCGTTTCGGCTTAGTTTGTTCAACGTTCCCCGAGCTTTTTCATTGCTCTTAACTTTCCAAGTCGTTGCACACCTTTTCCCCTTATCTGCCAAGCCCAATGTCAAGGTTGCCATTGTTAATGTTTCGCATAAAATTAAAAATAAAATAAAATATAATATGATATAAAATGTGTGAGGAGTCGGCTTATTGCCAATTGTCTGCCGCTAATTGGAGCTCAACACTTCTCAAGTGGAACGAACGCCCCGTCGCACCGCTCTTTTTCGTATAATTTGTAATTGCTTCGTTTTTCGGACAAGCTACAAAAGATATTTTACAAAAATAAATTAAGTGTTGCGGGCAATTAGTTGAGTCTTAAGCTGGCTATTTACAAAACGTAGGCAGATTAATGGCCGTCGATGGAGATGTGAAGATGAACGTGAGTTCGGGTTATTCGAAAGATTTTTGTCATTTCTTAGGCTTATAGCAGGTAGATACAATGATAAGAGACTTCTCCGGTATTTTTTGGGTTGATTATCTAGTAAATACACAAGAAAAATTAAAAGATTTTAAGCTATTTTAAATTGAAATTAAACATAGTCAAAACCACATTTTATTCAAGTGCACAGTTACGTTAAGCTAATTTATATTTTTATTTTATCAAAACCTCAAAAGCTTTTGGAACCTAACCTACTCTTAAAATCTTAATTATGCCCAAAAATAAATATATTAATAAATGCCATCACCATTTTCAAGGTTATGATTAAGTATCGATAATTGTGTCAGCGGCCATCAAGAAACGCATCTATCAACATCTGATGGAACCGCGAGACTTAAATATATTATTTGGCATATAAAAGTCTACCAAATTGTTGGTCAATTAATAAGTCATTAGGGCAAAGCTTTAGTTCCAGCCTAGAGCAAAGAATTCTAACATTTATCAATACCGTTCGCTATTCTTGTTGGTTTCTTTCTCTAAGAACTTTGCCCCAGAGGAAAGATGCGGAACCGTTAAGCGTTTCACCCAAAGCAAGTCACAGCGAAGCGAATGGAGAAAAACTATAATAAATTTGACTTTTTAATGTTAATAAAACAATTTTTACTATTTTTTTATGTGTGAAAATTACGCAGAAGGGCATAAAAATAAACGAGACCACGAGCTGTGGAACAGTTACCCAGTAGGCAGGTGCAAAGCCAAGTTGATATAATACGTCATTATGGAGCCTCATCCGCACCTTCAGCACATACCTACCATTTTTCCCCTTTTGGAGTTCCCTCAACAGTTCACTGAAAGAAATTGCAGAGACTTGGTTATTTTACTTAATTATAATCAACATAAAATATGCATATTCTATTCTACAAAAAAAATAATAATTTACTTTTGTGTGTAAGGTATTAAAATATTAAAAACATTAGGTTTAAATCGAATTTCTTGAAATATATTTTACAACAAGGGATTAACAAATGCTGGTTTCGCCCTTTCACTACTCATTTTACAAATGTCATAATAGAGAGTTATTAAGTTAACTATTTTTTTGTGCCTTTTACGTACCTTGGTTTGGAATTGTCGAAAAGATGTAAGATTTAAGCGTTTTAAAACTTGCTGATATGGGTTATTTTAAAATTTTAATTTGCTTGCTTTCAGTATTTTGGAAAAATAATAATAACACTTAAAGAAACTCGTTTCTAAAGTTAGAAGCAAACACTTTTAAACATACATGATAAAGGTTAAGCTTATCCTAGAATGTCAACACATTAAAGTAAATTTAAAAGAGTTTAAAAAAATGTATAGCTTGTGCTATATTTTTCTCAGTGGATTTAGTACCCCCAGATCATTACTTGGAAAAATGTGTGATTTTGGAGTGAGATGACACCGTGTAAATAGCCGACGGGGAGGTAGAAACTTAACCGAAACTACCGAACAACAAGTGTAGAACAATCAGACGCGAGGCGGTAGAAAACTGCCAAGTAGCTGGAACGCAGGTCACTGAACTGCCGGACGGACGCTTCAAATATATTTTACACCAAGGCATTAACAAAAGCTAGTTCCCCCTTTCCGCCCCTCTTCTTAGCAAAGTCATGATAGAGCGGTATTTAGTTGACCAGTTTTTTTTGTGAATGGCTTTTATTTATCTCGGCCTGGAATTGCCAAAAAGTAATGCTATCAAGTTTAAGCGTCATAAAACTTGCTAATATGGGTTATTTTGGGTTTTTATTCGCTTGCTTTCAGTATTGCTTTTATTATGTCACATGTTTATAAGACATGTGGGTGCGAATTGGAATAATTAACTAATATTACTTTAAGATACAAAAATGTATCAAGGGATGAAAACACCTACAAAGTTTAGACATTTAATGACAGTAATAAAGTTTATTGAATCAATCTAAACTATTATTCACATTTTTTAGATATACTTAGTGTTGCTGTTTTTATGCTATGTTTTGACTATCTATAGTATTTGTCTACTTTTTTTAAAAATAGAGTGTGACTGGGATTTATAAAATGTTGTTGTATTTGCTTAAAATCTGTTATTAACATGAAAGGAAAGCTAACTTCGGGCGGAGCCGAAGTTGATATACCCTTGCAGAATATTCTGTAAATTATATTGATTGGCCAAAAATAAAACCCATAGAAAATCCCAACTTCCTAACTTAAAAAACACCAAAGTTATGGCATTTCCGATTCCGATCCGGCTCGTTCCGACTTATATACTACCTGCAATAGAAGGACAACTTTTGGGAAAGTTTCAAGCAGATAGCTTTAAAGCTGAGGGACTAGTTTGCGTAGAAACGGACGGACGGACAGACGGACATGGCTAGATCGACTCTCCTGGTGATGCTGATCAAGAATATATATACTTTATAGGGTCGGAAATGTCTCCTTCACTGCGATGCAAACTTTTGACTGAAATTACCCTCTGCAAGGGTATAAAAAGAATCGTCATTTCAGGCATGAGCTTTGGGAAATACGATTTCTGTTGGACATTTTCCAGAAGATTTTAATTCCGCCCCGCAGTACTTTTCTCAGATCGACATTCCAGAGCATTCCCGAGCAAATTGCGTTATAATTCATAGCACTCAGTGAAATTAGCAGCGACAATGTCCGGAAAGTGAACCGCTTCCAATAACTGTATCCAACGTGACAACCATCAATGTGCGTCCCCGATTTGCCGCAACTCATTCACTCGCTGACCCAGTCCGCACCACCGGTGGAGCATCCACACGAGATCGAGCCACCGAGTCGAGTGCCGGGCCATGCGATACCAGGTCTTCAGACGATGCCTAATCGTCCAGCGTTCTCATTACGATGGCCGGCCATTTCCGCACCTACTTAGCCGCCTCGCATGTCTAACCGTAAATCCCTATTGACCCCCATTTCCCAACCGTAATGCCTGACCACACACATCCTCTTTCGCTCCGCTGAGGGCTGATTTGTAACTTGATCAATGTGGCAATTGCTTCCTCTTCTTCCAAGCCACTTGGCCTTTTCATTAGCTTCAATTTCAATTTGCTTTTTGCTATTTGCTATTTGCAATTTGCGCACCAAACTCTGTTTCGTTTCTGTTTCTATTTTTCAGCCATTTTTGCCTCGGCCTGGGCCAAGAAAAAAACTTGTTTATGGCTCCTACAAGAATGTGGAAAGCAAGAAAACGAAACGAAAAAAAGAAATAAACAAAACTGGGTTAAAATTGTTAGACAACCTGAAGTTGCAGTTGCCGTTTCTGAAATATTGCAAAGGTATGGGGTCTGCTATCGAGTCTGGTCTCTAAGCAATGGCCTCGCCAATCTGCAAACTCCAAACCCCTGAAGTGTGTTCGGATTGCAGGCACACATCGAGTGCTAAATAGAATGTAATGGAATGTTTGCTGGATATGGGAAGATCCCAGCAAAGACCCGGTTGTACTTTAAATTAATGTGGACATATTTTGTTATTACATTCTGAGAGTGTTTTATTGGTTACCATCAATACAGATCAAATCAGGTTTGACTTGAGAATTTTTCTGGAAAGTATGAAAAAGAGATTTGAAATATATTTTACATGTATTTAGGAATTAGGAATATTACCCAGGGTCAAAATTATTTTGTCCATGATATTTGGGCTCTTATGTTGGATCACCCACAAGTTTCGTGTGATAGCTAAGTTGGAAACCCTTGTAGCTATTACAAAAATTAATTTTTCAATACATTTTTTTGATAGTTGCTATGGTAGCAAGGGTATTAAACAACTCTGGCTCAAACCATTAACCATGACTTTGGAATATGCCTTCAAACAGATCTCCGATCTTTAAACGCCTCTAATAATGAAATGGAACATAAGTTTCTATGAGAATTTAAGACAGTGTAGAACAAATTATTGATTCAAAATGCCAAAAATGTGTTTGATTTCAACCTTTAAAAAAGTATACTATCAATGCATAAAAAACAAGAGAGAACGCTATAGTCGGGTGCCCCGACTATCAGATACCCGTTACTCAGGTAAAGGGAGTGCGAGGGAGATGGAGATAGAAACTTTGATCACGCATAACTTTTTAACGAATGGTCCGATTTGAAAAATTTCTTCTACATTTCGATAGGTATTGATAAACACAATAAAACTGCATTTTTACTTTTTCGAAATATTTAAATTTTTAAAATCGTTTATAAGCGATTGTTGGCGTTAAAGGGGGCGTGGCACCTTTTTGAAACAAACTTGCGCTGCGTAGGAACTCTTAGAATCTGCATGCAAAATGCCAATCTTCTAGCTTTTATAGTTTCCGAGATCTCAGCGTTTATACGGACGGACAGACAGACGGACAGACAGACGGACAGACGGACATGGCTATATCGACTCGGCTAGTGACCCTGATCAAGAATATATATACTTTATAGAGTCGGAAACGCTTCCTTCTAGCTGTTACATACTTTTGCACGAATACAATATACCCTTTTACTATACGAGTAACGGGTATAAAAACAGTCTGGCATGTTAGAACAATCAATGTTTTTAATAATTTAGAATCATTCTTTGCTTGTGATTTTGATACACAATGCAGTTTTTTTATTGTTCTTAGCTCTTGTAAGATATTATTATTATATATTTTTATTTTGAAAAACATTCCTAAAACCTTAAACTGCTGAAACATAATCCCTTACATTTTTGATTTGCATTTTGGGCTCGTTTGCATTGACTTCTGTGTTTGTTTCGGAGCCACTGCACTTGCGCAAAGCCCACAAACTCAGAAACCCTACAAAAGTCAACCGAAACTCGTCTTGGGTATGGTCAGTAATGAAATAAAGCCGAGCTGAACCAAGCCAAGCCAAAGCAAGCCAAGTCAAGTGAGCCAACTATCGGCGGCTACTTAGTATGCCCGGGCCGAGTTCGACACTCACTCCGAGAAGGCTGAAAAGGTGCAACAAACGCAACGCTCGGTTTCAATTGGGTTGTTGTTGGCTTATTAATTACCTCACCGCACAATTGCGTGGCACATACAAAACACCCACCAGAAGGATGGGGACCGGGGGCTGCCGCTTTTGTAGAACCCACAAAAGGCGTTCGACGGTGGCGGGTAATACGAGTAACGACTTTTTGTGGCCCGTAAATGGAGCCCGGCCGATGAAGTCAACAGCCCCAACCAGTTTGAAGTTTAATTTAGCATTATTTCTCTCTATTTACTTTATATTTTATTCAAATAGTATTTTGATTGGCTGCGTGGCTTTCCATAAACAAATGAAGAGCTCGAGAAAATTGAGAGTGACTGTCGATTTGTGTTCATTTTTGCAAACTCGTTTTTGCATATTTTACTGACGTTTGCTGTTGGTTACTTTCAAATGTCAAGCGAAGTTGAAGGTGGTCCACAATGATATTTGATTTTTTCCTACCCCACTCGTATATTATATGATTTATTTTGAGTCATGTTGAAAACGAACTAGGCGCCTTGAGAAAACAAAAGACTTGAGCAAAAAACTTGTTTATAGTTTTAAAAGAAATTCAATTTATTGTAGATAAGGAACATATTTGCTCTGGGAGTTCTATTATATACCCACATTATTTTTATATCATATGCCTTATAACATTGATTAATTCTGACAAGGGACTTCAGCCAAAAACTTGTTTATAGGACTCATACAATTATATTGAATTAATCATTGCTTTTTCAAACTGGAAGCTAAAAGCAAATTATCTACAAAATATTGTCAAAAAAGAAAATTACCAAGATAGAGGGACATTCAATTTAATAGAGGATATACAGTGAAAACCCCACAACTAGTTCCTCGCAACGCAGAAAAATTGCATATTAAAAACACATTAAAATGGTTTGCTATAACCATTTATCATACCTTCACTTACAATTCAATTACATTCAATGCACGATGCGCAGAAAATCCGCAGATGGCAAACAATTCCAAAAGCTATTCCGAAAAGTCATAAGCAAAATCGTGGCCGGCTCGGGTGAAACTTAATGAAGCCTGAGAAAGTTGCACAAGGCTCAGGTGACAATCATTAAAATAAAGCAACAAATAGCTGGCTAACTAACAAAATACAATAACCACAAACAAACTGAAAAAAATGCGATAATTGCTAACAAATTTGTACGACAAGCGCATGCCAAACATGCAACATACAAAAGCCAAAAAGCATTTGATGGGTGTCCGTCTGACTTGGGACCAACTAATCGAGTTTTAATTAATTTTTGGTTAGATTTAAAGAACGTTTTAGTCCGTGAGTTGTTCTTTGCATATATTACCGCCTTATTCACCTCAACTTCTGGATTCAGCTCAGTTGGCTGGTTCCTTCTTCGCGGCTTTTGCAGTTGACCCAGTTTAATGCAAGTGGAACGCTTCGACCAACAACTGAAACACGGCATTAGTTTCTGACCATAAATAGCCTGCCGTAGATCTCTAGACAGTTTACTGTGGAATGAAATAGGAGTAAATCAGTTAGGTTGTAAGCTATAAGTTAATTAAGAACTCCTAGTACAATTGGACCTCAACAGGAAAATACTCGGTTATTCAACACATTAAAATATAATTTTTTGTTGTGTAAAATACTGTTTGTATTAGGTGTATAAATATAAATGTTTTCCTTCATTAAAGCTTCTGCTTAAATTTGTTATTTATACTTAATTTATCATAATAAATAATAAACTTTTATTTTTTTACAATTTGAAGCTAGCCATGACATAATGTTTTTCGCATAAAATGCAAAGATATATTTTGAAAGCTCGACTAACTTGTCTATTAACTTTTATCTATTTAGCAGCACACTGGGTTTGTAAGAGTATGAGTTTGACTATTTGTTGATTTTTTATTGCCCAACGTGTAATATTTTTGAAATTATAATTTACTGGTAAATCAAGTGAATCTCTGGTCTAAGACTAGGTGCAAACTAAGCCCCACTTTACTCAATCGGGCACCTCTTTCAGGCCTTTCTCAATGGAAGGCCCGTAAAGAAGCGGCTCAAAGCCAAGTCAAGTTTCATTCTGAGTGGAAGAGAGTTGCACAGAGCCCCAAAAAGAGAGAAACTCGTTTCGTCTGGGATGCTGGATTGGCATGGAAGAACTTTCTTCTCATTGATTCTAGCGGCCTGCATATAAATAAATAAATTAAAGAGACTTTCTTTCTGGCGCGGTGTGCGTGAGTCTGTGGCTTTGGCTTTAGCTCTGGCTTTGGTGTCATCATCTATTCAATTCTTCCGAGCTAACGCCTCACTTCGTTGGCTGACCCAAATACTTGGTCGCTCTTTCACCGGGGTCAGATCCCCAGTCGATGTCGGAGTCTGGGCCTGGTTTTCGTGCACCTTGTGTCATTATTATTGTTGGAGATCGGGGACCGGGCCTTTGGGTTGGCTGTTGGTCCAACAAGCGGACAGATTATAAACATCAACCCATTTACAAGTATTTCCAGTCCTCCGGCTCGGCTTTTCGATTATACGCATCTTTATCGGCATCTTCATTAGTTTGACCCAATTTATTTGAGAGTTCTTTTACTTTCTATTTTCTCTCGAACGGCTTCAGAATATTCCGTGTTGTGGGCCGAACGTCTTTATGGGCCTCTTGTTAAGCTCAAGATTTGGGGAAGTCAATTTACTTTCATTTGAGGAAATCTTTTTCTGGTTTTTTGATTACCTATAAAGGTATGGGCGTTTTTCGTGGCCACTTCCGTAGTGATATTTGGTGGTGTTGATATAATTATACAAATAAGGGAATGGTTTTTATGTATTTGTAAGGAGGAGGAAACTTGATATTTTGAAGAGGTATTTAATTAATAATGGTTACCGACCCTAAAAAACTTTTTGAATTCCTTTTACACGGATTGTAGCGATTCACCAAACAGAATTAACCTTTATTAACCCCAAAAGCAAATGTGGTCAGCACTTTTTGATCACTTGTAATTACGATGTGATCAGAAAATTATTTTTTTCTACACATGCGGTTTGACCTTTAATGTTCTCATCAACCTTTAGCTGGACTCGTTCCTTTTTGGGTCGCGTGAATGGTAAAAAAGATTGGCAATTTCTCTGCGCCATAAAATTTAAGCGTAAGCCAAAACAAGAGTTATAAATCTCATAAGCGATATCAATCCAGAAATTTGAGTGCTCTATTAGATTTATAACCAACCGATGAGGGTCTTTTTTCTACTTTGGGCGAAAAGAAAGCGGATCTGACCATTAACATAAAGTTTTGATAAAGACAAAACACGGAATCACTTCGCAAACATCAAAGTTCTGCGATGGTAAAATGCTAAAACGATATTTGCCAGATTTATTGACAAATGGGTTCAGTTCGCATTTTTGAAACTGGGTCAAGTGATGATAAAGGGCTTTCGATTGAAGATTGGGAATATGCAAAGAAATTTGGCTGATAAAATAGTTTGATGGACACTTTAAGAGCTTCATTAAGTTGTTAGCGTTTCGCGTGTGTATATATGTGCATTTAAATACTGAGATGGATCTGTGGAGCGTGCTGGCCTATAAGAACCGTTAAAAGGCAAGGGCAGCCCATCAGTTTGCGTTTGCCAAGCGTTTAGTTCGGTTCGCCGGGAGTATGAAACTCAATCCGCCAGCTTCTCTGTTCCTTCTTGCCCTCATTTCGATCTGCTGCGATCGGAGCCGGGCCGTCTATAATTATAAGCCACCTTCCCGCGGCTACTTCTATCCGAAGCCAGTGCGACTGCCGCCTCTGCCAGTCAATGGCACTGCGACCACGACCACGACCGCGACTTCCCATCCCGGCCCACCGCCCGGAGTGCAATCGGACTTCATTGATGATCTGATTGAGGGCCATAAGCAGCAAATCTTATCGAACGTCTTGGGCGTGGCCAGCGTAACTCCCTCGGATCCGGCCTCCCCCGCCTCCTCCTCCCCCCTTTCCCCCCTCGAGGGCGGTGGTGCCAAGGCGTTCCGCGTTAATCGCTGTGCCAGCTGCAGTGAGTTGGGAAATTGTAGTGCCAATCCAATCCAGCGGGGAATGAAACGATCCCGGCTAATCTGGGGCTAATAATTGGAAATTTGAATCGGTTATTGTACGCCTATCGGGAAACGCATTACTTGCAAACGTGTTTGTGAAACGTGCTGTGAGCATAGTCAACGACTTCATTGCCTTGGCAATGATTTCGCGTAAAAGAATTAAGCGAAATGGTTTTAAGACGATTCATTAAGTTCGCAATGAATATAAGTGATTATTGCATCAAGTTCAAATTTAAATTAATTCGGCATTTAACCTTAAAACCACTTTTAAATAGAAACAATATAAACTAAAATTAAAAAAAAACATAAAATTTCTCCCAATCCAATTATTCAATTAAATATTAAAGAACTTTTATTACAAGTTTTTCAACGGACCTAACGTATTTAAATTAGTTCAATATATTTTGGTTTCGTAATCAATAATAGAAAGTTAATAAATATTTTGTATAAGATATCTTCTTATAATTTGTTAGTCCAGCTAAGCTCACAGCCTCGTTTATTCAGGCGCTACAACTTCCAGTTCCAGCGCGTTTTCATTCCCTGGCTGAGACCGTTTTTGCAGCAAAGACCACCCAGATTACAGATCCCATCGAACACATCGAATCCCAATTCCTATCCTCTTGCAGCCTGCGGCGTTCCCAATGTGAATCGCATTGTGGGCGGCACCCAGGTGCGGACGAATAAATATCCGTGGATTGCGCAGATCATTCGCGGCACCTTCCTGTTCTGCGGGGGAACCTTGATCAACGATCGCTATGTCCTGACCGCCGCCCACTGCGTCCACGGCATGGACATGAGGGGCGTGTCCGTGCGGCTGCTGCAGCTGGACAGGAGCTCCTCCCACCCGGGAGTCACCCGGTCGGTGGCCTTCGCCCATGCCCACGTGGGCTACGACCCGGTGAGCCTGGTCCACGACATAGCCCTCCTGCGCTTGGATCAGCCGATCCCGCTGGTGGACACCATGCGACCCGCCTGCCTGCCCAGCAACTGGCTGCAGAACTTCGACTTCCAGAAGGCCATCGTGGCGGGGTGGGGTCTGAGCCAGGAGGGTGGCTCCACTTCTAGTGTCCTGCAGGAGGCGGTGGTGCCCATCATCACCAATGCCCAGTGCCGGGCCACCTCGTACCGGTCCATGATCGTGGACACCATGATGTGTGCGGGCTACGTCCAAACCGGAGGTCGGGACGCCTGTCAGGTGGGTTATACATAAATCGGTTTAGTTTCAAAGTTCAAAGAAGTAACTTAAAAAAAAAACAGATAAGATGAGATAAATTTTGATATTTAGCAATTGCAATACATAAAACAAATTTAATCCTTTTACAAATCGTAAATTCTGTTTTTTAAATATTTGGAAAAGCCTTCCTGTTCATAACAACACATTTAAATTAAACTTATTCTTAAAACTAAGATCGTAGTTCCAATAATGTCGGTATATTTTTAACTGAGTGTATAATTGTCTTCCACTTTTGGTGAAAATCCTCAGGGTGACAGCGGTGGTCCCTTGATCGTCAGGGATCGCATTTTCCGGTTGGCTGGAGTTGTGTCCTTCGGCTATGGATGCGCCAAGCCCGATGCTCCCGGAGTCTACACTAGAGTCTCTCGGTACTTGGAATGGATTGCAGTCAACACAAGGGACTCTTGCTACTGCATTAATTAGATTTTACAAATTTTGAAACATTCTGAAATTATTTATGTATTTATTTTTTCGCCAATGAATAATATATGTAATTGAAATGGTAAATTACATTAACGATATATAGTTATATATTTTTGGTTTTGATATAAAAACCATTTATATTGATTTATGGGAATATATATTTGCAATATCTTTTGGATATCAACCTTAGGCATTATGCAAAAGGAAATATCTAAATTTTGCACTTTTTTAAACCGCATTGTTGAATCTAAAAAGTCGTTCTTCAAGGAATTATTTCAAATAGGTGTAATACTTTTTTTTGCCTTAAATACCAGAGGTAGGAAGACAAATATTTTCTTGGATCGCGGATAGACTTACGAAGACCCACGACCACATAAAAATCCAGTTCCGTTGCACGATCGCGGAGCTGTGTTTATTTATTTATTTATTTTTTTCTGGGGAACTGGACCGTGTGTGACCCACGCAACTCCCTCAATCGACAGCTGGTTTTACTTTCTTAATGCAAAAGAAATACAAATTGTACAAATATTTTGTGAAAACAGGTTATGGAAACCCTAGCAGTGGCCTTTCACTTTTTGCCCCTCGAGAGTGTTTGCAGAAATCAATAAAAGTCGAAGTCAGAGTTGAAGTTTGCTGAGCGAAAATCGAAGCCAAGGACGTTTTCCGCCGACTTCGCCTGACACATTGTTATCACTTGTCAAGGCCCCACAGCCGCCCTTCGTTTCGCGGAGTTGACAAAACTTTTATCTTTATCCCTTTGGGCCAGGCAGGCCGACTTGTGGCCGACAGTTGTTTAATGGATTTTCAAGTTATTTCTGGTATTTTGTTGTAGTTGCCGCTGCATGTCGCAGAAATACAGCGAAACAAAGATATCTCGGCGGAAAGAAACTCGTTTGTGGCTAGGGGCCAAAGAAAATGCCGCATAATTGCCGCCGCCACGACTCCGCAAAAAGGGGCGGGGCACCCAGAAGGGGCTGGCTGGCCACCGAATCGACAATGTTGTCAATGCTGGCTGCTCTGGCATTTGATTTTATTTTTAACTAGACTATAATTGATGCCAGGCACTGTAGGGTTATCGAGAAAGACTTTTGCGGAGGTGGCAGAGGGGAAATCAGTGTGGAGTTCAGGGAACAGGGCAATTTATCTTAATTAAAAACGTGCCATCAGAAAAAGTTGTGTTGTAATATTCATGAACTAATACAACTGCTTAGCTAACTTAAATATTCTTAACAATACATTTCTAACTAAACAACAGGTAGTGAAACATTAATATATTAATATATTAATATAAAACTGAAATTAAGGTTTTGATTTATATTTATGTTAAATCAAACTATTTTGGCTCATTTGTGTACTTTTGTTGTCCTTTGTTTAGGATATGATTAAAATCGATAAGCTAGAAAAGGAAACCGCAGTCATTGTCCATTGTACAGTTTCGTCTTCAGTGAATATACAAATTTCTCAAATGCCAGTTAAGTCGGATATATAGATTACCTTTGAAAGGAGGTGTTAGTATATGATCTGTTGTCTGTTTTTTATACAAAAACATTACTTTTAACTTAGCACTTTGGCTGGCTTCTAGTCAGAGATCATCTGAGGCGATAACCCTCAGTCAAGGGCCCATCGCAGCTTCTTGATGGAGTCGATCGTGGACTGGAGTTCCCTTCGGATGCTGGCAGACTCGACAACCATATCCAGACAGTGGTCCCAATGCCGATTCGCTACTCTCAAGCTCTCTGGCACTAGACGGCCGAAGATATTTGTTAGGGGCCGGAAGTATCTTAGGATCGGTTCAATTGGGTGTCGAGTGATCCTAAAGACTTTCCCGTGGGGGCTCGATGTTTCGAGAACACGAGTGATTGCCTTGTAGGGTCGTCCTCTGGGTAATTGGGCCTCTGCAGAAGTTCTTTCAGATCCATAGTGCAATCTCACCCTGGCCAGGATTAGTCCGGCTCTACATGTCTGCTTGTTGACCCGCAAGTTCAGTAAGTCCTGGTCCTCCATAAGGTGAAACATTTGCAGGTGGAGACCATCTAGAAGACATCTGACATCCTCGTCGGAGGACTCTGATCTCGATTCACGCTTCGGAACCTTCAATTCATCGGAGGGCACTTCGTTGTGGCTCATGGCTGAGTATTTCTTTTTCGAGCAAGGTATTTCTCTTCAACAAAATCGGAAAGTTCATAAAATATCGCTTTGAAATTTGTCTGATTTGAAACGACATGGTGACTGCAAAATCGGAACAAAGCAAATATATATTTTTAAAGAACCAATTAAAAAACTACATTTTTTAGCTCATCAAATTTAGACAATATTTTAAATTCAAAATATGTTTTATTGAACTTGTTTAAATATAAGTGCAAAGAAAAAGTAATGATATAAAGATTACGATATAAATGATCTTGATTATATGGTTTCATTGCGTATATTTAACAACCCAAAATGTAATTACTATCAACTTAAACAAAACGGAAGATCATAACTAGATAAGCTTATAAATTTGTCTCTTAACATATCTTACTAACCATCTTTTTAAATTAGTTTCCCAGAAAAAATGAACTAGTTCACACTTACTCCACTTGAAAACTTGATTGCCTTCAAATTTCTTGTATTTTTTTGTTGGTTTTGATGAATTTATCAGATTTGTTAGTCTGCCTTGGGATGAAGAGGGTTCGAGAAGGGAAAGGCACGCTTCGCTGGCTAATTTAACATAATTCTCACATAAATCGCAAGCGAGTTGGGTAGAGAAATTTTCACGCCTCGCTTAACGCATTTGGCTCGCATAGTAAAAATTTACTTCTTGGCTTATTTTCTTGCCTTTTTTGTTGGCCAATCCCTGCATGTTTTTCCATATCTCCAATATAGCAAAACAAATGTCCAAAATTGTACAAGACACGAGTTTTCGCTGCATCAACGCGGCACTTTGCTGGCAAACCGCAAAACATTTTAATAAATTGCCAGTTATTAGTTTCTTGCGGAGCGGCAGGAAAAAGTGCAATTAAAATGCATTCGAAATGGGGTGGAGTGGCGGAGTGGCGCGGTGAAACGGGGGGACAAAGGAAGTTCCGCAGCAAAAGAAATTAGCATAAGCATTGACTTTTTTCCAACGGGGAAGGAGAGGCAAAAAACTGTTGCGCTAGTTTCCCATAATTTGCCCCAGCAAAGATAATGAGCAAGAAAGAGTACCCAGGGGGATGGGAAAACCAAGGGGCGGGCCACCCAGGGGGCGGGGAAACTGCGGTCAGTCGCATAGCAAATGGTGTGAAACTCTGCTCAAAACTGGGAAAGGGGTGAGGGGGCCTTTACTGCCTTCATTGTTCATCGCTGCACTTGCTTTTTGTTGCTGTTGTAATAGCCACCGCTTGCAATTTGCATAAATGTTTTTAATTAAATGCATTTAAAGCATATTTTTCAAACACAGCGGGTAAATTTGTTAATGAAATCGAATGAGGGGGAAATGGGAAGTACCTTAAAGTTATGGTTATTATGCCTAATATGGGAACTCGACGGGGAAAGTAGCTGGTCCAAAACAATTGCTTTGCGTGGGGCATACCGATAAGAAATTTTGAATGCTACTTCTAATGCGATAATTAACTTCTTGCTTGGTTCGAGTAACTAATTGAAAAGATTGTCGTACAGAAATATTTTAAATTTGAATTCTAATTTTCTAAAATTCAAATAAAAAAACGAGTGCTAAAAAGAATCCAAACAATTGTGTCTTCACATTTAACTACTTAGCTGTTATCTAAAACCGAAAAGCTAATTAAAAAAAAAAATTAACAATTCGAATGGCATATTCCAGACTTGCGTCAAAAATAGACATAGATTCTTCATAAAATTATACATATTACAAGGTGTCTTGCTATTTTGGATATTTTCATAAATGACTAGCTTATAAACCATAAAACCATACATATAAACTTAAACTTTAAGCAAGTGATTTAAAAATGGTCATTAGTTACCAAACAAAATCCATTCATTAGCTCTAATATTATATAACTCTGACGAAAACTTTAATCAAGTGCCAACCCACTTATCACTCCCTTGTCACTCGAAACTAACCGCATCCGAACTAACCATAAAATCAAGACAAAGACGGAGGCGATTAACTTGTTCCACGAACTTTCAAAATGCAACACAAGAAGAAAATAAATAAAAAGAAAACCAAAAGATCCCACAACAAACTTGCCAAAAACTCGACTCAACCTCGGTTATTTCCTTCCTGTGCACGACCAAACAAAAAAGGCAACCGCAAACTTTTTTGGTTTTTCGCTACCTCAAATGTGCAAAAAAAAAATTGGCAAAAAAAAAGTACGAAACAATTTATGTCAACTTTCTTTTTATCAAACAAAAAGAAGGAATCAACGTGTTGCAAAACGGCGGGGGGAAAAATTCCAAACAATTTTCAAAGCCACCGCAAAAATCTTGCACCACAGACTCCCACACAAAGTCAGGCAGTCAGGTGGGTTTTGTTGGCTCCGAACAGATGATTTAGCGACGGGTTTTTCTCTCCACCAGTTGCAGAGGTCCGTTGCAAGAAAGTTGCCGAATCACGCCGACTCCAGCCCCTTCCCCAGCCCCTTCCCCTTTCTCATCCAAAGCCCCTCGCCCAGCCTTGGGTACATTTTTTGGGGGAGAGCAATCGAAAAGTATTCGATGGAGCTCTTCCTCGACGGACAGGTGACCAATAACCACGACACTGGTCGGTTCAGTTCTTAAACTTGTTTCAATTTACTGTATTTTACCGCTACCGTTGTTGTTACCGAAGTTGTATACCCTTTTCGAGGAGTATCATTTTTTGTTGCTGGAATTTGTTTGGGGCCTTAATTTGGGTAGGCAAGGGGTTTGGGTTTTTAAGTGGATAAGCCCCCCACCATGATAAATATTAATGAAAAACAATTGTAAATCCCCCTCCCCCAACATACAAATTCTTAAGCGCCACTAAGTGCAACTGTTTGATATTTAAATTCAATTAAAATTTCACTTAAATTAAGCATTTTTGTATCTAATTATATAAAAATAAAATTGCACATTTACCCAAAAATGTATATATGTACAATCAAATTTTCGTTACCTAAAGAAAACAACATATTCGTTTTTGACACAACACAAAATGCAAGTTTATCGAAATTTAATGAGTTATTAGAGGTATAAGTCTAATTATTTTATGTTGAGGATGTTGCTAGCAATTTTCTCGAGGGCATTCTATCTTCTATATCAGAGGCTTTTCAATTATGTCGCTTTTATTTATTTCGGACTTTTCTCTGCGCCCGTCCTTACTTATCGTGTCTTTTTATACTTTTTCATGTGGCTTTAACTGTTGTTTTGGCCGGTGCCCGGTAATTACCAATGTCGGGGGCAGGAACGAGAACTGGACCGGGATTGCGATTGCGATTGGGGCACGGCAAACGAGTCGAGTCAGTTCGTCGAGTCTCCGAACATCACAAATTTGAAATCAGTTTCATTATATAAATTGTTACCTTTAGACGATGTGGCAGACAGTTTGGGCCGGAGGTTGTAGCCCTCATTGAGCCAGTTTTTTTCGTAGCTGTTTTTTTCTCCAGCTCTGAGCGTTGATATATATTTCTCCCCTTTTTTTGGCATTCCTCTTTCAGCTGAAAATTGCACACAATTTGTGCTGCATAATGTCAAAGTTGGTTTGGCTTTGGTGCGAAACGAATTTGATTGGGCATCCGTTGGATAGAAGTGGCTCAGAGTAACGCACTTGACTTCAATTAGACAGCGAGCACTTACCAATTGCCCGGTTTTCCCCAGTTACCCCACAATGCCCTCTTTTCCTTCGTCTACGTACTGGTCAAACAGCTTCCTCCTCGAAAATGGCAAACTGTGTCAGTCAGCAGCGACTTTGACTGGCATTTGTCTGCCATCCCACCGCAGTCCCTCTTTCAGTCCCGATTTTTTCACTCCCATCTCGACTTTCCTCAGCGCCCCATTTGGTCATTTTGTTTGCTCCTGCACTTAGGAAAAATTATTAGAAAACCATCTAAACACTAAACACTGTCCATCGTGAAAGAGCTTTTCCAATTCTGATCTAGCTCCAATGCCTTCTTTTCGGTTTTACAGACTATTTGGAGCTTAGCTTTTCTTTTATATTAAAAAAATTGTTCCTTAAAATGTTAAAAAAAAGTTTTCGGTTTTACACAAATATAATTGTTTGTCAAGGTTTATCGGTTTAATTTCAAGCTCATGAGACCAGTTGAACAAGCTAACAAATAGCCTTTACTGCCTTTAACTCAAAATGGAACAAAAAGGATTTTCTAAATCTAAGAACAACTATCTTTGGCTAACATTGAAAGCCAAATTGTAGGCAATATATTAGTCAAATTTGTTGAGTGTATGTCTATGGTCAGCGGCTGCCAGTCAGCTGCCACTGACTATCCAGAACGCGCTGCTCCAGCCCCAGATTCTGCTCCTTTGTTTGCTTCCCTGGCCCCGGGGCTCGGCTCCCTAACTGTTTGTGCTATCCCGAGTGTTGACTGACAGGTGCCGCCGGAGAATTTTGGCGCTACAAAGTGCATAAATAAAAATTTTTCCAGCTCTGTTGACAGTGGAACATGGCAGCAAAAGAAAAAGCACGATTTAAGGGGACTAAGACCCAACGGCTTTAATTAGATGAATGAGCTAGTGAAACGAGAAGAATATTGACAAGAAGCTTGTATTAGCTTTAAATGTTATTTTCTAAAGTACTTCAAATTTAATACCCTAAATTCTGACTTGCAGGACTATCACCGTTAATGTCCAAATATTGGACTTTTTAGAGTTACGAAATAATATTCCTTTATAATATCTCATACTTACAATATTTATCAATCTAGTATTTATTTACAAATTCGGTTATATTTTATACAAGATTGGGTTGAAATCGGGGAATGTTTTCTTTTTAAAAAACTGGAAAAAAATACGTATTAAAACTATTGTATTCTATTAAGTACCATTTTAAACCATTCAATGATTTTGTTATTCAAATCTATCAACTAGAGCGTTTGCGGTGTTCACTGAAAAAATCAAAATTTTAACAAAATAAAATTAATATATAATAAATTAAAAAGCGATTCGTTTTTAACTGTTGTAAATATGGCTAAAAACACACAATTTTACATACATTCTACATTTGTTTCTCAATGTAGAATCGCCATCTTCAAATTGGATTGAAACCCTACTTACACCAACGTATTCAACAACGATCTATTTTGAATGCTTTAGCGAAGATACCAACCGTAATCTTGGTTTAAGCTTGACCAACAACCGTTGATCTGATACCCACGTCTTACATTTATTTCCCCTGTTGTCTTATTTTTACATACAATTTTTACATTATTTGGACAAACAATGGAGCCGCGATTTTAAACATCAACGAAATCATTTTCTTTAATTCAAATTCTATTCATGTAAAATAGTGCAATTAATTTAAATTGTAATAAAATAACAATAATACAGAAATAATAATAATAATCATGTATTTCATTTTCTCCCCAGGCCATAACTCGAAACTGCAAAAATGGCCTCCACAGAAAACGCTAATGGCACGACAGCGAAGACAGCCACCATGGAAGATGACTACATAACGGTAGTGGAAGTGGACGATCCCACGTCGTCCTCCAAGGATCGCCTGAAGAAGCTAGTCAAGCGGCAGAGCTCCGTGGCGGAGGACTCCTCGTTCATCACAGTGCTGACCATCAATGAGATGGAGCTGCTGCAGCAGCGGCGACAGGAGGAGGAAGGTGGAAGTGCCCCACTGCCGCCGAAGGAGGAGCAAAAAGAGGATGTCACAGTGTTCCGATTGCCGGGCGAACGCCTCGGCTTTGGCCTTAAGTTCCAGGGCGGAACTCGGAGCACAGAACTCGTTCAGAAGCTGTACATACAATCCTGCGCCGCTGACAGTCCCGCCTCCAAAGTGGCCACCAGTTGGGGGAATCTCCGCGAGGGCGATGAGATCGTCAGTATCGATGGTCGGGATGTCCGGCACATGACCCGTATCGATTGCGTTCGCGGACTCAAAGACAATGTGGCCATTCAGCTGGTGGTTCGCAATGGCCACGGGCAAAAGCCGCCCAGCGAAGAGGATCCACAACAGCAACTGGAGCAGCTCTCCATCACCCTGAATGCCCAGCCCCCTCCGCCGCCGCCAGTGCCACCAAGGAAACTGGTCAGGCGACAAAACTCTAGAGAGAACCAGGCGCAGTTGGTCATTGAGAAGCCACTGACTCCGCCGCCGGATGCGGAGTACTACCTGAATCTACTCACCGAGTCCATCAAGGCCGGCTCCGAGTCGGATGACACTGCCAGCACCATCTCCACCGTCATCGACAAGTTCTCCATGGGCTCCAACTACTCCTCGGACAGCAGTCTCAATGGGCATGAGCTGGCCAAGGTTCTGCAACCGTTCACCCTTCTCGAGCAGGAGTTTCGGCCCTTGGAACAGCCACTGGGCCATGCCAAGATGATCATCCCCGGCAACAACTACGAGAACGTTGAGTTCAAGACGGAGAAGATTAACGTGTATGAGAACGTGGAGCTCAGAAGTCCGGAAACGACGCCCACGCCAAAGCCCAGGGTCCAGTTGGCCACTGTGGAGCCGAAGAAGCGATCCATCATACCCATGCCACGGAAAATTCCGGCCCCCAGCAAACTGCCCATTGAGGTGACTCCACCGCGGGTGCCCCCAATGGAGGAGCCCAAAACACCCACTAACGAGCAGCTGGACTCCCCCAAGACACCCACAAATGAGATCAAGGAATCACCCATCAGTGCTACCAAAATACCTAAGGCCAAGTTCTCGAGGGCCAAAACAGAGGGCGAGATCAAGCTGCACTTGCAGCCCTCAAAACAGCAGTCTCCGCAGGGAAAATCACGTATACCCGTAGTCAGCACACCCACTCCAAAACCGGTGCCCAAGCCGGTGTCACCCACCCTGAATGGTACTCCGCCCAGCTCAAACATCCCACGACTGTTGCAGAAGCAGAAATCCGAGACGGATCTCAAGCTGAACCTGTACAGAAGCAAGTCGAAGGAGTCGAGTCCCAGACCGCCCTTACAGAGAGCCAACTCGGCAGAGGCTCCAGAAAGGACCTTCATCCCGGTATTTTTAAATGGCAGCTCGAAAAGCTCAAACTCTCTGGAGAGCATTAGTTCGAATGGAAGTAATAGTAGTGGAAATAGTGGAAGAACCCCCAAAGGACCGAAGCCCAAGCCCCCAGAGCGAGTGCAATCCCTGCAGAAAACGCAAATACCCAAGCTGCAGGCGCTTCCAACTACTCCGCCCCAACCAATCCCCAAGCTGAGCATGCAGACCTTCAAGCAGAGCCCACCCACACCCAGATCCATTCCTGTGGGAACCCCATCCCCGACCAGCAATCGGGAGATTCGCTTCAAGATTCAGACGTACGAGAGTAAGGCCCAGGACGAAGACAAACTGCCCAGCCTATTTGACCTAGTGCACAGTCAGGATAAAGATAAGGATAAGGAAGGCGATCCACTCCAGACCCACAACAGTATCACAGCTCTTTTGGCCGCCGCTGCCGCCGAGGCCGCCGATCTCTCCCGGGAATCCCCTCCTCCACTGGTCGTCGGGAAATGCATGAAGATCGCGGATGATAATAACACCACCACCTGCTATTCGAGTTCCAGCAGCGGAGAGGAAGACGAGGATGATGTGGATGCCGCCAACAGGGAGTACGTATGCGAGGACGGGGAGAAGCTGGGACCTCCGGAGCTGATAAATGGACCCGGTCCCTCGGAGGCCTACTTCAACATGTTCTGGCACTCCAACATGCTGCCCACCATCGGCGAGGTCGAGGAGGAGTTCTCCTCCCTGGAACCGCAGTCCCTGACCAACGGGTGAGTAATGGGCTTTGATTAGCTGGAAAGTGTCAGTGGGGGGATAAGATAAGGCTAAAGAGTGCCTCTAAGCCATGTTGTTGTCTAACGTTTTATAGGAACTTTCCGGGAAAAGAAAAGTAGAATTTGTAATTTAGCTGTGTCGACCCAGCACCATCAATTAATTTATTAAATAATTAGATTCTGACAATTTATTAGACAACACTTCATATTAAAATACAAGAAATTGTCATGAAAAATAGTTAACTAATGAAAGCAAACACCATATCAACGCTAAGTTGTCTACTTGTTCTAATCAGTCACTTTTATGAGTATGGCTTATATGGCAAATACCGTTCGTCAATAAACCGTGCTCTGGCATAGTAGTGGGTAATATACGAAAAGTTTTTTTCACTATAATATAATTTATTACAAAATGTGTCAATTATATACATACATTTGTTGTCCTATTGAAGAGTGTTACGCTTTTGTGCAGTGACCAGGTCCATTGATATACTAGGTTTTCTCACTGGAAATTCGTGTCGAAATAGCTAGGGGACTTTTATAAAATTGTATTATCAAAAGATTGTTGCAAAAAAGTTAGTTGTACATATCGACAGCCAAAAGCAAATAGAAAATAACAGTCAGCAGGGGAAAAGGGGTAGGGAGGTAGGCCCCACAAAAATAAAAAGAAAACGAAGCAAATAAAAAACAAAGGCTGATAAGACAAAATGCCGGTGTGTTTACTAACACACTGATAAAGGGGACCCATCTACCCGATAAGGAGAAATGGGAATACGAAAATTGGAATCAGTGTGATTTTGGTAGCGTCGGGCGAAGGTTCGGAACTGATCGAACCTGTCTCTATTGACGTTTTGGTGAGCAGGTGTGATGGCAACAAGTCAATTAGCATATCACCTACTGATAAGAAGCGTAATTGTAATTACTGAGGTGTCGTTTTTTTCGATTTTCATTTATATCCAGAAACCTTGTCAAATCAGAGGAGCCGAAGAAGTTGCCCAAAATGGAAAATGGAAGTGCCGGTGGACTGGCCCAGCTGACTGACGATAAGATTGCTGACCATGACGCAAGTGAAACGACAGTGAAAAGTCGCAATGAAACCACCACGAACCAGACTCAGGAGAGCAGCTCCAGTAGCTCCAGTTCCACGAAGAGTCAGAGAACCACCACGACCACTCGCGTGACCACCACCAAGACCAGTTCCTCCAGTAGCTCATCGAGCAGTTCGTCCACCCTCATCCCAGACATAGCCTTCAAGCTGCAGCCCTATCAGGATAGGGAGGAGGCATTCCCGGAGCCCATTACCACCATCCACGAAGAACGACGTGTCCTCAGTGAGCAGAAGACCCTCAGCGAACTAAGGACCCGGGATGCCTTGACCGGCGAGGAACAGCTGGTGACCAGTGCCAATTCGAAATCGAGCAGCGCCCGCTTCAAGAAGATCAGCAGCAACGACAACCTGCTCGACCTCGGCGACGAGCAGGACATGCAGGAGCAGCCGTTGACCGCCACGATCACCCAGGAATCGAGTCTCAGGGAGCGGTTGGAGTGTCCTCAGGATAACCAGAGTATCGAGCGGGGTACTCTGACCCTATCCGAGCGGGGAAAGCAGCTGAGCGAGAACGAAGGACTCACCACCTACACGGAGTGTGAGACAAGCGAGAAGGAGTCCTATCTGGAGGCCCAACAGGTTCTCAATAGCGCTGGGAGCCCAAGTTCCCAGGACGAGAACGGTGACCTACCCACTTTCGAGCGGGAGCTCAGCGAAACCCTCACGGTGACCAACGATGGCGAAAAGCAGGTCACCAAGAAATTGGAACAGAGCAAAGAAATTGCTGGGAAAAAGGGGCCTAAGCTCCTCAAGAAAACCGACGAGGAGCGGCGTCTTGAGCAGGAGGCCCAAAAGCTGATCGAGAGCTACCAGAAAGTAAAGAAGGAGGCGGAGAAGCTCTACAAACTTGAATTGGCCGACGATGACCAGGGCTTTGACCTAAGTGCCTTCGAGCAGGTGGAAAAGGAGGATAAGCCCGAAGTCTTTGAGGTTATTGAAAAGGAGCTCAAGGATTCCAGGCCCAGTGAGTCCACAGTCCAGCAGGGTATTTCAATCCTAGAAGAGGTTAAAGACTCTAAGCAGGAGGTGAAAAACGAGGTTAAAGTCTCTCTTGAAGAAGTTTTCCAAAAGGAACTCAATAAGAACGACGTACAGTCACATCAAATAGTCACGGAAGAGGTCAACCAGCTTAAGGAAGACTTGCAAAGTGAAGTGAAACAGGAGGTCATGGCCCTCAATAAAGTCAAGGAAGAGGTCAAAGTTTCGCAGCAGAATGTCAAAAAAGAGGTGAAAAAAGAGGCTGTCAAAGTGGTGCACAAAGAGGAGAAAACGATTCAAGAAATTACCCAAATCACAGGGACAAAAAGTCACAAGGAGTCAACTCAAACAGTCACCGTCTCCAAAAAAGAAGTCACAGTTTCCACGAAGGAAAGCCAAGATCCCGACAAGTCCACTACAAAAGTGGAGATCATCTCGCCGACCCTGGAAGAAGACTTGGGCTATGTCCTCCACAAGCACATTATTCTTCCCCAGGAGAAGGTCAAGAAGGCACCCACTCCGCTGCCAAAGCCGAAGCCCAAGCCTCCAGTGCCCACAAACAAACCCAAAATGCCATCTAATTTGACCAAGCCGAGGACACCACCTCCGCCAGTGCCCAGCAAAAGGAGTGAGGTGGCGGGTTCCGGTAGTAAGCCCACACCCACCCAACGACGCAGCAGCTTGGAGACCGCCCAACTGCCCAAGCCCCTGGAACGCGTAATTGTGGGCGTGGAGCAGCGGGACGAGGCGGAAAAGCGCCAGCCAATTATCAACCTGGCCAGCGTGGACCTGCCAAATGTGGCGCCCAACGCACAACAAGCGGTTGCGGAAACGAGTCCTGTGGTGGAGCTGCCGCCGGATGAGCTCCAATTCGAGAGCCACCAACTGCCGGATGATGGGCAAGGGCAAATGGAATCGTACCTGGAGTCAAATGACCTTCTCAGCGGGTCCTCCTCCTCGTCGGTGACCACGCCCATTACAACGCCAATTCTGGTGTCTGCCACCTCATCGATGGACTCGGTGCAAAGTGTCATCGAGGTCGTTAATGGCTTGCCCATCATCAGCAGTCAGCAGACTGACGACGACGACATTGATGAAGATGGACCGCAGGATGATGAGGTGCATTCGGAGGCCGAGGGACCAAAGGAAGCTAGTACCGTCGAGGAGGTGACAACGTTGTCCTTCGACAGGGAACACGAATCAGGTGAGTAAAGGCCAATAGTAGCTCCGAAATTTTATTAGGATTAAGTCGTTTGGTAGTGGTAATTCGTTGGACTTTTGACTTGCATTGACATATACATTTTTAAGAAAAAACATTTCTGATTGGCACAGCATTTTCTATGGTCTTAAAATGACTTATTAAATTGTGTGAAATAATTTTAAATTGGTACTGAAAATACTATGGGTTTACAATAATTATAAAATTGTCTAAAATAATGTAGTGCAAAAAAAATTTACCATTTCGTAATCGATGAGTGTCACTAGCCAATTTTTGACATTTCTAATTAATTTTTTGTAAACTTTAAGAACTTTAAAATATTTTTTGAATTCAGTAAGTAAACTTTTTTTAAGTTTAATTTTTGTTATCAGGGGAAATAAAAAAAAATATTTTGAAGATATATTTTCATGATCCACGGCTTATGAAATTTATCAAGTATACAATTCTACAATACTAATGTTGGAAATAATATACCGAAGGTGAAAATCCCATTCAAGCAAATTAAACAAAATTTCATGGTCCATATAAAATTTGTTTTCCAAATACTGTCGATCGCTAACATCCTACCAGAAATAATTTTCTTTCCAAAAGCTTAACCAAACAGTTTATGGCTTGCAATTTCGCCAGTTGCAGTGGGTAAATTCCCGAGGCATTGCAAAGGATTTACGGCTTGTCACCATTGCCCTTTCCTTCCCTCGTTGCTTACTTATTTGATTTCGTGACAGTCTCGCAGTGAGTCCCCCAAAAACCGACGACGCACGCAATTATCAGCCACCAAATGAGTTTTACATGCAGCGCTGTGGTGGTCAGCCTGGAAACTCTGGACCCTCTGGTAACTTGTCACATTGACCGCAATTTTAGCTTCCTCTAGCCCCCGGCCACGCCTCCGCCGCCCTGCACCGCCCACTTTGGCCCATTGCGTATGCAAAACGGCCACTAATGGACTTTATGGCCGAGTTTTGTTTGGTCGGTTTCGGTTTTTATTTTCGGCGCGGGGGCTTTTAATGGCAACCCTCCATGTGTGGGAATAACTTTGGTTTTTGGATATTGTTTTTATTGAGGAGATTATGCCATGTAAATTGAGTTTATCTTTCAATTTGTTACTTGATGGCTTTAAATTAGATTGAAGTTAACAGTGATGGAAGGGGCCTTATCGGCCTTTCTAATTAGTTTGCTATCTTGGGCGAAGAGAAGCTGTTAATTGGCAAGCTATTCAAATGTCCAATAGTGGAAAAAATCCAAAATATTAATATTTTTTTAACTCGGTTATTTTCCCTACGCCCTTTTCTACGCTAGGAAAACTTGGAATAACATCCACTGTTTTTTGAGCTATAATTAATTTTATGCAGTCCAGATTTTATAATAATAAACAGTCAAGAAGGTAAACAAACAAGTTTTAATTTCAATAATAAACAAAAACCCCTCTAACCCGTAAGCCCAAAATAAATCACTGAAAGTGAATAAAACGAATATTTTATTACACCTATGGCCATTTCTCCTTCACATAATTGTTTGTGTTCAATATTTCATGTGTATTGGATTTGGGCCCCTTGCCTATATAAGGGAAAATTTGCATTTCATTTATGGGAAAAATCCAAGCGTACAAGGGCAGGGAAAGATTGCTCTTCCATATGCAGCCTGTAAAAATATTGGGGAAAATGTTTTAATTAAACAAAAAACAGGCAAATATTGGCATCAGTCCCTGACATCCCCTCCAATCTCCGTTCTGTTCATAGTTTCCCTGTGCTCCGGGCACGCGCCAAAATATTTACATACCAAAATGCGTTTTTTGGGTGGCATCGGGATACTGGAATTGCGGATTGTGGGCTCAGATCTCTGTTTGGGGTGTGAAATAATAATGAAATTTGTCTGGCCAAGCCGCATCACATTTGCATATGCCAGGTTACAGTGGAGACGAATAGAGTATTAATTTACACAGGACTGAGATTATAAATAATATATTTAAACATTATTTTGTCTTTGTCTAGATAATAAATTTAAAAATGTTGAAAGGAAAATATGAAATTCGTGAAATAGTGTCTGGTTAATATAAAAAAAGTTTACACTAATCGGCCTTCACAGTGTTCTATTATTTTACTGCACTTCCCAATTGTCAGATTAAAATACATTTCTATTGTATCTTAATCAGGTTTTTGTTTTTGAAACTCCCTTTCGTTCAATCCAATCCCCATCACAACCTCATTGCTTTTAGTGTTGTTTTTACTTTCCGCCTGATAAAACTTAACAAATAAGCTTTTTTCACATAGCTATTATCGGTATTTCGGATTTCTCTTTGCACATACACAAATATTGTTATTTTTTCGGCGCTGGGCTCTGTCATTATTTTATGTGGCCGCGCAAATTTGCAATTAAAGCTGAACAAAAATATGCAAGGTTTTTATATCCGTTACTAGTAGAGTAAAATGGTATACTGCATTCGTTGAAAAGTATGTACTAGGTAGAAGGAAGTGATACCGACCCTATAAGGTATATATAGTCTTGATTAGAATCACTAGCCATATTTTTCTTTTCGTTGTTTCTTCGCAGACTAGCCTTTCAGTTTTAAGGCTATTTGACTGAAATTTCCCAAAAGTGTTCTTTTTATTTAAAGAATTTTATAAGTCGGAATCTTTCGGATATAAAAATAAATGAGAAGTATTTTTTGTGATTTGTTTACAATTTCAAATGTTAATTTTTTTTAAATCGGATGAATAAGTCAGATAGCTGCAAATGATCGACAAATTGATCGGTAAATCGACAATGCTTCATTAAAATATAGTTGTTTTCAGAATAATTAATTGTATGTAAAAGCTGAAAGGGTATATAAGCTTCGGTTTGAGATTTTCTTCTTTTAGGGTTTTGTCTACGTTTTCAATACTGCGAATGTGTTTTTTGTACCTTCCCTGCTTTTTCTGGGATTTTTTGGTTATCATAAAAATAAAATTATTGTATTTGTACGCCATAATTATTATGTGGCTGTGCAAAATTTGTTGTGACCGTGAATTGTTAATCCCAGACAACTGCATTGATAACACCGATCATTCGATGGAACTTGAACCTTATCTGTGAGCGGTGTTTCCGCGTTTATGATGACCATATGGCCAAAGCTCCTATCGAGATAGTAAATAATTGTTTTTCCTCGGAACACCCGCAATGTGGGGGGGTATCCCACACAGTTGCCAATGAATTCGGCAACTGGGGATTCGATTGACTTTCGAGTCAGAGCCTGGGTCTGAGTTTGAATCTGACTGACTGACTGACGTGCACCTCAGCAGCATATCTCCGACATAATTGCTTTTCGACCCCAACCCCCTTGCCGTCGGCCACTTGGGCAATCTACTGAATTTGGTTGGTGAACATTTATGGAATTGGCCAGCTGTGGTGGTGACACTATCTGTCCACATGTGTGTATCAGTGGGTACTGAATGGTTTTTATTTGAAGTTAGTAGTTTCTTACTCTGCTCGCGCTATAGTTTCCATAACTTTGAAATAGGTTTTTTACCGGAATAGAAGTTTCCTCTACCATTTTGAGAAACATTTTGAAGAGATTTAAGGTTTTTTTTTAAATTGGTAATATAAGTTTTCACTACCCGTCCATGGCATTACTTATTTAAATCCGATTATTTTATAACCTAATTTATCATTTACATGCTAATATTGTACGGGTCAATAAATATATTTAAATAGTGTTCTTGACCGTTGAATGGCCCCAGTTTCTCAGCTATTTACCAGCTGCTTGCCGCTGACTGTCTTGTCTGTTTATTTGACAGGTATTTTCGACATTTGCAGGTCGAACACCCAGGAAGTCCCGATCTTTCCCCTCCTAACCCCTCCTCACCAACCCTGTTTGACCCGTCCAATTCTCGTATTTTGTGTGTGTGTCACGAGTGTTGCGCAAAATTTATCGCTTTTGTGAATTTGAAATTAATTTGAAATTAATTTTCAATTTCGATTTTCGCTGCAGTTCGGTTCAATTGGTTGTTTCTTTTGTTGGCTCTGTGCTGTTTTCCTGTTGTAATTACATGCTCTCCTATTTGTTGCTATTGTTGTCATTGGCGCCTCGGGGTCCTTTGATTAGATTTTGTAGCTAATTTTATTGTGGTGCGGTTTTGCGGCTTTTCAATTGTTTCGTTGCCAATGCGAAAAGTGTTGGCTGCGCAGTTGGGGAAATCCAAATCCGAATTGAATCCAATGTAAACTTCTGTTTAGTCTGCCGTACTGTGCTCATTCATTCGATATGTTTTCACTTTGCTGTTATATTTGCTTCGATTTTCAGTTCGGATTCCTCTATGGGTTTTTTATTTGTACAGTGCCTTAAAAGTGCAACTCAATGTTGACCCATTACTTGTTCGATTTTTCGCTTTTCTTCTGCCACTCCCAGTTAAATATATACGGGCCTCAGATGAAATATGGAAAAGTAAGTATCCAAGGAGAAGTGTCGTGGCAGGGAGTCGGGATTACGTGTCCAGAGTGAGAGGAATTACGGTCCAGGCCTCACTCAATCATCCCATTCAGTCGGTCGGTCACTCATCCTCCGGCTTTTGTGACTTGCAGATGCTCATCATTTTTTTGCATATTTATAGAGCAGCAGCTTTAGAGCCCCGCGGACTCGCCATCAACTGCCAAATTAAACGCCATTTAACAGCAGTCACATTGAATCCAATCGAAATTTAGCTGCATTTTGTGGCTGTGGCTTTTTGATGCTTTGTGGCTTTGTCAAATATTTTTCTAATGGCAATTGCTGTTAGGCTTTTTTAACTGTTGGTTGATTAAGGACCACAGATTTTTTAAATATAAAATTAACGATAGGAAGTTGAATTGTAAATCGAATTAGGTTGAATATACTGACATGAATGCTTAATTTAAAAGCCGCATTTTTTGCATAAATGGGTCACAGTTCAAAATGCCAAATCTTTCTTACTTTCAACATAATAACTATTTTTGTATGTATTTAAGGTAGTTGGAATGAAAGAAACACAAATTTATAAAGGCATATTAGTAGTGAATATTATTAAAATAAAATGGTTCAGGAGACCAAGTTCATATCCGTGATACCATACCATGATAATTTTGATTTCAAATGGAAACTTTTTTTGAAATGTTTCTCAAGCAGTTTCTTTAATATTTTTTGGTGAACCTCTCCAGTGCTGTTTTTGTATTTGTTGTGATAGTTGCAGCTTAGATTCTATCAGTTAAAAGACCCATAACGCTTTTGTCTTTGCCACCGTTAGTGATTCTCCGCATCTTTCGATCTCCGTTCCCAAGCATTATCATGTAGCGCGGCTAAGCTCATTAACGGATCCACGAAAAGAGGCGGACTTTTGTACGCCTTATGGGGTTAACGTTAACCCCATTCGCAGGAGTCGGGCCTAATCAGCTGTCAGGTGGGAAAGGAGGTGCCGGAGAAAGAGAAGAAGGTGTCAACTGCGCCTGCTGCACTTTCAAATCCAATTAAGAGTGTGAACTTGCCGGAGTCTTGGAAATTAACAGTCAGATAGCCGGGGCACAAACAAAGTGACATTGTCACATTAAATGCGAAATGTGCAACAGTAGCAGCTGGAGATAAGGGGCGAAAGAAGTCGTTGGAGGTGGAGCCCGAAAAGAGAACTCGCAGGAGCCAAGCCCAGCTGCACTTTTATGTCAGAAAGCTGCAAACAGCAGAGTACATATAGAGAACCCAACGATCCCCATCCCCAGCCCACCTCAAGCCTCATTACAGCTCCTTTCTGGCGCACTCGGAAAACAAAATGCATACAATAGTCTATCGGAAAAAATTCATATTCGAATTGTTTCCGGACCTACAAGCCATACAAAATTAAAGAGATGCACCAAATGGAATACGATAACATTTTTTCTTTAAATTTGGATATTGCATTATTTTGGATTTATGAAAAAATAATTGTCTTATTGAAACCGCTAATATTTCTATACATATATGTGGGATTGGTTTTCCTATTTAAATAAGAAGTCCCACTATTTGTTGTTTTATTATAATAAGTTGATAGTTTTATTTAAATGAAATTAGTGATAAGTTGTTCTGATAATAATTTTAGGTATTTTGATGAATTTAAATCGTGTTAAACTGCGTTTTTTGGATATTTCGATCGCGTCGTTATTTAACTTCGTTTTTTCGCACGTCTTGCTCATTCGCTTCTCTCGATCTTAATGCTCGTTCAATACTTCTTTTCTCCTCCTGAATACTTTTCTGATCTCCCCTCATTAGAGATGGGTTGGGCTGAACGGAGCTGCCAGACCTATTCCTACATATATATGTTTATTTGATAACCTTTTAAGATTTGGTATGTTTCAATCTATGAGAATCAGCTTATTAACTACTAAAATAAATGTGAATATCTAAAAACATATCTAACATTTATATGTCCCAAAAATTGTTCTAAGTGTAGCTCGAAAGCTTGACAGCTTGCTGTGCAGCCTGGGCTGCCTGCAATTATCACATTTCCAAATGGTCACGGACCACGAAATCTCGAGTCCAGATATGAGGCGACCCCGATCCCTCCAGCTAGCTGCTCTACGACTTCATAAGGCGCAAAGGCAGTGCCCTCCTCCCGAGTCCTCCGCCGGAGGTTCTCCTATCCTATCCCCCGTGTGTGTCATAATTCTCGCCGACTTGACATTTATGATGTGGTCGCGCTCATGTGATTTTTCCAGCCGAACTGATTTCGCAGGCCGATAAAACAATGGCAATGAAGTCATGAAGTCTTTGCGAACAGGAGAATTGGTCATGGTGCGAAATGCTAATAATTAGCTTTTTGTTAAACTCGAGTCTTTGTCATGCACTGTTTGACTTATTCACCTGAAGAGCAAGTCGATAGATTTACGCTAGAAAATTATATATTTTAATTTGTACCTATGAACTAAGATTAGTGCAAACAAATTTATAATCAAATAAAATGAGCCCAAAGAAACATCCAATTGCTTTTCTGTTGCCATTTCTAATCAATACATTTAAGGATAAGCTTTCTTTTTAAATACAATTTCAATTTTCTAATTTTTAATTTCATAAAGGCGGAAGGGCAACATACCTTAGGCTACTTTTTTATTAACCCCCGATTTTGACCATACCATTAAATTGAAAGCTCGACGTTCAAAATATATAAAGCTTAAGGACTTGAAAACCACTTGGCCGTAACCTAGCCGTAAAATAAGGACAATAAACCCTTTTAGAGCGCTGTACAACCGAATGATTTACGGCCAGCACTCACAGGTCGAAAAACTATTCAATTACACAGAGGAGAGCTAAAGGATTTTTAGGGCCACCGCCTCATCATTCTAATTATACGATCAGAACGTACCTTAAAGCACAATTTCCGAGGCGAAGACATTTCTATTGAAAGTGAGCCCCTTTTGCGAGCAGCTAATAAAGTTAGCAAACTATAATCATAAAACACGAAACTCAATTACCGCATTTGTTGCTCAAGGCCACAAATAACCGATGTTACGATGCGTCAACATTTTCCCCACTCGGAACCCAAGTTCCAGGATGGGCCCTGAACCAAAGCGTATAACTGGAAAGGGGAGAACGGAACCCACTGAAGGTCCGGTTGTCTGCGAGCTGGTGATTCATTGCTTTATTACCCCGAAAGTAAGACCCTGCTCCTTTCGCCCATTCCCCGCTTGCATAATTATGCGCAGAAACGCCTTCTGTCAGCAGAAATCTTCCTCTTCCACACGTCTCCTTGCAAAAATACAGAAAATTAAAAAACCAAGGATAAACAAAAGTAAACATTGAATAATACTGAAGATACCATGTACCTTTCTCAGTTCAACATTTTTAAAAGACTTGATTCCAATTCCGAATACCAATATCAACAATACTTATCATTTTTTATTTGTAATCACTGCGCGTCAAGCTTACACTTGTATTTATAATCATATTATATTAAGAATCATAATCTTAGGAGATTTTATTAGTAATCAAAATTTTAATTTATATATCATATAGCCCCATAGGAACAATCGGAAAAGGAAAATATTATTATAAGTTTGTTGTTCCTTAGCATTGGCAAGCCGAAGTTTACATACCCTTGCAGGTGTTACAAAAGTTAAATATTCTATATTTCGATGCTTAAAAACAATGAAGCTAGGTCGATTTTCCGAGAAATTGTTCGATCGCCCTTATGGCACTTATATGATATAGTCATACGATATTTAAAAAAGTAAAACCAAATTATAAAATTGCTAAACATATCCATATACTTTAATAAAATAGTAATTTTAAACAATTTTAGAACAGAATTTTTAATAACAAATTATTTAACACAGTTATGAAAGTAAAACAATTTATGAAAGTAAAATCAGTTAATATTCTATACATTTTTGTATCAATTAAAACTGTATTTTAAATATGTATCGATCAGTTTAAAGGAACTTTAAGCTCGTTCAAAGACATATAATTTCCAATATTTCTCCGAGTGCATTTGTTCTGTACCGGCGGCTTTTCTCATAAAGAA
Source organism: Drosophila kurseongensis (assembly GCA_018153305.1). Lineage (NCBI taxonomy): Eukaryota > Metazoa > Arthropoda > Insecta > Diptera > Drosophilidae > Drosophila > Drosophila kurseongensis. Next base: position 5,578,295 of record JAECXX010000005.1, on the reverse strand, counting down.
CGTCTGGACTTGGGGGATCCTCTACCCCTTCCGGCTCTTGCTCTGGCCATTTAATTCCCTTTTTTAGTGCTAGTCCGTCTTGTCAGCAGGATTAAGCAATTTTCAGCTTGGCTTGCGCTTTTTGCTTTGCCAGCTTTCCGCGACTCCTACTATTTGCCCCACGACAGCCCCGCCCCTTTTCCTACAGCCCAAGATGACGGGCGGAAAAGTAACAAAAAGGAGTATGCTGTGAAGGAGCCGCTAAAAATTTGCGATGCGTTAAATTTTGCTAATTTAGGTTGTGAGAAGCAGGCGAGGCACAGGTTCAGAGGGCAATAAAAATCTTCGAAGACTTTGAAAAGGTGTTAATGTGCTGAGCAATGCCGTAACAAGTTGCCATTGTAATGTAAATCTAAACAAATCGAAAAGGACAGAAAGCATACATTTTAAATGAGTTTTTTTTAAGAATGGATTGCTCAAGCAAATATTGAAAAACGACTTCTATTGGTCTTTATTTGTATAAGCCTTTTTTTTAACGATTTAGTCTTTTGACTTACTTGCTTTTTTATTTCATATATATTTATTTCGTTTTTGCTTATGGATTTTTTTCAACACTACGGGACCCATATCGACAACAACTGTCTCACCCAGAAACCGCAAAAACAATGCAGAATCAGTTCATTTCGTCTTCTCACCCATTTATTCGCGATTCTCATATAATATTCTCCACCGCAAATACTCGGAAAAAAACAGAAATTCGGTCTGTGGTCGGTCGTCCTGAGTCCTGAAACCAATTCCTGCAGCCACAGCCTGGGCGTTAATAATAAAAATAATTCGCTGGCGAAATTATTCATGACTCGGCGGGCAAATCTTGCGGCAATTATCCATCGCATGTGCCATGGGCCAAAAGAAATCAGAGCCAGGTCTTTCTGGGCCTTTTTGGGTGTGTTGTGCAAACTGAAAATCGCAAAATCGGCTTAAACCGCAGCGTTGAAAACGACAGCGTGGCATATGCCATATGCCACGACTCTGGAGTTCAAACTCCCAGCCAGCTGACTCGGTCATAACAGAGATAACACTCGGAAAAAAATTACTAATGGATAGGTTATCTAAAAAGATACTACAAGACTTAACTTTTTTTATTAGATGACTTAAATTTTTCTTCCCGCATTTTATTTAAAAGAATACATCCAACAAGTTTTTTATTTATTTTTAAAAAAATACTCAAGTTTATAAGGACAATTAATGTTTTGTTTTTTTTTATTGAATTTACTTATTATTTGGATATTTCAATACTTCTCTTATTATATTTAAAGACTGATAGAAGGCAACGTGTAATCGTTATATGTATTATTAAAATATTTTATTAGAAGGAAGATCAAAACGTGAAAAATGGTCTAAAGGCGCTTTGAAGAAACCTGATATTTTTGTGGCACCTTAAATACCTATACCAAATCTCGTATTTTGGCTTAACCATGTTAATCTATGCCACGCTGCACTTAAACGCGTTAAAGTTTGTTTAAGTGTGAATGGCGAAAGGCATTTGGCTTCGATGGTTGCGATTGCAAACGATATTTACTCGATGCTGTTGTAGGTGTAATTGTTTGTGTTGTTGTTGTCACATCCTGCGCTGGCAGTCCCCAGGACACTGGGAAAATGGGTAATGGGTAATGTGGGAAGGGGAGGGCATGGTGCACGGTACACGGTGCAGGATGCAGGGAAACCCTATTGACATTGACAGTTATAGCCGGGAGTGTATTTATACAACAGCGCAGATATGTGGAGCAGAAGTCAGACGTTGGCGCGAGTTGACTGGGTTGGTGCAAAGTGGTCACCATTGCCATCCCCCCACAACCCACCAACCTCCTACTCAACCCCCTTTTCAGCCAGAATTGTCATCGCTGCTGTTGTCATGGACAGCGCTGTGCATGAGTGCCCTGTCCCATCTGTGGACTCTGAATTGGGCCCTGCCCGAGCGACGGTTGGTTGGTTTAAGTGGGTTAAGCAGGATAAAAGCATTTCTGCGAGAGCCTTTAAAGAACACCTGCCTGAAAGTCATACTAAAAAGACAAGCCCATAAAGTTTACAGAAGAGACAGCACTTTCTATAACCCTGCAAAACTGTTTTTCAATTTTATCTAAAGGAGTGCACATATAAAGATCAGAAACAAATTACATCTGAGCACTCCAATTTACTGGGTAGCCCAAACACAATAGCCGTGCATAGAAAGAGCATTCTCTTTTTAAAAAAACAACTGCTTTTAAGTAAACATATAGTTTATGCAGAAGAAAGCTCTTAGCACCCTGTATAAATATTTGTTTTAATTTGTCTGAAAGAGTGCACAAATTGAAGCTCATAAGAATAATAATTTATTTATCCACACCCCAGTTCACTTTAATCGTGCATAGAATGAGCATTTTGTTTTAAAAACACCTACGTTAAAGTTCACTTATTAATCAGTTAAACCTAAAAATTCTGGCAACAAATTAATTTATTATTTTTAAGACTCACGCATAAAGTAATGTTCTACCTTTTGAGTTTGTTAATAAATAAAAATAATAAATTATCTTAAATTTAAAATACCTAAGAAGGTGCTAACTTTAACTCCATTGAAACATAAAGGTTTTTCTCTCAATAAAATAGCCTCTACCGCCCCCATAAAGTCCCTCAACCATTCAATCCCTGCTGACCGCTAATCGATTGAGGCCTTTTGTGAGCAGCATCCAAGTATCTTTAGCCACGGCATACCAACAGGCTTCCCGCCGCAGACACGCCAGACATCTCGTAACCAGCCCCCTTTTAGACCCCTTTTAGACCCCTTTTAGACCCCCTTTGTAGAACTTAGGAATTAACCAAAAACAATTTTCCACTCAGGCGGAGGCAGGCAGCCAGCTAGAAAAATGCCCGAACAGAGCGGTCCGAAACGCCAGAGCCCCATCATAATGGCCCAGAGCAAGACGCATCTCTGGGATGCAAATGTATCTATTAAACAGAAATCAGGCGGAGGGCCCGCAGCAACCAGAAACCAGCAACCAGCAACTTGCAACGGGCAACGAGCCGGGCTAAGCACTTCACACCAAAGTGTCAATTGCATTTTTGTGGTTGGTCGCCCATGGACGAATGCCGGACAGGGCCTCGAGCACTTAATGCAACAATAAAACAATCAAAGTGTCTAGAAAATCGATGGAAATCAACGCAGCCAGAGCCGTTCTGCGGATCCAGCTCCAAGTAGCCGTGGCTTGGCCACTTTGGCCGGCCGGCAGCAAATGGAAATTCAATGTGAAGTGTGCGTATCAGCGACTGTCGCACTGCAGTGCATCCCAGATCCCAGATCCCAGATTCCAGACTCCAGATCCGAGGGACCGAGACCCAAGACCAAAGACCGAAGACCACACACTTGACGGGCAGTGAGGAGCTCCTTTCGGTTTCGGAGCGGTGCGGTGGTCTGCAATTCGGTTCCAGAGGCACTTGACGGCCCAGCTGGCGATGGGAACGTGCCACCGAAAATTTGGAAACTATCGAACGGAATTTACAAACTTAATCAAAGTTAGGAAGGGCTTACACTTGCAACCTGGATATATCAAACGAGTTTTTATGCCCTATTCAGATTAATTAACCAATAAAGAGCAGGCTTATCCGTTTAGCTGTTTTTGCTAAGATCTATAGATCAATAAAAATAAATGAGCCGTCTAAGATTTAGGATCTAAGCTTTAGTTAGCAACAGATGAATTAATGTCACTTGGTTGTTTAAAAAAATTGAATTTTTAGTTTCAACTGCTAGTTAATGTATATTTAGATAGCAAACTTTCAAAACAAAACTAATTTATTTAAATTAATAATAATATGTATGCTGAAATTGATCACAGAGATTTTAAATTGTATTCTTGTTATATATGAATATAAATAATTCATATATCTGAATATTATATATGAATTATAATTACTATTATTATCTTGATTATGTTCTTTTTGATACAAGTAATTTGCGTGTTGGGATAACTAACTACTCGAACTACAGAACGATACCTTCCGTTTAAAAGTTATTTTAATTTATGCAACTAGAAAATCAATAATTTAAACACAATATATAATACATAATACTATTGGGCTGCCATCGCTAGGGCTGATCAAATAACTCCCCGTGGGGCAACAATGTAGCATGTAAATGGCTGTGAGGCTGGGGCACTCGGAAAGGCCTTTTCACACCTCCCACACCCACTTGTGCCACCGACTTGGCTTAGTGTCAAGTTGTTGCCAGTGAACCCGGCTCCTGATTTCCGATCCCACTCTCCACTATCACGTGGGTGTTAATTACTCATGTCCCCGGCTCAGAACCATCGCCATCATCATCTGCATCAGCAGAACTTTGTGTCAACTTGAGTCAGGGGTCTCGGAGAATTGTAGTAATACCCTGTCCTTGCTGAGCATGTATCAAATTTTTGGCAGACTGTGTAACTGACCCTTAAAAACACTTTTAAGAACAAAGATCGTTGAAATTCCCAATTTTATTCCTTTAAAGAACTATAATCCCCAGTACCCACAGTTTTATTATTAGGATCTCAAAATTTTAAAGAAAAAACCTTCACCAAATTTCAGAAATGTGTTGGTGCTTTTTGATCTTAAGAAAATCAGCCCTAAAAGTAGGCCACATTTTTGGAAACAGCGAGTCCTTTGACCCTAGGTATCTAAAATTCGAGGTTCTCGACTGTAGATTTCCCTCTTGTTTGCACTCGCTTTGGTTTTTAGCAAGGAGTGCAATCAACTCTGCCGCTGCCATCGCCTGGCCATAAAAGCTGCGCCCGGACAGTTTGAACAGACATTTTGGACAGTTTCGGACATTCGGAACAAGTTGAGGCGAGCGGTTCAAGGAGGCCGCTCTGCCGTTCTGCTCCGCCACTTGAAGGCCCGCATCCTCATCCTCTGATCCGATGGGATTGGACTGGGGACACAGTTAAGGGACATCAAACAAAAGTTGAAGGGACTTGCGACCCGAAAATGGCAATGCCAAGCCGTCGCCCCTCCCCGCCCCTCCCCCTTGCCTATTTGACTTGGCTGGGGGCTTGGAGCTGGAGGCGGGGGGTTGGGGGCTGGGACTCAGTTTCGTTTTCGGCATTTTCGCTTTTTGATCATTTTTCAAATGCAGGTAGAGGCAGGAGACAGTTCGTGTCTTGGTGTCTTTTGGATGCCGGCAGCGGGAAGTGTTTCTTGGCCGCATGACAAATTATTTGTAACGTTCTTTTTTCGGTTAATTTATGGTGTAAGATGTTCGGCAGCAGCGGGCATAGAAAGTTGACTTCGTTTGCTAGCTATTTGGTAGATGGTTGCGATAGAAAATAACTTTGCTTTGTAAGCTAAAACCATAGTTGGTATACAATTCTTAAAAGTCAATTTATAAACCGGAAATTCAGACACAATTGTACCAAGTTTATGTTGATATTTCCCCCACAAATATTTGTCTTCAGAGAATTGAAAGAATATTGAGTGAAAAAATATTAGACGAGCAAATGAGCATTATAAATAAATTCAGCTCTTAGGTGTATTTGCTCTAGATATGATTTAACTGTGACACGTCTAATGTCAAACCTTTATATGTTTGCCACATTTCAGTAATCTTTACAATTCAGTACAAAATGAACTGTCTTACGTTTTCTTCTAAAAATCAATTTCAATGCGGGTATCGATGTGATTATGCGTAGTAAACTAATTTCCTGCTCCGACCAATCGAATCAGACTCAGCATTCTTCTCAGCCCCAAAGGCGATGTCAGGGCCAGACAGAGATGGGCTCTAAGTGACCCACGCCGGACACTTTCCTCTC